>CAKXYN010000060.1:9943761-12680022 GCA_935064755.1 Tragelaphus eurycerus | reverse complement strand
TAACAACTTGAAACAAGAAGTTAAAAAGGCCACTGCACAGTGCATTTTCAAAGTTTGAAAGTATATACTGTAGACAGGAAAAAGAGATTAATGAAAAGTTAATGTTTCTGAGTGACATTTACGGGGAGTAAATTTTGAGCAACAGCTGAACATGTTCCAATGATTTAATGTCTGTCAACTAAGAATTTCACACAAACCCATATACTCATGCATTTCAGAGCTACAAAGAAACTTCAGAGTTTTAATATTCCCAACCTCCTCATTTTACAATGAAAAAATCTGAGACCAGAGAACCCAGATCTCTGCTGCTCCTAGCCCAGTATCTGGAAAGTGATTCTCCCCTATGCAACAGGCATGAGCTTTTCTAGATCCTCCAGATACTGGGAGAGGGGGGAATTATATATGTTGTATTACTACACTATGTCCGTTAATTGATTACCATTGTTATTAAATCAAAGATGAAGAATCCTAACAAAAGGGAATATCAGAATGAAAAAGCCCTAACTCCTGCAATTAAAAAGACTTCCTTCAAGCTGTTCAGAACGTTCTTATTAAAAGATCTAATAAAAGAACAAACATAAAAAAAACTGAAACAAAATACAGAGCTGTCAGCATGTAAGACAGGCACACAGTTTTAACCGTCTACACTCCCCTGGGTCCTTCAGCACAAACGTTAATAATGAATGGATCATCCACACTGAAATATGTGCATGTGTATGCGGGTGTACACACATACCCACATCCAACCCCAAAAGATACATAGCATAAACACTATGTCTTCCTATAGGTCAAATATATATGTGTATAGATGAAAATGTTAACCACATGTGTAAACATGGGTGCTTGTGTGTTTATATATGCATGTACATCACATGTACATGTATATCATAGCCCTTTGAGGGACAGAATCTTTAAATATAAACAGTGTTCTTTAGATTTTACGGACATAAAGTACTAGTGTAATATAACCTTTTTTATTAGTTATTTAAGAATATTCATTTTAGAGGAGATAACCAACCAGAACCAAGAGCAAAGCAAATGAAAGTCCAACAGGCATGAATGAAACCAAAGCAAAGCCACTGTGGCAGTCTCATTATGAACAACACAATCAACTAGGGTGATCTTCCAGGTACAAAGAGAAACCAGAAAGCACAGATACTGTAGAAAGGAAATGGAGAAAAAAGTAAACCTAGCTTGTAAGTTGGAAGACTACAGCTGACAACATGAAAGATGGGATTGCTTCATGAAAATCAGCAGTCAGGCAGCAGTCAGGAGGACTCAGTCTGACGGGTCAACTGCTTTTTGCAAGTTTTTTTGCAAGGCAGCCCAGGTCCCATACCCTCTCTCTAGCTATCAAAGCCCCATTTCTAGTTGGGAGCTGAAAGATGAGGCAAGTTGAAAGAGTATCCTGTATATAATTTAAACAAAATATTAAAAATAAACATAATTTTTAAAAAATTTACCACTTTTTAATTAAGTAACATATGAAACAAAAGCATAAGTACTTCTACACAAAACAGACCAAGAAAGAACCCAGAGCTGAAAGGGACAGATGACTCAAATCTAGAATTAGTCACCATTACCAAAAGGGTAGTGTATCAGATCAGATCAGATCAGTCGCTCAGTCGTGTCCGACTCTTTGCGACCCCATGAACCGCAGCACGCCAGGCCTCCCTGTCCATCACCAGCTCCCGGAGGTCACTCAGACTCGCATCCATCGAGTCAGTGATGCCATCCAGCCATCTCATCCTCTGTCGTCCCCTTCTCCTCCTGCCCTCAATCCCTCCCAGCATCAGAGTCTTCTCCAATGAGTCAACTCTTCGCATGAGGTGGCCAAAATACTGGAGTTTCAGCTTGAGCATCATTCCTTCTAAAGAAATTCCAGGATTGATCTCCTTCAGAATGGACTGGTTGGATCTTCTTGCAGTCCAAGGGACTCTCAAGAGTCTTCTCCAACACCACAGTTCAAAAGCATCAATTCTTCGGCGCTCAGCCTTCTTCACAGTCCAGCTCTCACATCCATACATGACCACAGGAAAGACCATAGCCTTGACTAGGCGAACCTTTGTTGGTAAAGTAATGTCTCTGCTTTTGAATATGCTATCTAGGTTGGTCATAACTTTCCTTCCAAGGAGTAAGCATCTTTTAATTTCATGGCTGCAGTCACCATCTGCAGTGATCTTGGAGCCCAGAAAAACAAAGTCTGACACGGTTTCCACTGTTTCCCCATCTATTTCCCATGCAGTGATGGGACCAGATGCCATGATCTTCGTAAGTGATAATTTTGGACTGTATTCATGTTGAAGAATTGACGCTTTTGTACTATCGTGTGGGAGAATACTCTTGAGAGTCCCTTGGATAACAAGGAGATCAAACCAATCAACCTCAAAGGAAATCAACCCTGGATAGTCATTGGAAGAACTGACACTGAAAATGAGGCTCCAATACTCTGACCACCTGAGCTGACTCACTGGAAAAGACTCTGATGCTGTGTAAGACTGAAGGCAGGAGGAGAAGGGGGAGACAGAGGATGGGATGTTTGGATGGCATCACGGACTCAATGGGCATGAGTCTGAGCAAACTCTGGGAGACAGTGAAGGACAGGGAAGCCTGGTGTCCTGCAGTCCATGGGGTCTTAAAGAGTCAGACATAACTTACCAACTGAACAACATGCCAACTATCTCCCCTTAGAGAAAACTGCCCAAACTGCAGAATCCATGGTACAGTCTTAGTAGAAAACTGTTGGCCTCATACAAGAGAGACTCATACTTGGTTTCCCCGATGTACTCACTTCTAAACTTTCATTTCTCAGCTCCCCTCATTGGTCCTACCCTTACTCGTCCCATGGGACCCCCTTGGGCCTCAGACTTCACCTGAACACTTCCTCAATTTTCTGAGAGTCCTGGCCACTGCCCTGCTCTAATCTGAGCTCCCAGTGCTACGCTTCTTCCAGATTTCCCAATTCCTTTAGCCCTTCTTTAGCCTCTATGCTCTTTCTCCGTGTCCCAGGGAGTGTTCCACCCTCCAGGCTTTCCTATCATGAGGGCTTTTGAACTGTGGTGTTGGAGAAGACTCTTGAGAGTCTCTTGGACTGCAGGGAGATCCAACCAGTCCATTCTAAAGGAGATCAGTCCTGGGTGTTCTTTGGAAGGACTGATGCTGAAGCTGAAACTCCAATACTTTGGCCACCTCATGCAAAGAGTTGACTCACTGGAAAAGATCCTGATGCTAGGAGGGATTGGAGGCAGGAGGGGAAGGGGACGACAGAGGATGAGATGGCTGGATGGCATCATTGACTCGATAGACGTGAGTCTGAGTGAACTCCGGGAGTTGTTGATGGACAGGGAGGCCTGGCGTGCTGCGATTCATGGTGTCACAAAGAGTCGCACACGACTAAGCGACTGAACTGAACTGAACTGATCCCTGGTTTAATTTGGTCTTCCACCCTAAGCTCTCTTTTGAATCAGACCCAGGTGTTCCTCACTCTCTCCCTCATCTTCTTGTTTATGATAAAGTCCTAAGATGGGATCCAAGTTGCTAGTCCCAAACCCACCTCTTCTCTAAACTGTCCTGGTATTTCCAGGCTCAGGCCTCTAACACAAACAGATTTCTTTCTCTCTGGGCCCTTGGTTCATCCTATCTTTTTTACATCTCTCTAGATTACTAAATCGGAGAAGACAATGGCACCCCACTCCAGTACTCTTGCTTGGAAAATCCCATGGATGGAGGAGCCTATTAGGCTGCAATCCATGGGGTCGCTAAGAGTTGGACATGACTGAGCAAGTTCACATTCACCTTTCACTTTCATGCATTGGAGAAGTAAATGGCGGCCCACTCCAGTGTTCTTGCCTGGAGAATCCCAGGGACAGGGGAGCCTGGTGGGCTGCCATCTATAGGGTCGCACAGAGTCCCACACGACTGAAGTGACTTAGCATAGCATAGCGTAGATTACTAAATAAACATTTAAAGTGTCAAACCCTATCTAAAAATGAAAATTTTTAATAAAAAAAAAATACAAAAAACCTTTTCTTCATTTTCCTCTACAGCTACTGGCCCCAGCCCCTCTCCCCTCCTCCTAACCATCCTTCTTAAAAGAGCTGCCTCGTCATACATCTCCACTCTGCCCTTCCCATTCACTTCTCACACAGCTTACAATGTCTCTTCACTTCCAGTCCTCTCCAAAAGGAATTCTGCTAATGTCACCTCCAAGAGGCCAAATCCACAAAACTATTAAACCCTCAAGTTACTTGACCTTTATGCACTCTTGAAATACTATCTTCCTTAGATTTCCTTAACAAACTCATATGCTTCTTGTTTTCTTCCTATCTCTCAGGCAAGTCCTTTCAGTCTATCCGTTGATGCTGTCTCTAATCAGTCATTTAAAGATGACATTCCTTAGAACCTTTCCCCCGCCTTTTTATCTTCTCAGTTTACATTTATCCAAGTGAACTTAACCCATACCTTTTGCAATCTATATACCTGAAATTCTCAAATATTTATTTCCAACCCAAACTGCTTCTCTGAGCTAGATTAGCAGCATTCCATTCCTGATGAATGTCCCTCATCTTATCACTCAAACTCAGAATGCTTAGAAATGAACTTAGAATCTTCCCAACTCAGTCCCTCACAACCACAACTCCTGAAAACAAAATTTCCAAATCCCCACTTTGATCTTCATACAAGATTTCCTATCCCAGAATAGAGCACCACATCCACTTGACTGTTTACGTCTAGTCTCTTTAATAGCCCATCTTTACCATCCATAGCTTTTCAACCACTAGGTTCTGTCCATCCTTCTGGCACATCTCTTACATGTACTCACTTCTTCCCACCCACACTGCCACTACTATTATCTCCCTCCTGGAAGTGACATCACTGATCTCTCAGTGTCCTCTCCTCCTCTCCCTTCTGCAGCAGACTGTATTTTTCAAAAATGACTCCATCGGTGCTGTGGTCCAAATACTTTTTCCAGAACCCTCCCATTCCCCACTAAGAGGTATGGTCTGTTTCTCTTTTCTCAAATTTGGGTAGGATTTCGAAACTATTTTGATGAGCAGAATGCAGCAGAAATAATGCTATATGACTTCTAGGTCAGAAAAGGCAATGTAGCTTCCATCTAGAGTTCTCTCTCTCTGCCTCTCTCTCAGAATGCTTGCTCTTGAAACTCAGCCATTATGTTTTAAGGAAACCCAGGCCACTTGGAGAAGCCACACTCCAACTCCCTCCCCCCATCGCTTTTTCTGCAGGCAGTGAGCTGCTATGTAATAAGGAATCTAAACAGCCTATAGAGAGGCCTATGTGGTGAACAACTAAGGCCTGCTGCCAACACCTATATGAGTGAGCTATCTCAAAAATGGGTCCCCCAATCTATTCAAGCCTGCAAATAACTACAGCCTGCTGATACTGCAACTTCATGGAAGATTTTTAACCAGCCAGAATCACTCAGCTAATCCTCTCCAAATTCTTGACTAGAAAGTATGAGATAATCATGTTTGCTATTTTAACCACTGAGGTGTGGGATAATTTATTAAGCAGCAATACATAGCTAACAAAATGCCTATGGCACTTATTATATTTTTCCCTTATTGTGCTTAACACATTTGCAATGCAAAATTAATATATATGTCTTCCTGACTAAACAAGAAGCAGCATATGGACAGAGACAAAGCCTGACTTGTTCACTACTATATTCTCAACACCAAGTGATGTCTAATACCATAGTAGGGACTCCAGAAATATTCAGTATGAGAAATGTCAATGTTAATCAATCTCTAAATTCAAGACTACAAATCTGTTATTAGATAATAATAAAACTTTATTCTAAAGTGTGACATCATCAAATGACTTAAGACCTTAATTCAAAATGGATATATTAATTACATACATATGTATATAAAACACACATACTGATATGGGATATGTATGTGTGTTTATCAAACTATTAGTATACATAGAATATACTGCATTTTTTTTAAAAAACTGGTCAGATCTTCTAAACTGTCTTCAGGCATAACAAAGATATTTTTGTGCTGTTAAACGTTAAAACCTCTGTGCGCTTATCTGACAATGTGTAAGACAGATGGCTTAAAATCAATTATACACAAATAAACATGAATCCATGAGCGTGCACACACACGTATGTTTGTGTATACAAACACACCCACCCCTCCCCCCACTATAACCATAACTGTTTGTTTAAAGGCTAGTGAAGTACCTAAATATACAGAAAACTACTTAGGAAATAATGTTAATCAGCAGACAATACTGATTTAAATGACAACTATAAGGGACAAACATCTTGGCTCTCTATCTACTCAATAAGACAAAATATGTGCCTGACGTATGTCTGACAATTCCCAGCATACACTATTATATGTAACATATATGTTAAAAACCCAATCTAATTGATGTTGTTAATCTAATCAGCACTGCCTCACAAAAAAGGAATACATACACTATTAAAAACTGTCATTCTTGGCAAAGGAGAAAACAAATGTGTAGCTGGTAATCACACTCCTTTCTCTCTAAAGAAGACAATAATTAATTTCTCCCCTCCAACCTAATAACTGAGTCCTTTACCTCACAACAAAATAGAGCTGCCCTTACACATAAAATCAAAGTTTAATTCTGAAAATACTAAAAGGACAGGAAAACATGATGTATTCTATGGAGTCTACTTTTCCTAATGTAACACTCTCAGGGAATTTAAGAACAAATAAACAGAAATCACCGTCCATATTGTGAAATTAAATAGTTGGAAAAAATGTTATAGCCAATCTTTATTATTTGTTCTTCCTAAAAGCAGTTAAAAGTAAGATACATGGCTCATTCACTTCAAACAAATAAAACAATAAATAATGGTATGATACAATTTTTATAACACTACTTGCCAGAGGATCTCAGTGATTAAACTGTTATAGCTCATACAAAGCTGGCATTAAGATGAAAACTAAAGAATGGAAGAACATTACCTGGCACTAATACAGGGAGAAATGATGTTTCTGTATCATGCTTTCTTTGCAGCTACTGGGTTATCTTGCTGAAAGAAAATTTTGCTTGAGGAGCACTAGAAAGAACACTGGTCTGGAGCTTTTGTTCTGGCTCTGATCAAAAATTGAGACCTCGTGCCAAGTCACTAACTCACTCCTTGATTTTATTTACTAACAACACTGGGGGCTAAGAGTAGGTAAGTCCACGAAGGCCCTGTCTTTTATGATGTGCAGTTGAAGTATTAAGTCTTCAGTAGCAAGTCCTAGCTCAGGGCACTCACTAATAAAGAAATCAGTAGGCTCACTTCTGCAGAGGCACCCAAGACACATAGCAGTCTGAGACAGATACGAATATTGCCAATAAGTGCATTCATGAAAGATGCAAAAAGAAGAGAATACAACAAAAACTACACACAGGAGGTACATATAGTCAATCCTCTATAACATCACACTTTTAATCAAAAAGGGCCGTTTTCCCCCTAAAACAGTCAAAGGCTGTTTTATTCTTAAGTCCCACTAGGAAATACTATTTATCCAAACAGAGAAAAAGGAAAAATAGAACATGATATTGAGAAAAATTCTAGTAGCTACTGTTTTCCTTTTATGTCTAACTGTGAAAATCAAGTTCACATGTAACTTCTGAAACCATTCTTGGGACCCACAAAACAATGATCAAAACCTAAAACAATGCCAATCCTAATAGCATTTTTACACCACAGTGAGGAAGATGTTCCACCTGATAAAAATATTAAAAACCCACACAGCTCCTGCAGAGGATCTCCCTTTTAGCAGTAACAGCAGCTCTATTACTGAGGAGCACACGGAAAGATTCAGAGCAGGCAGGCAGGCACACCTGGAAATATGTGACCACCCCTCCGACTTCTTCGACAGCCAAGAGCATCAACCACTACTCTCATCTCTTTATTTTAAAAAGAAAGCATCTAAAAGCAACCACCTCAAAAAATAATCCTTCAATATTACAAAGGATAGGACAAAACAAAAAACAGTAGTATAATAATATGTGAGTAGACTGCAGCCATGAAATTAAAAGACGCTTACTCCTTGGAAAGAAAGTTATGACCAACCTAGATAGCATATTCAAAAGCAGAGACATTACTTTGCCAACAAAGATTCGTCTAGTCAAGGCTATGGTCTTTCCTGTGGTCATGTATGGATGTGAGAGTTGGACTGTGAAGAAAGCTGAGCGCCGAAGAACTGATGCTTTTGAACTGTGGTGTTGGAGAAGACTCTTGAGAGTCCCCTGGACTGCAAGAAGATCCAACCAGTCCATTCTGAAGGAGATCAGCCCTGGGATTTCTTTGGAAGGAATGATGCTAAAGCTGAAACTCCAGTATTTTGGCCACCTCATGCGAAGAGTTGACTTATTGCAGAAGACTCTGATGCTGGGAGGGATTGGGGGCAGGAGGAGAAGGGGACGACAGAGGATGAGATGGCTGGATGGCATCACTGACTCGGTGGATGTGAGTCTGAGTGACCTCCAGGAGTTGGTGATGGACAGGGAGGCCTGGCGTGGTGCAGTTCATGGGGTCGCAAAGAGTCGGACACAACTGAGCAACTGATCTGATCTGATCTGATCTGATCTGAGACAGCTCTAGGGGCTTCCCTGGTGACTTAGTGGTGAAGAATCCACTTGTAATGCGGGAGTCACGGGTTTGATCCCTGGGTCATGAAGATCCCCTGGAGAAGGACATGGCAACCACTCCAGTATTTCTGCCAGGGAAATCTCACGGACAGAGGAGCCTGGCGGGCTACAGTCCATGATGTCGGAAGAGCTGCACACAACTTAGCAACTAAGCCATTAACAGCTCTAGGGCACTGACCCTTCTACTGATCTCTGAATGAAAACAAGAACTATATAGAGAAACATAAGTAATAATACACAAGAATATTGTCTACCACAAATACATATCCTCTAATTACTGTACAAGCACCATGCCAGAATTAATACTTCGGCAGATTTTCTACTACTATTCCTAGGTGGAGAAACATTATCAAGATTCAAAAAGCATAGAACTAAAAAAAATGAATGTTGACTGTAACCCCATTACAACCATGTATCTGTCTAGAAGAAAACAAAAATAGTATTTACGACATGAAAATGCAAATACGTTGAGAGAACAACTGATGAACAAAAATATATCAAAGAAACTGGGAAGTTTATTAAAAAATCATAAATTGTATTTTTATGATAAAAAAGCATTTATAAAATAGCTAAGTGCCAATTTCCTTTATTAATACCACCTTGCAAATCCTTAAAATGGTGTTTCTTACATTTCCTAAATAAATGAGTATTAGCACATACTTTATAGTACTGGAATCAGAAGGAACGTTCACAATCAACACTTGAAAAGAGAAACACTGAAAGGAAGTAATTTATATTTGTTCATGAATTCAGGCAGGTATATACTACAAGAGACTAAGGCAATATGATAGTAATTTAGAGTGGCTTTGAAGATAAATGGAGGAAAATATAATTCATTTTTCATTCACTTATTTTATAATGTGCTCAATAACTCAACATGAAAAATATTACATGCCTAGGACAAATATCACATTGGTATTAATTACTGAGGAAAATCAGGAATTAGATAAAGCATTCTTTTAAAAGGAGCAGACAGGTGACAAAAAAGTCAAGAGTTGGCTAAAAAGGGAATTCCCTGGTGGTCCAAAGATTAGGACTCTGCATTTTCACTGCTGAGGGCATGGGTTTCATCCCTGCTAGAAGAACTAAGATCTCACAAGCTGTGCAGAACCCACGATGTATGGCCAAAAAAAAGAGGTTAGCTAAGAGAAATAACTTCTTCCTTCATTTTATACAAACAGTATACAATATACTGTTGTAGAACCGCCACCTTTAACAATGCTATGGTATTTTTTTGCATTGCCATAGTATTTAATGCATCAAGACCCAATGCTGTTCTATTCAACTAGTTTTACATTTCCATTGGAAAATAAATTAAATTATGGCCTAGTCTGAGGAGGAACAAGTAACGTAAGACTGAATGACTTGTCAAAGATGGTCATAATCCATCAAGTTGTTATTTCAAGTTTAGCTTTCAAGAGGTTAAGCTGCCACCTTTCAATAACTATTTAATGTCTCCTGTATGAAGCGGACTTGCCTTAAAAATGCTCGGTGCCCTTTGACCAGCTTTAAGTACACTTTCCCCAACCTAAAGCCATGAAGAATTCCCTTCCCACTCCACTGCCCTCCTCACCACACGAGCCAGGCCCAAGCTACCACTTGGTCAGAACCCAGAGCTGCCCCAGCATTCATTCCCCTCTATGGCTGAGCACTGGGATACCTCTCCTTACACAATCAGCTTTGCAGTACACATACCTGAACCTCAGCTGGAACTAAGAATGCGTTTTCCAACAGTACTCAGTTTCCACACACACAAACAAAACGTCTATAGCCACTTTAACAAATTACAAGAGCGGTGCCACACAGCAGTTAAAGAGCATGAACTCTGGAGCGAGCATGCCTGAGTTCAAATCTTGGTTCCATCTTTTATCAACTTGTGATCCTAGACAATTATTTTCTCTCTCTGCCTCAGTTTTCTTAAAGTGATAATAACATCCGTAAGACTTGTGCGAGACTTGGAATAACGCACAGCAATAGTAATTGTTCAAGAAATCCAGCCAAATCTCATGTTGAAAAACAAAACCCTGATACAAAATAACTGCTTGACTGGTACAGCAATCATATGTATCTATACTGCAGAGACCCATGATGTCACAACTGGTGATTTTATCACTAAGGCCAAAGTTTAAATTGATTATATCTTGACCTGTCAACCCCTACTTTAAAGAGCCAGACTAGAGACTAAACACACACTGTACTTTATTTTCAGGATATGCTTGGGGAACAAACACAAACTGACATGTCTATTTCTGAAGAAACTTAAAGACTGAAGACTCCATTCACTATGATAGCCATTAGCTACTTGCGGTTACTAGGATAAAAATAAGCAAAACTAAGGAGGGATATGACTATGCCAAAGCCTTTCACTGCGTGGATCATAGTAAACTGTGGAAAATTCTGAAAGAGATGGGCATACCAGACCACCTGATCTGCCTCTTGAGAAACCTGTATGCAGGTCAGGAAGCAATAGTTAGAACTGGACATGGAACAACAGACTGGTTCCAAATAGGAAAAGGAGTACGTCAAGGCTGTAGATTGTCACCATGTTTATTTAACTTATATGCAGAGTACATCATGAGAAACGCTGGGCTGAATGAAGCACAAGCTGGAATCAAGATTGCTAGGAGAAATATCAATAACCTCAGATATGCAGAAAAAAACCACCCTTATGGCAGAAAGTGAAGAGGAACTAAAAGCCTCTTAATGAAAGTGAAAGAGAAGAGTGGAAAAGTTGGTTTAAAGCTCAACATTCAGAAAACGAAGATCATGGCATCTGGTCCCATCACTTCATGGGAAATAGATGGGGAAACAGTGGAAACAGTGTCAGACTTTATTTTTTGGGCTCCAAAATCACTGCAGATGGTGACTGCAGCCATGAAATTAAAAGACGCTTACTCCTTGGAAAGAAAGTTATGACCAACCTAGATAGCATATTCAAAAGCAGAGACATTACTTTGCCAACAAAGGTCCATCTAGTCAAGGCTATGGTTTTTCCAGAGGTCATGTATGGATGTGAGAGTTGGACTGTGAAGAAAGCTGAGCGCCGAAGAACTGATGCTTTTGAACTGTGGTGTTGGGGAAGACTCTTTGAGAGTCCCTTGGACCGCAAGGAGATGCTACCAGTCCATCCTAAAGGAGTCTAGTCCTGGGTGTTCGTTGGAAGGACTGATGCTGAGGCTGAAACTCCAATACTTTGGCCACCTCATGCAGAGTTGACTCATTGGAAAAGACTCTGATGCTGGGAGGGATTGGGGGCAGGAGGAGAAGGGGACTACAGAAGATGAGATGGTTGGATGGCATCACCGACTCGATGGACGTGAGTTTGGGTGGACTCCAGGAGCTGGTGAAGGACAGGGAGGCCTGGCGTGCTGCAATTCATGGGGTCACAAAGAGTCAGACACGACTGAGTGACTGAACTGAACTGAAGGAGGATAAATTAAGAATTTGGGTTTAACAGATACACATTACTTTATACAAAAAAGATAAACAAGGTCTTATTGTACAGCCCAGGGAACTATAATAAATATCTTTTAGTACTCTATAATGGAGAAGGCAATGGCTCCCCACTCCAGTACTCTTGCCTGGGAAATCCCGTGGGCAGAGGAGCCTGGTAGGCTGCAGTCCATGGGGTCTCTAAGAGTTGGACATGACTAAGCGACTTCACTTTCACTTTTACTTTCATGCATTGGAGAAGGAAATGGCAACCCACTCCAGTGTTCTTGCCTGGAGAATCCCAGGGATGGGGGAGCCTGGTGGGCTGCCATCTATGGGGTCGCACAGAGTCAGACACGACTGAAGCGACTTAGAAGCAGCAGCAGCAGCAGTTTCAAGCATAAAGCAAAGAGGAGATGATCAATTTTTACTAAGTTAACAGCTTTACTTAGTAGACAGTTTTACTTCACATTCCACTTCCTCTCCTTTCCCTCAGTTCAGTCTCTTCTAAAATAAAGATACTAGGAAGTTTGTTTACCAATGGTGAGTAACAGCTGGGATTTACTAAGTAGGTATGTGGCAAGCAAGCTGGCCCTGGTTCTCCCCATGCTACATGCTACACTGCCAAGATGAGGAAAAAGGACAAGGAACCTAGCTGCTCCAATCTGACCCAAGAACTCTGAAATCCACAAGGGTCCCTTCTCTTCTCTTTCTCATTTCATTCAAAGGTGTGGCAGGCAAATTATAATTCCACAGTTATGAAATCACCACAAACTATTAGAAAAGATAGAACTATAAACTCTCTTGCCAAATCTGGGCCAAGGGAGTTGTAACAACTTTAAAGGACTGAGCTATGAAAGAGACCTGAGAATACCTGGTTCCAAATGTTACCTGTTCAGAGATGCCTCAGGCTAAATTAGTTTCCTAACATTTCCAAAGCAGTATCCTGCATAACTTTTAATTTTATTCTGCAGTTTTGAAAATGTTGAAGTACTTTTAGTACTAGTATCATACATGAAACATTATTCCCTCAAAAATCAATCTTCTCTGAAGTATTAGAGGGCCCCCAAAAGATTTTTACCTAGTATTTTTTATTAGCAAAACACAACTATTTTGAGGTCAAGTTGCTTTATGATGAAAAGAGACCCAGAGAGAGTTGTCAGATTTAGCAAGTAAAAATGCAGAATGGTCTCTCAGAATTATTTTTCACAACTGCATATGCTATGCTATGCTATGCTAAGTCACTTCAGTCGTGTCCGACTGTGTGTGACCCCATAGATGGTAGCCCACCAGGCTCCCCCGTCTCTGGGATTCTCCAGGCAAGAACACTGGAGTGGGTTGCCATTTCCTTCTCCAATGCATGAAAGTGAAAAGTCCTGGGCTTTTCTTCACATAAACTTTTTATTTTGAGATTATTGTAGATTCACAACTGCATATGAATCTACAATAATCTCAAAATAAAAAGTTTATGTGAAGAAAAGCCCAGGACACCCAGTTAAAATTTACTTTCACATAAACAAGAAATATTCAGTATACCCCATGTATATGTGGGACATACTTACACTAATAAGTTATTTGTTGTTTATCTTAAATTCAGATTTAATTAGGTGCATTTTATCTGGTCACCCTAGACACCAAAGGATTAGCCTTTATGGCATCTGGAAAGGCAAAGAGTCGAAGTCCTCAAAATCTGAAACATCAATATGGAGAGGGTAAATATAGACAATGGGTGGAGAGGTGCCTGTAAAACATGTAGAGGCGTGCCTGAGGGCAAACCTTAAGGCTTTGAGAGCACAAGAGAATCCTGTCAGAGGAACTTTTCTTCTGCATTAATTGTACTCAATTCTAGATCCCAACCTGTTAATTTTAACCCGTTGACACAAATCCCAAACAGTGCCACAGGCTTGAGCCTCTCCACCCTGCTGGGTTCTGGCTTGCTCTGAGTGAAGGACTCTAGAAATGTCTCTGATTCTGTTCCTACAGAAGAACTAAAGTTTGAACCTCTTCCTTCCAACTGCGGCAGCCCATCCACTGTTTAGATGGGTAGTGCCTGGTTTAGTTCTATTACATTAAGCCAAGATCTTGGCTATACGGTCTTCCAAAACAACTGCTATACGCAGTTAAGATTATCCAGTTGAGGTTTAAAAACTGGTTCTGGCAGTAATTTAAAAATATAACATTTGTAAACATCTTTGCCATTCCATAAATCAAACTCAAATGTACTTTCCTATTTAAAAACTTTTAGTCACAGATATCTCAAAGATTAAAACTATAAAAATAGACCTGTTAAACTGAATTCCAGTTAAAACTGGATTTTAAGGAATAGGGGAAAAATACATATTTATATAAATATTAACATATTCTTCAATAATTTCTGATAATGGGAAGCTATAAACCAGAGGAATTAAAACCAAATACTCTCAAGTACCAAGTAGGTAATGTAAATTACTTAATGAGCCACCAACGTTGGAAAGAGTGTTATGTTGAAATAAATATCTATCACCCAAAAACTGATACACACTGGTTTTGCAACTCAACCCCACTCACCTGACTTGTGGTAAGCCACTTAACATTTGCAACTTTTCTCATAACCTATACACTGACCCCGATATATCAGGGATAGGCATGAACCGTAAGTGCATAACATTTCACACTTATTCCACTCACCCCACTGTGATTGATTCAATAATGATTTCAAATGATTAAAAAGATGCAGCTGGACCTCTGACAGAACAACTCAAGCCAGGAATCTCACTCTACTTCCTACTGCATCTGAACCTACAGGATGCAACAGGGAGGCACTAGCAGTTACCCTATAACCACAGCGAGAACGTGTGTCCAGTGCTGGAGTTAACCAAGGAAGCAGAGCTAGCAGATGGAGAAGTAAGTCAGATGCTGAGGTCATGCCAAGGCCAACTCTACGTGAACTTTTCAGTTTTGTGAGACAACTTATTTAGTTGTGCCATTATTCAGTTAATGCCAACAAATTAATGCTTTTCTCAAGCATTAATTTTTTAAATTTTCTACTATTGCAACCAAGTGAGTCCTAACACAGGCATTCAAAGTCCGTTTTCTAAAACAGTTCAGACAAACACACAATGCTGCGTTTGGCTTACTGGCTGCCAGTGTACAAGCATACGCAAATGCCAACCCTTTGGTTTTATTTATATTCTTTACAAAATATTTTCACTGTAAGATACAGTATATCTTAACATTTAGTATACCAGTACTAGCCTTCAAAACTACATGTAACAAAAGGCCAAGAAGCAAAAGCAGCCTTGGTTGTCACTGTATAAGATACATAGATAAGGGAAACCCAAACAAACTTTTTGGCCAGCCCAACACATACACTCACCCTTGCTTTAAAGGTGTTAATGTAAAAAATTAAACTCATAACAAATGACATTTCAACTTAGAAGGGCAATAAAAATATACTTTAAGTCCTCTGTAACCTCCTTACTAAATAAACTCCTCCACCTAGGAATCCTACTTAAACCAAATATACTTCCTGTTACAAAAGTGATATTCAAGATAAACTCCCCATTCTCAAAAAGATCCCTTCTCAAGCAAAAAGTATGCACATACTACCGTAAGATAGCAATAGTGAAGAATCACGGGCAGAGAGAGATATTTCAAGGCAGAATCCCTTGGAAAACAGCCTGCATTTCTACACTGGGTACTGAGCTTTCTTTAGGACCTTTCACGTCTGATTACCTCCAACCAAGATGGGTTTTTGATCTTCCTTTTACAAAGTGGCAGAGAAGGCAATGGCACCCCACTTCAGTAATCTTGCCTAGAAAATCCATGGACAGAGGAGCCTGGTGGGCTGCAGTCCATGGGGTCGCTAAGAGTCGGACATGACTGAGCGACTTCACTTTCACTTTTCTCTTTCATGCACTGGAGAAGGAAATGGCAACCCACTCCAGTGTTCTTGCCTGGAGAATCCCAGGGACGGGGTTGCACAGAGTCGGACACGACTGAAGCGACTTAGCATTAGCATTACAAAGTGGGGTGTGCCCCAGTTATTGAAATCTATGCACAGTAAAAAGTGGTGAGAGGGAGTAAAAGACAAGTTAACCCATGACAGATAGAAAGACATGGCAAACATTCTAAATCCATGCTGCTCAATACAGTAGCCATTAGTTATATGTGGCTATTAGATCAGATCACAAAGTGGCTAGTCTGAACTATGCTGGAAGTGTAAAATACAGACCAAATTTCAAAGATACAGTACATACTGTTTACATGTTGAAATAATAATTTTATATATCTGCATTAATATAAACTTTAAAATTAATTTCCCATTGCTTTTTAATTAGTAGTACTGTTACTAGACAATTGAAAATTACATTTGTAGCCTGCATTACATTTTCAATGGACAGCACTGTTCTAAGCCATAGCTTTTAAATCTGAGTTTAGAGTATTTTCTTCATTTGAAACCATTCCTAAAAGGGATCAGCATCTGCCAATTCACATAGCCTACATTTCCTGTCACACCTCCATACTTCTCATACAATCTCTTAGGACTTGTTAATACCAGTGAACAATACAAATCAGAATAAACATACTAATATATAATATAGATTACACTTGACCATCATGCTGTTACTAATACATTAGTGTTTTGTAATGCATATCGTTAAAACAGAAATCCATTAATACAAATCCATTTCGAGAAGTGGTTAATAAACCAATCATAAAGTCAACCTAACTTCTAGAATTTTATTCGCCAGCTAGGTATGGAAGGCCACATGTGGTTCCAGCTAATGACAATTGGGCTTCTATGATACCGTAATAGATGCCTGTTGCTTGTGATATTCAAACCCTTTGAATCCCCAAAATGCAACAGCCAGAAAATTACAGCTTCCTTGTAAACTTCCATTATTAAAACACAAAAACATAGACAAATATCACTTTTTCTAGTCACTGAATATACAAAAGTGAGACAAGCACTGTCCTACAAGAAGGTTAAAAAGGTAAAATTATAAAATCTCATTCATATTTGAAAGTAATGTATTAATAGATTTGAAGGATGAACTGCATCCAGATAATTTCCCCCTAGAACTATCCATTTGTCGATCAGTTCCAAGTCTCTTTAACCACTACAATTCACATTATAGGCTCATCTGCTACACCTCTAAACACCAACCCCTCCTTTCAACACTCTGCCGAGATTTCCTACTGCCATTGCAGGTCAGGATCCTTACCTTCAATTTTGAGTCTCATCAGGCTAATCTCTATTTTCTTCTCTACTTTTCTGCCTACTTCACTCCATTGTGCTTGAACAAACTTACTTTTATCTGGTGCTCCATTAACCCATCCCTTCTCCAAATCTTCTCTTTTATTGTATTTCTACTTCCTATTCCCCCACACATTCATAATGGGGAAAGAGATATACACGACACAAGACAAAACATGATTTTATTTTTCTTTTCCCCAGCTATTTAAGAATATCTTTAAATTCAACTTTCAACATGCAAGCTCTCAACTTTCAAAAGGGTATAAAGTTATTTCTCATCCAACTATCTTTCCTGAATAAGTAACATATGTTTCTTCATACTAATTTACATTAAATGTAATAATTCATTTCTAAAACTCTAAAGTTTGGAAAATCTTTGTGGTCCCCAAACTTCCTGAAATGTTCCTCCTGAAATGTTACGCATTAAGTATCTTTCTGCAGGCTTTCAGCACGTCTTTGAAGCAGCCCAAAAGGGCTTCCCAGGTGACTCAGTGGTAAAGAATCTGCCTGCCAACACGGGAGACACAGGAGACATGTGTTTGATCCTTGGGTCAGGAAGATCCCTGGAGGAGTAAATGGCAACCCACTTCAGGATTCTTGCTTGGAACACCCCATGGACAGAGGAGCCTGGCAGGCTAGTCCATGGGGTCATGACGTGCATGCACAAGGAGTGCCAAGCCCTCTAACAATGTTTCTAGTTTTTGCTTCCTTAAGAGCTTAAGTTCATATCTTTCACCTAACCATTATAAACCTTGGTTTATATCAGTATGATTTTTATTTTTGATATTTTTATTACTGATATGATCTCTTTATGAATAAATACATAGCCTGTAATGCCGAGGTAAACATTTCCCCTGTGTGTTTAAAGTTTCATTCCTTTTCACAGCACAAGAGTTTATACTTAACATACTGTAATTTCAATCATCTCCTTTACACTTTTGCTAATGGAGTCAAAATTAATCCTTATAAATCAACTATACTTCAATAAATTAAAAAAAAAAAAAAAGGAAGTTAATTTTCAGGTCTAATCACAGCCACTGCACTATACAACCCCAGACCTTTCCATTTATCCTGAATACAGAGTAGTACAGTGTGAATGGTACTCCTGGAGTGGTACAATGTGGATGTTCTGGTTCAACCAACAATACAGATGCCCATTTTCCAAAGTAAAAATAGTTTGACTTTTCATGATATATTTAAGATTTTCACCCATCTGGAGCTTATAAAGTTGTGATTGACAATTTAAAAAATCACTATTCATTTATCCGAACTTCACTTAGTAAGAAATTGTAATTTCATGTTTTGGAAAGTTTAACAGATCTTTTTAAGGTATCTGTTAAACTCACTGTCAATCTGAGCTTCTATTCAACAAAACTTTAAAAAATACATATATATCTTCCGTGTGCTAGAAACTGGGCTAAATGCTGATAATGAAGATTGCAAATGATCGCTGAACAAAAAAATCTTGGTCTTACTGGAGAAATAAATCAATTACCATGCTGTATATTTTCTTATTCTGTCCTACTCATCATTGCTGTTTGTGGACTAGCACTATTTTTTGTTACACTAATTGGTTCTAATACTTTCTTTTATCACAATGTCCTTCCATAAACACGCCTGTTTATTTCTCCATATAACTACTACTTATCATTACATGTAACAACTACTTACCATTACATGTAACAACTACTTACCATTACATGTAACATATACAAGTTATAGAATATCTAGCTCACTAAAAAAAAAAAAAAAGATGAAATTGCATTATTATCCGCATTCTGAGAGAGGAGTTAAATAACTTGCTCAAAACCTCACAGTTAATTTGTGGAGCTGGGACTTGAACTCATATTTGTCTAACTGCAAAGCCCTTTACTTGGGTCAGCTGGACTGCCTGGCTATATACAAGGACAGTTTGAGCTTGCCTCCTCTGTGTTGGGGGCAAGGGACTGGGTGGTGGTGATCCAGCTCTGCTTTTCCAGTATGAACTTTGTATTATAGTCACAGTCAGTACCTAATTACAATTCAGATACCTTGGTTCCCCCCACCCCTAAATTTTAAAAGAACGGTTCACAAGTATTTTCAACAAATAAAATAATTGGCCTTTTGTTAATGGGGAGTATATTTTATTTTTTTAAGGAAGAACTCTCTTCTATCTCACTGTTTGAGAATCAGCTAAAATACACCAGATGGTGCTCAACATCACAAATGAAGGCAAATCCAAGCTACCAGGAGATGCCACTTCACACCCACTGGAATGGCTCTCATAAACAGACAGAAAGTAAGTACGGCAAGGATGTAGAGAAAGTTGAGCCCTCATACATTATTGGTAAGACAGTAAAGTGGCAAAGACTCTGTAAAAGGAGTTTGGCAAGTGTAAGACATCGCAGTTTCACTCCTAAGAATACCCTAAAGAACTCAAAACAGATATTTAAACAAATGCCTGGACACACAAGGCCAGCAACACTATTCACAACAGGCAAAATGTTCAAACAACCAAAATGTCCATGACTGATAAGTGGAGGAAATGTACCAAATGCTTTTATTTCATATTGTGTGTTTTTTTAAAAACCAAATTGCAGTTGATATACAATATTATATAAATTAAAGGTGTATGACACAGTAACTGACAATTTGTAAAGGTTATATACTCCATGTACAGTTTTAAAATGCTGGCTATATTCCCTGTATGTACAATACATCCTTACAGCTCACTTTACACATAACAGCTCATACATCTTAATCCCCTACCCTTGCTGCCCCTGCTCCGTAACCATTTGTTCTCTATTACCAGTCAGTCTGTTTCTTTTACTTTTTTCGGTTATATCATACTATGCATTTCTTGAAATGCTCAATAACTTTCCTTAGCCTACTGTTGTGATGTCAGGGGGCTAGGAACATTCTTCACAGTCTTGCAACAAGCTTCCTTTGTTTGAGGGGTACTGAAAGTGAAAGTCACTCAGCCCTGTCTGACTCTTTGCAACCCCATGGACTACACAGTCCATGGCATTCTCCAGGCCAGAATACTGGAGTGGGTAGCCTTTCCCTTCTCCAGGGAATTCTTTTCTAATAAGCAAATTCTATTTGTTTTTATAATTTTAATACTCTGTTCATCAATGAAATTAGAGCATTGTCATTTTGACAGTACTGGTATCATTTAGATCATATTTGCCTCCTAACACGTTTAAGGTAGTTTATCTTCTTTTCCTATGCTCTAACCATGATAAACAGCTACCATTTGGAAGTTTAAAACATCTTACATATAAATCTACAGAGAAATTTATTTAAAGTATAAAGTATTTTTTAATTTTAAATTTAAGTTTGTTTTTTTTTTTTAACAAATAATCTAATCCATGCTTTCAAATGAATCATCCTCTGTCAATTAGTTTAAGAGGCTGCTGTTGAAGATTTTTCCTTTCTTAAAATAAAAACACCTAGTAAGATTTAGGGATGTCTCTGGTACTTTTAGCTCAGGCCATCTTCCTCCGAAGTTATAACTTACTAAGTTCTGATTTACTTCTATTTTCAGCTGTTTGCATTAAAATGTCATGCCCTCATTAAGTCACTAGCTACACACACATACATACACATATGGCCCTGATTTTGCACACGCCTCCTACAGGCTTTACTAATCTTTTGCACTATGACACAGCAATCAAAAGTATAGAGGGTGCTTACATTAAGAAATAGCTAGTCACTAAAAATCAAGAACACACTCTTAACTGTTCTTCTCTAGCCTCATAGAGATTAAATGGTATTTCATTATCTCCTCTGCCCCTTCCCAATTCTCCTCATTCCGACAATGACCCTAAGCCTCAGAGCACCACTTCTCAAAAAAACTGATTAGAGTGCAGCTAGCACCTAATACTAGGACATGCTTCTCAAAATGCACATGCCCAGAACACCCTTGGACCAAGAATTAGAATCTCTGCTTTGGATAATGGTTGGTCACAAAAACCTCCTGATTCACCAAGTCTAACCAAAACACTACCCACATATATACTACCAGGGTTAAGGTAACCCTACAATTTATCATACTAACTGGGGTATTTCTGAAAGTGAAAGGAAATGCCATCAACAATGACATTAAGACAAAAGATAAAAACCAGGATGTATGGTCAAAATAGGTTCCTGTGTTATGCCGCACCTTTGAAAACTTGGCTAGTTTCAGTACTACTTTCAACTTAGGAGTTCACTAACAGGGAGGCCTGGCGTGCTGCGATTCATGGGGTCACAAAGAGTCTGACACGCCTGAGCGACTGAAGTGAACTGAACTGAACATTATCCTAAAATGTAGTACAAGAGTATTACACTAATAAGAGTTGAAAATATAAAGAAACATAAGATCCACACCCAGTCCTAGTGCCCGGTTCAGCTGGGAAGAAAGGGGATGTGACAAGACGCGTGAAGTACCAGGGAATAAATACAAATCTCTCAAAAGACAGATGTGCATCAAAAGCTTTTCAAGATGTAGGATTTAAAATGGGTCTCAAAGGAGCACTACTGATTGGTGGATGAAAATCTCTCGCGACCTTGAGAGAAGGTAAACAAAGATGCAGAGCCTAGAAGCCCATGTTACGGCCAGGGGATGGGAAGCAGACCACTTCGGCTAGAGCACAGCTTTTATACATTAACAGAAGATAAAGATAAGTTAGGAACCAAATGAAGAACATTTTGATGGACACCCACTAAAATTCCTGAGGGAATTCCATGATCAAAAAGCAGCCTTGGGACTTCCCTGATGGTCCAGTGGTTAAAAACCTGCCTGCCAATGCAGGAGACAGGGCTTGGATCCCTGATCTGGGAAGATTTCACATGCAGCAGGGCAACTAAGTCTGTGGGCTACAACTACTGAGCTGGAGCTCTGGAGCCAGCCAGTTGCAACTACTGAAGTTTGCACACCCTGGGCACTGCAACAAGAGAAGTTACCACAGCAAGAAGCCTGCACACCGCGCCTGGAGAGCAGCCCCCATTCACCGCAACTAGAGAAAGCCAAGAGTGCCCAGGGGAGATGAGAAGGGGAAAAAAGATACAAGGGTGAAAAAAGAATACACACTATACCAACACATTCACACCCTACATTTCTAAAAGGAAATACTAAATGGAAAGAAGACTCATTAGGAGAAAGAAGAAACACCTCAGAAATGTCAGCAAGAAGTTGAACGTAAAGAAATATAAGAAGGAAGGCACTTAAAAAATAAATTAAAAATAAGTCACGTGAAGAAAACATCAACAGCTAGATTATCAAATAGCCTTAGAAAATAAAATAGAAGAGAAAAAGACATTACAAAAAGATGAAAGAAATACAAAAAAAAAAAAAAGAAAAGTGGGAGATATGGCTCAATAAACTAAACACAAATGGGAAGACAGATAGTGGATAAGAAAAGATGACAGGATCATTTCGATATATGGCAAAACCAATACAATACTGTAAAGTTAAAAAATAAAATTAAATTAAAAAAAAAAGAAAAGATGACAGAATTCAATGGGCTTAAAAAAAAAAAAAAAAACAAACACCTCTCAGAAACAGCATGAGGTTAATAACTAGAGACACAAGATAAATGAAAAGGCCCAGTTTGAGGCAATGCACTAGCAGAAAAATCCCATTTTTATCTTCAGATTTTCCTATAAATAAAACTAAACTCACTAATAATAAAAAGATCAAAAGAATATGTAAAGAAATGTATTTGCCAGAGAGTGTGTATATGTACATGTTAAGGTCATACAAAAAGCTTAAATTTAGTATAAGATTTCAGAGTTTAGGGGAAGTATAAAAAAGTAAAACGCTATAGGAAGAAAATAATTTTTGCATAAAAGACAATTTCATATGTAGTAAAAGCATACATATTTGGTAATAACAGATTTTACATAAGAAGTCTATTACAAATTATATATTACTAGAAGCAATGCTTCACAAAAATATTTTTATTAAAATGTTATCATTGGATATCATTACAGTGTGGAATTTAGACCAGGAATTTGCAACTGGAAGTGTTAATCCTTTCCCGCTGCTGTCATTCAGTCTCTAAGTTGTCTCCGACTTTTTGTGACCCCATGAACTGCAGCATCACAGACTTCCCTGTCCTTCACTATCTCCCAGAGTTTGCTCAAATTCATGTCCATTGAGTTGGTGATGCCAACCAACCATCTCACCTTTGCTGCCCCCTTCTCCTCCTGCCCGCAATTCTTCCCAGCATCAAGGTCTTTTCCAGTGAGTTGACTTCTTCCCATCAGGTGGCCAAAGTATCCGAGCATCAGTCCTTCTAATGAATATTCAGGGGTGATTTCCTTCAGGACTGACTGGTTGGATCTCCTTGCAGTCCAAGGGACTCTCAAGAGTCTTCTCCAGCAGCACAGTCCAAAAGCATGAATTATTTGGCTATCAGCCTCCTTTATGGTCCAACTCTCACATCTTTACATGACTACTGGAAAAACCATAGCTTTGACTACACAGACCTTTGTCAGCCAAGTGATGTCTCTGCTTTTTAATACGCTGCCTAGGTATGTCATAGCTTTCCTTCCAAAGAGCAGACGTCTTTTAACTTCATGGTTGGGGTCACCCCCTGGACATTTGGAGAAGGGAGCAGGAGCTGCGTCCTAGTGGCCACAGTAACTGGGAGAGGCCCTGCCAGCATGAAGTCCAAAGATGCTCAGTGTCTTCTAAAGCAAAGCACGTGCTGCTGCGCACCAAGTTGCTTCAGCCATGTCTGACTCTCTCCAACCCCACAGACTGCAGGCCACCAAGATCCACTGTTTACAGGAGTTTGCAGGCAAGAATACTCAAGTGGGTTAACATTTCCTTCTCCAGGGGATCTTCCCCGTATCTCTTACATCTCCTGCATTAGCAGGCCTGTTCTTTACCACTAGTGCCACCTGAAAAGTCCAAGGCAAAGCATAATGCAGTCCAAAATGCCGAAGGGGACACTGATAAGAAACACTGTAGATGGACAGAGAACAGTGCTTTTCTTGTATATTTAAATAAAATAAAGTTCATTTTTAAATTTAATTCTTGTGATTAATTTGATTCTGATAAAGGTCTCTGCATTCCACCTTAATCTATTTTAATTCAGAACTTAAAAACAGACATATGGTTCTAATATACAAATTTTAGTTACTAAGACACTGATTATCCCTTCACAAATTAAGATATGGCCAGGAGAATATCTTATGTTTAAAGCGACAGCTTCAGGAAGTATTCAGTTTTCAAAATAATACCTAGGGCAATGGTTGAGTTGAATAACATGCCTTTGCACTGTTACTGCCAAATATGTCCATGCAACTTTTATGCATGCAAAGTTTCCTAACAGTGGCCATATACTGAAGGACTGCAAGTGAATGAAAGAAAACAAATACAAGTTCAGAAAAGGACAGGTAACCAACTCACTATTTTGAAAAGGAGGAAAAAAATAAATCTGATAAACAAGAGGAAACATTAAGCACTTATTCCACCTTCACTATGGTAACCAAATAAAAGATGTGGGCAAGTTTCTCTTTAGACAAGTATTCCAGTGGCTACCAGCATCACAAAAAGACAACCAGATTTTCAGGTGTTTCCTGATGAAACAGTTCACTACCACCTATGAAGCAGTTTTGTCAAAAGAAAAATAAAGGGGGGAATGGTAATCAATCCTGAATATTAACAAGCCTTCTGACCTAACTCCCAAATTTACAGGAAACGCTAAACAAAAAGATACTGAACTTTGCCGTCAAAGTGCAACAAGCAAAATCTAGACTTAAAAACTCAGCCCTGTTTAATTTAAATAATCTGCAAAAATGAAAAGGGGAAAGACAAAAACAGAAAGAAATTAAAGATTGGATGATATATAAAACACATCAACCAATTACAATGTGTCTACTTGGATACTGATTCAAATTACCTTTGAAGAAGGAAGGTAGACAGTCCTTAAGACATTTGTAAATTTGAACATGACTGACTTAAGAATTTTGATGATATTTTTAGATGTGTTAGTGGCACTGGGTTAAGTTAAAAGTCTTTATTCTTTGGAAATGCACCTGAAATATCTGTTCTTTAAAATTGCAGATTAAATGATGTGTGCTGCTGCTGCTAGGTCGCTTCAGCCGTGTCCAACTCTGTGCGACCCCAGAGACGGCAGCCCACCACGCCCCGCCGTCCCTGGGATTCTCCAGGCAAGAAGACTTGAGTGGGTTGCCATTTCCTCCTCCAATGCATGAAAGTGAAAAGTGAAAGTAAAGTCACTCAGTCCTGTCCAACTCTTAGCCCCCCATGGACTGCAGCCTACCAGGCTCCTCTGTCCATGGGATTTTCCAGGCAAGAGTACTGGGGTGGGGTGCCATTGCCTTCTCCCAAATGATGTCTGAGATTTGCTTAAACATGATAATAGGAGGGTGAAATGACTGGGGTTATAGATAACATAAGATTGGCCAAGAGTTGTTAACAATTTAAACTAGGTGAAGGCTACATGGCTATTTATCACACTAACCTGTTTACTTCTGTAGATGTTCCAAGTTCTCCATAATAAAAGTTAATTAAAAAAAATTAAGAAACCTCAGCAGGAGGGAAAAGTGATCATTTGCAACATGTTTATTTAGGGCTTATAAAAGAAAATGAATACTTAGCATAGTCCTCTAATGGATATGGGGATATAAAGCATCTGGGAGGATATAACAGAAAGGTCTTTAAAATTTTTAAATAGACACTGGTGCAAATAAAATAAAGAAAATCTAAAGGTGCACTAGTTAAAACTGTCATCGAATTCCACGTGGTCACACGCATCTAAAGTTGTGTTCAAACCATTCAAATGCCACATTTTTCCGTCTTTGTGATTGAAGGTAAATTTACTTCAAGTATATATATTAAAAATCCAACAAATATCACCAATCTCCTTAGAAACAAGTGTGAAACAAAAAGAAAAACATAAAGCCAAGGCCTTAAGATGCCCTCTAAATTTTGTTGTTACTACTGTTTAAATTGAGAAGACTACAGAAAGCAGCAGGAAGCCATAAAAAACATGTAGCCACAATCTTCTGAGATGGATTCTCTTGGGGACCCTAAATAAATAGATTCTTGACCTACTAAAATTTAATGTAAAAAAATGATCCATTTGTAAAGGACCCATAAGATTGTAAATGGCAAACAAACTACAAATAACCACCCTTAGAAAGGGAATGAATGGTGTTTATAAAAAGCAAGACCCATGGATGTAAAGGGAGAATCATCATGATGATTTATAAGTAAAGGAAAATAAAATAAAAAGGTAACAAAATTCATGTTTCCCTAGGCCCTTCACTCAGACCAAAACATGTGGAGCTATACTCCCAAAAGCAATTTCAGACTAGAGATGTCTTTATTTTTCCCCAGACAAGCTAGAAGTTAAACAGAATGACAAAGTATATTTACTCTGGGACAGTGAAGCAGGAAAGAAACTTCAGACTGGCAGAACTGGTCCAAATCCCTCCAAAATAGGCAGAGAAAAAAAGAGAGGTAGATTTTGAAGTCATTCCTTTGCTCAAAGAAAAGCCTTACACAAGGAACTACAAGTCAGAGAACAAAGATTTGCCTTCTCTGTTATGATCATATTCATTCCCTGACCTTCTTCCTTACAAGGAAAGAGAGAAGAGAGCTGAGCTGGCAACTTGGGGAATGCTCCCTAAAAAAGAAAATGATTCTGTCTGAATGATTAAAAAAAAAAAAACACTAACGCAAGCCTAGCACCCCCGAGGCAAAGAAGAAAACTCTTCTTTCTCCAATTCACCAACTGAACCTCACTTGCCAGGTTCTAAAGCCAAGGAACCATGCTGGATCCTTCAAGAGACTATAAGCAAAAAGACGGGATACACTCACACTAAGAATGCACCTACAGACCATGAAACAACTCTGAATGCTTTTACCACATTTCTCAAGCAGCAATGTACAGAAGCAAAAAGTGCTTACATTTACATCAAAACTAAGCCTAGATTTTTGCCCTGGAGCTGTTAAGTATATATATGCACTACATGTGTGACAACTCTCAGATTACCTTTTGAAACCTTAACAAGAATGATACTTCATAGGTTTGTTCTGGGAATTAAATAAAACAGCATATTAACAGGCACTATAGTATGGAAATCCAGTAGAGTATCAGGCTGGGTGCTCAATTATTTCCTCTTTCCTTTTCTGAAGTGAGAATGAAAGTTGCCTACTCATGAACCACATGCAGTTTATATAAAATATAGGCAGAGAAATTTCTCTCTAAATATCCATACTCCCCAACATTTTCCAATCACCTTGAGGTCACGTGATTAAATCCATATCTTACTTTCAGACCAAAGCACTTACAGCCAGCACACGATCCTCTAGTTATCCTGCCTGGACATGTTGAAAATGGCAGAGCTACAAGTTGTAAGCTGCACAGATCCCAGCCAACACATGGAAGAGCTACCCAGGAGTCCAACATATGTTGAAGTTAATGCAACACAAAACAGCTCAGCAAAATTTAATATCTCCTTTTATAGCCTAACTGCACTCAAATGCATACATAAAGACAGCCAGTCCTATGCTTAGGTATCATGGGCTTCCCCAGTGGTTAGGTGGTAAAGAATCTGCCTGCAATGCAGGAGCCCCAGGAGGCATAGGTTTGATCTCTGGGTGGGGAAAATCCCCTGGAGAAGGAAATGGTAGCCCACTCCAGTATTCCTGCCTGGGAAACCCCATGGACAGAGGAGCCTGGCAGGCTAGAGTCCATGGAGTTTCAAAAGAGCTGGACACGACTGAAGCAAGGTGTTAAAGGATATCTTCCTTTCTGTGTAATTTGGTATATCCAGAATAAACAGAATAGTTAAGAGAGAATACTGATAGCAAAGTAGAAAAGTAATCCAACATACACAGAATAACTTAGAAACTGATACTTATAGTTTCACCTCAAAAGAAAAGGAGAAAAAGAACTCTAAAATCAAGAATATAAACTCTTTTCTAGTTAATCATACAGGTTAGACAATGAAAAAAAAAAAGCAATGATCCAAAAATAAAAGCTGAGAAACTAAAAACAGCTATGAGGAAACAGGTAAAAGAAAGAAAAGCAGAACAAGACTTTAAACACTCTTGCACCGTGTAGTAAAACAGCTGGCGTCACTTGTCACTGTCACAGTAGTAGTACAGGGCCACAACTGCTTACCCAAATCCTGGAATATCCCAAAAGCTCTAAAAATCAAAGACTGAAAAATAATTTGGCAGCAACACCAAACATGAACTAACCTGAAACAATCTGTAGTGCCGATTTATCCCACTTAGTGAGAACATTCATAAAGTCTGGGTGTAGAAATATGAATGTGTTTGATTATGGAGTGCTGCCCCAGATCCCACTGGCAGTGTTATATAAACTACATCACATTCCCTTTCTAAAATCTGAAAACTTTCACATTCTGAAACATTACTGGCCCCACAGGTTAGAAATAAAGGACTGAGGACTTGTAACAGTAATAGGATAATCTCTGTATTGTCTTAATGATAAAAACCAAAATGAGATGAAGAGCACGGCTTTCTAAACTGTTGGCAGTTCAATGTACTGTAGTATCAAACTGAATTTTGATGATTTCCCAATGGTTATTTACAATCAATGATACTTCAGTATTTCTAGTAGCACACAGATATAACCAGCCTAAACCTAAATCATGAAGAGGGTATAATGAACGAGTAGGAAACTAGTTAATTAATTAAAAATATTGCTATAAGTATTTCTGGCCTCAGTAGACCATAATTTAAAAGGTACTCAACGTAGCCATAGACTACAGCACAAGAGTAGTGGAAGATGGGGATACCAGCTCTGAGGAAAGTATAGGAGAAAGTATATGCACTGGGCATCACTACTGGGATAGGAAAATAATAATAAATGAACTATGTAAAACCTAAAGAGGCAAGGTATTAGAATTAACACCTACAGCAGGATTTCTCAACCTCTAATGACATTTTAGGCCAGATAAAATCTTTGTTGGAGGGGGTGACCTAGGTATTACAGGATATTTAAGAGCATCCCTGATCTCTATTCACTAAATTATTAATAGCAGCTCCTCTTCCCCCAGTTGTGAAAAGTCTCTGCTACTGCTGCTAAGTCACTTCAGTCATGTCCGACTCTGTGCGATCCCAGAGACGGCAGCCCACCGGGCTCCCCCGTCCCTGGGATTCTCCAGGCAAGAACACTGGAGTGGGTTGCCATTTCCTTCTCCAATGCATGAAAGTGAAAAGTGAAAGGGAAGTCGCTCAGTCATGTCCAACCCTAAGCGACCCCATGGACTGCAGCCCACCAGGCTCCTCCATACATGGGATTTTCCAGGCAAGAGTACTCTAGGCATTGCCAATTGTTCCATAGGACAACTGGAGTGGAGTTTGAGAATAAGAAGGCAAAAAGTGCCCCCAGTTGAGAACTGGGGAAAAGAGAAATATTAAAGATTTAAAGATGTTTCTTCTTCTTGATTCTAAAATGCCACATAAGCTACCCTGTTAAAGCAGTATAGAAAGGGGGAAAAAACTTTCTAGTTCTCTAGATCTATACAGGTGGTTTTATTCTGTTTTTAATCTTAATTTTATAGGAAAGCCGAGAATGGCAGATCAAGATCCACTGGAACACCCCTGTACTCTAAGGAACAATGACTTGTTGATCTTCTTATAACTAAACATATCCATCTGTTGTTACAGCTACTCTTTCAAGTAGGGAATAAGATACCAGCTGGTTATCTATAGAAAGGAACAAAACAATTTGAGTCTTTGCATGTAGCCACAAAGTAACCACGTAACTTTTTAAATGCACAGTTTTCACCCACCTTCTGATTACATTATCTGCACTGAACTTAACAGATCCCTAATAAAAATGTAACCTGTAGAGGGTGAAGAATATTATTTTCAATTATACCATTCCTTTGGAAAAACTTTTCAGTCACACAATACTGAATCTTTCTGCTACACTGGCATGTATGAGGGAAGTAACTAGCTTTACTGAAAACCAATTTCTTTTTAATAATACAAATGGTAGCCAAATACCTCTGAACAATCATATTAAAAATATAGGGATTTCCCCAGTGGTTCAGTGGTTAAAACTCTGCCTTCCAATGCAGAGTGTGCAAGTTCAATCTTTGGTTGAGAAACTAAGATCTCACATGCTTCAGTGTGAAGCCAAAAATTAAAACACACACAATTACGAAAAAGTAAAGAATATATGGGATATTTCATAGATCTCCAATCCAAAGTCATTATTTTGTCTAGAATTTCTATTCCTGTCAATTTGACAGACCAGTTGGAAAATACCTTCAGTCAGAGTAGTTCTGTACTTATCTATTTTACAAACTGAGCATCCAACAAAGATTTAATTTTTATAAAAAGGCCATTACAGGATTTTTTTCAAGAGTTGAAAACAGAAGGGCTAGATGATTAATGAAACAATTTTGTTTTATGAAATAGTGTACCTTCACATAGCACATTTTGGCTAACATAAACAATAACAATCAAATGTATACATAAAAAAGAAAAAGCAATCTATCCATCTGTGTGGGAGGATTTAAAACCAAGTATTATATAAGCAACCAATATATGTAGATTCACATGTCACTTTCATCATGACCTGCCTTCATATGTCAACTAGAGAAAACTTCCAAAATCTCTTAGATCACAGAGAAGGAAGAATGTTATGTTCAATAACTAGCAAATTATATCAATTCAGAATCAATTTTACAAAATTATTGATATAATCTCATTCTCAGTAAAACTATGAATTCCTATAATGGAATACTAAAAGAGAAAACATATCACCACTATTTAAAAGTAGTTTATTATAATCCACTGGACAGAGCATTCTCTGCTGAATTAGGTTTGATTAACCATTAGCATATTTCTTTAAAGAGGATACACTATTTGTTCAACCTTGCCCAGTGTTCTTATTCTTAGGTTTATTTTCTTTTTTACTCAAGTTCCAAGGAACTGCTTTTAACTAGCTCCTGACATTCCCAATAGGTGCGGAGCTGATTAAGATAAAATTATTCCAATAGCTGGATGCTGATGCACTGGAGAAAATGCCAGCAAAAGTGAAGGCATACTGCTAAGCTAGCTCTTTAACCACACCTCAACCACTTTATTGACCCAATTCACATTAAGGAATTTCTAAACATATAAATTCATCTAATCTTCACAACAAATTTATAAAGGGGGTATAATTTTAACCTCTTATTATAGAGATAAGAAACAGAAAGACAGAAATATTCCATAACTTATGTAAGGTAACGCAGCTATTAAGTGCCAGAGCAGGGACTTGTACTCAGTCCAGCTCAAGCACCAGTGCTTTTCAAACCTTAAAATACACACAACCCATCTGGAAATCTAGTTGAAACTCAGATCCTGATTCACTACTTCTGCAGGGTAGGTACGCAAGATTCTACATTTCTAAAAGATTCTACAGTTCTAAAATCTCACCTGTGATGCAGATCGGAGAAGGCAATGGCAACCCACTCCAGTACTCTTGCCTGGAAAATCCCATGGAGGAGCCTGGAAGGCTGCAGTCCATGGGGTCGCTGAGGGTCGGACACGACTGAGCAACTTCATTTTCACTTTCCACTTTCATGCATTGGAGAAGGAAATGGCAACCCACTCCAGTATTACTGCCTGGAGAATCCCAGGGACGGGGGAGCCCGGTGGGCTGCCGTCTCTGGGGTCGCAGAGTCGGACACGACTGAAGTGACTTACCAGTTACCAGTGATGCAGATGCTACTGGTCTGAAGACCACCCCTGAGCAGCAAAGTTCTATCTTCCCTAGAAATGGTGCAAGGCGGTAGTAATCCGCAAAAGGAGGCAGAGCTCATCCACAGACAGTTGGCTTATGAGTAAATCAGGGCTTCCCAACTACTGGTTTAGAACTTAATGGCTTTTGTTCATTTTTTAGAAAGAAGGAAATGAGCAAAATTTGCAAGCATCGTAGCACCCACTTTCAGGTTTCGTATGTTAATACAATAACTTGGTATTGTAAGGCCTCCCTCTCAATAAGGCCTTTCTAACATCCAAAAACTACTTACAATGTCCCTAAATGTCTACTTTAATATGGGTTCAATCTGAACATATTAAAGGATATTTTTAGAACATATTTTTATACTGTCTCAGATAGGAAAAGAATTAAAGAGACTGAGTTAAAAATCCAGCACTTTTCTAAACTTCCATCACCTGTCAAGTCCTGAAAGGACACCCTCTGGGGAACAGATGGAACATAAATGTCTTACAGCACATCACTCAATTCTACTTAAATAACTTTCTCTAAAAACAGATAAGGAAATGCACATAATACAGTCTCCCTTCATTCCCACTGGTGCATCAACTCTACACACTCTAATCTAGAATAAAGAATATAAATTGAAGCCACTAAGTGTTATATCTGTAAATGCTCTGGCCTAAAGCATACCAATACCTAAAAAGTGAAATGCCATCAAATCACTGGAAATAACATTTTATCACACGTTTATACTATCAGAAAAAGAAATATCAATACTACCCAAATATATTCAAACAGGTTTAAAGCCACACAATTTAATAATTAAGTCTATCCTATGATCACCCTGGGTGTATATATATTTGACACAACTATATAAATAACTAAAAAATATTTTATTAATTAAACATAGGAAAAGATTTAAGAAAAAATCTTAAGTCTGAGTAATTTTGATTTTGTTGAGTTTTCTTGTATTTCATTCAAGTTTTTTTCCTCAATGTACACAGACATACTTTACATTCTTCTCTGAAAAATTAAAATGTATCACATACTTTGACAAGCTTGTAAAAATCATATTCAAAACCATAATGGAATTCTGATTAATTAACTACATGTGAAAGTCAAAATAATTAGGTTTCATAGATTTCAGACAATATGAATTCACATATTTTATAGAATTTATTAAGAGTCCCACTATTAATTATAACATAAATTAACAAATTTAACAGTACAATCACCATAAAGCTAAAATTCTCACCTGTGAATTACATGAACACCACGAATACGTATTTGACACAAAGGTAAAAATACAAATTTTAAATTAGCTGTCAAAAATCCTAAAAATGTCTCCACTAAACCTTACTATTCCAAACTCCTGCTCAAGAACAAGACCTAGATGTTCTTCCACCCAAAAGAATCTAAAGATTTACAGAAAAACACATAAAAATATGTGAATATTTCACTTGTCCAGCATATGAAAGAAGACTGTCCCCAAACTAATAAAAACAAAAACAATTTCTCTGGTCTCCTACTAAGACTGATATTTTCTCTTTTTTTTTTCCCTCTATTAATCACTCACACAGTCACAAAAGAACTCATACATTAAAAGCAGCAGAGAACTGAAAGATGTCATTTGCAGTAGTTAACAGTGATAGCAAGTTGTGAGGAGGGAAAGCACAGATTATATATGTGTGCCAAGTTACTGCTCAACGAGCAGGCCCAAAGGATCACCATTTCACCAGTCTAATCACTAAATGTGAAGCATTATTTCATGGACTGAAAGGAAATATGGTATATAAAGAGAAAAATAAAAGCAAATGAAACTAAACTATCTCTAAGACAGACTATACTTCCTCTACAATAATCGTCAGTGACCTTGTGGAAACATTCCTGGGTTAAATGGGCAGAGCACATTTCTTCAAAAACTGCAACATTACTGCTCTCTGGGCATCCAGCACGTGTCTATTGGGCTTACCAGATTCACACACAAACACCATTTAATAGTTTGTGCCATTTGCAGAAAATCAACAAAAGCCTTAAAGTTTGACCTTATATGCAATTTTAAAACAATAAAGACTTTTGAACCCATAGATATTTACATCTTCTATAATGAGAAATATCAGAATACACTCTCCATGTTAAGTAATTCTTCCAGAGAGCAAATTTAACCTGACCTCTCTAAATGGCTACAGATTTGACACACCATTTAGAAGCCTGAAAGGAAATATTTATTTATTCTCTAGTGCAGTGCTGTTCAACCGAAATACAACATGAGCCACATATGTAATTTTAAATTGTCTAGTAACCGTATTTAAAACAGGAAAAAAGAAATTAATTTTAAAACATTTTACATACCGAAATAACCAAAACCCAACATATCAAAATGTTAGTATTTCAACATGTAATAAATATTTTTTGAAAATAAGTAAAATATTTTGCATTCTTTTCTTCATATTGTTTTCAAAATCTGATGTGTATTTTACACTTACAGAACATCTTATTTTGGACTACAACCGAAGTGGTCAACAGCCACAAGTGGTTAGTGGCTACATTACTGGACAGAGAAGCTAGCTCCTAAGTACTTTGATATCTGACATACTACTATCTGTTTAAAATTAGCTCACATTCATGTTTCCGTTTTGAACCGTAATGTCTGATTACAAATATTAATATAAGCAAATAAACATCAGATCACCTTACCAGAGGACCCAGTTAACATACACAATAAGAAGTGGTTGGATTATATCCTATTATATCTCAAGTAGATTTCAGAAATAGGTCTGATCACCACTAGTGAACACAACTTGTAGAAAAATATAGGTAAGCCAAGAAAACACTTTTCATATCAAACCGTAACACTGCTTTATTTCCAGTAGCCATTCTGGTTTCTGAGTACCTATCTCCATGCAAATTATCTACAAGACAGTTTTTCTAAGTTTGATGAATTTTGGAAGTCATACAGTCACAGATGAAAAACTGAGCGCTAAGAGGAATTTAAATAATATTACAGGGAAACAATTACAAACCAATTACTTTTAATGCACCTTATACCAACCAACAATCTTAAATCATTCTACATGAGTTTCACTGAAATGACTTCTTCCCACAAATTCCAACTCATTCACTGTCTTTTATACACATATTTCTAGGACCAAAAATACTAAGGATTTTTCCAAGTAATTAAACCATCTGATTAAAATGTAAATAATTTCAACAATGCATATTCTAGAAAACAGCAGCTAAAACCATTAGCTTAGCACATAAACTCTGTCCTAAAGGCAAGTTACTGAATAAATCAAACAGAAACAATTATACTCCTGTTTACTGCATTTACATTTTTGTAACACCACATTCAGCAATTTCTAAATTTGGAAGGTCAGTTCAGATTGCACACAAGCAGTAACTTTAAAGCTTAGCAAAATTTTAGAAGTTTCTGCAATATACTTCTGAATAAACACACTACAGAACTATTACAACAGAGTAAAAATCAGCACCGTTCATACTAATCCCAGCAAGAAGCAAAAATCAATATATTCTTAAGTTCAAAATGTATGATACACTCTAAAAAGGTTTTTTTTCCTCCCAAATTTATTTGATTCACCCAAGACAATTTTTGTTCAATCCACTTGCAAAGCTGAAAAGAAGCAAGTGTCGCCTCTTCTGCAGCAACCAACAAGGATACATGAATCTCTGGCTATTTTTCCACAATTTGAAATTAAAACAACACAATTTGTTTCTTACCTGCAGTTAGGAGGAGGATCAAGGGTTATTTCAGCTAGCTCCTTCTGAATTCTGTTAGTGAAATGAGAACAGACAAAAAGGATTTGAGAGTCTACAGAATAACCGGGGAATCACACTGCCCTCTACCACCATGCAGTTAAATGCAAGGCTGGCTTCGCCCTCAGTAATGCTAACATGGCTGCTCCCTCTTTGTTCTCAGAGGCATAACCCAAATCCCTTAACAGAAACTTCGCAGCTTTTTTTCTCACTTGCTACTGTAAGTAACTAAGACATTCACACCTGATTTGAGAACTAGCCCTCCACTTGTACTCAGAAAAGGAGGTAAAATGTATTTTAAAGCACTTTTTACCAGAGAAATTCTCTTTTCAAGCTTATATGCAAATGAGACAAGAAGGGAGGAGGGAAAGCACTAGAATATTTGACAATGACTCCAAGACACTTTACCAAGGTAAAAATTAACAAGCTACTGCAAGTGCACATTAATAATTTTGACAATATTTTACCTGTCAGAAAAAAGTTTGAAATTTACAAATATTTTTACCAGTGAAAAACTTTCAAAGAATTCTGATATTCGTATTTAAGTAAATCTGTTTCCCCTGACCTTAAGTACAGCACTTAAATTTAATAAATTTGGGAGAAAAGATAGACAGCCTTGAGGTAAGAGGAAAAAGAGCAGTTCTTATTTTATTCAAATTTATAATGCTTTCAAAACTTAAGATATGTTTAATATGTTCATCAACAAGACTGTAAGAAACTGAGAAGGATTTTAAATTATCTCATGGACTGCTGTTATTTCATAAAATATTCTAGTTATTAACACTTGATTATTGATACAATAGAGGTGAAAATCCACAGACTATCACTAACAGAACGCCAACATTTGATCAGCTTTTATATTTTATTTTTCTTTTGGTTGAGATCAACAAAAATCTATAAAATGTCGATATCGGCTAATGCTATAGGAACACCTGATGTGTAATTACTAAAATTCACAGGTATTCCACTTACGACGACCATTGACTGGAGTCCCATTGACAGCATCTTTTTTTTCACTATCACAGAAATATAAATCAACAGAAAACAAATGATCTTTCACTTATACCCAACAAAATATGCTTCTCCTGCTGTTGAGTATTATTAACATGTCAAGCATATCCACAAATTTTAGAGTGAAGAGGCATAATGGCAAACTTCTCAATCACCAAGTGCCCCCTAACACGTAAAGGGCTACTTTTCAGTTTTACCTACTCTCACAAGGACATGGAGGTATGACCATAGCTTAATTAGAAAAAGTAAAATCTGAGATGAATGACTTAAAGTCATGCTTGTAAAAACTGAAAACAGACTTGAAGTACAATTTTAAAATCTGCCCTCAAACACAGCCAAGGCCCTGAGTTTAAAAATTTGCTAGCAAACATGACCATTTCTGATCATTAAGTTTCATGAAGAGAGGCACTGATCTCTCAAAGTGTCACCTTCAATGAAGATGAATATAACTCATAAAAAGACAACATCCTCAAATATACCAGCTAATCTGGGATCACCAAATTTTCCTCGCCAACTCCTTAATCTGTCAGATGTTACTCCAATCTCTACTCAAGGACACTCTCTCTGAAGTTACCAAAGCACAGAGCAAGTTTGCTTAAAAGTCTAATTCTAGGGAGGTGGCTTATATACCACCTAAAAAGAATGACAACTCATTCAAGTCCAAACAAAACCGATAGCAAAGGAAATATTTTTGAACTACTGCTACTGATGTTAAATCAACAAAAGCGTCCATTTGGAAGACAAACGGACAACGTGCTTAATCCTTTCTTTAGACGTTACCTTTTAGCACTAGTGGATAATTTAGCAGTGGTTTTGCTAGAGAGTTTGGTGTTTTTCTTCTGCTGGGTGGCAGAAGGTTTTCTTTCTTCTTGTTCTTCAGGCTCTGTAGCGGCTGGGTCTCTCTGGTCTGCATCTGAACTGCCACTGCTGGTGCTGGGGCTCTCATCATCGGACCTCTGCCGATCACTGGACATCTTGGTGAAGTTATTTCTTGGAAAACTTTTAAAGAAAAAACGGGGAAAGAAAGGAAATGTAAGTCTAAGAAATAAACCAAAAGCATTTTCTTCTCTTAATCTTCACCTAAAATCGTGTTTTAGTGAAAAGGCTTCAAAAGTGTTCACACTTATCTCATCGTACAGCAAGGTTACAGGGGAGGTGATGTGTCTCACAACGGCAGCGTTCAGGGATTTACCAAACTCAAGTTAGAAAACCCACTCACATTTTTTTCCATCCCTTGGACAATCTATCAATTGTCTACTTTCTCAGAAGGCATGAAACAGATTTGCCAGGGAACTTAGGGAACGAGCATTAATAACATATGACACACTGTAAATACCAGATCTCGCTGAAAAATGTTAAAAAGTCACTAATAACGTCTAAATATTTACACACTGACATTGGTCAAAGCTACCAAATTCCTTTTCCGAGAGGAAAACATACCCTGTTAATCGCCCATATGCTTATTTAAGGTGGTGATTCCTCCTCTGTGCACGTAAGCCTTTAAATACAACACTTAGGAATTTAAAAAATCAACTAACAAGCTATTCTGGCCACGGCCAGCAGCGAAGATTCATCCGGCCAAGACCAAGCTGCCACCCTGGGAAAAGCAGAATTCAAACTGCACCTTCTGCAAAGCTCCCCATGCCATCAAGGTTCCTCGCTCAATTTTTACATCACGGACCGACATTTTGTCCAAAATAACCAAAAAAAAAAAAAAAAAATTTTTTTTTTTTTTCAGAGAAAAAACAAACAAACAAAGCCTCAAGAAGTGCAACAAATTTCCGCGCCCGCCGAGGCGAGCCGCGGCCGGCGGCGGCCACGCAGCTCGGCGGCCCTTTGTGGGGAGGGCCGCGCGGGGGCCGCGGGCAGCGCTCGCCGCGCCGGGCGCCAAGTGATGCGAGCAGCCCGGCCGGCCCCGCGGCGGCTCGCGGACACCGGCGGCGCGGGCGCCCGGCGCGAACAAAGCTGCCCGCCCCCGCCCCCTCCCCCACCGCCGCCGCCCCGGCCACCCCCCACGCGGCCCCCCGGCCCCGCCGCCTTACCTCGGCCGCCCGCCCGGCCCGCTCGCGCGCCGCTACGGTGTGGGGGAGGGAGAGAGAAAAAAACCCTTCCTTAAGGAAATGGAGGCAGCTGGGGGGGGGAAAGGGGGGGGAGGGGAAAAAAAGAAGCCGAGGAGGCTCTGGCCGGGGAGTGTGGAACATTGAAAGTCGGAGGGGGTTGTGCAGTGCCGGGCTCCGGCCGGAGGGGTGGCGCCGCCCAGCGCCTTCGGAAAAAAGGGGGGTGGGAGCCCGGCTGGGCGAGGGCGCGAGCTCCCGGCGAGGCTGAGGGGACGCGGGAGACCCCCGCGCGCTGTGGCCTCCCGCCGCCGCCGCCCGGCTCGGCTCCTCCCGGCCGCGCAGTCAGCAAGTTCCGAGGCGAGCGCGGGGGGAGGGGCGGGCGCGGCGACGACGCGCGCTCTCGCTCGCTGCTTGCCTGGCGGAGGGGCGCGCGCCGCCGGCGGCCGGCGGGCGCGAGCTGTTCCCGCGCGCTCCCGCGCGGTCTCTCCGCGCCTCCCTTCACTCGGGGGGCGCACGCGGCCGCCCGCGCGCGGCCCGGACAAAGAGCGCGGCGGGGACCCGGCGGACTGGCCCCTGCCGCCCTTGGCCGCGGAGCCCTTGCCGGAGAAGGCGGGGGCGCGGGCGCCGTCTCGCGGGGCCGCTGTGCCGCGGGGTGGCTTCCGGCCTGAGCCCGCCTCCGGAGCGAGGCTGCCCATTGGACTACCCGCCCCCACAGGCTGGAGCTGGGGTCATGCCCGGGCTGGCCCACTCCCCTGTTCCAACGCACGGACCCGCGTAGTCCACGGGGGTCCCCATGCCTGGGCAAGGGCCTGGGTCGCGTGGCCGGTAGTCCCCCACTGCTCTGGAAGATTGGAGACTAATGGGTGTCGTTGACGAGGCCAGGTATAGAGGCAGAGGAAAGCTGCCACCTGCCCCTCCTGAGAGCTCAGGGGGCAAGATGAAGTCTTGGACACTGAGGGAAGAAAAAAAGGATTTCGAGACCAAGTGGCCACCCTCTGTTTCTCTTTGGCCCTCGGCCTTCCAAAGAGAAAAGTCCTATGGATGCTTTCAAAACTTAAAAATTCAAAACGATTAAAGTGAAGAGGAACGTAAGGAGGGTTCATACCTAATGCTTTGCTGGATGCTCTTCTGATGTGCATACTAGATACCAGTTCTGGAAAGAGAAGTCCCTAAGTGGTACTGGGTCAGAATGTCCACACAGAAAAGCTGCAGATGGGGGATAGTGAAGGTTAGTTTTGTTCTGCCATTCTCAGTCTCCAGGTGGACTCTGCAGCCTTTGCCCCGGGGAACAAAGTGGCCAGAAGTACAGAAACTTCCTGTTTGCAGCCCAGACCTTCTCCAGCTCCTGAGAACTTGCTCCAGTGATGGAGCCCCAAAGGAATTTGTGGATTCCTCTCCCACAAGTGTCAGGGGCAGGGGTGCTGGGAGAATGTGGAGTTCACAGAGAATGGCAGAGTCATAACAGATGAAATAGAATTAAAGGAAAAAAGAAAAAAAGGCTGAGTGAGCCAATATGCTTATTTTTCCTCCAAATAGAAAAGTTTGGGTAAAGGATTACTTACAATTCTAATGAGTAAGTTACATTTCTGTGATTTTTCCTAAGACACAATCATTCAGTGAACATTTTGGAGGTCTATGCCCCAGGTGCTGGACGCAAAATTCACTCATTCAACTACTGCATGACTAAAGCCACATCTCTCTACTCTGTGTTAGAAGCAACTGATCCAGAACAGGAACAGGTAATTAAAGTGCACCAGGTTGGTTAGAAGGAAGGACACTAGTCAGAACGAATATGAAGTCTCAGATGTTGAAGACAGAGCATAGTGTGTGTGTTGACAAGCAGTTTGATTGGACTGGATTAAAGTGTCCTTGTGGAAAGAGCTTATTAGTGAAAATACCCGCAGAAGGTTCTCCCAACTTTTATACTGTGCTAGCAAAAGCCAACCAATTTGGAGTTTGGATTTTTCTCTGTTTGGAATGTGAAGTTGTGAAAGGAAAGCTATATATTAAAAAAAAAAAAAAAGGATTGTTTTAGGAAATCCATCACAGAAGTAGACTGAAGGCCCAAAGGCCATGGACTGATGGGGTTTGGGTGGAGCTGGGAGATAAAAGATATTTAGTTGTGTTTTGGTAGCATTTTCCATGATAGAAGAAACAATAGTGAACTAAAAAGCAAGGCAACTAGATTCTAATCTCATTTTACTAGATTCATGTGACCTCAGGCAAGTTACATTTTCCAGTTAAATCTTTTTCCTCTCTTGGCTCAAAAATTTCATGATTTTTCAATGTTCTTGAAGTCATGGAGTTCCACGCAATATTCACACAACACAATACTTAGAACTACCAAATGCTAAGAAATTGGAGTGAAATACAAGTGCTGCCCTTACTGAACTCAGTGGGACAGCCAGAAATGTAGACTACAGCATGAGAAGTGCTGCATTAAAGGAGTGAACAGAATGAGTGATGTATTAATGATTATCAATTAAAAATTAGTCATGGAATAAATTATTAATTAAACGATGCTATGTATGGGTCAAAAAAAGTAACAATGAACTGGGCCTGAAAGGATCATTAAGTAATAATACAATTCGTGCTCTGGGCAAATTATCTAGGACATAATAAGTGTTCAATAAATAGTACTCAGGAAATGGCAATCCACTCCAGGATTCTTGCTTGGAGAATCCCATGGACAGAGGAGCCTGGCAGGCTACAGTCCATAGGGTCGCAAAGAGGCAGGACTGAAGCAACTGAGCATGCATGCATGCACAAAATTGTTAAAGTCACCAGAAAGAAAATGAATGATTCTGCCGAGGTTAGGGACATTGGGCATGCCCCTACAATAGTAGGTAAGCAGCTGCTTTTACCCATGAAAATAGGAGCCATGTCTTATATGCATTCATGTTGGCATACAGAGTTTGCCTAATGCAAATTATTCTATAAAGTGTGCAACAAAAATTTTCCTGTATGACCCCTCAAAATAGTACGGCAAAGTAGACTTCAGCTACTGCAAGAAGATGGTTTCCTCTTGGTTTCCTCTTTTTCTCTTCTTGGTATGGGGTCCTGCCAGCTTCTAGCTCACAGCTCTGAGAAAGTCAGAAATAAGACGAAAGATACAAAATTCAATATTGCCATGAAGACCTCTTCTTCCCTTCCTCTAACAAATGCCGTGACCTAAAGTAACTGGTCATTACGAGGAGAGACAAGGCAGGCTCCAGAATCCTTTAGACTTCCCTGATTTGGGAAGTGCTTTTTCCCATGCTTTTCAATAGGTCTCAGTGTTATATGTGTACATAACTATGTGTGTGTATAACCAAGAATTCTATAGGAATACACATTTGCTTTGCTTAAGTTTCTGAAGTGAGTAATTATATAAACTATAGAGGGGTCACAGATCTTTTAAAATCATCCACCACGGCCAACAACATACCTTATACACAGTGGATGTAGAATACTTGTTACTTTGCTTTGTTGCTTTCATTTTTCCTTCTGTACAACATCCTTTCCTTTTACCCCTCTTTTTTTTTAGGCTGTTTCAGATGTTATCCAATTATGTGCACCCATTTGTCCTCTGGCTATAAAATTATCTTTCTATATCCATTTAAAAAAAAAAACAGATTTTGGTTTATTAGGAAGTCATTTCTTGGCCCAGGCTTAGTTTAAGAAGCCAAGATTGCCATTGTTACTCTCAGTGTCTCTGGACCTCCAAAGTCCAATCCGTCGATTGGCATCTAGTGTGCCTCCATTGTGTCGTGTGTACGAAACCTATCGTGTGCCATAGGCTGGGCTGGAACCTGGAAATGGGCAGATGGCTTAAACCTCTATTTGACTTCAGGGCACAAAGCTCAGTGATCATTTTCTCCTTTTCTCCTTTGACATAAGTCTGAGGGAGAGTATATACCAAAAAGGGCTATGTCTTTATTCCATGAAGAGCTTGTCCACATGAAATGAAAGCATAAGCACCTTAATAAGGCAAAAGGCATGAACAGATAATTTTTTTTTTCCTTTAGCCACACCATGGGGCTTGTAGGATTCTAGTTTCCAGACCAGGGATCAAACCTGGGCCCTCTGCAATGGAAGCACAGAGTCCTGACCACTGGACCACTAGGGAATTTCCTGAACAGATAAATTTTAAAAAGAAATACATTTATTTAACCTTACTTAAAACACACACACACACACCACCACAACATTGTAAAGTAATTTTCCTCCAATAAAACATATACAACTCAGTCTTGCTCAGTTCAGTTCAGTTGCTCAGTTGCGTCCGACTCTGCAATCCCATGGCCTCAACCTTGCTAGCCAGCAAAAAAAGGGAAAATTAAAATGAAGTACCTACCAAAATAACGAAAATGATTTTCAGTGTTTACAATCATTGCTGGCAGACTCATAAAAAAAAAAAATTTCCCACTGTCCATTTTCAGTGGCATGAGAGTTGGTACTAGCTGTTTGAAAAGCAGCTTCAAAGTTTGTGTTGAGTCTTAAATATGTCCATGTCCTTTAACCAAATTACTCTATTTCAAGAAATGTATCTTAAAAGGTACTCTAACTACAGAAAAAATAACATTGAAAAATTGGGAATTCCCTGGTGATTCAGTTGGTAAAGAATCTGCCTACAGTGCAGGAGACCTGGGTTCAATTCCTGGATCAGGAAAATCCCCTGGAGATGGGAATGCAACCCACTCCAGTATTCTTACATGAAGAATTCCATGGACAGAGGAGTCTGGCAGGCTACAGTCCATGGGATTGCAGAGTCGGACACAACTGAGCAACGAACACACAACTATAGGAAAATGACTATAGAAACTGATTCACCCAATGAAATTTGCAGTTATTACAGTAATTCATATGAAGATTATGCAAAACTACAAAACCAGATTATGATAACATCATTCAGGATTTGTTTATTTTGTGAAACCAGAGGTTGACTCACTGCCTAGGAAGAAAACTGGCAAAATAAGTGCTCAGTAAATATCTGTGCAAAATATGGCACAAAAATCAATTTGTACCATATCTTTACAACTAGCAAGACCAAAATATATGAAAGGAATGCACTCTAAAAGGTTAACTATGCTTATATTTTAGAGCAACTATGAAAAATCTTTCTAACTCTTTTTTTATTTAGTAATTTTCTTCTTTTAAATAAGCAGGTACTACTTTTATTACAAACCTGTATGCAGGTCAGGAAGCAATAGTTAGAACTGGACATGGAACAACAGACTGGTTCCAATTAGGAAAAGGAGTATGTCAAGGCTATATATTGTCACCTTGCTTATTTAACTTAGATGCAGAGTACATCATGAGAAACACTGGACTGGAAGAAACACAAGTTGGAATCAAGATTTCCAGGACAAATATCAATAAACCTCAGATATGCAGATGACACCACCCTTATGGCAGAAAACAAAGAAGAACTAAAGAGCCTCTTGATGAAAGTGAGAGAGGAGAGTGAAAAAGTTGGCTTAAAGCTCAACATTCAGAAAACTAAGATTGTGGCATCTGGTCCCATCACTTCATGGCAAATAGATAGGGAAACAGTGGGAATAGTGGCTGATTTTATATTTTTGGGCTCCAAAATCACTGCAGATGGTGATTGCAGCCATGAAATTAAAAGACACTTACTCTTTGGAAAGAAAGTTATGAACAATCTAGACAGCATATTAAAAATCAGAGACATTACTTTGTCAACAAAGGTCTGTCTAGTGAAGGCTATGGTTTTTCCAATAGTCATGTATGGAGGTAAGAGTTGGACGGTGAAGAAAGCTGAGCGCAGAAGAATTGATGCTTTTGAACTGTGGTGTTGGAGAAGACTCTTGAGAGTCCCTTGGACTGCAAGGAGATCCAACCAGTCCATCCTAAAGGAGATCAGTCCTGGGTGTTCATTGGAAGGACTGATGTTGAAGCTGAAACTCCAAAACTTTGGCCACCTGATGCGAAGAGCTGACTCATTTGAAAAGACCCTGATGGTGGGGGCAGGAGGAGAAGGGGACAACAGAGAATGAGATGGTTGGATGGCATCACTGACTCAATAGACATGGGTTTGGGTGGACTCCAGGAGTTGGTGATGGACAGGGAGGCCTGGCGTGCTCTGGTTCATGGGGTTGCAAAGAGTCGGACACCACTGAGCAACTGAACTGAACTTTTATAATGAGAAAAAATGATGTGAATAAATACAGAGGGAAACATTCGGTGAAAATTGATACTGTTTTAACAGTTTTCTAATTTGTTATTTTTATAAATTAAAAGAAAATTCAAGTGGACTTTGAGATTGTCAAAAGTTTTAAGATTGATAGAAAAATAGCAAAGACCATTTTTAAAACTGTTAAAAGTCTGTGAGAAGGGTTACTGTTCAATCACTAAGTTGCATCCGATTTTGGTTTATATCCTTGCAGTCCAAGGGACTCTCAAGAATCTTCTCCAGCACCACAATTTGAAAGCAACAATTCTTTGGCGCTCAGCCTTCTTTATGGTTGAACTCTCACATCCTTACATGACTACTGAAAAAACCATAGCTTTGACTAGACAGACCTTTGTTGGTAAAGTGATGTCTCTGCTTTTTAATATGCTGTCTCGGTTTGTCATAGCTTTCCTTCCAAAGAACAGGTGTCTTTTAATTTCATGGCTGCAGTCACAATCTGCAGTGATTTTGGAGACCAAGTAAATAAAGTCTCTCACTGTTTCATTTTTCCCCCATCTATTTGACATGAAGTGATGGGACCGGATGCCATGATCTTAGTTTTTTGAATATTGAGTTTTAAGCTAGCTTTTTCACTCTCTTTCATTTTCATCACAAGGCTTTTTAGTTCCCCTTAAATTTCTGCCATTAGAGTAGTGAAGTGAAGTGAAGTGAAGTCGCTCAGTCATGTCCTACTCTGGGACCCCGTGGACTGTAGCCTACCAGGCTCCTCTGTTCATGGGATTCTCCAGGCAAGAATACTGGAGTGGGTTGCCATTTCCTTCTCCAGGGGATCTTCCCCACCCAGGGTTAAAACCCAGGTCTCCTGCATTGCAGGCAGACGCTTTAACCACTGAGCTACCAGGGAAGCCCATTAGAGTAGTAGCCTCTGCATATTTGAGGTTGTTGATATTTCTCCTGGTAATCTTAATTCCAGCTTGTAATTCATCCGGCCTGGCATTTTGCATGATGTACTCTGCATATAAGTTAAATAAGCACGGTGACGATATACAGAGTTGTTGTACTCCTATCCCAATTTTGAATTAGTCCGTTGTTCCATGTCTAGTTCTAAGTGTTGCTTCTTGATCACATACAAGTTTCTCAGGAGACAGGTAAGATGGTCTGATATTGCCATCTCTTTAAGAATTTTCCACAGTCTGTTGTGATCCACACAGTCAAAGGCTGAAGCAGAAGTAGATGTTTTTCTGGAAGCCCCCTGCTTTCCCCATGATCCAGCAAATGTTGGCAATTTGATCTCTAGTTCCTCTGCCTCTTCAAAATCAAACTTGTACATCTGGAAATTCTTGGTTCACATACTGCTTGAAGACTAGCTTGAAAGATTTTGAGCATAACCTTACTAGCATGTGAAATAGGCTCAAAGAGAATATTATGTGGCATTCCCCTTCTTTGGAATTTTCACAGCTATTTGTAAGGCCTCCCCAGACAGCCATTTTGCTTTTTTGCATTTCTTTTCCATGGGGATGGTCTTGATCCCTGTCTCCTGTACAATGTCACGAACCTCATTCCATAGTTCATCAGGCACTCTATCTATCAGATCTAGGCCCTTAAATCTATTTCTCACTTGCACTGTATAATCAAAAGGGATTTGATTTAGGTCATACCTGAATGGTCTAGTGGTTTTCCCTACTTTCTTCAATTTCAGTCTGAATTTGGCAATAAGGAGTTCATGGTCTGAGCCACAGTCAGCTCCTGGTCTTGTTTTTGCTGATTGTATAGAGCTTCTCCATCTTTGACTGCAAAGAATATAATCGATCTGATTTCGGTGTTGACCATCTGGTGATGTCCACGTATAGAGTCTTCTCTTGTGTTGTTGAAACTCCAGTATTTTGGCCACCTCATGCGAAGAGTTGACTCATTGGAGAAGACTCTGATGCTGGGAGGGATTGGGGGCAGGAGGAGAAGGGGATGACAGAGGATGAGATGGCTGGATGGCATCACTGACTCGATGGATGTGAGTCTGAGTGACCTCCGGGAGTTGGTGATGGAAAGGGAGGCCTGGCGTACTGCAGTTCATGGGGTCACAGAGTCAGAAACGACTGAGCGACTGATCTGATCTGATCTGATTCTTTGGAATTGAAATGAAAACAACTTTTCCAGTCCTGTGGCCACTGCGGAGTTTTCCAAATTTGCTGACATACTGAGTGCAGCACTTAACAGCATCCATCATCTTTTATGATTTTAAATAATTCAGCTGGAATTCCATCACCTCCACTAGCTTTGTTCATAGGAATGCTTCCTAAAGCCCACTTGACTTTATATTCCAGGATTTCCAGCCCTAGGTGAGTGACCACACCATTGTGGTTGTCCAGGTCTTCTGAGACATATCTTGTACAGTTCTGTGTATTCTTGCCACCTCTTCTTAATCTCTTCTGCTTCTGTTAGGTCCTTGCCATTTCTGTCCTTTATCATGAGCATCTTTGCATGAAATGTTCCCTTGGCATTTCCAATTTTCTTGAATAGATCTCTAGTATTCCCTATTCTATTATTTTCCTCTATTTCTTTGCATTGTTCACCTAAGAGCGCCTTCTTATCTCTTCTTGCTATTCTTTGGAACTCCGTATTCAGATGTATCTTTTCCTTTCTCCCTTGCCTTTCAGTTTTCTTTCCTCAGCTATTTATAAAGCCTCCTCAAACAACCACTTGGCTGTCTTGCATTTCTTTTTCTTTGGGATGGTTTTGGTCATTGCCTCCTGTACAAAGTTATGAACTTCTGTCCTTAGTTCTTCAGACACTCTGTCTACCAGATCTATCCCTTGAATCTATTTATCACTTCCACTATATAATTATAAGGGATTTGATTTAGGTTATACGTGAATGGCCTGGTGGTTTTCCCTACATTCTTCAATTTAAGTGTGAATTTTGAAATAAGGAGCTCATGATCTGAACCACAGTCAGTCCCAAGTCTGATTCTGCTGATGGTATAGAACTTTCCATCATTGGCTGCAAGAACATAATCAATCTGATTTCAGTATTGACCATCTAGTGGTGTTCATGTGTAGAATCATCCCTTGGGGTGTTGGAAAAGGGTGTTTCCTATGACCAGTGAGTTCTCTTGACAGAACTCTGTTATAATCTTTGCCCTGCCTCATTTTGTACTCTTAAGTCCAAACTTACTTGTTACTCCAGGTATCGCTTGACTTCCTACTTTTGCATTCCAATCCCATATGATAAAAAGGACATCTCTCTCTCTCTCTCTTTTTTTTTTCTGTATTAGTTCTAGAAGGTGTTGTAAGTCTTCATAGAACTGGTCAACTTCAGTTTCTTTGGCATTAGTGGTTGGTGCATAGACTTGAATTACTTGTGATGTTGAATGGTTTGCCTTGGAAACAAACGTAGATCATTCTGTTGTTTTTGAGATTGTACCCAATTACTGCATTTCAGTAGCTTCCCTGATGGTTCAGATGGTAAAGAATCTGCCCACAACATGGGAGACCAAAGTTTGATCCCAGGGTCAGGAAATCCCCTGGAGAAGGAACTGGCAACCCACTCTAGTATTCTTGCCTGGAGAATCCCATGGATACAGGAACCTGGAGAGCTAGAGTCCATGGGATCGCAAAGAGTCGAACATGACTAAGCAACTAACATACACACGCACACTGCATTTTGGACTCACTTATTGACTATGACAGGGAGGCCTGGCGTGCTGCAATGCACGGACGGGGTCGCAAAGAGTCAGACACGACTGAGTGACTGAACTGAACTGATTGACTATGAGGACTACTCCATTTCTTCTAAGTTATTCTTGCCCATAGTAGTGGATATAATGGTTATCTGAGTTAAATTTGCCCATTCCCATCCATTTTAGTTCACTGATTCATAAGGTGTCAGTGTTCCATCTTGCCATCTCCTGCTTGACAACATCCAATTTACCTTGATTGATGGACCTAACATTCCAGGTTACTCTTCTTACAGCTTTGGACCTTACTTGCTCCACCAGACACATCCACAACTGAAAGTTGTTTCCGCTTTGGCCCATCCACTTCTTTCTTTCTTGAGCTATTGATATGACTTCTGAAATTTCCAAGTGGTGTATGGATACCTTCCAACCTGTGGGGCTCATTTTCCAGTGTCATATCTTTTTGCCTTCTCATACTCTCCATGGGGTTCTCCAGACAAGAACACCAGAGTGGGTTGCTGTTTCCTCCTTCAGTGGACAATGATTTGTTAGAACTCTTCTCTTTGACCCGTCTGTCTTAGATGGGTCCTGCTTAGCATGGCTTATAGTTTCATTGAGTTAGGCAAACCCCTTTGCCACAACAAGGCTATGATCCATTAAGGAGTGTGTGAAGGGGCTCTTCATAAATAAAACAATAACGCTTGCTCAAGGACAGATAGATCACTGAAACAGAAATAACGAGAATTAGGCAATGGCACCCCACTCCAGTACTCTTGCCTGGAAAATCCCATGGATGGAGGAGCCTGGTAGGCTGCAGTCCATGGGGTTGCAAAGAGTTGGACATGACTGAGCGACTTCACTTTCACTTTTCACTTTCATGCATTGGAGAAGGCAATGGCACTCTACTCCAGTACTCTTGCCTGGAAAATCCCATGGACAGAGGAGCCTGGTGGGCTGCAGTCCATGGGGTCGCTAAGAGTTGGGCACGACAGAGCGACTTCCCTTTCACTTTTCACTTTCATGCATTGGAGAAGGAAACGGCCACCCACTCCAGTGTTCTTGCCTGGAGAATCCCAGGGACGGGGGAGCCTGGTGGGCTGCCGTCTATGGGGTTGCACAGAGTCGGACATGATTGATGTGACTTAGCAGCAGCAGGTGATTTAATATATAGCAAATGAGACTTCATCCAAAACATAGGAAAATGAAGGATTATTTAATTAATAATATTTAAGTTAATGATATTGAGGTAGCTAGTTGCCAATATGGAAAAGATCACTTAGAATCATACCTTATATCTCAACATAAATTACAGATTAACTCAAGAGTTAAGTTTTATAAAGTCACTCCTTGGAAAAATTAGAATAATTGATTACTTAATATAGATAGAGACGAGTTATGAAACATTATGCAAAAATCTAACAGAAAAAAAATTACAGAAGAAAAATATATTTAATGAGGTACAGAAATTGAATACTCAGTACGCTTACCAACACACATACACATGCAATCACCAGGCTGAAACAGGAAAATAGACAAAGTAGTTTGTACTATGAAAACATATTAATATATATCAAATATAATTTTATATAGTTTTACGAAAATATCAAATTATCATAGACAAAGGACATGTTAAAAATGGAGATTATTAAACTATATGTTGCTCTAAGAAATATATATATATTGCTTGTGTATATATATATTGGAGAAGGAAATGGCAACCCACTCCAGTGTTCTTGCCTGGAGAATCCCAGGGACGGGAGAGCCTGGTGGGCTGCCGTCTATGGGGTCGCACAGAGTCGGACACGACTGAAGCGACTTAGCAGCATATATACACACACACACACACACACACACACACACACGTGCAACACAATACAGGAAAACAATAGAATGGGAAAGACTAGAGATCTCTTCAAGAAAATTAGAGATATGAAGGGAATATCTCATGCAGAGACGAGCACAAGAAACAACAGAAATAGTATGGACCTAACAAAAGCAGAAGATATTAAGAAGAGGTGGCAAGAAAACACAGAAGAACTATACAAAAAGATCTTCATTATCCAGATAATTATGATGGTGTGATCACTCACCTAGAGCCAGACATCCTGGAATACAAAGTCAAGTGGGCCTTAGGAAGTACCACTATGAACAAAGCAAGGAGAGGTGATGGAATTCCAGTTGAGCTAATTCAAATCCTAAAAGATGATGCTATTAAACGGATGCACTCAATATGTCAGCAAATTTGGAAAACTCAGCAGTAGCCACGAGTCTGAAAAACATCTGTTTTTCATTCCAATCCCAAAGAAAGGCAATACCAAAGAATGCTCAAACTACAGCACAGTTGCACTCATCTCACACATTAGCAAAGTAATGTTCAAAATTCTCCAAGCCAGGCTTCAACAATATGTGAACCATGAACTTCCACATGTTCAAGCTGGATTTAGAAAAGGCAGAGGAACCAGAGATCAAATTGCCAACATCTGTTGGATCATAGAAAAAGCAAGAGAGTTCCAGAAAAACATCTACTTCTGCTTTATTGACTATACCAAAGCCTTTGACTTGTGTGGATCATAATAAACTGTGGAAAAATTCTGAAAGAGATGTGAATACCACACCACCTTACCTGCCTCCTAAGAAATCTGTATGCAGGTCAAGAAGCAACAGTTAGAAGTGGACATGGAACAACAGACTGGTTCCAAATAGGAAAAGGAGTATGTCAAGTTGTATATTGTCACCCTGCTTATTTAGCTTAAATGGCAAAGTACATCATGCAAAATGCTGGGCTGGATGAAGCACAAGCTGGAATCAAGATTGCCAGGACAAATATCAATAACCTCAAATATGCAGATGACACCACCCTTATGGCAGAAAACAAAGAACTAAAGAGCCTCTTGATGAAAGTGAAAGAGGAAAGTGAAAAATTTAGCTTAAAACTCAACATTCAGAAAACTAAGATCATAGCATCTGGTCCCATCACTTCATAGCAAATAGATGGGGAAACAATGGAAATAATGAGAGACTTTATATTTATGGGCTCTAAAGTCACTGAAGATGGTGACTGCACCCATGAAATTAAAAGATGCTTGCTCCATGGAAGGAAAGTTATGACCAACATGGACAGCATATTAAAAAGCAGTGACATTACTTTGCTAACAAAGGTCCGTCTAGTCAAGGCTATAGTTTTTCTAGTAGTCATGTATGCATGTGAGAGTTGGACTATAAAGAAAGCTGAGCACCAAAGAATTGATGCTTTTGAACTGTGGTATTGGAGAAGACTCTTGAGAGCCCCTTGGACTGCAAGGAGATCCAACCAGTCCATCCTAAAGGAGATCAGGTCTGGGTGTTCATTGGAAGGACTGACGCTGAAGCTGAAACTCCAATACTTTGGCCACCTAATGCAAAGAATTGACTCATTTGAAAAGACCCTGATCTGGGAAAGATTGAAGGTGGGAGGAGATGGGGATGACAGAGGATGAGATGGTTGGATTCCATCACCAACTCGATGGACATAAGTTTGAGTCAGCTCTGGGAGTTAATGATGGACAGGGAATCCTGGTGTGCTGCCGTCCATGGGGTTGCAAAGAGTCGAACACAACTGAGCAACTGAACTGATACACACACAGGGGTATATATAGATATACACACATATATACAAGGGTATATATGTATATAGGCTTGTATATAATATATATATACACATGTATACAGAGCTGTATATACATACACACACATATATACAGGGGTGTATGAATATATGGGCTTATGTATACACACACATATATACAAGAGTATGTATATATATATATACACACACACAGACATACATATACAGGTGTGTATATATATATATATATATTACACACACATATGATATATATGCATATATACATACATATATGTGGCTTCCCTAGTGGCTCAAATCATAAAAAATCTGCCTGCAATGCAGGAGACCTGGGTTCAATCCCTGGGTCAGGAATATTCCCTGGAGAAGAATATGTACTCCGATAGAAGAAAATACACTTTAGTATTCTTTCCTGGAGAATCCCATGGACATGGGAGCCTAGAGGCCTATAGTCCATGCCACAGGATCACAAAGCATCATACATGACTGAACCACGAAGCACGGACACGTATATGTGTGTGTGTATATATATATATTCCACAAATTTGCAATCTAAAAGCTGCATGATGCCAAATACTTGTGGGAATATTATGAGAAGGGCACTTTCCTATATTGCTGGTGGCATTGTAAATTGATATAACCTTTTTTGGGAAAGCAATTTGGCAATGTGTTTCAAGAATCATAAAAATGTTCATACCCTTTAACCTAGTAATTCTACTTCTGGGAATATATCCTAAGGAAATAATCCAAAATATTAAAAAATGCCATATGCTTGACAATGTTTATCCCAATGTAATTTATACTATATAAAAATGGAAACCACTCAAACTGTCCCACAAAAAGGCTATGCTTTAGTAAATTACACTCCATTCACTCAATGGAATGTACATGAATATAAAATAGTGAACATTATAACTATCATTTTCACTATCAATTCTTTCTCATGGTAAATCCCTTTCTGTGAGATCAGCTCATGTCCTTCTTAGTTAATAAAACTAACAAAGATGTCATGCATCATCTTTTTAACTGTTGTTTTTACTTAACATTATGTCACTTAAATTTTCTAAGATGTTTTACATTATGTCATGTGTAAAATCAGGTTAAGTGCATACTTTCTGCTTCAGGAAACAAACTTCTATGCACAATATGATTGCCTGCAAAGTGTATACAAGAGATTTGGAAGACATATGCCAACAATCATTTTGGGTTAAGGGCCAGTTTACTTGTGATTCTGGCCATCTTTTCCATATGCACAAATGGTTATCTAATTGGAAGAGATTCAATAAGAAACAACATGTTTTAATTTAGGATTGCAAAGAAAGTAGCTTAAAAATGATAAACAAGTTTACATTATAGTTAAATGTCTTTATACCAAAGAAGCAAAATAATATTTTTAAATGGGGTATTAATTAAATATGTTAAGAGTTATACTTCAGTTTTCTACAGGTCCAAATTCTAGAGGTTTGTCATCATTTATAAAAGATCTCAAAGGTGTGCCTAATAAAATGTCAGAATGCATTTGATTTTAACTTCTCTGGATTATAATATCCCAAAATAGTTCAGATAAACTAAACATCACAGAGTGATGTAAGTGGGTTAAAAAAATGTTATAAATACTTCTCAGTAAGACTATGTATTCAGTGTATGGTGGTGGTAAGTAGAAACTTGGCCTCGTACTAAGAAATGACTGTTTATTACCAATACTTAAATTCCAAGAAAAGGATATTGAAAAACTGACTTTTAATCAAGGAAACCGAGTCTCAGAGACACTTAAATTACATTCCTAAAGTCTGCATTCTGCCCCCATTTCACTATACTGTCATATATACTAAAGCATATAGTCCATATTTCTAAATCACTAGCTCCTGCAGTCAGAGAAGGTGATGGCACCCCACTCCAGTACTCTTGCCTGGAAAATCCCATGGACGGAGGAGCCTGGTAGGCTGCAGTCCATGGGGTCGTGAAGAGTTGGCCATGACTGAGCGACTTCACTTTCACTCTTCACTTTCATGCATTGGAGAAGGAAATGGCAACCCACTCCAGTGTTCTTGCCTGGAGAATCCCAGGGACGGGGGAGCCTGGTGGGCTGCCATCTCTGGGGTCTCATAGAGTCGTACACGACTGAAGCGACTTAGCAGCAGCAGCAGCAGCAGCTCCTGCAGTAATGTCAGAAGGACATCGTCAGAAAATTCTTATAAGTTTGAAAGTCTTTTCTCACCCTTATTCATAAGAATGAGAAAAACATCTGATATGCTGTTATAAATTTTGTAATCTTACAATAATCACTCATAATACCCTATATGTATTATATAATACTTACCACTGTTTGTAAGCAAATATCTATTTGTAAGCTTATTTCTTTAATACATTTATCTCCATAAAAGAATAAGGGCAGTGACCATATTGGTATTTTGTGCCTAACAAAGTGCCTGGAATGTAATACTTGGTAAATAATTCCTAAATGAACAAGTGGATGCCCAAATACCATCACACTCAAAGTCAACTGAAGAAACTGTTATAGAATAACAGAAGAAACAACCTTTCTCTACTGTCTGATATATTTATGGACCTAAGAGGAGAGTGAAAAAGTTGGCTTAAAACTCAACATTTAGAAAACGAAGATCATAGCATCCGGTCCCATCAATTCAGTTCAGTTCACTCTCTCAGTTGTGTCCAACTCTTTGTGACCCCATGAATTGCAGCACACTAGGGCTCCCTGTCCATTACCGACTCCTGGAGTTCACTCAGACTCACGTCCATCGAGTCGGTGATACTATCCAGCCATCTTATCCTCTGTCGTCCCCTTGTCCTCCTGCCCCCAATCCCTCCCAGCATCAGAATCTTTTCCAATGAGTCAACTCTTCACATCAGGTGGCCAAAGTATTGGAGTTTCAGCTTTAGCATCATTCCTTCCAAAGAAATCCCAGCGCTGATCTCTCCTTCAGAAGGGACTGGTTGGATCTCCTTGCAGTCCAAGGGACTCTCAAGAGTCTTCTCCAACACCACAGTTCAAAAGCATCAATTCTTTGGCAGTCAGCTTTCCTCACAATCCAACTCTCACATTCACACATGACTACTGGAAAAACCATAACCTTGACTAGACGAACCTTTGTTGGCAAAGTAATGTCTCTGCTTTTGAATACGCTATTTAGGTTGGTCATACCTTTCCTTCCAAGGAGTAAGCATCTTTTAATTTCATGGCTGCAATCACCATCAGCAGTGATTTTGGAGCCCCCCCAAAATAAAGTCTGACACTGTTTCCACTGTTTCCCCATCTATTTCCCATGAAGTGATGGGACCAGATGCCATGATCTTCATTTTCTGAATGTTGAGCTTTAAGCCAACTTTTTCACTCTCCTCTTTCACTTTCATCAAGAGGCTTTTTAGTTCCTCTTCACTTTCTACCATAAGGGTGGTGTCATCTGCATATCTGAGGTTCTTGATATTTCTCCCGGCAATCTTGATTCCAGCTTGTGCTTCCTCCAGCCCAGCGTTTCTCATGATGTACTCTGCATAGAAGTTAAATAAGCAGGGTGACAATATACAGCCTTGACGTACTTCTTTTCCTGTTTGGAACCAGTCTGTTGTTCCATGTCCAGTTCTAACTTTGCTCCCTGACCGGTCCCATCACTTCATGACAAATAGATGGGGAAACAATGAAACAGTGAGAGACTTTATTTTGGGGGGCTCCAAAATCACTGCAGATGTGACTGCAGCCATGAAATTAAAAGATGCTTGCTCTTTGGAAGAAAAGTTATGAACAAACTGGACAGCATATTAAAAAACAGAGACATTATTTTGCCAACAAAGGTCTGTCTAATTAAAGCTATGGTTTTTCCAGTAGTCATGTATAGATGTGAGAGTTGGACCATAAAGGAAGCTGAGAGCTAAAGAATTGATGCTTTTGAACTGTGGTGTTCAAGACTCTTGAGAGTCCCTTGGACTGCAAGGAGATGCAACTAGTCCTTCCTAAAGGAAATCAGTCTTGAATATTCTTTGGAAAGACTGATGCTGAAGATGAAACTCCAATACTTTGGCTACCTGATGCAAAGAACTGACTGATTTGAAAAGCCCCTGATGCTGGGAAAGGTTGAAGATGGGAGAAGGGGATGACAGAGAATGAGACAGTTGGATGGCATCACCAACTCAATGGACATGACTTTGAATAAACTCCGGGAGTTGGTGATTGACAGGGAATCCTGGCGTGTTGCAGTCCATGGGGTCACAAGGAGACACGACTGAGCGACTGAACTGAGTTTTCACGAAAAGTAGCACAGACCAAACATATAGATGTCTAAACTTTTTTAGAGAAATTAAAGGACAATAGGTTCATACATTCAAATAAATTAAAGGTGTTTGATATGTGACCCTAATCTATGAAATACATGTCAGGAGAACAATGACCACATTTTCTTACTAAACTTCTTATAGAATTATGCTCTGAACATGAATATTGGCTTATGTTCTTTTCTAAAAATACACCAGGGCAGCAAACTTTTTCTAATCCACTTTATACAACTTCTACATAGAAGAGATAAAATTGTGTTCTGTAAAGCTAAGTGCTAGCAAGTAAGACTAAAATCAATCAACTTCAATCAATCTCAGACTCATTGGCAGGGTATTTAAAAGGATGAGTGGAAAACTAAAACTGTGATATATTTGGTCCACCCTTCTTTAGCTCTTAGTCAAAAGCATTGTAGTCAATGACCCTGAAACATGGTATCTTGGGTTCTGGTTCCCATTTCATTGTGTCAGCCTTCTAGATGCCAGTTTCTTCATCGGCAAAATGAGTCTGAAGGTTCTTCCCAATTCTAGAATCTATGGTTTATGCTAGTGTATAAGGAAGTGCTGTTGAACATACCAAACTAACTAGTATGGCTGGTAGTGATTTTTTTCAACTCTAGCATTGCTTAATGGCAAGATTATGCCAGCAATGATTTAAGGCCATATATAGCCACACAAGTTGATTAACCATTTAAATTCAATTTGGCTTTGTGGCTGCTAAGTCACTTCAGTCGTGTCCGACTCTATGCGACCCCATAGACGGCAGCCCACCACGCTCTGCCATCCCTGGGATTCTCCAGGCAAGAACACTGGAGTGGGTTGCCATTTCGTTCTCCAACGCATGAAAGTGAAAAGTGAAAGTGAAGTCTCTCAGTCGCGTCCGACTCTTTGCAACCCCATGGACTGCAGCCTACCAGGCTCCTCTGTCCATGGGATTTTCCAGGCAAGAGTACTAGAGTGGGGTGCCATCACCTTCTCCGCAATTTGGCTTTAGAAAATTCAAATGTCCTTCTTACACAAAGGCTACCATAATCAGCTATCCCACTTTGTCTCCACCCCACCTCTACCCTAGTTATTTTGGAAGTATGAATCTACGTGCCTCCAAATCAGCTATCAACTTAAGTGGAAAATATATATATATATATATATATATATATATATATATATATATTTCAAACAAGAACTACTGATGTATATATATATATATACATCAGTAGTTCTTGTTTGAAATTTTATGAATAAAATAGTATAATTTCTATTAATAATAAGGTTGTTTACATCAGGTGAAATTTCCACTTCTTGGTCAGATTAATTCTATTTCTTTTAATTTAATGTTTGACTGTCTAATCATGTTTTTTAAATGGTTGCATCAGTATATTTATTTTATTTGCTATTTTTGACTACACTTTCACAGCATCATCTTTCAGGATTTGGAATAGCTCCACTGGAATTCCATCACCTCCACTAGCTTTGTTCGTAGTGATGCTTTCTAAGGCCCATTTGACTTCACATTCCAAGATGTCTGGCTCTAGGTCAGTGATCACATCATCATGATTATCTGGGTCTTGAAGCTCTTTTTTGTGCAGTTCTTCTGTGTATTCTTGCCACCTCTTCTTAATATCTTCTGCTTCTGTTAGGTCCACACCATCTCTGTCCTTTATCGAGCCCATCTTTGCATGAAATGTTCCTTTGGTATCTCTGATTTTCTTGAAGAGATCCCTAGTCTTTCCCATTCTGTTGTTTTCCTCTATTTCTTTGCATTGATCACTGAAGAAGGCTTTCTTATCTCTTCTTGCTATTCTTTGGAACTCTGCATTTAGATGTTTATATCTTTCCTTTTCTCCTTTGCTTTTCGCTTCTCTTCTTTTCACAGCTATTTGTAAGGCTTCCCCAGACAGCCATTTTGCTTTTTTGCATTTCTTTTCCATGGGGATGGTCTTGATCCCTGTCTCCTGTACAATGTCACGAACCTCATTCCATAGTTCATCAGGCACTCTATCTATCAGATCTAGGCCCTTAAATCTATTTCTCACTTCCACTGTATAATCATAAGGGATTTGACTTAGGTCATACCTGAATGGTCTAGTAGTTTTCCCTACTTTCTTCAATTTCAGTCTGAATTTGGCAATAAGGAGTTCATGGTCTGAGCCACAGTCAGCTCCTGGTCTTGTTTTTGCTGATTGTATAGAGCTTCTCCATCTTTGGCTGCAAAGAATGTAATCGATCTGATTTCGGTGTTGACCATCTGGTGATGTCCATGTATAGAGTCTTCTCTTGTGTTGTTGGAAGAGGGTATTTGCTATGACCAGTGCATTTTCTTGGCAAAACTCTGTTAGTCTTTGCCCTGCTTCATTCCGTGTTCCAAGGCCAAATTTGCCTGTTACTCCAGATCACAATAAACTGTGGAAAATTCTGAAAGAGATGGGAATACCAGACCACCTGATCTGCCTCTTGAGAAATCTGTATGCAGGTCAGGAAGCAACAGTTAGAACTGGTCATGGAACAACAGGCTGGTTCCAAATAGGAAAAGGAGTACGTCAAGGCTGCATATTGTCACCATGTTTATTTAACTTATATGCAGAGTACATCATGAGAAATGCTGGACTGGAAGAAACACAAGTTGGAATCAAGATTGCTGGGAGAAATATCAATAACCTCAGATATGCAGATGACACGACTCTTATGGCAGAAAGTGAAGAGGGGCTAAAAAGCCTCTTGATGAAAGTGAAAGTGGAGAGTGAAAAGGTTAGCTTAAAGCTCAACATTCAGAAAACGAAGATCATGGCATCTAGTCCCATCACTACATGGGAAATAGATGGAGAAACAGTGGAAACAGTGTCAGAATTTATTTTTCTGGGCTCCAAAATCACTGCAGATGGTGACTGTAGCCATGAAATTAAAAGACGCTTATTCCTTGGAAGGAAAGTTATGACCAACCTAGATAGCATATTCAAAAGCAGAGACATTACTTTGCCAACAAAGGTTCGCCTAGTCAAGGCTATGGTCTTTCCTGTGGTCATGTATGGATGTGAGAGCTGGACTGTGAAGAAGGCTGAGCGATGAAGAATTGATGCTTTTGAATTGAACTGTGGTGTTGGAGAAGACTCTTGAGAGTCCCTTGGACTGCAAGAAGATCCAACCAGTCCATTCTGAAGGACATCAATCCTGGGATTTCTTTGGAAGGAATGATGCTAAAGCTGAAACTCCAGTATTTTGGCCACCTCATGCGAAGAGTTGACTCATTGGAGAAGACTCTGATGCTGGGAGGGATTGAGGGCAGGAGGAGAAGGGGACGACAGAGGATGAGATGGCTGGATGGCATCACTGACTTGATGGGTGTGAGTCTGAGTGACCTCCGGGAGCTGGTGATGGACAGGGAGACCTGGCGTGCTGCAGTTCATGGGGTCGCAAAGAGTCGGACACGACTGAGCGACTGATCTGATCTTTGACTACACTCTGCCCCTCGTGGGGTCTTAGTTTCTTGACCAGGGATTGAACCTACGTCCCCTGCCGTGGAAGCGTTAGAAGTGCAGAATCTTAATCACAGGACTGCATGGGACCTTCCCAAGTGAAAAATGAGAGTGAAGTCGCTCAGTCGTGTCGGACTCTTCGTGACTCCATGGACTGCAGTGCACCAGGCTCCTCCGTCCATGGGATTTTCCAGGCAAGAATACTGGAGTGGGTTGCCATTGCCTTCTCCAGATTAATTCTAAACTTAATTATTTTTTCTTGTCCAGGGAAAAATTTCTTTAAAAAAAAGTCCATAACTTACCTATGACCATTTTTGCAATCCACACAAAAACACCACTTGAACTTAGGGAATATAACTATTTTCACATCTAAGCCTTTATTTACTCATTTAACAAACATCAGAGATCAGATCAGTCACTCAGTTGTGTCCGACTCTTCGCGACCCCATGAACCGCAGCACGCCAGGCCTCCCTGTCCATCACCAGCTCCCGGAGGTCACTCAGACTCGCATCCATCGAGTCAGTGATGCCATCCAGCCATCTCATCCTCTGTCGTCCCCTTCTCCTCCTGCCCTCAATTCCTCCCAGCATCAGAGTCTTCTCCAATGAGTCAACTCTTCGCATGAGGTGGCCAAAATACTGGAGTTTCAGCTTTAGCATCATTCCTTCTAAAGAAATTCCAGGATTGATCTCCTTCAGAATGGACTGGTTGGATCTCCTTGCAGTCCAAGGGACTCTCAAGAGTCTTCTCCAACACCACAGTTCAAAAGCATCAATTCTTCGGCGCTCAGCCTTCTTCACAGTCCAGCTCTCACATCCATACATGACCACAGGAAAGACCATAGCCTTGACTAGGCGAACCTTTGTTGGTAAAGTAATGTCTCTGCTTTTGAATATGCTATCTAGGTTGGTCATAACTTTCCTTCCAAGGAGCAAGCGTCTTTTAATTTCATGGCTGCAGTCACCATCTGCAGTGATTTTGGAGCCCAGAAAAACAAAGTCTGACACTGTTTCCACTGTTTCCCCATCTATTTCCCATGCAGTGATGGGACCAGATGCCATGATCTTCGTTTTCTGAATGTTGAGCTTTAAGCCAACCTTTTCACTCTCCACTTTCACTTTCATCAAGAGGCTTTTTAGCCCCTCTTCACTTTCTGCCATAAGAGTGGTGTCATCTGCATATCGGAGGTTATTGATATTTCTCCCGGCAACCTTGATTCCAACTTGTGTTTCTTCCAGTCCAGCATTTCTCATGATGTACTCTGCATATAAGTTAAATAAACATGGTGACAATATGCAGCCTTGACGTACTCCTTTTCCTATTTGGAACCAGTCTGTTGTTCCATGACCAGTTCTAACTGTTGCTTCCTGACCTGCATACAGATTTTTTAAGAGGCAGATCAGGTGGTCTGGTATTCCCATCTCTTTCAGAATTTTCCATAGTTTATTGTGATCCACACAGTCAAAGGCTTTGGCATAGTCAATAAAGCAGAAATAGATGTTTTTCTGGAACTCTCTTGCTTTTTCCATGATCCAGCGGATGTTGGCAATTTGATCTCTGGTTCCTCTGCCTTTTCTAAAACCAGCTTGAACATCTGGAAGTTCACGGTTCACATATTGCTGAAGCCTGGCTTGGAGAATTTTGAGCATTACTTTACTAGCGTGTGAGATGAGTGCAATTGTTCGGTAGTTTGAGCACTCCTTGGCATTGCCTTTCTTTGGGATTGGGATGAAAACTGACCTTTTCCAATCTTGTGGCCACTGCTGAGTTTTCCAAATTTGTTGGCATATTGAGTGTAGCACTTTCACAGCATCATCTTTCAGGACTTGGAATAGCTCCACTGGAATTCCATCACCTCCACTAGCTTTGTTCGTAGTGATGCTTTCTAAGGCCCATTTGACTTCACATTCCAAGATGTCTGGCTCTAGGTCAGTGATCACATCATCATGATTATCTGGGTCTTGAAGCTCTTTTTTGTACAGTTCTTCTGTGTATTCTTGCCACCTCTTCTTAATATCTTCTGCTTTTGTTAGGTCCACACCATCTCTGTCCTTTATCGTGCCCATCTTAGCATGAAATGTTCCTTTGGTATCTCTGATTTTCTTGAAGAGATCCCTAGTCTTTCCCATTCTGTTGTTTTCCTCTATTTCTTTGCATTGATCACTGAAGAAGGCTTTCTTATCTCTTCTTCCTCTTCTTTGGAACTCTGCATTTAAATGTTTATATCTTTCCTTTTCTCCTTTGCTTTTCGCTTCTATTCTTTTCACAGCTATTTGTAAGGCCTCCCCAGACAGCCATTTTGCTTTTTTGCATTTCTTTTCCATGGGGATGGTCTTGATCCCTGTCTTCTGTACAATGTCACGAACCTCATTCCATAGTTCATCAGGCACTCTATCTATCAGATCTAGGCCCTTAAATCTATTTCTCACTTCCACTGTATAATCATAAGGGATTTGATTTAGGTCATACCTGAATGGTCTAGTAGTTTTCTCTACTTTCTTCAATTTCAGTCTGAATTTGGCAATAAGGAGCTCATGGTCCGAGCCACAGTCAGCTCCTGGTCTTGTTTTTGCTGATTGTATAGAGCTTCTCCATCTTTGGCTGCAAAGAATATAATCGATCTGATTTCGGTGTTGACCATCTGGTGATGTCCATGTATAGAGTCTTCTCTTGTGTTGTTGGAAGAGGGTATTTGCTATGACCAGTGCATTTTCTTGGCAAAACTCTATTAGTCTTTGCCCTGCTTCATTCCGTATTCCAAGGCCAAATTTGCCTGTTACTCCAGGTGTTTCTTGATTTCCTACTTTTGCATTCCAGTCCCCCATAATGAAAAGGACATCTTTTTTGGGTGTTAGTTCTAAAAGGTCTTGTAGGTCTTCATAGAACCTTTCAACTTCAGCTTCTTCAGCGTTACTGGTTGGGGCATAGACTTGGATTACTGTGACATTGAATGGTTTGCCTTGGAAACGAACAGAGATCATTCTATCGTTTTTGAGATTGCATCCAAGTACTGCATTTCGGACTCTTTTGTTGACCATGATGGCCACTCCATTTCTTCTGAGGGATTCCTGCCCACAGTAGTAGATATAATGGTCATCCGAGTTAAATTCACCCATTCCAGTCCATTTTAGTTCGCTAATTCCTAGAATGTCGACATTCACTCTTGCCATCTCTTGTTTGACCACTTCCAATTTGCCTTGATTCATGGACCTGACATTCCAGGTTCCTATGCAATACTGCTCTTTACAGCATCGGACTTTGCTTCTATCACCAGACACATCCACAGCTGGGTATTCTTTTTGTTTTGGCTCCATCCTTTCATTCTTTCTGGAGTTATTTCTCCACTGATCTCCAGTAGCATATTGGGCCCTTACTGACCTGGGGAGTTTCTCTTTCAGTATCCTATCATTTTGTCTTTTCATACTGTTCATGGGGTTCTCAAGGCAAGAATACTCAAGTGGTTTGCCATTCCCTTCTCCAGCGGACCACACCCTGTCATATCTCTCCACCATGACCCGCCCATCCCAGGTTGCCCCTCGGGCATGGCTTAATCTCAGTGAGTTAGACAAGGGTGTGGTCCTTGTGTGATTAGATTGACTAGTTATCTGTGAGAATGGTTTTAGTGTATTTGCCCTCTGATGCCCTCTTTCAAGACCTACTGTCTTACTTGGGTTTCCCTTACCTTGGGCGTGGGGTATCTCATCCCGGCTGTTCCTGGCTGCTCCCGGCCAGCGAAGCACAGCCATCGCACCTGACCTTGGACGAGGGGTCTCTCCTCACCGCCGCCCTTCCTGACCTCGGTGGTGGGGTAGCTCCTCTCGGCCGCGCCCTTAGTGCGCGACGCAGCCGGCGGGGCTGCGTTTTCTGCTGCTATGTTAACAAACATAGCAAATGCCTTTTTCAAGGTCAAAGCACAGTGCTGGAAGACGTGAGTCAAACAGGAGGTAATACCGCTTCTGCTCTGGGAAAGGTTTATAATCTAGCAGGTTTATAATCTAGCAGGATGGTTTAAGAGCGAGGAATTCAAGATCCAAGAACAGGAGTTTCCTGTCTAAAAAGCAACAGCAGAATTTCATTCAGCTCCTCTTCTTGTAATAAGCATGCATACATGCTCAGTCACATCCAACTCTGTGACCCCATGAACTGTAGCCCGCCAGGCTCCTCTGTCCATGGGATTATACCAGCAAGGATACTGGAGTGGGTTGCCATTTCCTTCTCCAGGGGCTCTTCCTGACTCAGGGATTGAACCCTCGGCTCCTGCGTTAGCAGAGAGATTCTTTACCGCTGAGCCTTCTGGGAAGCCCTTGTAATAAGCAGAATTAACCCAAAGTGTCTTAGAACTGCACTTTGACAACCTTCAAATACATTAGAGGAGAAACCAGAGAGTGTAAAAGAGGGATTTATATTCTTATTCAACTAACATTGAGTACCTACCGAACAACTGAGAAAACTATTTTTGAATACAGATGGCATGTTTTCCAAGCACACGCACACACAGAGCAGGCTCTGAAGAAGTAGGCAATAGTAGAGTAGATGGATAATTATATGATTTAAAAAGCAGCAGTTGAATTATTATTATTATTATTTGCATCATAACAAGTTTTTTTTTTTTTTTTTAAGGAAAACAGAGTTCAGAGTTTAACCATCCAGCTAGGATATTTCAGATATTGGGCTCTTTTCCTGCCATCACAACTGTATCCCATCCATGCTTAGCGTATTATTGGAGCTCAAGAAATATTTGTTGAATGAGAGCAAACAATTCTATAACACTTACTGTTTTTTATGCTTTATTTTATATATACTGACTCATTTAATTCTCTCAATAGCCCTCACGAGGCAAGTACTGTTATTATACATTAATGTTACAGATGAGGAATCTGAAGCACAGACAAGTAAATGGTGGTCTCTGGCAGAGAAGCCTATGCTTTTGACTGCTATGCTACGTCACTTCTAAATATTAACAGTTAGGGACATTTCGAGTGAGGGAATGGGAGGGAGGAGAAGGAATCATCGTCATTGACCCTATAGTCAGTTGGGAAAGGATTGAGCTCTTTGGGACAGGCTGGCGAAGAATGGGCAGGTTTTAGATATCCCAAAGAGGTTGCTTTTGGACAGTCTTTGGATACTGGGGCTGACAGAAACTGTCCAATGAGAAAGACATTTGCAAGAAAGCTCTTATAAAAACCAGAAATAATTTGTGATATGTTTGGGCAATTTTTCTTCTGCAAATCTCTCGCTAGTTCATTCTTCTTTAATTTTTTCAAAATAAGTTGGATCTAGTTCATTCTTTTTTGTGCCATTCTCTTTCTTTGTCCCTTTACCATTCCTTTAAGCCTGTTGTAATATTGACCTAAATTTTAAATTATCATATTTATTAAATCAAATATATATATCATTCCACTGGTCACTCCTAAAGGATATCAACCCCGAATTTTCATTAGAAGAACTGATGCTGAAGTTCTAATACTTTGGCCACCTGATGCGAAGAGCTGACTTATTGAAAAAGACACTGATACGGAGAAAGATGGAAGGCAAAAGAAGTGGGCAGCAGAGGATAAGATGGTCAGATAGCATCACTGACTCAAAGGACATGAATTTGAGCAAACTCTGGGAGATAGTGATGGACAGGGAAGCCTGGTGTACTTCAGTACATGGGGTCACAAAGAGTCAAACTAGATTTAGCAGCTGAACAATAACAATATATCATCCCACTTTCATCTGCACTTCTATTAAAAAAACAACTAAAGTTATTTCAAAATTATTCCTTATTAGTGTTGTATATGCAGGTCAGTGATTCTTAATAGAAAAAAAAAAAAAAGTCTTCTGCTGCTACTGCTGCTAAGTCGCTTCAGTCGTGTCTGACTCTGTGTGACCCCAGAGACGGCAGCCCACCAGGCTCCTCCGTCCCTGGGATTCTCCAGGCAAGAATACTGGAGTGGGTTGCCATTTCCTTCTCCAATGCATGAAAGTGAAAAGTGAAAGTGAAGTCGTGTCCGACTCTTAACGACCCCATGGACTGGAGCCTACCAGGCTCCTCCGTCCATGGGATTTTCCAGGCAAGAGTACTGGGGTGGGGTGCCATTGCCTTCCCGAAAAAAGTCTTCTAAAGTGGACTAATTGTTAAATGGTGAGAGACTATGAAAATATACCGTGGTAATCCATCACTTCAATATTAGAAGAGAAGGTCACTCTTATATACAAAGCACTTCATACTGAAATTTAACCTTTTCTTTCAAATTTTAAAAGTATCTCCAAGTTTAGATTAAGGAACATTTTAACATTGATTAGACTCTTTCCTTTATGATAGGATCAAGAGTTCATTCATATCTAATGTCAGCTAAGGGATAGTTTATAGAATGCTGAAATTTCTGGGTTTCTGGAAAGAACACTAAAAGACTAAAATTGTATTTGTTCATTTAGTTGTGTGAATGTATAAAAATAATAGTGAATCATTTACAAGAGCTGTCTACAGAAAACTTTCAACATAAATAGAGAAAACTTTCAGCAGTTTATGCTGAGCCTGGTACAATCTATGGATTAGTGACTTAATCTGAGTAAATGTAGTCTGATTAGTAAAAGAGTGCAAATATGTATACATATATGAATCTACGTGTGAATGTGTCTGCACAGACCATTTGCTGCAAGAACAAACGTTTGTTTAACACTAAAAATAAGACTCAACATCGCAGCAGCATTCACAACCATCTAACTGGAGAAACCACACAATTCAGGTGCTGCAAATAGGGAATAAGTAGAACAAGTGTCAGAGGCTGGCATCAGGAACATAGACACAGGCTCTACATTGCCTAAGCTAAGTGGCTACAGTCTGGTTGAGTGTGGGGTGTGGAATGTGAAATTCCAACAAAACATTTTAAAGAGATTGATTTGGGGTGAGCAAAGGTGATATGATATTCATTTCTGTATAGCTTCTTAAAACTGATTTACTGCAGTAGCTTGTAGAAGTAACAGATGTTTGTTTGAATGAATATTCATTCACTGACATGAAGTCCCAGTAGATGACACTCTACTCTTAAGAGGTCATAGTTTTCTCTTACTGGATGTTTGCTACTGCAGTTGCCAATTGTCTGTTTAGAAGACATAACACTAAGGAGCTACATAACGTGACATATTGAAGTATAATGATGTAGAGTCTGAACCACAGGTAAATATGCTAATTAGAAAAAGCAATAATGCTCGTATAGACGTCATAGCGACTTACCTTATCCTTCTTGACAGCATCATGATAACTTCTCATCAACCAGTCATGAATTTTCTTTTAAATTACCTTATTAGTACACTGCTTGAGCTGTAAAAACATTTATTTAAGAAAGAACATTACCAAGAAGTGAGGTGACTTTAAATTGTCATAGAAATCAAATAAAGAACTTCATTGCGAAGAAGCTAAAAGAATTATAAAATTCTTTAAAAAAATTACAAAATTCTACATAAATAGAAATTATTATTATTTTGGGCCTGGCTGCATCTCTACTACTTGCTATACAAAATCTTGCCTTTTTTCTATGTGCATTTTTACAGAAAATAGCAACATCAGAAGTACAGATAACCTGTTACAATTGTTTTGTTTCATAAATTCATGCATTGGGGTCAGTTTATCTTACCTAAAGTTTATCTTACCTTTCAGAGAAGGCAATGGCACCCCACTCCAGTACTCTTGCCTGGAAAATCCCATGGATGGAGCAGCCTGGTAGGCTACAGTCCATGGGGTCACTAAGAGTCCGACATGACTGAGCGACTTCACTTTCACTTTTCACTTTCATGCATTGGAGAAGGAAATGGCAACCCACTCCAATGTTCTTGCCTGGAGAATCCCAGGGACGGGGAAGCCTGGTGGGCTGCTGTCTATGGGGTCGCACAGAGTCGGACACGACTGAAGCGACTTAGCAGCAGCAAAGGTACTTTGGCTCTGCAAAAGATTATTTTGGCAGAAGTTTTATTAGTGTGTCAAATTGTCTTTTAAGAAACTTGGCCAGGATTACTACCCAAGATAGTAAGTTATAAATTTTAAACCTTATTGCTACACACTCCCACTTCCCTCCCCCAAGACAGTAGTACTACTGAATTTTCTGGTACTATGATCCAAGCACAAATTTGTTACAGAGTTCCAGAATCAAATAAGAATTTTAGGAGCAGAGTTAACAAATGAGATAATGATCTGGTTATATTTCCATGAAATGCCTAGAGTATTTAGTCACACAACTAAGTCTGTGTTTTCTGTGGTGTTAGGAACAGATATATACATGGAAATCTGTAGCTAATTCAAAAGTATCACTATTAAGTCGTTAGAATCAGCTTTCTTTCTCAAACTCACAGATGTGTTTTCTATTACCTAACCCTTTGTATTCCTGGTTTTCAGCTTGGGCTTCATATTAGAATCATCTGGTAATGATTGGGGAGCTGCTAAAATTCCTGATACACAGGCCATACTCCAAACTAATTAAATCCTAAGCTCTGGGAGTGAGATCCAGACATTAGTGTCAATACTTTTTTAACCCCTCCCCCCACTGGTGATGCCAATGTATGGTCAAGGTGGAAAGCTACATAGTGGTAGAGATGCTGAGAATCAGTGAGATGGAGAAACAACAGTGGTAGAGATGCTGAGAATCAGTGAGATGGAGAAACAACAGGAAAAGAACTTCTATATACTAAATTAAAAATTGAATGTCAGGGAATGTTCGCATTGCTGCAGGCCGATGTTAATGTAGAAAGATTATTAGGCTATCTTTTTTCTGATTTCTCTGAAAATTATAACTTTATATCCATCTGTTATATGAGAGGGTAAATTTCCAGATTGTGCAAATATTTATACCTATTTATTAAGATTGAAACACACCAGTGATATATGTTGCCCCTTATTTCAATATATAATAATTTTTAATTTGTGGAGTTCTTTTTCAAAGAAGTGTCTTTGAATATTTAGCAAAAATATATTAATAAAAAACTAGGCAGAATAAATAATTTTCAAATGGTATTTGGAGGTAGCAAAGAAGTCCTTGGGAGTGAAGTCGATTTTAGCCATTCTCAGTTGGGAGAGAAAATGAGAAATACATATTTTGTGCTGTTACCCCTTGCCATTTATTCATTTTCATAAAGTATGCTTTCCTGAGGTATCTTATTAGCATTATCCAGATGCTAAGAAAGAAAAATTTAAGAAAGATAAATTACAGTAGAGGCAGAAAAATTCCCCCTAACTTTAATGCAATTTCAGTAAAATTGAAAGCAGTGATTTATTTGCTTAGATATAATTAATATAGAAAGTATTTACAGTGATTAGACTCAAACAAGCCAGGGTTCAAAACCTAACTCTGCCCCTCCCAGCCATGTTTCCTGGAATATATACTTTATCTAGACCAGGACTCACTTTTTTTCGTCTACAAAAGGGGCGTATTTACGTCTTCTGAACAAGGTTGTTAATTGTGGGAGATTAAGAAATGTTGACAGAGCCCTTAGTATAGTGACTGACACACAGTGAACTCTAAATAAATGGTAATTCTTTAGTGCTTTTTTAAATTGTTCGAGCACATTTTAAAAAAATCTTTTTCCTCCTAGGTAATATGTGCTTTTTTTAAATGACTGCCTACCACAGACTCAGCATTCATGAGAGTTACAGAAATTTTTGCATAGTCTTAAATTTAGGCATAGAGTTGCAAGGCGAGTGTGAGTTGCTGCATAGGTGCGTTCAAGGCCATGTGGGTCAAGTGCATAGACCTCCAAGTGAGGTACCCTGTTCTGTGACCCGAAGGGAAACAAGCAATATGTGTCTCAGCAAAGTTGAAATCACCTCCCATCAGGGACCATCTTAGGTACTAGTGAAGAGTGGGAATCAAGAATGTTAAATCATCATATTCTGGGAGTTGCTATATATTACATTTCATTGATTCTAACGTGCACATTTTAACATCTCTGAAATCAAAATGTACCATCCAATCGATGAGGTCTTAAATCAGTCTCAGCCAGGCAGCACTTCTGATGTAGCTGCCCTGCCTGTGACTGTATGAACTTGGCCATAGCTCTTCATATTGTTGTGATGCATGATAAAAACCCAAGGCCAAGTAAGTTTAAGAAAATTCTTTATACAACTATAAAATAAGAAGTCAAAGTGATAAAATAGTATCATAGTTTAATTTGCCGTCATTTTTCTTCCCTAATGGTACATGAAATGATAATATATCTTAGAATCTAATCTTTATTTTAATGTAATAGTTTGTGTAATAGTTTGCCATGGTTTTTGTAAAGCAATTTGACAGTATATTTAAAAAAACCTTTACAGTGTGCATATATCCACTGATTGTAAGGCTCATAACTCATCCTAAGGAAATAACCAAAATTAAACCAAATTAATGCCTCCATCTCAGTTGCTGTTTGGGCTGTTTGTTGATGTAGTAGGCAGAATAATCTCCCTGCCCACCCGCCAAAAAAAAAAAAAAAAAGATATATGCATCTCTTTGTCACTGGAACCTGTGGGTATGTAAGGCTACAGGGCAAAGGGAAATTAAGGTTGCAGATAAATTAAGGTAGCTAATAAGCTAACCTTAAAATAGGCTGGATTATCCAGGTGGGCCCAGTGTAATGACATGGATCATTGAAAGTGAAAGAGTGAGGCAAGAGAAAGAGATGCAATGAGGCAGGAGGTTGGACTAATAACAGTGTGAAATGGAGTTATTCTTCTGTTGGTAACTTTGAAGATGGTGGAAAGAGCTACAAGCCAAGTCATGCCGGAGGCCTCTAGGAGCAAGCAAAGAAGACAGCAAAGAGATGCTTTCTTCCCTAGAGCCTCCGGGGGAGAATGTAGCCCACCTGACACCTTGACCCAGGTCCAATTTCTAACCTAAAGAACATCAATGTAATACATTTTTGTTGCTGTAAGACACTGTTTACAGTAATTTGTTACATCAGGAATAAGTAATCCAGATCAAGCAGAAAAAAATGTTCATGATTGATTGCTTGCATTAAATGGTGAATATATAGTGAATAATTACTAGACTGGTGAATTTAATAGGCACTTAAAGTTCCAAAAAATGTCAGGGCCAACTGACAGCTTTTAATTTTGCTATCTTATTCTAAACTTTTAAAAATTATAACGCCAGCATATTATAGCATAGTTTTACAGAGGAATAATATTAATATAACATATAAGAGCAAATATTTAAATTTAATTGGGGGGAAAAACTTCTTAAATGGTCCTTATTTTCCTCACTTCATCCAAAGACCAGAAAAATCCCATTCCAATGCTATTCTATGATCCATCATTTGGGAACCTCTGTATGAGCTGCTCTTTTGTTGATTTTAATGTACAGATTTTAAAGTCCCTTAAAAAGAAAGAGACTGGCATAACAACAAAAATCTTTAGATTATAAATTCTTAGTTCAGAATTCTCAGAGTTTTGGAGTCAGGACATCTTGATTACTTTTTGCTGTGATTTTTTTTCCCCCCACTGCCCTCCCCATCTTTTCTTGTCATATATCCAGAATATGTTGGAGAAGGCAATGGCACCCCACTCCAGTACTCTTGCCTGGAAAATCCCATGGACAGAGGAGCCTGCTAGGCTGCAGTCCATGGGGTTGCTGGAGTTGGACACGACTGAGCGACTTCACTTTTACTTTTCACTTTCATGCATTGGAGAAGGAAATGGCAACCAGCTCCGGTGTTCTTGCCTGGAGAATCCCAGGGACGGGGGAGCCTGGTGGGCTACCGTCTCTGGGATCTCATAGAGTCGGACATGACTGAAGCGACTTAACAGCAGTAGCAGCATCCAGAATATGTTATGTTAGTTTCCTATGGCTGCTATGGCCAATTACCACAAACTTGGTGTCTTAAAACAACAAACATTTATTCTCTTATGGTTCTGGAGGTCAGAAGTCTGAATGAAGTCGGTTTCACTGAGCTGAATTTAAGGTGTTGGTAGAGCTCTGCTTCCCCCAGAGGCTCCAGGCCAGGGAGAAACCTATTTCCTCTCCTTACAGTTTCTAGAGCTGCACTCCTCATCTTGCAGACCTTACTTTCTTGTTCAGAGCCAGCACTATTGCATTTCCAAATCTTTCTCTTTGTTGAGGTCACATGGCTTTCTCTCTTCTCTGTCAAGTCTCCCTTTGGTTCCCTCTTATAAGGACATTTGTGATTACATTTAGACCCACCCAGATATGCAGGATAATCTTCCATTCTCAAGATCCTTAATAGCATCTTCAAATTCTCATAAGTAACACTCACAGATCCAGGGATTAGAACTTGGATATATTTGGGGGCCATCATTCAACCCACCACATATGCTTAGCTTATGTACATATGGCATAGCTGTTATGCTTATTTTAATTTAATAGGAAAATTGTAAGAATTTATTAAGTTACCCATTGAAGTTGTGACATATTCTAAGATGTCTAGATCCTAGAAAGCCATTCCTATATGATTGCCAAAGAAAAGCTGGTCATAACACAATTAAACAGTTTTGATGAATATAACCTATTTCTACAGAAAGCCCTCTCCTTAGTAGAAAAGTATAAACTGAATACTCCACATTAATTTTGGAGCATCCTCTGAAACTCCTGGTGCACAAACGACATTCAGATTGCTGGTGTAGGTAGCCCATTGAGCACCTTTTAACAGATGCTCAGCACCCAACCCCCACCTCCCTCCCCATCCTGACTTTTTAGCAGCACATTCCTAAAATCAGCTGGTGCTAAGGCATATAAAAATGTAAATTAAAAGAGCTCTGATGGCCTCTTCTCCCCTTCTGGCAATTGCTATTAGACAACTGGAGGATCAGTTGTACTGTCAAGAAAAATAACAAAACAAGCTGGCAAGCCCAAGCCTGGACGTAAAACCAGCTGTCTGTTTCTGGGCCTTGCTGCTGAGGTTCAGTAAACAGTATCTGAGTGGCTCCCACCCCCCAGCAGTCAACTAACCACCAAAGAACTTGGATATAGGGAGGATTTGTCTCTGCATCATTTTCTAATAAATAAAACAGGCACCTTCTTATATGCCAGGAAATGGAGAGATGCTCTCAATCAATGGTTTCAGATTCAATTTTTGGTATTATAGGATTTCCCAGGAACCCCCAAGAGGATTGTCAGGGTACCCAGAGCAGACAGAACAGATTCAGCTCCAGGTGATCCACTTTAGGCTTATCACTTTTCTTGATGGGATTTTGTGTAAGCTTTTCTGTTTAAAAATAATTCAACTACTTTTTAAAAAGTAAAATGTGATACTAAAGAAACACTGTCTCAGTCTGTTCTGGCTGCTATAACAAAAATAATATAGACCCTGTGGCTTATAAACAACAGAAATCTATTTCTTATAGTTGTGGAGGCTGGGAAACACAAGATCAAGGCACCAGGAGGCTTAGTGTCTGGTGAGAGCCAGCATCCTGGTTCGTACATGGCTATCTTCTTGCTGTGTCCTCATATGGTGAAGAGCAAGGGTGCTCTCTTGGAGTTTCTCATGTAAGGGCACTGATCCTATTCACAGGGGCTCTACCCTCATGACCTAATTACCTCCCAAAGAACCTATCTTATAATACCATTACATTAGGGGTCAGGATGTCAACGTATGAATTATAAAATATATGTGAAAATAACAGGCAAGGATCTGAGCAGATACATCTTAAAAGAAGAAATACAAATGACCAAAGGTACATGAAAAGGTGCTCAACATCATTAATCATCAGGGAAATGGAAATCAAAATCACAATGAGATATCACCTAACATTTGTTAGGATAACTATTATCAAAAAGATTAAAGTGTTGGTGAGATTGTGAACAAAAGGAAATTCTCATACATTGCCTGTAGGAATGTAAATTGGTACAGCCATTATGGAAAGTAATATGGAGATTACTAAAAAAAATTAAAAATAAAATCACTATATGATTCAGCAATCCTACTTCTGGACATAGAGCCAAAGAAAATGAAACCTGGGTCTTGAAATCTATGCACTTCTATGTTCACTGCAGGATGTCCACTGATGGATGAATGAATAAAGAGAATGTGAAAAAAGTCAATCACACACAAACACACACACATGAATACACTGGAATATTCAGTTAATTCTCTCAGTCGTGTCCAACTCTTTGCAACCCCACATACTGCAGCATGCCAGGCCTCCTCGTCCATCACCAACTCCCAGAGTTTACTCAAACTCATGTCCATTGAGTCGGTGATGCCATCCAACCATCTCATCCTCTGTCGTCCCCTTCTTCTCTCACCTTCAACCTTTCCCAGCATCAGGGTCTTTTCAAATGAGTCAGTTCTTCACATGAGGTGGCCAAAGTATTAGAGTTTCAGCTTCAGCATCAGTCCTTCCAATGACTGATTTCCCTTAGGATGGACTGGTTGCATCTCCTTAAAGTCCAAGGGACACTCAAGAGTCTTCTCCAATACCACAGTTCAAAAGCATCAGTTCTTCAGTACTCAGCTTTCTTTATAATCCAACTCTCACATCCATACATGACTACTGGAAAAAACCATAGCTTTGACTAACAGACCTTTGTTGGCAAAGTAATGTCTCTGGTTTTTAATATGCTGTCTAGGTTGGTCATAACTTTTCTTCAAGGAGCAAGCATCTTTTAATTTCATGGCTTCAGTGACCATCTACAGTGATTTTGGAGCCCTCCAAAATAAAGTCTCTCAGTGTTTCCATTGCTTCCCCATCTATTTGTCATGAAGTGATGGGACCAGATGCCATGATCTTTGTTGTCTGAATGTTGAGTTTTAAGCCAACTTTTTCACTCTTCTCTTTCACTTTCATCAAGAGGCTTTTTAGTTCTTTTTCACTTTCTGCCATAAAGGTGATGTCCTCTGCATATCTGAGGTTAGTGATATTTCTCCCAGCAGCCTTGATTCCAGCTTGTGCTTCATCCAGCCCAGTGTTTCTCATGATATACTCTGCATATAAGTTAAATAAGCAGGGTGACAATATACAGCTTTGATGTACTCCTTTCCTGATTTGGAACCAGTCTGTTGTTTCGTGTCCAGTTCTAACTGTTGCTTTCTGACCTGCATACAGATTTCTCAGAAATATTATCCAACCTTAAAAAGAAAAAAAAATCTTGCCATTTGTGACAACATGGATGAACTTGAGGGACATTGTGCTAAGTGAAACAAATTAGTCACAGAAAGACAAATATTGAATGATATCAGTTATATATGAAATCCAAAATAGACTAATACAAGGAGAGAATAGAATGGTGGTTACCATGGGCTGGGAGATGGGGGATATGGTGAGATCTTGCTTAAAGTATGCAAAGTATCAGTTATATAACATGAATAAGTTCTGAAGATCTAATATACTGTAAGGTGACTATGTTAACATTATTGTATTGTGTACTTGAAATCTGCTAGAAGGGTAGATCTTAAAGCATCCTCATAACAAAAGAAAGAATGAAAGAAGGGAGGGAAGGTGGGAGGAAGAAAGAAAGAAGTAAGTAACTGTATATGATGAATATGTTAATTGAGGTTGATTGAGATGATGATTTCATTTACTAGTATATAAAATTTACTAGTATATAAAAATGTCAAATTGTACACTTTAAATACATACAATTTCTAATTGTCAATTATCCCTTAATAAAGCTCATTAAGATTGCCAGGAGAAATATCAATAACCTCAGATATGCAGATGACATCACCCTTATGGCACAAAGTGAAGAGGAACTAAAAAGCCTCTTGATGAAAGTGAAAGAGAAGAGTGAAAAAGTTGGCTTAAAACTCAAAATTCAGAAAATTAAGATCATGGCATCTGGTCCCATCACTGCATGGGAAATAGATGGGGAAACAGTGGAAACAGTGTCAGACTTTATTTTTTGGGGGCTCCAAAATCACTGCAGATGGTGACTGCAGCCATGAAATTAAAAGACGCTTACTCCTTGGAAGGAAAGTTATGACCAACCTAGATAACATATTGAAAAGCAGAGACATTACTTTGCCAACAAAGGTCCGCCTAGTCAAGGCTATGGTTTTTCCTGTGGTCATGTATGGATGTGAGTTGGACTGTGAAGAAGGCTGAGTGCCGAAGAATTGATGCTTTTGAACTGTGGTGTTGGAGAAGACTCTTGAGAGTCCCTTGGACTGCAAGGAGATGCAACCAGTCCATTCTGAAGGAGATCAGCCCTGGGATTTCTTTGGAAGGAATGATGCTAAAGCTGAAACTCCAGTACTTTGGCCACCTCATGCGAAGAGTTGACTCATTGGAAAAGACTCTAATGCTGGGAGGGATTGGGGGCAAGAGGAGAAGGGGATGACAGAGGATGAGATGGCTGGATGATGGCTGGATCCACTCACTGGCTGGATCGACTCATTGACTCAATGGACGTGAGTCTGAGTGAATTCTGGGAGTTGGTGATGGACAGGGAGGCCTGGCGTGCTGCGATTCATGGAGTTGAAAAGAGTCAGACATGACTGAGCGACTTAACTGAACTGAACTAAAAGCTGAAAAATATGTATGAAAAAGCAGAAGGCTGGAAGAAGCCAAGACAGTTTTAAAGATGAGCCTATTGAAAAGATGTGTTCTGCCAAACAGAAAGATTAAAGTTACATTAGGACAATGTGTCAGTCGTGGGACAGACACAGGCCAAGAGACATATGCAGAGGAAAACGTAAGCAAGCCAATAGTTCACAGCAGTGGGAAGAAGACAAACTTCAATAAACAGATTCAAATGTCACTTATGACATAGGCCTAGTCCTTAAGGAAAACAGCCAAACAGACTCTTGTATTGAATACTTGTAGTTCCCAAGTTCAGTACTTCATAGGAGAAAAACTGGATTCCCTCTCATCTTATGCACAAAATTAAGCTGGTAAAAGGATAGAATTAAAAACCCAATATGAAAAGCAAAACATTAAAATGTTTTGAATAATATTTATAAACTCAGAGTTAAAATGAAAAACTTTTTAAATCAAGATACAGTATAAAAATTGAACAAATAACTCACCACCATTTAAAAGATGTTTGTAACACCATAATTAAAAAATCAGATCAGATCAGTCGCTCAGTCGTGTCCGACTCTTTGCGACCCCATGAACCGCAGCACGCCAGGCCTCCCTGTCCATCACCAGCTCCCGGAGGTCACTCAGACTCGCATCCATCGAGTCAGTGATGCCATCCAGCCATCTCATCCTCTGTCGTCCCCTTCTCCTCCTGCCCTCAATCCCTCCCAGCATCAGAGTCTTCTCCAATGAGTCAACTCTTCGCATGAGGTGGCCAAAATACTGGAGTTTCAGCTTTAGCATCATTCCTTCTAAAGAAATTCCAGGATTGATCTCCTTCAGAATAGACTGGTTGGATCTCCTTGCAGTCCAAGGGACTCTCAAGAGTCTTCTCCAACACCACAGTTCAAAAGCATCAATTCTTCGGCGCTCAGCCTTCTTCACAGTCCAGCTCTCACATCCATACATGACCACAGGAAAGACCATAGCCTTGACTAGGCGAACCTTTGTTGGTAAAGTAATGTCTCTGCTTTTGAATATGCTATCTAGGTTGGTCATAACTTTCCTTCCAAGGAGTAAGCGTCTTTTAATTTCATGGCTGCAGTCACCATCTGCAGTGATCTTGGAGCCCAGAAAAACAAAGTCTGACACTGTTTCCACTGTTTCCCCATCTATTTCCCATGCAGTGATGGGACCAGATGCCATGATCTTCGTTTTCTGAATGTTGAGCTTTAAGCCAACCTTTTCACTCTCCACTTTCACTTTCATCAAGAGGCTTTTTAGCCCCTCTTCACTTTCTGCCATAAGGGTGGTGTCATCTGCATATCTGAGGTTATTGATATTTCTCCCGGCAATCTTGATTCCAACTTGTGTTTCTTCCAGTCCAGCATTTCTCATGATGTACTCTGCATATAAGTTAATTTAAAAATGATTAACATCTATTCTCTCTAGAACTCACTACAGTCAATAACAAAATGATTCAATAGAGAAAAAATGGGCAAAAGTTATGAGCAGGCAATTCAACAAAGGAGGAAACATAACTGGCTAATAAGAGAAACTTCTACCATCTTTCTAATAATCATGCCTAATGTTATATAGCTGGAAAAATGGAACTATGAATCTGAAGCTTATGCTTGTTTAAATTACAAAATATCTTGTATAAAAAGACATTTAATACACTATTAGAAAGTGGTTTGAAAGGTACAACCTTCCTATCTTACTGTTTCACAGGGTAATTCAGAAGAGAGAATGAGATAATAGATGTGAAAACACTGAAGGGCCTTTAAAGTGCTACACAAATCACTTACTACAATTTCACAGCAGAAATGAAATTCTTGCTTGGCCGCAGTCTTAAAGGAGTGTATCCAGCAGTAAATTCAGAAGTTCCTGAACTCATGGCTTGGAAGTTCCAGAGAAAGAGACTCTTAAAGGAAAACACTGAACGACTGTTCTGGTCAGCCCTCTCCCCTTAACTGCTGTTCCTGGGAATAACCTTATTTTAAAATGAACTCATTTACAAAGAGCTAGCTAAATCTAACACCTGGAAATAATATTAGCAATGCGTGTGTACTGTTTCTTCAGTCCTTGGTGACAGTATGGACTGTATTCCACCAGGCTCCTCTGTCCGTGGAATTCCTCAGGCAAGAATACTGGAGTGGGTAGCCATTCCCTTCTCCAGAGGATCTTCCTGACCCAGGAATTGAACCCATGTATCATGTCTCCTGCATTGGCAAGCAGCTTCTTTACCACTAGCACCACCTGGGAAGCTCCAATATTAGCAATGTGTTGTGTGTTATTCACTCCGTTGTGTCCAACTCTGCAACCCCATGGACTGTAGCCTGCCAGGCTCCTCTGTCCATGGAATTCTCCAGGCAAGAATACTGGAGTGGGTAGCCATTTCCTTCTCCAGGGGATCTTCCCGACTGAGGAATTGAATCCGGGTCTCCTGCATCACAGGCAGATTCTTTACTGACTGAGTCTCCAGGGAAAATATTAGCAATAGACTAGACTTAAAGCACTTTACTCTGATTAGAAATGTACGGGTTGGGGGGGATATTACCTATATTTTTATCAGATTAAATTTCGAGAATTTTACAAGAATCATGTTGTCATCAGATCATATAACCTAAATTATTTTGTTTTCTTGTGTATCTTAAAAAATTTTAAATAACTATATTTAAAATTATTTTAAAAATAAATAAATAAATAAAATTATAAAAGTACTACCTGTTCAGGGCAAAAATGTCTAAATAGTATAAACATAATGTTGTCTGCCACATCCTCAGCACTCTCACAATCAGTCCCAATAATTAAGAAAATTTAATAACATTTTTATATTTTATTTATTTATTTTTTTTATTTTGCTTAACTTTACAATATTGTGTTGCTTTTACTATACATCGAGATGGATCCGCCACCAGTATACACGTGTTCCCCATCCTGAACCCTCCTCCCTCCCCCCTCCCCACACCATCCCTCCAGGTCGTCCCAGTGCTCCAGCCCCAGGCATTTGTTATCGGGCATCGTACCTGGACTGACGACTCATTTCAGATATGATATTATACATATTTCAATGCTATTCTCCCCCATCATCCCACCCTCTCCCGGTCCCAGAGTCCAAAAGTCTGTTCTATACATCAGTGTCTCTTTTGCTGTCTCGTAAATCAGAGAAATGCAAATCAAAACCACTATGAGGTATCATTTCACGCCAGTCAGAATGGCTGCGATCCAAAAGTCCATAAGCAATAAATGCTGGAGAGGGTGCGGAGAGAAGGGAACCCTCTCACACTGTTGGTGGGAATGCAAACTAGTACAGCCACTATGGAGAACAGTATGGAGATTCCTCAAAAAACTGGGAATAGAACTGCCTTATGATCCAGCAATCCCACTGCTGGGCATACACACTGAGAAAACCAGAATTGAAAGAGACATGTGTACCCCAATGTTCATAGCAGCACTGTTTACAATAGCCAGAACGTGGAAACAACCTAGATGTCCATCCACAGATGAATGGATAAGCAAGCAGTGGTACATATACACAATGGAGTATTACTCAGCCATTAAAAAGAATACATTTGAATCAGTTCTAAGGAGGTGGATGGAACTGGAGCCTATATTTTAAAATAATGTAATAGTACAGTAAAGAAATGATCTCCATATTTATTCAAAATGGGCAATGATTACATTTCTTAGCAATATTAAGTATCTGAGATCCCAGGAGCAAATGGAGATCTTGGAAAATCCTAAGATTTTGAGGCATGCCGATGGCATGTCTTCAGTTGTCTGACCTTATTTCTTAATGTTCCAAGGAATCTCTTTCTTTTTCCTTTACTCCTTCCTCAAACAGAGGACAGAAGCACATCTCTCTTTTATGGTCCTATGAGAAATTGCAACATTAACCAGAAGGTATCAAAATACTGACAATTCTATAGCCCAATCTATCTCACAGAGTTTTAGAAAGTTCTCACAGAACAACTATTTACTACTACTGTTACTGTTACTACTGATGATCATAGTATTAAGCATAAGAATAATATTTGAAGTTGCTACCGTATTTTAGTTGGCCACTCATAGTTGCCACTGACTCATTTTTTCCACATTCTACATATATAAGGCTTATCACTAATTCATAGAGAAACAAATTGAGATGAAAGATATTAAGTAACTAGCCTGTCATTGTACAGTAAGTGCCAAAGCCTACAGTTGGAAACAGAAGCCCTCGCAGCATTCTATGCTTTTTAAGTATTAAGCCTCTTCAGTCTTACAGACTTACCAAATGAAACTTCTGAAAGCACACTGCATCCCATTAGGAACAATTTTTGTGTTTGCCAATATTTTAATTTGGTGAAAATTATTTGAAATTATTTAAAAAACCTATACTGATGTATAAAAGTAATATTTTCAGAATACAACTGATCAGTGTAGATGCTTTAAAAAAATCTGTCTCTTCTTTCAATAATTAAAAATTTTAAGACCTTGCACATTTTCTTTTGGGATCATAATTGAGATCCATGGTTTTAACTAATGCCAGTACACTGATGAATCTCAGTTCTTTAATCCTAAGGCCAGCTTCTCCTCTCTATACACTGCATTGGGACTTTTCCAAGAGGATACCCCATAATTACCTAAAAAATCATTTCCATCAACAACACTGTTATATATAAATCCCCTCATAGTCTCTTAGCACTGTTCCCCCCCCCCTTTTTTTTTTTTTTACCACAATTGTAATTCAATATTTATCTGCTCATGCATTTTCCTCCATAACTAAATACTAGTTCCAAGAGGTCAGGGACTGTACTTATTTAGTTCACACAATATTCTCTGTGGATAGAACAATATGTGATTTATAGTTGAAACTTAAAAAAAAAAAAAAAAAGCATTTGGTGATAAATGACTGAAAGATATACCTGTATCTCCTCCCAGATTCAATGACTTGATGAATAGCAAGACCACCCACATTCACATGGTCCAAGCCAGAAAATTTCGAGTCAGCACAGACTTCATTTCCACTCCAGTGACAGCCCAGGTCCTTTATCTTCTCTTTGTATGACCAGAGTAGGCTCTTTCCTGGCTCCCTTAGTGCTGGTTTCATCATCAAATGAGTCTTTACACTCCTTCCAGAGTAGTCTTTCCAAAGCATTTATTTGTCAAATTTTGTAACCTTCTAAAATATTTTTCTCTTTACCTTCCATAATAATTCCATGAAGATCTTATCAAACTTTTACTTTCTGTTTAAAAAAAAATGAGATACAGTGATATGCTTTGAAAAAGTGAATCCTCCAAGATTTGGGCATGGCTCTCCATAGTCCCCCTCCCACTTTAAGAACTAATACGGTTGTGAGCATAAGTTTGCTAAAAATTCTTTTATGGTTCTACATCACCTAGCATGGATGTTCAAATCTGTGATTTTTCATAATGGTGTTAGTTTTATTCAAGCAGAGATCCCATTCTCTCATGGATCCCATGACTAAATTAAAATATATTTTGCATTTGTATTTTCACTTTAATGATGATCTAAGACGATATAATGGAGAAGGCAATGGCACCCCACTCCAGTACTCTTGCCTGGAAAATCCCATGGATGGAGGAGCCTGGTGGTCCATGGAGGACCCTGCAGTCCATGGGGTCGCTAAGAGTCAGATACGACTGATCGACTTCCCTTTCACTTTTCCCTTTCATGCATTGGAGAAGGAAATGGCAACCCTCTTCAGTGTTTTTGCCTGGAGAATCCCAGGGACAGGAGAGCCTGGTGGGCTGCTGTCTGTGGGGTTGCACAGAGTCAGACACGACTGAAGCGACTTAGCAAGATGATATAAACGAGTATATTCTGGAAGATCTCAATGACTACCTTATTTAGTGTCTTCATCTACTTTTATGTTTGGAAGAGCATGCTGAAAAACAGTATAATTTTTGCATTGTGGATGAATTATAAAAGAAAATAATGAATGTAGCTGAGATTGTAAATCGTTTACCAATAACCTGTGGACAATTTGTTCTCTTTTCCTGAGTAATAGAAACACTGCATTTAATAACGGCTCTTATTTCCCAGCATCCCTTGCATCTGGGTGTGGCCATGGGACGTAATTAAATGTGGAACTTCCTATTTGTGGGGAATGCCCTTACACAAAGAAAGCATGACCTTTTCCTTCCCTTTTCTCTGTTCAGTTCTGTGGAAGGTATTCTCATGCCTGGAGCTAGAGTATCCCTCCTTAGATGATGAGATACTTAGTGCTCCCTTAGGGCCCTTGAGGGTAGAGTAACAGGATAGTGTATAACAAACCTGAGTTTTTGATACTGTGGAGACCATACCAAGCTTGTATCACTTTCTCTGACTTACACAAGCGAGTAATAAACATCTATCCAGTTTAAGTTAATCATTTGGGTTTTGGCCACTTGTACATGAACTTAATCCTAGTAAGTACATGGACTCAATATTCAAAAATATCTTCTGTGGAAGTCAAATGACATCCAAGTAGGCTGCATAAATTAGAATTCACAGTAGTTAAAACAGGAGAAAGTGTTAGATGAACTGAGTCATCAATGATACACAGTCTCATTTACATGCTAAACCCTGAAGATTATGCACTGCAACAGCAGACAGAATCATAGTAACTAACAGAGCAACATTTATCTCAACAAACATCATCACATAATTAAAATTGATGTTATTAGATATAAATTTCATTAGTTTCACAATTTTTTGTTTGTCTTTTATTTAGAAATAGTTGCGGTCCATGAAAGTTTATTTTTTCCTACAAAAATGATCCATAAGTTCACTAATTTTAGAAACACTGACCAGGAGAGCCTACTATAATGTCTAATTCTCACTCCACAGAATCTGATTAAATGGGTCTCTGGTGAGACATATTTAATGTCTCGGGGAAGGCAATGGCACCCCACCCCAGTACTTTTGCCTGGAAAATCCCATGGACGGAGGAGCCTGGTAGGCTCCAGTCCGTGGGGTCGCTAAGAGTCGGACACTACTGAGCGACTTCACTGTCACTTTTCACTTTCATGCATTGGAGAAGGAAATGGCAACCCACTCCAGTGTTCTTGCCTGGAGAATCCCAGGGACAGGGGAGCCTGGTGAGCTTCCGTCTATGGGGTTGCACAGAGTCGGACACGACTGAAGCGACTTAGCAGTAGCAGCTGGTGAGACATAGGAATCTATAACTTTACTAAGTATCCTAGGTGATTTTAATGTAGTGAGTCTTCTGGAAACAAATCAGTATATCTCAATTTTTAAATTGATTGACAAATTAATTTAAGATCTGCCCCTGTCAACCCTTCGAGCTTCTTTTCTATCTCACCATCACCACACACCCTTTTCCTGAGAGCCATAATAAATAACTTGATGCCTCTAAAGTTGTAAATTCTGTTTCTGCCTTGTACTTTGACTTAACATCTAAGATTTCCTCAAGCTTTCCTTTTATTGACAAAATCCTATTTATCCTAAAATAAAATCAGTCATGACTTCCTAAAAGGAGCTTTCTCTTATCCTCCTAATGCCCCTCCTGCATGCTAACAGCTCTCAGAACCAACTGCTATTTCTGGCAGTTATCACCCTCTATTATCATTGTTACTGGTTTGTCTATCTTTTTACCCTCGCATTTCTGAGGCACAAAATTAGCAATATTCTACTTGCTATTCCCATTGCCTAGATCACGCCTGGTTTTAGTGGGGGTTCAATAAATGTTTTCTGACCAAATTAATGAGAAAGTGAATGAATGAAGTAGTGAACAAATGATATAATATGTTCCAAATGTATAGAAGTTCTTAACATTTTAAGATAGATGTATCTAAATGTGGCAGTAAGTGTACTATAAATTCTAAAGTACTGGAGTTTTGTTTGTTTGCATTATCAGGAGTTTCACCATCTTTGAAAAAAATTTACCCACATCACATAGAACATGACAGGGCGTTGTAATCTACCAGGATTGATTATGAAAATATTCACTGAAAAATTAAGCTGTTTAATGATGTGATTCTCCACAGAAGACCAAATTATACTAATGAGCAGCCCCATGCTAAATATATAAAATATGACTGGACAAATTTCAGGACAGAAAGAAAGCAGATTACTATATAGCACACAATGTTATGCTATATTACTTATTGCCATGTAACAAGTAACCCCAAAACTAGTGGGTGGAAACAACATTTATTCCTTCACACAGATTCTGTGGCTTGGGACTCTGGGAGTGGCTTTCTATAAATGGTTCTGGCTCAAGGTTACCCCTGAGGTTGCAGCCCAGCTGTCAGCCAGGGCAGTAGTCTCATCTGAAGGGGTATCCACCTCAGAGCTTCCGCATCTCTCCCTTGGTCAGCCTGAGAAGATCCATTTCCAAGACTGAACATCTCTTCATAGGACTCTCACTTATAAAACAGTGGCCTTCCCCAAGCTGAGTCAAGAGAAAACAAAATTCCAAATAGAATGAGAGAATGAGCAATAACCTAAGAGAGAGGCCACATTCTTTTTATAACTTCATATCCAAAGGGATATAACATTACATTACTTCTGCCATATTGTATTTGTTAGAAGTGAGTCACTAAGTGTAGCCCACACTCAAAGGGAGATGATGCACAATTTGAATATACCAGGAGGTGGAGATCATTGGGGGCCATCTCACAGGCTGCCAATCAAAAACATATTCTCTGTATTTCAGATATATTTTACACAGAACAAAATAGCAGCATATTGTAATGGGATTCTCCAGGCAAGAATACTGGAGTAAGTTGTCGTTTCCTTCTCCAGGGTATCTTCCCAATCCAGGGATCGAACCCAGGTCTCCTGCATTGCAGGCAGACACTATAACCTCTGAGCCACCAGGGAAGCCCAACAGATAATAACGCAGTAAGCCCTTAAAATAATGTTTAAACCCATTTTCCCAGTTTTATGGAGATATAATTGACTTAGAACATTAAATTAGTTTCAGGTTTATAACAAAATGATTTGAAATATGCCTACACTGCAAAATGATTACCATAATAAGTTTAGTCAACAACAATCACCTCACATAATTACATTTTCCACCTTATGATAAGAACTTTTAAGATCTACTCTCTTAGCAACTTGCACAGTATAATATTTATTAACTATAGTCATCATATTATACATTATATCCCCATAACTTATTTATCTTATAACTAGAAGTATATATATATATATTTTTTTTAATTGGGAGATAATTGCTTTACATTGTTGTGGTGGAAGTTTATATTTTCTGATTATCTTCACCTAATTTCCCTAACCCTACCTTTGACAACCACTGGTCTGATCCCTGTTTCTATGAGCTTGGTATTTTTAGATTCCATATAAAAGCTTATCTTTCTAAAGTTAATATTTAAAGTGAATTCATGTTATGTAGAGGTGGCTTCTGTGATAATATATTGTGGGCACAATCCATCCAATTGTTATTAAAATTGTTATGGTTTATGCCTATTTTGGAATTAGAGTCAGGTTAGTGCATTTGTTCTAAATATAATTCAGGTTCCTTACCATCATATTAAAACAAATGAGAACAATCATTTGTTATAGATATTGTGTGTTCTATTTAACTATTACCATCAGCATCATTGGACTTTTCCTCTTAACTGAAGAGGAAATAATGTTCTTTTAATTACTGGGTTAACCACATTCTACTTACACACTAGCATGTGTCGCTAGGTGGTTCAGTATGATTCCTTAAAGTAAACTAGCAGTAGACTGAAGGCAAAAGGAGAAGGGGATGAATAGGATGAGATGATAAGATAGCATCACTGACTCAATGGATATGAATCTGAGCAAACTCCAGGAGATAGTGAAGGAAAAGGGGGCCCTAGCATACTGCAATGGCACCCCACTCCAGTACTCTTGCCTGGAAAATCCCATGGATGGAGGAGCCTGGTGGGCTGCAGTCCATGGGGTCGCTAAGAGTCGGACACGACTGAGTGACTTCACTTTCACTTTTTCGCTTTCATGCATTGGAGAAGGAAATGGCAACCCACTCCAGTTTTCTTGCCTGGAGAATCCCAGGGGCAGGAGACCCTGGTGGGCTGACGTCTATGGGGTCATGCAGAGTCGGACACGACTGAAGTGACTTAGCAGCAGCAGCATACTGCAGTCTATGGGGTTGAAAAGAGTCGACATGCATAGCAACACCAAAAGCTAATATAATCATGAAATATTAACCATTTTCTATTTCTTATATGTTTTGACAAACAAATATTAGTTTAGTTAGGGACAAAAGATTTTGAATTTTATATTGCTTGAAAAAACAGCAACCGCCAAACTAACATCCATGTCTAAATCATTGTAGAAATGTCCAATCCTGTTTAAAAAGCAATTTTATGTTATCGGCTTCATTTTCTTCATTCATATTTAATAGTAGAATTAGACCTATAGTAGGATACCATTATTTGTTGTATCCTTTCTTAAATTATGAATTTCTAAATTGAATATACTTTAATATATGTAAGTCTCAGTCCTAAATTTTCTAATCGTTTTTGATGGAGGTCTATTTTTAGTTCTCCAAAGCCCTGAGGTCCTTTGGAAAAGGAGGCTGTGATGGTCAGAAAGGAGAGGAATGCTCAAGATGGATACTGAGAGTGAGAATTTGGGCACCTGACCCAGAGGCAAGTTAGCATCATGCTTTGCTACTACCTAGAAATCAACTCGGGGAAGGCAATGGCACCCCACCCCAGTACTCTTGCCTGGAAAATCCCATGGACAGAGGGCCCTGGTGGGCCGCAGTCCATGGGGTCACTAAGAGTCTGACACGACTGAGGGACTTCACTTTCACTTTTCACTTTCATGCATTGAAGAAGGAAATGGCAACCCACTCCAGTGTTCTTGCCTGGAGAATCCCAGGGACAGGGGAGCCTGGTGGGCTGCTGTCTATGGGGTCGCACAGAGTCGGACACGACTGAAGCCACTTAGCAGCAGCAGCAGCAGCAGCAGAAATCAACTAGATCAGTTTTTACAGGAGATCAATCAGGGGCTCCTATTTCAGGAAATCATCTAGGATTTGTTGAACTACTTTGAGGAGATTCAAATAAGTAGAGAAATATCATGAAGTGCAAAATTTCATTGGGAAGAGAAGACAAATCCATAACGAGATGGCAATACAAGGCATCATAATATATAATCAATAGTATTGCAGTTAGGCACTGCAGTAGCTTTATATCTATTTATTTTACTCTAATCATGCCCCCCCCAACTTATTTAAGGTAGTTTGCAAAAATTGCATGATTATGACATTAAAAATAATTATCGGGTCAGTTCAGTTCAGTTCAGTCTGAATGCAGGAGACCCCAGTTCATTCCTAGGTTGGGAAGATCCGCTGGAGAAGGCATAGGCTACCCACTCCAGTATTCTTGGGCTTCCCTGGTGGCTCAGCTGGTAAAGAATCCACTTGCAATGCAGGAGACCTGGGTTTGATCTCTGGGGTTGAGTAGATCCTTTGGAGAAGGGAGAGGCTACCCACACCAGTATTCTGGCCTGGAGAATTTCATGGACTATATAGTCTATGGGGTCTCAAAAAGTCAAACATGACTAAGTGACTTTCAATTTCACTTTTTCAGTTCAGTTGCTCAGTCATGTCTGACTCTTGGCAACCCCATGGACTGCAGCATGCCAGGCCTCCCTATCCATCACCAGCTCCTGCAGCTTGCTCAAACTCATGTCCATCAAGTCAGTGATGCTCTCCACCCATCTCATCCTCTGTCATCCCCTTCTCCTGCTGCCTTCAATCTTTCCCAGCATCAGAGTCTTTTCCAGTGAGTTAGTTCTTTGCATCAGGTGGCCAGAGTATTGGAGCTTCAGCGTCAGTCCTTCCAATGAATATTCAGGACTGATTTCCTTTAAGATGGACTGGTTGGATCTGTTTGCAGTCCAAGGGACTCTCAAGAGTCTTCTCCAACACCACAGTTCAAGAGCATCAATTCTTCAGCACTCAGCTTTCTTTATGGTCCAACTCTCACATTCATACATGACTACTGGAAAAACCATAGCTTTGACTAGATGGACCTTTGCCCATATATTAATACATTTATATGTATAAAAATGTTTTATACATATAAATTTTAAAATAATATCTAGAATTTTACTGTATTATCTTAATATTTAATATATCATATTTATAATTTTATTATATTTATAAAAATATTTATATATTAATGTATTTATACCAAATAATTATATAAGGCTTCAAAAGAGAAGGGGCTTTTAAACAGGTGGGTTTTAAAAGGAAGAACTGATGTAGATAGGCAGAGAGCAGTGGAAAGCATTGTAGTGAGGAAATAGGAAAGCAAGAAAGGAGGTAGTCCTCTTGGGTGTCTGGGAACAACAGTTTATTGCAAATGAAAATTAAAATGAATAACTTGTATGAGTTGCTAGGATTGCTCTAAGGAAGTATCACAAACTGAGTGGCCTAAACAAAAGAAATGTATTGCTTCACATGGAGTCCAGAAGTCTGAGACCAAGGTGTTGACATAGCCATGCTCCCTCTGAAGGGACAAGCAAAGCATCTGTTCCAGGGCTATCTTCTAGCTTCTGGTATTTCTTGGCCAGTGGGAGCATTAACTCCAATCTGTACACAGTACTCTTCTTCTGTCAACATCTGTGTGTAAATTTATCCCTTCTATAAGGATACCAATTATATGGATTAGCTGTCCTTCCTACTCCAGAATGACCTTACCTTCACTATTTCATTTGCAATTACCCTATTCTCCCTGTTTTAAAATAAAGTCACATTTTGAGATCCTAGGAGTAGAGACTTCAACATACAAATTTTCAGGGGGACACAGTTCAACCCAAATCAAAGCCCCCAGGAGTCTACTGAGTCTGAAGGCAGTGGTGAGAAGCTAAGGGATATATTTTTCTTTCTTCTGTTTTTCTTTGTGTCAGGAATACTGATGTGTTCCAGCAGATCTTTTAGAAAGATGTATCTAGTTGTAGTGGGCAATAGCAATTGAAGAAGCAATATAACCTAGAGGCAGAGACTAATTTTAGGCTGTTCAAGGGTTACAATCTAGTACATAACCTACAAGGGGCAGCACGATCTGGTTACCCTACCTTGCCAAGCCTAAGGGCAGACAGCTTCTCTTTGTCCTTTATTCAAATGGTTTTGCCCCCCAGTATTCTAAATGCTCCAGGTTCCTTTTACCTCAGGTTCTTTGAACATCTTGTTCTTTCTGCATAGATTGCTTCTCTGTTCCTTGAATAAATGGGGCTTCACAGGTGGCTCATTGGTAAAGAATCCACCTGCAATGCAGGAGATGCAGGAGATATGGGCGTGATCTCTGGGTCAGGAAGATCCCCTGGAGAAGAAAATGGCAACCCACTCCAGTATTCTTGCCTGAAAAATTCCATGGACAGAGGAGCCTGGTGGGCTACAGTTCATAGGGTTGCAAAGAGCTGGACATGAGCGATTGAGCAGCAGCAGCAATCTAAGCAAAGAAGGAGAAAGTCAAAGCTAGTTCAAATGGTTTCAAGTGTGAGAGAACGATAGTACCATTGGTAGAAACAAAGCTAGTGGCAGCTACATTTGGAGTCTCAGTTTTGGTACTTTCAATGTCAGATGGACGGTGATACACTTAAGTACAAAAATCTACCATAGAGCAAGGAAAGGTAGATAGGTATTTGAGGTTGATGCTATGGGTCTCATGCTGGTTCCAATAAACTCTAACAAACACTGCTGTGGGATGTGAGGTCATATTAATCTCCTATTTGATCCTCATTTCTAATACTATATCTTCATAACCACTTTTCTAATGTGTATGAGTATTTCTTACTATTAAAATATTCTTGTTTAGTTCAGATAATTTGGACAATAAAGAAAAATATAAAGAAGACCTGATAAACTATGTGCTCATGTCTAAACTGATTTGCTTACCATGAAAATACAAAAATTGGTATAATATCTCTGGATGGCTGTTTGAAAATGCTACATAAAAAACTTAAAAATAACAATATATCTCATATTTCCTTGTTTAGGCATTTACTCAAAATAATCAAATATATATATAACATTTGTATAGAAGGATGCAATCTCTTTACATAGATACAACCGCTACATGGTAGAATTTCCTTTCAGTAATTTTTTAATATTGAGTCTAATTGTATGAATAATTTAAAAATTCAGACCATATATACATATATTGCCTCAAACTCTATATTTTGCACCCTATCTTTGATTATAACTGTGTATTAGGTTATGTCCTAACAATTTAATAATTAGGATATTTACATTTTTTTCTTTTATGAAGATGCTATAACAAACATCATTTTATACAAGTCTACTTTATCTAAAGGAGATGATCAGATGTGACCACAAAGTAGAATTTATGCCTTTAAAAATTCTTGATGCAGTATCTTCTCTGACCACAATGCTATGAGACTAGATATCAACTAAAGGAAAAAAATGGCAAAAAAACATAAACAATACATTACTAAATAACAAAGAAATTACTGAAGAAATAAGAAAAGAGATCAAAAGATTCCTAGGAATAAATGACAATGAAAACTTATGGGACTCGGCAAAAGCAGTTCTAAGAGGGAGGTTTACAGTGATACAATCATACCTATACAAACAAGAAAAGCATTGAGTAGACAGCCTAACTGTACATCTATAGCAGCTGGAGAAAGAAGAGCAAACCCCACCCCTACCAAGTCTGCAGAAAGAAGGAGATTATAAAAATCAGAGCAGAAATAAGTGAAAAAGAAATGAAGGCAACAATAGCAAAGATTAATGAAACTAAAAGCTTATTCTTTGAGAAGATAAACAAAATTGACAAACCACTAGCCAGACTCATCAAGAAAAAAAGAGAGAAAAATCAAATCAATAAAATTAGAAATGAAAAATGAGAGATTACAACAGACAACACAGAAATACAAAAGATCAGAAGAGAATATTATGAGCAACTGTATGCTAATAAAATGGACAACCTAGAGGAAATGGACAGATACTTAGAAAAGATCAGCCTCCCAAGACTGAACCAGGAAGAAATAGAAATGAACAACCCAATTACAAACACTGGAATTGAAACAGTGATCAAAAATCTCCCCCAAACAAAAGCCCAGGGCCAGATGTCTTCACAGAGGAATTATATCAAACATTTAAAGAGAGATAATGCCTGTTTTTTGAAACTCTTACAAAAAATTTCAGAGGAAGGAACACTTCCAAACTGATTCTATGAGGCCATAATCACCCTGATACCAAAACCAGGAAAAGACAATACGAAAAAAGAAAATTACAGGCCAATATCACTGATGAACATAGATGCAAAAATCCTCAACAAAATTCTAGCAAACAGAATCCAACACCACACTAAAAAACTAGTACACCATGATAAAGTCATGTTTATTCAATATATACAATGCAAAGATTCTTCAATATACACAAATTAATCAATGTGATACACCATATCAACAAGTTGAAAGATAAAAACCATATGATCCTCTCAATAGATGCAGAAAACACCCTTGACAAAATCCAGCATCCATTTATGATAAAAATGTTTCAAAAAATGGGTATAGGAGGAACCTACTTCAACATAGTAAAGGCTATATATGAAAAGCCAACAGCAAACATTATTCTCAGTGGTGAAAAACTAAAAGCTTTCTTTCTAAGATCAGGAAAAAGACAAGGGTATCCACTCTCATCACTATTGTTTAACATAGTTTTGGAAGTCCTAGCTATGGCAATTAGAGAAGAAAAAGAAATAAAAGGAATCCAGATTGGAAAAGAAGAAGTAAAACTCATTATTTGCAGATGACATGATACTACACACAGAAAACTCAAAAGAAACTATCAGAAAATTACTAGAGTTAATCAACAAATTCAGCAAAGTCACAGGATATAAGATCAATACACAGAAATCACTTGCACTCCTATATAATAACAATGAAAAATTAGCAAGAGAAATTAAGGAATCAATACTATTCACAATTGTAACAAAAAGAAAGAAAAACCTAAGGAAACAAAAAACCTGTATATGGAAAACTATAAGACACTGATGAAAGAAATCAAAGATGACATAAACAGATGGAGAGATATTCCATGTTTCTTGGTAGAAAGAATCAATATTGTAAAAATGACTATACTACCAAATGCAATCTACAGATTCAATGCAGTCCTTATCAAATTACCAATGGCTTTTTTCACAGAACTAGAACGAAAAATTTCACAATTCATATGGAAACCCAAAAGACCCCAAATAGCCAAAGCAGTCTTGAGAAGGAAGAATGGAGCTGGAGGTATAAACCTTCCTGACTTCAGACTATACTAGAAAGCTACAGTCATCAAGACAGTATGGTACTGGCACAAAAACAGAAATATAGACCAATGGAACAAGATAGAGAACCCAGAGATAAACCCACACACCTATGGGTACCTTATTTTTGACAAAGGAGGCAACAATATACAAAGGGGTAAAGACAGATCTTCAATAAGTGGTGCTGGGAAAACTGGACAGCTATGTGAAAAAGAATGAAATTAGATCACTATCTTATGCCATACATGAAGATAAACTCAAAATGAATTCAAGACCTAAATATAAGAAGAGAAACTATCAAACTCTTAGAGGAAAATATAGGCAGAACACTTGATGACAAAAATTGAAGCAAGATCTTCTATGACCTACCTCCTAGAGTAATGGAAATAAAAACAAAAATAAACAAGTGGGACCTAATTAAACTTAAAACCTTTTGCACAGCAAAAGAAACTACAAACAAGGTGAAAAGAAAACCTTCAGAATGGGAGAAAATAGCAAGAGAAACAACTGATAAAGAATTAATTACCAAAATACACAAGCAGCTCATACAACTCTATGCCAGAAAAGCAAAAAACCCAATCAAAAGTGGGGAACAGACCTGAAGAGACATTTCTCCAAAGAAAACATGCAGATAGCTAATGAGCACATGAAAAGATGCTCAACATTGCTCATTATTAGAGAAATGCCAATCAAAAAGACAATGAGATATCACCTCACGACAGTCAGAATGGCCATCATCAAAAAGTCTAAAACAATAAAGGCTGAAGACTTCTGTTTAGTTCAGTTCAGTTGCTCAGTCATGTCTGATGCCTTGTGACCCCATGGACTGCAGCACACCAGGCCTCCCTATCACCAACTACCAGAGTTTACTCAAACTCATGTCCATTGAGTCTGTGATGCCTTCCAACCACCTCATCCTCTGTCATCCGCTTCTCCTCCTGTCTTCAATCTTTCCCAGCATCAGGGTCTTTTCAAATGAGTCAGTTCTTCGCATCAGGTGGCCAAAGTATTAGAGTTTCAACTTCATCATCAGTCCTTCCAATGAATATTTGGGACTAATTTCCTAAATTTAGGATGGATTGATTGGATCTCCTTGAAGTCCAAGGGACTCTCAAGAGTCTTCTCCAAAACCACAGTTCAAAAGCACCAATTCTTTGGTGCTCAGCTTTCTTTATAGATCAACTCTCACATCCATATATGACTACTGGAAAAACCATAGCTTTGATTAGACAGACCTTTGTTGACAAAGTAATGTCTCTGTTTTTTAATATGTTGTCTAGGTTGATCATAGCTTTTCTTTCAAAGAACAAGTGTCTTCTAATTTCATGGCTGCAATCACCATCTGCAGCATTTTTGGAGCCCCCCAAAATAAAGTCTGTCACTGTTTCCATTGCTTCTCCATCTATTTGCCATGAAGTGATGGGACCAGATGCCATGATCTTCGATGTCTGAATGTTGAGCTTTAGCAAACTTTTTCACTCTCCACTTTCACTTTCATCAAGAGGCTCTTTAGTTCTTCTTCACTTTCTGCCATAAGGGTGGTGTCATCTGCATATCTGAGATTATCAATATTTCTCCTGGCAATCTTGATTCCAGCTTGTGCTTCATTCAGCCCAGCGTTTCTCACGATGTACTCTGCATAGAAGTTAAATAAGCAGGGTGACAATATACAGCCTTGATGTACTCCTTTCCCGATTTGGAACCAGTCTATTGATCCACGTCCAGTTCTAACTGTTTCTTCCTGACCTGTGTACAGATTTCTCAGGAGGCAGGTCAGCTGGTCTGGTGTTCTCATCTCTCAAAGAATTTTCCACAGTTTATTGTGATCCACACAGTCAAAGGCTTTGGCATAGTCCATAAAGCAGAAGTAGATGTTTTTCTGGAACTCTCTCACTTTTTCGATGATCCAGTGGATGTTGGCAAGTTGATCACTGGTTTCTCTGCCTTTTCTAAATCCAGCTTGAATGTCTGGAAGTTCACAGTTCACATACTGTTGAAGCCTGGCTTGGAGAATTTTGAGCATTACTTTGCTAGTGTATGAGATGAGAGTAATTGTGCAGTAGTTTGAGCAATCTTTGGCATTGCCTTTCTTTGGGATTGGAGAGAACACTGATCTTTCCAGTCCTGTGGTCACTGCTGAGTTCTCCAAATTTACTGGCGTACTGAGTGTAGCACTTTCATAGCATCATCTTTTAGGATTTGAAATAGCTCAACTGGAATTCCATCACCTCCTCTAGCTTTGTTTGTAGTGATGCTTCCTAAGGCCTATTTGACTTTGCATTCCAAGATATCTGGCTCTAGGTGAGTGATCACACCATTCTGATTATCTGGGTCATGAAGATCTTTTTGTATAGTTCTTCTGTGTATTCTTGCCACCTCTTCTTAAATCTTCTGCTTCTGTTAGGTCCATACCATTTCTCTCCTTTATTGTGTCCATCTTTGCATGAAATGTTCCCTTGGTATCTCTAATTTTCTTGAAGAGATCTCTAGTCTTTCCCATTCTATTATTTTCCTCTATTTCTTTGCATTGATCACTGAGGAAGGCTTTTTTTTTTTTTTTTAATTTCTCTCCTTGCTATTCTTTGGAACTCTGCATTCAAATGGGTATATCTTTCCTTTTCTCCGTTGCCTTTTGCTTCTCTTCTTTTCACAGCTATTTATAAGGCCTCCTTAGACAACTATTTTGCCTTTTTGCATTTCTTTTTCTTGGGGATGGTCTTGATCCCTGACTCCTGTATGGTGTCACAAACCTCCATCCATAGTTCTTCAGGCACTCTATCAGATCTAATCCCTTCAATCTATTTCTCACTTCCACTGTATAATCAGAAGGGGTTTGATTTAGGTCATACCTGAATGGTCTAGTGGTTTTCCCTACTTTCTTCAATTTCAGTCTGAATTTGGCAATAAGGAGTTCATGATCTGAGCCACAGTCAGCCCGTGGTCATGTTTTTGCTGACTGTTAGAACTTCTCCATCTTTGGCTGCAAAGAATATAATCAATCTGATTTTGGTGTTGACCATCTATCTGGTAATGTCCATGTGTAGAGTCTTCTCTTGTGTTGTTGGAAGAGGGTGTTTGCCATGACCAGTGCATTCTCTTTTCAAAACTCTATTAGCCTTTGCCCTGCTTCATTCTGTACTCCAAGGCAAAATCTGCCTGTTATTCTAGGTATCTCTTGACTTCCTACTTTTGCATTCTGGTCCCCTATAATGAAAAAGACATCTTTTTTGGGTATTAGTTCTAGAAGGTCTTGTAGGGGTTCATAGAACTCTTCAACTTCAGCTTATTTAGCATTAGTGGTTGGGGCATAGACCTGGAAACTGTGATATTGAATGGTTTGTTTTGGAAATGAACAGAGATCATTCTGTTGTTTTTGAGATTGCATCCAAGTACTGCATTTCAGAGTCTTCTATTGACTATGATGGTTACTATATTTCTTCTAAGGGGTTCTTGCCCACAGTAGTAGATATAATGGTCATCTGAGTTATGCTGGAGAGGGTGTGGATAAAAGGGAAATACTCTTGCATTGCTGGTGGGAATGTAAACTGATACAGCGACTATGGAAGATGGTGTGGAGACTGCTTAAAAAGCTAGGAATAGAACCATGATTTGACCCAGGAATCCCACTCCTAAGCATATACCCTGAAGAAATCAAAACTGAAAAAGACACATGTACCCCAATATTCACTGCAGCACTATTTACACTATCTAGAACATGGAAGAAACTTAGATGTTTATCAACAGAAGAATGGATAAAGAAACTGTGGTACATATATACAATGGAATGCTGCTGCTGCACTTCTGCTAAGTCGCTTCAGTCGTGTCCGACTCTGTGTGACCCCATAGAGGGCAGCCCACCAGGCTCCACCGTCCCTGGGGTTCTCCAGGCAAGAACACTGGAGTGGGTTGCCATTTCCTTCTCCAATGCATAAAAGTGAAAAGTGAAAGTGAAGTTGCTCAGCCGTGTCCAACTCTAGCAACCCCATGGACTGTAGCCTACCAGGCTCCTCTGTCCATGGGATTTTCCAGGCAAGAGTACTGGAGTGGGGTGCCATTGCCTTCTCCCACAATGGAATACTACTCAGGCATTAAATGGAACACACTTGAATCTGTTCTAATCAGGTGGATGAAACTAGAGGCCATTATACAGAGTGAAGTAAGTCAGAAATATAAATATAAATATCATATACTGATACATATGTATGGAATCTGAAGAGATGGCACTGGTGAATTTATTTTCAGGGCAGCAGTGGAGAAACAGACATAGAGAACAGACCTATGGACAAGGTAGGAGGAGAGGAGGAAGAAGGGGAGATGTATGCAGAGAGTAACAGAAATTTTCAATACCATGTGTAAAACAGATAGGCAATGGAAATGTGCTGTATGACTAAGAGAACTCAAATAGGGGCTCTGTGACAGGCTGAATGGTGGGGTGGGGAGGGAGATGGGAGGGAGGTCCTGGAGGGAGGGGACTTGGGTGTACCTATAGCTGATTCTAGTGATGTATGACAGAATGCCACCAAATTCTGTAAAGCAATTATCCTTCAATTAAAAAATTAAAAAAAATTCTTGCTACATTATCAAATATTCTTCCAAATAGTTGAACCAACTTATATTCTCACTACCAGGATATAACATTTTACAGTGACACCAAATTCTGGTGAAGTTTAAAGCTACCTCTGATTAGATCTAGGTGACTCGCTGGGTCCATTTAATGCCAAGCAGGCATTTATCTAGGCTTCATAAAGGAAACAAGGAAAAGAGGTCTTCATTACTTATCGGTCTTTAGTGACACAAATTTTAGGATAAATCGATTTAAACTAATGTAATAAGTATTTCAGTCTATTTACATTGAGCTAATTTGAATTGCTATTCAAATTAACTTTAATTAATTAAATTATTAATTTGAATTGAATTTCCCTGATGCTGGGAAAGATTGAGGTCAGAAGGAGAAGAGGGCGTCAGAGGATGAGATGCCTGGATGGCATCACTGATGTAATGGACATGAACTTGGGCAAACTTTGGAGATGGTGAGGGACAGAGAGGCCTGGCGTGCTGCAGTCCATCAGGCTGCAAAGAATTGGACAAACTGGGCAACTGAACAACAATTTGAATTACATATAAATTGCATATATAAATATAGAACTAACATCTATCTTGGAAATGTCTTGTTACTCTCCACTTTTATTTTTTAGGGAATCATTAAGTTTTTTGTTTTAACATATTATTTATTCATTGTCAGATGTTCTGGGTCTTTGTTGCGGTGCGTGCTTCTATCAGATTGCAGAGAGCGAGGGCTACTCCTTAACTGTGGTGTGTGGGCTTCTCACTGTGGTGGCTTCTTTTGATTGGTGCACAGGCTCAGTAATTGCAGCTCCCAGGCTCTAGGGCACAGGCACAGTAGTTATGGTCCACAGGCTTGGCTGCTCAGCAACATGTGGGATCTTTCCAGATCAGGGATAGAACTTGTGTCTCCTGCATTGGCAGGCAGACTCTTCACCACTGAGCCACCAGGGAAGCCCATCGTTTAGCTGTTGATTGAGACCTTATAGCGCTGATAGTGCTGTATGTGTGATATGTGAATATCAGCATCTTAACCACATAGTTATCCCTTGATATCTGTGGGAGATAAGTTCCAGGACTCAGTCATCCCAAGGATACCAAAGTCTGAGGATACTCAAGTCCCTTATATAAAATGGTGTAGTATTTGTATATAACCCACACACATTCTCCTGTATACTTAATCATTTCTAGATTACTTATAATAGCTAATACAATGTAAATTCTATGTAAATAGTTGTAAATACAATGTAAATAGTTGTTGGCATAGGGCAAATTTACGTTTTGCTTTTTGGAACTTTTCAGATTTTTTTTCCTAAATATTTTTAATCCATGGTTGGTTGAATTCTCGGATGTGAAGCCTGGGCATTTGGAGGGCTGACTGTATATGTTGGTCTCTCCTTGATTCCCTTCTCCTCTCTGGTGTATTTAGAGGTGGATTCACCAGTATTAACAGTTATGAAAAGGAAACTATTCTGAGAACATTGTTCTTCCTAAACAGGGATTCAGACTAAATAAATCATGCTCAAACATATTGTGTAAGGGCTGTTCTCCAATGAACTCTTAGATTTTACATCATAGATGTTTTGAAACTGGGAGTATAACTTATTGCATTGCATTCGCTGCACTAGAAACTACGAAAAGCCTCTTTGCAGAGACAGATGAGGATCCCATCTTCTAGAGTAGAGATAAGTAATGTTGGGCAATTTGGAGAAAAGCTCTCTATCGCTCTTGTAAAAATTCTGTTCTGAAATGGAGAAAAAACAATAAAGTCAAACAAAAATAGACAAAAACAGAATGGAAACTGAAGATCACCCTAGAAAAGAAGCAGAACCAGGAAAAGCAAAATGTAATGACCTCAAAGTGGCAGGTAACTCTGAAATTCAAATGTTTGAGTTGAAAATTCCTTTATATTTGATTGCTTCAACTAAGATAGTTTCATAATTTTTAAATTACGTCTTTTCTCTCTCCTCAGACACTACAAAAATTAATCCTACATTGACAAAAAGCTTTTATGTGAACATCAGTGAGGAGTGCTATTTTTCTGCATGGATGAAGAAATTTGGCTTAGAAATTTGATTAGTCATACATGTTTGGAAGCAGCTTATATGTAATACAATGGTTTCCACTTAAACATGAGGTTGTGATTATATACATTTTTGCAGATGTGAAATTTAAATTTAACAACATTTACCAAGTGGCATAATACATTATTTAACAATTCTTAGCAAAGTGAACTGTACTTTGCTATTTTAAGACTTTTTCATAAATATTGAGATTTCATCAGCAGAGCCAACTCTCTCCTTTTTATTTTTTTCCTTTTGTCTGTGCTGTGTGGTATGCAGGCTCTTAGTCCCCCAAGCAGGGATAGAACCCATGTCCCTGAAGTGGAAGCGTGGAGTCTTAACCACTGGACTGCCAGGGAAATCCCCTGTATCCAGTTTTTGATACAGCCTTTAAATGAGTGGGGTAGGTGCTACCTTTTGCCCAAACAATATTTATTTTCCCCCTTCACCCTTACTAACAAATTCTCATTTTTCTCAAAGCAACAAAGTGCATCACTAGAAACACTGGCCTCCTGATGTTGCCTGGTATCCACAGGAGGTGATGTGACAGACTTCTGGCCAAAGGCAAGCAGAAGTCTGCGGAGACAGTGCTCTCTTAAGACAGATACCACTCCTTCATCCTTTCATCTTATTCTTTCCTGAAACTCAGAAGTGAAGTATGGGGGTGAAAGAACCATCTTACAACTGTGAGGCAACAAGTGTGATGACAATGGCTAGATGGTAGAAGACAAAAATGGAAGGAGCCTGGGTCCTTGACAATGTCACTGTGTATTATTTTGACAATGTCACTGTTTATTATTATGACAATGTCACGTGTCCAAGCCCTAAACTGCTCATAGCTAGCCTGTTTTATCATGATATGAGAAAACTCTCCCATTTAAGCCGCTGTAGTAGAGTTGCTATTATTTGCAGCTATGCATATTTTAAACCTCAAGTGGTGACCATTTCTTATACAAATCTTTGCCCTTTTCTGCTGAGGTGAGTAGTGCCAAGTACTTAGAAAGTGGGAGGGGAGGAAAGCAGGGAGGGAGGGAAGTAAACAGAGAGAGAGAGAGAGATGAGTATTTTAGTGAAATACTTTCATACAGCTTGTAAATAGCCATTGCCCCAAGCCTTCCAAGTGCCAGACCCTTGCCCCAGTGGTCTTGGTCTGAGACTTACTGGACTTCCCCAAACCCAGCATGAACCCCAGGTCAATGTCAGGCACAATAAGAGGCCTCTAGAACCTTGCTCCCTAGGCCCTGCATCCTTCCAAATAGGTCTTTCTCATGCTTTAAGGTTGTTAAATATTTTGAATGTCATCTCAGATAAACCATTACTTATTCATAAGGACAGCATCAATATTTTATATACCTTAAATGATAATAGTATATACTACATAATTCCCATTTACTCATTTTTCTTATAGAAAACTTTAAGATGTCTCCTCTCTTTCAGTTTTAACTAGATATCCATGAAATCTTCTTTATGGCAGATAATCTGGATAATAAGAGTCTTTTGTTCAGTTCTGAATTTATCAGTGTTTTTCTGATTTTCTGTATCCAAGAAAATTCAAGGTACAATAAAATCCAACCCTGTACCTTGGTCAGGCCTCTTGATCTCCCGTCTTACTCCCTTACTGCTTCAGCTAAAGGACAAAAAAGAACTTGGATATTTGGACTGGAAAAAACCATGAGTCATCTGTATTTAATATACTAACCATCATAAAGCAGGTATTTCTTACTCTTTCCAAATACTCAATTTTAAAGTCTCGGTTATTTCTATGAACACTTAAGCCAAAGAACATGTATTTGGCTTCCTTCCTTTCTCTTTACAGATGTCACAAGAAGGCATTCCTAAGGTCTACGTTTACTTTTCTCCCTCTTATTCTTTTAAAATTTAATATTCCTCTGTAGAGGAAAAAAGCCCTATTTTTAATTTACCTCTATTTCATTTCTACTTTCTGTTTTCCTCTCCCAAATATTATATTTCCTAAGTAGATGCAGTGGGAGGGGCTCACCATTGTTTTACATTAGAGCTGAAATTCTCATAGTCTTTGAAAATATATACAGAAGGGAATTTCATGGTTGTACACGGTAAGGAAGAGATTACTGAATTCAGTTAGCTACTGTTAAGTAACAATTTTCAAAATAATTTTAAAATATTCTATATATATATGTGGGTTAAAGGATAGTTTTTTTAAAAGTAAAATTCTAACTCATACAAATACAAAATGAACATATGCTAAAGCTTTTATTTAACTCACTATTAATGAGGGAACCAGTAGATTTTACAAGTAGTTCAAAGAAAAATTACAGTCAGACCAGGGATGCTGAAATGAATCAGTTCAGTCAGTTCGTTCAGTCGCTCAGTCATGTCCAACTCTTTGAGACCCCATGGACTGCAGTACACCAGGTCTCCCTGTCCATCACCTACTCCCAGAGTTTACTCGAACTCATGTCCATTGAGTCGGTGATGCGATCTAACCATCTCATCCTCTGTAGTCCCTTCTCCTCCCGCCTTCAATCTTTCCCAGCATTAGGTCTTTTTATATAAATGAGTTCTTCGAATCAGAGGGCCAAAGTATTGGAGTGTCAGCTTTAGCATCAGTCCTTCCAATGAATATTCAGGACTGATTTCCTTTAGGATGGACTGGTTGGATCTCCTTGCAGTCCAAGGGACTCGCAATAGTCTTCTCCAACACCAAAGTTCAAAAGCATAAATTTTTCAATGCTCAGCTTTCTTTACAGTCCAACTCTCACATCCATACATGACTACTGGAAAAACCATAGCTTTGATTAGACAGAAATTGGTTGGCAAAGTAATGTCTCTGCCTTTAATATGCTGTCTAGGTTGGTCATAACTTTTCTTTCAAGGAACAAATGTCTCCTAATTTCATGGCTGCAGTCACCATCTGCAGCGATTTTGCAACCCCCCAAAATAAAGTCTGTCACTGTTTCCATTGCATCTCCATCTATTTGCTATGAAGTGATGGGACCAGATGCCATGATAATGTCTGAATGTTGAGTTTTAAGCCAATTTTTTCACTCTCCTCTTTCACTTTCATTAAGAGGCTCTTCAGTTCTTCTTCACTTTCTGCCATAAGGGTGGTGTCATCTGCATATCTGAGGTTATTGATATTTCTCCCAGCAATCTTGCTTCCAACTTGTGCTTTATCCGTCCCACCGTTTCTCACGATGTACTCTGCATATAAGTTAAATAAGCAGGGTGACAAAATACAGCCTTGATGTACTCCTTTCCTGATTTGGAACCAGTCTGTTGTTTCATGTCCAGTTCTAACTGTTGCTGCCTGATTTGTGTACACATTTCTTAGGAGACAGGTCAGCTGGTCTGGTGTTCCCATCTCTTGAAGAATTTTCCACAGTTTGTTGTGATCCACACAGTTAAAGGCTTTGGCATAGTCCATAAAGCAGAAGTAGATGTTTTTCTGGAACTCTCTCGCTCTTTTGATGATCCAATGGATGTTGGCAAGTTGATCACTGGTTTCTCTGCCTTTTCAAAATCCAGCTTGAATATCTGGAAGTTCACGATTCATGTACTATTGAAGCCTGGCTTGGAGAATTTTGAGCATTACTTTGCTAGCGTGTGAGATGAGTGCAATTGTGTAATAGTTTGAGCATTCTTTGGCATTGTCTTTCTTTGGGATTGAAATGAATGCTGACCTTTTCAAGTCCTGTGGCCACTGCTGAGTTTTCCAAATTTGCTGGCATATTCAGTGCAGCACTTTCACAGCATCATCTTTTAGGATTTGAAATAGCTCAACTGGAATTCCGTCACCTCCACTAGCTTTGTTCGTAGTGATGCTTCCTAAGGCCTACTTGACTTCTCATTCCAGGATGTCTGGCTCTAGGTGAGTGATCACACCATTCTTATTATCTGGGTCATGAAGATCTTTTTATATAGTTCTTCTGTGTATTCTTGCCACCTTTTCTTAATACCTTCTGCTTCTGTTAGGTCCATACCATTTCTCTCCTTTACTGAGCCCATCTTTGCATGTAAATTTCCCGCCAGACATCTTGGAATGTGAAGTCAAATGGGCCTTAGAAAGCATCACTACGAACAAAGCTAGTGGAGGTGATGGAATTCCAGTGGAGCTATTCCAAGTCCTGAATGATGATGCTGTGAAAGTGCTACACTCAATATGCCAGCAAATTTGGAAAACTCAGCAGTGGCCACAAGATTGGAAAAGGTCAGTTTTCATCCCAATCCCAAAGAAAGGCAATGCCAAGGAGTGCTCAAACTAGCGAACAATTGCACTCATCTCACACGCTAGTAAAGTAATGCTCAAAATTCTCCAAGCCAGGCTTCAGCAATATGTGAACCGTGAACTTCCTGATGTTCAAGCTGGTTTTAGAAAAGGCAGAGGAACCAGAGATCAAATTGCCAACATCTGCTGGATCATCAAAAAAGCAAGAGAGTTCCAGAAAAACATCTATTTCTGCTTTATTGACTATGCCAAAGCCTTTGACTGTGTGGATCACAATAAACTATGGAAAATTCTGAAAGAGATGGGAATACCAGACCACCTGATCTGCCTCTTAAGAAATCTGTATGCAGGTCAGGAAGCAACAGTTAGAACTGGTCATGGAACAACAGACTGGTTCCAAATAGGAAAAGGAGTACGTCAGGGCTGCATATTGTCACCATGTTTATTTAACTTATATGCAGAGTACATCATGAGAAATGCTGGACTGGAAGAAACACAAGTTGGAATCAAGATTGCCGGGAGAAATATCAATAACCTCAGATATGCAGATGACACCACTCTTATGGCAGAAAGTGAAGAGGGGCTAAAAAGCCTCTTGATGAAAGTGAAAGTGGAGAGTGAAAAGGTTGGCTTAAAGCTCAACATTCAGAAAACGAAGATCATGGCATCTGGTCCCATCACTGCATGGGAAATAGATGGGGAAACAGTGGAAACAGTGTCAGACTTTGTTTTTCTGGGCTCCAAAATCACTGCAGATGGTGACTGCAGCCATGAAATTAAAAGACGCTTGCTCCTTGGAAGGAAAGTTATGACCAACCTAGATAGCATATTCAAAAGCAGAGACATTACTTTACCAACAAAGGTTCGCCTAGTCAAGGCTATGGTCTTTCCTGTGGTCATGTATGGATGTGAGAGCTGGACTGTGAAGAAGGCTGAGCACCGAAGAATTGATGCTTTTGAACTGTGGTGTTGGAGAAGACTCTTGAGAGTCCCTTGGACTGCAAGAAGATCCAACCAGTCCATTCTGAAGGAGATCAATCCTGGAATTTCTTTGGAAGGAATGATGCTAAAGCTGAAACTCCAGTATTTTGGCCACCTCATGCGAAGAGTTGACTCATTGGAGAAGACTCTGATGCTGGGAGGGATTGGGGGCAGGAGGAGAAGGGGACGACAGAGGATGAGATGGCTGGATGGCATCACTGACTCGATGGGTGCGAGTCTGGGTGACCTCCGGAAGCTGGTGATGGACAGGGAGGCCTGGCGTGCTGCGGTTCATGGGGTCGCAAAGCGTCAGACACGACTGAGCGACTGATCTGATCTGATCTCTAATTTTCTTGAAGAGATCTCTAGTCTTTCCCATTCTATTATTTTCCTCTATTTCTTTGCATTGATCACTGAGGAAGGCTTTTTTTTTGTTTGTTTTTTAATCTCTCCTTGCTATTCTTTGTAACTCTGCATTCAAATGGATATATCCTTCATTTTCTCCTTTGCCTTTTGCTTCTCTTTTCACAGCTATTTGTAAGGCCTCCTCAGACAAACATTTTGCCTTTTTGCATTTCTTTTTCTTGGGGATGGTCTTGAAATCCCTGCCTCCTTTACGGTGTCACAAACCTCCATCCATAGTTCTTTAGGCACTCTGTCTATCAGATCTAATCCCTTCAATCTATTTCTCACTTTCACCGTATAATCAAAAGGGGTTTGATTTAGGTCATCCCTGAATGGTCTAGTGGTTTTTCCCTATTTCTTCAATTTAAGTCTGAATTTGGCAATAAGGAGTTCATGATCTGAGCCACAGTCAGCTCCCGGTCTTGTTTTTGCTGACTGTATAGAGCTTCTCCATCTTTGGCTGCAGAGTATAATCAATCTGATTTCGATATTGACCATCTGGTGATGTCCATGTGTAGAGTCTTCTCTTGTGTTGTTGGAAGAGGGTGTTTGCTATGACTAGAGTGTTCTCTTGGCAAAACTCTATAGCCTTTGCCTTGTTTCATTCAGAACTCCAAGGCCAAATTTGCATGTTATTTCAGGTATCTGTTGACTTCCTACTTTTGCATTCCAGTCCCCTATAATGAAAAGGACATCTTTTTTGGGTGTTAGTTCTAAAAGGTCTTGTAGGTGTTCACAGAACCGTTCAAATTCAGCTTCTTCAGCATTACTAGTTGGGGCATAGACTTGGAGCTCTCTATTATTTCAGTATTGAATTGGTGATATTGAATTATTTTGCCTTGGAAACAAACAGAGATCATTCTGTTATTTTTGAGATTGCGTCCAAGTACTGCATTTTGGACTCTTTCATTGATTATGATGGCTACTGCATTTCTTCTAAGGGGTTCTTGTCCACAGTAGGAGATAGATGGTCATCTAAATTAAATTCACCCATTCTAGTCCATTTTAGTTTGCTGATTCCTAAAATGTCGATATTCACTCTTGCCATCTCCTGTTTGAGCACTTCCAATTTGCCTTGATTCATGGACCTAACATTCCAGGTTCCTCTACAATATTGATCTTTACAACATTGGACTTTACTTCCATCCCCAGTCACATCCACAACTGGGTGTTGTTTTTTCTTTGGCTCCGTCTCCTCATTCTTTCTGGAGTTATTTCTCCTCTCATCTCCAGTAGCATATTGGGCGCCTACCACTTGGACAGTTCATCTTTCAGTGTGCTATCTTTTTGCCTTTTCATACTGTTCATGGAGTTCTCATGGCAAGAATACTGAAGTGGTTTGCCATTCCCTTCTCCAGCTGAAATAAATATATAAATGGATAAAACCCTGGTCAAAAGAAGCTATTTTCCACAGGGCAGTAATCAAGTATTCCCACTAAACACAATTTGTGTTTCTATGGGTAGGAATTGTTTTCATTACTATCAAATTTCTATGAGTTAATTTCTATCTCTATAAAGTTTTAAAATAGATCAAAAACAAGCAAAGACGATCACTAGCTGTGTAGACTAGCAAGGACATCCCATAATTTCCAAGTCTGTCACACTGTTTCCTTATACATGGAAGCCAGTGCAGTGAAACCAAAAAGAGGATCTCTTTCCTGACTCCCATTCTGGGAATTAGTGTATTAGTCTTTCAGTTCAGTTCAGTTCATTCACTCAGTTGTGTATGACTCTTTGTGAACCCATGAATCGCAGCACATCAGGCCTCCCTGTCCATCGCCAACTCCTGGGGTTTACCCAAACTCATGTGCATCAAGTCAGTGATGCCATCCAGCCATCTCATCCTCTGTCATCCCCTTCTCCTCCTGCCCCCAATCCCTCCCAGCATCAGAGTCTTTTCCAATGAGTCAACTCTTCGCATGAGGTGGACAAAGTATTGGAATTTCAGCCTTAGCATCAGTCCTTCCAATGATCACCCAGGACTGATCTCCTTTAGGATGGACTGGTTGGATCTCCTTGCAGTTCAAGGGACTCTCAAGAGTCTTCTCCAACAACACAGTTCAAAAGCATCAATTCTTTGGCTCCCAGCCTTCTTCACAGTCCAACTCTCACATCCATACATGACCGCTGGAAAAACCATAGCCTTGACTAGACTGACCTTTGTTGGCAAAGTAATGTCTCTGCTTTTGAATATGCTATCTAGGTTGGTCACAACTTTCCTCACAAGGAGTGAGTGTCTTTTAATTTCATGGCTGCAGTCACCATCTGCAGTGATTTTGGAGCTTTACCAGGAGATGAAAATGAGGCTGAGGGAGAGTGGGAAGAGAGGATAGTTTCAAAGATCAAGACTAGGAAACTGAGTAACAGTGAGGCAAGCTGTCCTTTTTAACTCAATTTGGGCCCTAGAACCACCGCATATGGTTCAAATTCTTTTTTTGTCACTTAGCCGTACACAAGTCACCTATTGGGCAATTTACTTAATCCTCTGAAGCTCCAGTTTCTTTATCTAGATAATGGAGTTATTATCTAAAGTACCTATGGGTAAACTTGTTGATGGGGATTAAGTGAGATGACCCAAGTAAAATGCTTACATAACTGGCTTTGCAAAGTGTCAGATAAATGTTAGCTATCATTATTAATATTTTTCTCAATATTATACTTATAATGAAACTAATGTGACCAAGCTAAACAAGCTCAGATATAATAACATTACATTAACTTTAAAAACAGCTTTTTAAATAAATAATTGGTAGATAATAAACTGGATATACTTCAAGTGTACAATTGATGTTTAGCCTCCATGTATGAGGGCCCCTGAGCGTGGGCTCAGTAGTGGTGGCGCAGGGGTTTAGTTGTTCACGGCATGTGGAATCTTCCCACACCAGGGATTGAACCTGTGTCCTCTGCATTAGCAGGCGGATTCCTATCCACTGTACTAGCAGCATCACCTCCAACAGCTCCAACTCTTCCCTTATCTGTGGGATAATGTGGTCCAAGATACCTAATGGATGCCCGAAACTTTGGATAGTACTGAACCCTATACGTAATATGTTTTTTCCTATACATACATACCTATGATAAAGTTTACTTTATAAATTAGGTGCACTAGAAGATTAACAATAATTTAATAATAACAATAAAATAGGACAATTACAGCAATAAACTGTAATAAAACTTATGTAAATATGATCTCTCTCAAAAGACCTTTACTGTGCAAACTTAATGCCTTGGCCATTTTAACTAAGCCCTTGTCACACACTGTGGCTTTAAGCTTTGCAATTTGAAGCACAACAGCAAAACTAGCATGAATTTCTTTTTCTTTCTTCACAAGTTAATGGATAGAATATTGGTACATCTTAGCAACTTCAGATTTGATTATCTTCTAATTAAATACGGAATTTTCACCTTTTTACTTAAAAGAATGCACTATGGCTTTTTTCGGAGAAGGCAATGGCACCCCACTCCAGTACTCTTGCCTGGAAAATCCCATAGATGGAGGAGCCTGGGAGGCTGCAGTCCATGGGGTCGCTAAGAGTCAGACACGACTGAGCAACTTCACTTTCACTTTATACTTTCATGCATTGGATAAGGAGATGGCAACCCACTCCAGTGTTCTTGCCTGGAGAATCCCAGGGACGGGGGAGCCTGGTGGGCTGCCGTCTCAGGAGTCACACAGAGTCGGACACCACTGAAGTGACTTAGCAGCATGGCTTCTTTTAGGCATACTGGAATTGCCAGCATCTTTACTCTGGGTGTTGGAGCTTTAGTAAAGTAAGAGTTATTTGAACAGAATCACTGTGATAGACAACAGTTGATCTGATAACTGAGGTGGTTATTAAGTGACTAACAGGTTATGCAGGACAAAGGGATGATTCACATTCTGGGCAGACTGGAGTGGGACAGCATGGAATTTCATCATGAAACTCAGATCAGCACTCAATTTAAAATTTATGAATTGTTTATTTCTGGAATTTTCCCTTTAAAACTTTCAGACCCCAGTGACCTCGGGTGACTGAAAACGCAAAAAAGCAAAACTGCTCATAGAGGGGAACTACTGGGTGTGACCATCACCGTAATGAATATAGCCATCACCTCCAACAGCTCCCTAGCTCTGTAATTTCTCCCTCTCACATTCCCTGCCCCCCAGACAACTACTGATCTACTTTTTGACACTATAAATTAGTTTATATTTTCTAGAATGTTTACAAAGGATATGTAGTATATATTCTTTTTTGTCTGGCTTCTTTCACTGAGCTTTATTTTGAGATTTAGTCATGCTGATGTTTATATTAATAGTTCATTCTTTTTAATCACCAAGTAGCATTGCCTTGTATGTATATACCACAGTTTATTTACCACCCAGCTGTTGATGGAATTTGGATTGTTTCCCATTTTTAGCTGTTACAAATAAAGCTGTCATAAACATTCATGTACAAGTGTTTATATGGAGGAACACTTTAACTGGATAAATAACAAAGAGTGAACTGGCTAAATCATACCCATAGGTATGTGTTTAGCTTAAAAAACTGCCAAGCTATTTTCCAAATTGGTTGCATAATTTTTCATTCTCACCAGTAATGTATGGACACTCCTGTTATTCCACATCATTGCTAATACTTGGTATGATCAGTCTTTAATTTTAGCTATTCTAATAATTGTGGGGTAGCATTTCATTGTGGTTTATATTTCCCTAGCGATTAATGATATGGAGCATCTTTTCATATGCTTACTGTCATGAACTTTTGAATTAATATAAGGTGTTTTGTTAAAACTATGTGGGGTTTGGTCAGTTGGGTAGTATATTTCACCTAGATGAAAACTGTAGGTATAACAGATGAAATGTAAAAGCTGTAGACAGTGTCCAAAACACAGGAACATCTTCAAGGTTCATAAACAGACAAAAATGTGAAAGAACAAATGAGGCTGAAGCTACAGGCCTGCCAGATGACCAGCCTAGAAACAGAAGTGAGGAATGGATGGCTCCCGCTGGCAATGAACTAGAAGGTTCCTTCTCCCCAGGAGATGGGGGCTCTGCTCTGCTTCATAGGTTGAAGCCAGTGGCTGGAGTGGGGCCTCTCCTGCTCACCGCTTTGAAAGGAAGCTAAAAAAAGAAAGGCTGTATTTCCCTGCTTTTCTCCTTGCTGCTCATTGGCTATTCAGAGCTTACAGGAAGCTGTAGGCTAAGGAGGGAAGAGACCTTGTGACTAGGAACTGAGTCAAGCTGTTTCTGGTGCCAAGCTCTAAATCCATTATGAACCCATGTGTCATTATAGTGTAGAAATCCCAAAACACATTATAAGACTCAATTCTGGACTTGAGATCTGAATAACTGGGAGAGAAGATAAAAGTAAGATGGGTACGGGAGAGATCTGAGAACAAACCAAAACAATGAATCAAAACAAAATCTGCCCTTCAGAATAAAACTCATGTAAAGAGTACTGGAAAAAAGACAGCAAAATCAACAATCAGAAAATAAATCCGTCCCATAGGAAACTATTTGCACTGCACAATATGACAAAGACCTTAAGATAAGCTGTTCTTTCAAAGAAAGAAAGAAATTCATTACACAAAATAAGGCTTCAGATTTTTCTAGTGGTACGGTGGATAGGAATCCACCTGCCAAATGCAGGGGACAGGGGTTTGATCCCTGGTCTGAGAAATACACTGTGGAACGACTAAGCCGCTGTGCCACAAGTACTGAGCCCATACTCCAGGGCCCCTGAACCCCAACTACTGAGCCCATGTGCTGCAACTACTGCAGCTCATGTGCTCTGCAATGAGAGGCCTGTGCACGGCAGCTACAGAGTAGTCTGTGCAGAACAACAGAGATCCAGCACAACCAAAAATATAAATAAATAAGTACATTAAAAAAGGGGATGATCCTTTAAAAAAAAAAAAAAAGGATTTCATGAAATAAAATAGGCAAAAAATGTAGATGTGAAAAAAAAATTAGTGAAACACTAAAAAAGAAAAATTATACTTGCAATACAGCATATAGAAGATGGATAAACTCTAACCAGGTATGGTAAGCTGCAAAGACTGGCCAAATGCTCTTTGTAACTCCTACAGTCAAAGGTGGAATCCATTTCTCCACTTGTTGCATCTGGACTAGGCAACATGACTGGCCAATGTTTAGCCAATGGATCACTGGCAAAAGTGACTCAAGTACTTGAGTGTTGGGGCTACATGCCCTTACTTCTGGGAACACTAATGCCACCATGAATGAAGCCTGGCTTGCTACCTCTTGGGTAGTGAGAGATCATGCAGTGTAAGGGGTGCAGTCAACTCAGCCACTTGACAGCCCAGTGAAGTCCAGATCTGAGTGACCTGCCAGGTGAGTGGCTGGCAGGAAAACCATCTAGCCAATCCACAAAATAAAGAGAAATGAGAATTAAGAGACTGTTCTTATTTCCAACAACTACCTTTTGAAGTGATTTGTTAGATTGCAATAGATAATTGATACCTTGGAATAGTACAAGGAAGAATTAGGGAATGAAAAGATAGTCTGAGAAACTCTTTTGTTTTAACACAGCACAGAGAGACAAAGGAGGTTAAAATATGAAAAGCCAATTAAGAGATACAGAGTATACACACATCAAGATTTTAATATCCTTCTGACAAGAATTTGAGAGGAAGAGAATGGAGGGACAGGCAGAAAGGTAACATTTGAATCAATGAAACCTTGGAATTTTCCAGAACTGAAGAAGATCATGAGTCTCTATGTCCACAACTATTAATGTATATTTAATGGGTTTAATAATATAATTTACATATAAATAAAAGTTTATCATTCTTGTCTTTGCATTTTGACTGGCATACAATGTGAATTCTGCTCAAGTTAAGTGGAAAAGGATTAGTTTCTCATTTTGAAATATAAGTTTCTAAGTTTCACTAGTGGCTAGGATGGTGGTGGGGAAGGCTTCCTTTCAGCAAGTGTCAGCATACTGAACATGCTCTGCATCTGTCTGTCAAGCCCCCTTTTCTTTTAGGAATTAACCCTCTTGCAAGCCACATGGTTTTGATTGTCTTTACATCACAAGTCCTCAAGCCTAGCACTGGTGTTACAGGGAGGGCAAATGAACCAAGATAGTCCAAACAGTGTGTTCTCTCCTAGGAATTTTCCACTTCAGATAAATTCATTATAAATGTGCCATAAATTCTTGTATTGCACACTTAACAGCATATTTTTCTCACATTTCTAAGGTTTTGGGAAATAAAGTCAAGGCACACACATGTAAGTACTCCACTGTTCTGATCTAATCTCTTGTACATGTTCTTATTCTGCCTAAATTATCCATTTTTCAAAACAGTGGCAGATAAGCAGCAAATTTAATGTCAGGAAAAAGGCTGCTAGAGATAGACTTATTAACAGCATGGAAGAATGACAGACTGAATCTGATAGTAAGGAAGAAAACGGAAAACTTTAAAAAGGAGACACTACTAGTCAAAACACACATCAGTGGGCTGCTAATGGAGGGCTATATATATATATGTGCTTTAGCAGAGTCTAAGGGCATCGATGTAAATTAAGTATAGAGTGATAATTGTGTGGGTCAGGAAGGCATTTAAAAAAATATATATATTTTTTGTAAACAACAACAACAACAACAAAAGTAATAAAATATATATATATTTTTTGTAGTCTCTATTTAACAAGGCAGGGAAGTGGCAAATGTGCCAAGGCATTTGTAAAAAGATTTCTATCAAAACAAAACTTTTTTGTTTTTTTCATAATACTTTTATTTTTTTAAGCATTTATCATTTCTTTATTATTATTATTATTTTACTTTACAATATTGTATTGGTTTTGCCATACATCAATATGGTGGGAGGGGGGTTCAGGAAGGGGAACACGTGTACACCTGTGGTGAAAACTTTTTTTTAAAGGAATAAATATATGTAAAATGTATTCTAAAGTACTTGAGATTTTACTCCATTACTTAAACTCTGATGGTTTGTAAATGTATCAACATTTTTTTTTTGCACTTTGTCATGCTTGTTTTCATAGAAAGCATTCTATCATACCATGATGATAAAAATACATTTTTCTTTCCTTGAGATGGTATGCAATGTTTTAAATTTTGCCCAAGGGAAAACTTCTCCGTGTAATTCTGAGTAGTTCTCTTTTTTCAAAAGGGAACTGTGTGTCCTGTTAGGCTGTTTATATTTAGTATATTGACTACTGATTGTCCTGAGTAACAAAAAGATCAGGATCTAATTATGTTTGCCTAAAATAATTCAATAATTATTTAATTAAAATAAACTAAAAGGTGGTGCATACTGCTTTTTCCAAATATCCTCTTTCAGACGTGTTTTGAGTTGTGTTTAAAAGTGTGGTGTGTGAAGACTAATTTATCATATTAGGAAATAAAAAGATAAAAGCCCAGGGTTCCCAAGTTAGTTACCTACCAGATTAACTAATTTAGTTGTCATTTGGTACTACCTTTCTTTCAAAATAGGAATGAACATTTTGTCTTTCTAGGCCCTGCTTGAATGCTTGCAGTTACAAGGAGCTCATAACTTTATAAGGCATCCCATTTTACCTTTAGACAGTTCACATTTTTAAATGTGAAACTATTTTAAAACACTATTAAAACACTATTTTAAAAACACTATTATTGCTTATATTGAAGAAAAAATGTCTCTCTGTACCTTATATCATTGAATTCAAAATTAGTTCTTTTAGTGTTTCTATATATGGGTCTTTAATCTTTTGAAGACAGAGATCATGGTTCCCCTTCTGTTTTTATTTGTCTAAAATAAATTTCACCAGTTTCTTATGGTGGTTTAGTTGCTAAGTCATGTCTAATTCTTGCAACCCCATGGACTCTAGTCTGCCAGTCTCCTCTGTCCATGGGATTCTCCAGGCAAGTATATTGGAGTGGGTTGCCATTTCCTTCTCCAGGGAGTCTTTCCGACCCAAGAATCAAACCCAGGTCACCTGCATTGAAGGCAGACTCTTTACCAGCTAAACTACAAGGGAAGCCCAAATTCTTATATACCCTTCTTTGAAAAAATAAATGAAAAGCTTTCTTCCTTACTCCCTCCCTCTGTTCATCCCTCCCCCACTTCCATTCTTTCTTCCTTTCTTTTTTCTTAATTCAGAACAAAAGCCATGAAATGGAGCTAAATGAAGTAAGGGTGTAAGTGGAGGGGAAAGGAGTGATGTCACAGTATGAGGTATTGGAGCATGAGTGAGGTAAGGACAGCAGGCTTTACTGAAGATTCGTGGAATTCCAGCTGAGCTATTTCAAATCCTAAAAGAAGATGCTGTTAAAGTGCTGCACTCACTATAGCAGCAAATTTGGAAAACTCAGCAGTAGCCACAGAACTGGAAAAGTTCAGTTTTAATTCCAATGCCAAAGAAAGGCAATACCAAATAGTGTTCAAACTACCACACAATTATATTCATTTCACATGCTAGCAAAGTAATACTGAAAATTCTCCAATCTAGGCTTCAATAGTAAGTGAACCGAGAACTTGAGGTGTTCATACTGGACATAAATCAGGCAGAGGAACCAGTGATCAAATTGTGAACATCCATTGGATCTTAGAAAAAGCTAGAGAATTCCAGATTAACATCTACTTCTGCTTCATTGATTATGCCAAAGCCTTTGATTGTATGGATCACAACAAACTGTGGAAAATTCTTAAAGATATGGGAGTACCAGACCACCTTACCTGCCTCCTGTGAAACCGGTATGCAGGTCAAGAAGCAACAGTTAGAACCAGACATGGAACAACAGTCTGGTTCAAAATTGGGAAAGGAGTACGTCGAGGCTGTATATTGTCACCCTGCTTATTTAACTAATATGCAGAGTGTTAAGTAAGTGTTAGATGCTCAGTCATGCCCGACTCTTTGCGACCCCATGGACTGCAGCCCACTGGGCTCCTCTGTCCGTGAGATTTTCCAGGCAAAGATACTGGAGTGGGTTGCCATTTCCTTCTCCAGGGGATCTTCCCAACTCAGGGATTGAACCTGGGTCTTCTGCACTACAGGCAGATTCTTTACCGACTGAGCTACAAGAGAAGCAGAGTACATCATGCAAAATACTGGGCTGGATTAAAAACAAGTTGGGATCAAGATTGTTTGGGGAGAAACATCAAAAGCCTCAGATAAACAGATGACACCACCATAATGGCAGAAAGCAAAGAAGAATTAAAGAGCCTCTTGATGAAGGTGAAAGAGAAGAGTGAAAAATCTGGCTTAAAACTCAACATTCAAAAAACTAAGATCAAGGCATCTGGTCCCATTACTTCATGGCAAATAGATGAGGAAACAACGGAAACAGTGACAGGTTTTATTTTCTTAGGCTCCAAAATCATTGCAGATGGTAACTCAGTTCAGTTCAGTTCAGTCGCTCAGTCTTGTCCGACTCTGTGACTCCGTGGACTGCAGCACACCAGGCCTCCTTGTCCATCACCAACTTCTGGAGTTTACCAAAACTCATGTCCATTGAGTTGGTGATTCCATCCAAAAATCTCATCCTCTGTCGTCCCTTTCTCCTCCTGCCCTCAATCTTTCCCAGCATCAGTGTCTTTTCAAACGAGTCAGCTCTTCACAGCCGGTGGCCGAAGTATTGGAGTTTCAGCTTCAACATCAGTCCTTCCAGTAAACATCCAGGACTGATCTCCTTTAGGATGGACTGGTTGGATCTCCTTGCAGTCCAAGGGACTCTCAAGAGTCTTCTCCAACACCACACTTCAAAAACATCAATTCTGTGGCACTCAGCTTTCTTTACAGTCCAACTCTCACCTCCATACATGACTACTGGAAAAACCAAAGCCTTGACTAGACAGATCTTTGTTGGCAAAGTGCAGCCATGAAATTAAAAGACACTCTCTCCATGGAAGAAAAGCTATGACAAACCTAGACAGCATATTAAAAAGCAGACATTACTTTGCTGACAAAGGTCTGTCTAGCTAGTCAAAGCTATGGTTTTTCCAGTAGTTATGTATGGATGTGAGAGTTTGGCTATAAAGAAAGCTGAACACTGAAGAATTGATACTTTTGAATTGTGGTGTTGGGGAAGACTCCTGAGTGTCCCTTGGACTGGAAGGAGATTAAACCAGTCAATCATAAAGGAAATCAGTCCTGAATATTCATTGGAAGGACTGATGCTCAAGCTAAAGCTCCAGAGATCTGGCCACCTGATGTGAAGAATTGACGCATTTGAAAAGACCCTGATGCTGGGAAAGATTGAAGGCAGGAGGAGAAGGGGATGACAGAGGATGAGATGGCTGGATGGCATCACCACCTCAATGGGCATGAATTTGAGACAGCTCTGGGAGATGGTGAAGGACAGGGACGTCTGGCACACTGCAGTCCATGGGATCTCAAAGAGTTGGAAGTGACTGAGTGACTGAAAAACAACAGCAGCAACAAGGTCAAATGATTCCATCAGGTGTACCCCCACCTCTTGGCTCCCAAGCAGTGGGAACATGGCCATCTTAGCTCCAGACATATTCAAACAAAAGTCTGGGGCATGACTCAATCTCATTCCTGAATCAGTATCTATTATGGGCTGGGAATACAATGATTGGCTTAGATTAGGTCACATGCCTACTTTTGCTGAGCTTGGGTTTGAATTAATTCTACCCAGTCACGGGGTAGAAGATAAGAAAGGGATAATTGGAAAGCCTAGGTCTTACTGGAAGAAGGAGAAATGGATCCTGTATAAGCTAAAACAACAGATGTCCACACTAGCATAGCTATTCACAGTTTGAGTAATAATATCCACACTTTTCATATAAACATATATTTCTTACAGTGGGATCATTCTATGGAAACTATTTCATGACTTGTTTTCATTTTACTTAAAACCAATGATAAAAATCTTTCCATGTTAATGAATGTTCTTTAGAAAAGCACTTTGAGAGCTACAAAATATCAATTTTATTTAAGAATCTGTTACTTTTTATTTTTGGTTGTGCTGGTAGGCTTGTGGGATCTTAGTTCCCTCACCAGGGATCAAGTCTGGGCCCTCAGTAGTAAAAGCCCAGAGCTCTAACTACTGGAGCGCCAGGGAATTCCCAACAATCCTTTACTTTTGAACAAGTTAAGTTCTCTGCATATTTTTCTCTGCTAAACAACATTGTGAAGACTCTTTGTACACATTTCTATGTGCACTTATCCAGGTATTTTCTCAAGATAAATCCTTAAAGATATGAAAATCAAGTCAAAGAATATGCTAATTTTAAGATTTTTCAACCATGTGTAAGTACCATTCTTGATGTGGTATTCGAAAAACACTCAGCAATGTTTGTTGACTATTATCTTGCCTACCTACTCTACTTTGTCAATGCCCTTTTATATAAGTGCCAGCAAGGAACAAACAGCTCCCAGTATGTGTACAGATATTATTGGGACAAATAATTCCTTTTAAAAAGTATATATTTTTCACTGCTTATGATTCTATTAATTTGTGCATTTAGCACAAAATAACTCAAATAGTGGTGAGTTCTGTATTCACACCAATAGAATCAATAGACCACAACAGAAATTATGGCATGTTACTTCTGAGATTTGGCTATAAAAGACATCGTGGGATAGTCTCTCTTTCTCTCTCTTTCTACACACACACGCGCGCTTATTACTTATATCAATCACTCTGAGGTAAATCAGCTGCCATATTGTGAGTACAGTGAGGTAGCCTATGAAGAAGCCCACAAGAGGAAGATTCTTGGGAAAGATGGAGGGCAGGAGGAGAAGGCGGCAACAGAGGATGAGATGTTTGGGCGGCATCACCAACTCAATGGACATGAGTTTGAGAAAACTGCAGGAGATAGTGAAGGACAGGGAAGCCTGATGTCCTGCAGTCCATGGGGTGGCAAAGAGTCAGACACGACAGAGTGACTGAACAGCAACAGCAGTAAGGGGAGGAGCTGTGGCTACAGCCAATGACCAGCCAGGCACCGAGCCACCAAAACCCGCGGGAGGGAGCCTGAGGGGGACTCTGCTCCAGGTGAGTCTTTAGATGAGCTTAGGTTGATACTTTGACTGAAATTTCTTGAGAGATTCTGAGCTGGAAGCTCCCAATTAAGCTTCTCCCTGATTTCTGACCCATAGAAACTGTGAGATAATAAATGTTTGTTCTTTCAAGCTGTAAAGTTTTAGGGATAATTTGTTACACAGGAATAAAAGCCAAGATACCTAATACTGTTAATGAGATTGACCTTCTAATAAAAGCCTTTTCACAAAGAAAACTCCAAGCCCAGATATCTTCAGTGGTGAGTTCTGTCAAATACTTAATTAAGAAATAAGAATATTAAACTTACACAAAGTCTTTCAGAAAATAGAGGAGAAAAAGACAATTCTCATTTTGTAAGGCAAGCAGAATGTTTTACCAAAACCGTATAAAAATACTACAAGAAAAAACGGCTAATATTTCTCATAACCATAGTGGTAGGAAATCTTAATAAAATCTTAGCACATCAAATTAAGTAATATATATTAAAACCATAACATATCATGATTACATAGGGTTTAGACATAAATGCAAGATTCTTTTAACTTTCAACATTTTATATTTAAAGTCACTTAGTCGTGTCCCACTCTTTGTGACCGCATGGACTATACAGTCCATAGAATTCTCCAGGCCAGAATACTGGAGTGAGTAGCCTTTCCCTTCTCCAGGGGATCTTCCTGACCCAGGAATTGAACCGGGGTCTCCTGCATTGCAGGGGGATTCTATACCAACTGAGCTATCAGGGAAGCCAAAAACTTTCAAAAATCAACACAATTCAGATTACATTGGAGTACTTTATTAGAATAGGAAAACTCTCACAATCATTGCATGAAATGCAGAAATAGTATTTGGCAAAATCTGGCACCTATTCATAACAAAAATTCACACCAGCTCAGAGATAGATGGAAACTTCATCCATCTGATAGAATGCCCTTAAGGACAGCCTACTACTCAATGGTGAAATTTTGTTTTCCCCTCAGTTCAGTTCAGTCACTCAGTTGTGTCCGACTCTTTGTGACCCCATGAATCAGAGCACGCCAGGCCTCCCTGTCCATCACCAACTCCCGGAGTTCACTCAAACCCATGTCCATCGAGTCAGTGATGCCATCCAGCCATCTCATCCTCTGTTGTCCCCTTCTCCTCCTGCCCCCAATCCCTCCCAGCATCAGGGTCTTTTCCAATGAGTCAACTCATCGCATCAGGTGGCCAAAGTATTGGAGTTTGAGCTTCAGCATCAGTCCTTCCAATGAACACCCAGGACTGATCTCCTTTAGGATGGACTGGTTGGATCTCCTTGCAGTCCAAGGGACTCTCAAGAGTCTTCTCCAACACCACAGTTCAAAAGCATCAATTCTTCGGTGCTCAGCTTTCCTCACAGTCCAACTCTCACATCCATACATGACCACAGGAAAAACCATAGCCTTAAATAGACAGACCTTTGTTGGCAAAGTAATGTCTCTGTTTTCAATATGCTGTCTAGGTTGGTCATAACTTTTCTTCCAAGGAGTAAGCATCTTTTAATTTCATGGCTGCAATTACCATCTGCAGTGATTTTGGAGTCCCCGAAAAGAAAGTCTGACACTGTTTCCACTGTTTCCCTATCTATTTCCCATGAAGTGATGGGACCAGATGCCATGATCTTAGTTTTCTGAATGCTGAGCTTTAAGCCAGCTCTTTCACTCTCCTCTTTCACTTTCACCAAGAGGCTTTTTAGTTTCTCTTTACTTTCTGCCATAAGGGTGGCGTCATCTGCATTCATCTACATATCTGAGGTTATTGATATTTCTCCCAGCAATCTTGATTCCAGCTTGTGCTTTTTCCAGCCCAGCGTTTCTCATGATGTACTATGCATATAAGTTAAATAAGCGGGGTGACAATATACAGCCTTGATGTACTCCTTTTCCTACTTGGAACCAATGTGTTTTCCCCTACTTCTGTACAAATATTGCACTAGATAGACATTCTAGCCAATACAATAAGAAAAAGAGACAAGATTTTTAAGAGAAATGCAAAACTACTATATTTGTAGATAATATGGTTGTGTACAGAAAAGTCTAAAACATCTCCAAATACCTACTGATAGTAAATGAATTTAGTATATTAAGAATCCAGTCAGTATACAAAACTAAATTATTTTTCTCTACAGTAGCAAGGGGTCAATTGAAAAAAATAATAAAAAATTAGCATTTCCAGCAACAATCAAAAACCTAAAATACTTAGAAATACATGTAACAATATATGGAACTTCTACTCTGCAAACTACAAAACACTGCTGAGAGCAACCAAATTAAACTTAAATAAATAAAAAGATATACCACGTTCTTGAATGGGAAGACTCAATATTTTTAAGACATAAGTTCTTTCCAAATTGAGCTGCATATTCAATGAAATCTTAATAAAAACAACTGCAAGATTTTTGAAAAATTGACAAATTGATTCTAGAACTTATATATGGAAGGTTTGGTCAAATCTCTAATAACCAAAATAATCTTAAAAGTTGGAAGGCTTACATTACTTAATTTCAAAACTTGTATAAAGGCTTAGTAATCAAAATAGTGTGATATTGGTCAAATATAGATAGACAAATAGATGAATGGCATAGAATAAAAAGTACTCCAATAGACCTATGTATGTATCTATCCACTGGCCAAATGACTTAATACAAAGTTATTAAAGTAGTTTTATGGCAAAGGAAGGTTTTCAACAGTATGGGAACCGAGAACATCCAGATGTACAAGCTGGACTTATAAAGGCAGAGGAACAAGAGATCAAATAGCCAATATACATTGGATTGTAGAAAAAGCATGGCTTCCCTGAAAGCTCAGTTGATAAAGAATCTGCCTGAAATATGTGACACCCCATTTGATTCCTGGATTGAGAAGTTCCTCTGGAGATGTGATAGGCTACCCACTCCAGCATTCTTGGGCTTCCCTTGAGGCTTAGCTGGTAAAGAATCTGCCTGCAATGCAGGAGATCTGGGTTCAATCCATGGGTTGGGGAGATCCCCTGGAGAAGGGACAGGCTACCCACTCCAGTATTCTGGCCTGGAGAATTCCATGGACAGTCCATGGGGTTGCAAAGAGTCATACACAACTGAGTGGCTCTCACTTTCATAGAAAAAGCAAGAGAATTCCAGGAAAACATCTATTTCTGCTTCCTTGACTATGCTAAAGTCTTTGTGTAGATCACAACAATCTAGGGAAAATTGTTAAAGTGATAGGAATACTAGACCACCTTACCTGACCCCTGAGAAACCTGTAAGCACGTCAAGAAGCAGCAGTTATAACTGCACGTGAAACAACAGACTGGTTCAAAATAGGGAAAGCAGTATATCAAAGCTGTATATTGTCACCCTGCTTATTTAACTAATATTCAGAGTGCATCATGAGAAATGCCAGGCTAGTTGAAGCACAAGCTGGAATCAAGACTGCTGGGAGAAATATCAATAACCTCAGATATGCAGACGACACCACTCTTATGGCAGAAAGCAAAGAACTAAAAAGCCTCTTGATGAATGTGAAAGAAGAGAACGAAAAGGTGGCTTAAAACTCAACATTCAGAAAACTAAGATCATGGCATCTGGTCCCATCACTTCATGCCCAATAGATAGGGGAAACTATGGAAACAGTGAGAGACTTTATTTTCTTGGGCTTCAAAATCACTGTAGACGGTGACTGCAGCCATGAAATTAAAAGATGCTTGCTCCTTGGAAGAAAAGCTATGAGAAACCTAGATGAGGTATTAAAAAACAGAGATATAAAAGTTTGGTGTCAAAAGTCTTTAAAAGCTATGGTTTATCTAATAGTCATTTAAAGATGTGAGAGTTGGACCATAAAGAAAGCTGAGCACTGAAGAATTGATGCTTTTGAACTGTGGTGTTGGAGAAGACTCTTGAGAGTCCCTTGGACTGTAAGGAGATCCAACCAGTCCCTCCTAAAGGAGATCAGTCCTGGGTATTCCCTGGAAGGACTGATGCTGAAGCTGAAGCTCCAGTGCTTTGGCCACCTGATGTGAATAACTGATTCATTTGAAAAGACCCTGATTCTGGGAAAGATTGAAGGCGGGAGGACAAGGGGACAACAGAGGATGAGATGGTTGGATGGCATCACCTAGTCAATGGACATGAGTTAGAGTAAACTCTGGGAGAGAGTGAAGGACAAGGAAGCCTGGCATGCTGCAGTCCATGGGGTTGCAAAGAGTTAAACACAATTGAGTGACTGAACAACTACCTAGAGCAAAATGAAAATTTCTTAGCAATGACACAGACAGCATTAAGCATAAAAGAAAGAAAATGTTGTTAATTGAAGTTCATCAAAATCAAAACTTGTTTTTCCAAATATACCACCAGGAAATGAATAGTCAATTCGAAAGCTGGGAGAAAATATTCACAACATATATCTGACAAAGAATTTATTGCTCAGTATCATCAAACACAGGAGAAAGCAGATTTAAAACCACTAGATGCCTCTTATTAGAGGTTTAAAATTTAAAACAAAAGCAATGTGTAACACTAAATGCTATCAAGAATATGGAGCCTTCCGGTTAAGATGGCGAAGGATTAGGATGGGGAATACGCTTTCTCCTCCACAAATTCATCAATGGGACATCTGGGCGCCGAGTAAATACCACAAACAGCTTCGGAGTGCTGGCGGAGGACGTCGGACACCCAGAAAAGCAACTCACTGCCTTCTAAAGGAGGTAGGAAAGAATATAGAAGCCAGAGAGAGACAAAGAGGGAGGGGCGGACCTCTGTCCGGGGAAGGGAGTCTTAAAAAGAGAAGTTTCCAAACACCAGGAAACACTCTCCCTGCGGAATCTGCGCCGAACCTGGGAAACACGGAGACTATCATAACAGGGAGGAGAACAGTTGAGCAATTAGAACCCACAGACTGCGGGCCCTGCGGTAACTTCCGCAGCGGAAAAGCACCGCTGCAAACGCCCGCATCTGCCATTGGGGAGCCGGGGCTGGGCAGGGAGATGCCTTGGCCGTTCCCACGCGGGACGCTCCGCTGCCGGCGCTCCCCAGAGGGACGCTCCCCCGCGGGACTCTCCCCCACTGGACGCTCCCCCGCCGGCCACTCCCGCGCAGGCGTGCCCCCGCCCGCTGTGCCGGCGGCTCCCACGAGGGCCACCCCATCCCCTCCCCCACCCGCCCGCCCGCCATTCCCGTCGCCGACCCCTCCCCCTCTGCGGGCCTCAGCGCAGACTTCGTTCGCCTGATTGTCTGGAGTGCTGCCTAACTGGAGTAGTTTGGGCCGGCAATCCAGATTGTGCAGCGCCGACCACACGAGTGGCGGGCCTTGGCCCAGAACACCGCCGAACCGTGCACAGAACAAAGAACTATACAGAACAACCACAGAGAAAGGGGCCTATAGATCTTGAGAAATTTAAGCCGGAACAAGGAACTAGCTGAAAATGAACTGAACCCACAACAATAATAGGGAAACTCTTATATATATTGTTACTATTTTTCCCATCATTATTTCCTTTTTTTTTTTCTTTTCTTTTTTTAATATATATATATTTTTTAAATTTTTATTATTTTTTAATTGGAAAAAGGAAAACAAAAATTTTTTTTTCCCCTTTTAATTTTTTTTTTGTTGTTGTTTGTTTTGTTTCTTTTATTTTTTTATTATTATTATTTTTTTTATCCTCTAGTACTTCTTTAATCTCCACGTTTAGATATAACTTTTGCGACCCTGTTTTGTTTTTTTTTTTCCTTTTTCCTTTTTGTCCTTTGCTTTTTTCCTTTCCTTTTTCTTTTCTTTACTGATTACTGACTAGATCTGTCTCTCTCCTTCACACTCCCTCCTTTTATCCTCCTGACCACCTCTGTCTCCTTCCTCCCTTTTTCCTTCTATGTATAATTCCGTGAACATCTCTGAGCAGTCCAGTTGTGGAATGCATTATAGAAGAAGAAGTTTTTGAGACTACTGTAAAAATAAGACCAATAACTGGAACCAGGAGGCTTAAGTCCATACCCTGATCCCACGAAACACTAATTGACAGGAGCTCATTAAAAGCCTCCATACCTACTCTGAAACCAAGCATCACACAAAGACCAGCAAGTTCCACAACAAGACATACCAAGCAAATTCTCCAGAAAAACAAGAACACAGCCTGAGCTCCAATACACAGGCTACACAAAGCGACCCCAAAAGCATAGACATCTCATAACTCACTACTAGACACTCCACTGCACCCCAGAGAAAAGAAATCCAGCTCCACCCACCAGAACACCGATACAAGCTTCCATAAACAAGAAACCTCGACAAGCCACCGGTACAAACCCACATATAGTGCAGAAACGCCACAATAAAGAGAACTCCACAGACTACCAGAATACAGTAAAGACGCCCCAAACTTAGCAATTTAAACAAGATGAAAAGACAGAAGAATTCCCAGCAGGTAAAGGAACAGGATAAAAGCCCACCAAACCAAACAAAAGAGGAAGAAATAGCGAACCTACCTGATAAAGAATTCCGAATAATGATCGTGAAATTAATCCAAAATCTGGAAAGCAAAATGGAATCATGGATAAATAGCCTGGAGAAAAGCATTGAGAAGATGCAAGAAAGATTTAACAAGGACCTAGAAGAAATAAAAAAGAATCAACATATAATGAATAATGCAATAAATGAGATCCAAAACACTCTGGAGGCAACAAATAGTAGAATAACAGAGGCAGAAGATAGAATTAGCAAATTAGAAGATAGAATGGCAGAATTAAAGGAATCAGAGGAGAAAAAAGAAAAACGAATTAAAAGAAATGAGGACAATCTCAGAGACCTCCAGGACAATATTAAACGTTACAATATTCGAATCATAGGAGTCCCAGAAGAAGAAGACAAAAAGAAAGACCATGAGAAGATACTAGAGGAGATAATAGTTGAAAACTTCCCTAAAATGGGGAAGGAAATAATCACTCAAGTCCAAGAAACCCAGAGAGTCCCAAATAGGATAAACCCAAGACGAAACACCCCAAGACACATATTAATCAAATTAACAAAGATCAAACACAAAGAACAAATATTAAAAGCAGCAAGGGAAAAACAACAAATAACACACAAGGGAATTCCCATAAGGATAACAGCTGATCTTTCAATAGAAACTCTCCAAGCCAGGAGGGAATGGCAAGACATACTTAAAGTGATGAAAGAAAAGAACCTACAGCCCAGATTATTGTACCCAGCAAGGATCTCATTCAAATATGAAGGAGAAATCAAAACCTTTACAGACAAGCAAAAGCTGAGAGAATTCAGCACCACCAAACCAGCTCTCCAACAAATACTAAAGGACATTCTCTAGACAGGAAACACAAAAAGGATATATAAATTCAAACCCAAAACAACAAAGTAAATGGCAACGGGATCATATTTATCATTAATTACCTTAAATGTAAATGGGTTGAATGCCCCAACCAAAAGACAGAGACTGGCTGAATGGATACAAAAACAAGACCCCTCCATATGAATGAAACTAGAACACTTTCTAACACCATACACAAAAATAAACTCAAAATGGATTAAAGAGCTAAATGTAAGACCAGAAACCATAAAACTCCTAGAGGAAAACATAGGCAAAACACTCTCTGACTTACATCACAGCAGGATCCTCTGTGACCCACCTCCCAGAATATTGGAAATAAAATCAAAAATGAACAAATGGGACCTAATCAAACTTAAAAAGCTTTTGCACAACAAAGGAAACTATAAGCAAGGTGAAAAGACAGCCTTCAGAATGGGAGAAAATAATAGCAAATGAAGCAACTGACAAACAACTAATCTCAAAAATATACAAGCAACTTCTACAGCTCAATTCCAGAAAAATAAATGACCCAATCAAAAAATGGGCCAAAGAACTCAATAGACATTTCTCCAAAGAAGACATACAGATGGCTAACAAACACATGAAAAGATGCTCAATATCACTCATTATCAGAGAAATGCAAATCAAAACCACTATGAGATACCATTTCACGCCAATCAGTATGGCTGCTATCCAAAAGTCCACAAGCAATAAATGCTGGAGAGGGTGCGGAGAGAAGGGAACCCTCTTGCACTGTTGGTGGGAATGCAAACTAGTACAGCCACTTTGGAGAACAGTATGGAGATTCCTCAAAAAACTGCGAATAGAACTGCCTTATGATCCAGCAATCCCACTGCTGGGCATATACACTGAGAAAACCAGAATTGAAAGAGACACCTGTACCCCAATGTTCATAGCAGCACTGTTTGCAATAGCCAGAACGTGGAAGCAACCTAGATGTCCATCCACAGATGAATGGATAAGCAAGCTGTGGTACATATACACAATGGAATATTACTCAGCCATTAAAAAGAATACATTTGAATCAGTTCTAAGGAGGTGGATGGAACTGGAGCCTATTATACAGAGTGAAGTAAGCCAGAAACAAAAACACAAATACAGTATACTAACGCATATATATGGAATTTAGAAAGATGGTAAAAAATAACCCTATTTACGAGACAACAAAAGAGACACTGATGTATAGACCAGACTTTTGGACTCTGGGACCAGGAGAGGGTGAGATGATTGGGGAGAATAGCATTGAAATATGTATAATATTATATCTGAAATGTATTAATTGTTCAAACTAAACACTATCATGTTACAATTTGTTCATACTAGATGTTTGTAATGTTTCTGATAATCAATAAAAGAGATTCTTGATTAAACTAAAAAAAAAAAAAAAAAGAATATGGAGCTTTCAAAATTCTCATACTGCTCATGGGATAAATTTGGTAAACCACTTTGGGAAATAATATTGTAGTTTCTTACAGAGTTAAAGTTAAAATTCATATATTTACATAGCATTGTATTTCCTAATGTTTATACAAGAGAAATGAAAATATTTATTAACAGAAAGCCTAGTAGAAAAATGTTTATAGCAGCTCTATTCATAATACTAAAAACTGGAAACCACCAAGGTGTTTGTCCATCAGTTGGAGAACAGATAAACTAGTATATTCATACAATGGATTGCTGCTGCTGCTGCTGCTAAGTCACTTCAGTTGTGTCCGACTCTGTGTGACCCCATAGACGGCAGCCCACCAGGCTCACCTGTCCCCGGGGATTCTCCAGGGATTACTATTCAACAAACAAAAGGGTCAAAATAATGGCACACCCTTCTGTATGAATGCATCTCAAAAAATATTATGCTAAGTGAAAGAGACCAGAATCCAAAAAGTATATATTACATGATTTCACTTATATAAAGTTCTCAACTATCCAAAATTAATTTTTTTGGTGATAAGAATCAGAACAGAGTTATTTTCTAGGTGGGAGGGAGTGTCTGGGAAAAGGGGCACAGGGAACTTCCTAAAGAGAGAGTGCCCTATACCTTGAGAGATGGGTGGGTTACATCAGTGGTTGTATTTGTTGAAAGTGAAAGATACCTTGAAATCTGTGCATTTGTATGTGTCTTATTCATTTATCAATAACTCTTAAAAAGCATATATCAATAACATTTTAATTGTTATTCTCCATTAGATTCTCCCCTCACTCAATCCTTTAATCAGCACACGTTGGGCAGGGCCATTCAATTGTCATTGAATCAATCTATACAAATCTTATGCAGTCAGTATTTGTCCATTGTCTCTAAGGATAACACGAGTAACTTGATCATGTTAAATAAAGTTATATTTGTAATACTCCTTAATATATAATTAGGTCCAGTAATTCTAACCACTGATGAGATTAGAAACAGACATCAGTTTTAAGGTTTCATAATTATTTATTTTTGCATTTATTTTCTCTTTGCTTATTATATCTTGTTCTGTACTTATTTAACTTACTGTGATATTTAGCTCCTTTAATATGTCATAGAGCATCTATTTCCTAGCAACTTGGTTTCTGTTCCAAAATGTGAAATACACAGTACATAAAAAAGGCAGAATGACAGAATAGGAGGAACATAAAATCCTTCTAAATTGAAGGGTGGTGGTGGAGTGGCTGGGAAGAGGAATAGTCTCATGAGGGATTGAATAAGAGGGACAATGAAAGGAGTTAGGGAGTCATAGGATGAGAATTTAGGGTTTGTGCCAAGAGCTGTCCAAGGTGTAAATCAAAGAGAGGTCAGGCAGCCACCTTTTCCAGAAGGGTCCAAAAGTGGTAGAAGACATGGATAGAAAGAAGCCTTACTTTATCAGCAGCAAGTCTCTTACAAGCGTCTTCAGTTAGAGAAGCAATTGTGGTAAAATGTTATTATCTAAAAATGAACAGTGTATTTTGTAGAGGTTGAACTCAACTAAAGCTACATTATTAGAAATATTCTAGTATGTAACTGCAGTACAATTTCTTTAATAGTTCATGAATTAATGAGAAGCTTTTGGTTTCATCAATAGCTGTCAATTTGCAGTCGAAGAACATTTGTGTACTATATGTAATACCATTAAGGATTAAATACGTCATGTTATTTTAGAATCTAATTATTTTATATAGTTATTATTGCAATGTATAAGGATTATTTATAACAATGGTGATGATGATGACCATCACTAATGCTCGATTCTTAATATGTACCAAGTAGTATTCAAATATTGTTCATGAATTTATCTAAGTAAATCTCACAACAGCACTAGGACACATTATTTTTATTATTTCTATTTTACAGAGAAGGCAAGTGAAACTACAAGTGTGTATAATACATATTCAATGTTACTTAGCTGCTGCTGCTGCTGCTGCTAAGTCGCTTCAGTTGTGTCCGAATCTGTGCGACTCCATGGACAGCAGCCCACCAGGCTCCCCCATCCCTGGGATTCTCCAGGCAAGAACACTGGAGTGGGTTGCCGTTTTCTTTTCCAAAGCTAGCAATGACTAAATCCAAAGCTTTCCTCTTAACCAAAGTAGATTCAAAGATGCCAATTTCCATGTAATCGAATGCTTATATAGATGTTCTTTTCTTTTTAAAGTATTTTAGTCATAACATGTTGCTAGTTTTAAAGTCCTTTTTATTTCAGGTTGTTTACTGTTTATTTGTGACAGCATCCTCAAAGAACAAGGACAGAAATCTTATTTCTATGTTCTTTCATGTAAAAATGGAGCTTTTACCCAGCATGAAAATATTAATACAATCTTTTCCCAGAGAGATGGATTATCAGTGAAAGTAAACGACAATATACTCTGGCAATAAAAATAACGAGACAAGCGGGACAAAAGTAATGACATCCTCTAGCATAATCTCAGCAGAAAATAACTAAATCACCTTGAAGGAGATAAATTGTTACAAAACACCATCCTTGTCTAATGTGGATTGACAGGGAATGACAGGACCCTTCAAAGGGATGGCAGCCCACAAGCCCATGTGCTTTCAAAGGATCAAAGGGACTGACACTGCCTGCCAGCCCCATCTAAGCAGAAAACAACTAGATTCTCTTCAGGCGGATATTTACTCTAAGATATTATTTCTGGGAAAAGATAGCTTATTTGCGATGGATGACGGCATTTTTTCTACGCATCTTGTCATCTGTTAGAGCAGGACTGGATGGGGGGAGAATCCGCCAAACCTGTCCTTGGGATCCAAATCAGTCATAAATCTTTAACAAGCTAGGGAAATTGAACTGTGACACAACTACTTTAAAGACAGCATGTGCAGAGCCTTCAGTTTACAGATTGTTTTTGATCTCCCTCCTATCGATATGAAAGTTTTTAAAAGGTTTTACATAGTCTCAGTACATGATCCACCAAAGTGGATTTTAGTAATGATCTAGAAAGCAAAATATCTTTGATGGTTTGACCATTAAATAGTAAAATAATAGAAGTTTCAGAAAAAGAAGCCATTGAAGAATGTTTTTATATTTTTGGGAATAGAGAAGTTTTTCTAACCATTATATGGAATACTGAATCCCTCTGGAAAAGACTGATTTGATTATATGAAATTATAAAGCATTATTAAAAAGTTAAAGATGGGATGAACTAGTGAAATTAAGTCAATATTACATTGGTTAATATTCTTAATATATTAATAAGTCTTACAAATAATTAAGAAAAATGACACCTGTAGTGGCAAAGTATATGAACAGGCACTTTAAGGAGAATGAAATTCAAATGGTTATTGAAAATATGAACAGGTGTTCAACCTCTCTACCAATCAAAGGAATGAAAACCCAACAGCAAGGAGATTTCATTTCTTAGTTGTCAGACTCCATTCAAAAGTAGGACTGTACTCATTCATGTTGAGTGTCAGAAAATGTGTTATCTTCTGTATCTTTTGTTGACTGTCAAATTGAAAACAGGAGTAAAACGGAATTTTGTCAGTTTCTTTGAAAATCTAAGATGTGTGTATTCTTGATTTATCAATCCCACTTGGGATTTATCTTACAATAACACTTCTAGAATAACAAAAATATTTATATATGTTGGTGTTCACTAGAGTGCTGTTTATTAAATTTACAGTTCCCACATTATGAGATTTATAAAAAAAATTTCGAATAACCAAAGAGTATAGCTTTTACTCAGAATTCTCAAATATTAACATTTTCAATTAGCAATAATCATGCCTTGGACAAACCTCATTGGCTATGGTACTGACACTAAGCAGACTCAAATATTGACATTTTATCACAGTTCTTCTCCTGCTCGATCTTTTTCTCCCACTGTCTCTCCACATACACTCACACACAACATTTTTTTTTCTGCAATGAGAGTAATTGTAGATAAAGTACTGCTTTACTCCTCAATACTCCATTGTGTATTTCCTAATAATTCAGAATAGTTTCATAACATTTATCAAAGTTAAGAAATTAATATTGATTGTTCAGTTGCTCAGTCGTGTGACTGTATTTACAAAAACATTACAAGTGTGGCTTTATTTAAAAAAGGCACTGGCCAGAGTTGGCCACAGACCACAGCTGGTCTACCCCTGCTTTAAATGCTTGTCGTTAGGTGGACAATCCTGGGAAGCACCTTACATAGGCTTCTGAGGAGTCCCAGGAGTATTAGAACAGTTGCCCACAGCAGTGATGTGGATAATATCCCTTTACATTGACTTTTTCTCCCTTTCTTTTTCTACATGCTTCCTATTGTTGTCATTGTTTAGCTGCTCAGTAGTGTCAGACTCTTTGTGGCCCCATGGGCTGCAGCACACCAGGCTTCCCTGTCCTTCAACATCTCCCAGAGCCTGCTTAAACTCATGTCCATTGAGTCAGTGATACCATCCAATAGTCTTGTCCTCTGTCCTTCCCTTCTCCTCCTGCCTTCACTCTTTCCCAGCATCAGGGTCTCCCTGCAGTGTGGGAGACCTAGGTTCGATCCCTGGTTTGGGAAAATCTTCCGGAGGAGGGCATGGCAACACAGTCCAGTATTCTTGCCTGGAGAGTCCCCATGGATAGAGGAGATTGGCAAGCTACAATCCATGGGATTCCAAAGAGTCGGACACAACTGAGTTATTACTGTCTTTGGGGATTCCCTGGTGGCTCAGATGGTAAAGAATCTGCTTCCTGTGGTAACTTCTGAAGTCAACCACATACAACTAAGAATCTCACATCAAGTTTCCGGGTTAAAATGTTTTGTGAATGAACTGTGATTAAGTGGAAAAGATAGCATCTGTCTGATGACTATGGAGTCATATAAAGACTGAAATATATTTGGAGATTATGCTACAGACAATAACTCACCCTCCAAAGAGGATATGCATGTATGCTCAGTCATGTCCAACTCTTTTGCGACCCCATGGACTGTAGCCCGCCAGGCTCCTCTGTCCATGGGATTCTCCAGGCAAGAATACTGGAGTGGGTTGCCATTTCCTTCTCCAAAAGAAGACATAGCTAAAGTGTAAAATGAATAGGAAGGGAGGTAGCATCTTATTCTATTTTTTATTGTCAGAACTACGTAAATGATCTCCCATGAAGACTGTAGCACTTAGAGGCTCCCTGACATTTCACAGTGAAAAATAAATGATACAGAGCTAACTTTAGGGAAAATGCATACTAGACAAAATTTATCTTTAGTACCTGTATATTCCCAGTTCAGTTCAGTTGGTCAGTCGTGTCCAACCCTTTGCGACCCCATGAATCGCAGTACGGCAGGCTTCCCTGTCCGTCACCAACTCCCGGAGTTATTCCCAATTAGGTCCTGCTTATTTCCTCTCTCATACCAGGATCCCTCATGCTGCTTTCTGATCTTCCCAAACTCCTCATGGCATCAGGAATTCATTCATTCAAAAATAGTTGCTATATTCCAGGCACTATTCTTGGTGCTGGAGGCACAGGAGTGAACAAAACAAAGTCCCTGCTCTGTAGGAACCAGTGTTTAAGCAGCAGGAGAATGAGATAAATAAATATGCGATTAGTCAGGGGTGATCAGGGCTATGAAGTAACAATAAAGGTGGGAAAGTGGGCTGGAAGGTTAGATGACATTTTGTATAGTATGCACAGGGAAGGCTTTTTGACAGGGTGTTCTTTAAGCAGGAACTTGAATTAAAGTGTATAAGCAGCCGAGGGATGAACTTTTTGAAGCAGACGCTAGTGTCCTGAGGTGGCAGCAGGCAGGAGGTCAGTGTGGATGGTAGTGAGTGAGGGCAAGAGAGTAAGAGCTGAGACCTGAGAGGGGAGAAAATGTGGGGGCAACAGGAGGGAGAAAGAGGAGGAGATAATAAACACTGATTTTACTTTGAGAAAGCAGATGAGTTGAGACACTTTATTTTAAAATGATCTCATCAGCCCCTATATATGGAGAATACACTGGTGAGGGGCCAGGTGGGCAGCGGGGCGGGACGGGGGGTGGTGGATTTCAATACAAAGCTATTAGAACAATCTGATAAGAAAGATGACGGTTTAGGATATAGGAAACATTGAAAAATGAAAGTGAAAGTCACTCAGTTGTGTCCGACTCCTTGCAACCCCATGGATTATACAGTCCACGAAATTCTCTAGGCCAGAATACTGGAGTGGGTAGCCTTTCCTGCCTCCAGGGGATCCTCCCAACCCAGGGATCAAACCCAGGTCTCTTGCATTGCAGGTGGATGCTGTACCAGCTGAGCCACAAGGGAAGCCCAAGGGAAGGATAAAGTGAAGGCAGAGTAGTTAAGTTCTGGGTATAATCTGAAGGCAGATTTGACAAGATTTGCCAACTGAATTAGAGCTTCCCTGGTGGTGCGGGCCAAAGAATTCACCTGCAGTGCAGGAGACAAGGGTTTGATCCCTGGTTGGGAAGATATCCTGGAGAAGGAAATGGCAACCCACCCCAGCATTCTTGCCTGAGAAATTCCATAGACAGAGGAGCCTGGCAGGCTACAGTCTGTGGGGTCACAAAGTGTTGGACATGGCTGAATGACTGAGCACCCACATACCAACTGATTCAGGCTTATGAGAAAATTTCAGAAAACATGGATAATCTTGAGGTTTTTGCGTGAACGGTGAGAAGGCAATTTGAATTTACTGAAACTGAAGAAAGTGGAGAAAACCATTAGACTATTCAGGTATGACCTAAATCAAATCCCTTATGACTATATAGTGGAAATGAGAAATAGATTTAAGGGACTAGATCTGATAGACAGAGTGCCTGAAGAACTATGGATGGAGGAACGTGACATTGTACAGGAGATAGGAATCAAGACCATCCTCAAGAAAAAGAAATGCAAAAAAGTAAAATGACTGTCTGAGGAGGTCTTACAAATAGCTGTAAAAAGAAGGGAAGTGAAAAGCAAAGGAGAAAAGGAAAGATATACCCATTTGAATGCAGAGTTCCAAAGAATAGCAAGGAGAGATAAGAAAGCCTTCCTCAGTGATCAATGTAAAGAAATAGAGGAAAATAATAGAGATAAAGTGTAGAGATTTTTATAGAAAATAATAGAATTAGAGAAAGACTAGAGATCTCTTCAAGAAAATTAGAGATACCAAGCGAATATTTCATGCAAAGATGGGCTCAGTAAAGGACAGAAATGGTAGGGACCTAACAGAAACAGAAGATATTAAGAGGTGGTAAGAATACACAGAACTGTACAAAAAAGATCCTCACAACCCAGATAATCAGAATGGTATGATCACTCACTTAGAGCCAGACATCCTGGAATGTGAAGTCAAGTGGACCTTAGGAAGTATCACTACAAACAAAGCTAGTGGAGGTGATGGAATTCCAGTTGAGCTATTTCAAATCTGACGCTGTGAAAGTGCTGCACTCAATATGCCAGCAAATTTGGAAAACTCAGCAGTGGCCACAGGACTGGAAAAGGTCAGTTTTCATTCCAATCCTAAAGAAAGGCAATGCCAAAGAATGCTCAAACTACCACACAATTGCACTCATCTCATGTGCTAGGAAAGTAATGCTTAGAATTCTCCAAGCCAGGCTTCAGCAATACGTGAATCATGAACTTCCAGATTTTCAAGCTGGTTTTAGAAAAGGCAGAGGAACCAGAGATCAAATAGCCAACATCTGCTGGATTATTGAAAAAGCAAGAGAGTTCTGGAAAAACATCTATTTCTCCTTTATTAACTATGCCAAAGCCTTTGACTGTGTGGATCACAATAAACTGTGGAAAATTCTTCAAGAGATGGGAGTACCAGACCACCTGACCTGCCTCTTGAGAAACCTATATGCAGGTCAGGAAGCAACAGTTAGAACTGGACATGAACAACAGACTGGTTCCAAATAGGAAAAGGAGTATGTCAAGGCTGTATATTGTCACCCTGTTTATTTAACTTCTATGCAGAGTACATCATGAGAAATGCTGGGCTGGAGGAAGCACAAGGGGGAATCAAGATTGCTGGGAGAAATATCAATAACCTCAGATATGCAGATGACACCACCCTTATGGCAGAAAGTGAAGAACTAAAGATCTTGGTGAAAGTAAAAGAGGAAAGTGAAAAAGTTGGCTTAAAGCTCAACATTCAGAAAATGAAGATCATGGCATCCGATCTCATCACTTCATGGCAAATAGATGGGGAAACAGTGGAAACAATGGCTGACTTTGTATTTCTGGACTCCAAAATCACTGTAGATGGTGACTGCAGAAATGAAATTAAAGGATGCTTACTCCTTGGAAGGAAAGTTATGACCAACCTAGACAGCATATTCAAATGCAGAGACATTCCTTCGCCAACAAAGGTCTGTCTAGTCAAGCCTATGGTTTTTCCAGTATTCATGTATGGATATGAGAGTTGGACTGTAAAGAAAGCTGAGCACTGAAGAATTGATGGTTTTGAACTGTGATATTTGAGAAGACTCTTGAGAGTCCCCTTGGACTGCAAGGAGATCCAACCAGTCCATCCTAAAGGAGATCAGTCCTGGGTGTTCATTGGAAGGACTGATGCTAAAGCTGAAACTCCAATACTTTGGCCACCTGATGCGAAGAGCTGACTCATTGGAAAAGACCCTGATGCTGGAAAGATTGAGGGCAGGAGAAGGGGATGACAGAGGATGAGATGGTTGGATGGCATCACCGACTTGATGGACATGGGTTTGTGTAGACTCCAGGAGTTGGTGATGGACAGGGAGGCCTGGTGTGCAGCGGTTCATGGGGTCGCAAAGAATCGCACACAACTGAGCAACTGATCTGAACTGAACTGACATAGATAAGACAGTAAAGAGAAGGCTTGGAGAGAATTCAAATGGTGTGCTTTGTCATGTTAGATGTGAGATCCTATTGTATATCATGAGAAGGAAATGGCAACCCTTTCCAGTGTTCTTGCCTGGAAATTCCAGGCAAGATTTCCAAAGGAGCCTGAAGGGTCATAGTCCATGTGGTTTCAAAAGAGTCAGACAGAGCTGAACAACTAAACATAACAAAACAATTCTACATCAAATAGGAGATAGGATATATGAGCCTGGAGTTCACAGGAGAGATTGGGACTGGAGATAAAAAAAAATATAGCTGTTCCTTTGTAAATCATATTTAAAGTCACGGGGCTGAATGTGACCTAGAGTGGGATTGGAGTTGGAGTGATGAAGAGAGGGGTCCCAGGATCAACCCAAGGCACTATAACACTGGGTCAGGGATAAGATGCAGTAATGCACATTGGCTTTAAGTTTTAGGAGTGTGTGTGTGTGTGTGTGTATGTGAGATAAGCTAGCAGTTGGATATGTTCATATATTTTGCTCTTTCTCTTTCTACCTTTATCAAAACATACCCACACCTTGCTGATGTAAATGAAATCATCCTAATATTCATAGAATCAACTCCCAACTAAACTGTTAGTATTTTAACCAAACCTTTAGGTGTCTAGGATGCAAAAGGTTAGGATTATAGGGTGTGCTCTGAAAGGCCAATAGAAAGAAATATTCTGAGATATTGCAGATATGGAGATTGAATACATACAAATAATATAAAGGTAAAGCAATCTTCAGCTTGAAGTTAACGCTAAAAGAAATCCACCTGGAGTAAAATAATCCCATCATCTTAAGTAAAGAAATCAACGTTTAAAATTTTAGTAATGAGATTAAAAACACCAGAGATTATGCTTTAAATGGAGAATGCACAAATGAAAATGCAGGTAATGACCACTGGCAAAGCTATCAGTTTAAACATATAAATATTTCTTTTCTATAAAAATATAGCTGAAGATTAAAATTAGAAGTAACCAACTCCTTATGACATTCAATTTTGATGTACCAGATTTAAGTGGCATAGGCTCTTTTGCTTTTCAAAATTCTTTTGGAATTACTGGGGAACTCAAGTGTGATAGGAAAAATTGGAAAAGATTCTTAAAACTAGGGGAATTTGTGGGAAAATTTTTAGCTCTATTTTTTTTAAAGTATGTATTTTTTGCTTTACTCAATGAAACATTTTGCTTTTGAAGAACTTTGTCACTGCTGGCTATATAATTGTTAAGAACCAATTTTGTGTAAAATTTCATGACTTTTATCTTATCCCTAACTTATAGTATATGCATCTAGATACTTCTTATGCATTTAATCATGTATGGTTTCAATTACCAGGAATATTTAATACCATGCCATTTTAATTTACGGAGAAGGCAATGGCAACCCACTCCAGTACTCTTGCCTGGAAAGTCCCATGGATGGAGGAGCCTGGTGGGCTGCAGTCCATGGGGTCGAAAAGAGTCGGACATGACTGAGAGACTTCCCTTTCACTTTTCACTTTCATGCATTGGAGAAGGAAATGGCAACCCACTCCAGTGTTCATGCCTGCAGAATCCCAGGGGCAGTGGAGCCTGGTGGCTGTCGTCTATGGGGTCGCACAGAGTTGGACATGACTGAAGCAACTTAGCAGCAGCAGCAGCATTTTAATTGAAAAAGGTAATCAATGAACAAGACAATCATTACTACGAGCCTGAAAAAGTATATATTTCACTATCCAGTTCTTTTAGTATAAACACATAGAGGGAGGAATATAACTGTCAGCAAAGCATACATTATACTACAGCAACAAATAATCACAGCACTGTAATGGTCATAACCACAAAATTTCTCACTCATGGTATATGCCCATTGCAATCATGCTGTGTCTCTCCATATTTCCTTATCTTCAGGAAAAGTCTGAAGGAGCTACCTTTATGTTGCTCTTCTTGAGGCAGAGAAAAGTGACACAGCAAAGCATAAGCTGGCTCTTAATAGCTTCCACAAAAAAGACATCCACTTCTGCTCTAAGTTTCATGAACACTTCTAAGTGAGACAGGAAAGAAATGTATAATCCTCCCACAGGGAGGACCCTGAAATGAGGAACACTGAGAGGAGAGGAATCAATATTTGGCAAACTGAAGTATAGTTTACGATAAAGGATAAGGAGTTGAAGTTGGAAAATTCTCTGTCTTTCCACTTCTCCAATATAATGACTATACACTACTAGTGATATATCTTTTCTTTTTTGATTCATTATCTGGTACTTTTCTCCATTAACTCACAATGTCCAGTGAAATATTTCTCAGCAACCAAAGACCCTAATCAGCCTTTCAAATTTATCTTAGGATTCATCCTATTGAGAGTAAGAGCAAATTCTAGGACCTGGGCCACTGACATTCTGTTCATGGGATAGTTCTCATCTGACCCTTCTGTATAATAGTTCAGGCTCTTGCACTTAGGTCTAGTCTCACCTAACATCATTTATTCCAGATCTCTACTACCTAACCTCTGCCTTTATCTCTTCTTTGAATCCTTCTGATGAAATTTTTAAAGAAACCACAAATTTCTTCATACTTGTGATATAGTAATATATATATATGTGTGTGTGTGTGGCCTTATATGTATATATTTATATATACCATTTGAAATTGATGAAGATCTGTGTCCATTGATGTCTTCGTGATGTCACTGGCTAGCTTTTTCACTTAAGGCAAGTGACTGATACTTTAAGAGCCTCAGTTTTCTTATCTGAACATTTGGAGGATCAATTAGTATATGGAAGGTGCTTTAAGAACTCTAGAGAAGGAAAATGTTGGTTGATGTTGTGGTTGTTATTGTCCCAGATGAGTTAGGAATCTGTGATTCTGGCATGCTATTAATTCCAGAATGAGGGAAATAACAAAGAGATTTTATGCAATCCTAACATGTTGTTTTCCTTCACATTTTCTGGGACTGAAATAGCCTATTTTGGAAAGAGACAGGATGATGAAATAAAAGGGAAAAATCTTCTAACCTACAGGTCTGGCATCACTATACTGTGGACACAAAAGAGTGGATTATAACAAAATGAATGTCTACTTGTCAAGATTCCAATTCTTTTTGTCTGCCAATAGTCAAGGTTCCCAAGTGACTTGGTGGAAGCAGCCTTTATGCTAGCAATCTTGTCTCTGCTTGTGCATGCATGCTTAGTCACTCAGTCATGTTCAACTCTTTGCGACCCTATGGGCCGTAGCCAGCCAGGCTCCTCTGTCCATGGAATTCTCCAGGCAAGAATACTGGAGTGGGTTGCCATGCTCTCCTCCAGGGCATCTTTCTGATCCAGGGATCAAACCCATGTTTCTTACAGTCTCCTGCATTGGCAGGTGGGTTCTTCTTAGCGCCGCCTAGGAAGCCCCTTGTCTCTGCCTGGCACAGCTGTTAACTGATCAGCTCCTGAGGTAGCTAATCCACAATGATAGGGCTTATTTCTACATGTCTGGATTTCTGATAAGACTAATCTGCTATGCTTTAATACATATAAAATACCAAGTCCTAAAGATATAAAGTCTGTATACATTGGGAATTTAATAATTTTCATGTACCTCTTCAAATCTTCCATGATATGGAAATAATAATTCTAAGGTATTAGCAAGTCAGCAATAATAGTAATCAAACCTCACTGTATAACAGTTTACTTTTACAAAAGAGCTTTCTCATCCCGTTTGGTTCTGGCAAGGCTTTATCCATAGAAAATCTGTATGAACTGGGAAGAGTATTTCCCCAGATTTTTTTCTCCTTAAACCAAAGAGGAAAACATCTGGTCAAACTCATTTATCACAACTGTTTTTCTGTAGTATGAAGGTTTCCTTGGCCATATTCTTGGCTAATTTGTACTTGCCAGTAACTCAAAGACAATAAAAAGTAATAAAGTAGAAAAACAGATTTCAAAAATTTTAGTGAAAACACAAGTACATTTCTAAATTAGGGGTTATAAAATGATCCATGGCATACAATGGGTAAGAGATTTATTTCTTTTTTAGAAAACATTTTTGAGAGTTTCAGATTTGTAAAAATGTCATTGAAAAATAAATACCTCAAAGAAAAAGAATATAAGGAAGCACTAGTAAAAAAATAAGTATGATTGTATAAGGAGTTTTCTGATTAACATCTTCTGTTTAAAAAGATATGCAAAAAATAAAGAGACTTAAAAATAACAGCTAATTTAAAAGGGTAGCACAAATATCTAGAAATAATATAGGAAAGACTAAGATCTGGAATAAATTGAAGTTTTAAAAAAAGTTACAGAGAACAACCCATGTGATTTTTTAAACTCTTTTAAAAGCTTAAAGAGCAGGAGGAGCAGGAATAAGAATAAGAAAGATTTAGGCTCCATGTTAGAGGAAAATGATTTCAGGTTTCTATATGTCATAAACAATATCTGAGCCTGTTTTGCTTCAATATTTTTCAAATAAAAATAGGAAATCATCAAATTATTGAAGGACTCATAGACCACGATATTTAAGAAAGTAATATGAAACTTCTGATAAATGCAAAGCAGCTTTAGTCTCCAGAAGCAGATGAAGTGTCATTTCAGGATGGCAAAGAAACCTTCATCAGTTATCTAAGGTTTTCTATTAATATTAGCGAAATATCAAAAAATCATAGAGTCCTGCAAAGGTTTCTGGAGACTTGAAAGATAATAATTTCCCCATTTCAGAGAGTAAAAATCTATTCATTGAGAGATGGTACAACAAAATATTATAGAAATAATTAATATTTATAAAAGAATATAAGATTTTACATGACTTCTTTAGGATAAAAGACTCCAAAGTATTTTACCAAAGTTACTAGACTAGTAGGGAGGGAATGTAAGACTGGTATATGATAATTTTAGAAAAAAGAATTACTTCTCGTGATATCCTTATGGATAAGCTGGCTATGTAGGTCAATAATAGTTCAGATATAGTCAAGGCATATTTAACATCTGTAGCTAACAACATTGACGGCTATATTACTTTCAATACTGGCTATCTTTGTTTATCATGAATAGAACACATACGAAAATTGAAGATGCTCCTTTCTTCTTGATAGTGCCTGGATTTCAGTGGCAGCTATGTTGGTAGTAATGGAGTCTGTTGCCCACCTCAGGGTAAGCATGGATCCCGTTGAAGGCTACAATAGGACATATAGGGAGAAATTAGGCTGTGTTCTAGTACTAATTGTGTCTTTTGGGAGCTGTGTGGCCTTGCAAATACCCTCATCTCTAAAATAAAGGTATACCAATTGGTGTAAGTCAATCTTACAGGTGGCTGTGAGGTTTAAAAATCTATACAAATACCAAAGCATCAAAATACAAGACAAGAGTATCACCTCTACCTCTGTTTCCATCTGGAATGAAGGCAAATATGGAAAATCACCATGGAAACAGAAGACATTAGAAATACTAAGTGTGGCAATGGTAGCCTCAGAACTTTATTCCCCAACTCTGTCAAATTATATTTGACAAAAAATATCAGACCAAAACAAGATGGAATCAGCAGGAAAAAGGGGCTATTGCTTGGACTTAAAAATGCTAATATACAAGCACAAAACTGTAGGAAAAAGCAAAGCAGTTCATGTGAAACGATCTGCAGTGATTAGTTGACAACATGGTTAATAAGAATATTGTGAAAAGTTTAGTTTCCTTCAGTCTGAGATAAACTGCTGCTGCTAAATCGTGTCCGATTCTGTGCGACCCCATAGACGGCAGCCCACCAGGCTCCCCCGTCCCTGGGATTCTCAAGGCAAGAACACTGGAGTAGGTTGCCATTTCCTTCTCCAATGCATGAAAATGAAAAGTGAAAGGGAAGTCACTCAGTCGTGTCTGACTCTTTATCGACCCCATGGACTGCAGCCCACCAGGCTCCTCCATCCATGGGATTTTCCAGGCAAGAGTACTGGAGTGGGGTGCCATTGTCTTCTCCGCTGAGATAGACTACCATGGTCAAATTCCTGGGATGTTTAAGAGATACATCAAAGAGTTACTTTGCTCAATTTAGCAGCCCTTCCCCCTTAATTCAGGCTTCCCCCATGACTCAGCAGGTAAAGAATCCACCTGCAATGCAGAAGACACAGGAGATGTGGGTTCAATCCTCGAGTCGGGAAGATCCCCTGGAGAAGGAAGTGGAAACTCGTTCCAGTATTCTTGCCTGGGAAATTCCATGGACAGAGGAGCCTGGTGGGCTACAGTCCATGGGGTTGCAAGGAGTTGGACATGCCTGAGCAACTAAACACACAACCCCCTTAATTCAAGAGAGATACCTACGGTCTGTCACATGACCAGCAGAGGCTGGCAGTGTCAGGAAACGGTGATCTACAGGAAGAGTGGAAGGAACTAAGGTTAACTTTAGGAATCGGACCGGTGAAAAGTCTTACTAGCTGTCTTCAATTTTCTAAAGGATTGTCAAGTGTTGTTATAGGGTTTATTTTCACTCTGTGCCATTCCAGAGAGCAGAGCAGGAATCGGTGGGTATAAAAAAAAAAGCAAAAAAGGAAGCAGACTGTTGGTTCACAGAAACTGCTTTATAATAACACCTCAATCTGTACAATACTAAGCAGGGCCATTTGATGAGAAAGGAAGATCTCTATTGCTGAAGTTTTCAGCCGAGGCTGGCTGCAATCTGTTAGGGAATCTATACAATACACTTTTGCTTTGGGGTGGTCCTTAAAGTTGTTACCAACTCAGAGATTCTATGATTTTATTAGAAATTTGTCTTTATTTCCAAGACTATAGTATGTCCAAATGTTTATTTTTACTTCTCTTATTACATAGATATCCATAGACAGTTTGCAATAAAGGTATATTATTTTTCTGCCCACAGGGCATCTTGCAGAAGCTAGTCAGCAGTTAAAAACTGCTGATTTACCATCTTAGAGGTTTCTTTACTCCACAGAAATAATTTATTGCATATAATTATGATATATAATATCTCCGGCTTATTAAGAATGAAAAAGCCATGTTTCTGTACTATTATGGTTGAGTTGTCTACCTTAGAAATGGTTAATGTTCATAGTTAAGGTTACTATGGTAACTATAACCCAATGCTTTGTGGCTATAAATTATTTTCTATTCCTATATGTTGACTTTGATTCTTTATATCCATGTGATACCTAGCTATTCAAAGTGACAAACTATAAGCTCTCCATAAGATAAGCTAAATGGGTTAAAGATCTTTCCCCCTTATGATTATAAAAAGAACTATTTGAAGTAGATAGTTACTAGGAGCTAGAATAGAAAAATTAGTGTGTTGTGTGATAAGGGAGTCAAGGCAGAGGGTCATGGTAGATTACAGCATGCACTGTAGTGAAAAATAAAGTGACCACAAACCAGTAAAATTATATTGTAGGTAAAATGGATAAATTGTGATTAGGGGTAAAAAATGCCTTAGCTGTATACAAGTACTTCCTCTTTCTATGCCCGTGGTAACATCAATAATTAATGATAGCACTTTTTAAAATTAATCTCAAAAAGTCTTTAGATCCTTTACAGCATGATATTATAAGAAGTGACTATTAATTGATCTCAGATCTTCTCAATTCTCATTTCTCCTAGAAATACTTTAATTGTGAATGTAGAAAAGGCAATATTTTCCATAAATTTTGCATAGATCAGATTCTACTATTCCTGGGATAGACCTAGGCAGTTGTTGAGGGATTTACTAAAGGAACAATGATTTTGACATTATTTGTTCCATAGCAACCATGTTTTATTGAAAGGATAAGATTTAAAGGGATCCCTAGATGTGGCACTGGGGCAAAGAACTTAACTTCTCTGAGTTCTAATTTCTTGATGTGTAAAATGTACATAGTAACATCTATTAGTGTTTCAGAGGAAAGCACTTTGGACATTTTATGACATGTGCTCTATGCTGGGCTAAGAGGTGAAGGGAAACGTACATTTGTCAAGTCAGCTAGATCAACTGAACCAATACTGATGACTAATGAGGTCTGGACTGTTGCAGTCACATTATCCTCATATGCAAATAACTATGAAGTTTACACTGTACATGTTGTAGTTTATGCTGTACAACCCAAAAGAACTTGGATTAAATTTAACTAGAAATTAAGCTTGAATTATTATAATTTGTTTAATTTCCCTAGCTAGGTTGAAATTTCTCAGAGGACAGAAATAACATTTAGATTTTGTGTCTGCAAAAGTGCCTTGTATTAATAAGATTTGAAAAATTTTTGTTAATGTAAATTAAAAAAGTTAGTGATAAGACATAGGAAGAATAGTTTCAAGCTAATATAGCCTAAACTATATGTAAAAATAGAGGTTAATGCTCCTGATTATAAAATATCATGACACAGGCCCAAACTACAGCATGATGAATATAGCAAATTAATAAAATACCACTGTAGAAGACTATAGAAAACTGGAGGAAGAGTGGCTAAACTCCCTTTCCACAAATTAACAAATAACCATTTCTGTTATATTATCCTGAATTTTCTAAAATTATTGAATATCAGACTAGGCTGTCTATAGAAATAAAACATTCCCACATAGGTATTGAAAAATGCCAGCATTTTTCTTATATTATTATCTAGATCATTCTCAACAGCATGTTTATTAATATGTATTTCTTTGGGCTATAATTAGCATATTACATGTAGATATGTCTGCTTTTAATGTTAGTAATAGATTTTGTTGCTGTTGTTGGTTTAGTTGGTAAGCTGTGTCCAATTCTTTTTGCGACCTCATGGTCTGCAGCCTGCCAGGCTCCTCTATCCATGGGATTTCCCAAGCAAGAATACTGGAGTGGGTTTCTATGTCCTTCTTCAGAGGATCTTCCCAACTTAGGGATCAAATTCTTTTCTCCTGCATTGGTAAGTGGGTTCTTTACTGCTGAGCCACCAGGGGAGCATAAAAATCCAAATGTCCACAAGTGGAAGAGATAGACTGTGGTATATCCATGCCAGGGAATACTCTCTCTCTCTCTCTCTTTCTCAGTTGCTAAGTCATGTTCGACTCTTTGCAATTCCAGTGGCTGTAGTCTGCCAGCCTCCTCTATCCCTGGGATTTCCCAGGCAAGAATACTGGAGTGGGTTGCCATTTCCTTCTCCAGCGGATCTTCCTGACTCAGGGATTGAATCCACAGCTCCTGCATTGGCAGACAGATTCTTTACCACTGAGCCACGAGGGAAGCCCAATAATAGATTACTAAAAATTATGTCAATAATAGTAATAAGAAGAATGAAAATATCTGGAAAGCTATATATTATCAGATTGGGAAAAATAATTGCAATAGCAGAAGAACAGTAATTTCTAAAATGCTATCAGGTAAAATTCATGTGGAATGAAGACCTATGGGTGATTTAGAAGAAGATAATTATGAAAACAAAACTTAGAAAGGAAAAGTGCAAAAATGTAATAAGAAAGAAAGCCGTATCTGGCTGAAAAGCTTAAGTATTGCAAATGTTAGAAGGAATTTCTTTTTTCTCCCAAACAGGTCCTTAATCAAGGGGAACTATGAGACAATAAAAGTGAATCATAAAAGACTAAACAGAAATCAATAAGCAATGACTAGAAAAAAATGGATCAAGATTGGCAAGGATTTTATCGCCATTGGCAATCCAAATGGCAAGGATTATGACAGTATTACAGACCTCATCAGAGAGGCTAGTTTAGTTCAGCATCAAATCTATTTTTATAGGTAGTCCTGTATAGTTTTACTATCTGGCGTATGACTACTGACGGAGAAGGCAATGGCGCCCCACTCCAGTACTCTTGCCTGGAAAATTCCATGGACGGAGGAGCCTGGTAGGCTGCAGTCCATGGGGTCGCTGAGGGTCAGACACGACTGAGCGACTTCACTTTCATGCATTGGAGAAGGAAATGGCAACCCACTCCAGTGTTCTTGCCTGGAGAATCCCAGGGACGAGGGAGCCTGGTGGGCTGCCATCTATGGGGTCGCACAGAGTTGGACACGACTGAAGTGACTTAGCAGCAGCAGCAGCAGATAGGATCAAGAATTTTAAACAGTCTCACGTTTCTATCTGATCACCTGACCACAAGAGTCTGATACACCAATAAGTCAACAATAAAACTCATAAAGCCCATCATGGTGAAAATAGATTTAATCAGGTGCCTTGCTTTTGTTAAACATTGTAGCATCATTCAAGTTCTGAGTGTTCTTTAGCCCGTCACTGCATAGAGATAGTAGAACTATGTGAGTCTTGAAAACAGTAGAAATTTTTAAGTAGTAACATTTTTTTATTACAAAAGTATTAAATGTAGCAACTTCAGAGATGAGATAAGAAAATAAAAATAAAGAAAATCACACTGCAGTTCTGCCTTCCCAAGATAGAGCCACTGGTTGACATGCTTCATGAGTGACAGGCCCAGGTCCTTCTTGTTCACCACTGTACCCATGGTGAAGATCCCAGTGACTGGCATGTGGTAGTGGTAATAATATCACTAAATAAAATAAATGCTGTTAAATAAAATAAATGTTGGCATTTTGGTGTATGCCCTCTTAGAATTCTTTTATATGTAAATATTTTTGAAAACTGAGATCATAACGTGCACATTTGAACCCTGGAACATAATTGAATTCTGAACACTAATCTTGGATTGAGAATACATTCTCTTTTTCCAATAAGATCTTGCAGATTCATAAAGTATGAGAATTAGAATGGAACTCAGTGTATTTAGTCCAAATTTCATCTAATATGAAAATATTAGATACAAAGGAAAACTTCCAGTGGTAAAGAGGCAAAAATGGGTGTTGCAAAATCTAATCCTCTGGATTTTAGCCAGACGTTTTTCTGCCATATAATATGACTCCTACACAGTATCTTAATCCAAGCTTTTTGAAATTGAAAATTCATGCTTCTTCAAGAATTTTGTTCACCTATTTTTCGGTATTCCTTTGAATACTCGTCACTCTGATATAAATTTAAAAGTGTTTGGCTAGGGCTTCCCCAGTGGTCTGGTAGTTAAGAATCCACCTTGCAATGTAAGGGAGACTGGTTGGATCCCTGGTCTGGGAAGATCCCACGTGCCATGGAGTTGTGTGCCCCAGCTATTGAGCCCATGTACAGCAACTACTGAAGCCTGGTGCCTAGAGTTGGTGCTCTCCAACAAGAGAAGCCATCACAATGAGAAGCCTCCACACCGCAGCTGGAGAGTAGCTCCTGCTGCCTCAACTAGAGAAAGACTGCATGCAGCAATAAAGATCCAGTGCAGCCAATAAATAAATAAATCTTTAAAATAAAGTATATGGCTAAATCCTCTGTGAAGAAATTTGGTGCTAATCACCAATCTAGGTAATTTCAACTATTTATTTTTTCTGATATTCAATAAGCTATAGTTTTAATATTTAAAATTTTTTGTTCTACTCAAGATACATACATATTTATTATTATAGATTGATGCATGATTTGAAAACTTCAATGGCTTTTCCATTATTGGAAAAGCAAGGAATCTCCCAAGTTACTATCCTTACCAGCAAGCACCTGCTTTCCCCAAACACTAGTGAGTAATTAGAAAGGTTTGTTTTTCTCCCAAATATTTTCACTCTTCGTGTACACTGTTTCTTGTACTATTTGTCTTATTTGACATAACATGATTTCAATTAGGTTTTTAATGATACATGTTTCAAGATTTTGAAGGTGAGTAGTTCACAAGTAACTCCCAGCATTTTCTGTCAAAACACTAATGCCTCAGGCTATTTAAGTTGTAACCTCAAAAAAGAAAACTGAAATTAAAATCATTAGCAGGGTATATTTTGAATGTCATTGTGCAACACTATTAAATATAATCAGAACAAACCAAGTAATAAGTGCAGTTCTACACTTATCCCAACTTGCCTGTCTCATCCTAGTTAGAAATGATTTGCCAAACCAGAAATTTATAACTAGTGTTTCATGAAAGTGAACCTGGGGAATCTCTAAGCTATTTTAGCCCCTTCTCTTTCCACATTATTCAGATTTGCTAGACTTACTGAACATGAAGGAAAGGAATGTTAGTAGCCAGTTCCTTTCCACCTCATCCTCCCATCCTTTAAAGTACAGGTTTTTGCAGTTGTGAGAGTGTTACAAAAGGAAGAAAATGACAAAGCTATAAAACAAATCCTGACTGTGGTAAGTGAAAAGAGAGAAGGAAGAGGAGAGGGAAGAGGGAGGGGGAGAAAGAATAAATGATATTCTATGATTTAAAGTGAACTTTCATCTTCTGTGCTGGGCTTAGTCCCTCAGTCATGTCTGACTCTTTGCAACCCTATGGATTGTAGCCCTCCAGGCTCCTCTGTGCATGGGATTCTCCAGGCAAGTACAACCCCGGGATCGAGCCCAGGTCTCCCATACTGCAGGAGGATTCTTTACCGTCTGAGCCACCAGGGAAGCCCTTTCATTTTCTGCTGCTGCTGCTAAGTCGCTTCAGTCGTTTCCGACTCTGTGCGACCCCAGAGACGGCAGCCCACCAAGCTCCCTCATCCCTGGGATTCTCCAGGCAAGAACACTGGAGTGGGTTGCCATTTCCTTCTCCAACGCATCAAAGTGAAAAGGGAAAGTGAAGTCGCTCAGTCGTGTCCGACTCTTAGCGACCCCATGGACTGCAGCCTACCAGGCTCCTCCGTCCATGGGGTTTTCCAGGCAAGATTACAGCATTGCTTAAATTATTTTTCAACCTTAAAATTCTTTCTTTATTTATTTACTAACTGAGAAGTTGAGTTAAAACCGGAGGTGGAGTAAGCAATTTCTACTCATCCTCTCTCGGTTCTCTCCTTCCTGGTCTGCCATCATTCACTCCTCTCCGGCCGGAAACTATTCGCAGTGGTGCTTCTAGCTTAGCATTCCCTCTAATTGCTGTCCATCTGTTTCCATTAAGCATCTAAGCCATTTGTCTCATTTAAATATCTCGCTCCTTTTTCTAAACACTTCAGATAAAATTGTGACCTCAAATATTTACATAACATTTTCCTAGATTTCTGCATCCGAGGACAGTGTCACTTTGCTATTATTAAAAGAATGTTAATTCAGCACCTTTCACACTGTGAGTGCTAAATATGCAATTACTGTTACTTTGACAGTATGGTCGTAAAAAAAAGTTGAATCAAGTTATTACGTTCTTCCTTTTATAAGAAGTTCTGTAATTTAAGGACAATAGTTCCTTCTCTGATCCAACGTCAAGATAATTATTTTGACAAATTCTTTTGAGATGTTTAGATCATTGAAATATGATTAAATAAACCAGTCATCAGTTGGAGTTATCATAAGAGCTCCAGAGTATTCCTCCTGTGATCTAAAACAATGTTTTAACAACATCCCTGGTCTCCAAATTCTGTCTTGTTAAATATGAAATAAAAGTTTCAATAAAAGTTTTTCCTCTTGTTAACTTTAAAATTGTCTGTGGCTTAAGATAGAGCCATTTTGCCACTGTACTTTCACTATGGTTCAAGTCCATATTTCTTGCCCATTAGGGCACTGGGTCCCTGTTCTGCACAGTTTTGACTCCTGTAAAATAAACTTTCCTAAACTTTGATGCTATAGCATCAGTCAGCTTAGAGAGATGCTATAAGAAAATGCCTGTGACACTTATCACTAGTGTAGAGGTGGTGTCGATGACGCCAAAGAGGGTCTTACTTTATAAGGATGCATGGGAGCGATGTCTCACATATGTCAGCCCTGGAAATAATCACACCTCCTGAGCATCTGGACCTGATGGATCATTAACCCATCATATTTTTCCCTTAAAGCTAAATTTGTAGCCCTTCTCCGGCAAGTACTCCAAGCCATGTGCATTCTAAACTACTTAGAACTTCAACTTATTTTTCAAACACTCATTATTCTATCTCAGTTTCCTTGGCTAGTTATTTTATGTTATTTATAATATGTATTTATAATAGGATTTTGTAATTCTGTTTGGGAGGAAGAGAGGTAGAAGAAAAACAGATGAGCCAATACAGTCGCATCATTATTGCTTGCACATGTAAGGACAACTACACATGTATGCTGCCCTAGTGGCTCAGACATTAGGGAATCTGCCTGCAATGCAGGAGACCTGAGTGCAATCCCAGGGTTGGGAAGATCCCCTGGAAAAGGGAATGGCAACCCACTCCAGTATTCCTGCCTGGAGAATGCTATGGACAGAGGAACCTGGCGGTTTATAGCCCGTGGGGTCACAAAGACTGAGCGACTAACACTTTCGTTTTCATGTTTGTATACTTTGAAGTAGGTATCTCTTCGTGGAGAAGAAGAAAAAGCTGTAGTACAGAAAATGATGGCTATTAAGGAATCACCAAGTTTACTTTCATACTTTAAATTTTAATTTTTAACAATAATTTTCTTAAAGATGTAGAATTAGTATGTTTGAAATATAAACATGGTATTAATTACTTATCTACACAGATAAAAGGTAAGTTCTCATACTTGTATAATAAAAATATTTTTGTTAATTAAAAAGTCATAATTTATAGGTGATACTAAAATTGGCCCAATTAAAATATTATTTATGTTTTTGATATTCAAGTTACAGCTAGTTCTTAAATTATTATTATTATTATCAATTGTTCTAACAAATCATTCACTGATGTTTCTTTGTAAGCTACTTAGGATTGTATAGTTTTATATTTGTGGAGTTTAAAAAAATATACATGTCATTCATTCTCACATGATTCAATATCATGTTCATACTTTCCAATTAGTACTGCAAGCTATGGACATTTTGAAATTCTTCCAGATATCTTACAGCCCTCCACAGTGCTTTAGGGTATGCAATATTGACAGCTTGATGTATATTACTAGAAATCTGCTCTTAAATCTAGAACTTAAAATTTTAATGCTAGCTCACTGAAGTTCCCTTTAATGGAAAGGTTAGACATAGAAATAAAACACAACTTTTAAATTTGTAACAGGAAAACTGTAAATGGCATCCAATATTTGTGTGCCACAGGGCACTATATGCCAAGGGAGCTGGCTACTTTCATAAGTTATAATTAATAAGATCCATCAGTGTCAGCAAATATGCCCAAGTCACTTACAATTTGGAAACCATCACCCTGCAATTAACTGATTCTCCATACAGTAATTTTGATCGTGGGACGCTTCTTCTAGTTATATAAATAAGAGTTTTTTTTAAAGTTAATTTCATAGACCTATAAGTGGGCAGCTAAAATATAAGAATTGAATTTTTAAAATGGTAATAATGGTGACAATGACAGTTTAGCACTATAAGGCATAGTGCTTTCTCATATTAGTATTTTTTGTTGTTGTTGTTCCTCAGACTATTATTATCTCAAATTTACACATGAGGAAACTGATGAAGAACTGATCTGGGGTTCTTGGAATAACTTGGAATAGAATAATAGAGACATGAACAGAAGCCTTCTATTTCAGCTCTCATACTGTTTCCAGGATTTTGCCCTATACCACAGTTAGATATTAACTATAATATTCAACTTTGCTCAGGAACATCATTAACTGTTGTTAAATAAAGTTTAATTGAAGCCATAAATATTAATGTGGAATTTTGAGAACCTTTTATAATTATAGTAATTAATATAAAGCTTAATGATTTTTAATTTTTAAATTTGTGTCAAGTCCTCTTTATAGAACACATTTGTCATTCTACTATCCTGAGCAATATGAAAGGGTCCCTGCTGCTCTTTTCCATGGTTTACACCACAGAGAATTCCCCTTCTAGAAGCATTTCATCACAGATTAATACCTGAAATTTAGAGCACTTATTTTCCCTGCATCTTATTAATAGCTATGAAAAAGTAAAGGGGTCATTTTGAGAGAATCAGTGATATCCAAAAGATAAAATACTAATTTCTTTTTTAAACGTAGCATGTTGAAAACTACCTATGATATTTTTAAACTGCTTGGGTTCTGAATATTGCTCCATTAATTAAGATTTAGGAGGTTCTGGGGGCTCAGAAACTGGCCTTAAAATAACCTTACCATTAGAATAACATAAATCTTTGTGTTTATTTTGGCTTCATGGGGCTCAAAAGAGTGTCACATTTCAGACGCTGAACTGCTTTTACATTCTTTAGTGTAATTCAGTATTCTCAGTGCATGCTGCACTCTAGAATTTTCTAGGATAATTGTGATCATCCTAACTCAAAAAAGTCAGAATCACTGGGGGTAGGGCTGAAAATTGAACATTCTAAAACTCCTGGCTTAGTTTTTAATCTGCAGTCAGGGGTTAAAAACCATTTAACCTACTAGGAACTCATATGGGAAAGGAATGACAGTTTTCTTGGTCACAGAAGTCTCTATATAAGGCATTTCCCTGTGGTTGGTAGCTAATCCTCCTGTGCATTGCAGTTTGCTTTCAACTGCCCCTGACAGAGCATGGTTCTTCTGACTGAAGTCATTTAAGTCTCTATTGTTTCCTAGGAATGCCCCTCAAATGAAATGAAAGCAAAAGTTTTTCATTTTGAAATAATGATAGAGGCTTAAGAAGTTATGGCAATGGCACCCCACTCCAGTACTCTTGCCTGGAAAATCCCATGGACGGAGCAGCCTGGTAGGCTGCAGTCCATGGGGTAGCGAAGAGTCGGACACGACTGAGCGACTTCACTCTCACTTTCTTGCATTGGAGAAGGAAATGGCAACCCACTCCAGTGTTCTTGCCTGGAGAATCCCAGGGATGGGGGAGTCTGGTGGGCTGCCATCTATGGGGTCGCACAGAGTCGGACACGACTGAAGCGACTTAGTGGCAGCAGCAGCAGCAGGAAGTTGTAAAGGTAGTACATGGAAGACCCGTGTACCTTTCATTCAATTTCTCCCAATGGCCCATCTTACATAATCATAGCATAATATCAAAGACAGGAATTAGACATTGACATGATGTGTGTATAGAATTCTATGTTACTTTATCTCATGTGTAGACCCGTGTAACCATCAGTGCAATCAAGACACAAAACTATTCCATCACCACGAAGATCTCCCCCTCCCGCTAGTGCCTTTTATAGCCACATCGAATTCCCTCCCTTCTTCCATCCTGGCTAACCTCTGGCAACTATTAATCTATTTCTTGTCTCTAAAATTTTATCATTTCCAGAATGTTATAGAAATGGACTGTATGTACACTTTTAAGATTTTTTGTTTGTTTTTACTTAGCATAATGTCCTTGAGATCCAAGTTGTGTGTTATCAACAGTTCATTTCTTTTTACTGCTCAGCAGTATCACATTTGGTTGTTTCCATTTTTTGTCTCTTACAATGATGCTGCTACAGTAATGTTGCATATCTCCCAGATAAATGCTCAGGAGTACAATTGCTGGATTGTTTGGTAAATATATGTTTAATTAAGAAACTACCAAACTGTTTTCCCAAGTGGCTGTGCCATGTTATTTTCCTACCAGCAATGTACAGTATATCAAGTATCAGTATTCTGGCTAGTATTTGGTGTTGTCACTATTTTTTTTTTTTAAATCACACTGAGACATATATAGTGGTATCTCATCATGGCTTTAATTTGCATTTCCCTTTTAGCTGGTGACACTGAACTTTTTTCCCAAGCATACTTGCCATTCGTATATCATCTTCAGTGAAAGGTCTCCGTATGTTTTTTGCCCATTTTCTAATTGGATTGTTTGTTTTTACTGTTCGGTTTTAAGAGTTTTAGATGAGTGCTTCGTCACATAGTTTCTCATACTCTGTAGCTTGTCCTTTCATCCTGTTAACAAGATCTTTCACAGAGCAGATGTTTTCATTTTGATGTGGTTGAATTTACCGACTTTTTACTTTTATGAATTATACTCTTGGTGTCATATTTATGAACTCTTCACCAAGTTTAGGTCCCCCCTGGTTTTCTCCTATGTTATTTTCTAAATATAAGATTTATTTTTAAATATATGATTTTATATACTTTATTTTTAAATATGTGATTTGACTTTTTTTTTTTTGGAAGTGGTTTGAGGCTTAGGTTGAAGTTTATATTTTTTTTGCTTAGATATGTCCAGTTGCTTCAGTGCTATTTGTTAAAAAGCCTCTCCTCTACCTCCATTGAATTCCTTTTGTACTTTGATAAAAAATCATCTTCCTCTCTTGGCTTCTGTTGATACCACCTTGGCTGGGAGGAGGGACACCTCCTAACTGCTTCCTACAAGGCTTCCACCAGCACGGTTGGGGTGGCCTGGTTATTACTGAGCTGTGGTAAAAGTCCTGACTCCACTAGGCCTCCTCTGACGCCATCCTCGAGGGGAGGGTGGCGCCTCCTTGCAGCCTGGCACGGGGTGAGGATGGGGGTTGGAGTGAGGGGGTGTGGGGTGGGGGAAGCCTAGACTCTCCACTGGGCCTTTGTTTGCGGGGCAGCAGGCTTTTCTGTGGTTATTGTCTCAATGTTGGCTGTCTTGCTAAGCTGTCCCTTTGCTGGGGCTATTGGAAAGGAGGGCAAGCTTTTCTGGGAGGTTCTTTTTTATCTTTGTCATTAGCATTTTGGGGTTGCTGGCTTCTTCAGTACCCAGCCTGGGACGTATGAGGTGAGAAGAAAATGAAGGGAATTTACCACCATGTAGATCCTGGGGCTCTAGTTCCTTGGATTGCCTGCCTTCTTTCTACCTTTGAAAATCTTCCTATGTCGGTTTAATATATAATGTCTAGGATTTTCACCTAGTGGGAGGAAGAGGGAAAAGTATTTCTACTCTCTTCTTTCAGACACTGAAGTCAGCATGAGTTTTGAATGTGACACCTGGCTTATCGAGTACATGAGATTAGTCTCCAAATTTGATACGAATCTAGCAACACTTTTTGAAGGCTATGATAAGATACAGAAAATAAACTTTACTTACATATGTAATAATAATAATAGTTAACAGTTCTTAGGCACTTAACCATGTTTATTATGGTCTTCTTGACAGACCGGAACCTGGGGACAGGAGTCTACGAAAAAGAAGGTGAAGAAAAGGACTTGGGGGACCCAAGTCTCTAGTGGAACAAGGGTACTTTATTCATGGCAGCGTGTGCTTATACATTGTTATACAAGGAAGCCTTAGGCAGAAAAATAAAGTTGAGTAAAAACCACTGAAACCAGATGCTTAACAACAGTAACTAGGGGAAGAACAATCGTCACAGGACCAGAAGACATCCCATGTATTGGAAATAGGAACATGACTAAGCAGTTGTACAGAAAAGTAAAAAGGTTACTGAAAGGACTCCATGTATGCCTTCTGCCTCATGACCTCAGTCCTGAGAACTGCGTGCAGCTCTGCTCCTTCCTGTTTTCCAGGAACTGATAAGGAACAGAAGGCCCTCAAGAAACAGAAAACAGCATATAGGATTCCTTAAAGTTAAACGTTCCCTGACAATTCCTCCTTTTTTATTATTTTTGTAAAAAAGGCCCTGACCAATTGAGTTTGTTTAGTTTGAACCATTTTTGTTGAAAGGCATTGGTATATAACAGATAAAATTACCAGGACAATTACCAATGTTACAGCACCAGACCCAATACTGTGAGTAATACTTTGGAACCATCTTAGAGGGTCTAGCCTAGATAATTGATCAGCTAGCTGTTCAGCTAAAGTTTTCAAATTATTGGAAGAGGGCAGACTTTTAGAGAAGGTTTCAAAGATTTCTTTTTGTAATAATTGTGCATTTAGGGAAGCATTATCATGTATGTCTTGCAAATGAAATTTAATTTGCTCCCAGTTGTAGGCACTATAGTTGAACTGAACAGGGGTGATACAAAATTGAGTAGAATTCCAATCACATTTTAATATTATTTGTGTTTGTAAATCTATTAATTGATCTCCGACCCATTTGACAGCTGTTTTTAGTTCCTGTATTTCATCCTGAATTTCCTCATCTGAGCCTGAGTGGCCCACATAGTATGAGCATCTTTGGTCCAGATCAGATCAGATCAGATCAGTCGCTCAGTCGTGTCCGACTCTTTGCGACCCCATGAACCGCAGCACGCCACGCCTCCTTGTCCATCACCAACTCCCGGAGTTCACTCAGACCCACATCCATCGAGTCAGTGATGCCATCCAGCCATCTCATCCTCTGTCGTCCCCTTCTCCTCCTGCCCCCAATCTCTCCCAGCATCAGAGTCTTCTCCAATGAGTCAACTCTTCTCATGAGGTGGCCAAAATACTGGAGCTTCAGCTTTAGCATCATTCCTTCCAAAGAAATCCCAGGGCTGATCTCCTTCAGAATGGACTGGTTGGATCTCCTTGCAGTCCAGGGGACTCTCAAGAGTCTTCTCCAACACCACAGTTCAAAAGCATCAATTCTTCGGCGCTCAGCCTTCTTCACAGTCCAGCTCTCACATCCATACATGACCACAGGAAAGACCATAGCCTTGACTAGGTGAAACTTTGTTGGCAAAGTGATGTCTCTGCTTTTGAATATGCTGTCTAGGTTGGTCATAACTTTCCTTTCAAGGAGTAAGCGTCTTTTAATTTCATGGCTGCAGTCACCATCTGCAGTGATTTTGGAGCCCAGAAAAATAAAGTCTGACACTGTTTCCACTGTTTCTCCATCTATTTCCCATGTAGTGATCTTTGGTCCAATTTTGAATAAAGTTTTGTGTTTGAAATGAGGTTTGTAAAGCTATGCCTGAGACAGCGGCAGTAGTGTAAATGGCTATTAATCTCAAAATGTCAAGAATTAACCATCCAATGAATCGTTTAGATCAATGAAATAATTTAGTGAGTAGTTGGGAGGCAAGTCCTGCCATGGGACCCCCTTTCTAGGGATTCATATTTCAAAGAAACAGAGGAATTAAAACAAGTATACAATTTGTAAACTATACAAGTCACAAAACGTAGAGTCTTATTAAATTCTAAGTTCTCTATAGCTATAACAGAAGGAAGAGGAACATAAGCTTGTATAAAATATGAATGACTATAATGAAAGGAATAGTTACTATGAGTTGAAGAGCAAGCCCAGCAGAACCACACCAGCCACAGTCATGTCCCTCAGGGACCAGCAGTTGAAGCGCTCTTGGCCCTTTTGGCTCTCGGTTGTTGTATTGTTTTTGAAGAGTTCCACAAAAGTGTCCCACCTGCCGTTGTCTTGGATCCAAGGCTCGAGGTGGTTATTTAGGTAAGTGGCCATTGAAGTTGTGACCTGACTCACCAATACGTGTATGTCCTTGTCTATGCTTTTCATGCATAGCGTCCCACTGAAGGAGAAAAAGGCCACGATGCGACCCCAGTTCACCCCGTCCCGGAAGAGCTCATTTATTACCTGTTCAAAGCTCTGACACGCTGTCCCTGGGGTGATGCGGAGCTGGGACGTCAGGTTACTGAATGTCTGTTGGTACCTTAGTTTAAACTCATTGCTTGCCTCCCTCGGGGCTTGCTTCACTGTCGTCGTGGGGATCATTTTCTGGGCATCCAAGCTTCTGCTGTGGCCAGTGGCTCCATTCACCGCAGGGTTATCTGCCAGGTGCCAGGATGGTTTCCATATCTGACTCGGTCCCTTCTGGGTTCTCAGGCCTGTGTTCTTTCATACCACTAAATTGACTCCAGCTGTATCCTTTCTGGGAAAGCTTGTAAGAGAGAAAGTCAACCACTAGTTCCTGGTTGCTCTGAGACATTTTTATAAGAAGGATGGGTTCCACCAGTCTGTTGTCTAAAATACCTGTAGTAAAAAAGGTGGTTAGGTATACAGGGCCAATAGTATGATTAATTAATTCAGCTTGAGCGGGGTGAGGCGGGTGACTGGGAAGCAAAATCAAGCAAAGCAAGCATCAGATCAGATCAGATCAGTCGCTCAGTCGTGTCCGACTCTTTGCGACCCCATGAACCGCAGCACGCCAGGCCTCCCTGTCCATCACCAGCTCCCGGAGGTCACTCAGACTCACACCCATCAAGTCAGTGATGCCATCCAGCCATCTCACAGCAACAAAATATTTTCTGGATTCTGAGGCATTCTCTGTTGTGAAACCAGATTTTTAGCTTGATTAGTATGGATTTTTGTTTATCCCTAGGTAAGGAGATCATAAGGTCGATGATGTTGAGGGCGGAGTTTCTTGGAGATTTTTAGAGTCTCCATAGTTTGTATTGGAATTTTTTCTTCCCAGGAATTTTGTTGTTTCTTTTTTATTTTTAACGCCAGAGGCTCTCCTGGGGCGGACCTTCTGAAGAGGGAGCCAACTAATTTTTGTTGGATTTATCTGGAGAAATACAAGCATACCCTTTTCCCTGTAAGATTAATTTCCCAGATTTCCATTGTTTACTTAGCCCGTCTTGATACCAAATGGGCAGAGAAAGAGAAGTGTCTTTCAATTCCTAGAAATGTTTTTCTGCTTATGTCAAGATAACTGTTTGTGGTAAGTTTTAAAACATTTAAATAAAGCAGTATTAACAATAGTTATAGGATTAAAGAATATCTTGTTACATGAAACTCACAACAACACTATGTCATAAGGAAGGATGCCATTCTTCCTTTTTTTTTTTAAAATCAGTGGTTGGTTCTTCAGTGGATGGTTGGGATTCTGGTGTGCTTATGAGAGGAGGTGAGCTGAATGTCCTTCTATTGCACCTTTTTGTCTCTTTCTTCAAAACTTAGCTCTTTTAATAGAGAGTAATTTTAAGTAATCAAAGACTGCAAGTAATAAATTCTTCCTTCCTCCACTCTACTTTAGTTGTGTCTGTTGGTCTGACACCTTCTGAGAAGTGAACCAAGTTTTCAGGTGGCGATAGTACTTCACCCTTGATGGTCCCTCTTCAAAGAGAATGGTGTTACTCTTTTACTAATGGATAAAATAAGGCCAAGAGTTAAATCAGACTCCTTTTGTTACCTTAGTCTTTCTAACTTCAAAACTTGTACTCTTTAATCATAATGCAATATTTTTTAGCTATACTTCCAAAGTTTCTTAGAAAAATGCAGTGAAAAAATTGTATTAAGAGCCAAGAGACACTGTATTTTCATACACATTTACACGAAATTTATTCTCTGAAGCTGGGCAAGTAGTTTCAACTTTCTGGCTCTCAGTTTTCTCAACTTTAAAAATGAAGGGTTAATCTTGATTTTTAAAATCCTTACTTGAGTAATAATATTATGACTATCTAAAAATACAGAGAGAAATATAATTTGGAATTCCAAGGTAGGAGGGGATTTCTGAGTAGTTCTTGGAGCTCAATCTATAATAGTGGAGCTAATAGTGGCAGTGCCAAGTGAGAATGAATTAAGTAGGCTGTTTCAGATCTCTCATCTTCTATCCTTAATGTTAATCACCAGATGTAGCTTTCCAAACACCTATTTCTGAATACACAGGTTATGTGACTCATACAGTAGCTCCAATAAGACTTGAGAGGGTCAAGGATGAAACGACAATAAATGGAAACCAGACATTGGGTTTTAATGTGGGAGGTGCGTGTGGATATATGTGCAGCAAATCTGCTGCTCCAAATATGCTACAGGGTTATTATATACTTGATGCTTCGTTAAATAATGACCATCAAGAGTTACTATCCAATTAAGCTCACCTATGTAACATCACTTATGATTGTTTCATTATTTTGTGCCAATCATCTTCATAGACAATGCTTTTCCCATCAGCCCATTTATATTATTTTATGTTCCAAACGCTCCAGTTTTCTGGAAGGAGGAACATATTGCCATATGAAAAGATAATGGATCTGTACATCTGCTGAATATTCTTATTCTCAGAGAAAAACTTCATATGTACAAGAAAAATAATTCAACATGAGTTCTAAGATTTTTTTCTGTAGCTCCCCTTAGCTGTTATCTTTCTTTAAAACTGTATTATATAAATATCTAGGATTGAACAAAGCAATTTTTAACAGACGTTTACTGCAATTTCATAAACCTTTGTAAAACACCTAAAATTTGCCTGGATGGGTGGTAGGTTTTGGAGGGGATAATAGTGTATTGCATAAATGGACTCTGCTAGAAATATAGGTACATGTTAAAATAGTGAGTCTGCATATATAAACATTTTTTCCTAAAAGTTTTTTAATGATACAATATACACCATAGTCTCTTTTTTCCTTATGTATTAATTTTCTGGATAGATGGATTAAATAAATTCAATAAGTTTCTTTGCTGTAAGAATTTTTCCTTTAAAGTTATGAGAAGCCTAGACAGCATACTAAAAAGCAGAGACATTACTTTACCAACAAAGGTCAGTCTAGTCAAAGCTATGGTTTTTGCAGTAGTCATGTATGGATGTGAGAGTTGGACCATAAAGAAAGTTGAGTGCCAAAGAATTGATGCTTTTGAATTGTGGTGTTGGAGAAGACTCTTGAAAGTTCCTTGGACTGCAAGAAGATCCAACCAGTCAATCCTAAAGGAAATCAGTCCTGAATATGCATTGGAAGGACTGACATTGAAGCTGAAACTCCAATACTTTGGCCACCTGATGCAAAGAACTGACTCAATGGAAAAGACCCCAATGCTGAGAAAGATTGAAGGCAGAAGAAGGAGATAACAGAAGATGAGATGGTTGGATGGCATCACCAACTCAATGGACATGAGTTTGAGCAAGCTCCAGGAGTTGGTGTTGGACAGGGAGGTCTGGCGTGCTGTAGTCCATGGGGTTGCAAAGAGTTGGACATGACTGAGCAACTGAACTAAACTACATTATTAATCTTTAAGAAGATTTTTAATATGTACTATTTGCCAAACTTGTTTACCCTCTGAACTTTTTTTTTTTATACTAAACATAAGTCATTGAATATTCTATGAACTGGATTTTGGATAATAGTACATAAACAAATTTATTTTCACTATCCATATTCAAAGTGTAAACTACTTTAAAGTAGGATTATTCAAGAAGATTCATAGGGAAAATGAAATTAACCAAGATTGGATTTTCAGATTGTTTGAGATTTATATTCATTCTTTTTACAGACATCTTTTATATATAAGAAAGGAAAATGTGGTAATTATGTGATTCCTTATTCTTTTCCCTTTTATTCTTCCTTTCTCCTCTGCTAACTGGTCCTAGTGTTGATATTTACAGGACTCTGATCCAACTCTAGGAAGGCAATTGTCAAAGGAATTAATCCAAAAAAGCAAGCAAGCAATTTGTACAAAAATATTTATAACAGCACTATCTTAAGCAGTGGAAAAAGAGAAAAAATTTAAGGCCATAAATTTGGAGACAGTTAAGAAGTCTACAATGGAACACCACAGTCAGTTCAGTTCAGTCGCTCAGTCGTGTCCAACTCTTTGTGACCCCATGAATTGCAGCACACCAGGCCTCCCTGTCCATCACCAACTCCCGGAGTTCACCCAAACTCATGTCCATTGAGTCAGTGATGCCATCCGGCCATTTTATCCTCTGTCGTCCCCTTCTCCTCCTACCCTCAATCCCTCCCTGCATCAGGGTCTTTTCCAATGAGTCAACTCTTCACATGAGGTGGCCCAAGTATTGGAGTTTCAGCCTCAGCAACAGTCCTTCCAATGAACACCCAGGACTGGTCTCCTTTAGGATGGACTGGTTGAATCTCCTGCCACAAGGGCGCTGCAAAAGATAGACATGTGGACAAATGTGCTATAAGGTTTTGTATGTTAAAAAATATCAGTCAAACCTGTGGCGGATTCATTTCGATATATGGCAAAACCAATACAATATTGTAAAGTTAAAAAATAAAATAAAATAAAATAAATAAATAAAGAATTACTGATATAGAAAAAAAAAATCAGTCAAAAGTATGAATCCAAAATCATAGAAAGAAAGAAAGTGTGTTAGTGGCTCAGTCACGTCCGACTCTTTGCTACCCCATGTGCTGTAGCCCACCAGGCTTCTCTGTCCATGGAATTCTCCAGACAAGAATACTGGAGTGGGTTGCCATTCCTTTCTCCAGGGGATCTTCCTGACCCAGCGGTCAAAGCTGGGGCTCCTGCATTGCAGGTGGAGTCTTTACCATCTGGAGCCTGCTGATTACAATCTAAATTAGAGAGCTCGAAGAGTTATGTGGAAAATATAGTAGTGTATTTAATCATTTTTTGCATTAGGTTTTTGTTGTTTGGAATAATAATTGTAAAAGGAAAAAATGTCATCCAGTATCCCTCTCAAAGTTGGGTTTGGAAAGCAAATGTGGACATGGGCTTTGGAATGAGAGATATGAAAGGAAGCAGAGGAAGCAAGGCTACACATCAGGAGAAATTGAACCAATGCAGACCAATGTATCTTGGACCAATCCAGCAAGAGTTATGCAGGAATACTGCATCTCAGAAACTGTTTTCCTTAGATTGAAATGTTGAGAGCCCTTCAACTTCTGTTCTGCTCATCCAGCAGATATGAGCAGCCCTGAGAGGGATGTGATGTCAGGGAAGGTGGTTCTTTACACCTAAGGTGGACCCTGAAGGAGGTCAAATGTGGCAGCAATAATGACTACATTCCCCAGAACCAAGTAGCAAGGGTTCTTGAAAGGATTCTGGCAGAGCATCTCTGAATTTACCAAATATCCCTATTACCAAATTCTGCCAAAGTGCACTCAAATAACCTGAGACAGAAGCCATTACCAAAAGATTTTTTTTTTCCCTAGTTTTTGGAGGCTTTCCTTAGTGGCAACTCAGTAATGATTCCCTTTGCAGTAGTTTTAGTTCAAACTCTCAAATTGTTCTATGGTGTTCCAGACTGGAGTTACTACAGATTATACAGCGAGGTCCAAATGCCAGGCAGAGATGAAGATGAAGCTAGTATTTAACAATAACGGTCAGAAAACATTTGGCTCCTTTGAGACGGTAACATTCACAGTCACATTTTTGACACTTTGCAGAGGAATAACTGTGATTAGTTAGGATGGAGCAGAGATGATCTTCACTCATTTTTTGTACCATTTTTTCTCTCAGTTGTTCCCTGGGCAACTACCTCCTTCACAGTGAGGACCCAGAGAATTTTCTTTATTCTATTTGTTGCTTACTAATTAGTGCAAAAATCCATGATCAGAAAAATACCAACATTTTTAAGAAGGATAACTGACAGAGCCATGCTGAACCACGTTAGAACCAGAGATAAGAGAGAAAAATCTACAACATTGGCCTTATTTTTATTTAAAATTTTGATACTTTGTTCACCGTGGAGTTTTTGCACAAATTTTAAATTTTAAAAACACTGCATTAGAATATGATTTCTCTGAATTACTGAGCTCCTGGCACTCCTAAATTTTGCACTTTGTACTTACTTCACCCTAGTCCCAGTCCTGGTAATTTAAAAACCCTCTTTGTACAAAGTTTCTGATTGTTCCCGGTTGGCGTTGGGGAGGCATTGGTCTAGTAAAGGATGAATTCTCCATTACTAGAAGTGAAACACAATACTCAGAGACAGTAGTTTTGTATAATAAGAAGTGAAAGCTTTCAAATAGCCTGTGGAGTTTCTCTTATACATCAAGCAGAAAGCTCTCAGTTTCTAGAATATCAGACATGCTTTTTGTAACTCAGGGGACTCATGTCCCTGCCATGTTTAAATCATTCTCACTCATTAGCCTGATGGTGAAGCTCTGTGCTATTTATCTTGGCCTTCTCCCATTTTCTAGTACCTCAACTCCCAAGAAGGTATTAAATTTTCATTCCGGATACTGAAAAAAAAAGTGGCATTCTGAAGTAAGAAATAGATAAACCAATAAGTATTGGGGATATTTCCTTTTACTTTAGCATTTGTTGTTATGTGAAGAGTATAATCTTGACCATACAAATAATGTCACCAATCTCTATAAATTTTATAACAAAATTGTACTTAATAGTATACTTGATAACCTAAATAGTATCTAAAAATGACCAGCTATTATGTTTAGTACTGGGACATCTTTAGTGCATTAGGACATCTCTGTTGTATACTAAAAGATATATTTGAATTATATTATGAAATTTGGGGTAGAAAGACAGGAACCCATATGTATTACAGACAGCAGTAAGTATTTACTTCTTTTCCAGTTGCATTTTTTTAATGCAAAGCTGATATTAAGCATGTAATAGAAAGGTGCACCAGAGGATGGGAAGGCCTCTCCTTTCCATTTGAGTCCTGAATGTAACTGGGCTATCTTGAGACTTCTCTCTTTTATCCTGTCACATCCAAAATAAACTAATGTGCCACACCAAATAAAACAGAAAAATGTCTTGAAAAGCAATGGAAAACATTATTACATTTTATCGAGGTTACCCTGGGGAGTAACCTCATCATGCAAAATTCTGGGCAGGATAAATCACAGCTAGAATCAAGATTTTTTGGAGAAATATCAAATATACAGATGATACTACCCTAATGGCAGAAAGCAAAGGGGAACTAAAGAGCCTCTTGATAAAGGTAAAATGGGAGAGTGAAAAAGCTGGCTTAAAACTCAACTTCCAAAAAACTAAGATCATGGCAGCCAGTCCCCATCACTTTATGGCAAATAGATGGGGCAAACGTGAAAACAGTGGCAGATTTTATTTTCTTGGGCTCCAAAATTATTGCGAATGGTGAATGCAGCCATGAAATTAAAAGACTCTTGCTCCTTGGAAGAAAAGCTATGACAAACCTAGACAGCATATTCAAAAGCAGAGACGTCGCTTTGCTGACAAAGATCTGTATAGTAAAAGCTATACAATCATCATGTACAGATGTGAGAGTTGGACCACAAAGAAGGCTGAGCACTGAGCAATTGGTACTTTCAAATTGTGGTGCTAAAGAAGACTCTTGAGAGTCCCTTGGACTGCAAGGAGATCAAATCAGTCAACCTTAAAGGACATCAACCTTGAATATACATTGGAAGGACTGATGCTAAATCTGAAGCTCTGATACCTTGATGAATTCAATGCAAAGATCTGACTCATTGGAAAAGACCCTGCTGCTGGGAAAGATTGAGGGTAGAAGGAAAAGGAGGTGACAGAGGATGAGATGGTTGGATGGCCTCACCAACTCAATGAACATGAATTTGAGCAAACTCCGGGAGACAGTGAAGGAAAGGGAAGCCTGGTGTGTTGCAGTCCATGGGGTTGCAAAGAGTCAGACATGACTCAGTAATCAAAGAACATTGAGGTTACTCTGGGGAGTATTAAACAAACATCACACAGGAAAACATATTAAAATTTCCTTTACACATATTTAGTTCAGCCCAGTCACTCAGTCATGTATATTGGGTTGACCAAAACATTTGTTTGGGTTTTTTGTAAGATGTTATGAACAAACTTTTTGGCCAACCCAATATTTCCCTTAAACCCCTGCCTTACTTGTAATCACACGTTTTTGTTTCTCCAGCTCCCAACCAGAGCTCTCTGCTTCTGAGTTAGATTCTCCCTGGCTCTTCTTTGTCAATCCCAAATTCTCTGTTCCCCCCACTTTTTTGTTCCCTATTTTAATACTTTAAGGGCTTTTTGTTTGTTCCTTCTTTGCTCCCTACATTTTATTCTATTGCACAGCAAAATCACTCTCGTTATCTGACTTTTTTTCATTCTTTATCTGTACTTATAACTTCCAGCACCACTACCATCTAAATCAGCATAATGAAGAAGTATAGTTGAGCAACTAAAAATCTTTCTTTCACAAGCAGGAGAAGAGGAAAGATGGTGAACATTTGACTTTTAATGTTTTGACTTCTTTTATTACATCATTTTTTTCTGGTGATTGCTATCTTGTTTCATAGAGTTTAGGTTGGGAGCAAGTATCTAGATTCTACTGAGATCTACAGAGCTGATTGAACATTTATTATTTATACTCAAACATTATTAGTATACAATATTTTTATGCCAAATTTATAATGTATTATTTGATATGTAGACTTGGAGTAGATCCTATGTTTTTAGCATCCTTTTCATAGTTACTATGGTTATAGCATTTTGGGTCAGTTGTGTCAGAATCTTTGTCAATCCCTGGACTGTAGCCTGCCAGGCTCCTCCATCCATGGGATTTTCCAGGCAAGAATACTGAAATAGGTTGCCATTTCCTTCTCCAGGGGATCTTCCCAACCCAGGAATTGAACCCAGTTTCCAACATTGCAGGCAGATTATTTACCATCTGAGCCACCTGGGAAACCCCATAGTCACTGAATATGGTTAAATCTGACACCAAATAAGCTACATGTGTTAATTTTTTGTTGTAGTTGTGAAATTTTACACAACTGATGTTCATGTCAAGCTTCTGCCTTCCACAAATCAGTGCTTCACATATTTCTAAGCAGTCCTTGGGGGCTATGGTCAGGCAAGCTGTTGGAAGACTATACATGTATATGATACTCATCAAGCTCTTCTGTCAGAACAGGACCAGTGCCCAGTGAAACTTGTTTAAAACCATTTTTACTCAACCCATTACTCTAGACATCATCACAATATCAGGGGAAGGAAAATAACATTCCTATTTATTGTGTGATAGTTTTAAGAGAAACCAATAATTTGGCTACCTGATGCAAAGGGCCAAATCATTAGAAAAGACAGGTTGAAGGCAGGAGGAGAAAGGGACAACAGAGGATGAGATGGTTGGATGACGTCACTGACTCAATGGACATGAGTCTGGGCAAGCTCCGAGAGATGGTAAAGGACAGGGAAGCTTGGTGTGCTGCAGTCCATGGAGTCACAAAGAGCTGGACATAACTGAGCAACTGAATAACAACAACAATAGTGAGAAGCTTTGAATTGGCTTTTGTTATTTGGACAAAGGAGCCTGACGGGCTACAGTCCATGGGGTCGCAAAGAGTTGGACATGACTGAGCGACTAAGCACAGCACACAGCATTTGCTTTTAATTTTTATTGTCAATTCTTGTATTAGTCATGGTACAATCAGGGGATGGGAACCACGACAGCAGTTTGTCCAGGTAAATATAAGTATAAATGATTATAAATTAGACATAGGATGGCTAACTATTATAAGAGATAATAGAGAACTCAAAGTTATTCTGAGTAGCAGCTATAGAAAGAAGGACTCTTGGGACTTAGAAAAATACAATGAAAAAAGGGAGTTCTGGAAGAAAGGATCTCTTAACAGGTGAGAGTCAGATCCCTGATGGTTGTGGCTCCTGCACAAACATGCTACCTGATGCTGGGCTGAAGGGGAAAGTAGATGGAGGTCATCAGCTGCTGCAAAACTATGAGAAATTCCACTACTGGGAGAGACTTCTAGGACACTGTCCCATATCACCCTTCTCCAACACACACACACTGATTTTCTCACCATGGCATGAGAATCAGAGCCCTGGAAGAAGAGAACCTCTCTTCTTCCTTCAGCCTTGCAGTCTCTCCCAGCTTCTTGCATTGGCAGGACCTAACACCAAGCTAGCTTGCAAATGAGAAATGTGGTCTGCAAAGCCCAGTTCTGGTATCACAAAGCAGGGCCAAAAGAATGTGTGAAGATAAAAGGTAATAAATTAGGAACTAGAATGACCCAATTCATCATTGTCACTAAAGGAAGTTAACTCACTAAGCAGTATGACCTCACTTCTAGCATTTTTAATTTGGTTCATGATAGCTTGGATAACCTTTATGATATCAACAAACTTAAAAATGAAGTTTCTCAAATTTATACTAATTTTTATGATTTGTATGATTCAGAAGAGAAGGCATGTTAGATTAGCCATTGCTCATTTGTAAACATCATAAAATCAAGGAATGTGACTATGGGAAAATTTTTCAGCGATCAGCCTAGACAGTAGCATTCCATTATATATGGGAATGCTGACTATAGTTCACCATCTAAATTCCTTTTGAATACTTACTCATAATAACCAGAGTTTAGTTCATGAGCTGATCAACCATTTTTTTAAAATCTAGAAAGTTCTAATTTTCACAAAGTTTCTCCTTACTCTGTGCCAAAATCTGCTTCTTCTTAACTGCCTGCCACTAGGCCTCATTCTGTCATATGGAATGTACTAAAAGCTTCTGTTAAAACCGTTATGACAGACCTCCAAGTATTTGAAAGTTCTGTCTTATCTTGTCTCTAACTGTGTTCATTAACCATTCTTCTTATGGCAGCTTCTGTACCCCTACATCACCAAAGTCATGATCTTATAACCTAACCATTTCTTCGTAAAACTTCTTTTTAAATGTAATGCTCAGAAATGAACTTTATTAATTAGATATGATAGGACTGATTCAAAAGGCATGTAAATTACTTTTAAGATCTGAATACTATATTTCCATGAATGCTGCGTTAATATTTAACTGGCTTTTTCAATAATTACATCACATTTTTGCTTCAATTAACAAAACTAAAGCAAACTTCTCCCCCTCACCCCATTATTTAAAAAAAGCGAAGACTCTCTTTTTTCAAGAATCAAGGGGTCACATATATACTACACATGAGAAGATGTTCAACATTGCTAATAGGGAAATGTAAATTAAAACTACAATGAGGTATCACCTCATACTGGTTAGAATGGCCATCACCAAAAAGTCTACAAATAATAAATGCTAGAAGGGGTGTGGAGAAAAGGGAACCCTCCTATACTGTGGATGGGAACGTAAATTGGTACACTATGGAGTTCCACTATGGAGAACAGTATGGAGATTCCTTAAAAATCTAAAAATAGAGTTGCCACATGATCCTGCAATCCACCTCTGGGTGAACATCCAGAAAAGACAAAAACTCTAATTTGAAAAGATGCATGCACTCCAATGTTTATAGAAGCACTATTCACAATAGCCAAGACAGGGAAGCAAAGTTAATGTCCATTAATAGATGAATGGATAAACAAGATGTGCTTATATACAATGGAATATTCAGTTCAGTTCAGTTGCTCAGTCATGTCTGACTCTTTGTGACCCCATGAATCTCAGTGTGCCAGGAATGGAATATTACTCAGCCCTAAAAAGAATAAAATAATGCCATTTGTAGCACCATGGACAGACCAAGAGCTTATCATATTAAGTGAAGTAAGTCAGAGAGAGACAAATATTGTATAATATCACTTATATGTGGAATCTAAAAAAGAATAAGCAGGTGAACTTGTTTATAGAAAAGAAACAGACTCACAGACACAGAGGGTGGGCTTGTGTTATCAGAGGAGAAATCTGGGGGGGTTGGGTGGAGGGGGTGAACTGGGAGGTTGGGATTGGCATATGCACATTTCTGTATGTAAAATAGATAATCAAAGACCTACTGTATAGCATAGGGAACTATATGTAATACTCTGTAATAACCAATATGGGAAAAGAACCTGGAAAAGTAGATATATGGATGTATATAACTAAATCACTTTCCTGTATGCTGAAATTAACATAACATAGTGAATCAACTATATACCAATACAAAATAAAACATTTAAAAATTATACATATATAGCATATCTTATTCTAAGAATAATATCGTTTTAAGTACTAAATCATTCTTCACTTCCTCTAAAACAACTCTCTCAATTGGGATGGCAGGAAGAGTCGGGGTAGAAGCTTTCCTTGATCTTCCAAGTCTCCTCATAAGCTTTTAAGATGTATTTGCTTTAGAACTGGGGAAAGCAGAATTTACCTGGGACTACAATGTAAAAAGTGAAAGTTGGATATTAAGCTAAATTATTTTTTAATTCCTCCTCAGGTAGGGTTCATGACATATTTATTTTTTCTATTTTACCTAAGATAATGTGAAATATGCCAGGACACAAATGATCCCTCACAAAGCAGCATTTTGTAATGAGTGTTGCTTTCTTTGTTTTGCCTATTCTGGGTTTAGAATCTTGATCATGGCTGTTAAGATCCAAAGAAGTCTTGAAATCTGTTTCTAGTGACATCTGGCAGGGCTATTTTATTTAGTTGAAGGCAAGAAAAGGATTTGACTGAACATGATAATTCATGCCTAAAATATATTTTAATATATGTATAATGATCATGTAAATGAATGAAATACTTATTTTACTACATGGAAATCTAAGTACTGACAGCAATGCGTGAGCTGGATTCTCTTAACCTAGAGTTTTGTTCCTTCAAATGGCTGTTGAGAATTCCTTTACCTCCTGCAAGTCTTTGCTTAAACGTTGCCTTATCAATGAGGCTGACTTGAACAACTATTTTTTTTTCTAAAAACTCTTTATTTTGTATTGGGGTATAGCTGATTAATAATGTTGTGATAGTTTCAGGTGAACAGCAAAGGGACTCAACCATACATATACATGTATCCATTTTCCCACAAACTCCCCTCCCGTTCTGGCTGCCAAATAACATTGAACAGAGTTCCATGTGTTCCATGGACAACAGTAGGTCCTTGTTGTTCATTTTAAATACAGCAGTGTGTACATGTCCATCCCAGACTCCCTAACTATCCTTTCCTTCCTCCACTCCCCTCAACTAGAAAGACTGTGAGTCTCTTTCTGTTTGAACAACTTTGTAATATCGTGAATCACCCCTTCTGCCACCTTTTTCTTCCTTTTCCTACTGAACTTTATCTTCTTCCACAGTATTTAGCATTTTCTAACTTACTATATCATTTACATATTCCTTGGGTTTAATGCTTGATGCCAATCATTTCTCCCCTCCTCCTCCCAGCCCCTCATTGTAAGTTCCCTGAGAGCAGGTATCTTTGTCTCCTTGTTTTCTTTATACCCTGATGTAACACAATAAATATTTGTTGAATTAACAACATTAACTTTCAGTCTCTTCTCACAAACTGGTGATAATTATTGGCGTTAACGGTATATTCTTTGTTCTGGTCGGGCTGAATTTTCTTTTTCTCGATTGTCCAAATTTTGTAGCTTCTTTTATGTGCAACCAATGTTATTTTACACTTTAAGACTGCCCTGATTGATATTTTTGTTGTTTTAGTCTCTTCTCAAGTTCTGTAAAATTAAATAAAGTACATCTTTTAATTAATTGAACCTGAGGCTTTGCTTGCCTTTGATATGCTCTGCAAAATGCAGACATCTGGCTCAGTCTGCCCTGCAGCTTCTTCTAACTGAATCAGCTCCATCCTCAGCCTTCTTTACTAGTCTCTGGGGAAGGAAACACTTTATAATTGTCCTCTTTGATAAGAAAAGTCACATTCTGACCGGAAGCTACAATGACACTCATGTCTTAGGATGCAGTGCTGTGGTACTACCTGTAGAACACCATTAGGCATCCTTTTTGTGCAAGCAGTAACACTGGATCATTACTGCTTAGCCATTTCCTCTCTGGCTTCTGACCAACCCAACCGCCTTGTGTAAAATCTCCTGTGTTAGTTAATTTGGGCTGCTACCACAAAGAATAGGCTTGGTGGCTTTTAAACAGCGTGTTCTCAGTCATGTCCGACTCTTTACGACCCCATGGACTGTAGCCCTCCAGGATCCTCTGTCTATGGAATTTCCCAGGCAAGAATACTGGAGTGGGTTTCCATTTCCCTACTCCAAGGGAATTATTATTCCTACAACAGGAATTATTTCTCATGGTTCTGAAAGCTGGAAGTCCGAGTTTAATATGCTAGTACTGTTGAGTACTAGCGAGGACCCTCTTCAAGGTTGTAGACTGCCTACTTCTCATTGTATCCTCTGCTGGCAGAGAGCAACGTGGGGGAGCAAACTCTCTCTTGACTCTTACAATGCCAGGAGAGGTCGACCTGCATGGACTCATCTAATTCTAATTACCTTTCAAAGGTCTCACCTCGTAATGCCATTCATTTAAGGGATATGGTTTCAGCACGAATTTTGAAGGGAGCACAAATAATCAGTCTATAACACCCTCTTCCCCATTATTCATGTTACTGATCTGTCCACCCTTCAGATATCAATTTAAATGTTACATAATTCCCCAAGAACTTTTCCTGGGCCATTTATGCTGGATAATGACGCTTTATTCAAATACACTGTGTCCTGGTTATATCTTCACGATACATAACTCATAATATGTACTGTTTATTATCTGTTACTGTCGTTGGACACTGAACTGTAACCTCCAATATGTCTGTTTCATGTGCCCAGTCCAAGGATAGTACTAGAGCAGTCATCCAAAATAAAAATAGACCTGAGGGCATATCAGCATGTTGTCAATTTATAAAACTTATTCAACATATGTGATAAGTTGGCCTAAAGTGAAAGTGAAACTGAAGTCACTCAGTCATGTCCTACTCTTTGTGATCCCATGGACTGTAGCCTACCAGGCTCCTCAGTCCCTGGAATTTTCCAGGCAAGAGTACTGGAGTGGGTTGCCATTTCCTTCTCCAGGGGATCTTCCCAACCCAGGGATTGAACCCGGGTCTTCTGCACTGCAGGCAGATGCTTTACTATCTGAGCCACCAGGGAAGCCCAAGTTGGCCTAAATTGGTGCTTATTTAGGTGTAGGTCTGTATGAGTGAATGTCGACATTCTAGGAATCAGCAAACTGAAATGGACTGGAATGGGTGAATTTAACTCAGAGGACCATTATATCTACTACTGCGGGCAGGAATCCCTCAGAAGAAATGGAGTGGCCATCATGGTCAACAAAAGAGTCTGAAATGTAGTACTTGGATGCAATCTCAAAAACGACAGAATGATCTCTGTTCATTTCCAAGGCAAACCATTCAGTATCACAGTAATCCAAGTCTATGCCCCAAGCAGTAACGCCGAAGAAGCTGAAGTTGAACGGTGAAGACCTACAAGACCTTTTAGAACTAACACCCCAAAAAGATGTCCTTTTCATTATAGGGGACTGGAATGCAAAAGTAGGAAGTCAAGAAACACCTGGAGTAACAGGCAAATTTGGCCTTGGAATACGGAATGAAGCAGGGCAAAGACTAGAGTTTTGCCAAGAAAATGCACTGGTCATAATGAACACCCTCCTCCAACAACACAAGAGAAGACTCTATACATGGACATCACCAGATGGTCAACACCGAAATCAGATCGGTTATATTCTTTGCAGCCAAAGATAGAGAAGCTCTATACAGTCAGCAAAAATAAGACCAGGAGCTGACTGTGGCTCAGACCATGAACTCCTTATTGCCAAATTCAGACTTAAATTGAAGAAAGTAAGGAAAACCACTAGATCATTCAGGTATGACCTAAATCAAATCCCTTATGATTATACAGTGGAAGTGAGAAATAGATTTAAGGGCCTAGATCTGATAGATAGAGTGCCTGATGAACTATGGAATGAGGTTCGTGACATTGTACAGGAGACAGGGATCAAGACCATCCCCATGGAAAAGAAAGGCAAAAAAACAAAATGGCTGTCTGGGGAGGCCTTACAAATAGCTGTGAAAAGAAGAGAAGTGAAAAGCAAAGAGGAAAAGGAAAGATATAAACATCTGAATGCAGAGTTCCAAAGAATAGCAAGAAGAGATAAGAAAGACTACTTCAGCGATCAATGCAAAGAAATAGAGGAAAACAACAGAATGGGAAAGACCAGGGATCTCTTCAAGAAAATCAGAGATACCAAAGGAACATTTCATGCGAAGATGGGCTCGATAAAGGACAGAAATGGTATGGACCTAACAGAAGCAGAAGACATTAAGAAGAGATGGCAAGAATATACAGAAGAACTATACAAAAAAGAGCTTCATGACCCAGATAATCATGATGGTGTGATCACTGACCTAGAGCCAGACATCCTGGAATGTGAAGTCAAGTGGGCCTTAGAAAGCATCACTACGAACAAAGCTAGTGGAGGTGATGGAATTCTAGTTGAGCTATTTCAAATCCTGAAAGATGATGCTGTGTAAGTGCTGCACTCAACATGCCAGCAAATCTGGAAAACTCAGCAGTGGCCACAGGACTGGAAAAGGTCAGGTTTCATTCCAATCCCAAAGAAAGGCAATGCCAAAAAATGCTCAAACTACTGCACAATTGCACTCATCTCACACGCTAGTAAAGTAATGCTCAAAATTCTCCAAGCCAGGCTTCAGCAATATGTGAACCGTGAACTTCCTGATGTTCAAGCTGGTTTTAGAAAAGGCAGAGGAACTAGAGATCAAATTGCCAACATCCTCTGGATCATGGAAAAAGCAAGAGAGTTCCAGAAAAACATCTATTTCTGCTTTATTGACTATGCCAAAGCCTTTGACTGTGTGCATCACAATAAACTGTGGAAAATTCTGAAAGAGATGGGAATACCAGACCACCTGATCTGCCTCTTGAGAAATCTGTATGCAGGTCAGGAAGCAACAGTTAGAACTGGACATGGAACAACAGACTGGTTCCAAATAGGAAAAGGAGTACGTCAAGGCTGCATATTGTCACCATGTTTATTTAACTTATATGCAGAGTACATCATGAGAAATGCTGGACTGGAAGAAACACAAGTTGGAATCAAGATTGCTGGGAGAAATATCAATAACCTCAGATATGCAGATGACACCACCCTTATGGCAGAAAGTGAAGAGGGGCTAAAAACCCCTTGATGAAAGTGAAAGTGGAGAGTGAAAAGGTTGGCTTACAGCTCAACATTCAGAAAACAAAGATCATGGCATCTGGTCCCATCACTACATGGGAAATAGATGGGGAAACAGTGGAAACAGTGTCAGACTTTATTTTTCTGGGCTCCAAAATCACTACAGATGGTGACTGCAGCCATGAAATTAAAAGATGCTTACTCCTTGGAAGGAAAGTTATGGCCAACCTAGATAGCATATTCAAAAGCAGAGACATCACTTTGCCAACAAAGGTTCGCCTAGTCAAGGCTATGGTCTTTCCTGTGGTCATGTATGGATGTGAGAGCTGGACTGTGAAGAAGGCTGAGCGCCGAAGAATTGATGCTTTTGAACTGTGGTGTTCGAGAAGACTCTTGAGAGTCCCTTGGACTGCAAGGAGATCCAACCAGTCCATTCTGAAGGAGATCAGCCCTGGGATTTCTTTGGAAGGAATGATGCCAAAGCTGAAACTCCAGTCCTTTGGCCACCTCATGCGAAGAGTTGACTCATTGGAGAAGACTCTGATGCTGGGAGGGATTGGGGGCAAGAGGAGAAGGGGATGACAGAGGATAAGATGGCTGGATGGCATCACTTACTCAATGGACGTGAGTCTGAGTGAACTCTGGGATTTGGTGATGGACAGGGAGGCCCGGCGTGCTGTGATTCATGGGGTGGCAAAGAGTCGGACACGATTGAGTGACTGATCTGATCTATATCTCTTATCTCTTAGAGACTGTTAATATATACTTCATTTATTCTTGTAGTTGGTAACTTATTAATGGATACTTTCTGGATTAGAAGCCCAGGACAAATCTGGGAACATTTAGCTGTCTCCATTTATAATATTTTTATGATTGTATTTACTGTCTTTATTATGATGTGGCCATGGATGTTTGATGAGGGAGCACCATTGTATATATATGGGATATCTGCTTTAAGTAATTTGTTGTATATAGAAAATACATTCAACAGTTTACATAGATTAGTAATTAAATGTGAACACATTTAATGCAAAAAATTCCTAGCATAAATATTGGAAGCATACTTATGTTCAATAAAATCTTTAAAGAATTGAGTAGTCCATTGCACAACTTATACTAGAAGGTACGCATATTATAATCTATTTTGAATAAAACAGTATGTCTCTATATGCCCTATCTCATTTAACATTAATTCTATGAATTCAGTATTATTATTTTTTTTATTTTTGTTTTTCTTTCACAAAATGAAAGAGTTAATTAGGGGTTAAATAATTTACCGAAGAAAGCAACAGAACTGTGACAAATTGATCTTAACCATTTTGCCCTACTCTTCTAGTATGTGTGTGTGTTAGTCACTCAGTCACGTCCAACTCTTTGTGATTCGATGGACTAGCTCACTAGGCTGCTCTGTCCATAGAATTCTCCAGGCAAGAATACTGGAGTGGGTTGCCATCCCCTTCTGCAGGGTATCTTCCCAACCCAGGGATGGAACCTGGGCCTCCCGTATTGCAGGCAGATCCTTTACCATCTAAGTCATCAGGGATGGACAAAATCACTGAGGGGGCACTCATCTAGAAGATTACACAAATGATCATTTCCTGGTATCATTGCTTATGAAAGTTAGAAGTTTTAGTAGATGGAACATAGAAACAGCATTAAATGAATTTGCTTTACTTTTTTGCTTTGTCTAAAAATGAAGGTATGGGTCTTCCAATGAAGAAGGCAGTAAATAGAGTTTTCATATAATTTGAGGACAGCATCCATATTTCCTTCTAGACATTTGAGTCAGAGCTGGGATGGGCAGGACAATGTAGAACCAAATTTGTGAGTTTGTATTCATTGCCTTCTCCAATATTGTTCATCTATCACCTTGCACTCCTGTCAAGTCAAGGTTACGGAATGTCTATTCTGTAGTCCAAATATCATGCACAAAATATCCATAAGTAGTTTGTTTTCATGGGACTAATTCATTTTTATAGCTGTTCCCCTGAGGCCCTAAACAGAACTGACACTGAAGATGGGATTTCCAAGGTGATTATATCTGACAGATAGCCAAAAACATGAGACAGACATTGAAAAATTATAATAACTTGAAATCCAGAGCTAATATTCCTTCATTTCCTACTGTGTTTAGTTTGACATTTTAAAAAATACAAATCTAAGCTATTGAAGTGATTTGTGTTACATTTCTGTTTGCAAATGCTTATTTTTCCTTAGAAAGTTTCTAACCTTTGAGTTGACTGACAGCAAGTTGAGTCTTTTATAAGAGAGGAGAGAAGACAACAAGACAAATTAGTTCTGTGCCTTTCTGCTTTAAGGAACAAACACCAGTAACTACGTTCTGATCTAACTAATTTTTAATCAGATGCTCAACTTTTGGTCAAATGCATTCTTTATGTGTAAACTGTATGCAGTTAGCATGACTATAGTAGCTATGAGCTCTTAAAAGACCAAAGAAAATGAATTGCTTTGATTGACATCATGGTCTAAATAATTTTGAAAGTATTCTGCTTCTGTACAGGCGGCCTTTGGGAAAGTGTTCACCAAATGGTTAAACAGAAAGGCCCCGGGCACCCAAGCTGGGATATGGTGTTGGGAAGGAGAATGTGTAGGTCTAAACAGAAGGATCCCAAAGGGAGAGTTTTAAATGTTGTATCAAGCCTGGAAGCTGTTCTGTTCTCATCTTGCCAAAAGCTGGAGTGAGATATGAAACTCTTCCAGCTGCTACATTAAACCTTAAAAAAAAAAAAAAAAACAAACTACACAAAGCTGTAAACAGAGAAGGGTCATCTCCTTGCAGCTGGCAGCTGCCGTAGCCATTTGACTCAGTTTCCACACAAGTATGTCAAAGCTTAAGATGAAATAAAGGAGGAGTGTGTAATTTTTTTGTTTTAGAAGGGCAGAGCTTTCCTTATGACAAGAACTTCAGACAAATCACCACTTTCTAGTCTTCTTCGAACACTGATAAAGAATCTGTGCTGAAAGAGTAGACTTGGAGCAGATACAGACAGAATTAGGTAACTTCTTCATTTATTATCAGAAATATGATGACAGGGGGTTGCTCCTGTTAAAATAGACAGGAATGGGATTCAGTGAGGATGCTCAGCAGATACCCATAGGGCCTGACGTAGACCTAGGTGTTTTCCAAGTGGCTAAGGGTTTTACTACATTCTTATGAGGAGAGGTTGATTAATCAATCAGTACCAAAACAATACTGTTTAGTTTTTGAAGCTTATTGTGTTGCAGTTGACAAATACATAATGTGTGCTTTGTTCATTCTTAGTGAATATTTTGAATGTCTTTGAATTCCAAGTTCCAAATTAGAGAATTCCAAGTTATCTACAACAATACCTAAAAAAGCTAAAATACTCTGGCATTAACAATACTTAGAAAAATTAAAGGATTGTTAACAATACTAGGTATTGGTAAAGGTAAATACTTGAATTGAATGGATCTCTAAACAGTATTCAGTGTGAGAAAGTAACTAGATGACCTTCTTAAATATTTCAGAGTGGTGGGGGAATAAGGTCAAATCCTGTCAGTGTTACAAATTACACAAGTGACTATTATGTTTTGTGATGCAATGCCAGTTAAAATAGGAGGAGGCAGCTGCTCTGCAGAATGTAAACTAAACTGCCAGTTGTTCAAGGGGGTTGCTAGAAGACCTGCCGCTTCCTAGGTAATAGCACACAAGCCTCCTCTTGATATAACAGAGTACAACATTCCTTTGGTGCCAACATGTAAAGTATTTTCCTACTTTACAGGAATATGATTTTATATGTGATTGCACACAGTTGCACATGTATTTTTTTCAGCATTTTTAGAGAAGGACATTGTGTTTTAGAGAATGGTATTTTCAGAAGGCTTGGAATAGTACATGATCAGGAACACAAACACAATTATGTGTTATTTGCATACTGAAATATCAGACAAGTAACTTGTCTTCAGGGAAAGAGCAGTTTCTCATAATCTGAGTTCGTGTGAAGTGATTACCAACTGCATTTGGACAATTAGGTCAAAAGTGAATTCTTCCAAATAGCACTCAGCAATTTCTTTATTGCAGATAGTGTTTTATTTACTAGCGCTGTCAGAATTCAAAAGCTGAACTTCAGTAATTGTTGATGTGGCACTTTATAAATAGCATAAATCAATTGAAAAATGAATTACTCATGGTTTGTGACCAAAATAAAGTAACAATGATAAACCCATCACACAACTGTCTAGGAATGGGAGAAAATGTGACTAGGGAGAAATATTGGTAACAGATTATGCAAACAGAGAAAACTATGGCTTTGGAAGAAAAAATACAACTTTTACATGAAATATTTGTTTACTCTAGAACTGCTCTGAAGTATGGTATGTTGAGTATTTTGGACCTTTCAACATAAAATACATGTTAAGTGTGTTTACATTTACAGCTGATTGGTTGAAAGACATACTCTGGATGAAGTGATATGGTTTATTGGGTGAATATTTTCAAATGCCCTTTGATTCTAAATTGATTCAAAAGCATGCTTTGTTTTTTTTTTTTTTTTAAACCACATTGTAAAGAGCATTTTGCTAAAAATTGAATCCCCTGTGGAATCATAATGCTTGAAGGAGTTGTAAAGGTTATAGAATGAGGTTTCTAGTTAAATATTCATGACAAGGTCTTGCTCCTTCTGAATGATGGTATGCATATATATTTTTCTTATTGTTCAGTTATGCCTATACACATATATAGTGTTGGGAGAAAAAAAGAAATTGAGATCCAAAGGGTCATGCCAATTCATAAATTTATAATTAACTGATTTTATGGTTAAGCAAAGGAAATACCCTGAATGCATGCAGGTAGCCAGCAAGTAGCTACGATATTACAATAGATTTTTAGCTTTATTTATATGGAATTACCGGAGGAGACAATGGCAACCCACACCAGTACTCTTGCCTGGAAAATCCCATGGACGGAGGAGCCTGGTAGGCTGTAGTCTATAGGGTTGCTAGGAGTTGGACACGACTGAGTGACTTCACTTTCACTTTTCACTTTCATGCGTTGGAGAAGGAAATTGCAACCCACTCCAGTGTTCTTGCTTGGAGAATCCCAGGGACTGGGGAGCCTGGTGGGCTGCCATCTATGGGTTGCACAGAGTCAGACACAACTGAAGTGACTTAGCGGCTTAGCATATGGAATTAAAGCTACAGTTACATATCATCCTACCTTCAGTGAATGATCACAGATATTCAGTTTGCACCAGTAGCTACATTGAGCTTACTGTGAGGTTTTATTCTTCATAATTCTTTATCAGTACTTCCTAAGGTTACCCCTGACAGTATTTCTAATGTATTTGATTAGCCAACTTTTTCAACATTCCTCAGTGAGGTTAGTTCAAGTTCAGCTTTCTCACAACAGGCAATCTCTGACATTTCATTGCTTGCTCAAGTATTTGGATCTTGTGCATTTAGCCTTGTGTTCTGTCTGATGCCCCCACAATGCCAGGCACATATGAGGCACTCAGTAAATACATGCTAAAATGAAACAAGAGTCTCCCACAGACAGCAGATTCACTGGCTAGAATTCCCTCTCTGTTAACTATAGAGCTTCTCTTTTTTCATGCTCTTCTATTTCAATATTGCAGAACACACAACAAAAGCTGCCTTTATGACACTGTCTTCTCACCCTACTTCACACCTCAGCCAAGTCATGGTAGGTAGTCAAAGTATTTACAGTGGTTTTGTTGGACCAAGAGAGACAGTTAAGAGAAGGGAAAATCCCTGTACTGTTGATGCCTGGCAGTCCTCTTGTCTCCCTCCTCTGCGGCCCCTACCTTTGCACATTCCTGTTTGGAGACCTTTGGAGCAGCGGCTCCAATAAAATATGCGTCAGGCGAAGTGGAATCTCCACATCAGCCGCAAATAGTTACTCTACAAGAGATGTGCGCATGCATTCAAAGGGGGAAGACTGAATGCATTTCCAAAAGAAATTTCATTCCATTTTATGATTAACCTACAAAAATACTGTTTCTAGTATGCTTTAGTAGCACTATGGAGAAACTGCATCATGGTGGTCTAGCTCTGAAAGTTACCTTCCATCTCAAAAACATTGTTTCTAATTTTTGTGTCTTTAAAAAAATATGAAAAAAGCTTTAAGTTTCCCTAATTTTGATATATAAAACTCTGTAACTTGAACTGTTAATAAAAGAAAGGATTTAAGTGTATGCTCGAGTGTGCCACTTAAATCTCCCCACTGGGACTGACACACTTGTTTTCAGCTGCTGGCAGTACTGGCTGATGGCTGTGATCTGAATCCTTCTCTAGGAATCTCCTGCCTTCAGAGGAAGCTGCCTCACTTAATGTGACATCCAAGATTGCACCTCCCCTCTGAGATTTGATCTTGATCGAGTGACTGGTCAGTGGAGTCAAACACCTGGGCCCCTGGCTTCCTTTGGGGCAACTCTGAGAGACCATCCCAGCACTGGGGCTCCTGGGAGGCATTTGTGGCAACTGCTTTCAGCTTAACTCCTTCCTTTGTCCAATCCTGCTCCCCTTACTCCCTTGGGAATGTTGTTCCCACAGACATGCACCCCCAAATCTCTTTCACATGATCTTTCCTGTCACAGGCTGAAATAGAGAAAAATAATTTACATATTACTTCTGTCCACTTAGACGGTAAAGTGTCTGCCTGCAATGTGGGAGACCCGGGTTCGATTTCTGGGTCGGGAAGATCCCTTGGCAAAGGAAATGGCAATCCACTCCAGCACTTTTGCCTGGAAAATCCTATGGACGGAGGAGCCTGATAGGCTACAGTCCATGGGGTCGCAAAGAGTCAAACATGACTAAGTGATTTTACTTTCACTTTCTGTCCACTTAAGGTGAAATAACCTCTCATGACTCCTAAGACTTCTTCTTACTTATAGGATAATTATCTTAGCATTTACACAATTTAAACTTTTATTCAAATAATATGTATACCTGGTTTAAAAAGACAAATAATATTACAATATTTATAGTGGAAATGGCAGTGCCCATCCTAGGCCTCTCTTAGAGCTTATATTACAATTGCATTGATTTTAAAGTTATAGTCATTATTTGCTGACTTTCTATTATAAAGAATAAAGATTTAAACTTCCTTTACTCCTCCATATTCCCCACTATCCATTCTTTCATTAGCCAATTTAGAAAATAAGCAGTCATTGTTTAAATTATCATTAAATGCACTCTTCTCATAATAATCTTTACTGCTGAGCCACACAGTATAGTTTGGTTACATTTCTTTTCTTTCTTAAATAACATTTTTCCCCGGAGGCTAGTAATTTCCTTCTATTTTAAAAAATTTTGATTGTTTATTTTTCTTGTACTTATTGCTAATTAATTCCCCAACTTTATGTCAAGGGCCTCTCAGGATGATAAAGCATATAGATCATTGTTCAGTTCTATTCCATGCCCTCTGTCCCTTGGGGACATTTGTCTTGGTGCCCTCTATTCTTCTTCTGCTGCTGCTGCTAAGTCGCTTCAGTCGGGTCCGACTCTGTGCGACCCCATAGATGGCAGCCCAACAGGGTCCTTCTGTCCCTGGGGTTCTCCAGGTAAGAACACTGGAGTGGGTTGCCATTTCCTTCTCCAATGCATGAAAGTGAAAAGTGAAGGTGAAGTCGCTCTACCCCAATCTAAACTTCCTGTTCTTCATGCCTGGGACATCAATTGTCATCTTGATCTTCTTCACCCTTGCCCTGGGATTTGCCTTTCTCTAGTGTTGAATTCTAGGTACCTTAGATTACTTGCTTTCCTTTTTCTCAGCGTATACCTTTATTTTGCTGAAGTTGTTCTCCAGAACTCTCCTGAGAATGTAAATTGTTGAAACTGTGAATATCTGCTGCTACTGCTGCTAAGTCGCTTCAGTCGTGTCCGACTCTGTGCGACCCCATAGACGGAAGCCCACCAGGCTCCCCCGTCCCTGGGATTCTCCAGGCAAGAACACTGGAGTGGGTTGCCATTTCCTTCTCCAATGCATGAAAGTGAAAAGTGAAAAGTGAAAGGGAAGTCGCTCAGTTGTGTCCAACTCTCAGCAACCCCATGGACTGCGGCCCACCAGGCTCCTCCGTCCATGGGATTCTCCAGGCAAAAGTACTGGGGTGGGGTGCCATTGCCTTCCCCTAAACTTGTTTTTATTCTACTCTCACACTGCTGCTGCTAAGTCACTTCAGTTGTGTCCAACTCTGTGTGACCGCATAGACGGCAGCCCACCAGGCTCCCCCATCCCTGGGATTCTCCAGGCAAGAACACTGGAGTGGGTTGCCATTTCCTTCTCCAATACATGAAAGTGAAAGTGAAATCTCTCTGTTGTGTCCGACTCTTTGCGACCCCATGGACTGCAGCCTACCAGGCTCCTCCATCCATGGGATTTTCCAGGCAAGAGTACTGGAGAAGGGTGCCATTGCCTCCTCCACTCTCACACTAGTTTGGGTATATAATTATGGGTTGTAAATACTTTTTAAAAAGAAATTTGAAGTTGTATCTCCATTACTGTTTTGAGAATTATAAGGCCATTCTGATTCTTCACTATTGGGACATGACTTGTTTTGTTTGTTTTTTCTCTTTTTCCTGCTCATATTCTTTCTTCTGAGGAACCTCTATTTACTCCAGGTGTTTTAAAATTTAATAATAAGGTAGCTTGTTGTGTATCAGTTTTTACTCATTGGACTGAGAACTGTCTGAACTCTTTCAACCTGAAAACTTGTATACTTCAATTCTGAGAAAATTCCTAGTATCTTTTATTATAATTTCCTCTTATTTCTAGGTTATTTTATTCCGGAATTCCTACTAAATATCTGTATCTTCTGAAATGATCCATTTATTATAATTTTTTTCTAATATTGTCCTTGTCTTTGTGACTTTCATTTTATTTTTAAATTTAATTTTACTCCACAGGTGATTTACTTTATCTCTCTAACTTGATAAATTCTGTTATATTTTTAATTTTTAAGGGCTCTTTATTGTTCTCTTAATGTTGTCCCACTTTTTAAAAGTAGCATTCTATCCTTGTTTCGTGAATGCCACATCTCTTATCTCTTGAAGGAGATTTATTATAGTTGCTTGCAATTTTCTTCTGCTCCTTAATATGGTAACATGGTCTTTGTTTTCTTTAATTTTCTTATTTCTTTATTTTGGTTTGGTCTTGTAAGTCAGATTCCCTCTACTTATGAATTATGTTTTTTAGTCATTCATTTATATTTAAAAGTGAGACACTAAAAGATAAGTTGGAATTTCTCTGTGCACTGGTGGACCTTGTCGACGGATGGGACTCCCTGTGAGTGACTAGACGTAGCAGACCATTTCTTTGGCAACACCAACTGTCAGTGTTGATAAGCATTTTCTCATGGACTTATCAGATTCTTTGGAGGGATCTTCCAATCTCCTGCCTTGTGTGCAGGAGGAGGGGTATATGAGATAGGCAACAGTGTTCTGAGAGTTGATGAGAAAAACGCTATCTTCCACTGAGAATACACAATTTTGATTTCATTGATTCCTTTACTTACTCCTGTTGCCTCCCAGTAGAGCCTCTTGGGTTTATGATCTCCAGAGAATAATCCATTTGGCCAGGGGAGAGAAGAGAGGAGCCCAAATATTCTTCATTCACTTAACAATCCAGTTGTTTCAGCCTCAACTTACATAATACGATCTCAGAGATAGCTGGTTCTTCTAAGATTTTTGTGGGACTCTGAACTAGGGATTAGTTTATCTCTTTTCTTTGATATAAATTTATTTTAATTGGAGGCTAATTACTTTACAGTAATTAATTACAAAAGTAAAGTAAGTAATTACTTTACAGTATTGTATTGGTTTTGCCATACATCAACATGAATCCCCCATGGGTGTACATGTGTTCCCTTAATGACCTCCTCACACTGCCCCTGGCATCTTCCCTTTCTACCCAGGCACTCAGCAGAAAGAAGGCTGAAACCTAAGCCATGTATTTTTTTTTTCCCAATTTTGTTGACTTATACTTTTACCTGTTCTCTCCTGTTCTCTTTGTCTCTGTGACTTTGTGCATTTTACTGTAATTTCAGTGATTTTCAGGAGGAAGCAGAGATTCTTGGTTGTGTTCAATCTTAATGGCTAACAGGACATTTATGATTATTTCTTTAATTCTGTCTTCCTTACTCCACATCTATCTGGTTGACTATTGAATTTCTAGGAACAAAGCAAGGACTAGCACATGCAGGAGGCACAATACATTTTTGTTAAATAAATTAAGGGATATAATTTTATTTTAGTATCTGTCCAGATGCAATGTAACTGAAACTCTCCTCAATTTATAAATGTTTTGGTAATGTCAGGAAGGAAATTTCTAGAAATTTAACAAGGTTGGGTTATCAAAGAAGAGTAAAACTTTAGGGATGCAATGGTATGATTAGTTAAGACCAGCTCTGTTATGAGAAATTCTAAAATAAATAATTAATTTGTATATTATATTGGAGTGAAACAAACATTTTCTCTCTTTCCTCAACTTTAACAGAAGCAATTCATATCTTGAGGATAATTTACAGATATTATTAATGTCTTTTAGATGATTAAACAATTATTCAGTCTGTGTATGATATGCTCAAGAAAATTAATGTTTAAAGAAAGAAAGCTTTATATTTGTGAGTTTTATTTTCATAATGGTATTTCTCTTCAATTGTATCAGTTTGGGGCAGTGTCTTCATAACATACTATCCTCAGTTAGTTACAATCATAATATTTTTTCCTTTAGTAATTAGCTGTTGAAAAACTACACAAGAGAATTTTAATGTGGTCTTGCCTGATACATAGGAAATGGCATTTTAAAGACTATAAATTGCACTATTTTTTGTGTGAAATATGTACAATCTATTTTTAGGAAGATGGGTTTTGAAGTGACATATATAGATAATTCATCAGGGTGAAAATTCAGTTACTTGATAGTTTTCATATGTGTGTATATCTTTGAAAATCTAAAACTACACTGCTATAAAGTTAGCCTCTTACATGCCATAGTAGGCCATACACCATATGGCCTGGTATACAGCAATAATCACCAAAGTTTCTACCAGTGTATTCAGAAAAAGTGATAAATTATCTGTGTCCTGGGTCAGTGTTAGTATGATAGTCCCTAGCCCCCCCACCACCCCGCATCTGCAGAGTGTATGTTCTGAGATGCCTACGGGATGCCTGAGAAGGAGGTTAGTACTGAACCCAACGTATACCACTTTTTCCCTACACGTATTTATCTTTGACAAAGTTTAATGTATACAATAGTCACAGAAAGAGGTTAACACAATAGCTAATAATAAAATAGAAAAATTATGATAAAATACTGTGGTAAATAATAAACATGGTGACAATATACAGCCTTGACGTACTCCTTTTCCTATTTGGAACCAGTCTGTTGTTCCATGACCAGTTCTAACTGTTGCTTCCTGCCTTCATACAGATTTCTCAAGAGGCAGATCAGGTGGTCTGGTATTCCCATCTCTTTCAGAATTTTCCACAGTTTATTGTGATCTACACAGTCAAAGGCTTTGGCATAGTCAATAAAGCAGAAATAGATGTTTTTCTGGAACTCTCTTGCTTTTTCCATGATCCAGCGGATGTTGGCAATTTGATCTCTGGTTCCTCTGCCTTTTCTAAATCCAGCTTGAACATCAGGAAGTTCATGGTTCATATATTGCTGAAGCCTGGCTTGGAGAATTTTGAGCATTACTTTAGTAGCGTGTGAGATGAGTGCAGAGTACATCATGAGAAATGCTGGACTGGAGGAAACACTAGCTGGAATCAAGATTGCCAGGAGAAATATCAATAACCTCAGATATGCAGATGACACCACCCTTATGGCAGAAAGTGAAGAGGAACTAAAAAGCCTCTTGATGAAAGTGAAAGTGGAGAGTGAAAAGGTTGGCTTAAAGCTCAACATTCAGAAAACGAAGATCATGGCATCTGGTCCCATCACTTCATGGGAAATAGATGGGGAAACAGTGGAAACAGTGTCAGACTTTCTTTTTCTGGGCTCCAAAATCACTGCAGATGGTGACTGCAGCCATGAAATTAAAAGACGCTTACTCCTTGGAAGGAAAGTTATGACCAACCTAGATAGCATATTCAAAAGCAGAGACATCACTTTGCCAACAAAGGTTCACCTAGTCAAGGCTATGGTCTTTCCTGTGGTCATGTACGGATGTGAGAGCTGGACTGTGAAGAAGGCTGAGCGCCGAAGAATTGATGCTTTTGAACTGTGGTGTTGGAGAAGACTCTTGAGAGTCCCTTGGACTGCAAGGAGATCCAACCAGTCCATTCTGAAGGAGATCAGCCCTGGGATTTCTTTGAAAGGAATGATGCTAAAGCTGAAACTCCAGTATTTTGGCCACCTCATGCGAAGAGTTGACTCATTGGAGAAGACTCTGATGCTGGGAGGGATTGAGGGCAGGAGGAGAAGGGGACGATAGAGGATGAGATGGCTGGATGGCATCACTGACTAGATGAATGTGAGTCTGAGTGACCTCCGAGAGCTGGTGATGGATAGGGAGGCCTGGCGTGCTTCGGTTCATGGGGTCGCGAAGAATTGGACACGACTGAGCGACTGATCTGATCTGATCTGACTGTGATAAAGATTATGTGAATGTGGTTTCTCTCAAAATACTATATGACTTTAATACCACTTCCATCTTAACTAAACAATTATCATGAACTGTGGCCCTTACTTTGCCAACAAAGGTCCGTCTAGTCAAGGCTATGGTCTTTCCTGTGGTCATGTAAGGATGTGAGAGTTGGACTGTGAAGAAGGCTGAGCACTGAAGAATTGATGCTTTTGAACTGTGGTGTTGGAGAAGACTCTTGAGAGTCCCTTGGACTGCAAAGAGATCCAACCAGTTCATTCTGAAGGAGATCAGCCCTGGGATTTCTTTGGAAGGAATGATGCTAAAGCTGAAATTCCAGTACTTCGACCACCTCATGGGACGAGTTGACTCACTGGAAAAGACTCTGATGCTGGGAGGGATTGGGGACAGGAGGAGAAGGGGACGACAGAGGATGGGATGGCTGGATGGCATCACTGACTCGATGGACGTGAGTCTGGGTGAACTCCGGGAGTTGGTGATGGACAGGGAGGCCTGGTGTGCTGCAGTTCATGGGGTCGCAAAGAGTCAGACACAACTGAGCGACTGAACTGAACTGAACTGAACTGAGGCCCTAAATTTGTCAGTCTGAAGCTCAGCAGCAAAACTAGCATGTGTTTCTTTTTCCTTCTTCATAATTTCACAGATAGACGATTTGTTTGTACTGTAGATTTTTAGCAACCTTGCAGATGGTGACTGCAGCCATGAAATTAAAAGACGCTTATCCTTGGAAGGAAAGCTTTGACCAACCTAGATAGCATATTCAAAAGCAGAGACATTACTTTGCCAACAAAGGTTCACCTAGTCAAGGCTATGGTTTTTCCTGTGGTCATGTATGGATGTGAGAGTTGGACTGTGAAGAAGGCTGAGCACTGAAGAATTGATGCTTTTGAACTATGTTGTTGGAGAAGACTCTTGAGAGTCCCTTGGACTGCAAGGAGATCCAACCGGTCCATTCTGAAGGAGATCAGCCCCGGGATTTCTTTGGAAGGAATGATGCTAAAGCTGAAGCTCCAATACTTTGGCCACCTCATGCAAACAGTTGACTCATTGGAAAAGACTCTGATGCTGGGAGGGATTGAGGGCAGGAGGAGAAGGGGACGACAGAGGATGAGATGGCTGGATGGCATCACTGACTCGATGGATGTGAGTCTGGGTGAACTCCGGGAGTTGGTGATGGACAGGGAGGCCTGGCATGCTGTGATTCATGGGGTCGCAAAGAGTTGGACATGACTGAGCAACTGATCTGATCTGAAACATGTAATTTTTTCTGTCCTTATTAAGTCGAGAAGTTTCACATTTTCATTTAAAGGAGGCATTTTATGACTTCTATTTCGAAAGTCTGGATTGCCAGCCCCACTGCTCTGGTACTTTGGGGCCATTATTAAGTAAAATAAGGGTTATTTGAACACAAGCTCTAAGATACCATGACACTCAATCTGATAATGAACATAGCTATTGAATGACTAATGGGTGGAATATGCTGGACAAAGGGATGAGTCACATCGAGTCAGGATGAAGTGGGGCAGTGTGAGACTTCATTAAACTGTTCAAAATGGAGCACCATTTATTATATATGAATTGCTTATTTGGGGAATTTTTCATTTAAAATCTTTGGAGTGCTGTTGACCACAGGTAAGTAAAACCATGGAAAGCAAAGCATAGATAAGGGGAACTACTGTAAGTAAAAACAAAATCTTAGCTTTAATTTATATTTAAGTCCATTTCTTAAGGTTTAAATTATGACAGGGGGGTTGAAATCTTTAAGGATTTTACCTGCTATGCACATAAAAATATGATTACTAAATAGCTTTATTTTGACAACAGATGTTGTAAGTTAACCTCACCTTAATAATTTTCTTTTTGCAGATTCTGTTAAATTTGGCTTTCTTTTGTTACTTTGAACATTAATTTGTTCTATTATTGGACTTAGAATAAATTCTATTTATTTTTAAGAGGCACTGACATGGTAATATTTTTGTTTGTTTTCAGTCGCTTTGACTCCTATAAAAACCTTATAAGTTTTGAACATTGGAATAGAGCCTAGTGCAAATGATCATATTTTACATGTTGAAAATCAAATTAAGTTGCTGCACAAAATTAATTTTGTTATGTTCATGATTACTTACAATTCATGTATATTCATTTGACTTAGTAATGACATTTTAGCAATGAAAATCTTTTTATGTGATTAATTTTTTTCCTAAGAAATAGTGTGAAAGAAGGCCAAGATGGCATAGTAGGAAAATTCTGGGTTTATGTCCTTCCATGGGCATACCAAAATTGCAAGTATTTATAGAGCAACTATTGACGAGAAAGACTGTAACGCTAGTTAAAAAAAAAAGAAAAGATCTGTGACTAAAATATAAGTAAGGAACCACAAGAAGACAGGTAGGAAGATAGAGATGTAGGATAGTCAAGACCTAAACCTCCATGGTGAGAGACCCACAAATGGGAGAGTAATTACAATTGCAGAGGTTCTCTCCAATGAACAAGTCACCTGAGCCATACATTAGACTCCCCAGCATGGAGAAGACAAGCCCCCCAGAACATTTGGTTTTAGAGGCCAGCAGGGCTTATTTTCAGATCAGCTAGATTGCTGTGGGAAAGAAATTCCACTCTTAAAAGTGCACACAAAATCTCATATGCTCTAGGACCCAGGGTGAGAGCAGTCATTTGGAAGGAGCCTGGGTCAGATGAACTTGCTGCCTTGGAGAGTCTCCTGGAAAGGTAGGGGGTGACTTGAGCTCACCATGGGGACATAAGCATGGGTGGTAACCATTTGGGGAGCTTGTTCGACCACAAGGCCACTAAGCATCATTTTGGATTCTCTCTTGAGTTTATTAGCATTGGGACCTGGCCTCACCCAGTAGCTCTTGGCACCAGTACTGGGATGCCCCAGGCCAAGCAACTAGCCAGGCAAGGACACAGCTCCACTCACCAGCAGGCCAGCTGCTTTAAGACCACTTAGCTCACAGCCACCCCACAACCCAGTCTGGTTCACCAGAGAGCTCATGATGCCAACCCACACAACAGTGCACCGGCACTAACCCTGGGATGCCCAGGCACCTGCTGCCAGACACCCCGGGATTCAGTTCTGCCCATCAATGATCTGGAAATAGTTCTGGGAATCCCTGGGCCCTAGTCCCTCCCACCACAGGCTGAAAGAAACTCTGAGACACTTTGGGTCCATCAGCCAGCTATCCTGGGATCCAGCCCCAGCCCCACTCACCAGTGGGCCAACATCAGCTTTGGAACACCCTGAACTCCACAGTCAGCCATGTCAGGAACTGGTACCACCTACTGGCAGGCTAACACTAGATTCAGACCCTACAGCCACTCACTCCAGAACAACCCGGCTTTGCCAGCAGTGGGTTGGCACTAGCTCAAGGACTCCTTGGGACACTGCAGCCAGCAGCTCCAAAACTTGATCTCACCAATCAGAGGCCAGCAGACTCTGCACAAGGCAGGGCCTGGCAGTGAACTGAACGAGGGGCCAGTCATGCCTGTTAGACCACCCAAATTATTCAGTCTGCCACAAGAGAGGGAGCCACATAGTCCAAAGAGGGGGCACCCTTAGAACACATACCTCTGGTGCCTAGAAGGGAGAGCACTGCTAGGATGCATAGAGTGTATCCTACAAAAGGCCACTTTTCTAAGGCTGTTAAATGTAACCAACTTATCTATTTGGAAATAAAAAAATAGCAAATTAGACAAAATGGGACAACAGAGGAATAGCATGCAAATAAAAGAAGAAGTTAAAACCCCAGAAGAAGAACTAAGTGAAATGGAGATAGGCAATTTACCTGCTAAAGATCTCAAGGTAATGATTGTAAAGATGTTCAAAAACCTCAGAAGAATGGAGAAACAGAGTGAAAAGTTTTTAATGAAAAGTTAGAAAATGTAAAGAACATCCAAACAGAGATGAAGAATAGAGTAACTGAAATGAAAAATACACTAGAAGGAATCTATAGTAGCTTAGATGACACAGAGGAACAGATCAGCAAGCTGGAAGACAGATTAATGGAAATATCTGAAGCTGAATAGAAAACAGAAAAAAAGAAATGAAGCCACTTTAAGAGACATCCAGGACAAACTCATGGAGAAGGCAGTGGCACCCCACTCCAGTGCTCTTGCCTGGAAAATCCCATGACTGAAGGAGCCTGGTAGGGTGCAGTCCATGGGGTCGCTAAAGAGTCAGACATGACTGAGCGACTTCACTTTCACTTTTCACTGTCATGTATTGGAGAAGGAAATGGCAACCCACTCCAGTGTTCTTGCCTGGAGAATCCCAGGGACGGGGGAGCCTGGTGGGCTGCCATCTCTGGGGTTGCGCAGAGTTGGACACGACTGAAGCGACTTAGCAGCAGCAGCAGCAGCAGGACAAAATCAAGCATGCTAATATTCACATTATAGGAGTCTCAGAAGGAAAAGAGAGAGAAAGGGGCAGAAAATACATTTGAAGACATAATAGCTGAAAACTTCTCTAAGCCTCGGAAAGGAAACAGACACCCAGGTCCAGGAAGCACACAAAATCCCAGACAGAACTGACCCAAAGAGGAACACATCAAGTTATGGTGTAATTAAAGTGGCAAAAATTGAAGATAGAGAATATTAAAGACAGTAAGGGAAAAGCAACAAGTTAAGTACAAGGAAACTTGCATAAGGCTATTAGCTGACTTCAGCAGAAACTCTAGGCCAGAAGGGAATAGCATGATATATTTAAAGTGATTAAAAGGAAATAACTTACAGCCAGGAATATTCTACTTGGCAAGACTTTCATTTAGATTACATGAAGAGATTAAAAACTTTATAGACAAGCAAAAGCTAAAAGAGTTCAGCACCATCAAATCAGTGTTACCAGAAATGTTGAACTTCTCTAACCATAAACAAAAAAGCCACAACTACGAACATGAAAATTACAAAAGGAAAAACCTCTTTGGAAGCAGCAAATATACAGTAAAAGCGGTCAATTTGCACTGTATAAAGCTAGTGGGATGGTTAAAAGACAGAAATAATAAGATCATCCATATCTGCAATAAGTGGATATGAGACACCCAAAATGAAAACTGTAAAAACACACAATGTCAAAAGCAGTGAATGTCTGTTGACAGGAGCAGTAAAAATGTAGGGTTGTTAAAGTGCTTTTGAACTTAAGATACTAGCTATATATATATATAAATGCTGCTAAGTCACTTCAGTTGTGTCCGACTCTGCGACCCCATAGACGGCCTCCTACCAGGCTCCTCTGTCCCTGGGATTCTCCAGGCAAGAATGCTGGAGTGGGTTGCCATTTCCTTCTCCAATGCACGAAAGTGGAAAGTGAAAAGTGAAAGTGAAGTTGCTCAGTCGTGTCTGACTCTTAGTGACCTCATGGACTGCAGCCCACCAGACTCCTCTGTCCATGGGATTTTCCAGGCAAGAGTACTGGAGTGGAGTGCCACTGCCTTCTCTGATACATATAAATATATAGCTATAAATAGCTATAAAAATATATATCTATAAATATATAGCTATGTACAGTGAGGAATATAGTCAATAACTGTATAACATTTTTGTATGATGACATGTTGTAACTAGACTTATTGCGGTGATCATTTCAAAACATGTAGAAATAGCTAGATCACTATGTAAGTAAGAGGAACTAACATAGTGTTGTAGGTCAGTTATATTTAAAAAACAAATGAAGTCATAGAAAAAGAGACCGATTTGTTTACCAGAGGCATGGGATCATGGGAGTGGGGATCAAAGGAGGCGGTCACAGGTGCGGACTTCCAATAATAAGATAAATAACTACTAGGATATAATGCAGCACATGATAAGTACAGTTAAGACTGCTGTATGTTGTATATGAAAGTTGTTAAGAGAGTAACTCCTGAAAGCTGTCATCACAATACAAAGATTCTTTTCTATTTAATTTTTTATTTGCATGAGATGATCGATACTAAACTTATTGTGGTGTTGCATGATGTGTGCAAGTCAAATTGTTATGCCATGCATTTTTAAATGTATACAATGCTGTGTGTCAATTATATCTCAATAAAGCTGTAGGTTAAATAAAGAGAAAAATAAGAAATGTTATGAGAAATGGGTGTTGCAGAAAATTACTTATTACACAAGTTCCCAAGTTACTACTGACAATGAGGAAAGAATTCCATCATTAGAACTGAATGGGCAATACTGCCCTGAATCTTAGAAAGAGAATGGGATACATCAAAAACTTGACCTTGAATATCAATGACTTCCTCTCAAGATGAAGAGTCGGTACCTTCTTTGGTAAGTGGTCCTCAGAGTCACCTCGTGTACAGGCTGCCTTTCTCTGCTACTGCCTCTAAATATCTTTAAATCTTCCCACTGTATCCTAATTTTTAAATTAGCTATGCCTGTTAAGAGAGATTTCCACATACTCAGAAGTTTCATTGAGCCAACAAATACTTGTTATATCCTGTGTAATTGAATATTATTTTAGGTATCCAAATAGGACACCTAAAATAAACAAATAAAACAGACAAAAAGCCATGTCCTTATATTGCTGTTACATTCTAGTTTACATACCAGTGGGAAAAGAATATATTAAACAGGATAAATAAGAAACACATATAGTATGTTAATCCAAAGTAAATACTAAAGCAGAAAAAGAGTAGGGAAAGATGTTAAATAATTTAGTGGTAGGAGTACCTGTTGAATGTTAGATGGGGTTACCAGGAAGAGAATTGCTGTAGAGGGAGCTGTGTCACCATTTAGAGAAAGAGCATGTCAGATAGGGGTCAAGAAGTGAAGAAGACCCAAAGCAAGAGAGTTCTGGGATGTTTGTAGGAGGAGTCCTATGTGTCTAGAGCAGTAATCAGAGATGAAGTCCAAGAGATAAAGAATGTGTATGTGAGAAGCAGATCATGTCGGTTTCAATGCAAGGAAGTCTTGTACTATGAATGAAATTGGAAGCCACTGCAAGTTTTCAACAGGAGGGATGTGTTTTAACAGGACTGCTTTAGCTGAATGGTAGTGTTAATGTAAGGAGGAAGAGTAGAAGCAGTGTCCAGACAAGAGGCAAATGCAATAATCCAGAGGGAAACCAGTGACTTGAACCTGGTGAAATGAGGAGAGATTGTGAGCAGAGGTTTAATTTCCAAGGCAAAGCCTAAAAGGTTTACTGGTATTGAGTGTGTGACAGAAATGGAAACGTGAAGGTGATTCCTCCTTTTGGTTTGAGCAATTGGAAGTGTTGTAGAGTTTCCATTAACTCAGATAGCAAGGTTCCAGTGGAGAAGGCTTAGTGGGGATATGAAGGAGACTGATATCAAGAGTTTAGTTTTGTTAAAACAAACAAACAAACAAACAAACCTTCAAGGGCTTCCCTGGTGGCTCCGTGGTAAAGAATACAATTGCCAATTCAGGAGACACAGGTTTGACCCCTGATCTGAGAAGATCCCACATGCTGCGGAACAACTGAGGCCCTGTGCCCCAATTATTGAACCGTGCTCTAGAGTCCAGGAGCCACAACTGCTGAGCCCACGTGCTGCAACTGCTGAAGCCCGTACACCCTAGAGCCCATGTCTGCAACAAGAAAAGCCACCGCAGTGCTTCCCATGCACCACAGCTGGAGAGTAACTGCCCTGCTCTCCACAGCTAGAGAAAAGCCCATGCGGGAAAGACCCAGCACAGCCAAAGATAAATAAATTGATAATAAAACAAGGAGTTCCGTTTTGCTCATTTTAGATCTGGAGATGCACATTAAGCATTCAGATGAAAACGTTGAGTGGGCAGTTGGATATATAAGTTTGGAATTCAGAAAAGAGACATGGGCATATAATTTGGGAGTTAACAGCATGTAGATGGTATTTAAAGACGTGAGACTGATGATCCATTTCATGTACATTGTGACAGACTTCTGTCATTACGAGAGAAGTTTATCATATTAGGTTTCAAGAGTAATGCTATTTTTAAGATAATTCTATTTTAGTGTAATGTTAAAATCCCTGTGCTCTTCAGAACTCAGTAAATTTCTGCAGGCTTAAAAGAGTTGCAGGTCCCAGAATTTGTTACAGAAAACATAGAATAAAGCTTATGTTAAAATCACAAATGAAAAAAAGAATAAGCAAAATTATATGTATTATATCATCAGAAAAATGTAAAATTGTTTAGACAAAGATGTGAAGAAAATATGAAATTCTTGACTATCCTGTGTATTTTCCAAATTTTCCAAGTTTTCTTAATTTTCCATAAAGTGTGAGTTATTTTTAAAATGGACAAAGAAATGAAGTTTGTCTTCCAAGGTTATGCAAATCAAAATTTCTTCTTGGTCGGACTTCCGGTTAAGATGGTGAAGGATTAGGACGGGGAATACGCTTTCTCCTCCACAAATTCATCATTGGGACATCTGGGCGCCGAGTAAATACCACAAACAGCTTCGGAGTGCTGGCGGAAGACGTCGGACACCCAGAAAAGCAACTCACTGCCTTCTAAAGGAGGTAGGAAAGAATATAGAAGCCAGAGAGAGACAAAGAGGGAGGGGCGGACCTCTGTCCGGGGAAGGGAGTCTTAAAAAGAGAAGTTTCCAAACACCAGGAAACACTCTCCCTGCGGAATCTGCGCCGAACCTGGGAAACACGGAGACTATCATAACAGGGAGGAGAACAGTTGAGCAATTAGAACCCACAGACTGCGGGCCCTGTGGTAACTTCCGCAGCGGAAAAGCACCGCTGCAAACGCCCGCATCTGCCATTGGGGAGCCGGGGCTGGGCAGGGAGACGCCTTGGCCGTTCCCACGCGGGACGCTCCGCTGCCGGCGCTCCCCAGAGGGACGCTCCCCCGCGGGACTCTCCCCCACTGGACGCTCCCCCGCCGGCCACTCCCGCGCAGGCGTGCCCCCGCCCGCTGTGCCGGCGGCTCCCACGAGGGCCACCCCATCCCCTCCCCCACCCGCCCGCCCGCCATTCCCGTCGCCGACCCCTCCCCCTCTGCGGGCCTCAGCGCAGACTTCGTTCGCCTGATTGTCTGGAGTGCTGCCTAACTGGAGTAGTTTGGGCCGGCAATCCAGATTGTGCAGCGCCGACCACACGAGTGGCGGGCCTTGGCCCAGAACACCGCCGAACCGTGCACAGAACAAAGAACTATACAGAACAACCACAGAGAAAGGGGCCTATAGATCTTGAGAAATTTAAGCCGGAACAAGGAACTAGCTGAAAATGAACTGAACCCACAACAATAATAGGGAAACTCTTATATATATTGTTACTATTTTTCCCATCATTATTTCCTTTTTTTTTTTTCTTTTCTTTTTTTAATATATATATATTTTTTAAATTTTTATTATTTTTTAATTGGAAAAAGGAAAACAAAAATTTTTTTTTCCCTTTTAATTTTTTTTTGTTGTTGTTTGTTTTGTTTCTTTTATTTTTTTATTATTATTATTTTTTTTATCCTCTAGTACTTCTTTAATCTCCACGTTTAGATATAACTTTTGCGACCCTGTTTTGTTTTTTTTTTTCCTTTTTCCTTTTTGTCCTTTGCTTTTTTCCTTTCCTTTTTTCTTTTCTTTACTGATTACTGACTAGATCTGTCTCTCTCCTTCACACTCCCTCCTTTTATCCTCCTGACCACCTCTGTCTCCTTCCTCCCTTTTTCCTTCTATGTATAATTCCGTGAACATCTCTGAGCAGTCCAGTTGTGGAATGCATTATAGAAGAAGAAGTTTTTGAGACTACTGTAAAAATAAGACCAATAACTGGAACCAGGAGGCTTAAGTCCATACCCTGATCCCACGAAACACTAATTGACAGGAGCTCATTAAAAGCCTCCATACCTACTCTGAAACCAAGCATCACACAAAGACCAGCAAGTTCCACAACAAGACATACCAAGCAAATTCTCCAGAAAAACAAGAACACAGCCTGAGCTCCAATACACAGGCTACACAAAGCGACCCCAAAAGCATAGACATCTCATAACTCACTACTAGACACTCCACTGCACCCCAGAGAAAAGAAATCCAGCTCCACCCACCAGAACACCGATACAAGCTTCCATAAACAAGAAACCTCGACAAGCCACCGGTACAAACCCACATATAGTGCAGAAACGCCACAATAAAGAGAACTCCACAGACTACCAGAATACAGTAAAGACGCCCCAAACTTAGCAATTTAAACAAGATGAAAAGACAGAAGAATTCCCAGCAGGTAAAGGAACAGGATAAAAGCCCACCAAACCAAACAAAAGAGGAAGAAATAGCGAACCTACCTGATAAAGAATTCCGAATAATGATCGTGAAATTAATCCAAAATCTGGAAAGCAAAATGGAATCATGGATAAATAGCCTGGAGAAAAGCATTGAGAAGATGCAAGAAAGATTTAACAAGGACCTAGAAGAAATAAAAAAGAATCAACATATAATGAATAATGCAATAAATGAGATCCAAAACACTCTGGAGGCAACAAATAGTAGAATAACAGAGGCAGAAGATAGAATTAGCAAATTAGAAGATAGAATGGCAGAATTAAAGGAATCAGAGGAGAAAAAAGAAAAACGAATTAAAAGAAATGAGGACAATCTCAGAGACCTCCAGGACAATATTAAACGTTACAATATTCGAATCATAGGAGTCCCAGAAGAAGAAGACAAAAAGAAAGACCATGAGAAGATACTAGAGGAGATAATAGTTGAAAACTTCCCTAAAATGGGGAAGGAAATAATCACTCAAGTCCAAGAAACCCAGAGAGTCCCAAATAGGATAAACCCAAGACGAAACACCCCAAGACACATATTAATCAAATTAACAAAGATCAAACACAAAGAACAAATATTAAAAGCAGCAAGGGAAAAACAACAAATAACACACAAGGGAATTCCCATAAGGATAACAGCTGATCTTTCAATAGAAACTCTCCAAGCCAGGAGGGAATGGCAAGACATACTTAAAGTGATGAAAGAAAAGAACCTACAGCCCAGATTATTGTACCCAGCAAGGATCTCATTCAAATATGAAGGAGAAATCAAAACCTTTACAGACAAGCAAAAGCTGAGAGAATTCAGCACCACCAAACCAGCTCTCCAACAAATACTAAAGGACATTCTCTAGACAGGAAACACAAAAAGGATATATAAATTCAAACCCAAAACAACAAAGTAAATGGCAACGGGATCATATTTATCATTAATTACCTTAAATGTAAATGGGTTGAATGCCCCAACCAAAAGACAGAGACTGGCTGAATGGATACAAAAACAAGACCCCTCCATATGAATGAAACTAGAACACTTTCTAACACCATACACAAAAATAAACTCAAAATGGATTAAAGAGCTAAATGTAAGACCAGAAACCATAAAACTCCTAGAGGAAAACATAGGCAAAACACTCTCTGACTTACATCACAGCAGGATCCTCTGTGACCCACCTCCCAGAATATTGGAAATAAAATCAAAAATGAACAAATGGGACCTAATCAAACTTAAAAAGCTTTTGCACAACAAAGGAAACTATAAGCAAGGTGAAAAGACAGCCTTCAGAATGGGAGAAAATAATAGCAAATGAAGCAACTGACAAACAACTAATCTCAAAAATATACAAGCAACTTCTACAGCTCAATTCCAGAAAAATAAATGACCCAATCAAAAAATGGGCCAAAGAACTCAATAGACATTTCTCCAAAGAAGACATACAGATGGCTAACAAACACATGAAAAGATGCTCAATATCACTCATTATCAGAGAAATGCAAATCAAAACCACTATGAGATACCATTTCACGCCAATCAGTATGGCTGCTATCCAAAAGTCCACAAGCAATAAATGCTGGAGAGGGTGCGGAGAGAAGGGAACCCTCTTGCACTGTTGGTGGGAATGCAAACTAGTACAGCCACTTTGGAGAACAGTATGGAGATTCCTCAAAAAACTGCGAATAGAACTGCCTTATGATCCAGCAATCCCACTGCTGGGCATATACACTGAGAAAACCAGAATTGAAAGAGACACCTGTACCCCAATGTTCATAGCAGCACTGTTTGCAATAGCCAGAACGTGGAAGCAACCTAGATGTCCATCCACAGATGAATGGATAAGCAAGCTGTGGTACATATACACAATGGAATATTACTCAGCCATTAAAAAGAATACATTTGAATCAGTTCTAAGGAGGTGGATGGAACTGGAGCCTATTATACAGAGTGAAGTAAGCCAGAAACAAAAACACAAATACAGTATACTAACGCATATATATGGAATTTAGAAAGATGGTAAAAAATAACCCTATTTACGAGACAACAAAAGAGACACTGATGTATAGACCAGACTTTTGGACTCTGGGACCAGGAGAGGGTGAGATGATTGGGGAGAATAGCATTGAAATATGTATAATATTATATCTGAAATGTATTAATTGTTCAAACTAAACACTATCATGTTACAATTTGTTCATACTAGATGTTTGTAATGTTTCTGATAATCAATAAAAGAGATTCTTGATTAAAAAAAAAAAATTTCTTCTTGTACACTAATTAATGCTTGGATATGTAATAGAACCCAGTGACTAAATTAATTACACTGCATTTCATCATTTGTGATTATATGTTGTATGATATAAAAGCATAAAAATGACGATGAAGGAGATTCACCAATATTATTTGGATATCATATTAAAAATGTTCAGTCAATGGACAACTTATCAATGCCTTAGACCTGATGTTCCAGAGAACTAAGAAGAAAACAGGCCCTATCGCCAGTCCATGGAACTCACTATATTCAGGCAGCCCATTGTTTCCAAATCAAATTGATGCAATTTCCAGCTCCTGTTTTGGTCTCTGATCTCCTCTGGCACATAGGCTCCCTTTGGAATTTGTTTTTTAACACTAACTTTCATCATGGGTTTTTTTCCACCTTATTCTTCCAGCAAGTGAAGGGTTTTGATTCCTCAAGGTTTATTTCAAAGCAGTTCAAAGAGGGACCTCCTGAAGTGGTGTAAAATAGATTTAACAATACCAACCTACCTCATAAGGCTGCTGTGTGGAATAACAATATAAAGGACTACAAAGCACTTTGTAAATATAAAGTTCTATACAAAAGCTTAATAATAATTGCTGGGTACAGCACAATGAAGTTCTTGTGCATTTACAGAAGTGCCAACGAGTAGGATAAGTTTCCTTCCTCCAGTCATTTTTCAATTTTTATAATAAAAATATTTTATTTAAAATCATGTACAGAACGTCCTTGTGCTCTGGGCCTTGGATGTGTTCCCAAGTAAGAGCTGAAACAATGTCAGGCTGAGAGAAAAGAACAGGGTGTCTTGGGTGCAGGTCTCTTCATGTTTGAAGATGCTTTGGCACACGAGGGAAGCCAGAGATGTGAAACTTCATGCAATGTTTTTCTCTGAATGGGCAGATATATATAGATGTAGTTACAGATACAGAGATAGAGATAGATATATGTCCATTGACAGGGCTGTGCTTGCTGCATTCAGATCAATTCACACCTCTGTTTCTGACTATACAGGGAAATCAACCTTACTTTTAAACTTTTCATCCATTGGCACTGACATAAAACAGCTTCAAGTTTCTTGTGTTCTCACAAGTTTCTTTTAACAACCCCTTTAATTCACTAGACATTTACAGCTTTGGTCTACTGGTCTGTTTTCTCATCAGTAACCAGAGCTTCCCAGTACAGTATTCTTTCAGTGTCCAAACAGTACCCACTTTAGAAACCATCTACTTTTGGCTATTAGAGTCCTCATGAAAAAAAAAAAAAAAAGTCTGATCAAAATAGTTTTATTTGGAAGTATTTTTACATTCTTTTCTATGATGAAATTTGACCTAAATTATCTCCTTAGTAGTCTCCCATTGCAATAGTTGTTAGCTTAAACTTGACTGGTTTTCCAAAGCCCAAAACTATCCCTGTCACATCTAGAAGCCTAGAACTAACAGGGGATAGGGATTGGACAGAAGGGAAGCTTTGTCTACTCTCTGCTCCAGAAAAAGGGAAATCTCTAATGTAAGAGAGTGTTTAATCGAGTGTGGGAATTCCACACTCTTCCTATCCCCAAGGTGAGATTTGTATCTGATCTTTCATTCTTTAGCAAACATTTACTGAGTCACTACTGAGTTTCATGCACTGTGCATGGTGCTGGGAAAAAGTCTATAAAAATGTTCCACAGTACTTGGCCTTAAGTCAATCAAAATCTGATAGTTAATGCAGACAATATTAACATATGAGTGGGATAAAATAACATTCATATTATGATGAGGGTACTGCATAAACTGAGGTATCTCCTGAGAGAAAGAAAATGTTCTTCTTGGGGGAGTCAGAATGTTTTCACAGAGGAGGCAACATTTAACAAAGACCTGGATGGGTGATTAGCATTTATCAAGCATTTGTGAAGTTTTGGGACTAAAAAGTGATTTATGATTGAATATGGCATAACTGGCAAATGGTGAGAGATTCAACATGAAATTAAAAGATGCTTGCTTCTTGGAAGAAAAGCTGTGACAAACCTAGACAGCATATTAAAAAGCAGAGCATTACTTTGCTGACAGAAGTCCATCCAGTCAAAGCTATGGTTTTTCCAGTGGTTATGTATGGATGTGAGAGTTGGACTATAAAGAAAGCTGAGTGATTAAGAATTGATGTTTTTGAACTGTGGTGTTAGAGAAGACTCTTGAAAGTCCTTTGGTCTGCAAGAGGATCAAACCAGTCCATCCTAAAGGAAATCAGTCCTGAATATTCACTGGACTGATGCTGAAGCTCCAGTACTTTGGCCACATGATGTGAAGAACTGAAATTGTGGAGAAGACGCTGATGCTGGGCAAGACTGAGAGCAGGAGGATAAGGGGACGACAGAGGATGAGATGGTTGGATGGCATCACTGATGGACATGAGTTTGAGCAAGCTCTGGGAGTTGGTGATGGACAGGGAAGTCCATGGGGTCGCGAAGAGTTGGACACAACTGAGCAACTGAACTCTTTGTCTGAGAAATTAAAAATGGCTAGAGAACTGATTGTGGGAAGGGTTTGATGGAAGAGGAAACTGGAATGATTGGCTGGGACCAAAGCCTTTGACTGTGTGGATCACAATAAACTATGGAAAATTCTGAAAGAGATGGGAATACCAGACCACCTGATCTGCCTCTTGAGAAATCTGTATGCAGGTCAGGAAGCAACAGTTAGAACTGGTCGTGGAACAACAGACTTATTCCAAATAGGAAAAGGAGTACGTCAAGGCTGCATATTGTCACCATGTTTATTTAACTTATATGCAGAGTACATCATGAGAAATGCTGGACTGGAAGAAACACAAGTTGGAATCAAGATTGCTGGGAGAAATATCAATAACCTCAGATATGCAGATGACACCACCCTTATGGCAGAAAGTGAAGAGGGGCTAAAAAGCCTCTTGATGAAAGTGAAAGTGGAGAGTGAAAAGGTTGGCTTACAGCTCAACATTCAGAAAACGAAGATCATGGCATCTGGTCCCATCACTGCATGGGAAATAGATGGGGAAACAGTGGAAACAGTGTCAGAGTTTATTTTTCTGGGCTCCAAAATCACTGCAGATGGTGACTGCAGCCATGAAATTAAAAGACGCTTGCTCCTTGGAAGGAAAGTTATGACCAACCTAGATAGCATATTCAAAAGCAGAGACATTACTTTACCAACAAAGGTTCGCCTAGTCAAGGCTATGGTCTTTCCTGTGGTCATGTATGGATGTGAGAGCTGGACTGTGAAGAAGGCTGAGCGCCGAAGAATTGATGCTTTTGAACTGTGGTGTTGGAGAAGACTCTTGGGAGTCCCTTGGACTGCAAGAAGATCCAACCAGTCCATTCTGAAGGAGATCAATCCTGGAATTTCTTTAGAAGGAATGATGCTAAAGCTGAAACTCCAGTATTTTGGCCACCTCATGCGAAGAGTTGACTCATTGGAGAAGACTCTGATGCTGGGAGGGATTGAGGGCAGGAGGAGAAGGGGACGACAGAGGATGAGATGGCTGGATGGCATCACTGACTTGATGGGTGCGAGTCTGGGTGACCTCCGGGAGCTGGTGATGGACAGGGAGGCCTGGCGTGCTGCGGTTCATGGGGTCGCAAAGAGTCAGACACGACTGAGCGACTGATCTGATTTGATCTGATCTGATGATGTGAGGCACCTCCTGCCAAAGAAATTGGGACTCCCTTATATGCAGTGGGAGAGTTAGCTAAAATTAGAATGACCACATTTATGTGTTAGACAATGTTGATATTGTATGGAGAACAGCACAATCCAGGAAACAATAGAGATGGTTCATTTAGAGATGATCAGGAGCTGAACAAGCACGGTGTTTAAAATGAGCCTACAAATCCTTCTGGGTAAACGCCCTAGACACTCACATTGGGGTATAGATGTTGCTTCTAACATCAACTTCTCAGCAGTGTCCTTAGGAGAGCCTACTAATATCTAAGAGGTGTATGGCTTCTTTCTGACTAAGAAAATTTTAACTTTGGTAAGTCGGTACTAATGATTGAGTAGTAGATAAGAAACCTCTACTAACTTTAGTACCTTGGTGAAAATTAGAAATCTTCAGGATAGAAAGGATTCTTTTTGTTGTTTTAGTTTAATTTTACTAATACATTTCTTCCATGTGGAAAGCAGTTCCTTAAAGTTTACTCAACAGAGTTCTTTTACACTTTTCAATTACTCTAATCAGACTACAGTTTCCACTTGACTACAAATACAGCAACATCAATTACACTTTATGCCTAATTCCTAATTGCCTATAAACTAACATGACTTACTTTTGTAAACTGCTAACTCAGGTTGACAAATCATCAAATGTTCAATTTAAAACAGCATCCACCAGCAACATAAATTCTCAACTTGTTCTTCTAATACAGTAGATTAATTGACTGCATCCCTCAGGCATTCCCTTTCTTATATTACTGTCCTTGACATATATATATATATATATATATATATATATATATATATAATTTTACCAATCTTTTTTTCATTCAAAAATTTTACTTTATTTTTTATATCAACTTTATTGCGAAGTACTTTATACGTGCACATTTTAAACATAGTTAAGGGAGTTTTGAAAAGCATATGTGCTGTCAAGTGGGTACCACCAATCCATGTAAAACAGAACATTTTCATGAGCCCAGAAAGTTCCCCTGTGCTGTCAAACTCCTCTGCTCTCCTTCCCCAGGCAACCACTGGTATGATTCTTACCTTTGTAGGTGAGTTTTACCTATTTTAAGACTGTATGAATGAACTTCTATAGCATGTATTTTTTTCTGTTAAGCTCCTTGTTGAGATTCATGCATGTCGTATGTAGCAGTAATCTGAGTCTTTGCGTTGGTGACTACGATTCTATTGGATGTTTGTCTTAGTTGCTCAGTCGTGTCCAACTCTGCAACCCCTTGGACTGTAGCCCACCAGGCTCCTTTGTCCATGGAATCCTCCAGGTAAGAATACTGGAATGGGTGGCTATTCCCTTCTCCAGGGCATCTTCCTGACCCATGGATTGAACCTGGGTTTCCTGCACCGCAGGAAGATTCTTTACTGTCTGAGCTACCAGGTAAGCCCAGTTACCAGGGAAACCCAATTTTATTGTATTGTGTGAGTACACCACAATTTGTGTATCTATTCAGCTGTTGACAGATATTTGGATTGCTTCTAGTTTTGCTATTATGAATAAAATTGTTGTAAATATCAGTCTGTAAGTATTTTTTGAGGATACATGTTTCTTTTTTGTCTTAGAAAAATACCTAGGAGTGAAATTGGTGGTTTTGGCTCAGACAGTAAAGAATCTTCCTGCAATGCGGGAGACCCAGGTTCGATTCCGGGTTAGGGGATCTCCTGGAGAAGGAAATGGCCACCGACTCCAATATTCTTGCCCAGAAAATTCCATGGAAAGAGGAGCCTGGCGGGCTACAGTCCACCGGGTCACAAAGAGTTGGATACGACTGAGTGGTTAACACTTGCTATGGTTAAGTATATGTTTGACTTTGTGTGAAACTGACAATTTTCCAAAGTGGTTAAACCACTTTACACTTAACATCAGCCGTGTGTGAGTTCCAGTTGCTTCACACGCTGTGTCAGTTTTAATGTTTTGGTTGTTTCCATGAATGTGCAGTTGAATTTCACTGTGACTTCCTTGGTGGCTGATGTTGAACCTCTTATCAAGTGCTTTTTTCCCAACCATGTCTGTTTAAGTTTTTGGCCTATTTTATAATTGAGTCTTCTTTTTATTGTTTAGTTTGAGTTCTTCATATATCTTGGATATAAACCTTCCCTCAAATATATACATACTGTGAATATTTTATCCCAGTCTGTGCCTTGCTTTCTCATTTTCTTAATGTGTCTTTCAAAGAGAAGATTTACATTTCAACAAAGTCCAATTTATTAATTTTTATTTCATGATTTATGTCTTTTGTGTCCTGCTTAAGAAATAATCACCTATGCAGTTTGCAAAAATTTTCTTCAGTGTTTTGTTCTAAAAGTTTGATAGTTTTATGTGTGCATTTAGGTTTATGTGCTGTACTTAGTTGCCCAGCCATGTCTGACTGTGACCCCATGGACTGTAGCCCACCAGGCTCCTCTGTCCTTGAAGACTCTTCAGGCAAGAATACTGGAGTGGATTGCCATGCCCTTCTCCAGGGGATCTTCCCAACCCAGGGATCAAACACAGGTCTCCTGCATTGCAGGTAGATTCTTTACCATCTGAGCCACCAGGGAATCCCAAGAATGCTGGAGTGGGTAACCTGTCCCTTTTCCAGGGGAACTTCCTGACCAAGGAATTGAACCAGGGTCTTCTGCATGCTGATTCTTTACCAGCTGGGCTACCTAGAAAGCCCCTTTAGGTTCATAATTCATTTTAAATTTATTTTTTGTGTATGGTGTGAGGTTGATTTTTTCCCCCGAACTCCAATTATTTCAAAATCACTTATGGAAATATTTTACCTTCCCTTATTGAATTAACTTGGCACTGTCCCAAAAATCAACTGGCAATACAAAAACCGTTCTATCTCACACCTTCTATTTTGCTCCTTTGGTTATATTTCTCTTTTTACCATACCACACTGTCTAGATTACTGAAAATCTATGCTAATTCTTAAAATAAGGGAGTATAAGCTCCCTTAGTTCTTTTTAGTTTTGGTAATGCTGAGTCCTTAACATTTTTGTATAAATTTTAAAAAAGACTGTCAATTTTTACAAAATTCTTTTTCAGTTTTTATTCAGATTACATTGAATGTCTAGGGTAATTGGGAGAGAACATAATGTCTTAAGACTGTAGCTCCATAAACATGGTATTACTCCCCATTTATATAGATTTTCTTTAATATGTCTCAGCAATATTTATAGTTTCAGTGTAGAGGTCTTATTTATTTTTCATTAAATTGATACATTTTTTGTTTCTGGATAATATTTAAAATTATATTTAGAAATCTAATTTATGATTCCTTTTTTCCTAGCATATATAAATACAATAGATTTTTGACTTTGACTTCTTAATGTTCAACTTTGATAAATTGTCTTATTGATTCCAATAGTTGTCTTTTAGATTCCTCAGCATTACTTCAGATGCAAATGGAGAACGTTTTACTTTTTCCTTTCCAATCTATGGACATTTTATTTTTTTTTTATTGCTTTATTATATTGATTAGGATAACTAGCACAGCATCAGATAGAAGAGGGAAGATCAGATATCCTGGCATTATCTCTGATCCTATGAAACAAAACACTTAATAAGAAACATAATATTACATAATATCTTAAAAGGATTTTATTGATGTCCTTTCTGGGCTCCAAAATCACTGCAGATGGTGACTGCAGCCATGAAATTAAAAGACGCTTACTCCTTGGAAGGAAAGTTATGACCAACCTAGATAGCATATTCAAAAGCAGAGACATCACTTTGCCAACAAAGGTTCACCTAGTCAAGGCTATGGTCTTTCCTGTGGTCATGTACGGATGTGAGAGCTGGACCGTGAAGAAGGCTGAGCACCGAAGAATTGATGCTTTTGAACTGTGGTGTTGGAGAAGACTCTTGAGAGTCCCTTGGACTGCAAGGAGATCCAACCAGTCCATTCTGAAGGAGATCAGCCCTGGGATTTCTTTGGAAGGAATGATGCTAAAGCTGAAACTCCAGTATTTTGGCCACCTCATGCGAAGAGTTGACTCATTGGAGAAGACCCTGATGCTGGGAGGGATTGGGGGCAGGAGGAGAAGGGGACGACAGAGGATGAGATGGCTGGATGGCATCACTGACTTGATGGATGTGAGTCTGGGTGACCTCCGGGATTTGGTGATGGACAGGGAGGCCTGGCATGCTGCGGTTCATGGGGTCGCAAAGAGTCAGACATGACTGAGTGACTGATCTGATCTGATCTGATAAGGTTGAGGATGTTTTCTTGTATGTCTTGGTTGCTGAGACTACTTTTTAAATTATCATGAATGAATGTTGAATTTTCCAAATGTTTCTCTTTTCAGATTTTTACATGTTTTTTCTTCTTTATTCTGTTAATATGATTAATTACATTAGTTGATTTTTTCCACTTTTGAACCAACTTTCCATTCAAAGGTAAATCCCACTGGATAGGATATTATGGTGGTGGTGCTTTATTCTCTCAGTCATGTGACCCCTCTACTCTTGTGACCCCATGAACTGTAGCCCACCAGGCTCCTTTGTTCATGGGATTTCACAGGCAAGAATACTGGAATGGGTTGCCATTTCCTTCTTCAGGGGATCTTTCCCACCCAGGGGTTGAACTCATGTCTCCTGCATTGCAGGCAGTCTCCTGCTTTGCCGGGCTTCCCCTGTGGCTCAATGTTAAAGAATCTGCCTGCTATGTAGGAGGCATGGGTTTGGTCCCTGGGTCAGGGAGATCTCCTGGAGGAACATAGAAACCCACTCCAGTATTCTCGCCTGGAGAATCACATGGACAGAGGAGGTTGGCAGCTATAGTCCATGGGGTTGCCAAGAGTTGGATACGATTTAACTGACTTAGAACATATGCACACTGACTTAGAACATATGCACACACCAGGGAAGCCCTCCCCTTTTACATATATTACTGAATTTGTTTGCTAATATTTTATTGAGTATTTTTGTGTTTGTACTCATGAGGAATATTGATATGCAATTTTCTTTTGTTTTACTGTCTTTGTCCAGTTTTCATGAGTGTTATCATGGGGCATAAATTGAATTTGAAAGTGTTCTCACTCCTGTTTGTGTAAGATTATTTTTATTTATTCCTCAAATATTTGATAAACCTAAACAGTTAAGTCACCTACACCTGATATTTTCCTTTGGGGATGGTTTTTGATTATGGATTCAAGTTTTAGCCTATTCAGATATTCTACTCATTATTGTGTCAAATCGGTATGTCACCTTTTTTCAAAAAATTTTAAAATTTCATCTAAATTTTAATATGTGTTGGATAAAATTATCTGTAGTCTCTATTAGTATATTTTTTAATATCTACATAATCTGTAGTGATATCCTTTATATCACTATTGATGTTTTTAATTTGTCCTTCTCCCGTCTTTTAATTCTTCATTAGTTTTAAGCAGCGTATATAAATGCTATTAACCTTTTCAAAGAAACATTTGGTTTGATTAGCTTTCTCTTTTGTTTTAGGTATTCTATTTTTATTGGCCTAGGTTCTTATATGTACTATTTCTTTCTGATTTTGCATTACATTTCCTCTGTGTTTTATAGCTTCTTAGTCAGAAACTTGTATCATTGAGTTTAAAACTTTCTTCTCTTCTAGTATAGGCATTTAAAGCTATGCATTTTATCCAAGCACTTTTTCAGCTAAATCTCACACACATTTTTATATATTGTGTTTTTTTTAATATTTAGAAAAAAATTAAATTTCCCTTGTCATTTCTTCTCTGACTTTCATGTTATTTGGAAGTATGGTATTCAATTTCCAAATATTTGGGGAATTTCTAAATTTCTCATTGTTACTGATTTCTAGGTTGACTTTGTTGTGGTCACAGATTTCAGTCTTTTAAAATTCATTTAGACTTATTTTCTGGCCTTGCATGTGCTGCATTACAGTGAATGTTCTCTGCACACTCTTTCCATTGCACTTTTCAGAATGTGTGTTCTGTAGTTTTGCAGTGTGGGATTCTTTAGTTGTCTGATCAAGACAGCGAATAGTGTTTTTCAAATTTTAAATCTTTATTAATTTTTCTGTATTTTTTTCTTTCAGTTACTGAAAGAGGGCTATTACAATCTCCATATATGATTATGTGTTTGTCAAAATTTGTCTTCAGCTATGATAGTTTTCACTTCATGAAATATGAGGGTCTGTTATCACATACATAAAAGTTTGGAACTTTTATATTTCACTGAATTATCTCTTTCATTATTATGAAATATTCCTCTTATGTCTTACTTGTCTTGAGATTAATACAGACATATCAACTTTCTTATGTTCTCTCTTTGAATACTATATGTTTTTCCTTTCTTTAATTTTAAATTATTTGTATCTTTAAAGTTAAATAAGCAGGGTGACAATATACAGCCTTGACGTACTATTTTCCCAATTTGGAACCAGTCTTTTGGTCAGTGTCTGGTTCTAACAGTTGCTTCTTGACCTGCATATAGATTTCTCAGGAGGCAGGTAAGGTGGTCTGGTATTCCCATCTCTTTTAGAATTTCCCAGTTTGTTGTGATCCACACAGTCAAAGACTTTGCCGTAGTCAATAAAGGAGAAATACATGTTTTTCTGAACTCTCTTGCTTTTTTGATGATCCAACAGATGTTGGCAATTTAATCTCTGGTTCCTCTGCCTTTTCTAAATCCAGCTTGAGTGTCTGGAAGTTAATGGTTCATGACCTGTTGAAGCCTGGCTTGGAGAATTTTGAGCATTACTTTGCCAGCATGTGAGAAGAGTTCAATTGTGAGACAGTTTCAACATTCTTTGGTATTGCCTTTCTTTGAGACTGTAATGAAAACTGACATTGGCCAATCCTGTGGCTACTACTGATTTTCCAATTTTGCTGGCATATTGAGTGAAGCACTTGTAAAAGTATCATCTTTTAGGAATTGAAATAGCTCAACTGGAATTCCATCACCTCCACTAGCTTTGTTCGTAGTGATGTTTCCCAAGGCCCACTTGACTTCGCATTCCAGGATGTCTGGCTCTGGATGAATGATCACACTATCATGTATATCTGGGTCATGAAGATCTTTTTTGTATAGTTCTGTGTAATCTTTCCACCTCTTCTTAATATCTTCTGCTTCTGTTAGGTCCATACCATTTCTGTCCTTTATTGTGCCCATCTTTGCATGAAAAGTTCCCTTGGTATCTCTAATTTTATTGAATTGATGTCTAGTCTTTCCCATTCTATTGTTTTCCTCTATTTCTTTGCATTGATCACTGAGGAAGGCTTTCTTATCTCTCCTTGCTCTTCTTTGAAATTCTGAATTAAGATGGGTATATCTTTCCTTTTCTCCTTTGCCTTTCACTTCTCTTTTTTTCTCAGCTATTTGTAAGGCCTCTCCAGACAACAATTTTGCCTTTTTGCATTTCTTTTTCTCAGGGATGGTCTTGATCACTGCCTCCTTACAATGTCATGAACCTCTGTCCATAGTTCTTCAGGCACTCTGTCTATCAAATTTAATTCCTTGAATCTATTTGTCACTTCCACTGTATAATCATAAGTGATTTGATTTAGGTACACCTGAATTTGATCTCTGAAACACTGAATGGTCTAGTGTTTTTCCCTACTTTCTTCAATTTAAGTCTGAATTTGGCAATAAAGAGTTCATGATCTGAGCCACAGTCAGCTCCTGGTCATGTTTTTTGCTGACTGTATAGAGTTTATACATCTTCAGCTGCAAAGAATATAATCAGCCTGATTTTGGTATCGACCATCTGGTGATGTCCATGTGTAGAGTCATCTCTTGTGTTGTTGGAAGAGGGTGTTTGCTATGACCAGTGTGTTCTCTTGGCAAAACTGTGTTAGCCTTTGCCCTGCTTCATTTTGTACTCCAAGACCAAACTTGCCTGTTACTCCAGGTATCTTTTGACTTTCTACTTTTGTATTCCAGTTTCCTATGATGAAAATGACATCTTTTTTTGGTGTTAGTTCTAGAAGATCTTGTAGGTCTTCATAAAACCATTCAACTTCAGCTTCTTCAGCATTACTGGTTGGGACATAGACTTTGATTACTGTGAATTTGAATGGCTTGCATTAGAAATGAACAGAGAGCATTCTGTCATTTTTGAGATTGCACCCAAGTACTGAATTTTGGACTCTTTTGTTGACTAAGAGTGCCACTCCATTTCTTCAAAGGGATTCTTGCCCACAGTGGTAGATATAGTCATTTGAATTATACCTAAACTGTGGTGTTGGAGAAGACTCTTGAGAGTACCTTGAACTACAAGGAGATCAAACTAGTCAAACCTAAAGGAAATCAGTCTTTAATATTCATGGAAGGACTGATGCTGAAACTCCAACACTTTGGCCACATGATGTGAAGAACGAACTCATTTCAAAAGACCCTGATGCTGGGAAAGATTGAAGGAAGGAGGAGAAGGGGATGACAGAGGATGGATGGTTGGATGGCATCACCGACTCAATGGACATAAGTTTGAGCAAGCTCTGGGAGTTGTTGATGGGCAAGTAGCCTGACATGCTGCAGTCCATGGAGTCACAAAGAGTCAGACACAACTGAGTGACTGAGCTGTACTGAACTTACCTCTAAACTGTGTATATCCCTGGTAGAAAGCATTTTGGTGGATTACTCCTTACGTCAAGATTGATAATCACCACTTTTTAGTTCAGTTAGTTTGGTTGCTCAGTTGTGTCCGACTCTTTGCAACGCCATAGACTGGCAGCACGCCAGGCCTCCCTGTCCACCACCAACTCCTGGAGTTTACTCAAACTCATGCCCATTGAGTCGGTGATGCCATTCAACCATCTTATTTCTGTTGTCCCCTTCTCCTCCCACCTTCAATCTTCAATCAGGGTCTTTTAAAATGAGTCAGCTCTTCATATTAGGTTGCCAAATATTGGAGTTTCACCTTCAACATCAGCCCTTCCAATACATATTCAGGACTGATTTCCTTTAGGATAGACTTGTTGGATCTCCTTGCAGTCCAAGGGACTGTCAAGAGTCTTCTCCAACACTACAATTCAAAAGCATCAATCTTTGGCACTCAGCTTTCTTCATAGTCCAGCTCTCAACTTGACTACATGGACCTTTGTTGGCAAAATAATTGGAATGTTAATCTACTTATCTTTAATATAATTACTGATATTTTTTGGATTTAAGTCTTCTATTTTTCAATTCATTTTCACTTTCCCTTCAGTTTTTGTTCCTCTGTTTTTTCTCTCCTGCTTTACTTAAAGTATCTTTGGTATTCCTTTTTATTTCTCTATTGGTTTCTTAGGTATAATCTTTTTTATTTTTATTGATTGTTCTACAGTTAGTAACATTCATCCTTGGCTCATCAAAGTCATTTCATACTCAAAATGGTACCACTTTTCATCTCACTATGGTAACTTCACACTTTCTATTTAAGACTTCACAAAATTAATAATATTACAACAATTTAACTTTCAGAGTATTCATGCTGACATTGTCACTTATTTTACTTTTCATATGTTGTGAATCTCACCTTCCATAGTTGTTTTTGCTTCAAACTGTTGGTTGTCTTTTAAAGAACTTACATGAAGCAAAAGCACAGTCCTTTGCATTTATCCATTTATTTATTATTTATGGGACTCTCTTTCCTGTATATCCAAGTTCCTGTCTGATATGATTTCCATTCAGTCTGAAGAATATTCTTCAGCATTTAGTTTTCAGTGAAGGTTTGCTGGCAACAAGTTTAACATTTATGTACCTGACATTATCTCTATTTCCCTATCAATTTAAGATAATTTTCCCTGTAGATAGAATTCTGGGTTAAGAACTTTTTTAAAGTATGTTAAAGATGTCCTTCTTTGCCTTCTGAACTTTACTGTTTCTGGGAAGTTGGCTGTTATTCCTCTTGTTTCCTTTGTAGCATGCCCAGATAAATTCTGGTTGCTTGAAAAAAAATTTTTTTAATATGTCACTCTCAGAATACTGACAGTCATATTTCAAGTGTAGTTTTCCTTGAATGTATTCATCTTGCAGTTGACTGAGCTTCTTGAAACCTATAATTATTTTTTAAGAAAATTTAGGAAAATTTCTTCAATTTTTTCTGCCTCATTCTCACTCTCTTCTCTATCAATTTTATATTGTCCCACAGGTTTTTCATACTCTGTCTCCTTTTCTGTCTCAATATCTGCAATCAGATATCTTTCTTCTGACATTTACAGTCTGCAGTTAAACTCATTTGGTGAAATTTCTATTACAGTTATTATACTTGCTTATGTAACAATTCTATTTGCTTCTTCCTAAAAAAATAGTTTTCATTTCTCTGCTTAGGTTATCTGTCATTCATTAAAATTATATCTTATTTTAGTTTTAGACACATTTTCTCTTAATTCCTTGAACATACTTGTAGCTGTTAGCTAAATCTAAAATCCAGATTATCTCAGGTTCCATTTCTATTGACTATTTTTAAATTGGCTATGGGTTACATTTTTACTTTTCTTTGAAGACTTCACAATTCTTAATTGTATATTAGACATCAAGAGATGGCAAGAGTGAATGTTGACATTCTAGGAATTAGCGAACTAAAATGGACTGGAATGGGTGAATTTAACTCGGATGACCATTATATCTACTACTGTGGGCAGGAATCCCTCAGAAGAAATGGAGTGGCCATCATGGTCAACAAAAGAGTCCGAAATGCAGTACTTGGATGCAATCTCAAAAACGACAGAATGATCTCTGTTCGTTTCCAAGGCAAACCATTCAATGTCACAGTAATCCAAGTCTATGCCCCAACCAGTAACACTGAAGAAGCTGAAGTTGAAAGGTTCTATGAAGACCTACAAGACCTTTTAGAACTAACACCCAAAAAAGATGTCCTTTTCATTATAGGGGACTGGAATGCAAAAGTAGGAAGTCAAGAAACACCTGGAGTAACAGGCAAATTTGGCCTTGGAATACGGAATGAAGCAGGGCAAAGACTAATAGAGTTTTGCCAAGAAAATGCACTGGTCATAGCAAATACCCTCTTCCAACAACACAAGAGAAGACTCTATACATGGACATCACCAGATGGTCAACACCGAAATCAGATCAATTATATTCTTTGCAGCCAAAGATGGAGAAGCTCTATACAATCAGCAAAAACAAGACCAGGAGCTGACTGTGGCTCGGACCATGAACTCCTTATTGCCAAATTCAGACTGAAATTGAAGAAGGTAGAGAAAACTACTAGACCATTCAGGTATGACCTAAATCAAATCCCTTATGATTATACAGTGGAAGTGAGAAATAGATTTAAGGGCCTAGATCTGATAGATAGAGTGCCTGATGAACTATGGAATGAGGTTCGTGACATTGTACAGGAGACAGGGATCAAGACCATCCCCATGGAAAAGAAATGCAAAAAAGCAAAATGGCTGTCTGGGGAGGCCTTACAAATAGCTGTGAAAAGAAGAGAAGCGAAAAGCAAAGGAGAAAAGGAAAGTTATAAACATCTGAATGCAGAGTTCCAAAGAATAGCAAGAAGAGATAAGAAAGCCTTCTTCAGTGATCAATGCAAAGAAATAGAGGAAAACAACAGAATGGGAAAGACTAGGGATCTCTTCAAGAAAATCAGAGATACCAAAGGAACATTTCATGCAAAGATGGGCACGATAAAGGACGGAGATGGTGTGGACCTAACAGAAGCAGAAGATATTAAGAAGAGGTGGCAAGAATACACAGAAGTACTGTACAAAAAAGAGCTTCAAGACCCAGATAATCATGATGATGTGATCACTGACCTAGAGCCAGACATCTTGGAATGTGAAGTCAAGTGGGCCTTAGAAAGCATCACTACGAACAAAGCTAGTGGAGGTGATGGAATTCCAGTGGAGCTATTCCAAGTCCTGAATGATGATGCTATGAAAGTGCTGCACTCAATATGCCAGCAAATTTGGAAAACTCAGCAGTGGCCACAAGATTGGAAAAGGTCAGTTTTCATCCCAATCCCAAAGAAAGGCAATGCCAAGGAGTGCTCAAACTACCGAACAATTGCACTCATCTCACATGCTAGTAAAGTAATGCTCAAAATTCTCCAAGCCAGGCTTCAGCAATATGTGAACCGTGAACTTCTTGATGTTCAAGCTGGTTTTAGAAAAGGCAGAGGAACCAGAGATCAAATTGCCAACATCCGCTGGATCATGGAAAAAGCAAGAGAGTTCCAGAAAAACATCTATTTCTGCTTTATTGACTATGCCAAAGCCTTTGACTGTGTGGATCACAATAAACTGTGGAAAATTCTGAAAGAGATGGGAATACCAGACCACCTGATCTGCCTCTTAAGAAATCTGTATGCAGGTCAGGAAGCAACAGTTAGAACTGGACATGGAACAACAGACTGGTTCCAAATAGGAAAAGGAGTACGTCAAGGCTGCATATTGTCACCATGTTTATTTAACTTATATGCAGAGTACATCATGAGAAATGCTGGACTGGAAGAAACACAAGTTGGAATCAAGATTGCTGGGAGAAATATCAATAACCTCAGATATGCAGATGACACCACTCTTATGGCAGAAAGTGAAGAGGGGCTAAAAAGCCTCTTGATGAAAGTGAAAGTGGAGAGTGAAAAGGTTGGCTTAAAGCTCAACATTCAGAAAACGAAGATCATGGCATCTGGTCCCATCACTGCATGGGAAATAGATGGGGAAACAGTGGAAACAGTGTCAGAGTTTATTTTTCTGGGCTCCAAAATCACTGCAGATGGTGACTGCAGCCATGAAATTAAAAGACGCTTGCTCCTTGGAAGGAAAGTTATGACCAACCTAGATAGCATATTCAAAAGCAGAGACATTACTTTACCAACAAAGGTTCGCCTAGTTAAGGCTATGGTCTTTCCTGTGGTCATGTATGGATGTGAGAGCTGGACTGTGAAGAAAGCTGATCGCCGAAGAATTGATGCTTTTGAACTGTGGTGTTGGAGAAGACTCTTGAGAGTCCCTTGGACTGCAAGAAGATCCAACCAGTCCATTCTGAAGGAGATCAGTCCTGGAATTTCTTTAGAAGGAATGATGCTAAAGCTGAAACTCCAGTATTTTGGCCACCTCATGCGAAGAGTTGACTCATTGGAGAAGACTCTGATGCTGGGAGGGATTGAGGGCAGGAGGAGAAGGGGACGACAGAGGATGAGATGGCTGGATGGCATCACTGACTTGATGGATGCGAGTCTGAGTGACCTCCGGGAGTTGGTGATGGACAGGGAGGCCTGGCGTGCTGCAGTTCATGGGGTCGCAAAGAGTCGGACACGACTGAGCGACTGATCTGATCTGATCTCTGATATTAGACATCATCAGTGGTATTTTGTAGAGACAGGATTCTATTATCTTACTTTGAGGAGTGTTGATTTTTGCTTCTGTAGTTAGTTCTGCTACTGGTTGGTCAGTCTGAACTTATGTAGGCTTGTTTAACTGTTAGGACAAATCTGTAAAAATCCCAAGAGGCTCTCAAGCTCTTTAGATTGGTAAAACTCAAACATTTTAAAATGCTGTTTCTTCTGGGAATTTTTTTCAGGGCATAGTTTTAGGTTTTGCTAAGGCAGGTCTAAAGCAAGCCTTATTCTGAGGCATGTTTTTTACTTCTAAGGCTTTTTATTTCTGTTGTCTCAGCTGGGAATCTCAGGTGTTGACAAGGTGTTAAGGAAATTTCCCCATTCTAATGGGATAGATCTGCAGTATCCTCTGTCTCTATTTGATCTCTGTGTGTCTGTTCTGTTCTAAATTCCAGACCAGCCACTCTGTTGTAGCGGTAGTCTTGAACAAGCCACCAGCAGACTCATAGGGCACTCCTGTATGACGTTAGCCCTCTCCATACATTATCTCCTCTTCAGTAACTTGCTGCGCAGATTCCAATCATTTTAGCTGGCCTGTACTCTAACTCGGAGAAGGCAATGGCACCCCACTCCAGTACTCTTGCCTGGAAAATCCCATGGATGGAGGAGCCTGGTGGGCTGCAGTCGATGGGGTCACGAAGAGTCGGACACGACTGAGTGACTTCACTTTCTTTTCACTTTCATGCATTGGAGAAGGAAATGGTAACCGATTTCGTGTTCTTGCCTGGAGAATCCCAGGGACGGGGAGCCTGGTGGGCTGTCATCTATGGGGTCGCACAGAGTCGGACACGACTAAAGTGACTTAGCAGCAGCAGTACTCTAACTTCTTCCCTTTTAGCCCAGTCAGAATCCCGTGCTCATTCTCAACTCAAGCTTTCTCTGCCAGGTCGGGAAATGGTTCTCAGGCAGAGTCAGTGCAATTGTGAACCTCACTTTATGAGCTTCTCTTTTCTCAGGGATCATAGAAATCAGTACATCCATTAGAGCCGATTGTATCGAGTAAGTTCGTATTTGGGCTCCTGGTCTTGGAGAGATGATTCAAAATCAGTCCCAAGACTGTCCAACCAAAAATATTTCCAACTAGTGACTGTTAACACATTCTCTTCTTTCTGATCCTATAACTGTACATTATTTTTCATGTTTAAAATATGACTCCTCTTTTTTTTCCAAATGCATCTGTGTTTTCAACTAAGCCGGGTTTATCTCCACTTATCAAGATATAGATATTGCTTCTGTGGATCTGAGTATTATTTGAAGCTTGATGAGAAAAATGACTAAGAGAAATCTAAGATCATTATTATCATTAATATAATATCTTTTTAATTGGGCTTTATAAATCACCAATTTTACTTTCTCACAATAATTTCCAAAATTTTGGCATGACATAACTACTATATGTGTTTAATTATTCATATCTGGTTTTTGGTGGTTTTTTTTGACCAATGTTGAAGTTGGTATTTGTGACATTTTCTCAAAGCCATCTATCATCATTCATTCGGGACTCTCATTCATCATCACATAAACATCAATTCTGATAAATAGGGCTAGGAATTGAATTACAATGGCTTAAAACTGTACACTATAATGAAAACTGAGAGCCGAAGAATTGATGCTTTTGAACGGTGATATAGGAGATGTCGGAGAAGGCAATGGCACCCCACTCCAGTACTGTTGCCTGGAAAATCCCATGGATGGAGGAGCCTGGTGGGCTGTAGTCCATGGGGTCGCTAAGAGTCGGACACAACTGAGCGACTTCACTTTCACTTTTTCACTTTCATGCATTGGAGAAGGAAATGGCAACCCACTCCAGTTTTCTTGCCTGGAGAATCCCAGGGGCAGGAGAGCCTGGTGGGCTGACGTCTATGGGGTCACGCGGAGTCGGACACGACTGAAGTGACTTAGCAGCAGCAGCAGCAGCATAGGAGATGTCTCTTGAGAGTCCCTTGAACAGCAAGGAGATCTAACCAGTCCATCCTAGAGGAAATAAGTCCTGAATATTCACTGGAAGGACTGATGTTGAAGCTGAAACTCCAATACTTTGGCCCCCCCAATGCAAAGAACTGGCTCAATTGAAAGGACCCTGATGCTGGGAAAGATTGAAGGCAGGAGGAGAAGGAGACGACACGGGATGAGATGGTTGGATGACATCACCAATTCAATGGGCATGAGTTTGAGCAAGCTCCAGGAACTGGTGATGGACAGGAGGCTTGACGTGCTGCAGTCCATGGGGTGGCAGAGTCAGACATGACTGAGTGACTGAACTGAACTGGAAACTGCACACTTGTAATTTTATTTCTGTATTTTTGGCCATGCTGGATCTTTATTGCTGCATTAGCTTTTTGCTAATTGCTGTGAGGTGGGAACTGCTCTCTAGTGGCAGTGTATGGGCTTCTCATTGTGGTGGCTTCTCTTGTTGCAGAGTACAGGCTCAACAGTTGTGTTGTATGGGCTTAGTTGCTCTGTGGCATGTGGGAATCTTCCTGGATTAGGGATCAAACCCACGTCTCCTGCATTGGCAGGCGGATTCTTTACCACTGAGCTGCCAGGAAAGCCCTAAAACTACACATTTAGATGCAGCTCATTTATTAAGCCAATATGAGAGCTCTGTCATTTTATAATTGTGATCTTGAAAAATTGGAGGTGGCTTTATGCAAAGAGATGGAAACTTTACTTTTAGGTATGACTTAAATAGTTTGTGATATTCTACTACTTGTGAGAAGACAAATGATGCTATCAGAGTATATTTTTGAAATGTCTTTAAGCTTGAGAAAATAACTGAAGTTTTTAAAATTGACTGCCTACTAAAAAAAAATTATCTCCACAAAATAACCACCAACAGAATCCATTTATATAAAAATAAGCTGTAAGTTTTACATATTTTGAAATTAAATCCTTCTCAAATTTTTTAGTATTATGAAAATAATGAACATGAAATTTGTTCCTTAGATATTATAGATATTGAATTTTCAGTCGTTAACTAGTGGAATGTTGTTGTTGAACTATGTGTCTCAATTTGTTTTCAAGAAAACACTTTCAATATCCTATTAGAACATGTTTAATACCACTGTTGCATTCTCTTTTGTAATATTCAAGTTTTTGTTAAAAACTAATATCTACAGACTATAACAAATTTGACTCCATTTTTAGGCTAAGTAAACGGTCACTTCTAGGGAATTATTTTGAAGCATGCAAAGCTTGCTCATCCCAAAATATATTCACCAGAAATCTACTATAATTTCTTCTTATTATTAATTGATTTTTTTGTTGAAGGATAATTGCTTTACATTTTTGTTGATCTCTGTCAAACCTCAACATGAATCAGCCATAGGTACACATATATCCCCTCCCTTTTGAACCTCCCTCCCATCTCCTACCCCATCACACCCCTCTAGGTTGATATAGAGCCCTGGTTTGAGTTTCCTGAGCCATGCAGCAAGTTTCCATTGGCTATCTATTTTACATATGGTAATGTAAGTTTCCATGTTACTCTTTCCATACATCTCACCATCTCCTCCCCTCTCTCCATGTCTGTAAGTCTATTCTCTATGTCTACTTCTCCATTGCTGCCCTAGAAATAAATTCTTCAATACCATTTTTCTAGATTCCATATATGTGTTAGAATACAATATTTATCTTTCTCTTTCTGACTCATTTCACTCTGTATAATAGGTTCTAGATTCATCCACCTCATCAGAACTGACTCAAATGCATTCCTTTTTATGGCTGAGTAATATTCCATTGTGTTTATGTACCATACTTCTTTAACTGTTTATCTGGTGATGTACATCTAGGTTGCTTCCATGTTCTAGCTATTGTAAATAGTGCTGCAATGAACAATGGGATACATGTGTCTTTTTCAATTTTGGTTTCCTCAGAGTAGATGCCTAAGAGTGGGATTGCTGGGTCATATGGTGGCTTTATTCTTAGTTTTTTAAGGAATCTCCATACCATCTTCCATAGTGGTTGTATCAATTTACATTTCCACCAGCAGTATAAGAGTGTTCCCTTTTCTCCACACCCTCTCCAGCATTTCTTGTTTGTAGACTTTTTGATGATGGCCATTTTGACTGGTGTGAGGTGATGTCTCATTGTAGTTTTGATTTGCATTTCTCTAATAATGAATGATGTTGAGCATCTTTTCATGGGTTTGCTAGCCATCTGTATGTCTTTGGAGAAATATCTGGTTAGATTTTTTTCACACTTTTTGATTGGGTTGTTTTTCTGGCATTGAATTATATGAGCTGCTTGTATATTTTGGTAATTAATCCTTTGTCAGTTGTTTCATTTGCTATTATTTTTTCCCATTCTGAGGGTTATCTTTTCACCTTGCTTCTAGTTTCCTTTGCTGTGCAAAAGCTTTTAAGTTTAATCAGGTCCCACTTGTTTACTTTTGTTTTTATTTCCATTACTCTAGGAGGTGGGTCATAGAGGATCTTGCTTTGATTTATGTCTTTGAGTGTTCTGCCTATCTTTTTCTCTAAGAGTTTGATAGTTTCTAGTCTACATTTAGGTTTTTAATCCATTTTGAGTTTATCCTTGTGTATGTTGGTAGGAAGTGTTCTAATTTCATTCTTTAACGTGGAGCTGTCCAGTTTTCCCAGCACCATTTATTGAAGAGGCTGTCTTTGTCCTATTGTATATTCTTGCCTCCTTTGTCAAAAATAAGGTACCCATAGGTGCGTGGGTTTATTTCTGGGCTTTCTATCTTGTTCTCTTGGTCTATTTTTCTGTTTCTGTGCCAGTACCATACTGTCTTGATGACTGTAGCTCAATCTGAAGTCAGAAAGGTTGATTCCTAAAGCTCAATTCTTCTTTCTCAAGACTGCTTTGGCTATTTGGGGTCTTTTGTGTTTCCATATAAACTGTGAAATTGTTTGTTCTAACTCTGTGAAAAATGCCATTGGTAATTTGATAGGGATCACATTGAATGTGTAGATTGCATTTGGTAGTATAGCCATTTTCACAATATTGATTCTTCCTACCCATGAACATGGAATATCTCTCCATCTGTTTATGTCATCTTTAATTTCTTTCATTAGTGTCTTATAACTTTCTGTGTACACTTCTTTTGTCTCCTTAGGTAAGTTTATTCCTAGATATTTAATTCTTTTTGTTGCAATCGTGAATGGGATTGATTCCTTAATTTGTCTTTCTGATTTTTCATTGTTGGTATATATAAATGCAAGTGACTTCTGTGTATTGACTTTGTATCCTGCAACTTTGCTAAATTCACTGATTAGCTCTAGTAATTTTTTGATACTATCTTTAGGGTTTTCTATGTACAGTATCATGTCATCTGCAAACAGTGAGAATTTTACGTCTTCTTTTCTGATCTGGATTCCTTTTATTTCTTTTTCTTCTCTGATTGCTGTAACTAGGACTTCCAGAACTATGTTAAATAATAGTGGTGAAAGTGGAGCCCCTTGTCTTGTTCCTGATCTTAGGGGGTGTTCTTTCAGTTTTTTACGACTGAGAATAATGTTTGCTGTAGGCTTATCATATATGACCTTTGGGGACGACAGAGGATGAGATGGCTGGATGGCATCACTGACTCGATGGATGTGAGTCTGAGTGACCTCCAGGAGTTGGTGATGGACAGGGAGGCCTGGCGTGCTGCAGTTCATGGGGTCACAAAGAGTCGGACACGACTGAGCAACTGATCTGATCTGATGTTGAGGTAGGTTCCTTCTCTGCCCATTTTTTGAAGCATTATTATCATAAATGGATGCTGGATGTTGTCAAAGGTTTTTTCTGCATCTATTGATATGATCAAATGGTTTTTATCTTTCAATTTGTTAATATGGTATATCACATTTGCATATATTGAAGAATCTTTGCAATCCTGGAATAAACCCAACTTAATCATGGTGTATGAGCTTTTTGATGTGTTGCTGAATTCTGTTTGCTAAAATTTTGTTGCAATATTTGCAACTATGTTCATCAGTGCTATTGGCCTGTAGTTTTCCTTTTACGTGTTATTTCTGTCTGGTTTTCATATCAGGGTGATGGTGGCCTCATAGAATGAGTTTGGAAGTGTTCTTTCTTCTGCAATTTTTAAAAGAGTTTTACCAGGATAGGCATTAGCACTCCTCTAAATGTTTGATCAATTCAGTTCAGTCACTCAGTTGTGTCTGATTCTTTGCGACCCCATGAATCGCAGCATGCCAGGCCTCCCTGTCCATCGCCAACTCCCGGAGTTCACTCAAACCCATGTCCATCGAGTCGGTGATGCCATCCAGCCATCTCATCCTCTGTTGTCCCCTCTTCCTCCTGCCCCCAATCCCTCCCAGCATCAGAATCTTTTCCAACTAGTCAACTCTTCACGTGAGGTGGCCGAAGTATTGGAATTTCAGCTTCAGCATCAGTCCTTCCAATGAACACCGAGGGCTGATCTCCTTTAGAATGGACTGGTTGGATCTTGTTGCAGTCCAAGAGACTCTCAAGAGTCTTCTCCAACACCACACAGTTCAAAAGCATCAATTCTTTGCTGCTCAGCTTTCTTCACAGTCCAACTCTCACACAGAATTCTGTAAAGCCGTCTGCTCCTGGGCTTTTGTTTTTTGGGGAGATTTTTGATCACAGCTTCAATTTCAGTGCATGTGACTGGGTTGTTCACAATTTATATTTCTTCCTGGTTCAGTCTTGGAAGATTGAACTTTTCTAAGAATCTATCAGTTTCTTCCAGGTTATCCATTTTATTGCCATATAGTTGTTCGTAATAGTCTTATAATCCTCTGTATTTCTGCATTGCCTGTTGTAACCTCTCCTTTTTTATTTCTAATTTTGTTGATTTGATTCTTTATTTTTTTATTGATGAGTCTGGCTAAAGACTTGTCAATTTTGTTTATCTTCTCAAACAACCAGCTTTTAGTTTTATTAATTTTCATTATTGTTTCTTTCATTTCTTTTTCATTTATTTCTGCTTGGATCTTTATGATTTCTTTCCTTGTACTAACTTTGGGGTTTTTTTCAGTGTGTGTGTTCTTCTTTTTCCAGTTGTTTTAGGTATAAAGTTAAGTTGTCTATTTAGTGTTTTTCTTGTTTCTTGAGGTAGGATTGTATTGCTATCAACTTCCCTCTTAGGACTGCTTTTGCTGCATCCCATAGGTTTTGAGTTGTCATGTTTTCATTGTCATTTGTTTCTAAAATTTTTTTGATTTCCCTTTTGATTTCTTCAGTAACCTGTTGGTTATTTAGAAACGTGTTGTTTAATCTCCATGTGCTTGTGTTTCTTACAGTTGTTTTCTTGTAATTGATATCTAGTCTCATAGCGTTGTGGTCAGAGAAGATGTTTGATACAATTTCAATTTTCTTAAATTTCCTGAGGTTTGATTTGTGACACAAGATGTGATCTATCCTGGAGAATATTCCATGTGCACTTGAGAAGAAGATGTATTCTGCATTTGGATGGAATGTCCTGAAGGTATCAGTGAGATCCATCTTATCTAATGTATCATTTAAGATGTGTTTCCTTATTAATTTTCTGTTTTGATGATCTGTTGATTGTTGTGAGTGGGCTGTTAAAGTCTCCTACTATTATTGTGTTACTATCAATTTCTCCTTTTGTGTCTGTTAGTATTTGTCTTATGTATTGAGGTGCTCCTATGTTGGGTGCATAGATATTTACAATTGTTATATCTTCCTCTGAGATGGCTGGATGGCATCACTGACTCAATGGACGTGAGTCTGGGTGAACTCTGGGAGTTGGTGGTGGACAGGGAAGCCTGGCATGCTGCGATCAGGCACATTCAGCCAGTATGTGTCTTTTGGTTGGATCATTTAATCCATTTACATTTAAAGTAATTATTGATACATATGTTCCTATTGCCATTTTCTTAACTGTTTGGAGTTGATTTTGTAGATCTTTTTTCTTGTCTTATATTTCTAGACTATATAAGTCCCTTTAACATTTGTTGTAAAATTGGTTTTGTGGCCCTAAATTCATTTAACTTTTGCTTTTCTGAAAAGCTTTTTATTTTTCCATCAATTTTGAATGAGATCTTTCATGGGTACAGTAATCTTGATTGTAGATTTTTCCCTTTCAGTACCTTAAATATACCCTGCTGTTCCCTTCTGGCCTGCAGAGTTTCTGCTTAAAGATCAGCTGTTAAACATATGGAGTTTCCCTTGTATGTTACTTATTGCTTCTCCCTTGCTGCTTTTAATATTCTTTCTTTGTGTTTAGTCTTTGTTAGTTTGATTAGTATGTGTCTCGGCATGTTTCTCCTTGGATTTATCTGGTTTGGGACTCTTCGTGCCTCTTGAACTTGATTAACTATTTCCTTTTCTGTATTGGTGAAATTTTCAACTATAATCTCTTCAGAAAATTTCTCATACCCTTTCTTTTTCTCTTGTTGTTCTGGGATCCCTATAATTCGAATGTTGGTGTGTTTGATATGGTCCCAGAGGTCTCTAAGACTGTCCTCAGTTCTTTTTATTCTTTTTACTTTATTCTGCCATTCAAAAATTATTTCCACCATTTTATCTTCCAGCTCACTGATTCTTCTGCTTCAGATATTCTGCTATTGATTCTGCTTCTAGAGTATTTTTAATTTCAATAATTGTGTTGTTTGTGTCTGTATGTTTATTCTTTAATTCTTCTAGGTCTTTGTTAATTGATTATTGCCTTTTCTCCATTTGTTTTCAAGGTTTTTGAAAACAAGGTTTTTACTATCATTATTCTGAATTCTTTTTCAGGCAATTTGCCTATTTCTTCTTCATTTATTTGAACTTCTGTGTTTCTAGTTTGTTCCTTCATTTGTGTAGTATTTCTCTGCCTTTTCATTTTTTTTTTTTTTTTAACTTATTGTGCTTGAGGTCTCCTTTTCCCTGGCTTCAAGGTTGAATTCTTTCTTCCTTTTGGTTTCTGCTCTCCTAAGGTTGGTCCAGTTGTTTGTGTAAGCTTCCTATAGGGTGAGATTTGTGCTGAGTTTTTGTTTGTTTGTTTTTCCTCTGATGGTCAAGGCTGACTGAGGTGGTAATCCTGTCTGCTGATGATTGAGTTTGTATTTTTGTTTTGTCTGTTGTTTAGATAAGGTGTCCTACACAGGATGCTACTAGTGGTTGGGTGTGGCTGGTTCTTGTATTCAAGTGGTTTGATATTCCCTAGGGTTAGTTCTCTGGTAGTCTAGGGTCTTGGAGTCAGTGCTCCCACTCCAAAGGCTCAGGGCTTGATCTCTGGCCAGGATCAAAGATTCCACAAGTGGTTTGTTATGGCATTAAGTGAGATTAAAATAAATATCCAAAATGAGAGGCCAAAGATGAACCCCAGACAAATGGCAGCTACAAAATCAGGGAAATAATAATTAAAATAATGGAATATACAAATATACATATATATCCATGAGCCAAGTCAAAACAGCCCAAGAAAAATAAAGTACAGTAGACTGAACCAGCAAAAAAAAAAGAAATCAAAAATTATATTTATCCATTAAGAACAAAACTAACTAAAGCACAAACTGGAAACTAAAACTAGAGCAAGGTGCCAAATGGGGAATAAAACAATGAAAACAAACTAACAAATATGTTGAGAGGAAAGGAAATAAAGAAGAGAATAGATATGCAAAGTTAAATAGAGGTAGATGAAGGAGATTTATATATATTAAAGATTAACTGCAAGTGGAAAAGGACAGTAGGGAAGGCAAACAAAGGAATAAATGTAGAAAAAGTGTAATAGGTTTAAAAAAATTAAAGTTATAAAAAAGATGGGGAAAAAAAGGAAGAAGAAAGAGAAAAGGAAGGAAAAAAAAAAAAAAAAGGAAGACTCCTGCAAAAGAGAACTGCAAAAAAAACCCTGCAAAAGCCCAAGGTAGAGGCAGAGGTTTATAACAACAATAAAAAGTGTGACTGAATATACACATATGCATATACACCCGTAAGCAAAATCAAAACAGCCCAACAAAAATAAAGTACAATAGATTGATCCAGCGAACAAAAGAAACCAAAAATTATATCTACCAGAACAAAAGTAACTAAAGCACAAACTGGAAAACAAAACTAAAGAAAGGTGCCAGTTGGAGAATAAAGCAATGAAAGTAAAACTAACAAATATATTGAGAGGAAAGGAAAGAAACAAAAGAAAGAATAGATATGCAAAGTTAAATAGAGGTAGATAAAGAAGATTAATATACATTAAAGATTAGCTGCAAGGGGGAAAGAACTGTACGAAAAGCAAACAAAGGAATAAATGTAGAAAAAATAATAAAAGGTTTAAAAATTTTTAAAAAGAGAAAAGAAAAAAGAAAAAGGGAAACTCCACAGAATTGCAAAAGCCCAACATAGAGGCAGAGGTTTGTAACAATAAAAAATGTGACTGAGAAAAAAAAAGCTCAAAAGCTTAAGTAGATTTCATAGTGCCAACAAAATCAACAACTACAACAGAGTAGAGGGGGAAGGGAAATAAAAGAAAAAATCCAAGAGTCTACAGAACAAGTCAAAACATAAGAATAATATATGTTTTTCTTGAGTCACTGCTGTCAGAGTCGTTTCCCTCTCTGGGAGTCACAGTCCACCTCACCTTCCTATGACGCCCTCCAACACTGTGCTGATCTCTAGACCTGCAGTGGGGGCAGCTCAGGTTCTAATCTGGTCCTACTCCTGTGTGTTCTTGCCTCCAGTGTCCACAGCTATCAGAACTAGTGTATTTTCTTTTGTGGGAGCTCTCAATGACCTTTTATGTACTCCATAGACAGAGTCTGGCTGGTTGATTGTGTGCAATATAATCAGCAGCTTATCCAGCTGGTGGGAAGGTTTTGGGTCTTTTTCCTTAGTCACACTGCCCTTGGGTTTCAATTGTGGTTTTACTTTCACCTCTGCATGTGGATCGTCCACTGGGGTTTGCTCCTGGGGCTGCCCTGGAGGACTTGGATTTGCCCCTGTGAGGGTCAGGTATGGAGGTGGTGCAGCTGCTTGGGTTGCAGGGGAATGTTTAGGCAGCACCAGGTACTCAGAGGAGTTGGTGGCTAGGGCAGCAGGAAATATAGAGTTCTAGAAGGCTATGGCAACCAGTACTGGACAATATGCTCTAGTACTCATGCCTGGAGAACCCTGCTCCCTGACAGAGAAGCTTGGCAGGCCACAGTCTACAGGGTCGCAAAGAGTTGGACACAACCGAAGTGACCCTGTGCGCATAGATGCAAGACTTTTTTTGTCTGTGGCAGCTCTGCCCCAGTGAGAGTTTAGTGTGAAAGTGGCCATCTGCTTGGCTTGCAGGGACCCTGGCGGTGCCAAGTGTGCAGGGACATGGATTGCCTCTGCTGAAGGAGATATGGCCCTATCAGAGTCTCTTTTTGAGCCTCTTGTAACTGGCGATCAGAAGACCTCTTTGGCCAGTCTTTCTCCACAGCTCTGCCTGTTCAGGCACTTGAAGGGCTCCCTTGCCTGGGGTCCTTCTCTGTTGTTTGGTGCATCAGGCACATAAAGGGTCCCCCTGGATGGGGTCCTACTCTGTAGTTCGGCGCATCAGTCACTTAAAGGAGCACCCTGGGTGGTCCTGCTCTGTAGTTCAGTGCGTCTGGCAATTGATGGGCCAGCCTCTCTATTGTTCAGCTTCCAATGCTGGCATGAGAGAGAGGCTATGCTGATGGCTCCACCCCCTACAGGTGACTCGGCAGTATTGCCTTGCTTCCATCACTGCCTGGCTTTCCTCCACTGGCATTTCCCACACAACCTCCTCCCTCACATCCCCTTGATCTGTCTCTCTGCAGTCAACAGCAGCCCTCGCCCTGGGATTGCTCCACAATCCCTAAACTCCGGCTCCCAGCCGCTGCACCTTCCAGGGGACCTGCATCCCTGTCCAGGGTATGTATGGCTGTGGCAAGGACTGTCTGATTCTCATTCCATTTAGGCTACCACAGATCAGCTGTCGCACTCGCAGCCTTAAATGTTTCTCCTCTGACTCAGACAGTTGCCCCAATGTGGGGATCGGACCCCTGCTTCAGTTCCCCCACCCACTGAGGGCAGATCCAGTCCTACTAACTCTCCTGTTTCCCCCTCTCTAGTTCCTTCATCCTGCCGAGTTTTGGGTGGTTCTGTATATTCTTTTCCTCTGGTCAGGCACTCCTGTCCACTCTCAGCTGGTGTGCTGCATGCACCTCTGTATCTGAAGGTGTATTCCTGATGTATCTGTGGAGAGAGAAGTACTTTACGTCCATTTACTCCTTCACCATCTTGTTCTCTGCCTACAATTTCTTGAATTAAGACATTGCTTCCAGAAAAGATCCATTAACCTGAAAATATGCTAACCAACCAATTATCATGTCATCACAGTTCAGTAGCTTTTACCTATAGGCAGATACTTAAGGAAATGGAGCTAGGATAGGTAAATGTAGGTGCTGTGGAGGTAGAAGACAAGCTCTGGATGTGAAGCACTGCTGGATGATTGGATTAGTAAAGGGGGTGAGGCAATATAAGGGCCCAGATTTGAATACCTTGCGACAACTAAGCGGAAGAAAGGTGGAAATATTAAGAGGCACTAAAAATAAGCAGAACTCAAATATGCAGAGTAAGCCCTGTTTTCTAGAACAAAATTAGGCATCTATTTTGGGTTTTCTCCCAGGACTTTTAGATAAGGATATCAGATATGGTGTTGGCAGGAAATTTAGTTGAGTGTCTCCATGAGTGTGATGCAATAACATGCTCATATTGTATTTTGACAATAGTTTAATAAAGGGAGTATTTATTGTGGGCAGAGTGTGGGAAAACTGCAAGAGATACTGCAGTAAACAATGTTAGTAACAGCTGTCACTATCCCAGTCAGGAGCGGACAAAAGGAGGGGACAGCATGGGGAGCCCAGATTATCACCCATGCAAGAAGGGACATGGGGAAGAGAATGGTACTTCAGAACCAGAGACACAGAGGCTGGTGGTGAAGTCTGCCTGACAGCAGCTGTGACTTTTGGTTGAGGGATCAGCCAGCCTGTGACATAAATACCATGGCTTCACTCTCCTTTTTCCTTCTGATCTCATGCCAGTGTTCTTCATTAACCAAACCCATCAGGAAGCCGGTGGGCAAGGAAGCCTTTATCATGCACAAATGTTCTCCCAGAGCAGAGAGAAGGGTGGTGGAGAGGTTATTTACAGGGACAAATGAAAGATACTGTGCATGAAGAAAGGGGGAAAAACTTCCCTCAGTATATAGGAAAAAATATTTACTTTCAGAGTTTGGATTGTATAAAAATATTTTCATATGTAAGAAAATTTTCAATGATATAAAACAAATTCCAAAGAATCTGTTTTGAAGATTTATGCAGAAATGTAAATTAAACCTATCTATCAGCTCTATGTAATACATACTTGATTATAAGTAACAAGCTTAAATGGATTAAGAGTATATGCTGACTATGTTTTATTTCTGTAACTATTTTGAGTTAGAAAGCTCATATTTCTTTGTTGTCTTGAAAAAGACAGAAATGGAATATTCAGCATATTTTATGTTGGATAAATTTAAAACAATTTTATTCAAGTCTAGTTGGTTTGTAATATTATATTAATTTCAGGTGTATAGCATCAGTTCAGTTTACTTCAGTCACTCAGATCAGATCAGATCAGATCAGTCGCTCAGTCGTGTCCGACTCTTTGCGACCCCATGAACTGCAGCACGCCAGGCCTCCCTGTCCATCACCAACTCCCGGAGGTCACTCAGACTCACATCCATCGAGTCAGTGATGCCATCCAGCCATCTCATCCTCTGTCATCCCCTTCTCCTCCTGCCCCCAATCCCTCCCAGCATCAGAGTCTTCTCCAACGAGTCAACTCTTCGCATGGGGTGGCCAAAATACTGGAGTTTCAGCTTTAGCATCATTCCTTCCAAAGAAATCCCAGGGCTGATCTCCTTCAGAATGGACTGGTTGGATCTCCTTGCAGTCCAAGGGACTCTCAAGAGTCTTCTCCAACACCACAGTTCAAAAGCATCAATTCTTCGGCGCTCAGCTTTCTTCACAGTCCAGCTCTCACATCCATACATGACCACAGGAAAGACCATAGCCTTGACTAGGCGAACCTTTGTTGGCAAAGTGATGTCTCTGCTTTTGAATATGCTATCTAGGTTGGTCATACAGTTGTGTCTAACTCTTTGTGACGCCTTGGACTGCAGCATACCAGGCTTCCCTGTCCATCACCAGCTCCTGGAGCTTGCTCAAACTCGTCCTTTGAGTCGGTGATGCCATTCAACCACTTCATCCTCTGTCGTGTCCTTCTCCTCCTGCTTTATACATATACATATATTTAGTGGCACATATATAGGGCTTCCCTGGTGGCTCAGATGGTAAAGAATCTGCCTGCAATGCATACATATATATGGAGAAGGCAATGGCATCCCACTCCGGTACACTTGCCTGGAAAGTCCCATGGATGGAGGAGCCTGGTGGGCTGCAGTCCATGGGGTCGTAAGAGTTGGGCATGACTGGGCGACTTCCCTTTCACTTTTCACTTTCATGCATTGGAGAAGGAAATGGCAAGCCACTCCAGTATTCTTGCCTGGAGAATCCCAGGGACAGAGGAGTCTAGTGGGCTGCTGTCTATGGCGTCGCACAGAGTTGGACACGACTGAGGCGACTTAGCAGCAGCAGCAGCATACATATATATAGTAGCAATAATCCACTCTTATAACCACTTTAAATTTGGATTATTGATACACTAATCTAGAAAGAGCACTGTTAGACGAGCCTGAATCCAATCTGGTCTTTTACTGCTGTTGTTCAGTTATCCAGTCATGTCTGACTCTTTGTGACTCCATGATATGCAGCACACCAGGCCTCCCTGTCCCTCACCATCTCCCAGGATTTTGCCCAAGTTTACGACCACTTCACTGATGATGCCATCCAGCCATCTCATCCTCTGATGTCCTCTTCTTCTGCCCTCAATCTTTCCTAGCATCAGAGACTTTTCCAATGAGTTGGCTTTTATTAGATTAATACAACTTAAATCTAAACATATTCACTTCCTAAGGATACTCACTTCCTAAGGAACTGTGAGTAAAGATAAAATAAATGTGATCTCATGGCTATGTTTATGTATATATGTAGCATTGTTGTGAGAAACATAATTTTTATGACCATAATTTGTGGATAAGAGAGAGTGAGTGAGTGAGCTCACAGTTATACTGTGCTTGCATATGCCAGGCCCTGTTTTAAGCATTTTATATATAGCTATAATTATTTTGTCCTATAACAATCTTACACCATTATAATCAAAAGGAAATTTTTCACTGATGAAGTAAGTCTCTCAAGGTCACACAACTAGTAAGTGGACTGAAGCCAAGAGAGCCTGGAATTGGAGTTTGAGTTTTAAACTACTACTTGATCCTGTCTTGTACTAAACTTGAACAGAGAATGTCCAAATGCATTTCTTCTTGCTCTGGATTGCTACTATCTATTATGAATAATCATTAGTATTTCAAATCATGATTTTACTTCTGAAGCTAAGAGAATACTCTAACATATCCTCCATACAAATGGTGAGGAATAGTACAGACCATCTTCAGACCTTCTAATAAGCGGAGTCACTTAGGCAGCTTTTTGCCTATACCAAATGACAAAGATAATTTCAAGTATTTTTAAAGTTAACACGAATTAGTTTTAGGGGGGAACTTGTTTGTTTAACTTATTACTTTAGCACTAGGTAGACATAAGCCATGTGAGTGACTGCTAAATCTAAACATGCTAGTTTTAGCATTGTGTACAAAGTAGTGTGCTGTTTGGAAAAAATGCCTGGGCGTTTCCCCTCATAGTTATTATTCTTGATATAAAGCCATTAAAAAATCTAAAAAAAGAAAAACTAAAAAATGAAAAGAAATAAGAAGAAGAAGAAACTTTGGGAGAGAATTCCCTTTCAAAGAAAGATGGCTAAATCAATCTAAAAATGTTGAGTACGTTCAGCCAACTGTTTAATGAAATGGGGAGATGTAGGCTCTTCAGGAAAGGATTTCTTACAGTGGCACTGCAGAATTGGCCTGGCAGAAACAGGGAGACAATCCCTCTAGTCAATTTTTATTGCGTTTTGTAAAAATCACTCCATTGTAAATACATTCTTTCTCTGATTTGGGGCTCTGCTGTGCATCTCCACCTTCTCTATTTTTAGCTTTGTTCATATTAAAAGATTCTATACTAAGGTAATGGAGAAGGAAATGGCAACCCACTCCAGTAATCTTGCCTAGAGAATTCTGTGGACGGAGGAGCCTAGTGGGCTGCCTTCTATGGGGTTGTACAGAGTCGGACACAACTGAAGCGACTTAGCAGCAGTCGCATACTAAGGTATCTTTGGTGAGAACTTTTTTGAGATTATTTTACTGGCACCTTGAGATGCAGTAAAATAACCCAAGCCTAAGATTCCAGTGTGATATAATGAATATGACATAGGGTCTCTGAAATGATAATTTATACTCATAGGGCTATGAAATACCAATGATTCAAAAAAAAATCATGGAATAGTTATAGAAGATTTAGAATAGGGCATTTAAAATCATATTTTTAGGAACAATGGAGTGAAAAATCAATATAGAGAGAACCAGGATTTTCATTTTTCACCAGGGTACTCAGGGCACATTGCCACAGAAATGAATTTACACGATTATTCACCACTCATAATATCCAGAGTTGTAAGCAGTTTCTCAGACATTTAAGAAGATTTCAGTTCTACAATAAAATTTTAGCTAATGCAAAAGGCTGTGTCTCTTGTCACCAATACGTGGACTTACTAGTTAGAAGCTAACAAAATGTTTTGAATAAATAGCCTACTGTTAATAAAATCCCCATGTGCCAGAGATAAAGAACCTCAAGTCAGAGTGAGCAGGAACTGAAGCGAAATGCTAGGTGATATAAAAATAAAACGAAGCACAGGCTGTGGTGGAAGGATAGGGCAAGGGGGGAAATGAGGGTGAATTATTGGTCTTAGGCCTGAGGGGAAAAGGAGTCCTGCTTGAAGTGTCTTTGGAATCAGAGAGTTAGAGCTGAAATACCAGGACAAAGCCAGGATTATGAAATGACTGCCTTGCCTGAAAATAATGCTCAGAAGCACTGTTTGTCTTGACAGAGGCTAGTAACTGAGCAGCTGGCCTTCTCCTAGTGAGCGTGGGCTCAGTCACTCGCAGAGCATGGAAGCCTGAGCATGGACACTCTATTGTCTGGCACAAGCCTCATCACATTGTAAGTGAGCAATTATTTACTGAATGAATGAATGAACACTATTTCTTCATGCAGGTACCACAGGTAAGCACCAAATAAAACTGTATCTCCAGTTTTCTTGAGCACCTACATGGTCCAGGCAGGTTTACATATGGGGATACAAAAAAGGAAAAACAAAATAAATACAATCCTTGTTCTTACAAGGATTCACATTTTAGTTGTCAGAAAATCAACCACAAATAAATACACAAGGATAAACATAAACTATGTCATGTAATGGCAGGTGTTATGAAGAAAAATTAAGTGGAGGAAATGAATAGCAAATGAGCTGCTATTCTGTATAGTATTATTAGTGATGGTTTCATTCATGAGGTGACATTTGAGCAGCCCTAAAAAATTAGAGAGTGACCAAGCAGAAGTGTCGAGAAGGGCACTCCAGGCAGAACGAACAGTGAAGGCTTAGAGGCGAGGGTATATGAGATTGATTCAAGGAATAGCAAGCAGAGGTGAGCAATGAAAACAGGACAGGAGATTCGGCCTGAGAGGTTGTGGGAAGGGCTTACAAGGTGCTTTGTGAGCTCTGTGGAGTTTGGTTTCAGTCACATGAGATGGTTTAGAAGGATCAAGAGCAAGTGTGTGGCAAATACACTATAAGAAAGACACATAAGAGTTGGAAGACCAATAAGAAAGGCTATGCAATATGGATATTGATGTAAAACTCATAAATAAATCATTAGTTCAGTCACTCAGTCCTGTCTGACTCTTTGCAACCACATAGCACGCAGGGTTCCCTGTCCATCACCAACTCCCAGAGCTTGCTCAAACGCATGTTCACTGTGTCATTGATGTCATCCAAACATCTCTTTCTCTGTCGTCCCCTTCTCTTGCCTTCAATCTTTCCCAGCATCAGGGTCTTTCTAAGGAGTCAGTTCTTTACATCAGGTGGCCAAAGTATTGGAGTTTCAGCTTCAGTATCAGGCCTTCCAATGACTGATTTCCTTTAGGATGGACTGGTTGGATCTTCCTGAAGTCCAAGGGCTCTCAAGAGTCCTCTCCAACACCACAGTTCAAAAACATCAATTCTTCAGAGCTCAGCTTTCTTTATAGTTCAATTCTCACATCTATTCATGACTACTGCAAAAACCATAGCTTTGACTAGATGGAGTTTTGTTGGCAAAATAATGTCTCTGCTTTTTAACATGCTGCCTAGGTTGGTTGTGGCTTTTCTTCCAAGGAGCAAACTTCTTTTAATTTCATGGCTGCAGTCACCATCTGCAGTGATTTTGGAGCCCAAGAAAATAAAGTCTATCATGGTCTCCATCATTTCCCTATCTATTTGCCATTAAGTGATGGGACCGGATGCCATGATCTTAGTGTATTGAATGTTGAGTTTTAAACAAGCTTTTTCATGTTCCTCTTTCACTTTCATCAAGAGCTTCTTCGTTTTCTGCCATAAGGGTGGTGTCATCTGCATATCTGAGGTTATTGATATTTCTCCCAGCAATCTTGATTCCAGCTTGTGCTTCATCCAGCCTGGCATTTCTCATGATGTACTCTGCATAGAAGTTAAATAAGCAGGGTGACAATACACAGTGTTGACGTACTCCTTTTCCTATTTGGAACCAGTCTGTTGTTCCATGTCCACTTCTAACTGTTGCTTCCTGACCTGCATACAGATTTCTCAAGAGACAAGTCAGGTGGTCTGGTATTCCCATCTCTTTCAGAATTTTCTACAGTTTGTTGTGATCCACACAGTCAAAAGCTTTGGCGTAGTCAATATAGCAGAGGTAGATGTTTTTCTGGAACACTCTTGGGTATTGGCAACGGGTGTTGGCAATTTGATCTTAGTTCCTTTTCCTTTTCTAAATCCAGCTTGAACATCTGGAAGTTCACAGTTCACATACTATTGAAGCCTGACTTGGAGAATTTTGAGCATTACTTTGCTAGCATGTGAGACGAGTTAGGATGTATGATAGTTTCAACATTCTTTGGTATTTCCTTTCTTTGGGTTTGGAATGAAAACTGATCTTTTCCATCCTGTGGCCACTGCTGTTTTCCAAATTTGCTGGTGTGCTGAGTGTAGCACTTTCACAGCATTATCTTTTAGGATTTGAAAGAGCTCAAATGGAATTCCATCATCTCTGCTAGCTTTGTTCATAGTGCTGCTTCCTAAGACCCATTTGACTTGGACTTGAGGATGTCTGGCTCTAGATGAGTGACTACACCACCATAGTTATCTGGGTCATTGAGATCCTTTTTGTACAGTTCTTCTGTGTATACTTGCCACGCCTTCTTAATACCCTCTGCTTCTGTTAGGTCCATACTATTTCTGTCCTTTATTGTGTCCATCTTTGCATGAAATTTTCCCCTGATATCTCTAATTTTCTTGAAGGATCTCTAGTCTTTCCTATTCTATTGTTTTCCTCTATTTCTTTGCACTGATCACTAAAGGCTTTCTTATCTCTCCTTGCTATTCTTTGGAACTCTGCATTCAAATGGGTATATCTTTCTTTTTCCCCTTTGCCTTTAGCCTCTCTTATTTCCTCAGCTATTTGTAAGGGCTCCTCACACAACCATTTTCCTTTTGCTTTTCTTTTTATTAGGGATGATCTTGATCACTGCCTCCTGTACAACGTCATGAACTTCTGACCATAGTTCTTCGGGCACTCTGTATCAAATCTAATCCCTTGAATCTATTTGTCACTTCCACTATACAATCATAAGCAATTTGATTTAGGTCATACTTGAATGGCCTAGTGGTTTCCCCTACTTTCTTCAATTTAAGTTTGAATTTTGCCATAAGGACTTCATGATCTGAGCCACAGTCAGCTCCCGGTCTTCTTTTTACTGACTGTATAGAGCTTCTCCATCTCCAGCTGCAAAGAATATAATCATCAACCTGATTTTGGCATTGACCATCTGGTGATATTTATATGTAGAGTCATCTCTTGTGTGGTTGGAAGAGGGTGTTTGCTGTGATGAATGTGTTCTCTTGGCAAAACTCTTGTCCACATTTGCCCTGCTTCATTTTGTATTCCAAGGCCAAAATTGCCTGTTACTCCAGGTAACTCTTGACTTCCTACTTTTGCATTCCAGTCCCCCATGATGAAAAGGGTATCTCTTTGGTGTTAGTTCTAGAAGGTCTTGTAGGGCTTCTTAGAACCATTCAACTTCAGTTTCTTCGGCATTAGTGGTTGGGACATAGACTTGGATTACTGTGATTACTGTTCTATTATTTTTTCTAATGTTAATCTGTCTATGAAAAGAAAAGTAAATCATTACCATATAAAATTTACCAGTATTAAAAAATAAGGCATGATGACTAAAGAGTTTATATTAGAATTAGGAAGACAGTTTAATACTAAAGAAAATAATAGAGCAAAAAATCATATCAGCAGACTAAAGGGTTTTTTGTTTGTTTGTTTGTTTTAGGGAAATGGGAAGGAAGAAGGGGAGTGATGGTGGGGAGGAGCATATGCAATTTCTTAACTAATGGCTTTCTGTTTTTAATCACAAAGAACATTAAAAAAAACATATTGAATTCATCTTATATTAGGAAGTTTGATCTGGAAATGAAAAGTTCAGGAAACTAAAAGTCCAGTTTGGGTGTCCTCATCTTAGGCACATCTTGGTATTTTGTATTAGTAGGTCTATCTTTACAACTGGAGAAGGCGATGGCACCCCACTCCAGTACTCTTGCCTGGAAAATCCCATGGATGGACGAGCCTGGTAGGTTACAGTCCATAATATATTATTTAGGACAGGATCACATTTGTCACTTCTTCCTCCCTAATACCCAAAGTGGTACCAGACCCATAAAATAGTCAATAAACATTTACAGAATGAACGAATAAGTCTATTTTTTTTTAAACTCTCCTGAGTGAACTGAATTTTTTGAGGCTCATAAGTGAATATGTTTTCCTCTTTACTTTGTCTATTACAGCCAGATTGTATGAGTAGGGTATTAAAGTCTCCCACTATTATTTTCTTGTTTTATATTTCTTCTATCATACTAATTAGTGGTTGTCTTAGATATATCAATGCTCCAATGTTGGGTGCATATATAATTGTTATAACTTCTTTTTGGATTGTTCCTTTAAGTCGTTATATGTAACCTTCATTGTCTCCTTTTCAGGACCTTTATTTTAAAGTCAATTTATCTGATATGAGTATTGCTACTCCTGTTTTCTTTTGGTCCGTATTTGCATAGAAAATCTTTTTCCGGCCCTTCATTTTCAGTCAGTATATATCCCCTATTTTAAGGTGGTTCTCTTGTAGACAATATATATAGGGGTCTAGTTTTTGTATCCATTCTACCCGTTTTAGGCTTTTGGTTGTCTCTTGTAGACAAGGTATGTAGGGGTCTTACTTTTGTATCGATTCAGCCAGTCTTTGTCTGTTGATTAGGGCATTCAGCCCATTAACATTTAAAGTAATTATCGATAAGATTTACTTTATTGTTTTGGGTTCGAATTTATACACCCTTTTAGTGATTCCTATCTAGAGAACGTCCTTTAGTTTTTGTTGAAGAAATGGTTTAGTGGTGCTAAAGTCTCTCAACTTTTGCTTATCTGTAAAGCTTTTGATTTCTCCTTCATATTTGAATGAGATCCTTGCTGGATACAATAATCTGGGCTGTAAGTTATTTTCTTTCATCACTTTAAGTATGTCTTGCCATTCCCTCCTTGCTTGGAGAGTTTCTGTTGAAAGATCAGCTGTTATCCTTATGGGAATTCCCTTGTGAGTTATTTGATGTTTTTCCCTTGCTGCTTTTAATATTTGTTCTTTATATTTAATCTTTGTTAATTTGATTAATATGTGTCTTGGGGTGTTTAGTCTTGGGTTTATCCTGTTAGGGACTCTCTGGATTTCTTGAACTTGAGTGGTTATTTCCTTCTCCATTTTAGGGAAGTTTTCAACTATTATCTCCTCAAGTATTTTCTCATAGTCTTTCTTTTTATTTTCTTCTTCTGGAACTCCTATGATTCGAATGTTGTAGCGTTTAATGTTATCCTGGAGGTCTCTGAGATTGTCATTTTTTTGATGCGTTTTTCTTTTTTCTTCTCTGATTCATTTATTTCTAGGATTCTATCTTCTAATTCACTAATCCTATCTTTTGCCTCTGTTATTCTACTATTTGTTGCCTCCAGAGTGTTTTGGATCTCATTAATTGCATTATTCATTATGTGTTGACTCTTTTTTATTTCTTCTAGGTCCTTGTTAAACCTTTCTTGCATCTTCTCAATCCTTGTCTCCAGACTCTTTAACTGTGATTCCATTTTGATTTCAAGATTTTGGATTAATTTCACTATCATTATTTGGAATTCTTTATCAGGTAGATTCCCTATCTCTTCCTCTTTTGTTTGGTTTGGTGGGCATTTATCCTGTTCCTTTAGGTGCTGGGTATTCCTCTGTCTCTTCATCTTGTTAAAATTGCCAAGTTTAGAGTGTCCTTACTATATTCTGGTAGTTTGTTGAATTCTCTTTCTTGAGGCGGTTCACTGGTCTTTTCAATATCTGATCTCTGCCCTGTTACAAAGGGGGCAGAGATGAACACCCAAATCTAAGCTGGCCAGGTTCAGGCACTCGGATAGTCCTCAGAAGCACAGACTCGGTTGAGTCTGCGTTTTGTGCCCTTCCCAGGTCCGAGTAGCTCGGGTGATGAAGTGTTTCTCGAGCGCAGCTGCTGCGACTTATCGCCTCCCGCCACTCAGTTTTCTGGGTATACAACCTGTGCACCTTCCCAGGCAGATGTTGACTGTCCAGAGCCCCAGGAAGTGTTAATTAGCACAGAAACCTGCTTACAGTTTTGTAGATAATGTCTCTTTAGGGGTTGTGATTGTCCGCTTCCGGCTCTGGCTGCCTGTCACCGGAGTGGGACGGTCTGCAGCCGGCTATCTCTGTGCAGTCCTTTGTTCCGTATGTAGTCCTGGTGGGGTCTTAGGTTAGGGCTCGCTTTTGACATAGTAGATATCAGACAGTCTGGTTATTTCACTCAGGTAGCACTCGGGATAGCCAGGCCAAATCCTTACTCAAAGAGATGCAGGCCGCACCGCTCCTCCTAGCCCAGCCACCGCTTGCTAATAGCAAATGCTGGTGTCCGCGTTGCTTCTCCACAGAAGGAGTTACCACAGGGCTCGTAATGTCCTTTCGAAGACAATGAATTGTCTCTCTAAGTGCCTGATGTCCTCTGCCGGCATTCAGAAGTTGTTTTGTAGGATTTACTCAGCGTTCAAATGCTCTTTTACAGAATTTGTGGAGGAGAAAGTATTCTCTCCATCTTACTCGTCTGCCATCTTAGCTCCTCCCCCTAGACTAAAGGGTTAAAGAGAACATCTCAATAGTTTTCAAAGAAGAAATTGGTAAAAGGTACTATATGTTAAATATAAACTCTTTGCAAGCTAAGGATAGAAGAGAACTATCTTAACTTGATAAAAGACTACTACCAACGTCCCATACAAATATTAGTGACACACATTTAGAAACATTTTGGTTGAAGTTAGGAGAAGAATATATGCTATCAGCCTATTTTTCACTGTTTTACTGAAGAATCTGACTGATGCATTAAAAGTAGAAAAAATTTAAAAAAAAATAGAATAATGACAGGGAGGAAGGAAGCAAAGTGATTTTCATTTGTAGGTGACAGAATATATATCAAGCCTAAGAAAATATGCAGACAAATGTTATAACTAAAAACCGAGTATAAAAGGATCCCCAAATATAAAAAATTCAGCACATAAAAATAAATCTGTACATCAGCCATAAGGAACAATGAAATCTTAGAGAGAACTGACACCACTCAAAAATTACAAGTACACAGAAATAAACTCCACAAAAGATGTTTAATAATTATATGAAAGAAACATAAAATGTTATTGAAGGAAATAATGTAAAAATTTCCTACGGTTATGGCTGAAAATATTCAAAACTAGACATATGCCAAATTTTCCCTTTGTTAGTCCATAATTGTAATGAAATTAAAATTCTTAATAGCATGTTGCATAGAAAGTGAAAGTGAAGTCGCTCAGTTGTGTCGGACTCTTTGCGACCCCATGGACTGTATCCCGCCAGGCTCCTCCGTCCATGGGATTCTTCAGGCAAGAGTACTGGAGTGTGTTGCCATTTCCTTCTCCAGGGGATCTTCCTGACCCAGGAATCGAACCTAGGTCTCCTGCATTGCAGGCAGATGCTTTAACTTCTGTTAACATTTAGCATGTTGCATAGAACCAGACAAACTGAACTTGTTATCTATAAGAAGAGTTCGCATCCCATAGAATTCTGAGAAAGAAGAACAAAGAAGGAAATCTTATCCTGGCATATCTTAGGATAGTTCTAATAATTGAAGCAAAATAGTTTAGATCCAATCCACGCAACAGCTTGGCATTCTGGAGAAATAACTCCAGAAAGAACCAAGAGATGGAGCCAGAGCGAAAACAATGTCCAGTTGTGGATGTGCAAACACCCTCTTACAACAACACAAGAGATGACTCGACACACGGATGTCACCTTTAGGATTATATAGTGGAAATGACAAATAGGTTCAAGGGATTAGATCTGATAGACAGAATGCCTGAAGACCTATGGAATGGAGGTTCATGACATTGTACAGGAGGCAGTTATCAAGACTATCCCCAAGGAAAAGGAATGCAAAAAGACAAAATGATTGTCTGAGGAGGCCTTACAAATAGCTGAGAAAAGAAGAGAAGTGAAAAGCAAAGTAGAAAAGGAAAGATATTCACATCTGAATGCAGAGTTCCAAAGAATAGCAAGGGTAGATAAGAAAGCCTTCCTCAGCAATCAATACAAAGAAATAGAGGAAAACAATAGAATGGGAAAGACTAGAGATGTCTTGAAAAAAGATTAGAGATACAGGGTCTGCCTGCAATGCGGGAGACCTGGGTTTGATCCGTAGGCTGGGAAGATCCCCTGGTGGAGGGCACAGCAACCCACTCTAGTATTCTTGCTTGGAAAATCCCCATGGACAGAGGAGCCTGTCAGGCTACAGTCCATGAGGTCACAAAGAGTCAGACACAACTGAGCACCTCAGCATAGCACACAGTACAGTGTTTATTTCAAAAGCCAATTCAGAAGCTGATTCATTTCTGGTAAATTAGCTATAGGAGATTTTTAAAAATGCAAAGAGTAATTTTCTGGAATTCATAATGACTTAAATAGAGACCCATTCATAAAAGTTTTCTAAAAAATTATGTGATATTGAAAATGCTGTTAATCAAATAGCTTTTTTTTTTTTTTTGTCTGTGCAGCATGCAGTATCTTAGTTTCCCAGCTAGAGATCAAACCTGTGCTCCTTGCAGTGAAAGTGTGGAGTCTTAACCCCTGGATCATCAGGGAAGTCCTCAATTAGCTTTAACACTAGGACTTATATAAGGAAGGCACTTCTTGCAGGGAGCAGGCAGTGGACCCAACATACATTAATATGCAGACTAAGCACAAGAGAAGGCATTTAAAATGAAGATCGCCATAGGTCACCTGAGAGATCTCAGGCCTAGGTTCTGGAGGTGAACCTGGGGCTCTCTGTGGGTAACAAGACCCCATATTACTCTTATGCAAGAGCCCTTTGACCACACTTTAGGAAAGGTGGGGAAGGAGAATTAGGGGATCTCCTTTCTGGTTCCTCTTCTGGCAAGGAGCAGTGCCATCTTTCTCTTTCTCTTTTCTGTTCCCAAACACAAAGATGCAGGTAACTGAAATGGACACTGGGTGGGCAAAGAGAAATATCAACTACCTTTATACTTTTGATCTTAATATTCTTTAATGTACTTGGTTATTTATTTGAGGTTCTCTGCTATAGTATGCATAGTGATTTGATACAAAAAACTTGATCTATCCTCTGGTCTTGAATTCCAAAACTGTAATTTTGGAATGTGGCCTAAGTCTCAGTGGTGCAGTGAAGCTGAAATGAAAACATAAGTAAAATGATATGTAATATAAATGTGAAATCATATCTTCATTACCAGATTTTATTTATTAAAGATCCCTAAAATATTCTAAAGGTAAATGTCTATACTTTTTTGAATATGTGTGGTTTTATTTCAAAAGGGAATCATATAACTACAAGCTCTAAATAAGAATTTGAATTCTCTACCTGAACAATGTATGCATAAATCTTTGATTTCTTAATAAACCAGCTATAACCAAAAAGATCCACTTTTCCAGCCAGGACTACAAATGATATCTTTCCTATTTTTCTTAGTTAATTACTTGACCTCTCTTCTATCTTCAGCAGTGGCCACAGAACTGGAAAAGGTCAGTTTTCATTCCAATCCCAAAGAAAGGCAATGCCAATGAATGATCAAACTACCATACAATTGCACTTATCTCACACGCTAGCAAAGTAATGCTCTAAATTCTCCAAGTTAGGCTTTCACAGTACATGAACCAAGAACTTCCAGATGTTCAAGGAGGATTTAGAAAAGGCAGAGGCCCAGAGATCAAATGCCAACATCTGTTGGATCATAGAAAAAGCAAGAGAATTCCAGAAATACATCTACTTCTACTTTATTGACTACACCAAAGCCCTTGACTGTGTGAATCACAAAAAACCGTGGAAAATTCTGAAAGAGATGGGAATACCAGACCACCTTATCTGCCTCCTGAGAAATCTGTATGATGGTCAAGAAACAACAGTTAGAACCAGATATGGAACAACGGACTGATTCCAAATTGGGAAAGGAGTACGTCAAGGCTGTGTATTGTCACCCTGCTTATTTAACTTCTATTGCAGAGTACATCATGAGAAATGCTGGGCTGGATGAAGCACAAGCTGGAATCAAGATTTCCAGGAGAAATATCAATAACCTCAAATACGCAGATGACACCACTCTTATGGCAGGAAGCAAAGAGAAACTAAAGAGCCTCTTGATGAAAGTGAAAGAGGAGAGTGAGAAAGCTGGCTTAAAATTCAACATTCAAAAAACTAGATCATGGCATTTGGTCCCATCACTTCATGGCAAATAGATGAGGAAATGATGGAAGCCGTGACAGACTTTGTTTTCTTGGGCTCCAAAATCACTGCAGATGGTGATTGCAGCCACGGAATTAAAAGAATTTTGCTCCTTAAAAGAAAGCTATGACAAACCTAGATGGCATATTGAAAAGCAGAGACATTACTTTGTGGACAAAGGTCTGTCTAGACAAAGCTATGGTTTTTCAAGTGCCATGTATGAATAAGAGAATTGGACCATAAAGAAAGCTGAGCCCTGAAAAATTGATGCTTTTGAACTGTGTTGTTGGAGAAGACTCTTGACAGTCCCTTGGGCTGCAAGGAGATCCAACCAGTCCATCCTAAAGGAAATCAGTCCTCAATATTCATTGGAAGGACTGATGATGATGTTGAAACTCCAATACTTTGGCCACCTGATGGGAAGAACTGACTCCTTGGAAAAGACCCTGATGCTGGGAAAGATTGAAGGCAAGAGGGGAAGGGGAAGACAGAGGATAAGATCATTGGATGGCATCACCGACTTGATGGATATGAGTTTGAGCAAGCTCCAGGAGTTCGTGATGGACAGCGAAGCCTGGCATGCTGCAGTCCATGAGTCACAAAGAGTCGGACACAACTAAGCGACTGAAATGAACTCCTCTATCTTAGCTGTGGAAGGCAGAAGACCAGAATCTCCCTCTAGGATATCATTGGGCCACTTGTCCAAGATTCCTGGGGTTCACTTAATAAAATACACGAGCTGTTTTCAAGCATGGTGAGCAGTGGGACATTCTGATCAGTTCCTTATACGTCCCTGATTTATGAATGCCTTTGCCTCTGTTTTCAGCACTGTGTGCTGCTATTGTTATCTGCTGCTTTGCACCCAGCAAGGATGACTCTTTTCCATTCAGTCATGATATCTGATTTGTACCCAGGTTAGAGCTTTGTCATTCACATTTGTGTGCAGAACACTTGTTTAGCACCTAATGATGAGGCAGTCCTTCTCTTAAGATTCTCTGTTATAAGCATGGCAAGATTCTTTGAAGTTATTTGTGGTGTTTCCTACCAATGACCTCAGTCAGAAACTCTCTAACCCTGAGCACAGAGCATAAACTAGGTTGAAATCTTTTTGCTTCTGGTAGCTTTCTCTATTGCTAGGAAACTTTTCTTATTTCTCCCTGTGCTGTTCTCAATTTCAAGGGGCTTATTAGGAGCAGCAGCCTTCATCAAAGCAAAAAATAGATGCTTTATATTCGTTCCCAGGAGTAGTGTATATAAACTGGCATTTGTAAAATAAGAGCAGCTGGTCCAAAGGCTCTGAAAACAAAGGATAAATGCTCCAAAGTGACTTGTGTTTTCTAAATCCCACCTAAGCAAGAGTCAGTGACTATCACAGAAATTTTAAAGTTTAAATCTTTTAAGTGGGATATGCATTCATTATTTCTTATATGTCCACTTTATGTTTCAGTTACCTTACATTCCAGAGAAGGCAATGGCATCCCACTGCAGTACTCTTGCCTGGAAAATCCCACGGACGGAGGAGCCTGGTATGCTGCATGCAGTCCATGGGGTCGCTAAGAGTTGGACACGACTGAACGACTTCACTTTCTCTTTTCACTATCATGCATTGGAGAAGGAAATGGCAACCCACTCCAGTGTTCTTGCCTGGAGAATCCCAGGTATGGGGAAGCCTGGTGGGTTGCCATCTATGGGATCACACAGAGTCGAACACGACTGAAGTGACTTAGCATAGCATAGCATAGCATACCTTACATTCAACCAGCCCACTCACATATGGATACCCAGTTAGCCTCTGCAAATATTTTCCTTCACCTGTCTCCTCAAAACTGACTTAAACTTGCTTATTTTTTTTTGCTTAAAAATGAAAAGTTTAGCTTACTAGGCACAAACTTAACCTTTTCTAGTTGATTCATATATCAAGAGATGTTTACATTGCCACATATTATGTACAGTTCAGTTATATATTTTAAGTTTTATTATTAAAAATAATCTAGAGATAGAAGAGCATTGAGTAAAATGTAAATACTTAGTTTATAGGTTTAAAGTAATTTTCTTTCAACAAAAAATATTTGCCAGCCTGTAAACTATTCACATGCCCCTGTGAAAATGATATGCACCTAATGATGGTGATCATTCGGAGTATAATACGAATATTAAAGGTCATTTCCATTTAAACTTTCTTCTAGACTATGATTATTTCAGGTATGAAACTGTGAATATGAACTTCTTTGAAGTGAAAATATCAGCAAACCGAGAAACATGGACAATGAAGCTATTTTGTATCTAAATGTTGAGGCAGAGGCATGACCTCATTGGATTTCCATTTTCTCTTATGCATAAAGGGGATATAATGACTCTTGCTCATTTTGTGAGCAAGATATGAGAAAAATACATATTTATGATACATCATCAAATAGCTGAACTTCTAAACATTGTGTGCAAATTGATTTTTTCAGGTTGAATTAGAAACACAATAGGAAAAATTCTTAGGAAATTTATAGTACATTCTTTTATGGATGGTATTGTTACTTTTTAACACCTCATATCTTTAGGTTAAAGTTTAATCCATTATTTTTCTCATAGTAATTTATATTTAACCATATAACAATCCCCTGAAAATAGTTTGAAAGAAAGCTTTAACAGTTTAGAATTATACTTTTTAATTATAGGAAGGTCAACATTCTAATTAAATCCTTATAAATAATATTTGTAAATTACATAAAAAATTCTGGTTAATTGGCCAACACAATACTAGCCCCCTTCTCCCCCTCAAGTACATAGGTAAACAAATTTCAGGGTTTTTTGTTTTTTTTTTTTTAAATTCAGAAGGGCTAAGCAGCATGTGGGATCTTAGTTCCCTGACCAGGAATTGAACCTGGGCCCTTGGCAGTGAAAGCACTGAGTCCTAACCACTTGACTACCAGGGAATTCTCAACAAGTTTCAGGTTTAAAAAGGCTAAGTTTGGAAGTTTTTGAGCATTTGGAATACTAATAAAGTGTTAATAAAAGTGATAGGGGACAGTATGAAAAAATTGTAGTGTATAGATTAGAATTCCAACTTGAAGGCAATGACAAAACATTCTAAGCAAGAAATTTGATAAAATATTAATAAGCAATAAAAATAACAATGCTTCACTATATGTAGCTTAGCAAATACAATACTACCAAATTTTGTGTTTAATGGAAGGTTGGTTTGAAGGAAAATGGTACACATTCTCATCAGAGCACTGTAGAAATTTAGCTTATGAATATATTTAATTGTAGTTTACTTGTGAATTTAAGTCTTTTTTAGTCATATTCATTTCATAATCACTAAATCCACCTGCAAACCTGAAGGAAGTAAAAAGGAAGAAATATATGTACAACACTGCGTATATATTTATACTTAAATTACACTTAACTGAGCCTTATTTTATGATTTTTTTCCATTTATGATGTTTACACAGTTCACACTTGGTTCACTGAAGTTATATGACTGAATTTTTATCTACAGCTGGATAAATACACCATCTTGGCTTATTAGAATTACAAATCAAATGGTAAAGAACAATGGTGATTTATTATTAGAGCCAAGAGAAAAAGTTACTTAGTAACAAATGCATAAACTATCTGTTCCAGCATTCGCTAGTCATGTGAGGCACGTTTTGTTCCATCTCTTATGCAAGGTCTTCTCAAAAACGAATGAGATAAGAAAAACACATTGAAAAACCTTTTATATCTGTAGTCTTCCTAAAATTTTTCGTTAGTTTTTGGTAGTGTGAAAAAACCTTTATCCTTTTTTAAAATTTCAGTGAATCACCATTTTAACTGTATCCTGAAGTATTCTACATCTCTATTTTTAATGACTTGTGGTATATTCCCTGTGAAAAAAATACCATTGGTTCAATTGCCTTTTCCCTCGATGTGATTTAGAGTAGAAAACTGTTTTGTCTTTTATAAACATACAAAATGACACTGTTTAGCTTTCTAGGTCTCTCAAGTGGTAATTTGGGGAGAAAATCGTTCTCCTATCATAGCTGCTGTACAAAACGACAAAGGTGAAACAGCTGCTTCTGTCCCAAAGGCACAGCTGTCCACCCTCAAAGTGAATGTCATTCCTAGAATCAATTGTGTGTTGAGAAAGAAGCCACTCAAGGCACTAGACTGTATTTTCAAAAAGTAAAACAGAGGAATCTCTAGTTTATAGGGTTTTTTTATAGGAGGAGAAAAGTGTAGAGTCATTCTTTCCTCGTTTTTTCAGATGGCTTAAATCTCACTAATATATTGGCACATTGCTTTACATTTACCTTCCAATTTTTTTCCCCAGTGTAAAACTGTTTCAGCTTATACAAGGCAGCAGTCTTCATATGACCAAAACAATATTTACCCTCAAATGTTAACATTTTAACTCGAATGTCCAAAGTGGAAACAGCTAAGAATTTTATTGGCCATAACAAATGATATAAATGGAAAAAAAATTTGTAACCATCTATCAGAATAAACATTTTTCCAATTTGGTAATATTATATAACATAATAATCAGAGTAACATTTTAATTTCCCCTCTTTGTTTCATTCAGACAATGATTTTTATTTCTCCCTAATTTATTGATTGTTCACATTGTGAAGCATGTTTCTTTTCAGAGTTGGACTATCATTCTAGGTCTCATTAGCCACGGGAGCTCAGCAAACATGGAAACAGTTTGGGACCAGCAGTACTTAGATTCCAGGCTTTTGGTTCATGTTAAAGTCAATACATGGCTCCAGATATAGAACTGAGCCTCCTAAGAGTCTGGGAAGAGCCATGCACATATCAGACTCAAGCCAGATGGGTGGTGTCGTTTTTTACAGAATGAAAGCAAGCAAAAATTGAGGCAGACACCACGTCACATAAACTGGGTGTATGGGGGAGAGATTACTAGGCAAGGTTTCATATTTTAGATGGCATGCTGGGGGCCAGACCTTATTCCAGGCATTCCAAATCCTATAATCTGAATGTCCATATTCATTGCAAAGCTCACCAGTGTTTTTAAACCACTGCAGGACTTTGAAAGGACTTGTGAATTGAAGGACTTTGGTATGTGGTAGTACTCTTGCCTGGAAAATCCCATGGATGGAGGAGCCTGGTAGGCTGCAATCCATGGGGTCGCTAAGAGTCAGACATGACTGAGCAACTTCACTTTCTCTTTTCACTTTCATGCATTGGAGAAGGAAATGGCAACCCACTCCAGTGTTCTTGCCTGGAGAATCCCAGGGACGGGGAAGCCTGGTGGGTTGCCGTCTATGGGGTCACACAGAGTCGGATACAACTGAAGTGACTTAGCATAGCATAGCATAGTGTTAACGCAGTAGATTGACACAGAGTAGGGACTGATATTATTTAAAATATTTTAAGTACTTCAGATTTAGAAAAGGCAGAGGAACCAGAGGTCAAATTGCCAACATCTATCAAAAAGCAAGAAAATACCAGAAAAACATCTACTTCCACTTTATTGATTACACCAAAGCCTTTAACTGTGTAGATCATAACAAACTGTAGAAAATTCTGAAAGAGATGAGAATACCAGACCACCTTACTTGCCTCCTGAGAAATCTGTATGCAGGTCAAGAAGTAGCATTTAGAACCATACATGGAACAATGAACTGATTCCAAATTGGGAAAGGAGTACGTTAAGGCTGTATATTGTCACCCTGCTTATTTAACTTATATGCAGAGTACATCATGCAAAATGCCAGGCTAGATGAAGCACAAGCTGGAATCAAGATTTCCGGGAGGAATATCAATAACCTCATATATGCAGATGACACCACCCTTATGGCCAAAAGCGAAGATGAACTAAAGAGGCTTTTGATGAAAGTGAAAAAGGTGAGTGAAAAAGTTGCTTAAAACTCAGCATTCAAAAAACTAAGATCATGGCATCCGGTGAAGTGGCATCACCACATCGTGGCAAATACATGGGGAAACAGTGGAAACAGTGAGAGATGGTGACTGCAGCCATGAAATTAAAAGATGCTTGCTCCTTGGAAGAAAAGCTATGACCAACCTAGACAGCATACTAAAAAGCAGAGACATTACTTTGTTGACAAAGGTCCATCTAGTCAAAGCTATAATTTTTCCAGTAGTCATGTATGAATGTGAGTTGGACTATAAAGAAAACTGAGTGCTAAAGAATTGATGCTTTTGAACTGTGGTGTTGGAGAAGACTCTTGAGAGTCCCTTGGACTGCAAGGAGATCCAACCAGTTTATCCTAAAGGAAATCAGTTCTGAATATTCATTCGAAGGACTGATGCTGAAGCTGAAGCTCTAACACTTTGGCCACCTGATGGGAAGAACTGACTCCGTGGAAATGACCCTGATGCTGGGAAAGATTAAAGGTAGAAGGAGAAGGGGATGACAAAGGATAAGATGGTTGGATGGCATCACTGACTCAATGGATATGAGTTTGAGCAAGCTCCGGTAGTTGGTGATGGACAGGGAAGCCTGGTGTACTGCAGTCCATGGGGTTGCAAAGAGTCAGACACGACTGAGTGACTAAATTGAAGTACTTCATTTTTTAATTTTGAGATTTTTCATTAGAAGGTAAATCTTAATGCTGTTAAATTCACAAATATGCTAATTTAAATACCCAATTCTATTGTCTAAAACACACATTGCAAACATACAAATATCTATTCTCTCCACATGTCAGAGCCATTCATTTCATGGTTTAGAAATGCGGAGAATGCTGCTTCTGCTGCTAAGTCGCTTCAGTGGTGTCTGACTCTGTGCAACCTTATAGACGGCAGCCCACCAGGCTCCCCCGTCCCTGGGATTCTCCAGGCAAGAACACTGGAGTGGGTTGCCATTTCCTTCTCCAATGCATGAAAGTGAAAAGTGAAAAGGAAGTTGCCCAGTCGTGTCCGACTCTTAGTGACCCCATGGACTGCAGCCCACGAGGCTCCTCCATCCATGGGATTTTCCAGGCAAGAGTACTGGAGTCGGGTGCCATTGACTTCTCAGATGGGGAGAATAGATCCCCCTTAAAGTGCAAGTCAGCAGGTGTTTCTTTACAGTTAACTTTAGCAAAATTCATACAAAATAGTAATTAACAATGATCTTTACTTGTTAACTCACAAGGAGGCACCTTCAAAACTGCATTTTATTAAAGTTTCTGTACTGAAATGTAGAAAAACTGAACTACACAAATATTGAAAAGTTAAAAATTCCTTAATTTTTTATTCCTGGTACCACTACCACAATTTACAGAGCAATATACCTGATGTAATGAAAAGAAAAAGACAAAGGTACAACAGATAAAAGACCTCAGGAATGTACATCTAATTGACACTACATTGCATTAATCAATAGCTGCACTTTTTGTAAACGGTGGCTATCACAGTCCTAAAGAAGAAGGGTTTCCTGTATAAGCTACAGTAACTTTTCTGACTATGGATCATCATTCCTTCTGTGGCAGATTTTTACAGTTCCTCTGGGACGCATTTGGGACGACTGTCTCAAAGTAACCCGCAGCTTTCCTGACAACTCCTCACTCTCTCTCCTGCTAAGAACTATAGCCCTTTTCTTCTGAGTTTTTAGAACCTTCTGCTACCATATCCATCACTTCCACCACCAAATCCGTAACCACCACCATAGGAACTGCCCGAGCTTCTTCCACCAAAACTACCCCCTTTCATGGGTCCATAATTGACTGCTGTTGTCCACTATAATTTCCAAAATCATTATAGTTTCCACCACCACCATAGTTACCTCCAAAATTTCCTCCTTCATTGTAACCACCATATCCACCACCTTGGTTTCCATATCCTCCTGGTCCACCGCCACCATAACCTCCTCTACTACTATAACCAGGACCACTACCATAGTTGCCAGCATCCCCTCCAAATCCATTATGTCCACCATCACCTCCTCCACAACTCCCTCTGCTGCCACTACCTCCACCACCATAGCCTTCTCTTCCACCAAAGTTTCCATCACAGCCAAAGTTACCCCACCACCTCCAAAGTTTCCTCCACGACCCATAAAGTTGCCAGATCCACCTCCACGACCTCTTTGTGATCCCGCACACTGCATCTCTTGTTTAGAAAGGGCCTTTTTCATGTCACAATTATGCCCATTAAGATTCTGGTATTTCTGAACAACAATTTTGTCAACTGTATCATGATTATCAAGTTACAAAAGCAAATCCTCTCTTTTTCCCACTCTGCCTTCCATAACTTCTATGGTTTCAATCTTGCCATACTTTTCAAAGTAGTCTCTCAAATTATATTCTTCTGTATCTTCTTTAATATCACCAAAAATATTTTATTCACTGTTAGATGGGCACCAGGCTTTACAGAACCCTCTCTAGAAACAGCTCTCTTTGGTTCCACTACACACCCATCAACCTTGTGCGGTTGAACACACATTGCTGCATCCACTTCTTCAACACAGGAGTAAGTCACAACACCAAAGCCCCTGGAACGTTTTGTTTGGGAGTCTCTCATCACCACACCAGAGAAGGCAATGGCAACCCACTCCAGTGCTCTTGCCTGGAAAATCCCATGGGCAGAGGAGCCTGGTGGGCTGCAGTTCATGGGGTTGTGAAGAGTCGGACACGACTCAACGACTTCACTTTCACTTTTCACTTTCATGCATTGGAGAAGGAAATGGCAACCCACTCCAGTGTTCCTGCCTGGAGAATCCCAGGGATGGAGGAGCCTGGTGGGCTGCAGTCCATGGGGTCGCACAGAGTCAGACACGACTGAAGTGACTTAGCAGCAGCAGCAGCATCACCACACAATCTGTAAGTGCCCCATTTCTCAAAATCATTTTCTTAAGCTATCATCTGTAGTTTCAAAGCTCAGACCACCAATAAACAGCTTTCTCAACTGCTCTGGTTCCTTAGTGATGATCATGACCCTCCATTTTGAGACCAGACTCGCCTCTTCCAACTTGAGTTCAATATGGGACCCTGAAGTACTTCAGAATTATTCCTATCAGTACGAAAAAAGAAAACAACAAAAAGGCTGAAATCTTATCATCTGCTAACTTGAATAAAAGGGTCTTGTCTTCTTTAAGTAGACTCTGTCATTTTCAAATCAGTAAACATTCTGAAGATCCCAAGTTTTTCTCAGAGATCCCTCTTGATAAGCCTTCTTTATCTTCTCTACTTAGCAGTGCAGAAAGACACAAGACCCAAGATCACTGAACCTTATATCCAGAACCCACATTTAAGGGGATTAGTGACAGCTGACCTGGCCTAGGGCTTCCCTCGTGGCGCAGTGGTATAGAACCTGCCTGCAATGCAGGAGACCAGGGTTCAGTCCCTGCGTGGGGAAGATCCTGAAGAAGGAGATGGCAGCTCACTCCAGCACTGTTGCTTGGGAAATCGCATGGACAGAGGATCCTGGCAGACTACAGTCCATTTGGTCACAAAAGATTTGGACACAACTTACTGACTAAATGACAAGAAAGAACTATATTTAATCTTGCAGTAAACTATAATGGAAAATAAAAAGAAAGAATTGCTCTTACACTAGGAATTGCTCTTACATGAACATATATAGATGCTTTAATTATTAACTTATTTAATCTTTCTGACAACAAAATAGGTGTAATCACTGTATACAATGGGAAACTGGGCATATGGGTTTAGTAACTTGTCCAAAGTCATAGAGTTACTACCTCTGTCGATTTGATCCCTGGGTTGGGAAGATCCCCTGTGGGAGGGAATGGTAACCCACTCCAGTATTTTTGCCTGGAGAATCCCATGGACAGAACTACAGTCCGTGGGGTCACAGAGAGTCAGGCACAACTGAAGTGACTTTGCGCACATGCACAAGAGAGAGTCTTGGGTCATATTTTTAGCCAGCCACCACTACTGTTTACTAGCAAACAATATAAGTGCTGCTAGCACACCAGCCCCCTCAGGAAAACCTTGGAAGGAGATTAAAATGATTTTTTTTTTTACATCTGAATCTGACTCTAATGTGCTGTTATTTAGCAATTTGTAGCATTTTACAGATTCATGGCTTGGAAGACTGACTGGTCCAGGCTCTCAGTGTTTTACTAAATCATTTCAATAGCCTCTCAGTGAGTTTCCTGCTTCCTTCTTCTTATCCTTTGTTTCCTCCACACGATATACTAAATTATTGTTAACTCTGAGTGTATTTTAATTATTTTTATCTTAATCTACCAATCCTAATTGATTCACTATTTTCACAGGCTATTTGTCAATCATGTAAATTCCTGTATAATTCCTTATACTTTCTTATTAGCATGGAGTCAGGATGGTGCTGAATGCATTGCGTTAGAATTCCACCTAATTCAACTGCTTGATATGTGATTAAAGACACATTTCTTCTTTAGCAACATGATGATAGTAATACATCCTTTTAGGTTTGATGAGGATTCCTTGAGATTAAATGGGTTAGTCTGTCAAACCCCCAGCATACAGTCAATTACTGAGTAGGCCTTGAACATTGGTGGTTCTTTAACATTCTTAGTTTTGAGCCATTTCTTCTGAAAATTCTAAATTTCCTTATGGTAAAAATGAACACTATTGGTAGCAGCATTATTCTTTATTTCATGCACATGTTTTAAATATTAATGTCAAATGTATGGATAGTTTCTTTTATGGCTTTGTACTTTATATCTTTCAAAGTTCTTCTATACTCCAAGATTGCAAGTATATTTTTTGAATGCTTTTGTAGTTTTATTTTAGATCCATTATGTTTTAATGACATATAGTTGATTTACAATGTTGTGTTAATTTCTGGTATTCAGCAAAGTGATTCAGTTATACACACGTATTCTTTTTCATTTTCTTTTCCATTATGGTTTATTATAGGATATTGAATATAGTCCTTTGTGCAACATGATAGGGCCTTATTGTTTATCCATTCTCTATATACAATATAATAGCTTGCATCTACTACTCCCAAACTCCCAATCCACCATTGGCAACCACAGGTCTGTACTCAAAAGACGTTTATGTTTTCCATCTACCTCAAATATATGTTGCTTTTTGTCTTGGCACCAAGTTAGGAATCTAACCATTTTTTTTCATCTCCATTTGTTCAGTCCTGTTCTCAGTAGTTTGGAATGCCTCTTAACCATGTATCCTGTTCTCCTCCATTTCTACATGTATATTAAGGTATCAGTGTCACACAATTCTAATTGTTATATTTTTATAACATATTTTAAAATTTGATAGTGTAAATTCTCTCTTTCCTTCTTTTGATAAAGTTCTTTTTGGCTATTTTTGTATCTTTTCTGAGAACTAAACTGTCAAGTTTCATTTAAAAATCTTTTTAGGCTTTGAATTATTGCATTTATCTTGTAACCTATTTAGTGAAGAATAAATACTTTTAGTTAATTTTATTTCCATTTAGAATAGGATATGTTCCTATAACTAATTATATCTTATTTTATATCTTATGGTAATATTTTTATTATGGATATTGCACATTTGCATTGGTTTTATTCCTAGATATTTTCTGTCATTTTCAATTATGACTAATCCTTTTTTCTTTACATTTTCTAAAGTTTCTATTGCTGATGTTTTGATAGGTATGCCTCATCAAGTGAGAAAAATTCTTCTTGTATTACATACTTGCCAAAAAAAAAATCATAAATAGGAGTCATTTTTAATAAATGGGCTTTTTGCTTTTATTAAAATGATTTTGTGTTTTTTCTTCTGTTTAATTCTTTAAAAAGTAAATTGCATTAAAATATTGTATAGTACACTGCTATATTTAATCTATTAACTTTAAAAAGAAGTTTTGAAGCTACACTTAAAAGTAAATTTGGCCTATGGTTTTACTTTTTATGCCATGCTTGTCTAGTTTAGGTATCAGAGTTTTAAAATTATCTTAGAAGGACACAGAAAGATTTCTCTATTTTTTCCCCCAGTGCTTTGGAAGTTTATCTCTAAAATTTTTTAAGATTTCTAAAATCTATAAAAAACTATTCCTTGTATATCTTAAATTCTATTTTAACTAGGTATCTTGTATTTGTTAAATCTGGCAGCCATAGCTTAGAACAAATCTGGCAACTATAACTTTATTTGCTAAATCTGGCAACCATAATAAACACTTCATAAATATGAGTGGCTCTATGATTTTACTGCTTTGAAATCAGAGTATTTTGCCTGCTGAGGTTTCTTTTAACAGCTAAACACTGGTAAATTTTAATGAATGTTCTCTTGGGTACAAAGTTCTTTATATATTCATTATTTATAAAACTAATTTTGAGAATTGTCTGTGCTATTGAATTCTAAATAGCTATAAATATTTTCAGTTTACTTGATCTGTCCATTTATAAGCAAGATATTAAAATCTTTATGTGCATTTATTAATTTCACTTATATTTCTTTCCATTTTTGTTCTATATAATTTTTATGTTAAGGTAAAGTTTAGAGCGTATGTTATTTTTATATTGTTACTTTCATCACTATATAGGATCATTTTTTCCTTTTCATACTTTGTCTTGATTTCTATTATGTCTACTACTAACGTTTTTACATCTGTTTTCTTTTTGTTTGTTAGCAATTTTCTCCATTATTTTTATTTTCAAATATTTTTATGACATATTGCTTAAGATAAATCTTTTATAAAGGTGATATATTTAGAAATATATTTTAATTTTACCCAATTTGCAAAAATCTCTGACTTTCATTAAATAGCAGCACACATCTCATTTATATTATTATTTTTTCCATTCTTTGTTTTTTCTTTTTAATTTTTAAATTATTATTATTATTAGTTTTTTTTTTTTTTTACTTTACACTATTGTATTGGTTTTGCCTACATTGACATGAATCCATCATGGATGTACATGTGTTCCCCATCGTGAACCCCCTTCCCACCTCCCTCCCCATCCCATCCCTCTGGGTTACCTCAGTGCACCAGCCCCGAGCACCCTGTATCATGCATGGAACCTGGACTTGGCCCACTTTTTGAATGGGTTGTTTATTTTTCTGGAGTTGACTTGCAGGAATTGCTTGTATATTTTTAAGATTAATTCTTTGTCCACTGCTTTGTTTGCTACTATTTTCTCCTATTCTGAAGGCTGTCTTTTCACCTTGCTTATAGTTTCCTTTGTTGTGCAGAAGCTTTTAATTTTATTCAGGTCCCATTTATTTACTTTTGCTTTTATTTCTAATATTTTGGGAGGTGGGTCATAGAGGATCCTGCTGTGGTTAATGTCGGAGAGTGTTTTGCCTAGGTTTTCCTCTAGGAGTTTTATAGTTTCAGGTCTTAGGTTTAGATCTTTAATCCATTTTGAGTTTATTTTTGTGTATGGTGTTAGAAAGTGTTCTAGTTTCTTTCTTTTACAAGTGGTTGACAAGTTTTCCTGGCACCACTTATTAAAGAGATTGTCTTTTCTCCATTGTATATTCTTGCCTCTTTTGTTGAAGATAAAGTGTCCATAGGTGCGTGGATTTATCTCTGGGCTTTCTATTAAATTGCATTTGTTCCATTGATCTATATTTCTGTCTTTGTGCCAGTACCATACTGTCTTGATGACTGTGGCTTTGTAGTAGAGCCTGAAGGCAGGCAGGTTGATTCCTCCAGTTCCATTCTTCTTTCTCAAGATTGCTTTGGCTATTCGAGGTTTTTTGTATTTCCATACAAATTGTGAAATTATTTGTTCTAGCTCTGTGAAAAATACCATTGGTAGCTTGATAGGGATTGCATTGAATCTATAGATTGCTTTGGGTAGTATACTCATTTTCACTATATTGATTCTTCAGATCCATGAACACAGTATATTTCTCCATCTATTAGTGTCCTCTTTGATTTCTTTCACCAGTGTTTTATAGTTTTCTATATATAGGTCTTTTGTTTCTTTAGGTAGATATATTCCTAAGTATTTTATTCTTTTCGTTGCAATGGTGAATGGAATTGTTTCCTTAATTTCTCTTTCTGTTTTCTCATTGTTAGTGTATAGGAATGCAAGGGATTTCTGTGTGTTGATTTTATATCTTGCAACTTTACTATATTCATTGATTAGCTCTAGTAACTTTCTGGTAAAGTCTTCAGGGTTTTTTAGGTAGAGGATCATATCATCTGCAAACAGTGAGAGTTTTACTTCTTTTCCAGTTTGTGTCATTCTTAACTGGTGTGTCTGGACTTTTCTTGCCATGATTTTTAAAAAGTTTATATTTTTCAAAACTTCTTTGTGTATATATATATATACATACATATATATATTTCCCAATTATCCATTATTTCAACATTTTCCTTCTAATATGAAAGTTTTTCATTAGCATAAACTTTTAGTTTCATACTCTTTTCCCTTTTAGAACTTTTTAGAGTTGTTCTATTGACTTTTAATACCAAAGAGAAGTCTGTTATCTTAATTGCATTCTTTTGTAGTTAGTTAAAATTTGTACTTTTGCCTCTTTAAGTTTTAAGGATTTTCAAATTATCTTTTCTCTTTTGTATTTTCCTAAGTGTTTCCAGGTGGTTGCCCTTTTTATTTATCCTGCTTAGACTGAATGGTCTATTCTAAACAGAAAATGTCTATATTTCTTCAGTTTTGAGCTTCTCTTACTCCATTTTATTTTTGACTGTTTCATCCTATGAGTCCTTTCAGAAATTCACATTGGTTGGATGTTGGATGTTTTGGGTCTCTCTTCTGTGTCCCTTCCCTGCTCCTCCCCCGCACCCACCCATTCCCACCTAGCTGTATTGCAGGAGAAGCCATTGCTGTGACAGCTCTCTAATTCACTTTTGAGGTGTAATCATTCTATTATTCAGTCTTTTTTTTTCAGTACCAATGACCATATACCTTTTATTTTCAGAATTTATAATTTAGCCCGTTATTTCTTTCATGAATGACACAGCTTTTCATATCCCCCATAAAATATTTTTATTCCTTTAAATTATTTGTTGTTTCCTTTCATAGTGATTTTCCTTCAAATGTTTTGTGATTTTTTTATAGCATTCATATCTGTATATTTTAGAAGAGCTGTGCATGAAAGCTAATTTTGATTACCATTGCCTGCATTTAGAGCTGTGTGTGTGTGTCCAGATTTATTGCTTTAGCTGTGGATTAATACTTTTCCTGTTATGGCCTAGCATAAGATAGGTAAGTGAAAGGCATCACTGTGACAAGCATCTTTACAGCTTCCTAATTGACTAGGCTTCCTCTCTTGGGCTGGCTATCTATGCTCCTGTTTGCAGCAGCACCCCTCTCTGGTTTAATTTTTCCGGACATCACTTGATTGATGTAGGCTAACCTTAATTCACCTTCTGGGACTTGGATGTGTTAACACTAGAAGAAAAATCAGGTATTTTTTCCTAACAAAAGGACCCAGGAGAATGCCTATTGGCTAAACAACCTATAAGGTGTTTCATACAGAACTAATTTTGTTTATCTGAAAATTTCACTAATGTTTGATATTTATTTTACTTTATTTTCTTGAATGCAAATAGTCATTTTTTAAGCTGATAAAATGTACTTGGTTTAAAATTCAAGAGTTGCAAAAGTGTGCAGTGAAAAGTGTGTCCTTCCTAATTTATTTCCTAATCACCTGGCCATCTAGTTCTCCCCAGATTAACTACCTTACTAGTCTTTCAATGTCTCATTCCTGATCAGGCTAGGTAAGAAAAGTATTGGATATTTGTCATTCAATTACACAACAACAACTTTTAAACTCATTAGTTATGCAGGGTTCCCCCTCCCCCCGTTTTAGGTATGTGAATTGCTAAATCACACGAGATATTTAGTATCTGTGGGACCAATACCTAGGGACTCTGAACTACTGATTCCACAGTGTTAATAAGGTGCATCAAAGAAATGGGTTAACATTTCATAGAATAGCACAGAAGCACTCTGCTGTATCCAAAGCCCATTCTGGTCTCTCCCAGTTGTAAGGGTAACTGTTGCGATCCCACCAAACTCTCTGTCACCTCCTCTAGACTCTTTCCAGGCTGAGGTGGTCTCTTTGTACTTCTGGCCCTCAGAGGAGTCTAATTCCCAAGACTTTATCTGGCTGAGGATCTTCTCTGATTTAGATATGCTCTTAAGAACAAAGTGTGACTAGGTTTGCTTCCAAAGAGTTTCCCTGTTCCTTTGCAAAACCCTTTGGAAAAAGGTTTTCAAGCCTTTTTAAAGATTGTGATCTACAATGAGAAGTATATTTCCTATCTTTCTCACATATACACATTTGAAACAATTTTTATCCCTATGCTCTGTGATGTAATGTCCTATTTTTTCTTTATTTTTCATTTAAAAAGTGCTATGATCCACACAAATGGATTTCATGATTCATTAATATAAGGCTTCCTGAAATTAAAAAACTATAGTATAATGGCAATCAGTACATTGTCAAAGATGTTTGTTCAATAGCCATAAAAAGTAATGTCTACTGTTTCTTTCACTTGTTTTAATTCATACCTATACTTTTCTGAAATAATGTTATTGCAGTTGACAATCTTGTCACTGCTGGTGCACCAGTGGTTATATTATTTACTAATTCTAAACCAGGTCCGGTCTTTACTTGTGCTGGAAGAGCAGAAATTTCCACCAAATCACTCCCTTCTTCCTTTGACCTGCAGTCCAGAAAATTTTTTCAACATTTTCTTTACACTTGGATTTTGTTGTTTTTACTCACATTTATGTTCTCTCAAGACTATATAGGTTTTACTTTTGCCCCCACTTGGGATCTCTTCTACATATTTGTAGATGTTTCTCTCAGTTATTTCCATCACCCCCTGCCCCACAACCATCTATGCTTAATAGAGCTGGATTGCAATATTATATTTTCCCTGTTGCTGCTGTTCAATTGCTCAGTCATGTCTGACTCTTTGTTATCCCATGAACTGCAGCACTCCAGGCTCCCTTTTCCTTCACTGTCTCCCAGAGTTTGCTCAAAGTCATGTCCATTGAGTCAGTGACACCATCCAACCATCTCATCCTCTCTCCCCCACTTCTCTTCCTGCCCTCAATCTTTCCCAGCATCAGAGTCTTTTCCAATGAATCAGCTCTTCACATCAGGTGACTAAAGTATTGGAGCTTCAGCATCAGTCCTTCCAATGAATATTCAGGACTGACCTCCTTTAGGATGGACTGATTGGATCTCATTGCAGTCCAAGGGACTCCAAGAGTCTTCTCCAATACCACACCACAGTTCAAAAGCATCAATTCTTTGACACTCAGCCTTCTTTATGGTCTAACTCTCACATCCATACATGACTACAGACCTTTATTGGCAAAGTGATGTCTCTGCTTTTTAATACATTGTCTAGATTTGTCATAGTTTTTCTTCCAGGGAGCAGGTATCTTAATTTCATGACTGCACTCACTATCTGCAGTGATTTTGGAGCCCAAGAAAATAAATTTTGCCAAAATTTAACACATGATGAAACCATTCAGAAAGTTCCTTAAGTTTTAGACTGGTTTATTCTGTAAAATAGTCTCTTTATAATTTGTGTAATTAAGCATTTTTTAAGTTCACCTAGAGAACTTCAGCATGTATTTGTTTAAAAAATATTTAATTTTCAAGTCCAAACTTTAAAAATCAGGGCTTCCCAAAGTTATTAGCACAGTAGTATATCTCTGTCCAGTGGAACAGATGTTGCCTGTATCTACAAATATTTCAAAAACAGATTGAAGGCATGCAATATGCAATTCCTTTTGGCACGATTCATGTACGTTTTGCCAGAAAATGTTTGAACAGATTTTAAATCTTTCTCCTCATTATCTTTGAGAAAAATACAAACTCACACACATTTTTGCAAGGTGTCTGTTATGAGTTACATGCTGTGAAAAGTACCTCTTAACCAACATGTCTCTTAACATCAAAATTTCTGACTGTATGATTATTGGAAAGATGAGAAAAATGTCATGTATATTGTAATTATTAATCACAGTATCACACAAGTGTATCTTAATCAAAAATGTTTAACCTAGTAGATGTATAAACTCCTTGAGAAAAATTAAAACTATCTATATTCTAACATATTTCAAAGAACAAATACTTTTTTCAAGAATCATAGCTATGAACAATTCTTACTTTTTATGTGTTATCATCTAATTATATTTTGGAGTCCAGTTAAATTGTACCTCTTGACCTTCTCAATGCCTTCATTTCTATATCTCTCTTCAGACTGTTTATTCCACCTGTAGTGCTTTTTTTTTTTTTTTTTTTCTCATATCTCCATTTAGCATGTGTGGAGTTTGGGGGAGGTTCATGAAGGAAATGGCAACCCACTCCAGTATTATTGCATGGAAAATTCCATGGACACAGGGCAGCCTGGTGGGCCACAGTCCATGGGGTCACAAAGAGCTGGACACAACTGAGTGACTGACACTTTCATTGAAAAACAGGGACAAGGTCCATTTGAGGGCCTCCAAGGAGATCTGACTGGGAAGACGGACTGGAGCCAGACAACTGTAGAGATGTGTATACAAACTCCTAATTTTAGGAGTTTGTAATTAGCACTGGTGATTGGATGAAAACAGAGGAGGATTTTAATCAGGGAGCTGAATGACAGGATTAGAACAACATTTTATATAATCGAATCCAGATGTATTCAAAAAATGAAAAATATATTTATAAGAGCAAGCTGGAAGCATAGTGGCCAGTCAGGAGTTTATTACAATAGTTCAGGCATGAAGTGTTTAAAATGAGGGTTGGTGAATCCCCTCATGTTTCAGTTTTGTGTCAGTTATGGTCACTGCATCTAATTTAAAGTGTTTCACTGTGTATTTTCCATATTCTCACCCTCATGATGAAGGGACTTCTCTGTCCCACCAATCCCTCCCCATTCCCAAACCTTCCCACACCACCCTCCATAATGCCTACCTCTCCCACATCTTTACCATCTATTAGACAGTTGAGCCCACTCCCTGACCCTCACTGAAAACTGGCTTCTCTATCTGGGTGCTCCCATTTTCTCACACCAAGCTAGGGAGGTGGGTGTAGGCTCAAAATACTCACACCTCAATGCCATGTCCAGACATTGTATGATTCCTCATCTCACTCCTTGGAGGTTCATGACACTTTTATAGCAAACATTATGTTGTCATAAGCTCTCTAGTCACTAACTTTCATTCATTATACATTTGGCATCTGATGCATTGTTCTTTCTAATCCTATTTCTGTTGTTATCTGGGGGTAACTGCAATGATCATTGGGTCTTTCAGAGGACAGCCTCACTTCTGGTTAGCCTACTTTCCCCCTACACTGATGATCACATTCACACCATTTCAGAGCACCATTTCCATGCCCCAACTCAGACTTTATCAGGAAGTGCTCCATTTTTGAAATATTCACAACTTGCTCTTGTATCACAAACTCTTATCCTTCTGGTTCTTCTCACCATTATTTCACAACCTCATCAGAATCTACAATTTCTTGTTCCCTTTATTTTTATCCATGGTTCTCTCCTTTCCTCACTTTATTTGCTGTGCATGCTCCATTTGAACCCCTTTTGTAACAATATTGAAAAAGGCAATGGTACCCTACTCCAGTACTCTTGCCGGGAAAATCCCATGGACAGAGGAGCCTGGTAGGCTGCAGTTCATGGGGTCACTAAGAGTCAGACAAGACTGAGCAACTTCACTTTCACTTTTCACTTTCCTGCATTGGAGAAGGAAATGGCAGCCCACTCCAGTTTTCTTGCCTGGAGAATCCCAGGGATGGGGGAGCCTGGTGGGCTGCCGTCTCTGGGGTCGCACAGAGTTGGACACGACTGAAGCAACTTAGCAGCAGCAGCAACCATATAGGATAAGGTGTCCCCAGAAAGAGAGAACCAGGCATGGCTTTTTTGATACAAGAGAAGTCATTATTGCCCTAAACCACTTTGTGATCTAAATTGGGCCACAATACTTGCCCTCGAACAGATCTTAGTAGTTAACAATCTTAAGGGAACAAAAGAATGCAAAAACAAGCGACTGTTGTCGGGCAAGAGAAGTAACAACAGTTAAAATACAATATTGGTTGTAAAGATTCCAGCTCTGTTTCCCTGATAAAGATTAGCCTCAAATGCTCAATCACCAGATCAACTGGAAGCTAAAGGAGGCTGCTGACCTTCATTGACTCTGATGACTTCAATCAACTAAAGCTTGGACTCTGTTGTCTGCTCAAGCCCCATCATGAATATGCATTTTTAGCTTAAAAATTCCCCAGTTCTGCTGTTCTAGGAAGCAGTGCTTGTTGCTGCTGCTGCTGCGAAGTCACTTCAGTCGTGTCGAACTCTGTGCGACCCCATAGACGGCAGCTCACCAGGCTCCCCCGTCCCTGGGATTCTCCAGGCAAGAACGCTGGAGTGGGTTGCCATTTCCTTCTCCAATGCATGAAAGTGAAAAGAGAAAGGAAGTCGCTCATTCGTGTCCGACTCTTAGCAACCCCATGGGCTGCAGCCTACCAGGCTCCCCCGTCTGTGGGATTTTCCAGGCAAGAGTACTGAAGTGGGGTGCCATTGCCTTCTCCGAGTGCTTACTTGCTACAAATAATAAATCCATTCTTCTCTGCTTCTTTGGCTTAGTTGTGTCTTTTGGCTTGACACCCACCAAGAATCAGTTTTCAGCAACACTTTCTTGCCATTTCTCTCAACTCTCGCCACTTTCCCTTCCCCTGTATCCACAGGCAAAACCAGAGTGTTATCCTATTTCATTGTCCACTTTCTCCATTCTCCTTCCTGGGCTACTAAATACTGCTAGAGGAGATTTGCACAAATAACAGATGGATGGTCTGAAAAATTGACAATTTCAGGAAAAACTGGGTCTTGAAATCTACCTGGCATATTTTCTGAGTTCCTCTAATCATTCTTTTTTTTAATTTCCACAGTACATTTTTTCAACATTTCCTTCTTCTTAAACCTTTGATCTCTCTGTCTCACTCTTCACTCAAAACAGACAATTTACAGAGAAAATAGACAGTGTCAGAGGGAACTTTCCTCGAACTCCTTCCCCCAAATTTGCAAATCTCCCAGCTCCTGCCACATTCTCTTGCCTCCCTTCCCTTCAGTCACAATGGAGTAGATGCTCCACGGCAAGACGCTTTACCGTCTGGGCCACCAGGGAAGTCCTAGCATACATCAAGTGATCAACAAATATTTATTGAATTAATGAATTAATAACTGTCTAAAAGTATCATGCTAAAAAATGGAAACCATCTGTTGTACTTGGCAACTGATAATCTCTGCCAAAACAGCTTCATTAGGGTTGAGCAAGTTAGAAATGAAAGGGAAGTAAGGAAACGGAAGGCTAGATTTCTCTTTTGAGAAACTTATTAAACAGCTTAATTCATAAGAGCAATGATAAATAAATAACACATAGGAATAACCTCTCAAGATTCATGCAGGGCTTATAGAAGAAAGTTAAGGATATTGACTGGAGAGTGTAAAGGAAGAGATGAACACATGGTGAGATGTACCATATTTCTAGCTAGGAAAACAACATTATCAGATAGAATTATTTTCCTAAATTAATTTATAGTTTTAGTACAATGTAGCACAGATATTTTATTGAATTTTTATTAATAATTTTTATTATAATAATAGTTCATCTTTTTTGGGGAAATTCAAGTCTCTCATTCTCTTATTTTCTTTTGTGTGTGTATATGTGTGTATAAACATATATTCATATGTGAATACATACACATATACACACACATATATAATAGTCCCTTCTCTTTTTTTAACACATATGGACTCTTTCTTTATGTACACTCCAGTAACTATTTTATTTAGCTTAGCAGCATAACTTGGATATCTTTCTACGTCAATACATATGGATCTACCTTATATATTTTTAAACTTCTAAAATGGAAATTTATCATGCACACCAAAGAGTGCAGAAATCATTCCTCCTTCATGTCCCTTTCCAATCATAAGTCCCCAAAGGTAAATACTATTGTGACTTTTTCAAAATTGCCTAATGTTACTCATCTCTGAGCTTTATACAGATGGAATCAAACAGTATATTATTATTGTGTCTGCTCTCTTACTCATTACATTTGAGTCATTTCAGTAATTTGATATTTCATTGTTACATTACATGAATATAATACAGTTTCTCTACTTCTCTTTTGATGAATATTTGGGTTGTTCCCAGACAAAGAATATTATGAACAGGGGCCGTGGGAACATTCTTGTACATGTTTGTTTGTGAACATGTGTACATATTTCTGTTCGATGTATACCTAGAATAAAGATAACATCACAAGTCAGTGGGGACAGGAATGATGATTTAATAACCGCTACTCACATCATTGTTACCTATACTATGAAAGCTATCAAGTTAAACTGAGCTTTCACCTCAGACTATCAGATCAGATCAGTCGCTCAGTCATGTCCGACTCTTTGCAACCCCATGAACTGCAGCACGCCAGGCCTCCCTGTCCATCACCAACTCCCGGAGGTCACTTAGGCTCACATCCATCGAGTCAGTGATGCCATCCAGCCATCTCATCCTCTGTCGTCCCCTTCTCCTCCTGCCCCCAATCACTCCCACCATCAGAGTCTTCTCCAATGAGTCAACTCTTCGCATGAGGTGGCCAAAGTACTGGAGTTTCAGCTTCAGCATCATTCCTTCCAAAGAAATCCCAGGGCTGATCTCCTTCAGAATGGACTGGTTGGATCTCCTTGCAGTCCAAGGGACTCTCAAGAGTCTTCTCCAACACCACAGTTCAAAAGCATCAATTCTTCGGCACTCAGCCTTCTTCACAGTCCAGCTCTCACATCCATACATGACCACAGGAAAGACCATAGCCTTGACTAGGCGAACCTTTGTTGGCAAAGTAATGTCTCTGCTTTTGAATATGCTATCTAGGTTGGTCATAACTTTCCTTCCAAGGAGTAAGTGTCTTTTAATTTCATGGCTGCAGTCACCATCTGCAGTGATTTTGGAGCCCAGAAAAATAAACTCTGACACTGTTTCCACTGTTTCCCCATCTATTTCCCATGTAGTGATGGGACCAGATGCCATGATCTTTGTTTTCTGAATGTTGAGCTTTAAGCCAACCTTTTCACTCTCCACTTTCACTTTCATCAAGAGGCTTTTGAGTTCCTCTTCACTTTCTGCCATAAGGGTGGTGTCATCTGCATATCTGAGGTTATTGATATTTCTCCCAGCAATCTTGATTCCAACTTGTGTTTCTTCCAGTCCAGCATTTCTCATGATGTACTCTGCATATAAGTTAAATAAACAGGGTGACAATATACAGCCTTGACGTACTCCTTTTCCTATTTGGAACCAGTCTGTTGTTCCATATCCAGTTCTAGCTGTTGCTTCCTGACCTGCATGCAAATTTCTCAAGAGGCAGATCAGATGGTCTGGTATTCCCATCTCTTTCAGAATTTTCCACAGTTTAATGTGATGCACACAGTCAAAGGCTTTGGCATAGTCAATAAAGCAGAAATAGATGTTTTTCTGGAACTCTCTTGCTTTTTCCATGATCCAGCGGATGTTGGCAATTTGATCTCTGGTTCCTCTGCCTTTTCTAAAACCAGCTTGAACATCAGGAAGTTCATGGTTCACATATTGCTGAAGCCTTGGAGAATTTCGAGCATTGCTTTATAGCCGCACAAAAATTACAGAAGTGTGAAAGAGTTAAATGTAAACAATTGAAGTCTCTATAAGAAAGAAAACTGTGTAGATTTTTTAGAAAGAGGGGAATGACTTATTGTGCATAAAAGCAACAGAATAAATCTGAAAAATACTTTGGAATTTTAAATTTAAGATCAGTTCAGTTCAGTTCAGTCACTCAGTCGTGTCCGACTCTTTGCGACCCTATTAATCACAGCATGTCAGGCCTCCCTGTCCATCACCAGCTCCCGGAGTTCATTCAGACTCATGCCCATGGAGTTAGTGATGTCATCCAGCCATCTCTATCATCCCCTTCTCCTCCTGCCCCCAATCCCTCCCAGCATCAGAGTCTTCTCCAATGAGTCAACTCTTCGCATGAGGTGGCCAAAGTACTGGAGTTTCAGCTTCAACATCAGTCCTTCCAATGAACACCCAGGACTGATCTCCTTTAGAATGGACTGGTTGGATCTCCTCAAGAGTCTTCTCTAACATCACAGTTCACAAGCATCAGTTCTTTGGCTTTCAGCTTTCTTCACTTTCCAACCCTCACATCCATACATGACCACTGGGAAAAACCATAGCCTTGACTAAACAGACCTTTGTTGGCAAAGTAATATCTCTGCTTTTCAATACACTATCTAGGTTGGTCATAACTTTCCTTCCAAATTTAAGATAACACCATACAAATTAAGGTACATTTGTTCTCTATGTCTTTGTCCTTTGTATAAAATAGATAACTAATGAGAACCTACTGAATAGCTCAGGGAACTCTACTCTGTTCTGTGGTGACCTAAGTGGGAAGGAAATCCAAATAGAGGGGATATATGTTTACATATAACTGATTCACTTTCCTGTACAGCAGAAACTAACACAACGTTGTAAAGCAAGTATCAGATCAGATCAGTCGCTCAGTCGTGTCCGACTCTTTGCGACCCCATGAACCGCAGCACGCCAGGCCTCCCTATCTATCACCAGCTCTCGGAGGTCACTCAGACTCACATTCATCGAGTCAGTGATGCCATCCAGCCATCTCATCCTCTGTCGTCCCCTTCGCCTCCCGCCCTCAATCCCTCCCAGCATCAGAGTCTTCTCCAATGAGTCAACTCTTCGCATGAGGTGGCATGGACCTGACATTCCAGGTTCCTATGCAATATTGTTCTTTACAGCATCGGACTTTACTTCTATCACCAGACACATCTACAGCTGGGTATTCTTTCTGCTTTGGTTCCATCCCTTCATTCTTTCTGGAGTTATTTCTCCACTGATCTCCAGTAGCATATTGGGCCCTTACTGACCTGGGAAGTTTCTCTTTCAGTATCCTATCATTTTGCCTTTTCATACTGTTCATGGGGTTCTCAAGGCAACTATACTCCAATAAAAATTAATTAAAAATAAAAAATTAAGTACGTAACAAAATGAGAAAAATATTAGTATGCATATGAAAAAGGGTTAATACTCTAAAATTAAAAAAATTCCAAATAGACAGAAAAGTGGGCTAAAACATCAACAGACATTTTGTTAAATATAAAATGGTCACAGATAAAATAGTAAACATATTTCCAATTATCAAATTCTCACATTTTTAAATAAATATATATTTGTTTTTCCATTAAACATAGCTATTATAAAATGTTTGTTAAGGCCACAGTGTGGGAAAAATAAATGCATGCTACAGCAATAAATGGGCTAATATGCTGCTGCCGCTAAAATTATTTTTCAAGAAATACTAGGTGATAAATATAATATTCTTGATATGATAAGGTGAAGACGTTAGAATTTAACTTCTAGCAAAATCAAATTAAAATTGTGTTAAAAAATAAAACAACTCAGACATAGAAATGCACAAAATGAAATACTCAAACGACTATATCAACATGTTAGAGTTAACTAAAATAATTTCTGGAGAAATTTTATTTCATTACACATTTCTGGAACTTTCAAGTATTCTGTAGAGAACTAATATAATCTGAAAAAAAGCAATGAAGTGTAGTCAAAAGATCAAGAGGCACACAGTGTTGTGGAAGATTATTTGCAAAGAAGGAAAGATTTACATAGGTTTGCGGGCTAAAAGGCAAGAATTAGTGAAGAAGAACCAATTAAAGATGAAAAGGACTAAAAATTGCTGAAGGAAGGTTTTGGAGGAGACTGATTGGGCTCTAGAGCACTGATGAGGAAATTAGACCTGGTTAGGAAAGTATGAGAGAGAAAAAAAAAATTCTTAGGAAGCAAGAATGAGAACCAGAACCTGAGGAAATTCATACTCAATGACCTTGATTTTTCCTTCTGTGTTTTCAGACAACCTTGCTGAGGGTGAGGAATTGAAGAGTAGATTTACAGAGACTACTAGAGGCTCTGTATATTTGCTGAAAACAATGAGAGAGGAGAAGTTGCTGAGGAAAATCAAAGAATTAACAACTTGTTCTAGAGGCCTATTTGAGGTTAGACATCTTAATTTTGTAATGGTGGCATAATTCTCTACAATTACATGCAATTCTCCATCAAGAACACCTATTTTTATACAATAGACTCATGAATATAACATGAAAGAAGCAGACTGACATATACAGAGAACAAACTAGTGGTTATGACTGGGGAGAGGGAACGGGGAAGGGAGCGATAGGGATAGCTTATTTTATACATAACAGTTTGTACCTATTAAGGATATTAAGAGATATAAGCTATTATTTATAATATAAGTTATAGGGATATATTATACAACACAACAAATATAGTCAATATTTTTATAATAACTATAAACTGACTATGATATTTAAAAATTGTGAATCACTATATTGTATACCTGTAACTTACATAATGTTGTATATCAACTACACTTCAATTAAAAAAAAAAAAAGGAATATCTATTTTTAGGAATGGAGGCACTGGAAGTTTGGAATGTTGCCTAGTTGAGAATTTGCAGAGTGGACATAGTAAAGAGACAAAAAGATTAGGAAATTGATGGTGCAGAGACTGAAGTCTGTGCTGGGCAGGAAAGGAATGAGCCCTGAAATAGAGGGTGGTGGGGGACAGAGCAGGTCCCTGGAAGCATATTATTACTGCAGAAGGTGAAAGAAGTGAGAATATATTTATTCTCTGCCTTTATTGAACACCCATGCCTTTGAATCTAGTTTTTGGCATTCCCCACACTCTGCTTGTGTTGTAGTCGATTGTACTGCTATTTAACTTTTAGTGTTTTCAAGGTTCTTTCTATATATTCATGAGTCTAGTAGACCTCATCTCAGTGAACATTCTTAATTATAGTCAATTGTTCCAAATTGACTTTCTTGAATTTAAATGCATTTGCCATTTCATTTTTCAGGATGAATTTGATAGAATGTCTTATAGTGATTGAAGCAAGCTCATTCAGAATATGTGAATAATAAATTTACTGTGCTCTAGAAATAAGTAATAGATCAAAAAAATCTCTCTGGTTTAATATTTTACTGTTAAAGATTCAACAGTTCTTCTAAATAACTTAGCAACCCTTTCAAACTCAAATTGTTTAGCTCTATGTTTAAGGAAACTATTGAAATCATTTCAGTTCCCTTGGGTACAGTTGTGCAATTTGGATTTAGCTGGTCTGCAGATTGTACTCATCTATGTTAATGTTTCTGTAATGAGAGTGATCCAACTGTGTCATAACCTTTTGGGTCTTAACCTCCTTCATTTACATAACCTTCTACTTCTCCTTTACACTTGCCTTGCCATTTTAGGATGAATGCATCAGTCTCTTTCCTCTTTCTCCCATGACCTGATTTTTGTTGCTAAAAAATTCAGTTAGTTTTTCTTACATATGAAAAAAACATGTTCACAATAGATTTCTCAATATTTGAAAGATGCTGAGTGTTATAACAAAGAGAAGTGAGTTAGAAGAACTTTAGCACTATTTACCAAGATTTTAAGAGAAAAACTGAGTAACTTACTTTTACTCTTAAAAATGTTACATTCGAAAATACTAAAAACATAAACAGACTGATAAATATTATAAGTGACTTATATGTATATTCAGTCTCTTCAAATAGAATATATAGTTATTTAGAATATTACCTAATATCCTAAAATGTATGTGTTAAAAGCATATATGCATTATGGTCTCTTATATTTAAAATTATACTGATTTATATACATTTTTATATATACACACATATTTACAAGTATTGATTTTTAATAAAATAGTCTACAAGTTAAAATTGCAAATTGAAATTCTGTCCCTTGTTCTATTAATTTATTAACCTTGCTTTATAGTCTTATTTCTTTCTATATTGTTCCATACACATACAATTTCAGTCACATCACACAACAAAATTTTCCAGGTTATTTTTGTGAATCTTTTGCTGTCATGCCTTTTTTCTTATGCTATATATCCCCCAATACTCATTTCCCACAGTACATGGTAGATGGAGGAAAAGTGGAAGGAAGGGTATTGAGCCAAATATCTTTATTTTTTAAGTGGAGAGTTAGGGGATATTGCCTAAAATTAATAGAACAAGAGACAGAATTTCAAGGATATTAGTTAATGTGATAAATGCAAGCAATAGGAGTATTAAAGATAAGAATCTAACTATAAACATTGAAAGAAGGAAGAGAGTATAAGTATGCTACATCTCAAAATTCATAGTGCTGAATCAATAGTATTGAGTTGTCAAATCAATAAACTAAAGCTTATAGAAGCATATTATTTAGTTATTAAAATTGAAATTGTTAAGATTTCGTTCTGAGGAATAGAAGTGGAATTGGTAGAAAAGTAGAGGGATACCAGTGTTTTCCACCATAATTTTTTTTGGAAGTTTGAGTAGTTGTAATAAGAATGCATTACTTTGATTGCAATAACTTATTTTAAAGGAGAGAAAACAGAAGAAGCCAGAGGATAGGACCTTGGCCAAATCTTGCTTAAAAGCATGGATGTGAGAAGAGAAGTGAGAAAAGAAGATTAAGTGCATTTAAACCCGTAAGATGAATTACTCACAGTTATACAAATACATACTATTTTATGACAGATTTAAACAACAGAAACCTTATCTTCACTGTAGCTTTAAAATGGATTTGGTTACTGGTCTACAATGATAGTAGAAATAGCTGTCAGACCACTCGTTTTTTCACTTGAAGAAACCATTCTGATGAAAATTTATGACAAAAACCTACCAACTAAAATTTCATAAAACATAAATTGTAATATTGTATTACTATGTTTATGTATATAATCTATTATACTTTACTATTATGTTAAACCAGAAAAATCAGCCATATCAATGTTCCTAAATATTTGAATGCTTGGTATTTTGCAGAATAGGCTAAATTGAAATAAAAAAAATCTTATTTGTAAATATAGTGTAACATTTTTGAAAACTCAAAATATAAATAAAATTATTCTTCTGAATAGGATCCTAAACTTAAATTACATGGATATAATATTTAGGATTAGAGCTTTACCTGTCATTTTATAATTTCTCATAATTACATTCAAGAGCACTTGTGCTATTGCAAATTCTAATTTCTAGTTATTAGTTATTATATGTTTTCTGCACTAGTTATATTACTAAAATATAGAAGAATAATGTTGATATCATTAGTATTAATATTAGTATATGCCTACTCTTGTCTATTTCCCATCTTTACATGTTTTCCTTTGAGTAAACATCTCTGTGAATTTTTCATGAGTTACGATTAACTTCAGCAAGTTGTATTAGCTTAAATCATTTATTCTGCTACAACACTATATTACATAACCAATTTCAGCAAATCTGTTAGCGATTTGGACTGATTTGTTCTTTAGAAACTATGTAGAATAATAATGCTTTGATCTTGTAAATTAGCCAAATGGAATATTGTTTATAATATAATTTAAATGAAAAGTGCCATTACATAAATAGTGCTTCTTGCCTTGTTGCTTCATGGACTTTAGATAATGTGTTGTTCATGGGGAAACAGCAGAACCAGATGCATTAAGGTTAACAGGATAAGAGAGGCACAGTTTTCCTCACTGGTGTTTTCATTACATAGAAAAGAATAAAAACCAAATCAGTCTATATTCAACACAGATTTTAGAGTGCTATTTTAAGAATTTATGAGGATAAATTGTAGCTTCATGATGCTTACATTAGTGAAAAGCAAAAATGTTAAAACTGACTCTTCTGGGATCTGTCCTAGAAGCCTCACAGTTTTGGGATTCCATTAATGTCAGTGACCACTCTACTTGTGCATGTTAATCAGCTATGTGACCCTGAGTCCCCATCCTCCACCTTTCTATTCCCTTGGATTGTTTCTTCCTTGAAATTGTAAACTCTAACATCCATTCTCTGAACAACCTCAGATTTTTTTTTCAATCCTTTCGTTTATGTATTCCTACCAATCACATCTTAACTTCATCAGAGGTTTGATCTCCTTGACTCTCCTTTCTTTCAACTAACCTTCAGTAAAAATTACAATTTACTGTGCACTTATATTGTCATAAGTGCTTTACCATATTATCTCATTTAAACCACACACCAAGCCTATGAAATAGGAATTATTATTCCATTTCCCAAGAGGAAATTGAAGTTTAAGAAAAGTAAGGAGATAATGATTCAAATTCAGGTCTAGTTCCTCCACAACCTACCCCATACAGCTCATGTTTCTACTCCCTTCCATACTCAGCCTTGACCTTATAATACCTTACTTCAATCTCTCTCTCTTTTCCCCTCCTTCTCCAATGCCCTCAGTTCCTTTATCTTCTACACTTGTCAGCTACTTCCTTCCTTAAAATGATACAGTTTCATTAGCTGAGCCATCCACTGTCTCTGTTCCTATATTTGGGTTGCCAAGCACTACGGGAGAAAGCACATGTCCACGAGGATTGTTAACACCACCCATTCGTTGTCTCTAGTCCCAGCTGGGTCTTGAAACTAGTTATGTGTCTTTTGTCACCTCCCTTCTGTGTTCCAAATTTAATTTCCTTATACCTCCTGCACCATTATTTCCTATTCATTGAGCTGACCTAAAAGGTTTGATTGTCAAATTGGCTCACATAAATGAGAGATCTTCTCCAGTATCAAGCTTTACTAAAATTCTCAAGAATACAAGCAATCAAGAGGCATAGGGGAAACCTGGAGAGGTCTAAGACATCCTGCATAGCTCTCAAGGTCCATCATTCCTGCATTAGACATGCAGGATGTGGTCCAGAGTAATAGATGAGGTCTCTAATAAATGCTCAAGGGTTATTACTTTATAAACTAGGAGCATTTCATTTACAAAATAGCTACATTTTGGACCCCAAGTAGCCACTTAGCTGCATAACATTTTCCAGAGAGCTATGTTCCATAAATCCATACAACTAGGTCTGTTTTTCATGAACAATCCTAAAATAGGAACAACCTGTTAAAAGAATTCCAAAGATAAAGGATCTCCTAGCAAATATCATCAGTCCTTTGACAAGTGTCTGCTATCAACACGTCCACAAGGGTCACGTGACTTTCTTCCTTCCCCAGAAGTTTCCTCCATCCACAGCTACAAACACACACAGGCCAACTGTTCTAACTTCTTCCACCACTTCATATTTAGTCAAGAATCCTCGTTTTTGTTTTATAAAATATGTAACATCTTTTAGGAAGGAAAGTCCTTGACTTCCTATTTTCAATGATAAACATTATTTTAGAGCCTCCCACATTCTTTCCTCCAGCCTCAGTGGAAAAAGTATCCTTTATGTTGTTCAAGGAGACAGGAATCAAGACCATCCCCATGGAAAAGAAATGCAAAAAAGCAAAATGGCTGTCTGGGGAGGCCTTACAAATAGCTGTGAAAAAAAGAGAAGTGAAAAGCAAAGGAAAAAAGGAAAGATATAAACATCTGAATGCAGAGTTCCAAAGAATAGCAAGAAGAGATAAGAAAGCCTTCTTCAGCGATCAATGCAAAGAAATAGAGGAAAACAACAGAATGGGAAAAACTAGGGATCTCTTCAAGAAAATCAGAGATACCAAAGGAACATTTCATGCAAAGATGGGCTCGATAAAGGACAGAAATGGTATGGACCTAACAGAAGCAGAACATATTAAGAAGAGGTGGCAAGAATACACAGAAGAACTGTACAAAAAAGAGCTTCACTACCCAGATAATCATGATGGTGTGATCACTGACATAGAGCCAGACATCCTGGAATGTGAAGTCAAGTGGGCCTTAGAAAGCATCACTATGAACAAAGCTAGTGGAGGTGATAGAATTCCAGTGGAGCTATTCCAAATCCTGAAATATGATGCTGTGAAAGTGCTGCACTCAATATGCCAGCAAATTTGGAAAACTCAGCAGTGGCTACAAGATTGGAAAAGGTCAGTTTTCATCCCAATCCCAAAGAAAGGCAATGCCAAAGAATGCTCAAACTACCGCACAATTGCACTCATCTCACACGCTAGTAAAGTAATGCTCAAAATTCTCCAAGCCAGGCTTCAGCAATATGTGAACCGTGAACTTCCTGATGTTCAAGCTGGTTTTAGAAAAGGCAGAGGAACCAGAGATCAAATTGCCAACATCTGCTGGATCATGGAAAAAGCAAGAGAGTTCCAGAAAAACATCTATTTCTGCTTTATTGACTATGCCAAAGCCTTTGTGTAGATCACAATAAACTGTGGAAAATTCTGAAAGAGATGGGAATACCAGACCACCTGATCTGCCTCTTGAGAAATCTGTATGCAGGTCAGGAAGCAACAGTTAGAACTGGACATGGAACAACAGACTGGTTCCAAATAGGAAAAGGAGTACGTCAAGGCTGTATATTGTCACCCTGTTTATTTAACTTCTATGCAGAGTACATCATGAGAAACACTGGACTGGAAGAAACACAAGTTGGAATCAAGATTGCTGGGAGAAATATCAATAACCTCAGATATGCAGATGACACCACCCTTATGGCAGAAAGTGAAGAGGAACTCAAAAGCCTCTTGATGAAAGTGAAAGTGGAGAGTGAAAAGGTTGGCTTAAAGCTCAACACTCAGAAAACGAAGATCATGGCATCTGGTCCCATCACTGCATGGGAAATAGATGGGGAAACAGTGGAAACAGTGTCAGAGTTTATTTTTCTGGGCTCCAAAATCACTGCAGATGGTGACTGCAGCCATGAAATTAAAAGACGCTTACTCCTTGGAAGGAAAGTTATGACCAACCTAGACAGCATATTCAAAAGCAGAGACATCACTTTGCCAACAAAGGTTTGCCTGGTCAAGGCTATGGTCTTTCCTGTGGTCATGTATGGACGTGAGAGCTGGACTGTGAAGAAGGCTGAGCACCAAAGAATTGATGCTTTTGAACTGTGGTGTTGGAGAAGACTCTTGAGAGTCCCTTGGACTGCAAGGAGATCCAACCAGTCCATTCTGAAGGAGATCAGCCCTGGGATTTCTTTGGAAGGAATGATGCTAAAGCTGAAACTCCAGTATTTTGGCCACCTCATGCGAAGAGTTAACTCATTGGAGAAGACTCTGATGCTGGGAGGGATTGGGGGCAGGAGGAGAAGGGGACAACAGAGGATGAGATGGCTGGATGGCATCACTGACTCGATGGATGTAAGTCTGATTGACCTCGGGAGTTGGTGATGGACAGGGAGGCCTGGCGTGCTATAGTTCATGGGGTCGCAAAGAGTCGGACACGACTGAGTGACTGATTTGATCTGATCTGATGTTGTTCAAGGACTTCCCTGATGACTCAGATAGTAAAGAATCTGCCTTCAGGGCAAGGAGGCCCAGGTTTGATCCCTGAGTGGGGAAGATCTCCTAGAAAAGGAAATGGCGACTCACTCCAGTATTCTTGCCTGGAGAATTCTGTGTACAGAGGAGACTGATGGATCCATGGGGTCACAAAGAGTCAGACATGACTGAATGAGTAGCGCATGTGCGCGTGCACACACACACACACACACACACACACACACACACACACACACACACGGTGTCCAAAGCCAAGTCTCTTCTCAATGACTTGTTTCTCTTTGCTTTCTTTTCAGAGATGCTGGATGTTTTATTAACCAATTTCAAGTCTATTTAATTACATTCTTAACCAGCCAGCATCTCTTTTTAGCAGTAATTAATTTTTTATAATATCACTTTTATAGTGTTTGTTATGTGCCAGACACTGTACTAATATTAACTCATTTAGTATTCATAACAATCAAGCAAAGTATATCTGTAGTATTCTCAGCTTACATATAAGGAATATGAGTACCAGAGAGGTTAAGTGAGTTTCTCAGATTCGCACATCTATGAAGGATTTGAATACAATTGAACAAATTTGAACACAGCAACGTATACTGTGTTGGAAGTCTATGTTTTAAAAATTATGAACATATTTTAGACTTACAGAGAAAATGCAAAAATAAGTCATAGGAGGAATTTATAGCTCTTATCCCTCTTTTTTCTAATGTTAACTAGTCTGACCTTGAAACAGAAAGTGAGTCACTCAGACATGTCCTACTCTTTGTGACTCCATGGAATGGGCCTGTCAGGCTCCTCTGTTTATGGAATTCTCCAGGAAAGAATACTGGAGTGGGTAGCTGTTCCCACCTCCAGGGTTTCTTCCCAATCCAGGGATCCAGCCCAGGTCTCCCACATTGCAGGCGAATTCTTTACCATCTGAGCTGCTAGGTAGGACAATTATCAAGAATAGGAATGTAACTTTGGGACAATATTATTAACTAAACTAAATTTTATCTTTAAAAAGTAATTAATTTTATTACCAGTTTTCCCACTAATGCTCTTTTTCTGATCCAGAATCTCCCTTGAAGTTGGGAGTGCTTTCTCTTCACTTGTCTTTGGCCTTTAATATTTCTTCAATTTTTTCTTATCTATCATGACTTTCACAAAAATCTTACTTTTTGTCACTCTTACTACCTTTTCCTCATACTTCAGAGTCTCATTTATTCATGCACCCTTTTTCTCAGTTTTTTGCTTCAGTTATTTTATTTTTTATTGTTATAGAAAATATATAACATACAATTTGTCATCTTAACCACTTTTAAGCATACAGCTCAGTGGTGTTAAATATAGTCACATTGTTGTGAAACAGATCTCCAGAGCTTTCTCATCTTTCAAACCTGAAAACTCGATACCCATTAAACAGTTAAACAGTTCCCTCTTTCCGGACCCCCTGTGCAGCCCTGGGAACCACCATTCTACCTTCTATTTGTATAAATTTGACTAGATACCTGATATAAATGGAATCATATAGCATTTGTCTTCATGTCACAAAAAATAAATAATCTTATTTTTCTCAATCTTTGTTTCACATGCCTATTCAAAGAGATTCTTTGAGAGTAGAGATCATGGCACAATTCTTTTTGCTTCATATGACAAGGAGCATAATTATGAACACACAGTTCATACTTCAAGGGTATTTAATTTGGGGGACTTTTATGAGTTAAGTTGTGTCCCCCCCTAAATTCATATGTTAAATTCTATCCCCTAGTCTTTCAGAATGTGACCTTATTTGGAAATAGGGTCATTGCAGAAGTAATTCATTAAGATGAAGTTTTAGTGAAGTAGATGGACTTCTAATCCATTAAGACTGGTGTCCTTATAAAAAGGGGAAATTTGGGAATAGACAGCACATAATGAAAACACTGTGTGAAGATTAAAGAGGAGATTGGGTAATTCTTCCACATGCCAAGAAATGCTAAAGATTGCCTACAAACTACTAGAAGCTAGGAGAGAGGCATGGATAGTTTCTCTCTCACTGTTTTCAAAGGAATCAATCTTGCTAACACATTGATCTTGGACTTCTAGGCTCCAGACTGTGAGAAAATAAATTTCTGTTGTTTAATCAACCCAGTTTATATGATTTTGTTATGGCAGCCCTGCCAAACTAGTACAGAGCTATTGACTCTTGTTCAGTCAATAACTGATGCATAAAATTGTATATAAAATTGTGTGTGTTTGCATCTGTTTGCATATATATATTTTTTCTTTTTTGCACAGTTTCACAATTTCCTTCTCTAATAACCCACTTTTCATAATTAGTGGCAGAAGCATAATCAAGAGAGATGGGAAAAATGAGCCTCTAATTTGACATTTGTCACATTTTATTTGTAACTTTGGGGTTCTCATGATCTCTTCAGCTCATGAGTGCTTAGCATCTTATGACACAAGAGCATACAGTTTTGACTTTCCAGATTCATCTCAGCTTTAGTCAGGATCTTGAATTCAAGGGTATTTCTTGGATATTTCTCCAGAGCAAGCATTAAAAATGAGGTTAAAATCAGAAATAAATCAATTTAAAATAAAAACCAGGGAAAGGTGAGGTAAAGTTATTCTGAGACAAAAGAAGAACAGACTATTTCTTGGCAGCTGCTCTGTTAATAGATTTGGAAATACAGAATGAGAGACAGCTTTGGATCAGTTTCCTAGGTTTTCCTTGATAAATTACCTCAAACTGGGTGGCTTACAAGAACAGGAATTTAATCCCACAGTTCTGGAGTCTAGAAGTTTGAAATAGCTATGCTCCCTCTGAAGGTTTAGGGCAGAAATCTTTCTTGCATCTTGCAGCTTCTGGTGGCTCCAGGTTTTTCTTGATTTATGTCTGTATCATTTCAATTTCTGCCCCTGTCTTCTCATAACTTCTGCACTGTCTCTTCTCTCCATGTGTCTCTCTTCTGTGTGTCCCTTATAGGGATACGGGTCATTAGAACTGGGGCCCACTCTAAATCTTGGCTGCTCTCAACTCAATATCCTTAATTCCATTTGCAAAATCCCCTTTTCCAAAGAAGTCACCTTCACTGGTTTTAGGGGTTAGGATGCGTACCTATCTTTTGGGGGTGCCCAGAAGAGCCAATACAGACTCTAATATTACTGATTTCTGAAAATAAAGGAGAAATAAAATTAACCTAAATAGATTTTATTTCTGTAACTCTACTTCTTAAGTGACAGGCAAGAATATGAATGAACTGCCAACCAACAAAAGACCTAAAGATCTTTAGACCTTGGAAATGAAAACTGGAAACTCAGAGGATACAGACTGAGTCCAGTTTTTTTGGTTTTTTTTGGAGATAATAAATTCAATGTTTCAAACACTGACTAAAATATTTTGGAGGGCAGGGGTGATACAACTGCTATCTTCTCATTTTTATGGGATGTCATATAGGAAAAGGATTAAATATAATCTGTGAAGCTCTCTGGGGCAGATACAAAAGTTTTAGCAAGGCACATTTGAATCTAATTAAAACCAAACAATTCCATTAGCAAAAATGTGTACAAATTGAGTAATGCTGGAAGTTGTGAGTTCTTTGTACAAAAGTCTCTAAAAGGCTGAGTTAGAATATTTTCAAGGCCCCACTGAAGTCCATATTTTATGATTCTACAATTATCTTTCCTTACTCACAACTGAAAAATTATATATAGGTATTTTTCAAGTATAAGGACACTGGTTAACAGTGTTTTGTTTAATAATATTGCTCATAAGCTCCTGGTTGAAACAGCTGAGTACATAGAATAAGACTGAATATAAGCTGGAGGAGGGCTCCAGAGTATTTGCAAAGAAGATGCAGTAATTATAGAACTCTGACCACAAGGATTATAAGGGGTTATTAATATGCATATGTAGTTCTATATACATATATATATGTTTACTAATCAGGATCATCTGTTAGGAGTTCAGGTAATGAGTCATTTCATTTTTCATTATAAAAGGCACTTTAAGTCTGTTTTTCTTAATTTCTATCAGATCAGATCAGTCGCTCAGTCGTGTCCGACTCTTTGCGACCCCATGAACCGCAGCACGCCAGGCCTCCCTGTCCATCACCAGCTCCCGGAGGTCACCCAGACTCGCATCCATCGAGTCAGTGATGCCATCCAGCCATCTCATCCTCTGTCGTCCCCTTCTCCTCCTGCCCTCAATTCCTCCCAGCATCAGAGTCTTCTCCAATGAGTCAACTCTTCGCATGAGGTGGCCAAAATACTGGAGTTTCAGCTTTAGCATCATTCCTTCTAAAGAAATTCCAGGATTGATCTTCTTCAGAATGGACTGGTTGGATCTCCTTGCAGTCCAAGGGACTCTCAAGAGTCTTCTCCAACACCACAGTTCAAAAGCATCAATTCTTTGGTGCTCAGCCTTCTTCACAGTCCAGCTCTCACATCCATACATGACCACAGGAAAGACCATAGCCTTGACTAGGCGAACCTTTGTTGGTAAAGTAATGTCTCTGCTTTTGAATATGCTATCTAGGTTGGTCATAACTTTCCTTCCAAGGAGCAAGCGTCTTTTAATTTCATGGCTGCAGTCACCATCTGCATAAAACTATTGTTCTTTCCTGAAAACCATTTGATAACAATGAGTAGGTGATAATTAGATTGATACTATGTTCCACATAACTTTGAAATTATTCTATGGGTCATGGGGATGAGAGCTTGGGAGGAAGAGAAAGTGTATTATAACAAGTAATAATTTCATATGTTTTCTCTCTGTTTGCCAGCACGTTTTACAGATGCGGGCTTGAAGTTGGATAAGATTCAAATAATTTGTAGTAATAAATAATGCCAGGTGCAGATAAGGTTTAATTTCTTTTTAAAAATGTTGACACCAACATTTGAAATAACCAAAATATGTTAAAGTTGGAAACAGATCAGAATAACTGGCTAAGGCAAATACTCCCAAGTAACTGATGAAGTTCCCTATGCTGCTGCTGCTGCTGCTGCTGCTAAGTCGCTTCAGTCGTGTCCAACTCTGTGCAACCCCAGAGAGGCAGCCCACCAGGCTCCCCTGTCCCTGGGATTCTCCAGGCAAGAACACTGGAGTGGGTTGCCATTTCCTTCTTCAATGCTTGAAAGAGAAAAGTGAAAGTGAAGTTGCTCAGTCATGTCCAACTCCTACGACCCCGTGGACTGCAGCCTACCAGGCTCCTCTGTCCATGGGATTTTACAGGCAAGAGTACTGGAGGGGGTGCCATTGCCTTCTCCGGAAGTTCCCTATAACCAGAGCTTTTTTGGCATGAGGTTAGAAAGATAGCGTAACACAAACTCTAAAATGATTTTCATCACTTATGGCAACTAGGCAAGTAGCTAGGAAGGGTCGAGGTCTAATGATTATGAAAAATGTTACAATTTTCAGTATACTAAGGTCCACTGAACTTGGAGGTTTTACTTGGATATAATTCCTCACGATGTGTCAAGTGTTATTTCAAATGCTTCTTTTATGGTGTTTTATTTAATCCTAACCTCAACCCAATGAGGGGATTATTTTTCCCATTTTTCAGATGAGGAAGTTGAGTTTCAGAAGCTTATTTAAGGTCCTATGGCTAATACATAGGTTAGCCTGGATTCCAACCCAATCAGCAGATCTTCTTGGGCTCCTTTCTTAGCAACCATATCATTAAGAGTTCTGTCTTAATTATAGGATATCTCCTTACTCTGAAACTGCAGCAGACTAATTTGCCTTGTGAACTTGATAATTCATACTTTTGTCTTATCTGTTGAAAAGGAATTTATGTGAATGACAACAAAATATTTCATATAAAATATTCTTGACCTTTCTGAAAAGTTGAAAAAGGTTAGAATCATATATTTATTCAACACTCATTAATTTGTACAACCAGTATTAATTGACTATTTGCTACATGTCAGACACTGTGAAATATGCAGGGTAGTGTTGGGGAGGGGGTGATGGGACTTGTCCACTACCCTCAAAATGTATATAGTCCTGTGTGGATGCTAGACATTAAATAAATAAAGGTTTTACATTTTGCTAACTATTGAGGGGGTACAGTATTCATTTAGACTGAGATTTGATGGTTGAGAAATAACTAGCCATGAGGAGGGAAGGGAGGAAAGAGCAAGGACACAAAACAAAGAGAACAGGGTGGGCAAAGATCCTAAGGTGGGAAAGAGCTTGGGCTTGCTCAAGAACCTGAAATGCCAGTGAGTGCAGGAGACAGAAGACAAGGGGAGAACTGGCCACAGGTGAGGTTTCGAGGGCAGAAGGCAGAAGGTACTGCAGGCTCTGGTGTGCTGAGTTATGTTCTAAATGACATAAGACACTGGAAAGTTTAAGAAATAGAAAGGACATGTTCCAATTTGTGTCTTAGAAAGTTCACTTTGCTTCCTATGTGGAAAATGGATTGGATTGTATATTCTGGGCTGAGATTTTCAAACTTAGGCATCTAAACCACTCTTCAGGAGAAATGAGAAAAAAAGTCTGAAAAAAAGTCTGAAAATTTCTATGGGTTGATTTCCTTTTTGACTAATTGCAGAGGGTTCCAGCTGTACTAGATTTTTGTTTTATTTTACCTGTCATAAAGCAATTTTGATGGCTATGTTATTTATTATAATGCATTTGGCCTGTGAATTTAACCTCTTAATGTTGCCATATTTTATGTCTACAAATCAGAGATTTATTTCAAAGACAATGATTTTCCCTAAGATAAGGTATCATACTCAAAGTCATTCTGTACTTTGCCAAAAATATAGATACCATGTTAACACAACATCTGTTAGTTTATTGCTTCTTTCACGTTTTACCCAGCAGTTTAATGTCATGTCATTTATAAAATGTGTGTAAACAGATTATGCTTGAGTTTTCGTTGAAATTTCAGTTGACTGAAATGATGTTTTGAAACTGTCTTTCATCTAAGACATTCCAGTGCAGTGCAGTCATTTAAATTAGTCTTTAAAATGCATACTGGGTCCAGGGCTTGGACAGTATTAATAATTAGACTTGCCAAAACAGGAAGCATTTCCATCTCTTGCTTTTATCATCATCTTTTATATTTCTTAGAGAAGAAGAGGGAAAGAGAATGTTTTATATCTTTTTCTCTTACTACCTTTTTTATTTGTTTCTGCATCTGTAGGAAGACTGGACTGGGTGTAGTATCAGTGGGATTGGTGTCCTGTTTCTGCTATGGAGGCTGAATGGGAAAACTTCTTTCTTTCCCCATCTCTCAGCAGACAGAACTGAACATTTTAGGGCTTTGAATGAAGGTGTGGTGAGCCATGGCAACGAGTGTCCAAATGTTGTGTGCACATTTGGTGTGCAGTGAAAATCCATGCCATCTAACTTCTAGAATCCCTCTGGGTCTCACGCACTGTCCAGAACGACCTCCCTCCAATTTGCAGGATTTATCTTTTTCTAATAATTCCTTTTCACTCCTGACAGCTGGTTGGCTCTTTGCTTGCACCAAGAACCTTATAATTATTAACCTACATCTGTGGGAAGGCAGCTAACACAGCATTGCAGAAATCTGACTGGCCTGCTTTGTGTGGGTCATATATCTGATTCTAGACAGAACAAGGAATAAAAATTCTACTCATTCCTTCTCCAGGCCTTCAGTTTCATGAGCAAACAAAAATAGACCCAGAAATATTTGTTACAAATCCATTTCTAAAATTTCAAAACATTGAGACAGTTTGAGATCATTGATAAAATAAAACTCTACTATTCAAGTTCAGATATAGCTCTGGTCCATGTCCCCAAACATGTATATTGTTATATTTCTGTGTTCTGAAGGAGCTGTTTTGTATGAGGATGATATTAAGACCATCTTCTGACAGGTGACTTTCACTTCCCAGTGTCCTCTCCACGCTGTGTATCTCTTAAACAGTCTTTCATTGTAAATAACAGCAACATCAAACTGTTCAAACTGCCATGGTTTCTGGAGAATGAAATTTCTACCCCCTCCTCCCCTACTTTTTCCTTTGTCTTCTGGGAAACTGAAATACAAATTGGAAACAAGTAACAGCTCAAGACTCAATTTGCTGTTTCTAAAAGGAACTTGAAGCAACAAAATTTTAAGCTCAAGTTGAAGCTTTTAGGCTTTGATTTCAAAGGGAGTTCTGAAATTGTCATAATATCTGCTTTTGTAGTGAAAATAGGCATTGAATTATACAAAGAAAGATTCCAGCATTTACACCATCCTCATACACGTTTACTCCATCGCTAGTAAAGTAATGCTGAAAATTCTCCAAGCCAGGCTTCAGCAATATGTGAACCGTGAACTTCCTGATGTTCAAGCTGGTTTTAGAAAAGGCAGAGGAACCAGAGATCAAATTGCCAACATCCGCTGGATCATGGAAAAAGCAAGAGAGTTCCAGAAAAACATCTATTTCTGCTTTATTGACTATGCCAAAGCCTTTGTGTAGATCACAATAAACTGTGGAAAATTCTGAAAGAGATGGGAATACCAGACCACCTGATCTGCCTCTTAAGAAATCTGTATGCAGGTCAGGAAGCAACAGTTAGAACTGGTCATGGAACAACAGACTGGTTCCAAATAGGAAAAGGAGTATGTCAAGGCTGTATATTGTCACCCTGTTTATTTAACTTCTATGCAGAGTACATCATGAGAAACACTGGACTGGAAGAAACACAAGTTGGAATCAAGATTGCTGGGAGAAATATCAATAACCTCAGATATGCAGATGACACCACCCTTATGGCAGAAAGTGAAGAGGGGCTAAAAAGCCTCTTGATGAAAGTGAAAGTGGAGAGTGAAAAGATTGGCTTAAAGCTCAACATTCAGAAAACGAAGATCATGGCATCTGGTCCCATCACTACATGGGAAATAGATGGGGAAACAGTGGAAACAGTGTCAGACTTTGTTTTTCTGGGCTCCAAAATCACTGCAGATGGTGACTGCAGCCATGAAATTAAAAGACGCTTACTCCTTGGAAGGAAAGTTATGACCAACCTAGATAGTATATTCAAAAGCAGAGACATCACTTTGCCAACAAAGGTTCGCCTAGTCAAGGCTATGGTCCTTCCTGTGGTCATGTATGAATATGAGAGCTGGACTGTGAAGAAGGCTGAGCACCGAAGAATTGATGCTTTTGAGCTGTGGTGTTGGAGAAGACTCTTGAGAGTCCCTTGGACTGCAAGGAGATCCAACTGGTCCATTCTGAAGGAGATCAGCCCTGGGATTTCTTTGGAAGGAATGATGCTCAAGCTGAAACTCCAGTATTCTGGCCACCTCATGCGAAGAGTTGACTCATTGGAGAAGACTCTGATGCTGGGAGAGATCGGGTGGAGGAAGAGAAGGGGACGACAGAGGATGAGATGGCTGGATGGCATCACTGACTCGATGGATGTGAGTCTGAGTGACCTCTGGGAGTTGATGATGGACAGGAAGGCCTGGCGTGCTGCAGTTCATGGGGTCGCAAAGAGTCGGACACGACTGAGCAACTGATCTGATCTGATCTGATACTTTCTGTTCTGTGTTAGTTTTATTTTCCCAAGAACTCCTGTGTGTTTTTCTTTTGTTTTGCTCTTATCATGGGAAAAATTTAGCATATTACCTGCTACTGTATTTACCTCTAAGTTGGATGATGTAAAGTGAATGGTTTTTAAAACAGCAGAGAACTGACGAGAACTAGAGAACCAAAGTGCTGGTTTTCAGAAAGGATTTGAGCTTTTCTCCTTCCTGCACTGGTAGACTCCATTCAATTTCATTATTGTCAGTGCTTATTTTCTACATGGTGATAGAGACTAAATCTTCATCTACATAGAAAATTGTTTGGACTACAGGATCTGACTAGTTATTTGAGTTACCCAGACAAATGATCAGTTCATTTCAGTAAGTAGTTTGACCAATTTCATTCTCAATTAATATAGTAAATTCATTTAAAGTGATTAAATTGTTCATGTTGATATATTCTAGTTTATATATTTAATCAGAAAACATTTATGACCTACCAGTCACTATGCTAGGCATTAACCTATATGATAACTTCTTTATCTTTTAGTAGTTTGATCACTTCTTCTATTATCCTCAAAGCTTAACTGAAATAATACTATGATATTATGAATTTTACATTCAAACTGCATTAATTAAAATTATGCTGGATTGATTGGAGTCATGCCCCAAGAGTTGTTAAATTTAAATACAACTAATCTTACTTTTGAAAAAATATATATTTTTATCTTTAAAAGAGAAGTGAGTTTTTTTTGTTGTTTGTTTTTTTAGGCCAATTTAGGGAAATTTGGTCAAACATCTTGATAAGAATTATATGAAAGAAACTCATCTTTCAAAATTGGATTTCCATCAAAAGAATCAGAAAAAGTGAAGTTAGCTTACAATAATTGCTTTTTAAAAATAATCTTCATATTCATAACAGTCAGAGATCACTCTAGAATAAGGAATCTTTAGTAAGTTTAAAGGCTAATATTTATAAGAATATATTATTTACTCAGTGATCATCCTCAAATAATTTTTGCTCTTTATCTTTGATCGGGGGTCAAATGCCATCCTGTGGATCTGTTCTTAATCATTGTGGTGAGAATTAATTACTCTCTCCATTGTCTTCCCACAGCATTTTTATACCCTTATTACAGTGCTTAACATATTGGATCTTCAATACTTTGTAACTTGTCTTCTACTCCAGAGTGTTAATTCTGAGGTAGCGTTTTATTCACAGCTGTTAGCCCAGTCAGAGGGCAATCAATAAATGTTGTTGGATGAATGGGTACAACATTTACCTAAGCAAATATTTTATTGATTTTCCACTCCCCAATTCTATTTTTTGTTGTTGTTATTTCCTAATGCTTATCTTTTCCTGTCTTCTCACTGCATTTATCACCTTTGCCAGTGTTCACTTAAATACTTACTTACTGTCACTTCCAAAAATTTCCATGGCTTTCTGGAATTTCCCTGTCTCTACTCCTTATTTTAAATGCTCCACACTAGCTCTTGTCCAAGACTGGAAATCCCTTCATAAAGTCATACCACTTACTTTGAAATCTAAAATTTCCATCATCAAAGCATTCTGTGAAACAATGATAATCAAATTCAGTTTATCCTCTCAAGGGTGACATTGGCAACGTTTTATGCTACTGGAATCCAACATGATAGTCTCATGGAGGAATTAAGTATACCTATGGCTGATCATGTTGAGGTTTGACAAAAAACAGAAAATAACAAAATTCTATAAAGCAATTATCCTTCAATTAAAAATAAATTAATTTTTAAAAAAGAATTAAGATTTTGCACAAATGCATATTTTAAGAAACTATTGCTTTGCTTAGTAGTAAGATGGAAGCATGGTCATATACCCAAAGATCAGAGTCTATCACTTAAATTAGTCCAAAGACTCATTGTTTGGGGAAATTCTCAAAACATTTGCTTCAAGATTTTTGGACTTCACATACCTGGCAGCCCCTGAATCCTGGCACCTGTCAGGGAAATATCCACAGTCTATTGAATGGTTTGCTCCTTGGAAGGAAGGTTATGACCAACCTAGATAGCATATTCAAAAGCTGAGACATTACTTTGCCAACAAAGGTTCGTCTAGTCAAGGCTATGATTTTTCCTGTGGTCATGTGCGGATGTGAGAGCTGGACTGTGAAGAAGGCTGAGCGCCAAAGAATTGATGCTTTTGAACTGTGGTGTTGGAGAAGACTCTTGAGAGTCCCTTGGACTGCAAGGAGATCCAACCAGTCCATTCTGAAGGAGATCAGCCCTGGAATTTCTTTGGAAGGAATGATGCTAAAGCTGAAACTCCAGTACTTTGGCCACCTCACGCAAAGAGTTGATTCATTGGAGAAGACTCTGATGGTGGGAGGGATTGGGGGCAAGAGGAGAAGGGGACGACAGAGGATAAGATGGCTGGATGGCATCACTGACTCGATGGACAAGAGTTTGGATGAATTCCGGGAGTTGGTGATGGACAGGGAGGCCTGGCGTGCTGCGATTCATGGGGTCACGAAGAGTCGGACACGACTAAGCAACTGATCTGATCTGATCTGATCTGATGGATCAAAATGGCAAAATCTAGAATGACAGTAATATGGCAAGAATTTGAGTATTCTAGGAACTCCGTTGATTTAGGGAAGAAAACAAATTTATGCATAAGTTATGTAATAAACTGATAATAATCAGACTGCTGCTGCTGCTGCTAAGTCGCTTCAGTTGTGTTTGACTCTGTGCGACCCCATAGATGGCAGCCCACCAAGCTCCTCTGTCCCTGGGATTCCCCAGGCAAGAACACTGGAGTGGGTTGCCATTTCCTTTTCCAAATGCATGAAAAGTGAAAAGTGAGAGATAAGTCACTCAGTCATGTCTGACTCTAGTGACTCCATGGACTGCAGCCTACCAGGCTCCTCCGTCCATGGGATTTTCCAGGCAAGAGTACTGGAGTGGGTCACCATTTCCTTCTCTGAATAATCAGATTAACTTAATTAAAAATAATAGATATTTAAAGGTCTGTATTTTAATTTTTTTCTTTTCTCCCTTTTCCTCCCTCCTTCTTCCCCTTTCTTCCTACTCAGCTAAAGAGTGTGGAGTTGGTCTTTTCAGTTCATGGTCTAGCATCAACATTGTCCCAAAAGACCCTTCTCTTGTTTTGTTAGCATATGTCTTCTCATGCTATTATCCTTCAATTGCTCTTTCCTGTACTGGCAATGACTTTAATATCTACAATATATGGTAAAATTTTGCATATATTTTAAATTTATCTAAAGTTAATATCACATCGTAGATCCCATTTTGGCTTTCACTCTTTTCTATACTATGTTTTCAAGATAATGTAGAGATATCTTTGTTCTTAGGGAACATCTTAAGAAGCTTATTGCTTCTAATATTGAATAATATTCCATAGTAGGCACCCCCCTCTTATCCTGCCCATTCCCCCCTCAGTGAGGGACAGCTAGATGGCCTCAACTTCCCCTGCAAGATGCATACTCTGACATGTTCCCTAGTTGAGAATTGCTCTGGAGAAGAAATGCCAGTAGAGGGATTGCTTGGGTGTAGGGTGTACTTTTCCTTAATATTACTAAGAATGGCCACAATGTTCTCCAGGAAAGGTACACTACTCAATGAAACATCAACTGGTTGAACCATGATGGCTTCTGTTTCTGCATATCCTTGTCCACCCTCTTAATTTTTTCCAATCTCTTAAGGTTTTAAGTGCAGTCTATTTTTCTTTTACTTTAGTCTCATTACAAATGAAATTGAATATTTCTTCCTATAATTATTTAACATTTGTGTTTCCCCCTTTCCTAAACACCTATTTACCAAATTAGAGTTTCTCCTCTTGTTTTAATTTTCCTAAAGTAGTTCCACCTACCCCCACCATTTATTGTTCATTTGTCAGTTTTAGGTCTTGCAGAGTTCTCCTATAGTGTCATTGTGCCTTAGCTTTGTCTAGGATAGGCCATGCAGCATGTGGGATCTTAGTTCCCTTACCAGGGATCAAACCCATGCCTCTTGCATTGGAAGCTCGGACCATCGGCAAAGTCTCAGGGATATTCTTCTTAAAGAAATGTTCTTATTTTGGTCCATTCAAACTCATAAAATATATGCTTTTACTTAAAGATTATGCTTCTGTCCTCTCCTTAAGATCTTTAGTGTACTTGAATGTTGGTAGCCTAGATACCAATTCTCCCTTCCCAGTTTTGCTGATTTTTTAAAAAAGTTAACATAGTTATGGTGGAGAGATCTGTCAGGGTGTGGTCCGCTGGAGAAGGGAATGGCAAACCACTTAAGTATTCTTGCCTTGAGAACCCCATGAACAGTATGAAAAGGCAAAATGATAGGATACTGAAAGAGAAACTCCCCAGGTCAGTAGGTGCCCGATATGCTACTGGAGATCACTCCAGTAATAACTCCAGAAAGAATGAAAGGATGGAGCCAAAGCAAAAAGAATACCCAGCTGTGGATGTGTCTGGTGATAGACGCAAGGTCCGAACTGTAAAGAGCAATATTGCATAGGAACCTGGAATGTCAGGTCCATGAATCAAGGCAAATTGGAAGTGGTCAAAAAAGAGATGGCCAGAGTGAATGTCGACATTCTAGGAATCAGCGAACTGAAATGGACTGGAATGGGTGAATTTAACTCAGAGGACCATTATATCTGCTACTGCGGGCAGGAATCCATCAGAAGAAATGTGGTGGCCATCATGGTCAACAAAAGAGTCCGAAATGCAGTACTTGGATGCAATCTCAAAAACGACAGAATGATCTCTGTTCGTTTCCAAGGCAAACCATTTAGTGTCACAGTAATCCAAGCCTATGCCCCAACAAGTAACCCTGAAGAAGCTGAAGTTGAACGGTTCTATGAAGACCTACAAGACCTTTTAGAACTAACACCCAAAAAAGATGTCCTTTTCATTATAGGGGACTGGAATGCAAAAGTAGGAAGTCAAGAAACACCTGGAGTAACAGGCAAATTTGGCCTTGGAATATGGAATGAAGCAGGGCAAAGACTAGAATTATGCCAAGAAAATGCACTGGTCATAGCAAACACCCTCTTCCAACAACACAAGAGAAGACTCTATACATGGACATCACCAGATGGTCAACACCGAAATCAGATTGATTATATTCTTTGCAGCTAAACATGGAGAAGCTCTGTGCAGTCATCAAAAACAAGACCTGGAGCTGATTGTGGCTCAGATCATGAACTCCTTATTGCCAAATTCAGACTTAAATTGAAGAAAGTAGGGAAAACCACTAGACCATTCAGGTATGACCTAAATCAAATTCCTTATGATTATACAGTGGAAGTGAGAAATAGATTTAAGGGCCTAGATGTGATAGATAGAGTGCCTGATGAACTATGGAATGAGGTTCGTGACATTGTACAGGAGACAGGGATCAAGACCATCCCCATGGAAAAGAAATGCAAAAAAGCAAAATGGCTGTCTGGGGAGGCCTTACAAATAGCTGTGAAAAGAAGAGAAGCAAAAAGCAAAGGAGAAAAGGAAAGATATAAACATCTGAATGCAGAGTTCCAAAGAATAGCAAGAAGAGATAAGAAAGCCTTCTTCAGTGATCAATGCAAAGAAATAGAGGAAAACAACAGAATGGGAAAGACTAGGGATCTCTTCAAGAAAATCAGAGATACCAAAGGAACATTTCATGCAAAGATGGGCTCGATAAAGGACAGAAATGGTATGGACCTAACAGAAGCAGAAGATATTAAAAAGAGATGGCAAGAATACACAGAAGACCTGTACAAAAAAGATCTTCAGGACCCAGATAATCATGATGGTGTGATCACTGACCTAGAGCCAGACATCCTGGAATGTGAAGTCAAGTGGGCCTTAGAAAGCATCACTATGAACAAAGCTAGTGGAGGTGATGGAATTCCAGTTGAGCTATACCAAATCCTGAAAGATGATGCTGTGAAAGTGCCGCACTCAATATGCCAGCAAATTTGGGAAACTCAGTAGTGGCCACAGGACTGGAAAAGGTTAGTTTTCATTCCAATCCCAAAGAAAGGCAATGTCAAAGAGTGCTCAAACTACCGCACAATTGCACTCATCTCACACGCTAGTAAAGTAATGCTGAAAATTCTCCAAGCCAGGCTTCAGCAATATGTGAACTGTGAATTTCCTGATGTTCACGCTGGTTTTAGAAAAGGCAGAGGAACCAGAGATCAAATTGCCAACATCCGCTGGATTATCGAAAAAGCAAGAGAGTTCCAGAAAAACATTTAGTTCTGCTTTATTGACTATGCCAAAGCCTTTGACTGTGTGCATCACACTAAACTGTGGAAAATTCTGAAAGAGATAGGAATACCAGACCAACTGATCTGCCTCTTGAGAAATTTGTATGCAGGTAAGGAAGCAACAGTTAGAACTGGTCATGGAACAACAGACTGGTTCCAAATAGGAAAAGGAGTACCTCAAGGCTGTATATTGTCACCCTGTTTATTTAACTTCTATGCAGAGTACATCATGAGAATGCTGGACTGGAAGAAACACAAGTTGGAATCAAGATTGCCGGGAGAAATATTAATAACCTCAGATATGCAGATGACACCACCCTTATGGCAGAAAGTGAAGAGGAACTCAAAAGCCTCTTGATGAAAGTGAAAGTGGAGAGTGAAAAGGTTGGCTTAAAGCTCAACATTCAGAAAACGAAGATCATGGCATCTGGTCCCATCACTTCATGGGAAATAGAGGGGGAAACAGTGGAAACAGTGTCAGACTTTCTTTTTCTGCGCTCCAAAATCACTGCAGATGGTGACTGCAGCCATGAAATTAAAAGATGCTTACTCCTTGGAAGGAAAGTTATGACCAACCTAGATCACATATTCAAAAGCAGAGACATTACTTTGCCAACAAAGGTTCATCTAGTCAAGGCTATGATTTTTCCTGTGGTCATGTATGGATGTGAGAGCTGGACTGTGAAGAAGGCTGAGCACTGAAGAATTGATGCTTTTGAACTGTGGTGTTGGAGAAGACTCTTGAGAGTCCCTTGGACTGCAAGGAGATCCAACCAGTCCATTCTAAAGGAGATCAGTCCTGGGTGTTCTTTGGAAGGAATGATGCCAAAGCTGAAACTCCAGTACTTTGGCCACCTCATGCGAAGAGTTGACTCATTGGAGAAGACTCTGATGGTAGGAGGGATTGGGGGCAGGAGGAGAAAGGGACGACAGAGGATGAGATGCCTGGATGGCATCACTGATTCAATGGACGTGAGTCTGAGTGACCTCTGGAAGTTGGTGATGGAGAGGGAGGCCTGGCAGGCTGCAATTCATGGGATCACAAAGAGTCGGACACTACTGAGCAACTGAAATGAACCCAACTGAACGTATATATATGGAATTTAGAAGGATGGTAACGATAATCCTGTATGTGAGATAGCAAAAGAGACACAGATGTATAGAACAGTCTTTTGGACTCTGGGAGAGGGAGAGGGTGGGATGATTTGGGAGATGGCATTGAAACATGTATAATATCATATAAGAAACGAAAAAAAAAAATAAAAAGGCTTGCTATTGTTTAGTTGCTTAAAAAAATCTAATCTGATGGTCTCTTTTTATTGGAGAGTTCAATTTATAGTTATTATACTTGTTTCTTGGAATGACAAACCTAGACAGCATGTTTAAGAGCAGAGACATCACTTTGTTGACAAAGGTCCATATAGTCAAAGCCCTGGTATTTCCAGTAGTCATATACAGATGTGAGAGTTGGGCCATAATGTGAGTCATGTATGGATGTAAGAGCTGAGCACCAGTGAATTGATGGTTTCGAATTGTGGTGCTGGAGAACTCTTGAGAGTCCCTTGTACAGCAAGGAAATCAAACCAGTCAATCCTAAAGGAAGTTAACCCTGAATATTCATTAGAAGGATTGATGCTGAAGCTGAAACTCCAATACTTCAGCCACCTGATGTGAAGAGCTGACTAAGTGGAAAAGATCCTGATGCTAGTTAAGACTGAGGACAGGAGGAGAAGGGGGCAACAGAGGATGAGACGGTTGGATGGCATCACTGACTCAATGGACATGAATTGGAGCAAACTCTGGAAGATAATGAAGGACAGGAAATCCTGGTGTGTTGCAGTTCATAAGGTTGCAAAGAGTCAGACATGACTGAGCAACTGAACAGCATCAACAACAAGAAATACTTGTTTCTATATTGAAACTTTAAAAATTCTCTTATATTTTCTCTTTTCTGTAAATTTATTTTTCATTCTTTCTTGTTTTGCATTAGATAAGCCAAATTTTTCATTGATTAAAATGCAATATACAGTTTTTCCCCCTTTTTTCCATTGTCACTAACATTCTAAGGCACACATAAGGTTAACTTTTCTTGTCAATTTTATGAATTTATCTATATCTATATATTCTTTCACACAAGATAAATATTTTTTACTTCTTCCCCTCTCTACTCCTTTGGTTTGCTATTGTGTTGATAGAATATACTTTCTAGATATTCAGTTTTGTGTTGAAATGGATTTCCTTTATCTGACTTCTACTTTTTTTTTTTTTTTTTAATTTTGGTCCTTGCTATCTTATACCACAATAAAGTTACTAAGTTATCTGTTCACCAATTATTTTCATATTTCTATTAGTATTCCATTTTTCATTGTCGGCTCCTTCAAAGAGTGTTTTTAGAGGAACATTGTTATACAAAACCTCTGATGCCTTGAATGCATAAGAATGTCTTAATTTTACTTTTACATTTAAAATGACAGTCTAGGAAGATATCACATTCTAAAATCAGAGTTCTTTTTCTTCCGTATTTTGAAATTATTCCTCCATTGTCTCATTTCCAAGGGTTTTGTTGGGGAGTCAGATGTCAATCTGATTAACATTCTTCTCTTGATGAGTGATCTGCTCTTTATCTTTGGAAGCTTTTAGTATTCTTCTTTGTCTTTGATAATCTTGAATTTTACTATAATGAGTCAGGTACAGGATACTTGTTATCTATTATTTTTGTCATCCTAAGAATATCCATTCAATCTTTTTTAATCTTTATTTTTTTCCCTCTTCTATGAAAACTCCTATTTGCTAGATATTAGAACTTATGTTTCTGATGGAATTTTTCAACCATATCTTCCAGGGGCTTACTATTTTGATATTTGTCAATACAAATTCTTGTGTATATGGCTTTCATTGTTCTTTCCTTCTTCAAGTTTATGTATCATTTAACTTTAAAATAAAAGCTACATGTATATAAAATTAAGTGGGATTTACTAACACTGTAGATTATGTTATGAAAAACAGTAGTCCCTGAGACTTCTTCCTTCCTTACTAGAAACCACCACACTCAATTCTTAAATTATTATTTGATGTTTATCTTTATGCTGCTGCTGCTGCTGCTAAGTCGCTTCAGTAGTGTCTGACTCTGTGTGACCCCATAGACAGAAGCTCACCAGGCTCCCCTGTCCCTGGGATTCTCCAGGCAAGAACACTGGAGTGGGTTGCCAGTTCCTTCTCCAATGCATGAAAGTGAAAAGAGAAAGGGAAGTCGCTCAGTCATGTCCGACTTTTAGCGACCCCATGGACTGGAGCCTACCAGGATCCTCCGTCCATGGAATTTTCCAGGCAAAAGTACTGGGGTGGGGTAGTTCTAAATAAAATGTGTCAGTTCTTGCTTTTTGAGTTTTAGGTATTGTCTACTGACTTGACAATTTGGAATATAAAAATGTAGTGCTTTTACCCTTCTGTCCTATAACTCTTCCCTCTTTAATACATTTTCTAACCACATCCCATCAATATTGTTATATAATAATTTTGGTTATAAAACATGCATTATTTACATTATTGCATCTTTAAAACTGGACCATGTAATATACTATGATTACTTTTGCTGTGTAACAACTGTATTTTCTATGAGATTAATAATTGCATTTATTTTATTTACTTAATTTTCCATGTCCTATTAATAATGTACCTCTAAGTTGTAACCGGGTATGTAAACTCGGTATGTTCAAATATATTAGATACTTTGTTAATATGATCATTATAAGTCTTTCCTGGGCTGAACAGGTCTTTTTCTAAACCTGCTACATGGTAATCAATTTGAACAGCCATTTTCCCCTAGGAGCTTAGCTTATACCTAGGTGGGTAAGACAGGGTCCCCTCCAAAATAATTACTTCCTCTGTTGGATTCCAGGTTTTAAATGTGAACAGTGAACAATGGGCTCCGTTTGACTTCAGGACTTAGCTAGGTTATAATGATTGTTTGTGTGCATTCTCCATTGAGTATAATTATGTAAAGGGAAAAGTATGGTAGCTTCTGGGCACTGTATTAGAGTTTGCTAAAGAAACAGAATTTGGCAATAAGGAGTTCATGATCTGAGCCACAGTCAGATCCCAGTCTTGTTTTTGCTGACTGTATAGAGCTTCTCCATCTTTGGCTGCAAAGGATATAATTAATTTGATTTCAGTGTTGACCATCTGGTGATGTCCATGTGTAGAGTCTTCTTGTGTTGTAGGAAGAGGATATTTGCTATGACCAATGTGTTCTCTTGGCAAAACTCTATTAACCTTTGCCCTGCTTCATTCTGTACTCCAAGGCCAAATTTGCCTGTTACTCCAGGTGTTTCTTGACTTCCTACTTTTGAATTCCAGTCCCCTATTATTGCCAAATTCAGACTGAAATTGAAGAAAGTGGGCAAAACCACTAGACCATTCAGGCATGACCTAAATCAAATCCCTTATGACTATACAGTGGAAGTAAGAAATAGATTTTAGGGATTAGACCTGATAGACAGAGTGTCTGATGAACTATGGACGGAGATTTGTGACATTGTACAGGAGACAGGAATCAAGACCATCCCCAAGAAAAGGAAATGCAAAAAAGCAAAATGGCTGTCTGAGGAGCCCTTACAGATAGCTGTGGAAAGAAGGGAAGTGAAAAGCAAAGGAGAAAAGGAAAGACATACCCATTTGAATGCAGAGTTCCAAAGAATAGCAAGGAGAGATAAGAGAGCCTTCCTCAGTGATCAATGCAAAGAAATAGAGGAAAACAATAGAATGGGAAAGACTAGAGATCTCTTCAAGAAAATTAGAGATACCAAGAGAACATTTCATGCAAAGATGGTCTCAATAAAGGACAGAAATGGTATGGACCTAACAGATGCAGAGGATATTAAGAAGGCATGGCAAGAATGCACAGAAGAACTGTACAAAAAGGATCTTCATGACCTAGATAATCACAATGGTGTGATCATTCACCTAGAATCCAGACATCCTGGAATGTGAAGTCAAGTGGGCCTTAGGAAGTATCACTATGAATAAAGCTAGTGGAGGTGATAGAATTCCAGTTGAGCTATTTCAAATCTGAAAGATGATGCTGTGAAAGTGTTGCACTCAATATGTCAGCAAATCTGGAAAACTCAGCAGTGGCCACAGGACTGGAAAAGGTTAGTTTTCATTCCAATCCCAAAGAAAGGCAATGCCAAAGAATGCTCAAACTACCACACAATTGCACTCATCTCACATGCTAGTAAGATCAGATCAGATCAGTTGCTCAGTTGTGTCCGACTCTTTGCGACCCCATGAACCGCAGCACGCCAGGCCTCCCTATCCATCACCAGCTCTCGGAGGTCACTCAGACTCACATTCATCAAGTCAGTGATGCCATCCAGCCATCTCATCCTCTGTCTTCCCCTTCTCCTCCTGCCCTCAATCCCTCCCAGCATCAGAGTCTTCTCCAATGAGTCAACTCTTCACAGGAGGTGGCCAAAATACTGGAGTTTCAGCTTTAGTATCATTCCTTCCAAAGAAAGCCCAGGGCTGATCTCCTTCAGAATGGACCAGTTGGATCTCCTTGCAGTCCAAGGGACTCTCAAGAGTCTTCTCCAACACCACAGTTCAAAAGCATCAATTCTTCGGCGCTCAGCCTTCTTCACAGTCCAGCTCTCACATCCATACATGACCACAGGAAAGACCATAGCCTTGACTAGGCGAACCTTTGTTGGCAAAGTGATGTCTCTGCTTTTGAATATGCTATCTAGGTTGGTCATAACCTTCCTTCCAAGGAGTAAGCGTCTTTTAATTTCATGGCTGCAGTCACCATCTGCAGTGATTTTGGAGCCCAGAAAAATAAAGTCTGACACTGTTTCCACTGTTTCTCCATCTATTTCCCATGTAGTGATGGGACCAGATGCCATGATCTTCGTTTTCTGAATGTTGAGCTTTAAGCCAACCTTTTCACTCTCCACTTTCACTTTCATCAAGAGGCTTTTGAGTTCCTCTTCACTTTCTGCCATAAGGGTGGTATCATCTGCATATCTGAGGTTATTGATATTTCTCCCAGCAATCTTGATTCCAACTTGTGTTTCCTCCAGTCCAGCATTTCTCATGATGTACTCTGCATATAAGTTAAATAAACATGGTGACAATATACAGCCTTGACGTACTCCTTTTCCTATTTGGAATCAGTCTGTTGTTCCATGACCAGTTCTAACTGTTGCTTCCTGACCTGCATACAGATTTCTCAAGAGGCAGATCAGGTGGTCTGGTATTCCCATCTCTCTCAGAATTTTCCACAGTTTATTGTGATCTACACAGTCAAAGGCTTTGGCATAGTCAATAAAGCAGAAATAGACGTTTTTCTGGAACTCTCTTGCTTTTTTCATGATCCAGCGGATGTTGGCAATTTGATCGCTAGTAAAGTGATGCTCAAAATTCTCCAAGCCAGGCTTCAGCAATACGTGAACTGTAACTTTCAAATGTTCAAGCTGGTTTTAGAAAAGGCATAAGAACCAGAGATCAAATTGCCATCATCCGATGAATCATTGACAAAGCAAAAGCGTTCCAGAAAAACATCTATTTCTGCTTTATTGACTATGCCAAAGCCTTTGACTGTGTGGTACACAATAAACTGTGGAAAATTCTGAAAGAGATGGGAATACGAGACCACCTGATCTGCCTCTTGAGAAATTTGTATGCAGGTCAGGAAGCAACAGTTAGAACTGGACATGGAACAACAGACTGGTTCCAAATAGGAAAAGGAGTTCGTCAAGGCTGTATATTGTCACCCTGCTTATTTAACTTATGTGCAGAGTACATCATGAGAAACGCTGGGCTGGAAGAAGCACAAGCTGGAATCAAGATTGCCAGGTGAAATATCAATAACCTCAGATATGCAGATGACACCACCCTTATGGCAGAAAGTGAAGAGGAACCAAAAAGCCTCTTGATGAAAGTGAAAATGGAGAGTGAAAAAGTTGGCTTAAAGCTCAACATTCAGAAAATGAAGATCATGGCATCTGGTACCATCACTTTATGGGAAATAGATCAGGAAACAATGGAAACAATGGCTGACTTTATTTTTCTGGGCTCCAAAATCACTGCAGATGGTGACTGCAGTCATGAAATTAAAAGATGCTTACTCCTTGGAAGGAAAGTTATGACCAACCTAGATCACATATTCAAAAGCAGAGACATTATTTTGTCAACAAAAGTACGTCTAGTCAAGGCTATGGTTTTTCCAGTGGTCATATATGGATGTAAGTTGGACTATAAAGAAAGCTGAGTGCCAAAGAATTGTTGCTTTTGAACTGTGGTATTGGAGAAGACTCTTGAGAGTCTCTTGGACTGCAAGGTGATTCAACCAGTCCATCCTAAAGGAGATCAGTCCTGGGTGTTCTTTGGAAGGACTGATGTTGAAGCTGAAACTCCAATACTTTGACAACCTGATGGGAAGAGCTGACTCATTTGAAAAGACCCTGATGCTGGGAAAGATTGAGGGCAGGAGGAGAAGGGGATGACAGAGGACGAGATGGTTGGATGGCATCGCTGACTCAATGGACATGGGTTTGAGTGGACTCTGGAAATTGGTGATGGACAGGGAAGCCTGGTGTGCTGCAGTTCATAGGTTTGCAAAGAGTCAGACATGACTGAGGAACTGAACTGAACTGAAAGAAACAGAACCAATAAGAGGTATACCTATATGTCCATATCTATTCATCTATCCATCTACCTATCTTTCTATCTATCTAGAAAGAAGTTTATATAAGCTATTGCCTCATGTGATTCAGGAGGCTGAGAAGTCCCATGATGTGTCTACTACCAATTGGAGACCCAGGAAAGCCAGTGGCCATCCTAAGGCCTGAGAGCCAGAGAGCTGATGGTATAGATGCCACTCTGAGTCAGAAGGCCTGAGAACTAGAAGTATCAGCGTCAGGAGGAGATTGATGTCCCAGATCAAGCATTCAGGCAGAGAGAGAATTTGACTTTCTATAGCATTTTTGTTCTTTCAGACCCTCAGTGGATTTATGAGGCTCAGTACTAGAGAAGACTCTTGAGAGTCCCTTGGACAGCAAGGAAATCAAACCAGTCAATCCTAAAGGAAATCAACCCTGGCTATTCATTAGAAGGGCTGTTGTTGAAGCTGAAGCTTCAATATGTTGGCCACCTGATGTGAAGAGCTGCCTCACTGGAAAAGACCCCAATGCTGGGAAAGACTGAAAGCAAGATGAGAAGGGGACAACGGAGAATGAGATAGTTGAATGGCATCACTGACCCAATGGACTTGAATTTGAGCAAACTCCAGGAGATAGTGGAGGACAGTGGCATGCTGCAGCCCATGGGACCACAAAGATTCATACATGACTTTATGCCTCAAAAACAACCAACTGCTTTGGGAAGGGTCATTTACTTTACTTGCTTTCCTAGGTGCACTAGTGGTAAAGAACATACCTGCCAATGCAGGAGACATAAGAGATGTAGGTTCAATTCCTGGGTCAGGAAGATTCCCTGGAGAAAGGCATAGCAACCTATTCCGGTGTTCTTGCCTGGAGAATCCCATGGACAGAGGAGCTTGTTGGCCTACAGTCCATAGGGTCAGACGGAGTGGGACACAACTGAAGCAACTTAGCACAGCACACTTACTTTACTAAGGCCTCCAGTCACCTGTGAATCCCTCCAGAAACACTTTCATAGACAAACCCAGAAACAAGAGTTAATCAGCCATCTGGGCCTCCCTCAGCTCAGTGAACATATAGTAATAACCATCACAGGTATGAAAGCCCTCAACAATCCTTATTTCTCTACTTCACCTGCTTTCAACATGGACCTGAAATGGTCTATGGATCAGCATTGGCAACCGCTAAGTTGGCTCACCTACTTTCAAGGCTTTCACTAATTTCTATATATCGGCAATTCTTGAATCTCTATCTTTAGACTGGCCCTTTTTCTTAAATTTAAGACACATCCACCAAGCTACCTACCAATAGCGTGTTCTCAGACTGACATCTTCCCACCAGAGCTATCCCTTTTTATTTTCCATGGCAACAGACCATGGAACATGCCTACATGTGACTTGTGAAAGGCAGCCTATATGAGCAGTTAGAAATATGAATCCATGAGCCAGATTGCCTGGGTGGAGTTCTAATACTAACACTTGATAGCTCTGTGACCAGAAAGTTACGCCTTCTCATTCACAGACAGGGATAAATAGCAGTAGGGTCATGGAAGAGTCAATGAATTAATAAGTGCTTATAACAGAACCTAGAAATGAACAATCAAATAAGCAAACACGTTAGAATCTTGAAAGCAGTTGTTTGTGTGTTCTTCAACTTTAAACTGGCACTGATCAATTATATAACCTAGTTATTAATAGCTACCAATAATTGTCAATTTTGTCTTCCATTTATTTTTTAAAGACCTTTCTACACTACAAGCTCCCTAAAGACAATGATCGTAACTATTTGCTTGTGATGTTACTTCAGGTTCTTTGAATACTCACCACTAGGCATACATAGTGAGTATTCAGTATAATTTTGTTGAATGGTTTAATGAATTGCACATACCACTTTCATTATAATTTTTCTGTAAATATATATTCCCCACTAGATTGAGTTTCTTGAGTACTAGTACCATTCTATATCACAGTACCTGGGGTATATAAATAGTTGTTACATGAATGAATGAATGAAGCATTTGAATAGGAGAAGGATTCAAGCCTAATAAGGTAGGTTTCATAGTGTCACTGACATTCTGAAACACTTTTGCTGTTGATGTTAATAAGGCAGAACTTAATGTTGGTTTTACTTGGTGCAGTTTTTGAAAAAATAACAATTATTTTACTCAGACAGACCATTGAATGTAAATAAGACATCTCAGTAAAGTAAAATTTTACTAAAGTGAAACCAATTATCCTGACTAGTGGTACTTCTTGTTTGCTAGGCATTTAACTCCCAAAACTGAGGATGCATTTTAATATGGTAACACTTCTGAAAACTTCCATATAACCTGAAGAACTCTTCTCCAAAATAACATGTTATAATACCCTGACCAAAAGGATCCACAATTATAATGTTTATACTCCTATGTTAACTTATAAAATTAAAGTACTAATGAGGAATATAAGACCGTAACTTTCTAGATGAATATTGTATTACTAAATGTAATAGATAAGTATCTTTTCTCAGTAATGTACATGCTTGAATATATCTAAATATTATTATAACTCATATTGAGTGACTGGTAATTGCAGTATCTATAAGGTGAAAAAAACCTTTTTATTTAAATCTTAACTCTATGCTGTATGATGAGCAAAGCACATATATCACAATGCATTTTGTTCCAATAAAACAACAATTGATCTACTTTAAATCAAAAACTCTCTGATTTACTTTACAGAGACTTGCACAATAAACAGAGCAAAGTAGCTGATATGAATGGCAACAGTCATATAGAGATAATGCAGATAACAGATATACTAATTTACTGCCTGTTATCTGACACGTAAAACCATTCTAGGTTAGTATTCACAGGAAACTATTTTATTTGTATTTTCCTTTATTATCTAGAAAAAAGTTATATTTAGCATTGCTGACAATACGTATTCCAAACATGCAACTAAGTACTTCTCAAATGTTTTAATTCTACACAAATATTTCAGGTGACATACAAATGATAAAGCTGGTTACCTCCTTTTGCTATCTATGTTCATTACAGTTTTATGAAATGGGCTACTATTTTTATACTGCACCATTTCCATGCCATTTGCAATGCCATAATTTCAGTTCAGTTCAGTTCAATTGCTCAGTCGTGTCTGACTCTTTGCCACCCCATGAATCGCAGCACGCCAGGCCTCCCTGTCCATCACCAACTCCCGGAGGTCACTCAAACTCATGTCCATCGAGTCAGTGATGCCATCCAGCCATCTCATCCTCTGTCGTCCCCTTCTCCTCCTGCCCCCAATCCCTCCCAGCATCAGAGTCTTCTCCAATGAGTCAACTCTTCGCATGAGGTGGCCAAAGTACTGGAGTTTCAGCTTTAGCATCATTCCTTCCAAAGGAATCCCAGGGCTGGTCTCCTTTGGAATGGACTGATTGGATCTCCACCATAATTTAAGTCACTTTAAAATGTTCAAGAAATTGTTATTCCTCTGTTAGGAAATGATGTTCTGGGGGAAAAAAGCAAATTTTAAACAAATTTTTAAAAAATTCTACTTACTTTAATAAACGTATTTATTGCTTACTCACTGCCAGGAAATCTGCTCGGAGATAAACAATAGACTAATACCAGTTGAACACACACACATATCACACATGGGAGTGTCTCTTCTTTTGGTGCCTTAGAAGAGTTTCAATGGCAGTGGGAAGGTTTTTAGAGAAAAGGGTGACAATTTCTAGTTATAAGAAGAGAAACATCTCAGAAAGAAAGAACCAGAAGAATGGTAATGAATGGACAAACACTTGCCAGGTAGAGATGATGAGAAACTAGGACATTTATGGAAAAAGCTCCACTGGGAAAAGTACAGAGGCAGGATCTGTGAGATTGTAATAGTGAAGAACAAATCTGACTCCATATTGTATCTGTTTCTTACTATAACCTTTGTAGTCTTTGCTTTAGCCACAGATAAAAAAAATATTGCCTATAGTCTGAAATATTCAAGATATCTCATTCTCAAGGCTCTGACCTTTAAAGGCATAACACTTTCCCATTCACATAGAGAAAAAAAATATTGCAGAACAGAGAAAAACATTTGTCTTGTTGGACGTTTACAAAAACATCTGTGACCTGACCTGACCTGTTGTAAGAACAAAAGCTTCTGACACCAAAAAGTTTACAACAATCAACCTCACCTTTCCCCTTTTGATTTAAAGAAGCCTGGATTCTAATTCAAGTAAGATGATTCTTTGGGACCCTGGTCCACCATCTTCTCTTTCTGCTAGCTTTCTGAATAAAGTTGCTATTTCTTGTGCCAACACTTCTCTTGATTTATTGGTTGTCATGTGGTGAGCATTCCAGGATGTCTGGCTCTAGGTGAGTGATCACACCATCGTGATTATCTGGGTCCTGAAGATCTTTTTTGTACAGTTCTTCTGTGTATTCTTGCCACCTCTTCTTAATATCTTCTGCTTCTGTTAGGTACACACCATTTCTGTCCTTTATTGAGCCCATCTTTGCATGAAATATCCCTTGGTACCTCTAATTTTCTTGAAGAGATCTCTAGGCTTTCCCACTCTGTTGTTTTCCTCTATTTCTTTGCATTGATCACTAAAGAAGGCTTTCTTATCTCTCCTTGCTATTTTTTGGAACTCTGCGTTAAAATGGGTATACCTTTCCTTTTCTCCTTTGCCTTTGGCTTCTCTTCATTTCACAGCTATTTGTAAGGCCTCCTCAGATAACCTTTTTGCATTTCTTTTTGTTGGGGATCATCTTGATCCCTGCCTCCTGTGCAATGTCGCAGACCTTCATCCATAGTTCTTCGGGCACTCTGTCTATCAGATCTAATCCCTTGAATCTATTTGTCACTTTCACTGTATAATCATAAGGGATTTGATTTAGGTCATAACTGAATGGTCTAGTGCTTTTCCCTACTTTCTTCAATTTAAGTCTGAATTTGGCAATAGGGAGCCAAATCATGTGGCTCATGATCTGAGCCACAGTCAGCTCCCAGTCTTGTTTTTGCTTACTGTATAGAGCTTTTCCATCTTTGGCTGCAAAGAATAAAATCAATCTGATTTCAGTGTTGACCATCTGGTGATGTCCATGTTTAGAGTTGTCTCTTGTGTTGTTGGAAGGGGGGTGTTTGTTATGATCTGTGCATTATCTTGTCAAAACTCTATTAGCCTTTGCCCTGCTTCATTCTGTACTCCAAGGCCAAATTTGCCTGTTACTCCAGGCACTCTAAGCTGGAATCAGGTTTGCTGGGAGAAATATCAATAACCTCAGATATGCAGATGACACCACCCTTATGGCTGAAAGCAAAGAAGAACTAAAGGACCTCTTGATGAAAGTGAAAGAAAAGAGTGAAAAATCTGGCTTAAAGCTCAACGTTAAAAAAATGAAGATTGAGGCATCCAGTCCCACGACTTCATGGCAAATAGATGGGGAAACAGGGGAAACAGTGAGAGACTTTATTTTGGGGGGCTCCAAAATCACTGTAGATGGTGACTGCAGCCATGAAATTAAAAGATGCTTGCTCCTTGGAAGAAAAGCTATGAACAACCTAGACAGCATATTAAAAAGCAGGGACATTACTTTGCTAACAATGGTCCATCTATTCAAAGCTATGGTTTTTCCAGTAGACACGTATGAATGTGAGAGTTGGACTATAAAGAAAGCTGAGTGCCGAAGAACTGATGCTTTTGAACTGTGTTGTTTGAGAAGATTCTTGAGAGTCCCTTGGACAGCAGGGAGATCCAAGCAGTCCATCCTAAAGGAAATCAGTCCTGAATATTCATTGGAAAGACTGATGCTGAAGCTGAAACTCCAATATTTTGGCCACCTGATGCAAAGAATTGACTCACTGGAAAAGACCCTGATGCTGGGAAAGATTGAAGGAAGGAGGAGAAAAGGACGACAGAGTATGAGATGGTTAGATCGCATCACCAACTCCATGGACATGAATTTGAGTAAACTCTGAGAGTTGGTGATGGACAGGGAGGCCTGGCGTGCTGTAGTCCATGGGTTGCAAAGAGTTGGACACGACTGAGTGACTGAACTGAATGAAAGAAGCAGGTGCCAGTGAATATACAAAAAAAACAAAAATGTATCATGTGGTGAGCAGTCTGAACTTGGACTCAGCAACAGAATCCATAGCTCAGTTGCAATGGACAAAGACTGGATGTAGGGGAGAGTAGTGGGCAGTGAGCCAGATTCATATCACTGACAGACCAGCGTAAGGAGTTTGCAACTGAATGTTAAGCAAGGAGGAGCTGCTATCAGATCAGATCACATCAGTCGCTCAGTTGTGTCCGACTCTTTGCGACCCCATGAACCGCAGCACGCCAGGCCTCCCTGTCCATCACCAGCTTCCGGAGGTCACACAGGCTCATACCCATCGAGTCAGTGATGCCATCCAGCGATCTCATCCTCTGTCGTCCCCTTCTCCTCCTGCCCCCAATCCCTCCCAGCATCAGAGTCTTCTCCAATGAGTCAGCTCTTCGCATGAGGTGGCCAAAATACTGGAGTTTCAGCTTTAGCATCATTCCTTCTAAAGAAATTCCAGGATTGATCTCCTTCAGAATGGACTGGTTGGATCTCCTTGCAGTCCAAGGGACTCCCAAGAGTCTTCTCCAACACCACAGTTCAAAAGCATCAATTCTTCGGCGCTCAGCCTTCTTCACAGTCCAGCTCTCACATCCATACATGACCACAGGAAAGACCATAGCCTTGACTAGGCGAACCTTTGTTGGTAAAGTAATGTCTCTGCTTTTGAATATGCTATCTAGGTTGGTCATAACTTTCCTTCCAAGGAGCAAGCGTCTTTTAATTTCATGGCTGCAGTCACCATCTGCAGTGATTTTGGAGCCCAGAAAAAAAGTCTGACACTGTTTCCACAGTTTCCCCATCTATTTCCCATGTAGTGATGGGACCAGTTGCCATGATCTTCGTTTTCTGAATGTTGAGCTTTAAGCCAACCTTTTCACTCTCCACTTTCACTTTCATCAAGAGGCTTTTTAGCCCCTCTTCACTTTCTGCCATAAGAGTCGTGTCATCTGCATATCTGAGGTTATTGATATTTCTCCCAGCAATCTTGATTCCAACTTGTGTTTCTTCCAGTCCAGCATTTCTCATGATGTACTCTGCATATAAGTTAAATAAACATGGTGACAATATACAGCCTTGACGTACTCCTTTTCCTATTTGGAACCAGTCTGTTGATCCATGACCAGTTCTAACTGTTGCTTCCTGACCTGCATACAGATTTCTTAAGAGGCAGATCAGGTGGTCTGGTATTCCCATCTCTTTCAGAATTTTCCATAGTTTATTGTGATCTACACAGTCAAAGGCTTTGGCATAGTCAATAAAGCAGAAATAGATGTTTTTCTGGAACTCTCTTGCTTTTTCCATGATCCAGCGGATGTTGGCAATTTGATCTCTGGTTCCTCTGCCTTTTCTAAAACCAGCTTGAACATCAGGAGCTGCTATAGATTAGCATATGCTTGAGTTCAAATATTTATTCCATGCTTGGGCATTTTACTAAGTGTTTTAAGAGAAGTTTTTAGGGCAGTTTTAGATTCATAGGAAAATTGAGAAAAAGGTATACATATATCCCATATTTCCTCTTGCTTCTATACATGCATCAGATCAGATCAGATCAGTCACTCAGTCGTGTCTGACTCTTCGTGACCCCATGAATCGCAGCACGCCAGGCCTCCCTGTCCATCACCAACTCCCGGAGGTCACTCAGACTCATATCCATCGAGTCAGTGATGCCATCCAGCCATCTCATCCTCTGTCGTCCCCTTCTCCTCCTGCCCCCAATCCCTCCCAGCATCAGAGTCTTCTCCAATGAGTCAACTCTTTGCATGAGGTGGCCAAAGTATTGGAGTTTCAGCTTCAGCATCATTCCTTCCAAGGAAATCCCAGGGCTGATCTCCTTCAGAATGGACTGATTGGATCTCCTTGCAGTCCAGGGGACTCTCAAGAGTCTTCTCCAACACCACAGTTCAAAAGCATCAATTCTTCGACGCTCAGCCTTCTTCACAGTCCAGCTCTCACGTCCATACATGACCACAGGAAAGACCACAGCCTTGACTAGACGAACCTTTGTTGGCAAAGTGATGTCTCTGCTTTTGAATATGCTATCTAGGTTGGTCATAACTTTCCTTCCAAGGAGTAAGTGTCTTTTAATTTCATGGCTGCAATCACCATCTGCAGTGATTTTGGAGCCCAGAAAAATAAAGTCTGGCACGGTTTCCACTGTTTCCCCATCTAACATTCCTCACCAGAATGGCACATTTGTTACAACTGATGACATTATCTTGACACATCATTATTACGTCAAGTCTGTACTTTATACTACAGCTCACTCTTGGTGTTGTACATTCTACTGGTTTAAACAAATGCATAATGTTAGGTATCCACGATTATAGTATCTTACAGAGTATTTTCACTACCATAAAATCTTCTGTGTTTCAGTTTTTCCTCCTCACCTTTGGGAACCACTGATGGCTTTACTGTTTCCATAGTCTGGCCATTTCCAGAATGTCATATAGCTGGAATTACACAGTATATAGCCTTTTCAGATCAGCTTCTGGCACTTACTGGTATGCATTTAAGGTCCCTCCACATCTTTCATGACTCGATACTTCCTTTGAGTGCTGAGGAATGCTCCATTGTCAGGACATCCCACAGTTTATTTATACATTCACCCACTGAAGGACATCTTAGTTGTTTGCAACTTTGCCAAATATGAATAAAGCTGCTATAAATATCCACGTGCAGGTTTTATGTGCACACAAATTTTCACTTCCTTTGGATAAATACTAGAAAATGTGGTAGCTGGCTCATATAGCAAGAGTATGCTTAGTTTTGTAAAAAACTGCACACTGTCTTCCAAAATGGCTATCAGATCAGATCAGATCAGTCGCTCAGTCGTGTCCGACTCTTTGCGACCCCATGAACCGCAGCACGCCAGGCCTCCCTGTCCATCACCAGCTCCCGGAGGTCACTCAGACTCGCATCCATCGAGTCAGTGATGCCATCCAGCCATCTCATCCTCTGTCGTCCCCTTTTCCTCCTGCCCTCAATCCCTCCCAGCATCAGAGTCTTCTCCAATGAGTCAACTCTTCGCATGAGGTGGCCAAAATACTGGAGTTTCAGCTTTAGCATCATTCCTTCTAAAGAAATTCCAGGATTGATCTCCTTCAGAATGGACTGGTTGGATCTTCTCGCAGTCCAAGGGACTCTCAAGAGTCTTCTCCAACACCACAGTTCAAAAGCATCAATTCTTCGGCGCTCAGCCTTCTTCGCAGTCCAGCTCTCACATCCATACATGACCACAGGAAAGACCATATCCTTGACTAGGCGAACCTTTGTTGGCAAAGTAATGTCTCTGCTTTTGAATATGCTATCTAGGTTGGTCGTAACTTTCCTTCCAAGGAGCAAGCGTCTTTTAATTTCATGGCTGCAGTCACCATCTGCAGTGATTTTGGAGCCCAGAAAAACAAAGTCTGACACTGTTTCCACTGTTTCCCCATCTATTTCCCATGCAGTGATGGGACCAGATGCCATGATCTTCGTTTTCTGAATGTTGAGCTTTAAGCCAACCTTTTCACTCTCCACCTTCACTTTCATCAAGAGGCTTTTTAGCCCCTCTTCACTTTCTGCCATAAGAGTCGTGTCATCTGCATATCTGAGGTTATTGATATTTCTCCCAGCAATCTTGATTCCAACTTGTGTTTCTTCCAGTCCAGCATTTCTCATGATGTACTCTGCATATAAGTTAAATAAACATGGTGACAATATGCAGCCTTGACGTACTCCTTTTCCTATTTGGAACCAGTCTGTTGTTCCATGACCAGTTCTAACTGTTGCTTCCTGACCTGCATACAGATTTCTTAAGAGGCAGATCAGGTGGTCTGGTATTCCCATCTCTTTCAGAATTTTCCATAGTTTATTGTGATCTACACAGTCAAAGGCTTTGGCATAGTCAATAAAGCAGAAATAGATGTTTTTCTGGAACTCTCTTGCTTTTTCCATGATCCAGCGGATGTTGGCAATTTGATCTCTGGTTCCTCTGCCTTTTCTAAAACCAGCTTGAACATCAGGAAGTTCACGGTTCACATATTGCTGAAGCCTGGCTTGGAGAATTTTGAGCATTACTTTACTAGCGTGTGAGATGAGTGCAATTGTTCGGTAGTTTGAGCACTCCTTGGCATTGCCTTTCTTTGGGATTGGGATGAAAACTGACCTTTTCCAATCTTGTGGCCACTGCTGAGTTTTCCAAATTTGCTGGCATATTGAGTGTAGTACTTTCACAGCATCATCATTCAGGACTTGCCAGTTTGCATTTCCACCAACAGTGTGTGACCGTTTGACTGGCTCCACATCTTCACCAGCATTTGGTGGTGTCAGTATTCCAGATTTTGCCCATTCTAGTAGGTGTGCAGTGCTATCTCATTCTGATTTGCATTTCCCAATGACACTTAATGAGGAACATTTTTTCACATGTTTATTTGCCTTCTGTACTTCTCTTTTGATGAAGTGTCTGTTAAAGTTTTTGGCCCTTTTTGTAATTCGATCATTTGCTTTCTTATTGTTGAGTTTTAAGAGTTGTTTGAATATTTTGAATAACAATCCTTTACCAGACAGGTTTTTTGTAAATATTTCCTCCTAGTCTGTGGCTTGTCTACTCACTTTCTTGACAGAGTCATTCATAGAACAGAAATTTTTATTTTAATGAAATCCAATTTATCAATTATTTCTTTTATAGACCGTGTTTTTGGTGTTATATCTAAAGAAGCATTGCCATTCCTAAAGTTATATAGTTTTTTTTCCTATGTTATCTTGTAGGGATTTTATAGCTTTACATTTTATACCCTTAATCATGAAAGATATTGTTCTACAGGTTTTGTTTTTATTGTTGTTATACTCTCTTTATTTTGTTTTGGTATAGATAGGTTAGATAAGATTCATAAAATGAATTAGGAAATGTTTCCTCCTCTTCTATTTTTTGAAAGTAATTGTGCAGAGTTGGTGTTACTTTGGGAGGATTATAAAACTATAAATTCAATTTCCTTAATAGTGACATGGCTCTTCAGACAATCTACTGTGTATTGAATACATTATTGTTTGCCTTTTTAAAAGAATTGGTCAGTTTTATCTAAGCTGTCAAATATATGTATGTAGACTTGTTCGTAGTATTTTCTTATTATTTTTTTGATATCTGGAGGGTCCATAGTGATATTCTCTATTTCCTTCCAGATGTTGATAATTTCAGTCTTCTTTCTCTCTTTCCCTTTGTCTCTCTCTTTTGACAGTCTTGCTAGAGATTTATTTATCGATCTTTTCAAAAAGCCTTCTCTTATTTTTCTACTATTTTTCTGTTTACACAGAATGCTTTTAAAATTATTTTTAATCATTTCACACTAATTCAATAATTCAAAATGTACAAACAAGAATAATATTATGAACACCTAAATATCCATCTTGATTTAACTGGGCTTCTAGATGGTAAAGAAATTGCTCTCCTGCAACGTGGGAGACCTGGTTTCGATCGCTGGGTTGGGAAGATTCCCTGGAGGAGGGCATGGCAACCCATTCCAGTATTCTTGCTGGGAGAATCCTCATGGACGGAGGAGCTTGGTGTGTTATAGTCCATGGGGTTGCAAACGATTGGACATGACTGAGCAACTAGGCATATAGATTTAACTAATGTCAGTGTTTGGCTAGATTTGCTGATCTTCTATCAATGCGTTTAATCAAATGTTCAGATAAAGTTTTATTCTACTCTAATCAAATTCACTCTTTCTTTCTTTAGAAATAAGCAATTTCCTTAAGATATATATTGGTCCTACCCATGTTTTCAACAATTTTACAATTGTGTAATTTAATAACTTGTGTTAAATGTTTACAAAAAAATGTGTTAGCTTCTGTATTTTACAACTTTATATCAAAAGACTTCTCCATGTATTTTTGATAGAGACACGTAAAGAAAAACACTTGTATATCATAAGAAAAACTCCACTAAAATGATACAAAAGAGCAACTAGTACTTGGTCTTCATTTTGTAGAAGGGTAGAACAGGAGCAATGTGAATGTGAAAGCATGTGCTTTCTCTAAGAGGGAGCCTCTGAGTTTCAGCCTGCTATTTCCTACAGTATGGGAGGAATACAAGCATTTTTCTTTCATTGTGGTTAAAGTATCTGAAAACTCTTGAAGAAACTTAAAACTTTGAAAAACTTTACATAAAAATCATTTTTCTGAATTGTAGTTACGTTCAGGAATTTATTGCCAAACCATAGCTTTACTGCTCAGTAGTATTCCTCGGTATAAACATACAACAATTTGCTTATTTATTTTCCTATTGATGGATGTCAAAGTTGTTTTTAAGTTTTAAATATTATAAATGCTATCTTAATAATTATCCTTACTTCTCTTTATGTGCATAGGTGAGAATTTCTACGTACTGAGAGACTTCTTTATCCTTAGAAGTAGAATTGTTGGATTAATGTATGTTTTCACATTTTTTAGGTATTTTTAAATTGCTCCCCAAAGTGATTTTAACTGATTTATATTTCCAAAGAAGTATAGCTGAACTCATTCTCTTCCTTAATCTTTGAGAAAACTTGGTATTGGAAAGTTTCTTAAAAGCTGCCAATTTCATGGTTATTAAATGGCACTTTACTGTATTAATGTGCATTTCACTGATTACTGGCAAAACTGAGCATCTTTTTGTATATTTACAGGCCAATCAGTCATTGCTGTCAATGAACTAATTTGGAAGAGCTTTATATGGATTCTAGGCACTTAACTTTATAAAAAATTACATTGTAATATCTTACCCCATATTGCAGTCTGTCTTACAATATATTTATATAACTTTTACTAAAATTTGAAAACAGATAAATATACAAATGGCATCTGGTCCCATCACTTCATGGGAAATAGATGGGGAAACAATGAAGACAGTGACAGACTTTATTTTTTGGGGCTAAAATCACTGCAGATGGTGATTGCAGCCATGAAATTAAAAGATGCTTGCTCCTTTGGAAGAAAAGTTACGACCAACCTAGACAACATATTAAAAAACAGAGACATTACTTTGCCAACAAAGGTCTGTCTAGTCAAGGCTATGGTTTTTCCAGTAGTCATGTATGGATGTGAGAGTTGGATTGTAAAGAAAGCTTAGAGCCAAAGAATTGATGCTTTTGAACTGTGGTGTTGGAGGAGACTCTTGAAAGTCCCTTGGACTGCAAGGAGATTCAATCAGTCCATCCTAAAGGAGATCAGTCCTGGGTGTTCATTGGAAGGACTGATGTTGAAGCTGAAACTCCAATACTTTGGCCACCTCATGAGACGAGCTGACTCATTTGAAAAGACCCTGATGCTGGGAAAGATTGAGGGCAGGAGGAGAAGGGGACAACAGAGGATGAGATGGTTGGATGGCATCACTAACTCAATGGGCATGAGTTTGTGTAAGCTCTCGGAGTTGGTGATGGACAGGGAAGCCTGTCATGCCACAGTCCATGGGTTCACAAAGAGTCAGACACGACTGAGTGACTGAACTGAACTGAAATGTACAAATATTTTCTGTTAAGGTTATGATCTTCCTGTCTTGTTTAAGAAATTCTTTCATATCTTGATATCTTCTAAAAGTATTAGCTTTAATTGCAAAACTGTTTAGTTTTAATATATTGGTAATCTATTTTTGATATGTGATGAGGTGAATACCTATCTTTTTATATTATTGATGGTCAGTTATTAATTTAGTCATGTGCCAGATACCTTCTGAACATGTGTGGGCCTTTCTGGGCTTTCAGTCTTGCTCATTACATTATCCTTGCCCTGATAAGTAATATAGCTCTTTTCTTTATTATTCTTTTTTTCATAGATCTTGATGTCTGGCAAAGCAAATTTTTTTATCTGATACAAAATTGTTTAGTCAATTCTTGAAATTTCATATGAATTTTAGACTCAATTTACTTGGCTGTGCATAGAATCCTGTGCAATTATTTTATTGCATTACATTTCTATATAAGTTAGTGGAGACTTAATTTCAATGTAGAGTCACCCCATTAGTGAACTTAGTTCATCTTGACATTTAGTCAGATCTTCTTTTATGTCCTTCAGTAACAGGCACAATTTTCTCAACAAAAGTCTTGCTCATCTTTTGCTAGGTCTCTTTTGATTGTTGTTACTATTATATTTTCTAATTAATTTCTACTTGTGTACTGAAAAGCTATTAATTCTTAAAAATCAGTCTTGCATCTGAGAACATTTTTGTTCTCTTATTAATAAAAGTTTATGAATGTCTTTGATTTTTTTCTACATTTAGTTATATTGCCTGAACACAAAGTTTTTGCCTCTTTTATTATTTTTTTATGCTTTTTCCCCTTTGTCTTGTTTTATTGTACAACGTATTTCACTTGACTTTACAGTCATAATTATCTCCCTCTTTATTTTGATAAGGCTGCTTCTAAAATTTTACTACTTACTATGGAGTTTACCATAGATTTTCTGCTAACTATACTTTATAAGGTTAGGGCAGTTTCCTTCTATTTCTTGTTTACGAAGATTTTATTTTTAAAATCATAATTGAATATCTATTATATGAAATCCTTTTTTCCTGCATCTTATGAAATGCTAAACATAATTTTTTGCTTCAAACCTTTAATGCAGTTAATTACATTGATAAATCTTCTGATAGTTAACCATTCTTTCATGCCAGCACTTTGTTTTGTTTTAAACACACAGTTGGAAATTAGAGTGCTTTTAAATCAAGATTATGTGCATTTCATGTGTTTTACAAGAGATATAATCATTTTCTCAGGCTCAGAATTTCACTTTTTGATTGCTATAATTAGGCAAGATTATGAAACAGTGAAAGTTACATCAGTGATTTAAATGAAAGTGGTTTTATTTAAATCAATATAATTTAATGAAAAACACATATTTTAATCTTAGTTTAAGTTAAATGTTTCCCCTATTGCTAATATTTGGTTTTAAAATAACTCAATTAGGCTCTTTTTGCATGAGAAATTACATTAAACAAAGATGCACATAGGAACTATTTACACATCATTTATTGTCATTTTATCATCTATCTTGTCTGCTAAAACACAGGATTAATATTAAGTAATGAATGTCCTGCTGTACTTTAAGTGGATAACCAAAAAGACCTACTATATAGCACAGGAACTCTGCTCAACATTATGTGACAGCCTGGATGGAGGTGAGTTTGTGGGGGAATGTGAGAATGCATACATACCTCTGATGTTCACCTGAAACTATCACAACATTGTTAATTGGCTATACTCCAATATAGAATAAAAAGTTAAAGAAGAAGTGATGAATGTCATGTAAAATCTCTAGCTTAAAATGATAGATATTCCATTTTACATTTATCTTACAGTATCAGAAATTATTTAAGTTATTTGAAAGCAATCATTATTACTATCAGTATGACTCACTGGCCTATGATCAAAATGGACAGGAAAAAGGATGCCTGGAATCATAACTGATTTAAACTTTTATTCTTGCTTATTTATATGAGTAATAACTACTGAATCTTGCCCAAGAAATGGAAATCACACATGTATTAAAGGAAATTAGTAAATAGTTTTCCAGTCTGGAAAATAAAGCATCATGAGGTAAAATTATCCATATTCTGATTATTATTAGGCTTTTGTCAAGAGTAGTGAATTCTTAATTGATAAAATACCATTTATTTTCTGTAGATGTCTCAGATATTTAATTGGTTACTTACAAATTTTCATTAATATGATAAATAATTCTCACTCAAAATCAAAACGATTGTAAGAAATATTAAGAATGAATAAAGCATATTCTATGTATTTTAATTTAAAGAATAAGTAGAGACTATTTTATGTACTTAAAACATAGGTTAATGTGAAGCACACTGAAATTCTCTACCCCGTGAATTAAGGATGTTGGGCTTGTCTCCTGTAGGATATCTGTCACATTTTATATTGCTTAAGCTTTGGATAAGATAAAATTTATTTTTAACATCTGAAAAGAGAAAGAAGTAGATCAACATGATAAAGTCTAGAAAGTGCTGTCAAGGAGAATTTTCTACAGTGATGGAAATATTCTATATCTTCCCTGTGCAATACAAGAGCTACCTACAACATGAAAATATTGAGCCTTAGAAATGTGGGTAGTAAAATAAAGGACTGAATTTTACATTTTGTTTAATTTTAATTAATTTAAATCTTATGTACAAATATAGCATGTGGCTAGGGGTTTGCATTTTGGACAGTGCATAGGTTTTCCAAATTTGTCATTAAAACTACAATCTGTTTTCATAATTTCAATGAAACTCTTGCTTCTATGCAGAGTACATCATGAGAAAGGCTGGGCTGGAGGAAGCACAAGCTGGAATCAAGATTGCCAGGAGAAATATCAATAGCCTCAGATATGCAGATGACACCACTCTTATGGCAGAAAGCAAAGAAGAACTAAAGAGCCTTTTGATGAAAGTGGAAGAAGGGAGTGAAAAAGTCGGCTCAAAGCTCAACATTCAGAAAACTAAGATCATGACATCTGGTGCCATCACTTCATGGGAAATAGATGGGGAAACATTGGGAACAGTGTCAGACTTTATTTTTCTGGCTCCAAAATCACTGCAGATGGTGACTGCAGCCATGAAATTAAAAGACGCTTACTCCTTGGAAGGAAAGTTATGACCAACCTAGACAGTATATTAAAAAGCAGAGACATCACTTTGTCAACAAAGGTCTGTCTACTCAAGGCTATGGTTTTTCCAGTGGTCATGTATGGATGTGAGAGTTGGACTGTAAAGAACGCTAAGCACAGAATTGATGCTTTTGAAGTGTGGTGTTGGAGAAGACTCTTGAGAGTCCCTTGGACTGCAAGGAGATCCAACCAGTCCATCCTAAAGAAGATCAGTCCTGGGTGTTCATTGGAAGGACTGATGCTGAAGCTGAAACTCCAATATTTGGGCCACCTGATGTGAAGAGCTGACTCATTTCAAAAGACCCTGATGCTGGGAAAGGTTGAAGGTGGGAGGAGAAGGGGATGACAGAGGATGAGATGGTTGGATGGCATCACTGACACATGGACATGGGTTTGGGTGAACTCCGGGAGCTGGGGATGGACAGAGAGGCCTGGAGTGCCGGAGGTCATGGGGTCGCAAAGAGTCTGCCATGACTGAGTGACTGAATTGAATTGAACTTGCTTCTATAAAACGGATATATCAAACTTGAAGTTCATATACTGTCTATTATTAAAATTTACCAAGTAAACTTTTCACATATATGAATTAACTTTATCTTTTACATAGCATGGAGTCCAAAACTAGAAAGACTCTGAGCAGAGCAAATGAAGACTTTTATCCTATGTAGAAAGAGCTGAGAAAATACTTAAGTATTTTTGGATATGGTTCTATTAGTTTCCATGCCAACAAAATTTTGATTTTTGTGATATTTAATGGTAATTAAAATAATAAAACAAATGTGGAACATCCATCTTAAAAACATTTTTATTTTCTGATAATATGAAAAATCCCCAACTAGAACTGGTTGTTGGTAACTTCTTTTAAGTAAAGTTTCCACCAGGCTAAGATATTACAGAACTCAAAAGACTAGAGAAATAACTTAATATTTAAAACATGTTAATTTCTTTTTAATTTGGACTCTTCACTGAGCTCCATATTTTCAGGGGAATTAAACTGTCCTGTAAAATTGCACAGCTATGTATTACATTAACATTTTAAGAGCTAGAAATAATAAGAAATCACATTTTTACACTATAAATGACTACAGTTATAAAATCTTTTATGTAAATCTCATTACTTAGTATTTAAATTGTAAATTAAAAATTTATTTAAAATGTTGCATATATTCTATATGGAGGGTAAAAGAGAATAAGGAATAATTTACTCAGACCCCAACTCAAAAGTTAGATTCTATATTTTAGTCTTTCAAAAATATTTCTATAAATATTTTTATCCCAGAATAAGAAATAGTATGTAACTATATAATTTATTACATTTAGCGGTTTTTTGACAACTGAATTTCAGACATTGTCTAGACTAATATTTCTAACATATATATGTGTGTACACATATATACACATAATTACATATATAGTTAAGACCAACATAGTCTCCTTTTATTAATATTGCTTAAATGACATCATTAATCATTTCATGCACACACACACATGCACATATACCCATGACTAAAATATTTTGGAATGCCAAAATGTAATTTTCAAAAATTTTAAGAGCATGATTCACACAAATATAAAATGAACACATGTCAAAAAAATTTAACCCATTAAAGAGTAAACCAGCAGAATGGTATGCCAATTAAGAAGAGAATTTTATGAACATCAATTTACATTATCAGTAAGAAAAGGAACTCTGAAGTAACTGAAATAAGTTATTAGAGACAAAACTGATTAATGACCTATAGGGCAATAAAACATAATCTTTGTGGCTACCTTTTCTATCGTTAAGAAGTGATTTGCATTTCTACTGGACAAAAATATACAATTTCATATGCAACTTACAAAGTTGGGTCTTCAGATCAGATCAGTCGCTCAGTCGTGTCCGACTCTTTGCGACCCCATGAACCGCAGCACGCCAGGCCTCCCTGTCCATCACCAGCTCCCGGAGGTCACTCAGACTCACATCCATCGAGTCAGTGATGCCATCCAGCCATCTCATCCTCTGTCGTCCCCTTCTCCTCCTGCCCTCAATCCCTCCCAGCATCAGAGTCTTCTCCAATGAGTCAACTCTTCGCATGAGGTGGCCAAAGTACTGGAGTTTCAGCTTTAGCATCATTCCTTCCAAAGAAATCCCAGGGCTGATCTCCTTCAGAATGGACTGGTTGGATCTCCTTGCAGTCCAAGGGACTCTCAAAAGTCTTCTCCAACACCACAGTTCAAAAGCATCAATTCTTCGGCGTTCAGCCTTCTTCACAGTCCAACTCTCACATCCATACATGACCACAGGAAAGACCATAGCCTTGACTAGGCGAACCTTTGTTGGCAAAGTAATGTCTCTGCTTTTGAATATGTTATCTAGGTTGGTCATAACTTTCCTTCCAAGGAGTAAGCGTCTTTTAATTTCATGGCTGCAGTCACCATCTGCAGTGATTTTGGAGCCCAGAAAAATAAACTCTGACACTGTTTCCCCATCTATTTCCCATGCAGTGATGGGACCAGATGCCATGATCTTCGTTTTCTGAATGTTGAGCTTTAAGCCAACCTTTTCACTCTCCACTTTCACTTTCATCAAGAGGCTTTTGAGTTCCTCTTCACTTTCTGCCATAAGGGTGGTGTCATCTGCATATCTGAGGTTATTGATATTTCTCCCAGCAATCTTGATTCCAACTTGTGTTTCTTCCAGTCCAGCATTTCTCATGATGTACTCTGCATAGAAGTTAAATAAACAGGGTGACAATATACAGCCTTGACGTACTCCTTTTCCTATTTGGAACCAGTCTGTTGATCCATGACCAGTTCTAACTGTTGCTTCCTGACCTGCATACAGATTTCTCAAGAGGCAGATCAGGTGGTCTGCTATTCCCATCTCTCTCAGAATTCTCCACAGCTTATTGTGATCTACACAGTCAAAGGCTTTGGCATAGTCAATAAAGCAGAAATAGATGTTTTTCTGGAACTCTCCTGCTTTTTCGATGATCCAGCGGATGTTGGCAATTTGATCTCTGGTTCCTCTGCCTTTTCTAAAACCAGCTTGAACATCAGGAAGTTCACGGTTCACATATTGCTGAAGCCTGGCTTGGAGAATTTTGAGCATTACTTTACTAGCGTGTGAGATGAGTGCAATTGTGCGGTAGTTTGAGCATTCTTTGGCATTGCCTTTCTTTGGGATTGGGATGAAAACTGACCTTTTCCAATCTTGTGGCCATGGCTGAGTTTTCCAAATTTGGTGGCATATTGAGTGCAGCACTTTCACAGCATCCTCTTTCAGGATTTGGAATAGCTCCCCTGGAATTCCATCACCTCCACTAGCTTAATCAATAGTAAATAGTGAGTGCAAAATTCCATATACAATTAAATAATCCTTGGATGTGTCATTGAAAGGATATGCAGCCATTCTTTTTCTTATTCTCAAGTTTTGGATACTTTTTTTTTTTTTTAACAGAAAGGATGTATTACATTTGAGAATTTTTTATAAGAATGTTTTTTTAAAGTAGAATTCTTTATTATAATAAAAGATCATAGATTATTTCTTTGGGAGCTCTTGGGATATATATAATTTCATTTTGTAATTTGAGACAAGTTTTTACCAAAGCTGATGACTTTGGAAAAGAGAATTCTGTGTATTTCAGTATCATAAAAGAAATGATTTCTTTTATGATATTTCAGTATCATAAAAGAATTTAGGAATCTTTTTGTGTGTGTGTGAGTGTTGATAAAACTAGTAGCCAAATCTTTATACATGACAATGTAGACCATAATCCTTCCTGTTTTCTGCCAGTGACCCAAGTACCACTGTAGAGATCACTTTGCTACCATGCATCAGACTAAGACTCTCCAAAACACTAAAAGGACTATTTGGCAAGTTTCAATTTCATGGGGGCAAAACTTCCTGGAAAGTAACCATAATATTAGAAGAACCAACCTCTTTCTCTGCCTTTCTCCCTCCCTCATTTTTCTTGTCTCTTTTTTTCTTCTTCCTTCCTTCTGTTGCAGGAAGGGGGACCCCTTCCAAGGCCCGAAACTGGGCTCTTGTCTAACACTCAGACATGAATTGTCTGAGGAGACACAAGTGCTGACAAAGCAAGAGATTTTATTGGGAAAGGGCACCTGGGTGGAGAGCAGTAGGGTAAGGGAACCCAGGAGAACTGCTCTGCTGCGTGGCTTGCAGTCTTAGGTTTTATGGTGATGGGAGTAGTTTTCGGGTGGTTTTTAGCCAATCATTCTAATTCAGAGTCTTTCCTGATGGCGCATGCATCGCTCAGCCAAGATGGATGCTGGCAAGAGGGATTCTGGGAAGTGGACGGACACGCAGCGTCTCCTTTCCACCTTTCCTGAACTCTTCCAGTCAGTGGTGGCTTATTAGTTCCGTATTCCTTATCAGGATCTCCTGTCATAAAACAACTCATGCAAAATGGTTACTATGGTGCCTGGCCAGGGTGGGTGGTTTCAATCAGAATGCTTCCCCTAACAACTCAAATGGCAACTCTGGCGGGACTCTTCTTTGCTGAGACTGACATCCTGACCACTAGGGGTAAGGACCAGACCCAGCTGCCACAACTGGGACCCTTTTGTCCCTGGTATCCTCCTGACACGGACAACTGGCCAGAATGCCCTGACCGGTAAGGAGCAAGAGACTTTATTGACCTCTCTCCCCTTCTCTCTCTCTTTCCTCTCCTTAACCCTTCCTATCCTTCCCCATTTTTCTAGTCCCCCGGTCCTGGATGCAAGAATCTGGTCTAAGGGCCTCAGCCTGAGCTGAGGATTGGAGACTGATCACCTCCTCTTGGCAGAGAACTCGAATTCTGGTTCTGGTCTGGTCTGATTTCTGGTAGGGCCAAGTTCCAGTCCTCCCTTCTCTGGAGGCCCAGGGTAAAGTCCCATAATGCCTGGGTATCCGCAGGTGGCCGGAGACATCTGTAAGGCCACCCCTTTTGCCCTCCTCTCCCACCTCCTCCTCCTTCTTCTTTCAACCTGGCTTCCTTTCCTCACTTTGAAATCTTGGAAGTTGTTAGTACTTGGATCTGAAGTTCTGTGTCTCTCTAGGAGGTTTTCTGAGAGACTGTATTCTTGTATTTAAGAGAGTGTCTGATGAAGACTGCCAGGTTTATATGTGTGTATTTGAACTCTGTTTTCTGTGTTGTGATTTTTGATATGGTCATTTTACTTTGTCTGGCCACCATATGGTTTAGACCTGTCACCATTTTGTTAGAACTTGATTTTCTTTCCCTGTGCCTTGAGACCAGCACTCTCAGGAACACTTATCTAGACCATCTCTAACTCCTGAGACTGAGGGAAAAAGACTTTAAATTTTTTATTTATTTCAACTGTTTTTTAATAAACTAGTAAATTTTATATTGTAATATCTAATTCACGACTAAACTTAGAAAATGAAGCTAGATCTTGCACTGTGTCTGTCTAAATATGTCTTGCTATGTCTTTGTCTTTGGGTAATGTTTTTGGGGTTAATTTGCAAATGAGCTCTATTTATTTGGCTTAAAAAAGGTAAGTGCTTACAAATCCAATAATTCTAAATTAAACAATAAATTCCAGGTTCATGTGAACTTGGAAATATTCAGTATTAAATACCTGATATTAATGTTTGTTTGTTGAGCTATCTAATATAGACATGTCTTAGAGTAATTAACATTAAGTAGAATATTTTCATTGTAACTAGGTTTAATATAACTTAAATATTATATCTATTACAAGTTTATCAACAAGGAAATTACCTCGAGTGAAGAAACATCTAAAAAAATGTAAATGAGATATGAGCTTTTATATAAACTCTATTAAGAATAATTATTCTTTAGAAATATCTGTCTAAAATAGTTGCTCCACATTGGCATAACTTAAATTCCTAAGGGTTGTGCCAAGTGTGCTAAGTTTTGGAAGTTTATTGAATAGTTAGGTCATTTCCAAATAAAATAAGATTTTGAAACGTTTACTGCTGCTGCTGCTAAGTCACTTCAGTCGTGTCTGATTCTGTGCGACCCCATAGATGGCAGCCCACCAGGCTCCCCTGTCCCTGGGATTCTCCAGCTAAGAACACTGGAGTGGGTTGCCATTTCCTTCTCCAATGCATGAAAGTGAAAAGTGAAAGTGAAGTCGCTCAGTCAGGTCCAACTCCCAGCGACCCCATGGACTGCAGCCCACCAGGCCCCTCCATCCATGGGACTCTCCAGGCAAGAGCACTGGAGTGGGTTGCCATTGCCTTCTCCACTAAACACTAATTTCCTTTTACAGAGAAACTAAAGAGATTTGGGACTATAAATGAATAATGTTTGGTACCATCCTAAAATGTTCTAAGAAAGCAAGGGTTTTAGAAATTATCACTAGTATTTATGTTCACCAATCCATAAAATGCTAATATAAAAGTTAGTTCTTGGTTGCTAAAGGAAAGTAGGAAGTGTGTATTCAGAAAAAAAAAAAAAAAAAAGAAAGAAAAAGGTATGAAAAAATACTAAAAAGAGTTATGCATGATCAGGATTTTCTAAAATTGGATGACAACTAGTTAGATAAATGGGTTTTGTTAGAAATGACACAGCCATAAGGAAACTGGTTAGAGTCAACTAGGTCCAAGATGTCAGAGCTGACTTTCACTAGACCTTGAGCCTTGGTGTTTACGCCTATTGTGACATATCAACAAGTTAAATGATAAACATCAACATTGACTAAATCTGACCAAATGTTCTAAACTCTTTCAATTGATCTTTTCGATAAAACTTCCTAAATAGAATTCTTTTGAAGTTCTTTTGATATCTAGCTAACTTTGGGGTGCTTCAGAGGGCCCCTTAAACATCCCAAAGAGAGATATTAAATTGTGTTTATTTGGTTGGTTAAATTACGTGAAAAAGATTATCAAATGAGTAATAAATCCGCTCATGTTATAATGTATGGTAAAATTACTAATACAGATATCCTAGAAATTATATGGAGTTCCTAACATTCTGATATGTCCTGGTATTCTAATGGAAAACCTGATGAGTTCGCAAAAGTTAACAAAAGGACTGAATGAACCAGTGAATATGCTTATAACTTTTATGGTTTCTATCTGAAAAATTACGGGTTTGAATCTTATGTTTTCAGAGAGTAGGGGAAACCTTCCTCTCAAACTAATTGTGACAATACTTTGGTAAAATTAAACATTGTAAACAGAACAATTATATTTTCTGTCCATCTGACTCCTCCAAAAATTGGAAATTCTTAGGTTTCCAGTAAGTTTATCAAATGAGTTAGGAAGGTTATCTCATGGGTACAAAAATCTCAAGAAATTTTTGAGACCTTAAAAAGGGAAGAATTCACCTAGATTTGTTAGGCAAAATCTGTGATAAGCTTTTGGTGTGAATTTCCCAGCCCTGTTTTATTTTAAAAGTTCAGTTGAGACTCTATAAATGTTTCAGCAAAATAAAAAGCCCATAATCAATTATGGTTATATAAATCTTCAGAACCAAAATTAGTGAGAACAGACCTATTTTACAAGGAAACTACCCTTAATTTGGTTATATTTGATACAAATGAGGTTATGTTTAGGGAGAAAAAGGTATTTCAAAAAAATGTCAAATCTGAGTTTGTTAATGGAGGTCTGAGTTTGTTAATGGAGGCCTGCATCTAGTAAGACTCATCTCTTAGATAGTTCTTTGCTGTTATGTGATATTAATGTAAAATTTAATTGAATTCTTAAAGAACACCCTAAGTTTGTTTCTGAAGCTTATCTCAGTAATCTATCTTTGGATGAAGATCAGATGCCTCATGACCTGCAACCAGGACTGGAAAAAGACATAATTTAAGGGACTGTCTCCAACCTGGATGGAAGGACTTTTTTATCAGGTACTCTTAACTAGCTCAGACACAATTAAACTGAAGGGAAATTAACTCTTAGATTAATTCCCACTTCCAAAGGCCCCTACACTGTCTATAGAGAAGACAGCTGACCTGATCTCACCTTAAAATGATGCTCAAGCAGGAGAAACTACCCCACACCAGGATTAGAAGATGATGACATCAGAGGTAGACAGCTTGCCCAAGATGCTGGACCTGATTCGTATGATCATTTATGTTTTCTTGACTTCTTAGACCTTTGCATATAAATCAAATGCTTTTCTAATCATAGGCCTGATTCTATGCTAGTTTTAGAAATCAATTCGATTGTTGGGTTTGTGGCCAATTACCTGTGTCTAGTTCTGGGTTACCTTGGTAAATTTCTCTACTAAAAGACTAACTGGTTGGCCCTGAGAAAATTTACTTAAAAAAAAAAAAAATTATAGTCATATTCAGGTCACTGTGATATTACTAGATGGGATCCCCACACCACGCCAATTAATAATGCCTGCTCTGACTCTGGCCATAAATTTGAGCTTTTTTCTATTACTCAAGCTCAATCAGAGCAACAAGAAAAGTTTCAGCAAAGGAGGAAAAAATCCCCCACAATTATGGGATGGATTTATATAGATAACACCAGGCTACGGTAATTTAGGCTTAAAGTCTCCTCTGTGTTGGAAACAATTAAATCATACTAAAGACAATCAATCTAGTAACACTAGAAAACTGGGCTATGTGCCTTATAGACGGTGCCAATATATAATTTCCCTGGAAGATAAAGATTCTACAGAGCAGACTAAGTCCTTAACTTAAGTCTTACTTGTGACTTTATTAATACTGCTGGTTATATTATTTGTATTTCACCTGTTTTACAAAATTGCTGTTTCTTACACTGTCAAATGTGTGTCTGAGGCCTCTAATAGAATAATATATAGTCCCATATGAGATCGGTGATGGTAACAGTGTAACTCTAGATATGGGAAGAAGCAACAAGAGGGAATATTTTCCTGGACCAAGAGGCTAGTAAGACAGGTGGTCCAGAGAATTTTGGATGCTGTTTTATGGCCTAGTCCAGTAACAGCACATTGAGTGGCCTGTCAACCAAAACTTTGCCAAACCTGAGAATGGACATTCTCAGCACCATGGGATAAAATGGTCATGAAATGCCCCCCTCAAAATCATGGTCAAGTTTATGAGCAAAAAGGGGCTCTGCCAACTGAAGACTGACACTTGCCATCTACATCTACAAAGATTAAATCATGGCAGCTGCAACTGCTGACGTTCATTGCCCCTGAAAGGAGTTCAGGGTGAAAATCAGGAATGAGGCACTCTGTGCTCTGGGAAAAACTGGCAGAACAGGCCTTCAGATAGTTAGATCTTTTCAGGAGAAGATTTTATGAGTCCCAATTCTTGTATCTTCTCATACCTAGAGAAACATTGATGTCATTAACGGTGAAATCTGCTTTGGCTATTAAGGAAAAGTTTACAATTAAAAGTCAAAATAGAGTAGCTATGGTTCAGATATCCTGGGAAATAACTAGGTGATGCTATGTGTGTACTTTCAGATTAGACCTTGTATTGCTAAACACTTGAGTTTTCTGAGTCGTGTCAGGCTTGGATCCCACCATTCTCAAAACAATGTCTGCTGGAAGCTAGTAACTGCAACCTTACTTTTTGTAAAACTAGGCAACTGGCTACCTGGCTGCAAGTCTCCCTAAAGTGCCAGGTCCAGATTGGGTTTCAGGCCTATTTTTCTAAAAAGAAATGAGATTTATTTGTCTACTAAATTCCAGTTATCACCCTCCAACTACTTCTAATTGGTCAGTTACACCAAAACGGCAGACCAAGGGATTAAGATTTTAATCATACAAGACTCAGCTCTAGAACTTGGAACTCAGAAATACTTCCAATTCAGTGTCTATACTCCAAGCTGAGGCAAGTCCTATGCTCCATTTTGGCAGGAAGTTATCACAGTCATAGTTGCCTACTGCTATTGCTACTGCTAAGTCGCTTCAGTCGTGCCCGACCCCAGGCGACCCCAGAGACGGCAGCCCACCAGGCTCCCCCGTCCCCGGGATTCTCCAGGCAAGAACACTGGAGTGGGTTGCCATTTCCTTCTCCAATGCATGAAAGTGATAGTTGCCTAGTTCCCACCCCACCCCAGTACTTTTGCCTGGAAAATCCCATGGATGGAGGAGCCTGGTAGGCTCCAGTCCGTGGGGTCGCTAAGAGTCGGACACGACTGAGCGACTTCACTTTCACTTTTCACTTTCATGCATTGGAGAAGGAAATGGCAACCCACTCCAGTGTTCTTGCCTGGAGAATCCCAGGGACAGGGGAGCCTGGTGAGCTTCCGTCTATGGGGTTGCACAGAGTCGGACACGACTGAAGCGACTTAGCAGCAGTAGCAGAACTCTGTGGGGCTTTGGAGTAGAGAGCTGTTCTGTGTTCTCCATTTTTTGTCTGTAGGATATAGGCTTCATTCAGCCTCCTTGACCTTCCCTGAGTTCCAAAGTAAAAGTGAAAGTGAAAGTCAAGTGGCTCAGTCGTGTCCAACTCTTTGTGACCCCATGGATTGTAGCTTACCAAGCTCCTCTGTCCATAGGATTTTCCAGGCAATAGTACTGGAGTGGATTGCCATTTCCTTCTCCAGAGGGTCTTCCTCACTCACGGGTCGAACCCTGGTCTCCCACATTGTAGACAGACGTTTTACCATCTGAGCCACCAGGGAAGTCCTGAGTTCCAAAGGGTGGATTCAAACAATTGCTAATCAGGGAAGGGAGGGGATACAGAAACAGGAGAAATAATCAAAGGTTGGTACAGCAGCCAAACAGAGTCCTGGTTCCTACTAGAAGAAGTATGCATAACAATGTCTTTGAGCCCCCACCCAGGTGGAGGATGGAGACTGAACACAAGATTCTGAGAGCACAGCTCTGTTGCTTCACCACCAATTAAAAAAAAAAAAAAGTCACAAATCCTGCATCCCTCACCCCAAATGTTGCCTCCTGTTTCTGGGGACCAGTGATGACCATCCTGTTAGGTCTCCAGTTTGATCCCTTTCTATTTCGTCTCTGAGAGGAGCCAACAGTTTCAAACTAAATTGCTGTTACTACAAGGGTGGAAGCTGGTTTCAGATGTAGAACACCCCAACTTAGATCAGGTAGAGAGAGACTTCTGCTCTGCAAGGCAGGCCTATGCCCATACACAGCAGGAAGAAGTTACAGAAGAAAGACCTCCGCCCCAATTCCCAAGAAGTATATTGAGTATAAAGTCTCTCAGGGGGAGTTGTTAGGGGAAGCATACTGATTGAAACCGCCCACCCTGGCCAGGCACCATAGTAACTATTTACATGAGTTGTTTTATGACAGGAGATCCTGATAAGGAATACGGAACTAATAAGCCACCACTGACCGGAAGAGTTCAGGAAAAGTGGAAAGGAGACGCTGCGTGTCCATCCACTTCCCAGAATCCCTTTGCCAGCATCCATCTTGGCTGAGCAATGCGTGCGCCATCAGGAAAGACTCTGAATTAGAATGATTAGCCAAAGACTACCCGGAAACTAATCCCATCACCATAAAACCTGAGACTGCGAGCCATGCGGCAGAGGAGTTCTCCTGGGTTCCCTTACCCTACTGCTCTCCACCTGGGTGCCCTTTCCCAATAAAATCTCTTGCTTTGTCAGCACATATGTCTCCTCAGACAATTCATGTCTGAGTGTTAGACAAGAGCCCAGTTTCGGGCCCTGGAAGGGGTCCCCCTTCCTTCAACACTTCCTTTTCCTCTCCCTCCCTCCTTCTCTGAAAGCTCCCACTACAGAACTTTTTTGTACTGTTGGCAAAGGGTACAAGTATCTAACTCCCTTGTACCTCCTCTTTTCTCCAGTAATCCCAGGGAAAGGTCCAATATGATAATTGGAAAAACACACACACACACACATACAACAACAAATCTGAAGAAACCTGGGTATTAATTTTCCATTGCTGCTGTAACAAATTACCACAAACTTAAGAGCTTAAAACAATACAAACTTAATTATCTACAGTGCTATAAATCAGAAATCTCACACAGGTCTCACTGGGGTAAAATCGAGGTGCTGGCAGAGCCACGTTTCTTCCTGCATATGCGAGAGAATTTGATCCCTTGCCTTTTTCCAGCTTCTAGAGAACTCTCACATTGCTTGGCTTAAGGCACCTTCCTCTGTCTTCAAAGCATTCTTTGAGTCATTTTCCTAGTCTCATCTTCCTCTGACCACAGCTGTGAAAATGAAAACAGCTTTTTGCCCCTTTCCTGTTTGCCCATTTCTGTTCTCCTCTAACCTTACAAGAACCTAATTATAGCAATTAGGTCATTGAGCAATTGAAACTAACTCCTGACTTCTGTTTTCCTGAATGCACGCCATGCCTTACCTAACCTGTCAGTTTTTTCCTAGATAAAAAGAAGTATGGAAAGAAGAATTAAGTCATAACAAAATGACTGGCTTTCTGCTCCCAAGAGCCCCCTAAGGAATCCTGTAAGCAGATCACTTGGGAAATATAACATACAAAGACAGGGTAAACCAGTCTGTACACAATGGAGAATGACTCAGATCCCAACATCCTGCCTCAATGACTCACTGAGATTTGCCACCCTCCTCTCTATTTTTCCCTTTAATAATACTGTCATGGCTGAGCAGAATCTTTGGAGTTGCTCTCTGGACATGAGCCCACATTCTCTAGGTTGCTGGCTTTTTTGATTAAAATGCCTTTCCTTTCTACTGACACTTGCCTCTTGAATTACTGACTTTTGAGCAGTAGACAACCAAACCTGAGTTCCGAAGCTTTTTTTACTTATAAGCACACATGCAGTTAAGTTGGAGTCACCTGGTTAACCTAGGATAAGTTCCCCATCTCAAGGTTCTGAACTTAATCAGATCTTCAAAGTGACGCTTGCTATGCGAGGTAACATGTCCGAATCTCAGAGATTCCTGGTACATGGACACCTTTGAGGAACTGTTATTCTGCCAGCCATGATTTACATCCATGCTGGAAAATTTGAAGGTTACTATCTCTGGACCCTAAACTTAGGAACTTTGTTCTAGAGATATGCAGGGGGACTCATTGAAGAGGTTTATGTTCTTGTGAAAGTGTAGGACATTGGGGAAATAATTTGAGAAAACCCAAACAGCTCATAATTTGGTGAGGGTAGGGCAGTGTCAGTCCATGGGGTCGCTAAGAGTCGGACATGACTGAGCGACTTCACTTTCTCTTTTCACTTTCATGCATTGGAGAAGGAAATGGCAACCCACTCCAGTGTTCTTGCCTGGAGAATCCCAGGGATGGGGAGGCCTGGTGGGCCGCCGTCTATGGGGTCGCACAGAGTCGGACACGACTGAAGTGACTTAGCATAGCATAGCATAGGGCAGTGTCATTGAGGAGGGGCCACAACAAGCAAGTCAGCAAGCAGATGAAAAACACAATAGGAGGTTTTTCTCCAAGAAGAAACTGAACAGGCTAAGTTTCTGAATTGGGATGCTGAAGCAAAAGAAAACCCCCAGGAAGAGTTTTTCCCCTGTACACAGGATGGTGGCACAAAGTTCTCTGACATATTATTCCAGAGAGGCAATGCAATTCCATTTAAAGTAATGAGGGCTATATCTGCAATACTAGATATTAAAACATGTTGTAAACTGAAAAGAGTGAAAACAAGACATGGAAGGAGGTGAGAATAGACAGAGGCTGACAAGAGATTAACATAATGAAAGTGTTTTGTTTTTTTTTTAATGTGCTGTCACTATTAAGATTGGGGGCTATTTCAGTTTTCTACCTTTATAGTCATTTCTTTTTTCTACATTTTCAAAAATAGATCTGAATTATTATAAGGTAACGTATATAGCATATTTTATAAAGTACAAAATCATATGGCAATCGTACCTACACAAATACACAAACATACATACACAAATGTTGCACCTCATACTTTGATTAAAGAATTTAAGTATGGTTTTCTTTTATCTCACTTGTCAAATTTAAAGCATATTGAAGTATGTATAACATCAAAAAGGCAAGAAACAAAGTCTCCCATGGCTCAGAAGATTGGATTGTGGAAAGATTACTTTACCATATACTGCCCAACATTTCAGGTTTCTGTTTTTCATCAAAGCAGATTTGGCAGAGAAACACGTTTTCAGTTTTACTCATGTGAAAAGAAAATCTTCACTTTAGTATTCATTATGCGCGATGTATGCAAAATGCAATGAGCCAACTGACTCACACTTTGGTGTCATGCAAATAAAACCTAAACATAAGAACGTGTAACATCTAGTAAAATGTGCATAAAACCACAAAGGCTAAAATAAGAAAATAAAGAGCTAAGAAATGCAATTAGCACATTCACTGAGGGCAGCTAGTGAGATTTGGAGATGAGCCATATAAATATAAACTTTTGCTTTTGCCTAGGAATGTCACATTTATAGGCAAATATAGGCTTACATTTGCCTAGCAGTTTTTGTACTTGATTAAAAAATGAAAGTGAAAGATTTTATGAAAATAGGTGGAAGGTAGGTGTGTATGTTTGTCAAAATGCGATTCAAAATTAGTGCAGCATACACTTCATGATTTTTTTTATGTTTCAAATAGTGTTTAGGTTTTTTCCTTACATTTGAAAAAATATTATTCCATTACTCAACGTTTAATAATTTAGATAAGAATCACGCTTTCTTCACAAAAAGATAGAGACTGATTGTTTTTCCTCCAGAATAGTAATGGTTGAATATGTGTATATGTTAAACAGGATTATTTATGGATTGATCATTTTTGTCACTTGGATAGGTAGGCATCTTTCAATCAATAGCAGTGTGTAGGCTTGCAAAGTCAATTTGACTATTTTGTCTAACTGATAAAATAGAATTGAATATTAAATTTGTAGACCTCAGATATTTAGGCTGCTAATGCTAGCAGACTATCATTCCAAGCAACTACATTGTTTTGGGTGACTGAGACATGGTAAAAAACTATTATAACAATGAAGATTATATTTAGAAGCTCAGACTCAGGTGTGGTAGAATAGTGAGAACATGGAAAATTCTAGAGTAGCAAGAAAGCACTGGTTTTCTGAAGGATAAGAAAGTTGCTGGAAGGACAAGGATGGAAGATAATTTTTTCTAAAGTCAATCCCATAATCCCAAAAATCTGTCTATTTCAGAAGTCAATCTATTTCAGCAGGTCTTGAATGTTTTGGATTTGTGTCACTACTTAGAGTGATTATGTTCACTATTTAAGTGAACATGATCGATCATGTTCTGATCGATCATGTTCACAGTGTAACATCTCCTAATCTATCAATGCAGCCACAGTCATCTCAGGATTCAAGAGATTGACCTTTTGCACCGAGTCTCTGCTTGAGAATAACTGATAATTGCAGATAAATGCTTTCTTAAAAATCCAAGTGACAAAAACCTACAATTTGCTATGGAACTCTCCATGTTACTCTGAAGCCACTTTGAAAACACAACAAACAACTTTTATTTCTTCCCCTCCTAAGTCCCAACCTGCTCCAGAGCAAAGTATGGGACCTTCTTTGCTCTGTATTCTATCTGACAGATATCTCAGTGACCATATGCATCCTTAGTTGTAACCAAAATACATTTTACACATTGCTGAAAATTTGGCAGCATGCTCAGGAAACATTTGTGGTATATGCCCCAGCATGCCAGTGGAGGGCAACTGATTCATTTGATCATTTCAGTCACATAAGAGGCAAACAAAAATGTTTGACAAATAAGACCTAAACTGCAATTTTTAAAAACAGAAAAGAAAGGAATAATTTTAAAAAACTAAAGTGAAGAGATAACCACTACTAGTTAACAGAGGTTTGGAGGAGAAAAAGGCATATTTGTGGGGGTAATATTGAAACATGATTTTGAATTTGAAATGCTCACTTAGAGCTCTCCATCCCCCAATTTCTTTTAATTGACACTGGAACATATCCAAGTGTTTGTTGTTGATGTGTATTTATATAGTGGAAGGGAGCAATCTGTGAACTATGAGAGGATCATGACAGCTGGTAATATATTTCTAGTTTATTAATATTTTCCAAGCATATCCTTGAAAATTATTTGTTTAGGAGGAATTGAGATAAAATTCCCTATTTAGAGCTTTTTGGTTAATGTGAGTTTGAGTTCTGGTTCTACAAGGGACTAGCTATGTACCCTTGAGCTTGGTACTTAGAATTTCATTTTCATAGGATGTGGTTAATTAAGACCTACCTTACAGGGATACTTAGAAGATTAAGTAAAATCATATATGGAAAGGACTCAGTACAGTACTTGCAAATAATAAGCACTCAGTAAATGTTGTTCAGCTGCTCAGTCATGTCCTACTCTGCAACCCCATGGACTGCAGCATGCCAGGCTTCTCTATCCTTCACCATCTCCTGGAGCTTACTCAAACTCATATCCATTGAGTCAGTAATGCCATCCAAGCATCTCATCCTCTGTCGTCCCTTTCTCCACCTGCATTCAATCTTTCTCAGCAACACGGTCTTTTCTAATGAATCAGGTCTTTTCCAATGAGTCAGCTTTTGCATCAGGTGGCCAAAGTATTGGAGTTTCAGCTTTAGCATAAGTCCTTCTGATGAATATTCAATGAATGTGATCTGCTATTATTATCCAGTCTAGTTTCATTATATCCAGATATTTAAATCCTCAGGGGGTAAAGAAAATATAAATATTCTGATATCATATTATGACCAAATTCAGGATGTTACAGGTCCTAACAAGCTTAAATTAGCAGGGTAATGGTGAGCAACTATTAGCACACAGTCTGAGAAAGAAACATATGTGAATAAAAATTATTCTGTATAAAAGACATCTGTCATGTAATCTAGGATTTATGAGAGTCCAGGCAAATAAATTTTATTTAGTTTTAGTTCATTTAGTTCTTCCTTGAAATGTTTCTATACATCATAAATAGTGAGGCCAGGCCACGGGTATCTTAAGATTATGTGATACAAAATATAGAAAATCAGAATAATTATTGCTTTCCTTGCTAGTTGTTTTAGAAATCCATTTGGCAGGTATCTAACTGTTTCCTGCATCCAGAAGTATTCAGAAAGGAGTTCTACATTTCATTCATGAAAAAGAATAGGACACAAACAGATTATTTCTGAGGAACAGGGTTCTTTTGCTGAGACATTGAAATATAGGATAAGGACTTGGTATATTTGAGAAAACAGAGTAGAACAAATAGGTCCTTGCTGAGAGAAGATGGGCTAAGCATCACGTAACAGGGATCCAGAGAAGCCACTGTAAAGAGCAACACAATGGAGGTTCACCAAGGTCACTGGGCATTCCAGCAGGTGTCAGACTGGCCCAAGGATGAGCTCCATTTAGCCTCTAGTTGAGATAGAGTTCTCTCAGGTCACTGAGTGCTAGCTTGGGTTCTCCTTTTACTTATTCATTTTCTACTTACAGGCTACAGAAAAACATTGACTTCGAAGCTGGCCTTTCATTTTCTGGGGAAGATTGAAGCTTACAAAACAAAATGCCACAGTCTCCCATGGTCAGTGATGACACCTTTCAAAGGATGATTTCTATTTAGGTAAATAGCTCCCTGCTGTGCTTGTAGCTTCTTAAACATCATAAAATTGTTATTTTTAAAGAAGTTCATGTAAAAAAAACTTTATTTTAAAAATAAAAGTATAATTATTAAATAGTAATTATAAATTAAAATTATAAAAATAAAAGTAAAATAACAAAATTAATGTATTTCTGATTAATTTACATTAAAATTCAGAGCCATGTAAAGTTTAAGGACTTTTAAAGACCTTTTAACAATTCTGAGAGATTCTTTCATGGTAAAGTCCATTTCATCCTATAAATTAGTCAAACCTTAACTCTCATGACAAAGAGGTGGAGATATATTGTAACACAACCAACTATGTAATTCCCAGGGTCCAGCTCCTTGCCCTCCAATTAAAGAATAATGATTCAACCAGATTAGCTATTCTTTTAAATCTCAACATGACTTCACTGTGTTTCTTTTTTACCTCCCAACATTAGGAATCATTACAATATACTTTCCAAGTTGGATATTTAAGTTTAAAATCTAAAATTTAATAAAAACACACACATTCTTTCTGATGTTCTATCCTGCCCTAAATGAGAAGTTATTTTTAAAACATTGTTAACCTAAAATGAATGTAAAGCTAATTTTCAAATGCAAAAATGTATGAAAAATCTTGCATATTCTAGTTCCTAAACTCTAGAAACAAATCTTTCCCTTTGATTTTAATAATAATAATTTCTATCATTTTTATAATAGCTGTCAGTAAATTTTGATAGCTAGATTCACAGAGATTAAATTTTTAGGGTTGGAAAGATTCCTTAAGAAAACACTAGAAGATCCTTCCTGTGTTATAAGTAGGTTTCAGGCAGTGAGGGCAGTGTTTGGATCTCAACTTGGTCCATGTTTCAGTCATTTATGTTTTGTTCAATTTCCAAAAATGTGATGGATCCTTCAGCATGAATAACATAATAAAAAGTTTATTCTACTGAAAATTATGCACTCCAATTAGAGACTGAACTATATTTATGGAAAACTAGGTCCCTAGGCCGGAGAAGGCAATGGCACCCCACTCCAGTACTCTTGCCTGGAAAATCCCATGGACAGAGGAGCCTGGTGGGCTGCAGTCTATGGGGTCGCGAAGCGTCGGACACAACTGAGCGACTTTGCTCTGACTTTTCACTTTCATGCATTGGAGAAGGAAATGGCAGCCCACTCCAGTGTTCTTGCCTGGAGAATCCCAGGGACGGGGGAGCTTGGTGGGCTGCCGTCTATGGGGTCGAACAGAGTCGGACACGACTGAAGCGACTTAGCAGCAGCAGCAGGTCCCTAGGCAAGAGAAAGGGAAAAGAGACTGAGCTCTGTTGAGCTATATTACTGCTGTATTACCACCAGTGTTGGTCAGCCAAGCTGTTTTGAATACTGTCATTTGACTTTCCTTCATGACATAAACAGTAGGTTCTACATGGACCAAACCACAGGCAGAATGTTGTTTCATTTGATATAAGGATAATTTTCTCAAGCAGGTAGTGTAGTTACTGCATGTCATAAATTAGCGAACAATATATTAAGCAAGTACAAAATCTACAGTTATGTAAGTCCAGGTTTAGGTAATTAAAATGACTTGAGTTGAGCTGCCAGGAAGAAATTAAACATTTCTGGGTCTACATGAGACTTCTAAGTCAGCTGTATAGTTACATATGGTCTTAGTCTGGGGCTCTGAGACTAGAATTTGAGGTGCAAGTAGTTTATTTGGGAAGTGATTCTAGGAAGCATCAGTCCAGAAGTGGTTAAGTGAGACAGGGGAAAGAATGATGTACTTCAAGCAGGTGACTGATGTGGGCAGTTGTAACTCAGTCCCACTGGAAACTTCTAGGGGATGATATAAAACAGACCTCAGAGTTGTCATATCTGGGGATGTGGATGATGGAGTTTGTTTGTCATTAGTTGTGAGCTTCTCCCATAGGTGTTAGCTCTTTGGCACTTCTGATCTTCCCTCCTCTTGGCTGTGACTAGAGAAAATTCTAATGGATGTGGGTGGCACATACTCACTTGTACTATACACATGTATGCATGGCATGTCTAAATGATTGCTTAACACCTCTAGACAAGCAATAGTGCAATAGGGAAGTCTGAATTTATCAGGTTCAACCCACAGCAATTAAAAAGATATGATAGATATTCTCAGAATGTGAAGATAAAGTGATCATGAGAATGATATTATGGAAAATCAGTGGGCAGTAATAGATTCCTTCAATCTACTTACTTGAGTGTAGCTTTCAGTTCAGTTCAGTTCAGTTCAGTTGCTCAGTCGTGTCCGACTCTTTGCGACCCTATGAATCACAGCATGCCAGGCCTCCCTGTCCACCACCAACTCCCGGAGTTCACTCAAACTCATGTCCATCGAGTCGGTGATGCCATCCAGCCATCTCATCCTCTGTTGTCCCCTTTTCCTCCTGCTCCCAATCCCTCCCAGCATCAGAGTCTTTTCCAATGAGTCAACTCTTCGCATGAGGTGGCCAAAGTACTGGAGTTTCAGCTTCAGCATCATTCCTTCCAAAGAACACCCAGGGCTGATGTCCTTTAGAATGGACTGGTTGGATCTCTTTCAGTCCAAGGGACTCTCAAGAGTCTTCTCCAACACCACAGTTGAAAAGCATCAAATCTTCAGCTCTCAGCTTTCTTCACAGTCCAACTCACATTATCATAACTAAAGAAGCATCAGTTCAGTTCACATCGAATCAGTTAGATTGAAGTATTTAGCACAAAAGTATTGATGAATAGTGGGGATAGGGGAAGCAGTTGGCAGTGCTCCCATAATACTCTCTCTTGACTGAAGCTAGAACTCCTGCCACTAATGATGCAAGTCATACCACTAGCTCCTCTTGCTCTGGTCCATGCTCACCAAATAACCTTCTGAGTTTAATCTGAATTCCCAGATAGACTGAACTCCAAAGAGAAGAGGTACTAGGCAAAGGATATGGATGCTTGAGAATTTTGTTTTTCATTACAAATAAATAAAATTTTAAGAACTAATCTGAACCTGACCTTAGGGATTGATATTATGATACTGGTCATGACAAAGTCAAGTTTCTGGGCATGTATTATGGTGACTTCACCAATATATTGTGAGACCTCCTGGAAATGCCTCTTTGGGTCAGCATTTCTCTAGTATAGCCTCTATAACTCTCCGCAATGGAGACCTGCATTTTGGGAACCAAATCATTATTCAGCAGAACAATGTCTCTATTGCATTTCTATAAACCTTTTTCATTTGTAGAAAATAAAGTTTCAGTAGTTGTCACTGTAACGAGATGACAGTTTAGAATAGAGTAGAATGTGAGTTTAGTTTAAATCTAAATCAACTGAGAAGGCATTCAGTTACTTATGTGTTCCTTGGAACTCTTCATCCATCAAAGGCTTAAGTTTCCAGGTCTAAAATGTTTGAAAATATCACACATTCTATTTATGTTTAGAGATTTAGAATGTAATGGACAAAGGAGCCTGGCGAGCTACAGTCCATAGGGTAGCTAGAGTCAGACACGACTTAATACTTATATTAGCCTTTTGAGAGTTGGGAAGTCTTAAGGATACCTCTAACTTTAACACAATATTTTCACCCTTCTCCATCCCCTTCCAACTTTTTTTGACCAAACACAAATTAATATCCCTTAGAATGCATTTGTTGTTCTAGGTAGATTACCGTTACCATCGGTCTCTTATCCTATTTTACATTTTAAAAGTAATTCAATATTATTAAAGTTTGCAATTGGGAAAATTAATCTGGTTTTGCACAGTTATAAAGGGTGAATGCATTATGATTATTTATTTTGCCCTGCAATAATATTCAAATCAATTTCTGCTTATCTCCTTTTTACATGAGGTTTGTCTTCTTAATAACATTCAGTTTACCAAATATGGCAAAAATGCATTTTCATTTCTCACACAGCTAGACAATCTTTGTAGTATCTGTGCAAATAATTTTCTTCCTGCATCTCCTAGTGTACATCTATTTACATTGCTCTGTCAATATGCTTGAGTTGCAAATGTAAACATTGAAATGTTCTGAAATTCCCTCTAACAGAGAGGTTTCCACTACTGATATTCATTTCTCACTGTATGTTTTGCTGTGTGAACAATGCTTTTCTTTGTTCATACGTTAAGGCTTCGCCAGAGGCAGACATTTATGGCATTAATATACAGAATGTTGTGTGTATCTCTTTCATTATCTGGAAAGAAAGCAGATAAAAACAACATTGAACTTTAAAGGCGTGAGCAAATATTGAATACTAAAGATGCCAAGGAGTGAGTGGTAGCTGAGGTTTTCTTCAAGTTCAATATGCAGCCATCTAACACTGGGGGTGGGGTGCTTGCGTCTGTGTAGGCACGTGTGCATGTACATGTGTGTCTATCAGAGAGAAAAAAGGTTTTCATCATAGTCTTATTTCAAATACTACCCTTCTTTTTGACTCCAAAGAGAGACTAGAAAGACAGTTTTTAAACACACTTACTACAACACAAAGTAAAATTTTGATATATCACAGCAAGTCCATCACTACTGATACAAGAGTATTTAAATGAATAAGTTTATACTCAAGGGAAAAATAATAATGAAAAGAGAAAAACACTGGGCTGCATAAAACTATTTTTTTTGTGTGAAAATCCTAAATGAAATTTGGGGGTATCCAGAGGAAGCAAAAGAAACCAAAAGAAGCACTACTGTTATCAGACTCTCCCAGAGGTTATGTGATACAGTGGTTCAGGCACTTTCACTAATGAGGCTCAGGCTTAATCTCAGCTTTAAAAGGAACTTGTGGAATTTGTAATAACTCTCCCTAATGTCCATAACACTCTCTTTCTTCATTTAGCTTTTTTTTATTATTATTATTAGGCTTGTCTATTATGAACACTTATATGGATCACATAATTTCTATTTAGCCACATCTCTGAGCAACTCAGAACTGTGAATGTTTCCAACCTCCATTATTGATCCCATTTATTAAAATGAAGGAGGGAGCGGCCAGGAAACATCATTCCCGTTTTATAGACAAGAGAATAGAAACGGGTTTTTCAAGTTCATAGAGAGGACCTGGAGTGAATAGGTGGATAAATATGAAAATTTTATAATTTGATTAGGCAAAACTCATTCTTGCACTTGTGAATCCTAAAAGCTGGAAATTAAATCAGTGATGCGTTTTTGGAGGTCAGGGTTGTAAAGAGAAAGAAAAAGGGAACATGAGGAATTAGTTCCTTCTCATATGGTAGCACTGTTGTGCACAGAGGCAGTTGCACATCTTGAACTGTGAATTCTAGGAATGAAGGAGAGCCCAGAGGGACTGACAGTCCATGAGTGGAGTTAACCCAATAAGGAAGCTGGATTAACTTGGCAGTTTCTTTCCCACACACTCCTCCTGAGACAAGAACAGCCTTTCCCTCCTGGTCATGACAGGATAAGACACAAGAAACTCAGTGGGAGGCACACGGATGCTTTTCTGCGTCTCTGCACCACATGAAAGCCATGGAGGGAAAAGAAGGACTTAGTTACTGCCACATTAAGAAAATACAGTGCCAAGGGAAACCCCAAATTTCATTTTTACAGCCACCAAGAATTTACAGTTCAGAATTTATGCTGGGAAGCAAGCTGCGAACATATAAAATTCAGGGCCCACATCGCAGGACAGCACCACCGATACGTCTCAGCCCCCTGCTACACTTGGCACAGTGAGAGACACTTGAAATCAGGAGTCCACATTTCATTTTGTAAAAGCAGCTTGATTGAAGGATAACTGACTTATAATAAAAGGCAAATATTTAAAATGTACATCTGATGAGTTTCAACAAACGTATACATCCCTGAAACCATAGGCATGATTAAGAGTGACATTATTTATCACCTTCAAAAGTATCCTTGATTTAGGAGTTCTGGTTCAGAGAATTCTCTCTGATCTCTGTAGTGCATCCCTCAGTGGCAAAATAACCCAAACAAGGTGTCCAGAAAGCCCCCAGCCTTGCTGGGATAGGTTTAATTCAATGGTGCTCAGTCTCTGACTTTCCTGCGAATTTCTTGGAGTCTTGGCAGAGAACATCACACTGGCCCTCTCTGTCAGTCTGCTCCTGCACTGGTTTTCTATTGCTGCTGTAACAAATTACCACAACCTTGGTGACTTAAACAACGTGAATTTATCATTTCACTGTTCTGGAGGTTAAAGTTCGGAAATGATTCGCACTGGGCTGAAATCAAGTTGTCAGCTGGGCTTCATTCCTCTCTGGGGGCTTTAGGGGAGGGAAAATCCATTTCCTCATCTTTCTCAGCTACTAGAGGCTGCCTGTAGTCACTGGCAGCCGAGTCCGCGGCGGCTGGTTGAGTCCTTCTCCTATCACAGTATTCCACCCTCCTCTTCTGTCATCACATCGCCTTCTCTGACTCGAGCTTCGCTTCCGTCTCTCCATTCCTCTTTTAAAGACCCATGTGATTACAGGGGCCTAGCCAGAAAATCCAGTATAATCTCCTTATCTGAAGGACATTTGATCAGTAATTCAGTTTCCATCTGCATCTTAATTCCCCCATGCCATGTACCCTAACATGTTCATAAATCCTGGGATTAGGATGGGGACATCTTTGGAGATCTTTATTCTTCCTAACATAGCATTGTAGGCACATATCTCCCCACCCACTGTCATGCTGTCTCTATATAGCCTTGGATGTTTACACTATGTGAAGGTTAATTCATGCCTTGGTTTACTTTTGCTTTTTTATGTTTAATAAGTATTTTCACACATATTACTTCTCTTGATTCTTAAAAAACATAAAAACCCCCATTTTACAGATGAAAAGTGAGGCAAAAAGGGGTTAAATGACTCTGCCATATTGTGTATGAATTGGTGGCAGAGGTGATATTTAAGTCCAGTTTGGCTGTCTCTGGATTAGATGTTACTTTTGCTATGTAATTCTACCTTTCGTATAGCCACACACATAATAATCTATATAAATATATAGAGACACACTTATTTTTACATATTTTAAGCGCATATATACCTTCATGGTAATCTACCTGTCATGCAGGAGATCCAGGTTCAATCTTGGGGTTGGGAAGATTCCCTGGAGAAGAGCATGGCAACCCACTCCAGTATTCTTGCCTGGAAAATTACATGGACAGAGGATCCTGGTGGGCTACAGTACATGGGGTCAAAAAGAATTGAACACTGAATGACTAATGCTTTCACTTTCACACCTTCCTGATCTCTCTCTTCATTGATCAGTAGGGAAGTGATACTTCTTTCTTAGAGTCATTGATAAAATTAGAGAGAAAAGATATATAGGACCAGCCCCCTAGATAACAGTAAAAACTATTAACTTCACAGTTGCAACTGCCATATCCCTCCTCATCCTTCCTAAAGTGTTTGATTTAGCTAAAGGAATGTTTAAAAATTAGGATTTGAGGTGATTAGTAGATGGCGGAGAAATAGGATGGGGAGAACACTTTCTCCCCCACAAATTCATCAAAAGAACATTTAAACGCCGAGTAAATTCCACAAAACAACTTCTGAATGCTGGCAGAGGACATCAGGCACCCAGAAAAGCAACCCATTGTCTTCGAAAGGAGGTAGGAAAAAATATAAAAGACAAAAAAAGAGACAAAAGAGGGAGGGACGGAGCTCCATCCCGGGAAGGGAGTCTTAAAAAGTGAGAAGTTTCCAAACACCAGGAAACATTCTCACTGCCGAGTCTGTGCCAAGCCTTGGAAGCACAGAGGGCAACAAAACAGGGAGGAAAAATAAATAAACAAGACATACTTAAAGTGATGAAAGAAAATAACCTACAGCCCAGATTATTGTACCCAGCAAGGATCTCATTCAAATATGAAGGAGAAATCAAAAGCTTTACAGACAAGCAAAAGCTGAGAGAATTCAGCACCACCAAACCAGCTCTCCAACAAATACTAAAGGATATTCTCTAGACAGGAAACACAAGAAGGGTATATAAATTCGAACCCTAAACAATAAAGTAAATGGCAATGGGATCATACTTATCAATAATTACCTTAAATGTAAATGGGTTGAATGCCCTAACGAAAAGACAAAGACTGGCTGAACTGACACAAAAACAAGACCCCTACATATGTTGTCTACAAGAGACTAACCTCAAAACAGGGGACATATACAGACTGAAAGTGAAGGGCTAGAAAAAGATTTTCCATGCAAATAGGGACCAAAAGAAAGCAGGAGTAGCAATATTCATATCAGATAAAATAGACTTTAAAACAAAGGCTGTGAAAAGAAACAAAGAAGGTCACTACATAATGATCAAAGAATCAATCCAAGAAGATATAACAATTATAAATATATATGCACCCAACATAGGAGCTCCACAATATGTAAGACAAATGCTAACAAGGATGAAAGGGGAAATTAACAATAACACAATAATAGTGGGAGACTTTAATACCCCACTCACACCTATGGATAGATCAATTAAACAGAAAATTAACAAGGAAACACAAACTTTAAACGATACAATAGACCAGTTAGACCTAATTGAAACGTCTACCTAAAACAAAGAATTTCAACCTAAAACAAAGAATTTCACCTTTTTCTCAAGCACACACTGAACCTTCTCCAGGATAGATCACATCCCGGGCCATAAATCTAGCCTTGGTAAATTCAGAAAAATTGAAATCATTCCAAGCATCTTTTCTGACCACAGTGCAGTAAGATTAGATCTCAATTACAGGAGAAAAACTATTAAAAATTCCAACATATGGAGGATGAAAAACATGCTGCTAAATAACCAACAAATCACAGAGGAAATCAAAAAGGAAATCAAAATTTGCATAGAAACGAATGAAAATGAAAACACAACAACTCAAAACCTATGGGACACTGTAAAAGCAGTCCTAAAGGGAAAGTTCATAGCAATACAGGCATACCTCAAAAGTCAAATAAATAACCTAACTCTACACCTAAAGCAACTAGAAAAGGAAGAAATGAAGAACCCCAGGGTTAGTAGAAGGAAAGAAATCTTAAAAACTAGGACAGAAATAAATGCAAAAGAAACAAAAGAGACCATAGCAAAAATCAACAAAGCCAAAAGCTGGTTCTTTGAAAGTATAAATAAAATTGACAAACCATTAGCCAGACTCATCAAGAAAAAAAGGGAGAAGAATCAAATCAATAAAATTAGAAATGACAATGGAGAGATCACAACAGACAACACAGAAATACAAAGGATCATAAGAGACTACTATCAGCAATTGTATGGCAATAAAATGGACAACATGGAAGAAATGGACAAATTCTTAGAAAAGTACAACTTTCCAAAACTGGACCAGGAAGAAATAGAAAATCTTAACAGACGCATCACAAACATGGAAATTGAAACTGTAATCAGAAATCTTCCAGTAAACAAAATCTCGGGTCCAAATAGCTTCACAGCTGAATTCTACCAAAAATTTAGAGAAGAGCTAACATCTATCCTACTCAAACTCTTTCAGAAAATTGCAGAGGAAGATAAAGTTCCAAACATTCTATGAGGCCACCATCACCCTAATCCCAAAACCTGACAAAGATGCCAAAAAAAAGAAAACTACAGGCCAATATCACTGATGAACATAGATGCAAAAATCCTTAACAAAAGTCTAGCAATCAGAATCCAACATTAAAAAGATCATACACCATGACCAAGTGGGTTTTATCCCAGGGATGCAAGGATTCTTCAATATCCGCAAATCAATGTAATACACCACATTAACAAATTGAAAAATAAAAACAATATGCTTATCTCAATAGATGCAGAGAAAGCCTTTGACAAAATTCAACATCCATTTATGATAAAAACTCTCCAGAAAGCAGGAATAAAAGGAACATACCTCAACATAATAAAAGCTATATATGACAAACTCACAGCAAACATCATCCTCAATGGTGAAAAATTGAAAGCATTTCCTCTAAAGTCAGGAACAAGACAAGGATGCCCACTTTCACCATTACTATTCAACATAGTTTTGGAGGTTTTGGCCACAGCAATCAGAGCAGAAAAAGAAATAAAAGGAATCCAAATTGGAAAAGAAGAAGTAAAACTCTCACTGCAGATGACATGATCCTCTACGTAGAAAACCCTGAAGACTCCACCAGAAAATTACTAGAACTAATCAATGAATATAGTAAAGTTGCAGGATATAAAATCAACACACAGAAATCCCTTGCATTCCTATACACTAATAATGAGAAAATAGAAAGTTAAATTAGGGAAACAATTCCATTCACCATTGCAACGAAAAGAAAAAAATACTTAGGACTATTTTTACCTAAAGAAACTAAAGACCTATATATAGAAAACTATAAAACACTGGTGAAAGAAATCAAAGAGGACACTAATAGATGGAGAAATATACCATGTTCATGGATTGGTAGAATCCATATAGTGAAAATGAGTATACTACCCAAAGCAATTTATAGATTCAATGCAATCCCCATCAAGCTACCAACAGGTATTCTTCACAGAGCTAGAACAAATAATTTCACAATTTGTATGGAAATACAAAAAAAACCTCGAATAGCCAAAGCTATCTTGAGAAAGAAGAATGGAACTGGAGGAATCAACCTGCCTGACTTCAGGCTCTACTACAAAGCCACAGTCATCAAGACAGTATGGTACTGGCACAAAGACAGAAATATAGATCAATGGAACAAAATAGAAAGCCCAGAGATAAATCCACGCACATATGGACACCTTATCTTTGACAAAGGAGGCAAGAATATACAATGGAGCAAAGACAATCTCTTTAACAAGTGGTGCTGGGAAAACTGGTCAACCACTTGCAAAAGAATGAAACTAGAACACTTTCTAATGCCATACACAAAAATAAACTCAAAATGGATTAAAGATCTAAACGTAAGACCAGAAACTATAAAACTCCTAGAGGAGAACATAGGCAAAACACTCTCCGACATACATCACAGCAGGATCCTCTATGACCCACCTCCCAGAATATGGGAAATAAAAGCAAAAATAAACAAATAGGACCTACTTAAAAGCTTCTGCACAACAAAGGAAACTATAAGCAAGGTGAAAGGACAGCCTTCAGAATGGGAGAAAATAATAACAAATGAAGCAATAGACGAACATCTAAACTCAAAAATACACAAGCAACTTTTGCAGCTCAATTCCAGAAAAATAAATGACCCAATCAAAAAATGGGCCAAAGAACTAAATAGACATTTCTCCAAAGAAGACATACAGATGGCTAACAAACACATGAAAAGATGCTCAACATCACTCATTATCAGAGAAATGCAAATCAAAACCACTATGACGTACCATTTCACGCCAGTCAGAATGGCTGCGATCCAAAAGTTTACAAGCAATAAATGCTAGAGAGGGTGTGGAGAAAAGGGAGCCCTCTTATACTGTTGGTGGGAATGCAAACTAGTACAGCCACTATGGAGAACAGTGTGGAGATTCCTTAAAAAACTGGAAATAGAACTGCCTTATCAGAATGGAAAGAGACACGTGTACCCCAATGTTCATCGCAGCACTGTTTACAATAGCTAGGACATGGAAGCAACCTAGATGTCTATCAACAGATGAATGGATAAGAAAGCAGTGGTACATATACACAATGGAGTATTATTCAGCCATTAAAAAGAATACATTTGAATCAGTTCTAATGAGGTGGATGAAACTAGAGCCTATTATACAGAGTGAAGTAAGCCAGAAAGAAAAACACCAATATAGTATACCAACGCATATATATGGAATTTAGAAAGATGGTAACAATAACCTTGTATACGAGACAGCAAAAGAGACACTGATGTATAGAACAGTCTTTGGGGCTCTGTGGGAGAGGGAGAGGGTGGGATGATTTGGGAGAATGGCATTGAAATATGTATAATATCATATATTAAATGAGTCACCAGTCCAGGTTTGATACACAACACTGGATGCTTGGGGCTGGTGCACTGGGATGACCCAGAGGGATGGTATGGGGAGGCAAGAGGGAGGAGGGTTCAGGATGGGGAACACATGTATATCTGTGGCAGATTCATTTTGATATATGGCAAAACCAATACAATACTGTAAAACTAAATAACAGAAAATTTAAAAAAAAGAAATAAAAATTAGGATTTGAGAATCTTTAGATTTGGCTCATAATCTCTAGGACGCACCAATCTCTAGTGTTTTATACCAAGCTGGAATCATGGCTTTTATTGCCTGCTTGGGCTGTATAGGCATACAACTTTGTATCCCTGAAATAAGTCAGCAAGGAAAAATGAAAAACCAATGAATATTTTGAGACATTAATTCTTTCTTAATGCACACAGACATCCAAACTCACTGGTAAGGAACAGTGCATTAGATTATGCTTCTTTTCTTCAGGCAAATCAGAAGCCAGTTAGCAGAAAGAATAAATAGAGAGAAATCACCATTAGTTTGTTTTGGAGGGAGACAGGCATATAACTGAAAATTCTTTCTTTAAATGCTGAAATATACAATCTATTCTTCCATGAACAGCAGATTCTCAGACACAATGATTTTTAACATCAAACTACACTAAACTCTTCTCTACTTCATTTTGTTTTCCTCCTGCTAACTAAAATTCAAAATAACGCTCTATTGCACCAAGCTCACCTTCTAGAACTGTAGGTCAGACTTCTTAGACAGACGAAGTTCCTTTCACCTTATCTCCTGTTGATGAGGTCAAGGTCAGCCATGGATCAAGTTTGACATAACATTAGGACAGAGGATTTTGGTGCTTAGAATGAAAGTAAAGTAATTGTTCCTTTCTGTGCATATCTTTTATAATGTAAATGATTCCAGAACTGATGGAGAAATGTGTAAAATAAAAAAGAATAAATGACACTGCATGGAGTAATCTGCATATAATTCTTTTGAAAATAATATATCCAATTTAGTAACAAAATGAAGAGAAGTCTGCCAAAAGAGACTTGATATTGATTCACAAAACACTTTCACCTAGAGTTCAACATCAGCTAGATTCAGTTCAGTTCAGTTGCTCAGTCTTGTCCGACTCTTTGTGACCCCATGGACCGCAGCACGCCAGGCTTCCCTGTCCGTCACCAATTCCCGCAGCTTACTCAAACTCATGTCCATTGAGTCGGTGATGCCATCCAACCATCTCATCCTCTGTCGTCCCCTTTTCCTCCTGCCTTCAATCTTTCCCAGTATCAAGGTCTTTGCAAGTGAGTCAGTTCTTCACATCAGGTGGCCAAAGTTTTGCAGTTTCAGCTTAAGTATCAGTCCTTCCAATGAATATTCAGGACTGATTTCTTTTAGGATTGAATGGTTGGATCTCCTTGCAGTCAGCTAGATTAGTGGCAATTAATTTGTAATTTAAAAAAATAAGTATAAAATTTGTCCACAGAAAATGGGTACTCTATCAAAGAGAAATATCAGAAAATTAGATATTGAGTGACTCTGTACAGAGCTTTTACTTCTGATTTTTGTAACTAACATCTGTGGCAGATAATTCATCTTAGTTTCAGCTATTTTACTCTATAGCGTCATTTGTGTGTGTGTGTGTGTTGATTCAAAATAAGAAATACATTTTAGAAATAGTGATAGTAAGGAAACAGGAGGGAAGGGGGCAGAACACAATCTTTAAAAGAATGACGTAGCCCGTGGACATGACATAAACTGGTTAAGACCAAATAGGTCCAAGATGACTGACAAGATGACTTCCACCAGACCTTAAACCTCAGTATACACTCACTGTAACACATTAGCATGCTAAATGACAGTCATAGGGGCCATGACAGATCCAAAGAAAGAAAAGAAAAAAATGAAGTCTCTCAGTCATGTTCAACTCTTTGAGACCCCATGGACTGTATGTAACTTACCAGGCTCCTCTGTCCATGGGATTTTCCAGGCGAGAATACTGAAGTGAGTTGCCATTTCCTTCTTCAGGAGATCTTCCTGACCCAGGGGTTGAACCTGTTGACGTACTATAGACTAAACAATTTTTGAATGAATGAACAGAATTAGTTAGTAAAATGAAATCTAATGATTGGAGGAACACTGATGAAAATTAAAATCAAACAATGAAAAGTTCTTGGGCTAAAATAAGATTTATGGATGTGGGTTGAAAGCTATATGGGTTTGAACCTGTATCAAGAAACTCACACCTACAGATATTTGGAATTTCTTTTACTCTTGGAATTTCTTTTAATTCCAAGAGTAAAAAATATTTACAAGCATTTCAAACACCCTTTTTACAACTTTCCTAAGTAAAGGAAGCAGACACTGCTGAGGAGCACCCTAGGGCTAGACCTGCTATGGAAAGGTGGGTAAACTTATCAGGCACAGAAATGGGGCATTCACGCTGAGAGCTGTTCTATGCTCACATGATGGCAGTTTGGTCACAGAGAGACTTCTGGCCTATAAATCAGAGGACTGCTTATTTGCTCAGCTAAGCACTTAACTCATTATGTCATTTTTGGACTTCAGTCTCCCCTCCTCTCCTCCCCCGCCCCCACCTTGGAAGAGTCTGGATTCTTAAGGGTATCAATTAGTAACCTGTGAGGTGAATCTAGCCTGCATACATGTCTTATTTGGAAAGAAATGCAAAATTGCCTTTATTTTTAGAAGAGGAGGATTTGGTTATGTACAGAGAAAATCCAGATAAATCTATAAGCAAACTATTGGAACTAATAAGAGAGTTTAGTAAGATTGTATGAGACAAGGTCCAGTTACAAAAATAAATAGAATTTTTAAATTCTAGCATTGGTCAATTTAAGATTAAAAAACAAAACAAAAAAAAACAGCATTTAAAAAATCCCTATCAAACTCTTAAGAATAAATTAAAAAAAAAGTTTACAAGACTTGTGCACAGAAAATCTGAAAATTGCTACATGTTACTTAGAGAAATTAAAAAAGATCTAAATAAATGGAGAGATATATTTTATTCATAGATTGGAAAAGCTCAGTATTTTTAGACATTAATTATCCCCAAATTTATTCAAGTCTTAGCAGATTGTTTTACAGAAGACAAGCTCATTCTAAAATTCATATTTAAATTCAAAAGAACTAGAATAGTAAAATCTTGAAGAAAGAAAATAGTTGGATGACAACTAAATTTTGAGATAAACTATGAAGCCACAAGAAGTTCCCTGATGGCTCAGTTGGTAAAGAATTTGCCTGTAATGTAGGAGACACGTGTTCAATCCCTGGGTTGGGAAGATCCCCTGGAGAAGGGAATGGCTACCAACTCCAGAATTCTTGCCTGGAGAATCAAATGGACAGAGAAGCCTGGCAGATTACAGTCCATGGGGTCGCAAAGAATCAGACACCGCTGAGCAGCCAAGCACACACACGCACGAAACCACAATTAAATTTGTATAGTATTAGCTTAGAAAGGAAGCCACTGGGTGGCTTCCCTGGAGGCTCAGATGGTAAAGAATCCAGCTGCAATGCAGGAAACTCCAGTTCATTTCCTGGGTTGGGAAGATCTGCTGAAGAAGGGATTGGCTATCCACTCCACTATTCTTGGACATCCTTGGTGGGTCAGATGGTAAAAAAATCTGCCCAAAATTCAGGAGACCTGGGTTTGATCCCTGGGTTGGGAAGACCCCCAGGAGAAGGAAATATCTACACACTCTAGTATTCTGGCCTGGAGAATTATGAACAAAGGAGCCTGGCAGGCTACTGTCCATGGGGTCACAAAAAGTCAGACAAGACTGAACGACTTTCACACATCAGATCAGATCAGATCAGATCAGTCGCTCAGTCGTGTCCGACTCTTTGCGACCCCATGAACCGCAGCACGCCAGGCCTCCCTGTCCATCACCAGCTCCCAGAGGTCACCCAGACTCACACCCATCAAGTCAGTGATGCCATCCAGCCATCTCATCCTCTGTTGTCCCCTTCTCCTCCTGCCCCCAATCCCTCCTAGCATCAGAGTCTTCTCCAATGAGTCAACTCTTCGCATGAGGTGGCCAAAATACTGGAGTTTCAGCTTGAGCATCATTCCTTCTAAAGAAATTCCAGGATTGATCTCCTTCAGAATGGACTGGTTGGATCTTCTTGCAGTCCAAGGGACTCTCAAGAGTCTTCTCCAACACCACAGTTCAAAAGCATCAATTCTTCGGCGCTCAGCCTTCTTCACAGTCCAGCTCTCACATCCATACATGACCACAGGAAAGACCATAGCCTTGACTAGGCGAACCTTTGTTGGTAAAGTAATGTCTCTGCTTTTGAATATGCTATCTAGGTTGGTCATAACTTTCCTTCCAAGGAGTAATGAACTCCTTATTGCCAAATTCAGACTGAAATTGAAGAAAGTAGGGAAAACTACTAGACCATTCAGGTATGACCTAAATCAAATCCCTTATGATTATACAGTGGAAGTGAGAAATAGATTTAAGGGCCTAGATCTGATAGATAGAGTGCCTGATGAACTATGGAATGAGGTTCGTGACATTGTACAGGAGACAGGGATCAAGACCATCCCCATGGAAAAGAAATGCAAAAAAGCAAAATGGCTGTCTGGGGAGGCCTTACAAATAGCTGTGAAAAGAAGAGAAGCGAAAAGCAAAGGAGAAAAGGGAAGATATAAACATCTAAATGCAGAGTTCCAAAGAATAGCAAGAAGAGATAAGAAAGCCTTCTTCAGTGATCAATGCAAAGAAATAGAGGAAAACAACAGAATGGGAAAGACTAGGGATCTCTTCAAGAAAATCAGAGATACCAAAGGAACATTTCATGCAAAGATGGGCACGATAAAGGACAGAGATGGTGTGGACCTAACAGAAGCAGAAGATATTAAGAAGAAGTGGCAAGAATACACAGAAGAACTGTACAAAAAAGAGCTTCAAGACCTAGATAATCATGATGATGTGATCACTGACCTAGAGCCAGACATCTTGGAATGTGAAGTCAAATGGGCCTTAGAAAGCATCACTTTCACACATACACACAGACAAATCAGAGGTGACTCAGTGGTAAAGAATCTGCCTGAAGGCAGGAGACACTGGCTAGATCCCTGGGTCAGGGAGATTCCCTCGAAACAATCCTCTCCAGTGTTCTTACCTGGACCCCAAGGTCATGACCCCAAGGTCAAATGGGCCTTAGAAAGCATCACTTTCACACATACACACAGACAAATCAGAGGTGACTCAGTGGTAAAGAATCTGCCTGAAGGCAGGAGACACTGGCTAGATCCCTGGGTCAGGGAGATTCCCTCGAAACAATCCTCTCCAGTGTTCTTACCTGAAAAATCTTAATCCATGGAGTCACAAAAGAATCAGATATGACTGGGTAAGTAAACAATAACAAAGACAAATGAACAGACAGAATAGAGAATTCAGAAACAGATTTATACACATACGGCAAACTGAGTTTCAATAAAAGTACCAAAGAAATTAAGCAAGAAAGGAAATTATCTTCAACAAATGTTGCTGGAAAAACTGGATGTTCTGTAGAAAAACAAAAACAAAACTTGGACACCTATTCCTAACACCATACATAAAAGTTGACTCAAAGTAGCTCATAGACCTAAATGTCAAGTCTAAAAGAATAGCTTCTGGAAGAAAATGTAAGAGAACATCTTCCTCACTATAAAATAGGCAAATGTTTCTTTGGGTACAGAAATTATCAACTATGAAAGAATAGATAAATAGGACTTTTATCAAAATTAAAAAATAAAAACAACTCATTCAAAAATATTCTTAAGAAAATGTAAGGGCAAGTCACAGATTGGGGAATATATTCACAGTACATGTATCTGACAAATGACTTTCACCCAAAATACAAAGTGAATTGCTAAAAATAGAATTTAAAAGGATCAACAATGACACACAGTTCACAAAAAGCATAGGATTGACTAATAAGGACAGAAAAAGGAGCCCAACATCATTATTATTTGGAAGAGTGTAATTAAGCTTTGAAAAGGGTAGCACTTCACACCCATAGAATGGCTTAGAGTAAAGAGACTGATCATATTAAGTACTGATATCAATTTGGATGGGGGCTTCTCGGGTGGTTCAGTGGTAAAGAATCCATCTGCCAATGCAGGAGACTCATGAGACTCTGGTTTGATCCGTGGGTCAGGAAGATCCCTTGGAGAAGGAAATGGCAGCCCATTCCAGTATTCTTGTTGGGATAATCCCATGGATAGAAGAGCCTGGTGGACTACAGTCCATGGGGTTGGAAAGAGTTGGACATGACTGAACACACGAAAAAACCCAGTTTGGATCAACTAGAACAGTAATGCATTGACACTGACAGTGTAAAATAATACATCTAGTTTTGGCAACAGAGATTTTTAAAATACGGTTAAACATGTATTTTGCTATAACTCAGAAGTTATAGCCAAGAAAAGGAAAATTACATCTACAAAGAGTTGTACAAGAATGTTCATAATAACTCTGTGCCTAATAATACAAAATTGAAAACAGTTCAGATGTTCATCAAATAGAAAATGAATAAATTATAGAATAGCCTCATAATGGAATTTATTTAGAAATTAAAAGAAGAAATTTGATATTGTCAACTACAAATTGGCACTTGCCAAGAGCATTTGCCAGCTACTGAACAAACAAGGGTGTTTGCATTGCCATCTGCCTCTGTGGAGATTGAACCCTGTGTAACTGCAGGGGCTGACCTTCAGCACCCACTGAGGGGAATTTAGGGTGGAGAGTGAGGCACTCTGTGCCCCAAGGAAATTGGTGAAACAGGTCTTTAGATAGTTCAATATTTTCAGTAACTGATTTCATGACCCCAATTGTTGCATCTCCTCATATCTAGAAAATCACTAAACCCCTTCATGGTGACATCAGCTCTACTAGCAGAAAACCTTTTGTAAAGTAAACACTTGATTGAACTGAACTCCCTTGTCACCAAAATCTTACATATTGACCTTCTCCCACTGCCTCTTTGGGAAAGTCTCTCAGAGCTATCTGAGGTACTGTCTCCATGCTGCCCCATGTAAAACTTAACTTGCAGCTTTCACCTTGTGCATCTTTTTAGTCAACATGTACAATAATATGGACATATCTCTAAAACATTATGTTGAACAAAAGAAACCAGATGGAGTATAAACTTATGATTCCTTATATTTCAGTTCAAGAACAGTAATACTACTCTAGGGCAAGGGTTGGCAAGCTTTATCTGCAAAGGACCAGATAATAAAGATTTTAGGCTTTGTGGAGACAAATTTTTAGTATCTGTGTTCATTTGTTTTGTCCTCAAAGCAAACAAGAAGTTTCTCGATAAAGGCAGACTAGTATTGCTTGTAGCAATCTTTACATAAATTTCCTATGCTTTGTTCTCTCCCTTCAGGGAAATGTGGTAAAAGCCAGAAGTTCAGGGCTACAGTACAAATAGGAAATTTTGTACCACAGGAGAGAAACCCCAGAAAACCTGGATTTTATTTGGTAACTGCTGTGTAGCTGTCCTTCAGATCAGATCAGATCAGATCAGTCTCTCAGTCGTGTCTGACTCTTTGCGACTCCATGAACCGCAGCACGCCAGGCCTCCCTGTCCATCACCAGCTCCCGGAGGTCACTCAGACTCATATCCATCGAGTCAGTGATGCCATCCAGCCATCTCATCCTCTGTCGTCCCCTTCTCCTCTTGCCCTCAAGCCCTCCCAGCATCAGAGTCTTCTCCAATGAGTCAACTCTTCGCATGAGGTGGCCAAAGTACTGGAGTTTCAGCTTTAGCATCATTCCTTCCAAAGAAATCCCAGGGCTGATCTCCTTCAGATGGACTGGTTGGATCTCCTTGCAGTCCAAGGGACTCTGAAGAGTCTTCTCCAACACCACACTTCAAAAGCATCAATTCTTTGGTGTTCAGCCTTCTTCACAGTCCAGCTCTCACATCCGTACATGACCATAGCCTTGACTAGACGAACCTTTGTTGGCAAAGTAATGTCTCTGCTTTTGAATATGCTATCTAGGTCGGTCATAACTTTCCTTCCAAGGAGTAAGCGTCTTTTAATTTCATGGCTGCAGTCACCATCTGCAGTGATTTTGGAGCCCAGAAAAAGAAAGTCTGACACTGTTTCCACTGTTTCCCCATCTATTTCCCATGCAGTGATGGGACCAGAAGCCATGATCTTCGTTTTCTGAATGTTGAGCTTTAAGCCAACCTTTTCACTCTCCACTTTCACTTTCATCAAGAGGCTTTTGAGTTCCTCTTCACTTTCTGCCATAAGGGTGGTGTCATCTGCATATCTGAGGTTATTGATATTTCTCACAGCAATCTTGATTCCAACTTGTGTTTATTCCAGTCCAGCATTTCTCATGATGTACTCTGCATAGAAGTTAAATAAACAGGGTGACAATATACAGCCTTGACGTACTCCTTTTCCTATTTGGAACCAGTCTGTTGTTCCATGACCAGTTCTAACTGTTGCTTCCTGACCTGCATACAGATTTCTCAAGAGGCAGATCAGGTGGTCTGGTATTCCCATCTCTTTCAGAATTTTCCACAGTTTATTGTGATCTACACAGTCAAAGGCTTTGGCACAGTCAATAAAGCAGAAATAGATGTTTTTCTGGAACTCTTGCTTTTTCCATGATCCAGCGGATGTTGGCAATTTGATCTCTGGTTCCTCTGCCTTTTCTAAAACCAGCTTGAACATCAGGAAGTTCATGGTTCACATATTTCTGAAGCCTGGCTTGGAGAATTTTGAGCACTACTTTACTAGCGTGTGAGATGAGTGCAATTGTGCGGTAGTTTGAGCATTCTTTGGCATTGCCTTTCTTTCACTCCTCCTGAAAAAGGACCTATATCTTATCTCTCTAATGTAAATAGATCTTTATTGGGGAAGAAAAAGAAGAAGGCCCCCATTATACATTATTTTGAAATGAACACAAATGGCTCCTAGTTTTGTCCCCTTTTAAATGTAAATTCATACCCTTCAAATGTAAAGTTACAAATGTTTCCAGGAGACAAATGAAAGCATTCTATCTTTATGACTTGTCAATTTTTACAGCTCAGGAGGCTGGGTCTCTGCAGGAACACTAGAAAATTCAGAAAAGACTGACTTTCCAGTGAGGGCAATAATGTCTCAATCTCCAGTACTCAGCCTTGCCCTTGTGATGTGAAAGTAGTAGTTTGCTTAAGAATGGGTGTGAACTTCATTTCATTAAAACCTTACTTACACAAATAAATTGTAGGCCAGATTTAACTGATCTGAGCTGTGGTTTGCCAACCCCTGTCCTAGCATGAAAGCAAGCTTTGCAATGGTTTCTTCAGAAGTCCTACTTATTGACTGACTAGGAAGTCATGTGAACATTCAAGAGTGGGGGAAATACTCTTAATTTTAATCTGGGCAGTGGTTAAAATCGCCCGATGTACTATAGCCTGCCAGGCTCCTCTGTCCAGAGATTTTTCCATGGCAAAGATTCTTGAGTGGGTTGCCACTTGCTACTCCAGGGGATCTTCCTGACCCTGGGATCTTCCAAGCCCAGGGATCAAACCCACATATCTTGCATCTTCTGCATTGACAACTTGATTCTTTACCGCTAGTGTCACCTGGGAAGCCTCAGATGGGTGTATGAAAGTAAAAGTGAAGTTGCTCAGTCGTGTCCAACTCCATGACCCCATGGACTGTGGCCTACCAGGGTCCTCCATCCATGGGATTTTCCAGGCAAGAGTACTGGAGTGGGGTGCCATTTCCTCCTCCAGGGGATCTTCCTGACCCAGGGATCAAACCTGGGTCTCCCACGTCACAGGCAGATGCTTTACCATCTGAGCCACCAGGGAAGCCCAGATGGGTGTATATGTTTGTCAAAACTCATCGAAATGTGTTGCTCAGATGTGTGCATTTTACTTTTGCAAAATTTACCTGTTTAAAAAGAATCACTACAGATTCTTGCAGCCAATAAAAAGATAATAATGAAATACCATGAATAATTTTATGCTCCTTAATTAAACAAAGTAGAAGAAATGGACCAATTCCATGAAAATCAGAAACTGCCAAAACTCAACTAAGACAAAATAATCTGAATAGTCATATAAACATTAAAGAAATTGAATTCATAATTTAAAAGCTCCTGAAGAAATTCAGGACAAAATAGTTTCATTGCAGAATTCTATTAGATATTTAAAGAAGAATTAACATGGGTTCAGCACAACCTCTTTCAGAATACAGAAGAGTACGCTCAATGTTTTATGAGGCCAATGTTAATTAACCTCATACCAAATGAGAAGAAGACAGTACAAAACAAAACAAAGCAAATCTATAGACCAATATACCTTAGACCCAAAATCTTTAACAAAATATTAGCAAACATGTAATTCTACCTCTTAAAAACACCTCCGTTTTTTAAAATATATCTTTTCTTTTCTTTTTTTAAAAACCTCTGTGGAATTAGATAGGTGTGTTGCTGTGTGCACATGTGAATATGGATGTGTGTGTTTTCTGTAAGAATTCAAATTAGAAACCTGGTAGGGCTTTCCTAATGGCTCAGTTGTAAAGAATCTGCTTGCAAAGCAGGAGAATTGGGTTCCATCCTTGGGTCAGGAAGATCCCCTGGAGAAGCGAATGGCTACCCACTCCAGTACTCTTGCCTGGTGAATCCCATGGACAGAGGAGCTGGGCAGGCTACAGTTCATGGGATGGCAAAAGACTGGACACGACTGTGTGGCTAACTTTCACTTTTCACTTTCAACAATGCGCTGAAATATTTAGATCTAGGTATAAAGTAAAAGAAAGTAATCTGAGGGCTTCCTTGGTGGCTTAGTGGTAAAAAAAGGATCTGCTTGCCAGTGGAGGGGACATTGGTTCGATCCTTGATTTGGAAAAATCTCACATGGTGTGGGGTAACTAAACCTGTGTGCCACAACTACTGAGCCCATGTTCTGTAACTACTGAAGCCTATGTGCCCTTGAGTCTTAAGAGTTGTGTGCTCCCCAGCGAGAGAAGCCACCACAGTAAGTCTGAGCATCACAACTAGAGAATAGCCCCCGCTTGCTGCAGCTAGAGAAAAGCCCATGCAGCAATAAAGACCTAGCACAACCATAAACTAAATAAATAAAATACAATTAAAAAAAATAATCTACGCAAAGAAATGCGTTGTTATTTCTCCTAAGTAATTATACTCATTTTTTTAATCTGGAAAGAATCATTCAATGTCAATAATTCTGGGAATTCTATAATTCCAAGAAACATTATTCTCATAGATAGTTCCCCTCAATATCTTTTTGTGTATGCATGTATGTGTGACAATGTGTTAGACATTTTGACAATTATAACTTTAACGAATGAGCACCAAACCAGGCTTAAACAGGTCACAAAATAGATTAACCACTGACATATTGAAAAAAATAATACAATTTCCCAAGATGAACTATTGTGGTCAAGTCATAAAGAATTACCCTTTTAAAATGCACCTTAAAAACACCAGCTTACCATTATGACAAATTAGCTGCTTTTCATAGATAGATACTATTGTGAAAATATAAATGAAAAGTACATCAGTGGCCGTTATTATACTAACAGTCTAGTATTAATATAATGTCCGAGAATCAGCTATAATTACAGTAAAAGCTCCATGGCTTAGATCTGCCATGGGTTTCTTAAATAATCAATCTGAAAAGCTGAAATAGTGAGTCTAGGGACATCTTTACCAAATGAAAAATTACATTTTAATTAACAATAACACATCAGTTTCTATTTTAAATGGACATTAATGAATCAGATCAGATCAGTCGCTCAGTCGTGTCCGACTCTTTGGGACCCCATGAATCGCAGCACGCCAGGCCTCCCTGTCCATCACCAACTTCCGGAGGTCACTCAGACTCACATCCATCGAGTCAGTGATGCCATCCAGCCATCTCATCCTCTGTCGTCCCCTTCTCCTCCTGCCCTCAATCCCTCCCAGCATCAGAGTCTTCTCCAATGAGTCAGCTCTTCGCATGAGGTGGCCAAAATACTGGAGTTTCAGCTTGAGCATCACTCCCTCCAAAGAAATCCCAGGGCTGATCTCCTTCAGAATGGACCGGTTGGATCTCCTTGCAGTCCAAGGGACTCTCAAGAGTCTTCTCCAACACCACAGTTCAAAAGCATCTATTCTTCGGAGCCCAGCCTTCTTCACAGTCCAGCTCTCACATCCATACATGACCACAGGAAAGACTATAGCCTTGACTAGGCGAACCTTTGTTGGCAAAGTGATGTCTCTGCTTTTGAATATGCTATCTAGGTTGGTCATAACTTTCCTTCCAAGGAGTAAGTGTCTTTTAATTTCATGGCTGCAGTCACCATCTGCAGTGATTTTGGAGCCCAGAAAAATAAAGTCTGACACTGTTTCCACTGTTTGTCCATCTATTTCCCATGTAGTGATGGGACCACATGCCATGATCTTCATTTTCTGAATGTTGAGCTTTAAGCCAACCTTTTCACACATTAATGAATAAAACATGTATTTAATGTTATAGCATGGAATCCCAGATATCTCTTTTTCCTGGTTAATATATTCCATAGTTTGAAACAATTCCAATTTACACATTTTAAAAATTATAGATATGACCTTTACTCCTTGAATAAAGGAAAGTGCAGAGACAAAGAGAAAAACAACTTTCTTTTGTGGATCCTAAGGAAGTAAGTACACACACACACACACACACACATTCGGGGTATGAGTGCTAGTGTTTATTTCCATTCATACACAGTAGAGGGGAGCAAAGGGGAAAAAGCCACTTAACAGACAAAGACTGAGTTGACACACACTTTCCCTACCTTTTCTTTCTGCTCTTAATTCTTATTTATTCTACTCTAGGAAAACTACCCATAGTCTAGTTAATAAAAAATGATATTAACATAGCTTAATGTTCTTCTAGGTTCCTCCCTGTACCACAGGGCATAACATCTGGAAACTGTTCTACAGATTCCCTTGCCAGCAGGATTCTAGTTACAAACTATCAATCAATGAAAGATATTTACTTTAAATTTTTAAGAAGAAGAAAAGGAAAAGCCATTAATGCTTTAGGTTTAAACAGACCTTAGGTAGATGGAAGAGGTAAAGTTTTACCTTTGGCATTTTGATATCTTCCTTAGTGAGTGAAGTCATGCAGTTGTGTCCAACTCTTTGCGACCCCATGGACTGTAGCCTAACCAGGTTCCTCCGTCCATGGGATTTTTTCCAGGCAAGAATACTGGAGTGGGTTGCCATTTCCTTCTCCAGGAGATCTTCCCAAACCAGGGACTGAACCCAGGTCTCCCACACTGTAGGCAGACGATTTACTGTCTGAGCCCCCAGGAAAGAAGATCTATCTTCCTGAGTATCAGCCATTTCGATGCTGCAGATATTGAAGACCTTTGGTCTTGACTTACCTTCAATTCTTCCATGTTCACGTTTCTCAAAAGAAGCCTTCCTGGCCTTAACTCGTACCTTCTTACAGGTGTATGAATCTTTAATTCCCTATTTGATCCACAAAGCAGAAATTTCATGTGGTTCTTCCTAAAAACAATATAAAATTTGAAATTATTTTTCAGTAAAAATGTATCAGAAACACTGTCAATCACCCAAATGGACCACATTCCCATTTTAAACAATAAATGGGCTGGGAAAGTATGTGCCTTTTCCATATGGAAAAGTAAATCTCGTGCGCAGTCGTGTCTTTGCAACCCCATGGACTGAAGCCCGCCTGGCTCCTCTGTCCATAGGGATTCTCCAGGCAAGTATACTCAAGCGGGTTGCCATTTCCTCCTCCAGGGGATCTTCCCAATCCAGGTATCGGACTCACGTCTCCTGCATTGCAGGCAGACTCTTTACCTTTGGGCCACCAGAAGGGTCCCAAAGTAAGTCTGCGAAAAGGTATAATTCCAACATTCTGTACATATCCCCTGTTAGTGCAGAAGTACTTCTCCTTATATGGCTACCCCAGGTCTTGGGGAGCTCGGATTATTCATCTTCTACTTTCATGTTCAGTCTCACCTAGATTCTACAATGGCCCAGTCTTGATAAAAGATGTGCTTACGTCGTTTTTCAGTCACCCACAGGTATCTCTCTGTACAGACCCTGCTCTACACTTTGCATTCTGGGTCAGGGACTACTCTCCCATTTTTTTCTTTACCGCCTTTTCTAATAAATCTGGAACCCTGCCACTTGTTGAGGATCACATGGTTTCCGGGTCTGCATACAAGGAGCAGGACCTCAGCAAGTCATTTTGCTTTGCTTGCCTGTCAGGACATTGATTTTTGTTGTTGTTGCTTATTTCTGTTTTTTCATTTTGAATCCCATGTGTAGACGGATGTTTTGAAATAGTGCCTAGATATTGCTATACTACTGTGCATAGTGCCTAGCATACTTCATTCATGCATAGTGCCTAGCATACTTCATTCATATTAAATGAAAGAAAAAATGATTAAAAAAAAAGATTATTTGGAGCAGGCCCTGGTTAATGGGGACTCAGATTTACTTAAGGGATTCAGGTCATGTCAGGTACTTCATTGAGGTTAAGCCCAAATCTTTGCCTACTTGGTTCAAATGGACTCAAGAGAAAGGCTGACTTTTTTTTTTTTTTTTTCCCCATGAAACAGTATGATCTTAGGCAGACAATCTGAAGTGGGTAGGTATGATCTTCATTCACATGACTGAAGCTGCCTCAGTGGTTTCTAGCCCCCTTTGAAGCTTGCAGGAAAGAGAAAAGATGTGGGAGAAAACCAGCTTCTTTTTTTTCAACAACTTGACCTGGATATTGCATATATATCACTTCTATTCATCTCCCAATGGCCAACATCATATGACTACACTCATCTTCAAGGGCATAATTTCTAGTGGTGATGCTATTCACTAAGCTAAAACTCAGGAGTTTTATTACAAAAGTGAAAATGATAAATGGCTACTTGGGGACAATTAGCAGAGTCTGACACACAGGGAATTTGAATTTAGCCCTAGTTGAAACTAAAGCCTCTTTTGTTTGTTCCACTGTGCTTTGTGACTTCTGCATCTTCTAGGTTATAAGAGATATAAAAATTTTTAGCAGATATGCAACATGATCAGATTTATATTTTTGAACAAACACTTTGAAGAAATCCCCAAAAGGCAAGGAAATGTTAGAAAATAATTGTATAAGTTAAAGCGATAAATGATTGTGTAAAGCAGCTATTCTCAATCTTTTTGGTTTTAGGACTCTTATACTCTTAAAAACCCCAGAGGATCTCAAAGAACTTACATTTATATGGATTCTATCCATTGATCCTCTACCATACCAGAAACAAAAAGTGAGGAAATTTTGAAGCATAGGCGAGAACACCTGTTATATTAGTCATCAAAGTAATGATGTCATTACCTGTCATGTAGCTTGCAGAAAATTCTGCTGAATGTTTGGGACATAGTGAGAGTGAAATGGGCAATTAACATCTTAATATTATTTTGAAATTATTTTTGACCTCCTGGAGATCTTGAAAGAGTACTCGGGTCCCACAGGGATCCCTGGATTATACTTAGAGAACCACTGGCTTAAATAAGTTCTTATCAGCAGAGTTGTCAGGGAGGAATAAGTTTAAAGACCTCAGAGGAGTAGAAATGACAGGATTTAGTGACTTGTTTTAATAAGGTATAATTTACAAACACAGCCTCCCTTCAATATTAGTTGTTACTGTGTTGAAGCTAACCTTTAAGAAGCACTGTGCTGAGTGCTTAAATACTTAATTTTATTTAATTAATCCTTAAACTAAACCCTGTGATACGGTGCCATTACATTTTTTTATAGCCAATATGTATAATGAATAATGTATAATTGTGGTATGCATGCTAAATTGCTTCAGTCTCTGTGCAACCCTATGGACTGTAGTCCGCCAGGCTCCTCTGTGCATGGAATTCTCCAGGCAAGAACACTGGAGTGGGTTGCCGTGCTTTTTCCAGGTGACCTTCCAGGCCCAGGGATCGAACCTGTGTCTCTTATGTCTCCTGTATTGGCAGGCAGGTCCTTCACCACTAACACCACCTCGGAAACCCCAGTTATGGTGTTGAGCAGCATCTAATTTCCTGGCTACTGAGAACCAAAGTTCTTTTAAGGCAAGTGGAGTTGTGAATAACAGCCTCTGGCCAATGCTTTTCAAAAATTATCCCGTGCCTCCAAAGACATTTTATTCACAGCAAGCCGATAAGAGTCTGATCTCTGTTGCTTCTTCAGAGAATTGATTTCTGTATTTTCCTTTGTTCTGGTTCTAACACTATTCCCATTCTGGTTATTCACCACTGCTCACTGCTCAACTTTTGTTCCATCTGTTCTCCTGACTCTATCTTTAACCTGGATTCCATTCTTATTGCTCAGCTAAACTTAGCTTCTCAGCACCTGTTCCAACTTTCCTCCTGTTTGTAACCACCCCATTCTGGTATGTAAACTGATTTTCCCATATCCCAGTGACAGTCAGGACCTACTACCCTCACATATTCTGAATTTTTTTTTCTGGTCGCTATTTGCAATATAACACCACAACCATCCTTTGCTCACAGTCTTTTGAGAGTTAAAAGCTTTTCTTTATAGCATCAGTCCTTTTGTATCTGACCGTAGATATAGGATATTACAGCAGAAAATGTAACAAGACCAAGAGGCACATGCTCCATAGAAGGAAAAAAACTTGTTTCTTTGATATATAGGAAATGCCAATAGAGTATTTGAGGCTTTTGTTTGCTTGTTTGCAGAGTACATTAACCATAATTACATGCTATAACTGTGAAGCATATTATGATCAGATTGTGCTGAGTGCTTAAATTGATGGTGTTAGTTGGAGACAGGGTTCCAGAAGCTCTGTCCTCATATAGAAATTTAAGAAAAGCAGCCATATCAGTAGATTGCTACAGAAGAGAGGTTATTTACAATTACTTGCATTTATTTTCTTTTTGCCCCAATAGAAAATGTGCAGGGCTCTTGAAAACAAAGGTTACCAAAATATCATTAGAACAAATAAAAAGATGAACAACAGATAGATGAAAAAATATCCAACTAGTATTCACATTTCTCTGGTTATAATCTTATAAGTGATTACATTTTTTTTTTTGCTTTACATAATTTGTTTGAATCAAGATACAAATAATTCGTATATTGCAATTGTTTGATGTGTTTCTTAGGTGTCTTTAGATCTATAGAGTAAAAAAAAACAGGTGGTTTTCCTACAGATTTCCCACTCTCTGAATTGTGGTCGTTGCATTCCTGTGATGTCCCAGGTATTCTGTGGCACTGTCAGATCAAAATGTGTTATCAGATTACTTCAGAGGTGGTGGTTTGTATGTCCTCAGGAGTTATAAACAACCTATGGCAAATAATTTTACAATTTTAGCTATTGATGGTCATTTCCCAGGTTGACTAATAAATTAGGTATTCAAAAGAGCTATATTCTAGTTTTAAAAACCTTATTTTATAACACATTCGTAAAGAAAAGTTTTCCAACATAAAGTAATTGCTTACACTGAGGTAAAGTTAAAGAAAGGCAGGAGAAATGCATAATTCCCTCCCCTCCATCCATTTTTGTCCGTGGAAGACTATTCAAGGAGTCCCCTGAACCCTTATGCTGGATATTAGTCATCATTGATAGCTTTTTTACTTCTGGCATATCAAGAAGTCCAGGCTACCGTGGCTTTTCCTACCCTGGACCTGGAGACATTTATTTCTCCAAGGATCCTTGCTCCTTTTAGAAATAATTTATATTAGTGATCACAATGTGGACACTAGGGATGCTCAGAGCTACTGAACTGGTCACTGTCTCTAGCTTTTTTCAGTGTACGGAATTAGGAAGTATGTTTTTGTTTGTTGGTTTTTGAGAAATACTGGCAAACTAGAAAAATAAGAGCGTTTTAAACCAAAAGTAAACAAAAGAAAAGAAGTACTAAGATTTAGAATGGAAATCCACAAAACTGAAAAATAAATAAACAGAGAAAATCAATAAAACCAAAATATAGTTCTCTGGAAAAAAATCAAATAACATTGTCAAGCCTTTAGCCAGACTAACGAAGCAAAAAGGGAGAGGACACAAATTACTAATATCAGAAATGGAAGTGTTGGCATCACTAGAGATCCCATGGATAATAAAAGGAAAATCAGGGGATAGTCTGGACAACTCTATGTCCACAAATTTGATAACCTAGATGAAATAGACCAATTCCTTGAAAGACTCCAACTGCCAAAATTCACAAAAGAAGAAATAGACCCTCTGAATAAGCCTATATCTATTAAAGAAATTGAATCATTAATTAATAATCTTCCAAAAAAGAAAACATCAGGCCCAGATGGGTTTCTGGTAAATTTCACCAAACATTTAAGGAATAAATTATGCCAATTCTCTACAATCTCTTTCAGAAGATAGAAGCAGAGGGAATATTTCACAACCCATGAGACCAGAATTACCCTGATACCAAATCCAGACAAAGATATTACAATAAAGCAAAATGACAGGCTATCACCCCTTAGAACACAAATGCTAAAATTCTCAATGCTTCTGCTGCTAAGTCACTTCAGTTGTGTCCGACTCTGCGACCCCCATAGACGGCAGCCCACCAGGCTCCCCCGTCCCTGGGATTCTCCCAGCAAAAACACTGGAGTGGGCTGCCATTTCCTTTTCCAACGTGTGAAAGTGAAGTCGTTCAGTCGTGTCTGACTCTTTATGACCGCATGGGCTGCAGCCTACCAGGCTCCTCCGCCCAAGGGATTTTCCAGGCAAGAGTACTGGAGTGGGGTGCCTTCTCCGTATACATCATGACCAAGTGGGATTTTACCCTAGGTGTGCAAGGCTGATTCAACATTGAAAATCAACTAATGCAACCCATCACATCACGAGACAAAGAAGAAAATCACATAATCATACCAATAGTTGAAGAAAAAGCACTTAACAAAATCAAATATCCTTTAATGATAATTTAGAAATTGAGGAGAAATTTCTCAACCCAATAGACTACCTTCAGAAACCCCGCATCTTACCTTATACTTAATAGTGAGAGGCTAGAAGCTTTCCCACTAGATCATGTACAAGGCAAGAATGACTTCTCTCACCACTTCTTCTCAACAACGTATTGTATGTTCTAGCTAAAGTAATAAGTAAGAAAAGGTATACAGATTGGGAAGGAAGACATCAAAGTTGTCTTTGTTCACTGATGACATAATCATCTATATAGAAAATCTGAAAGGTTCAACAAAAACTCTTAGAACTAATAAAAAAGGTTGTAGAATAAAAGATTTATATACAAAAGTCAATTGCTTCCTTATCAATATATAGCAGTAATAAACACGTGGAACTGGAAATAAAAAACACAGTGTCATTTACATTTAGCACCCAAGAAGAATAAATACTTTGGTATATATATAGCAAAATATGTTTAGGACCTATTTAAGGAAAACCACAAAACTCTGATAAATGAAATCAAAGAACAAGAAAAATAGAGAAATATAACACATTCATGGATAGGAAAACTCAATATTGACAAGATGTCAGGGCTTCCCAACTTCATCTATAGATTCAGCACAATTCAAATCAAAATCTCAATAAGTTAATCTGCAGGTATCAACAAACAAATCCTAAAGTTTGTATGGAGAGGTGAAAGACCCAAAATAGCCAGCACAATACTGAAAAAGAAAAATAAAACGGGGGACTGATAATACCCAGTTTCAAGATTCACTATAAATCTATAGTAATCAAGAGTGTGGCAAAAGAATAGACAAACAGATCAATGGAACGAGATAGAGAACCCAGAAATAGACCCCCATAAATACGGCCAACTGATCGTGGACAAAGGAGCAAAGGCAATACAATGGAGCACAAAAAGTTTTTCAATAAATAGTGCTGACACAACTGAAAATTCACTTGCCAAAAATAAATCGAGATACAGTCCTTACACTCACTACAAATTAACTCAAAATGCATCATAGACCAAATGTAAAACACAGAGCTACAAAACCCCCAGAAAATAAAATAGAAAAACTACATGACCTTGACTGTAACAATGACTTTTTAGACACAACTTTAAAGGCATAATCCATGAAAGAAATAATTGATAAGCTGCTGCTGCTGCTGCTAAGTCACTTCAGTTGTGTCCGACTCTGTGCGATCCCAGAGACGGCAGCCCACCAGGCTTCCCCATCCCTGGGATTCTCCAGGCAATAATACTGGAGTGGGTTGCCATTTCCTTCTCCAATGCATGAAAGTGAAAAGTGAAAGTGAAGTTGCTCAGTCGTGTCCGACCCTCAGCGACCCCATCGACTGCAGCCTTCCAGGCTCCTCCATCCATGGGATTTTCCAGGCAAGAGTACTGGAATGGCTTGCCATTGCCTTCTCCGAATTGATAAGCTAGATTTCACTAAAATTTAAAAAAAAAATATTTGCTCCACAAAAGGCAATATTGAGAGAATGAGAAAAAAATAAAAATAAAAAACCCACAGGCTAGGAGACAGTACATCTGAAAAAAGAACTGTTATTTAAAATATACAGAGAATGGTTAAAACTTAAAAAAAAAGAAAAAAAAAGGCCTAATTAAAAAATGGGCCAAAAACCTTAACAGACACCTAACTGAAGAAATACAGATGTGAAAAAAAAGAAAGAAATGCAGATGGGAAACAGCATTTACACACCTATTAATATGGCCAAAATCTGTAATACTGACAGCAACAAATGCTGGCGAGGATGTGGAGTCACGGTAACTTTCATTCACTGCTGGTTGAAATAGAGAATGGTACAGACACTCTGCAAGAGAGTTGGATAGTTTCTTACAAAACTAAATATACTCTTATTATATGATCCAGCAATAGTGCTTCCTGTATTTACCCAAAGAAGTTGAAAACTTCAGTTCAGTTCAGTAGCTCAGTCATGTTTGACTCTTTGCGACCCCATGGACTGTAGCGCGACCCCATGGACTGTAGCATGCCAGGCTTCTCTGTCCATCACCAGCTACCAGAGCTTGCTCAGACTCATGTCCATTGAGCTGGTGATTCTATCCAACCATCTCATTCTCTGTCGTCCCTTTCTCCTCTTGCCTTCAATCTTCCCCAGCATCAAGGTCTTTTCCAAAGAATCAGTTCTTAGCATCAGGTGGCCAAAGTATTGGAGTTTCAGCTTCAGCATCAGTTCTTCCAATGAATATTCAGGACTGATCTCCTTTAGGATTTACTGGTTGGATCTCCTTGCAGTCCAAGGGACTCTCAAGAGACTTCTCCAACACCACAGTTCAAAAGCATCGATTCTTTGGTACTCAGCTTTCTTTATAGTCCAGTTCTCACATCCATGCATGACTGCTGGAAAAACCATAGCTTTGACTAGATGGACCTTTGTTGCAACCTTTTTCTATATCTAACAAATTGCTTATCAGGGCTGCCAAGATCTTTTTGGACTGCTCCCCAACACAAGTGACCTGACTAAAGATGTGTGCATGAGATTTATCTTGATATGCAGTGTAATTGGGCACAAACTTCTTGGTTGGTACAGTGATTTTTGAACTGGATTCCCCACTCCCACTTTCCCCCAAATCATTTGTTAAGTTTCTGGTCAAATGTTGCCACTTCCATGAAGCCTCCTCTACCTCTCTTCCCTATTCCCATAGCACTTGCAGATACGTTGACTATAAACTTTATCATACTGTACTTAACCATTTACAAGCCAGCCTTCTCTCATTAAATGGATTTCTTGAGGTCAGAGACCAACTATTTTTCAGGTTTCCATTGCTACTGCTAAGCCAAGGTTGTTTTTTTTTTTTAGCACAAATAAAAGATTTATTTTTGAAAGGGTAGAGTAGAGAAGGTATAGTTAACTGACAGAAGACTTTTGACAGTTTTAGTGAAAAGTTTTTGATCTAGAGAGAAATGGGGATCTGTTGAAACTTTTTACTTGCATGTACATGTTTATGCATATGTGTTTTCGTCAGATTCAAAGAACAAATTCCCCTTGAGATAGTATTTATTTTTATGGCTGAATAAAACATTCTTTTCATTTTCCTTATTTCTATTATTCTTACCCACAGTTACAATTTTGCTTTTATTATATTAATTTGCACAGTATGTTATGAAACACAGGATCTTTTCAAGGTTTTGTTCCATGTGAGTTGTGCATATTAACTGCTCACATCAATGCAAACACTCCCATCTAAATTGAATTACATTACAAATACGTATCGTATATTTAAGGTGAGCAGTACATATGTACAAATGCATATATACACACATTTTCAACCTACAATAGAAAAGCAAAGAATTCTAAATTCTTTAAGATTGTTAGTGATGCCATTTTGATGGTACGGCAGGATTGGTTGAGAAAGGAGTGCTCCCTGAACTTTTCACTTACTGGCTGGCCCCTTGCTGTTAGGCAGGGACATACTATTAGTTCTAATCCAGTGACATATGAGCAAAGGTATGGTGTGCTGTTTTGAATAAGGAAAAAGTATGTGCAGTTTCTAATTCTCTCTTCTCCCTCCATGGAAACTGAGGAGGCTCTATGATGCACTTGCAGCTCTGCCATACCTCTGTATCCCTGGATGACTGTGGAGCAGAGGCCCTTGCTGACATGCTGAGGTTTGGAGCATGAGTGGAAATATACTTTAATTGTATTAGGTCGCTGATGTTTTGTGCCCATTTTTTTTTTTTTTTTTTTGGCTGTGTTGTGCAGCATATGGGATCTAGTTTCCTGGCCAGGGTTGGAATTGTGGTCCCTGCAACAGAAACAAAGTCTTAACCACTGGACCTTCAGAGAAGTTCCCTTGCAGTCATTTGTACTGAACAGAAACCAATACACTTGGTATGTTAAGAAATGAGCTAACTTATAGAAGAGAATATTTAGAAGATTAGTGAGGTAGAATCTTTAAAGTTATTTTTAAATTATAAGTTCATAGTGAGTACATCATGAGAAACGCTGGACTGGAAGAAACACAAGCTGGAATCAAGATTGCCAGGAGAAATATCAATAACCTCAGATATGCAGATGACACCACCCTTATGGCAGAAAGTGAAGAGGAACTAAAAAGCTTCTTGATGAAAGTGAAAGTGGAGAGTGAAAAAGTTGGCTTAATGCTCAACATCCAGGAAACGAAGATCATGGCATCTGGTCCCATCACTTCATGGGAAATAGATGGGGAAACAGTGGAAATAGTGTCAGACTTTATTTTTCTGGGCTCCAAAATCACTGCAGATGGTGACTGCAGCCATGAAATTAAAATACACTTACTCCTTGGAAGGAAAATTATGACCAACCTAGATAGCATATTCAAAATCAGAGACATTACTTTGCCAACAAAGGTCCGTCTAGTCAAGGCTATGGTTTTTCTTGTGGTCATGTATGATGTGAGAGTTGGACTGTGAAGAAGGCTGAGCACCGAAGAATTGATGTTTTTGAACTGTGGTGTTGGAGAAGGCTCCTGAGAGTCCCTTGGACTGCAAGGAGATCCAACCAGTCCATTCTGAAGGAGATCAGCCCTGGGATTTCTTTGGAGGGAATGATGCTAAAGCTGAAACTCCAGTACTTTAGCCACCTCATGTGAAGACTTGACTCATTGGAAAAGACTCTGATGCTGGGAGGGTTGGGGGCAAGAGGAGAAGGGGATGACAGAGGATGAGATGGCTGGATGGCATCACTGACTCGATGGACAAGAGTTTGGATGAATTCCAGGAGTTGGTGATGGACAGGGAGGCCTGGCGTGCTGCGATTCATGGGGTCGCAAAGAGTCGGACATGATGGAGCGACTGATCTGATCTGATCTGAGTGATAAGGTAACAGAACTTTAAATAAGTTTTAAATGTTTATTTTGAGCTAAGGATGTGAAATAGGTGATGGGGACATAAATGAATAGGCAGCAATAAATAAGTATTTTGATAGTAAGTGATGATCCACGGAAATGTTAGTATGTCCATTTCTTGACCATTTCTTATATGATTGACACTGTGTTAGGCTCTAGGTCTATAAAGAGAAACAAGGTAGACAATATCCTTGCTATAAGTGAACTTTTAGTCTGGAGAGAGGGATGGACAATTAAAAGTAAATAAGTTAAATGAATCATTACAGAGTTTTGAAAGTGCGTGAAGGATATAGAGGGGGTGCTGTGAAAGGAAATAATGGTGGTGATGTAGAAGGCTGGGGTGAGATTGAAGCAAGGTGGTGAAGAAGGAAACTTCTTTAAGCAGGTGATACTTAACTGAGATCTGGAGGGTGAAAAGGAGCCAGGCTTCAAAGAGCAGAAAGGAGAACATTCAGAGCAAGGGAATAGCACGTTCACAGTCCCCAGGGACGGAGATGGGGGGTGGCTCCTGCACATCTGGCAGAGGGGAAATGACAGCAAGTCATGTCGCCGAGGCGGACAGGACCAGGCTTTGTAAACCAGGATAAGAAATCTCGCTGTGATTCTGAATATAACACCAAACATTTTTCATTATTTTCTAAGTGAAATGGGATGTGACATGATCTAAATTATGCTTTAAAAGAATATTTATTTCTTACATGGGGGAATGGATTAGAGGACTACGTGGGGTGGGGGGTAGTCCTGGGGGAGCAGTTAGCAGCCTCCAGCTGGAGGCCAGGGCAGGAGTTGTGGGAGTGGAGATGGAGTAGAGTGGATGGATTTGGAACCATTAGAGAGAACCATTAGAACTTGCTGATGGGCAGGATGTGGGGAATGAGGAGAAGCATAATCCCCAGCTTTATGGCATAAACAGCTGGGTGGGTAGTAATGACATTTATTGAGATGAGGAAGAGGAGGAGAAGCAGGTTTGAAGGTAAACCAAGCGTTTCACTTTGAATGTGTGAAGTGTGAGATAGCTTTGAGATGCTATGTTAACCATATAGGAGTCTGAAGTCAGAAGAGATTTGAGCCAGAGACACAAACTTGGAAACTATCCCCATGTGTGTAGTACACAAGCCATGAGAACAGGTGAACTGGCCTAGTGAGAGAGAGGTAAGAAATGAAAGAGTTGGCAAGGAATAATATTTGTGTGTGTGCTTAGTTGCTCAGTCCTGTCCAAATCTTTGAGACCCCATGGACTTTATATAGCTGCCAGGATCCTCTGTCCATGGGGATTCTCCAGGCAAGAATACTGGAGGGTGTTGCCATGCCCTTCTCCAGGGGATCTTCCCAAACCAGGGGTTGAACTCAGTTCTCCTGCATTGCAGGCAAATTCTTTATGGTCTGAAGCACCAGAGAAAACCAAGAATACTGGAGCCTATCCCTTCTCCAGAGGAATTTCCTGACCCAGGAATCGAACCAGGGTCTCCTGCATTGCAGGCAGATTCTTTACCAGCTGAGGTACCCAGGAAGCCCTTTTGTGTCCCTTTTTGTGTCACCCAAAGTGCCTATTACGTAAAGAAGACATCCGAATCCATATGTTAAGTAATAATTTATGAAGACGTTGGATTATATTAACAAAATACTAGTACTGGCAAATGAACAAACAAAAATGTAAGAGGAAAGTGTATCTTTTAAATGCAATCAATGCTGGGGCAGTAGAAACCTCTAAAAAGTCAAAAGAGTTTTGGTTTTACTTTAATAAGACTAATTGAAATATGTTTTCTATTTTAAAGTGAGTGATATGAGGAGGATAGGCTTCATTGCTTTTTGGTTAAGTTTGAAATCTATAATACTGCAGAATCCATTTCATCCCATGAATAAAAATGACTAAGATGGAGGAAAAATCTCAATGTGTGACCAGATACACCCTGACACAGTAAGGCACACTCAGGCAGGAGCCCAGTGATGGAAAATTTACAATACTAAGGATCAGCATTCTATTACGATGATAGTTTATGCCTACCTGTATAGTCAGATTAAAGGTAACTTTAGAACAATAGGCCTTTCCAGTTGCAGACTCAAGGTTGCAATTTTATAGACAGAGAGGTTCTCAAATCTCTAGGGGGAAATGTAGAAAAATAAAAACTTACTGGAGTAAAGCAATGTGCATCCTACATTATTATGGCAACAAATCGATAATGGTATTACAATAAAATCTGGTGTAATCACATTTTCCTTCTTTAGTATTGCAGCATTAATCTCTGTCTCATGGCGGATGGGATGAATCACAGGATATATATATAGCATGCAGAATATTTTGCCTGTTACAGCCAAGGTGGTGGTACTGGTAATTATTGAAAGTTTTCATTACTTAACACTTTGTTGCTTTTTCAGCTCCTTGAACAGCTTAGGTATTCATACCCCAGAGGCCTCAAACCCATGCCAGTGTTACTTATGTCATACATTCTAAACATTTTCCTTCATCCTTTCCTTGTATGTTGCCCTGGCTGAAAGGCTTGGAGCATCCAGGCATGGCTCTGACATTGACATAACAAACCAACAAAAAGTGGTACTGCCTGAGTACCAGACTGAGGGATCGCAAATGGGTTGGAAGCAACACTCTTGTCACCTCAGTAAAAGTATGGGAGAAGCACATACAGCAGATTTCCCTAGTTTATTCCCTATTATTTCTTCTATAATCAAGAAAGAATTCATTAATTTACAGAGGACTAAAAGGCAAATGACTCTTTTCAAAAATTCAAATCCAGCTTAAGTTTTACTTTAATATCTTCTGACTGCCTTGGGGTAAATTCAGTAGTGTTTGCTATGCTATTTAAACTTATTATTCTGTATGAAGTCTATAACATGGATTTCCAATTTTCTCTTAAAAAATTGTTGATTGTAATTTGCAGAAATAATAGCTCTAAATATGCAACGATCTTTATGAGTAAACACTTTACCAGCAACAAATATCTCTAAAAGGTGCATATGTTTTGTCACTGCATGCGTAATTTTTTATTATGAGTATATTATGGCCTTGTGTTCAAAAACACATACTGTGAAAATAAGGTTGTGTAACCATAGAAGTAAACTCTCACATTGTAATCAGCACAAACATTCACTAAGCAAAACATGCAAAGTATTTTTCGAATGAATATTCCAGCTGAAAACTGGAGCTCTAGAACTAGAGATACACTGGTAAGCATTCAAGCTGCAGTCAGTCTTATCAACCAGGTTTTTTGTGATTCAAGGAAAGAATAGAATATCTGTAATATCTAGAGAGAACCCAAATTGCCAAATGATACTACATAGCCACATGAACAACAGTATCTGATTTCTAGAAGCAATAGAAGGAAACCCAGGTGAGCAGTTAGTATAACATCCATTTTAAGTCTTCTGTAAACAATTTCTGTAATCTTTCCTGAACCTGCTTCTACAGTATTCATTAGTATTCTTTTGCAGTCAGGCATCTGGTGCCTCTGTGATAGATACTAAATATCTTAAGGGAGGCAGAGCTCACTAGTATGCAGCAAGCAGATGCAGTGGCTCACATATGCCAAAGCCTTGTTGAGAAGTCTGCAGGCAAGGCCTCAAGAATGATGGGTCATAGCTGTTTGAGGATAGACTCTTGGTGAAGTTAAGGCCCAATGTCAGTCTTTAATCCCCACTCAAACACATGGGCCACATAATCCTTAAAATGACAAGATTAGATTCCCAAGTACTTTTCCTAACTCCAAATAGGAGTCTGAAATTGTCAGTGCCTTGCAAATTTCATATGCTTCAGATCAGATCAGATCAGTCGCTCAGTCGTGTCCGTCTCTTTGCGACCCCATGAACTGAAGCACGCCAGGCCTCCCTATCCATCACCAGCTCTCGGAGGTCACTCAGACTCACATTCATCGAGTCAGTGATGCCATCCAGCCATCTCATTCTCTGTCGTCCCCTTCTCCTCCTGCCCCCAATCCCTCCCAGCATCAGAGTCTTCTCCAATGAGTCAACTCTTCTTATGAGGTGGCCAAAATACTGGAGTTTCAGCTTTAGCATCATTCCTTCCAAAGAAATCCCAGGGCTGATCTCCTTCAGAATGGACTGGTTGGATCTCCTCGCAGTCCAAGGCACTCTCAAGAGTCTTCTCCAACACCACAGTTCAAAAGCATCAATTCTTCGGCGCTCAGCCTTCTTCACAGTCCAGCTCTCACATCCATACATGACCACAGGAAAGACCATAGCCTTGACTAGGCGAAAGGTTACCCAATATCGAGGTAAGTGTATTGGGTAACTGCAGATGATACTTGGATGAGGAAACAATATTCATCTATCCACTTAACACAGAGATTTGCTATTTAGTTATCAAGCATTTGACATGGCACTGTCTCATTCCCAAATTACCACAAATTTAATTCCTTTTCTGAACCTTCTGGTTTCTAAACTTTGGGGAGGGATCTATAGCTTCAGTGGTGTTCAAATATTTGTCATCAGATGTAACTTGGAAGAAAACAACTGTTTTATAACCTTAGTAAAGCTTTGAAAATTCTTAGGTAAGGAATCTTCATTTCTGGCTTATTGGGTAAAATGTTAGTAGTTTATCTGAAGATGGGAAACCAAGGTTCTGTTACATTTCTTTTAATTTCTTGTAGGATGTTTTTGGTGAGATGCATAGTTTCATGTGTGTTTGGTATCTAGAGCCCCTACTCTTGAGTTATTTACATGTAAAAAGCCTCTTGATGAAAGTGAAAGAGGAGAGTGAAAAAGTTGGCTTAAAGCTCAACATTCAGAAAACTAAGATCATGGCATCTGGTCCCATCACTTCATGGGAATTAGATGGACAAACACGGAAACAGTGTCAGATTTTATTTTTTTGGGCTCCAAAATAACTTGCAGATGGTGACTGCAGCCATGAAATTAAAAGACGCTTACTCCTTGGAAGAAAAGTTATGACCAACCTAGATAGCATATTGAAAAGCAGAGATATTACTTTGCCAACAAATGTCCATCTAGTCAAGGCTATGGTTTTTCCAGTGGTCATGTATGGATGTGAGAGTTGGACTATGAAGAAAGCTGAGCACTGAAGAATTGATGCTTTTGAACTGTGGCGTTGGAGAAGACTCTTGAGAGTCCCTTGGACTGCAAGGAGATCCGACTAATCTATCCTAAAGGAGATCAGTCCTGGGTGTTCACTGGAAGAACTGATGCTGAAGCTGAAACTCCAATACTTTGGCCACCTCCTGTGAAGAGTTGACTCATTGGAAAAGACTCTGATGCTGGGAGGGATTGGGAGCAGGAGAAGAAGGGGACAACAGAGGATGAGATGGCTGGATGGCATCACCGACTCGATAGACATGAGTCTGAGTGAACTCTGGGAGTTGGTGATGGTCAGGGAGGCCTGGCATGCTGTGATTCATGGGGTGTCAAAGAGTCGGACACGACTGAGCAACTGAACTGAACTGAACTGAATTGAAAAAGTTAATACTCAGAACAGCGATAAAGCTTCAGAGCAATTGTCCTGCTTGAGATATAACTTGGCACTCTTGGAGTAATCAACTCTTTTTAAAGTATACTAATAAAGCAATTCACTTTGTATATTAATAAAGCATACATATATATTATTAACAATTCATATATTATACATAATTCATTGTATATTACACAAAGCAATTGAAGAGCGTTAGCTTACATATGAGGGTGTTTCCTTAGTTAATGGGTTAGAATAACCCATATTGTGTCTCTATCAGCTGTAATATATAATAAGGAATTAATTACTGAGAGTAGACAAAATAGGGCTTCCCTGACGGCTCAGACAGTAAAGAATCTGTCTGCAGTGTAGGAGACCAGGATTCAATCTCCTGGTTGGGAAGATCCTTTGGAGAACGGAACGACAACCCACTCCAGTATTTCTGCCTGGAGAATTCCATGGACAGAGGAGCCTGGCAGGCAACAGTCCATGCAGTTGCAAAGAGTCGGGCATGATTGAAGTGACTAACACACACACACACAAATACAGTTGACAAAATACCAAAATATGTGGAAGACTTGCCTTTATAATAAATTTGAGTTGATTCAATGTTATCTCTTTATTAACATTCTAGAATTTGTCTTGGCATGTGTTTTCTTGAGTGTGAGAGAAAGAGGTTAAAGGAACTGAACAGAGAATGTGACATGCATGTGATTTTCATTGTCATATAAGTCATGAGGTTAAGGCTTGAAAATTGTGGATTTAAACAAAATGAGAAATAGTTTAATTAGGGTAGATATGTAATACATCAAACAAACTGGGACATTCTTGAGAATAAAAGGGGAAGCTATTTTTAATTATTCTTGGTCGTAAATGGCTAAATATTTGAGCTATGAAGCTAGAAAAAAATAAGATTCAATCTCAATTCTTCCACTTATTACCTGTATGATATTGGAAAAGTTATTCTCTCAGCCTGTTTCTAGCAATAAAATAGGCTTACAAATTGCTACCTCATGAAGGCACTGTGTTTATGAGATTGCAGGCATGAGACAGAAACCTCACAAATATTTGAACAAGGTTTATTGACCTTACAGGGGGTTGGAGGTAACAGAGGATTGGCTAGCAAGAAGTAAAGAGAACTCTATAGAACACAGCAATAACAGTTCCTAAGGAGCAGTTACTACTTGAAGGCTGAGATACAGCACCCAGAGTAGAACAATGGAACATGTGGGCTGCACAGTGACCTGAGAAGGTACCAGGGGAAGTCATCCCTAGGGAGATGCTTCCACCATCGTGCTTGGCTGTGAAGATAAGTCTCGGGGGTCTTGGAGGAGATTTTGGCCACTGGTCCTGTGAACTGCTGCAAATGGCAGGAGTCAGATGCCAGAAGTGTGCTCACTGAAGAAGCACGGCAAGGTGAGGACACTAGGCACAGGAAGAGAAACATTTCTTCTCTCAGTGTCCCCCAACTCCATTTAATGCTTAATCGTGTGCTACTTTGCAAAGGAAAAATATTTAAAGGGTTCAGCTCTGTTTTTTTCAGAACAGGGAATGAAAGGGAGATTTTGAGTTGAGAAGGCAATGAACTGGTAAAAAACACAATCACACTGAGAATCACATGATTGGAACATGCTTAATATGATAACACTGAACATGTTTAAAATGGTGTCTGGAATATGATAAGTGATCAATATATGTTACATAGTTAACATACTTTCCATGTATCACATTTTAGTTTTTTATTTATTTGTGTACACTGGAGGCTTCCCTGGTAGCTCAGATGGTAAAGAATTTACCTGAAATGCAGGGGACCCAGGTTTGATACCTGGGTTGGGAAGATCTCCTGGAGAAGGGAATGGCAACCTACTGCAGTATTCTTGCCTGGAGAATTCCACAGACATTGGAGCCTGGTGGGCTCCAGTCCATGGGGTTGCAAGGAGTCAGACATGACTGACTGACTAACACATGAAGCAATGGATAATGTTTCCAGAAAGATGAGAAACTATCTATTTTCTGCAGAGCTTAAAAAAACAGAAAAGAACAATTACTTATTTACCTCATATAGCTTAGGGAGAATCCTGACCTGGGATTAATTTTTGAAACAGAAATGAAAGCCCCTAAAATAGAAGCAAGACTATTCTGGGACTCTACTAAGGGAAATTCCAAACTCATAATTTTCAGTATTTAAACAAAACATATTTCCTCATTAATATAGACACTTTTCTACTGAAGTTTCATCACCTTCCTTTTGTATCAAATGGAACTGTGTTGTCATCTCATTAATCCTTAAGTTCTTGGGAGGCAAAAGTATAGAATTATCCATCCCATTTACTGCCTTAGTCTCTCACATATCATTACAGGATAGATTGTCTCAAATGAAAATTAGTAAGTCCAGAACATGTATTTATTATGGTTGGTAAGTGGTCAATAGCCCTGTGTTGATTCGATAGAAAAAATGTTTGTTGTATTTGTTTTTGTTTGGGGGAAAGAAGACACTAAGCTTAAGCAAGTATTCCTTGTGGAACTCTCCACCTAGTAATGAGAAATATGCAAATAAGTATGTAAAATAGAAGAGCCCAGTCTGGACCCAATGTTCTGGAGAAGAGGGTAGTTCAGCAGTGCAAATCAGTAAAGGTATGGCAGATAGCCTAATTTTTGAGTTGAATCCTAACATAATAGCACAGGAAATAAATTCCAGGAAGAGGTAAAGGAAGTGAAGATATTTGCTATCTCAAAGGCAATACCTCATTTGTAACAAAGAATGAATCTTACTTGGCATCATAAGTTAAAGGCTTTAGCTTTTATAAGATTGACATCTAAAGACCATTTCATTCAGCACACTTTCCTAGAATTGGGAAGCCCCTGTGCCCTCATCTGAAGACATCTTGATCCTAAATGTGTGTAAATCCTGTCAAGATTCTTATACCTACATGGTATAATAACAATAGAAATAAGCTAATGCAGAGTAAGCTAAAATTTCTTTCTCCAAGCAATTACAATAAAATCTCTTTTCCAAGATTTTATAAGGCTTAACACTAGAAAGTAAAATGTATTTTAGCGTCAAAATATTTTCCGAGATTTGCTAAGGTTAAAAAGATCTTCAAAGCTTCTAATCTTCAGTAAAATTGGAGGAAGGTTTTATTTTTTCCTTAATAAACACTGGGCTTTCTTCGTGGCTCAGATGGTTAAGAATCTACCAGCAATGAGGGAGACCTGGGTTCAATCCCTGGGTTGGGAAGATCCCCTGGAGGAGGGCATGGCAGCCCACTCCAGTACTCTTGCCTGGAGAATCCCCATGGACAGAGGAGCATGGAGGGCTACAGTCCTTGGGGTCTCAAAGAGTCAGACATGACTGAGCAACTAAGCACATTACTAATAAATATTAGAGCTCTTGGTACTGTAATATAAGCTCTTAATAACTGCCATGACTGCAAGTGAAAATATGAGGCATAGTATCCCTAAACAACTTTCCAAATTGGCACTCTTGCTGCAGATTTGTAAATGGAATTCTTCATGTAAATGCTAGATTAGACTGAATGATGAATTTAAAACAAGTGGGTGCACTCACTGTGGCCCAAATTAAGCCTGTTCTAAAGTTGCTATAGCAACATTATCTGTACCAAATGTCCTGCTCTAAAAAATAACTGGAAACATTTCCTGTTATTTAGGGAGGAAAATAAAACGACTATTAATTTTTTAAATATTCTACTATGCAAAATACATTATTCTCATGCATTTTTTAAATCAGCAAAATTCATGAATGGATATGGGTAATTTTATATAATCATAACAGCAACATCAAGAAGAATAAGAATAAAATTAGTTTGTAGGCTTAACATGATATACTTAGGAGTTAAATAAAATATTTGAATAAAGATACTTTTATTTATTTCTTGAATAACACAATATCAAAGGCCATGAATAGTTCCTTTGGGCTTTGTATATATGAGTCATATACTTATTGGATCATGAGAAAATTTATTCAATATTTGGGAAAAGTTAAGGAACAGCTGAAGTTTTCAGGTTAGTGATAGGCTAGAGAATAAACAAATTCAAATGAAAACATCAAACATACATAACAATTCAAGAAGCAGAGATGTCTGAAATGTTTTGTGAGGGGAATTCAAAGGAACATATATTTAGAATTTGACCACAATAGCTACCTGATGTAATGAAACTCTAGGCTGAGGTACATTTCTTTCTGAAAATAATTTTAAATCACATAAATCAATATATTATTCTCATAAGAAATTATTAAGAAATATTGCAACATTTAGGAAAAGCAAAGACTCACATAAACTGGAAAAAAAACCCATGCAAATAACATACAATTTGTTGGCTAATAACCTATGAGAACATACTCTATGTAGTTTTGTTTAACATTTCAATACTATTTTTTTTCTTGAGTTTAAGGCACTTTCTCTCAATGTAATTGTAATTCTAAAGTGCCATTTCATGCTTAATTATCTCTGAGTGGGAGTTATAGTTTGCAGTTGGCCCTCGGCTTCCTTTGTGAATCATAGCTAAGTATATTTTTCTAAGCATTTGAGTGAGGTGAATAATACTTTTTCCTATATGTTAATTAAGCTTTCTTATTTAACAACACAAGACTTCAAAATGAGTGACATATTCTTGGAAACAAGATGAAAATATATAAGGTACAACATTTGGAGAATGCTTAAATCAAGTTATTTGCAAAGGGAAAATGTTTTGTTTCTTCAGTTCTTGTCCCCAAACTGGCACCTAATTCCCACTGCTCTTTCTACCAGGTATCCACCACGTTATTACAGCATAGCTAAAAGCAAATGTTAATAAAGAATAAGAGTCCAGGGTACTGGGCTTTAGGTCTATATGTGTGTTTTATCAGCCCCCAAAGAACTTAAATTTGGCATGAAAACTGGGAAAAACTAGGATTGAATTAAACTCTCCCACCAAAAGGTTATGTTGTGAATGTTCAATACCAATTCCATTATAATTATAATTAAGCTTTCCTTCTCATTCACTTCTTAGATTCAGCTTCTTTCTAGTTCTATGTGTTCACCTGGTCTGGAACATTCTCCTTTATTTTTTTCCCTGTATCTAATCATTCACAATTTCCGCAAGAAATCTTTCTGGACTGAAGCCAATATTTATCATCTTTTATATCTATTGTCACTTGCTTCAGTGGAAATGTTAGTCAAACAGTGTAGTTAAGAGCTTGAGTTCTGAAGCCAAGTTCAACTCAAGTTCAAACCCTGACATAGGTGTTTAGTAAAGCAAATTAATTGAACAAATTAATTATGAGGGCCAGCTGGGGGCCAGATGCTGCTATAGGTGCTGAGGTATAGTTGTGAGTAAGACAGATAAGAAACCTATTCCTTGCAAGCTCACACTCTAATAGTGAAACAGAGGGTAGACATGGACACACAGACAAAAATAGTACAGATATGATAAGGTCTGTAAAAGAAGTAAGCAAATTCACATGATACAGAGTAACAGGGTGGTGGTGGGTGGGAGAGGGCTCCCAGTTCAGTTGGGGTAGGGGTCAGGAAAAGCCCTGATGAGGGGATGACATTTGAGTTGAAATCTGAAGACTGAGAAGATGTCAGCTGTGCAAGATCAGGGGGTAAAAGTACATGCCGGTCAGAGGGAAAAGCAAGTACCAATGTCTTGAGTAGGAAAGAACATTCAATGACTAGCAAGGGCAGTGTATCCAGAATGTAGAATGTAGGAGTAGGGAGCAAGAGCTGTACTTGATAAAACCGAAGACTAGTAAAGGGGTTTGAGTTTTATTCTAAAACTGAGATCAAAACAGATGACTTGGTTTAGCTGTCACACAGATTTGTAGAAAATTGAATTGAATCTAAATATTCAAAATTTATGAAATGTTCCATAAAATCTCAATATATCATGCATGTACATACATGCACTATACATGAATTATTAAAAAGCAATTGTGTTGACTCAAAACTTTTATCTATTCTGCTGCTGCTGCTGCTGCTAAGTCGCTTCAGTCATGTCCGACTCTGTGCGACCCCAGAGACGACAGCCCACCAGGCTCCCCCATCCCTGGGATTCTCCAGGCAAGAACACTGGAGTGGGTTGCCATTTCCTTCTCCAATGCATGAAAGTGAAAATGAAGTCGCTCAGTTGGGTCTGACTCTTAGTGACCCCATGGACTGCAGCCTCCCAGGCTCCTCCATCCACGGGATTTGCCAGGCAAGAGTATTGGAGTGGGTTGCCATTGGCTTCTCCTCTAGTTGAATATAAATATCCTGGCTGATGATTAGAGCAGGAAAGCTGTTTCCTTTGATGCCACACCAAGCCACAGAGGCACCAGGCGAGTCCTCTTCTACTTTGTCCATATCTATAGTCTCCTTCACATGATGATGTTGACTAGACAATAGATATGAAACATAGATTTTTGAACCTGGAACACCACAGAGATGTCAGGGTGGCTGGTATTCTAGATTTAGGCATCATAAGCATATAGATGTTTTCAAATGAGGGAATGAGATCACCCAAGGAGACAGTACACTTAGAACAGGTCCACGAAGGGAACCCTGGGTCACGCCAACATTGGAAAGTAAGTTTAGGTAAAGGAACAGGTGTCATTAAAGGAGACTGATTAGGATCATCAAGTGGCCTAAAAATGTCAGAAGAGAAAAAAACTACTTAAAAAAGGAGGACATGATAAACTGTGAGATGTAGTATAATGAAAACAGGGGCACTTCTGCTGGATTTAGCAACACGAAGGTATTGGAGACCTTGACAAAACAACTTTGACAGAAAGGTGTAGATAAAGTAGATTGGAGTGAGTGAAGGAATATGTGAGAAGTGAGGAGGTGGAGATGTGGGATGCCGTCAACTTGGAGGAGTTTTTCTGTGATGTTGGCTGTGAGGCAGCACAGAGGAATAGGGTGGTGGCTAGAAGATAAGGGATTCAAGGATTGTTTCAAAGGTTAATATTTTAGCAGATTAGTTACGCATACTAGCTAAAAGTTTTGTATCTGTTTTTCTCACCTGCCAAAGAGGTAAAAGTAACAATAAAACTTCCATTGGTTGCTGTGAGAATTAAAAGATTTTGCAAGTGAAAGACCAGCAACTGTACTTAGTGCTTCATATATTCTCAGTAAATGGTCATGGTTATTATTATCACATAGAATTCCTTTCACTTAGCACATGTACTCAAGTCACTTTCCCTTTTTCCTCTTCACTGCCCTATGTTTAAGGAGTCATCTTTATGTGATATGCTATGGACAGACAGTTTGGGGAAGAAATTAAACAGTAAATTGTTACTAGAATTAAATAACTCAATGATGTATACTAAACCCTGTTCTGCGTTATGGTTATTTATGAACCATAATATTTATGTCATAAATATGGTTATTTATGTCACATAAATATGACACAGTCCAGTCCTTTTCCTTTATTAGTGTTTGCAGGGGTCAGAGGTCCCCCAAGACTAGCCTCACTTCTCACACTAATGGGAAGTTCAGGGTCCCCAAGACCTTTCTCAAGTTGAATAATTTACTAGCAGCATTCCTTGAACTCAGGTAGCAGTGAAACTCATGTTTCCAGTTTATTAATGCAATAAAACCAAAGGATATTGACGAAAATCAGCAGAGGAAAGCGCTGTGTAGAACTGAGTCCAGGAGACACTAAGGCTTGGGGCATCAGTTGTCTTTCCCCCACAGAGTCAGGTACCGATTTCTCCCAGCAACAGTGTGTGAAAAATATACATGGAATACTGCCAACAAGGGAAGCTCATCTGAAACTTGGTGTCTGCAGTTTTTACTGAGGCCTGGTCATCACCCATGTAGCTAAGCTTAGTCTCCATTCCCTCCAGAGGTTAAGCTGAAACCATGTGGCCCAAGACCCCTCATCATACATCGAACAGTTAGCATAGATTATCAGGTTTGGCCCAAGGGCCCAAGTAAATAAAACCACTCTATAATCAAACAAGATATTCCAAGGGTTTAGAGGCTACTTCCCAGGAGCCAAAGGCAAAGGCCAAACTTCTCTTACTAACAGTTTATAAACTAATTGAGGAGATAAAATATAAAGCCATAACATTTAAATAACCAAATTATGATTTAACTCATAGTTCAAGTCAATAAAGAGTGTCATAATGCTAAGACATCTTTACAAAATCAATAGTTTCTTCAAATACTGGTTACTATTTGGGCTTCCCCCATAGCTCAGCAGTAAAGAATCTGTCTGCAATTCAGGAGACTTGTAGGAGATGTGGATTCTATCCCTGGGTCAGGAAGATCCCCTGGAGAAGGAAATGGCAACACACTCGAGTATTCTAGCCTGGGAAATCCCATGGACAGAAGAGCCTGGTGGGTTTCAGTCCACAGAGTGCAAAGAGTCAGACACAACTAAGTGACTAAACCACAACTATAGTTATTCAGAGAAAATATCTGAATCATATGACTTTGATGTGAGTTACAAGAGAGTTTTATAGAAAAAGTCCTGATACTGAGCAGGGCCCCATGGGACTCCTGAGCACAAAGACGTCCTGTGTCCCCCATTTCTTTGAATACAGGAAACAGCCTTCCTTCGGCCTCCATGACCTTCCCTGAGTCCCAGTGGGCAGAGTCAAGCAGTTGTTAATTAGGGAAAGGAGGGGATGCAGGACCAGGGAGAAACAGACAAGAGTAGCCCTGGGGCAAGGTCCTACAGACAGTGTCTCTGAGCTATTTTGCAGATACTGAAAACCCCTGCAGGTAGGAGAATTGTAATGCTGTCCACAAGCATGCAGACTCCAGACCATTTGAACCTGAAGGTTGATAAGCGCAGATTCCTACTTACCTCACCATCAACCCATCAGAAGAATGAAAACCTGTCACTGTCTTGATCCTTGTCACCTAACCCTGACCACGAGTTCTGCCTAGAAAAACCTCTTCCTATTGCCCAGGAAAGGAGGCACAGCTTTTGAAGCATGAGCCTGCCGTGTTCCTTCTTTGCCCGGGAAAGAAATAAAGCCACTAGTTCTTTCTCCTGTATAAGTGTCTCTGTGTTTGTGTTTGGCATCAGTGCACAGAGAGCCAATACTTTGGCCACCTCATGCGAAGAGGTGACTCATTGAGAAAGACTCTGATGCTGGGAGGGATTGGGGGCAGGAGGAGAAGGGGATGACAGAGGATGAGATGGCTGGATGGCATCACGGACTTGATGGACATGAGTCTGGGTGAACTCTGGAAGTTGGTGATGGACAGGGAGGCCTGGCGTGCTGCGATTCATGGGGTTGCAAAGAGTCAGACACGACTGAGCGACTGTGAACTGAACTGAGGGATAACTTCAATTTGGACTGTGAAACCAAAGGGAAAACACTTCCAGGAGGGTGAATCAGTTCAGTTCGGTCGCTCAGTGATGTCCGACTCTTTGCAACCCCATGAATTACAGCACTATCTTTCTAGGGCTACTGTAACAAATTACCTCAAACTAGGTAGCTTAAAGGGCTTCCCTCGTAGCAATTTGCTCCCGATGCAGGACACCTGGGTTCAATCCCTGGGTCAGGAAGATTTCCTGGAGAAGGGAATGACTATCCATTCCAGTATTCTTGCCTGGAGAATTTCATGGACAGAGGGGCCTGATGGATTACAGTCCCTGGGGTCACAAAGAGTCAGACATGACTGAGAAACTAACATAACAAGTACCTTAAAACAACAGAAATTTATTCTTTCACAGTTCTGGAAGCCAGAAGTCCAAAGTCAAGAAGTCAGGCTGCTGCGGCTAATAAGTCGCTTCAGTCATGTCCGACTCTGCGCGACCCCATAGACGGCAGCCCACCAGGCTCTCCCATCCCTGGGATTCTCCAGGCAAGAACACTGGAGTGGGTTGCCATTTCCTTCTCCAATGCAAGAAAGTGAAAAGTGAAAGTGAAGTCTCTCATTCGTGTCCGACTCTTCGTGACCCCATGGACTGCAGCCCACCAGGCTCCTCTGTCCATAGGATTTTCCAGGCAAGAACACTGGAGTGGGTTGCCATTTCCTCTTCCAATGTATGAAAGTGAAAAGTGAAAGTGAAGTCGTTCAGTCATATCCGACTCTGGAGACCCCATGGACTGCAGCCTCCGAGGCTCCTCTGTTCATGGGATTTTCCAGGCAAGAGTACTGGAGTGGGGTGCCATAGCCTTCTCCACAAGAAGTCAGGAGTTAGGAACAAAATCAAGGAGCTCCTGGTAGTGACTCTGAAGGAGAAGCCATCCCATGTCTCTTCCTAGTTTCAGGGAATGCCAGCAGTTTGGGGCATTCTTTTTCTTGTAATGCATCACTGATATATCTATCCCATCATCACATGTGCCTCTCCTTTTATGGGTTCTTCTCATCGATGTGCTTCTATTTTATTTTCTTATAAGGACATTAGTCATTGGATTGGAGTCCATTTTGATATGGTAAGATTTATGACCTCATTTTATTTATTTATTTATTCCTTTTTTTTAAAATTTTATTTTGTTTAACTTTACAATATTGTATTGCTTTTGCCATACATCAAGATGGATCCACCACAAGTATACATGAGTTCCCCATCCTGAACCCTCCTCCCTCCTCTCTCCCCATACCATCCCTCTGGGTCGTCCCAGTGCACCAGCCCCAGGCATCTGTTATCAGGCATCGTACCTAGACTGGTGACTCATTTCAGATATGATATTATACATATTTCAATGCTATTCTCCCAAATCATCCCACCCTCTCCCGTTCCCAGAGTCCAAAAGTCTGTTCTATACATCAGTGTCTCTTCTGCTGTCTCGTAAACAGGGTTATTGTTACCATCTTTCTAAATTCCATATATATGCCTTAGTATACTGTATTTGTGTTTTTCTTTCTGGCTTACTTCACTCCATATAATAGGCTCCAGTTCCATCCACCTCTTTAGAACTGATTCAAATGTATTTTTTTTAATGGCTGAGTAATACTCTATTGTGTATATGTACCACTGCTTTCTTATCCATTCATCTGTGGATGGACATCTAGGTTGCTTCCAAGTCCTGGTTATTGTAAACAGTGCTGCTATGAACATTGGGGTACACTACACGTGTCTCTTTCAATTCTGGTTTTCTCAGTGTGTATGCCCAGCAGTGGGATTGCTGGATCATAAGGCAGTTCTATTCCCAGTTTTTTAAGGAATCTCCATAGTGGCTGCACTAGTTTGCATTCCCACCAACAGTGTAAGAGGGTTCCCTTTTCTCCACACCCTCTCCAGCATTTATTGCTTGTAGACTTTTGGATAGCAGCCATTCTGACTGGCGTGAAATGGTACGTCATAGTGGTTTTAATTTGCATTTCTCTGATAATGAGTGATGTTGAGCATCTTTTCATGTGTTTGTTAGCTATCTGTATGTCTTCTTTGGAGAAATTTCTATTTAGTTCTTTGGCCCATTTTTTGATTGGGTCATTTATTTTTCTGGAATTGAGCTGCAAAAGTTGCTTGTATATTTTTGAGATTAGTTGTTTGTCTGTTGCTTCATTTGTTATTATTTTCTCCCATTCTGAAGGCTGTCTTTTCACCTTGCTTATAGTTTCCTTTGTTGTGCAGAAGCTTTTAAGTTTAATTAGGTCCCATTTGTTTATTTTTGATTTTATTTCCAATATTCTGGGAGGTGGGTAATAGAGGATCCTGCTGTGATGTATGTCAGAGAGTGTTTTGCCTATGTTTTCCTCTAGGAGTTTTATGGTTTCTGGTCTTACATTTAGATCTTTAAACCATTTTGAATTTATTTTTGTGTATGGTGTTAGAAAGTGCTCTAGTTTCATTCTTTTACAAGTGTTTGACCAGTTTTCCCAGCACCACTTGTTAAAGAGATTGTCTTTAATCCATTGAATATTCTTGCCTCCTTTGTCAAAGATAAGGTGTCCATAGGTGTGTGGATTTATCTCTGGGCTTTCTATTTTGTTCCATTGATCTATATTTCTGTCTTTGTGCCAGTACCATACTGTCTTGATGACTGTGGCTTTGTAGTAGAGCCTGAAGTCAGGCAGGTTGATTCCTCCAGTTCCATTCTTCTTTCTCAAGATAGCTTTGGCTATTCGAGGTTTTTTGTATTTCCATACAAATTGTGAAATTATTTGTTCTAGCTCTGTGGAGAATACTGTTGGTAGTTTGATGGGGATTGCATTGAATCTATAAATTGCTTTGGGTAGTATACTCATTTTCACTATATTGATTCTTCCAATCCATGAACATGGTATATTTCTCCATCTATTAGTGTCCCCTTTGATTTCTTTCACCAGTGTTTTATAGTTTTCTATATATATAGGTCTTTAATTTCTTTAGGGAGATATATTCCTAAGTATTTTATTCTTTTCATTGCAATGGTGAATGAAATTGTTTCCTAAATTTCTCTTTCTATTTTCTCATTATTAGTGTACAGGAATGCAAGGGATTTCTGTGTGTTGATTTTATATCCTGCAACTTTACTATATTCATTGATTAGTTCTAGTAATTTTCTGGTGGAGTCTTTAGGGTTTTCTACATAGAGGATCATGTCATCTGCAAACAGTGAGAGTTTTACTTCTTCTTTTCCAATTTGGATTCCTTTTATTTCTTTTTCTGCTCTGATTGCTGTGGCCAAAACTTCCAAAACTATGTTGAATAGTAATGGTGAAAGTAGGCATCCTTGTCTTGTTCCTGACTTTAGAGGAAATGCTTTCAATTTTTCACCATTGAGGATAATGTTTGCTGTGGGTTTGTATGACCTCATTTTAACTAACTAAATCTGCAAATACCTTACTTCCAAATAAAGTCTCAATCTGAAGTTCTATGGCAACAGGGATTTGGGAGGAAACCATTCTATCCAGTATAGGTAGCCTGGAAAAAAATATTGTGTAAAGCACTTTGTAGCTTACAAAAAAATCTTACAAAGGCATGAGCAATACTTGAATATTTTTTAAACATAATTCACTTAGCAAGGTATTTCACACTTTTTAAATTTCTTTTTCCCAAACACTAGAATACTTCTTTCACTGCCAAATACAACAGCCCTCAAGAGTAGAATACGTGTGTGGTAGAAGTGGAGTAAGGGTGTCCTCTATCTGATTTCAGAGACTTGAACAATTTGGTTAAAGCAAGGGCAGCTACAATTCATGGGGCAACATCCTTGGCTAGGAAGTGTAGGTGTCAAATCTTTAGAGAAGGAGAAAAGGGGCGAGGTGGAGAGGGCATGTGAAAAGCTTCGTCTATACTATCTGAATGCTTTATTATTTTATTTTCCTTCTATTTTCATTGATAAAACAGCTTTTCTCAAAGTTTAACTTGCTGAATTACTGCCTCATAAGCATCTGTGGTCTTTGTTAAAAGGATAAGTTCCTGGATCCTATTTCAGACCTACTGAATGAGAATGTCTGTGGGGAATTCCTGCATCCCCCCCACAGACATTCTGGACAGTCTCTCCAAGTGGTTCTTAAACATAATAACATTTAAGAATCTACTTTTTCTATGATCCAATGGTTGTTGGCAATTTGGTCTCTGGTTCTTCTGTCTTTTCTAAACCCAGCTTATACATCTGGAATTTCTCAGTTAATGTACTATTGAAGCCTATTTTAAAGGATAGCATTTCCTTACTAGCATGTGAAATGAATGCAATTGCATGGTAGTTAGAACATTCTTTGGTGTTGCCTTTCTTTGGGATTGGAATGAAGATTGACCTTTTCCTGTCCAGTGGCCAGTGAAGAGTTTTTTAAATTTGCTGGCATGTTGAGTGCAACACTTTAACAGCATCATCTTTTAGGATTTGAAACAGCTCAGGTGGAATTCCGTCATCTCCACTAGCTTTGTTCATAGTAATGCTTCATAAGATCCACTTGACTTCACTCTGCAGGATGTCTGGTTCTAGGTGTGTGACCACACCTTTGTGGTTATCCAGCTCATTAAGACTTTTTTTTTGTATAGTTTTTCTGTGTATTCTTGTCACCTCTTCTTAATCTTTCCTGCTTCTGTTAGGTCCATACCATTTTTGTCCTTTATTGTGCCCATCTTTGCATGAAGTGTTGCCTTAGGATCTCTAATTTTCTTGAAGAGATCTCTAGTCTTTTCATTCTATTGTTTTTCTCTATTTCTTTGTGTTTTTCACTTAAGAGCGCTTTCTTATTATCTCCTTGATATTCTCTGGAACTTGGATTAAGTTGAGTATAACTTTCCCTTTCTCCTTTACTTTTCATTTTTCTTTTCTCAGCTATTTTTAAGGCTTCCTCAGACAAATAGGAGAAGGAAATGGCACCCCACTCCAGTACTCTTGCCTGAAAAATCCCATGGATGGAGGGGCCTGGTGGGCTGCAGTCCATGGGGTCGCTAGGAGTCAGACATGACTGAGCAACTTCACTTTATTTTTTCACTTTCATGCATTGGAGAAGGAAATGGCAACCCACTCCAGTGTTCTTGCCTGGAGAATCCCAGAGACGGGGAGCCTGGTGGACTGCCCTCTATGGGGTCGCACAGAGTCGGACATGACTGAAGTGACTTAGCAGCAGCAGCAGCAGCAGACAAACACTTTGCCTTCTTGCATTTCTTGGGGATGATTTTGGTCACCACCTCCTGCACAGTGTTACGAACCTCTGTCCATAGTTCTTCAGGCACTCTGGCTACCACATCTAATCTCTTGAATCTGTTTGTCACTTCCACTGCATAATCATAAGGGATTTGATTTAGGTTATACTTGAATGGTCTAGTGGTTTTTCCTAGTTTATTCAATTTGAGCCTGAATTTTGCAAAAAGGAGCCGATAATCTGAGCAACAGTCAGATGCAGCTGTAGTTTTTGCTGACTGTATAGAGCATCTCCATTTTTTGCTGCAAAAAACATAATCAATTTGATTTCAGTACTGACCATCTGGTGATGTCCCTGTGTAGAGTCACCTCTTATGTTGTTTGAAAGGGTGCTTGCTATGACCAGTGTGTTCTCTTAGCAAAACTCTGTTATCCTTTGCTCTGCTTCATTTATACTCAAAGACCAAACTTGACTGTTATTCCAGGTATCTCTTGACTTCCTACTTTTGTATTCCAGTCCCCTATGATGAAAATGACAGCTTTTTTGGGTGCTAGTTCTATAAGGTCTTATAGGTCATCATAGAATTGTTCAACTTCATCTCCTTTGGCATTAGCAGTTGGGACGTAGACTTGGATTACTGTGATATTGAATGGTTTACCTTGGAAATGAATGGAGATCATTCTGTCATTTTTGAGATCACACCCAAATACTGCATTTCAGACGTTTTTGTGGACTATGAGGGCTACTCCATTTTTTCTAATGGATTCCTGTCAACAGAGTAGATATAAGGGTTATCTGAATTCACCCATTTTAGTTCACTGCTTCCTAGAATGTCAATGTTCTCTCTTGCCATCTCCTGCTTGACCATGTCCAATTTACCTTGATTCATGGACCTAACAGTCCAGGTACCTATGCGATATTGTTCTTTACAGCATTGGGGTTTACTTTTCCCACCAGACATTTTCTTCCTGAAGCTATTTCTCCACTCTTCCCCAGTAGCATATTGGACACCTACCAACCTGGGGGCTTTTATCTTCCAGTGTCATATATTTTTGGATTTTCATACTGTTCATGGGGTTCTTGAGGTAGGAATACTGAAGTTGTTTGCCATTCCATTCTTCAGTGGACCATGTTTTGTCAGAACTCTTCACCATGACCCATCCTGAGTGGCCCTTCGTGACATGGCTCATAACTTCATTGAGTTACACAAGGCTATGTCCATGTGATCATTTCTGTTAACTTTCTGTGACTGCAGTTTTTCTGTGGAAAATTCTCAAAGAGATGGCAATACCAGACCACCTTACCTGTGTCCTGAAAAACCTGTATGAAGGTCAAGAAGCAACAGAACTGGACATGGATCAGCAGACTGGTTCAAAATTGGAACAGGAGTAAAACAAAGCTGTATACTGTCATCCTATTAACTTAACCTATATTCCAAGTACATCATGTGAAATGCCAGGCTGGATGAATCACAAACTGGAGTCAATATTGCCAGGAAAAATATCAATAACCTCAGACATGCAGATGATACCATTCTAATGGCAGAGAGTGAAGAGGAACCAAAGAGTCTCTTGATGAAGGTGAAAGCAGACAGTGAAAAAGCTGGCTTAAACTTAACATTCAAAAAACTAAGATTGTGGCCTCAGGTCCAATAACTTCTTGGCAAGTAGATGGGAAAAATATAGAAACAGTGACAGACTTCATTTTCTTGGGTTCTAAAATCACTGTGGATACTAACTGCAGCCATGAAATTAAAAGACATTTGTCCCTTGGAAGAAGAGCTATGACAAACTTAGACAGAGGTACTAAAAAACAGATACATAACTTTGCCAGCAAAGGTCTGTTTAGACACAGCTCTGGTTTTTCCAGTAGTCATGTACGGATATGAGAGTTGGACCATACAGAAGGCTGAGTAACAAAGAATTGATGCTTTCGAACTGTGGTGCTGGAGAAGAATCTTGAGAGTCCCTTGAACAACAAGGAGATCAAACCAGTCAATCCTAAAAGAAATCAACCCTAATACTCACTGGAAGGACTGATGTTGAAGCTGAAGCTTCAATACTTTGGCCACCAGGTGTGAAGAGCTGACTCATTGGAAAAGACCCTGATGCTGGGAAAGATTGAGGGTAAAAGGAGAAGGATACACCAGAAGATGAGACGGTTGGATGGCATCACTGATTCAATGGACATGAGTTGGAGCAAACTCTGGGAAATAGTGAAGGACAGGGAAGCCTGGCATGCTGCAGTTCACAGGGTCACCAAGAGTTGGACACGACTTTGGGAATGAACAAAAACAACAAAGAACTCATTATATTACAGTTTAGTTTGGACTTAAAGTGCACATAATTTTAGGAAGATTAAAGGCATACTATTTCATGAATCAGTTTTATTAGCACAATGGAGATTATGATTTTGGAGTGTGTGAATTCCTTAGCTCCAAATTATTGGAGTTCAAGTCAAGCCTTGGCAGAATCCCACGTGAGGCTGAATGTAGGCAGAGAATCTCTAGTTGTCTGGACAGAGGAGAACTAGGATGTGCAATGAGAAAAACAAAAAAAGAACTAGAAACGCCAAAGGAAACCTCTGCCTAAACAACAGCTTTATATAAAGGCAGATATGTGCCTGAGAAGGAATTACTTTTCCTCTGTATATTAATTAGGCTTCTGTGAGCTAACAATTTTGCCTTTTAGAAGAATTTGGACTATATATATATATTCTAAATGTATTTCAAATGTATATATCCCGGATGGCTCAGATAGTAAATAATCTGCCTGCAATTCAGGAGACCCAGGTTCAATTCCTGTGTTGGGAAGATCCCCTGGAGAAGGGAATGCAACCCACTCCAACATTCTTGCCTGGAGAATCCCATGGACAGAGGACCCTGGTGGACTTTAGTCCATGGGGTCACACAGTTGGATATAACTGAGTGACTAACACACACAGACACATACCCACACCCCGCCCCCTCCACACATATACACACTCCTCAAAGTCTAATATTGAACTGCGAGGAAAGAGCATAGCATTTGTGTTGTTTGCACCATCCTATAATACCTTTGCTAAGATAAATTCTGGAACAAATTTGTAGTCCTTTTGAGAAAGTGTAACTTACTTGAAGCTATTTAGGATTTTTAAAATAGTGAAAATATTTTTTTTGAATCAATATTTGAAATTCAGTATTTGAAGAAGATAGTGTTGCTTTCAGGTTCATGGTAAGAGTGATTTCCTTAGGTTGGAAGTAGAATTATTGTCATTTTCAGAATATTGATGGCCAATGGAGAGAAAGTCTGGAGTATCTGAACTTCAGGAAGTTTTAGAAAAACCCAAAGAATTCTCTTCCTGAGTCTCAGGAAGAATAATGATAACTGACTTGGAAAGATAAAATGGATTGTTTAAGATAATATATTCAGTTTCATAATTTGTTAGATAATTGATCAAGTTCTGGAACTGCGGTGATTTTTTTTCCTATTCAATTGAATTTTTATGCCATTGTACTAGGAGAATTGAGTGCAAAACAAATAAGAAAGGCAACTTTGAAGAGTCTCATCTTCATCATAAATTTATTACACTTAGATAAAAAGAACTTCTTCTAACTCAACCAAGGATTTCAAAGATTTTTTGCTTCTCAGGGCAAAGAAAAGAGAAAAACTTGGTATGTAAAGTGTTTTACTTATTAGAGAACTTATTATATTAGCATTTGATTAGTCTTAATGTCTAATTTCTACCGTAGGGTAAAAAAAAAAAGAAAGGTAAACTAAGACTGTATTTAAAAGACAGTATGTTTATTACTGTCATAATCAATACTTCTTCAGCATTATAAAGCTCATCAGTAAAACTATCAATGTTTCTTCTTCACATTTTATGATTCCTTTTCATTCTGCTTTTGAACATTAACATGCCAAGAAAACTGAAGTTTTCACTAATGAAATCTGGTCAAGTAGAATCAGCACCAGATGAAGAGTTTACATACACAATGAGGGCTTGACTTTCATCGGAAAGTAACACATGCAGAAAAGCCTGAAAGTTGTGGAGTCACTAGGATGAAGGGTGGATTCAAATTTTGAATCCTCCACTTGCCTGGGGGAATGACCCTGGGCAAATAACTTCTCTAAGCTTCAGAGGACATACCCCTCATCCAAGGTAAGGAGCAGCAGCTGTGCTTTGCTGGAGCAGCCGTCAAGAGATACCCCATGTCCAAGTAAGAAAACCCAAATAAGAGAGTACGTGTTGTGAGATGACATCAGAGGGCAGACACACTGAAACCATAATAACAGAAAACTAGCCAATCTGATCACACAGCCCACTGCTGCTGCTGCTACTGCTGCTAAGTCACTCAGTCACGTCCAACTCTGTGTGACCCCATAGACGGCAGCCCACCAGGCTCCCCCGTCCCTGGGATTCTCCAGGCAAGAACACTGGAGTGGGTTGCCAGTTCCTTCTCCAATGCATGAAAGTGAAAAGTGACAGTGAAGTTGCGCAGTCATGTCCGACTCTTCGCGACCCCATGGACTGAAGCCTACCAGGCTCCTCTGTCCATGGGATTTCCCAGGCAAGAGTACTGGAGTGGGTCTCCATACTCAATGAAACCAAGCCATGACGTGTGGGGCCACCCAAGACAGACAGGTCATGGTGGAGAGGTCTGACAGAATGTGGTGCACTGGAGAAGGGAATGGCAAACCACTTCAGTATTCTTGCCTTGAGAACCCCATGAACAGTATGAAAATGTAAAAGATAAGACCCTGAAAGATGAACTCCCCAAGTCGGTAGGTGCCCATTATGCTGTTGGAGATCAGTGGAGAAATAACTCCAGAAAGAATAAAGGGATAGAGCCAAAGCAAAAATAATACCCAGTTGTGGATGTGACTGGTGACAGAAGCAAGGTCCGATGCTGTAAAGAGCAATATTGCATAGGAACCTGGAATGTTAGGCTCATGAATCAAGGCAAATCAAAAGTGGTCAAACAGAACATGGCAAGAGTGAACGTCGACATTTCAGGAATCAGCAAACTAAGATGGATTGGAAGGGGTGAATTTAACTCAGATGACCATTATATCTACTACTGTAGGCAGGAATCCCTTAGAAGAAATGGAATAGTCATCATGGCCAACAAAAGTCTGAAATTCAGTTCTTGGATGCAATCTCAAAAATGACAGAATGATCTCTATTTATTTCCAAGGCAAACCATTCAATATCATGGTAATCCAAGTCTATGCCCCAACCAGTAACACTGAAGAAGCTGATGTTGAACAGTTTTATAAAGACCTACAAGACCTTTTAGAACTAACACCCAAAAAAGATGTCCTTTTCATTATAGGGGACTGGAATGCAAAGTAGGAAGTCAAGAAACACCTGGAGTAACAGGCAAATTTGGCTTTGGAGTACAGAATGAAGCAGGGCAAAGGCTAATAGAGTTTTGCCAAGAGAATGCTCTGGTCACAGCAAACACCCTCTTCCAAAAACAAAAGAGAAGATGCTACACATGGATATCACCAGATGGTCAACACCAAAATCAGATTGATTATATTCTTTGCAGCCAAAGATGGAGAAGCTCTATACAGGCAGCAAAAACAAGACTGGGAGCTGACTGTGGCTCAGATCATGAATTCCTTACTACCAAATTCAGACTTAAATTGAAGAGAGTAGGGAAAACCACTAGACCATTCAGGTATGACCTAAATCAAATCCCTTATGACTATACAGTAGAAGTGAGAAATAAATTTAAGAGACTAGATCTGATAGATAGAGTGCCTGATGAACTATGGACGGAGGTTCATGACATTGTACAGGAGATGGGGATTAAGACCATCCCCAAGGAAAGGAAATGCAAGAAAGCAAAATGGCTGTCTGAGGATACCTTAAAAATAGCTGTGAAAAGAAGAGAAGTGAAAAGCAAAGGAGAAAAGGAAAGATATAAGCATCTGAATGCAGAGTTCCAAAAAATAGCAAGGATAGATATAAAAGCCTTCCTCAGTGATCACTGCAAAGAAATAGAGGAAAACAACAGCATGGGAAAGACTAGAGACCTCTTCAAGAAAATTAGAGATATCAAGGGAACATTTCATGCAAAGATGGGCTCGATAAAGGACAGAAATGGTATGGACCTAACAGAAGCAGAAGATATTAAGAAGAGGTGGAAAGAATACACAGAAGAACTGTACAAAAAATATCTTCACAACCAAGATAATCACGATGGAGTGATCACTGACCTAGAGCCAGGCATCCTGGAATGTGAAGTCAAGTGGGCCTTAGAAAGCATCACTACAAACAAAGATAGTGGAGGTGATGGAATTCCAGTGGAGCTATTCCAAATCCTGAAAGATGATTTTGTGAAAGTGCTGCACTCAATATGCCAGCAAATTTGGAAAACTCAGCAGTGGCCACAGGACTGGAAAAGGTCAGTTTTTATTTCAATCCCAAAGAAAGGCAATGCCAAAGAAAGCTCAAACTACTACACAATTGCACTCATCTCACATGCTAGTAAAGTAATGCTCAAAATTCTCCAAGCCAGGCTTCAGCAATACATTATCTGTGAACTTCCTGATGTTCAAGCTGGTTTTACAAAAGGCAGAGGAACCATAGAGATCAAATTGCCAACATCCGCTGGATCATGGAAAAAGCAAGAGAGTTTCAGAAAAACATCTATTTCTGCTTTATTGACTATGCCAAAGTCTTTGACTGTGTGGATCACAATAAACTGTGGAAAATCCTGAAAGAGATGGGACTACCAGACCATCTGATCTACCTCTTGAGAAATCTGTATGCAGGTCAGGAAGCAACAGTTAGAACTGGACATGGAACAGCAGACTGGTTCCAAATTGGAAAAGGAGTACGTCAAGGCTGTATACTGTCACCTGCTTATTTAATTTCTATGCAGAGTACATGATGAGAAATGCTGGGCTGGAAGAAGCACAAGCTGGAATCAAGATTGCCAGGAGAAATAGCAATAATCTCAGATATGCAGAGGACGCTACCGTTATGGCAGAAAGTGAAGAGGAACCAAAAAACCTCTTGATGAAAGTGAAAGTGGAGAGTGAAAAAGGTGACTTAAAGCTCAACATTCAGAAAACAAAGATCATGGCATCTGGTCCCATCACTTCATGGGAAATAGATGGGGTAACAATGGAAACAATGTCAGATTCTATTTTGGGGGGCTCCAAAATCACAGTAGATGGTGACTGCAGCCATGAATTTGAAAGACGCTTACTCCTTGGAAGGAAAGTTATGACCAACCTAGATAGCATATTCAAAAGCAGAGAGATTATTTTGCCAACAAAGGTCCATCTAGTGAAGGCTATTGTTTTTGCAGTGGTCATGTATGGATTGAGAGTTGAACTGTGAAGAAAGCTGAGTGCCAAAGAATTGACGCTTTTGAACTGTGGTGTTGGAGAAGACCCTTGAGAGTCCCTTGGCCTACAAGGAGATCCAACCAGTCCATCCTAAAGGAGATCAGTCCTGGGTGTTCATTTGAAGAACTGATGCTGAAGCTGAACTCCAGTACTTTGGCCACCTCATGTGAAGAGTTGACTCATTGGAAAAGGCTGTGATGCTGGGAGAGATTGGGGGCAGGAGGAGAAGGGGACGACAGAGGATGAGATGGCTAGATGGCATCACTGACTTGATGGACATCAGTTTGCCTGAACTCCGGGAGTTGGTGATGGACACGGAGGCCTGGCATGTTGGGTTTCATGGGATCGCAAAGAGTCAAACACAACTGAGCAACTGAACCGAACTGAACTGAACAAAGGCATAAAATACTTATGAATAAATTTAATCAAGGAGATAAAAGAACTGTACACTGAAAGCTATAATACACTTATAAAAGAAACTGGAGGAAACAGCAATAAATGGAAAGATATTTTATGCTCACAGATGAGAATATTACTAAAATGTCCACACTACCCAAAACAAACTACAGATTCAATGAAATCCCTATCAAAGTCCAAAGGCACTTTCACAGAAACAGAACAATCCTAAAATTTGTATGGAAACACAAAAAAACCCTCAGATAGCCAAAGCAATCTTGAGAAAGAAAACAATAAGATGCTGGAAGCATCATGAGCCCTTATGTCAAACTCTGTTACAAAATTATAGTAATTAAAACAGTAGGGTATCAGAATAAAAACAGATTTAGATTAATGGAACAGAGTAGAAAACCCAGGGAAAAAACACACACATATATGATATGGTCAATTTATGATGAAGAGTTGATATATAAGTATGGTTTTTGTTTGTACTTCCTTGATGATTAGTGATGTTGAACACCTTTTCAGTAGCTGTTTGCCATTTTTATATCTTCTTTGAAAAATTAAAACATAAAAATCCTAGAAGAAAACATAGGTGGTAAGCTCCCTGATATTGGTATTTGTAATGATTTTTTTTTTCAATTTGACACAAAAGCAAAAATAAACAATGAGATTACATGAAACTAAATAGTTTCTGTACAACAAAGGAAACCTCAATAAAATGAGAAGGTAACCTACAAAAATATTTGTAGAAAATATCTGCCAATCATGTATCTGAGAGATGATATCTGCAAATCATATCTGATGAGTAGTTAATATCCAAAATATATAAAGAATTCACACAACCCAATAATAGAAAGTGAGCAATACAATTATGAAATAGAGGATCTGAATAAATATTTTAAAGAAGATATACAAATAGCCAACATGTATTGAAAAGGTGCTCAACATCACTAATCATCAAGGAAGTGCAAATCAAAAGCACACTAACATATCAGGTCATACCTGCTAGAATGGTTATTATCAAAAAGACAAGACATAGTGTTGACGAGGATGTGGAGAAAAGGCAACATTAGTGCACTGTTGGTGGGAATGTAAATTGGTGCAACCACTATGAAAAACATTATCAGATCAGATCAGATCAGTCACTGAGTCATGTCCGACTCTTTGCGACCCCATGAATCGCAGCACGCCAGGCCTCCCTGTCCATCACCAACTCCTGGAGGTCACTCAGACTCACATTCATCGAGTCAGTGATGTCATCCAGCCATCTCATCCTCTGTCGTCCCCTTCTCCTCCTGCCCCCAATCCCTCCCAGCATCAGAGTCTTCTCCAATGAGTCAACTCTTTGCATGAGGTGGCCAAAATACTGGAGTTTCAGCTTTAGCATCATTCCTTCCAAAGAAATCCCAGGGCTGAAAAACATTATAGAGGTTCCTCAAAATATTAAAAATTGACAGTGAAATGAGTCATATAGTGTGCTAAGTTGCTTCAGTCTCGTCCAACTCTTTGCAATCCTATGGACTATAGACTGCTAGGTTTCTCTGTCCATGGGATTTTCTAGGCATGAATACTGGAGTGGGTTGCCATAACCCTCTTCACAGTTAATAATACTGTATTATATACTTGAAAGTTGCTAAGAGAGTAGATCTTAAAAATTCTTACCATGAGAAAATATTTATAACTAGTTATGGTGATAAATTTATTTCATGGCTACAGTCACCATCTGCAGTGATTTTAGGAAAGTTATGACCAACCTAGATAGCATATTCAAAAGCAGAGACATCACTTTGCCAACAAAGGTTCGCCTAGTCAAGGCTATGGTCTTTCCTGTGGTCATGTATGGATGTGAGAGCTGGACTGTGAAGAAGGCTGAGCGCCGAAGAATTGATGCTTTTGAACTGTGGTGTTGGAGAAGACTCTTGAGAGTCCCTTGGACTGCAAGGGGATCCAACCAGTCCATTCTGAAGGAGATCAGCCCTGGGATTTCTTTGGAAGGAATGATGCTAAAGCTGAAACTCCAGTATTTTGGCCACCTCATGCGAAGAGTTGATTCATTGGAGAAGACTCTGATGCTGGGAGGGATTGGGGGCAGGAGGAGAAGGGGACGACGGAGGATGAGATGGCTGGATGGCATCACTGACTCGATGGACGTGGGTCTGGGTGAACTCCGGGAGTTGGTGATGGACAGGGAGGCCCGGCGTGCTGCAGTTCATGGGGTCACAAAGAGTTGGACACGACTGAGCGACTGATCTGATCTGATCTGATCTGATGGTGATAAATCTTAACTAGTCTTATTGCAGTGATCATTTTGTAAAATATACAAATACCAAATCATTTATTGCCCACCTGAAATTAAGAAAATGCTATGTGTCAATTATACCTCAATACGGAGAAGGCAATGGCACCCCACTCCAGTACTCTTGCCTGGAAAATCCCATGGACGGAGGAGCCTGGAAGGCTGCAGTCCATGGGGTGGCTAAGAGTCGGACACGACTGAAGCGACTTAGCAGCAGCAGCAGCAGTTATAAATACTTTAGTCGTGTCCGACTCTGTGCGACCCCATAGATGGCAGCCCACCAGGCTCCCCTGTCCCTGGGATTCTCCAGGCAAGGACACTGGAGTGGGTTGCCAGTTCCTTCTCCAATGCATGAAAGTGAAAAGTGAAAGTGAAGTCGCTCAGTTGTGTCCGACTCTTAGCGACCCCATGGACTGCAGCCCAACAGGCTCCTCCGTCCGTGGGATTTCCAGGCAAGAGTACTGGAGTGGGGTGCCACTGCCTTCTCCCAGCAGTAGCAGTATACCTCAATAATAATATACCTCAATAATAATATAAAAAAACTTAAAGTAGTTTCTGAAATATGTCTACTTATATAATAGGCACTTAATAAATATTTACTCCCTCCTCTCTTTTCAATTCTTGAGCACCTTGCTCAAACTGAAATACCAGCTCTCATGGGCATTACAAACATCTGAAGGCTACAAACTGACCAGAATTTGTTGGTGCCTATACTAAGGATAATGAGGAGCCTACAGGGATACTTCTCAATAAACCAGCAGCAACAACAAAATGATAGAAAAGGAAATCATCATTTGATCATTTGTGATTAAACACACAGATGGAAAAAAATATCCAATATTTACTGAGGATAAGTATGGTCTTGAACATTTTACTTATTCATTTAATTCCTATGTCAACCTTATGAAATGAAATCAATAATCCTTTATAGAAAGGGAAATTGAAGTTCGGAAAGCAGATGTAACTTTCCTAAGGCCACATATAGTATATAGCAGTAAAGGAACAACACACTGATATTTGATATAACTTTGTCTAACTCAGTGACTCACTCTGGTGAATATCAATAAGCTGTTATTCATCTCAAAGAATGGCAAGATTAGACTCTCTGACTCATGAATCATCCTCCAATCTATGGCAAGCACAGAAATCTAAAGGGATATAGACATTATAACAGAGTAGTAAAAACATAAAGTTTACAGTCAGTTACTTGTGGGTTTGATTTCTGTCTCTGCCACTTATTATTATTGATGTGTCATTGGGAAAATTATGAAACTTCTAAAGCTTCACTTCCTCATCCAAAAATGGAGCTAATAATTGTCCTACTTCATAGAGTTGTTTAAGGATTATCTGAAATAATGGCTGTAAAATACTTAATATGGTTCCTGGCATGTAATTATGAATTTATTTTTAGTTGTAATAAGACACTGTAGTCTTGAAGTGTTTCACAAAGTTTGAATTAATAACATCTTGCATCAGAATCCCTCAAGATCTTATTAAATAAGAAGGTTTCTGGGCCTCATGAGTCAGAGTACTTGGGCAGTGGAAATCTGCTTTTTAACAAGTGGCCCAGACACAGTTGAAATTAGTTACTGGTGCTCTCCATCATTCATTCACTCCTCTCCTAGTAACCACAGATGGATTTCCAGTTGAGAGATTACACTTGCCCTTCATTCTACTCTTATTTCTCAGGTAGAGTATCTGATCTCTCACTGGCACCTGATTGATATTCCCCTGGCTACAAAGGAGTCCCAGTATGTCCCAATCAGAATTGATGTGATCTATTTGGGCTTTTCCTGGAATACTAGGACAAAGATCTCTCTTGTTGGATATGGACCTGAAAGGATGTAGCTTTGGAAAGGCTGGCAGCCACTTTGTGACCATGATGCAAGGTGGCTGTCTAAGAGTAGAGCCAGAGGAAGCAGAGACAAAAGATGGAGACAGAAGTCTCATGTCAAATTGTGTCATTTGAGCCTCTTGGACTAGCTACACCTAAAGCCAGACTGACTCCTACACTTCTTAGTTGTAGAACAAACAGAACCTCTTTTTTCATTAGATCATTATGTACTATGTGTGTTTTTATTACTTGTCACTAAAGGCTATAACAAATCAGATAATGCATGTGCAATTCTTTTGCCAAATGCACACTAGCTAGGTCTTAATTCCACCCCTTGCATTCCATACATTGGATTAGACCACATGTGGCCCTTCAGGATTCTTTTTTGTCTAAGGATGAGACAAGGTAAGCAGCCTCCTAGATTTCTCTCCTCTAAATTGACACCTGGATATTGGCCTTCTAAGGCATGCAAAATATGTCCAAGAATACTTTATCTAACTTTGATGCTTTGACTAAAACTTGGTTCTACTAGCCAGAAGTTTCAAATTGAAATATCTAAAGAGTCCAGGAAGAAAAAAAAAAATGATTAACTAAAACAGGAAGGAAAACATCAAGGCTAACCTGATATTAAATGCCCAGCCTCATTTCAAACATGAATATGGGCAACAGAGAGACTACAGAGTTCTTGTGTTCTTGCCTCTTTTAAAGGGAGCATCTGCTACTCAGCTCCAGCCAAAAGTTGCTATGGGAGAAATGCAGACCCACGATAACCAGAGCAGTCAGGCATCCTGAATTTTATATGAAGTCTTCTGAATTTTAAACATTAACAACTGGTTCAGTTTTTTGAAACAGGCTGACACAGTGAGGACCAAACACTCTGTACACTTGGGCACCTTGTCATCTCCATGTAGACCTCCCAAGGGTGACAGCGGGGAGAGTTACTGGGGATACTATCACAAATGGGAGATTGTTCCAGGCCACTGTACAAATACCTGAAAAAGAAGAACAAGAAAAGAGACGTAACCAAAATGACAATGGAAGAGAAATATCTTCATTTCCTCCATGGACTAGCTTTAGACTAGCTTGGTGACTGTGGACTCATTATGAGTGTATTATGCTCTTAACTCATATGAGATCTTCCTCCTCTCAGGGTACAGGAAGCCTCTGCTTTGTTTTGGTATTTATTTATTTCTCTCTCTCCCTTTTTATGGTGAAAGAGAAATATTTATTCTTTTTAGCCCTTCAATTCTAAATCACCATTACTAGTAAAAAAATGATTTAATACAAATTTTAGAGTATGCATTGATTATAATACAATTTCCAATTAGAAAAAAAAATTAAATATGAAAAGGAAGTGCTGCTTGCAGTTGAGGAGATGAATGATTGATTTTGTCTTGTTTTGTTGTGTTTTTCTTCCAGTTTTTATTGAGATATGATTGACATAGAGCACTGAATAAAGTGTACAGCATAATGATTTGACTTATATACATCATGAGATGATGATCACAATAAGTTTAGTGAACATCCATCATCTCAAAGAGATGAAAAATAAAAGAGCAAGAAGAAAATCCTTTCCTTGTGGTAAGGATTTTTAGGATTTACTTTCTTAACAACTGTCATATATAACATATAGTTAATTATATTAATCATGTTGTATATTACATTCCTAGTACTTATTTACCTTATGTTGGAAGTTTCTACCTTTTGACCACAGGAAACCTTTATGTTTTTCCCAGAAATTAGGTTGTGTTGCTAACAGTCTCCATGCACCCATTTTCTTACTTTTCTCTTTGTAAAGCTGGTAGGGTCTCTGGTTTCTTTCTCTTCAGCCTGTGATCAGCCAGACATCTGGCCCCAAGCATGTACTGAATTAACCTTATAATCCCAAGGAGGAACGTTGACTGACTAATTTATGAATTTAATTCATAAATTATGTTTTGTTTCTATATGCTTTCAACATGGGCTCATTTAAACTGTATTAATCTTGTATCCAACACATATTCACTCACCTTTAGATTTATCAAATATCTGAACAGAGTACACAGGATCACTAATACAAATTTTAGAAGTTGTCTTTCTAATTCAGTCCTTTGAAATTGGGAGGCCTGTGACATTCTGCAATATGTGGCCTTCCTTTCAACATTTGCAGGTAGGAGCTTGCTAAAATGAACCTCTAAGGCAGCCAAGAAAGGAAAAGGAAGACTCTAAGACAGCATAAAACTTTGGGATATGAAGTGGTGGTTCTCTCTTTTGCGTTCATAGTAATAAGGAAGTCTAGAGATCTAACTCATGTATGACTGGCCCCCAATAGTCCATTCCCACCCTGCCTCCTATCTCAGTCTTCACCATATATACAACAGTATTCAAGGTCCTGAATTATTGCCCTAGTTTCTAATTTGTGGACTATTGTTCTTATTCCATTTATCCCAGGGAATCAGGAGAACTGGGGAACTTCTAGAGAGCCATTGTTTAGATGATCAGAGAAGGTACTTATTGCAGGAGTAAATACTTTCTATTTTTTTGACTGGATAATGAGGTATTTAGGGGGGAAAAAATCTCAACATAAACTGAAGGTACAAGGAGGATGGGCCTGGAACCATAACCAGAGTTTATTAGATTGCTGGTCAAATGTATATGAAATCACTAATCCCTGAGTAGGACATCTTTCAGATTGATAAACAGAAGCTTTAATTCTGTACCACAAGGTGGATAGTTTTGTTTTACTAACAATACCCAGTTCATCTGAAAGGGTGTAGTAGACATTAGTAATACACCAATATCTGATTCTTCTCTCATTCCTAGTATGAGAGGCTGTAATTCCCAGCGCCTTACTGTAATTCCCAATTAGGTGAGGTCATGTGACTAGCTCTGAAATGAAGACAGAAGGTGTATATGTACTCCTTCTCTTAAAAGAAGATCAAATATACCAACTTGTACAGATCTGGTCGATGGAGATGCCGTCAGCCTGCAGTGTTGAGTGACCCAATGGAGGAGAGGCCATGCTCTCATATGGGCTCAAAAATGAATATGTAAGATAAGCAAAGAATAAGCTTTAGCTGTGTTAAGGCCATGGGATTTCAGAGTAAATTTTCATGCAGCATAGCATAGTCTACCCTGACTAATAAAAAAGAATGCTGAGAAGGCAAGGAGATTGCTTTGTTTCTGGAGCTAGGGAAAGAAATTAGAAGCAGGGAAGCAGCTAGTGGTAAGCTGTTCTATCTTCCTTCTGTCTTCCTGCCTTCTAATCCTTATTCTCCACACATACACAATGCGCCCATTCTGTCAATTTTCAGCTCTATATTCACACAGATGCCAACTTTATAAAATGAAAATAACTGGAAAAACATGTAAAGTACACATCTTAGTGTTGTGCATAATTTAAACATTTAAAAATTTTATATATTCAAATGCATTCAGGAAAGGAAACATGAGCATGAAAGGCAGATGAGTAGTTGGTTTTCTGTTCTTCTGGTTTTACTATTTTTTGCCAAACATTCTCTTGGTGGCACATACCTATTCTCTTCTCTTCCAAAGATATTCCGAGCCATGGGAACTTTTTCTACACTCAAAAACATTGAATTAAACTTATTCACTCACTCAGCCTTTGACACATACCTTCTTCTTGGCACATGTTATATCTGTATCTACCCTGATGGGAGCTCCTAGGTTATACAGAAAGCAAATCTGTAGTCCTTGATGTGAAGTGTGCCTCGTATCTCTCTGCGGAGAGTGGGGACCAGTAGAAGTGAGCACATATGTTATAGTGGTATTGAGATGTCAAGAAAAGATTTACTGAGAAGGACATGGTGACTTTTAATCTATAAAAGAATGTTTGGGGATGTTAAAGTGGGTGGTTGGCAAAGGATGAGACTGGAGAAAGAGAACCACATTATCCAAGAGGCAATGGAGTCATAATCTTGAGCAGTTTAGCAAGGGGGATGGAGAAAGAGCCTACTATTTTGTGGCAGAGATACTAGGAGGCAGACACTAATTTGGATTTGAGGAAGGAAGAAAAGAGGAGTCTAGACCAAGGGTCAGTGAGCTTTTTTCTATAATGGGCTAGCTGGTAAATATTTTAGACTCTGTGAGTCACATACAGTCTCTGTTGTATAGTCTTTGCTTTTTATAATCTTTTAAAAATGTGAAAGCCATTGTTAGTTTGAGGAATGGATTTGGCTCACAGGCCAGTTTGTGCCAACTCATGTTCTAGATTAAAATATCTCCCTTGGGTTAGATAAGAGGAGAGAAGTTTCAGGCTGCGAAGAAAATTGAAAACTACTGGCGGATACTGTTAATTAGTTCACTGTTTTATCACAAATAGAAAAGTTCTATTTTAATTAATATTTGGCATATTAACCAAATTGCCCTTTATTATAAAATCTGTTTTTATAGCATGTTGCTTCAGAAAATAATTTTTTGATTCATTATCACTGTGGTATTTTTATTCTAAATGCTATATGCCTTGTACATGCTTTTGTGTTGTATTTGTCAGTTTTTGGTTATAGTGTCCTAAATATTTGATATTAAGAATAGCGATTTTTTATTACAAAGCTACATCCCATTATGTAGTAGATGCTTTTTGACTTGATATATAGCAAGTGTTCAGTACATGTTATGTGAGTCAATTAATGATAATGATAAACTACCCATTGAAAAATGTTAGTTCACTTAGAAAATAATCACCAGGTTCTAGAAAGATAGGCATCAGATCTTCTCTAAATGTTTGATAGAATTCATCTGTGAAGCCATCTGAAGCACTAATGCCTATCCTTCTAAAACTCTTTCAAAAAATTGCAGAGGAAGGAATACTTCCAAACTCATTCTCTGAGGCTATCATCACTCTGATACCAAAACCAGACAAAGACAACATGAAAAAAGAAAACTAAAATTCAATATCACTGATGGACATAGCTGCAAAAATCCTCAAGAAAATTTTAGCAAACAGAATTCAACACCACATTAAAAAGCTCATACTCCATCATCAAGTTGTGTTTATTCCAGGGATGCAAGAATTCTTCAATATACACAAAACAATCAATGTGATACACCATATTAACAAATTGAAAGATAAAAACCGTCTCAATAGATGCAGAAAAAGCCTTTGACAAAATTCAGCACCCATTTATGATTAAAACGCTTCAAAAAATGGGCATGGAAGGAATCTGCCTCAACATAGTAAAGGCCATATATAAGCCTACAGCAAACATTATTCTCAATGGTGAAAACTGAAAGCATTCCCCCTAAGATCAGGAACAAGAAAAGGGTGTCCACTTTCACCACTACTATTCAACATATTTTTAGAAGTCCTAGCTACAGAAATCAGAGAAGAAAAAAAGAAATAAAAGGAATGCAGAACAGAAGAAATAAAGCTCTCACTGTTTGCAGATGACATGATACTATACATAGAAAATCCTAAAGATACTATCAGAGAATTACTAGAGCTAATCAGTGAAGCTAGCAAAGTCACAGGATGCAAAGTAAATACACAAAAATCACATGCATTCCTATAAACTAACAATGAAAAATCAGAAAAAGAAATTAAGGAATCAATCTCATTCATGATGGCAAAAAAAAACAAAATATCTAGGAATAAACTTACCTAAGGAGACAAAAGAACTGTATACAGAAAATTATAACACACTGATGGAAGAAATCAAAGATGACATAAACAGATGGAGAGATATTCCATGTTCCTGGGTAGGAAGAATCAATATTGTGAAAATGTCTATACTACCAAATACAATCTACAGATTCAATGCAATCCCTATCAAATTACCAATGGTATTTTTCACAGAGTTAGAACAAAAAATTTCACAATCCATATGGAAACACAAAGACCCTGAATAGCCAAAGAAGTCTTGAGAAAGAAGAATGGAGCTTTAGGAATCGACCTTCCTGACTTCAGATTATAGTACAAAGCTACAGTCATCAAGACAGTATGGTACTGGCACAGAAACAGAAATACAGACCAATAGAATAGGATAGAAAGCCCATAAATAAACCCATGTACCTATTGGTACCTTATTTTTGACAAAGGAGACAAGAATATACAATGGGGAAAAGACAGCCTCTTCAATAAATGGTGCTGGGAAAACTGGACAGCTACACATAAACAATGAAATTAGGACACCTCCTAACACCACACACAAAGATAAACTGAAAATGGATTAAAGACCTAAATGTAAAACCATAAATTATAAAACTCTTAGAGGTAAACATAGACCACTCAATGACATAAATGGACATGTGATCAGTTTGATTAGTTTTAGTGACTGTGGTTTTCATTCTCTCTGTCCTCTGAGGGATAAGGATAAGAGGTTTATGGAAGTTTCCTGATCAGAGCGACTGACTGTGGGGGAAACTGGGTCTTGTTCTGATGGGCGGGGTCATGCTCAGTAAATCTTTATTCCAATTTTCTGTTGATGGGCGCAGCTTGTTCTCTCCCTGTTTGACCTGAGACCAAACTATGGTGAAGGTAATGAAGATATGGCGACCTCCTTCAAAAGGTCCCATGTACACACTGTCCTACTCAGTGCTCCTAACCCTGCAGCAGGCCAGTGCCAACCCACGCCTCTGCTGGAGACTCCTGGACAGTCACAGGCAAGTCTGGGTCAATATCTTGTGGGGTCACTGCTCCTTTCTCTTAGGTCCTGGTGTGCACAAGTTTTCGTTTGTGCCCTCCAAGAGTCTGTTTCCCCAGTTCTGTGTAAGTTCTGGTGGCTCTATGGTAGAGTTAATGGCAACCTCCTCAAAGAGGGCTTATGCCACATCCAGGTCTGCTGCACCCAGAACCACTGGCCCTGTGGCCTGCGGGCAGGCCACTGTTGACCTGTACCTCTGCAGGAGACACTCAAACACCCAAAAGCAGGTCTGGCTCAGTTTCTGTCGGGTCTCCTGGTGTGCCCAAGGTTTGGTTTGAGCCCTCTGAGTATCTCTGACAGGTATGGGGTTTAATTCTAAACATGATTTTGCCCTCCTATTGTCTTACAGGGGATTCTCCTTTGCCCTTGGATGTGGGATATCTTTTTTTTGGTGGGACCCAACATTTACAACCAGTCAAAGGTTGTAAAGCAGTGAGTTGTAATTTTGGAGTTCTCGTTGGAGAAGATGAGTACATGTCCTTCTACTCCTCCATCTTGTGATAAAGCACAAGCTGGAATCAAGATTGCTGGGAGAAATATAAATAATCTCAGATATGCAGATGACAACAACCTTATGGCAGAAAGCAAAGAAGAACTAAAGAACCTTTTGATGAAAGTGAAAGAAAAGAGTGAAAAAGTTGGCTTACAAGTTAACATTGAAAAAACTAAGATCATCGCATCCAGTCCCATCAGATCAGATCAGATCAGATCAGTCGCTCAGTTGTGTCCGACTCTTTGCAACCCCATGAACTGCAACACTGCCAGGACTCCCTGTCCATCACCAGCTCCCAGAGGTCACTCAGACTCGTATCCATCGAGTCAGTGATGCCATCCAGCCATCTCATCCTCTGTCGTCCCCTTCTCCTCCTGCCCTCAATCCCTCCCAGCATCAGAGTCTTCTCCAATGAGTCAACTCTTCGCATGAGGTGGCCAAAATACTGGAGTTTCAGCTTGAGCATCATTCCTTCCAAAGAAATCTCAGGGCTGATCTCCTTCAGAATGGACTGGTTGGATCTCCTTGCAGTCCAAGGGACTCTCAAGAGTCTTCTCCAACACCACAGTTCAAAAGCATCAATTCTTCGGCACTCAGCCTTCTTCACAGTCCAGCTCTCACATCCATACATGACCACAGGAAAGACCATCGCCTTGACTAGGCGAACCTTTGTTGGCAAAGTAATGTCTCCGCTTTTGAATATGCTATCTAGGTTGGTCATAACTTTCCTTCCAAGGACTATCCTTCCAAGGAGTAAGCGTCTTTTAATTTCATGGCTGCAGTCACCATCTGCAGTGATTTTGGAGCCCAGAAAAATAAAGTCTGACACTGTTTCCACTGTTTCTCCATCTATTTCCCATGTAGTGATGGGACCAGATGCCATGATCACTTCATGGCAAATAGATGGGGAAACAATGGAAACAGTGAGAGACTATTTTGGGGGCTCCAATATCACTGCAGATGGTGACTGAAGCCATGAAATTAAAAGATGCTTGCTCCTTGGAAGAAAAGCTGTGACCAACCCAGATAGCATACTAAAAAGCAGAGATATTACTTTGCCAACAAAAGTCTGTCTAGTCAAAGCTACAGTTTTTCCAGTAGTCATGTATGGATGTGAGAGTTGGACTATAAAGAAAGCTGAGCACCAAAGAATTGATGCTTTTGAACTGTGTAGTTGGAGAAGACTCTTGAGAGTCCCTTGGACCACAAGATCCAACCAGTCCATCCTAAAGGAAATCAGTCCAGAATACTCATTGAAAGGACTGATGTTGAAGCTGAAACTCCAATAGTTTAGCCATCTGATGCGAAGAACACACTCATTGGAAAAGACTCTGATGCTGGGAGGGATTGGGGGCAGGAGGAGAAGGGGACAACAGAGGATGAGATGGCTGGATGGCATCACCTACTCGATGGACATGAGTTTGAGTAAGTTCTGGGAGTTGGTGATAGACAGGGAAGCCTGGTGTGCCACAGTCCATGGGATCACAAAGAGTCGGACACAACTGAGTGACTGGACCGAACTGAACTGAGCCCTTGGAAAGGACCATGTTTTTCTCTCCTCCCTACCCATTTGTTTCCTTGACTTTTTTTTTTGTCTTTTTTAAAAAATTTTTCCACAGAAAAATCCATACCTATTTGTTTTTGTGTGAGTTTTTTGTTTTGGGTATTTTTTATTTTAATTTTTTTTAATTTTTGCCAGGAAAATCCAAATCCCCTAAGCTTGCTCAATTCTTTTAAAGCTTGATCCTGCATCTACAGAATGTTATATAGACTTGAGCATTTTCATAAATATTTGTATTATCAGATATTTCTATGTCTTTTATCTCAATTCCCAGAATAAAAGCCAGGCTGGAAAATTATTCAAGGAAATCTATAGCATTTTCCAACATGTGGGAATAAGAGGAAAAGAATCTGCTTTTCTTCCCTTTTCTTTCCCAAAGAAAGGCAATGCCAAAGAATGCTCAAACTACCACACAATTGCACTCATCTCACACGCTAGTAAAGTAATGCTCAAAATTCTCCAAGCCAGGCTTCAGCAATACATGAACCGTAAACTTCCTAATGTTCAAGCTGGTTTTAGAAAAGGCAGAAGAACCAGAGATCAAATTGCCAACATCCTCTGGATCATCAAAAAAGCAAGAGAGTTCCAGAAAAACATCTATTTCTGCTTTATTGACTGTGCCAAAGCCTTTGACTGTGTGCATCACAATAAACTGGAAAATTCTGAAAGAGATGGGAATACCAGACCACCTGATCTGCCTCTTGAGAAATCTGTATGCAGGTCAGGAAGCAACAGTTAGAAGTGGACATGAAACAACAGACTGGTTCCAAATAGGAAAAGGAGTACATCAAGGCTGTATATTGTCACCCTGTTTATTTAACTTCTTCTTTTTTTTTTTTTTTCCGATGATCAAAAAAGGGCTGATTTTATTTTCCAAAGTAGTTTTTTTTTTTTTAATTTTTGCAGGGGAAAATGGACAAAGGAAAGGATCAATGAGGGTGGGAGGGAAATGGGAAGAAAGAAGGGGAATGATGGTGGGGAGGAGTATATGTAATTTCTTAACCAATGGCTTTCTGTTTTTAATCACAAAGAACACTTAAAAAAAATCATGTTGAATTCATCCTATATTAGGAGGTTTGATCTAGAAATGAAAAGTTCAGGAAACTAAAAGTCCAGTTTGGGTGTCCTCATCTTAGGCACATCTTGGTATTTTGTATTGGTAGGTCTATCTTTAGCACAATATATTATTTAGGACAGGATCATGTTTGTCACTTCTTCCTCCCTACTACCCAAAGTGGTACCAGACCCATAAAATAGTCAATAAACCTTTACAGAGTGAACAAATAAGTCTATTTTTTTTTTTTTAACTCTCCTGAGTGAACTGAATTTTTTGAGGCTCATAAGTGAATAGGTTTTCTTCTTTACTTTGTCTATTACAGCCAGATTGTATGAGTGGGGTATTAAAGTCTCCCACTATTATTGTATTGTTGCATATTTCTTCTATCATATTAATTAATGTTTGTCTTAGATATATCACTTCTATGCAGAGTACATCATGAGAAACACTGGACTGGAATAAACACAAGCTGGAATCAAGATTGCCAGGAGAAATATCAATAACCTCAGATATGCAGATGACACCACCCTTATGGCAGAAAGTGAAGAGGAACTCAAAAGCTTCTTGATGAAAGTGAAAGAGGAGAGTGAAAAAGTTGGTTTAAAGCTCAACATTCAGAAAACGAAGATCATGGCATCTGGTCCCATCACTTCATGGGAAATAGATGGGGAAACAGTGGAAACAGTGTCAGACTTTATTTTTCTGGGCTCCAAAATCACTGCAGATGGTGACTGCAGCCATGAAATTAAAAGATGCTTACTCCTTGGAAGGAAAATTATGACCAACCTAGATAGCATATTGAAAAGCAGAGACATTACTTTGCCAACAAAGGTCCATCTAGTCAAGGCTATGGTTTTTCCTGTGGTCATGTATGGATGTGAGCGTTGGACTGTGAAGAAGACTGAGCACCGAAGAATTGATGCTTTTGAACTGTGGTGTTGGAGAAGACTCCTGAGAGTCCCTTGGACTGCAAGGAGATCCAACCAGTCTATTCTGAAGGAGATCAGTCCTGGGTGTTCATTGGAAGGACTGATGCTAAAGCTGAAACTCCAATACTTTGGCCACCTCATGTGAAGAGTTGACTCATTGGAAAAGACTCTGATGCTGTGAGGGATTGGGGGCAAGAGGAGAAGGGGACGACAGAGGATGAGATGGCTGGATGGCATCACTGGCTCAATAGATGTTAGTCTGAGTGAACTCTGGGAGTTGGTGATGGACAGGGAGGCCTGGAGTGCTGCGATTCATGGGGTCGCAAAGAGTCGGACACAACTGAGCAGCTGATCTGATCTGATCTGAGGGAAGTTGAGAAATATTGGGACAATTAAGTTCAATAGTTTCATGAAACATTAAAAGCCATTAAGACACAGAGATGACCAATCCAAAATTATAGCAATTGAGAGGATTGTGGTTTAGCAGAGAAAACTGTCTAAGGAATGACTTGATATGCTATAGAAGGTCAATGAGAGGTAAGCACAGACTCTATTTGAGCAAACTGTGTGGTATTTGACCTAACCTGGGATATAAAGACATATTCACGGAGGAAATGGAAAACAACAACTAAAAGCTTGGATACTCCAAATGAGAATAACTAGAATTAAAGCACCACCTGAAACCTAAAGCTTGTAAGACTTCTTTCTGCAAGTGATGAGAAGCCGATGGGAGTTTCTAAGGAAGTCACCCAATTAGATTGTTTTAGGTGGATTACTTTGATTGCTTTATGGCCTGTGGGTGCAAGGGGTGAGAGAGGAGGCATAGGAGCAGAACAGAGAAAAGGAAACAAAGTACCAGGCTGATTCAAGAATGTAGTGACTGACCAGGGGGAGGTGCTAGCGTAAGGCAGTTGTAGATACACAGAAAGTAAAATCAGTAAGTCTGGGTAATTGGTTAGCTTCAGAAGACAAGATTCAAAGCAGCCAGGCAGTGATGTCAGGGAGAAAGTCAATGTAGAGGTGAAGATAGTAATTTCTGGTTTTGAAGGCTGGATGTGCATCTGGAACATCCCCATGGCCTTTACCAAAAGGCAATCACATACAGGTCTGATGTTTACTCATGTAGATAGTAAATAATACTTACTATTTACAAATCATTTAATGAGGTCAATGGCAACCCATTCCAGTACTCTTGCTTGGAAAATCCCATGGACGGAGGAGCTTGGTGGGCTGTAGTCCATCGGGGTCGCTAAGAGTCAGATATGACTGAGCAACCACTTTCACTTTTCACTTTCCTGCACTGGAGAAGGAAATGGCAACCCACTCCAGTGTTCTTGCCTGGAGAATCCCAGGGATGGCAGAGCCTGATGGGCTGCCATCTATGGGGTCGCACAGAGTTGGAAAGGACTGAAACGACTTCGCAGCAGCAATGAGGTCAAGGACTTTATATTGGTAACTCTGTTTAATGGCCAAAATGACCTTATGAAGCATAAATCAGTTTTACATATGTTGAAGGTGAGGCATAAGTGTCACAGTTAGTAAATTAATTGGATCACACAATTAGGAGCCAGAATTAAAACTCCAGGCAGTCTGGTCCCATAGCTTCCAATTGTACTCAAAATTTTACTCTGTGTCATCTAGTCATAATATCATAGCATAAAATTCATGAATGGCAATGATATCACTCAAGATGAGGATGGAAAGAGATCAGTAGGTCAAGAACTAAACATGTTATCACTTATAGTAAACTTGAAAATACATAGATTTTTCACAAACATTTAAAGATATGATGAATAATCTATTTGCTTACAAATGCCATGTTTGGTTTGAAAGCTTGAAAGAATAGACTAATAAGCCATAACTTTATAAGCTAAATATATTACCTTTCTAGCAATTTTTAGTTATGAAATAAGGTATAACTAATTATAATTTGATTTTAAACATTTTATATTATTTTGTAACAAATGGTTCAAGATTTATAATGCATAGGATCTCTTTGTTGTTGCTAATTTATGAAGAAGCCAAATTTTAAGAGCAAAAGAAACTAATAATACTAATGATTGAAACCTAAGACAATTCTAACACCTGTTAACTTCCATAATGTTAAGTGGTCACAGAAAACTATCAATGTCTAGAAAGAAACCTCTTTTATCCACTGTCTGCCACCAATTCCTCCACCCTACCTCCTGCCGTTTTATCTTTTCGGTTGTAAGAAAATAAATGATTATGAAAAAAATCACTTAATATAACTTCTCCATAGGATGATTGTCTATGTCTACCTATTTTTATTTTCTTACTGACATTATCAGAGTTTTTTTCTTGGTTCTCCACTTGAACTTAAGTTCCAAAACCCAGTGCTTTACAGGGCTCAGGGTCCCCACTCCTCTTCCTAGCCTCCATTTCTATTTTCTGTACCAAAAGTCTAAATACTATTAGATATTTGCTGTTTATATACAAATCGAGACATCACATAGGACCCCAACATTGTCACCCACTTGCCTGAGCATTAATGATCACCTCCTTACACTAATGCTACCCTTACCCACTATAGATGGCCTGGTTAGAGCACATTTAACTTGACCTTTGAATGTTGTAATAGGTGACTCTCAAGGTCTAGATTTTATAGCCTCATTAGTTCTCTGAGGGGTATTATATATTTCCAACTTCCCTCTTTTGGCACCAGCCAATCATCGAGTGCCCAACATGGCTCCTGGCAAAAGATGTTCATACTTTTATAGCAATTTTATTGCACTTGCTTTTAGTGTACCAGGACTATAATCACACAGTAGTATGCCTATTATAGAAAATCCTCCTATTTGCAAGCATTTCAGAGAATGTTTTGAAGAAGTAGATTCCAGATGACAAAATAAATGAACATTTTCTATTTGCTTAAAACTCGTAAAGCAAAGTTATTTCTTTTTATAGTTGGAAAAAAATGAAATAGCCTTAATAATTCTGCAGTTAGAATCTTTCCTGAAATTCAACTATCTAGATTATAATTAAATTGTTACAGACTGATAATTATATATAGAATGATAAGTTCATCAGCTAGACCTTATTTAACACAACTATCAATACTCAATCTTGTTCTTTCTTCCTCTCAGCATGCCAAATAGTCCCCTCAATAACTTATATCTAGCCTTAAACATATTTGGAGCCTTTCTATTCACGAGGCTGGTCAGATAGCTACCCAAAGGACATTTTCTAAAGAAGCTCTAAAATCATCTCACGTGGCAGGCTTACACTGTATCTGTAGTCATCATTAAGCAACATTGGGAACAAAAACCAGTGACTTAGTTAACAGAGCTGTGACCCACTAGCACGAGTAGTCACTGTTGTTTACCCTGATTACAAATTATTGTTATCATAACAAAAAGTAGAACCTTTAATTAATTTTTCAAATCCCTTATGATTATACAGTGGAAGTGACAGATTCAAGGGATTAGGTTTGATGGAGTGCCTGAAGAACTAAGGACAGAGGTTCATGACATTGCACAGGGGAAAGGATTAAGACCATCCCCAAGAAAAAGAAATGCAAAAAGGCAAAATGGTTCTCTGAGAAGGCCTTACAAAGAGCTGAGAAAAGAAGAGAAGTGAAAGGCAAAGGAGAAGATGAAAGATATACCCGTTTGAATGCAGAGTTCTAAAGAATAGAGAGGAGAGATAAGAAAGCCTTCCTCAGTGATCAATGCAAAGAAATAGAGGAAAACAATAGAATGGGAAAGAATAGTGATCTCTTCAAGAAAATTAGAGATACCAAGGGAATATTTCATGCGAAGATGGGCTCGATAAAGGACAGAAATGGTATGGACCTAATAGAAGCAGCAGATATTAAGAAAAGGTGGAAAGAATACATGGAACTGTATAAAAAAGACCTTCATGACCCAGATAATCACGATGGTGTGATCACTCACCTAGAGCCAGACATCCTGAAATGTGAAGTCAAGTGGGCCTTAGGAAGCATCACTAAGAACAAAGCTAGTGGAGGTGATGGAATTCCAGTTGAGCGATTTCAAATCCTGAAAGATGATGCTGTGAAAGTGCAACGCTTAATATGGCAGCAAATTTGGAAAACTCAGCAGTGGTCACAGGACTGGAAAAGGTCAGTTTGCTTTCCAATCCCAAAAAAAGGCAATGCCAAACAATGTTCAAACTACCACACAATTGCACTCATCTCACACACTAGCAAAGTAATGCTCAAAATTCTCCAAACCAGGCTTCAACAGTACATGAACTGTGAACTTCCAGATGTTCAAGTTGGATTTAGAAAAGGGAGAGGAACCATAGAGATCAAATTGCAAACATCCTCTGGATCATCAAAAAAGCAATAGAGTTCCAGAAAAAAACATCTACTTCTGCTTTATTGACTACACCAAAGCCCTTGATTGTGTGGATCACAACAAACAGTGGAAAATTCTGAAAGAGATGGGAATACCATACCACCTGACCTGTCTTCTGAGAAATCTGTATGCAGGTCAAAAAACAACACTTAGAACTGGACATGGAACAGAATGGTTCCAAACTGGGAAAGGAGTACATTAAGGCTGTATATTGTCACCCTGCTTATTTAACTTACATGCAGAGTACATCATGAGAAACACTGGGATGGAGGAAGCACGAGCTGGAATCAAGATTGCCAGGAGAAATATCAATAACCTCAGATATGCAGATGACACCACCGTTATGGCAGAAAGTGAAGAAGAACTAAAGAACCTCTGATGAAAGTGAAAGAAAAGAGTGAAAAGGTTGGCTTAAAGCTCAACATTCAGAAAACAAAGATCATGGCATCTGGTGCCATCACTTCATGGCAAATACATGGGGAAACAGTGGAAACAGTAAGAGACTTTATTTTGGGGGCTCCAAAATCACTGAAGATGGTGATTGCAGCCATGAAATTAAAAGACACTTGCTCCTTGGAAGAAAAGCTATGACCAACCCAGATAACATACTAAAAAGCAGAGACATTACTTTGCCAACAAAGGTGTATCTAGTCAAAGGTATGGTTTTTCCAGTGGTCATGTATGGATGTGAGAGCTGGACTGTAAAGAAAGCTGAGTGCCAAAGAATTGATGCTTTTGAACTGTGTAGTTGGAGAAGAATCTTGAGAGTCCCTTGGACAACAAGGAGATCCAACCAGTCCATCCTAAAGGAAATCAGTCCTGAATATTCATTGGAAGGACTGATGCTGAAGCTGAAACTCCAATAGTTTGGCTACCTGATGCAAAGAACTGACTCATTGGAAAAGACCCCGATGATGGGAAAGATTGAAGGTGGGAGGAGAAGGAGTAGCAGAATGAGATGGTTGGATGGCATCTCTGACTTGATGGACATGAGTTTGAATAAGCTCCAGGGGTTGGTGATGGACAGGGAAGCCTGGCGCACTGCAGTCCATGGGGTTGCAAAGGGTCAGACAGGACTGAGCGACTGAACTGAACTGAATTTACCTTGATTCATGGACCTAACATGCCAGGTTCCCATGCAATGTTGTTCTTTACAACATCCAGCTTTACCCCCATCACCAGTCACATCCACAACTGGGTGTTGTTTTTGCTTTGGCTCCATCTCTTCATTTTTTCTGAAGTTAGTTCTGTACTCTTCTCCAGTAGCATACTGGACACCTACCAACCTAGGGAGTTCATCTTTCAGTGTTGTACCTTTTTTTCCTTTTCATACTGTTCATGGGGTTCTCAAGGCAACAATCCTGCAGTGGTTTGCCATTACCTTCTCCAGTGGACCACTTTTTGTCAGAACTCTCCACCATGACCCATTCATCCTGGGTGGCCCTACATGGCATGGCTCATAGTTTTATTGAGTTAGAGAAGGCTGTGGTCCATGTGATCAGTTTGATTAGTTTTCTGTGATTGTAGTTTTCATTCTGCCTCCTAAAGGATAAGGATGAGGCTTATGGAAGCTTCCTGATGGGAGAGACTGTGGGGGAAACTGGGTCTTGTTCTGATGGGCGGGGCCATGCTCAGTAAATCTTTATTCCAATTGTCTGTTGATGGGCAGGAATGTGTTTTCTCCTTATTGTTTGACCTGAGACCAAACTATGGTAGAGGTAATGAAGATAATGGTGACCTCTTTCCAAAAGTCCCATGCACACACTGCTGCATTCAGTGCCCCTGGCCCTGCAGCAGGCCACACACCATATTTCAAGTACTTTGTACAAACATAAGGAAGGTAAAATATCTCATTAATAATATTTATCTCATGTTGAAATGACAAGATTGTGGATATAAATAAAATATGTGATTAGAATTAACTTTACCTATTTATTTTCAATTTTCTTAATATAGTATTAGAAAATTTTATTCTATATATGTGATTCACATTATATGTCTATTGGATATTACTAGAAGATGGATAACCCTCAACTGACATGTACATTTAGGAGTTCCAAGGGCTGGTTGTAAACAAAAACAGAGTCCTCCTTATCCCGCAAAAGTCAGATATAGATCTAAATAGATGTTTTGAGACAGAATGTAAGAGTTGGACCATAAAGAAGGCTGAATACTGAAGAATTGATGCTTTTGAATTGTGGTGCTGAAGAAGATTCTTGGGAATCTCTTGGACAGAAAGGAAGCCAAACTAGTCAATCCTAAGGGAAATCAACACTGAATACTCATTGGAAGGACTGATGCTGAAGCTGAAGCTCCAATACTTTGGCCACCTGATGTGAAGAGCCAACTCATTGAAAAAGACCCTCATGCTGAGAAAGACTGAAGGCAAAAGGGGAAGAGGGCAGCAGAGGATGAGATGGTTGGATAGCATCACTGATTTAATGGACATGAACTTGGGCAAACTCCAGGAGATGGTGAGGGACAGGGAAGACTAATATGCTGCAGTCCATGGGGTCGCAAAGAATCAAACACAATTTAGCAACTAACAACAATCACAAAAAGGCAGAGCTACGTCTCACCTCTGCCAGGGTGACGAGGACTCCGTTGGGCCAGTCACATGTTCTCTATGGTTGAATCACTTCCAGTGGGGCATAAACAGGGGTGGGTACCTACCTACTGAATGCATGCTGAACCAGTGTGTGGCTAATTGGCCATATCCCTGGGTTGTCACAGTTCCCTTTGGGTTGGTCACAGTTGTGATTCTTGGGTGAATAACTGCTCACCTCTCCTAGGTGAATTAACTCTTTTGGGCACCAGGGCACCATTTAGCACACTGAAAAAAGTAATTTATTTGATGGCTCCCTGAGGAGGCACTGGAGTGCAGAGAAGAAGCATAGCAATTCCAAACTCACACAAAAAGTCTACAAAGCCAATTAGGATAGCTAGACAAATTAAATGGAAGTGTCCTCTGTCCAATTGAGATATAAAGACAGTTTATATGAATAGGATGTAATTGCCTAAGAGGGAATCTGGCTAAGAACAGGAAAAGGGTTTTGGAAGAAAAAGTAAAGCTTAGTTAAGATTTCAGTCCTCTACCAAAGCAAACTGCATGCTTGTGCACTTTAAAAATTACCGCAGTATCTTGTTTTATTGTGCTTTGCAGATACTGTGTTTTGTTTTGTTTTGTTTTACAAATTGAAGGTTTGTGACAACCCTGTGTAGACCAAGTTTATTGGTACCATTTTTTAAGCAAAATTTTCTCATTTCATATCTCCATGTCACATTTCCATAATTCCTCCAACATTTCAAACTTTTTCATTATAATCGTATTTGTTTTGATGATCTTTGATGTAACTATTGTAAATGTTTTTGGGCCCCACAAATGGTGCTCATGTAAGATGACAAACTTCATTGATAAATATTTGTATTTTGACTGCTCCACCAACTGGCCATTCCAGTGTGTTTCACCCTTTCTTTATGGCTCCTGATTCTCTGAGACAAAACAATAATGAAATTAAGCCAATTAATTACCCACAGTGGCCTTCAGTTGTTCACGTGAAAAGAAGGGTCACACGTCTCTCATTTTAAAACAAAAGTAAGAAATATTTAAGCTTTGAGAAATATCTGAAGAAGGCATATTGAAAATCTTGATAGGCTCAAAGTTAAGACTCTTTGGCCAAACAGTTAGGCATGTTATAAATGCAAAGAAAAGGTTCTGGAAGGAAATTAAAAATTCTACTCTAGTGAGTCTTATAAATGGTAAGAAAGATAAACAGCCTTATTGCTGATGTGGAAAAAGTTTTAGTGGTCTGGATAGAAGATCAAACCAGACACACCATTTCCTTAAGCCAAAGCCTGACCCAGAGCAAGGCCCGAATTCTAATCAATTTATGGCAAACAAGAGAGGTTAAGAAGATATAGAAGAGAAGTTTGAAACTAGCAGAGATTGGTTCATGAGATTTAAGAGAAGTTGTCTCTATAATATCAAAGTGCAAGGCAGAGCAGCAAATGTTAATGTACAAAGTGCAGGAAGTTATCTAGAAGACCTAGCTTGGATAATAATTGAAGGTGGCTATAGCAAACACTAGATTTTCAACATATGTTTATGAAACAGCCTTCCAATAGAAGAAGATACTATCTAGGGCCTTCATAGCTAGAGAAGAGAAGTTAATGTCAAAGGGCAGGCTGACTCTCTTTTTTAGGGATACGGTAAAGAATCTGCCAGCAATTCAGGAGACCTAGGTTTGATCCCTGGGTCAGGGAGTTCCTCTGGAGAAGAGAATAGAAATCCATTCCAGTTTTCCTGCCTGGAAAATCCCATGGACAGAGAAGCCTGGCAGGCTACAGTCCATGGAATCACAAAGAGTCAGACATGATTGAGTGACTAATGCTATACTACTACTACTAAAGTTGAAGTCAGTGTTCCTTTACCACTTGAAAAATCCTAAGGCACTTCAGAATGTTGCTAAATCTACATTGGCTATGCACTACAAATAGAACACTAAAGCCTGAATGATGGCACATCTGTTTATAACATGGTTTACTGGATATTTTAGGCCCACTATTGAGATTCACTGCTCAAAAAGATTTCTTTCAAAATATTACTGCTCAGTGGCAATGTGTCTGCTAACCCAAGAGCTCTGATGAAGATAAACAACAAGATTAATGTTAGATTCATGCCTGCTAACACAACATTCATTTTGCAACCCAAGGATTAAAGAGTAATTTTGACTCTCAAGTTTTATTTAAGAACTGCATTTTGTAAGGCTATAACTGCTAAAGATAGTCATTCCTCTGATGGATCTGAACAAAGTAAACTGAAAACCTGGAAAGGATTCACCTTTCTAGATATCATTTAGAATATTTATAATTCATAGGTAGAAATCAAAATATCAACATTAAGGAGTTTTGAAGAAGCTGATTCCCAACCTCATGGATAACTTTGAGGGGTTACAGCTTCAGTGGGAAATAACTGCAGATGTGGTGGAGACAGCAGGAGAACTAGAATTAAAGGTGGATTGGGGTGTTTTTAGAAGGGATTTGTGAAAGGATTTAGGAATGCCCAAATCCTTCTCCAGACCACAGCCAACTGGAAGAGATAGATACAAGCCAGGAATGATTGTCCAAGGAAGCAGATTATCACTTTACTGTTGGCTGGGCTCCTGTACCAAAGTCTAAGCAATGTTCCAGCAAACTGGGCTGCAGCACATAGTCCAAGGGCCTTTATTCTCCCTGTGCCTGAAGCCCCGAAAAGCAGGATTTCACCACACCTTGATTGGCTGCAGAAAGGACTAAAGAATCTCTAGATCCATGTTGTTGTAGTCAGCATTATTCCATTCTTTTTATGGATGAGTAATATTCCTCTGTGTGTGTGTGTGTGTGTGTGTGTGTGTGTGTGTGTGTGTGTGTATGGACCCAGAGATTGTCATACTAAGTGAAGAAAGTCAGACAGAGAAAGCTAAATAATGATATCTATTAAATGTAGAGTCTAAAAAATATGACACAAATGAACTTATTTACAAAATAGAAATAGACTCAGAGACATAGAAAACAAGCTTATGGTTATCAAAGAAGAAAGTGACGTGAACTCGCTCAGTTGTGTCTGACTCTTTGCGACCCCATGGACTATAGACCGCCAGGCTCCTATGTCCATGGAATTCTCCAGGCAAGAATACTGGAGTGGGTTGCCATTTCCTTCTCCAGGGGATCTTCCAACCCAGGGGTCAAACCCGGGTCTCCTGCATGGCGGGCAGATGCTTTATCCTCTAAGCCACCAGGGAACACAAAGAAATCAAAGAAGAAAAGCGGCAGGGATAAATTTGGGATTAATTGATTCAGACCACTATATGTAAAATAGATAAACAACAAGGATCTTGATGGGTGTGAGTCTGGGTGACCTCCGGGAGCTGGTGATGGACAGGGAGGCCTGGCGTGCTGTGGTTCATGGGGTCGCGAAGAGTCGGACACGACTGAGCGACTGATCTGATCTGATATATATAAAAATCATTTTGCTGTACACTTGAAAGATTGTAAATCAACTATACTCCAGAAACATAAAATTAAAATTAAAAAAATAAACTTTTGAAAAAGAGGGGACTGAAGAAGAGAATGCAAGTGATGGTTTTACTTCAAGAAAATAGGTTCTGGGCCAGCCTCTCCCTTGTCCTACAAGAGGAGCCCAGTGCACATGGTCCCGTGTTTTCATCCTCCACTGATATTGATGGACTCAGTAGATCCCTCAACTCTGATCGATTAGATCTCTTTCGAGAAGAAGTGTGAGGAAGGGGTGGAAGACTTCCTCAGGGTGGAGAGGGATGAAGAGATTTCTTTCTTTAGCAGAGCCCTCCTGCTTCTTTTGTTCCTACTCTTATTTCAGTGCTAGCCTGACATAATTGACTCCACAGGCTTCTATTTTGCACCTCTAAGGGGAAGAAACATTTTTTTTTTCTGTTGGTTACTTACTTTGTCTACCCAGAGGTTCTTTGGGACCTTTTGAGAAACCTTATTAAAGATCCAAATCTTTATAATTTAGGTTCACAGCTCCTCTGACAATCAAGCAATAATCATGATATTAATCACCATCATTTATGCAGTGCTTATTATGTGTCAGGTGCTATTCTAAGTGGCATGATCTATCAAAGTATTTAATTTGTACACCAAGCCCAGCAAGTGTTCTCACTGTCATTGGTGCTCCTGTATTACTGACATGAAAACTGAGGCACAGGGAGGCATATCAATTTGTTCTTGTTTCATTGTTAAATAGGTGGCAGAACAAGGGCTTGAACCCAGGGTCAACACACTTATGCCACCAGATTATACTGTGGTTCAGTGTCAGTTTTATGCTTTGAATGTCCATTTCAACCATAACATAACTACCCTTATGAAAAAGTAGATTTAATAGTGGTGGCTCAGATGGAGAAGAATATGCCTACAATGTGGGAGACCTGGATTCGATCCCTGGGTTGGGAGGATCCCCTGGAGGAGGACATAGCAACCCATTCCAGTATTCTTGCCTGGAGAAGCCCCATGGACAAGGGAGCCTGGCAGGCTACAGTCCATGAAGTCTCAAAGAGTCAGACACGACTAAGTGACTAAGCACAGCACAGGTTTAATAGTTTGAACTCCAATTTTTATATTAATTTAATTCATATAAAGTGCTTCTAGTTGTATGTAAACTACTTATACACAAGTGAACAGTGATTATGAAAGTACTCTAATTAAGAACACATAGAAATATTTATGTTTGTTGTAGCTAATGTTTTAATTGCATAATAAAGTTTTGCTAATATACTCTAGTAATTATGAAACATTGGAAAGTTTCATTCCATTTTATGCAATAATGTAATATAACTGGAGTTCTAATAATGTTTAGTGCCTCAACTCTCATCATCTTTTTATTCATGTAGGTGGAGGTGTAATATGCAAATCAAACTCTTCATCAGAATTAAGCATGATTCTGAAACATAAGCATATACCATTGACCTATGCCATCACATTGTCATGCATTAATTTGTAAAACTTAGCAACTTTACAATGAGCATTACTGCTAAGAGAGTTAATGTGACTTGTGAAGAGATCATCCCTTAGATGTCTAGCAGGGGAAGGATGCACCTCAGAGACTAGTCTTGGTAAAGGATTTTCATTGATAATACCTCCTAAGGGAGGAATGCCAAGCCCCTTACTTCAGTCTGTGGCAGCTTGGTATGCAAAAGGGCAGTGGTTGGAGTTTCAACTGTTCTAAATAATGCAGCAGGTAACTACCTCATTAGGGTTTAAACATCCCCCAATGCTTGCTTGAATTTTTCTATACAAACACCTACCTAATAAAAGCCCTCCATTTTTGTCACAATTAAGTGAAAAAAGCTTGTGATTTGGGTTCTGAAATCAGAAGCTACCTTTCTTCAACCACAATTTTATGAACACTGAACATTGTTTCTGCCTTCTCTGACTTGGAAGATTATTCAGAATAGGAATAGAAATGTATGGCCTCTGCTGGTCACATTTTTCATAATGGCTTTGGGAAAATATCTGCAACTTCCTTTCCCCCATGTGACTAAATTACATGTTATTTTGTCATCTAGGTTGAATATGTGTTTTAGGTGTAGAAATAAATATCCTGATATAAGCATAAAGCTCATTTTCAAACACCACCTTTTTCTTATTTTCTATATAACATTTTTGTCGCTTTGGGGTCTCCACTTTTATTTTTACTTTTTCCTTTCTTGTCTCACATTTTTTTCTCTCATTAAAATCTTAGTCTCTTTCCTCCGTTTTTCCTATTTCTATAATGTGTTACTTCAGAGGCACAGATGAGAGGGGATGAGAGGACTCCAGGGTGGGATGGAAGATTGTCACAGCTGGACAGAGGGAGGTAGCAATATCCTATAATTGTCCCTGCCTTGAAGAGGCAGTGAAGCTTTACCTTCTCTTCCTGACTACTGAAATGCTGCACAACCAAAAGAAATCTAGACTGTAAAACTGAAGCTAAAACTGCTACACTTTCACTGCTTTCTATCTGAAGACATTTCATAAATGAAACAACGTAAGTGAAGTTACCAGCATGTGATGGTTGCAAAATAAATGCTTGATGAATCACCATTTCACTTAAGCTCACCGAAGTAGCACACAGAGCTTATTTCATAGGCTTGAATTTATATTCTAATAGTAGGGACAAAACTCACCTCTTAATCCCCATGTCTGTGTTCAAACTTCTCTACTGGAGTATTTAAGGAATCATTGCACATAATTGTGGGCTTCCCTCAAATCTCGGTAAAGAATCCACCTGCAATGCAGGAGACCCCAGTTCGATTCCTGGGTTGGGAGGATCCCCTGGAGAAGGGATAGGCTACCCACTCCAGTATTCTTGGGCTTCCCTTGTGGCTCAGCTGGTAAAGAATCTGACTACAATGTGGGAGACCTGGGTTCCATCCATGGGTTGAGAAGATCCCCTGGGGAAGGGAAAAGCTACCCACTTCAGTATTCTGGCCTGGAGAATTCCATGGACTATAGTCCATGGGGTCAAAAACAGTTGGACAAGACTGAGCAACTTTCAGTTATTAGTTTGAGGAACTTGGTACATATTTGCTTGTAATTACAGGCTATTACTCTCAAGGCATAGGAAGTTACACAAGCCTGTGAATGATTATCATGTACAATAGAACTAAGAGAAGACTCAGGTTAAGGAACATGCTGTTTTTCACTTTATGTTATCACTGCTTGTCCTGGTTAAATCTGTAGACATGCATCTGTCAGTGTATATTACTACTATAATCAGATCAGATCAGATCAGATCAGTCGCTCAGTCGTGTCCGACTCTTCGCGACCCCATGAATCCCAGCACACCAGGCCTCCCTGTCCATCATCAGCTCCCGGAGGTCACTCAGACTCACATCCATCGAGGCAGTGATGCCATCCAGCCATCTCATCCTCTGTCGTCCCCTTCTCCTCCTGCCCTCAATCCCTCCCAGCATCAGAGTCTTCTCCAATGAGTCAACTCTTCGCATGAGGTGGCCAAAATACTGGAGTTTCAGCTTTAGCATCATTCCTTCCAAAGAAATCCCAGGGCTGATCTCCTTCAGAATGGACTGGTTGGATCTCCTTGCAGTCCAAGGCACTCTCAAGAGTCTTCTCCAACAACGCAGTTCAAAAGCATCAATTCTTTGATGCTCAGCCTTCTTCACAGTCCAGCTCTCACATCCATACATGACCACAGGAAAGACCATAGCCTTGACTAGGCGAACCTTTGTTGGCAAAGTGATGTCTCTGCTTTTGAATATGCTATCTAGGTTGGTCATAACTTTCCTTCCAAGGAGTAAGCGTCTTTTAATTTCATGGCTGCAGTCACCATTTGCAGTGATTTTGGAGCCCAGAAAAATAAATTCTGACACTGTTTCCACTGTTTCTCCATCTATTTCCCATGTAGTGATGGGACCAGATGCCATGATCTTCGTTTTCTGGATGTTGAGCTTTAAGCCAACCTTTTCACTCTCCACTTTCACTTTCATCAAGAGGCTTTTTAGTTCCTCTTCACTTTCTGCCATAAGGGTGGTGTCATCAGCATATCTGAGGTTAGAGAATAACAAACCTGGCTCCATGTTGGACATATTCCTTTAGCACTACCTTTTGTACTCTCTTGTTTGTTCTTAGTCTTTCTGGCTTTGCAACTTTGTCTCAAATAGTAAAATAATACTGCCTTTTGACTGAAATATACATGATAACCCTTTCTCTAGACTCTGCCTTCCAGGCTTGACCTTAAAGATGTAACAGTTTTCATACACATAGAGGTTAAAAAGTTGCAGAATAGAGAATAACATATATCTTGTTCGAGGTTTATAGAAACATCTTGACCAGACCTAGGTGGACAGCTGCAAGGATAATTACATCTCCTCTGGGGTCTGGCCAGCACCAGGAACCACCCACACCTTCTCTCTTTTAGTATAAAAGAAGTGTGAATTCTAACTCCAGTAAGATGATTCTTTGGGACATTAGTCCATCATCTTCTCCATCTGCTAGATTTCCAAATAAAGTCACTATTCCTTGCCCCAGCATCCTTCCTCTTAATTTATTGGCCTATTATGAAGGAAGTGGTATGACTCAGTAATGCTATGTGTGACCAATGGGCTCAGCTTTGAAACTCCAGCTCCTTCTGTCAACTGCTAGCTGCATTAGGTTTTCAGTCTTAGCCTGGGATAAAGTGAAGTAACTTTATATGGTATCATGGGGTCAGTTCATACCACTCTGCCTCACATTTCAGTCATTCTTGATCACCCATCCCAAATGCTTATCTCTCTATATCTTCCTCTACTCACATACACATTCTTTGCTTTTACCTTACTGACCTCTCAAATGTGCCCACAGCAGTCTAAAACAGCCTTGTTTCATGTGGAACAACCCTTCATTCCTCAACCCGTTCTATGAATACTGTTGCATCATTTTGCCTGGCTTTTTCTGGTGACATCTGCTTCTCTTGATTCACCCTAGGTATAAGCTATTGATTATCCTAAACTCCAGCATGGCCCAGGTTCAGTTCAGTTCAGTTGCTCAGTCGTGTCCGACTCTTTGCGACCCCATGAATTGCAGCACACCAGGCCTCCCTGTCCATCACCAACTCCCGGAGTTCACTCAGACTCATGTCCATCGAGTCAGTGATGCCATCCAGCCATCTCATCCTCTGTCGTCCCCTTCTCCTCCTGCCCCCAATCTCTCCCAGCATCACAGTCTTTTCCAATGAGACAGCTCTTCACGTGAGCTGGCCAAAATACTGGAATTTCAGCTTTAGCATCATTCCTTCCAGAGAACACCCAGGGCTGATCTTCAGAATGGACTGATCGGATCTCCTTACAGTCCAAGGGACTCTCAAGAGTCTTCTCCAACACCACAGTTCAAAAGCATCAATTCTTTGGTGCTCAGATTTCTTCACAGTCCAACTCTCACATCCATACATGACCACAGGAAAAACCATAGCCTTGACTAGACGGAGCTTTGTTGGCAAAGTAATGTCTCTGTTTTTCAATATGCTATCTAGGTTGGTCATAACTTTCCTTCCAAGGAGTAAGCGTCTTTTAATTTCATTGCTGCAGTCACCATCTGCAGTGATTTTGGAGCCCCCAGAAATAAATTCTGACACTGTTTCCACTGTTTCCCCATCTATTTCCCATGAAGTGATGGGACCAGATGCCATGATCTTCGTTTTCTGAATGTTGAGCTTTAAGCCAACCTTTTCACTCTCCACTTTCACTTTCATCAAGAAGTTTTTTAGTTCCTCTTCACTTTCTGCCATAAGGGTGGTGCCATCTGCATATCTGAGGTTATTGATAGCTCTCCTGGCAATCTTGACTCCAGCTTGTGCCTCTTCCAGCCCAGGATTTCATGTACTCTGCATAGAAGTTAAATAAGCAGGGTGACAATATACAGCCTTGATGTACTCCTTTTCCTATTTGGATCCAGTATGTTGTTCCATGACCAGTTGTAACTGTTGCTTCCTGACTTGCATACAGGTTTCTCAAGGGGCAGGTCAGGTGGTCTGGTATTCCCATCTCTTACAATTTTCCACAGTTTATTGTGATCCACACAGTCAAAGGCTTTGGCATAGTCAATAAAGCAGAAATAGATGTTTTACTGGAACTCTTTTGCTTTTTCAATGATCCAGCAGATGTTGGCAATTTGATCTCTGGTTCCTCTGCCTTTTCTAAAACCTGCTTGAACATCTGGAAGTTCACGGTTCACATATTGCTGAAGCCTGGCTTGGAGAATTTTGAGTATTACTTTACTAGCGTGTGAGATACTGGAAACTAAATAACCTTTCCCAATGCCCAACAATATGGTACTTAGGGAGCATTCTACATACCAGGAATTTATCCCCCTTGTTAACTCTTATGATTTACATATAAAAATTTATTGAGTGCTTACCATAGGCCAGGCATTATTTTATGCACCTTATTTGTTTTAGTTTGAGTTTCCCCAGAAACCAATCCTGCAAAAAAGGATTTGAATAAAAACTGTTCATTTGAAATGTGATTCTAAGAAACATTAATGGGGATTGGGGAAGTGACACAGGATTGGGGACACATGCATTAGAGCATGTTATCAAAAAAAGTTACCACTGTAGGTAAAATCAGGGTAAAACGGAAAAATCTAAGAGTTACTGTGGAATATTATCCTCAGAGTTATTCCACTCATGAGTGGACCTGACTAGAGACACACAAATGGATTTTCAGACTGTGCTGAGATCTGTCTGAAGTTAGAGATCATTAAGTTCAGTTCAGTTCAGTCACTCAGTCATGTCCGACTCTTTGTGACCCCATGAATTGTAGCACACCAGGCCTCCCTGTCCATCACCAACTCCCAGAGTTCACCCAAACTCCTGTGCATCGAGTCGGTGATGCCATCCAGCCATCTCATCCTCTGTCGTCCCCTTCTCCTCCTGCCCCCAATCTCTCCCAGCATCAGAGTCTTCTCCAATGAGTCAACTCTTTACATGAGGTGGCCAAAATACTGGAGTTTCAGCTTTAGCATCAGTCCTTCCAATGAACACCCAGGGCTGATCTCCTTCAGAATAGACTGGTTGGATCTCCTTGCAGTCCAAGGGACTTTCAAGAGTCTTCTCCAACACCACAGTTCAAAAGCATCAATTCTTTGACACTCAGCTTTCTTCACAGTCCAACTCTCACATCCATACATGACCACTGCAAAAACCATAGCCTTGACTAGACGGACCTTTGTTGGCAAAGTAATGTCTCTGCTTTTGAATATGCTATCTATGTTGGTCATAACTTTCCTTCCAAGGAGTAAGCGTCTTTTAATTTCATGGCTGCAGTCACCATCTGCAGTGATTTTGGAGCCTCCAAAAATAAAGTCTGCCACTGTTTCCCCATCTATTTCCCATGAAGTGATGGAACCAGATGCCATGATCTTCGTTTTGTGAATGTTGAGCTTTAAGCCAACTTTATCACTCTCCTCTTTCAGTTTCATCAAGAGGCTTTTTAGTTCCTCTTCACTTTCTGCCATAAAGATGGTGTCCTCTGCATATGTGAGGTTATTGAGATTTCTCTCAGAAATCTTGATTCCAGCTTGTGCTTCTTCCAGCCCAGCATTTCTCATGAGGTACTCTGCATAGAAGTTAAATAAACAGGGTGACAACATACAGCCTTGACGTGTTCCTTTTTCTATTTTAACACCCATCTATTCACTACTGTGTGACTGGCCCACCCAACTCCTGCACAATGTCTTGATCCTCCTAACTTTTAAATTTGTTTGCATCCAAATCTTCCCCCTTTGCTCCTCCCAGTGGTATTTCTGTCTCTTCCTTCCCTGGGTAGCACCATTACCTGCCTACTCAGAGACTAAGCCATTACCATCTTCTCTTTGGATTTGTCTTCAACCTCTGTCATGTTTTCATTTTCAAAATATAGACTTATTCAAGCCTCTCTCGTCTCTCTTCCTCCTTCTTCAACTGCTGCTCTTTCCCCTTATTGCTTGCTTACACTTATTGGTCTAATTGTCTCTTCTTTTCCTTCTTCACCCCATTGCCATCAGGTCTCACCCACCCCATCCTCTCTTCAAATTCCTTCTTTATTCTAATAAACTTTATTCACTAGTCATGTTAATTTACTTCACTGCAAGGCTTAACTATCTTAAATGATTTGGACTTTCCTGAAATGCTCTGTTCTTTTCGTCTTTAAAGCATTTTTCCTTTTCCTGGACTTTTCTGGATATCTTTTTAAAGTTTACTCTATACATTTGCATTCCTTTAATAGTATTTATGCATGCATTTTCTCCTAATAGTCTTGCATTGAAGTGTTTTTCTTCTCTGTGCATTTTCCCATGATATTTTGCACATACACAAATTCAACTATCTTCTTTATTCTATTTGACTTAAAAATATATATTCCAACCCAAATCTCTCCAATAAGCTCCAGATTTGCATTAAACACAATATGATTATCATTTTTCTCCTCACACTTGCCCTTCTTCTTTCTTATTTTTTGGTTACTGTCAATGTTAACCTGTAGTTATTTCTGGAAGATACACACATTCCAAAATGGACTTTGCATTTAAATCCTCCCTTTCACTTATCTCTCACATAGAATCCCAGTGGAGTTGAACTTGATTCTACCACTTTAATATCTGTTAAGTCTCTCTCTTCTACTGTGAATGATTTCATTTACATCTTCATTTTTACTATAACAGCCTTCTAATGTGTCTCCCTGACTCTTTTTCTTCTTCTTTTTTTTTTTTTTTTTAAACCCATCTCAACTCTTTTTCACTTCTGTTTCTAGAAGAAAAACATGATCATGCTGCTGCCTTGCTTGAGAGCCTTCTCTAGTTCCTCAGGACCCTCAGAATAAGTCCTGGGTTCTTTGGCAGAGACTGTAAGTCCTTATGCTGTGACATTAGCTTACCCCACTCCTACCTTGCTCTACCTACCTCTCCCCATGTGCTCTCTACTCTCCCACCACACTAGGCCCTATCCTACCTGGAGACATGCTCACAAACCCATGCTTTTTTCTCAGATATATTTCCTGCTTGGAATACCCTCCAGATTCATTTCTCCTTGGCCCCAAATAGACACACTACTCTTAACGTAGAAAACGACTGTTTTTCCAGCTCAATTCAGGCTTTGGGAAATCTCTCTAAACTGCTAGATCTGGTTTGGATGCCCTCTGAGATGATTGTGTAATGCCAAGTTATCTCCAACAATAAATATGAATTTGTTAAATTAAAGGACCGTGTTGTATGCCGTTTTGCATTTCAGGCACCTAGCACTGTGCTTGGCATATAGCTAGTACTCAGTCCCTGTGTGTGGAATATAAACTTGATAAAATTTCTGCCCTCACACAAACATCATCCGGCCCAGCTTTTAAGAAAACATTTAATGGCATTGTGTGGCATGCTCAGTTGCTTCAGTTGTGTTTGACTCTTTGCAACCTTGTGCACTGTAGCCTGCCAGGCTCCTCAATCCCTGGGATTCTCCAGACAAGAATACTGGAGTGGATTGTCACACCGTCCTCCAGGAGATCGTCCCAACCCAGGGGCTGAACCCATGTCTCTTACATCTCTTGCATTGGCAGGCGGGTTCTTTACCATTGGCTTCACCTGGGAAGCCCAATGATATCATTTCTTATATAATATTTTCTCTCCTTTTAGAACTTTATTTGGCTGGGTTTTCTCATTCTATCCTCCATGCCTCTTATACATTTAAAATATTTTGATGTAAAGTTAAATAAAATTGGAAGGATGAACTTTTAATTTCTTAAAGTAAACTTACATGATGAATGATTACAAAGGTATATCATTAGAGACTACTAAGCTTCATCATTTTAATGTAAGTGTGAAATGCCTGCTAGCTTCCATCATGATGACCAAATATCTTGAATAGCTATTTTCTTAAGTAATTAAAAAAAATTGTTCTTCATTTATACATCAGGAAAATGCACCATTTCATTTGATTAGTGTAAATCAAATTGCTACAAACTGTTCTCTGAACCAACACTAGGCTGTTTCAGATGTGCATTAAGTAGTAAATCAACTTTATTGGAAATGCTGGGTCTCATCTTTTCAGAGCAAATGCTGTGTACTTTTTTCAGAGGTGCAATAATTCTTTTACATTTCTGGAGTCTCTTTAGTAAATTGCTCCTATTTAGTAAATTATCACTGCACTAAGTAGCCCAAAGTAATGGTAGCATTAAAAAGTGTTCAAAAGTTACATCCCTGTGGTATTCCTGAGCTTTTAGCTAAATGCATTTAGCTTTCTCTCCTTGTCCTTTCAGGAATTTCTCAATACCTTTGGCAAAGTTTTGGCAAAGGTTTGCCAGCTTCTATTGGCTGGGCATAATATTTTATGACCTACTTCAAGGGAGCTTTTGGACTAAAAAACATTCAATAATTAGAGCACAGTGAGGTGCTTGCCTCATGCCTATTAGGGATGAAAGCTCTTGTTTGTGGCCAACATCACACTTAACGTCCACCTGCTATATTAATTCATCTTCTATAGTTTTCTGACAGAAAATTTGTCAGCAGTTTAAAAGAGTAAGAGTGGTTCAGTTTCACATTAAAATGTATTGCATTTGAGTGCTGTGAAGTGTGATTTTAAGTACTGCTCAGAAAATAGTATCTATAATGGTTAAAAAAAAAAAAAAAAGCTTTTCCTGTCAAAAAAAAAAAAAAAAAAGAGCTGCGTTTGAATATGAAGAGGTTCCTTGCTGGGCAGTATAAAATATGTGGTTGGGAAGCCTTCCTCTTCTTTTAAAGCAATTTAACCTGGCCCTTTCAATATAATATGACTTCTTACTTCTCTTTTACTGAAAATGCATGTGCATTGAATCTGCTCAAATGTGACAGCCAGTGTTTTCTCATCTCTGGTCATACACATATTAAGTTAACACATTTTAACTGCCTTACAGGATGACATTTTAGCCTACCTGATTTTAGAAATGGTCCTTGCTACATGCTTCATCAGTTGCAACTGTGGATTGAATGGTCCTTTGAAAGCACTGCCATAAATATTTCCGCAAATGAGCGATCTGTTCCCATTACATCTGCTAATGCTATCTTACGGCAGAGCACACAAATAGTTCCGACATCACATCACTGCACACAGGAGCAGGCAGGGGCACTCTGGCGGGTGCGGCACATCACCGAGAGCTGCATCACTGATCGTCTCGAAGAGCTAACCTGTCTTTTCGGAGACACATTTTTTGACAGTCTATCACAGGGAGAGCTGCGGATGTTCAGTGAACAAAGAATAATGCTAACATCATATTTTTTTAATAGCTGCAAACTTTAATCTCAATAGTTTCTGACAAAATGTAAACCTATTTTCAGGGCCAATAAAATTTTGGAAAAAAGTCTTAAAAAGATGAACACATTGAAAACAGAAAACAATTCTTCATCCAACCCAAACCATTATTTACAATGCATTTAGAAAAAGTATATTGTCTTGAAAATTCAGTTTATTTCTGAAGTCCAAACACGTGTCATCAGTATTGCCCTGATAATTTTACACTTACACCTGTGAAAAATTTATCAGAATTTGTCTATACTTTTTCTTACTCCAGAGATTATTATTTTTATTTGTGAAACAAAGGAGAGTTAAATCACGTTTGACTTTGATATCAATTAAGATGTTCTTCTGCACATCTCAATGGTTAAAATGGCTAAAAACGGCGGAACTTTTAAGATGTTTTTACATAAAAAGATTACTTATTGTAATTTTCAAAGATAAGGAACTCAAATGGGGAAAGCATCTATATCTTTCAAGACAACTCAACAATATATGGGCGATAAACCAGATATTATTTTTTAGGATCAGTCATGTCATGTTCCCACTCCAGTAGTCTTGCCTGGAAAATCCCATGGACGGAGGAGCCTGGTGGGCTGCAGTCCATGGGATTGCGAAGAGTCAGACACGACTGAATGACGTCACTTTCACTTTTCACTTTCATGCATTGGAGAAGGAAATGGCAACCCACTCCAGTGTTCTTGCCTGGAGAATCCCAGGGACGGGGGAGTCTGGTGGGCTGCCGTCTATGGAGTCACACAGAATTGGACACGACTGAAGCAACTTTAGCAGCAGCAGCATGTTATTTTACATCATCTCCAGAATGAGGTGATCAGAGCAACAAAAACAATGTCTGTTAGAATCAGGTTTCTCCTCATGTATCACAGCCTGTAATCTGCCAAGATAAGGTCATTTAATACTCTTTTAACTTATCCGGTATACAAATGCTTCTGACTGGCAGCTTGAAATTGAAAGTTTCATTTAAAAAATCAAATAAAGAGCTTTAATATTCACACAAATCAGCAAACTCTGGAAGACTTACAATGTGTTAGCCTTTGCTTGCCACCTTTTCCATGAACTAAATAACCCATTTATTTGTCAGCTATATTTTTCTGCCTTCTTCCGACTTTAAGGTTTCTGAGATGTGTCGTCTCATAAATGAATACAACAAGAGATTAAGGTGAATTCTCTGTTAACCGAACTTTTTTTGTTCCAAGATGTGCACAGAAAATGGCTTAACTAGTTTACATTTTAGTGCTTTATGAAGATAAAAATATACTCAGAAAATGGTTGTATTGTAACTATGAAAGTTTTAAAGTGTTTTAGAAGAACATGAAGGCATACAGAAGTTCTGCAATTTCTCCAAATTGCACTGCTCAGTGAGACTAGGACAGAGAGCTTTTGATTCCCACACGCACGCTTTTTCCTATTCCTGTGTCTCCCTTGGAAGCTCTATAGACTGCAGCGAAACTAGCTCCTGCTGTGTGGCAATGAACAAATCATCTTGGGTGGCCTCTGCTAAAATGTTAGTCATCTCCTTCTTTTTCTGATTCCCCAAATTCTTTTCTCCTCAACATTGAACATATATATATTACAGAATATTTGACGGTCTTAGAGCCCAAAGCAGTGCTATTATTAAACCATTCTTCTGTTTCAACAATTTGCTGTAGTATAAAGTAAAAACGGCCGGATAACAAATGTTCATAGGAATGTACAGTATGCAAGAGAAGTGCTACCAACATTGCCCAATGGATTTAAGACAAAATTTTGCATGTCAGAAACCATATGTAAACAACAATAACAGTGAAACAGAAATGAGGTGATGTCTTCCCAAGTTTCTAATGTGCATTGAGATCTCTTCACCAGCAGGTAGCCCTGTTTCCTACACTTCTATTCAGACTTTTTACTGGGTGAGAGATTTATTAGCGAATACTCTTAGGGGAGAAAAGAAATAAAGAAAGGCACAAGTCACATAGTCCTGGTAACTATCTTTTGAAAAGGTAACAGTTATCATTACAGGTACATTTCCCAGGCCCTCACTGTATGCAGAACACCATTGTAGTAGTTAAGGAATAATAGAATTGGGGAAAGACATATCCTCTTTTTTCCTCAAGAGCTTTCAGCCTGCCTAATCAGGAGCCTGTGCCTCACAGTTAGCATAGGGTTCCTGCAGAAGGAACTAGTCCAACCAATGGTGGTTCGGGGCATTCCTGTGACTAATTTATATCCTCATGCAGTTGAGGGGAAGTCCACCCTGGGGACTCTAAATGATCCACTGAAAAGCAATGTCTTTGCTGTCGATTTGCTTCCCCTTAGAGTCAGTAGGAAACAAGGGGCTGAAATCCAATACAACTCCATCTAAACGCACTCCCCATAGCTCATATGTGCTGATTTAGTCCTACTGCCGCCCAGGGATTCGGAGACTGTTAGCGGTTTTCTGTTAAGCAGTAATATCATATCAGGGAATACTTTGCTTGGCTATTGGCCCACATTTTGAAATGTTATATAAAATACCTACAAGCACTACACCTGATGACTTGAAACACAGAAGCAATCTATCCTTTTTATAAATCATATAGCCACACACACACAAAATAACAGAGGAGAAAAGGATGTCTGTCTCATACAGACATCTTATGTTGTATCACTTCCCAAGGGCCTAATGATTAAAGCTAAATAAGTACAAGCTGTGTGAATATCCATAAATAATCTATGATCCAGGAACTATGTAGTTTTACAAATAACTTATGGCCAGTATACCCTTCTATACATACTTAGGAAGGAAGAAAAGAAGAGAGGAAGGGAGGGAAAGAGATTTGTATCTTCTTACCCAGTTAAATTTCATTCATAAAGGCAAAGAACCTGAAGATAATGTTTTGGTTAATCTCATATGTCATAATAAATAACATTCAGTTACATTCTGGCATCAGATAAAAAGTGTTGAATGTAACTTCAAGGTTGACTGAGCCCTAACACCCCCTCTCCCATGACTGATGAGTCATACTGTAACCCTCCGTGATCAATTTTCTATTTGTTCAGTAGTTAGCCATGCACAACTACTTAGCTATCTGTATCACACAATTGGTACATTACATTAACTTTGATGTCCTTTTAGACCCTTGTGCTCTGAGTCTTCCTGTACGATTCTGAGGCAACTGAGAGAAGCAGCTATCTTTTGCAGTCTCCACTGTGGGGGATAGACTGTATCTGCTACCTCCATAAAAGCCAGGTGTGTAGACAGCTTCCTACCAGAAAGACCTTTAAATATAGCACAAGTTTTAACAAAAACATGTTGTATCCTGGTTATGGCTTTACCAATAGAGCAGATTTTAGGATAATTTTAGGTTCTCTTGGGCTACTGATTATTTATGATTTGAAAATTTTCAAATCATCATCCTGTAACAATGACCATCAGGTAATAATCACCCTGCCTACACAAACCTTTAGGACCTTTTTCACAAGCGAGTGGGTAGTACCATTTTCTGAGAAACTTATCGATAGTTTAGAGACATTCTTTTGGTGTCTAGACATTTTAGACACCTAGCCATCATCCTTAAATCATCTCTGTGGTAGACTTTACACAATTTGGGGGCCAATTAGGGAAGGAATAGAAAGTATAAGACTGGACTAGCTTTACCAACGACCTACCTGCAGTATATGGCAGGACAATATACTTTAATAAAAAATGTACACAGACCTATAACAATAGAGTTCAGTGACGTGTTTGACAAAAAAATGAATATTGCATTAGATGTATTAAAATTGTTTTGTGATAAAAAATTTACATCCATCTATTTAATTCATCAGCTACAAGTCTTTTCCTTCAGTGCAAGTTGGTATTGGTTAGCAATGTAAAAATTAAGACTAAATGTGTTGCAAAAATGGTGCTATATTCTCACTATTCAGATCAGATCAGATCAGATCAGTCGCTCAGTCATGTCTAACTCTTTGCGATCCCATGAATCGCAGCACGCCAGGCCTCCCTGTCCATCACCAACTCCCGGAGGTCACTCAGACTCACATCCATCGAGGCAGTGATGCCATCCAGCCATCTCATCCTCTGTCGTCCCCTTCTTCTCCTGCCCCCAATCCCTCCAGGCATCAGAGTCTTCTCCAATGAGTCAACTCTTTGCATGAGGTGGCCAAAATACTGGAGTTTCAGCTTTGGCATCATTCCTTCCAAAGAAATCCCAGGGCTGATCTCCTTCAAAATGGACTGGTTAGATCTCCTTGCAGTCCAAGGGACTCTCAAGAGTCTTCTCCAACACCACAGTTCAAAAGCATCAATTCTTTGGCGCTCAGCCTTCTTCACAGTCCAGCTCTCACATCCATACATGACCACAGGAAAAACCATAGCCTTGACTAGGCGAACCTTTGTTGACAAAGTAATGTCTCTGCTTTTGAATATGCTATCTAGGTTGGTCATAACTTTCCTTCCAAGGAGTAAGCGTCTTTTAATTTCATGGCTGCAGTCACCATCTACAGTGATTTTGGAGCCCAGAAAAATAAAGTCTGACACTGTTTCCACTGTTTCTCCATCTATTTCCCATGTAGTGATGGGACCAGATGCCATGATCTTCGTTTTCTGAATGTTGAGCTTTAAGCCAACCTTTTCACTCTCCACTTTCACTTTCATCAAGAGGCTTTTTAGTTCCTCTTCACTTTCTGCCATAAGAGTGGTATCATCTGCATATCTGAGGATATTGATATTTCTCCCAGCAATCTTGATTCCAACTTGTGTTTCTTCCAGTCCAGCATTTCTCATGATGTACTCTGCATATAAGTTAAATAAACAGGGTGACAACATACAGCCTTGACGTACTCCTTTTCCTATTTGGAACCAGTCTGTTGTTCCATGACCAGTTCTAACTGTTGCTTCCTGACCTGCATACAAATTTCTCAAGAGGCAGATCAGGTGGTCTGGTATTCCCATCTCTTTCAGAATTTTCCACAGTTTATTGTGATCTACACAGTCAAAGGCTTTGGCATAGTCAATAAAGCAGAAATAGATGTTTTTCTGGAACTCTCTTGCTTTTTCCATGATCCAGCCAATGTTGGCAATTTGATCTCTGGATCCTCTGCCTTTTCTAAAACCAGTTGAACATCAGGAAGTTCACGGTTCACATATTGCTGAAGCCTGGCTTGGAGAATTTTGAGCATTACTTTACTAGCGTGTGAGATGAGTGCAATTGTGCGGTAGTTTGAGCATTCTTTGGCATTGCCTTTCTTTGGGATTGGGATGAAAACTGACCTTTTCCAATCTTGTGGCCACTGCTGAGTTTTCCAAATTTGCTGGCATATTGAGTGCAGCACTTTCACAGCATCCTCTTTCAGGATATGGAATAGCTCCACTGGAATTCCATCACCTGCACTAGCTTTGTTCCTAGTGATGCTTTCTAAGGCCCACTTGACTTCACATTCCAGGATGTCTGGCTCTAGGTCAGTGATCACACCATCATGATTATCAGGGTCGTGAAGCTCTTTTTTTGTACAGTTCTTCTGTTTATTCTTGCCACCTCTTCTTAATATCTTCTGCTCCCGTTAGGTCCATACCATTTCTGTCCTTTATCGAGCCCATTTTTGCATGAAATGTTCCTTTGGTATCTCTGATTTTCTTGAATAGATCCTTAGTCTTTCCCATTCTGTTGTTTTCCTCTATTTCTTTGCATTGATCACTGAAGAAGGCTTTCTTATCTCTTCTTGCTATTCTTTGGAACTCTGCATTCAGATGTTTATATCTTTCCTTTTCTCCTTTGCTTTTTGCTTCTCTTCTTTTCGCAGCTATTTGCAAGGCCTCCCCAGACAGCCATTTTGCTTTTTTGCGTTTCATTTCCATGGGGATGGTGTTGATCCCTGTCTCCTGTACAATGTCACGAACCTCATTCCATAGTTCATCAGGCACTCTATCTATCAGATCTAGGAAGGAAATATACACATTAAATAAAAAATAAATAAAAACCTTTATATTTGGATAAAGATTTATATCTCAAGGTATTTTCTCATGTTATTTTGTTAGATTCTAACAACTTTAAGCAGTTATTATGCCTATTTAAAAAATAAACTAAAGCTTAAATAATGTGAATGAATTATCTATAGATGAGCAATGTACAAGTTGCAGAAATAAAATTCTAACACAAATTTCCTGATTCCTAAATCCAGAATAGCGAATAGCTATGTTTTTATTTGAGATTTGAAGACAGAGGATTAGAATTTGTACCTGAGATTTTGGAAGTTATTAGGTAAGGGAACGGAGAAGGCAATGGCACCCCACTCCAGTACTCTTGCCTGGAGAATCCCAGGGACAGGGGAGCCTGGTGGGTTGCCGTCTATGGGGCCGCACATACTCGGACACGACTGAAGTGACTTAGCAGTAGCAGCAGCAGGTAAGAGAAAATAGTGAAATAATGAAAGCCAAGACTAGGTTGTCAAGGAGAAATCTCAAGAGAAGAGATTGATATATGGCTTACAGTAATTTATTCACCCATTTTTCTTGCGCTGAACCATTATCTATTTTGATTTCTTTTTTCTATCTAGCAAAACCACCTTTAACATGACGTGAAATCTGTTCTTTTCTTTAACTGGTTCTAAAACCATTGTTTCCTCCCTCTGTCTATTCTTTCCCATGGTAAATTTCTTGCCTCTTGTTTCTTTTAAAATGCCATGGCAGAACCTCTACTATTTATCCTGGCTTCCTTGCCTTCACTTTCACATTCTTACTTCTGACTTTTCTCTCTTGCTGTGGGTATCATGCTCAAATGAAAATCTGTAAATTGCAATCTTGGGTTCAAGTCCCAAGAATTTCCTCAACTTTGTTTTAAGAATAAAACCAAGAACTCAAGCAAATAATCCTAAGGTAAAGGTGACCTTCAAATGAAGAAAGAAGGGGAATTAGTCAATAAGCAGTATCCTGTCCAATTAAGTAACCTCCCTGATATGCCTCTTGTCTCTCTATTTTCAACTATCTTTCTGACTTGGAAATTCCAAGAAATGAAAACTCAGTTAATCTGGAAAGGGTATTTATTTTAAACATATTAATCCACAAATATAGAAAAAAAAGAATGTATTGTTTCAAGGGACATACTTCTCTTTAGGAATGTAAAGTAAATCAAAGAATGTCTTTCTTTTTCAGAAAGTATTTCATATTTTGGGATGTTAACTTTGTGCATGTGCACTCGTGTGTATATCATATAAGATGGTGTAGGTGAAATAATTTAAATACCTGTGGAAGAAATTAAGAATAATGGCATGGTGATATCTGAGAAGATATCTGGAGATCTGGAGGGTGTGTTAGGCACTAAAGGAAGTCTAGATCTGGATGGTGGAAATAAGCCGGTGCTTTTCAGATTTTCAATAGTGTCTCTGACTTTGGAATAGACTACTGACTTGGTGAGAGTTTGGGTTGCCGAGATGGCTCAGAATTCTTATTTCGGGGGTTATTATTCCTGAACAGACACCTTTTTTGGTTGTTCTTGAATCTCGGCAATAATAATGGCTCTTAGGAGATTATTACTTTTCCCTCCTGCTAGTGCCAGATAAAAAAAAATTTAAATTAAATTTTAAAAAATCACTGTGTAACAGCACTTGTAGTTCCCCTTCTCTAGTCCTCATATCATTAATATTACTTTTCTGTAGTTAGAGAAGTAACTCCAAGGAGTGGTGGACTCAGGCCATCCTTCCCCACCCCCACTTTCCAACTAAAGGATATTAGAAAGATTTTTTTCCTGGAACCTTTCATTTATCCCTATTTTCCTCTTTCTTGCATTGCTCTGTCAAGAACTGATGTCATCCTGTAGTTTTATCTAGAGTGAATTTTGCATTTGATCTAAATTTATCTTACTAGAATCACATTCCAAAAAATTGTTGAGGGGATTTGGAAGAAACATTTGATGAGCAATGGGGGATATGGAGGTGAGATGGCAATGGAATATGCAGGCCCAATTAAAAGTAGTTGACCACAGATGGCCCTCCAACAGGGCTGGTTTCTGTTAGTGGCAGGACCATTAACAGAACCTGTGGGGTGTGCAAGTTTGGTGGAAAGTAGAGAAGAAATTCTGTACCTGGGAGGGAGCCAGCATGGCTGAGTCTGACAGTCAGCCAGCTCTCAGCCCTTACAGAGACTTCCATCTTCCTGAGTGTCTCAGAAACTCTCAGCTGCATTTCCTACACCATCCTGGGTCTTCAGGTTCTGCAATTTGAGCAGCTCTCGGCAGGTCCATCTGCCTGGTTAACCTCCCTCAGTCCTTCTTCATTTACTGCTCAGGATTCCCTAGGAAACTTGCAGTCTCCAGGACAATGCCCTGAGAAGCCCAATATTGAGCACATTTGAATGCACCACAAGGGGAGAAAATGTATTGAGGCTGTAGATTCTGGTGACTGTGGATATGCTATATTCTAGAATTTGGTGGCTTTAAAGAATTTCTCTTAGGCTTTCCTCCTTTACCCTTTAAAAAGAAGAAGAAGAAGAAAAAAAAATCCCTGAAAAGTTTCAAAGCTTAACTTGTGTCTATTTCTCCCACGGAACTCAGGAAAGTGGCTAAAACACAGATGATGATTGTACAACACAAAAGCTTTGCGTTGTTGTTCAATTGCTAAGTTGTGTCAGAAGACTGAGAAGAAGGACATCAAGTGTGAGGACGTCAAGTGTGAGAAGAAGGGCTGTCGTGTACTGCACTTCACCAGTGTCTAGGTTCTGACTACGCTCACATGCTATGGTAGAAACCTATGATGGTGCTTCTTACATACCTTGCTATCCTAAGCTATAATCTTTTCTTAAATAACTAAAAATAAAGCTTTGTTTTTTGTGAGTGTAATGCAAATTAAAGTAGCCACCCAAAACATTGATCTATTTTAGGTTTTATCAAGGTTTAAAGTCACTAACAAAAGAAAATAATTATTGCAAACTCACAGCCAAGAAAAGTTCTCTTGGCATATAGTAAAGATGGTTGCAGCACATTCTTTCAATGTCACATTGGGGCTTTCTTAGTTGGACCGAATGTACTGAGTTGCCCAGGACTTTCCTGGCATTAGTTCTAAAAGTCTGATGTCTGAGAAACCTGTCAGTTCTTCGAAAACCAGGACAGGTGATAAACCTATACAACTCCAAATTCTTTAAGTGCTTAGGGAATATATGCATTTGTTTGACTTTGTTATTTACTATTATTGAAGGGCTCAGGCTTTGTAAAGTTACATGTTGACTTGCAGACATTGTCTGGTAGAGATGCAAATAAATTACCTGGTAGAAAAGTTAACTCAAAAGATTATAATTTTTTAAAAATTAATATTTTTATTGCTTTGTAGAACATTATCTAGCTTTGTATCTACCCTAGAAGTCTTGTTTTAAAATTCCATTTAAAAATGCTTATAAGTAGTCAGTTTCTTAAAATCTTTTACTATCTTATTGGTTCCCTCAATGATTTAATGAGTCTTTAATATGTTCATTCTATATTTGTGTGAGAGGTGTTAAATTAAATAAGGAGGCCATTAGACTATGGTTGCTTTAATGACTCTGTTGCCCACATTAGCAAATTAAAACCTAAGACTGAAATGCCTCAGGGTTAAGAAACTAAAACCTAAGGATAACCAATCACAAACTGCTAATTGGACTTTCCCAAATAAGGCACAATAAACTGTGGAAAATTCTGAAAGAGATGGGAATACCAGACCACCTGACCTGCCTCTTGAGAAATTTGTATGCAGGTCAGGAAGCAACAGTTAGAACTGGACATGGAAAAACAGGCTGGTTCCAAACAGGAAAAGGAGTACGTCAAGGCTGTATATTGTCACTGCTTATTTAACTTCTATGCAGAGTACATCATGAGAAACACTGGGCTGGAAGAAGCACAAGCTGAAATCAAGATTGCCCGGAGAAATATCAATAACCTCAGATATGCAGATAACACCACCCTTATGGCAGAAAGTGAAGAGGAAATAAAAAGCCTCTTGATGAAGGTGAAAGTGGAGAGTGAAAAAGTTGGCTTAAAACTCAACATTCAGAAAACGAAGATCATGGCATCTGGTCCCATCACTACATGGGAAATACATGGGGAAACAGTGTCAGACTTTATATTTTGGGGCACCAAAATCACTGCAGATGGTGATTGCAACGATGAAATTAAAAGACGCTTACTCCTTGGAAGGAAAGTTATGACCAACCTAGATAGCATATTGAAAAGCAGAGACATTACTTTACCAATGAAGGTTCGCCTAGTCAAGGCTATGGTTTTTCCTGTGGTCATGTATGGATGTGAGAGCTGGACTGTGAAGAAGGCTGAGTGCCAAAGATTTGATGCTTTTGAACTGTGGTGTTGGAGAAGACTCTTGAGAGTCCCTTGGACTGCAAGGAGATCCAACCAGTCTATTCTGAAGGAGATCAGCCCTGGGATTTCTTTGGAAGGAATGATGCTGAAGCTGAAACTCCAGTACTTTGGCCACCTCATGCAAAGAGTTGACTCATTGGAGAAGACTCTGATGCTGGGAGAGATTGGGAGCAGGAGGAGAAGGGGAAGACAGAGGATGAGATGGCCGGATGGCATCACTGACTCGATGGATGTGAGTCTGAGTGAACTCCGGAGTTGGTGATGGACAGAGAGGCCTGGCGTGCTGCGATTCATGGGATTGCAAAGAGTCGGACATGACTGAGCGACTGAAGTGAACTGAACTGATATCATTACCATAGGATGTATTACCAATTCAAAATCTGGCTATACAACAGTAAACATACATTTATGATTAGAATCATAGAGAAAAGTAGAGTGATCAGATATTGGCAGGGGAATAAGAACTTTCTTGCCCTTCTGCTTCCCTAATTATTATATAAATGAGTTTTGACCCCAAAAAAGTGATTGTTTGATAGCATAAGTGCCCAGTAGGTTCAAGGAGCAGGGTGTGAGTAGATATCAGGGTGAAAGTGAAAGTGATGTCACTCAGTCGTGTCCGACTCTTTGGGATCCCATGGACTGTAGTCTACCAGGCTTCTCTGTCCATGCGATTTTCCAAGCAAGTGTACTGGTGCATTGCCATTTCCTTCTCCAGGGGATCTTCCTGACCCAGGGATTGAACCCAGGTCTCCTGCATTGCAGGCAGATGCTTTACCCTCTAAGCTACCAGGGAAGGACCCTTAAATGCTGCAAAGAGATTAAAGGATAGGCTGTGAGAAAAAAATCAGGATGACCTTGATCACTGCCAGAAAGTGCAGTCACATCCCATTTTGAGGGTTCTGTATTCTCTAAACTATACCACCAAAGCAACATTAGAGTTTCAAAGATGAAACAGAGTGGAATAATCTGTGAAAGGATACACATTATACATGATGATAAAGTCTCAATTTTTATACCTGCTTCCTCAAGACAGTACAAGACACTCAAAGTAATCTAATTACAAGGAAAGCCATATTATAAATTCATGTGACCAACAAAATAAAAGCAGATTTGGTTTGTAATGGCAATTCTTTTCCCTCAAATGGTTTAGTCTACTGCCTCAGTTGTATTTTGAAACTACAGACTCTGGCTGAATTCAGTCTCTCTCTAACTGAGAGCACTCAACTGTGTTTTCTGCCTATGCTTAATATGAAGCATGAGATAGAGGCAGAAGATAGAAATCTTTCAGATCAGAAATCAACAAACTATGGGTTACAGGAAAAATCTGGCCTGCAGTCTGTTTTGTACTGCTTGTGAACTAAGACTAGCTTGACATTTTTAAATGATAGAAAACAAGCAAAGGGAAGATTTTGCAGCAGAGACCATTTGTGACCCTAAAGTATAAATTGTTTACTACCCAGCCCTTTACAGAATATGTTTGGCTAACCCCTGCTTTAGATCTATGATCACAAGCCCAAATATAAGAGCCTTCTATACCAGGTGTCAACAGACTTTCTGTAAAAGGTCAAAGAGTAAATATTTTAGGTTTTCAGGGCCATATCGTCTTTGTTACGACTAACTACTCAATTATACTGTTGTATAAAATCAGCCATAGACAATCAATAAGTGTGATGGTGTTTCAGTAAAATTTTATTTGCAAAAATAGGCAACACATCAGATTCGACCTATGGTCAAAATTTGCCCACAGTCTCCTGGAAAACTACTCTTATATCTGAACTTGATCTCTGAACTTGGTTCCTTAGTATATTATTGCTTGGGTCTCTCTGAACTCAGTTTATTTATGGCAGTTTTTACCCATCTGTTGCCTTTACCAAGTACCATGATTTCTCTCCTTATATGGACTTTCATTCTTCTAGATTTCCAGAATTCTTGACCTCTTGCACTCACCTACAGTCATATTACCTTTCAGATCATGCCTTATCTTTCTTTATCTATCTGTTTTGGAGTATAAGCCACAGAGCAATGATTACCTGCCACACTTTTCTTTCTTTCTTCTTGTTTTTTTTTTTTTTTTTTTTACTTAGAGTTACTGAAAATGACCATCTGGTGATGTCCATGTGTAGAATCTTCTCTTGTGTTGTTGGAAGAGGGTGTTTGTTATGACCAGTGAGTTCTCTTGGTAAAACTCCATTAGCCTTTGACCTGTTTCATTCTATACTCCAAGGGCAAATTTGCCTGTTACTCCAGGTATTCCTTTACTTCCTACTTTTGCATTGCAGTCCCCTAAAATGAAAAGGACATCTTTTTTGGGTGTTAGTTCTAAAAGGTCTTGTAGGTCTTCATAGAACCGTTCAGCTTCTTCAGCATTACTGGTTGGGGCATAGACTTGGATTACCGTGATATTGAATGGTTTGCCTTGGAAATGAACAGAGATCATTCTGTTGTTTTTGAGATTGCATCCAAGTACTGCATTTCAGACTCTTTTGTTGATTATGATGGCTACTCCATTTTTTCTAAGGGATTCCTGTGCACAGTAGTAGACATATGGTCATTTGAGTTAATTTTACCCCTTCCAGTCCATCTTAGTTTGCTGATTCCTGAAATGTCAACGTTCACTCTTGCCATCTCCTGTTTGATCACTTCCAATTTGCCTTGATTCATGGACCTAACATTCCAGGTTCCTATGCAGTATTGGTCTTTACAGCATCGGACCTTGTTTCTATCACCAGTCAAATCCACACTGGGTGTTTTTGCTTTGATTCCATCCCTTGATTCTTTCTGGAGTTATTTCTCCACTGATCTCCAATAGCATATTGGGCACTTACCAACCTGGGAGTTCATCTTTCAGTGTCCTATCTTTTTGCCTTTTCGAACAGGAAAGACTAGAGATCTCTTCAAGAAAATTGGACATACCAAGGGAACATTTCATGCAAAGATGGACTCAGTAAAGGACAGAAATGGTATGGACCTAACAGAAGCAGAAGATATTAAGAAGAGGTGGAAAGAATACACAGAAGAACTATACAAAAAAGATCTTCACAACCCAGATAATCATGATGGTGTCATCACTCACCTAGAGCCAGACATCCTGGAATGTGAAGTCAAGTGGGCCTTAGAAAGCATCACTAGGAACAAAGCTAGTAGAGGTAATGGAATTCCAGTTGAGCTATTTCAAATTCTAAAAGATGATGCTGTGAAAGTGCTGCACTCAATATGCCAGCAAATTTGGGAAACTCAGCAGTGGTCACAGGACTGGAAAAGGTCAGTTTTCATTCCAATCCCAAAGAAAGGCAATGCCAAAGAATGCTCAAACTACTGCACAATTACACTCATCTCACACGCTCCCCTGGTGGCTCAGATGGTAAAGCATCTGCCTGCAATGGGGTGAAGCGGGTTCGATTCCTGGGTCAGGAAAATCCCTGTAGAAGGAAATGGCAACCCACTCCAATATTCTTGCCTGGAAAATTCCGTGGACTGAGGAGCCTGGTGGGCTACAGTCCATGGGGTGGCAAAGAGTCAGACACGACTGAGCTATTTCACTTTGCTTCGCTTCACTTCACAAGTTAGTAAGGTAATGCTTAAAATTCTCCAAGCCAGGCTTCAGCAATACGTGAACTGTGAACTTCCAGATATTCAAGTTGGTTTTAGATCAGGCAGAGGAACCAGAGATCAAATTGCCAAGATCTGTTGGATCGTCGAAAAAGCAAGAGAGTTCCAGAAAAACATCTATTTCTGCTTTATTGACTATGCCAAAGCCTTTGACTGTGTGGATCATGATCAACTGTGGAGAATTCTGAAAGAGATGGGAATACCAGACCACCTGACCTGCCTCTTGAGAAATCTATATGCAGGTCAGGAAGCAACAGTTAGAACTGGTCATGGAACAACAGACTGGTTCCAAATAGGAAAAGGAGTACGTCAAGACTGTATATTGTCACCCTGTTTATTTAACTTATATGCAGAGTACATCATGAGAAATACTGGACTGGAAGAAACAGAAGTTGGAATCAAGATTGCTTGGAGAAATATCAATAACCTCAGATATACAGATGACACCACCCTTATGGCAGAAAGTGAGGAGGAACTAAAAAGCCTCTTGATGAAAGTGAAAGAGGAGAGTGAAAAAGTTGGATTAAAGCTCAACATTCAGAAAACGAAGATCATGGCATCCGGTCCCATCATTTCATGACAAATACATGGGGAAACAGTAGAAACAGTTTCAGACTTTATTTTTTGGGGCTCCAAAATCACTGCAGGTGATGATTGCAGCCATGAAATTAAAAGACACTTACTCCTTGGAAGGGAAGTTATGACCAACCTAGACAGCAGAGTAAAAAACAGAGACATTACTTTGTCAACAAAGATCTGTCTAGTCAAGGCTATGGTTTTTCCATTATTCAGGTATGGACTTGAGAGTTGGACAGTGAAGAAAGCTGATCGCCGAAGAATTGATGCTTTTGAACTGTGATGTTGGAGAAGACTCTTGAGAGTCCCTTGGACTGCAAGGAGATTCAACCAGTCCATCCTAAAGGAAATCAGTCCTGGGTGTTCTTTGGAAGGACTGATGTTGAAGCTGAAACTCCAGTATTTTGGCCACCTGATACAAATAGCTGACTCATTTGAAAAGATTCTGATGTTGGCAAGATTGAAGGCAAGGGAAGAAGGGGATGACAGAGGATGAGATGGTTGGATGGCATCCCTGACTCAATGGACATGAGTTTGAGCAAGCTCCGGGAGTTGGTGATGGATAGGGAGGCCTGGTGTGCTGTGGTTCATAGGGTTGTAAAGAGTGGGACACGACTGAGCGACTGAACTGAAACTGAAACTGAAAATGATGCTAGTCTTAAAAGAATCCATGTCCCCACAAATGAGGCAGTTTGAGAAAGGTGAACTAGCACTTGACCTAGGATAAAATTTCTTTCAAGCCTGTCTTCCTTCAATCTTAATACATATACTTTAGGCTTTTTCTGAGAATTAAACATGTAAATGTATATAAAATGTCTTGCAGGTTATAGGCATCAGCCAGTGTCTCTTTGACAATGATAATGCAAAATAATGGTTTCTGCAAATGTCTCCTAGAACAAATTTGCTTTTTGTCTTGTCTCTTTCATCTGTTGTGCACACAAGCTTTAATCTTTCTATGATATCTTTTCAAAATCTGTCTCCCGAATTAAAATGATTCCTAAATGATTTCCTGTTGTACAGATGGGATATTATATTTTTATGACCTGAATCCATAGATGGTGTTGGGACAAAGTTTTCTCTGTTGGGATCATCCAGAAATAGGGGTAAAGATTACCTTGAACCATAATAAATTTAACTCTTTCACATAAATGTTCTACTGATTTTTACACAGCATTCACTCATGTACATACAACCCAAATAAAAAAAAAAAAGATTCAAATGTGGCATCTCCAGGAAACTTGTACCTATATTTATGCTTTTTTTAAAATCTAGGTTGTACTGAAAATTTACCTGATTGTTTATTATATAACTTTTGTATGATGAATATTTAAAATGCAGTGGTAAAGACATGACCTTGTATGGTTGAGTCCCTTTGCTTTCCACTTGAAATTATCACAACATTGCTAATCGGCTATACACTGATATAAAATAAAAAGCTAAAAAAATGCAGACAAAAAAATGAGTAAAAAAAAAAGCAAGACATGACCTTGTCTCTAAAGTATCTAAAAGCTAAAAAAATGCAGACACAAAATGAGAAAAAAAAAAAAAAAGACATGACCTTGTCTCTAAAGTATCTTGAAGACTCATAGGGGAGTGTCAGTAGGGTTTGTTTGAAAGCAGATGCTGAGACAGAGTTAGGAGCAGAAAAAGTTAGGTATTAGAAGGAAGGGCTCTGGGTGATAAAAAAGAGGAGGAGGAAGAGGACTGGGCAGAGAGAACCTTGAAGATTTTGCCCAGATATGGCAAAATCTTGGTCAGCACACTAGTGCACTACAGAGCAAACACTGCCTGGGAGAGGAGCCCTGCATGGGCAGAAATGGCCAGGCTCCAGTACCCCTGCAGAGCTAGATCACTAGGTGCTGCCTGGGAAAGGCATGGCCTTCCTTGTAAGCGCAGGAAGATCCTGAAGGTGTAACAGCTGGAGGCTGTCAGCTCACTACACTCCTTACAGCTGAATAAGGTTTTCTTGAAGGAAGACCCGAGCAGCAAACTTCCATAGCTTCCATGAGGAGAAAAAGGTATACACACACACAGAGTACAATTTTTGTGCCATATAAAAGAATAGAACTATATATAAGTTAAATTAATGAATCAATGCTAAGAAATACAGCATTGAGCACAAGTCGATTTGCATATCATTAGAACTTCCAAGAGTGAAAAATCAAGTAGTTCAAGGGGCATGTTGTGATCAGCATTTTAAAACACAATTTAAAAAAAATTAAATTATTGTTTTTAAGACTTAGTTAAAACTTCTGATTCCATAATTGCAATTTTCTGACTGAGGGGCTGGATGTTTAACTTAACATACTTTAGTTAGATAAAAAATAAGCCCTTGGATTATAAATTCATTCAGAATCTCTCAAAATGGAATTCCATGAGTGGTAGTAACACAGAATATTAACCTCTGTGTATTACATTTTTTTTTCCATTTTCAAACTAATTAGGGAGAAGTAGGATAAATAAGATAGACATAGATCTTTTCTGCAAAATTTCTTAAGGACTTTGATGTGCAAATATACACTATAATCTCAAATGATGGAAGGGGCAGGGTAAATAGGATATATAGAATTTCTTATACTTAATGGAATACAGGAGAAAAACTAGATTGGGAATTGCTGAACTAATGAACTTGAAGTTTATCCATATGAAGTAATTTAGTTAATCATTCCAATTTTTAAAAACATCCAAAGATTAGACTAATTATTTTATCTGCATATCTGACATTAGCTAGACAAAGTCCAATTTTCTGTTTCATTGTTAAAGGAAAATGTTCTTTCTGAAATAAATCACATATTTTGAAACCATTAGTTAATAACACTAACTACAGGCTAAAGGCAGCTATAATTATTTGTATCATCATCTGGAATTTGCTTTCCTTTTAATAGAGCCCATTTGCACTATAATAAAAAGCATGATAGGAACTGATTAAAGCTGGCTGGAATAGTTTTCATTTAAGAATTTCTCTTCCTGTGTCAGCCAATGTTTCTCTCTTAATGTTATTTTAATGCAGTCATTTTGTGTTTGAAAATGAAGGCAATCATGTCAGTCCACGAGTTGGCAAAAGACAGTAATTGATTTTTACAAATCAGTCACCTTTAAAAATCCATATAAGATGAATATTTATTATTTTACAAGTACAAATCACTTTCTTTAGAAGCAAGAATAAATGCACAATAAAGCAATGTATTTTGAAAGAATGGAAATGTCAGAAATAGCTTGCTTTAATGTGTTCCCTACATTGTGTCATTGTAATAAACATTCCTCATTGATTATTTCTCCCACAGTATCCGCAATTTTCATTAGCTTGCAATGTGACAAATGCAAAAACTGACAAAACTTTAAAAATGATATACTCTGGAACCACCTTTTGCTCATTGAGTTACTGCAACCCACATGTAACAGTACAAATTTGTCTAACTTCACTAATAGAAGTGTTCATATAACCCTGCACAGAAATGATTTGGGGAAATTGAATCATAACATACTTCTATGGGGCAAAGGTCTTCAAACTTGTGTTCCACAGAGTCTTTGGGGAAGGATGCAGAGAATTGCCATCCTGGGTGCCCCAAGATGGTGGGGCAAAGAAAGGAACACTGGATAGGTCCTGAATTTATCCGACACCTCTCCTTTTACAGGGTAAGTTATATATTGGAGTTCTATGTCGTAATTCATTTGTGGTTAATATAAGCAAAAGAAAATAAAATATAATTCCAAATGAACAAATTTTACTAGGTGTATTTTTCATTTGTGAACATGTATCATCAGGAACCCGGACTCTGTGGGAGAGGGCAAGGGTGGGATGATTTGGGAGAATGGCATTGAAACATGTATAACATCATATGTGACACGAATTGCCAGTCCAGGTTCCATGCATGATACAGGATGCTCAGGGCTGGTGCACTGGGATGACCCGGAGGGATGGTATGGGGAGGCGGGGTGAGAGGGGGGTTCAGGATGAGTAACACATGTACACCCATGGCAGATTCATGTTGATGAATACAAAAATCAATACAATATTGTAAAGTAATTTGTCTCCAATTAAAATAAATAAATTTATATTTAGAAAATATAAGCAACAAATTATATAAATACATGGGCTTTTTACATAAAAACAAACATTCACCAGAATATCTTGAATAAAGTAAATTTGTATATACCATAAAGATAATAAAACATTCTTGGATAACCAAAGGCCTTTAATAAGATTTGAAGGCTTTCTTCCTTCCTTTCGTTTTCTTTTGTATCCTTAAGGTCAGAAAGGAGGTAGGAGTGAAAATAGTTCCAGGAAGTCTAAGCTAAAGGCTGAAATTGACAAAAAAGATTATTATTATTATGTTTTACCAAGCTCAATATAGCCAACCTAAGGTAGCAGGGTAAACTATTATTCAATCAATGGTGCTGATTTTCCACATTAGAAATACATATAAAGTTTCCTCCAGATTCAACTCTTGTACTACATTGCATTCTTAGAGGAGAGCAATTCTTTTATTTCTCACTAGTTCCAAGTCATGTCCTACCAGAACCACTGCCAATCTTGGCATTTAGTTCCCCAGGAATAATTAACTTGATAGAATAAAGGATAAAAGGTCTTAAAAAAAAATGTGACCAGATATTCAAACAGGTAGTATGCACTTTTTGACAGTAGGTTATAGACATGCTAAGGCAAATCACATCCAATTTAGTAGGGATTCTATACAGTCCATGGAATTTTCCAGGCCAGAATACTGGAATGGGTAGCTGTTCCCTTCTCCAGGGGATCTTCCCAACCCAGGGATTGAACCCAGGTCTCCCGCATTACAGGTGGATTCTTTACCAGATGAGCCACCAGGGAAGCCCAGTAGGGATTCTAGTTGAATCCCAACTAGAGGAAATAGATTCCTATTATATGAGCTAAAAAATTGGAAACAGGTTTTCCTAAGGCTGACAGAAAAAGATGTGGCCCATTCACCTATTTCTCAGCCAAAATATCTTTGTTTTAGGGCTACAACAGCAAGTCTGAAACCCTGAACATAAGAAAATGAATATTTAGAATGCAGGTCTCTTCCAGGTGTATTTAAAAAGGCTCATTCACCCAACAAGTTGAATTGGTAGCTCAATGATCTCAACTCACCATATTTTAGAGGAGGTTTCTCAGTCATTCAGAAATAAAGCATAGCCAAAGGACTGTGTGTGTTTGTGTGTGTGTGTGTCCTTGGCATTGGTTAAAAAGTTCTGATTTTAATTGTGTAATCTCAACCTGAATCACCTCATTTCTGTAATCCTAAAGAAAAGTCCTGCTATTTTCTAGGATTGGGAGAGACTGCTGGCTCCCAGCATTATCTCCTCCCTGGGAGTAGAACTCATTATTAAATTGAGGAGTGGAATAAAAATCACTGTGGACCATCCTAGAGTAAGTGGAGTTGGACCATGGCCAAAGAAATATCATGATCAAAGGCAATGCCGCTTCTACTGGGTGGAAGATGAGAGCAGGCAGATTAAGGCAGGTTCTTTTGGTTCAGGTTCGGGGAGAATGCTGTAAAAGTTTGGAATCAACACTATGGACTCAGTCCCGAGAGTAAATTAAATTGTCCTAGAATGATTTTAATAGCCTTAGTTTTCTTCTGAAGAGATGGAAAACCCCAGCTTTGGCTGCTGCCCTCTGTCCTTAGACTTTTTTTTTTTTTTTCTCTAAGTCTCCTTCCTTGGCAGGTAGATTCTTTATCATTGAGCCACCAAGGAAGCCCTTTAAGATGAACAGAGAGACCAAAATCAACTTATTATTGTTATTTTTTTTTAATGGAATGGAGTTAGTAGATGGGGAGGTTAGACTTATAGTCTCATAAGTTATTGTGTAAAGTTCTGGAAAGTCATTTTCTAAAAATTCTTTAAAATTGGTAATACTTGTCAAGTGTTTAGAGGAGAACTGGGAGATAAAACAAGAATTGCAAGAGGGATTCATTCTATGGTATTTTGAATCTTGAAGTATGTGATATATTAACTATCCCAACAAACAAATAAAAATAAAATTAAAAGAAAAGCATAAATAAATATGCAGAGTATATCATGAGAAATGCTGGACTGGAGGAAACACAAGCTGGAATCAAGATTGCTGGGAGAAATATCAATAACCTCAGATATGCAGATGATACCACCCTTATGGCAGAAAGTGAAGAGGGGCTAAAAAGCCTCTTGATGAAAGTGAAAGTGGAGAGTGAAAAGGTTGGCTTAAAGCTCAACATTCAGAAAACGAAGATCATGGCATCTGGTCCCATCACTACATGGGAAATAGATGGAGAAACAGTGGAAACAGTGTCAGACTTTGTTTTTCTGGGCTCCAAAATCACTGCAGATGGTGACTGCAGCCATGAAATTAAAAGACGCTTACTCCTTGGAAGGAAGGTTATGGCCAACCTAGATAGCATATTTAAAAGCAGAGACATCACTTTGCCAACAAAGGTTCGCCTAGTCAAGGCTATGGTCTTTCCTGTGGTCATGTATGGATGTGAGAGCTGGACTGTGAAGAAGGCTGAGCGCCGAAGAATTGATGCTTTTGAACTGTGGTGTTGGAGAAGACTCTTGAGAGTCCCTTGGACTGCAAGGAGATCCAACCGGTCCATTGTGAAGGAGATCAGCCCTGGGATTTCTTTGGAAGGAATGATGCTCAAGCTGAAACTCCAGTATTTTGGCCACCTCATGCGAAGAGCTGACTCATTGGAGAAGACTCTGATGCTGGGAGGGATTGAGGGCAGGAGGAGAAGGGGACGACAGAGGATGAGATGGCTGGATGGCATCACTGACTCGATGAATGTGAGTCTGGGTGACCTCTGAGAGCTGGTGGTGGATAGGGAGGCCTGGCGTGCTGCGGTTCATGGGGTCGCAAAGAGTCGGACACGACTGAGCGACTGATCTGATCTGATGGGAAGAACCAGTTTTAGCCATAAAAAGATAACAAATATGCAGTGTTCCCGAATTGCTTTCCATTTCCTAATCACCAGAATCTTAATAGCACCCCCATGATATATATATACCATTGCCATAACCCTATGCCCTCCTCTGTCCCTGAAGCTAGCATAGTCCCCTGTACATACTAACTATACAAAATTATATACAAAACTAGTTTCCTCTTCCTTATGTTTGTTGCTTCTCTTGAATTTAACTTTGCTAGCTAAGGATCATCAACAGGTAGTATGTTGAATGCTTATGAAGGGAGTTTTCTGTGTCATGCAATGGAAAGCAGACTTATCCTCCAACGTGGGACTTAAGGGTCTAGAACTCTTCCATTAAGAATATAAAAGCTTCTCTTCCACCTGAACAGGCAGACTATTGAGTGCTGTGTTACTGCATATCTTAGAGCAATTTCTGCATATCACACAGTCGACATGTAAACAAGACCTTGGTAAACAGAATGTTGTGGCTTAGACTTAACTAGCTATCAGTTAATTTCTCTGAAACTCAATCTACTTATCCTTGAACAAGGATATAAAGGGTGTCAGGAGGTTTATAGAAAACACATTTGTGTGTATCATCTGACTCACTGCAGCTGCTTCTTTAGTAGCTATTAAAAATAACACTGCCCATTCATTGGTGCCATTTTCATGCCAGCCTTGCTCATGGGGACCTACATGCCTTCCTACTTCATACAATTAGGAACCACTACCTTTCCTTGTTTTTTTTTTTTTTTTTTTTTTTGCATTTCTTTTCCATGGGGATGGTCTTGGTCTCTGTCTACTGTACAGTGTCATGAACCTCAGTCCATAGTTCATCAGGCACTCTATCTATCAGATCTAGGCCCTTAAATCTATTTCTCACTTCCACTGTATAATCATAAGGGATTTGATTTAGGTCATACCTGAATGGTCCAGTGGTTTTCCCTACTTTCTTCAATTTCAGTCTGAATTTGGCAATAAGGAGTTCATGGTCTGAGTTCTGGTCTTGTTTTTGTTGACTGTATAGAGCTTCTCCATCTTTGGCTGCTAAGAATATAATCAACCTGATTTTGGCGCTGACCGTCTGGTGATGTCCATGTATAGAGTCTTCTCTTGTGTTGTTGGAAGAGGGTGTTTGTTATGACCAGTGCATTTTCTTGGCAAAACTCTATTAGTCTTTGCCCTGCTTCATTCCGTATGCCAAGGCCAAATTTGCCTCTTATTCCAGGTGTTTCTTGACTTCCTACTTTTGCATTCCAGTCCCCTATAATGAAAAGAACATCTTTTTTGGGTGTTAGTTCTAAAAGGTCTTGTAGGCCTTCATAGAACTGTTCAAATTCAGCTTCTTCAGAGTTACTGATTGGGGCATAGACTTATTACTGTGATATTGAATGGTTTGCCTTGGAAATGAACAGAAATCATTCTGTTGTTTTTGAGATTGCATCCAAGTACTGTATTTCAGACTCATTTGTTGACCATGATGGCTACCCCATTTCTTCTAAGGGATTCCTGCCCACAGTAGTAGATATAATGGTCATCTGAGTTAAATTCACCCATTCCAGTCCATTTCAGTTTGCTGATTCCTAGAATGTTGACATTCACTCTTGCCATCTCTTGTTTGACCACTTCCAATTTGCCTTGATTCATGGTCCTGACATTCCAGGTTCCTATGCAAGATTGCTCTTTACAGCATCGGACCTTGCTTCTATCACCAGTCACATCCACAGCTGGGTATTGTTTTTGCTTTGTCTCCATCCCTTGATTCTTTCTGGAGTGATTATTTCTCCACTGATCTCCAGTAGCATATTGGGCACCTACTGACCTGGGGAGTTTCTCTTTCAGTATCCTATCACTTTGCCTTTTCATACTGTTCATGGGGTTCTAAAGGCAAGAATACTGAAATGGTTTGCCATTCCCTTCTCCAGTGGACCACATTCTGTCAGATCTCTCCACTATGACCCGCCAATCTTGGGTTGCCCCACGGGCATGGCTTAGTTTCATTGAACTAGACAAGGATGTGGTCCATTTCATTATAGAGGACTGGAATGCCAGCAAATTTGGAAAACTCAGCAGTGGCCACAGGACTGGAAAAGGTCAGTTTTCATTCCAATCACAAAGAAAGGCAATGCCAAAGAATGCTCAAACTACCGCACAATTGCACTCATCTCACACGCTAGTAAAGTAATGCTCAAAATTCTCCAAGCCAGGCTTCAGCAATATGTGAACCGTGAACTTCCTGATATTCAAGCTGGTTTTAGAAAAGGCAGAGGAACCAGAGATCAAATTGCCAACCTCCGCTGGATCATGGAAAAAGCAAGAGAGTTCCAGAAAAACATCTATTTCTGCTTTATTGACTATGCCAAAGCCTTTGACTGTGTGCATCACACTAAACTGTGGAAAATTCTGAGAGAGATGGGAATACCAGACCACCTGATCTGCCTCTTGAGAAATCTGTATGCAGGTCAGGAAGCAACAGTTAGAACTGGAATTGGAACAACAGACTGGTTCCAAATAGGAAAAGGAGTACGTCAAGGCTGTATATTGTCACCCTGTTTATTTAACTTATATGCAGAGTACATGATGAGAAACGCTGGACTGGAAGAAACACAAGCTGGAATCAAGATTGCCGGGAAAATGTCAATAACTTCAGATATGCAGTGCTCTTGCCTGGAGAATCCCATGGATGGAGGAGCCTGGTAGGCTGCAGTCCATGGGGTCTCAAGGAGTCTGACACGACTAAGCGACTTCACTTTCACTTTTCTCTTTCATGCATTGGAGAAGGAAATGGCAACCCACTCTAGCGTTCTTGCCTGGGGAATCCCGGGGACGGGGGAGCCGGGTGGGCTGCAGTCCATGGGGTCACACAGAGTCGGACACGACTGAAGTGACTTAGCAGCAGCAGCAGCAGCAGATATGCAGATGACACCACCCTTATGGCAGAAAGTGAAGAGGAACTAAAAAGCCTCTTGATGAAAGTGAAAGTGGAGAGTGAAAAAGTTGGATTAAAGCTCAACATTCAGAAAATGAAGATCATGGCATCCAGTCCCATCACTTCATGGGAAATAGATGGAGAAACAGTGAAAACAGTGTCAGACTTTATTTTGGGGGGCTCCAAAATCACTGCAGATGGTGACTGCAGCCATGAGATTAAAAGATGCTTACTCCTTGGAAGGAAAGTTATGACCAACCTAGATGGCATATTCAAAAGCAGAGACAGTACTTTGCCAACAAAAGTATGTCTAGTCAAGGCTATGGTTTTTCCAGTGGTCATGTATGGATGTGAGAGTTGGACTGTGAAGAAAGCTGAGTGCCAAAGAATTGATGTTTTTAAACTGTGGTGTTGGAGAAGACTCTTGAGAGTCCCTTGGACTGCAAGGAGATCCAACCAGTCCATTGTGAAGGAGATCAGCCCTGGGATTTCTTTGGAAGGACTGATTCTAAAGCTGAAACTCCAGTACTTTGGTCTACTCATGCAAAGAGTTGACTCATTGGAGAAGACTCTGATGCTGGGAGGGATTGGGAGCAAGAGGAGAAGGGGACAACAGAGAATGAGGTGGCTGGATGCCATCACTGACTGGATGGACGTGGGTCTGAGTGGACTCCGGGAGTTGGTGATGGACAAGGAGGCCTGGTGTGCTGCGATTCATGGGGTCACAAAGAGTTGGGCAGGACTGAGCGACTGATCTGATCTGATCTGATCTGACCTTTCCTTGAAATATGTCAGAAACATAAGTGTGAACTTTAAATTGTGAGCTTCATGGTGTTTGAAGCTTATGTTATCTGGGTCAAGGGATATTAAACGTGAGTCAAAACCTTTTTTTTTTTCTAAACTGCATGATTAACTCTAAGCAAGCATAGAACCCCAGCCTCTTCATGACTTTTAAGTTAATAATGTCGACAGATACTTTGAGAAGTCTACGTATGTGAGAAAGAGTATTTATTCAGGAAAAAAAAAAAATGCTACTCTTATTGAGAGCCCTATCCTTTATTAGCCCAGCTGCCCTGTGGACCCAAGAACATTTCCTGGGTGATTTGTATCTTCTTCTAAAGTAATGAAGTCATGTATTCCGACACCTGGTACCACCTGCTCCTGGTAAGCAAAATGGCTTTGGAGCCTCCTTGACTTTCAATGAGAAGATAAAATGATCCTGTGCAGATAGGAGAGCATCCTATGGGGATGTGGTAGCAGGAAGAGGAATAAATTAAAGCAGTCCTTCTCTATGCCCTTAGGTAAAAACAGACTTAAGAGATTTAAAATGCTGAACTTTGGGTCAGCTGGGCAATCAAATAAGCAGCTGAAAGGATCTAGAGGGAATTTGATGACAGATATTTGAGGCTCAACTGTCAAGAGGGTTTGGATATTTTATCATAATTCCAGGGTCAGGAGGGTTTACAGGAAATATTCCTCAAAACCCAAAGGATTCTTTTTATTAGTAAAAAGTAAATATAATTTTAAAATTAGGTCTATTTCCCTCTTGTTTTTTGTTAACACATATCTTAGAAGATGAAAAACAGATACTAATGTTGAAATGCCCTCTTCCAGAATACATCTTATTTCATTGGCTAAAATCTTAATTTCACAGTAGACAAAGCAAAGAAATGGCAACCCACTCCAGTGTTCTTGCCTGGAGAATCCCATGGACGGAAAAGCCTGGTAAGGCTGCAGTCCATGGGGTCGCACAGAATTGGACACGACTGAAGTGACTTAGCAGCAGCAGCAGTAGCAAAGCAAAGAGGTCAAAGGAAGATACCTAATATGTACTGGAAAAAGTAGACATGAACTTTATGAGTATTCTCAGTTTGGGGGCATTCTGCTTAGGTAGAAGACACATTCAAGCAGTGGCATATCTGCAACTTGATCTTCTCTCTGAACCACTACATATGTTTATGCCCTCAAACAGACAGATATTTGAAAGGCAGCAACTGGCACTTGTTAAACATAAAGAGCTGGAGTGGCTACCTGAAGTCAAATGCTGGTTCCATCACTTCTCGGTTGTGTGAACGCTCTGTCTTGTTTTCCCTACCTGTAAGTGCAAATGTTAATAGTATTTTGTTTGTAAGATTCTAGCTAACACTGAAACAGCTAATTCATGTAAAGGACTTAGAAATTGCAAGGCACATAGTAGGTGTTCAGCATACATTTGTTGACAACTGAAAAAATATACACATCCTTGGAAGGAAAGTTATGACCAACCTAGATAGCATATTCAAAAGCAGAGACATTACTTTACCAACAAAGGTTCACCTAGTCAAGGCTATGGTCTTTCCTGTGGTCATGTATGGATGTGAGAGCTGGACTGTGAGGAAGGCTGAGCGCCAAAGAATTGATGCTTTTGAACTGTGGTGTTGGAGAAGACTCTTGAGAGTCCCTTGGACTGCAAGAAGATCCAACCAGTCCATTCTGAAGGAGATCAATCCTGGAATTTCTTTAGAAGGAATGATGCTGAAGCTGAAACTCCAGTATTTTGGCCACCTCATGCGAAGAGTTGACTCATTGGAGAAGACTCTGATGCTGGGAGGGATTGAGGGCAGGAGGAGAAGGGGACGACAGAGGATGAGATGGCTGGATGGCATCACTGACTCGATGGATGTGAGTCTGAGTGACCTCCGGGAGCTGGTGATGGACAGGGAGGCCTGGCGTGCTGCGGTTCATGGGGTCGCAAAGAGTCGGACACGACTGAGCGACTGATCTGATCTGATCTGATCTGATTTCTATTTTGATTCTTTTTTGTTGGAAATTTTTATGTTGATGTTAGTCCCTTTAGTTGTTGCTTCTTTTAAAATCCTTTCAGTTTTTTTCACCAGGTGCTTATCATTCATCATAATAACTACATTGATGATAACAATAGCTCGATTTATTGGTCCCTTGTATCTCACGGCCTTTGCATCCATCATCTCATTTACTGTTTGGCTAGAAGAATCCAGAATTCTTAACATACCTTGTAGCACCTTCATGATTTTCTTCCCCTTCTCATCTCTCATCGCTGTTGGGCATGTCACACTTATGTTGTCAAAACAACTCAGGTCATTTCCAACTGCATACAGTTGGCTGTTTTTTTAAAAATATTAATTTTTATTGGGGTATAGTTAATTTACAATGTTGTGTTGTTTTCAGATTTGTGTGTGTGTGTGTGTGTGTGTGTGTGTGTGTGTGTGTGCGCAAGTCACTTCTGACTCTTTGCAACCCTATGGACTGTAGCCTGACAGGCTCCTCTGTCTCTGGGAATTCCCCAGGGATTAATACTGGAGTGGGTTGCCATGCTCTCCTCCAGAGGATCTTCCCAAGCCAGGGATTTAATCTGCATCTCTTATGTCTGCTGCATTGGCAGGCAGGTTTTTATGACTAGCACCATCTGGGAAGTCCATTTTCAGGTGCACAACAAAGAAAATTACTTATGCATATATCCATTCTTCTTTAGATTCTATTCCCATATGAGTCATCATGGAGTACTGAGTTCCCTTTGCTATACAGTAATTTCTTATTATTATAGTTATCTTTTTTTATATACAGAGGTATGTACATATTAAGGTGAGCTTCCCGGGTGGCGCTAGTGGTAAAGAACCTGCCTGTCAATGCAGGGAGATGTAAGAGACATGGGTTTGACCCCTGGGTTGGGAAGATCCCCTGGAGAAGGAAATGGCAACCCACTCCAGTATTCTTGCCTGGAGAATCCCATGGACGGAGGAGCCTGGAGGGCTATAGTCCATGGGGTCCCAAAGAGTTGGACATGACTGAAGTGACTTAGCACACATGTATATATTAATCCCAGTTTCCCAATGTATCCCTTTCCCTTTCATCCAAAACAAGTTTGTTTTCTACATCTGTGATTCTATTTCTGTTTTGTAAATATATTTATTGTACTTTTTTTTAAGATTCACATGTAAGTGATATCATATGATATTTACTTCTCTCTGACTTATTTCACTCAGTTTGACAATCTTGAGGTCCATACATATTGTTGTAAATGGCATTGTTTCATTCTTTTTAATGGCTAAACAATATTCCATTGTATATTTATATACACATACTACATCTTCTTTATCCATCCCTTTGTTGATGGACATTTAAATTGCTTCCATGTCCTGGTTATTGTGAACAGTGCTGCAATGAACACTGGGGTACAAGTATCTTTTTAAATTATAGTTTTATCTGGATATATGCCCTGGAGTGGGAATGCTGGATCATATGGTAGCTCTCTCCAGTACTCTTGCCTGGAAAATCCCATGGATGGAGGAGCCTGGTAGGCTGCAGTCCATGGAGTCACTAAGAGTCAGACACGACTGAACGACTTCACTTTCACTTTTCACTTTCATGCACTGGAGAAGGAAATGGCAACCCACTCCAGTGGGTTCTTCCCTAGAGAATTCCAGGGATGGGGGAGCCTGGTGGGCTGTGGTCTATGGGGTCACACAAAGTTGGACATGACTGAAGCAACTTAGCAGCAGCAGCAGCATACTGTTCTCAACAGAGACTCCACCAGTTTCCATTCCCACCAACAGTATAGAAGGATTCCCTTTACTCTACACCCTCTCCAGCATTTAGTGTTTGTAGATTTTCTGATGATGGCCATTCTGACAAATGTGTGGTGATATCTTATTGTATTTTTGATTTGCATTTCTCTAATAATTAGTGATGCTGAGCATCTATTCATATGTTGCTTGGCCATCTGTTTGTCTTCTTTGGAGAAATGTCTGTCTAGATCTCCCACCCATGTTTTTGATTAGATTTTTTTGATTAGCAATCTAATCATGCTTTTTTCTATATTGAGCAGCATGAACTGTCAGTGTATTTTGGAGGTCAATCCCTTGTTGGTTGCTTCATTTCCAAATATTTACTCCCATCCTGTGCGTCGTCTTTTCATTTTGTTTCTGGTTTCCTTTGCTTTGCAAAAACTTTTAAGTTTAATTAGTTCCCATTTGCTTATTTTTGTTTTTATTTTCATTATCCTAAGAGGCAGATCAAAAAAGATTTTGCTGCAGTTTATGCCAGAAAGTGTTCTGCCTATGTTTTCCTCTAAGAGTTTTTTAGTATCCAGTGTTACATTTAGGTCCTTAATCCATTTTGAGTTTATTTTTGTATAGGGTGTTAGAGAACATTCTCATTTCATTCTCTTAGATACAGCTGTCCAGTTTTCTCAGGATCATTGATTGAAAGAGACTGTCTTTTCTCAAATTGTATATTCTCACTTCCTTTGTCATAGATTAGGTGATCACAGGTGTAGATTTATCTCTAGACTTCCTATTCTGTTCCATTGATCTATTAGAATGCAAAAACTGCTGCTATCTACTGACAAACACAATATGTACTTTACAATTCAGGTCAGTTACTTGCTATTTCAACCACTACAATATTGTAAAGTAATTAGCCTCCAACTAAAATAAATAAATTTTTAAAAAATCAAAAAAACCCCCAAATCCTGTGCTCTATGTACTAGCAGATTGTTTTCTGTAGCAGCTATTATGGTAATGTGCAAAAATTAAGCCCCATCGTAATCATCTGAGTTTTATTATGCTCCCCAACTTGCCTCTCAGGATTCCCTGGTCTTCTTCTAAAACCTATTATAATTATGATAAAACTTCTCTACATTTCTTGTGCCATTATTATCATTAAGTCAGCCCTCTGTGCCACACTCTCTTTTGGTGATGAAGATTCTGCTGTCTGGAGTCAGGACGTCTGGGCACTAATCCCAGTGACAGTCTAGTGCCCCCTTGGACATCTTTCTTTCTCTAAGCCTCAGTTTTCTCATCTTAAAAAGAGGATAATTATACAAAGCCTTTTATAGCATTTTCTGGAGGATTAGATGAGACAGTGTTTTTAAAATGGTTGCTCTGGTGCCTGCTTCCTACATATGCTCAATATGCTCTATAAATATTATCTATGGTTAATCGTGAAATAAAATAGGCCAAACTTCTCTATCTCTCTATATATGTGCACACACATGCAAATAGAAGACATAAGTATCAAAGGGATTACCATGTACACTATATACATGCATATATTTAGTAAACATTTGTTGAAGGAATAATTCTTGTCATGCATGATATATTTTAGAAACACAAAAGCATGTCTCTCAAATATGACATGCCTGAGTAAAGGGATTATTTTCACAAATCCCCCATTTATGAAACAGAGAAACATGAGAATACAAAGAAAACCACAATTCCTTGGGAATCCTTAACATTTTTTGCTCTGTTCCTTCATTCATTACACAATTAGCAAATGTCTATTACACAAATAGTGAATGTCTGTTGCACAACCAGCAACAATCCTTTACTAGATGAGCTATACAGTAGCCTTTGGCTAAATGCAATAGAATTTTAACCAATCAATTCAACTGTCATTGTGTAGTTGAAGTCTACCTTCTTTTATCCTTTTATAGCTCTTACCTTTAGTGTAGGTGCCATGGTCAGTATACTAAACTCAGTTATGGGGAAGAAGGAAATGGTTTGGCAAATTATTTATGGCTGCACATAGGCAAGTATATGCATGCTTAGCAAGAAATCTGATTTAAACGGACATCTCTTTCTTCCTGTCTCAAAAGCTTAAAAAGGAACAGACACTAGATTGTTCAGAGTTATGCTATGCTATGCTAAGTCACTTCAGTCGTGTCCGACTCTGTGGTAAGCAAAATATCAGTTCATTTTATTTAGATAGGTCTTGATAATGAAATTGCTAATATCTTTAGTTTATTATTATTTTAGTTAGTTTTCTTTCCTTTCATTAACTTGTTTTCACAGTAGACATTTTTTTGAAGGATAAATCTCTGTACTATTATAGCCAGAGGGGCATTTAAGATACTGCTTTGCACCTGGGAAACCCATTTAATTACTCAAGCTGTCAAAATGTTTTATTGTAAACAGCTTTTCTGATAGGTCCTGTTTCCCTCCTATGAACTATCTTTCCCAGAAGACGGTCGTCTTTTCAGAGGAGCTTAAAGTACAGGTGTCATAATTTAGTGGAATGAAGTTTTTATGTCTGAAAATACCCCATCCTTCTTCTCATGTCCAATTGAGAAATATTGCATGTTCATTTTTTCTAGTTTATGTGCATCATGAGACACTATCAAATTAAAAAGGTTTCAAAAATTAAGTAGAACAAACTGTCTAAACTACAGGTAAAGTAAGGCTTTATCTGAGATGGAAAAATAAGATACTTGAAGTTGTATATAACCATTAAATCTATTTAGTATGACTCTAACAACATAAAAAGAGATCTAGATGTTATAAGATTTATAATTCATTTAAATACATTGAATATCACATAAACTCACAAACCAAAGAGCTTCCGTAATACACAGATGTCTTTTCACACAACACAGCTGAGATTAAGGAGCTTTTGTCTTGTCTGGCTTTTGATTGTGCATAACATTCCTTCTCTGTTAAATCCTTTCTTGCTTTTTGGAAAACTTTTTCTAATTCCAGGGCCTGCCTTGGCTTGGCATATCAAGAGCATTAACATCTAAGGAAAATTTTTCTCCTTTATGCAGAAGGCAGGGTTCCAACTTAGATGCCACTGAGTCTCAATTCTGAAGTTTCTCATATAAATGCAAGGGTGGTTGGTTAGGTGGAGAAATCCAATAAGAACTCTATTGTGAATCTTTGAAGATTATTTGCAACTAATGGCCAAAATTAGAAAAGGATTATTAACACAGTTAGTAAATTAAGGTCCTAGTCACAGTCCTATTGTGATAGATCCTACATTCTTTTGCACTGATGTGTCCTGTGAAAATATGGACTGAATCTACTGATTCCTATGAAATATGTGTGAAATTCACACAAGTTATCTCTTATTGTGGGATAGGATAACCCAGAACCTAAGGAGACTCCAAATGCACTTAGTATATTAAAATACTTCTGGCTAGAACTATAAACTCAATCTTAAATAATGGAGTTAATAGTTCTTCTCCACTAAATATTGAAACATTCACACATTTTTCCCATGTAAATGTGGGCAATTTTATGCTGTTAGTACAGTTTAAAAAATATAATATCATGTTGCTCAAAGATACTACCTTGGAACTCTACAACACAGCACACGGGCTTGCTCCCTACTCTGTCTGGGTTCTACTCAGCCCATATGTCAATGCATACACTCTCACACACACTTTTTCTTGCTGTTTCAAGAATTAGGATTACATTCTTTACAATCCTGGTTCTAACTGTTCAAAGAACCAAAAATTTTCCAAAGATATAGGAAAGTTGGAAGCTGTGTAAAACATTCAACAGCCAGAACAGACAAAAACAAATAAGGGAAAATAGTGGGCCAAAGTCTGTAGACAAGTAGTTTTCAACTCAATGCACAATAGAATTACCTGAGCGTGTTGAAACAAATGCCCTTTCCTACACTCCATTTGTAACATTTCTGATTTAATTTGTCTGGGGGCGGCCTTGGGCACAAGTCTTATTTAAGTGTCTCAGATGAATCTGGACTTCCTAACAGCTCAGTGGGTAAAGAATCCACCTGCAATGCAGGAGACACAGGAGATGTGGATTTGATCCCTGGGTTAGAAAGTTCCCCTGGAGAGGAAAACCCACTCCAATATTCTTGCCTGAAAAATCATGGACAGAGAAGCCTGGTGGGCTACAGTCCATGGGGTCGCAAAGAGTTGGACACAGCTGAGTGACAGCACGCACATGCAAGTGAATCTAAAGTGAAGTTAGTCTTGAGGATTTCAGATGTAGATCATGGAGAAGTAATACTAGAGTGGTTGGGTAACAGGATGTCTGGTTAAATTTGAATTTCTGATAATGTACAATCGTTTCTTTTTTAATTTGTTTTTTATAATCTTTTTCTTTTAAGCAGAGGATAATTGCTTTACAATATTGTGTTGGTTTCTGCCATGTATCAACATGAATCAGCCACAGGCACACGTAAGTCACCTCCTGAACCCTACTCCCGACTCCCACCCGATCCCACCTCTCTTGGATGCCACAGAGCACTGGGTTGAGCTCCCTGTGTCACATGCAAATTCCCACTTGCTCTCTATTTTACATACAGTAATGCATATGTTTCCATACCACTCTGTACATTTGTGCCACCCCTCCTTTCCCCACTGTTTCCACAAGTCTGTTCTCTATGTCTGCGTCTCCATTGCTGCCCTGCAAACAGGTTCATCTGTACCATCTTTCTAGATTCCACTGTCTTTCTCTTTCTGACATACTTCACTCTGTATAGCAGGCGCTAGGGAATATTACTCAGCTATAAAACAAACACATTTGAGTCATTCTGAATGAAGTGGATGAACAATGTATGATCTTTTAATGCAATACTATGTCCCAAAATATTATATGGGACATACACTAAAAAAATGACTGGTCATTTTTCTGGAATTCACACTTAACCGGGGTTCTTTTATTTGTATATGCTAAAGTGTAAGATGTACTCTGGATGGCATCACCAACTTGATAGACGTGAGTCTGAGTGAACTCCGGGAGATGGTGATGGACAGGGAGGCCTGGCATGCTGCAATTCATGGGGTCTCGAAGAGTCGGACATGACTGAGTGACTGAATTGAACTGAACTGAAAGTGTAATAAGAGATTTATCTTTAAATTCTGGTAGTTGGAAGAAAGCGGCCTGACATTTTTCCTAACAGAAGAAAATGGACTAGCATAATTCCTAAATGAAAAATGTTATTTTCCTGATCGTGCCCGGCTTTAGCAGAGAAGTGATGGAATCAAGTGAGTGATGGGATCATATTAAGACTGAAATCATCTGAGTGGAGCAAATGGCAATTTTTATTTTAATTCTTTCTGTACCAGAGTTTTTCAACCCTAGAGATCTGAGCAAAGAGAATTCAGGAAAGTTAAAAGGCCGATAGACACCCCAATACCCACAATTTGTTCTTAATCAATCAATCATCCCTGCAAATGTTTTGGATGAAACATACAATTTGAAAATAAAACAAAGTAAAGGAATTAATATTAGATGAGAAATGTTGCACAAATTCCACACTGCAATGTGGAATGCCAGAGTGCTGGTCTGAACCATATGGGGGTGTATGTGTGTGTGTGTGCAAGGAACAGAGAAGGACTTTTACCCAAGAGTGGTCATTGCAACTGACCCAGAACAGGAATGCTTTATATACCCCCGTTCCAAAGTCTTATCTAAGATATAATCATTTTGATGTGAAAAGAGCAAGGCCAAGGATGACTGGTCATGAAGAAGAGAAAGAGGAAGATAACTACAGCTTTACTTCTATGCCTGGGAAAGAGGAAAAAAAAAAAGTTTCCCCCTCCTCCCCAACATCTCCGGGCCAGGAGAAAGTCACCCTGGGCTGAGCTGGAGAGTTCGATAACAAAACAGACTGTGTTGTCTGATGTTCCCCGACAGGTTTCTACAGTATGTCTCTACTTCTTTCCTGTCTGCTGATTTTTTAAAAACTTGACCTGCTTCTAATGTTGGTTTCTTTTCTATCATATGAAGGGTTAAAGCTGCTACTTTTTGTGATCCTTTTTCTTACTTTTTTCTAGAATTCCTATTCTAACTAAAAGATCAAAAATTGAATTTTAAGCTCATTTCATTCCTCACTGAGTTTGAGATTTTTCTTTCAAAGCCCCGACAATAGTTATCAGTTCATATGACAAATTCAGAAGGCTTTTCACCTTCCCCGGGCTACTCCCTCTGCTTTTGTGCAAACCTGGATCTTGGAGTCAAAAGTGTTTCAGGCATGGATCTTTTTATTTCCTCCTAAATCTCTGAGTATGAGATAATTCCACTAAGAGCTACTTTAATTTTCACCCAGGTTTATGATATATATTCAGTATAATAAGGGCTCTATCCCTCCTATTTGTTGAATATTTAACTCTATCACACTCTAGGTTTCAGAAGTCCACAAATACAATCAAGAATTTACCTAGTAATTTCAAGGGCCTTGATCAGGAAGGAAAGTGACATAAGACCCTGGCTGTGTGTGTGTGTGTGTGTGTGTGTGTGTGTGTGCGTGCATGAGTATTTTGTCTTTTAGTTTTACTTCGACTCTCCTACACACAACATTCTGCAGATGAAAATTTATATAATGAATAAATTGAGAGCACATGGTTGGAGTGATTCAGATTGGCTGAAAAATATCCCCAGGAGTCCTTTGAGGAGAATCTGGCATGGTTGTCTCTGACCAAAGATGGTAAAAGGGTCCAGAGGAAGGTAAAGAATAACAGAATCTAGGGCAACCAACCAGATAATATTGATAACTTCCAGTGCTTGATGCTAGATTTGCAAAACCAAAGCAAAAATAAACTCATATTATACAGCTGTGTGTGTTTGGGCAAGCTTCATTGAGTTAGTGGGGAACTGTGCATTTCTTTAATTTGCCTGGAAGATCACTTTCATCTGTGCTGGCAATTGGAAGCTTATTCTAAACCTGTGGTTCTAACTGGACAGTTTAGGGACCAGTGGCATCACCTAGATGCTTGTTAGTCACACAAATTCTTGGGCCCATCTCCTACCTACTGTATCAGAAGCTTTGCAGGTGGAGCCCAGCAAACTGTGTTTAATAAGCCATGCAGCTGATTTCTGATGTATGCAAACCAGTACCCTAAACACTAATGATCCCTTCTAATGTAAAAGTCCTCTGAGCTGAGACTATGGCTTTAGGCCCCAGTTCTGACATTCACGTCCATCGTATTTCTTCTGATTCCAGAGAGAAAGAGATTGGTGCTGAGGACATTGCAGGACAAAGAGACACAGACAGCATTACTAGCTGGAGCTTTTGCTGTGAACCCTCTATCCATTGTCCCCCCTTCCTGGAAGGAGTCATGAAAGAGGTGAAGGATGGCCCATATCTCCTCAGAGACAGTAGCCTGAGCCCTCTTGCTGCTCCCATCAGAGGAAAACGTTTAAAAAATATTTACCCCTATTAGCTTATAATGCTGCAGGGAATTCCATCACCTGCCCACAAAATGTCCTGGGGTTTAACTAATACATGAACAGCATTTCTAGCCCTTGAGTGACTAGAAAGAGAACCAAGAGCACGATTCCTCTCAGAGTGGATTCCCTGGTTTTGGTTTGTTCAGGGAACACAGGGTTATGTAAAATATAGATATTCAGGCCTGAGAGGTTCTGATGCAGATGGTCTGAGGTGTATAGCCCAGGAGTCAATATTTTAGTAAGAATCCCCAGGTGATCCTGCAGCTGCTTCCATAAGAAATTTAAAGACTTACCATTGCCTTATACAACAATGGATATAACACTTTCAACCTGAATATTATATCCGTTTCCCAAACTTCTTAGATGGAGATTTCAAAGCCTTCTCTCAGTTAAAAATACGAACAGATAGCTTTGTAATGATAATGTTCCCATATGTTCACATGGTACTTGTACACTTTTAAAAGTTCCTTCACATGTACCATCTCAAAATAGCAAGGGCACAAAATGGTATTGCTTGGAGAATTTTACTTCCTTGATCCAAGCAGTTATTTGGAGAGAAGAGAGAATTTTATGAATATATATTCATGGCTGTATACAATGTGCAGGGATTAATGCTGTGGATGAAATCAGGCACCATGAGAGCAAGCATCCAAGGGAAATCCAAAAGAGGATATCTTTTTTCTTAGTAAGAATTAAATTAAGGTGATTTTTAGTGCAACTACACTAGAGTCCCAGCTGTTTCCAAGGCTGTGGTCTAAAATATTGGATTATGTACTTTTTTCCACACTTGAAAAACTTGCAGTACAGCTTCCACAGAATACTGCCAAATAAATACTAAGGATGTGGATGTTTATTCATTTGGAACAGAGACACAAAAATCAACCAAGACTTCTCCTTATTTAGGAGTGGAGATAGACCCCTGAAGGACATATTCCTTGTGTAATAGTAAGGGATTGTGACAGCTCGCAGGAATTTCCTATTGGGTTCTACTGGTTACTTTTGCTAAAGAAGAGTGCCAATGCAGCCAAGGCTGCAGGACCGATACCCGCATAAGAAGAAAATCATGTGCTGGTTACAGATCTGCCCTGATCTCCAGCCAGGCAAGTACATGCCATTGACCAGTAAAGAGTTCAAGGAAAACTGAAGACTTACTAGTACCACAAGAGAAACCAAAACTCTCCTCACACTGGTATATGCAGCTGGGGCTTCATCTCTGTTTTATCTTCTATTTAACTGAATTTTAAAGCATCTACTACTTTAAGAACATCATCATCTTTTTGTGCACAGTAGTTTTAACCATGCAACACATTATGGGACTCCAAGACAGAATCTCTCAAATATTGAGTAGATATCAACATGCAGAACAATACTTGTGATTAATCCTGACAATTTTATCTCATTACCTCTATTTTATAGATACATTGCTTACTTGCAGTTTTCTTAATGAGCTTTTTGTTTTAACAATTGCTACGTTGGTCTGTGCTTTGACATTGCTATAACTTCATTTGGTTCTGCTTAAGTTTTTTGTCTCATATTATTTAGGTTTTAAGTAAGTATAAACTAATTCTTTTTCCAAACAACAATGAGGAAGATACAAAAGAGGTAAAAATCTTTGTTCCAAGGGGAAATTTGTTCAAGTAAGCTTTAAGAATTGGAGCCAAAGGACTTTTCCCATGAGCTTCTGGAGCAAAATTAAAATGGAGGGACTTCCCTGGCAGTCCAGTGTTAAGACTCCATGTTTCCAATGAGGACGGTGTGGTTTGATCCATGGTCAGGGAACTAAGATCCCACATGCTGTGCTGTGTGGCCCCCTGCCACCTTCCCCCCCGCCTCCCTCACCCCCCCCAAAAAAAAAAAAAAAAAAAAAAAAACTGGAAACACAGGTCCACAGATAACAAGCAGTGCAGGTCTCTGGAGTCAAGCTTCTAAGCCTGCAGCTGGGTTACATTCCCCCACTGCTGGGGACTGTTACTGTCGCTGGCCCAGGTTCAAGGAATAGTTAGAGGGACAGCAAGGCTGTGTTCCAAACATTACCTACCCTGGAAGCATTACTAAATGAGTTTAAACCACAAACATCACTAAAAGAATTTGTACTTCAGCAGAAACTCTCAACTAATATTAGCTACAACTCTGTTTTTCTATAGTCTGACAGGACCTTAGAAATTCTCTGATGAGATCCAAATCCTTAGGATTCCAGGTAAAGGAATGACCATTAAAGTAAAAAGCTTATCCAGAGACATATAGCTGATTAGACACATTTTCCTTGGCTGTTAAAGGAAATGATCACATTTTGACACATTTTCACTGCCTCGATATCAAAAAAGATGAAGTAAGTGCTGCCAATCATAATGTGCCCAACTTCCAGACAATCCCCTATCCTTGTTTCTTCTTTGAATATCACATCTGCCCAACTTCCAGACAATCACCTATCCTTGTTTTCTCTTTGAATATCACATCTTCCTCTTTGTTCATGAGCTTCCCCTGCTCTGCTGTTACCTCCTTTTTCCAAACCAGCCCTGGCCTTCCTCTTTGTGCTATATCCCTCTGCCTCTCCCCACTCCTGAGCCATATAATAGTATGGAGTCAGAAACACATAATAAAAGGAATCAAGAATATCTATTGCTTATGTCACTTTGTAATTTTTGTTAAAGGTTTTACATCTTGACAGCACATTTCAAGTATCCCTACTAAAGTGTCTCCATCAACATGTATAGCATTGCAATAAAGATGAGTCATCAAAAAAGCCAGGAAGACTAGATAAGAAATTTTACATTTTAACTTCTGACTGCACCACTATCAGATGCATCAGTCATCTGTCTATACCGATACCTCTCCACTCTCTCAGCCACCACTGTCTCTTGTTCTGGAACCACCGCAGGGCCCAGCTGGGAGTGGGCTCCAGCCAGCCTCACAGAAGCACAATCTGCTCACAGCGTTGTGCAGGTTACCCCATGTTCTCTCTCTGTTTCTCTAACTGCCTCTGGGGCTTTCCCACTGCTGAGGATGGGGGAGCCCGCAAAGAACCAGGCATGCCCAATTCAGAAGTGGGAAATGGAAGTGACTAGAAAATTATTTATCTGCCTCCCTCCCCAGTGCACAGGTCCAGAGATACAGTTGATATGACTCTTTGGGGAATAGATCTCCTGGATCAAGTGATCTGGCTGGCCTCTAATCTGGTCTCTCCCTGTTCACTGTCATTGTATCTCTCACTTTTTTCCTGTGGATTTGCAATCTCTAACAAGAACACTGATGAAGCCTGCTTTATAGGTAACCCTGGCTAAGGGAAGATGCTTTGGTATATAAACTTAACATTCCAGTTGAAACTCAAAATGACATTGGTCAATACATTGAAATGTAAGATTTAGCATTTCCCAATAATGTGATTCCATCCAATCCATCCAGGAGACAGGGAAAACAGAGAACAAGGTGTTTAGATGGCATTACTGACTCAACGGGCACGAGTCTGAGCAAACTCCGGGAGATAGTGAAGGACAGGGAAGTCTGGCATGCTGCAGTCCATGGTGTTGCGAAGGGTCAGACATGACAGAGTGACTGAATAACAACAATCCAACCCACCTAATGTATTAAAAAATAATTTTAAGACCAACTCAATGGTGGCTCAAATGGTAAAGAATCCACCTGCAATGCAGGAGACATGGGTTCCATCCCTGGGTTGAGAAGATGCCCTGAAGGAGGGTATGGCAACCCACTCCAGTATACTTTCCTGCAGAATCCCATGGATAGAGGAGCCTGGAGGGCTACAGTCCATGGGATCACAAAGAGTTGGATACTACTGAAAGACTAGGCATACAGCAGTCAAATATTGGGGTGTTAATGATGTTCCCTGACTCAGCCTTAAAAGGATTTCTACTTTATATTTAAACTTGATTTTCATTTGTTTAAGAAGGTATATATGAAAAAATAACATTCAAATGCATTATAAACGTAGATTCCCTGTTTTCCATGTAACTCAAAGAGCTGAGTTCATTTGTGATAAAGCAAGACATTGGTAGGTGCTAAATTAAGAAATAAATGTGTGACCAAATAGCTTCAGGAAATTTTGAGCTAAAGTTAATCAATTTTTTTCCTTATTGAACAAGTTCTCATAGGGGAACATCTCTTTGATATGTCAAGCTATAAGATTATTGATTGGTATGTGTTAGCATATCAATGTATTACACATTAGGGATCCAATGGTGGACAAAAATGGAAACAATGCTTGTCCTCATGTAGATTTCAGTTCATTCAAGGGAGATGACCATCTATCAAATGATGATGTAAATAAATGTAAACTTGCAAACATGAGACATGCATGAGAATTTGTAATAAAATTCCAGTGAGAACTGTGAATGTCTAAGGAGGGTACTGTACTATTTGTAAACACAATCTGATCACTGATCGTTTTTCAGAGAAAGTTTTTGTGGCAGCAGAGAGGGAAGGTAGGGAGATGAAATACTGTACTAGAAATGAGTTAAGTGTATAGCTGAGGTTGAGAAACAGTGTTGAGACATTGTTAAGAAACACTGTTCAAAGAACTGTCTTTAAGTAAGAGTCTTAATCTTTATGTCTCCTCATCCAAAAATGAGAAGTTTGAACTCATGATATTCAGTAACTTTTCGAGTTATGTATTTTACGATTAAATAACTCCAACTAAAACATTTAGAAATCTGAGTACATGGTTTGTGATTTATCGAGGACCCACTGCTATCCCTTCTCTCTTTGCAGCTAGTCTAATTGCTAATTACTCCCTTCATTTGAGTGACACTATGGGGCATGGAAACCATAGAACCTACATTAGGAGATTTTGCCACTTACTGCCAGGAAGGCGATTAAAGATGCTGCATTCTTGGGCCTGATGCTGCTGCTGCTGCTAAGTCGCTTCAGTCGTGTCCAACTCTGTGCGACCCCATAGATGGCAGCCCACCAGGCTTCCCCGTCCCTGGGATTCTCCAGGCAAGAACACTGGAGTGGGTTGCCAGTTCCTTCTCCAATGCATGAAAGTGATAAGTGAAAGTGGAGTCGCTCAGTCATGTCTGACTCTTAGCGACCCCATGGACTGCAGCCCACCAGGCTCCTCTGTCCATGGGATTTTCCAGGCAAGAGTACTGGAGTGGGGTGCCATTGCCTTCTCGGTTTCTTTGGCCTAAAATGTGACAAATCTGACAAAAGGCAGAGAAAAGGCATCATTCTCTTTGTGCAAAGAATAATGTTCAATGTCAATAAAGTATTTGGGATAGAGAATTACTTCACATTTTATTTGGTGACTACTACAGACAATAATTGCATTGAATTTTATATAGAAAAATTTCTACAATCTAATAGGAGTTCAAATAACCTCAAAATAATAAAATGATTTAAAAAATCAATGAAAATTAACACAGATTTCTTTTCTAAATGCCATTTTCCAGCGAATCTCTATAAAAAAACAGATGTCTGTTTCCCATTTGTCTCCTCTTTAAAATAGCTTTACTGTGTGCCATATATGTCTAATCCTTCCTGGGTAAGATGGATTTAATAAGACATATGTCCTTATTTGGAGTACTTAGAAAGCCCCTGCTACAATTTGCTGCAGTAAGTCACACACATCTGGTGCTATTTTGACCTGGCAATTGCATATAGTTCCTTCCTCAATTTCTTGGGGAAAAAAATAATGTGACAAATTGGGACTATGTTCAAATTAGTTTTTAAGTTTCTCCCAGTTGGGAGGACTGGGGAAGGCAATGGCACCCCACCCCAGTACTCTTGCCTAGAAAATCCCATGGATGGAGGAGCCTGGTAGACTGCAGTCCATGAGGTCTCTAAGAGTTGGACACGACTGAGCGACTTCACTTTCACTTTTCACTTTCATGCATTGGAGAAGGAAATGGCAACCCACTCCAGTGTTCTTGCCTGGAGAATCCCAGGGACAGGGGAGACTGGTGAGCTTCCGTCTCTGGGGTCGCACAGAGTTGGACACGACTGAAGCGACTTAGCAGCTGCAGCAGCAGTTGGGAGGACTGAGCAAGAACTTCTATACCATTTCCTTCTTAACGTGAAGTTGCTCAGTCGTGTCCGACTCTTTGAGACCCCACGGACTGTAGCCTACCAGGCTCCTCTGTCCATGGGATTTTCCAGGCAATAGTACTGGAGTGGATTGCCATTTCCTTCTCCAAGGGATCTTCCCAACCCAGGGATAGAACCTGGGTCTCCCGTATCATAGACAGACATTTTACCGTCTGAGCCAATATTTTCTCGCCCATTTTCCCTTGTCAAGAAATGTCCTTTTAAATACCCAAAAGTCAAATTTAATGGTAGCATGCTGAAATTGGCTCAATAAACCATTCTACAAACTGAGGCAAACGTATTTCTCCCTGAATATTATGTATTAGAAGGTCTACCACTGAGCCCTGCCCCTACCACATGCAAACTATGGAACTTTGGCCCACTGGTTCCATTCCATTTAGTTTCTGTGTATATTTTTATATGAAAATTAAATTATGTAGTCTTCATACATCACAAAGTTACTTTAAGAATCAAATGAAACAATATATGTGGAAGTGTTTTTTATGTGGAAGTGTTTTGAAGTATAAAAATTATTTTACAAGTAAGAGATCCTATTGGTTGATTGCTAAAGATTCATCTGGTTTAAACTAAATGTACTGAAATCAACAAGACATTTTTAGATACTATGGAAGATATGAAATGTATATAATATTTTTATTATATTTTTCAATTATAAAAGGTGAACTTAAAACACTTCAACCAATTAAGAATATACAACTACAGATTAAATACTATATATGACAAGCAAGAAGTAAAATAGCTGCTAAAAGAAGAAAATAATCAGTGCAAACTAGAATAATAAGATATACTAAATAGTAATTGAGTAGTCGGAGAAAATTTGAGTAAGTGGAAAGGAAAAGACCAAGACAGAGAAAATGTTCAGAGGGGCTAGAGTAGGCACAAGAAACTGAAATAACAGAAAGAATGAACTGCTGCTCAGGCGGCAAATTCAGATCCTTTAAAAAATAAAATAAAATTATCTCATTTTGGTCTTTTGTACAAATCTGAATCCCTGCATTCTTCTATCCAAAAGGAATATGTGGAGAAATCTAGGACTAACAAATCAAGAACACTATGCTCTCATATGCCTAACACCCCTTGTCTTTCCTAATTCTTCTTCCACCAAAGCCGTGTGGGCCATTTTTGGCAGCCTGTCACCATGCAGCCTGTTACCACACTAATTAGTGTGTCTATAGCTAGAACAACAACGACAAAAACGATAATCTGATGTTTCAAATTTAAACTCTGACAGCCACTTTCCCAAATACAACCCGTGAAATTGATGAATCAAAGAGGAAAATCTGTTCATGTTTTCAAATCAGGGACAGTGTGGTGAGTCTGCTTTACCTGACTCATACAGCGCCATATCATTGGTCAGGGCAGCTCTGGTGTTAGAGAGAAGCAAGCAAGGTTCCACAGAGAAGGGAAACATAAAGCGGATGTTTCGTCATGGTAATGTTTGGCTTTATCATATAACTGGGGGCAATCATAAAATCATGTTTTGTTCAAAAAATTAGTTATGGTTATCTCAGAAACCTAGAAAGAATATCAGAGAAGGCAATGGCACCCCACTCTAGTACTTTTGCCTGGAAAATCCCATGGACAGAGGAGCCTGGTAGGCTGCAGTCCATGGGGTCACGAAGAGTCGGACACGACTGAGCGCCTTCACTTTCACTTTTCACTTTCATGCATTGGAGAAGGAACTGGCAACCCACTCCAGTGTTCTTGCCTGGAGAATCCCAGGGATGGGGGAGCCTGGTGGGCTGCCGTCTATGCGGTCGCACAGAGTCGGACACGACTGAAGCGACTTAGCAGCAGCAGCAGCAGCAGCAGAAAGAATATACACGAGGCATGTTGGAATCCCTTGATAGTGTACTCTTGTGTGTACTGTTCTCTAGTGGAGGAAAGCTCACACATGCTGCTCTTCCTCTTTCAAGGGAGCTCAGTGATCCCAGGAGGTAGTCTCAGCACTGCAGGACAAGTCACAGAACAGTTTTGTGATACTACTGAATCATTTTTGCACTACTCTGCTTCCCTACTGGTTTCAAGCTACAGCTAAGTTACTTATCGAGCAAAAACTTTATCTTAAACCAACTTCACCTTTATAATCCTTTCGGCCCAGCACCCTTGATATGTTTATTTAACAAAATTTATATAGTACCCTTGATGTTAGAGTGCTTTTTGTGAGTTCCCAAAAGGCACTCTAACATGACCAACATATCATGCTTGGTCCTTAAAACTGTTTATCAAGGTCACTGTGCTACTTGCACACAGATAAATATTATTTATCCCTATGTCAAGGCATCTTGGTTTGCCACCTCCTTACCTTCTAAAAGCACTACATTTTGTTTACAGACTCTTTTTTAGTGACAGCACTGTTGGGAAGAGCTACCAAGTCCTTCTCCATGGTCGTCATGCCATTTCAGGTTTCGTCGTGGAACAGTGGGGATAGGAGATGGGAGGATGCAGGACCTAGTAGCCTTTAGCTCCATCTTCCTCCTTAGAGCAAACAGCACTATACTCAACGAATGAGTAGAATAGCACCTTACCAAAACATGATTCTGCCTTTGAAAACAGTGAAGATTTTGTCTTTGAAGCCCTGCTATTAACATATTGAATCTTCTCTAAATCCAATTTACTCTTCTAAGTAACAGCCCCTTGGACGAGCACTACTATAGGAAAGGAATTATTTTTCCAGCTTTATAAGATATTTGCCTGAACTGGAAAAAAAAGGTTGAATCTTAGTCAAGCTATGAGTATGATAGCCGTTTCACACTTTCCTGTCTTTGCACATGATACTTTCTTTGCCTAGAAATACCACTTCTCTCTGGTGAAACCCAGCTTAAATGTAACCTTCTGGGTAAAGTTTCCCCTGACCTCTCTAAGGTAAGAAATAATGCTCCTTCTTCTGTTCTTTCATGACATATCCTCATTGAACACTCTTGCATTAGAACACTGATCATTTGTTATAATGGTTGTCTCAACTCAGCTCTAAACTCCTTGAAAACAAAGACATCTTTATATTGGTTTCCTCAGTGCCAGGCTAATAGCAGAGACTCAGTACTTGTTTGTGAAATAAGCATTGTCATAGTCACATGAAGTAAGTGGCTAAAATTAAACGGACAGGGGACAAGAACCCATAATCATTTGTCCATGTACCTCTTGACTGCCCCAGCTGTGAAAAGGTAGGCGTGACCACCACTATTTATACTATTCATGTTGATAATATCAATTCTGGATAAAATGGATGTCAAGGGCAGCCTTAAAATGAAAAGGTATCCATTCATTCAGAAAGGCATTCAGTACACACTTGCTGATTAATCACTATATGCCATGAAAGGCAAGATAAATGGCACAGTTTCTTCTCTCAAGGAGACAAGAAAATAAATCTTCACCATACAGGGTATTAACTGTTGGGCATGCGGATAAGAAAGGCACCTGGTCTACACTGGGTAAGTCAAGTAAGGATTCTCTAGGCGGGTTATGCCCAGTGTCCTTGAAAGACCAATGGGACTTGAATGTGAAGAAAATATAGGAAGCAATGTAAGTAAACGGAAAAGCCATGCGAATGTTTGGTGCTGGGAAAGAGGCTAGCATGTTTCTGGACTAAAAATAGTTTGGTAGGGCTAGAGGTATGGCCTGGAGGGTAAAGAAAGAATAGGGAAATCTAGCTGGTTGCAATCTAGTGAGGGACTGTATGAAAGCATATCGATGAGTATCAGGTCTTTCAAGGTTTAAATTCATGGGTTCCTGTGGCATACTCCAATCAAATTCCTATAGGTCTGCTGCTGCTGCCGCTAAGTCATTTCAGTTGTGTTTGACTCTGTGCGACCCCATAGACGGCAGCCCACTAGGCTCCTCTGTCCCTGGGATTCTCCAGGCAAGAATACTAGAGTGGGTTGCCATTTCCTTTTCTGGTGCATGAAAGTGAAAAGTGAAAGTGCCCGACTCTTAGCGACGCCATGGACTGCAGCCTACCAGGCTCCTCCATCCATGAGATTTTCCAGGCAAGAGTACTGGAGTGGGTTGCCATTGTCTTCTCTGTTCCTATAGGTCAGTGCTGCCCAAATCAGTGAGTCTGGGATACCCAATCAAATTTGTCATACTTTGGGAACTTTTTTTTGAAAAGTGTAGGACTTTATGTGAAAGTGGAAGTGTCACTCTCTCAGTCATGTCTGACTCTTTGCAACACCATGGACTGTAGCCCTCCAGGCTCCTCTGTACACGGGATTTTCCAGGCAAGAATACTGGAGTAGGTTGCCATTCCCTTCTCCAAGGGATCTTCCTGACCCAAGGATTGAACTCAGGTCTCTGGCATTGCAGGCAGATTCTTTACCATCTAAGCACCAGGGAAGCCCATAAGAGGCCCGTAAATAAGTTCCAGTGGTTGAAAAGTCATCTACATTGCACAAACAGAACCAGACTCATTCAAAATCTGTGCTAGGATTTCCAAAGTTTCAAAACCATGTTTGACATTTTTAATGTATCATAAAATAAAGCAAATTAAGTACATGCATTTAAATCAAGTGAATCTAAACATTTGAAGCATCATCCTAGTGCAAAATTCTCTGCTTGGCCTCACGTAGTGTAGAGAGATGACCTAAGCACAGATCCAGTTCCCAAGAAATTTCAGTGTATAAGAGCTGATGGATCTCTTCTCTTCTGAATATCTCTTCATTTTAAATGCAAAATGCTTGTCAATTGAATAGGTACTCCCAAACCCCATGTCAAATAGTAAATACTTCAAGGTCTTCTGAAAAGACAACAATGAACAGTGGTGAACCAGGGCTTTCTTGTGGCTCAGTCAGTAAAGAATATGTCTACAATGTGAATATGCCTGGGTTTGATCCCTGGATTGGGAGGATGCCCTGGAGGAGGTCATGGCAACCTACTCCAGTATTCTTGCCTGGAGAATCCCCATGGGCTGCAGCAGTCCATGGGGTCACAAAGAGTCAGACACAACTGAGAGACTAAGCACAGGATTAAGATATGCTGACCTGTTCATTCTAATGAACATCTTTCAGGAATTTTCTTGGCTGGTTAAAAAAAAAAGTCAACAGGTCTATTATCTATTAGTACATTAAGACTATTGGGGGAAAAAATGAAGGAGAGAGAGAGGAAAACATTTGTTTGAAAGATTTCTAATTGAAAGTCCTAGATTGATAAACATGTAAAAATATCTTGCAGGGGAAAATGTTGTACATGTCTAGATTTCAGCATATTTCCAAAATATTAATTATCTCTACACATCTGAGACCAGTGGGCATAATTTCTACAATTGGGGAAGAAAGGTGCCAACTTGCCTAGGGCTATGCAGCTTGTCATGATGTGAACCAGAACTAAAATAGGATCCTTGGCTCTCTGGATTTCTGATATCCAATTCAGCAGACTTCAACTTTCCACTAGATACTCTGCAAGTTAAGCAGGTCTCATGTCAGCTTGTGCCAACTGCTTAAATACCCTGTCAAATCTTCCAGTGTTATAAGTGTCAAGTGCCTAGGAATCTAGTATGTCCTGAGGACTAGTTCCTACCTTGCTGTATTATTTGAATTTAGATAATGGTGAGAGTTCAAGAAGCCATCACATCTATAAGTACTACTATAAGTATTAAAATTCTAAAACTAATATCTTACTAAAAGAAGACTTAACTGGATAAAAGTGAGAAGTCCCAACTATTTCCTTAGATAGGAACACCAAATTTCTAATGCTTATAGAATGAATCATCATGTACAAATATCAAGACAATTTGTTTAAAAAAAGGTGAAAGAATCAAATACATTGGAAGAGAGTATGCATATAAATAGGCAGAATTGTTCTACATATGCAATATATCCAATTTATTTCATATGAAATTGACTGCTATTTGACATCGAATACTTACAATACATAAAAACCCTCGGATTTAGTATTTTGGTCAGTTCAGTTCAGTCACTCAGTTGTGTCCAACTCTTTGCAACTCCAAGGACTGCAGCACGTCAGGGTTCCCTGTCCACCACTAACTCCCAGAGCTTGCTCAAATTCATGTCCATCGAGTCAGTGATGCCATCGAACCATCTCATCCTCTGTTGTCATCGTCATCTCCTTCTCCTCCTACCTTCAATCTTTCCCAGCAACAGGCTCTTTTCAAATGAGTCAGTTCTTCACATCAGGTGGCCAAATTATTGGAGCTTCAGCTTCAGCATCAGTCCTTCCAATGAATATTCAGGACTGATTTCCTTTAAGATTGACAGGTTTGATCTCTTTGCAATCCAAGGGACTCCCAGGAGTCTTCAACACCACAGTTTAAAGGCATCAATTCTTTGGCGCTCAGCTTTCTTTATAGTCCAGCTCTCACATCCATACATGACTATTGAAAAACCATAGCTTTGACTAGATGGACCTTTGTTGGCAAAGTAATGTCTCTGCTTTTTAGCATGCTGTCTAGGTTGGTCATAGCTTTTATTCCATGAAGCAAATGTCTTTTAATTTCATGGCTGCAGTCACCATCTGCAGTGATTTTTGAGCCCCCCAAATAAATCTTTCACTGTTTCCATTGTTTTCCCATCTATTTGCCATGAAGTGATGGGACTGCATGCCATGATCTTAGTTTTCTGAATGTTAAGTCTTAAGCCAGCTTTTTCATTCTCCTCTTTCACTTTCATCAAGAGGTTCTTTAGTTCCCCTTTGCTTTCTGCCATAAGAATGGTATCATGTGCATATCTGAGGTTATTGATATTTCTCCCCACAATCTTGGTTCCAGTTTGTGCTTCATCCAGCCCAGCATTTCACATGATGTACTCTGAATACAAGTTAAATGAGCAGAGTGACAATATGCGGCCTTGATGTACTCCTTTCCCAATTTGGAACCAGTCTGTTGTTCTATGTCCAGTTCTAACAGTTGCTTCTTGACTTGCATACAGATTTCTCACAAGGCAGGTAAGGTGGTATGGTATTCCCATCTCTTTCAGAATTTTCCACATTTTGTTGTGATCTACACAATCAAAGGCTTTGGTACAGTAAATAAAGCAGAAATAAGTGTTTTTATGGAATTCTCTTGCTTTTTTGATGATGCAGTGGATGTTGGCAATTTGATCTCTGGTTCCTCTGCCTTTTCTAAATCCAGCTTGAACATATGGAAGTTCAAGGTTCATGTACTATTGAAGCCTGGCTTGGAGAATTTTGAGCATTACTCTGCTAGTGTGTGGGATGAGTATAATTGTGTGGTAGTTTGAACATTCTCCGGGGAAGGCGATGGCACCCCACCCCAGTACTTTTGCCTGGAAAATCCCATGGACGGAGGATCCTGGTAGGCTCCAGTCCATGGGGTCGCTAAGAGTCGGACACGACTGAGCGACTTCACTTTCATTTTTCACTTTCATGCATTGGGGAAGGAAATGGCAACCCACTCCACTGTTCTTGCCTGGAGAATCCCAGGGACGGGGGAGCCTGGTAGGCTTCCTTCTATGGGGTCGCACAGAGTCGGACACGACTGAAGCGACTTAGCAGCAGCAGTTGAACATTCTCTGGCATTGCCCTTTTTTGAAATTGGAAGGAAAACTGACCTTTTCCAGGCCTGTGGCCACTGCTGAGTTTTCCAAGTTTGCTGGCATATTGAGTGCAGCACTTTTATAGTATCATCTTTTAGAATTTGAAATAGCTCAACTGAAAATCCATCACCTCTGCTAGCTTTGTTTGTAGTGATGCTTCCTAAGGCCCACTTGACTTCGCATGTCTGGCTCTAGGTGAGTGATCACACCATTGTGGTTATCTGGGTCATGAAGATCTTTTTTTGTACAGTTCTGTGTATTCTTACCACCTAGTCTTAATATCTTCTTCTTTTAGGTCTATATCATTTCTGTCCTTTATAGTGCCCATCTTTGCTTGAAAAATTCCCTTGTTATCACTAATTTTCTTAAATTGATTTTTAGTCACTCTCATTCTATTGTTTTCCTCTATTTCTTTACATTGATCACTTATGAAAGCTTTCTTATCTCTCCTTGCTGAACTTTGGAACTCTGCATTCAAATGGATATATCTTTCCTTTTCTCCTTTGTCTTTCACTTTTCTTCCTTTCACAGCTATTTGTAAGGCCTCCTCAGACAACCAGTTTGCTTTTTTGGATTTCTTTTTCTTGGGGATGGTCTCAATCCCTGCCTCCTGTACAATGTCATGAACCTCTGTCCATAGTTTTTCAGGCATTCTGTGTATCAGATCTAATCCCTTGAACTTATTTGTCATTTCTACTGTATAATCATAAGGGATTTGATTTAGGTCATACTTGAATGGTCTAGTGGTTTTCCCTACTTTCTTCGATTTAAGTCTGAATTTGGCAATAAGGAGTTCATGATCTGAGTCACAGTCCATTCGCGGTCTTCTTTTTGCTGACTGTATAGAGCTTCTCCATGTTTGGCTGTGAAAAATATAATCAATCTGATTTCAGTGTTGGCCCTCTGGTGATGTCCATGTGTAGAGTCTTCTCTTGAGTTGCTGGAAGAGGGTGTTTGCTATGACCAGTTCATTCTCTTGGCAAAATTGTTATCCTTTGCCCTGCTTCATTCTGTACTCCAAGGCCAAACTTGCCTGTTACTCCAGGTATCTCCTGACTTCCTACTTTTGCATTCCAGTCCCCTATGATGAAAAGGGCATCTTTTTTGGGTATTAGTTTTAGAAGAACTTGTAGATCTTCGTAGAACCGTTCAACTTTAGCTTCTTCAGCATTACTGGTTGGGGCATAGACTTGGATTGCTATGATACTGAATGGTTCTGCGGTTTTTGAGATTGCATTTAAGTACTGCATTTTGGACTCTTTTGTTGACTATGAGGGCTACCACCATTGTGGTTATCTGGATCTGGGTCATGAAGATCTTTTTTGTATAGTTCTTCTGTGTATTCTTGCCACTTCTTCATATGTTCTGCTTCTGTTAGGTCCATACCATTTCTGTTCTTTATTGTGTCCACCATTTTGCATTTTTTTTTTCCTTTAAAAGACACTTGCTCCTTTGAAGAAAAGTTATGACCAACCTAGACTGCATATTAAAAAGCAGAGACATTACTTTGCCAACAAAGATCCATCTAGTCAAACCTATGGTTTTTCCAGTAGTCATGTATGGATATGAGAGTTGGACTATAAAGAAAGCTGAGCGCCGAAGAATTGATGCTTTTGAACTGTGGTGTTGGAGAAGACTCTTGAGAGTCCCTTGGACTGCAAGGAGATCCAACCAGTCAATTTTAAAAGAAATCAGTCTGGATGTTCATTGGAAGGCCTGATTCTGAAGTTGAAACTCCAATACTTTGACCACCTGATGAGAAGAACTTATTCATTGGAAATGACCCTGACGTTGGGAAAGATTGAAGGCAGGAGGAGAAGGGGATGACAAAGGATGAGATAGTTGGATGACATTACTGACTCAATGGACATGAGTTTAAGTAAGCTCTGGGAGTTGGTGATGGACAAGGAAGCCTGGCGTGCTGCAGCCCATGGGTCGCAAAGAGTTGGACACAGCTGAGTAACTGAACTGAACTGATAATTAAGTGCAATTATAGAAGGATGCACAGAGTGAAGAAAAGTTGGCATATAATTCACCCTTTTATAGGTTACTGGACAAGAATGCCTAAAGAAGGTGACATTTGTCTTGAGTTTTGAAGATTAAGTCATATGGAAATAGCAAGAAGAGGGATACAAGAAAAAAATATCATGAGAAGTCTTCCTGGTTCCCAAAGGAATTAAAGATATTTAGGCAGGAACTGAGGCTCTGGATCCCAGGTCTTACGGTCATTCATTCCTGAGCCATAAATTCTGCCTTTCTGATTCTGTGTCTAGAATAACCTGTTAGTGGATGTATTTATGTGGGATCAGAAGCAGCAGCTGGGGTATATTTAGTGTTGTTATTGTTCAGGTACTAAGTTGTTTCTGACTTTGTGACCCCGTGGGCTGTAGCCTGCCAGGCTCCTCTGTCCATGGGATCTTCCAGGCAAGAATACTGGAGTGCATTGCCATTTCCTTCTCCAGGGGATCTTCCCAACCCAGGGATTGAACATATGTCTCCTGCATTGGCCGGAAGATTCTTTACCTCAGAGCCACCAGAGAAGCCTATAGTGTAGGGAGCAAAAATGAGTTTCCATAAGAAAGCTGGGTTATGGGCTTCCACTCAGAGAGACATGTCAGCAGTTGTCACTAACAACTGCTTTTTGTTAACAAAAGCCTTTTCATAATACCCGGTTTGCTGCTTGATGTGGGAAGGTCTCATGGGTTGTAAAGCCGTCTAACTAGCCCTCCTCTATGAGCTAAGACAAAGTAAAAGGCTGCATTTGTTGGACAAGCTCCTGGTTCTTCAAAGCCATCTGAGTCCCCAAAACATATTAATGCCCTATTGCCTTCAGATAGGATGAGAAATTCATGGTTTGTCTTTCTGGTGAAGTGAAGGGCATCCTCCTCCTGCCCATACTCTTTTCATGCTGGAAGCCTAGGGTGTTGGCATGAGTGCAAGAAGGGATAGATACCCACTTTGCCGAGGAAGGAGCCAAGTGATCTGAGGTGGAAGCTATGTCTCTAAGTTCCAGTATCTGTGGATCAAGTGGATTACCATGAGCCCACCTCAGTGAGAGTAGGAACTGAGGGCTCCAGAGCAATATCTCCAGTGCACAGTCCCTGAGCAATCCACTGAGCTTCTCAGCACTTTGCAGGCCTTTCCTAAAGCGCTTCTGAGTTCCATGTGTGCCATGTGCATTGTGCACACTCTAAAGCGCTGCCTGAGATGTGCTGTCCACTCAACTACGGCTGCCACTGCCGCACTGTTCCCTGCACCATCATATAAGTGGTCACCTGTAGATTGTCTCTGGATATACAAAAAAGCGTGCTGCTAGCTACCCCCCTTCCTCCAGGGTGGTGTGGGGAGGGAAAAAAAGAGAGTGGGGATTTCTTTTTTAAATTCTCACACAATGTATATAGAAGGTTCTATTCAAAGATAAGAGAAAACCAAGGGTTCTCACTGCTGCCCTCTTTACATAGCACTGATATATATTATCTGTGCAAACTCCCTTCTACTTTCTATCAAAGAAAGACCAGGAGGCCTTCCACACCTTCTGATATGGCTGGACCTTTGCTTAGATAAAACTTAATGACCGAATCCTACAGGTTCAGGACTTGGTCACAGAAAACTAGCCAATCTGATCACACGGACCACAGCCTTGTATAACTCAATGAAACCAAGCCATGCCATGTGGGGCCACATAAGATGGATGGGTCATGGTGGAGAGGTCTGACAGAATGTGGCCTACTGGAGAAGGGAACGGCAAACCACTTCAGTATTCTTGCCCTGAGAACCCCATGAACAAGATGAAAAGGCAAAATGACAGGATACTGAAAGAGGAACTCCCCAGGTCAGTAGGTGCCCAATATGCTACTGGAAATCAGTGGAGAAATAACTCCAGAAAGAATCAAGGGATACAGCCAAAGCAAAAACAGTACCCAGTTGTAGATGCGACTGGTGATGGAAGCAAGGTCTGATGCTGTAAAGAGCAATCTTGCATAGGAACCTGGAATGTTAGGTCCGTGAATCAAAGCAAATTGGAAGTGGTCAAACAGGAGATGGCAAGAGTTAACGTCGACATTCTAAGAATCAGTGAACTAAGATGGACAGGAATGGGTGAATTTAACTCAGATGACCATTATATCTACTACTGTGGGCAGGGATCTCTTAGAAGAAATGGAGTAGCCATCATGATCAACAGAAGAGTCTGAAATGCAGTACTTGGTTGCAATCTCAAAAATGACAGAATGATCTCTGTTTATTTCCAAGGCAAACCATTCAATATCATGGTAATCCAAGCCTATGCCCCAACCAGTAACTCTGAAGAAGCTGAAGTTGAACGGTTCTATGAAGACCTACAAGACCTTTTAGAACTAACACCACAAAAGATGTCCTTTTCATTATAGGGGACTGGAATGCAAAAGTAGGAAGTCAAGAAACACCTGGAGTAACAGGCAAATTTGGCCTTGGAATACACAATGAAGCAGGGAAAAGGCTAATAGAGTTTTGCCAAGAAAATGTGCTTGTCATAGCAAACACCCTCTTCCAACAACACAAGAGAAGGCTCTACACATGGACATCACCAGATGGTCAACACCAAAATCAGACTGATTATATTCTTTGCAGCCAAAGATGGAGAAGCTTGATACAGTCAACAAAAACAAGACCAGGAGCTGACTGTGGCTCAGACCATGAACTCCTTATTGCCAAATTCAGACTGAAATTGAACAAAGTAGGGAAAACCACTAGACCATTCAGTTCAGTTCAGTTGCTCAGTCGTGTCCAACTCTTTGTGACCCCATGAATTGCAGCACACCAGGCCTCCCTGTCCATCACCAACTCCCAGAGTTCACCCAAACTCACGTCCATCCATGAGTTGACTCATTGGAAAAGACCCTAATGCTGGGAGGGATAGAGGGCAGGAGGAGAAGGGGATGACAGAGGGTGAGATGGCTAGATGGCATCACTGACTCGATGGACATGAGCATTAAATGTGCATTAATTTTTTTTAAACACCATCCTTGTAGAGAAGGGGGACAAAAAGAAGCAAATGTAGAAAAACATGGGAAACCTATTGAAAATATGTCCCTTTCCCCAGTACCCCTCTACTCCCCCATCCTGCAACACAAAATTAGTGCAGCTCACGTTTTCATCAAAATTCTGCTGTAACTCAAAAAGCAGTTTGGCTGGAAGTCTCCTGGTCCCTATACAGGAGTGTAGTTTTTATAGATATTCAAGTTTTAACAAAAACAAAACACTAGTTCCATGGTTAATTGCACTTACATATATGGGTTTATAGATCTAGAGCTGTTATATCACCAGGTTTAATAGGTCAGGTGGTCTTTGATGGGGTCTTGAGCAAGTATATTTCAGGAATGGAGAGAAGAACCACATTCCACAAAACTTAGGGAATAAATTATCTATAGGTAACAAAACAGTTCTCTGCAAGATGTGTGCAATTATTTACTGTTTTTTACAGATGTCAAAGTCAGGCATCGTCCTGGCAGGATGTGTATGAGAAGGTGTGTAAGTTCACTTGGGTGCATAGAAAATACCATTATAACCCCAAAAGAGAAGCAGCTCACTACAGCATGTGCTTTCTGACAGAAAAAGGTGACGTTCTTGTGTATTAATAAAGAAGCTACCTAAAATAAATGAAAGAAACAACTGTGTTTATTCAGTTCAGTTCAGTTGCTCAGTCGTGTCTGACTGTTTGTGACCCCATGGATGTAGCACGCCAGGCTTCCATCACCCACTCCCGGAGCTTACTCAAACTCCTGTCCATTGAGTTAGTGATGCCCTCCAACCATTTCATCCTCTGCCATCCCCTTTTCCTCCTGCCTTCAATCTTTGCCAGCATCAAGGTCTTTTCCAAAGAGTCAGTTCTTCACATCAGGTGGCCAGAGTTTTGGAGTTTCAGTTTTAGCATCAGTCCCTCCAGTGAATATTCAGGATTGATTTCCTTTAGGACTGACTGGTGATCTCCTTGCTGTCCAAGGGACTCTCAAGAATCTTCTCCAACACTACAGTGCAAAAGCAACAATTTTTCAGTGCTCTGCTTTCTTTATAGCCCTACACTCACATCCATACATGACTGTTGGAAAAACCACAGCTTTGACTAGATGGACCTTTATTGGCAAAGTAATGTCTCTGCTTTTTAATATGCTGTCTAGGTTGATCACAGCTTTTCTTCCAAGAAGCAAGTGTCTTTTAATTTCTTGGCCGAAGTTACCATCTGCAGTGATTTTGGAGCCCCCAAAATAGTCTTTCACTGTTTACATTGTTTCCACATCTATTTGCCATGGAGTGATGAGACCAGATGCCATGATCTTGTTTTTCTGAATGTTGAGTTTTAAGCCAACTTTTTCACTCTCCTCTTTCACTTTCATCAAGAGGCTCTTTAGTTCTTCTTCACTTTCTACCATGAGGGTGGTGTCATCTGTATATCTGAGGTTATTGATATTTTTCCCAGCAATCTTGATTCCAGCTTGTGCTTCAACCAACCTGGCATTTCACATGATGTCCTCTGCATATAAGTTAAATAAGCAGGGTAATAATATACAGGCTTGATGTAATCCTTCCCATTTGGAACCAGTCTGTTTTTCCATGTCCAGTTCTAACTGTTGCTTCTTGACCTGTATACTGATTTCTCGGGAAGCAGGTAAGGTGATCTGATATTCCCATCTTTTAAAGAATTTTTTGACAGTCATTTATTCAGTTCAATTCAGTTCAGTCACTCAGTTGTGCTCGACTCTGCGACCCCATGAATCACAGCATGCCAGGCCTCCCTGTCCATCACCAACTCACAGAGTTCACTCAGACTCACATCCATTGAGTCAGTGATGCTATCCAGCCATCTCATCCTCTGTCATCCCCTTCTCCTCCTGCCCCCAATCCCTTCCAGCATCAGAATCTTTTCTAATGAGTAAACTCTTCGTATGAGGTAGCCAAAGTACTGGAGTTTCAGCCTTAGCATCACTCCTTCCAAAGAAATCCCAGGGCTGATCTCCTTCAGAGTGGACTGGTTGGATCTCCTTGTAGTCCAAGGGACTCTCAAGAGTCTTCTCCAACACCACAATTCAAAAGCATCAATTGTTGGGCGCTCAGCTTTCTTCACAGTCCAGCTCTCACATCCATACATGACCACAGGAAAGACCATAGCCTTGACTAGACCAACCTTTGTTGGCAAAGTGATGTCTCTACCTTTCAATATGCCATCTAGGTTTGTCATAACTTTCCTTCCAAGGAGTAAGCGTCTTTTAACTTCATGGCTGCAGTCACCATCTGCAGTGATGTTGGAGCCCAAAAACTTAAAGTCTGCCACTGTTTCCACTGTTTCCCCACCTATTTCCCATGAAGTGATGGGACCAGATGCCATGGATCTTTGTTTTCTGAATATTGAGCTTAAAGCCAACTTTTTCACTCTCCTCTTTCACTTTCATCAAGAGGCTTTTTAGTTCCTCTTCACTTTCTGCGACAATTTAGGCCACACTAAATAATCTGAGTAATTTCTACTCCTCCATAATTTGTACTGTCTTTCAAATGCTTATTTGTTTATTCCTATGTCTCAAACCATCTGGAAATATCTGAGTTTGATTAGAAACTAAGGAGTCAAATGCACACTGTTTTTATTTAGGTGCACATTGCAATATTTGGAGGCCATGAAAAAATCAAGTCTAATGAAAAAAAGTGAATGCTACATTCTAAAAATGAATGATTTGGTGACACAAGTAGAACTTTTGAGTAGACACAGCAGGGGAGGGAGAGGGTGGGATGAATTGAGAGAGCAGCATTGAAACATATACATTACCATATGTGAAACAGATAACTAGTGGGAATTTGCTGTATAACACAGAGAACTCAACCTGATGCTCTGTGACAACCTAGAGAGTTGGGGTGGAGTGAGAGGTGAGAGGGAAATTCAAGAGGGAGGGCACATATGTATGTATACCTATGGCTGATTCATGTTGATATATGCCAGATACCAACACATTGTAAAGCAATTATCCTCAAATTAAAAATATATCAATTAAAAAAAGGACTTTTAAAATCCAGGTACTGAACTAATTATAATACCTCGTGGCTTGAAGAGCTCAGAACATTCATTGATAGTTCATGATGATCTTACTTCATGTAAGAGTAAAATTAAAGAAAAATAAATACTTTGAACTGTGGAAACTATGATTCATCTGATTTTTGCTCATACCCTCAGTATGGAAGAGATGTAGGCAAGGTAAAAGGAACACAGAGAATTTCCCCAAAATACTACTATGACTGCTACTACTATAAAATTTTTACACATTTTTTTTTTTTGATAGCAAACTTGAAAGAGTCTCATCTCTGCCTTCAAATTTCTTCAAACTGAGAAGAAGCTTACCTTTCAGTCTTCACTCCTCTCTTATACATGAGATTTTAATAACCATTATTTTATTATTATTGTTATTATTTTTGAAGAAAAGGAGGAAAAAGAATCCCCTCTCACTCTTTTGCTTCTGCTTCTGACCAAGATATTTTTGTCTTATTCTTAAATCTTCTTTTTCTGGACTTAGCCTGAAGAACTTTCTGGATATCTGACTCCTTCTGGTCATAGCACTCTCTACAAGCAACTGATTCAAGACCAAATAGTTGCTTTTGTATGTGGAAGGGAAGTGGGAAGATGACAGGGACCACTAAGGACTAAAGTTTACATGTTGAAATCCTAATGTCCAAGGTGATAGTATTTGGAATTGGAACCTTTGGGAGGTGATGCCCTGGGGGCTCAGATACTGAAGAATGTGCCTGCAATGCAGGAGACCTTGGTTTGATCCCTGTGTTGGAAAGATCCACTGGCGAATAGAATGGCTACCCACTCTGGTATTCTTGCCTGGAGAATTCCATGGACAGAGGATCCTGTGGGCTACAGTCCATGAGGTCACAAAGAGTCCGACATGACTGAGTGACTAACACTTTGGTTATGGGGCTGAAGCCCTTATGATTGGGATCAGTTCGGTTCAGTCACTCAGCTGTGCTTGACTCTTTGTGACTCCATGGACTGCAGCACACCAGGCTTCCTTGCCCATCACCAACTCCTGGAGCTTGCTCAAACTCATGTCCATTAAGCATCCAACCATCTTATCCTCTGCTGTCCCCTTCTCCCCCATCAACAGAAACTTGAATTAAAGATTTACTAAGCATGGCCCCGCCCAACAGAACAAGACTCACTTTCCCCTACAGTAGTCTCTCCCATCAGAAAACTTCCATAAGCCTCTTACCCTTATCCCTCCAAGGGAGGACAGAATGAAAACCACAATCACAGAAAACTAATCAAACTGATCACATGGGCCATGGCCTTGTCTAACTGAATAAAATTATTCCTAGGCCAGGTAGGGCCACCCAAGACAAATGGGTCATAGTGGAGAGTTCTGACAAAACGTGGTCCACTGGAAAAGGGAATGGCAAACACTTCAGTATTCTTGCCTTGAGAACCCCATGCTGCTGCTGCTAAGTCACTTCAGTCGTGTCCGACTCTGTGCGACCCCATAGAGGGCAGCCCACCAGGCTTCCCCATCCCTGGGATTCTCCAGGCAAGAACAATGGAGTGGGTTGCCATTTCCTTCTCCATGAGAACCCCATGAACAGTGTGAAAAGGCAAGAAGATATGAATGGGATAAATGCCCTTATAAATGAGCTTCTAGAAAACTGTTCCTTCTTCCATGTGAGGATACAGTGAGAAATCATTAATCTATGAACCAGAAGCAGAGTTTTGTGGATATTCACTGGTTAAATCTTATACAACTAGTATTGTCATCCTTCAAATGATGCTGAATTTTGTGCAAATCTTTCTCTCATTCTCCGTTTGTGGGCTTACTTGTGAATGGCAATGATATTAGTTGGGTTTCTGCACTAAGCTGCTTCACCAGACCACATTCTGAAGATGATGACCAAGATTTGTTGACTCAAACCGAAAGTTACAAAGACGTGGAGCTGGAAGATATAGATCCTGTTTTCATGATCAGGAAATCATTAATTTTTTTTACTACACCAGCGCATCTTGCCATGGAGAAGGAAATGGCAACCCACTCCACTATTCTTGCCTGGAGAATCTCATGGACAGAGGAGCCTGGCAGTCCATAGGGTCACAAGAGTTGGACATGACTTAGCGACTAAACCACATGAACCAGAAGTAGATCCTCACTAGACACCAAAACTGCCTTATCTGGGACTTTACAGCCTCAAGAACCGTGAGAGGGATCAAACAAAGGTATCAATATTCCAACATACTGTTCTGCCACGTGATGGCGTATACAGTGTTTATAGGCACAATAAGGGGGAGGAAGGCCTTTGAAAAAAAGATACCACATATTGAGGAAGAAGAGAGTAAAGTGGTACACAGAGAATGAGAATTGCAAGTTGTCAAATGATTCTCAATCCTTTTCCATTTTGCTGTGTCTTGCCCATTGTATCTCTAGTAGTTTGTGTAATTGGGGCTGACATCACTTGTCCTTTATAACATTGTACTCTGGCATGCATGCATTAAATAGAATGTCAGATTAGGTCTACATGCATTGTAAAAAAAAAAAAAAATGAGAAAAGAAGCACCATAGCACCATAGTAAGCATAGCGATATGTGTCATTTTTTTTTCCTCCTTTTCTTTTTAGTCAATAGATTTATTTGAGTCTGCCTGGAGTTTGGCAAGAAAGCTTATTTTTGTGCCACATGAGTCAGTTAAGATGAGAATAATAATTTGTTTGAACAGACGGGGGAACGCATTGCTTTGGAAGCAAGGTGCCTAATAGAGGACACCATCTCAACAAAATGACATGAACATTTATAGACAGAAGGAATTTGTATGTTTGCATTGACGAATTAAGACGGAAACCATTTCAGTTGTCTGTTCCAAATCCTATGTGAGAGAGAAATAGAGACAGAGATGGAGTTTGAGACAGAGAGGCCAAGGGAGAAAGAAAGAATGAATATAAAGAAGAACCTAATAGTCCTATTATGGAGAGTGTGTGATGAGAATGAAGGATGAGACCAACACTAACGTCAGTGCCAGCAGTCAGAGCATGAGCTCGGGCTGTAGCACTAGGCATTCCCAGCCAGCAGGGAGTCAACAATGTAACGGGGGTTGTGAGATCCAGAAAGCCTGTGGGCCGTGCCAAAGGAGACAGAGACCTGAGACCTCTAAAAAACACAGAGATATCGACAATCTCAAAACTTCCTGAGAAAGATCACAGGTATGAATATCAAAAATATCTCATAAAAGATCCACATTTAAAGAGGCAACCCACCTCACCCTAGAGCTTAAAAAGAGGTAACGGAATAGAGATGTATGGAATTCAGAAAGAAAAACAATTCTTAAAAAAAAACAAAACAAAAAACACCTTTACCTCTGGAAGGCAGAGAAACAGGTTTTATTTTCGATGTTTTTTAATTTTCTTTCTTTCTGTCCCTGTGCATATTTTTCTCAGTTAGCATCTGGCCTCCTGTTAAAGCAGCTGTTCACATGAGACTTTTGGATTGTAAGTCTTTTTTTTTTTTTTTTGCTGAGAACTCTGTAGCTTGCTACTCAGAACTAGCTAACAGGGTTGATACTCTAGTACTAGGAAGATCATCATAACAAAGAAATTAACATTTTGTTGTGGTTACATTGTTGCTCTGTGTACCTGGAGGTGCCCTTCTGTAGGCTATCTGGTTTTCTGATTAGTCACAAGTGTCTTCCTCAGTTTAATTTATTAATAATCAGATCAGATCAGATCAGATCAGTCACTCAGTCGTGTCCGACTCTTTGCGACCCCATGAACCGCAGCACGCCAGGCCTCCCTGTCCATCACCAGCTCCCGGAGGTCACTCAGACTCACATCCATTGAGTCAGTGATGCCATCCAGCCATCTCATCCTCTGTCGTCCCCTTCTCCTCCTGCCCCCAATCCCTCCCAGCATCAGAGTCTTCTCCAATGAGTCAACTCTTGGCATGAGGTGGCCAAAATACTGGAGTTTCAGCTTTAGCATCATTCCTTCTAAAGAAATTCCAGGATTGATCTCCTTCAGAATGGACTGGTTGGATCTTCTTGCAGTCCAAGGGACTCTCAAGAGTCTTCTCCAACACCACAGTTCAAAAGCATCAATTCTTCGGCGTTCAGCCTTCCTCACAGTCCAGCTCTCACATCCATATATGACCACAGGAAAGACCATAGCCTTGACTAGGCGAACCTTTGTTGGTAAAGTAATGTCTCTGCTTTTGAATATGCTATCTAGGTTGGTCATAACTTTCCTTCCAAGGAGTAAGCATCTTTTAATTTCATGGCTGCAGTCACCATCTGCAGTGATTTTGGAGCCCAGAAAAATAAAGTCTGACACTGTTTCCACTGTTTCTCCATCTATTTCCCATGCAGTGATGGGACCAGATGCCATGATCTTCGTTTTCTGAATGTTGAGCTTTAAGCCAACCTTTTCACTCTCCACTTTCACTTTCATCAAGAGGCTTTTTAGCCCCTCTTCACTTTCTGCCATAAGAGTGGTGTCATCTGCATATCTGGTTATTGATATTTCTCCCGGCAATCTTGATTCCAACTTGTGTTTCTTCCAGTCCAGCATTTCTCATGATGGACTCTGCATATAAGTTAAATAAACATGGTGACAATATGCAGCCTTGACGTACTCCTTTTCCTATTAATAATACAGGCAAGTAAATGGGAAGATGATATTTGGGAGTTGGTGTGTCTTAATCTTCAGTCTCAGACACTCAAAGTGTCCCTGTTTTATCTTCCAGAGAAGACTCATAGTTGCAACTTAACGGTTCAGCCTGACCATGATGGATATGGTCATCCAGTCAGTGCTCCGAACAGGTTAAGGATTTAAAATCCAAGCAGCAGATAGTCCCAAAATGTGCCTCAGAATTTTCTTCCTGCTCATCTCTGTGTTTCCTGCTTCTAGCCCGTGCTTCCTGCACCTTTCTTTCTTCTTGGAATTTTAGCCTAAATTTTCATTTTTTCACCTATAATCTCAGTTTGAGACGTATTACTATCTATACTTTCTTGGACTTCATGCTCATATCTTAGTACTACACATTCTTGATTTTGGAGTTCTAGAACCTCTGGATTAAAGACACTTCCATCACTGGTCAAGTCAGGTAGAACCTGCCTTGCTAGGGACAAAGGACAGAAAGATTTTAATTGAAGTAGTATCAATTTTGGTAAATGCATTTACTCTTAATAAGAGCCCTATGAGACTAAAGAAAAGTATAAGTTAAAATACATTTTACCCAGAAAAGATAGACTTTTACTTTCATGGTTATTAAAATAGTTTTTATAATGCTCTCTGAAGTCAAAGTGTTAGTCACCCAGTCCTGTCTGACTGTGACCCCATGGACTGCAACCCATCAGGCTCCTTGGTCCATGGAATTCTCCAGGCAAGAATACTGGAGTGGGTAGCCATTCCCTTCTCCAGGAGATCTCTATGATCCAGGGATCAAACATGGATCCCCTGCATTGCAGGCAGATTCTTTACCATCTAAGTCACCAGGCCCTGCTAGTAATTAAACATGTATTCTTTTCTCTTCTGCAGCAAGACAGACATCTTAGAATGAATGCCAACAACTGACATATCCTTTCCAAGATGGATAGATCTAGAGATCCTGAAATGTCCTAAGGACTTTGCCTCAGAAAGCAAATCTCTTTAGATCCATTGAAAATACTCTCAGAGGGTTGATGGGAGGGCTGCCAGAATTACAGAAAGTCACTTACTTTAGAAGGAATTGAAGGGAATACCATAAAAGCCTAGGTATTTTGAGGATTTAAAAGGAAATCTGGCTTAGGTAGATCCCATGGGAAATAGAAGGATGATGGTTTAGGTCTTTGAGATGAAGAATTCCCTAGTTAGTGCTCCTGAAGCCAGCTGGTACCCATGAGAGTGACTGGGTATGAGAACCAAAAAAATGCAAGCTGAAGTTTGCAAATTTAACCCCAGAGCATTGCACAAGGAGATGAGCTGGTTTCTGGTGGAAGAGGGCGATGCAGGTGCCTACACCATCAGGACGTGACTGCGGTGGTCCACCAGTAGGACAGGTTTTGGGGCAAGGTCAGGTGGCAAGAAGCAGCAATGGTACATGGATCAGACTATATATGGGCTATAAAAGTCTCCACTCTAATGAATGTGAAAAGCTTCTTTCTTAATTTTTTAAATTAAATATTTCAGACACAGAGAAGAAAAGCATAATAAATGCCTGTTTACCCACCATCCAGATTTATCAAACTAGTAACATGAGCAGCATTTTGATGCACCATTCCTTAAGTCATTACCCAGATATTTCAAGCCTCCTTTGTAACCACCCCTAATTCTATTCCTTTCTCTTTTCCCCATGTTTGTCACTCCTTCATAGATTTTTACATTTTTACTATTGCCATAAATAATATGCAATATTGTTTTTAATGCTTAAAAACATGTTTTTTAAAAGCATTAAAATATTTTTCTGGAAATACCACATTATGTATATACCATTCCTCAACTTTTTAAAAAAAACTCATCCTTGTTTTAGACATGCCCCTGTTAATTTATGCATAATCCTAATAATTTTTTAACATTTAACATTTTTAATAAAGAGGCTGACTTCATTTTTTATGTTTTGCTGAGAGTTTTCCAGCCCCACAATTCTCTCTTACCCTTTTGGCCCACATCTGGACAATCTTACGAGAAAGCCCAGTGCTCACTCCTTTGCCATCATGGGAAGTTCAGGCTATGCAAGCCCCAGCCTTAATGTATGCATGAAAATACTAATCCTCCAATGTGGGTTGAGGGTTAGCCCATGTGGATAGGGGTTAACCTTCAGAAAGCCACATTACAGTGACTAATGAACCTTTACACCCCCTCTTGGTGTGTGTGGCATTGTAGGTCTAGACAGTGAACCAGATTTTGAGTGAAGTTTCTGGAACTGTTTCTATGGTTGTATCAATTCTCCAGAAAGTAGGTGGCTGAGAGAAGGTACTTACTATTAACAGATGTATATTGAGTGACTGATGGGTGCTGGTCTATTCATGGTGAGGTGGTTGCCAGCCTAGGTCCCTGCTGGCAGGACAGTGGCACCCGAGGCTTGTGCTCCAAGATCATGGCTCTCTTACCTTGTTCTCATATACTTGAGTGTCCGTCCCACAGAAAGATCACAAGGCTAAGGTAACTAAATTGGGACAAAATCCCAACCTTTTTGTAGTGTTAGAACCATTTCCTTTCCCAGGCTTGTTAAGTTGATATTGAGCCCACTGCCAACCTCGAATCCCCTTCTTGGCAGCAGAACTTGTAAGGGCTGCTTCATATCTCCCAGCAGCTTTCCTAATTTTGACTCTCACAGTGGGATCTGTGGTAGGCATTGTTAGTGTTTGCTGCTGCTGCGTCGCTTCAGGCGTGTCCGACTCTTAGCGACCCTGTGGACTATAGCCCACCGGGCTCCCCCGTCCCTGGGATTCTCCAGGCAAGAACACTGGAGTGAGTTGCCATTTCCTTCTCCTGGTTAGTGTTTATCAAGCTCCAATTCTCTACCTCTTTGATGTTAGATATAGCCATGTGATTACAAGACTAGTTGTGGCTAATGAAATGTGGGCAAAAATGACATATTTCACTTCAGGGCCAAAGCATTTAGTTGCTGGTACTCAACAATCCAGCCCTTTTTTTCTTGCTGAGAGGACTATAGATGGCTGTAGTGACATGGTCACATTTTAAGATAATAGAACATCACCAAATAAACTTTAAATTTCTTAAATGACAACTCATATGCCTAGCTTTCAGAATAGTGAAATATTTATTATTCTTCAGACTAAGAGATAAATTGTCCCAAGGAAGTTTAAAATAAACATTAGATGGAAGTGGGCTTATTGATAAGTTTGGAATAGTCATTAGGAAAGCCCAAATAATGTGGATTGGGGAAAAGGATTAAGTAGCTCTTAAAATCAGATATGCAGATGACACAACCCTTATGGCAGAAAGTGAAGAGGAACTAAAAAAACCTCTTGATGAAAGTGAAAGAGGAGAGTGAAAAAGTTGGCTTAAAGCTCAACATTCAGAAAATGAAGATCATGGCATCTGGCCCCTTCATGGCAAATAGATGGGGAAACAGTGGAAACAGTGGCAGACTTTATTTTTTTGGGCTCCAGAATCACTGCAGATGGTGACTGCAGCCATGAAATTAAAAGACGCTTACTCCTTGGAAGGAAAATTATGACCAACCTAGATAGCATATTGAAAAGCAGAGACATTACTTTGCCAACAAAGGTCTGTCTAGTCAAGGCTATGGTTTTTCCAGTGGTCACGTATGGATGTGAGAGTTGGACTGTGAAGAAGGCTGAGAGCCAAAGATTTGATGCTTTTGAACTGTGGTGTTGGAGAAGACTCTTGAGAGTCCCTTGGACTGCAAAGAGATCCAACCAGTCCATTCCAAAGGAGATCAGCCCTGGGATGTCTTTGGAAGGAATGATGCTGAAGCTGAAACTCCAGTACTTTGGCCACCTCATGCAAAGAGTTTACTCATTGGAAAAGACTGTGATGCTGGGAGGGATTGGGGGCAGGAGGAGAAGGGGACGACAGAGGATGAGATGGCTGGATGGCATCACTGACTCAATGGACGTGAGTCTGAGTGAACTCTGTGAGTTGGTGATGGACAGGGAGGCCTGGCGTGCTGCGATTCATATGGTTGCAAAGAGTCACATATAACTGAGCGACTGAACTGAACTGAACTGAAAATGTGAATAGAGTAGTAGTCCAGAAGGTGTTTCAAATCTTTTCTACACATATACATTTATCTGCACAAAAATTTGCCATTTCAATCTCGAGGAGGACAAATACAGAATGGTTTGAAAACTAGTAAGTATTTATTTATATTAGTTTTCTCGGGCTGCTATAACAAAGTACTACAGACAGGGCAGCTTAACCAACAGGAATTAACTGTCTTATAGTTCTACAGGTTGGAAATCCAGATTTATCACTTCATCTGCATTGGTTCTTTCTGAGAGTTCTAAGGGAAGTTCTAGACCTCTCTGCTTGACCTGCAGATGGACATCTTCTCCCCATGTCTCTTCACAATGCATGGCTCTGTGTCCACATGCTGGCTTTTTATGTGGACACTAGTCATATTGGATTAGGATATATACATATATATATATCCCTCCCCCCACCACACACACACATATATATACACATATGGAGAACCCTGACTCCTGTCTAATAGAGATGAATTTTACACAATCAGAAAATTCATGGGTGGTTTCCTTGAGAAAGAGGCTTATATGGAGATAATACCCATGAGCATCTAAATATTTTCCAGATTAAAAAAGAAGCATCTATAAATGCTTTGTGATGATCGGGAACACAGTGATCACAGAAGCCTATCTAGAAGCCAGTGTATGTGGGAGAGAATGAGGTTGATGATGGTGTGAGATAATGTTGTAGATTTAAAGGGTGGGGTGAGCAGACCACATAAAACCTTGTATGTTACTTCATCCTAAAAAGGGATATTAAGCATCATCATTTGTCATTTCAAAATGATCTTTCTACTCCTAGAGGAAAACATAGGCAAAACACTCTCTGACATAAATCATAGCAAGATCCTCTATGACCCACCTCCCAGAGTAATGGAAATAAAAACAAAAATAAACAAATGGGAACTAATTAAACTTAAAAAGCTTTTGCACAATGAAGGAAACAATAAGCAAGGTGAAAAGATAACCTTCAGAATGGGAGAAAATAATAGCAAATGAAGTGACTGACAAAGAATTAATCTCAAAAATACACAAGCAGCTCAATATCAGAAAAATAAATGACCCAATCAAAAAATAGGCCAAAGAACTAAATAGACATTTCTCCAAAGAAGGCATACAAATGGCTAACAAACACATGAAATGATGCTCAACATCACTCATTATCAGAGAAATGCAAATTAAAACCACAATGAGGTACTATCTCATGCCAGTCACAATGGCGGCTATCCAAAAGTCTACAAAAAATAAATGCTGGAGGGGGTGTGGAGAAAAGGGAACCCTCTTACACTGTTGGTGGGAATGCAAACTAGTACAGCCACTATGGAGAACAGTGTGGAGATTCCTCAAAAAATTCAAAATAGAACTGCCATACAACCCAGCAATCCCACAGCTGGGCATACACACCAAGGAGACCAGAATTGAAAGAGACATGTGTACCCCAGTGTTTATCGCAGCACTGTTTATAATAGCCAGGACATGGAAGCAACTTAGATGTCCATCAGCAGACAAATGGATAAGAAAGCTGGGGTACATATACACAATGGAATATTCAGTTCAGTTCAGTTCAGTTGCTCAGTCTTGTCCGACTCTTTGTGACCCCATGAAAGGCAGCACGCCAGGCCTCCCTGTCCATCACCAACTCCCAGAGTTCACCCAAAACCACGTCCATTAAGTTGGTGATGCCATCCAGCCATCTCATCCTCTGTCGTCCCCTTCTCCTCCTGCCCCCAATCCCTCCCAGCATCAGAGTCTTTCCAATGAGTCAACTCTTCACATGAGGTGGCCAAAATACTGGAGTTTCAGCTTTAGCATCATTCCTTCCAAAGAAATCCCAGGGCTGATCTCCTTTGGAATGGACTGGTTGGATCTCTTTGCAGTCCAAGAGATTCTCAAGAGTCTTCTCCAACACCACAATTCAAAAGCATCGATTCTTTGGCACTCAGCCTTCTTCACAGTCCAGCTCTCACATCCATACATGACCACAGGAAAGACCATAGCCTTGACTAGATGGACTTTGTTGGCAAAGTAATATCTTTGCTTTTGAATATGCTATCTAGGTTGGTCATAACTTTCCTTCCAAGGAGTAAGCGTCTTTGAATTTCATGGCTGCAGTCACCATCTGCAGTGATTTTGGAGCCCCAATAATAAAGTCTGCCACTGTTTCCACTGTTTCCCCATCTATTTGCCATGAAGTGATGGGACTAGATGCCATGATCTTCATTTTCTGAATGTTGAGCTTTAAGCCAACTTTTTCACTCTCCTCTTTCACTTTCAAGAGGCTTTTTAGTTCCTCTTGATTTTCTGCCATAAATGTGGTGTCATCTGCATATCTGAGGTTATTGATATTTCTCCCGGAAATCTTGATTCCAGCTTGTGCTTCTTCCAGCCCAGCTTTTCTTGTGATGTACTCTGCATATAAGTTAAATAAGCAGGGTGACAATATACAGCTTTAACGTACTCCTTTTCCTATTTGCAACTAGTCTGTTGTTCCATGTCCAGTTCTAACCATTGCTTCTTGACTTGCATACAGGTTTCTCAAAAGGCAGGTAGGTGGTCTGGTATTCCCATCTTTTTCAGAATTTTCCAGTTTATTGTGATCCACACAGTCAAAGGCTTTGGCATAGTCAATAAAGCAGAAATTGATGTTTTTCTGGAACTTTCTTGCTTTTTCGACGATACAGTGGATGTTGGCAATTTGATCTCTGGTTCCTCTGCCTTTTCTAAAACCAGCTTGAACATCTGGAAGTTCACAGTTCACATATTGCTGAAGCCTGGCTGGAGAATTTTGAGCATTACTTTACTAGCGTGTGAGATGAGTGCAATTGTGCGGTAGTTTGAGCATTCTTTGGCATTGCCTTTCTTTGGGATTGGAAGGAAAACTGACTTCAGCCATTAAAAAGAATCCATTTGAATCAGTTCTAATGAGGTGGATGAAACTGGAGCCTATTATACAGAGTGAAGTAAGTCAGAAAGAAAAACACCAATACAGTATACTAATGCATATATATAGAATTTAGAAAGATGCTAATGATGACCCTATATGCGAGACAAAACAAGAGACATAGATATAAAGAACAGACTTTTGGATTCTGTGGGAGAAGATGAGAGTGGAATGATTTGAGAGAATAGCATTGAAACATGTGCATTGCCATATGTGAAATAGATGACTAGTCCAAGTTTGATACATGAAACAGGGCACTCAAAGCTGGTGCACTCAGACAACCTAGAGGGATGGGATGGGGAGGGATGTGGGAGGCGAGTTCGAGATGGGGGACACATGTACACCCGTGGCTGACTCATGTCAATATATGACAAAATCCACCACAATATTGTAAAGTAATTAGCCTCCAATTAAAATAAATAAATTAGTTAACAAATGACCTTTCTGACTTCAGTACGAATGGATATAAGGGAGGATGCAAGAAGGCCTGAGGTAATAGTATGGTATGCCAATTCTGACATCAGTTTCAACAGATGCATATGCATTTCCATGCATGCTGTGCTCTCTTGCTTCAGTCATATCTGACTCTTTGTGACCCAATGCACTATAACCCATTAGGTTCCTCAGGCCACAGGATTCTCCAGGCAAGAATACTGGAGTGGGTTGCCATGCCCTCCTCCAGGGGCTCTTCCTAACCCAGGTATTGGACCTGCATCTTCTGCATTGCAGGTGGATTCTTTACCACCGAGCCACTAGGGAAGCCCATGTGTTTTAAACCACCAGACAATTAGCTCTATCCTGAGGCTATCTACCTGGAGCCAGCATCAGATCCTATAGGGTAAGGGCTCCATTCTATAAAACTGAACCTCCTCTTTGCCCCTGCTCTACTTCAGATACCAATTGAAAGTCCACATTGTCACCTGAGCTTCTGACTGAATGGCTACAGATTGGAGGTTGCCATGATTTCTTCCTCCAGTTTGATTAATTTACCAGAACAACTCACAAAACTCAAAGAAACATTTTACTTACTAGACACTTTACTTACTAGACTAAACATTTGAAACTACTTTACTCACTAGACTAAACATTTTACTTACTGGTTTATTATAAAAGGATATAACTCAAGAACAGCCCAAGGAAAGACATGCAAAGGGCAAGGTACGTGGAATGGGACACAGAGCTTCCACACCTTCTCTGAGCACACCACTCTTCCCACATCTCCATGGATTCACCAACCTGGAAGCTCTCTGAACCCTCTCCTTTTAAGTCCTTATGGAGGCCTCATTACATAGCATGACTGATTAAATCATTGGCCACTGGTGAGTGATTCAATCCCTAGCCCCTTCCTTTCTGGGAGGTCAGAAGGATGGGAATGAAAGTTTCAACCTTTTAACCACATGGTTGGTTTCCCTGACACCCAGCACTCATCCTTAGGTGCTTTACAAAAGTTACCTCATCGACATAAACTCAGGTGTGGGCAACAGAGATTTATTATGAATATCAAGACACCTGTTTTTATCACCTAGAAAATCCCAAACATAACATTTTAGGAGCTCTGTGCCAGAATATATATATGTATATATTAATAGGCTCCTCTGGTGGCTCAGATGGTAAAGAATCTGCCTGCACTGGGGGGACCTGGGTTCAGTCCCTGAGTTGGAAAGATACTCTGGGGAAGAGAATGGCTACCCACTTCAATATTCTTGCCTGGAGAACTCCATGGAAAGAGGAGCCTGATGGGCTATAGTCCATGGGGTTGCAAAGAATCATACATGACTGAGCAACTAACGCTTTCACTTTATATATATATATATTTCTTGCTATAAATCACAATATCACAGACACTAATCTAGACGAAAGTCACTAACTGAGGACCAGACTGATGGCAGTAGAGATGGACAAAAAGAGACATTTGAGAAATATCAATTAAAATGACAGGACTTGATATTGAATTAGAAAGAAAGATAATAAATAGATAAATGGTAGTGCCATTCTCTGAGCTAGGAAACACTGATTTGAGAAGAAATATCATCGGTTTGAGATTTGTTGAATATGAGGTAATATTGACAATCCAAGAAGAGATGTCAGTTAGACAGTTGGATACATGGTTCCACGTTTCAGAGAGGAGAGCATAGTGAGAAGATAGTTTAGGATTGGAAAACTTCACTTTTAATAATCAGTTTAAATAGCATGAACTAGAGGAGAAATGCTCTGAAGAGAAGAAAAACAGTTGATTGTTTTAGTCAAGAGAATTATTGCTGCTGAGGCATGTCTAAGAATGTAAGTTCCCAAGGATCTTTATTTTCTTCTCTAACATGGCCCAAGCGTTCAGAATGTCCCTAGAGCACACAGTAGGTGCCTAATACATAATTAATCTCATTGAGTTAGATTGAGTTAGACAAATAGGAAAAGGAGTACGTCAAGGCTGTATATTGTCACCATGTTTATTTAACTTATATGCAGAGTACATCATGAGAAATGCTGGACTGGAAGAAACACAAGTTGGAATCAAGATTGCCGGGAGAAATATCAATAACCTCAGATATGCAGATGACACCACCCTTATGGCAGAAAGTGAAGAGGGGCTAAAAAGCCTCTTGATGAAAGTGAAAGTGGAGAGTGAAAAGGTTGGCTTAAAGCTCAACATTCAGAAAACGAAGATCATGGCATCTGGTCCCATCACTGCATGGGAAATAGATGGGGAAACAGTGGAAACAGTGTCAGACTTTGTTTTTCTGGGCTCCAAGATCACTGCAGATGGTGACTGCAGCCATGAAATTAAAAGACGCTTACTCCTTGGAAGGAAAGTTATGACCAACCTAGATAGCATATTCAAAAGCAGAGACATTACTTTACCAACAAAGGTTCGCCTAGTCAAGGCTATGGTCTTTCCTGTGGTCATGTATGGATGTGAGAGCTGGACTGTGAAGAAGGCTGAGCGCCGAAGAATTGATGCTTTTGAACTGTGGTGTTGGAGAAGACTCTTGAGAGTCCCTTGGACTGCAAGAAGATCCAACCAGTCCATTCTGAAGGAGATCAATCCTGGAATTTCTTTAGAAGGAATGATGCTAAAGCTGAAACTCCAGTATTTTGGCCACCTCATGCGAAGAGTTGACTCATTGGAGAAGACTCTGATGCTGGGAGGGATTGAGGGCAGGAGGAGAAGGGGACGACAGAGGATGAGATGGCTGGATGGCTTCACTGACTCGATGGATGCGAGTCTGAGTGACCTCCGGGAGCTGGTGATGGACAGGGAGGCCTGGCGTGCTGCGGTTCATGGGGTCGCAAAGAGTCGGACACGACTGAGCGACTGATCTGATCTGATCTGAATACATAATTATCACATGTTAAAGTAAGATGAGGACCAAAAAGTGTCTTTTGGATTAAGCTATGAGGTTCTGAGTGAATTTTGTGATTATTCTTTTGAAGGAAGGCCAATGTGGGAGTCAAACTGGAGCGGTGTTGAGGAGGGTGTGGGGTAGGGGGAAATGGAAAAAGTGATGTGAGCATAGACTCTTCTGGGGAAATTGGCTGTGATGGGGGAGAGGGATGTGGGGTCCAAGGAAGGCTTTAATTTTGCTTAGTTTTGTTTTTTAATAGGATAATATTCAGAAACTTGGAGGAAAGGATTTAATTGAGAGTGGGACTTGAACATTCCACAGAGGGAAGGGCACACCAATAGGGTGGATTCTTGAAAAAGCAGAATGGTAGAGCCATAAGCACAGATCGGGTCATTGGCCTTAGGTGGTTAGAGGGAAATGTCCTTAATTGTAATAGGAGGAATGGAAATAAAATAGGTGCTGATACAGTTAGAGTGTTCTTCTCTGGTGGTTCAGATGGTGAAGAATCCACCTGCAATGCAGGACACGTGGTTCAATCCCTGGGTTGGGAAGAACCCGTGGAGGAGGGCGTGGTAACCACTCCAGTATTCTTGCCTGGAGAATCCCTAAGGACAGAGGAGCCTGGGTAGGTTACATAGAGTTCATGGGATCGCAAAGAGTTGGACATGACTGAGTGTCTAAGCACATAATTAGAGTGTATGTTTGAAAATGAAGGAATGAATACCCAACAAGTGGCTCAATATGTTATTTCTAAAAGAAGTGGTGAAATTATTTGCTAAGATAATAGAGAAAGGTGAGACAGAAAGAGGGGCTAGATATTTGAGGAGAGGCCAATCAGTTCAAACAGCTTGTAAAAACAGGCAGAAAGTTGACTAGGACAAAAGAGTAATTGAATAGTACTGAAGGCCCATTGGAGATAGATCATTATTAATTTATAGAAAAATACATCTACTTCATTTTGTAAGGATGTCAAGTAGACCATCCTAAATTTTTTTGCTTTGCAACTACATAAACAAAATGAATTAGAAAACACCAGCTCTGCCATTTATTCTGGGCACAAATGAAATTGACTTGTTTACCTACATGTCACTAGAGACTTGAGTACATTTCCCAGGCAAAAACGACAACCGACTCAATTTGAAAATGAATTTTAAATGTCCAAAATCCTCTTAATGAATGTATTTACAGTACATTGTATAAATATATGTTTATTTATGTGATCTGGCAATTTGCTTTTATTTGACCATGTATTTATGTGAGTTTAAATTCACTGATGCTAACAACAAACATAGATTTGATGCAGCAAAATTCTTTTGTTTTTGTCAATACAACAATTCTTTAAATGTACATATTCCAATATGTTGGAATTAATTTGAGTTGAAAAACTGACTTGTTAAAGGTTAAGTTACTACTAAGTCTAGACATTTAACAAAGTTTATAACTCTAGCAAACATAAAATCACAAGATAGAACAAACTAAGAAAAATGAAATGGAGCATTATGCAAATAAGTTGTGTGTGTGTGTGTCAGCCATTCAGTCGTGTCCGACTCTTTGCAACCCTGTGGATGGTAGCCTGCCGGCTCCTCTGTCCACGGAATTCTCCAGGCAAGTATACTGGAGTGGGTTGCCATTTCCTTCTCCAGGGGATCTTCCCAACTCAGGGACTGAACCTGGGTCTTCTGCACTGGACGGTAGAGCCTTGACTGTCTAAGCCACCATTGTTGATCAGTGATAATCAGCTAAACTGGTGTGCCACATTTTACTTTTAATCATGGTAACATTGCTTTCAATTTGATAATACTTTGGTAATACTTTTAATTTTGTAATATTCAGTTCCATATGCAAAACAAAGGCAGAATAATGTTAACATTTGGTCAATTCATATTTTCTTTATGTTAATTGTACATTGTATTCTTTATAGACAATAATACTTGAGTACATGTAATATTTTGATTATACATCAAAGTGAAAGAATAAAAAATATAGCCATATTATAATCATTTTTATTTTATATACTTGATCTTCACATGTTAAAATTGGGCTATTTGAATTCTTCACAGATATTATATTAGGAAATTGATTATGTTTGTGTTTGTAGAAAAGAAACTGCATATAAACTGTTTACCCTTTTTGATGGAGAAGGCAATGGCACCCCACTCCAGTACTTCTGCCTGGAAAATCCCATGGGTGGAGGAGCCTGGAAGGCTGCAGTCCATGGGGTCGCTGAGGTATCTCTTCTAGAGGATTTATTTTCCAATGACAACTGAATTGAATATAGCTAACAAATAATTGCTATCTAAATCAATTTTAGGGCTTCACATTTCACTAATAATTTAGGTCATTATTATTAGATTTTTATAAGAATTTTCCAATTCTCATTTCCCCATGTTATAACTTTTTGGAATTGTAAACAGCATAGAATATAGATGCAAACTTTAGGAAATATCCTAATTTGATCCAATAAAAATTTGGGAAAAGCCATAATTTAGTTATGCTTATGGAGGCCTGCAATAGCTGTTTATCTGTTGATTAAGTCCTTATGAGTAGATATCATAAAGAATTGTTTGGAAATCAATCATGATGAAATTTAATTTTAGCAAATATTGTGTCAACAGAAAATGGTAATTTAATAGCTTCCATTGGATAGAAACCAATTACTCAATCTCCTTCTCTGAGATACACTTATCAAATAGGTTGAGTAATTTTGAAACAAAAGGAAAGAAAGCTTCCTCTATAATTGCCATGCTTTTTGTTTTCTAATGCAGCTTGTTGAGTTTATATAGACACATTTACATAAATACTCTAGTAATTGCTATGATTAAAAGAATTACCTACTCTGCCACAGATGTAGATTCCAGGTATATAGGAAGTGGCACAGTATTTGAGACAATTTTGAAAACAGGGCTGGAACTAAAGGTTTAAGGAGAGAAGGGTCAGCAGTTGAAAAAAAATAAATGTAGCATTAGACATAACAATTTAATGAATCTGAAGTCATGTCAGAACTTAATACTTATCAGTTTACAGCCTTCATGTTCTGCCCACCACAGAATATTCTGTTAGCACCCAGATTCTACTTCCTTACTATCAGTGAGGCTGTACAATGAAGATGCCCATAGTCCTACACCCTGACTGTGGAAAGTTGTTTTGCTTCCTCATCGAGGTAATTTTTTAAAAAATAATATTACATTTTTTTAATTTTTTATTTTTAATTGAAGGGTAATTGCTTTACAATGTTGTGTTGGTCTCTGCCATACATCAACAGGAATCAGCCATAGGTATACATATGTCCCCTCTCTTTTGAACCTCCCTTTTACCTCCCACCCCAACCTACCCCTCTAGGTTGTCACAGAGTATGGGGTTGAGTTCACTGCATCACCCAGCAAATTCCAACTGGCTATTTTACATATGGTAGTGTATGTCTCCATGCTGCTCTCTCATTTCATCCTACCCTCTCCTTCCCCCACTGGGTCCATAAGTCTGTTCTCTATGTCTGCGTCTCTACTGCTGCCCTATAAATAGGTTCATCGGTACCATTTTTCTAGATTACATCTATATGCATTAAAATACCATATTTGTTTTTCTCTTCGTAACTTACTTCACTCTGGATAACAGCCTCTAGGTTCATCCACCTCATTAGAACTGACTCAGATTTCTTCTTGTGCCTAAGTAATATTCCATTGGATTTATGTACCACAGCTTCTTTATCCATTCATCTGTTGATGGACACGTAGGTTGCTTTCATGTCTTAGCTGTTGTAAATAGTGCTGAAATGAACATTAGGGTACATGCGTCTTTTAGAACTGTGGTTTTCTCAGGGTATATGCCCAGTAATGGAATTGCTGAGTCATGTGGTAGCTTTATTCCCCCCACTTTTTTTTTTTAAAGAAATCTCCATACTGTTCTCCACAGTGACTGTATCAATTTACTTTCCCACCAACATTGCAAGAGGATCTCCTTTTCTCCACATCTTTTCAGCATTTACCGTTTGTAGATTTTTTGATGATGGCCATTTTGACTATTGACTCATTGGAAAAGACTCTGATGCTGGGAGGGATTGGCGGCAGGAGGAGAAGGGGACGACAGAGGATGAGATGGCTGGATGGCATCACTGACTCGATGGACGTGAGTCTCAGTGAACTCTGGAAGTTGGTGATGGACAGGGTGGCCTGGCGTGCTGTGATTCATGGGATCGCAAAGAGTCAGACATGACTGAGTGACTGATCTGATTTGATCTGATCTGAGTCTGACCAATGTGAGGTGATACCTTATAGTAGTTTTGATTTGCATTTCTCTAATAATAAGAATGTTAGGCATCTTTTCATGTGTTTATTAGCCATATGTATGTCTTCTTTGGAGAGATGTCTGTTTAGATCTTCTGCCCACTTTTTGATGGGGTCGTTTGTTTCTCTGATATTGAGCTGCCTGAGCTGCTTGCATTATTTTGGAGTTGAATCCTTTGTCAGTTGCTTCATTTACAATTATTTTCTCCCAAATTGAGACTTGTCTTTTCATCTTGTTTATAGTTTTATTTACTGTGAAAAAGTTTCTAAGTTTAATTAGGTCCCATTTGTTTAGTTTTTATTGCTATTACTCTAGGAGGTGGGTCATTGAGGATCTTGCTGTGATTTATATCAAAGTGTCCTGCCTGTGTGTTTTCCTCTAAGAGTTTTACAATTTTTGGTCTTACATTTAGATCTTTACTTCGTTTCGAGTTTATCTTAGGAAGCGTTCTAATTTCATTCTTTTATACGTTGCTGTCAAGTTTTCCCAGCACCACTTACTGGAGAGACTGTCTTTTCTCCACTCTATATTCTGGCCTCCTTTGTCAAAGATAAGGTGTCCAAGGTGCATGAGGTGCATGAGTTTATATCTGGGCTTTCTATTTTATTCCATTGGTCAATATTTCTGTTTTTGTGCCAGTAGCATACTGATAGAGGGTATTTTTTAAATCTGTGCAGTTTTTCTTAATTTCCCTCCCAAACATCACCAGGCACATAGTACTTTACAAGTTATTCCCTCTGCTTGAAATGGCTTTTGTTCTTCACTCCACTGCTTTGCCCCTTACACCTTCCAACTTTTGTCTGCCCAGTTTCTCCTTCCTCTACCTTTGGAAGATGGCTGATATTTTCCTTTCTGGGCAACATCATTCCTTACCTTTTGATTTCTTTTCCACATAACATCCCACTGATCCCTGTTAAGATTTGGCCCTCCCATTTCTATATAGCCAAAAAAATCTGTTCAGAACTACATTATAATAATTCACTGTGTTTTCTAACTGTTTACTTATTCAATCATTCCACCATTGGATCATGGTCCTCTGGATGGCAATAATTTTGTCTTATTGTTCTTTGCATTTCCAGTGCCTAACACATTACTTCTCTGTATATTAATGCCTTGTCTATAAAAGTTGTGTATGAAATAGAGAACTAAGAGTTTCCTTATTTATTCACTGGGATTCTGTATATATTGCAAATATTTTCTCTTGCTATTTCATATGCCTTTTAACTTTGAGTGTTTCTTGCTATATGATTATGTTTTCATTCATGATGTCGAATCTGTCAATATTTTCCATGATGGCTTGTGTTTCATTTTCCATTTAGGAAGATTGTTCCTATATGAAAATTATGAACATATTTTTCATATATTTTCTTTCAATACTTTTATTATTTTTGTTTTTCAGTCAAGAACTGCACATTGGTTAATGGCTATTTCAATTAAAATAACATTGGAGAATTTTATGATCATTTCAGTTGAAAACTCCGACCTTTATGGGGAAAATTTCACTTTTCTGTGACCCAGAACTTCTGCACGAATGAACGTCTAGTGAACTGATGGCAGATGTGTGATGCAGGAATGCTCCTGGAATTATAAAATACCCCTAAAAAAGCAGCGTTCAAGAAAATATTTTCTGGCTAATGGAGATATAGTTCACACATAAGAAATAATGGTTTAATTGATTTTGGTATGGGGGCAGTTATTGAAATGTCATTGCTTGAAAATGTACAATCTTTTATTCATTGCTGGCATATAGATTGTATTAGTTTGCTAGGGATGCCATAGCAATGTTGCACAGACTGGGTGGCTTCAACAACAACAAAAAATAATTTTCTCACAATTCTAGAGGCTAGATGTATGATACTAAAGTGTCACAGGGTTGGTTTCTTCTGAGGTTTCTCTCCTTGACTTGTAGTTGGATAGCTTCTCACTAGTCTTTACATATTCCTTCCTCTGTGAGTCTCTATGTCTTAATCTCTTCTTATAAGGAAACCAGTTATATTAGATTAAGATGGGGGAGAAAAGGGGGCGACAGAGGATGAGATGGTTGGATGGCATCACTGACGCGATGGACATGAGTTTGAGTAGGCTCCAGGAGTTGGTGATGGACAGGGAGGCCTGGTGTGCTGCAGTCCATGGGGTCACAGAGAGTCGGACATGACTGAGTGACTGAACTGAACTGAACTGGAGACTGATCTTAATGACAGAAATTCAACTCAATTACCCCTTTAAAGACTCCATCTCCAAATAAAGTCACATTTTGAGGTATTGGGGGTTAGGACTTCAATATATGAATTTGGGAGGGGCATAATTCTCTCCATAATGTAAGAATTCACTCTGTGTGTGTGTGTGTGTGTGTGTGTTAGTCACTCAGTTTTGTCCAACGCTTTGCGACCATCATGCTCCTCTGTCCATGGAATTCTCCAGGCAAGAATACCAGAGTGGGTAGCCATTCCCTTCTCCAGTGGATCTTCCTGACCCAGGGGATGAATGTGGGTCTCCCACATTGCAGGCAGATTCTTTGATAAACCTCATAACGAGTGAGTTGCTAATTTTATTATTTCTAACTCAGTTTTGCTTTTCAGTGGTTTTATGCTTAGTTTCTTAGCCACTTTTTCTGAGAAGCTTAAAAATAGGACAAGTGTCTAGAGGAGAATCAGATCAGATCAGATCAGATCAGTCGCTCAGTCGTGTCCGACTCTTTGCGACCCCATGAACCGCAGCACGCCAGGCCTCCCTGTCCATCACCAGCTCCTGGAGGTCACTCAGACTCACACCCATCAAGTCAGTGATGCCATCCAGCCATCTCATCCTCTGTCGTCCCCTTCTCCTCCTGCCCCCAATCCCTCCCAGCATCAGAGTCTTCTCCAATGAGTCAACTCTTCTCATGAGGTGGCCAAAATACTGGAGTTTCAGCTTTAGCATCATTCCTTCCAAAGAAATTCCAGGATTGATCTCCTTCAGAATGGACTGGTTGGATCTTCTTGCAGTCCAAGGGACTCTCAAGAGTCTTCTCCAACACCACAGTTCAAAAGCATCAATTCTTCGGCGCTCAGCCTTCTTCACAGTCCAGCTCTCACATCCATACATGACCACAGGAAAGACCATAGCCTTGACTAGGCGAACCTTTGTTGGTAAAGTAATGTCTCTGCTTTTGAATATGCTATCTAGGTTGGTCATAACTTTCCTTCCAAGGAGTAAGCATCTTTTAATTTCATGGCTGCAGTCACCATCTGCAGTGATTTTGGAGCCCCCAAAATAAAGTCTGACACTGTTTCCACTGTTTCTCCATCTATTTCCCATGTAGTGATGGGACCAGATGCCATGATCTTCGTTTTCTGAATGTTGAGCTTTAAGCCAACCTTTTCACTCTCCACTTTCACTTTCATCAAGAGGCTTTTTAGCCCCTCTTCACTTTCTGCCATAAGGTTGGTGTCATCTGCATATCTGAGGTTATTGATATTTCTCCCAGCAATCTTGATTCCAACTTGTGTTTCTTCCAGTCCAGCATTTCTCATGATGTACTCTGCATATAAGTTAAATAAACATGGTGACAATATGCAGCCTTGACGTACTCCTTTTCCTATTTGGAACCAGAGGAGAATAGAACCAAGAATTGGAGTTTTGCCCTATGCTTCCCATCTCACCTGGATCTCGGCCTCTCTAATCAGAGGGTCCTGATCTGACTTTTGTATCTCTAATCTTGTGAGATTGTGTCCTGCTGGCATATCTACCTTTTTACCATGCCCTTCTGCCTGGATTCAGTCTCTGAATCAGAGCCAAGATGCCCAAATGCTTATGGGGAAGAAGTAACTCAGAGAATATTGTTTCATTTTCTATGGTTCTTCTTCTTTTGGGATCTGTTTTTCAGGTCTTAGTTTCCTCAGCAACCATATGATGCCTCAAACATATATATATTTACAGGTAGAATAAAGTTGGATATTCTGGTGATTTGTGGTATACATATTGTCTTTCCCAGCTATTCTATTCAAGCTTGAAGCAGAAGTCTTCCACAAGAGAATCCATTTGATTTTAGAAATTTGCCATCATTTAAAATACCAACTCTCAGTTAACCTCAAAACATCAACTTCCTTATATAAACCAGACATGAAGCTAATTTCCTTAATTGCCAAGTTAAATGTCAGTTCAATTATATTATTCTTAAGACATTTAGTTGATAGCACCATTATAGAACATACAAACATTTTATTCTACTTAAGAAATCATAAGCTCTTGTGCTTTCTTCAAGCAATCAAGTTAGGTTTTAGTAAGTATTCTAAGAAAAAAAGAAGATTTTTTTTTCTTTTACAAGTAAGAAGATGTCTAAAATGAGATTAAATAATTTCTCTTGAATAATGTTTTTAGAACAGTATATTTACTATATCCAGCACATATTTAGTAATAAATATTAGCCCTTTTATAATTATATATTAATCAGATGAAAAACTGTGCATATTGTAACTAAAATGGCTTTTGCAGTTTAATGTTTAACATAATCTTTGTTCAGTAATAGAAAATACCAATTTTGTTTACTTATTAATAGAAGTCACCAATTTTGTTCCACTTGCCATTGTTGACAGTGAATAATGACCACTATTAACTCAATTGAATTTATATGTGAAACTAATTTTCTACGGATCATTTAGGACCTTGACTAGTCATCTTGCATAACTCTGATATTAACCAGTTATATTTATATTAGTAAATTACCACACATGAATAGTATTATTTTCCTATTAAGAATGGCATATTCTACATTAAGAATATTAGTTAAAATATTTTTTAAATGACTTTATTTCAAGTCACTGTACATTCATTCTACTGAAGTTTCTTCAGTTTGCTGTTGTTTCAAAGATGTGTCAAAAGTCAGAAAAGAGAATAGTACTATAAAGCTTTCACAATGATACATCATAAGGTATCAAGTCAAACTGATCAAATTAGGACTGATTAAGCATGCAAGTTCTGAAATTAGAATGCCTGTATTTCAATCCTGGTTCTACAAGTTATTAGATGTCTGACATGCAAGTTACTTAACCTTTCTATCTTAGTATCTGATCTATGATTTAGAGATATAAATCCTATCCAATATTTCTCAAGGGGCATCTGTGTTAACACATTCTTTATATTTAGAACAATATCTGTTATGGACTAAGCACTAAATAAGTGTTAGTTACTATCATTTTTACACAGGTAAAATTAAATTAAAATAGACTGAAGCAGTCTAGAAAGATAAATCCAGAGGGTTAATTAGAATTTAGGAGTTGGAGATAGAAGCAAGTCCCACATATTTTGATTTGGTGATAATTTGACCAAATATTTATATTCCATAGTCAGCTTACTGAGCTACGGCATTTTCAGCAACCTTTTCTGTGTTCTTTTCTATTTCTCTCCTTTCCTCTTTTGTACTGCTCCATTAAACATTCTTGCTCTCTGTCATCTTCTATCCCTACTTTGCCCCTTACCTTTTCTTACTTGCTAACAATTCTATCTTATTTATCTTAAAATTCACCAACCTAACAAAGCAGGCATTCCTAGTATCATCTAAGATTCTCTCATCAATTATGCTTTTCCACTAAGCATCTCAAAAATGCTAGCTACAGTGGCAGACTTTTCCTCTCTCTCTCTCTCTCTCCTGCTTATATACACACACACGCACACTCTTGTTCACACATGCTAAAGAGGTTATGAAGAAAAATTTTATTTAAGCTAGAAAGGCAGAATGTAGGCAAAAATACAAAAGAGATAAAGTACATATTTCTGGAGTATCAATTTTGCTAAGTTGCACATAATTAAAACAGTGAGAGTGCTCTATTTAAAAGGGTATGTAATATAGAAGACTCTTGAGAGTCACTTGGACTGCAAAGAGGTCAACCTGTCCATTCTAAAGGAGATCAGTCCTGGGTGTTCTTTGGAAGGAATGATGCTAAAGCTGAAACTCCAATGCTTTGGCCACCTCATGCGAAGAGTTGACTCATTGAAAAAGACTCTGATGCTGTGAGGGATTGGGGGCAGGAGAAGAAGGGGACGACAGGGGATGAGATGGCTGGATGGCATCACTGACTCAATGGGCAAGAGTTTGGGTGAACTCCGGGAGTTGGTGATGGACAGGGAGGTCTGGCGTGCTGTGATTCATGGGGTCGCAAAGAGTTGGACACGACTGAGCGACTGAACTGAACTGAACTGAATAATGAGCTATGTTGAACATATTTTCATGTGTTTATTGGCCATCTATATGCCTAGTCAAGGCTATGGTTTTTCCTGTGATCATGTATGGATGTGAGAGCTGGACTGTGAAGAAGGCTGAGCGCCAAAGAATTGATGCTTTTGAACTGTGGTGTTGGAGAAGACTCTTGAGAGTCCCTTGGACCACAAGGAGATCCAACCAGTCCACTCCGAAGGAGATCAGCCCTGGGACTTCTTTGGAAGGAATGATGCTAAAGCTGAAACTCCAGTACTTTGGCCACCGCATGCGAAGAGTGACTCATTGGAGAAGACTCTGATGCTGGGATGGATTGAGGGCAAGAGGAGAAGGGGACGACAGAGGATGAGATGGCTGGATGGCATCACTGACTCGATGGATGTGAGTCTCAGTGAACTCCGGGAGTTGGTGATGGACAGGGAGGCCTGGCGTGCTGCAATTCATGGGGTCGCAAAGAGTCGGACACAACTGAGTGACTGATCTGATCTGATCTGATATGTCTTCTTTGGGGAAACATCTGTTTAGGTCTTTTTCCCAATTTTGATTGGGTTGTTTGCTTTTCTGATATTGACTTTTATAAGCTACCTGTATATTTTGGAAATTAATCCATTTTCAGTTTTATTTGCTGCATTATAATTGTGATAACGTACCATAGTTTATTGAATGTGGTTTCTATGGAAGAACAATGGAATCACATCCAATTTTTTTTTGCTATTATAAATAATGTTAGAGTAAATAACATTGAGTGTAACTAATTTTGAAAACTTTGCAGTATTTTTGAGATATATTCTTAGAACTGATACTACAAGGTCAAAGGATAAATGTATATTTTATAAGATAAAAATCTGGCTTTCTTAGACTTTATGTCTTCTTGTTCAATTATCCCAATGTTTATAATATTACAACAATATTAATAATATTGACTACTTAGCAAAATAACATGATTATATTTCCTTTGTTGTGTTTTGTTTTATTTTTTCTGAAATTAAAACTGTCTTTTTATTATTTTCAATTATATTGTTTTCTGCAAGACCAATGCAGTTAGATAATGAATTCAGTCCTATTTTAACCCTGGATCCTTCTGCCCTCATTCTTGAATCTATGTACTGCTATTGAGGTTTTCTGGAGTAGAAAACGACAACCCACTGCAGTATTTTTGCCTGGAGAATCCCAAGGATAGAGGAGCCAGGTGGGCTACAGTTCATGGGGTTGCAAAGAGTTGGACATGACTGAGTGAGTAAGCACATTGAGATTTTCCCTTGCCATTTCTTAGAAAATCCCTTTGGTTTTTATTGTGTACGGACCTCTGTTACTTAGATCCTAAAACTTGTTTGTTTTAATGGAGTATATCATTCAGCTTCCTGAGAAAGAGTTCATACAAGGCCAAATTTTTGAGCACTTACAGGTCTGGGCTTCCATTGTGGCTCAGCTGGTAAAGAAGAATCCACCTGCAATGCAGGAGACCTGGGTTCGATCCCTGGGTTGGGAAGATCCCCTGGAGAAGGACAGGCTACCTACTCCAGTATTCTGGCCTGGAGAATTCCATGGACTGTATAGTTCTTTGGGTCGCAAAGAATCGGACACAACTGGACTGAGAGACTTTTACTTACAGGTCTGAAAGTGTCTTTTTTCTTCTATTCTTACACTTCATTGTCTGTCACATCGAATGTAAAACCTAGATCAGAAAGCAATCTCCCTTAGAACTTTGAAAATTTTATTTCAATTCCTTTTTCTTTCCAAGAGTGTTTTTGAGATGCTAATTGAGTTGCTGTGCCTTCATTTGTGTGGACAACCATGACCAAACCAGATGCTGGCTTAGTAGGGAACAAGAAATAGAATATAGAATTGAGATTGTGGCACAGCAAGGCTTCCATCATGCGTTATTAGTTATTAATTAGAAATATGATATTTCTGAGCCTAGAGACTTTCTGATTTGATTTTTCTAGATAATACCTATGTATTTCATCCGAAGGTAGAGAGAGGCTTTATAATCTAATAGTTCAATATGTATTAGGTAGAGAAGCATGGGTTGTCCAACAGCTTTTTATGCAGACTTGATAATCCCACTGTTTTAAGACCCTCATCTGCCTCTGTGATCCTTGGTACCTCCACTCTTCAGACTTTCTGGATTTCCATAGGTACAAATTGGCTTATCGTTCTTTGGTATTCCTCTTTAGGTGATGGAAATCCCTGCTCCACTAAGACAGAGCCAGTTTACTTTCAATCTCCAATTGATTGGTTTAACTCTGTAGTCTGCTGCTACTGCTAAGTTGCTTCAGTCATGTCCGACTCTGTGCGACCCCATAGACGACAGCCCACCAGGCCCTGCCGTCCCTGGGATTCTCCAGGCAAGAACACTGGAGTGGATTGCCATTTCCTTCTCCAAGGCATGAAAGTGAAAAGTGAAAGTGAAGTCGCTCAGTCATGTCCGACTCTTGTGACCCCATGGACTGCAGCCTACCAGGCTCCTCCATCCGTGGGATTTTCCAGGCAAGAGTACTGGAGTGGGGTGCCATTGCCTTCTCCAACTCTGTAGTCTACTACTGATCTATGTCCGATTTTCTTTGTTTCCCTGTTTTTGTATATTCTGAATGAAAGTTTTTAGAGCCGGAGAAGAGATACATGCATATACTTTTCACCATGTTCTTTGCTTAGTCACTCTGTGATGTCTGACTCTGTAATCCCGTGGACTATAGCCCACCAGGCTCCTTTGTCCATGGGGATTCTCCAGGCAAGAATACTGGAGTGGGTGGGTAGGCTCTCCTTCAGGGGATCTTCCCAATCCAGGGATCAAACTCAGTTCTCCAGCACTGCAGGCAGATTCTTTACCATCTGAATCGCCAGGAAAGCCCATGTTAAACTACAAATCCATCTTTGTGTTATTTAACTTTATTTTTTTCGTCATTGAATGATATGTATGTGGGTGGAAAAGATCACAAAGGAAAAATACAGGTGGTGATGGACAGTTTTCTTAATGGAGTGTTATTTAAGCTGAGATCTGTTAATTCGGTATTAACAAAAATAAGCCAATTGAGAGCAAGGCAGTGGACATGGCAGAAAGCACTCCATCCAGGCCAAGGAGAAGCATATGCAAGGAATTTATAAAGCTAGATGGGAGAATGACACATTTGAGAACTTGAAGGAAAGCTTTACACAAGACATTGAGGAAAATCTACTTTGAGACCAGTTGCAGACCTAGGCAGACATCATATTATGAAAGACTTTGGACACTGTGGACTTAATTGTGATGGTCTTTTGAAGGTTTATGCAAGGAAGTTACATGATGTCGTCTAAATAAATCATTCCCACTGCAGTATGGGGAACAAATTGGAAAGAGGCAAAAATTGATGCAAAAAAGAAATGTATTGCAGTGGCCATATGAAATAAAATGGTAGTGAGAACTGCCATTATTGTCAGGTAACATGAAGAGAAACAGATAAATGTACGATTTTTAATAGTAAAGTTGGATTATTGGAATTGTTGGTAAAATTATTATGGCATGTGATAAGACACAGGCATTCAAGATGATCCCTAAGTTTCAGGTTTGCAAGACTAGATGGATATTGGTGTCATCCACTGAGATAGGAAATAAAGGAGGAAGGTCGGTTTTGATGGGAAAGATTACAAATTTTGTTATAGTTTTCATTTGTTGCATGAGATATCAGATAGGATGCTGACACATAGCCTAGAACTCTGAAGAGAGCTCTCAGTTGGAGAAACAAATTTACAAGCTATGTGGATGATAATAAAAGTCATGGGTATGGATTGAATCATCTCAGAAGAGAGGAGAGAGTGAAGAGAGAAAACGCTTATACTCTTTAAGAAAAAGGCCAACTGGTACAAAACTTGTAATTTAATAAAGGTTAATTTTATATAAGGATAAAACTATGAACCTCTATTATAGAGCCTGGCACGTGATTCAGCATATGTAATTGAACTGAACAACAAAGACAACAATTACTAATCATAAAGCTCTTTAAAATTCATCATTGTCACTTGGTTTGCAGAGGATTACCTCCAACAACCTTCTTTCCCTATCCAACTCTTATCTACTGTTCATGATAATTAAATATTGTAATTGTTATGAAACTCCTAAAATATCATTTCTAAGAAATGGTTACTTGGTCCTTACAACAACAATACTTCTTTGGTATTGGTCATTATACTTGTTTTTTTTTTTTTAATTTAGTAATTTATGTACAATTCTTACCTTTCTCTTTCATATCTTCCCTGAAGTCAAGAGCTAAGTCCTTTTTATGTTTTATATTCTACACATCTGTCTAGCACAAAGGTTGACACATTGTAGAAAAGTGCTTATTTAATAAATGCATAAATTTGTCATTAAGCTTAGATATCTGCTGTTGTAACAAATCATTTGTGAAATCCCAGGTCCCGGGATAATAACCTTATCATATCCTAGGAATGCTGCTAAGTTGCTTCAGTCGTGTCTGACTCTTTGCGACCCCAGAGACGGCAGCCCACCAGGCTCTGCCGTCCCTGGGATTCTCCAGGCAAGAACACTGGAGTGGGTTGCCATTTCCTTCAAACTTTAAAGGTATTTCACATTCTTTTAGACTTCTGTGATTATATTATATTTATCTTACCACATTTGTTATTTAGAAGAAGGTAGGTTCATGCACTTATGTTTCAGATTGGATTTATACCTAAATAAATATACCATAGACCAAAATTGGATTTTTATTTTCTTTAAATTATTAAGCAACACTAGAGGGAAAGAGACATTTAGAGCTATTATTCCTGCTTGGGGGCTCCAGATATTTCATGCTGATGTTTTATTTACATATATTTTATTTTTAAAGATATCTAGAGATAAAAGTTTTATAGCTTGCTATAGGATATTTTATATTAACCATCTTCAAGATTAGAAAGCTCTTTATGTTAAGCTACTGTTTTTAATGTAATTTTGCTCAAATTCATGGTAAATATTCAAAACTACATGTCAGCACTTTATTTCCATTTTTCAATTATTTGGAGACTGTTATTAATTTGTCCCTAGTTAACTTATATGATGATTACACAGTTTCATATTTTCTCATTATGTGCACCTTATTTTCCATTTTATTATTTAATAAGTCCACTGTTGACCATTTCATTTTTACTTATCCTTCTTAATTTGTTTCAGGAATATTTTATTACAGTTCATTAAATAATTGTTTAGCACCAGTATTAGCTTATATTTTCCCTTCAAATTTTCTAGGAATATTTAATAATTAACATAATTAAGTTAAACATTTTAAAGGCAAAGTTTTATAAAAATAACTTTGTATTTTTATTGTCTATTCCTAAAGCAAAATATTAGATAAAAGAGAGCTATAGTAGTTATCTTACAAAAATATTTTTAATAAAAAACCTTCACACAGTGATTCATAATAGAGGTTAATTAAAACATTATTTTTCCCTTAGTTATCAACAACTAGCTTTGGCATAGATTATTGGATCTATAATTAGATATAATTTGACTTAATTAGTTGACTATAGCTCTTAATTATGGTATACCTTTTCCCATTATGGCCACTGTAACAGTACTTTAGGATAAACATTGATGATTCCCCTTGCCAGTGGGATTAGTTCTATCCCTTGGGTTATTTGTGTGATAATAAGAATGAGATTTCAGGAATGTGACAGACGGTCTAGGCATGAAATACCATATTGGCACAGCTCCCTTCATTGCCTTTCAAAAATGGCAGCTTATTCCACCAAAAAAAAAAAAAAAAAAAGAAATTTCATGTGGATTGTTATTGCTTTGGTGTGGTTTTCTATAGAGGGAAGTCAAAAGGGGACTAGGCAAACATTTAAATAATTGAGAAAGCCAAGTTTTCATTAGAAATTTCCCGAAATCTAAAATATTAATATGAATTACCTAAATTTGCTTTGATGAATAAAATTGGTTGTACATATACCTTGAATTCCTCTGTTTGGAAATTCAATGCTTTTCAAGCCTCACCCACAAAATCTATTCTTAAAAGGGTGACTATTAAAGAATGCAGTATATCTTCAAGTTAAAAGAAAGCAATTTTGTATGCTTACTGTGAATAAAGTTGAATGATACCAATTTTCAAAGAGATTAGAGAAGAATGTTTCTTAACTGCTGAATACTCACATATGTTAAATATGGAAGCACAGATCCTATGTTCCACAAAAATAGTTTGGGGTTGAAAATAAAAATATTTTCATAGAGATAATATGGTAATTCTGTACTACTTCTCTTATTTGTAGACCAAATCATTCTTATTCCATTTCATAATAGCCAATTACAGGTTACTCAAGGGACATGGATCATGCAAATCAGCTCATATTTCACTGAGTGACTGTTTCTCGTGTATTTTGAGCTATTATCTTCATTACAGTACGGCACATGAATCCGACTCATCTGTACTGTAATTGCTATAAATCAAGCATTCGTTTGCTATTATTTACTGCCTACTATAAAGAGTTTTAATAATATTTAGAGGGCACTGCAATAAAAGCAATCATTTATTGTGTTCGTTACAGGGTCACTCAAGGTTTTCAACAAAAGCCAATGTCATTTCCTAATCTTTTAATATTCATAAGGTAACATCACTTGCAAATGGTACATTATGATTTATAAACATTTCCTGGCCAAGAACATAAAAGCATCATTATAATTCCTTCCCAGGAAAAGCAGTCAGATTCTGTGGGGCAGATAGCATTATGGGATACCAGAGCCTTGCTTTCCAAACCAGATCCTGTTTCTCATTGTCCATGTGCTCTTGATCATACCACTTAAATTTGTTCTCAAGCATAAATTACAGAGCGCTTGGCAGCATTCTTCTGCAAGGGAGGATCTGCATTAGTATTTTAAAAGGAGATTGTGTTTTTCCTCTTTCTCATCTCAGTAATAACAGAAGTGGCATAATGTGGTAGGAGTTCTGGAAAAAAAGGCACGAAGACCTGGGTTCAAGATCTATTTACATCAATTACTACATATGTGACCTCTGGCAAATGAGTACACCTCTATAAGCAACTGTCTTTATGTAAAATGGTAGTAATATGAATAATACTTGGTCTACCTATTCGAAGGTAGACCTCTGCAAGGATTATATGAAAACAATTTGTAAGGTATAAAGCAATCCAGCTCTTAATTGAAAACACAATGTCCTTGTGAGAAAGGTAGAGTTAATTTTCCTACAGAAAACTATTTGCAAAATTGTAAGAGATTGAAGAAATGTATTTCTTTGCACTTATCTAGAAAACTCATAGAGCCTCAGTTCTTGGGGGTTTATATCAACTGTACATATTATTGTTAAATTTTGTATCCCATACCCCCAGACTTTGCTTGGGCACCTCCTGTGTATGCTGTGCTGTGCTTAGTTGCTTCAGTTATGTTCAACTCTTTGCAACCCATAAACCTCAGGCTGCCAGCCTCCTCTGTCCATGAGATTCTCCAGGCAAGAATACTGGCGTGGGTTGCCATGCCCTCCTCCAGGGGATCTTCCTGACCCAGGGGTTGAACCTGTATCTCCTGCATCTCCTGCATGGTTGGCAGATTCTTTACCACTGAGCCACTGGGGAAGCCCCTTGAGTACTTGCAGTGATGAGCAATTCATTGCTCCTGACAGATTTAGTATAATCTAATCAGATCAGATCAGATCAGATCAGTCGCTCAGTCGTGTCCGACTCTTTGCGACCCCATGAACCGCAGCACGCCAGGCCTCCCTGTCCATCACCAGCTCCCGGAGGTCACTCAGACTCACATCCATCGAGTCAGTGATGCCATCCAGCCATCTCATCCTCTGTCGTCACCTTCTCCTCCTGCCCTCAATCCCCCCCAGCATCAGAGTCTTTTCCAATGAGTCAACTCTTCGCATGAGGTGGCCAAAATACTGGAGTTTCAGCTTTAGCATCATACCTTCTAAAGAAATTCCAGGATTGATCTCCTTCAGAATGGACTGGTTGGATCTTCTTGCAGTCCAAGGGACTCTCAAGAGTCTTCTCCAACACCACAGTTCAAAAGCATCAATTCTTCGGCACTCAGCCTTCTTCACAGTCCAGCTCTCACACCCATACGTGACCACAGGAAAGACCATAGCCTTGACTAGGCGAACCTTTGTTGGTAAAGTAATGTCTCTGCTTTTGAATATGCTATCTAGGTTGGTCATAACTTTCCTTCCAAGGAGCAAGCGTCTTTTAATTTCATGGCTGCAGTCACCATCTGCAGTGATTTTGGAGCCCAGAAAAACAAAGTCTGACACTGTTTCCACTGTTTCCCCATCTATTTCCCATGCAGTGATGGGACCAGATGCCATGATCTTTGTTTTCTGAATGTTGAGCTTTAAGCCAACCTTTTCACTCTCCACTTTCACTTTCATCAAGAGGCTTTTTAGCCCCTCTTCACTTTCTGCCATAAGAGTCGTGTCATCTGCATATCTGAGGTTATTGATATTTCTCCCGGCAATCTTGATTCCAACTTGTGTTTCTTCCAGTCCAGCATTTCTCATGATGTACTCTGCATATAAGTTAAATAAACATGGTGACAATATACAGCCTTGACGTACTCCTTTTCCTATTTGGAACCAGTCTGTTGTTCCATGACCAGTTCTAACTGTTGCTTCCTGACCTGCATACAGATTTCTTAAGAGGCAGATCAAGTGGTCTGGTATTCCCATCTCTTTCAGAATTTTCCATAGTTTATTGTGATCCACACAGTCAAAGGCTTTGGCATAGTCAATAAAGCAGAAATAGATGTTTTTCTGGAACTCTCTTGCTTTTTCCATGATCCAGCGGATGTTGGCAATTTGATCTCTGGTTCCTCTGCCTTTTCTAATAGTTCTCTATAATTCAATACTAAAATGTCTTTTAACTCAAGGACAGACAAGTGTCTCTCTTCTTTTGGGGTCTCTATGATATTTGAGGGTCTTTCCTTGTAGTTGAGTAAAGAATCTGTCTGCAATGCAGGAGACCTGGGTTTGATCCCTGGATTGGGAAGATCCCCTGGAGAAGAGAAAGGCTATACTTCTTCCAGTATTCTGGCCTGGAGAATTCCATGGACTATACAGTCCATGGGGTCACAACAAGTTGATCAAGACTGAATGACTTTCACTTTCACTCCCTTGTAGCTCGGTCAGTAAAGAATCTGTCCGCAAGGCAGGAGACCTGGGTTCGATTTCTGGGTTGGGAAGATCCCCTGGATAAGGAAGTTGCAACCCACTCTGGTATTCTTGCCTGGAGAATTCCATGGACAGAGGAGCCTGGCAGACTACAGTCCATGGGTTCCCAAGAGTCTGATGAAATTTGAAGACAATTGCATGTTCTTCCCAAGACTTGTCTTTTTCACATGAAATATTTTTCAATTATTTCAACAATTCTTTATGAGACATGATTTCTTTTTTAAAATTTTATTTTATTATTTAACTTTACAATATTGTATTGGTTTGCCATATACCAACATGAATCTGCCACAGGTATACACGTGAGACATGATTTCAAGTTACTATTAATAGTATATCTAGGTCAACATACCTAGATATATTGAGTAAACAGTTTGAGTAAACTGAATTCAATTCTATTAAGAAGTATTACCTATCTATTAATACTAGTGTCAGAGACGTGCCTGAAAAATCCATGGGCAGAGGAGCCTGGTGGGCTAGAGTCCAAGGTGTGGCAGAGTCAGACAAACAATGACAGAGATGTGATAGGACCAGAGATACAATGGTTGCCCTTAAGGAGCTCCTGCACTAGCCAAGCCAACCTTCACATTCATGACTATAGTACAATACCATCAAATGAAATGTTGAACACATATTCTACGTCAAACTCTTCTATGGGCTGGGAATTCAGTAGTGAGTCAGGCAGGAGGAGATTTTGCCTTCATTGAGCTTTCAATTTTCAGGGGAACAAAAACAAGTTAAAGAGTCCTTTGTAATCAAGTATATAGGTAAGAAAAGAAAGAAAAAAGTGTATTATGCTCCTAAAGGTAGAGACGATTTTTATCTTCTTCTCTTGTAAAAGATTGCAAAGAGTTGCAGAGTCAGACATGTATCTGACTTGACTGAGTAACTAAGCACTCACTCAAGCAAGTATAAGTTAAACCACTCTGCCTTAGAAGTTATCAAGAATGTAAAGATCAGGGAGATCATAAAATAGAGGAGGGATAATAAGAAAAGGAAGAAGAGAGAAAAGAAAGAGATAAAGAGAGAAATCGTACAAAATATGCCAGAAGGTCAGGCTGGCAGAAAATCATGCCCACTGGGAAGTTTTCAGTGTTGGAGAGGCTGATGCAACTTTAAGCACAGAAATATCAAATACTGCATTAGTAGTTGGTTGCAATGCTGTGATATACACCTGCTTCATCACCTCATACCTTCAGTGGCATTCAATAGTCCATACAGCACAGTATGGAGTTGTTTAAAGTTTTGGAGCCATAAAGGGCAGTGGGTCTGATGCAGACAGATCTTAATAATTGCTCCATTTTTTCCATTCCTATGGCATTTTGGACAAATTTCTTAACAAGTTGCAGTTTTCTGAGCTAACATTTAATAATTGCCTTTTTAAAAACTGCTAGCAATTATTATTTATTAACTGCTAACCATGTGCCAGGCAGTATTCTATGAGGTTTTATATTTAATCCTCAGAATAATCCTATGAAGGTATAAACTATTTTATTTACGACCTTAATGTGCATCAAGTGAAAAGACTAAGGCACATTGAAGTTAAAGAGCTTCTTTGAGGTCACACAGCTTGAAAGTGAAGGAATTGGAATTTAAAGCAAGAATTCTAGTTCCAGAGCTTGTGCTTTCGTCCACCATGTTATACTAGCCCCCAGAGGTTGATTACAAGGTCAGGAGAACTAAACAAGATTAAGCACGTTCATCTCAAGCATGATGACGGCCACAGAGAGATGCTCAGAAATTTTAGTTATGGTTCTCTTTTTATTTTTCTTGAATTCACTCTGTATTTATAAAACTTATCTACAAAAAGATCAAAAGAAATTCTACTGAATGTCTTTAAGCTTAGATCCAATGTAATTTTTCTATTTTCCTGACAACTAAAAGAATTCCATGAAACAAAAGAGGTTAGATACATCTTATGCTAAGCAAACTCTACTGTTTAATCTATCCTGGGATTTTGTTTAAGATGGAGACCAAGCTCATTTGTCTGTAGTCTATTGATTTTTAATTCATATATTTATCAAAGTAGAGTAATATACCTTATCTGACTTGCTTCCCATAGCAACATTAACAAGAATGATATTCCTCTTTTCTGTGAATGAGGCAAATGAGACTCAGAGAAGTAAATGCCTTGTTCAAAACAAGGTATATGAAAAGTTGGGATAAGTTTAAGGACTTAACTGTCAGGGTCAACATGCTGCTGCTGCTGCTGCTGCTAAGTCATTTCAGTCGTGTCCAACTCTGTGCGACCCCATAGACGGCAGCCCACCAGGCTCCCCCGTCCCTGGGATTCTCCAGGCAAGAACACTGGAGTGGGTTGCCATTTCCTTCTCCAATGCATGAAAGTAAAAAGTGAAAGTGAAGTTGCTCAGTCGTGTCTGACTCTCAGCAACCCCATGGACTGCAGCCTACCAGGCTCCTCCATCCATGTGATTTGCCAGGCAAGAGTACTGGAGTGGGGTCAACATGGTATTTTACAATTTTCATTGTCAGTTAATTATGCATGTAAAGAAACAGATGGTAACAAAATACTATATGCAATTAAATATTTTTTTGCTATAGATAGTAGTATTATGTATGCCCCCAAATTAGGAAAATTTTCTAAAACAACACAACATATATATCAAAATCATGTACCTCTGGATTATTTTTATCCAGTTACATCACTGTCATTACTTCTATTCATTAGATTAAATAATTAAGAAAGATAGCATTCAGGATTTCCTGCATGTAACAGTTTCAACAGATAAAAATAACTGAATCTTAAAGAAGAAATAAAACCAAAACTGTGGAAATAAAAAAATCAAAAGTCTAGACAATACATTAAATTTCATGATAGCAATTTTTTTCCTTCTAACCTGTAATACTTCCGCTGAGCTGACATCTGAATATATTTAAAATTCTTACTTAAATATAGATAAAACCATGAACAAATCTCTATAGCAAATAGACTTTCCAAGGCTGCAGAGTCAAGAGCTGACAAATAGTTTCTATTAGGCCCATTTTAACTGGTACTTGAACTTTTTGCTTTAAGCTGATATGACTTCTATAATCTTTCCTATCTTATCAACTGAACTGGCTGACTCCTGTAACGCTTACTATATCTGCACATGGCTTCTCTTATTTATGTTTCAGGTTTTGTTGCTGTTGTTGTTTTTGACATTTTCCTCTTGTTCTTGATTGAGGTATTGATTGTGTGATGTCACAAATGAATTAGCTTTGAAATTTCCATGTACTAAGATATTTAGTTTCTTCAGCCTTAAAGTCCACTTAATGTCATAAAACCCAGTCCAACAAGACATACAGATAAACAACAGGCACATGAACAGATGTTCAACAATGTTAATTGTCAGATTGTTGGAGATGTAAATCAAAACCACAAGGAGTCAACAATTCATACCTGTCAGAATGGCTATCATCAAACCCCCCCCCCACACACACACACACAAATAACAAATGTTAGCAAGGATGTGGAGAAAGGGGAACAACGGTACAATTCTGGTGGGAATGTAAGGTGGTGTAGCCACTGTGGCAAACAATACAGAAGTATCTCAAAAAATGAAAAACAGGACTACCACATGACTCAACAATTCCATTCCTGGGTATATATCTGAAAAAAAAAAAAAAAAAAAGAAAACAGTGATTTGAAAAGATACATGCACCCCAATGTTCATAGTAGCATTATATACAATTGCCAAGATATGGGAGCAACCTAAGTGTCTATCAACAGATGAAAGGATAAAGAAGATATATATACACATACATATACAGACATACACACACACACACACACAATGGGATATTACCATGCAATAAAAGAATGAAATTTCACCATTGGCAACAACATGGAAGGACTTAGAGGACATTCTGCTAAGTCAAATGTCAGACAGAAAAAAACAAATACTGTATGATACTGCTTATATGGGGAATCTCATGACTACACCAAACTAGTAGTTTTCAAACAAGAGAGAAACAGACTCACAGATTTAGAGAACAAACGGGGGGTCACCAGTGAAGAGAGGGAAGGCAGGAGGGACAAGACAGCAGTAGGGGATTAAGAGGTACAAACTACTATGTATAAAATAAATAAGCTACAAGGATATATACTGTACAACATTGGGAATATAGCCAATATTTTATGATATCCATAAATGGAATATAACCTTTGAAAATTGTGAATCATTATGTGTCGCCCTAAAACTTATGTAATATTCAATATCAACTGTACCTCAATAAAAAACAAAATCCAAACCAAAAACTCAACCCACATATTCCGCAGGCTGACAGTCAGCCAACCGACCAAAGAGTAATGTATTTATATATAAAATCATTTTCTTATAGCAGATGCTGGTAGTTAGAGAATAGTCTGCTACTGGCTCTCGAAATTAAACATTCATTTTACCCAAGTTGCAATAAAAGAATAGTAATTTTATTCCTTTGCCTTCTCAAGCATCTCCAGCTGGTGAATTGCTTAGATTTATGTCCTAGGAGCTATAGAACAGCCGGCCATTAACCGCCTCCAGGGTTGCTTCCTAGCCCCCGCCTCCCTGCTTCGGTTAGTCCACTTCTGTCTTCCCTGCTCGGGACTGCCAGTCCTGATTCCCATTCCTTTCTTGCAGCAGACTGAGAGAGAGCATCCATCAGTGCATCCATGATCTCTTCTGACATATTTACACACTGTGCACCCTCAGCTGATTGAGACTTTGCCAATAGTTCACAAGGCGCCCAACCTATAATTGGGTATTGTGGTGAAATATCAAGCTAAGGAAGTGCAAAGCATGGGCTAGAACTGTTAAAAAGACTGGACACAGCTGGTACACATGATGCCAAGCTGAATGCCAGGGAAACTACACTCCTGGGTTGTAACCTTATGAACCACCAGCTTCCCCAGAATAGGTCATTTCAGCCCATTTACCTCAGCCTGGAAGCAAAGTGATGGGCTGTGGATTTTCTTCTTTTAATCTTTATTTGAGGAAAGCATTTAACTAATTGGATAAATTAGCTAAAAATATACTCAATTAAAAAGCATGTTTAACAATTGTGTATGTATACATATACACATGCACACATGTATGTACATATAAGTATGCATTTATATATTGATGCTTATGTATAATTTCTGAGAATCTTTGTTTTAAAAGACATTTGATTTTTCTAATGGGAATTTTAATGTTCAAAAAAATCACAATAAAGTTATAAAAATCTAGGCATTCTCTCTTTAAATGGAGGTTCAACAATGAAAATTAAACTTTGATGTATCTTATTTTTTAAATGTTCAAAACAATGACACCCCATCTCATTTAATGCTAGAGTCTAGTAACTTCCAAAATATGCCTTTTAACGCTTTACTTTATGTATTTGTATGTATTTTCTATTAGTAAATTTAAAATAATAAAAGTAACTAAAAAAATAACCAAGAAATTCTAGCCCATCAAATAGGAACATATTTTAGTGAATTAAATAGTCCAGTGAAACCTGTAGTAAGTCTCCTGTGTGAAGTGTATTTATTTTTCTTGAGTCCATTTTATATTCTGTATTCAATAACATTTGTAATACATGACTTCCCTGTGCAACAATAATTTAATGATACCTTATTCTTTGCTTGAAAAGCAAAAGAAATATTATCAGGCAGCATTACAATAAGCTAAACCAATTACCTCCTAAAATGATTTTAATGTAGGCAAAGTACAAGAGTCATCATTTTAGCAGAGTGAGATTTATTAAGCCCACAATTCAAAACAGTAAACTAGACTTCTTATATACTACTTCACTTCCTACTGGGTTTCAATTAATATCTGGAAAGTTTGTATTTTTTATTATAAAAAATTTAAATGTATATGCTAGCATATATGGTATAAAGAAATGAATAATATCTTATAGGCCATTTGGTTGTAGTTATCATATATATACACATTCAAATTCAAGACATACACAGCACTGCTACTGCTTAAAGTGACAGATCCACCAAATAATTTAAAAAAGGGCTTCCATGTCAATAATTCAAAAGAGGTAAAAGTTATACAAAACTAAATGAATCTCAGACCTTTTGATAAATCCTCACTCAAGTTATTAATGTTACATGAAGTCTTGCTGATGTTATACTAGACATTCTTCTAAGGAGATAAGTAGGTATTGTAAATCAGATGCTTACCTTTCTCCCCTCAAGGATAAGAATAGTTTCTTGTCCTTAAATTTTCTACCCAAAGATCTACTGTAGTAAAATGATTATTTTCTCTTGTCATTGCCTGGCTCAAATATTAGCATTAGGTGAATTATTTTATCTGAGGAATAAAAGGGAATTAGAGCATATATTTCCTCCTCAGTCACTTTTTCTCTCTTCTCCTTTAGTGGAGTTAGCATCTTTTTGCTAGTTTCTTTCTCTCTTTTTTGGCTGTGCTGCAGGACATGCAGGATCTTGGTTCCCTAACCAGAGATCATGCCTCCTTCAATGAAAGCCTTAATGAAAGCCTTCAGTGAAAGTCTTAACCACTGGGACACCAGAGCAGTCCCAACATCTTTCTGTTTCTTACCATAACAGTGAGATTAAGTACTTCTTTTCCAGAAAAATCCCAAAGAACTAAGAGATTAAAAAAAAAAAATAAGTAAACTAAAACAGTATCTTTAAAAAGTGATCTTTTTTTCCTACCCATACGTTTATTTAACTATGTACTCCAAGTGCTACAAACAACATACAACATGATAGGTTGGTTGAAAAAGAAAAGTGCCTAAGTGTGCTACACACAGGGTAAGTATAATAAAACACTAGGAAATGCCTGCAATTTAATATTTGAGGAAGTTTCAATTTTTGGTTTTAAAGTTATAAGGCCTTTACTTTTCTTTTCTGCCTGTTGCATATTCTCACTACAATACATTTTCTGTGTTTTCACAGCAGTTATTGGATAGCTTTATACTGGCTAGAAATCATTGCTCTCAGGATAACTAACATAGCATCAAACACAAAAATGGCAGATGCCAAGATATCACTCCCAGATGGAAGATAACATTACGATCCACACGGACATAATGTAAGTGACACACCTTAGGAGTTCCCTCCTCATCATCACAAAAGTTTATTTTTGCTATGTGCATTTTATGCGCATTGTCTCATTCAGTACCCATAAAAATTTCAAAAAATACATACTGCTAGTAATCCGTTTTACGTGAGGAATCTGAGAAATTTACATATGATTTGTACAAAGTCATGTATCCATAATTATAAAGGCAGTGATCTAAGCTTAATTTTGCTCCTTTTTCCTCCTAACCAAATTAGGACATGGAGCTGGAAGGGTCAATATACACAGTAACTAAGACCATAGGCTCTGGAGCCAGGCCACCTGCATTCATATCCTACCTCTGCTACTGAAGTGGCCAGTGAGTAAGTCCTTAACTCTCACCTTCTCTTAGGCAAAGCAACAGTCTCTATCTTGGATCGTGGCAGAGATAAGATTAAGTAGCATATGTAAAGTGCTTAGAGTGCTGCCTGACATATAGAATGTCCTCAGCAAACTAAGGGATTGCATATACATTCATTTCCCAATCACTGATCAACCTTGCTCTGTGTTCAAGGCAACTTCAGGTTAGAAAAAGGAGTGACAGTCTATGTTTTCAAAGATTAAACCCTAACAGGGAGACTTGCACATCACTAATTAGATGTCATTAATGGCTGTGAATGTATTGCTAAGGGAGTTTAAAGAACAGAAAGCTTGAGTGAGACAAGGGAAAGCTTCATGCAAGAGGTGTGTTTAGACATAACTTGGATAGATGGATAGATTTTGGAGAGGCAGAGGAAAAGGAAAGGTAGTGGAAAGTAATTTATTTCCCTGGATAGATAAAACACTGGGATAATCTTAAAATCACTTCCAAGAAACCTAGGGTCTTTCTCTCCTCTAGAGCAGGCGCACTGCCCATTCTCTGGACAAACACCCACAGCATCTTTCTAGTCACTAAGAAAAATTCCCTCTTAAAGAAGAAAATTGAGGTCAAGCATTTCAAGGTCTGAGTCTTCCACAAACATCAGATTGTGTATTAATTTTTCATGAAGCAGTAAAACTATGATTTCACTGTTTACTAAGGAAAGCATTTTGGTGTTCTGAGAGCAATCCTATGTGTGTGTGCGAGTGTGCGTGTGTGTGTGTGTGTGCATGTGTGTGTGTGTGTGTGTGTATGTTGGTGGGGGTCTTCTCCACACACTACAAAGCATCAGACACCAGCAGGGTGTCCAAGAGATCAGCTCAATAACCAGGGATTGTGACAATCAGATTCTACCTGTTAAGAGTTTAGTCCTATGAGATTGCTCCCTCAACCTTCAAATGCTAGTCAAAAATGATTCTGACTGACTGGCTATAGTCTGAGGGGTTCCAGTGACCCCCATCTTAGACCTTAATGGCACGCCACAAGTTCAGGAGTACTCACCTGTACTTCTGAACAACTGACTTATATGTCGGATGTTTCCACAGTCCCCTCCTAGGGTTTGATTAATTTGCTAAACAGGCTCACAGAACTCAGAGAGACAACTTACTTACTTACTGGTTTATTTTAAAAGGATGTAACTCAGAAGAGATAGAAAGAAGAGGTGCATGGAGCAAGGTATGCTGAAAGGGTATGGGCTTCTATGCTGTGTGAGTGCACCACTCTCCCCACATCTCTGCTTGTTTCAATGCAATTCAATTCAGTTGCTCAGTTGTGTCTGACTCCCTGTGACTCCATGGACTGCAGCACGCCAGGCTTCCCTGTCCATCACCAACTCCGGGAGCCTACTCAAACTCATGTCCATTGAGTCGGTGATGGTATCCAACCATCTCATCCTCTGTCGTCCCCTTCTCCTCCTGCCTTCAACCTTTCCCAGCATTAGGGTCTTTTCCAATGAGTCAGTTCTTTGCATCAGGTGGCAAAGTTTTGGAGTTTCGGCTTTAGCATCAGTCCTTCCGATGAATGTTTAGGACTGATCGATCTCCTTTAGAATAGACTGGTTGGATCTCCTTACAGTCCAAGGGACTCTCAAGAGTCTTCTCCAACACCACAGTGCAAAGGCATCAATTCTTCAGTGCTCAGCTTTCTTTATAGTCCAACTCTCACATCCATACATGACCACTGGAAAAATCATAGCTTTGACTAGATGGACCTTTGTTGACAAAGTGATGTCTGCTTTTTAATATGCTATCTAGATTGGTCATAACTTTTTTTCCAAGGAGCAAGCGTCTTTTAATTTCATGGCTGCAGTCACCATCTGCAGTGATTTTGGAGCCCCATAAAGTCTGACACTGCTTCCACTGTTTCCCCATCTATTTGCCATGAAGTGATGGGACCAGATGCCATGACCTTAGTTTTCTGAATGTTGAGTTTTAAGACAACTTTTCACTCTCCTCTTTCACTTTCATCAAGAAGCTCTTTAGTTCTTCACTTTCTATAATAAATGTGGTGTCATCTGTATATCTGAGGTTATGGATATTTCTCCCAGCAATCTTGATTCCAGCTTGTATTTCATCCAACCCAGTGTTTCTCATGATGTACTCTGCATATTAGTTAAATAAGCAGGGTGACAATATGCAGCCTTGACATACTCCTTTCTCTATTTGGAACCAGTCTGTTGTTCCATGTCCAGTTCTAACTGTTGTTTCCTGACCTCTATACAGATCTCAGGAGGCAGGTCTGGAGGTGGTCTGGTATTCCCATCTTTTAAACAATTCTCCACTTGTTTACCAACACAGAAACTCTCTGAAACCTGTCCTTTATCACAAAGGCATGACTGATTAGATAACTGATCTTTGGTGACTGAGTTCCATCTCGAGCTTATTTTCCCTCCCCAATGTCAGGGTGGGACTGAAAATTCCAACCGTCTAAGCTGGGTTGACTACAATAGCAACAGCCCCTATCTTCAGTTGCTTCAAGAATCATGTCTTTAACAAAACAAAAGGCACTTTTATCATTCTCAAAGTTTAAGAAATTCCAAGGGTCTGGGGATCTCTTTGCCAGAAACAAGGACAAAGACTAAATATAGATTTCTTATTATAAGTCACAACATCACAAGAAAGAAGAAAACCAGAGGGCTTGAATGTCACGGATCTTTCCATTTTACCTTTAGAATGTCCTTTCTCTGTCCCTCCTTTCTGGTCCCACTTTTCACTTTAGCTTGGTTTTTAGTTCAGCCATCTAAAAAGGATAACGTATAGAGTGCCAATTTAACTTGCCTAAAACATATCAGCCTTCCCACAAACCAGATGCTCACTCACCCTCATATTCCTCACACTGGCCAGAATTAAAATTTAAGTGCCATCAACATTTTCCACTTGTTTCTCTCAAAGATCTGGGCCTTGAGATTAAAACTCCAAAATTTCACTAAGATTGGTGCCTTCAACCCCCATTATTTTACCACTGGACTGTTGCAATTGCTTTGCAACTGGTCTCCCTATTTTCTGCCCATTTCCCCTATAATTTATCCTAAAAGTTTTGCCAGGAAAAAAAAGTCTAAAGAATAATAGTTTCTCTACTGAAAAAATTTCAGAGTTTTCCTATTTTCCACAGAATAAGGTTTATACTCAGACTGGCACTCAAAGCTTTCTTGCATTGGACCTCAGTTTGCCTTGCCTCCCATTTTTACCCTCTTCTGGATCATTTTTGAAAATTTTGACTTAAGAACAGAATAATATGATCATTCTTTTGAACAAGTTTCCTCTCTCAAATGCTTATGCCATCAAAGATCCTCCTATTGAAATTCTACACATTTTTGAAAATCAATCTCAATAATTAACTATATCTGAAACTCACCAGTAATTCCTCCTTTCTCTAAATTGCCATACCACTTTGTATATAGCTTTTGGGACATTTAGAACATTCTAACTCATGTTATAATCACATATGTAACATTTTTCAATGAGGAGCTACTTATGTTAAAAAGAAATTCAGTCTTTAGCACCTAGCTTTGTGTTTTAAATAAAAAGTTCAATAAATGTATATCAAGTAAATGAACAAATAATGAATGTATCATTGAGAATGGAAGGCTGAGGATAAGAAAAAGAAAACTTTTCAATTTGCAGAAACTAGATTTCCAAAAGTTTCATATGTTGAATACACATTTGAACTCAGTCATACATACAAAGCTTTCTGCTCTGTATAATAGGAGTGGGGCATGTAGGCAGATTTTTATTAAAGTAGGGAAATCTAAGAGTCAGCATTTTCAGATAAGAGAATAGCCCTTTGGGTATTGTTAATATATAATGTAACATCATTAAATTTATCTACCAAGATCAAAATAATATTTCCATGTGGAAATATTTCTAAATTTATGATGGAAGATATCTTGGTAGTAGATTGTGAAGGACACAATGCCTTAACAAGACAGTTACAAGGATCTTTCAAATTTTAAACACCTTGGAAAGACTCCTTCTTGTCTATCTGTGGAGAGGTACCTGCAATTGTGTCTAGCAATTAGTTAATGGTCATTATTAGAGTTAGAAGATTATGTGGACTCTTGTGCTTCCAGACTCTGGAATTTTAAAGTCACCTTTGAACTTGAACATGCTGTGTAAATTCAAAAGATAAACCATAAATGAATCATGCCATTCTTGTACTAACAGTTATACTTTGTATGACCTGATGCCATAAACCTTCTGGATTCTAAGGTTTCTGAAGAGAAGGTATGATGATTTGGAATGAGATAATTTCATTTAATTTTTAACTGTCGTGTGAGCTAAAAGCATCACTCGGAATTTAAATCAAAGCCAGCTTTAAATGAACTAAACCAACCTTGGATGAAAATGCTCCATTTCACATCAACTCTCAAAGCTGATCATGCATGTATGCTGTTTGCAAAGGTGAAATGCAATCGGCTCACACAATGAAAGCTGTGTTGGAAGTTAGTATTACATCCACTTATATCTCACATAACAAGAGGCATTAGTTTGCTCTGACAAAGTAAACAAGCTGCACTGAAAAAATCACTAAAACAAGAAATTTTTTGCTAACAAGATTTGGGGGTGACTTAGTTACTCATTATACAGTCAGTGAATTAGGACTCAGATTTTGAAAGATAAAGGGAGCCGTGCTTTAAAGGAACAGGGCAAAGAAATCCCTGTCTTTTTCCCAGACGTTGTTGTTTAGTCACAAAGTTATGTACAACTCTTTGTGACCCCGTGGACTGTAGCCCTGCCAGGCTCCTCTGTCCATGGGATTCTTCAGCCAAGAATAGTGGAGTGGGTTGCCATTTCCTTCTCCAGGGGATCTTCCCAACTCAGGGATAAAACCTGTGTCTCCTGTCTCTTACTTGGCAGGAGGATTCTTTACCACTGAGCCACCCGGAAGCCCCTTTGCCAGATGACTCATCTACAATCATGGCCTAAAAATCTGGGGCCTATATCCTCATCAAACTTCATCTTGACCTCTCTCCTTCCTCCTCACTCTGCTTCAGATCCCTTGGAGTACCAAGCCCTTTTCCCACTCAGAGGCTTCACACTGAGCTCTTCTTAAGGGCTCATGCTTATTCTGTAGAATTGTTCTGTCCATTACAGTAGCCACTAACCCATATGCTATTGAACACTTAAAATGTGGCTAGTGTGAATTAAGCTGTGCTGTGTTAAAGACATATTGTATTTTGAAAATATAGTATATAAAAAAAGAATGACTTCACTAATAATTTTTCATATTGGCTACATGTTGAAGCGATTGTATTTTAGAGATTTGGGTTAAATAAAACATTATTAAAATTCACTTTACTTGTTTCTTTTCATAATGTGGCTACTAGAAAGTTTGAAATTGTACAGGTGGTTTGCCTTTGTGCCTTGAATTATATTTCAGATGGGCCATATTGTCCTCTGTATCAATTCACACATCATCACAGAGAGTTAAATTTGTCAGGAGGCGTTTGTTTTCTTTGTTTTATACACTGCTGTATCCAAACAACCTGGACACATGTGAAGCATGAAATGAACATCCGAGGAATGAATGAATGAGTTATACAGACAGTAATGAAGAGCTTAGGCTTTGGAATCAAGATGCCTGGATTTTCATCCCAGTTTGGCTGGTCATTTACTGTATGAACCTGGACAAGGACTAAGTCCTCAGAGGGTGGTTGTTAGGACAAAACAAATTCTTAATATCTAACATATTTAAGTCAGGGCCCGAACAGTAGGAAGTATCAGCTTACTGACACTATCAATAAATATTGGCTATAAGTAAGTATTATTAATCTATTCTATAGATAGGAATATGAGACACAATACTAATCCTTTGGTTATTGAAATGATGAAATAGTAGAGCTATGATTTAACTCTTGAACTCCAAGACTCCAAGACACATATATGAATCCATAGTTGATATAAATAAAAACCTAAAGCAATTTTAAGTTGTTTCAATAAAGGTAGATATTTAATTTATATCTAGCCATCCTGAGTGATACTCAATAAAGCAGAAATAGATGTTTTTCTGGAACTCTCTTGCTTTTTCCACGATCCAGCGGATGTTGGCAATTTGATCATGGAAAAAGCAAGAGAGTTCCAGAAAAACATCTATTTCTGCTTTATTGAGTATCACTCAGGATGGCTAGATATAAATTAAATATCTACCTTTATTGAAACAACTTAAAATTGCTTTAGGTTTTTATTTATATCAACTATGGATTCATATATGTGTCTTGGAGTCTTGGAGTTCAAGAGTTAAATCATAGCTCTACTATTTCATCATTTCAATAACCAAAGGATTAGTATTGTGTCTCATATTCCTATGGAAAATTCTGAAAGAGATGGGAATACCAGACCACCTGATCTGCCTCTTAAGAAATCTGTATGCAGGTCAGGAAGCAACAGTTAGAACTGGTCATGGAACAACAGACTGGTTCCAAATAGGAAAAGGAGTATGTCAAGGCTGCATATTGTCACCATGTTTATTTAACTTATATGCAGAGTACATCATGAGAAATGCTGGACTGGAAGAAACACAAGTTGGAATCAAGATTGCTGGGAGAAATATCAATAACCTCAGATATGCAGATGACACGACTCTTATGGCAGAAAGTGAAGAGGGGCTAAAGAGCCTCTTGATGAAGGTGAAGGTGGAGAGTGAAAAGGTTGGCTTAAAGCTCAACATTCAGAAAACGAAGATCATGGCATCTGGTCCCATCACTACATGGGAAATAGATGGGGAAACAGTGGAAACAGTGTCAGACTTTGTTTTTCTGGGCTCCAAAATCACTGCAGATGGTGACTGCAGCCATGAAATTAAAAGACGCTTACTCCTTGGAAGGAAAGTTATGACCAACCTAGATAGCATATTCAAAAGCAGAGACATTACTTTACCAATAAAGGTTCGCCTAGTCAAGGCTATGGTCTTTCCTGTGGTCATGTATGGATGTGAGAGCTGGACTGTGAAGAAGGCTGAGCGCCGAAGAATTGATGCTTTTGAACTGTGGTGTTGGAGAAGACTCTTGAGAGTCCCTTGGACTGCAAGAAGATCCAACCAGTCCATTTTGAAGGAGATCAATCCTGGGATTTCTTTGGAAGGAATGATGCTAAAGCTGAAACTCCAATATTTTGGCCACCTCATGCGAAGAGTTGACTCATTGGAGAAGACTCTGATGCTGGGAGGGATTGGGGGCAGGAGGAGAAGGGGACGACAGAGGATGAGATGGCTGGATGGCATCACTGACTTGATGGGTGTGAGTCTGAGTGACCTCCGGGAGTTGGTGATGGACAGGGAGGCCTGGCGTGCTGCGGTTCATGGGGTCAGGAAGAGTCGGACACGACTGAGCGACTGATCTGATCTGATCTGATCCTGAGTGATTTTAGACTTTGGACTCTATATTGAATGTTAACTGTTAAAATGTGACATGTGATACCAATTATTAAATTAGCTAACATTTATTCAGTTTTATTAGTGGCAGGTACTCATCTTACATATTATGGGTATTATAATATTCAACTCTTACAGCAACTCAGAAAGTAGACACTGTCCCTCATTATCTTTAGTTTACAGAGGAGGAAGCTGAGGAGGTACAGAGAGGTCAAGGACCTTGCCCAGGTCACAGAGTTAAGAAACAAAGAGTGTAGCTCCAGAGCCTGTACTCTCCCCCTTTCTCTGAATGTGGATTCTCCTCTCACAAGTTAAGCCTGTAGAACAGTAAAAGATGGCTGAACATTCAGCCTTGAAGTTGCTGTGATTCACTCAAAGATAGGTACTGGCTTCTGGTATACATCAGTATATTTTCTTAAAAAAATGTTTTTTTCAACTCAAACAGTGGAATAGGCCATTGAAGAATAAATTTCCCTTCCAAAAAAGTCATTTTTGTAATTCATATAAACATAGACCATCAAAACTTCTGCTGTCCTGGGGATTGGTTTGCTTTAATTGGACTTAATGCAATAAAAAAACTACCCTGTATGTCATACTACATCAAACCCAATCAAGCTCAGTAAGTGACTATTTGCCTGTCTTTTCAGAAGCCCAGCACAATAGATCCTATGATGGTTATACAATATTTAAATAAAACCAGACTAAGTTTCTGATTGAAGAATCTATCGCCTTTCATTAGAACGAGAAAATAAGTTTTCCATAATAGGCTACTAACATGTTTGAATGGCTCAATTCATTGTCTAGCAGGTCGCAGGCAATACCCATTACCAGGGAAGCCCTAATACCCACCAATAAGAGTAGTCTTATTGAAAACAATTCTTTTAAAGAATCTACTTTGTCTTAATGACAAAGAGGTGTGCTCTTCCCCTGATAAGAAATGAAAAATAAATAAATCTAAACCCTCTAAATGTTTTTACATATCAGTGATTTGGTTCTGTGACATTCCACCCTCTGTGAGGAGGAAAAGGAGAAAGTAATAAGGAATAGGACAGATGATTACCAGTGAGCACAGGTGGGCATATGGCGGAGGCAACCAAAACCCACCAGGCAGAGGCAGCAAATGAGAGTCTGAAAGCCCAGACTCTGTTTCAATCCTGTCACTCATTACCTGTGTATATGTGAGACTATCATGGGGCTTTTCCAAGAAATTATTTATACAATTAGAGGGTTCTATTAAGATCACAAGACCATTTGCAGTCTGTACAAGATCTTTCTTAACCTGTGCATATGCCAGAGAATTCCAGTGACTAGAGTCTTATTCTGGAGAATCCCATGGACAGAGGAGCATGGTGTGCTACAGTTCCTAAGGTCTCAAAGAGAACTGGACAAAATTAAAATGACTTAGCACTCACACACACACAGCACAGAGTTTTGCTAGAATGTGTGAGTCACAGGGAGTGCTCCCTTCCACAAAACTTGAAGACGAAGGACATCACACTCTGGTAGATAAGGAGGTAAAATCCACACACTATAGTCTCACCCAGTCATCAGGGGGAGTTAACTGAGGAAATTTGTGCAAGTCTGTGATCACGGGGCTTGGAAACACTCACAACTTAGGAGCCCAGAAGTGCAGTGTGAAAATGTCTATGTATGCTGAGATCTAAACACGTGTACTTACTGTTTTTGGATAAGGATAATGTGAATAGAGGAGGCACAGTCATCCTGAAAAATAGTAAAGAAAGACCGAATAGATTATTATGTATTATTTCCTTACCCACCGAGGTCTGAGTCTGGGAGCGTGGGAAAGAGGCATTTCCCTCTGTGGAAATGGGCAAACCAGATCCCCAGAGCCTGACACACCAGAGTGTTCTAATGAGATAATACTCATTTGCCTTGTTCTGATTGATTCTGCACTTCACAGGGTAGCCTTTGGTTCATAGGGTGACGTCAATTTGCAATTTGCCTAACGTTTATGTTTTTTTATTATTATTATTATTAAAAAGAAGTAAATCTGCATTCTGATGAAATTTCTGTGAGAAATGGACCTTTGGGTGTATATGTGCCAACTGGCCAATTCAAGTGTTCTGTTTTAACTAATAATTGTATTTCTCACTCTAAATTAATTAATTAATTGATATTGCAGTTGAAATAGACCAATTTCACTTAGCTTTATTAATGGAAGTCTGTCCCTGGAAAATGGATCTTTTCTAAAGATTCTGGCAAGTGAGGTTTAAAACCAAATACCCCCAAGTATTCTGGACTTTGGATCCAACTTTTTTTAGATTGAACCATATGAAATTGCCTTTTTTTAAGTGAATTTATTTCTATTGACATATAGTTGATTTACAATGTTAGTTTCAAGTATATAACAGTGATTTGATATTTTTATGGATTATACTCCTTTTAAAGTTATTATAAAATATCAACTATATTTATTTTACACCTAGTAGTTTGTTACTCTTAGTCCCTTTTCCCTATTTTGCCCCTGCCCCCACCTCTCGCATCAGTGATAACCACTAGTTTTTTCTTCGTGTCTATGAGTCTGTTTCTGTTCTGTTATATCCATCATTTGTTTGGGGATTCACTCTTTTTTTTTCAAAGTGTAAATCACAAAATTTCCAGGCTCTATCCTACTTGATTAGTAGGAAATCATGTCTTTTCACCTCTCTGAGTATTTTTTGCTTTGTTAGGAATACTTGCAAGTCCTAAAACTTGTACTGATTGTCACTTAACCTCTCTGTCAACTGTCTTCCTACCCACCAGCAGATTTCTTTGCCAGTTTCTTTTTGCATGTCCTTAACCAGCAGCACTGTGCTTTGGTAGTTTTCCTAGACAGCATCACTGCAGACCTGGCAGAGGCTTGAAAACAAACCTAGATTACTTCACTAAAGATGTGGGCTTATAAAAAAAAAGAATAACCACCAAAAAAAGAAGAGAAAAAATTTCTTAAAATTGGTCAAAGGTATAACTATGAGATGAAGGCATTGTTAATAAGTTGTTGAAAACCTAGACCTTAGTAATTCAGCATGTGACCTTATTTGGAAATAGTGTTGTTGTAGATGTAATTAGTTAAGTTAAAATGAAGTTACACATGAGTAGGGTGGGCATCTAACCCAATATGATCGATCTCCTTATAGAAAGGGGAACTTTGGACAGAAAGCACACATAAGGAGAATGTCAAGTGAAGACTGGAGTTTTGTAAGTTGGGGAACTATTAAGGGAACATTTCATGCAAAGATGGGCATGATAAAGAAGAGAAATTACAAAAAACCTAACAGAAGCAGATGAGATTAAGAAGAAGTGGCAAAAATACACAGAAGAACTATACAATAAAGGTCTTAATGACCCAGAGTGTGAAGTCAAGTGGGCCGTAGGAAGAATTACTATGAACAAAGCTAGTGGAGGTGATGGAATTCCAGCTGAGCTATTTCAAATCCTAAAAGATGATGCTGTGAAAGTGCTGCACTCAATATGTCAGCAAATTTGGAAAACTCAGCAGCAGCCACAGGACTGGGAAAGGTCAGTTATCATTCTAATCCCAAAGAAGGGCAATGCCCAAGAACGTTCAAACTATCATACAGTTGCGCTCATTTCACATGCTAGTAAGGTTATGCTCAAAAACCTTCAGGCTAGTCTTCAGCATTACATAACCAAAAATGTACAAGCTGGGTTTAGAAAAGGCAGAGGACTAGAGGTCAAATTGCCAACATTTGTTGTATCATATAGAAAGCAAGGGAATTCCAGGAAAACATCTATTTCTGCTTCATTGACTACATGAAAACCTTTGACTGTGTGGATCACAACAAACTGGAAAATTCCTAAAGAGATGGGAGTATCAGACTACCTTACCCATCTCCTGAGAAACCTGTATGCAGGTAAAGAGGCAACAGTTAGAATTGGATGTGGAACAACTGACTAGTTCCAAACTGGGAAGGGAGTACATTAAGACTGTATATCGTCACCTTGCTTATTTAACTTATATGAAGAATATTTCACATGAAATGGCAGGCTGGATGAATTACAAGCTCCTGGAGTCAAGATTGCCAGGAGAAATATCAATAACCTCAGATGTGCAGATGATACTACTCTAATGGCAGAAAGTGAAAAGAAACAAAAGATCCTCTGGATGAGGGTGAGAGATGAGAGTGAAAAACTGGCTTAAAACCCAACATTAAAGTAAGATCATGGCATCCTGTTCCATCATTTCATGGCAAATAGAAGTAGGAAAAGTAGAAGCAGTGACAGATTCTATTTTCTTGGGCTCCAAAATTACTGTAGATAGTGACTGCAGTCATGAAATCAATAGACACTTGCTTCTTGGAAGGAAAGCTAAGAAAAATCAGGTAGTGTATTAAAAAGCAGAAATACAACTTTGCTGCAAAGGTCCATATAGTCAAAGCTCTGCTTTTTCTAGTAGTCATATGTGGATGTGAGAGTTGGACCATAAAGAAGGCTGAGCGCTGAAGAACTGATGTTTTTGAATTGTGGTGCTGGAGAAGACTCCTGAGAATTTCCTGGGCTACAAGGAGATCAAACCAATCAATCCTAAAGGGAATCAACACTGAATATTCACTGGAAGGATTGATGCTGAAGCTTCAATACTGTGGCCACCTGATGTGATGAGCTGACTCATGGGAAAGACCCTGATGCTAGGAAAGATTGAAGGCAAAAGGAGAAGAGGGTGGCAGAGGATGAGATGGTTAGATAGCATCACCAACTCAATGGATGTGAATCTGAGCAAACTCTGGGAGATTGTGAAGGGCAGAGGACACCTACATGCTCCAGTCCATGGGGTTGCAAAGAGTCGGACACAACTTAGCAGCTGAACAACAGAAAGAAGAGAGGCCTGGAACATATCCTCCCCTAGCATTTTCAGAGGGAGCATGGCCCTGCTGACACCTGATTTTGAACTTCTAGCATACAGAATTTAGAGACAATAAACTTCTCTTGTTTAAACCACTTGGAATGTGGTACTTTGTTACAGTGGCTCTAGTAAACTAATCTAAGTATATGATGGCTCCTTCAAACTTCAGACTAAACCTCTCCTTGTTGCATCCTAGGCCCTGCCTATTGCCACACTGCAGACCCAAATCACCTGCAGATAAACCCATAACTCTCTGTAGAAAGATTGCTAAGCTCTCCTTACCTGCTGCCTAGGCCCAGCAAGCAACCTTCTCATAGCCTTCTGAAAGATTAAAAGAAATATTAAAAGATTAAAAGAAAATATTCTCTCTTAGCATAAGGTCTGTTTCACAGTCAAGATCAAAACACGTTCTCCTGAGATATAATCACATCTCATTAGAGATGTAATCTCTAATCACAATGAGAGAAGTTTTCTCAAACCTCACCATTACAGGGTAATGTTTGGCTTTACCTTTGTGTAACGAAAGAGGCCTATGAAGCTTTTACTCAGCATTAAAAAAAAGACAGTTTTTTTTCCAAGGTTGAATTCTGCTTATCACTTCAGAAAAGAAGTGTGAAATAATAGCTTGTCTCTAGTCATTTGGGTTTCAGGGTGTTCAACACTCTGTACCATTGTTTAGTTCTGTGGGACTGGTAAACTTCCTGTGGACACAGTTTGAATTTTTAGGGAAATGTCATCTCTGGATGTCCCCTGGCTGATGCTGTGTGGGGAATGGCATTCACACCCCACCTGCACCCCAGTAACACTTCTGTTCTCATTCTCTCATATGCTCGTGGTCTGTCTCAGCAAGCTCAGCCTGAGAGTTTTCTCTGGTCTCAGAATTCTTGGCTGTCTCTGCAGGTAGGATAAATTTCCAGACAGTTAACAGCCCTGGGAGCAGTCCTCAACCAATTCAAAATAGGAGATAGTCCATAAATGTCTGTTACGGTCAGTGTCATGGGTTGACTTGCAAAAGATATACTGAAGTCCTAACCCCCAGTACCTGTGAATGTGACCGTATTTTTGGAAATGGGGTCTTTGTAAGTGTAATCAGGTTAACATTAAGTCATATTGGATAAGGGTGGGCTTTAATCCAACCTGACTGGTGTCCTTATAAGAAGAAAATTTGGCCACAAAAAGATACAGAGGGAAAATGGCCATGTGAAGACAGAGGCAGAGAATGAAGTAATATCACGATAAGCCAAAGGATATCTGAGGCTACCAGAAGCTGGAAGAGGCAAGGAAGGATCTTCCTCTAGAGGCTTTGGAAAGATTATGGCCCTGCCAACACCCCGATTTCAGCCTTATAGCTTCCAGAATTGTGAAAGAATAAATTTTGATTAAGTCATCTAGTTGTGAATTTTATTACAATAGCCCTAGGAAACCAGTATGGTCAGCTCGGCTGGATTATAGTGCCAGTTATTAGACACACACTAATTTAAGTGTTGCTGTGAAGGTGTTTTGTATATACACTCAACTTTAAGAAAGGATTTCCTTTAATAATATGACTGAATGCCTTAAGAGTAAAAATAGAAGTTTCCTAGAGAGGAAGATATTCTGCCTCAGAACTGTATCATCTCATACTTCAAAAACAAACATATGAACAAACTCATAGGATCACCAGCTAAAGGTCATGGGGAGGGGAGGTGGAATTGGATAAAGTCAGTCAAAAGGTACTACAAATTTCTAGCGATAAGATAAATTAGTATCAGGGATGTAATGTACAGCATGATAAATATAATTAATACTGTTGTATGTAATATATAAAGGTTGTTAAGGGAATAAAGCACAAGGTGGAACCAAGATTGCTGGGAGAAATATCAATAACCTCAGATACTCAAATGACATCACCCTTATGGCAGAAAGCAAAGAAGAAATAATGAGCCACTTGATGAAAGTGAAAGAGGAGAGTGAAAAAGCTGGCTTAAAACTCAACATTCAGAAAACTAAGATCATGGCATCCTGTCCCATATCATCATGGCAAATAGATGGGGAAACAATGAAAACAGTGAGAGACTTTATTTTTAGGGGCTCCAAAATCACTGCAGATGGTGACTGCAGCCTTGAAATTAAAAGACGCTTACTTCTTGAAAGAAAAGCTATGGCCAACCTAGACAGCATATTAAAAAGCAGAGACAGTTCCATCCACCTCATTAGAACTGATTCAAATGTATTCTTTTTAATGGCTGAGTAATACTCCATTATACAGAGTGAAGTAAGCCAGAAAGAAAAACACAAATACAGTATCAGATCAGATCAGTCGCTCAGTCGTGTCCGACTCTTTACGACCCCATGAACTGCAGCACGCCAGGCCTCCCTGTCCATCACCAGCTCCCGGAGGTCACCCAGACTTGCATCCATCGAGTCAGTGATGCCATCCAGCCATCTCATCCTCTGTCGTCCCCTTCTTCTCCTGCCCTCAATCCCTCCCAGCAACTAACGCATATATATGGAATTTAGAAAGATGGTAACAATAACCCTGTTTACGAGACAGCAAAAGAAACACTGATGTATAGAACAGTCTTTTGGACTGTGGGAACGGGAGAGAGTGGGATGATTTGGGAGAATAGCATTGAAATATGTATAATATCATATCTGAAACGAGTCACCAGTCCAGGTACGATGCCTGGTAACGGATGCCTGGGGCTGGTGCACTGGGACTACCCAGAGGGATGGTGTGGGGAGGGAGGAGGGAGGAGGGTTCAGGATGGGGAACACATGTATACTTGTGGTGGATCCATCTTGATGTATGGCAAAAGCAATACAATATTGTAAAGTTAAGCAAAATAAAATTTAATTAAAAAAAAAAAGCAGAGACAATATTTTGCCAACAAAGTCCGTCTAGTCAAAGTTTTTTTTCCAGTAGTCGTGTATGGATGAGAGAGTTGGACTATAAAGAAAGCTGAGCGCCAAAGAACTGATGCTTTTGCACTGTGGTGTTGGAGAAGACTCTTGAAAGTCACTTGGACAGCAAGGAGATCCAACCAGTCCATCCTAAAGGAAATCAGTCCTGAATATTCATTGGAAGGACTGATGCTGAAACTGAAACTCCAATACTTTGGCCACCTGATGCAAAGAACTGACACATTGGAAAAGACCCTGATGCTGGGAAAGATTGAGGGCAGGAGGAGAAGGGGACAACAGAGGATGAGATGATGGGATGACATCACCAAGTCGATGGACATGAGTTTGAGTAGGCTCAGGGAGTTGGCGATGGACAGGGAACCCTGGCGTGCTGCAGTCCATGGGGTTGCAAAGAGTCAGACATGACTCAGCAACTGAGATGAACTAAAGGAGTAAATCCTAAAAGTTCTCATCACATAATTTTTTTTTTCTCTTATTTTTAACTTTGTAGATACAAAATATGAGGTGATGAATGTTAACTTGTGATAATCATTCCATAATGCATATAAGTCAAATCATTTTCATGTACACCTTAAACTTACACAATGCTGTATGTTAAATTATATCTCAATAAAACTTGAAGAAAAAAATAATACATCAACCCCTGCCTGAGTTGCCAGCCTACCCTGTTGCCAGCTTCACCAATTTCATGAGGCAATTCCTTAAAATAAATCACACACACAGACACACACACACAGACACACACACACACACACACACACACACACACACACACACACAGTATATGTAGATGGTAATCTCACCTAGGGCCTCCCACGTGGCACTAATGGTAAAGAACCTTCCTGCCAATGGAGTAAACATAAGAGACACAAGTTTGATCCCTGGATTGGAAGATCTCCCTGGAAGAGGGCATGGCAATCCACTCTAGTATTCTTGCCTGGTGAATCTCATGGACAGAGGAGCCTGGCAGGGTACAGTCCATAAGGTTGAAAAGTGTTGAACCCAACTGAAGTGACTTAGCATGCACATATTCTCACCCTGATATGACCCTGTCTGCTTGAGTGTGAGCAGGATCTGACACTTATAGCTAACAGAGGTGATGGTATATATGTCATTACATACATATTATATATATATATGTATAATACATGTTATTTTCTCTGTTGTGTCTGACTCTTTTTGTGACCCCATGGACTGTAGCCCACCTGGCTCCTCTGTCCATGAAATTCTCCAGGCAAGAATACTGAAGTGGGTTGCCATTTTCTTCTCCAGGGGAATCCTCACAACTCATGAATTGAACCCGAGTCTCCTGCATTGCAGGCTGATTCTTTTCTATCTGAACCACCAGAGAAGCCCATATGTTATATATACACACAATTATATTACATAAGATTACAGTCTTATTGAGAGTCTCTTGCTGGCTTTGAGGAAGCAAATGGCTGTGATAGTAAAGCCCACCTAGCAAAAACGTCAGGGCAACCTCTGACCGAGATCCAATAAGAAACGGAGGCCCTCAGTCTGCCCACCTACAAGGAACTGAGTGCTGCTGACACCATGTTAGACGGGAAGTGGGGACTCCCTCAGGTGAACCCCACAGGAATGAAACTGCAGCCCCAAATGACATTTTGAGTGCAGCTTTTGAGACCCAGAACATGTTTGTTAGAAATTTTAAACCATTATGGTGACAACAGACTGGTTCCAAATAGGAAAAGAAGTACGTCAAGGCTGTATATCGTCACCCTGCTTATTTAACTTCTACGTAGAGTACATCATGAGAAACGCTGGACTTGAAGAAGCACAAGCTGGAATCAAGATTGCTGGGAGAAATATCAATAACCTCAGATATGCAGATGACACCACCCTTATGGCAGAAAGTGAAGAGGAACTGAAGAGCCTCTTGATGAAAGTGAAAGAAGAGAGTGAAAAAGTTGGCTTAAAGCTCAACATTCAGAAAATGAAGATCATGGCATCTAGTCCCATCATTTTATGGGAAATAGATGGGGAAACAGTGTCAGACTTTATTTTTTGGAGCTCCAGAATCACTGCAGATGGTGACTACAGCCATGAAATTAAAAGACACTTACTCCTTGGAAAGAAAGTTATGACCAACCTAGATAGCATATTCAAAAGCAGAGACATTACTTTGCCAACAAAGGTCTGTCTAGTCAAGGCTATGGTTTTTCCTGTGGTCATGTATGGATGTGAGAGTTGGACTATAAAGAAAGCTGAGTGCAAAAGAATTGATGCTTTTGATCTGTGGTGTTGGAGAAGACTCTTGAGAGTCCCTTGGACTGCAAGGAGATCCAACCAGTCCATCCTAAAGGAGATCAGTCCTGGGTGTTCATTGGAAGGACTGATGTTGAAGCTGAAACTCCAGTACTTTGACCACCTCATGCGAAGAGTTGACTCATTTGAAAAGACTTTGATGCTGGGAGGGATTGGGGGCAAGAGGAGAAGGGGACGACAGAGGATGAGACGGCTGGATGGCATCACCCACTCAATGGACATGAGTCTGAGTGAACTCTGGGAGTTGGTGATGGACAGGGAGGCCTGGCATGCTGCGATTCATGGGACTGCAAAGAGTTGGACACGACTGAGCAACTGAACTGACTGATGGTGACATACTAAATGAAAAAAACAAAGAGAGACTAGAACTTGGTCCATCAGACTCCAAGTTCAAAGATCTTTTTGTTCTGTCCCTCTTTTGATCACATGAACATTTGTGCTGCATACAAACCTCTGGTGCCAAGGAAAGGCTCCAACAAGAGTGAGCATGAAAGTGTGAGTGTGGGTGTGTGCGTGTCTGTCTTTTGTGATTTTTAAGAATTTGACTTTTTTACACATCCACACTTCCACTCATCCACACAAATCCCTCTTTCCAATTCAGAGCAACTTGGCAGTAATAAGCATCAAAGATAATCATTTCATGTGAGGAAATAGAGAACGATTGAACTGTTAGCACTCAGGAAATTTTGCCCTCCTGGCCTCCTGCTTCCTGACTGACATTGATTCGACTGGAAATCTGCAGAGACACGGCTGTTTCACCTCCATTTAAAGTAATTAGAATTAGTGAGAGGATGTCTAAGTGCAATACCTATTCCTAGTTTTCACAATTATCATGAACTTCTGGGAAGGGTAAAGGGGAAACCCATATTGACCTCTGGCAGGCCAGATTATGTGAGCAAATAACCACTGAGCCCAAGGATACCACTTCCAGTAAGTTTTGCCATTTATTTTCTATAAAAGTATGATTCTGTATCTTGACCCTGCTATATAACTATGGTGCTGGGGAAATGTGTGAGATCTGAAGTCAGAAAACTCAGTAGCATATTCACAGTAGCATGTACCCATCAACTTGCTCTGAATTGGAAAAGCAAGCTAAAATCCAGGGCATGCTCCGCTCCCAGGAAAACTTCAACATCACTAAATACAGTGAACTATGGCATCCAATTTTTACAAAATTCCGGAGAGAAAAATAGAGGAACCCACTCTCCATGGCTGCTATGGCTGTAAGTCAGTATTCTTGTGGCTGAAAACCTTGGGAAGCCCTGCATGTCCCCATTCCATAATATTTAAAACTTCCTAAGTTTATTTTAAACTAGTTTTTACTTCATGCAATTTCAGCTGGCTGTGTCTGTGTCTTTCTGTCAGTCTTGTCACCTTGATGTTGATACCACACGATGAAGACACACAGGGCAGTGGAGCAGAGTTGGGGTTGGGTGTGGGCATATGGGAAAGAATAAACTCATGTGCTCACAGGGTTTGTACTTTCTAACTATAAAATTACAGGTGATTTTTATCTTATTTTTGCTTTTTTGACTTCATGAATTTTCTAAAATCTGTATTATTTGAATAGTTTTAAAATTAATTTAAAGGCAACTTTAAAATAACGTGGATAGATGGTACAACAACTCTACTTGAAAAAAACCAATATGGATAGAAGGACTCCTACTTTGATTTGGTACCTAGATATACCACTTATAAACCAATTATTAATAGTTGTGCTTGTTATCTTTGGTTGGTAAGATTATGATTTTTTTGCTTATATGCATTTTAAAATGTATAATCAAAATAATACCAACACTTAAAATTTTAAGAGGGTCCTCATGCTTGAAATATTAGGAATCACAGTGTAGGCTGCAGTCACTCAAAGGATACATCACAGAGCAGCAATGTCACCATCACAGGGGCAGTGCAGAAACTCAGATTTCATCCCAGATTTGCTTATTCAGTATCTGCCTTTCAGTAAGATCTTGGGGACTTTGCATGAGCATTAAAGTTTCACAAGTACTTGTGTGGCTGATAATTCACTCTGTAGAGATTTTTTTTCGCCCATATTATCAAGACATTTTCATTCTTCTTTTAAATATTCTGAATGGCAATAAATGATGCTATAACTGTAAGTGACTCAAGCGCAATGATAGACACTTGGTTACTCCAGGGAATTGTGATCAGGACTCTCTGTGATATTTGATGAAAAACATATATCCTTTAGAAGAGCATACATTATTAGAAGGATGGAGTAGACAGAGGGAAGTCTGGGGCAAGTGTAAGGAAGAAGAAACTTGGACTATAGTAATCCTCATTGCTAGTGGAAACAGGAAGTACTCTGAGATAGAAACATCATGATAGGGTGAAGAGGTAGTTATTTTTTTATTTTTATTTTTTAGTCAATTTAAACCACTGATTATCTTATTATGAAATGACTTTTTTTATAACTTACATCTGTATGTAGCTTTAGATTTTATAAATAATTTTATAGATATCTTATTTTACCTTTGCTATGCCATGCTATGCTAAGTCACTTCAGTCGTGTCCGACTCTGTGTGACCCCATACAACTACCCAATAATGATGAGGATTACTGTGATTTAGAGAAGTTGTTGTTCAGTTGCTTAATCATTTCGTGTCTGACTTTTTGCAACCCTATGGACTGTAGCTTGCCAGGTTCCTCTGTCCTCCAGGATCTCCCAGAGTTTGCTCAATTTCATATCCACTGAGTCACTGATGCTATCAAACCATCTCATCTTCCACCACACCCTTCTTTTGCCTTCAATCTTTCCCAGCATCAGGTGGCCAAAGTATTGGAGCTTCAGTTTCAGCGTCAGTTCTTCCATTGAATATTCAGGGTGGATTTCCTATACAAATGACTAGTTTGTTTTTCTTGTAGTCCAAGGGACTCTGAAGAGTCTTATCTAGCATCACAGTTCAAAAGCATCAATTCTTGGTGCTCAGCCTTCTTTATGGTCTAACTCTCACATCCATAAATGACTACTGGAAAAACCATAGCTTTGACTATACAGAAATTTGTCAGCAAAGTGATGTCTCTGTTTTTTAATCAGATCAGATCGGTCGCTAAGTCGTGTCCGACTCTTTGCGACCCCATGAACTGCAGCACGCCAGGCCTCCCTGTCCATCACCAGCTCTCGGAGGTCACTCAGACTCACATCCATCGAGTCAGTGATGCCATCCAGACATCTCATCCTCTGTCGTCCCCTTCTCCTCCTGCCCCTAATCCCTCCCAGCATCAGAGTCTTCTCCAATGAGTCAACTCTTCGCATGATGTGGCCAAAATACTGGAGTTTCAGCTTTAGCATCATTCCTTCCAAAGAAATCCCAGGATTGATCTCCTTCAGAATGGACTGGTTGGATCTTCTTGCAGTCCAAGGGACTCTCAAGAGTCTTCTCCAACACCACAGTTCAAAAGCATCAATTCTTCGGCGCTCAGCCTTCTTCACAGTCCAGCTCTCACATCCATACATGACCACAGGAAAGACCATAGCCTTGACTAGGCGAACCTTTGTTGGCAAAGTGATGTCTCTGCTTTTGAATATGCTATCTAGATTGGTCATAACTTTCCTTCCAAGGAGTAAGTGTCTTTTAATTTCATGGCTGCAGTCACCATCTGCAGTGATTTTGGAGCCCAGAAAAATAAAGTCTGACACTGTTTCCACTGTTTCTCCATCTATTTCCATGTAGTGATGGGACCAGATGCCATGATCTTTGTTTTCTGAATGTTGAGCTTTAAGCCAACCTTTTCACTCTCCACTTTCACTTTCATCAAGAGGCTTTTTAGTTCCTCTTCACTTTCTGCCATAAGGGTGGTATCATCTGCATATCTGAGGTTATGATATTTCTCCCGGCAATCTTGATTCCAGCTTGTGTTTCTTCCAGTCCAGCATTTCTCGTGATGTACTCTGCATATAAGTTAAATAAACATGGTGACAATATGCAGCCTTGACGTACTCCTTTTCCTATTTGGAACCAGTCTGTTGTTCCATGTCCAGTTCTAACTGTTGCTTCCTGACCTGCATACAGATTTCTCAAGAGGCAGATCAGGTGGTCTGCTATTCCCATCTCTCTCAGAATTTTCCACAGTTTATTGTGATCTACACAGTCAAAGGCTTTGGCATAGTCAATAAAGCAGAAATAGATGTTTTTCTGGAACTCTCTTGCTTTTTCCATGATCCAGCGGATGTTGGCAATTTGATCTCTGGTTCCTCTGCCTTTTCTAAAACCAGCTTGAACATCAGGAAGCTCACGGTTCACATATTGCTGAAGCCTGGCTTGGAGAATTTTGAGCATTACTTTACTAGTGTGTGAGATGAGTGCAATTGTGCGGTAGTTTGAGCACTCTTTGGCATTGCCTTTCATTGGAATTGGGATGAAAACTGACCTTTTCCAATCTTGTGGCCACTGCTGAGTTTTCCACATTTGCTGGCATATTGAGTGCAGCACTTTCACAGCATCATCTTTCAGGATTTGGAATAGCTCCACTGGAATTCCATCACCTCCACTAGCTTTGTTCGTAGTGATGCTTTCTAAGGCCCACTTGACTTCACATTCCAGGATGTCTGGCTCTAGGTCAGTGATCACACCATCATGATTATCTGGGTCGTGAAGCTCTTTTTTTGTACAGTTCTTCTGTGTATTCTTGCCACCTCTTTTTAATATCTTCTGTGTCTATGTTTGTCATAGCTTTTCTTCCAAGGAGCAAGCATCTTTTAATTTTATGGCTGCAGTCACTGTCCACAGTGATTTTGGAGCCTAAGAAAAGAAAATCTGTCACTGTTTCTACTCTTTTGCTTTCTATTTGCCATGAAGTGTTGAGACCAGATGTCATGATCTTAGATTTTTTAATGCTGAGTTTTAAGTCAGTTTTTCACTCACCTTTTTTACCCTCATCCAGAGGCTCTTTAGCTCCTCTTCACTGTCTGTCACTAGAGTGGTATCATCTGCATATCTGTAGCTGTTGATATTTCTCCTGGGAATCTTGGTTCTAGCTTGTGATTCATCTAGCCTGGCATTTTACATGATATATTCTGCATATAAGTTAAATGAAAAGGGTGACAATATACAGCCTTGTACTCCTTTCACAATTTTGAAATAGTCGGTTTTTCCATGTCCTATTGTTTCTTCTCGACCCCACACAGGTTTCTCAGGAGATAGGTAATGTGTATGATACTTCAACCTCTTTAAGGATTTCCCACAGTTTGTTGTGCTCCACACAGTCAAAAGCTTTAGCTTCAAGGAAACGGAAGTAGATGTTTTTCTGGGACTCCCTCACTTTCTCTATGGTCTAATAAACATTGACAATTCAATCTCTTGTTCCTCTGTTTCTTTGAAACCTAGCTTGTACATTTGGAAATTCTCAATTCACATTCATCAGACTTTACTTTCAAACCAACACACATCCACGGCTAAGCATCGTTACTGCTTTGGTCTAGCTGCTTCCATCTTATTGGAGCTGTTAATTATTGTGCTCTTCTCTTCTCCAGTAGCATATTGGACAGCTTCCAACCTGGGTGGGGGGTGTTCATCTTTCACCATCATATCTTTTTGCCTTTTCATACTATCTGTGGGGTTCTCCAGGCAAATTACTGAAGTGGGTTTCCATTTCCTTCTCCAGTGGACCACGTTTTGTCAAAACTCTTCACTATGACCCATCTGTCTTGGGTGGCCCTGCATGGCATGACTCATAGCTTCATTGAGTTACACAAGCCTGTTCACCACAAGACTGTGATCCATGAAGGAGTCTAAGAAGTTAACATCTGGCCAAACCTTGGTGAGCTAATCAGTGAAAAGACTATGAGTCAAAGCTTCCTTCTGCCCTAATAGCCAAGATGGAGCCAGGAAGAACCCTTCTTATGACTTCTTCTCTCAGGGTCTCCATCATGTGTCCCTCTCTCCTGCCTAAGCTCAGGACTGTGAGGGCTCCAGGCAATAGTATAGAAACATGATATGCATCCTTACCAACAAAGAGCTCATAATCTAGAGAGACTCTCGTTCCCATGTTTTATATTTTTAATTCAATATGCCAAGTAGTCTTGTTATCACTCTTATGAACATGATATACCCCATACTGCACGAGGGTTCCTTTTGGGAATCACTTTTCCTTAACCTCTGCTCAAGTACTTATTTTGTGATGGGTCCAGTATTCACTCAGTTGTATCCAACTCTTTGTCACACCATGGACAGTAACCCACCAGTCTCCTCTGTTCATGGGATTCTAGAGGCAAGAGTACTGGAGTGGGTTGCCATTTCCTCCTCCAGGGGATCTTCTTGACCCAAGAATTGAACCTATGTCTCCTGTGTTTCCCGCAATGCAGGCTGATTCTTTACTGCTGAGCCATCAGGGAAGATTTGATGGGCTCAGCTGCCGCTGCTGCTGCTAAGTCGCTTCAGTCGTGTCCGACTCTGTGCGACCTCATAGACGGCAGCCCACCAGGTTTCCCTGTCCCTGGGATTCTCCAGGCAAGAATACTGGAGTGGGTTGCATTTCCTTCTCCAATGCATGAAAGTGAAAAGTAAAAGTGAAGTCACTCAGTCGTGTCCGACTCTTAGCGACCCCATGGACTGCAGCCCACCAGGCTCGTCTGTCCCTGGCATTCTCCAGGCAAGAATACTGGAGTGGATTGCCATTTCCTTCTCCAATGCATGAAAGTGAAAAGTAAAAGTGAAATCACTCAGTCGTGTCCGACTGTTAGCGACCCCATGGACTGGAGCCCACCAGGCTCATCTGTCCCTGGCATTCTCCAGGCAAGAACACTGGAGTGGGTTGCCATTGCCTTCTCCTGATGGGCCCAGGGACTATATGTAAGCCAGCATGTTTATATTAAAATAAGTGAGTCTATTTTCACTAGAACACTTACCCCCTTTTAATTGCAATATTAGCACTTATCCACAGAAAGCAAGAATAATATTTCCCAGACTAACAAACCCAGACCATTTCACCATTTCAAATGGAAATCCCTGCTGATTAAGTGGCTTGTCCCTGTTCAGAAGGGCTGCTTACTAGAGAGCAGGGAACGACACTTGTCTGCTAGCTCTGCTGTTGCCAGTGAGAATTGACTGCTTGATATTGCCATCACAGTAGCATGTTTTACTGCTATGCCTACTTGCTATTTGGTTGCTGAACTCACTCAGATCACGGAAAGATTTTAGTTAAAACAGCAGCAACAGCAAAAACAGTGTCTTTCATAATGAATGCTTTGATGAAAATAACAGCTTTAGTTTTCATGAATGTTAATTAGAAAGTATTACTAAAATGTTGCCTCAGAACTAAAGCACTCTACACACATAGAAGGTTTTCCAACATCTTCCTCATGCATTTACTCATCCTGGGTGGTGGCCCCAGGTATGAGCTTTATAGGTGGCAAAGCAGTGGTTGAGAGTGTGGAGTCTGAAACTGTATTTCTTGAAGTTGAATTGAGATTCTGCCAAGTGTTAGCTGTGTGCTCACAGGCAAGTTTAATCTCACTGTGACTCAGCTCACTTACTGTAAAATGGGAATAATAATAGGATCTCATAGTGTTGCCATGAGCACTAAAGAAGGTCATAGGTCATCAGGGCTTGGGGTAATGCCTAGCATATACTAACACCATATATGCATTAGCTATTGTCAAGTTGTGCCTTTTCTGGAACTGGAGTCCAAGCATCTTCCCTCAGTAGGAGGAAAATTTTTTCATACTATCATGTGACGATACATGTCTTTACTCCTATGGAAAAAGGTGACACAGTAGAAACAGTACTGAACAAGGAATTAGGATGTGTTGGAGGTACTATTTCCCTTAATTAGCTTGGAGATCTTGGGTAAATTTCATAGCCTTTCTGAGACACAGTTGCTCGTATGGAGAAAACAAGAAAGAAGTTAGAGTAGGTAATCTCAAAACTCCCTTTCAGTTTTAAGTTTCAGTGATTTTGATTTTTTATTTATGGATCTATTTAGTATGAGAGAGGGAGGGTTAGTATGACTTATAATAGCTAATAATTGCACGTATAATAGAATAATTGCTATTTGAAGCTGAAAGAAAAACCACTTTAAACTGACTTAGCTAACAGCTAAGAGTTATTCTTTACCAAAGTCTATTCCGATTATTTGGTGCTTAGATCACTAAGCAGAGTCTACTTGATTAGAGCTAACTGGCTCTCATAAAACTCACTCCAGGGAATGGATATCTGTGTGCTGAACCACACTTCCAGGAAAATGTCTAAAATAACTTGAGGAATCTGACCCTGAAACACCAGGCCAGCACTGTAACAATTTCACGGCTCTGGGGTCCAGTTACAGGCCAGAACAGTCTATCTATAGCAGAATTAATCATGGCCAAATCGCATTCTCCTCCTGGAGAAAGGGGACTAGAACGGAGACAACTGGCTGCTCAGGAGTCCTTGAAGACCCACTGAGCCCCCACGTGGTGTATTCGTCACACTTTCGTTTGTGGGACCATGTGTTATGCACGAAAAACTAATAAAATCACTCCTGACTTATATCAGGGCAGAAAGTCTTAAAAACCTGCCATCCATGAGTTATAATAGAAACGGAGGGTAAAAAACATAACCAAGCTAAATATGAAATATAAGAGGTTATATTTGCGACGTTGATATGGTTCCTGGGCCTCCTGGTGCATTTAGCTAAGGATACCAGCTCATCTGGAACACTTTGTGATATCTGAATGGGAGATAGCCTACTAACATTTGAGGAAAACTATCATAGTTTATAGTTTTCACAGACCACCCTCCCTCCAACCCCACATAACTCCATATAAAACAGTGGGAAAATAACAAACCTTAAACCTCAAACAAAATTGAGATGTGATGCTAAATGACCAGAACAGCAAAATTACAAATTAGAACTTTGGCTATTTTTGAAACAAACTTAACTATGAATGCTAACTGCCCTTCATGTAATTACGTTAACAGAGAAGATTTTGCTGATAGTAAGGATGTGGAACAACAAACTAGCTCCAATAGGAAAAGGAGTACATCAAGGCTGTATATTGTCACCTTGCATATTTAACTTATATGCAGAGTACATCATGAGAAACGCTGGGCTGGAGGAAGCACAAGCTAGAATCAAGACAGCTGGGAGAAATATCAATAACCTCAGATATGCAAATGACACCACCCTTATGGCAGAAAGTGAAGAACTAAGGAGCCTCTTGATGAAAGTGAAAGAGGAGAGTGAAAAAGTTGGCTTAAAGCTCAACATTCAGAAAACGAAGATCATGGCATCTGGTCCCATCACTTCATGGGAAATAGATGAGGAAACAGTGGAAACAGTGTCATACTTTATTTTTGGGGCTCCAAAATCACTGCAGATGGTGATTGCAGCCATGAAATTAAAAAACGTTTACTCCTTGGAAGGAAAGTTATGACCAAGCTAGCCAGCATGTTAAAAAGCAGAGACATTACTTTGCCAACAAAGGTCCGTCCAGACAAGGCTATGATTTTTCCAGTAGTCATGTAAGGATGTGAGATTTGGAGTATAAAGAAAGCTGAGCACCGAGAAGAATTGATGCTTTTGAACTATGGTGTTAGAGAAGACTCTTGAGAGCCCCTTGGACTGCAAGGAGATCCCAGTCCATCCTAAAGGAGATCAGTCCTGGGAGTTCATTGGAAAGACTGATGTTGAAGCTGAGACTCTAATACTTTGGCCACCTGATGCGAAGCGCTGACTCATTTGAAAAGACCCTGGTGCTAAGAAAGATTGAGGGCAGGAGGAGAAGGGGATGACAGAGGATGAGATGGTTGGATGGCATCACCGACTCAATGGACATGAATTTGGGTGAACTCCGGCAGTTGGTGATGGACAGGGAGGCCTGGCATGCTGCAGTTCATTTGGTTGCAAAGAGTCAGACACAACTGAGCAACTGAACTCAACTGAGCTGAACTGAAGGAAAAAAAAAAAAAGAGAATAGCTGGGAAAAGTTCTACCGGTCACACTGTCCAAGATTCAAGCTCTGTGTGCTGTCCAGTATGGTAGTCACTGTGGCTATAAAACACCTAGATTGAGATTTTGGCCAGGTTGATTGAGAAATGGAATTTTAAATTTTATATTAATTTTGACCAATTTAAATACTGTGAGCAGTGATTACCATTTTGGACAGTGCAGCTACAGATCCTACAATTTAGGAAACTTGAATTGTTATCATCTAGTAAATAACTCTAACTCAAGGCCACTGCCATTGTTTCCACTGACTTCTCTCAAAACCACTTGAGAAAGAAACTTACATTCTAATTTTCAAATTTGGTATTGAACAGTCTTGTGCAAATCTAGCTCCAAGGAATGCTATAAGGTAGATGATATCTCAGTGTTTTTTTTTTTTTCCTGTGCCTTTTCTTAACCATCAATTATCTCCTTTAATGCCTCTTACCTTTTCTAACCATCGAATACTATGTCAAGCCACATCTCCTCTATATTTTGCTCTACTGATTATAAACTGTTAACTTATAACATCCCTTAGAGTAATTGTCATTGTAATATATGACTGCTGAAAACATATGTCTTTGAATCCCCAAATCAATGCTCTTTAGTCTGAGCTGAGAAACTCTAGCATTGGAGCTGTCTGGGAATTGGGGGAATTTTATGTTCAAAATTTGGATTCCTGGCCCCTACCCCAGACACTGCCAAAATCTCAGAAAAAGGGAAAAAGAATCTTCTAAGGACCAAAGGACCCTAGAAGCATAGACCTTCCAGGTAAGCACAGACTCTAGAAACAGGATGGCTTCATCTGAATTCTAGTTACAGGCTTTACAAAGTGTTAAACTTTGAGCAACTGACAAAATCTCTTTGTAGTTACACATTCTTTCCTGTGAAATGGCATAACCATAATATTTAATTTGGGGTTGTTCTAAGGAAAAGATCAGTTGATATATGTGAGGTGCTTAATTCCTGGGATATATTAAATACTACATTAACTATCATTCCTATTACTTTTAGTAAGCAACCTAAATGAGTCGTATACACACTGAAGTTTGAGAATTCCAGTCCAAGCAAACAGTGAAAACAGAGGAAGTATTGGGAGCCCAGACTGTGTAGGAGGTGCTCCTGTCTTGTCTTTCCGAGTTTTCAGCTGTAAAATATGATGGTGACATTTGCTCAGAGTTAAATGGATATAGAAAACAAATGTGAAAGCCTTTTATAGTTTATGTAAGGCTGCACTATGGTTTACATTTGAGAATACCAGATTGGGGTTTTAAAGCAATGAGATGCTGCTGCTAAGTCACTTCAGTCGTGTCCGACTCTGTGCAACCCCATAGACAGCAGCCAACCAGGCTTCCCGTCCCTGGGATTCTCCAGACAAGAACACTGGAGTGGGTTGCCATTTCCTTCTCCAATGCATAAAAGTGGAAAGTGAAAGTGAAGTCGCTCAGTCATGTCGGACTCTTTGCGACCCTATGGATTGCAGCCTACTAGGCTCCTCTGTCTATGGGATTTTCCAGGCAACAGTACTGGAGTGGGGGCCATTGCCTTAGGGGCTATCAAACAGAAAGAGCGTCATATGGGGGAACTGCAACAAGGAAGAATCAAATTCCTGTATACAAGAGGGAAATGGTACATCCCCATGTGAGTACAGTTGACAAACAATTGTGCTTGTAATACACAAAGACTTTCATTGGAACCACAGAGCATGCCTGGGTTACACAGCCTTCCATTTCACAAGTCACATACACCTCACAACAGGGACAGGCCTTTTCCCTTGTCAGCAAGCTGGAGCGAAGGCTTTACTGATCACCATCCTGTCAGCTAAAAAATGGATCTCGCCATCAATTTATTCTGGAAGTGAGAAGCTTTTTGCCTTTAGGAGAGATTATAAAATGGAGTCGTTTTACTCTTGACACCTTCAAAGTCAGTTACTCCTTTTGGGACAACTCAAGATCCACGCTCTCTGCCTTTGGCAAGAAAACATTTTCTACAAGCCACTGGCTAACACCTCACAGAGGGGTTTTATTTAAGGTCCATGTCAGACTAGAAACCCAAAGCCAGTAAACTGATACTTTCTTTCTAGAGAACAAAAACATCTAAGGTCTGAAATGGAGATATTTAAAATTTTTTCAGTATTATAAATCACTATTGTTTTAAATGGATGATTGAATCCGGAGTAGTGTATATGGCAAATTCTGACATTTTCTACTCTCTCATTTTCTGAAGTAGATTCATAAATTAGCTCATCTCTCATTTTACTTAGAAAGCATATTGTACTCTAACTTTGATGCTGCTGCTGCTAAGTCGCTTCAGTCGTGTCCGACTCTGCGCGACCCCACAGACGGCAGCCCACCAGGCTCTGCCGTCCCTGGGATTCTCCAGGCAAGAACACTGGAGTGGGTTGCCATTGCCTTCTCCATTGTGTGAAAGTGAAAAGTGAAAATGAAGTCGCTCAGTCATGTCCAATCCTCAGCGACCCCATAGACTTCAGCCCACCAGGCTTCTCCATCCATGGGATTTTCTAGGCAAGAGTACTGGAGTGGCTTGCCATGATGAGACATACATTTTTAAAGTCTTACATGTCTACCATACCAGTATTTTTTTCTATGAAATATTTTTATGCTTTAGAGCATACTTCTGAAGACCAAAGTGAGTAAGTGTTAGTCGCTCAGTTGTGTTCAACTCCGCGACCCCATGGACTACAGACAACCAGGCTACTTTGATCATGGAACTCTCCATGCCAGAATACTGGAATGGGTAGCCATTCCCGTCTTCCAGGGGATCTTCCTGATCCAGGAATTGAACCTGGGTCTTTTGCATTACAGGCAGATTTGTTATCATCTGAGCCACCAGGGAAGCCCCAGAAGAGCAGAGGTTTGTCTAATTTCCCAATTTATTTGTTTCCAGAGGCTAATTCAGTACAGGCTTTCCTGGAGCATGGATCATCTAGGTGCTGTAAAAGGGGTTTGGAAAAATCTGATAGGGGTACCCCTGGTACAAAGGGGCCCTGAGAGGTCTGGTCAACTCTGAAGCTGAGCCAAGTTGAGCTTCCAACAATCTTGGAATGATTGTTATCTGAGACTCATCACAGAGTATCCTATTAGCCAGAAAGAATTGTTAGAAGTTTTTTCAACAGGCCACATCCTCCTGAGAACCCATGAATGGACAAGCCACCAGATTCTGGCGGGAATGAATAGGGTCAATGCTGGGGCTGCTACCCAGGTGCACAGGCATTAGGACATAGAGAGCTGCCACTGAAGACAGTTCCGCCTAGCTACTTTTCTTCATAACAGGTTGATATGGTCTTACTTTTTTTTTTTTTTTCAATTTGCAATTTCCAACTTCAATCACTTGAGCATTAAAATAAATGAACATAATTATACAAACTATCCAGAGGAAAATTTTTATTTAACCCTCATCTCTCCACTCCTATTATGTTTTCAGACTAACATTCTCCACTGCTCCAAGAAAAGAAATATCAGCATCAAACATGAAGAGATATAAAAAATATTAATTCTTGGCTTTTGAGCTTTTGTTGGTTCAGTCTAAGTAATATGAGGGTCAGTTAAGAAAATTTCAGAGGTAAATTGGTCAACATCATTGTTGTGTATTACTGGTTAACTTGGGCACCTAAGCCCTCATGTAAATTCTGACTTCACTTAAAGTGGTTCTTCACCTATGGGAGTTCATGGATACCTTTGAGAATCTAAAGAAAGCAATGGACTCAGTACCTCGTTAAAAAATATTTTGTATGCACAAACACAAAATTTTTTACACACTTTCAGAAGATTCCTGGACACCACGAAGAGCAAACCAAAATAATTTAAACCAAAATATTTAATTACAATACAGCATAAAAGGAAAAGACTTTGGAGTCTGATGTTCTAAATTTGTACCTTGACTCTGGTATTGTCTATGTGAAGTGTCTTATCTAGACTTCACTTCTCTCATCTGTTAAATGGAGATGATAAAAACAGCTACTTTCTAAAATGTTTCTGAAGATGAGATGATGTATAGAAAAACAACCACCACAGGCATAGCACATAGAGCACACTCAATCAAAGCTGGATGGGATTCAACAAAACTTAGCATTAGCCTAGATGTTAACATTCTACTCCCCTTTTTTCCCAGAAGTTAGAGGTAAAACAAAGTGAATATAAAGAAAAAAAAATAGACAAAGACAGAGAGAAGCACTTGAAAAATGGAAAAGATGAGGCTAAATTAAAGGTACTATGGTAGAGGAATAAGATGAGGAGGGTTTTAAAGCTGTATTTTTGTTCACGTTTATCCTTTTTTTATTGAGTGAAAGGGTCTTTAAATTCTATAGTGTTTTATAATTTTCAAAAATTTCATACACATGATCCCATAATGACCCCTTCCCACCCTGTACCCCTATATTGCCCCTCCTCCCTTCCCTTGTCCCAGTGGTAATCACTAATTTGTATTCTCTGTATCTGTGAGTCTGTTAAGCTGAATTTTTTGAAAATTATGCCGGTCACATGATAACTCACAGAACCCAAAAACCAACACTGCCTACCCAGTGTCACTGGATCAGCAGATAACAGCTAGGCTACACAAGAGATGGATAATAAAAGGACTGGTGATTATGACAAACCCCACAGAATCACCAAACCCATCCCCAGCATTAACCAATGACAACCAAGCAGCAAAGATCATCTGGTGAGGAGAGAGCAAAGGATGGCCAAGCTAGACAGTAACATTGTGGGCTCTCTGCCCAGGAGCATCATCCTGCCACTCACCTTCAGCCCCCAAGAGCAGCACAAGCTAGAACCTGGGCCTCCCTATTTACAAAACCAGCCAGAGAGAAACAAGTTCAAAGGCAAGAATAACTAGACATCCAAGGAGCATAACCACTACAAAACAAAGGCACCAAACTCAACTGCAAATACTAGGTGAACCAGTGATTATTTATTTGCTTACTTATTATCTTATATGTTATTCAAAATAAAACTGATGAAAATTTTCAATGAATTAAGAGAGAGTAAGTTGGAATATGACCAGTGCATTTTCTTGGCAAAACTCTGTTAGTCTTTGCCCTGCTTCATTCCGTGTTCCAAGGCCAAATTTGCCTGTTACTCCAGATGTTTTTACATGGACATCACCAGATGGTCAACACCGAAATCAGATCAATTATATTCTTTGCAGCCAAAGATGGAGAAGCTCTATACAATCAGCAAGAACAAGACCAGGAGCTGACTGTGGCTCAGACCATGAACTCCTTATGGCCAAATTCAGACTGAAATTGAAGAAAGTAGGGAAAACTACTAGACCATTCAGGTATGACCTAAATCAAATCCCTTATGATTATACAGTGGAAGTGAGAAATAGATTTAAGGGCCTAGATCTGATAGATAGAGCGCCTGATGAACTATGGAATGAGGTTCGTGACATTGTACAGGAGACAGGGATCAAGACCATCCCCATGGAAAAGAAATGCAAAAAAGCAAAATGGCTGTCTGGGGAGGCCTTACAAATAGCTGTGAAAGGAAGAGAAGCGAAAAGCAAAGGAGAAAAGGAAAGATATAAACATCTAAATGCAGAGTTCCAAAGAATAGCAAGAAGAGATAAGAAAGCCTTCTTCAGTGATCAATGCAAAGAAATAGAGGAAAACAACAGAATGGGAAAGACTAGGGATCTCTTCAAGAAAATCAGAGATACCAAAGGAACATTTCATGCAAAGATGGGCTCGATAAAGGACAGAAATGGTATGGACCTAACAGAAGCAGAAGATATTAAGAAGAGGTCGCAAGAATACACAGAAGAACTGTACAAAAAAGATTTTCACGACCCAGATAATCATGATGATGTGATCACTGACCTAGAGCCAGACATCCTGGAATGTGAAGTCAAATGGGCCTTAGAAAGCATCACTACAAACAAAGCTAGTGGAGGTGATGGAATTCCAGTGGAGCTATTCCAAGTCCTGAAAGATGATGCTGTGAAAGTGCTGCACTCAATATGCCAGCAAATTTGGAAAACTCAGCAGTGGCCACAAGATTGGAAAAGGTCAGTTTTCATCCCAATCCCAAAGAAAGGCAATGCCAAAGAGTGCTGAAACTACCGCACAATTGCACTCATCTCACACGCTAGTAAAGTAATGCTCAAAATTCTCCAAGCCAGGCTTCAGCAATATGTGAACCGTGAACTTCCTGATGTTCAAGCTGGTTTTAGAAAAGGCAGAGGAACCAGAGATCAAATTGCCAACATCTGCTGGATCATGGAAAAAGCAAGAGAGTTCCAGAAAAACATCTATTTCTGCTTTATTGACTATGCCAAAGCCTTTGACTGTGTAGATCACAATAAACTGTGGCAAATTCTGAAAGAGATGGGAATAGCAGACCACCTGATCTGCCTCTTGAGAAATCTGTATGCAGGTCAGGAAGCAACAGTTAGAACTGGTCATGGAACAACATACTGGTTCCAAATAGGAAAAGGAGTTTGTCAAGGCTGCATATTGTCACCATGTTTATTTAACTTATATGCAGAGTACATCATGAGAAATGCTGGACTGGAAGAAACACAAGTTGGAATCAAGATTGCTGGGAGAAATATCAATAACCTCAGATATGCAGATGACACCACTCTTATAGCAGAAAGTGAAGAGGGGCTAAAAAGCCTCTTGATGAAAGTGAAAGAGAAGAGTGGAAAGGTTGGCTTAAAGCTCAACATTCAGAAAACGAAGATCATGGCATCTGGTCCCATCACTACATGGGAAATAGATGGAGAAACAGTGGAAACAGTGTCAGAATTTATTTTTCTGGGCTCCAAAATCACTACAGATGGTGACTGCAGCCATGAAATTAAAAGACGCTTACTCCTTGGAAGGAAAGTTATGACCAACCTAGACAGCATATTCAAAAGCAGAGACATTACTTTACCAACAAAGGTTCGCCTAGTCAAGGCTATGGTCTTTCCTGTGGTCATGTATGGATGTGAGAGCTGGACTGTGAAGAAGGCTGAACGCCGAAGAATTGATGCTTTTGAACTGTGGTGTTGGAGAAGACTCTTGAGAGTCCCTTGGACTGCAAGAAGATCCAACCAGTCCATTCTGAAGGAGATCAATCCTGGAATTTCTTTGGAAGGAATGATGCTAAAGCTGAAACTCCAGTATTTTGGCCACTTCATGCGAAGAGTTGACTCATTGGAGAAGACTCTGATGCTGGGAGGAATTCAGGGCAGGAGGAGAAGGGGACGACAGAGGATGAGATGGCTGGATGGCATCACTGACTTGATGGATGTCAGTCTGAGTGACCTCCAGGAGCTGGTGATGGACAGGGAGGCCTGGCGTGCTGCGGTTCATGGGGTCGCGAAGAGTCGGACACGACTGAGCGACTGATCTGATCTGATCTGAAATTGGAATATGAAGAACAAGAAGCATTTATAAACAAGAACTAGGCAGGCATACTTGGTGTGGTAAATATGAGTTTAAATAAATTTTTAATGCAGTGGATAAATAACTAAAAGGATACAGGATAAGAATGAAATAAGGTATCAGAAAGTAGCATTATGATATTTTACCAAAAAAAAAAACAACAAACAAACCAAAACACTTGAAGAAAGAGAAATGGGAAACAAGTCAAGAGGTATGGAATCAGCAACAGAAATGTTGATACATATAAAAAATAAGCCCTATTTGGAGAGAAAAAAAATGCATATAGACATAGAAAGTGAAAGTGAAGTCGCTCAGTCGTGTCCGACTCTGCGACCCCATGGACCGTAGCCTACCAGGCTCCTCTGTCCACGGGATTTTCCAGGGAAGGGTACTGGAGTGGGTTGCCATTTCACAGAAGAGGAGCTATTTCAAGAAATGATGCCCAAGAATTTCCCTAACTGAAAGAGGATAGAAAACTTCAGATTGAAAGGGTTGCAGAATGATAAAGCGTGAAGAATAAGAAACGGAGTCCGAGAAACATTATGGTAAAATGTATGGACAGAAAACCAAAGAGAAAAAACTGGAAAGTCTCTAGAGAGGAGTGGACCACCACACCGGAAAAAAGTCAGACTTTATAAAAGTATACTTCAGTGTAGAATAGAGTAGAATAACACTTTCCAAAGGTTTAAGGAAATAGCTTTTTTATTTTAAATAACAATCAAAATGTAGCTGTATGCTGCCATATAATGGTCTTTAAGAGACACTTTAAAATTATATTTCTGAAGAGGAACTTGGAAAACTCATACTAAAATTTATATGGAAGAATAAAGTCCATAAATAGCTAAGTCAGATTTGAAAAGAAAATAAAAGGTGCTTAAAAGTGTGGGAGGAGAGGGACTTTCCCTAATAGATATTAAGACAGATCCAAAGCTATAGGGATAGAAAATTCAATACAATATTAACTCCAGAACTGAAAAGCAAACAAACAGGTGAAAATAGAAATTGGAAGTAAAATGTAGCATTACACAGCAACTGAGAAGAGGATTTATAATTGATATTCAGAAAATAGGTTCACTATATGAAGGAAAATAAAACTAAGCTTGAACATTATCATAGCATAGAAAACAGATAGATTAAAAATGTGTTAAAAATAAAAAGACTTTAAAAAATGTTGAAAAACATTTTTGTGACCTAGGCATAGAAAAAACTTCTTAAATAAAACCCAAAACACACAAACCATCAGGGAATAAATAAATTAAAAATGGGTTTTATTACATTAAAATTAAGCATTTCTTAAATAAATTAAAAAAAATATTTCTATCTAATGAAGAACAGCATAAAAAAGCCAACAGACAGATGGCATACTAATAAAAGTATTTATAAATTGACAAGAAAAAGAAATTTCAATAGAAAACAATGGGCAAGATCAATAAATAAGCAACTTATAGACAAAAAATGCAATGGCCAACAAGAACATATGTGAATGAATGCTCAATGCTACTATTAATCAGAAAAAGGCTAAATTAGACAATGATGAGATATCACTTTACATCAGTCAGAAAGGCAAAAATAAAAGCATTTAATAATGAATGCTGACAAAGATGAGAAAGAGAAACTCTCACATACTGCTGTTAAGAATATTATAATTTGCTATAGATATTTCTGAAAGAAAATTGGTATCTTATATACTGGGATAATTATCCATTTGTCTTATAACTCGTGGGTTCCAATCCTAGATATATGTCCAGAGAAGTTATCATACAGCTTCCTAAAAAAATATGTATAACGCTGTTAGCTGCAACATTGTTAGTGATAGCAGAAGACTAGAAACAACCTAGGTTGCTGCTGACCAAGAATGTCTAAGATGCAAACTGTGCAAATAATGAAAAAAAACCTACAATGAAAAAAAAAAGTGAATGTACATGTACACACCACAAAACAGTGAGGTTTCAAATGTGTTAAAGTATGAAAAGTAGAACACAGAGAAGCTTAACAGCTTCTTACATATAAATTTATCTTACATATAAATTTATCTTACATATAAATTTAAAATACCTTCCCACAAAATACTACTACAGGGATATGTGCACATTCAAGACCTTTATCCCAGATAGTGCGTGCATGCCTGTGTGCTAAGTCACTTCAGTCGTGTCTTACTCTGCGACCCAATGGACTGCAGCCCGCTAGTCTCCTCTGTGCGTGGGATTCTCCAGGCAAGAATACTGGAGAGTGATGCCCATTAGCATGAGAGGAAAGGGAGATGGTATTGAGAAGGAAAAAAAAAAATACAGTAGCCAAGTTTGAAAGCTTGAATTGACTGAAATGAATGTTGACAAATGAATGATGCAGAGTTAAGGAGTATGAGTAACTCAACTCTGCACTTGAGATCAGTCTAAAAATATAAAACTCATATATCTTTAATGCTCAAAGCAAATTAGCATATAAGAATAGGAGAACTAAGTAGAAAATATTAAAGAAACCAAAACAAAACTTTTAATTGGGATAGATTTAAATGTCTTAATATGGAAAAAACTGTTAAACATTTTCTTCAAATCTCCCATAATATAATATAGTGTTCTATTTTTATTGACTATATTTCACTTATCCTTTCTTATATTTGAAGGATCACACATTTGGTGTGAAATTAACATCATAAGTCAAAAGATAATAGAACTGGTCATACCTAAAAAGATAAAACTTCAGAAAGTGCTGAGAAGTCACCTAATATTTGGTAATGATGATATAAATAACATTACCCATGTCTTGAGTTAGTACACCCTCTTATTTCCTAGGTGCTCAAAGAACTGTGACTGTAGCTCAGAAAACATTCGACACAAATGTTATACTGTCATTATTTTTCATAAGTTATTACATCAGTTCCACAAAGTGAGACCTAGTGATGCCTGATCTTCACTGCCAACATCAGAAGGATTTGTAGTCATATTCTTATAATGAAGAGTAAGACTGGGCTGGTAGAACTAGCCTAAAGGCAGCTATGCTGATAATGGAAAGGATTCAAACAAGAGACATGGAGACTGAAAAGAAATACCTAAAACACATCATGATGGATAGAGTTTTAGAAATTGGATCAAGTGCTATATTGGAATCTTTATATTCACATGACACATAGTTCTATTACCTCCATATCCCACCTATACCCTGATCACCTATGTTAAAAGTTCTTATATCTGTTATTACCATGGTATCTAATTTCCATGATACAAAGTTAGGATTCCCTATTTTGTCCTTTCTAGAGCCAAGCCTTATTATTTGGTAAACTCAATTTTATTTTCTCTTTGAACATGACTAGTGCGAATTAACATATACAACTGATATTTTACTGATCGCTTCCAGAGACCTTCTTTATCCCATTAATCTTCCATACTAAGAAGCACTTTTTATCCATGAATTTACACATTTCTCTGCATTCCCACTTCTATAGCCAGAAATAAAGTTTGAGAAGAAAACCTTTGCAGTGATACTTTTTTAGGTAACATACTTTTTTCCCTTAAAGAATACTGACCACATATCTTAATTGTTGATTATGGAAATTTTTAGTGACATTCTGAAATAAATTCTTCCTACTGTTTGAAATTAGTTTTGCATTGTGATTTCAGTGCCTTGAGTATGTCAGTCCTTATAGACAACCGAAAACTAAACATTGTTACATAACTTGCTGAATTTTGTTTGCCATCTTTATAAGCAACCATCAAAATTTTACGAATGCAAGGATTCAAAGAGACTATTTTTCTTCTAAAAGGAAATGCCTCCTGGACAATCTTAAAATAAATAGGTAGGTCACTGACCCAGCATACTGTCATAATAAAATAGTCTATGAAAGAAGCAAAATTTCATTGTAATAATTACCCAGAACTCTATGATTCTGTGTCTACTCATGTCAGCTGAGAATTAAGAGAGGAAATCTCAGTAGTTTGATGACAGGGCTACAAATTACATATGGTTCAGACGCTAAGGCCCAGGAGGAAAAAGCCTCAGCATTTATAGAATAGTTTATGTTGTTAAATGAGTGTTATTTTTCCATTAGACAAAAATGTACTAGGTCTTTGAAACAGTGAATGAAGAAAAGGAATCCTTCATACTCAGTAGAATATTGAAAAATCCTTCCCTGAGGGAAAGTAATAAAATAATCTTATGATATTATTATTAACAAATGTAACCTTTCTACTCTCAAGCAATTTATCTAGTTCTCGCAAATATATGCCATTATTAGTGTATTCTCTGCTACTTCATGATTTTTGCTAAATAGTAAAGTATATGGTGCTCTCATAAACCACAGATGTTTATGTAGAGGTTTATTACTTTCGTCCATATAAAGCATACACATATTTGCTAAATTTCTTCTCCTTCCCCCTGTCATTTTCCTAATTAACATATTTCAGCATCCCCAGGCTGGGTTGCATTTGCTTTGTAGCTAAATGATCAAATACTTAATATGAACTGAATAGATCAGTAAGGAAATAAAATACCAGAGAAAGTGCTCAGCTCCTTCTTACAACTTCTTGGCAAAAGATGTTTACTTTACAATTGAAATACCCTTCAGGAGTCTGTAATTGGTAGGATGAAGGGAAGAAGGCAGAAAGAGAAAGGGGAGGGGAGAGAGAGAACAGGAGACACTGATATAATTGGGTCTTTATTCATCTCAGATATTTGATCTAACAATTCATTGACCCGGTGGCTCAACTGGTAAAGAATCTGCCTGCAATGTGGGAGACCTGGGTTCAATTCCTGGGTTGGGAAGGTACCCTGGAGAAGGGAAAGGCTACCCACTCCAGTATTCTGGGCTGGAGAATTCCATGGACTGTACAGTCCGTGAAGTCTCAACGAGTCAGAAAGGTCTGGGCGATTTTCACTGTCACTGTTCATGGACCATAATTTTGTTGATGTATATAGTCCTTAAAATCACCACCCTTTTTATTTTTATAACTGTGCTTAATTAGAGCTACATCTTTATTTGTCATCCTCTGGGCTCAGTTACAGAAGTGTCACACACCAGAAAAACAAGTACAGAGTGTGGCTCACTTCAACAGCTGGTGTGTAAAATATCCAAATTTATAATGAGGATGACTTCTTTATTGAGATGTAACTCACATGTATAATACTCACTCTTTTAAAATGTACATTTCAGCAATTTTTAGTCTATTCGCAAAGTGTACAGCTCTGACTTCTAATTCCAGAATGTTTTTAACCACTCCTGAAGACACTCTGTACCCGATAGCAGTCACTCCCCACTCCCTGCTCCTGCCAGGCCCTGGGAACCACTAGACTACTTTCTGTCTGTATACATTTGCCTATTCTGAGTATATCATATAAAAGGAATCATGTAATATTTCTCCTTTTGGGTAGGAATTTTTTCACTTAGTATGATATTTTCAAAATGTATCTTTGTTGTAACGTGAATCAATATTTCGATCTTTTTATGGTTCAAGAATATTACACTGTGTGCTGCTAAGTCGCTTCAGTCGTGTCCGACTCTGTGCGACCCCATAGACAGAAGCTCACCAGGCTCCCCTGTCCCTGGGATTCTCCAGGCAAGAACACTGGAGTGGGTTGCCATTTCCTTCTCCAATGCATGAAAGTGAAAAGTCAAAGTGAAGTCGCTCAGTCGTGTCCAACTCTTAGCGACCCCACGGACTGGAGCCTACCAGGCTTCTCCGTCCATGGGATTTTCCAGGCAAAAGTACTGGGGTGGGGTGCCATTGCCTTCCCCGTGTACATATAGCTATTTTGCTATGTACTTACTTACACTGTGTACTTTGCTTACACTGTGTACATATAGCTATTACTTACACTATGTACTTTGCTTACACTGTGTACATATAGCTATTTTGCTTAAACATCAACCAGTTAATGAACATTGGGTGGTTTCCACTTTTTTGGCTATTATGAACATGTTTTGACTGCTATGGACAATCACATACACGGTCTTATATGGACATCTGTTTTCAGCTTTCTTGGACATATACATAGGAGCAGAAATACTAGGTCATATGATGACGCTATGTTTAACCTTTCATAGAAACTGCAAAGCTATTTTCCAACGTAGCTGTAACATTTTTTATTCCCAAGAGTTTCAGTTTCTCCATACCCTCACCAAAATTTGTTTATTGTCTGTCTTACAGCCATTCTGATGTGAATGAAGTAGTAAAGTCAATGAGTTTTAAAGATATTCACACTAAACAAATCTTTCAGCATAGAATTTCTTTAAATGATGAGTTCTGTTCTTTTAAGTTATGTCAATCTATTATAAAAGTTAGCTTCAGCAAAACTGTAAAGGTTTCTTGACTGTGTGAAAGTGATCACTAGCTAAACATCATGCATTTTCAAGGCTGGGTGAAGCCCCCCTAGGTCTCTGAGCATGGGTCCCCGGGCCCCCTAGCTGCTCTCCCTGTTGGAGAAGTCAGGACAAAACACTGGATTCTAAGCAGAAGGTTCATTGGTGGATTCAATCAACAAACAATCATGAAAACATAATATATTTATTCGATATATATAAAAAATAATATGGGGAATTCCCTGGTGGTCCTGTGGTTAGGATTCTGTGCTTTTACTGCCAAGGGCCAAGATTCAATCCCTAGTCGGGGAACTGAGATCACATGAGCTGCCCTGTGTGGCCAAAAAAAAAGAAAAGAAAAAGGAAAAAGGAGAGAGACTGTCAGAGCTTTGGAGAGGGAAATCAAGATGGCAGAATAGGAGAAGGCTGAGCTCACTTCCTTCCCCAAAATTTCATCACTCAGTTGTATCTGACTCCTACAGATCCTACAGACTGTAGCCTGCCCGGCTCCTCTGTCTATGGAATTCTCCAGGCAAAATATTGGAGTGGGTTGCCATTTCCTTCTCCAGGGGCTCTTCCCTACCCAGGGCTCAAACCCAGGTCTCCTGCATTGCAGGCAGATTCTTTACCAACTGAGCCACTGGGGAAGCCCTACCTCCCTAACGAACACATCAAAAATACTTCTACCTGTGGAGCAGCTCTTGCTGTCAACAAACTGAAAACTGACACTAAAGATCTTCTACAATCAAGCCTGTAAAGAATGATCCACATGGGCTCGGACAGAATAGGAGAAGTGATTGGGTCTGGACCCACAACTCCAGCAGGAGACACTGTGGAGGGGAATATCAAGGGCTTGCAGATCCTCCCTGGGGATTAAGGGTCCAAGCCATATATTGGGCAACCCAGACTTGGGGTCTGACACCAGAAAGATGAGTCCCCTTAGCTAGTTTGAAAACCAATGGAACTTACCAGAGGGCTATAAAGAACTTAGACTCTACTCCCAAAGACTGCACATATACCCTTACTTGCTCCTGGAAACAGGTGGAGAAAATAAACTGAAAACAGACTGGGGCTTTAGACAATTTCCAGTAACCACCTCAGCATGTATCCTAGCATACAGTAGGCACCTGCACTAGACCCTCTTATTCCAATGAGCTCTGCACTAGGGTAAAGGAATGTACACTCTTAAGGAAATTAGCTGCCTCAAACCTGGTATTGCATCTGAATGGACATTGCAGGTCAAGAGGCATCAGGTTAAAAGCTGCCTGGGGCAGTGACTGAGTTGTCAGGACCATCCCGAGTCGTCAGGACCATCCCAGTATGCCCCAGCCCATGCCAGCAACCTGCTGCAGTCCTTCTTGCTCTGGTACTGCTCTCCATGAGTGCAGAGATGCCATTGCTGGAGGAAGAGTCCACACTTAGAAAGAAGGAAACCAGACCAGCCCTGGGTCTCTGCACTTCTGTTTCAGTAACTTGGGCATCAACTTCAATGTCCAGTAAGGCAGCAATGGCCACTAACACAGAAGCAGCCCAGGCTCACACCTTAAAATTTTAAATGATGATACCCTGAATGCTCCTCTTAATTGAAGTGATGTAGTAACTAAGAAAAATTTCAAGTATGTGAGGGAAAAACTAAAATGGTAGAAGACTGATACTATTATAGTAGCAACGTACTTATTTGGCATCACTAGAGAATGATAGGATTTCTTCAGTGGAATTGTTGGACATATTACCTTTTAAATTTCTAATATTATTTTTTTAATGAAACTCTTACAATTAGGTGCCTTCCCAATGGCACCCCACTCCAGTACTCTTGCCTGGAAAATCCCATGGACAGAGGAGCCTGGTAGGCTGCAGTCCATGGGGTCGCAAAGAGTCGGACATGACTGAGCGACTTCACTTTCACTTTCCACTTTTATGCATTGAAGAAGGAAATGGCAACCCACTCCAGTGTTCTTGCCTGGAGAATCCCAGGGACGAGGGAGCCTGGTTGGCTGCCGTCTATGGGGTCGCACAGAGTCGGACACAACTGAAGTGACTTAACAACAGCAGTTGCAGTAGAAACTCCTAAGATGTAACCATTCTTTGTAGCTCAGGGAATGTGCTATGAACATCTTTCATAACATTCTGTTTAGATCCAATTAAACAATTATGGATTTCTCACATGAGATATATAGAGTCATTTGCCATTGCAGTAAATTCCCATGTATTTTGAGATATTGTGAATATTTTTTTCTCATTTTTTTACTCTTTTTTTGCTAATAGGTTACATTTCTTGATACTGTCAGTGAGAATTCTTCTGAATACTTTCTATTAATTCTCATCTTCTTGGTGATTCTTAAGCTAGAAAATATTAATCTTTTTCAGAGCATCTCTAAATTGTCCAAATGTATACATAAAATTATATTTATATACATACATGCATATCCTGAGGAGAATTTTTTTTAAATTTTATCAGAAACAAATAAAAGAATTTATGTTGCCAAAAGATAATAAATCTCTGTCCTAGATAAAATGTAGTACCACCGCTTGTTAAAACTGATAACTGGTAAATGCTAGATATATATGTTGTATGCAGGTCAGGAAGCAACAGTTACAACTGGACATGGAAAAACAGACTGGTTCCAAATAGGAAAAGGAGTACGTCAAGGCTGTATATTGTCACCCTGCTTATTTAACTTCTATGCAGAGTACATCATGAGAAACGCTGGACTGGAAGAAGCACAAGCTGGAATCAAGATAGCTGGGAGAAATATCAATAACCTCAGATATGCAGAAGACACCACCCTTATGGCAGAAAGTGAAGAGGAACTAAAAAGCCTCTTGATGAAAGTGAAAGAGGAGAGTGAAAAAGTTGGCCTAAAGCTCAACATTCAGAAAACGAAGATCATGGTATCTGGTCCCATCACTTCATGGGAAATAGATGGGGAAATAGTTGAAACAGTGTCAGACTTTATTTTGGGGGGGCTCCAAAATCACTGCAGATGGTGACCACAGCCATGAAATTAAAAGACGCTTACTCCTTGGAAGGAAAGTTATGACCAACCTAGATAGCATATTCAAAAGCAGAGACATTACTTTGCCAACAAAGATCGGCTAGTCAAGGCTATGGTTTTTCCTGTGGTCATGTATGAATGTGAGAGCTGGACTGTGAAGAAGGCTAAGCGCCAAAGAATTGATGCTTTTGAACTGTGGTGTTGGAGAAGACTCTTGAGAGTCTCTTGGACTGCAAAGAGATCCAACCAGTCCCTTCTGAAGGAGATCAGCCCTGGGATTTCTTTGGAAGGAATGATGCTAAAGCTGAAACTCCAGTACTTTGGCCACCTCATGCGAAGAGTTGACTCACTGGAAAAGACTCTGATGCTGGGAGGGATTATGGGCAGGAGGAGAAGGGGATGACAGAGGATGAGATGGCTGGATGGCATCACTGACTCGATGGACATGAGTCTGAGTGAACTCTGGGAGTTGGTGATGGACAGGGAGGCCTGGTGTGCTTCGATTCATGGGGTCGTAAAGAGTTGGACACGACTGAGCGACTGAACTGAACTGAACTGAATGCAACTATTTATTCCTTGTCAATATTATTGAACCATACTTCTTTATTTTGAAGACTACCTGTAGCATACATATTTGGTAGATCCATTTCCTCCACATCACCCCAGTTTTGACAGTGATTTAATTTAAGTGTAACAGCAGGCTCTGCTGTTTCAAAAACTAATCCCAAAGCTCTTCAGGTCTTACATTACTGAAGTCGCTCAGTTGTGTTTGACTCTTTGCAACCCCATGGACCACAGCCTGCCATGCTCCACTGTCTGTGGGATTTTCCAGGCAAGAGTGGAGTGGGTTGCCATTTCCTTCTCCAGGGGAATCTTCCCGAACCAAGGGTCAAACCCGGGTCTCCTGCATTACAGGCAGACGCTTTACCCTCTGAGCCACCAGGGAAGCCCCAGGTCTTACATTGCCGTTAAGTTGCTCCAGTCATGTCTTGTGCGACCCCATAGACAGCAGCCCACCAGGCTCCCGCGTCCCTGGGATTCTCCAGGCAAGAACACTGGAGTAGGTTGCCATTTCCTTCTCCAATGCAGGAAGGTGGAAAGTGAAAGTGAAGTCGCTCAGTTGTGTCTGGCTCTGTGAGACCCCATGGATTGCCGCCTACCAGGTTCCTCCGTCCATGGGATTTTCCAGGCAAGAGTACTGGAGTGGGGTGCCATTGCCTTCTCCATAGATCCATCTGCTGCTGCTGCTAAGTCACATCAGTTGTGTCCAACTCTGTGTGACCCCATAGACGGCAGCCCACCAGGCTCCCCCGTCCCTGGGATTCTCCAGGCAAGAACACTGGAGTGGGTTGCCATTTCCTTCTCCAATGCATGAAAGTGAAAAGTGAAAGTGAAGTTGCTCAGTCGTGTCCGACTCTAGCAACCCCATGAACTGCAGCCCACCAGGCTCCTCCACCCATGGGATTTTCCAGGCAAGAGTACTGGAGTGGGGTGCCATTGCCTTCTCCATATATCCATCTAGCTCCCTTTTATTGTTTTACCTCTTTTTTAAATGAATCCTTCCAAAATTTATTTTCAAATTTGTTATTTTAAGTGCAATAAAAGCTATTTAACTCTATTCATATACTTATGTGCATAAAACAGGCTAACTTTATTTTATTTACAGAATCCTCAGTTGGAAACTAGTTATCTAGGTGTGGCTTATTCTTAAACCATAGTTTCCTTCCCTAAATCTGATAGAAAATATATTCTTTCATAGTTTCCATGAAACTTCTATCAACAGGTCAAATTGGGATTCTATTCTTTGACTTTAGGAAAATCAAATGTCCAAGACTAGGATATTAGTTACATAAATTATGATCCATTCATGTGATGGAATATTATACTGCTATAGAAATTAACTAAAAAGCATTTTAATGGCATAAGGGAATTAAAACAAGATTACAAGAAAACCTAACTGTTAAAAGGATTAGGAAGAAACATAATAAACATATCTGCCTCTGGATTTTCAGATTATGTATGATAATGGTAAGAAATTTGGATTTTATCCTGAGGGGGAAAAATATTTTTTAAGAAGGTACTCTCACCTCTTGATTATGATTAAAACAACACACTGGTTGACATATAGGTAATTATTAAGGCCAAGAAAGTCATTTGGAATCTACTGCTATTAAGCAGATATAAGCTTTAAGAGATTCAAACCAGAGTGATGGGGTGGGGTAATGAGAAGTAATAGCATTTATGATATAATTTAAAGCTAATTATGACCAGGACCTAGCTGTTTAAAGAACTGGGTAGATACTAGTGCTTTTTACTAGTAGGAGAAATATTTGAGGATGAATACATTTGGGGCAGAGATGGGAGTGGTGAATATTAATTACTTAATTTTCACAATATTAAATTTGAGATAGCTATCAGATAGCTAAGCCAAAGTTTAAGGTAAATTGAATCTAAGAATCTGCAGTTTGGTGGAGAGACCAGGGCTGCAATTACACATTTGGGAATTAGCAGGATACTGCATAAGCTTGCCAAGGAAGAATATGCTGATAGATTAAAGAACATTACAAGGGCTAAGCTCAAAATTTTTTAACATATAGAAGAAGAACTGGCTACTAAGAAGTATCAAGAAATGTGAAAGTTCTGAGATTATGCCCTTCTTGCAAGCTAACCAATTAGCTTGCTAAAGTTTCATGAATGTTAGCAGAAGATAGGCTCTTAGGTCAGAAGCAAACAATTATATTGCTTCCAGCAGAGCAGGTAAAATCAGCATCAGCATGTTTATATCATGTTTATGTCCCAGGTTCCATGATAGGTCACGCAGCAGGGGCCAGTAGATGCTGTACATACATGCAGCTCCTTTGTACCCTAACTGGGACTGTGAACTTAGGAAACTTCACTCTTTCTAATAGACAGTTAACCTTTTCCACTTTTCCCCCAGGGGGAGACATTATTTTATTATACTAGGCAGTGAACAAATCTACTTTGGTACTGGGGAAGGACACCATGTATATCCTACAAGGCTATGTGTTACACAAAATCCTTGAAAAGATAGTATGGGCCAAAGACAGACAGTGCCTCTGCTTTCAAGATGTGCATAAAATAGCAAAAAATTCATGGAGAATGTTTCCCAACTAGAAATAAATAATAAAAGTATATTAGAAGAAGTGGGTAAATTAGTAGTAAGTACTATTGAATGTGGTGATGGTGGTAGTTTAGTGGCCCAGTCGAGTCCAACTCTTGTGACCCCATGGACTGTAGCCTGCCAGGCTCCTCTGTCCATGAGATTTTCCAGGCAAGAATACTAGAGTGGGTTGCCATTCCCTTCTCCAGGGGATCTTCCCAACCGAGGAATTGAACCCCAGTCTCCTGCCTTGCAGGCAGACTCCTGCACTGCAGGTGGGCTTTTTACTAACTGAGCTATGAGGGACATCACTATTGAATGTAGGGAAAGAAAAGCCTATAAAATTAAGAGTTTGAAGATAAAAGGAGAAGTCAACCATGTCAACTGTGGCTATGATGACCTTAGATTTATTTCAGTGATGGGTTTGAAAGCTTGGTTAAAGAGAGCTGACGAAAGAACTGAAAATGAGGAAGCAGATACAGTGAGTATGGACAGTGAATATATACAGTGAATATAGGATGTAGTTGGATGCAGACCTTCCCAGTAGCTAAAGAAAGTTTTATGTCATTTTTATATGCCAATGTGCATCATCTAGGTGAGAGGGAGAAATTGATGCCGGAGATAATGGGGGAAATTCCAAGAATAAATGCAGAGAAAAAATAAAAATGGCTAAACTGTAAAGCACTTGATATGCCAGGCTCTGATCGGGTTACGATGCACTTACTAATTACTCTTCATTCACTTTGAGGTTATGGATGAGAAAAGTAAGGCACACAGTAACTTACCAAATGGAGGGTGTACAGAACACTAATGGAGGAGTAACATTCGAGAGGAAGAGAGATATTTTTCTTCTATTTCAATGGCAATGTGGTTATATAGATGTAGGGTGGTTGGTGTATTTGGTTGTAGGAAAGGGGAGTAGTTCTAATCTGGCCGCTTTAATTTTCTCTCTCAATATGAAACAGTGATTGGCCAAGATGGATATAGGGATATATGTTAGAAACTGAAAGAGGATAGGAACAGGTTTGCAGTACTCATTTCAGAGACATGGGAAGGCAGTTAATTTGAGAGGTATAATATTACATGAAAGTATGTAAGTGGCCATTATGATTCATGGCTATAGGCAAAGAATAAGAGAATTAGGGGATGTATAGAGATGCAAAGGTATTGAGGGGAAGACTATGTTGATTCTGATGGACTCAGAATCTAAAGTTGTGTAAGAAAGGGCATGGGGACATGGTGGTGACTGAGGGTGAAATACAGTGGAGTGAATCGACCGGAGGTCCTGAGGTGGTTAAACACAAGTACAGAGACACAGAATTGAAAAGATTGGCGGTCAAGAGGGAGATGTTTGAAATTGAGATTTTTCAAGGTGGTGCAGGTAAAGAGCAAAAAAGATCTTTTCAGGGGACATGCTAAGGAACTACGATGCCAGATTTAGAGGTCACAGATGTAGACAATAAATCACTAGAGTGAAGAAGAGTATGGTGAGCCACATAGTAAAGTAACTAGTAACTGAGATCCAGGTGGGGAAGACAGTTGCCTGGCATTGGTAGATGATAGTAAAAAGGAAAAGGAATATCTGATTTTTTAAAAAATGGATAAAATGCACTTCAAAGAAGCAGGCATTACTGAAGGAGAATTGGTTTAGAAACAGAAATGAGGAAAAAGGAGGATACCTACTCCACGTAACTAAAAATAATTCTGCCTCCTATAAATAGGAGTTTAAATTTACTGAGACACATGTATTTATGCCAATGGAATAAATATGGACTTAGAGAAACTAAAGTCTTATAGCATATCACATTAGACAGCTTTGACGGCACTAAAAAAGAAATGCTTACCTAAATAAAAAATGGCAGTCAAGCAAAACAACATTTGAAATATTTCATTTTAAGTCTTAGGAATGACTGTTTCTGTAAGGAATAAATGATGAAGATGTGAGAGAGAAAATTAATTTGATTGACCAGTGTGCTTCCACACAGGAACAAACCTAATATGAAACTGGCAAAATAACATGGAATGAAATGAGTGCATTCAATTTTATATAACCAATATTTATTTTAAGCTTTTTTGTTTTTAGGTTTATATTTACACTGGAACTAAATATAATGAACAGTCACATAGGTTGGGTAGCATTTAAACAGTAAATCATCTAATTAACTAGTCACTTGAAAGCAAAAAGGGAAATTTGAATCTTTTGTTTAATTGCCACATTTCAAGAACACATTTTAGCTGGCTGCATCTAAAAAGAAATAATAATGTGAGATCATGAAAGCATTTCATAGTAATGAGCAGGCTCTGGTTTCTATTTATTGCATATACAAAGGACACCGACAATAGTTTTGGAAAAATGAGTAAAGCTTGCAGAATAGCTAGTGTAGTGACAGGAACCATGAGTGTGAGACACATCAATTACAACACTATCCCCTGGGAAAAGGCAGACTTTCTTCAAAATAGGAGGAATATGTGCCTTAGAATTATACAATTTTAAATAGTCATCTTTGGACCAAATTCCAGCTCTAGCCACATACATTCATAGAAGGGTAAACATATTGGCTTATCTGTATTATCAACCATCCTAGCCATGCCTGAGACAAGGTCTCCCCTACATATCTTGAGAGAAGATTCCAATGCCCCTTTTGTGTTGAACATTGTTTCTTCCACATCCAGGAGAGTGTCAGCAAAAAAATAAAATATCAATCTCTGAAAAACTTTAAGACCTATAAATATTAGAACAGTTTTTTTTTTTTTTTTTTTCCTTTAGGCACTTAGGTGTGGTAATGAGGATGAGAAAGAATAAATGCTGAGATCAATGAGAGGTTCCATTAATAAAAGGTATCAGATTTGTATTTTTCCCTGTTTTATTTTTCACAGAAGGTTGTTTTCGCTCCATTGGTCAGGCTCACATCACTGGGGGAATTACTTTCTATCCTACCATATACTGGATATAGAAGAGGATGAAATGATATGGAAAATGCTTCTGATACGATAGTAGGTGGTGAATAAATAAGCAACAAGAATACAAGATACTTATACAGCCCACAAACTGAAGGCCTCACAAAGCCCTCTCCTCCCCCTCCCCCACCAGCTCTCTCTCTCTCTTCATCCCCTACCATCTTCCACATTGCTTCCTGGACTCCAGCCACCTTGACTTCCAGTCCGGTTCCTGTCTAGGGCCTCAGCCTGGCTCTGGGCCCTGTCTGGAACTCTCTTTCCCTGGACAGCCACAAGGCTAGCCTCTTCACCTCCTTTGAGTCTTTGTTCTAGTGTTGCGTTCTCAAGGAGACCTACTCTGCTTACACTAGTATTTATCAGCGCAATGCCCCTCCCTGCTCCCTGACACTCTTGACACCCCCATATCTTCTTTTATTTAACCAAAGTATTTATCACCTTTTAACAGTAACAAAATGTACTTCTTTTCTTAATCATCTATCTTCAATCCCCTGGAGTTTAATTTTCAAGAAAGCAGAGATTGGTTTTGGTCCGCTACAACTGAAATTCCTAAAATCATGGTAGTTGCTCAGTTGTGTCTGACTCTTTGCGATACCATGGACTGTATAGTCCATGGAATCCTCCAGACCAGAAAAATGGAGTGGGTAGCCGTTCCCTTCTCCAGGGCATCTTCCCAACTCAGGGATCAAACCCAGGTCTCCCACATTGCAGGTGGATTCTTTACCAGCTGAGCCACGAGGGAAGCCCAGCAATACTGGAGTGGGTAGCCTATCCCTTCTCCAGGGGAGCTTCCTGACCCAGGCATCCAACCGGGGTCTCCTGCATTGCAGGCAGATTCTTTACTATGAAAGAAGCCTAATCAAAATCATGTTGGCACTTAGTAAATATTTGCTGAATGAATGAGTAAACAATTTTATCACTATGTTTACTGCTATGTCAAAAATTTTACAGACATTTTGTCAAGGCTTCAAAAGGATAATGAAAAATTTAAAATTTAATTGTTGAGGTGAGAACATTGTGAAGAAATGCTGTTCTTTTATTTGGCATTTAATTATAGTTTATAAAATATTTGCATAATAAAAAATAAAAGTGAGTGAAAGTTTGGGGAGAGGTTTTCTTCCCATTCACGTAGAACAGGAATATTATAAACAGGATGAAGAAATTAGTTACATACTATGAAATAGTGAAATAGCCCAGGTTACACTACTCAATATTAAATGTACTTACCTTCCTCTGAGCAAATTTTAGTCTGCATCATCCAGAATTTACAGCATAGATAGCTTCAGACATGAGAACACTTTCATTCTCTTAGAAATACATTTGAACTCTAAATTCATACAATGATTTGTTACTGTAAATATGTGTCTAGAAAGAAATTCTACGGAAAGTTTTGCTTGATTTCCAAAAGTACTCCTTTATCTATTTCAGTGTGCAGTATTACCTGGAATGTCTTTTTTTTTTTTTTCCAGTTAATACTAGATGGTGAATAAGTCATAGGCAACTCATTAAAATGATGCTAAGTATTACAGTCTTAGCAGTTAAAGGATAAAGTAACATTTTCTTACTACTAATTCATGGTAATGAGTCTTATAGCATATTGATTATAGGTTATTGTGTGATAAGTAATTTATCAATACACTTCATGAAAGAAAAAGCAATTCAAAGTCTCAACATCATTTCTGATACTCTTTTACTCCTTCTCATTCCATACAATGGCATGCTAACTGTCAAAAACTTTGTGTAGAAAAAGCCTTATTTACTCTAATTTTAAAATGATGGTTAGACTAACAACTGTCCTTTACCAAGTAATAGAACAATAACAAAACATTATTTACTTCACTGTGGATTTCTGAAATGGTTTTTGAAACAAATAAAATGGTTTTATGTTCATGATTTTACCTACTTGCTTATAGGCTTGTCATGAAAAGAAAAGGAATTCAGAATTTTTTTCTAAAGTAGAAAAAGCTTTCTTAAGTAATACTTTAACTGAGCCATTAAGATAGTGTCTTATATAAATGAAAATATTTACTGGAAAATCAGTATGTCACACATAACTCACATTATACTTAAAACAAAAAGGAAAAGTTATATTTAGATAGCAGCCCTCAAACAGTGCCACTTATATAGCAAACATTCAAAAAACATTTGAGAAAGTAAATTTGTTATTTATTTTGCTTGAATGTAGGGTGACAATTTGTTTTTTTGTTTGAGATCAGATTCACTGAGATATAATTTACATTTAACAGCATTCACCTTTTTGAGTGTATAGACCTATAACTTTTGACAAATGTATGCACTCATGTAACTGCCACATGATTGCCAGGAGAAATATCAATAACCTCAGATATGCAGATAACACCACCCTTATGGCAGAAAGTGAAGAGGAACTAAAAAGCCTCTTGATTTTCACTAAAAGTGAAAATGGAGAGTGAAAAAGTTGGCTTAAAGCTCAACATTCAGAAAACGAAGATCATGGCATCTGGTGCCATCACTTCATGGGAAATAGATGGGGAAACAGTGGAAACAGTGTCAGACTTTATTTTGTTGGGCTCCAAAATCACTGCAGATGGTGACTGCAGGCATGAAATTAAAAGACGCTTACTCCTTGGAAGGAAAGTTATGATCAACCTAGATAGCATATTCAAAAGCAGAGATATTACTTTGCCAACAAAGGTCCGTCTAATCAAGGCTATGGTTTTTCCTGTGGTCATGTATGGATGTGAGAGTTGGACTGTGAAGAAGGCTGAGCACCAAAGAATTGATGCCTTTGAACTGTGGTATTGGAGGAGACTCTTGAGAGTCCCTTGGACTGCAAGGAGATCCAACCAGTCCATTCTGAAGGAGATCAGCCCTGGGATTTCTTTGGAAGGAATGATGCTAAAGCTGAAACTCCAGTACTTTGGCCACCTCATGTGAAGAGTTGACTCATTGGAAGAAGACTGTGATGCTGGGAGGGATTGGGGGCAGGAGGAGAAGGGGACGACAGAGGATGAGATGGCTGGATGGCATCACTGACTCGATGGACGTGAGTCTGAGTGAACTCCAGGAGTTGGAGATAGATAGGGAGGCCTGGTGTGCTGCGATTCATGGGGTCGCCCAGTCGGACACGACTGAGCGACTGAACTGAACGGAACTACCACAACCATCAGGAGAGATAAAGTTTAATTTCTGCTAGAAATTCTTTCAGACCTCTTTGTCAATACTTTCTCCCCCAAGCTCCAGCCCAGCCCCAGCAACCACTGATTGGCTCTTCAATATAGTTTTGCCTTTTTGATTCATTTTAAATGTTGAAATTAGGTTTGCTTTCTTGGGTACAAGTCTCACTTGGTCTTGGTCCTGTCACCTAAATATATGTATATATAATACACACACACACACACACACACACACACACATACATTCATGAATGCTACTCTATAGTTTTCTTATACTCTAATTGGTTTTGATATCAAGGTAATACTGGCCTCATAAAACAAGATAAGATTATTACTTTAACTACTATATCTTTGTAGTTAAGAATAGTTAGAATTGTCATACTTTCTTCCTTCAATGTATGATAGAATTTATAAGCGAGAACATCAAGGCCTTATTTACAAACTTCTTAGCTACAAAGTTAAGTCCTTTAATAGATATCAGACTAATCAGATTATCTGTTTGTTCTTCAGTGTGCTTTGGTAGTTTGTGTCTTGTAAGGGACTTATTCATTTCTTCCAACCTGTCAAATTTAAGGACGTAACCCCGGTAGCCTGTTATTGCCCTATTAGTATCTGTAGGTTCTACAGTGGTTTTCCTTACTCATTCCACGTGTTGGTTAGTTGTGTCCTCTTTTTTTTTTCTGATCAGCCTAGCTTGAGCTTTATCATTTTTATTGATCTATCAACCTCCCTCCAGTTTTTTGTTTCATTCTATTGTTTTTATATTTCTGATTAAACATAATTTCCTTCCCTGTTTTTTTTAGGCTTAATTTGCTCTCCTTTTCCGGAGAAGGCAATGGCACCCCACTCCAGTACTCTTGCCTGGAAAATCCCATGGACGGAGGAGCCTAGTGGTCTACAGTCCATGAGGTCGCTAAGAGCCGAACACGACTGAGCGACTTCACTTTTACTTTTCACTTTCATACATTGGAGAAGGAAATGGAAACCCACTCCAGTGTTCTTGCCTGGAGAATCCCAGGGACGGGGGAGACTGGTGGGCTGCAGTCCATGGGGTCGCTAAGAGTCAGACACGACTGAGCGACTTCACTTTCACTTTTCACTTTCATGCATTGGAGAAGGAAATGGCAACCCACTCCAGTGTTCTTGCCTGGAGAATCCCAGGGACTGGGGAGCCTGGTGGGCTGCCGTCTCTGGGGTCGCACAGAGTCAGACACGACTGAAGTGACTTAGCAGCAGCAGCAGTAGCAGCTCTTCTTTTCAACATTTCTTAACATATAAAAACCTAGATAATAAACTTAAGACCTCTTTCCTTGTGTAAGCATTTGATATCTAGATTTTTCTCTAAGGACTACTTGAGTAATATCCCACACATTTGATGTGATGTTTTTATTATTATTCAATTCAAAATATTTTGTGACTTCCTCTGTGACTTCTTTGCCTCATGAATTGTTTAATACAGTGTGTCATCTAATTTCCAGATGTTAGAATATTTTCCAAAAGTCTTTATTGATTTCTGGTTCACTCCTGGTATCAGATCAGATCAGATCAGATCAATCGCTCAGTCGTGTCCGACTCTTTGCGACCCCATGAACTGCAGCACGCCAGGCCTCCCTATCCATCACCAGCTCTCGGAGGTCACTCAGACTCACATTCATCGAGTCAGTGATGCCATCCAGCCATCTCATCCTCTGTCGTCCCCTTCTCCTCCTGCCCCCAATCCCTCCAAGCATCAGAGTCTTCTCCAATGAGTCAACTCTTCGCATGAGGTGGCCAAAATACTGGAGTTTCAGCTTTAGCATCATTCCTTCCAAAGAAATCCCAGGGCTGATGGAGAACATTATATATAATTTAAATTATTTTAAAATTATTACTATTTTATTTATTCTATCAAAATATGGTGAATGTTTTATGAGTACTTGAAGAAAAATGTGTACTCTGCTAGTGTTGGGTACAGCATTCTATAAACATTAATTAGATGAAGTTAGGTGATACCATTTTTCAAATCTTCTGTATCCTTACAGAAGGATTTGTTCATTTGTTGTACTGATTTTTGAGAGAAGAGCATTGAAGTTCCAAAATGAATTGTGCATTTGTCCATTTCTCCTTTTAATTCTATCAGTTTTGCTTCATGTAATTTGAAGTTTTGTTGTAAATGTGTACATATTTAGGATCTCTATGTCTTGTAATTTAACTGCACCCTTTATCATGATGTAATGTCCTTCTTTTGTTCCTGATAGTATTCCTTGATCTATTTCGTCTGATATTAATATTGTCTCTCCAGCTTTCTTTCTATTAGTATTGGTGTAGCATATATTTTTTCATTCTTTTGCTTTTACTCTACCTTTCTCTTTATATTTAAATAGTTTATCCTAGACAGAATAAAGTTGTGTCTTGCTTTTTATCTGCCATAAGTTGAATATGCCACTTTCCCTCCTCTGATTCTTATACTGAAATTGCAAGGTGATTAGATCATGAGGGCTCTTTTCTCATGTGTGGACACGGTGAGAAGACAGCTGTCTATGCATCAAGAAGTAGACTCACCAGAGACCAACGCTGCCAATGCCATGATCTTGAACTCCCAATTTCCAGAACTGGGGGAGAGAAATTTCTGTATTATGTAAGTCACTCAATCTATAGTATTTGTTGTAGCATCCTGAACAGACTGAGACATTGTCCAATCTGACAGTTTCTGCCTTTTAATTAGTGTTAAAAATTAAGCCATTTTTTTTAAAGAGTAAATATGGATATAGTTAACTGAAATCTATCATCTTGCTATTTGTTTTCCATTTGTTCCATCTGTTCTTTGTTCTTTCTTGTCTCTTTCTCATGGCTTAATTTTGATTAATTTATACAATTCATTTTATCTCCATAGTTAGCTTATTATATATACCTCTTTGAGAAAATGTAGTTGTTGCCCAGGGCTTTCAATATACATGATTAATTAATAACAGTGTACTTCAAATATTATGCTGCTTTATTTAGAGTGTAATTCATATAACAGTTTATTGCCAGTGATGTATGAAGTCATCCACTTTACACGTACATATGTATAAACCCTAAGGCATAGCTACTAGTTTTTCTTTACATTCAATTCTTTTCTGGAGCAAATAAAAGTGAGAAAAAGTGTCTTTTATATTTACCTGCACTATATTTATAGTGTTCTTCATTTATACATATTTGTGTGGATCCAGGTCTTTGTCCAGTATCATATTCCTTTTGCCTAAAATCTTGCATTGCTTTTCTAATTTCCTGTGGTGTAGGTCTGCTGATATTCTCTGATTTTTATATCATTCATTTATCCTTTAGTCTCAAAAACTATTTCATTTTGGGAAGGCATTTCTAGCATTCATACTTGACTATTTTTTTACATCATTTATTTTTTCTTTGTAAAATTTCATAGCTGTTGAGGCATGTTGAATATGTTTTCCACTATATTTATAATTTATTACTTATTAATGATAGGTATTTAAAATTCCCTCTCTGGTATTTCCAATGTTTGGGTCATTTCTGAGTCTGATCCTGTTACTTGCTTTGTCTCTTGACAGTGGGTTCTTTTTTCTTATTTGTGTCATATATATATATATATAAAACATTTAAGCCTGGGAATAGGGATGCCTTTTCTGTTAGACCAATAGTATGAGAGGTTGAATCACTTTACTCAGTCTCTGAACTGGTTTGAGTTTTGCTTCAAGGTTATCTTGTACCAGTCTTCGGAGATATGTAGCCAGAGGTTTTTCAAGACAATTGTTCCACTGTCAGCTCTCAGCCTTTCCTTTGTGCTCACACCTCAGTTTCCTTACCTCTTTCTCAGGGACAGATGTCTGTTGCTTGTCGTTTAGTGCATTCTAACCTTGTGACAGCAGTGGTATGAGGGTTCTCCGCTGTCCTGTTCCAGCTTCATTCTGAGGCAGGCTTGTCCCTTAGCCTTGAAATTGGAGGGCTGTCAATAATACTACTCCTAATCAAGTTTTTTTATTCCTTATTTCATAAAAAAGCTTCTATTCTGGGGGCCATAAAAGTAATGCATCAGAATGATTTCCTGTTTTTTGTGGAGAACCGAGTCCTTTCATAGGTCTGATAGTGTTTTGTTTTGTTTTGTTTTATGATTTAAAAAAGGGATCTCTATCTTTGCACTATTTGTGATATTTTCTCCTCACACCTTAACTATTCTATTTTCTAAGATGTCCTTGTATCACAAAGTGTGTGGTCTACGAACTATATACCCTCTGACTCATGTACCTACAGGGGACTGTAGACTGGAGTCTAGAACAGGTCCACAGATTTTTTTCTTTTTTTCTCACAACTCTTTGAAAATATATAATGTTAGCCTAAAGCTGATTTGAGCATTAATTTACTAGCGTGTGAGATGAGTGCAATTGTGCAGTAGTTTGAGCATTCTTTGGCATTGCCTTTCTTTGGGATTGGAATGAAAACTGACCTTTTCCAGTCCTGTGGCCACTGCTGAGTTTTCCAAATTTGCTGGCATATTGAGTGCAGCACTTTCACAAAATCATCTTTCAGGATTTGAAATAGCTCAACTGGAATTCCATCAATGCACTGGCTTTGTTCGTAGTAATGCTTTCTAAGGCCCACTTGACTTCACATTCCAGGATGTCTGTCTCTAGATGAGTGATCACACCATCGTGATTATCTGGGTCATTAAGATCTTTTTTGTACAGTTCTTCTGTGTATTCTTGCCACCTCTTCTTAATATCATCTGCTTCTGTTAGGTCCATACCATTTCTGTCCTTTATCGAGCCCATCTTTGCATGAAATGTTCCCTTGGTATCTCTGATTTTCTTGAAGAGATCTCTAGTCTTTCCCATTCTGTTGCTTTCCTTTATTTCTTTGCATTGATCACTGAAGAAGGCTTTCTTATCTCTTCTTGCTATTCTTTGGAACTCTGCATTCAGATGTTTATATCTTTCCTTTTCTCCTTTGCTTTTCGCTTCTCTTCTTTTCATAGCTATTTGTAAGGCCTCCCCAGACAGCCATTTTGCTTTTTTGCATTTCTTTTCCATGGGGATGATCTTGATCCCTGTATCCTGTACAATGTCATGAACATCATTCCATAGTTCATCAGGCACTCTATCTATCAGATCTAGGGCCTTAAATCTATTTCTCACTTCTACTATATAATCATAAGGGATTTGATTTAGGTCATACCTGAATGGTCTAGTGGTTTTCCCTACTTTCTTCAATTTAAGTCTGAATTTGGCAATAAGGAGTTTATGATCTGAGCTACAGTCATCTCCTGGTCTTGCTTTTGCTGACTGTATAGAGCTTCTCCATCTTTGGCTACAAAGAATATAATCGATCTGATTTTGGTGTTGACCATCTGGTGATGTCCATGTGTAGAGTCTTCTCTTGTGTTGTTGGAAGAGGGTGTTTGCTATGACCAGTGCATTTTCTTGGCAAAACTGTACTAGTTTTTGCCCTGCTTCATTCCGTATTCCAAGGCCAAATTTGCCTGTTACTCCAGGTGTTTCTTGACTTCCTACTTTTGCATTCCAGTCCCCTATAATGAAAAGGACATCTTTTTTGGGTGTTAGTTCTAAAAGGTCTTGTATGTCTTCATAGAACTGTTCAACTTCAGCTTCTTCAGTGTGATATTGAATGGTTTGCCTTGGAGACGAACAGAGATCATTCTGTCATTTTTGAGATTGCATCCAAGTACTGCGTTTCGGACTCTTTTGTTGACCATGATGGCTACTCCATTTCTTCTGAGGGATTCCTGCCTGCAGTAGTAGAACTTCTAGAACTTTCTGATGTTCAAGCTAGTTTTAGAAAAGGCAGAGGAACCAGAGATCAAATTGCCAACATCTGCTGGATCATCAAAAAAGCAAGATAGTTCCAGAAAAACATCTATTTCTGATTTATTGACTATCCCAAAGCCTTTGACTGTGTGGATCACAAGAAACTGGAAAATTCTGAAAGAGATGGGAATGCCAGATTACCTGATCTGCCTCTTGAGAAATATGTATGCAGGTCAGGAAGCAACAGTTACAACTGGACATGGAAAAACAGACTCGTTCCAAACAGGAAAAGGAGTTTGTCAAGGCTGTATATTGTCACCCTGCTTATTTAACTTCTATACAGAGTATATCATGAGAAACGCTGGACTGGAAGAAACACAAGCTGGAATCAAGATTGCCGGGAGAAATATCAATAACCTCAGATACTCAGATGACACCACCCTTATGGCAGAAAGTGAAGAGGAACTAAAACACCTCTTGATGAAAGTGAAAGTGGAGAGTGAAAAAGTTGGCTTAAAGCTCAACATTCAGAAAACGAAGATCATGGCATCCGGTCCCATCACTTCATGGCAAATAGATGGGAAAACAGTGGAAACAGTGGCAGACTTTAGTTTTTGGGGCCCAAAATCATGGCTGATGACTGCAACCATGAAATTAAAAGATGCTTACTCCTTGGAAGGAAAGTTATGATCAACCTAGATAGCATATTCAAAAGCAGACATTACTTTGCCAACAAAGGTCCGTCTACTCAAGGCTATGGTTTTTCCTGTGGTCATGTATGGATGTGAGAGTTGGACTGTGAAGAAGGCTGAGTGTCGAGAATTGATGCTTTTGAACTGTGGTGTTGGAGAAGACTCTTGAGAGTCCCTTGGACTGCAAGGAGATCCAACCAGTCCATTCTGAAGATCAGTCCTGGGATTTCTTTGGAAGGAATGATGCTAAAGCTGAAACTCCAGTATTTTGGCCACCTCATGTGAAGAGTTTACTCACTGGAAGAGGCTGTGATGCTGGGAGGGATTGGTGGCAGGAGGAGAAGGGGATGACAGAGGATGAGATGGCTGGATGGCATCACCTACTCAATGGATGTGAGTCTGAGTGAACTCCTGGAGTTGGTGATAGACAGGGAGGCCTGGCATGCTGTGATTCATGGGGTTGCAAAGAGTTAAGACACGACTGAGCAACTGAACTGAACTGAATAGCTGATTTTGTGCTACAGGAGCAGAGATAAGTATTTTTAAGAGAGGCCATTCGGTGTACAAACTCTAAATATTTGCTATTTGGATCCTTATAGAAAACATTTGTTAACCTTGGTCTTGAAATTGTGAGTATAGAAATTGTAGAAATTATAGACCCCAGGGTCTAGAAAGATAGAGATGGGTATTAAGTGACTGTTAGGAGGTACCTAACCCAGAGGGCAGCACAGAATAAGTCTGCTACACATTCTCCTTATGTTTATTTTGTTTTCAAGTGAAAATTTTCCCATTCATTCACTCATTTGTTTCCTGGCATGGTTCCCACCACCCCAATTACACTACCTGAAAGTTCATTCATATCACTTTTAAAGATGTTGCTTTAAATTTAATAATTCTAGTTATATATGTCATTAAAATATATCTAATAGCTTAAAAATCCTGCCAGTACTTTGCTTGTATAGCTGCTTTTTAAAATTCAGAATCCCGGGTACAATCTGACCAAAATTTCCAGTTTGGAAATAATGTCACAAGTTTTCCCCTATACATGCTGGAAAGGAAGCAGGCAAGCGGAGTTCTGATTCATGCCTAAACCCCTCCTGCCAATTTATTTCAATTTGCTTTTCAGACAACTGGCAGGAATGGCATGCCTATGAATTTTCTTTTAATGAATCAATGTCCAACAAACACATCAACAGATTTAGGTTACAAATAATGATCTCCTTTGACAGGCAGAAGTTAGCACTATTTTTTTTAAAAACTGGATTGGAAATATCTACCGTAATCCCATTTTTTCTTTCATTAGTTAAAAAGAATTCAGGATTTTAGCCAAAGCAGGATTTCAAGTGTAGCTTGTATTTTTACATGCTGTAAAGTTTTACCCTTTGCCCAACAGCATATAAAACTTGCTTCAAATAACAGCCTTTCAGCTGAAGCCTAATTTTTTCTTGATCATTTATAAATATATTTATATACACATATGTGTAAACATACATGTATATATTTATATTTTATATGCATATACTTAATCTATCACTTTAAATTATAGATAGAATTAAAATCATGACTTAAAGCTTTAAATGTAGACAAACCAAAAAAAATTAAGAATTATCTTCTAATTTATATTTAGTTTATATTTTAGATATGAGTTTGTATTACTCTCCCTATATTCTAAAGTTTGGCTCTCCTGAATATCTTAATTTATTGGTGAGTATATCAACTGCCATCTCCCTTCTTTCACATAATTCCTCCAATGGTGGAATAGTGATGATAAGCATTTAAATTTATTCTCTACTTGTAGATTTTACATAGGAATATAATATTATATAATCCCCTCTCATAGAGTGGTCCTATTCTCACTCTAACTCAGAAGAAGAAACTAAAATCAGTGTCAGGATTCAAAAGCCTAAGAGAGGAATTTAGAAGTCAATTTGCAAAATCAAGAATAGCAACATTTAAGGCCAGAGTCAAAAGAAATATATAAGGAAAACACATAATCATGAAACCTTAGAACAAGAGTTAAAATACTAATATTTACAATAATTTAAAAATGGTTTTTTCACTTAACATTGTTTTATTATTATATGTGACAGGGAGAAAATACCCCTCCAGTTAGATTACATCTATGTTATACTTTTCATGAAACATTCCATTGGTATCTCTAATTTTCTTTTTTTCTTTTTTAATTTTATTTTGCTTAAGTTTACAATATTGTATTGCTTTTGCCATTCATCAAAATGAATCCGTCACAAGTATACATGTGTTCCCCATCCTGAACCCTCCTCCCTCCTCCCTCCCCATACCATCCCTCTGGGTCGTCCCAGTGCACCAGCCCCAGGCATCCGTTATCAGGCATCATACCTGGACTGGCGACTCGTTTCAGAAATGATATTATACATATTTCAATGCTATTCTCCAAAATCATCCCACCCTCTCCCTCTCCCAGAGTCCATAAGACTGTTCTATACATCAGTGTCTCTTTTGCTGTCTCATAAACAGGGTTATTGTTACCATCTTTCTAAATTCCATATATATGCGTTAGTATACTGTATTTGTGTTTTTCTTTCTGCCTTACTTCACTCTGTATAATAGGCTCCAGTTCCATCCATCTCATTAGAACTGATTCAAATGTATTCTTTTTAATGGCTGAGTAATACTCCATCGTGTATATGTACCACTGCTTTCTTATCCATTCATCTGCAGATGGACATCTAGGTTGCTTCCAAGTCCTGGCTATTGTAAACAGTGCTGCTATGAACATTGGGGTACACGTGTCTCTTTCAATTCTGGTTTTCTCAGTGTGTATGCCCAGCAGTGGGATTGCTGGATCATAAGGCAGATCTATTCCCAGTTTTTTGAGGAATCTCCATACTGTTCTCCATAGTGGCTGTACCAGTTTGCATTCCCACCAACAGTGCAAGAGGGTTCCCTTTTCTCCACACCCTCTCCAGCATTTATTGCTTGCGGACTTTTGGATCGCAGCCATTCTGACTGGCGTGTAATGGTACCTCATAATGGTTTTGATTTGCATTTCTCTGATAATGAGTGATGTTGAGCATCTTTTCATGTGTTTGTTAGCCATCTGTATGTCTTCTTTGGAGAAATGTCTATTTAGTTCTTTGGCCCATTTTTTGATTGGGTCATTTATTTTTCTGGAATTGAGCTGTAGAAGTTGCTTATATATTTTTGAGATTAGTTGTTTGTCTGTTGCTTCATTTGCTATTATTTTCTCCCATTCTGAAGGCTGTCTTTTCACCTTGCTTATAGTTTCCTTTGTTGTGCAGAAGCTTTTAAGTTTAATTAGGTCCCATTTATTTTTGATTTTATTTCCAATATTCTGGGAGGTGGGTAATAGAGGATCCTGCTGTGATGTATGTCAGAGGGTGTTTTGCCTATGTTTTCCTCTAGGAGTTTTATGGTTTCTGGTCTTACATTTAGATCTTTAATCCACTTTGAGTTTATTTTTGTGTATGGTGTTAGAAAGTGCTCTAGTTTAATTCTTTTATAAGTGTTTGACCAGTTTTCCCAGCACCACTTTTTAAAGAGATTGTCTTTAATTCATTGTATATTCTTGCTTCCTTTGTCAAAGATAAGGTGTCCATAGGTGCATGGTTTATCTCTGGGCTTTCTATTTTGTTCCATTGATCTATATTTCTGTATTTGTGCCAGTACCATACTGTCTTGATGACTGTGGCTTTGTAGTAGAGCCTGAAGTCAGGCAGGTTGATTCCTCCAGTTCCATTCTTCTTTCTCAAGATAGCTTTGGCTATTCGAGGTTTTTTGTATTTCCATACAAATTGAGAAATTACTTGTTCTAGCTCTGTGAAGAATACCGTTGGTAGCTTGATGGGGATTGCATTGAATCTATAAATTGCTTTGGGTAGTATACTCACTTTCACTATATTGATTCTACCAATCCATAAACATAGTATATTTCCCCATCTATTAGTGTCCGCTTTGATTTCTTTCACTAGTGTTTTATAGTTTTCTATATATAGGTCTTTAGTTTCTTTAGGGAGATATATTCCTAAGTATTTTATTCTTTTCATTGCAATGGTAAATGGAATTGTTTCCTTAATTCCTCTTTCTATTTTCTCATTATTAGTGTACAGGAATGCAAGGGATTTCTGTGTGTTGATTTTATATCCTGCAACTTTACTATATTCAATGATTAGTTCTAGTAATTTTCTGGTGGAGTCTTTGGGGTTTTCTACGTAGAGGATCATGTCATCTGCAAACAGTGAGAGTTTTACTTCTTCTTTTCCAATTTGGATTCCTTTTATTTCTTTTTCTGCTCTGATTGCTGTAGCCAAAACTTCCAAAACTATGTTGAACAGTAATGGTGAAAGTGGGCATCCTTGTCTTGTTCCTGACTTTAGAGGAAATGCTTTCAATTTTTCACCATTGAGGATAATGTTTGCTGTGGGTCTGTCATATATAGCTTTTATTCTGTTGAAGTATGTTCCTTCTATTCCTGCTTTCTGGACAGTTTTTATCATAAATGGATGTTGAACTTTGTCAAAGGCTTTCTCTCTAATTTTCTTGAAGAGATTGCTAGTCTTTCCCATTCTGTTATCTTCCTTCTTTGTGCTGATGGTTGCAGAAGGCTTTTTTAATCTCTCTTTGCTATTCTTTGAAACACTGCATTCAAATGTTTATATCTTTCCTTTTCTCCTTTGTTTTTTTGCTTCTCTTCTTTTCACAGCTATTTGTAAGGCCTCCTCATATAACCATTTTGCTTTTTGCATTTCTTTTCCTTGGGGATGGTTTTGATCCCTGTCTCCTGTACAATGTAATGAACCTCAGTTCATAGTCCTTCAGGTACTCTGTCTATCAGATCTAATCCCTTGAATCTACTTTTCACTTCCAAAGTAGGAAATTGGAAATTCCCCCAAAAGGGAATTGATTAGGTCATACCTGAATGGTCTAGTGGTTTTCCCTACTTTCTTCAATTTAAGTCTGAATTTGGCAATAAGGAGTTCACGATCTGAGCCACAGTCAGCTCCCAGTTGTTTTTTTGTTTTTTTGCTGACTGTATAGATCTTCTCCATCTTGGGCTGCAAAGAGTATAATCAATCTGATTTCAGTATTGATCATCTGGTGATGTCCATGTGTGGAGTCTTCTCTTGTGTTGTTGGAAGAGGGTGTTTGCTATGACCAGTGCGTTCTCTTGGCAAAACTCTATTAGTCTTTGCCCTGCTTCATTCTGTACTCTTAGGCCAAATTTGCCTGTTACTTTAGGTGTTTCTTGACTTCCTACTTTTGCATTCCAGTCACCTGTAATGAAAAGGACATCTTTTTTAGACGTTAGTTCTAGAAGGTCTTGTAGGTGTCATAAAACTGTTCAACTTCAGCTCCTTCAGCAGTACTGGTCAGGGCATAGACTTGGAATACTCTGACATTGAATGGTTTGCCTTGGAAATGCACAGAGATCATTCTGTTGTTTTTGAGATTGCATCCAAGTACTGCATTTCAGACTCTTCTGTTGTCTGTGATGGCTACTCCATTTGTTCTAAGGGATTCTTGCCCACATTAGTAGACATCATGGTCTTCTGAGTTAAACTTGCCCATTCCTGTCCATTTTAGTTCAATGATTCCTAAAATGTCAACATTCACCCTTGCCATCACATATTTGACCACTTCAAATTTGCCTTGATTCATGGACCTAACATTCCAGGTTCCTATGCAATATTGTTCTTGTGATCAGTGACCAGTGCAAATAAATAGAGGAAAACAATAGAATGGGAAAGACTAGCTGCTGCTGCTGCTGTTGCTGCTGCTGCTGCTGAGTCATTTCAGTTGTGTCCGACTCTGTGTGACCCCATAGATGGCAACCCACCAGGCTCCCCCTCCCTGGGATTCTCCAGGCAAGAAGACTGGAGTGGGTTGCCATTGCCTTCTCTGGGAAAGACTAGAGATATCTTCAAAAAATTAGAGATATCAAGGCAACATTTCATGCAAAGATGGGCACAATAAAGGACAGAAATGGTATAAATCTAACAGAAGCTTAAGATATTAAGAAGAAGTGGCAAGAATACACAGAAGAACTGCACAAAAAGGATCTTCATGACCCAGACAATCACAATGGTATGATCACTCAAAAGAGCCAGACATCCTGGAATCTGAAGTCAAGTGGGCCTTAGGAAGCATCACTACAAACAAAGCTAGTGGAGGTGATGGAATTCCGGTTGAGCTATTTCAAATCCTAAAAGATGATGCTGTAAAAGTGCTACGCTCAATATGCCAGCAAATTTGGAACACTCAGCAGTGGCCACAGGACTGGAAAAGACCAGCATTCATTCCAGTCTCAAGGAAAGACAATGCCAAAGAATGCTAAAATACCTCACAATTGCACTCATCTCACATGCTAGTAAAGTAATGCTCAAAATTCTCCAGGCCAGCCTTCAAAAATATGTGGACTGTAAACCTCCAAATGTTCAAGCAGGATTTAGAAAACCCAGAGGAACCAGAGATCAAATTGCCAACATCTGCTGGTTCATCGAAAAAGAGAGTTCCAAAAAACATCTATTTCTCCTTTATTAACTATGCCAAAGCCTTTGACTGTGTGGATCACAATAAACTGTGGAAAATTCTGAAAGAGATGGGAATATCAGATCACCTGACCTGACTCTTGAGAAATCCGTATGCAGGTCAGGAAGCAACAGTTACAACTGGACATGGAACAACAGACTGTTTCCAAATAGGGAAGGGAGTACATCAAATTTGTATATTATCAACCTGCTTATTTAATTTATATGCAGAGTACATCAAGAGAAACACTGGGCTGAATGAAGCACAAGCTGGAATCAAGATTGCTGGGAGAAATATCAATAATTTCAGATACGCAGATGACATCACCCTTATGGCAGAAAGTGAAGAAGGACTAAAGAGCTTCTTGATGAAAGTGAAAGAGGAGAGTGAAAAAGTTGACTTAAAGCTCAACATTCAGAAAGCGAAGATCAGCATCCGGTCCCATCACTTCATGGTAAATAGATGGGGAAACAGTGGAAATAGTGACAAATTTTATTTTTTGATAGTCCATGATCACTGCAGATGGTGACTGTAGCCATGAAATTAAAAGACGCTTACTCCTTAGGAGCAAAAGCAGCAGCACTCCTTGGAAGAAAAGGTATACCAACCTAGACAGCATATTAAAAAGAAGAGACATTACCTTGCCAACAAAGTTCTGTCTAGTCAAAGCTATGGTTTTACCAGTGGTCATGTATGGATGTGAGAGTTGGATTATTAGAAAGCTGAGCGCTGAAGAATTGATGCTTTTGAACTGTGGTGTTGGAGAAGACCCTTGACAGTCCCTTGGACTGCAAGGAAATCCGACCAGTCCATCCTATCAGAAATCAGTCCTGAATATTCATTGGAAGGACTGATGCTGAAGCTGAAATTCCAATACTTTGGCCACCTGATGCGAAGAACTGACTCATTTGAAAAGACCCTGATGCTGGGAAAAATTGAAGGAGGGAGGTGAAGGGGTCACAGAGGATGAGATGGTTGGATGGTATCACCGACTCAATACACATGGGTTTGGGTGGACTCTGGGAGTTGGTGATGGACAGGGAGGCCTGGTGTGCTGCAGTCCATGGGGTCACAAAAAGTCAGACACAACTGAACGACTGAACTGAACTGATGCTCTACTTTCTGAAAACTGTGAATATGTTACCTTATGTGGCAAAAGGGACTTTATATATGTAATTTAAGGAACTTGAGATGCAAGATGTTCCTGGATTATCATATTGTGTCCAATTTAATCATTCAGTTCAGTTCATTTCAGTCACTCAGTTGTGTCCGACTCTTTGCGACACCATGAATCGCGGCAAGCCAGGCCTCCCTGTCCATCACCAACTCCCAGAGTTCACTCAGACTCATACCCATCGAGTCAGTGATGCCATCCAGCCATCTCATCCTCTGTCGTCCCCTTCTCCTCCTGCCCCCAATCCCTCCCAATCATCCTGATACCAAAACCAAAGACATAACCCAAAAATAAAATTATTGGCAATATCACTGATGAATATAGATGAGGAATATAAATTCCTCAGCAAAATACTAGCAAATTGACTCCAATAATACATTAAAAAGATCATACTCCATGATCAAGTGGCATTTGTCCCAGGGATGTAAGGGTCTTTCAATATCTGTGAACCATGTGATACACTATACCAACAAATAAGAAGAAAAGCCATATGATCATCTCAATAGATGCAGAAAAGACTTTTGACAAAATTCAACACCCAATTTATGATAAAAAGCTTTCAGAAAGTGGGCATAGAGGGAACATGTTGTTAAGTTGCTAAGTCATGTCTGACTCTTCACAGCCCCATGGACTATAGTCAGCCAGGCTCCTCTGTCCATGAGATTTCCCAGGCAAGAATACTGGAGTGGGTTTTTATTTTCCCCTCCAGGGGATCTTTCCAACCCAGGCATTGAACCCATGTTTCTTGTGTCTCTTGCATTGGCAGGCAGATTCTTTACCACTGAGTCACTTGGGAAGCTATATATGACAAATCCATAACTAATATCATACTCAACGGTGAAAAGGTGAAAGTTTTTCCTCTAAGATCAGGAACAAAGCAAGGATGTACACTCTTGCCACTTTCATAGTTTTGGAAGTCCTAGCTATAGCAATCAGAGAAGAAAAACTGTCACAGTTTGCAGATGACATGATAATATACACAGAAAATCCTATAGATGCTACTAGAAAGCTACTAGAGTTCGCCAGTGAATCTGGTGAAGTTTATACACAGAAATCTCTTGCATGTCTATAAATTAACAATGAAATATCAGAAATTAAGGAAGCAATATCATTTACTATCACATCAAAAAGAATGAAATACCTAGGAATAAACTTACCTAAGGAGGCAAAAGACCTGTACTCTAAAAACTATAAGATGCTGATGAAAGAAACTGAAGATAACACAAACAGATAGTTATACTGTAATCTTGGACTGGAAGAATAAATATTGTTAAAAGAACTATACTACCCAAAGCAATCTACAGGTTCAATGCAACCCCTATAAAATTACCAATGACATTTTACACAGAACTAGAATAGAGAATTTTATTTTTTATTTATTTATTTTTTAAATTTTATTTATTTTTTTTAATTTAACTTGACAATATTGTATTGGTTTTGCCATATATCAAAATGAATCTGCCACAGGTATACATGTGTTCCCCATCCTGAACCCTCTTCCCTCCTCCCTCCCCATACCATTCCTCTGGGTTGTCCCAGTGCACCAGCCCCAAGCATCCAGTATTGTGTATCGAACCTGGACTGGTGACTGGTTTCATATATGATATTATACATATTTCAATGCCATTCTCCCAAATAGTCCCACCCTCTCCCTCTCCCAGAGTCCAAAAGACTGTTCTATATATTAGTGTCTCTTTTGCTGTCTCGTATACAGGGTTATTGTTACCATCTTTCTAAATTCCATATATATGCGTTAGTATACTGTATTGGTGTTTTTCTTTCTGGCTTACTTCACTCTGTATAATAGGCTCCAGTTTCATCCAACTCATTAGAACTGATTCAAATGTATTCTTTTTAATGGCTGAGTAATACTCCGCCGTTGTGTATATGTACCACAGCTTTCTTATCCATCTGCTGATGGATATCTAGGTTGCTTCCATGTCCTGGCTATTATAAACAGTGCTAAAAATTTGTGCAAAAGTAATCTTTTTAATTTCTTTTAAAATACATTTAGGCCATTCAGGTCTTAGTCTCATCTCATGTTTGCTTCCCCTAACTTTGTAAATGTATTATCCCTTAAGGAACATGGGTTAAAGACTTTTCAACCCTCTGTATTCTTCATTCTCTCATTTGCTCTGATTTCTCAGACTAGATACCGACCGTCTCTTAAATTAATTGAAGTTTCTCTGCTTTCTTATCCAAAAAAAGGAATGTTATGACCAACCTAGACAGCATATTAAAAAGCAGAGACATTACTTTGTCAACAAAGGTCCATCTAGTCGAGGCTATAGATTTTCCAATAGTCATGTATGGATGTGACAGTTGGACTATAAAGAAAGCTGAGAGCCAAAGAATTGATAATTTTTAACCGTGGTGTTGAAGAAGACTCTTGAGAGTCCCTTGGATTGCAAGGAGATTCAACCAGTCCATCCTAAAGGAGATCAGTCCTGGGTGTTCATTGGAAGGACTGATGCTGAAGCTGAAACTCCAAAACATTGGCCACTTGATATGAAGAGCTGACTCACTGGAAAAGACCCTGATGCTGGGAAAGATTGAGGGCAGGAGGAGAAGGGATGACAGAGGATGAGATGGTTGGATGGCATCACCAACTCAATGGACATGAATTTGGGTGAACTCCAGGAGTTGGTGATAGACAGGGAGGCCTGACATGCTGCAGTTCATGGGGTCACAAAGAGTCGGATACGACTAAGTGACTGAACTAAACTGAACTGAAACTCAAATCCTAACTCAGCTTCTCTCTAGACAAATTAGTTTGGTCAAGGTAGTAAGTCTGTCTAAGCTCAGACTCCTCCTTTATAGAATATTCCTAATAATGGCATCTACTTCATAGATGGACAGGGAGGCCTGGTGTGCGTGGTTCATGGGGTCGCTTAAGAGTCAGACACAACTGAGCAACTGAACTGAACTGATAGTACATGACTACTGATGTTATGATTATGATCATTAAAAGTAAATATGATCATTTATTATTAAATTCACTTATGATTAACTGATTTAATACCAGAAAGAGCTTAGCAGAGTGTCATGCATATGGTAATTGCATAATAAATGGTAGTTGCCGTTATAATCATTGTTCTTGTCACCATAATAATCATCATCATTACTCTGTCCATGGAATTTTCCAGGCAAGAATACTGGAGTGGGTTGCCATTTCCTTTTCCAGGGGATCTTCCTAACCCAGAGATTGAACCTGCATCTCTTGCTTTTCCTGCACTGGCAAGTGGATTCTTTACCATTGCACCATCTGAGAAGCCCCATCATTGTGGAGGAAGGTCTATTATTGACTAGGCAGAAGTTGAGACTGGTTTTGTAAGAGTACGTGGGTTCCTATTCTAATCTGACCAGTCTAGATAAAAGGCTAAAATGAAAATTTAGAGTGGCTATAATGTTACTTTCCTATTTCAAAATCTCTCTTCTCTGGGACCAGCATGGATAGCATGTGAGGCTGAGGCAACAGTGGTAGAAAACTTTACTTTTGGATGAGGGTGTCTTTCCCTTCATGGTTGAGGCAGTCAGAAATGTGCTGAAGTATTCTGATTCAATCTCATTTCCCATACTTTTCCCCTGCCCATTCCCTCCTAGTAAGAAGCAATCACAGCCAAATGCCAGTTCTCTGCCTAACTTGGTAGTCTACATCAACTGTGTTAGTATGGAGTGTAGGGGTATGGAAGTGAACATCACCAAGGCTTCCCCAGCTAATATGAACATAGCCAATTGGAGGTTCACCTCTAGCCTTTGCCCCTGTGAGTTAGTGATGACCATGTGGCACTGGGGTAGGGTGGGGATAGGAGGATGTTGGAATCTCTTGTAGTTACTTCCCCTGAAAGGCATAACTTCATAGGTAGTGACTGTCCCCCCCATTCTTAGATATATCATGTCTGTATTTACCTTGCAGAAATTGCTCAAAGTTTCTGGGCATGTGTATCTTATTCTCCTAATTTCCACTTGAGAAAGCTTTCCCCATTCTTATATTCTATTTTCTATTTCACTAGTCAACTGAGAGGGAGGGCCTTAGACATGGATGCTCATATTAATGCTACAGAAAACCAGCTATTACTCTTGAAATAACTTTTCTTTGGCAAGCTCATTTTATATTCAATAAAAGATTTATTGTTTAAAAATCATAATAAGTCAAAAATTTTTCTAACGGTTCCTTTCACATTATGACAAAGCTGTAAATGCGAATCTTTCCCCATTTTTTAAAAGTTCTCAAGTCTTATTTCTGCTGCTTTAGAATCTATGTAAGGTCCAGTAATTTCTAAAAATACTTTGCTCTATTAACCTAAAATGATCTAGCATTACTCTATTACAATAGCAATGAAAACTAAGCCAGGTTTTTATATCTATTGAATTTTTTGTATTTTCAACTACAGCTCAATTCTGCTGTAAAGCTGTTCATCACATTAAATAGGTAGTTACATAGAAGGAGAAAAGATGTCCCTCGATAATACGAAGCAATCTAAAAGGCATAAAAGGTACTTTTAAGGAGATCTCCTTCCAATTGAGGTTAAACAGATGTTGAATGGGCTTTCTGTTTTAAACACTCTCAGTATATTGTGTTCAACTTTTCCTCTATCTATCTAAGAATGAAACAATCAGACTTTAAAATTTTCCTTTTTGGATCGTTGGAGATAATTGTTTTGTGATGTGGAATTTTTATTTTAGATCATACATTGGTTTATAAGATTCAATCAGTTTTTTACATCTCTTAGTTTGCTTTTTATGAATTTCCACTTAAAGCTAAAAGACTCTGAAATGAGCTTTATTGCCAATTCCTTGTTAGAATCAATTATGTTTAGAATATCTATAACAACACTACAAAACCATTTACAATTGCAAATACAAAGAAAACAAAAGCTTATAGAAGGGTTGGGTTGGGTCCTATTTGTGGTTCTAACGATAGGCAGGGGAAATCTCTAATATTTACTTAAAAAAATTAGAAAAAGTTACGCACCCAGTTCTCCTGAAAAGATCGGGCTTGTGTATAGGAACAGTCCCTGGTGGCTCAGATGGTAAAACCATCTGCCTGCAATTTGGGAGATGCAGGAGACCCGGGTTCAATCCCTGGGTCAGGAAGATCCTCTGGAGAAGGAAATGGCAACCCAGTCCAGTACGCTTGCCTGGAAAATTCTATGGATGGAGGAGCCTGGTGGGCTACAGTCCATGGGGTCCCAAAGAGTTGGACACAACTGAGCAACTTCACTTTCACTTTCAAGCATGCAACCAAGAATTAGGATTTAAGGCTTCCTGAGAGGAATTATCTCTCATACTACAAAAAATATCTCTTCTATTGACCTGCAGAGGAATATTTAAAGCCCTTGCATTAGCTATTCACTTATTTGACCTATGGGCAGATCTTTCTGTCCCTCTTTCCCTACCTTCCCATCTGTTCCCCTGTAGGTGGATACAATCTGGAAGAGCAAACAGTGTTTAGCAAAGTCATTAGACATACGGAATAAACACATATTGAATGATTGTTTTGTTTTTTTGTTGCTCTTTTAAAATACTCATGGGAAAGGTAAGATGTTAACTTAACATCTGTCAGGCTGGTTGCCAGAACTTCCCTGGGCATAAAAATCATCTTGAATGCTTATTAAAATGCAGATATCCAGCCCCACCATTTTGAGATTTTGATGCAGCTAATTCTTGGTCTACACTGACTGAAACCACTACCGTTGGGGCTATTATTTTGTAAAATAACAATGACTTGAACACAAGTGCTAGGATACCAAAAATAAGTGGAGAACTAAGGACTGTGCAGTATGTCCCCCGAGGAGGGATATATGCGACAGTCCATCTGATAACCAAGATAGCTACCAAGTGACCAACTGGCAGGATATACTGGATAAAGGGTGATTCGTATCTGGGTGGGATGGATAAGGACAGTGTGAGATTTCATCACATTACTCAAAACAGCACACAATTTAGAACTTATGAATTTTTTATTTCAGCACTTTCCATTCAATATTTTCAGGCTTTTGTGGACCCAAACTGGTAACTAAAACTGCAGAGACACCACAAATAAGGGGGACTATTGTAGCTAAAATATGGCAGAGGAGTGATAATAATCATAATAATAGAGGAAGAGTTTCTTAACCATAGTGTCAAAACACAGATTTTTTTTCATATACTTTCATGGAACGTATTACATGTATTTTTGCTAATAATAAAATGCTGAAACTTAACTGAATAATTGATTTTTCTTCTTAGGTCAGAGAAGATATAAGCCTATACCTATAATATGGCTTTTTATGGGTTTGGTCAGTCTGAGTTTGGTCAGAAAAACAGAGTCCAATTATTCTAGAAATTATTCAGGAATAAGGGGTCTAGATAGAAATTAAGGTTTGCACAAATGTGGCAGGAGCTGGGCAGTTACAGGCACTTGATCAAAGAAACAATCAGTATTGATTTCAAAGCCCTGGAGTGGCTGGAAAGTTGAGTTTGTGGTCAGCCTAAGAATACGTCGTGTCTGACTGGTAGGCCTGCAAAGCAGGAGCCCGTGGGAAAGTCTCTTTGCTGCTGCTCTGCTGGCTTCCCGGCATAATATAATGGCTTCTGTTTCATTTTTTCCCCTCGCCTCCCCAGTCTTCCACTAGTGCCTCTCTTCAGTGATGTAGACTGAAGCCAGACAGGAAAGGAGGTCTGAGAAAAAGTCCCCAATGTCAGAAGGCATTGGTGGGGATGCTGAGTCAGTATCACCTGGAATCATGATATTTACTTTCTTAAGGTGGAGAGAAAGTGTGAGGTTAAAGGTAAGACACCAAGAATTACACATAGCAGTGTATCACCTCTATGAATGTACCCTTACGAAAAAAAAAGAAAAAAAAAAAAGTTTGAGACATCTGATGAGATGTGTGTCTGAGTGGTCTATGACTATGCAAGCCTGGTGTGGAGTTTGAGCACACCTTTCCACAAGTGAGATCACTTTTTTAGTTTTAATTTTTTTCATGCTAGATACCATAGAGGGAGGAAGGAAGGCAATTAAATCAATCTACTCATCTTCTGACAACAGTTATCAACCTCAGAAGAAAATAAGAAAAAGCCATCTCGTCATCATTTGTAGTAAGCTCTGTCCCAAGAGCCTCGCCTGTGCAATTCCCCCTGTGACTCTGATGCTTTTCCACTGATGCTTTTCCAAAAAGATGGCTTTTCTACCACTGCTCTAGGATGGCACTGAACATCTGGGCAATTTAGCTCATTTATAAAACTAGCACCATAAAGCAAATCCTTTAAAAATAGCACTGGAAATTCAAGGTATAGGCCTTTGTACAGATGAAAACTTAGGACCTTTTAAAATAAGGCAATATTTACCTTTTGAGTGACACAAAATGTGCATGATTATTATTTAATATTTAATGAAGGTGAAGGCCACCAGTATGCTAGGTTATATATCACCCTGCACAAACAGTTGGGTATGCGTATAGGAGTCTGGAGTCCTTCAGTCACAGCGTCATGCAGTGTATGGGACAATGGATCACACCCCTTAAGCTCAGATGAACAACATTAGTCATAACTGGTTTACATACTTCATTTCCACCAAGGTTTCATCTTTATTGATACATTAACATTTACATTATACTTCACTGCTTATAGTGCAATTTATTGAAGATTCTGACTGCCTGGAAAGGAGGTAAGCTTTCTTTGTCCAACTGTAAATCACCCTAAACCAAACCTTCTTTGATATGTGAAATACTCATCTATCTCTATTGTTTTTATGAATTGTTGATGTAGAGCAATCTGTTTTAAAAGGGGACAGTAGCTGCACTAGAGATCACATTTGTCAAAAAGGAGAGAAAATATTTTAAGGTGAAAAAAATCTAAAAATAAAAGAAACTAATAAAGTATGTGCCAATAACTGTGCCAAACACTTTCTCAGATGATTTGCCTATCCAGAACAGATTTTTCACCTTAGAAACACCATATTAAAGATTATGATCAGTTTTAAGTATTGAAAATCAGGATTGCAAACAGAAGTAGTACTGGGAGACGCGGATTTTAAAATGATGCACAAATATACCAAAAAGTTTTTTGTAAATGAAAAAGAGTCCCCTTGAACAGTCGTTCCTATGCCATTCCATGAGAAAATTTGTTTTGGAAGGGAAAATAGAAATAAAATCTCAGGTCCTTAGTTCTGATTCCTAACTTCTGCAAGTTCTTAAAAAATAAGCTAGTCTTCAGTAAGGATGGTTGAATTTCTATAATTTAAGGTACAAATGAGACCAACATTATCAAGCTCAGGTGCTTGTAAATTTTTTTGTAGTACAGCAGTTTCACATGTACTAATTGATTCACAAGACATTTCTATTACTTCCACAGCTGGGGCTGGATATAATCAAGAAGAAGTACTGTGGCACCCAGAAATAAACAAAAGTTAATGGAACTTTTGCTGAGCCACAAAGAGTATTTTCAGTGTTTGGCTAAGGGTTCAATTTCACACTTGAGAACTTTCTAGTCAGTCTTCTTTCCCTCTGGTCGGTACCACTAACACTTCAAGGAGGAATGGAAAAAAGGGAACCAAGCCGACAGGAGCAGTGTCTTTCAGGAAAGAAATACAGTTGCCAAAGAAGGCAAATGAGAACTTTATACAAGCATAAAGCCAGCAGGGTATCTGGGGACATCATATTTCGTGCCTCTTTTCTGTTTACTACGAGATGTAAAAACAGTCATTCACCACTGGGGAGATGTTTCATGAATTGAGTGGTATAATTCCGTAATCAGGTACTATGGTTGTAGGGGACTAAATGTACTTTTCAGGAGATTTTTTTTTCACATTCTGATTATAAAGCAGGTTCTAGTGATTCCTCAGTAGGTAAATGCTCATGGTTTAATCAGTTCTTTCCTTATCCGAACAAAGAACTTTATAAGTTATCATCCTTTTGCCAAATTCCATTTAAAGATAGCAAACTATTTTAAAAGGAACAATTTATTTAATTTGGGCTTTTTCCTCTCTCGCTCTCACTCTCTCTCATATTTTTCTCTTCATCTCTTTCTTACAGCAGTTATTTCTTTCCCTACCTTTTCATAGCTTCCCCATGTTTTTTTTGGTTCATCTTTCAATTATCTAGAATATAAGATATAGACACATTTAAGAAGCACACTTGAATTGAATATTTCATAAATTTTTTATATATTTAAGCAGCATTTTATTTCTTTAACTCATGAACTTTATGTTCATGAAATTGTCCAGCTAGAGAGGTCACGGAGTCACACATTTCTCCCTCCAAATAGTGTAGAAAATGCTCTATTTATACTTGCATCTAATATTCAAAGACAGTTGTAATTTTTCCCCCTTTATAGGTGATGCATTTCTTACTTATAGGTGCTTGTAAGAGCCCTTCTTCAGTAAAATACTTAAATTAAAAAGGTTATCAGGTTATATCTTAATGTAAGTGTTTTCCGTTATAAAGGAAAATGGAATGGAAAACACTATGAGTATCAAGACGGATAAAATGAACCTAATATTGATATGCAATACCGATATGTTAAATGGTTTTATTCCTAGCTCATTCAAACTCATAGGCTGTGAGAGAAGACCTCAAACTGAGAAGTAATGGGGCATGACTTGTGCTCCTGAAGACAAGACAGCAATAGAAAACATTACACCTGTGTTGTCTGTCTTTCCTGTCAAATAGGAATAATAGCCAGGACTGAAGTAGAAACAGGACCACCAGTGGCATTTTCACTGACTTGGCTTTCTAACAGCTAAGCACATGCTGAAAATAAAGCTCATAAGAGAAGGAAAGGGACAAAACCATATCCTTCAACCCACTTTGAATTACAAAAGACCTCTGTTATCTGAGGGGAAAAATGCACTGACTTACCAAAGAAAAGATCTGGGGGCTTAAAACTTTCAACTGGCTTCTTGTTAATCTGCCTTGTTGGAACCAAAGCATAAAATCAAGCCAAAATCTCAAGAATGTTCCCTTTCCCATCACAGAAGAGAGCATACAACTACCTTAGAAGACAAGAGGTTTAAAGAGATTTAAAGAGAAAGAACATACGGACAAAGTTCCAAGACTAAGTACTCAAGGCCCCAGCTTTCACTCTCCTCGGGCATCCAAGTCCTACCAGAGAAGAAAGAAATTCAACATTCAATTTTCAACTTCAATTTTAAGGGAGAAACTTATAAAAGAGCAGATAAAGACGGGGCAGGGTAAAGTTTCCACTCACACTCTTTTGGCAGAAGTAGGAAACTTATGTAGGACTGAATATGTTAAAAATAACTAAGAGAAAAAAAAATTAGTATGCTATCGATGAAAAACTTCTTCAACTACAACATGGAAAGAGAATATGGCACGCAAAAGACAGTCAAAACACACATTTGGTAAAAATGTTCTCCAAAGCATTGAAGAAAATTTTAAATTGAGTGCTTTAGAAAGTGCAAAGAGCAGAATCAACATTGCAAAATATCCATACATGGAAGGAGAATATGATAAAATGATATTAATGATAAAAATTTAAAAACAGACAAAAATAAGAGCAAGTAATGAGAAGATGCCATTTATGAAGATATTACCACTCAACTCAGAAATATTACTTTTAAAATGTATTAAAATGGAAATTTTGTGAAATTAAGGAAGGCATGAATCTTTAGATATAAACAGTTATGGTTATGGATTTAATGTGTCCCCCTAATATATATGTTACAATCCTTTGTTGGAATCCTAACCCCCATGCGACAGTATTAGGAGGTAATTAAATTATTGAGGGCTTCCCAGGTGGCACTCGTGATAAAGACTGCCTGCAAATGCAGGAGATGCAAGAGAAGCAGATTTGATACTTGGGACAGGAAGATCCCCTGGAGTAGGAAATGGCAACCCACTCCAGTATTCTTTTCTGGAAAATTCCAGGGAAAGAGGATCCTGGTGGGTTACAGTCCACAGGACCACAAAGAATTGGACACAGCTGAGCACACACATGCACAGTTAGGTTATCAGGGATTGGAGTTCTTATAAAAGAGACCTCGGAGAAGGCAATGGCACCCCACTCCAGTACTCTTGCCTGGAAAATCCCACGGACAGAGGAGCCTGGTAGGCTACAGTCCATGGCATCGCTAAGAGTCGGACACGACTGAGCGACTTCACTTTCTCTTTTCACTTTCATGCATTGGAGAAGGAAATGGCAACCCACTCCAGTGTTCTTGCCTGGAGAATCCCAGGGACGGGGAGGCCTGGTGGGCTGCCATCTATGGGGTCACACAGAGTCGGACACGACTGAAGTGACTTAGCATAGCATAAAAGAGACCTAGGAGGAGGCCCTCTAGCCCTCTTTCAGCATGTGAAGAGACAGTAAGAGGACCTGGTTCCTATGAATTAGGAAAATGGACTCTCACTAGACACCAAATCTGCCAACCTTGTCTTGGACTTCCAAACCTCCAGAACTGTGAGAAATAAATGCTTCTTGTTTAAGCCACCAGGTCAATTGTATTTTTGTTATAGCAGCCTAAACTAAGACAAAGGGCAAACTCCATCCAAAGATAATTTTTTGGAGCCCACATACAGAGACAGGGAATATATATTGACTTCACAAAGGTGGGTCTATCAAATAGCTGAGCAAAGGAGGGCACCACCTTGACAACGTCTCAGTAGCACATCACATGTAGAAGATTAGAAAAAGGTACTTAAAATATTTTGGGGCCAGTCATAAGATTATTTTAGGGTGGAAGATATTAATAGTAAGTATAGTTTAGGTAGGAAATGGTTAAAATGTGTAAACTAGGCAAGTTCACTAAACTTCTTTCAATGCTGTATCAGAAAGTACTCTTTGGGGTCTGTAACTTAAAGTTGGAGCTCTCCATTTGTTTCAATGAAAATTAAGTTTTATTCTTATTTTGTTAATTTGGTAGATTTCAGAAAGTAATATTTTGCAGACCTTTTTCAAAGGTCTTGTTGATTACTTTAACTATAGAATCATATGCTTGACAATCCTCTTATTCACCACCTAACACCAGGAACAATTGCCTTAAATAATCAAATTGCATCCTCTCCTTCCGTGTGCATAGGCACAGAAATATCCCAAGGGGAAGAGCACAGAATGTCTTAGAGGGCATCACACATGTTATAGCAGGGCTTCCAGTAGACACAAAGTCCTTGAAAAACATATCATCTAATATGCATGCTGCACAATCTTAGAAATGTTCTGTTCCTTCTTATACCAAGAAGAAGATGCAAATATAAACTTCTTACTCATCTCACATGCTAGTAAAGTAATGCTCAAAATTCTCCAAGCCAGGCTTCAGCAATATGTGAACCATGAACTTCCTGCTGTTCAAGCTGGTTTTAGAAAAGGCAGAGGAACCAGAGATCAAATTGCCAACCTCTGCTGGATCATCGAAAAAGCAAGAGAGTTCCAGAAAAACATCTATTTCTGCCTTATTGACCATGCCAAAGCCTTTGACTGTGTGGATCACAATAAACTGTGGAAAATTCTGAAAGAGATGGGAATACCAGACCACCTGACTTGCCTCTTGAGAAACCTGTATGCAGGTCAGGAAGCAACAGTTAGAAATGGACATGGAACAACAGACTGGTTCCAAATAGGAAAAGGAATTCGTCAAGGCTGTATATTGTCACCCTGCTTATTTAACTTATATGCAGAGTACATCATGAGAAACGCTGGGCTGGAAGAAGCACAAGCTGGAATCAAGATTGCCAGGAGAAATATTAATAACCTCAGATATGCAGATGACACCAACCTTATGGCAGAAAGTGAAGAGGAACTAAAAAGCCTCTTGATGAAAGTGAAAGTGGAGAGTGAAAAAGTTGGCTTAAAGCTCAACATTCAGAAAATGAAGATCATGGCATCCGGTCCCATCACTGCATGGGAAATAGATGGGGAAACAGTGGAAACAGTGGCTGACTTTATTTTTGGGGCTCCAAAATCACTGCAGATGGTGGCTGCAGCCATGAAATTAAAAGACGCTTACTCCTTGGAAGGAAAGTTGTGACCAACCTAGATAGCATATTCAAAAGCAGAGACATTACTTTGCCAACAAAGTTTCGTCTAGTCAAGGCTATGGTCTTTCCTGTGGTCATGTATGGATGTGAGAGTTGGACTGTGAAGAAAGCTGAGCACCAAAGAATTGATGTTTTTGAACTGTGGTGTTGGAGAAGACTCTTGAGAGTCCCTTGGACTGCAAGGAGATCCAACCAGTCCATTCCGAAGGAGATCAGCCCTGGAATTTCTTTGGAAGGAATGATGCTAAAGCTGAAACTCCAGTACTTTGGCCACCTCATGCGAAGAGTTGACTAATTGGAAAAGACTCTGATGCTGGGAGGGATTGGAGGCAGGAGGAGAAGGGGATGACAGAGGATGAGATGGCTGGATGGTATCACTGACTCGATGGACATGAGTCTGAGTGACCTCTGGGAGTTGGTGATGGACAGAGAGGCCTGGCGTGCTGCGATTCATGGGGTTGCAAAGAGTCGGACACGACTGAGCAACTGAACTGAACTGAACATATTTATAGTTTATATAATATGATTATAGTTATATAAGTATATATTATATTATATATAACTACATATTATATAGTTTATATGTGGACATGAGAGCATATGCACAAGCAAAAGTGTATGTATATGTGTATATATATATGGTGGCTGTAGCCATGAAATTAAAAGATGCTTACTCCTTGGAAGGAAAGTTATGACCAACCTAGATAGCATATTCAAAAGCAGAGACATTACTTTGCCAACAAAGGTTCGCCTAGTCAAGGCCATGGTCTTTCCTGTGGTCATGTATGGATGTGAGAGCTGGACTGTGAAGAAGGCTGAGTGCCGAAGAATTGATGCTTTTGAACTGTGGTGTTGGAGAAGACTCTTGAGAGTCCCTTGGATTGCAAGGAGATCCAACCTATCCATTCTGAAGGAGATCAGCCCTGGAATTTCTTTGGAAGGAATGATGCTCAAGCTGAAACTCCAGTATTTTGGCCACCTCATGCGAAGAGTTGACTCATTGGAGAAGACTCTGATGCTGGGAGGGATTGAGGGCAGGAGGAGAAGGGGACGACAAAGGATGAGATGGCTGGATGGTATCACTGACTCGATGGATGTGAGTCTGAGTGACCTCTGGGAGCTGGTGATGGACAGGGAGGCCTGGCGTGTTGCAGTTCATGGGGTCGCGAAGAGTCGGACATGACTGAGCGACTTATCTGATCTGATCTGATCTGATATGTATGTAGGCTTATATACATATGTGCTGTGCTGTGCTAAGTTGCTTCAGTTGTGTTGAACTTTTTGCAAATCTATAAACTGTACCCGCCAGGTTCTTCTGTCCATGGAATTCTCCAGGCAAGAATACAAGTGGGTTGCCACTTCCTACTCCAGGGGATCTTCACAACCTAGGGATGAAACCTGTGTCTCTTATTTCTCCTGCATTGGCATGTGGGTTCTTTACCACTAGCAACACTTAGGGAGTCTTTTTATAAAGATATAATTATTGTTTTAAAAACATATACCTTCTGGGTCTGTGCAATATTCTTCCCTCTTAGTGGTCTAAGAAGTTCTTAAACTTCTGAGTAGCAAAGTCCCTAAGAGAACTTACTATTAAAGTCCAGGTAAGTCTTTGAAGTACTTTCAAATAATGCTTTCTTTGTGCTTTGTTGAATACAAAGGGGTCTATTTCTCGATACTTCCCATAGCTACATGAATATCTAATTAGCCTACTAAAGCAATTACACCCTGAAGCACATGATGCTGCTGTTGGAATTGATTCTTGCACAGCACTGTAGACTCTATTCATTTTGCATCAATCTTCTAACTGATTCAAGTTCTTGCAAGGGTCATAATGGGGTGCTTGGCTTCTAAGGACCAACGGTTGCCTTATGTCATATGCGTGTGCTGAGTAATTTTTCCCCTGAATAGCACACTGCCGGGGTCCAGCCCCAGTGGATCCAGGGAATTCGAAGCGGGGACGGCGTTGGCAACGATCAGGAAACAATTGCTTAATTAAGTATTAATTAAAGATATAAAGAATAATAGAAATGAGGATAGCTCAGTGAGGAGGAATTCAGTGAAGAAAAGTGGATGCAATAATGATAGCTCAGTGAGAACATTTTGTGGAGAGAGGAGGCTGAATAATTCAGCCAGAAGGTAAGAGAAAGAACAACATGGGGAGACCAAGCTTCGGTGAACAAGGCCCCGCACTTTATTTTTCAAAGTAGTTTTTATACCTTAAGTTATGCATAGAGGATAATCAGGGAAGGGGTGGAGTCACGCAGGGACAGCAGTCCCTGAGCCAGGCTTTCAAACCTATCATACGCAAAAGTTTAGGTGAGGTACATCATCTTCTGGCGGCCCGGAGGCCTATTAACATTTTAAGGAACTTATTTGCACTTATCTCACACGCTAGTAAAGTAATGCTCAAAATTCTCCAAGCCAGGCTTCAGCAATATGTGAACTGTGAACTTCCTGATGTTCAAGCTGGTTTTAGAAAAGGCAGAGGAACCAGAGATCAAATTGCCAACATCCGCTGGATCATGGAAAAAGCAAGAGAGTTCCAGAAAAACATCTATTTCTGCTTTATTGACTATGCCAAAGCCTTTGACTGTGTGGATCACAATAAACTGTGGAAAATTCTGAAAGAGATGGGAATACCAGACCACCTGATCTGCCTCTTGAGAAATCTGTATGCAGGTCAGGAAGCAACAGTTAGAACTGGTCATGGAACAACAGACTGGTTCCAAATAGGAAAAGGAGTATGTCAAGGCTGCATATTGTCACCATGTTTATTTAACTTCTATGTAGAGTACATCATGAGAAATGCTGGGCTGGAAGAAACACAAGTTGGAATCAAGATTGCCGGGAGAAATATCAATAACCTCAGATATGCAGATGACACCACTCTTATGGCAGAAAGTGAAGAGGGGCTAAAAAGCCTCTTGATGAAAGTGAAAGTGGAGAGTGAAAAAGTTGGCTTAAAGCTCAACATTCAGAAAACGAAGATCATGGCATCGGGTCCCATCACTGCATGGGAAATAGATGGGGAAATAGTGGAAACAGTGTCAGACTTTGTTTTTCTGGGCTCCAAAATCACTGCAGATGGTGACTGCAGCCATGAAATTAAAAGACGCTTACTCCTTGGAAGGAAAGTTATGACCAACCTAGATAGCATATTCAAAAGCAGAGACATTACTTTACCAACAAAGGTTCGCCTAGTCAAGGCTATGGTCTTTCCTGTGGTCATGTATGGATGTGAGAGCTGGACTGTGAAGAAGGCTGAGCGCCGAAGAATTGATGCTTTTGAACTGTGGTGTTGGAGAAGACTCTTGAGAGTCCCTTGGACTGCAAGAAGATCCAACCAGTCCATTCTGAAGGAGATCAATCCTGGAATTTCTTTAGAAGGAATGATGCTAAAGCTGAAACTCCAGTATTTTGGCCACCTCATGCGAAGAGTTGACTCATTGGAGAAGACTCTGATGCTGGGAGGGATTGAGGGCAGGAGGAGAAGGGGACGACAGAGGATGAGATGGCTGGATGGCATCACTGACTTGATGGGTGTGAGTCTGGGTGACCTCCGGGAGCTGGTGATGGACAGGGAGGCCTGGCGTGCTGCGGTTCATGGGGTCACAAAGAGTCGGACATGACTGAGCGACTGATCTGATCTGATCTGATTTTCTCTAAAGGTGATTATTCTAAAGTCAGGCACCACCCCCCAAAGGCATTGGAGTTGCATTTCTATAGGGCAAAGGTGTGGTGGGTTGTAACAAGAAAAAGAATTAACTCAAGGGTCCAAGGTTACAAACATTAAAGCTACTACTTACATTTCTATAAACCAATTATATCAATCAATACACTGCCAAGGACACAATAGGTAAGGGATATGGAGACTTAGCAGCAAACATTGGCCCAACAAGTGAAAAACCCTTCACCAATACAATTTCTAATCAATCTTTTAACTGCTCAAAGGAATCTGTGTTTAGACAGTTTAGAACATCTCGTGCCTCTCACAGTTGGGAGGCTCTAAACAATCACATGTGGCCGGAAAAACCTATTCAGGCAGGCTAGAGGATTTCCAAAAGGAGTTTGTAGGCTGAAACACTGTCACACACAGGAATTATTAACTGCAGCTGTAAGTTAGCTCTTTTTTCAGAGAAAGGTAGTGGGGGACAGCCCCCTGTAAAGTCAGAGGTGTAGGTGAGAACACAAAGCAGAAAGTAGGCAGACTCCGGCTTTTGGGGGGTAGATGCTTGAGAACCTCCAGCGGGCTCCTGAGGCTCGATCTCGCCCTTGCGTGTGCCAAGCCTCCTTCCTCATGACCTTTGTCATGGGCGGAGCGCTAATCCAAACCAGCTCCGGACACCACACCATAACAAAGTGGCTGTCTTAAAGGTGTACTGGAATCAGTCCTCCTTATTAACCTCAATATCATTTTGTTTCAGTGGCTGCACTGCTTTTCTTGTTACTGGACCTGTATTGGGGTCCCTTTGCTTTATCTGGACAGGTATTCCTATTGGTTCCTTTCCCTTCAGGAGCTATATTTGTAGTGCATTTTTGAAAATCGATCTATTCCCTCCCAAGAAGATAGAATTTTGCCTATGGGTCTCAGGAAATGGCAGTCTTGATAAAATTAAACTTTCCATGACATTTTTCCCCTACATGTGTATAATCAAAGAACACTGCTCATATGATATTTAGCAGTTAGTATGTTCAAGAAAGTTCAAGGAGGTCAATGTGGCTGGGCAGGAGTGATTGGCACTGGGGGAGCATGGAGTGGGCATCAGTGATGCCTGGTAAGATCCAAGAGATTCAGGTGAAAGGTTTCTGCTGGCCCATATGGCACCTATATGAGACTTAGGAAAAGGTTCACATCAGTCAACACCAGGACTTGTGATCTGATGAGTGGATTTCAGTTTCTATTAGCCACTTCAGTCTGGTATATCTATATGTAGTGTGGAGCCTATCAAATACATGGAGTACCCCAGGACTTGAATATCATTATAGGGATGCCGGTTTTTACTCTGAGTTAGACGGGAAGTCACTGAAGATGTTAAGTAAATCAATGGGATGACCTATTTTTTTTTTAAAGAATCCTTTGGGCTGATTTGTGGGAACTAATGGATAATGGCAGAGGCAAAAAAGCCAGTTGGTGAACTAAAGCACAATTTGGATGAAAAATGATAGTGACTTAGATCAGGGTGTTAGCAGTTGACACAAAAATAAATGTTTGAATTCTGGCAATATTTTGATGGGTAGGTCTTGTAGTATCATGATAGAAAGAAAAGGGTCAATTATAGCTATAAGAATATAGAGTAAAAAGCTTCCAGATTTTACAAAGAAGGGAAAGAAAGTATTAGTCATGTCCAACTCTGAGACCCCATGGACTGTAGTCCATCAAGCTCTTCTGTCCATGGAATTCTCCAGGCAAGAATACTGGAGTGGATAACCATTCTCTTCTCCAGGGGATCTTCCCAACCCAGGGATCGAATCTGGGTCTCCCATGTTACAGGGAGATTCTTTACCATCTGAGTCACCAAGGAAGACTTTACAAAATCAGTCACTAAATAGGTCAATTTGAGGAAACGGCTTAATTCCATTATATTTTAGACTCTTTATTTGTTAGATGAGGATAACATTTCCTTAATTACTATACTGGAATGGTGTGAGATCACATGAAATACTGTGTGTCAAAATATTTTGAGATGGTAAAATATAAAATGATATTCATTATTGGTTTGAAAGGTTAAGTACAAGGGATGTTTAAGGGGACCTTGAAGAAACCCTGCCCACACGCCTATCATCTTTCCTATGGTGTGCCAGAGGCCTATAAGCACACAATTAAGGATTTATTTTGGGGGGGTCCTGATTTTTTTTTTTTTTTTTTTAGTATTAAAAAGTCCCTGCTACACTCAAATATTCCTTTGGAGAACAACTCCTTGAGTGATTATCAGTTAGCACCTCAGTGGGTATGAACTGATAACAGTGTAGGAATTTGGCATAGTGGGCACCAGTTTTTAGTGAATGACACCAGGATGGGCTGATTGGATGAGAGAAAACTCTCAAGTCTAAATTTCACCTGTTTCATGATTTCCTATGTCCTGTGTTCCATAGACAGAATTTTTAATGGGAAGAAAGTTATAATTTTACATTTTTACAGTTTTTGGACAGAGGTCACAAGAAAGAAGGTCAATAATATCCAGGGACGGCTCCATCACAGTGAATAGATTTAGGAGCTTTATTCTATATGAATTAAAGAAGAACAAGATGAGAAAACTCTTACTTCTATTGGGAAATCTCCCCCAAATGTATCTAAAATCAACAACCTGTAAGGTCATTAGCCTAAAATGAACATATATGGGAAAACACTTCATATTCATTGAATTTAAGATTTCTTTTCCCTAATGAACACCTTTCTCAAAATTTTTTTTATATTTAAGATGTTAATGTGATGATTTCAATAATCTGTATTTGAGAATTATAATCATATGTGGAAAGTGATCTCATTTATAAAGATCAGACATGGGTCCGATATGTGGTATTCATGTCTTCTAATAAAATGTATAGTAATCACATCTATTATTTATTTAATGATAGTCATGTTCCTCGAAACATATGGCAGTGTTCAACTACATGACTGAAACTAGTCACTAAACAGCTCTGGAACATTGCTATGCCTGTGTTACAGATGAGAAGACAGGACTATCAGTTGATATCTCAGTGGAGATGAGTTAGCAGGTGTAGAAAACCCTGCCCTATAAGAGGGCTGGTGCAGAGGAAGGCTGAAGATCAAGGAAACTGAACAGGCACTAAATCGTAGGACTGAGATTAGAACCTAAATTATTTTTACCCTACTTACCACCAACCACTTTGTAATACTGTCTTCAGTATAACTTCCTTTGATGAGAAATTATTAGTGCTAGCCATAATTTAATAACTTTGAAATATGACTTTATGTATGATCTTGACAAGTATTCAGAAGAAAGTCAATTTCAACTCCTTTCCTATAATATACTCAATATTTTTAATATTGGCCTTGAAAGGAAACCTACTCAATATAAAATTTCTCATTATTCATAATACCAATAGCATTTTTAGTTCTTAAAAATTTAAAAGAAGATGTGTTATAACTACTTTCCTGTTCAGCAATATTTATTAAGCACCTATTGCATGATAGACACTGCTCTGGATGTTGGAGATACTGGTAAACAAACAGCCATAATCCCTGTCTTATGAAGCATTCCTGCTAACTGTGAAGAGCTAAACCATTCAAAGAAACACTGAATTCTTGGTAGTATTAGGGAAGGTAAATAGATCTGAGGGCCAAAACAATGTGTAGTTGCAGTTAATTAGACTCTAGTGCCTCAATTATGAGCCATCTTGGGCTTTAAAAGTTGTTTTAGAAGTGACTGTTCAACTTCTCCTAGTGGCAAGCTTAGGGCCAAGCATTGGAATTGGGAAAAAATGATGTCAAATGGATTTGAATAAATACCCAGTTTAAGTTGACTGAAAGATCTGAGGAGTTTCTTGGGAAATGTAAAGAAGGTCTCAAGTTTCTAAAGTTCTGTCTTGGCTGTGCTACGAGGACTATATGAAGCCATGTGCTGTGTTGATCTACACGAATATTCATGGATCTTCTGGGTTCATTTCTTCCTAGAGTCTGTGGCTCAGCAACAGCCCCATTCACTATCCTCAATTTTCTCTAAGAGAAGAAAAAAAAAAACAAAACAAAAACAGAAAATAATTGTGCCTCATAGAAGGGAATTCAGGCCAGCAAATATAATTTAGTGATACCACAAAGTGAATTATAACTATAGAATGAATTCCCATATCTCCAAAATGTGGAAGATTTAAAATGCTTAACTAGCTTTTAGGGATACTCTGAAGATTCATTAATGGGGAGCCTTGAGGAAAAGTGTTTATAAAGCACTTGAAAAGAATAATTACAATGAAAGGCACATTTAGCAGGCATGTAGAATGTAGTTTAGTTTCCTTTGGTTATAAAGCTCATCACTGTACATAAAAACCCAGATTTTTGCATGAATGGATAAACCAGCTAGAGGAGCTCTTGATAGTTCTGCAAGATATTATATTCAGTAATTAATCTTATAATAACTGGTTCACACATATAAAGTACTCTATTTGCATAAAAAATTACTGCTTAAATGACAAATCAATTATTGCACACAAAGTCAATTATTATACACTTGTTTAAAATTGAATATCATAATTAAAATTTGAGTAATTTGCTGTTTTTCCTACTACAACACAGTACAGTAATTAGTAATCTAGTTCTGTGAGATTAAGTATCTCCAAAAGTCATTAAAATAAAAATCCCTAAATCTAATGTATAGCAAATGCATGATAATAGTAATCTTTCAAAGAGGATTTTTTAAATAGAAATTATCACTGAGCCTCCTTCTCCTTTCTAAACCTTATGATAGAGTCCACATGGCTACCGGTTATTACCCTTTTTCCTGAAATAGAGGTGGAGGTAACAAGTGAGAATGTAAAGCTGGGGAGCAAGCACCTTTTTGATCAAATTCACCTATATGAAGTAATTGTAATTCTTAAAAAGAGAGTAATTTTAATTCTTTAAAAAGTCAAAAAGGGACTTACTGGTGAGTTTTCTAACTGGAACATGTAACTCTCAGTGAACTAAACAGAAACCCAGCTTAATTCCACAGAAGTATATGCAAAGGAAAAGCTTTCAAATAGGAGCAGACTCATCAGGAGTGGGTGGAGAAAAGAGCTTATGAGGAGCTATTAATGAGCTCTCACTCTGAAGAGGCCCACAGGGCCACATGGCCTTATGGATCAGGCAAGTTGCAGGCATTTACAAATGTGGTTCTCCCTAATATTTTTCCATGAATAAAGTAGACACTGAATGTCAATTCTAGCTCCCAATTTCATCCAGAATCTGACCTTTTTCCACCTCCTCCACCCTGGTCCAAGCCACCATCACCTCTCACTTGAATTAATATATTAGCTTCTAATTCCCACCCTATGCCTTATTGTATTTCAACAAAATAGCCAACATGGTCCTTTCAAGTCATAACTTATATGAAGTTATAAGCAGATAAGTTGAGCAAATAACTTCATTCAAAGTCCCTGATGTCTTTGCTATGGGGAACAAGACCCACCTGACCCAGCCTAGTAGTGATACCAGTCATGAAGAACAATGAAGCAAAATAAGATGTTGCATAGTGTCCAAGGTGCTGTTTGAAAGGAGACAGTGAGGGAAGCCCTTTCTGAGGAAGGGCATTTGAGAGGAGCCCTAAGTGGAACATGAGAGTGAGCCACAAGGCATCAGGGAGAGAGCCACCGGATGAAACTACTGGATGGATCAAGCAGAGATTGAGCTTGATATATTGAAGAGGACGGAGGCCCTGAAGAGTAAGGGGTGAGTTTTAGCCAATTATGCCAGAGGAACAGCCAGGGCCTGGTTTTGTAAGATGGTTGGATACTTTTTCAGTGTGCTGGAAAGCTGTTGGAGAGTTTTTGGTAGAAAGAAGAGAGACTGGATGTGACTCACATTTTACAAAAAAAGATCACCTGACTGTTGGATGGAAAACAGACTGAAAAAGGGCAAGTGGAGAAGCTAGGAGGCAGAGTCTTACAAGGGAGAATCACGTCCAGTGGTGGTGGGATATTACCCAGAGCTCCTTGGTAATATTTGCGAGATCAGAGAGAAAGCCCAGATCCACCAGTCATCCAGGTAGATGCGAGGGCAGAACAACACGGGGCAACACCTCGCAGCCCCACCATCGCCTCCCAGCCCATCATCACAGTCATTCTGAAAGTTCAGAATAGACACCTGGTGTTTAATACATCCAGCCTTCCTAGTACTGAAAAAGAAAAATATTGTAACAAGAAAAAGAGTATTTTTCAATCTTTCAACTGCAAAGAGAGTAAAATAGGATCAGCAGAAATAACAGACTCAGGTCCACCCCGTCCTCTGGGAAATATGTGGCCAGATTAGCCCCATTAGTCCTTTATGTTCACATAAATAAGACATTCAGAGAGGAAGTCACTCTTAACCCAAAGGAACAGTGAAATGAGTAACATAATTGGTCACTGTAGAAATCTATTTTGCCTTTCACTGTCAAATGTACAGTTTTATTCTTTTGCTCTACTATTCTGTTAAATATAAGTAATGCAGAGGTTTTATTTTACAATAAAAATATGCCCGGATACTCTGCATCAACCATACTGATTTATTCTATTATAATTAATTATCTAGTATTTGAATCTGTCATCTATCTGTAGCATAATTCCATTGACTGTGACCTACAGAGGAAATGATGAGTTAATAAAATTCATAAGTCCCTTGGACTCACTGGACTAAAGCTATCAAAAAGTGTGGTATTAATGTTTTGGTCCAAATCATACTTTGAAGCCTCTACCTATCTGAAATTCCATGAAGCCTCCCCACTCCAAGTGTTCTTAACTGTTTCTGGAAGAGCCTGTTGTTCTCATGGGACTGGAATGCTTAATTTGGTAACAGGTTCACGCACTTCCAGGAAATTCATTCTCTATGGATTGGGGAAAAAAAAAAAAAAGCATAGTGTAGCATTTACCAGCTCAGGCTCTGAATTCAGACTGCCTGGATCTGAATTCTAACACTGCCATTTACTAGCTGCATGACAGCATGCAAGTTACTTTATCTCTGTACGCGTGTTTCTTGATTTATAAAATAAGGATAATACTACCTTCCTCCCTCCTAGTAATTATCACTAATAATAGTCCTATGACTTATAGGACAATGTCTGACAGCTGATAAATGATTAATAAGTGTTAGCCATTATTACTATGGGACTTCCCTGGTGGCTCAGTGGTAAAGAATCTGCCTGTCAATGCAGGAGATGAGTTGGATCCCTGGGTCACAAAGATTCCTTAGAGAAGGAAGTGGCAACCCACTCCAGTATTCTTGCCTAGGAAACCTGATGGACAGAGAAGCCTGGCATGCTGCAGTCCATGGGGTTGCAAAAAGTCAGACTTGACTCAGTGACTAAACAACATTATTATCATGTATTGGGGAGAGGAGGCGGTTTCAGCCCCACCACTGCCCAGGCTGAAGCTGTGTATCTTGTGAATGCCAGTGTTTAGACCCAGCATCCTGTACCCAGGTGTTCCACAGCTGCCCTGATTCAGTGCTGAGATCTGGACAGAGGCAGGAAGATTAACTCTCTTTAAAACTCGTGGTCAGGCCCTACCTCCTTGGCCCCAAACAATTGGGTTCACCAACTTGTCAAGTTCCTGGCCTGTGGTATCTCTTTCTGATCTTCTCTACTCCCTCATTTGAGTGTTCAGATCCTTTGTGCTTAAGCAGGGAGTAGACCTCATACAATCAGATCCTTTCCTTCTCCTACTGGCTCCTGCAAAAAAGAAGGCTAATTCCTCTCCCTCCCCTTAATTACTAAACAGATACTCCGGTATTTAACATTCAAACATGAAAAAGAAAAGAGGAAGAGAAGTATTTTCTACACCATCAATGTCTGGGCCTAGTTCATCCAGCCAAATGTACTCTATTACGTTGGAGTTTTATCTACCCAGTGGGGTCAGATTCAGATAGCCCAGGGTTACCTGTTTTAAAAGATATATTGTATCATATACCTTTAAAAACAGGTTTAAGTGGGCTTAAAAATATAGAGGTCAAATGTATATGACTCAAATGTAATAAAAATCTTATTTCTTACTCAAGTAACACTCCATGGTGGCTGTAACTGTTGGGCGGTTCTCCTCCACTTGGCAATTCAGGGAGTGACCCAGATTCCTTTATTTTTGAGGCTCTGGACATTGTTATCATCTGTATCTAGTTTTCTAAAGATAAATGGAGCAAAAAGGAGGCATGCCTGCTTCTAAAAGCCTTAGTGCAGAAGAGCCCACATCTCTTTCACTGTGAATTAATCACATGGTCACATCTAGCTCCAAGGTTTGCCACAGGCATTCCCTGGCCAAGAAGTCACTTCCCAGCTCTGCTTGTATACTACAGAAGGGGAAGAAAACAAGTCTTGGTGGGCAGCTAGCCATCTCTATAAATACAGGAAACAACTTCACATGATCATAGTCACTTGACACTAATCAAAATACATAAACTTTTGAATACTTCTAAAGTGGAATACTTCAGAACTGACTCACTCCAGAAGAAAATTAAAGTATATCATGAAGTACTATGAGGTGAAATGAAATTTTTAAAAAGGTACAACTTCCTTCAGTATACGTATTCCTCCTATCACATTCTCTGCAAAAAATTATGGTTCAACTAAGAGAAAATATTTACTGACAAAGATTATTAAATTAAGTCCTCATTCTAGAAATCACTTTTGGTAGAATTTAACCTTGGTTGAAGAATATAGAAGTAAAAATAGAGATCTAAACACTTTGCTCCCTCATCATTTTGTTGTTCTTTTCCCTTTTCCTCTATCCAATAACCAACACAGAATTCACATAAAGAGGTTTCTGGCAAGGATGCAAATGATAGTATGTACCTCATGGTACTCATTAGCAATATTTTAAAGACTATTTTTAACCTGAATAAGCTAACTCAATTCATGCTCAGGGAGTTGCTAAAATTAAAGGATTTCAAAGTGTTAAACAAATACCCCTGACTCAGGAGGCATCTTTTTCTACATTACTAATGCATTACACATAAGCTTCCTAATATTGGTGCCACTGTGCAAACAGTACTGTCACTTAGAGCCACGTTCACCTTTTGTAAACAAATGATTCAATTAATAAACCTCACCAGGGAGTAGTACTTTTGACTTAAAGGTTGCCTTTCTAAGATTGCTTTATAAAACAGCTTTCACTTTCCTGGAGCTTATGACCTACATGCATTCAAGGATTTGCTAATGAACTGCTCAGCTGCTGAGTTGAGTAAATAGAAAAGGCCATTTCTCTTTGCTCTTTTCACACCTTCTAATTGGAAGAAGTATGTTTTGGTCTGATTCATACTTTTACTTGTGTGTGTTAGAAATTTGTGTGAATAAGAATTTGGTTAAAATTCTACAGGCAGTAGGGGTCATATTTTTTAACATGGTCAGTAGAGTTGCTTTAATTCTATAGGACGAGGATTAATAGATCATGAGTGACATGATGGATTGGTTTGAGAATTACATTCCAAGCTGTGTGAGTTTTAACTCTCACAATGTGTCTGTCCATGTTTCTAAAGCAATTATTTTCCAAGTAGAATGCACAAGGTGGCCCAGGACGGTTAGGAGAGATTGTATTAGTCAAGACTCTTTCCAGTTGCAAGTGATAGAAACACTTCTCAAAATGTTATTAAGCACAGATTGGAATGTTCCTGCTCATGCATGTGAAATGTCTAGGGTTTGGGCTGATTTCAGGCAAGGTTAGTGTATCACTGGATGTCTCAATACAATAGCTGGCACGCTTGTATTAGAATAACAAGAATGTTTTATTTGCACAAAAACTATTATGAAATCGTGGGAATGGTGAATGAAAATGAGCTGGTACATTAACCCAGGTTTTGTAGGAGTACAGCTATTACCACCTCTAAGCCCATTGATATGAGAGGAGGGAGAAGTTACTAGAACCTGGGAGGAATTGACAAACCAGCCTGAGACAGTTCTGCAGAGAAAGCCAAAATACCTCACCTTACTCTGCTAGTGTTCCCCAGTGTTCCACCCCTCTGGAAGCCAGAAGGCACTCAAGCTTGTACCTACAGATCAGACACTAGGGTGGGGAACCAGTGGAGAGAGGTGGAAAGTAGTTTTGAAAATGAAAACAGAAGTTGTCCTGCATACCTAGATATGACACCCTCAGAGCGAGGCCTCTATTCACTAGAGCTTTTTATTCTCCATCATCACTAGGTATGCTTCTCCCATAGTAGCATAAAGACACCAGTAGCTCTATGCCCAACTCCTATCAGCCTGGCCAGCCCCAAGAAGGTCTCTTTGCCCTGAGAATTGATCATAAGTCCCCAAATTGGCACACAGATCCTTCCCTGAACCAGTCACTCTACAGAGAGAATACACTGACAAAGCCAGCTTTTCATTATGTGCCAGATTCTGGAGCTGAGATGGATTTCAGCATACTTGAATCACATGAATTGGGTTAAAGAAGACTGAATCCTCAAAGGGAAAGGCAGGATGTTATGATCAGAAGATAAAGGGGGAAACTGATGTTGAACAGGAAGCAATCCACTGAATAGATACCTGTTTCAAGAACCAAGGCTGGAAGCAGGGTATGAACAGATACCCTCAATGTAAGAGTTGAGCTTATCTCCAGTTACCTTCTTTTCTTTTGACAAGATGATTGAAAAGCAGGTGACTCTTTTCTTGGGTAGACCCACTAGAGAATCTAAAGACTTAGTCTTTCTTCATCTCTTCTGAGATTGTCTCAGTTCAGTAATTTAGAAATTACTCTTCTCTTGAATGGAAAATGACTCTATATTCCCACTAAAGGCATTATCAATGAGGAGAGGTGATACATTCTTCTCAGATTCTTAGCATGGAATCTTTGAAATTATAAGGATTTTAGTTATATACTTCTTGTGAACACTTGTAATTATACATGAAATACATTATTTTCCATTTTTTTTTAAGTGGAAGAGTCCATAGCTTTTCTTAGGTTCTCAGAGATATTACCCCCAAATAGTTAACAGCCCCTGATGTCTCACGCCCTTTCATGAATAAATATCCTCTCTGATAGCTAATAGCATCCCTAGAGAGCAGCTATAAGAATACTGCATCAGGATCTGAGTTTCAGAGAATCTATATTGCTATTTCATCTGGTTTCCAAGTTGTAAGAAAACAGGCCTACTCTATAAAGAGATAACCATATCTATAAAAGAGAAGCTTTTTATTATAAAATACCAAAATAATTCAGCTACTTAATAATTATGCCCCTAAAAGTGATGGTGGTTTTAGCAGTTAGCTATATAATGAAAAGAAGTTCTAATAAATATCCAGGGTTAGTTCTATTTTGAAAACTTTTTTTTTTCTCTTCCCCATTAATTGTGTTTATAAATACTATATAGCATATTGGAAATGCCATGTAGTCCTATAACCAAAACACCTTTTCAATCTTGCTTGGATCAGATTTTTCAAACTTATTTGATCACGTAAACATTTTTTTTTCACCAACTCAAATTTATCATCTGGCAGAGCTAGTTCTGTGCGCCACACATTTGGGAAAACAATAAGGCCAACATTTACCAGGACCTGTTCTAGATTCAAATTTTTGTTGTTTTTCAAGAGAAGAGGAACAGAGATGTTGGAGAGGGGAAATGCCAATTAAATAATTCCGTTTCTACTTTAAAATTTTTAGTTATTGGTTCTAAGCCCGGTTCCGTCTCTGGGAGGTAAACCATACATGGAAGCCTCATAGCTTAGGCAAAGCCCTAGTTTCTACATGGGAGAATTTACTAAAAATATTGTATTGTTCATGGCTGAGTATTTAAGGTTGAAAGGAAAAGAGTACCTACCTCGAGGATGCTAAGCAAATACATGAATGACTTCAATGGAGCATGGAACAAAGTCTCATTAGTAAAGTACGACATGATTTGGTCTAGGAGTGCAAAGCAAGGACTGCATACATCTCGGCCCCAACTTTACATGCGATTTATCCTTGGCATAACTCTGAAGTCAGTGGTATTATCCTAGTTTCACATGTGATGTTGTAATTCCCTGCAATAGATAGCAATAGAGCAGGGATAGGAATACAGATCTCTGTGGATCTGGAGAGCTATGAGATCCCCTATAGCCTACGTCCTCACCATCACATACTGATCTGAAAAGATCCTGAAAGATAGGGATAACTTGTTGCATGAGTGAAATTCCTTCAAGAAGGATAAGAAAAGCCTGGGTTGGTCAAAAACTCCTGTTCTTGTGTACAACATATTCCCACAACTTTAAGTGGGAATTTGTTGTCACTGTTATGGGTACTGTTATTTACAATAAACCTGGAAAATAAGAAACTACAAAAATAATTTTCTCAGACCTATGATTATCTTGAACAATAAGAGTCAAAAACTACCACTGGATTCTGCAGTCTGTACTGGATTTGTAGACCTGTGCTAATTGGCAAGAAAAAAATGAATTTAACAATCATTTCCCATGGGAGAGACCCAAATGAGGATCTGTGCAGCGGTTGTACCTGATCTTCAAGATGCCTGCTATGCCTTTGACATATCCTTGATGCTGTAGCAGTTTCTCTGAAACTTATTAATGTCACCAGCCAGACAAAATTAGCCTAAAATGAGACAATCTGGGATCTCCAAGAGGCTCCTGAAGCCATCAGTCTAAAAAAACTGCCAATGTGGTTATATACCTCTGCCCCATGAGGGATACAGATTAAACATACAACAGTGTGAGTCCAAATGGCAGCTGAAGAGCAGGTGGAACAGAGAAGCTTTCTCAAGACACTGCAGCCCAATATCACGTGGTGTGGCAGAGCTGGGAACGAATTAGAAGCGTCCCTGGCAGACAGAACAGTATGGCAAAGAGTATCACAGATGGAGTGACTTTTTGACTAAAGGTGTCAAACAGACTGTGAGGAAACGAAACAGATCCTTAGATGGTAGCTGCAGATGAAAATGAAAGGGCAATCTTTGTGTATCTGCAGCAGAGAGAACACTGCTTTGCATTTTTCAGCATCAGCAACACCCGTATATCCAGACTGTGAGCACTGACAGGATAGACTTTTTAAGTGTTTGAACGATTTGACTCACCAGAAAAATCCTTAGAGCATATAGAGCCTTCTAGCATTGTGACTTCCTATGGCATTTTGTGTTCAGTGCAATCTAATCTCCAACTCATACTTAGTGTAAAGCATGCCGTTGTATGAAAGTTTCTATCTTTAAACCATATGGGCTTTTTCTCCCAATGAAAAGATAAATGGAACAAGATGTGGGAAGGGGCAGAAGTATCTTCAAATGTCATTACATATAATTTTTAAAGAAGAAAGTAGTGGGGTTTAGTTGGAAGAAAATAAAGATGTTTGTTGAAGTAAATTGAACCCAAATGGGGACAAAGGGTCTTGCATCTATTTCCCATCACTTCATGGGATTGGGAAATAGATGGGGAAACAGTGTCAGACTTTATTTTGGGGGGCTCCAAAATCACTGCAGATGGTGACTGCAGCCATGAAATTAAAAGACGCTTACTCCTTGGAAGGAAAGTTATGACCAACCTAGATAGCATATTCAAAAGCAGAGACATTACTTTGCCAACAAAGGTCTGTCTAGTCAAGGCTATGGTTTTTCCAGTGGTCATGTGTGGATGTGAGAGCTGGACTGTGAAGGAAGCTGAGCGCCAAAGAGTTGATGCTTTTGAACTGTGGTGTTGGAGAAGACTCTTGAGAGTCCCTTAGACTGCAAGGAAATCCAACCAGTCCATTCTGAAGGAGATCAGTCCTGGGATTTCTTTGGAAGGAATGATGCTAAAGCTGAAACTCCAATACTTTGGCCACCTTGTGCTAAGAGTTGACTCACTAGAAAATACTCTGATGCTGGGAGGGATTGGGGGCAGGAGGAGAAGGGGACAACAGAGGATGAGATGGCTGGATGGCATCACTTACTCGATGGACGTGAATCTGAGTGAACTCTGGGAGTTGGTGATGGACAGGGAGGCCTGGTGTGCTGCAATTCATGGGGTCGCAAAGAGCTGGACATGATTGAGCGACTGAACTGGACTGAGCGACTAAACTGAACTGATCCTGCAAAGACAAATTAAATTGTTCTTGATTCAAAAGACCAGAAGAAAAATCAATGGAAAGAAACCACAAGGAAACAGATTTTAGTTCAGTACAATGAAGAACTTTCTAATTATGTTTCAAACTTACAGAATAGATTGCAGTGTGGTAGCCACTTAGCTGGCAGTGGTCAGTGATGGGAGAGCCATTTGTTTGGGATGATAGAGAATAATCTCATTATTGAGTCAGAGGTTAGAGTAGATGTTCTTTTTTTCTTTTTTTGATCTCTTATTCCTCCTACTGGATTGCATACCCCTTGAAGATAAGAATAGGATATTCTAAATATTTTTTATTTACACACCTAACAAAGAACTCTTAACATAACAGCCTCTCAAAATTTATGATTCAATTAAATTTATGATTTGCATCATCTTAAGACTGCTATGATGTAAAGAATTCAAAAATATCCATTTAATTCAATCCAGCTACATCAGTCCAAAACTAATCAAACCAGCAACTTAGAAAATTACTACATTTTCTAAGACAATGTGATTCTCAAAAAAGAGCTTAAAATCAGTTCACATTATTTGCATTAGGACTAATGTCAGATGATTGATAATATTTCTTACCTTCCAACCTATATCCTATCAATAGGATATAACTATTTGCATGAGAGGGTGAAGTTTATACCTTTACGGGATTCACAAGAGTTAAGTAAAAGTAAAATCAGACCACTGTCAATACTTTCTAAACTTTAGCCATTTGTGCATATCCTATTTTAATTTGACTATAAGAAATTTCAGTTATATTCTTTTAACACTTCATATATGTTTGAATGACCCACTTCAAAATATCATGTTGACCTTTGGAATTCTCCACTTGAGTCCATCTTTAAAAGTACAGCACTGACGTTTTTGTCTTAACTGACCTTTCATTAAGGTCACTGCTACATTTGATACAATAAATAGAGAAGAATTAAGAGCTAATCATCACTGCCATAGTACAACATTGAATAGACTGAATTATGTGCTTAAGGAGAGGAACTGATGATTATTGGCAAACTCTGTTAAGGAAATTGCTGCCTTGAAAAAGTGTTTCAGAGAAAAAGTATTTCTGTGAACAGTTTCCCTCCTCCAGCATATTTTTATTTTGATAAAATATACCCATAAATTAGAGTTATCTTTTAAAGATTCATACTTGGACTCTGATTTAACTACCCTCTAATGAGCTCACAGGGATCCCTGTCATAGCAGTGACTTGACGCATACTCTATGAAAACCTATCATGAGAGCTCATTGAAAATATGAGTGGTTCTCCTGACCAAAGGGAGTAATCAAATTGCTGTCTGGTTTTTTAAAAAAGAGGAAACTGAAGAATTGTTAAAATAATGAAGAAATATGCTATGTGTGCAGTATGGAGCATATACTTGGAGCTATTTAAAATACCCTTTGTATAAAATGAAACTCAATCTAATTCCGAGTATGGAGAGTGAGCATGGCAAATCCAATGTAGCTAGAAGGCAGTTTACATTGTATCTTACCAATGTTCAATTTAAGAAAAGATTGAAGAACATCAGGCTGCTATAAAAACAATTTGTGGCAGAATAAATTTGGTACTTGCCAACTGCTTCTAGAAACAGCCGCTTTCCAGCAGAGCCAGGATGTCATGAGACGTGGGTTATTGGTACTCAAGCACAATGACTATTAGGCATAAAATTAGTTCGAAAAATAGACTTACAAAAGTATTGAATGTTTGAACAAGAGCAATGCTCACTATTTAAATAGTATTTAAATTTTGCTAACAGAATCGGTAGTAAGAAAAGTTAATTTTTTACTGAAGATTAAAGGATTTTTTTTTTTCCTGTCAGATTTTTGCTACAGTGGCCTACAAAATAATGCAGCTTCCCTGATAGCTCAGTCGGTAAAGAATCTACCTGCAATGCAGGAGACCCAGGTTCAACTCCTGGATCGGGAAGATCTCCTGGTGAAGGAAATGGCAACCCACTCCATTATTCTTACTTGGAGAATCCCATGGACAGAGGAACCTGGCAGGCTACAGTCAGTGAGGTTGCAAAAGTCAGACACAACTTAATGACTAAATCATCACCACTGGTTGTTTTAAAGATTAAAAGAGATATATGTATGTAAAGCTTTTAGAATGGTGCCTGGCATTTAATAGATAATCAATAGAGTTAACTAATGTCATTACTATTATCATCATCTTCTTTTTCATTATCAGCATCATGTGGTTTGAAGTTCATTTTATTCATTCTCTTTTAACTTCATTTTTATCCCTAGAAACGTGACATATTTTGTATTTCTTTTCACAAAGAGTAAATCAAAGGATCATGCTTGTTGGGAAGTCAGCTTGGACTTTAGAAAGCGTGGTGGTAGTGGTTTAGTTGCTAAGTTGTGTCCAACTCTTGGGACCCCATGGACAGTAGCCTCTGTCCAGGCTCCTCTGTCCGTGGGATTCTCCAGCCAAGAATACTGGAGTGGGTTGCCAATTCCTTCTCCAGGGGATATTCCCAACCGAGGAGTTGAACCCCTGTCTCCTGCACTGCAGACAGATTCTTTACCAGCTGAGCTATGAGGGAAGTCCTTAGTGTAGTGTTATGTGACAATTTTATCTCAGTAAAAGTTATATTGTGCAGTCAGAGAAGCAGATCTGGACCTCTTTTCCTAAGCATATGTTTAAAAGGAGACAAGAAGCCATCCCTACTTGCATATGCCCCCGACTCGTCGGAGGCACTCACCTGGAAGCCAGCCCTTTGCATGCTGTGAAGGTAGCCCATCTCTCACTCCCAGCCAACTCCCTCCTTTATTCTGCATGTCCATGGCCTGAAAAGGAAGAAAGATAGTGGGATGAGATGAAGTTTTATGGATGGTTCTACAAGCTCTGCAGGAAGTGTTTGGTTGGTGAACTTCTTCAGAAGATGAGGTTCTTGCTCTCACTGTGAGTCTTTACTGCACTTCTGGGACAACGTGAAAATCCTCCTGCACATCCTATGACACAGAGTTCGTGCTCACTCCATCTATGGTGAACTTAATAGATTTTATGTTATATTGCTAAATTCACTTTGCAAATTCCACTTCAAATGGTGCCTGTTCAGAAATATAACCCTGACTTTTGGTAGTTGAAAATGTAATCTCTCTTATCTAAATTCTTATGGTCCTTTATTTAATAACTCTATGACTCATTACATATTCATGTGTTTTATGTTTATTTGTTTTCATAATTTTTTTATTAATTTAGGTGGTGAGATTCTTGGAAATAAACTTTATACATGAATAACACTTGTATTCCCACAGTACCACCAATACTCTTAGAATGAAATCATTCTTATTATGTGTAATTGAAATAATTTTAATTCAGGGGACTAAACTCTACTTAATACAGCATCTTAGAGTGTGTTAATAGGCATTACTTCTAACAAATGGTAGGAAAATTTTGTTATTAGCTCGAATGGTAGAATTGCTTACAAACATAATAAACTTCTTGAACTATATCATAAGGAAATAATTCAAGAAGAACAGAAGTACTTAAAGGTGCCTACTCTAGCATTATGTGAGGATCTGAAAACAAGTTAGTGTCCAATAAGAAGGAGATGGCTGCCATTTTTACTCAATAAGCAGATCAAAAACTGTGCAACTATTAAAGATATTCATTTTGAAAATATAAACTAAAAAGATATGGGAAATAATTGAAGAAAGAATAAAAATTTAAATAAACATGATTGAAATTGTTAAAACACTAACATATGAACAAAACTGAAAGAAAAATGAATTGAGTGGGGAACGACTGTGTTACTTCATATATATTTAATTGAAAAGTTAAAATATATATTTAAAACACACATTGATGAATAAAATAAGCTGATGGATAACGAAACAGGGGAAAGTAGCTTCTTTCTGTGCATTAATAATTAGACTGGCTTTGTCAGTGGCTGAAAGATCTCTATATCTTTTCCAAGTGATTATTATATTCCCCAGCTCAGTACTTTCTGCCATAAAGAAGTGTCACTTTTCTTTGGATCTCATTGTCATTTCTTCCTTGGGTCTCTATTTACTCCCTCATCTAAACCAGAAGTGTCAAGTGACCTTGACGAGTCATAAATGAGAACTTGACTAACAGAGAAAGCTATTTAATTCTGTCAATCTCTATTAGATACTAATGGCTGTCATGGTATCAATTTAAATCTTTTTTCTTCCTTATATTTTGTCAATGTTTTCTTCACTGGTAAATTGTGAGTTCTCTCAGAAGAACAGAGTTAATAAATCTGGGGTCTGGACTAGTTGATACATAGTTAACTGCTCAATAAATGAAAGCAGCAAAATCTGTTAAAAAAACAAAAAACAAATGGCTGTGGACAATTACCTCCACTTCTATCCAGTTCAGTAATTTCTTAAACATGCACCATTGTTTCATTATATCTAAATACTGACATTACAATAATGTATATGGGGGTATATACAGAAACTTTCCCCATGTAGCTAACTGAATTTAATGTATTGACCTAGGCAAAACCAAATATTGCAGTATTTTAATACCCTCAAAGCTTCACACTTTTAGTTGTTTGTGTTGTTAAGTTCTTCGGACCACAAAGTTCTTTGTGATCATGGGCTCACATTTCTGAGAACACTGATTTAGAGCATGATGAGAGTTTGTTATCATAAACCACGAACAAAGTAACAAATCTGCCTCAGAATCAACTCTGTGTCCTTGTCCTTAATTTAGGCAATTAAGCTAATTAACCACAACCACAAAATTTTAATATTTTTTCCTCTTAAAATTATCATCATGTATGGTGCTGTTCTGGAAAATTACCTTCTCTTGGTAGAGAAGAATCATTTCAGCTACATTCCTCCTTCTTCACACCACACTAAGCCCTCAAGTTCTCATGCCACTGGTTGTTGTTGCTCTTCATTTGTTTTGAGGCAGTTTATTATGACAGTGAATTTTCTTTTGCAAAATAAACTCTACAATGGGATATTATGCCATTACAACCCTACCTTCAATTAACCTTCTTTCCAGTAATTAAATTAACACAGATAGATCAGATGCCATTCCAGGGTATATAACTTTAGGGTTATAGTAGTGGTCATCTCATAAAAGCAGTGCCTCTGTTAGAAAAAATATCATTTTGAATGCATTACTGCACCTAGATTTCATTTATCTCTTGGTCCCTATTATAAAGTGATATTCCTGGAATTCAGTAGGTTCATAATGTCAGTTTATACTGCTTTATTCCTCCTCATAAACTGGAATGTTCTAACATAGCCAAAACAGCATTAGGTCTGCCACATTACATTTGTTAGTCATGCAGGCACTTAATCATCTGACTATACATGCAAGCTTCTACCTGTTTCAGTAAGGCAATATTTACTTTCTCTTTATCCTTAGAGATAGAAAGCCTAATGGATAGAGGAAATTGAAATTGACAAGCCTTGAGAGGGACTGATTTCTGCATAAAATATTGTCCAGTGTAATTTCTCAGATAGAGATGTTCAAGCTTTTTATGATAAGAAGAGAGTGAATGTGTCCCTCAATTATGATATGGTGAGTTGAGAGAAGGTGATGGTCGATGAGCGAGAAATGAAGAAGAATTTCATATATCATTCCCAATTCATAATCACAGTCACAATACTCTCTCTGTTTTGTTGAAATTTGGAGGGATGCAGAAGGTGAGCCAACAATTCAGTTTGGATTCCTACCCTTTCCTAGAACCCCAGTTATAAAGTCCGGAAGTCTATGGGGAAAGAAGACTGACAACCATTGTTAGCCTGAAAATAAATATCTGGTTTCCTTACTGACCTATAGATTGAACCTAAGGAAAAATATGTATAGTAAATATCACTTGTAAGTCACTGAATAGCAAAAGACCCATCAAGAGATTCCAGAGAAGGTGATGGCACTCCACTCCAGTACTCTTGCCTGGAAAATCCCATGGACGGTGGAACCTGGTAGGCTGCAGTCCATGGGCCCGCTAAGAGTCGGACACGACTGAGCAACTTCACTTTCACTTTTCACTATCATGCGTTGGAGAAGGAAATGGCAGCCCACTCCGGTATTCTTGCCTGGAGAATCCCAGGGATGGAGGAGCCTGGTGGGCTGCCATTTATGGGGTCACACAGAGTTGGACACGACTGAAGTGACTTAGCAGCAGCAGCAGCAGAATCAAGAGATTCAGGCCTAATTTAGCAATGAGCTGGAAAACTTAGGAAATTATTCAATATATTTTAAAAATTATCTTACAGATTAAGAAATCAGAATTTAAGATCACTCTTTTCTAGTTATGCTGCTAAGTCACTTCAGTCGTGTCCGACTCTGTGTGACCCCATAGACGTGAGCCCACCAGGCTCTCCTGCCCCTGGGATTCTTCAGGCAAGAAAACTGGAGTGGGTTGCCATTTCCTTCTCCAATGCATGAAAGCGAAAAAGTGAAAGTGAAGTCGTTCAGTCGTGTCCGACTCTTAGCGACCCCATGGACTGCAGCCCACCAGGCCCCTCCATCCATGGGATTTTCCAGGCAAGAGTACTGGAGTGGGGTGCCATTGCCTTCAGAATCCAAATGATTAGCAACAGTAGTAGTAAACAGATTATCTGGAAGGTTTCTCTTTCTAAAATGGCTAAACAAAAAACTTTACTTTGCTTCTTTTAATAAAGCCCATGAACTTGGAAGAACTATACAAATAAAAATAAATGTGTAGTATTATAGAAATGCTGTCAACAGATCGGAAATTAAGAAATTTCTAAAAGCAAACAACAGTTGAGAAGAGAATAAACATGAAATCCAACTTAGTTGAAGAGAAAGAGAGGATCTCTCCCCAAAAGTAAATCTTCCCAACAGAATCAAAGAATAACCCCAAGATCAGGACGGGGTGTTGGGATAGCAGTAAGCTGCCCACCAGTAGGCATCACAATTAATTTAAAGGCTGTGGGATATTTGGTTTTGGCTACAATGTTTGTCCTCAAGGAAAAACTATTATTAAGGCTCCATAAATAAAGTGAGATTTTTTTGAAGGAAACTCTCATGATTAAAATGGGAGTAAGAAAAAAGCAGGGCAGCCCGTAGGCAGTCATCACAATAGATAAAGGGCCAAGAGGGCAAGCTCTCTGGATACCAAGGACCCACAAACTCTCTGCACCCACAAACTGAAGCCAGTACTTTTTTGTGAGAATTTTTGCCAGGTGAAGAGAAGTTTTCATTTGTCTTAGGGAGAGTGCATTCAGTTAATGGTATTATAAGTATGAATAAACCCTAGATCACCAAGCTTTGGAGGAAAATTAAACAAAATCCCAAATGAACATTTTGATGCAAAAAGTTAGAAGGGAACTTTAAAATGAGTAATATTACTATCCCCCAAGAAATTCAAAGAGCTATCACATCCATGCAATAAAAACAGGTTGCTCTGAAAAAAGTAATTAAATCTTTAAGATGAGAATCATGATGGTGAATATTTAAAAAAAAATAAATCAAGCAGCAGGACTGGGTAACAGAATGCTTCTCTCTGTTTTTCTATATAATCTTTCATGGTAATGTTTCATCTTCAGGCTCCAAATGGTGGCCCTCTCACCCAGCTCCAGATCCTTCAAAAATAACCACAACCCTATAGGTCTCAGATTTTTTTTTTCACAAACATCTAGCATCAGACAGAGACCTCTTGTAGCAGCTGCTGTATGAGTCCCAGGGTCCAGTCCCTCACAGGCCTGAGGTTTTCAGGACCCATGGTCTCCCTGTGGTGATAGCGGTAGGGTCAGTCTTATCCAAAACACTTGAAGGAGAATGGGAATGAGGGGACTGCCCAGGGGAAAAAACAACCAACCGGTGGGAAAAAATAGAAATGGATATTATGGGGCCAATAAACTATATAAATCAAACAAGTTTAAAAAGTAAGAATGTGGAGAATCTGAGTAACATTTAACATGCTAATTTTAACAGTCATATGCCTGGATGTATAGTCATTAATATATATTTTGGGTAGTACACAATACATTTTGATCTGTACAATTTACTTAGGTAATTTTTACTTTATACCAAAGGCTGAAAGAATTTAATATTATCAACAGAATGATAGAATAAAGGATATAAACACTGAATGCAAAGGCATTCCTATAAAAAGTGTCTAGAGTTAAATTCAAAATGAAAATTACAGATTATTTGGACTCTGTGTTTAACAATAACTGAGGTCTGGATATCAGGGAACCAGCCTCTCATTTCCTCTTTTTCTAACCCACTCAATGACCTTAAGCATGTCACCTAAATCCTCTCAAAGTTACTCTGCAGTCTCTACACAGTCTTGTTCTACTGCTCTGTTAGCCTGGGAAGGAAAGAAAATAGTTTTTTTAAATGTTCTAATATCTATCTATCTAACCATCTACTACCTACTTAAATAATAAGCATGAAAGAGAAAGTGTAGTCACTCAGTTGCGTCACACTCTTTGCAACCCCATGGACTATGCCCGCCAGGCTCCTCTGTCCATGGAATTCTCCAGGCAAGAATACTGGAGTGGGTTGCCATACCCTTTTCCAGGGGATCTTCCTGACCCAGGCATCTAAAATGGTATCCCGCATTGCAGGCAGATTCTTTACCATCTGAGTCACCAGGGAAGCCCAAATCATAAGTATATGTTATTATATGTAAGAAGATAGAAACAGCAATAGCATAAGCATGGATGCTGTTACTTTTAAGATAATTTAACGTTGTTGACCCTGAAGACATCAGATGTCATAACTTCTAAAGATACATACAATAGTAGTAAACTAAGCAGTTTTATTCTCTGTGTTTATATCTTAAGACAGCAATACTCTATATCACACATATAACACAAACCCATATGTGAGGTAGTATGAAGGACAGAGTACGAATACCAAGTCATTTGCCTTGATTTTTTTTTCCTGCAAAAATACAAACTAACCAAGCTTCACAAGTATATATAAGTATCCACAGAAGTCCCCTCACTTGTTTCAAAGAAGAAAGATTTCAGCCCCAAATTCTCCAAACTGATTTTCTTGAAGCTATACTTGATATCCTAAAAATGTGTCTAGAAAAATCTAGAAAAAAATGTGTAAGCATTACTGAGAAGAATGATTACAAATCATCCTTGAGATAAGCCAGTTGATTTTTTTTTTCCCATGAAATTATGTTCAAGGCTCTGGTTCTTGAGAACTTTATCAACCTGGGAAATTTAAAATACAATTTTGTCACTAATCAGTAATATCCAAAATTATATTAAGTTGAAAATTACAGTATATGATAAAGAATAATGTTGGAGTCAGCCCTATGGAAACTCAATATTTTCAAAACCTCACCAGCATTCATATCCATACAATGTGAATAAACGAATATGATTTTAAATGATAGAATTTTTGCACTATAGAGTTCCTGGATGATGAAGCTAAGCCTGTTTCATAAAGGATGAACACAGTTTTGAAGGTCAATGATTGAAGATGAACAATTAGTGCATCCCTCAAATCATAAAACAGACAGTTGTTGGACCAAGATTACATTGCTTCTTCTAATGACTGCTCATCTTATTCCCCGCTGCAGCCACATTGCCACATATCCACAATGAAGAAGGTTGATGAAGCTTCAATAACAGAGAAGAGCTCCAAGCATTAGGAAAAGAGCATTTCCCCCACCTCCCCGCCCCGCCCCCCACAGTTTTAGGCACAGATTGAGCAGAAGTAAAGGTTAAACATAAATTTCCTTCATGACAGTGAATAGAGAAGGACAATAATTTGATCTTTGGGAAACTGGGGATTTCATATTCTTATTTAAATCTTCTGTTCAGTTTTAAGTATATATTTAGATAAGAAAAAATTCTAAATTACCATTCCAATTTCCTCTCCAAGTAATGTTTTGGCAAAATACTCAGAATACAAAGTTTCACAAGAATTTCTCAAATGGAGTCACTTTTCCCCCATAACAACTACGAGGGCCATATTAAATTTTCACAGCCTCTAGAGATTGCTGGTATATTTTATTACCATTTAAGCTCATATACTTTGATGAGTTGCACTTGCTAAAAATAAACATCAGTAAAAGAATTAAAAATAAGTTTTCATGGTTTTTATTCAAGTCAGAAAGTCACATGATATCACAGTGTTTATGAACATAAAACTTGCTGAGAAAGTTTCATACTATCTTTTATAATATATATGAATCTAAATTTGAATCAATCATTTTTTTTTTCCATTGGCAAAGATCTTCAAAAAGCTGTCACTGTCTTACTGGCAGATGAATAAAGCTGTGTGTTAGCTGATGGGTATGAAATGTTCTAGACACCTAGGGATGTCTAAGACTCAACAGCTGAAATTTATTTTCTGTATCTACCTGTCTCTCCCTGACTGTAACCCCTTACATGTTAGGATAGTAGGGGATGACTTCGAATGACCCAGCTTTGATAGTGATCTCATTTCTGTTATGATGATACATGTTACCTTAAGCAGCAGGTGAAACATAACATATAAGGGACTTTTAAGATTCAGTGTTAGTTATTAGATAAAGTGTGCCTTTTTACATTAAAGTATAACTTAGATACAGTGGAAGAGCAGATCTAATATAAAGTTTGATTAGTTTTGACAAATGTATATACCAGTGAAACCCAACGCCCTATCAAAATATGAAACATTTCTATTATGCCAGCAAGTTGCCGTGTGTCACTTCCCAATCTAGCTCACCATGCCCCTCTCCACTACCCTACTGCCAGAAGCAATCACTGTTCTGCTCTCTATCACCATACATGAACTTTGCCAGTTTTAAAGTTTCATAAGAATGTATGTAGTCTTTATATCTGGCTTCATTTACTGAGCATAATTTTGTTTGCAATCCATCCATATTTTCCCATGTGTCACTAGTTTATTTCTTCTTATTGCTGTGTAGTACTCAAGTTTCTTAGCATACACAGTTGGTTTATTCATTCTCTTAATGATGGAACATGGGTTGTTTACAGTTTCATACTATTGTGAATAGTGATGCTATCTATACATTTGTAGAAAGCTTTTTGTGGACATATGTTTTCATTTCTCTTTGACAAGTACCTAGATGTTGAACTGATTGATAATAATAAAGATGTATGTCTAACTTTTTTATAACCTTCAAAATGTTTTCTAAAGTTTGTACATACCCAGCAAAAATATAAGAGAGTTTTGGTTGGTCCATATCCTTCCCAACATTTGCTCTTGTCTTTTTCATTTTAGGTATTCTAGAAGGAAATGGCAACCCACTCCAGTGTTCTTGCTTGGAGAATCCCAGGGACGGGGGAACCTGGTAGGCTGCCGTCTCTGGGGTCTCACAGAGTCGGACACGACTGAAGCGACTTAGCAGCAGCAGCAGTAGTGAATGTGTAGTGGTATCTCACTGTGATATAAAATTTGCATTTCCCTGATGATTAACAAAGAATTGATGTTTTTGAACTATGGTGTTGGAGAAGACTCTCGATTGTCCCTTGGATTGTAAGGAGTTCCAACCAGTTCATCCTATAGGAAATCAGTCCTGAATATTCATTGGAAGGACTGATGTTGAAGCTGAAACTCCAATACTTAGGCCACCTGATGCGAAGAACTGACTCATTGGAAAAGATCCTGATGCTGGGAAAGATTGAAGGCAGGAGGAGAAGGGGATGACAGAGGATGAGATGGCTGGATGGCATCACCAACTCAATGGCAATGAGTTTGAGCAAACTCCAGGAGTTGGTGATGGACAGGGAGGCCTGGTGTGCTGCAGTCCATGGGGTCGCAAAGAGTTGGACTGAGCAACTGAACTGAACTGATGATTAACACTTAGCACATCTTCATGTGTTAGTGGCTATATATGTACCTTCTTTACTTATGTGACTATTCAAGTTTCTTGGCCACTATTAATTAGTTGTTTGTCTTATTTTTTGGTCTCTTTGTTTTCAGATTTTTTTTTTTTTTTTTTAGGAGGAGCAGTTTTACATTTACAACAAGATTGAGAAGGTAAAGAAACTCACTTACACTTTCTGTCCCCACATAACCTCCTCCATTACTAACATCGCTCACCAGAATGGTACTTTTTTTGTTTAACCAAGGATGAATCTACATTAACACATCAAAATCACCCAAAGCCCATAGTTTACCTGAGGGTTCACGCCGTTCCTTTATTCAGATTGATTTATTGTTAATCTTTTATTCCATTTTTGTAGCTGAAGTACAATAGACCTACAATAATAGAATTTCAGGTGTATAACAGTGATTTGACACTTTTATACATTATGAAATGATCATCATAAGTCTAGTTGCCATCTGCTACCATATAGTTATTGCAGTATTGTTGAATATCTTCCCTATGCTGTAGTTTATGGTTTCTACCTCCATGACTTATTTATTATTCGGAAATTTGTACCTCTTAAGCCTCTCTTGGTTCCAAATAGGAAAAGGAGTACGTCAAGGCTGTATATTGTCACCATGTTTATTTAACTTATATGCAGAGTACATCACGAGAAATGCTGGACTGGAGGAAACACAAGCTGGAATCAAGATTGCCGGGAGAAATATCAATAACCTCAGATATGCAGATGATACCACCCTTATGGCAGAAAGTGAAGAGGTACTAAAAAGTCTCTTGATGAAAGTGAAAGTGGAGAGTGAAAAGGTTGGCTTAAAGCTCAACACTCAGAAAACGAAGATCATGGCATCTGGTCCCATCACTACATGGGAAATAGATGGAGAAACAGTGGAAACAGTGTCAGACTTTATTTTTCTGGGCTCCAAAATCACTGCAGATGGTGACTGCAGCCGTGAAATTAAAAGACGCTTACTCCTTGGAAGGAAAGTTATGACCAACCTAGATAGCATATTCAAAAGCAGAGACATCACTTTGCCAACAAAGGTTCGCCTAGTCAAGGCTATGGTCTTTCCTGTGGTCATGTATGGATGTGAGAGCTGGACTGTGAAGAAGGCTGAGTGCCGAAGAATTGATGCTTTTGAACTGTGGTGTTGGAGAAGACTCTTGAGAGTCCCTTGGACTGCAAGGAGATCCAACCGGTCCATTCTGAAGGAGATCAGCCCTGGGATTTCTTTGGAAGGAATGATGCTAAAGCTGAAACTCCAGTATTTTGGCCACCTCATGTGAAGAGTTGACTCATTGGAGAAGACTCTGATGCTGGGAGGGATTGAGGGCAGGAGGAGAAGGGGACGACAGAGGATGAGATGGCTGGATGGCATCACTGACTCGATGGATGTGAGTCTGAGTGACCTCCGGGCGTTGGTGATGGACAGGGAGGCCTGGCGTGCTGCGGTTCATGGGGTCGCAAAGAGTCAGACACGACTGAGCGACTGATCTGATCTGATCTGAAGCCCCTCTTGATGTTGTATATTCTATGGGTTTAGAGAAATGTATAATGGTATGTATCCATCTTTATAATATCACACAGTATTTTCACTGCCTTTTAAATCCTCTGTACCCTGAGTGTTTATATCTCTGCCAGCATCATGTTGGCAATCACTGATCTTTTTATTGTCTCCATTGTTTCCCATTTCCAAAATGTCATATAGTTGGAATGTTACAGCCTTCAGCCTTCTCAGATTGGTTTCTTTCACTTACTAATATTCATAAAAGTTTCCTCCATGTCTTTTCATGGATTGATAGCTCAATTCCTTTAAGGGCTGCTCCAGTCCATGGGGTCACTAAGAGTCGGACACTATTGAGCGACTTCACTTTCACTTTTCACTTTCATGCATTGGAGAAGGAAATGGCAACCCATTCCAGTATTCTTGCCTGGAGAATCCCAGGGACGGAGGAGCCTGGTGGGCTGCCGTCTATGGGGTCGCACAGAGTCGGACATGACTGAAGCGACTTAGCAGCAGCAGCAGCGATACTGCATTTTCTGGATGTAGCATTTATTTATTTGATTACTAAAGGACATTTTAGTTGCTTCCAGATGTTGACAATTATAAATATAGTTTCTATAAACATCGTGTGTGCAAGATTTTGTGTGCACATACATTTTCAACTGCTTTGGGTAAATAGCAAGTACCACAATTGCTAGATGATATATAAAAGTATGTTTAGTTCTATAAGAAATTGCCAAACTCTCTTCCAAAGTGGCTGTACCATTTTGCATACCCACTAGCATTGCATGAATGTTCCTATTGCTACATTTCTCATCAGCATTTGATTTTGCAGATTTGTGGTATCCTATTATTGTTTTAATTTGCATTTTCTTTGTTTTAATTTTATTTTACTTAACTTTACAGTATTGTATTGGTTTTGCCATACATCAAAATGAATCCGCCACAGGTATACATGTGTTCCCCATCCTGAACCCTCCTCCCTCCTCCCTCCTCCCTCCCCATACCATCCCTCTGGGTTGTCCCAGTGCCCCAGCCCCAGGCATCCGGTATCAGGCATCAAACCTGGACTGGCGACTCGTTTCAAACATGATATTATACATATTTCAATGCCATTCTCCCAAATCATCCCACCCTTTCCCTCTCCCAGAGTCCAAAAGAGTGTTCTATACATCAGTGTCTCCTCTGCTGTCTCGTATACAGGGTTATTGTTACCATCTTTCTAAATTCCATATATATGCATTAGTATACTGTATTTGTTTTTCTTTATGGCTTACTTCACTCTGTATAATAGGCTCCAGTTCCATCCACCTCATTAGAACTGATTCAAATGTATTCTTTTTAATGGCTGAGTAATACTCCATTGTGTATATGTACCACTGCTTTCTTATCCATTCATCTGTGGTTGGACATCTAGGTTGCTTCCAAGTCCTGGCTAGTATAAACAGTGCTGCGATGAACATTGGGGTACACATGTCTCTTTCAATTCTGGTTTTCTCAGTGTGTATGCCCAGCAGTGGGATTGCTGGATCATAACGCAGTTCTATTCTCAGTTTTTTGAGGAATCTCCATGTTCTCCATAGTGGCTGTACTAGTTTGCATTCCCACCAACAGTGTAAGAAGGTTCCCTTTTCTCCACACCCTTTCCAGCATTTATTGCTTGTAGACTTTTGGATCGCAGTCATTCTGACTGGTGTGAAATGGTACCTCATAGTGGTTTAGATTTGCATTCCTCTGATAATGAGTGATGTTGAGCATCTTTATAGATCTAAATATAAGACCAGAAATCATAAAACTCCTAGAGGAAAACATAGGCAAAACACTCTCTGACATACATCACAGCAGGATCCTCTATGACCCACCTCCTAGAATATTGGAAATAAAATAAAAAATAAACAAATGGGACCTAATTAAACTTAAAAGCTTCTGCACAACAAAGGAAACTATAAGCAAGGTGAAAAGACAGCCTTCAGAATGGGAGAAAATAATAGCAAATTAAGCAACAGACAAACAACTAATCTCAAAAATATACAAGCAACTCCTACAGCTCAATTCCAGAAAAATAATTTGCATTTTCTTAATTACGGGTGATAAGGACCATCTTTTCATATGCTATTTGCCATGTGTATTTCTTCAATGAGTTGTCTATAAAGGTATTAGGCCCATTTTTTAATTGAGTTGTTTGTTTCCTATAAGAGTTCTTTGTATATTTTGGATATTATCCTTTATCAGACATGTCTTTTGAAAATATTTTATCCTAGTCTCTGACTTGTGTTCTAATTCTGTTGATAATGTTTTTAGCAGAGACATTTTCATTTTTAACAAAGTCCAGTTTATCAACTATTTTTTTCATGGATCATGTAGTGTTCACACATGATCCAAGGTCATCTTGGTCTCTCCTGTTATCTTCTGGGGTTTTACAGTTTTGTATTTTATATTTAGGTCAATGATACATTTTTTAGTTAATTTTTATGAAGGTCTATATTTAGATTCACTTTTTTTCATATGGATGTCCAGTAGTTTCAGCACCATGTGTTGAAGAGACGATTTTTCCTCTCTTGTTTTGCCTTTGCTGCTTTGTTGAAAATCACATAACTGTATTTATGTGAGTATTTCTGGGCTCTCAATTCTGTTCTGGTGTTCTAGTTCCCTCTCTCCACTCTCCCTGCCTCTCTCTCTCTCCCCTCTGTCCTTCCCTTCCCTCCACCCCCTTCTCAAATGTGACACTGTTTGCTCTTTGATTTCTTTATAGTAAGTCTTGAGCTTGGGTCACTTAGTTTTTTGACTTTGTTCTACTTCAATATTGTGCTAGCTATTATGAGTCTTTTACCTCTCCCTATAAACTTTACACTTTCTTGATATCTATAAAATAATTTACTTAGATTTTAATTGAGATTAAATTTAATCCATAGATGAAATTAGGAAGAACTGACTTCTTAATATACTGAGTCATCCTCACCATGTACATGGCATAGCTCCCCATTTATTTTTATTTCATTCAGAGTTTTGTAGATTTCCTCACATAGATTTTGTCTATATTTTGTTAGATTTATACCTAAGTATTTAATCTTTCTGAAATGTGCTAATGTAAATAACGGTGTTCCCTATTGGCTCAGATGGTAAAGAATCTGCCTTCAATGTGGGCAACCCACTCCAGTATTCTTGCCTGGAGAATTCCATGAACAGAGGAGCCTGGAAGGCTGCAGTCAGTGGGGTGGCAAAGAGTCAGACACAACTCAGTGGCTAACATGCACTTGGACACACGCGCGTGCGCGCACACACACACACACACAGTGTAAATAATATTGTATCCTTAATGTCATTTCACTTTTCCATTACTGGAATACAGGAGAACAATTGACTTTTGTGTATTAACTTTATATCCTACAGTCTTGCTAGAATTGCTTACTAGTTCCAGGAATTTTTTGGTCAAATCTTTTGGATTTTCTACGTAGACAGTCATATCATCTGTAAACAAAAACAGTTGTAGGTATTCTTTCCCAATATGTATAATTTTTATTTCCTTTTCTTTACCTTTCCCACTATCTATACCTTTCAGCATAACGTTGAAAAGGAGTAGTAATAGGGGACATCCTTGATGTTAGTTGTAAGTTTTTGGTATGTAATATTTACTAAGTTGAGAAAGTTATCCTCTGTTACTAGTTAACTGGAAGTTTTTATCATGAATGAGCTATGAATTTTTTCAGTTGTTTTTTCTGTGTTTACTAATATGATCATGTGATTTTTAACTTTAGTCTATTGATGTGATGAATTACTTAATTTGATTTTTCAAATATTGAGCGATTTGCATACTTGACAAAAATCACACTTGGTTGTGGTATAAAATTCCTTTTATACTTTCTTGGATTTTACTTGCTTTTATTTACATCTATGTTCATGAGAGATATTGGTTTGTAGTTTCATATAATGTCTTTGTCTAACTTTAGTATTAGGATAATATTGGTCTCATAGGAGAAGTTAGGAAGTATTCTTTTTGCTTCTGTCCTCAGAAAGAGATGTAAAGAATTGGTATAATTTCTTTCTTAAATATTTTACAAAATTCACCAGTGAACCTACCTAGGCCTGGTGCTTTATGTTTTAGAAGGTTATTAATTTTTGGTTTAGTTTCTGTCATATATATAGGCCTCTTCTTATCATTTAGTTCTTCTTATGTGAATTTTGTCAGATTGTCTTTCAATGAATTGATCCATTTCATCTAGGTCAAATTTGTGCCAAAGGGTCATTTATAGTATTCCTTTCTAATCCTTGGGCTTCTCTGGTAGCTCAGCTGGTAAAGAATCTGCCTGCAGTGCTGGAGGCTTGGGTTCAGTCCCTGGGTTGGGAACATTCCCTGGAGAAGGGAATGGGTACCCACTCCAATATTCTGGCCGGGAGAATTCCATGGACTGTAGAGTCCATGGGGTCACAAAAAGTCAGACAGGACTGAGCAACTTTCATTTTCTAATCCTTTTAATTTTAATGAGATTTATAGTAATATCATCTCTGATATTACCAATATGTGTTCTCTCCTTATTTTTTTCTTAGCTAGCCTGGCTAGAGGGTTAATGATATTCTTAGTCTTTTCAAAGTACCACCTTCTGGTCTTGATTAACTTCTCTATTAAATTTCTGCTTTCAATTTCATTGACTTATCAGATCAGATCAGATCAGATCAGTCTCTCAGTCGTGTCCGACTCTTTGCGACCCCATGAACCACAGCACGCCAGGCCTCCCTATCCATCACCAGCTCTCAGAGGTCACTCAGACTCACATTCATCGAGTCAGTGATGCCATCCAGCCATCTCATCCTCTGTCGTCCCCTTCTCCTCCTGCCCTCAATCCCTCCCAGCATCAGAGTCTTCTCCAATGAGTCAACTCTTCGCATGAGGTGGCCAAAATACTGGAGTTTCAGCTTGAGCATCATTCCCTCCAAAGAAATCCCAGGGCTGATCTCCTTCAGAATGGACCAGTTGGATCTCCTTGCAGTCCAAGGGACTCTCAAGAGTCTTCTCCAACACCACAGTTCAAAAGCATCTATTCTTCGGCGCTCAGCCTTCTTCACAGTCCAGCTCTCACATCCATACATGACCACAGGAAAGACCATAGCCTTGACTAGGCGAACCTTTGTTGGCAAAGTGATGTCTCTGCTTTTGAATATGCTATCTAGGTTGGTCATAACTTTCCTTCCAAGGAGTAAGCGTCTTTTAATTTCATGGCTGCAGTCACCATCTGCAGTGATTTTGGAGCCCAGAAAAATAAAGTCTGACACTGTTTCCACTGTTTCTCCATCTATTTCCCATGTAGTGATGGGACCAGATGCCATGATCTTCGTTTTCTGAATGTTGAGCTTTAAGCCAACCTTTTCACTCTCCACTTTCACTTTCATCAAGAGGCTTTTTAGCCCCTCTTCACTTTCTGCCATAAGGGTGGTATAATCTGCATATCTGAGGTTATTGATATTTCTCCCGGCAATCTTGATTCCAGCTTGTGTTTCCTCCAGTCCAGCATTTCTCGTGATGTATTCTGCATATAAGTTAAATAAACATGGTGACAATATACAGCCTTGACGTACTCCTTTTCCTATTTGGAACCAGTCTGTTGTTCCATGTTCAGTTCTAACTGTTGCTTCCTGACCTGCATACAGATTTCTCAAGAGGCAGATCAGGTGGTCTGGCATTCCCATCTCTCTCAGAATTTTCCAGAGTTTATTGTGATCTACACAGTCAAAGGCTTTGGCATAGTCAATGAAGCAGAAATAGATGTTTTTCTGGAACTCTCTTGCTTTTTCGATAATCCAGCGGATGTTGGCAATTTGATCTCTCGTTCCTCTGCCTTTTCTAAATCCAGCTTGAACATCAGGAAGTTCACGGTTCACATATTGCTGAAGCCTGGCTTGGAGAATTTTGAGCATTACTTTACTAGCGTGCGAGATGAGTGCAATTGTGCGGTAGTTTGAGCACTCTTTGGCATTGCCTTTCTTTGGGATCGGGATGAAAACTGACCTTTTCCAATCTTGTGGCCACTGCTGAGTTTTCCAAATTTGCTGGCATATTGAGTGAAGCACTTTCACAGCATCATCTTTCAGGATTTGGAATAGCTCCACTGGAATTCCATCACCTCCACTAGCTTTGTTCGTAGTGATGCTTTCTAAGGCCCACTTGACTTCACATTCCAGGATGTCTGGCTCTAGGTCAGTGATCACACCATCATGATTATCTGGGTCGTGAAGCTCTTTTTTGTACAGTTCTTCTGTGTATTCTTGCCACCTCTTCTTAATATCTTCTGCTTCCGTTAGGTCCACACCATTTCTGTCCTTTATCGAGCCCATCTTTGCATGAAATGTTCCTTTGGTATCTCTGATTTTCTTGAATAGATCCTTAGTCTTTCCCATTCTGTTGTTTTCCTCTATTTCTTTGCATTGATCGCTGAAGAAGGCTTTCTTATCTCTTCTTGCTATTCTTTGGAACTCTGCATTCAGATGTTTATATCTTTCCTTTTCTCCTTTGCCTTTCGCTTCTCTTCTTTTTGCAGCTATTTGCAAGGCCTCCCCAGACAGCCATTTTGCTTTTTTGCATTTCTTTTCCATGGGGATGGTCTTGATCCCTGTCTCCTGTACAATGTCACGAACCTCATTCCATAGTTCATCAGGCACTCTATCTATCAGATCTAGGCCCTTAAATCTATTTCTCACTTTCACTGTATAATCATAAGGGATTTGATTTAGGTCATACCTGAATGGTCTAGTGGTTTTCCCTACTTTCTTCAATTTCAGTCTGAATTTGGCAATAAGGAGTTCATGGTCTGAGCCACAGTCAGCTCCTGGTCTTGTTTTTGCTGATTGGATAGAGCTTCTCCATCTTTGGCTGCAAAGAATATAATCGATCTGATTTCGGTGTTGACCATCTGGTGATGTCCATGTATAAAGTCTTCTCTTGTGTTGTTGGAAGAGGGTATTTGCTATGACCAGTGCATTTTCTTGGCAAAACTCTATTAGTCTTTGCCCTGCTTCATTCCGTATTCCAAGGCCAAATTTGCCTGTTACTCCAGGTGTTTCTTGACTTCCTACTTTTGCATTCCAGTCCCCTATAATGAAAAGGACATCTTTTTTGGGTGTTAGTTCTAAGAGGTCTTGTAGGTCTTCATAGAACCGTTCAACTTCAGCTTCTTCAGCATTACTGGTTGGGGCATAGACTTGGATTACTGTGACATTGAATGGTTTGCCTTGGAAACGAACAGAGATCATTCTGTCGTTTTTGAGATTGCATCCAAGTACTGCATTTCAGACTCTTTTGTTGACCATGATGGCCACTCCATTTCTTCTGAGGGATTCCTGCCCACAGTAATAGATATAATGGTCCTCTGAGTTAAATTCACCCATTCCATTGACTTATACTCTAATTCTTATTATTTCTTTTTAATTTTCTCTTTTTTCTAATTTCCTGAGGAAGGAACTTAGATGACTGAATTTAGATCTTACTGCTCTTTATATATATATATGTATATTCAATGCTATAATTTTCCTTCTATGCACTGCTTTTGCTGCATCCTGCAAATTTTGACCTAAGTTTTCATTTAGCTAAAAATTTACATATCTTAAAATTCTGTAGATTTCTTCTATGACCCATGTGTATTTAGAAGTATGTTATTAAATCTCTGTGTATTTGGAGATTTTCCAGCTATCTTTGTTACTGATTTCTTGTTTAATTTCTTTGTGTTCTGAGAGCAGATATTGTCTGATTTCTATTCTTTTAGATTTGTTAAAATGTGTTCTATGGCCCAGAATGTATCTATCTTGCTAAATGTCCCATGTGAACGTGAGTAAAATGTGTATTCTGTTGTTCTTGGATGAAGTAGTCTATAGATGTTATTATAACCAGTTGATTGATGGTGTTGTTCAATTCAATGATGTCCTTACTGATTTTCTGCCTACTATATCTTTCTATTGCTTAGGAATGTTTAAGTATCCAGCTCTGATAGTGGATTCATCTATTTCTTCTCTTTTCTATCATTTTTTGCTTCATGTAATTTGATCCTTTTTTGTTGGGCATATACACATTAAAAATATGTTTTAAAAATTAACTCATCACTATGTAATGCCCTTCTCTAGCCTTTTAACTTTCCTTATTTTGAAGTCTGCTCTTTCTGATATAATATACCTACGCTTGCTTTCGATTATGTTGACATGGTATATTTTTTCTCCATCCATTCACTTTTATACCGTGTGCTTTTTATATTTAAAGGAGGGTTCTTGTAGGCAACATATAGTTGGCAACTTATGTTTTTTGATACACTTTAATAATCTCCATATTTTAAGTGATAAATTTAAACCACTGATATTCAAGGTGATTATTGATATATTTACACTGCTCCTGTTTGCTGTGTGTTGCTCTTGTGCTTTCTTTTCTTTTTTAAAGAGTAAAGTTAAACGTTACAGTAACTTTCTTCTATATAAAAAGAATTATGGGACACATTTATGGGGACTCCTAGCACAGGTCTCCCCTCTTTTTCACTAAGAGTTTCACTTACCGCTGACAATCTAGAGCCATGAAGCAGGGGGGCAAATGTCCCTGCTCTTTTTCCATATTTTTGTCTTCTATACTTTTTCTGCCTTTCTTGGTTTGAATTGAACATATGATATACATACATTTTCTCTTCTTTCTTAGCATATTAGCTATACTTTTTTTTTTTTTTAACTTTTCAGAAGTTTTAATTGAATATCAGGCATATTGGGCTAAAGAATAGTAGATTGAAGCAAATCACATTAATGCATAAACAAGGGCACACCTCTCCTTCTCTCTGACTGCCAGCATCAATCTAGTCTTTCAAATGTCATGACTCTGTCTTTGCTGTTCATTTACCTAGATTCAGTTTACCACAGGATTCAAATGATATGATGGCAGGACAAAGTCTTTCCTTCATCAGAGCTTGGGGTCTAGGGCCTAGAGCATTTCTCGTAGGTTTCCTGTCCCTTTGGCAGGTTCAATGCACCTGCATCTCAGAAGAATTTCTCTTCTGTTCTCACCCCTAGCTATAGATAGTCACTATCAGGGCTCAGTGTAAGACTTAGAGTGGACTATTGGGTGTTCCTCAATTCTCTCTCCGACTTCAGGAAGCTCATACACTCAGAAAGGGTTTCTTTCCATTTTGCAGCTCCAATTTCAATCTTTCTTATTAGTACTTGATGAAGAACCTTGGAAAAGAGTTGTGGGTAGTCAATTTTCTTCAAGGCTCCTGGGTATTCTAAATGATCATGCCTTCCCATAACAGCCTTTACAAATTCATCACACGTTCATCTATTCTCTTCTTTCCCTCATATACTTTCCTCTCCTTTCCACTGCTCTGCCAAGGGTGCATAGAGCTATGGGTCTCTTCTTTCATAGGAGGGATTCATTACTTTCTGAATTTCAGTTCACTAAATTTCTTTACAAAGCCATACTTCCTATGGGCATTTTAAAAATGTGATTTTTTAAGTTTTTCAGCTTGTTCTAACTTTTCAGTTGGAATCAATGCTCTCTTGAGATTTCTAAGCAGGAGTGGAAATAGTTTCAAAATTTATTTTTAAATGAAATACATGTTCAGTCTTAATATAACATATTGTATTCTTGGCATATAATATGAAAAGCAGTTTAAATTTGCCTTATATGTTCAATATATAAATAACAAATATGTGTCAGACCTTCAAATAATTAAAACACTGATACATGATTTCTTAATTGATCTCCTGAATATTTGATCTTAGCAAGAGGATTTTAAAAAATCTTTCTCTCATTCTTTTATGAAAACAATAGCTATCCTTCATTTACAACTAAAATTTAGTTCTTATAAGGACTATGATTTTTAAATTATATTACCTCCTGCTGCTGCTGCTGCTGCTGCTAAGTCGCTTCAGTCGTGTCCGACTCTGTGCAACCCCAGAGACGGCATCCCACCAGGCTCCCCCGTCCCTGGGATTCTCCAGGCAAGAACACTGGAGTGGGTTGCCATTTCTTTCTTCAATGCATGAAAGTGAAAAGTGAAAGTGAAGTCGCTCTGTCGTGCCCGACTCTTAGCAACCCCAAGGACTGCAGCCTTCCAGGCTCCTCCATCCATGGGATTTTTCCAGGCAAGAGTACTGGAGTAGGGTGCCATTGCCTTCTCCTATCTACCTAAAAATTCTTTTGTGGCCTACTGATGGAAAATCAGGATTCAAAATATGATTTTAAAACCTCTACTTGAAAATTCATGAGACACATGACATATCTCATTATTTATTGCCAGACTTGTTTCTTTAATTCAAATTAAATCTAGCTTGTTTAAGCCCAAATGTCAAAAATTTTTGAATTTTTATGACATTCAGGTGTTTATTTAAACTAGTTCTTAACATATTGGCAACAGAAGCATTTCTAGATGAGTAACAGTAAAGTTGGTTCCATGAATGGAGTCCTTGAGCACTGCCTTACCCTAATGGGGTATTATAGACTTTTAGTCCTTCTGAATATTTTTACTTTTTCAGAATGCTAAGGTTTAAGAAGATTTAATTATCTATTAGAAGGGTTGGTATTACTATTTATTGAAATAATTTAAACACTATACCGGGGGGGGGGAATGGCTTTGAAGACAGCTTCAAAATTTTAATTTCAAAATTGAGCAATGGAAACCATCTTATGTAAGTCCTTTGACATGAAGATCCCTCATTAGAATAAGTGATTAAATTTGTAAAAAAATCAGTTACATTTCTTTATAACCACAATTGCATTATTTCAGTGGTCTCTGTCAGTGAAAAGAGACTCATGTTTTCCAAGTAATATAGTGCCATTAGGTTTTCTATCACTTTATTTGCATTTCGTCAATATGTCATTATATAGAAAATTAGATAAAAGAAGAAGGTACAGCAGTGAGTAATTCATGGCATGTGGTTACATGCAATGTGTTACTCTACATTCACTTTTTATCAGGAAATAATTTATCTAAATTGGAAATTTTCTTTTATAATCTAAAAGGTAATCAGAATCCATGTCAACATACTTGTCCAAGAGTCAGTTTAAATTGAAACAAATAAAAAACAGAGCATAATCTGGAGAAACTAAAATACTTAATTTTTTTTTATTTTTATTTTATTTAACTTTACAATATTGTATTGGTTTTGCCATGTATCAAAATGAATCTGTCACAGGTATACATGTGCTCCCCACCCTGAACCCTCCTCCCTTCTCCCTCCCCATACCATCCCTCTGGGTTGTCCCAGTACACCAGCCCCAGGCATCCGGTCTCAGGCATCAAACCTGGACTGGCGACTCGTTTCATATAAGATTTGTTTTGACATATTTCACTGTATTATGCTACATTTTTTAGAATTCAAACACTAACTTGTAATATTGTTCCTTTAAGTTTTTTTTTTTTTTTTTTTAATCAAGAATCTCTTTTTTTGATTATCAGAAACATTACAAACATCTAGTATGAACAAATTGTAACATGATAGTGTTTAGTTTGAACAATTAATGCATTTCAGATATAATATTATACATATTTCAATGCTATTCTCCCCAATCATCTCACCCTCTCCTGGTCCCAGAGTCCAAAAGTCTGGTCTATACATCAGTGTCTCTTTTGTTGTCTCGTAAATAGGGTTATTTTTTACCATCTTTCTAAATTCCATATATATGCGTTAGTATACTGTATTTGTGTTTTTGTTTCTGGCTTACTTCACTCTGTATAATAGGCTCCAGTTCCATCCACCTCCTTAGAACTGATTCAAATGTATTCTTTTTAATGGCTGAGTAATATTCCATTGTGTATATGTACCACAGCTTGCTTATCCATTCATCTGTGGATGGACAACTAGGTTGCTTCCACGTTCTGGCTATTGCAAACAGTGCTGCTATGAACATTGGGGTACAGGTGTCTCTTTCAATTCTGGTTTTCTCAGTGTATATGCCCAGCAGTGGGATTGCTGGATCATAAGGCAGTTCTATTCGCAGTTTTTTGAGGAATCTCCATACTGTTCTCCAAAGTGGCTGTACTAGTTTGCATTCCCACCAACAGTGCAAGAGGGTTCCCTTCTCTCCGCACCCTCTCCAGCATTTATTGCTTGTGGACTTTTGGATAGCAGCCATACTGATTGGCGTGAAATGGTATCTCATAGTGGTTTTGATTTGCATTTCTCTGATAATGAGTGATATTGAGCATCTTTTCATGTGTTTGTTAGCCATCTGTATGTCTTCTTTGGAGAAATGTCTATTGAGTTCTTTGGCCCATTTTTTGATTGGGTCGTTTATTTTTCTGGAATTGAGCTGTAGAAGTTGCTTGTATATTTTTGAGATTAGTTGTTTGTCAGTTGCTTCATTTGCTATTATTTTCTCCCATTCTGAAGGCTGTCTTTTCACCTTGCTTATAGTTTCCTTTGTTGTGCAAAAGCTTTTTAAGTTTGATTAGGTCCCATTTGTTCATTTTTGATTTTATTTCCAATATTCTGGGAGGTGGGTCATAGAGGATCCTGCTGTGATGTAAGTCAGAGAGTGTTTTGCCTATGTTTTCCTCTAGGAGTTTTATGGTTTCTGGTCTTACATTTAGCTCTTTAATCCATTTTGAGTTTATTTTTGTGTATGGTGTTAGAAAGTGTTCTAGTTTCATTCATATGGAGGGGTCTTGTTTTTGTATCCATTCAGCCAGTCTCTGTCTTTTGGTTGGGGCATTCAACCCATTTACATTTAAGGTAATTAATGATAAATATGATCCCGTTGCCATTTACTTTGTTGTTTTGGGTTTGAATTTATATATCCTTTTTGTGTTTCCTGTCTAGAGAATGTCCTTTAGTATTTGTTGGAGAGCTGGTTTGGTGGTGCTGAATTCTCTCAGCTTTTGCTTGTCTGTAAAGGTTTTGATTTCTCCTTCATATTTGAATGAGATCCTTGCTGGGTACAATAATCTGGGCTGTAGGTTCTTTTCTTTCATCACTTTAAGTATGTCTTGCCATTCCCTCCTGGCTTGGAGAGTTTCTATTGAAAGATCAGCTGTTATCCTTATGGGAATTCCCTTGTGTGTTATTTGTTGTTTTTCCCTTGCTGCTTTTAATATTTGTTCTTTGTGTTTGATCTTTGTTAATTTGATTAATATGTGTCTTGGGGTGTTTCGTCTTGGGTTTATCCTATTTGGGACTCTCTGGGTTTCTTGGACTTGAGTGATTATTTCCTTCCCCATTTTAGGGAAGTTTTCAACTATTATCTCCTCTAGTATCTTCTCATGGTCTTTCTTTTTGTCTTCTTCTTCTGGGACTCCTATGATTCGAATATTGTAACGTTTAATATTGTCCTGGAGGTCTCTGAGATTGTCCTCATTTCTTTTAATTCGTTTTTCTTTTTTCTCCTCTGATTCCTTTAATTCTGCCATTCTATCTTCTAATTCGCTAATTCTATCTTCTGCCTCTGTTATTCTACTATTTGTTGCCTCCAGAGTGTTTTGGATCTCATTTATTGCATTATTCATTATATGTTGATTCTTTTTTATTTCTTCTAGGTCCTTGTTAAATCTTTCTTGCATCTTCTCAATGCTTTTCTCCAGACTATTTATCCATGATTCCATTTTGCTTTCCAGATTTTGGATTAATTTAACGATCATTATTCGGAATTCTTTATCAGGTAGGTTCGCTATTTCTTCCTCTTTTGTTTGGTTTGGTGGGCTTTTATCCTGTTCCTTTACCTGCTGGGAATTCTTCTGTCTTTTCATCTTGTTTAAATTGCTAAGTTTGGGGCGTCTTTACTGTATTCTGGTAGTCTGTGGAGTTCTCTTTATTGTGGCGTTTCTGCACTATATGTGGGTTTGTACCCGTGGCTTGTCGAGGTTTCTTGTTTATGGAAGCTTGTATCGGTGTTCTGGTGGGTGGAGCTGGATTTCTTTTCTCTGGGGTGCAGTGGAGTGTCTAGTAGTGAGTTATGAGATGTCTATGCTTTTGGGGTCGCTTTGTGTAGCCTGTGTATTGGAGCTCAGGCTGTGTTCTTGTTTTTCTGGAGAATTTGCTTGGTATGTCTTGTTGTGGAACTTGCTGGTCTTTGTGTGATGCTTGGTTTCAGAGTAGGTATGGAGGCTTTTAATGAGCTCCTGTCAATTAGTGTTTCGTGGGATCAGGGTATGGACTTAAGCCTCCTGGTTCCAGTTATTGGTCTTATTTTTACAGTAGTCTCAAAAACTTCTTCTTCTATAATGCATTCCACAACTGGACTGCTCAGAGATGTTCACGGAATTATACATAGAAGGAAAAAGGGAGGAAGGAGACATAGGTGGTCAGGAGGATAAAAGGAGGGAGTGTGAAGGAGAGAGACAGATCTAGTCAGTAATCAGTAAAGAAAAGAAAAAAGGAAAGGAAAAAAGCAAAGGACAAAAAGGAAAAAGGAAAAAAAAAAAAAAACAGGGTCGCAAAAGTTATATCTAAACGTGGAGATTAAAGAAGTACTAGAGGATAAAAAAAATAATAATAAAAAAAAAATAAAAGAAACAAAACAAACAACAACAAAAAAAAATTAAAAGGGAAAAAAAAAATTTTTGTTTTCCTTTTTCCAATTAAAAAATAATAAAAATTTTAAAAATATATATATATTAAAAAAAGAAAAGAAAAAAAAAGGAAATAATGATGGGAAAAATAGTAACAATATATATAAGAGTTTCTCTATTATTGTTGTGGGTTCAGTTCATTTTCAGCTAGTTCCTTGTTCCGGCTTAAATTTCTCAAGATCTATAGGCCCCTTTCTCTGTGGTTGGTCTGTATAGTTCTTTGTTCTGTGCACAGGCGAACGAAGTCTGCGCTGAGGCCCGCAGAGGGGGAGGGGTCGGCGACGGGAATGGCGGGCGGGCGGGCGGGCGGGGGGGGGGGGGGGGGGATGGGGTGGCCCTCGTGGGAGCCGCCGGCACAGCGGGCGGGGGCACGCCTGCGCGGGAGTGGCCGGCGGGGGAGCGTCCAGTGGGGGAGAGTCCCGCGGGGGAGCGTCCCTCTGGGGAGCGCCGGGAGCGGAGCGTCCCGCGTGGGAACGGCCAAGGCGTCTCCCTGCCCAGCCCCGGCTCCCCAATGGCAGATGCGGGCGTTTGCAGCGGTGCTTTTCCGCTGCGGAAGTTACCGCAGGGCCCGCAGTCTGTGGGTTCTAATTGCTCAACTGTTCTCCCTGTTATGATAGTCTCCGTGTTTCCCAGGTTCGGCGCAGATTCCGCAGGGAGAGTGTTTCCTGGTGTTTGGAAACTTCTCTTTTTAAGACTCCCTTCCCCGGACAGAGGTCCGCCCCTCCCTCTTTGTCTCTCTCTGGCTTCTATATTCTTTCCTACCTCCTTTAGAAGGCAGTGAGTTGCTTTTCTGGGTGTCCGACGTCCTCCGCCAGCACTCCGAAGCTGTTTGTGGTATTTACTCGGCGCCCAGATGTCCCATTGATGAATTTGTGGAGGAGAAAGCGTATTCCCCGTCCTAATCCTTCGCCATCTTAACCGGAAGTTCCTTTAAGTTTTTTATCTTTACAATTTAATGCAGCATCCAATTTTGAAAGTAATCTCTACATACTACAAATAGGAGAAAGAACAACACAAAGATAATGGTATTCATGACTGATATTTGGCTATCCTCACCCCAGTACTTTTGCCTGGAAAATCCCATGGACGGAGGAGCCTGGTAGGCTCCAGTCCATGGGGTCGCTAAGAGTCGCACACGACTGAGCGACTTCACTTTCAATTTTCACTTTCATGCATTGGAGAAGGAAATGGCAACCCACTCCAGTGTTCTTGCCTGGAGAATCCCAGGGACAGGGGAGCCTGGTGAGCTTCCGTCTATGGGGTCGCACAGAGTCGGACATGACTGAAGCGACTTAGCAGCAGCAGCAGCAACCCTGAGAACTTATTCTGAAATGTTGCAAACATATGTACAACAAGGCACATTGTTTGCATCTTTAATAACCTACATGATGAACACAACTGACTGGCAGCAGCCTAGCCATTTGCAACTTCATTTCCACTTACAAGTCAAGAAATTTATTAAAGAGACTATGTCAGGTAGACTTAGTTAAAAGATAAAAGCGAAGATGTTCATTCCTGCTCTTAAGAGGTGCTCTCAGATACAATTTTGACTAGAAGGAATTTTAGTTTTATTTCATGTGCAACCATAGCAAATAGTGTTGAAACATACAAATTACACACAAGCACATATGTACATGCTGCTAAGTCGCTTCAGTCGTGTCCAACTCCGTGTGATCCCATAGATGGCAGCCCACCAGGCTCCCCCGTCCCTGGGATTCTCTGGGCAAGAACAGTGGAGTGGGTTGCCATTTCCTTCTCCAATGCATGAAAGTGAAAAGTGAAAGTGAAGTCGCTCAGTCGTGTCCGACTCTTAGCGACCCCATGGACTGCAGCCCACCAGTCTCCTCCATCCATGGGATTTTCCAGGCAAGAGTACTGGAGTGGGGTGCCATTGCCTTCTCTGACATATGTACATAAGCACAGCTAATTATACACCCCTAATTTTTAAATATATATGTAAGTATTGATGCAATCATAAAGAAATATGTTTCTCTTCCACAGAATGTGAATCCATCTTTTAGTAAACGGGAACAAGGTGCAGTGTGCTGCAATTACTTGATTGTTTGGGAGGAGAGGTTGCGATAGAAGCTTTCTGTCATGCAACATGACCATCGATCTTTATTAAGTCACTGAAGTACTTTGAAATGTACCTTTTATCCTAGAATGAAATTCCCTAGAAGTACTCAGCCATTAAAAAGAATACATTTGAATCAGTTCTAAGGAGGTGGATGGAACTGGAGCCTATTATACAGAGTGAAGTAACACAGAAACAAAAACACAAATACAGTATACTAATGCATATATATGGAATTTAGAAAGATGGTAAAAATAACCCTATTTATGGGACAGCAAAAGAGACACTGATGTATAGAACAGACTTTTGGACTCTGGGACCGGGAGAGGGTGGGATGATTGGGGAGAATAGCATTGAAATATGTATAATATCATATCTGAAATGAGTCGTCAGTCCAGGTACGATGCCCGATAACAGATGCCTGGGGCTGGAGCACTGGGATGACCTGGAGGGATGGTGTGGGAAGGGGGAGGGAGGAGGGTTCAGGATGGGGAACACGTGTATACTGGTGGTGGATCCATCTCGATGTATAGTAAAAGCAATACAATATTGTAAAGTTAAGCAAAATAAAAAAAAAAAGTGTTTTCTAAGTTACTATATCAGAACAAAAACAATGTATATCTTAAGTACAGATGATAAGAACAATCATGTCTTAAGTCTCTCAACTGTATATTGTCCAAGAGTTATCTGCCCAGTTCGCATTAAAAAATACATATTTTTATAAAGTTGGGTTGAAAATATTTTTCAATATTAATATAACTGAAAGAGTACACACTCAAAAACTCAAAGCTTAACATTAAGATTTCCATGGCATTCACAGTTCTAGCCATTTTTCCCTTTCAGCTTTAAAATTTATTGCATTCTGAGTAATATCATTACTTTTAAGATGGAAATATATAATAGTCAAATATTTGGACACAAGAGGCACTTTCATCCTGTGTGCCCCCATAGATACAGATATAGATACATGCCCCACAAACCATCTTGTAAAATGGCACTTTATTCATATAACTCCCCTCCTCATTATATACTGCAAGTTCTACGGACAGAGATCATTAACTTTTCTAATCACTATTGATCACTCTTGTAGCCACAGTGCTAATATGTAATTAGTGATCAATATATTTTTGTTGAACTTTTATTCATTCATTAAGCAAATACTTATCACACACATCCTATGGGCACTTTGATGGCAATGAGGATTCTGACATGAATATAACTAAGAAGTTCATAGTCTAATAGAAGGAATAAATAAAATACAGTGTGACAAGGACAACAATAAAAGAGTGCATCGTTTATAAAAGTATCAAAGCAGAAGGAGGACTTAATTCTTTCTATAAAAGAGTCCTGAAGGAAGTGACACCTGAGCTGGGTTTTCAAAGATGATTGGGTCTCTGCCAGATGGATCATGGGGGCAGATGTGATCAAATTCTAAATAAATGGTACACTGTTTGAAAAAGGCACACTGGACATGATGCTAAAAATCGACACAACGCATATTACTAAAACATAAAATAAATCAGTTCTTTGAGTATAAAGTATTTCTCATGCCACAAAAAGTGAAGCTTCACTCCAAAAATCTTGACATCGCTGATACTTCTACTGCTTGATCCTCATCTAGTATCACCTTCAGCGTTCCATCCTAATTCAGTCAATATGTCCCACTTACCATCATGAGAGACAAAATTAAGCCACATTTCTTCCATTTAAATTATATTTTTAAAGACTCTATTCCATTTCTTCAGAATCCTTCAGTACTAATTGCTTTCAGACTCCCAGGAGTGACATCTTAATCCAGAGGGTAACTGACACGGACTTTCGACTCGGGGGAGAATCTAGGAAAGTATGCTCTATCAGAGGAAGGGTCATGTTTCTGCCTGCTGCTCTGTGGCTGCTTACACTGGATTGCTGGTGTTACCTGGGCAGTCAGCCCAAGCAAACGCAGTCCAGGAAGGCAAGATGTTTCCTGGGGACAGATGTACAGTGGCTTGGGCACACACTAAGCCCAATGTTTGGTGAGCCAGCATCCAGGTACAATTCTTGCCCTACTAAATAAAGTGTTTCCTGCCTCCATGCCTGGACCCAGATGAAGGCATTAAACTAGGCAGTCTCATGCTGATGTCTCCCAGCTCCATGCAACCTAGAATTTGGGCTCCTGGCATGAAAATCATTTAAGACACAAACCTTTTTATTTATATACACATACACTACACACATTTATACACACCTATAGTATGCCTTTAGAAATATTTTTCAACCAAAACAAGCCCAGATTTAGAGGGGTTTCCTGTTTCAGCCACATGCTATACCATGAACAGCCTTTTTTGCATAGTTCCCTGGAGTTCCTATCTCTTCCAGACACACTGCTAACAGTGATTGCTGTTTCCCATCCTTAGGTGAATGATATTTCTATTTGTGAAAATGTTGAATTCAATCCAACCTATACAATACTTCTCAAATAAATGTCCTAAAGCATAACTTTTACTGTCTCAGTTTAAAATGTTTAATGCTTCTCTACTTCGTACCCAAATGTGGCCACACACTTAGCCCAACATCCAAGGGTTTCTATGCTCCAGTTTCATGCCTTTCCACTGATAGTATAGTCCTTCACATAATTATATATTCTGATACTCTATTATCATAAGGAATTAGATATCATCTACTTCCAATTCAATCATTTTATCTTACTGATGAAGAAGCAGACATGGAATTTCAAAGTAATAATATGGACTTCACATTTCACCATGGTATATTCAGTTCTGAGAAAAGTGCCATAGAATGTGCTCATTAAATATTTGTTGCATATAGTTTCAATCCATTTATTTTTCAGTTTACTTCCAAGGTATATATTGAAGTATACACACAGAACCTGACTCACAACATTCATAGTGAATATTAAAACAAATCAAAATAAAATTATACATTTATCCACATTCACCCATCAAAGGACATAAATTTGTGACAACTGTAATTACCATATTACTTGTATTTTTAAAAATTACTATTTCTTGAACACTTTAGCATGTGTCAAGCATCATTCTAATACTTAAATGTGCTGGCCAATGCAATCTTATAAACAATCCAAAATATAGATTGTTGTTCAGTCGTTAAGTATTAACCTACTCCCATGGACTGCAGCATGCCAAGCTTCCCTGTCCTTCACCATTTCCTGGAGTTTGCTCAAACTCATTTCTATAGCATCAGTGATGACATCCAACCATCCCATCCTCTGTCACCCCCTTCTCCTCCTGCCCTCACTATTATCATATTTATTTTACAAAACATAAAACTGAGATCCAAAGAAATCACCTAACAAGTACACCAAGAGAGGAACATAAGAAACTTTGGGCTCTATCTTGCATAGGAACAGAGAGTGTCACAAATAATTCCAAATTGTCTGGCCCAAGTATCTGGTTGGATGGAAATGCTAACAAGAAGATGTCAAAGCCTGGATAAACATTTAGGTTTGGGAGTGTGCCTGTGTATTTTAAGTGTTAGATTTGGGTAATTCTTTTCTTAGAGGGAGTTCTAAGACATCCAGGAAGAGATATTAAGATGGTAGTTGGCTTAGAGGTCAGAAGAGAAGTCTTGAGTGAGGATATGAATCTTGGAGTCATTGACTTATAACTTATATAGTATCTATATATGATATATATATATATATATATATATATATATATATATATATATATATGGGCTTCCCTGATTCCACATGCATTGTGGGAGACCTGGGTTTGATCCCTGGGTTGGGAAGATCCGCTAGAGAAGGGAAAGGTTACCCACTCCAGTATTCTGGCCTTGAGAATTTCATGGACTATATAGTTCACGGGGTTGCAAAAAGTTGGACACGACTGAGCGACTTTCATTTCACTTCATATATATGTGTGTGTGTATATATATATATATATACACTCAGATGCTTATACACATATACATACAAATATTCAGAAACAGATAGCTCAGTTTCTGAATTCAGAATATCCCATTTTTTGATCCTAAAGTTTAAGGATCTATATAAGTTAGGATTGAGTTTAGCTGCTTTTAACAAAAAAACAGATTACAAATATTACTTAGGTAACATGTTTGGAAGTAGGGATTTTAGGGTCAGAGAGATCTGTTAGAAATTTAGCCTCTTTATATAGCTTCCTGCTCTTCCATCCTAACAGTGATATTTACTTTCGTTGTGTTGTGTTGTATTCTAGACAGAAAGAAGAAGAAAGTTAAAAGGAGAAAGAGTAGCATCTATATCATGAAAATAAAGCATTCTATTTTGTTTTTTGTTTCCACTGGCTTGAATGTGTTACAGTCATTCTTTTTTTTTTTTTTTTTTAAAGATAGAGACCTGGGAATCAAGTTCTTACCTGAATACTGTAACCTCAAATAAAATTGAAGTTCTATGACCCAGATAACCATGACACTGTGATCACTCACCTGGAGCCAGATATCTTGAAGTGTAAAGTCAAGTGGGCCTTAGGAAGCATCACTACAAACAGAGTTAGTGGAGGTGATGGAACTTCAGCTGAGCTATTTCAAATCCTGAAAGATGATGCTGTGAAAGTGCTGCACTCAGTATGCTAGCAAATTTGGAAAACTCAGCAGTGGCCACAGGACTGGAAAAGGTCAGTTTTCATTCCAATCCCAAAGAAGGACAATGTCAAAGAATGCGTAAACTACCACACAACTGCACTCATCTCACATCCTAGCAAAATAATGCTCAAAACTCTCCAAGCTAGTCTTCAACAGTGTGTGAACCGAGAACTCCCAGGTGTTCAAGCTGGATTTAGAAAAGGCAGAGGAACCAGAGATCAAATTGCCAACATCCACTAGATCACAAAAAAAGCAAGAGAGTTCCAGAAAAACATCTACTTCTGCTTCATTGACTACACCAAACCTTTGACTGTGTGGATCACAACAAACTCAGGAAAATTCTTAAAGAGATGGGAATACCAGACCACCTTACCTGTCTCCTGAGAAATCTGTATGCAGGTCAAGTAGCAACAGTTAGAACCAGACATGGGACAATGGACTGATTCCAAATCGGCAAAGGAGTATGTCAAGGCTGTATATTGTCACCCTGCTTACTTCACTTATATACAGAGTACATTATGTGAAATGCCAGGCTGGATGAAGCACAAGCTAGAATCAAGATTGCTGGGGAAAATATCAATAACTTCAGATATGCAGATGACACCACCTTTATGACAGAAAGTGAAGAGGAACTAAAGAGCCTCTTGATGAGAGTAAAAGAGGAGAGTGAAAGAGTTGGCTTAAAACTCAACATTCAAAAAAACAAACCAAAAAAAAGATCATGTCATCCGGTCCCACCACTTCATGGCAAATAGATGGGGAAACAATGGAAACAGTGACAAACTTTATTTTCTTGGGCTCCAAAATCAAAGCAGATAGTGACTGCAGCCATGAACTTAAAGACTCCTGCTCCTTGGAAGAAAAGTTATGACCAACCTAGACAGCATATTAAAAAGCAGAGATATTACTTTGCTGACAAAGGTTGTATGATCAAAGCTTTGGTTTTTCCAGTAGTCATATATGGATGTGAGAGTTGGACTATAAAGAAGGCTGAGCGCCAAAGTATGGATGCTTTTGAACTGTGGTGTTGGGCAAGATGCTTAAGAGTGCCTTGGACTGCAAGGAGATTAAACCAGTTAATCCTAAAGAAAATCAGTCCTGAATATTCATTGGAAGGACTGATGTTGAAACTGAAGCTCTAATACTTTGGCCACCTGATGCGAAGAACTGACTCATTGGAAAAGATCTTGATTCTGGGAAAGTTTCAGGGAAGAATGAGAAAGGAATGACAGAGGATGAGATGGTTGGATAGTATCACCACCAGCTCAATGGATGTGAGTTTGAGCAAGCTCTGGAGATGATGAAGGACAGGGAAGCCTGGCATGCTGCACTCCATGGGGTCACAAAGAGTTGGACACAATTGAGTGACTGAACAACAACTACTCTGAGAAAGAGTATGAATATCAGAAATCACTTGGCATACCTGTCAGAGAGTGGTTGTGTTTTAGAGCTATAATAGAATTTGAAACTGTGTAGTATAAACCCTTCCATTTTCCATGTGGAAAAACTAACGTCATTTGCTCTAGGAGTAGGCAGAGTTGATGGTAAGTGAATTTGGTAGGAATTCTATGTGTAAGCCTAAATGTTCTGGCTCCTTGTTAAGTGGCACATCCATCATACCACCCCACAGTATGAATCACCTACAAGTTTATTATACTGGTCTAACAACCTTATCCCAGAGTTTCCATTTTTCACTCAACTCTCTCGGGCAAATGGCCATTATCATACTCATCACACTGTACCTAATTGTTTGTTTATTTGCCCTCTTAATTGGAAACACCCCCTGGAGCAGGCACTGTGACTTACAAATTCATCTTCTCTCTTCCCTTTCCCCCCAGGGTGTCAGCGAACACTCAGCATACAGTAGATAGTTAATAGGTTCTTGTTAAATGAATTAGCCTCACACAGAAGATTATAACCTCAGGATAATATTTTAGTGGTCTCTGATGGAAGGATATTAAGCATTCTTGTGATGTTGAATTTTACCCCAATAGCCTGTGAGCCATTGGTTAAAATCATTAACAATATCATAACCATAGATCTTAGGGCCATAAAAATCATCTGATACAGTACCTATGTTCACATAATCTCTTGTTTTATCAGACTTGACTAAGGACTAGAGATACACATTGTCCAAGTTTACTGGATCAGTGAGTGGAAAGGACAAAACAAAGCCAGGAGTCCTCCCTGGCGCATTTAGTGTTGTTTATATTGTCTTTCAATATATCACATTGCCAGAACTTTAATGGCATGATATATTTCACATTTATATTTTGTATGTTCAAAGTCTAAAATGGTCTATGCAATTTTAGATTACTGACTTCTTGTTCTATCTGTAGGTGAAGATGCAAAGGTTTTCACATACATAATATTGTAAATGGACAACAGCAAAGAGAGCCAAAATTTATTATCAAGATTGAACTTGAGATTTTCCACTTGCAGGGATTGATACTCATAATACATCTCTAGCATCCCTCCAGGGCAGCTTAGATATTCTACTTTCTATTTGTAACTGGGAAAATAGAGGTTAAGATAAAGGCCAGAGCAACTGTCAGAAAGCATTAGTTTTGCTACTCTGTAAACACAGCCATTTGCTTAAATTACACTGGCTCTTAGCATCCACACTTTTGTTATATGCAACATGGCCAACACTATTTTCTCAGCACTTTACTCATTTGAAAATGAAAACATGCATTTTATATGATTAAATAAATTAGACCAGGCTTGGAGATGACACAGTCCTTGTCCCCAAGGCCCAAATGATATCAGGGAAACCTATTAAAAGCTAGAAAATGGGCATAAAGACAATTGTGTATGGAATTAAACATGAACTTATATATTTATCATTTATTTCTCATATTACATGTATCTTTTATGTTAATATTATTCTTATTTATGTTACATATAGTCATGTGAGCTCTATTCCCTTGAAACATAAATTTCATTTAATATTAATGTGTTGAATAAAAGTGATTTGTGTTTTTGTACCAACTTAGTGCAACATACAGAGGAAGGGAAAAATATGGAAGTAGTTTTACCAATGAGAGATAACTGAGTAAATCAAACAGTATCAGATGGAGTGTGCATGTCAGAGTTATAGCCCCTGATATATCCAAAGGGTTAGTGGCTACAATTCTATTTACAAAATATATTGTCTTTTACATAGTTGAACCAATTTAACCCTTTCCAAAACTTTGTAATGTAAAAAGTAACAAGTTTTCTTATTTCTAGATGAGAAAAATAAGGCTCAGAGAAATTTTGCCACCTGTCCAAATTCTGAGAGTTATGAAGTCCCAGAACCAGGAATCACAGCCTTAAGTCCAGAGAGTTCCACCTCTAAACTCTCCTCCTGTTATTCCATCCTCTTTTCCTGTTGTTGAAAGTGAAGCCACCTGTGTTACGGTGGGCAGAGCCAATACATATTGTAAGAACCAAGTTGATGTTTTACAGTTTTGTTTTAACAATTATTTTCCAATCTAGTTTAGTTGCTAAACAACTACACTAGAGACCAGTAATCATTTGAAACTTCAATCATTTGATAAAAGTATGAAATACCTGAACAGTAATTAGTTCTGCTACATAATTTCCTTGATGTACTACATTTAATGATTATTATACTTTTTAATTCATAATTGTCTAACATCTACCTAGCTACTGCTGTGGGACAAAGAGACTCTTTTCTGTGATATGTGTGCCCTGTTATCCTGTCTTTATATTGCTCCATGAAAAGCTGATTAGGAGTAGAAAGGATTAAGGTCTATATTAAAAGAATGGTGGGAAAATAATGATTCTGAAAGTCAGCACAGGGAGGTACGTGGAGAATAAATTGTTTAACACTTGTTCATTCTTTTTAAAGTGTATGCATTTCCTTTGTAGAAAAGTTTTAGAAGTCAAGAAACTTTTTAAGCAGTTTTAAAAAACTGATTTCAAAAAATATTTATTTGAATCATTCAGAACCTTCTACTCAGCTTTGTTCTTATAACCAAAGTTTCCTGCAAATTACAATATTCTTTAAAATACCACTACCTTTATATTTGTACTTCTTTAGTGCTTCATACAGAGAAGGCAATGGCACCCCACTCCAGAACTCTTGCCTGGAAAATCCCAGGGACGGGGGAGCCTGGTGGGCTGCCATTTATGGGGTCGCACAGAGTCGGACACGACTGAAGTGACTTAGCAGCAGCAGCAGCAGTGCTTCATAGCTGAAAAGATCATTTTCACACATTTTGTATCTTTGATGTTTATCTGTGTTAATTTGTACATCCTCTTCCATCTACATACTTACCATATATCTCCAATCATTTTCTCTTTTGTCTAAAATGTTAGCTCAGGAGTTATTCTTTCATCATAGTATCAAGATATATGTAAGTGTTCAGCTTTAAAAATATATAGGATATTTAAATTTTTTAGCTAAGCAAGGAGATAAATATCCTGAACATCACACAATAAATTTCATGACAAAATATTTCATAAGATCATCTAGAAGCTCCTCATTCTCTTGGATCATAGAGACTTAAGAATTCCAGAAATGCAGGGATACTGTCATTGACCTAAAACATTCAAAGGTAACTTTCTATTACCCATCTCTATCTGAGGTTTAACCTGAAAAATAGTTGGTCCTTCCCATAGACCAAGCCCCATAAATGTTATATGTATATCAGTTTTTCATGCCAAAACTTTTGCATAAACTTTTGAACTCTATCTGCCAAGTTAGCTGGTCTGCTGCCATTCTTCTGCCATTGCATAGCTCAGTTCCTCTTCTTGAAATTAGGTTACCCTGGAATGTCTGTTTCATACACTCACATTGCTTAATACTTTAAATGTTTCTGTTCAACTTCATTATTCTCCTCTACATCTAAACTAAGGCCATGTACAAAATGGGCCTGGGCAAGAGACAGAAATGGATGAAGCTTGACTTCAGGCATCCCATCCTCAGTCTGTATAGCCCTTCCATGCCAGCACTCGTGGCTCCCCAATCATTCTCTAACCAAAATCTACTTTGACGAAGGAGTACTATAAATATCAGTTAAATTCTTTTGTAAATTTAAGTTACCTTGCTGAACAGCTTTACTTATTTAACAGGTAACTTTAATACTGGAATAAAAGACTATTAAAGATATTTCAGATCAAATGAGGAAAAAAAATTCATAAGAAGGTTGTGATAAAAACACTAAAGGGTAGAGAATTGAATTTCTGTCTGAAGTGCTAATTTGGCTGGTTCTTTATCTGGATCAAAATTTGAGTTTGTGACCCTAAAAGTTGTTTTCTTTGCTATAGTCCTCTGACAGACATTCTTGAAAGATTAAGAATGAACTCTTTAACATTTTAATTTAAAGACAAAATATAATATTTGGGTTAAGAAGAATGACATCAAACCAATGCCAATAGTAAAACATTCCAACTCTTCTATTTAATCTGCATGTACACATTCTCAGTCGTGTCTGACTCTTTGTGTACCCTATGGACTTTAGCTCACCAGGCTCCTCGGTCCGTGGGATTTTTCAGGCAAGAATACTGGAGCGGGTTGCTATTTCCTCCTCCAGGGGATCTTGCCAACCCAGGGCTCAAATGTGTGTCTCCTGCATCTCCTGCATTGGCAGGTGGATTCTTTACCACTGAGCCACCTGGGAAGTCCCTATTTCATCTAATATTTGAAAATATTATGGAAAAACAAAATATATTCTTGGGGAAGAAAATTTGGGAATGGAGACATCCTTGGGAAAGCAGGCAATGTAACTGTTAAAGTACTTAATTTGTAATAACTCAAGAGGCACCAGAGTATTTCCCCCCTCTATCATTTTGCCTACCACCTACAATGAAATCTTGCCATTTTTATTGTACTTGGAACAAATAAGTATTGGATATGTTATTAAAATGTCAACCTTAAGGTAAAAAATGGTCACACACATCACCTTGATTTTTATATGCTTATACCTTGAAGCTTACAACTTAAAGCTTACATTTAATAATCTTAGTAATGGCAGAAATGCCAACTATGTATATATCTCTTCTATGGCAGATTGTATTTTCCCAAGACAGTTGTACCAATATATGTCCCATCTTACATACTCTTCATGTAATGGGATATCAACACTTGATCAAGATCCCTTTCTCTTTCTCTGCCCTCTCTCTCTGACCCAGTCACTGTGGGAACTGAGCCACCATGCAGTAAACAAGCCCACACTAGCCCACGTGGGGAGACTATATAGAGGGTTCCACATGGAGAAAAATGGAGTTCTGTTAACTCATCAGATCAGATCAGTCGCTCCGTCGTGTCCGACTCTTTGCGACCCCATGAACTGCAGCACGCCAGGCCTCCCTGTCCATCACCAGCTCCCGGAGGTCACTCAGACTCACATTCATCGAGTCAGTGATGCCATCCAGCCATCTCATCCTCTGTCGTCCCCTTCTCCTCCTGCCCCCAATCCCTCCCAGCATCAGGGTCTTTTCCAGTGAGTCAACCCTTCGCATGAGGTGGCCAAAATACTGGAGTTTCAGCTTTAGCATCATTCCTTCCAAAGAAATTCCAGGATTGATCTCCTTCAGAATGGACTGGTTGGATCTCCTTGCAGTCCAAGGGACTCTCAAGAGTCTTCTCCAACACCACAGTTCAAAAGCATCAATTCTTCGTCGCTCAGCCTTCTTCACAGTCCAGCTCTCACATCCATACATGACCACAGGAAAGACCATAGCTTTGACTAGGCGAACCTTTGTTGGCAAAGTAATGTCTCTGCTTTTGAATATGCTATCTAGGTTGGTCATAACTTTCCTTCCAAGGAGTAAACGTCTTTTAATTTCATGGCTGTAGTCACCATCTGTAGTGATTTTGGAGCCCAGAAAAATAAATTCTGACACTGTTTCCACTGTTTCTCCATCTATTTCCCATGTAGTGATGGGACCAGATGCCATGATCTTCGTTTTCTGAATGTTGAGCTTTAAGCCAACCTTTTCACTCTCCACTTTCACTTTCATCAAGAGGCTTTTTAGTTCCTCTTCACTTTCTGCCATAAGGGTGGTGTCATCTGCATATCGGAGGTTATTGATATTTCTCCCAGCAATCTTGATTCCAAGTTGTGTTTCTTCCAGTCCAGCATTTCTCATGATGTACTCTGCATATAGGTTAAATAAACATGGTGACAATATACAGCCTTGACTTACTCCTTTGATATCCAGGCACAACTGCCAGCTATGAGCCTCCAGATGATTACAGCCCCGAGCCTTGAGTCTCCCAACTGAGGCCCCAGGCATTGTGGAGCAGAGATAAGCTGTTCTCTTTGTGCTGTAAATTTTAATTCTCATAATCCACTGTTAACAAATGGTTGTTTTACTCAAATGTTTTTGTTGTTCAGTTTCTGCATCGTGTCCAACTCTTTTGCTACCCCATGCACTGTAGACCACCAGACTCCTCTGTCCAGGGATTTTACAGGCAAGAATACTGGAATGGGTTGCCATTTCCTTCTCCAGGGGATTTTCCCAACCCAGGGATAGAACTCACGCCTCTTGCATTGCAGGCAGATTCTTTACTACTGTGCCACCTGAGAAGCCCTTACTAAAATATATTTGCATAATATATTATATAGCCACAGTAACTGATACATCATCATATTGGAAATAATACCACTGTTTTCATTTTCTACTCTCGGCTTCTGCTATTAGTGCATTCTTGGTTGTTTAAAGAAATGATGAGACAGGGCTACGTCATCCACTCCATTCTTTCAATGTCCCCAAATATTCTATGTAGGCTCAATACACTTATAAAGGTAGGACAGACAAAACCATATTTCAAGACTCAATTAACAATTTACAAGGCACAGGGGAACAATGTATTCTTTATCCTTATCTGTGATGAAAACCAGAAGTAGAGATATTTAACTTATTTCAACAGGTATTTATTGAGTATCTTCATGTACCAAAGAAGATATTTACAACAACCTTATGAGATATCACAGATATGATGTACGAAGGGTAAATAACTTTCTAGAGCTAATTGCCAGTGGGTGGTTGAATCAATAGTCTAGCTTATACCTCCATTATGACAAATATATGCCCTTTGTAACTTGCCTTATTTTTATAATGGGATAATAATAGTACATTTCAATGGTTTTCATGCAAATTAGTTTGTGAAAATTGCCTAGAACATGGTAAATGATATTAAATATTATTATCACTATTATTATACCATTTTTCTTACCTTTTGACTTATACTAGATACTGTTAAAATATAAAAATGAGTAAGATATAGTCTTTACCTTCAATAAGTTTACATTAGAGTTTTGAGGCATTGAGTTGTTGCTCTGGAGTCTTAGTTATTGAGACAAATATGCTAAAAAAACCTATAATGTGAAATAAATTTTAATAAAAGACTCAAGAAAGGTATAGGAAAGTGATTACATTCAGTTAAGACAAAGAAGGGTTTTGTGGATATAATGGTGCCAACCTTGAAGGTTAAGATTTTATTTTAATGGAGAGGAAAAATTGCTAATTCTGTTTAGAAGGGATTGTACAGCAAAATAATATGAAGGCACTTGGAATATTTAAAACTTTAATTAAGCTCAGTACTCCCAGAGAAAAGAACTCATTAATTTTTAAAGATGGAAAAATTGCATACGTTTATAGATTTAGGGGAAGGAGTCAAGATTTTAAGGATACATATAGAAGAATGACGGTTGTCCTGGAAAAGGTAAGAATGAAGTAGGTTGAAGAACTTGGAAATGGAGTTGTTTGTGAACAGAAAGGAGAGCACCTCATTTTGGGGAAGAGAGGAAACTGTACCATAGATTAGGGGACTGTGCATGAAAGGATGGGGCGTGGAGAAAGGGTGCCTGTGGAAGCCTCGGGTCCTCAAGTGGGTAGGAAAGGAGATCATGTAAGCGGTGGGAGTGAGAAGAGGGCTTGAAGACAGTGGGGGAAAGTTTCAAAGGATTTTGAAAGGAAAGGGAAGAAGCAAATGAATAAGGAAAAGCCAAGAATTATCAACAGTGTCACTCTCACCATATATATTTATTGTTCACCTCCCATGCTAGCTGCCGAGAGTACAATAATAAACAAAATAGATACTGACTCTGCCTTCAAGGCAAAGATTAGGTAAGCTAATGGGAAATTACTATTCAGGGAAATACAGCCAAATAGAAGTCTATTCCATAGTCTTCTATGAAGGAATAGCTTAGGAGGGATACTGAACCTTAAATTTGCAAGTCAGAGGAATACTTTCCAAATCACATGACATCTAGATTGAAAAGAACAAAAATAACAAATCAGTAGGTTTTAACTAAGCAGAGAGAGGAGTGGAGGAAGTATTACAACACATGTGCAATAACCCACAATTATAGGAAGTCTGGCATATTTTTCACTGAAAATAGTACCTTCGTTCTTTATATGCTATACCAAGGAATGCGAACTACCCCCACCCCCCAGATATTAGAGAAGCACTGTACAATTTTACATTGGAGAAAAATCAGCTCAAGTCTACATTCTGGCAAGATGTCTTAGTCAAAGCTCCTGGTGGTGGGAGGGAGGGGGAACAGAATCCCACTTGAGCTGACTTAAGCAAAAGGGAGAAACTTCTTAACTATATACTATAGTGCTTTTCCACCTTTTTTTAAAAATCCTGGCACAGAAAGAAAATGATAATATTTGTACAGCACCCTGGGGACAAAAGACGAGGCTGCTTTTGGCAGGAGGCAATCAGCCTGGGGACTCCAGCTGCCCTAAGGGCTTGAGGAGAGAATATCGAAGTACAAATCTTCAGCATACCAGCTGGGGAGCTCAGATCCATTCTGTGAAATAATAGACTCAGGGGTAAATCATGAACCTGAAAGACTGGATGAGCCTCATGAGGCGCTGGAGCTAGGAATTCTAAAGCCATCAGAAGTCAGCCTGGCCGCTCTCTCTTTCTAGGGCAACGGAGTATTATCTCTGCTCCTGACTGTATAGAGACTCCCTTCTTTCTCCTTGAGCTAAATTTTTTGCTTCCGTGTGCATATGGTGGGCTTCCCTGGTAGCTCAGCTGGTAAAGGATCCTCCTACACAGCTGAAGACCCCAGTTCAATTCCTGTGTCAGGAAGTTCCCCTTGAGAAGGGCTGCTTACTCCAGAATTCTTGGGCTTCCCTGGTGGCTCAGATGATAAAGAATCTGCCTGCAGTGCAGGAGACCTGGGTTTGATCCTTGGGTTGGGAAGATCCCCTGGAGGAGGGCATGCAACCCACTCCAATATTCTTGCCTGGAGAGTCCCCAAGGACAGAAGGGCATGGTGGGCTACAGTTCATGGGGTCACAAAGAGTTGGACATGACTGAGCAATTAAGCAAAGCACGGTACATGGCAGCAGATACTGCCTCATAACTACAACATGGTTTAGTTTTTCAAGGCAAAATATATAATAAAACTTCATTAGCAATTCTTAGTATTAACCCCAATTCCCATGGAAGAGTATCTGACTAACTCACGTGTCCCTCCTATTGGATTATCATCAGGAAGAAGTAATAAATGTAGGGCCTCAGAGGTCCACCATCATGTGACTGGAGGTAGACATTTCCAGAAGGGGCTGCGGAAGCTGATGCTGGAAGGTCCCTCTGTCTGGACCATGTCCAGAAGGGAAGGCAATATGGAAGTCCTGGAGAGGTGTTGAGAAGCTACTGCCGTGTGCTAAGAAAGGGTGCAGAATGGTCAGGGCTGGAGAGAGAGCAGGACTATAGAAGCAGAGAGATCAGAGCAACAGCATAAAGGCAGAAATACGGCTTGGGGGCTGATTGCATGTGGGTGTGAGAAAAAGGGAGCCAGATTTCTGGCTTGAACCACGTGGAGAGGATGTTATCTTTCACTGAGAACAGACAAACGATGAACAACAAGCTTAAAAGATGACTTTCAATACTGGACAACAAATTTAAAGTTTCCATGGGAAATCCAAGTGGATATATCCAATTGGTAGCTGGTGAGGAGAGACTCGGAGAAGGCAATGGCACCCCACTCCAGTACTCTTGCCTGGAAAATCCCATGGATGCAGGAGCCTGGTGGGCTGCAGTCCATGGGGTCGCTAGAAGTCAGACATGACTGAGCGACTTCACTTTCACTTTTCACTTTCATGCATTGGAGAAGGAAATGGCAACCCACTCCAGTGTTCTTGCCTGGAGAATCCCAGGGATGGAGGAGCCTGGTGGGCTGCCGTCTATGGGATTGCACAGAGTCGGACACGACTGAAGTGACTTAGCAGCAGCAGCAGCAGCAGTAGGAGAGATTAGAGTTCAGAAGAGTCACCTAAGAGAATAGATTGGGAGTTTATTAGATAATGACAGAAGTTAAAGACTGAAGAGGATTAACTTGTACCATTTGAGAGGTTAGGATGACAAAGTAAATGGTTTAAAAGTGGAAAGACCCTTAATAAAATCTACATTTCTAAGGATGGTCAGAATTTTAATATTCTCTAAAAATATGGAAAAAGAACACAAGAATAAACAGGGGTGAGGGTAGGAGAATGAATAGCAAAAGAAAGGACCATTTTTTTTTTACAAGTAGGAAGCAGACAACAGTGCCAAACACTGCCAAGTAAAACAGAATAAAGAATAAAAAAGGCTCCATGCATTTAGCAAAAAGGACCTTGGCATGAAAGCAATTTAAATAGTGGGATGAGTACAAAGGCTAAATTAGAAAGCATTTAAGAGTAAATGGGAGGTGAGAAAGTAGAGTATGAATAACACTTACAAGAAGTTTGGCTGTGACAGAGCAGAGAGGCATGCCAATAAGTGTAGAGGTTTATGGGCTGAGGGAGTGTTTTATTTTGTTCTTAAATATATCACATGCATTCTATATAATGGGGTAGCTGGCTGGCATCCTCCAACTAGAGTACAGTTTGAAATGGTGTCAGTAGCTCAAAAAGAGTGCTGAAACTTTGCTACATGTGCCTAAAAATGCAGAAACATCAGGATTTAGAAGTGGATTCTCTGATCACTGAACAAATCAGGTGAACAAAACCTTCAAGTTGCTGACAGAGATCACGGTCACATCACCCATATGGGGGTAACCACAGTACACGGAGAAAACCATTATGGAAAAGCAACAGGCTGCTTCTAAGCCCCAAAATGAGGCTTTTCATAAGAAACAAGAAACCAAAAGAAACAAATGAAGGAAAATTGAGGGCTATGAAATATATAGTACACAAAAAATGCAAATAGGAAAAGGAGAGAGATAAGGTGGTAACTAAAAAGCACATAAGATCAAGGAAAGGGGTGTGTGTGTGTGTGTGTGTGTGTGTGTTGTTTTTATGAAATGGGAGATACCTAAGCCTTTGGTATCATGTCCACCACATAGTAGAAACTCAATACATAAATATACAATAGTCATGAAAAAAAAAAAGAAGGAGAGAAAGGGAAGGAAAAAGGGGAAGATGGAGGGAGGGAGGGATGAAAGGAGTCTGTAGACTCAGTAGAGAGACTCCTTCAAAGTTGATGTCATTTAAGATATGGAAGAAAGCATAAATAAATGACACACCGTAGTTCTAATGAAGTTTGCAAAAGCTGGCTTCCAGAACCCATGGGTTTATTTTTAAATTGACTGAAATGTGGATTTTATAAGTAAAAGGTTTTACAAGAGAAATAAATAAAAATAAGGGTAGAAATATATGAAAGATTAGAATGAAGTCCTAGAAAACAAAAGCTGATAACACCCAAGAATATTGTAGCATCTTCAGAATGGTGTTTATGGGGTGAGTTGATCTACTCTTCCTCAGCTTTCATCAACAAGAAAGCAAAAATTTAAACATAAACTCTAGCATTTGTTAATTATTTACACAAGAAGCCAAACTGTAATCTCTAATGAGAACCAGATGTAACAGGATGTTGCAATGGAATGAAGCCTCCAAATAATTAATATCACATTCTAATTGAGGTACAAGATAAACATGCAAGATTTCAAAGGAGAAGGCCAAGGACCAGTTCTGTGATTACTAATCTCTTACTCACGTTTAGCACATAAAACATTTGGGAGTCTGAGGGGAAGGCGCAAGAAAAAAGAACTCTTAGAGCTGGTTTTCTCAGAGATCCTCTCCCAAGTAGGAGAAGTTGGAGTTGCTTTCTTGCTTATCTCATGCCTAGGAAATGGTGCTTCTAAGGCAGCACTCAAAGGGCATGTCCCTAGTGTCCGGGAAGACTCAGAGGGTTGCTGTCTGCTTCACACCTAAGAAATCAAGGCTCGTAACCCTGGGACTGGCCAAAGCCTGGGGAGGAAGCAGGGAGGAACTAGCTGCACTGAGATGGCCCTGCACTGCATGTCTCCCAGGGCAAAGAGGACTAGGTTTACCTGAGAGATTTCGCTGCTGCTGCTGCTAAGCCACTTCAGTCGTGTCCGACTCTGTGTGACCCCATAGACGGCAGCCCACCAGGCTCCCCTGTCCCTGGGATTCTCCAGGCAAGAACACTTGAGTGGGTTGCCATTTCCTTCTCCAACGCATGAAAGTGAAAAGTGAAAGTGAAGTCACTCAGTCCTGTCTGACTCCTAGCGACCCCATGGACTGCAGCCTACCGAGCTCCTCCATCCATGGGATTCTCCAGGCAAGAGTACTGGAGTGGGGTGCCATTACCTTCTCCGAGCGCTTTCCCTAGTGCTTCCTAAATAAAGCAGGTTTTGCATTGACTGAATCATTCTTACAGTAGAATGTTTCCGCAACATATTCTCCACCAAAATCATTTTTTGGTTAATAGTTTGTTGACATATGAATACATTCCACAATGTCAGCCTCTCGGGACACAGGTAACAGAAGCCTTACTAAAACCCTGCCTTGAGAGCTAAGAAAAGTTGAGCATAAAGAAAGTGGAAGTAATGTGCCACAGTCTAAGGAGGTCTAGAAGACATTATAAGGAAGTAGTTTGAGAAGATGTGTTAGCTCTGTCAGGCCCACTGATGATGCATGATCCCCAAGATGAGGCACCTCCAGGAAGCTCATGAAAGTGACATGACAGAAACTGTCACCAGGCCCCAAGAGTGTCGATGCCAAATCTTAAAAGCTTTCTTCAAGTAAAACTTTCCTTCCTCTGCCCTCATCCATATTCTAATCATGGAAAGATCAAAAACTCTATTAGATGGAAAAGAGGGTAGAACTCCTAGACTGAGAGAGAATCTCACCAAGACCTTCCCATCACTTCCTACTACAGGAAGCCAGCCGGATGGATCCAAGGAGGAAGACAATTAACTTATAAATTTAGAGTGTTAATTAATACATCAGGCTGGATATATTAATTATGGAAATGAGACTGTGATCTGTGCCTTGAAGTTGTTGGGGGAATTTTCATCATCTCTGAGTGACCAAAAGTTACAGGCTTGTCCCAGATTTTATGAAGGAGCAAGGTAAATGCTATCCTCATGCAATAAGTCTGAACAGTGGAAAAAAAAAAAATCAAGTTGTTCTCTGATTGTCCCATGAGACCCTCTTGTTCATCAAGGTGTTTACACAGGTATTCATAGTCCTTCCACCACTAGCTCTGTTTCTCCAGGCAACAGAAAAACAGACCTTTCTAGTATCTTCCAGTTATTATCTGTCTTTAAACTTGAAATTCTAAAAAGCAATAAAGGAATGGAAAAATCAGATGGAACCTAAAGTTATTTCATTTCATAAAATGTTGAAACACAGTTTCTTTTCATTTATATTCTGTAAGAAGTGAGAAGTTAGAAGTGAGTTAGAAGGAAAATTCCTTCTACTGACAGGACATACTCTTCTGTGCTGAATGCTTTCATACATTCGTGGATTAACTTACTCTTTGACTAGTGTTTTTTGATGCTTTTTCTCGAAATACATTTATTAATTAAATGATCCCAGTGAAACATATTTGTTAGGAGAATAAGGAAATCTGTGTTAGCATTAAGGACTATTTCTGTTCTGGCTGATCCTAGTTTCATAGACTGTGGATTATTTATTCTAGGTAGAGAGCTCTTTATTGCTTACATTCTGAGAATTCACAACTAAACTGTGGAATGCTGATTTCCACAAGCAACACTTGAAGAAATGAAAGCAATCATCTGGAAAAGAACCAAATTCTTTGTCTGTGCAAAGCAACCCACAATACACTCAAGCCAAATACTAGAATTTGAGGAGTCATTTCTATTAAAATCACACATTGATTAGCTGAATATTCACATAGTGCCTGACTCAGGCACTAGAAAATAAAGCAGGTTTCGCATTGACTGAATCATTCTTACAGTGGAATGTTTCCATAATATATAGTCCACCAAAATCAATTTCTGGTTAATAGCTTGTTGACATATGAATACATGTTTTAAAAGGTCTTTTGAGACTTTAAATTTTTGAGAAGTAAAATGTAAGTTTATTTTTCTTATGACAGACTTGTTTCAATTTTTGCTTTGGGATATAAAGTTTTCTTAGTTTTGGGGGGATACTGATATTTTTGCTGAGTTTGAATGATAAAGTAGAAGGGCAAAAATAGTAAAGGTATTTTGTAGAATTTAGGTATTTTGTAATTTTACTTGAAAAAGTCACAAGTAAATAGAAAACATTTTATCTCTTAACAGTTCACATGCCTTTTAAATATTTTAGTATTTCCTTTCAATGGAAATAGTCCTGTAATGCTACAAAATAGGATAAAAAGATATTACCAAGGTCAAAGAGAAATCGGAATCATATGGTACTTCTATTTTTAGTTTACTAAGTCAGACAGAGACAAATACTGTATGTTATCACTTGTATGTGTAATCTAAAAAATACAACAAACCAGTGTATTAAATTGAAGAAAGTGGGGAAAACCACTAGACTGTTCAGGTATGACCTAAATCAAATCCCTTATGATTATACAGTGGAAATGACAAATAGATTTAAGGGACTAGATCTGATAGAGTGCCTGATGAACAATGGATGGAGGTTTATGAAATTGTAAAGAAGACAGGGATCAAGACCATCCCCAAGAAAAAGTAATGGAAAAAAGCAAAATGGCCGTCTGAAGAGGTCTTACAAATAGCTGTGAAAAGAAGAGAAGCAAAAAGCAAAGGAGAAAAGGAAAGATATACTTATCTGAATGCAGAATTCCAAAGAATAGCAAGGAGAGATAAAAAAGCCTTCCTCAGTGATCACTGTAAAAAAATAGAGGAAAATAATAGAATGGGAAAGACTAGAGATCTCATCAAGATGATTAGAGATACCAAGGGAACATTTCATGCAAAGATGGGCTCAATAAAGGACAGAAATTATATGGAACTAACAGAAGCAGAAGATATTCAGAAGAGATAGCAAGAATACATAGAAGAACTGTAAAACAAAAAAAGATCTTCATGATCCAGGTAATCACAATGGTGTGATCACTCACCTAGAGCCAGACATTCAGAAATGTGAAGTCAAGTGGGCCTTAGGAAGCATCACTATGAACAAAGCTAGTGGAAGTGATGGAATTCCAAATAAGCTATTTCAAATCCTAAAAGATGATGCTGTGAAAGTGCTGCACACAATATGCCAGCAAATTTAGAAAACTTATCAGTGGCCACAGGACTGGAAAAGGTCAGTTTTAATTCCAATCCCTAAGAAAGGCAATACCAAAGAATGCACAGACTACTGCACAATTGCACTCATCTCACACACTAGTAAAGTAATGCTCAAAATTCTCCAAGCTAGGCTTCAGCAATAGGTGAACCGTGAACTTCCAGATGTTCAAGCTGGTTTTAGAAAAGGCAGGGGAACCAGAGATCAAATTGCCAACATCTGTTAGACCATCAAAAAAGCAAGAGAGTTCCAGAAAAACATCTATTTCTGCTTTATTGGCTATGCCAAAGCCTTTGACTGTGTAGATCACAATAAACTGTGGAAAATTCTGAAAGAGATGGGAATACCAGACCACCTGACCTGCCTCTTGAGAAATCTGTATGCAGGTCAGGAAGCAACCGTTAGAACTGGACATGGAACAACAGACTGGTTCCAAATTGGGAAAGGAGTATGTCAAGGCTATATATATTGTCACACTGCTTATTTAACTTACATGCAGAGTCCATCATGAGAAACGCTGGGCTGGATGAAACACAAGCTGTAATCAAGATTGCTGGGGAAAATATCAATAACCTTAGATATGCAGAGGACACCACTCTTATGGCAGAAAGTGAAGAACTAAAGAGCGTCTTGATGAAGGTGAAAGAGGAGAGTGTAAAAGTTGGCTTAAAGCTCAACATTCAGAAAACTAAGATCATGGCCTCCAGTTCCATCACTTCATTGCAAATAAATGGGGAAGCCATGGAAACAGTGGCTGACTTTATTTTATTAGGCTCCAAAATCACTGCAGATGGTGACTGCAGCCATGAAAATAAAAGACACATACTCCTTGGAAGGAAAGTTATTATCAACCTAGGCAGCATATTAAAAAGCAGAGAAAGTACTTTGCCAACAACTGTCTAGTCAAAGCTATGGTTTTTCCAGTAGTCATGTATGGATGTGAGAGTTGGACTATAAAAAAAGCTGAGTGTTGGAGAATTGATGCTTTTGAAATGTGGTGTTGGAGAAGACTCTTGAGAGTCCCTTGGACTGCAAGGAGGTCCAACCAGTCCATCCTAAAGGAGACCAGTCCTGAGTGTTCATTGGATGGACTGATGTTGAAGTTGAGACTTCAATACTTTGGCCACCTGATGCGTAGAGCTGACTCATTTGAAAAGACCCTGATGTTGGGAAAGATTGAGGGCAGGAGGAAAAGGGGATGACAGAGGATGAGATGGTTGGATGGCATCACCGACTCAATGGACATGAGTTTGGGTAAACTCTGGGATTGGTGATGGACAGGGAGGCCTGTCGTGCTATGGTCCATGTGTCACAAAAAGTCAGGATACAGCTAAGCAACTGAACTTAATTGAGTGTATATAACAAAAAAGAACCAGACTCACAGGTACAAAAAATAAACCATTGGTTACCAGTGGGATGGGGAGGGGCAAGATAGGGGTAAGGGATTAAAAGGTCTCAACTACTATGTCTAAAATAAATATATTTTATCTCTTAACGGTTCACATGCCTTTTAAATATTGTATAACACAGGGAATATATTGTAAAACACAGGGAATATAGACAATATTTTATAACAACTATGATGGAGTATCATCTTTAAAAACTGTGAATCACTTTACTGTACACCATTATAAATCAACTATGTCTCAAAGGAAAAAATATTTTAAACTAAAAAAATTAAAATAAGAGAAATCTGAGAATAGAATTTGGACTAATCAGAATTCAAAAATCTTGATCTAAACCACAAACAGGTGTTCCTTTTTTACACTCTACTGAATGGAAACACTTCTTACAAATCTAGAAGTCTTATATTTAGTCTCTAACTCCAAAATCCATTTCTTAACTTGGCACAGGGTCTAGAAAGTACAGAGGCAGTGTTTCATACTATAGAACAGTGTCGCTGGGAAGAGATTAATAACTGCTTACTTGAAGTTTTTACCTTCTGCCAGAGAATGCCTTCACGGGAAAGCCATTTTAAAGACTCCCCACTGTGATCATTTAAATAAAATATACATGCAGCTTTGGAATTCAGAGCCTCATTTGTTTATTTCTTCTCATTTCCTCAATCCATATTTACCAGGAAAAGGGCATATGATTTCTGTAAGGATAGTACAAATCATAGTCAAAACATAGCCAAAGTCCTCCTTCAAGGCCAGTGTTGTTGGAAAGACAACTGCCTTCTTTGCTCAGTAGGTCATTTTATTTCTAGAATTTTGAGAAAAAAAAACCCCTACCTGACAAATGCTGATCCACACAATTGGCATTACAAATTTCATGCCAGAAAATTGAGTACTTTGTGTCACATAGAGTTGGAACTCTGACTATAGTCCCAATATTTTATTGCAATTTATGCCCTGAAAGACAGTTTTTAAAACAAAAATTGATATGGTTGTGACATTTCTTTGGGCCTCTTCCCTGTCTGTCTGCATAATGCATACCTGCTTAGCAGAGTCTTCATGGAAAATCTTGAGCCAGCGATACAATCTACTGCACTGCCCTAGTTTTGATGCCCATCACCTGTTAGAATCCTGTGGCTTCAACTTATTCACTGATTTGTTGATATATTCCCTCAGTAAAATCCAAGACATGAAAGCCAAGGTCAACCTTAAATTCCTGGAGCCTTTGATTGTAGTGAAGAGTGAAATTTTATCATTTAATACAGTAGACATGGACCCTGCCATTATGTCATTAAGTCTGCATAGAAGAGAATAGTGGCAAACCCACCATTAGTAATAGTGGCATTACTAATAACTCCAATTCCGTACTAGGAGTGGCAGTATAGGGAACCACGAAAGGGCTAATGGGGAATGTGAACCAATCTGAAGTCTTAAGTAACTGGGAGTTAAGGGGATAGAGGCATTGCACGGGAAGAAATGATAATTGAAGAGCATGAGTGGCGAGAACACAGCACAAACCAGGGAATCAAATAAATCAGGGCAACCAAGGCAGGTTTCGCAACCGAGCTTCCCAGGAATGCTAGGATTCTCCAAGGTGTCACTAGCGGTTTTACCAGTTTGGGGAGAGGGGGCATCTTTATAAAAACTTCACATACCACACAACGTTAGCACTTGCAGTGACGCCTAGTGATTGAGTGGCCCCAATAACAATTTCATCAGCCGCCTTGCAGCTCTGATCTTGTACAGTGGGAATGCGCCACCGGAATGAGTGCATCCTCAGCTTTTCCACGAGCTACAGGAGGTCACGGATAACTGGTGGGCACTGTGGTACCCCAAAGAGAGGGCAGTAGATTGATGGCATTAGCTTGTCCACCCCAAATCATCTCATGTCCCCCTCTTTTGTGCAATGACTGCTTTATTGGAGTGACCTGGTTCAACTGGTAAAATACAAAACTGTAGGGAAATATTTATTCTAGAGGAGGTATTTTTGCATGTCATGACTCAGTGTCTCTCAGGCTATGTTGGTGTTGTATACATTTTGGAAAACATTGTTTTGTAGGTTAGCACTGGTTGTGGTTACATGTTTTTGTGATTTTTTTATCAATCATTATTTATAATGTCATTCTGTCATACTTTATCAGTGTTTATGTTTTCCAACATGTCTGGTATTCCAATTTTTGAAGATAGAGTGAAGTAGAAGAGGAATATTCTAAGCCTAAGTTTATGGATAGTTCTGATAAGATTAGTGCAAAGAATTGCAAACTGTTGAGTCACTTCCCTGTCCTAATGTGAGAAGAGCTACAAAATAAGTTCACTTTCACAATAAAAACCAGTTATTAATGGTTTGGATATCCAAGTGATTGTATTGCATTATGCAAATGAACCTGTGGCTACAGGAAAATTTGAAAGTCAGATCAGATCAGATCAGTTGCCCAGTCGTGTCCGACTCTTTGCGACCCCATGAACTGCAGCACGCCAGGCCTCCCTGTCCATCACCAACTCCCGAAGGTCACTCAGACTCGCGTCCATCGTGTCAGTGATGCCATCCAGCCGTCTCATCCTCTGTCGTCCCCTTCTCCTCTTGCCCTCAATCTCTCCCAGCATCAGAGTCGTCTCCAAGGAGTCAACTCTTCGCATGAGGTGGCCAAATGTGAGTACAAATCACAGCCATTTGAAAAGTGACCAGTTGGTTATTTTAAAGTAAAACTTTTGTTAAAAAAAATCACATTTTCAAAAAAAAAAAATAAGGTTTAGTGAAGAGACTCAGGAAACATGTTATTTAGTAATAGAACTTATTAATCAGAAAAATGAAAAAAAAAAATATGCCCTTAGTGAAAATCTAATAATACCAGCCTATAACTATATAGTGAGGAAAATGCTGACAAGTATGAGAAATTGAAAAGGTTCTGTATAACACAATATGATAAGTTGTCATATTGAGGACATAGCAGATGATGCTGGAGCGCTTTGGGATGATAAACTACAGAACAACAGCTTCCAATCACAGACTGATGAGTCAACAGATTTCATTGGCAGATGTCACATGGTAACATTTGTTTGATTCCTAAAGGGCGGTGAATTTCAAGAAAACTTTCTGTTGCATCTAGCCGGCCCAAACAAGCAAAGGCCAAAACTTAGTTAACGTGGTGCCATCATATCTGAAAACAAAACTCTTAGGGGAATCCTGATACCTGCATTGATAGGTGTCCCATCAATGATCAATATAAAAGATTCTGCATTTATTGTGGGAAAAAAAAAAGTTTCAGTGATGTCAAACCAGTTACTCAAGGATTTTTCAGAAACCCACACAACATAAATCTGCTACCTGCAGAAACCCACATACTTTGCTTAGGAGTAGATCTATAAGATGTGGGAGCTGAAAGGTAAATTGCAGGAATACTTGAAAGGACACAGGAGGCCAGATTTTATTAAGTGCTCGGGTGATAAAGAATAGCTGCAGACTCACCTGGTTAGCAAACATTTTTCATCACATTGAACCAGTTGGACAAGTCTCTGCAAGGCCCTGAAGAAAATATTTTGACTTCAGGTGACAAGATGTTTGGCTTTAAAAGAAACAGAATCATTGGGAAAAAATCATGTTGCAACAGGACACTTTGAAATATTTCCCAAGCTGCTTGGATTTGAGAGTGAGAAAGATTATCAGCCATCTCTCGACTTACTGAAATCCACCTGGAGAAACTGAAGAAAAAAACAGCAGTTTTTCCCTCCCCGTTCAATGAAGTATCTGGCCAGGTGACCGGCCCTTTCTCTGACTCTCATGCTCAGTCTAAGAACTTCATTTTTTCATATTTATGAAGTGAAAAATAAGCACTTTTCACATGTAAAAGAGGTGAATATCATTCTGCTTTTAGTTTATTCATGAACAGACTTATAAAAAAGATCAAGAAAATAATACATGTGTATAAGAATTCTGTAATAGCCGAGGCCAATATTTCATCCAGATATGTGACTCATGAAGCAAACATTTTTCCAAGTCATATAAAATCACGCTTAAGCTCTATTTTTCATTCAAATTGTTTTAGCTAATGGTCTTGGTAATTATTAACAGCTAATTCAATGTTAATAAATTTTCATGTTGAAATAACAGTAGTTAAAACCAATTTATGTGATTTTTGGCAGAAACCAACACAATTCTGTAAAGCAATTATCCTTCAATTAAAAAATAGATACATTTAAAATTTAAAAAATAATATATAACCTTTATTTAAATGAAATATACAGGGCTATCATTAGAAAAATTAAGTTCAATCTTGTTTCAAAGCAAGTTATTTAAAAGAAATTTATAGTTTTTTATAATTTTCTTAATTTGTAAAGATGAACGATAATTTCAAAAGCAGCAAAATATTGTTTTTATTTTTAGCTTTAAATAAGGAAAACAATTGTTCTTGTAGGTATTATATATCACATACCAAACCTTATTTGCATTATATATAGTAGAAATTAAGACTTCTATATTTATTTGGATATCTTTTAAACACAAAATCAAGCATAAAATTTTTAAATAAAGGAGATGAAGTATTCTTTACCAACATATTGACTTCCATTAAAGATATATTTGTATCATATAAAGAACATTCTACCCGAAAGTATTAGGTCAATCTGATCTAATGTATAGTTTAAGTCCAATGCTTTCATCTGATTTTCTGTCTGTGTGAACTATCCAATGATCAAAGTGGGGTACTAAAGTCCCTAATATTATTGCATTGCTATTTTTCCCTTTATATATATTACTATTTGCTTTATATATTTAGGTGCTTTTTAACTGTGGTGTTGGAGAAGACTCCTGAGAGTCCCTTGGACTGCAAGGAGATCCAACCAGTCCATTGTGAAGGAGATCAGCCCTGGGATTTCTTTGGAAGGAATGATGCTGAAGCTGAAACTCCAGTACTTTGGCTACCTTATGCGAAGAGTTGACTCATTGGAAAAGACCCTGATGCTGGGAGGGATTGGGGGCAGGAGGAGAAGGGGACGACAGAGGATGAGATGACTGGATGGCATCACTGACTCGATGGATGTGAGTCTGAGTGACCTCCGGGAGTTGGTGATGGACAGGGAGGCCTGGGGTGCTGTGATTCATGGGGTCACAAAGAGTCGGACGTGACTGAGCGACTGAACTGAACTGAACTGATGTTGGTATAAATATTTACAAATGTTATACCCTCTGATAGTTTGGCCATTTTATCATTTTATTACGGCCTTCTTTGTTCCTCGTTCAGTCTCTGGCTTAAAGTCTATTATATCTGACGTGAGTCTAGTTATCCCAGCTTTCGTTTGGCTTCCGTTTTCATGCCTTATCTTTCTCCATCTCTCCACTTTAGTCTGTGTGAGTCATTAATACTATAATGAATGTTATAGGAAACATATAGCTGTGCCTTGTTATTTTTTCTTTTTGTTCATTTAGCCACGTTATGTATTTTGATTGGAGAATTTGTCTACTTACATTTAAAGTAATTGCTAATATATGGACTTTTGACTGCCATTTGGAAAACTGTTCTCTGGTTTTCTGGGAATTTATTTGTTCCTTTCATTGTCTCTTATTGTCTTCCTTTGTGATATGATATTTTCTGTAGTGGCATGCTTGATTACCTTTATTTTTATTTTTTGTTTATCTACTGTAGTTTTTTGTTTTGTGGTTACACCAAACTTACATAAAACATCTTATAATAGTTTATTTGAGATTGATAACAATTTAATTACAAATGCACTCAAAAGCTGTACATTTTTATATCCCATTTATATTTTATGTTTTTGATGTCACAAATCAATAATTAAAAATTACCGAGGTGATAGTTATTTTTAATACCCTTATCTTTTAACCTTCATACTGGAGTTACATGTGATTTAACTACTACCACTACAATATAGGGAGTGCTCTGAATTTAACCATATAGTTACCATTACTATATTTTATACTTTCATATGTTTTCCTATTACTAGTTAGTGTCTTTTAATTCCAGCCTAAAAATTTTCCTTTAACATTTCTAGTAAGGCTCTTCTAGTGGTGAACTCCTTCAGCTTTTGTCCAGAAAAGTCTGCAGCTCTTCTTAAGTTCTGAAGGACAATTTTGTTGGTAGAGTAATCTTTGTTGGCATATTTTTTTTTCCTTTCAGCACTTTGAATATATATCATGTCACTCCCTTGTATCCTGCAAAATTTTTGCAGAAAAATCTGCTTATAGGCTTATGGGGGTTTTCTAGGATGTAACAAATTGCTACTTTTAAGATTTTCTTCTTAAGTTTCAATAATTTATTTATTGTGTGTTTTAGATACAAGTTTCTTTGGAATTAGGTCTGCAAATCTACCACATGGTGACAAGAGTTGAGGAATTCTGATCTAGAGAAGAGAAAGTACAAGACTGACCTAACACTGGATGAGGCTAGGGATGCAGGTTTGAACCATGTCTGGAGTGCAGCTTCTGTAGACTGTGTCCCCTCAAAATTCACATGTTGAAATCTAATCACAATGTGGTGATATCTGGAGATGAGGGCCTTTGGAAGGGATTAGTGCCTTTGTTATTATTATTGTTCAGTTGTAACCAATGTTTTGCAAACCCATGGACTACAGCACTCCAGGCTTCCCTGTCCTTCACTAACTTCCAGAGTTTGGTCAAACTCATGTTCATTGAATGGATGAAGCCATCCCGCTATCTCATCCTCTGTTGCCCCCTTCTCCTCCTGCCCTCAATTTTTCCCAGCATCAGGGTCTTTCCCTATAAATCAGCTCTTTGAATTAGGTGGCCAAAGTACTGGAGATTCAGCTTCAGCATCAGTCCTTCCAATGAATATTCAGCATTGATTTCATTAGGATTGACTAGTTTGATCTCCTTGCTGTCCAAGGGATTCCTAAGAATCTTCTCCAATGTCACAGTTTGAAAGCATCAATTCTTTGGTACTCAGCCTTCTGATGGTCCAAGCTTCACATCTGTACAAGAATACTGGAAAAAGCATAGCTTTGACTAGATGGACCTCTATCGTCAAAGTGGTCTCTGCTTTTAAATATGCTATCTCGGTTTTTCATAGCTTTTCTTCCAAGGAGCAAACGTCTTTTAATTTCTTGGCTGCAGTCACCATCTGCAGTGATTTTGGAACCCAAGAAAATAAAGCCTATTACTGTTTCCATTTTTCCCTATCTATTTGCCATGAAGTGATGGGACTAGATGCCATGATTTTAGCTTTTTGAATGTTGAATTTCAAGCCAGCTTTTTTACTCTCCTCTTTCAGCTTCATCAAGAGGCTATTTAGTTCCTCTTTGCTATCTAACATTAGCGTGTTCTCATCTGCATTCTGAGGTTATTGGTATTTCTCCCAGCAATCTTGATTCTAGTTTGAGCTTCATTCAGCCCAGCATTCTGCATGATGTACTATGCATATAAGTTAAATAAGTAAGGTGACGATGTACAACCTTATCATATTCCTTTCCCAATTTGGAGCCGGTCCATTGTTCCATGTCCAGTTCTGTTGCTTCTTAACTTGCATACACGTTTCGCAGGAGGCAGGTAAGGTGGTCTGGTATTCTCATCTAAGAGTTTTCCAAGTTTGCTGTGATCCACACAGTCAAAGGCTTTAGCAGAGTCAATGAAACAGAAGCAGATGTTTTTATCTGAATTATGATTCAGTGGATATTGGCAATTTGATCTCTGGTTCCTCTGCCTTTTCTAATTCCAGCTTGAACATCTGGAAGTTCTTGATTCACATATTGTTGAAGTCTAGCTTCAAGGACTTTGAGCATTACCTTGCTAGCATGTGAAATGAGCATAATTGTGCAGTAGTTTGAACATTCGTTGGCATTGCTCTTTTTTGGGATTGAAATGAAAACTGACCTTTTCCAGTCGTATGGCCACTGCTGAGTTTTCCGAATTTGCTGGCATATTGAATGCAGCACTTTCACAGCATCATCTTTCAGGATTTGAAATAGCTCAACTGGAATTCCATCCCCTCCACTAGCTTTGTTCATAGTGATGAACAAAGGCCCCACTTGACTTCACATTCCAGGATATCTGGTTCTAGTGATCACACCATCATTGTTATCTGGGTCATGAAGATCTTTTTTGTACAGTTCTTCTGTTTATTCTTGCTAACTCTTCTTAATAGAGTCTGCTTCTGTTAGGTCCATACCATTTCTGTACTTTATTGTGCCCATCTTTGCATGAAATGTTCCCTTGGTGTGGAGGAATTAACAAGATTGCACCAGTTAGGCTCTCTCACCCCACGCTCTCATGCCGTCTTGCCCATGTATGTGAACAATGACTATGGAACAGCTGAGATCATTTGTAGCACTGCACATGTGCCTCACAAAGTACAGGTTGTATGCAGTATGCCTCTGTGAGTTCCACAAGAAAGTGGAGGCATTTATTGATGCACCACAGCTGTGTCCATTGAGTCAGTCACGAGAGCAGAGAATACAATGTGTCTCCTGCTGTGGCTGCTGCATCAGCCAGGAGAGAATAAACGTATCTGCAGTTCTTATGGCTCTTCGAGTCTTCTTCCAGACTCTTAGTTTGTGCCTTGCCTACCCTGGGTCAGTGAACAGTGTGAACAGTGTAAAGAGCAAGACAGCTGGTGTCATGAACAGGATCAGCGATATACTTGGTATCTCTAATTTTCTTGAAGAGATCTCTAGTCTTTCCCATTTTATTGTTTACCTTTCTTTTCTTTTTTTTTTTGTATTGTTCACTCAAGAAGGCTTTCTTGGTGCCCTTACAAAGAGAAATTTAAGAGCTTCCTTGCCCCTTCCACTGTATAAGGACACATCCAGGAGCCAGGAAGTGGGAACTCACCTGACCCTGAATTTGCAGGTGCCTTTACTTTGGATTAACCAGATTCCAATATTGTTCAGTTCAGTTCAGTTGCTCAGTCGTGTCCGACTCTTTGTGACCCCATGAATCACAGCATGCCAGGCCTCCCTGTCCATCACCAACTCCTAGAGTTCACTCAGACTCATATTGTTAAATATTGCTAAGAGAATAAGATTAGTTCAGAAGATTATATTCATTGGATTTTTTTTTAAACAAGAAAACATGCATGCATGCAAGCACTTGAATAAAGCAAGAGGGATTTGTTGAATTTGTAAGTGCCAAAGCAAGACCAGATGAGGAGAGAAATAAATATGTGATGAACAAATGGACTGTGGCAAGTTAAGAAAACTTTGAGAAGTCTGGCTGTGAAAAAGAGAGAGTAATAGCTGGTAAGGCTGTCCTTAACATTAATGAGTCTGGGGCAAGAGTACAAATGATGGCCCATAGGTCATGTGTCTAAATATTTAATAAGCTGACACGATGTTAAATAAACTATCTTCCTACTTTTAAAAATGTGTCTTTGAAACAACCAAGAGAACCAGGTTCAAATTGGAAAGTTTGGGACTTCTCAGAGTTGTTCCCTAGAAAATGACACATGCAGAGGGCCTATTCAGGTCTGTATCCCTGCAGTTTCTCCTTCTCTTTGGTTCCGTGAAGTATGTCATGCCTCTGTGTGAGGATATCTCAGCCTGGCTGCCCAAGCTCTATCCAAACCTTTTGCAAACCACCCTCACTTGCCAACATCATTGACCCAATGTGCAATGTGGCACATGCTTGGGAGGAGGGACCTAAAGGTGGGCTTAGGGTCTCTGGTTCTTGAAACATAGTTTAGAAAGAGTGAACATAAGCTCTGTATGGACACATCTGCTTGCCCTTGTGGACTACTGGTTCTATTAAGAGCAATGCAGTAAAGTCAGATCCAGGTCCTCCAAAGCACAGGGTCCATCTGAAAGGTCCCACTTCCTTAGTTGTAAGGGTGGTAGTGGCAGCTGGAAAGAGAGTTGTTTGTAAAACTCCAATCACATTTTCCCCTCTTTTGGAATTGAACAAGTAGGTAGAATGGCCTGCTTCTTTTTGAAATTTTCCTGTGCAACATTACCCAGAGAAGGCAATCGATAGGCTGTACTACAGTTTCAGATGAAATAGGCTGGTTACCAAATTCTTGTAAGACATTGATTTGTGAGTTATTTATTCAAGTTCACTGAATAAGCAATTTACAAATCACTTTTCATTGAGCTTGATTCAGTGCTCTGAAGTAAATAAATATGGAATCTGTATCAGGCTTTTAGTACAATGTCAGTCTTGCCTAAATAGACTATGCTGAATTTGTGTTATAAATATAACTCTAATTTGTTATATTTGGATACTATCTTTTGCTATTTTTTTTTCCTGAGATTCATAGAAAGGTTAGATCCATATTAGCAGAATAAAATGAAAAAGAAAAAAGAAATCCTGGAAGATTATTTGCTGTAATAATATATTTCAAGAAGGTGATTTACTCATTATCACATCAGTTCAGTTCAGTTCAGTCGCTCAGTTGTGTCTGACTCTTTGCGACCCCATGAATCGCAGCATGCCAGGCCTCGCTGTCCATCACCATCTCCCGGAGTTCACCCAGACTCACGTCCATCGAGTCAGTGATGCCATCCAGCCGTCTCATCCTCTGTCGTCCCCTTCTCCTCTTGCCCCTAATCCCTCCCAGCATCAGAGTCTTTTCCAATGAGTCAACTCTTCACATGAGGTGGCCAAAGTATTGGAGTTTCAGCTTTAGCATCAGTCCCTCCAAAGAAATCCCAGGGCTGGTCTCCTTCAGAATGGCCTGGTTGGATCTCCTTGCAGTCCAAGGGACTCTCAAGAGTCTTCTCCAACACCACAGTTCAAAAGCATCAATACTTCCGCGCTCAGCCTTCTTCATAGTCCAACTCTCAAATCCATACATGACCACTTGAAAAACCATAGCCTTGACTAGACGGACCTTTATCGGCAAAGTAATGTCTCTGCTTTTGAATATGCTATCTAGGTTGGTCTTAACTTTTCTTCCAAGGAGTAAGTGTCTTTTAATTCCATGGCTGCAGTCACCATCTGCAGTGATTTTGGAGCCCCCAAAATAAAGTCTGACTGGCTTAATTTTCTTCTTTATTTTAATTGAGTAAAACTGTATAAACATAAAGATTTTTCTAATCTTTCTCTTTTTAAAATTTTATAGTAATGTCAGATAAAAAGCATTGTCTATTACATTATACTTCTAAACCAAAAATTGGCAGATTTTCATTAAAAATACTTTAAATTTTATTTATACTCTTCCTATATCAATATAATTAATTCACTACATACTATACTCAATGTAGTATTATAAACTGGACAGATTTTGGAAACATCTCATTTGTCATACTAAAAAAGAAAATATTAATGCTTTATTATCTTGTTTCCTTTATCTACTTAAAGATTCAAAGAGGGAAACAGATTATCTAGAGAAACTGTATATGAAAGTGCTATTCTATTTTTTAAGAAATCATTAGAGAAAAGACAACTAGAAGAAATTTACTGGTACTTATCAAATAATTAATTTTTTGATAATTACTAAACTGGAAGAATCAGAGGTTAAAGGTCTTATTTAAAATAACAAGTTGACATAAAGATTAAGCAATGGAAATTATTTCCAAGGATTCTCCTGTTACATGGATTTATATAACTAGATTATTTGGTATATAAATGTCTTATGAATTATTCCCATAAGTTCCTTTCTATTTTTCCTCTCAATGTAGAATACAACAGAAGCCCCAAAGTACCAGTTAGAACCCTTATGACTTTTTTGAAATTCAGGAAAATCAAAACAATTTTGATCATATTAGAAAATTCTTTTCTCCTTGGAATAAACCCGGCTTTTGAAAAATATTGATACTAAGGTGGTAGGCAAAGGCTGACTCATATAATAATACAATTACAAGCAAATTGATCAAAGGTCCACAGCCAAGGATCAGGTTTTACTGATGTTTCACCAAATTCATGAAAACAAAAATGCCCATCCTCTTTTGCATAACAAGAAAAAGACAGAAGTAAATAAACAGAAAGATGGCAAGACAATCCTACATTGTGTTAACCCCCTATTTTCTTGATGTTGAGTAATGGGGGAAATCTGTTTTTTATTTTATGCCATACATAAAGTGAATTTTGCCCACAAAAGACAATTAAAGTGTCCTCTCACTCTCCTCACTGCAGATCCCCAATGGGGAGCCCAGAATGCTGATCAGGCAGCGGGAAGACTCAGTGAAAACATAAAAACTCTCCATTGAAAGAGGTAGAGCAGCAACACCAGGAAGCCATTCACACTAAGAATGCAAATAAAGAATTCTGGAGACAAGCATTATCTTGCCATGGAAATCTACCAAGAACATTTACTGCTTAAAGTTTTCCTTGGTGTGATTCTGTAAGCAAAGTTGGATGAAAAATAAAAACAAGGTCATTCATAAGACCTGAAACTAGAGTACAGATATCAAGGCACATGAGAAGCGTGGCACCCACTAGGGGAATTCTCTCTTGATCAGAACTTTTGTAAACACATTTCAGATTATTCCATATTCCTTCATAACACTTTTAAGGTTATTACATTTTCCTAACTAAGAGAAAGTGGAAAATAGATGTTGATAGTCAATATATAACTTTTACAAATAACTCTATATAAATATGTGCACTAGATTAAATAGAGTTATTATGGTGTATTGCTTTGGTCACTATCAACAAATCCTTTTGTTTTTGCAAACTACTAACCTAAAATCTCATCTAGGTATGCTTATAGATAGATAGTGAAACTAAAATACTGAATATATCAGGCTGTAGAGTTAGGTTTCTAGTGAACAGGATGGGCAATCCAGGTGATGTTTATTCCATCTGAATAGAGAATATCTCATAAACACTACCTTTAATAAAAGTTTCAAAAATGGAAAAGAAAATTCTAAAAGTTTTACAATAGTCCCTAACTCTTTTCTAGAACAATTCACAATATATAAATAAATTTTAGTTAATATGAATCTTAGTATACACACTCAGAGACTTCCCTCATAGCTCAGTTGGTAAAGAATCTGCCTGCAATGCAGGACACCTGGGTTCAATCCCTGGGTTCGGAAGATGCCCCGGAAAAAGAAATGGCAACCCACTTTAGTAGTCTTGCCTAGAGAATCCCATAGACAAAGGAGCCTGGCAGGCTACAGTCAATGGGGTCACAAGAGTCCAGGAGTCAGATACAACTTAGCGACTAAACCACCATACATGCTCAGATGAACTAAAAGTATAACTATATTTTGTAACAACTTAAATCAACTGGAAGCCTCCCAAGAGAGAAGAAATCTACTCAGTGAGTTTTTGGGTTTCATTCTTCCTTCTTAAGTGTGAAAGTTGCTCAGTCGTGTCTGACTCTTTGCGACTCCATGGACTTAGTCCATGGAATTCTCCAGGCCAGAATACTGGAATGGGTTACCTTTCCCTTCTCCAGGGAACCTTCCCAACCAAGGGATTGAACCCAGGTCTCCCACATTGCAGCCAGATTCTTTACCAGCTGAGCCACAAGGGAAGCCCAAGAATACTGGAGTGGGTAGCCTATCCCTTCTCCAGTGGATCTTCCCGACCCAGGAAATGAACAGGGGTCTCTGCATCATAGGGGGAATTTTTACCAACCGAGCTATCAGGGAAGCCCCCTTCCTTCTTAAGATTATATCAAAGTTTTGGAGGATTTATAAGTCTCTAATTCATAAGAAATGAGAGAAACAAATTCTTGAATCCATGAGCCATTTGGGCACAAGGTAAGGTCTAACCTTGAGATAATCCTCAGCTCAGTGAACCTGAGGTGTGAGTATCTCTGCAAGCTTTCTATGGCTCATAATCACCCATAGGAAGCTCACAGTTATTTCTTCTCTGAAATAAGAAATCTAAAATATTTTAAAATAATTGTAAGTATGATACCTCTGGGCTCTACCCAAGAATGGGATGCAAATGATGTTCTTCTCTAAGGCTTCTTCTTTTTTTTTTTTTTTATTTAATTTTTACTTTTCATTGGAGTACTGAGTGAAGTGAGACATAGAGAACTACCGTCTGATATCCTTTATATGAGGAATCCAAAAAGAAATGATGCAAATGAATTTAATTACAAAACAGAAACAGACTCACAGACTTAGAGGGTGAAATTATGGTAACCAGAGGGAAGGTCAGGGGAACAGATAGTTAGGGAGTTTGAAATTGACATGTACATACCATTATATTTTAAATGGAAAACCAATAAGGACCTACTGTATAGCATAGGGAACTCTGCTCACTGTTAAATGGCAGCCTATTAACACATTTATATCTCATTTCTTCTTCTCTAATTCTCCCTTTCTCTACCTAAGGGAATTGTTTCCTCGACTGTAAATTTGGTTTAGGGCCCTATACTCTTCTTGTTTTTCCCAAATATCTCTCTAATCTTTACAAACTCTTGCTTCTTCTAAAGGCTTAGAATTTAGAAACCACAGTTAGGATAATGCATGGAGTTTCTCTTTTCTGCATATTGTAGCACCTAATCCTTGAGTGATTAAACACAGAATCTATTAGCTACTCCAATATGGTATTTCCTTCCAAGAGAAATAATCAGCAGGGACAAAAAGAATACTGGTTATAGCTTTTAAAAAAGGTTCTGTGGTATTCTTTTGCCCCAATAGCTTTGATAAGGAGATAATCAGAAGATGACTTTTACTTTGAAATCTTTACACATCCATCTCATAAAATACTGCCACATGTATGCTACTACAGCATAGCTTTTGGCTTTATATCACCAACTGTCATAGGTCATAAAATGTAAGCAATGAATAAATGATACCTGGAAGAACACTCTGAGTTTAAAGACTTGGCATTTAAGATGTTCTAAGAAAGAACATATTTTTAAAACGTAAGCTAGACCTCAAGAATCAAAATATTGTGATTTCTACTTTTTAAATGTCATCTTGTTCTAAGTCTTTTGCTTTTAACTATGAACAGACACATTTCTGAAGATGTCCAGTAGCAGTCATGACATCAGACGGGAAGAGAGAGCCCTCTGTATAACATACACCCAGGAGAGAGGTCCTGCAGAGGAAATGTCATGAACAATGTTATGTCGGGGATTTCTCTAAGCCCATCATTGCCAGGCACCTGTGCTCCAGGGCATCCATCCAATCAGCTAGAGAGCAGGCACCTTGCCATTTCGGCAGATGGAAATTAATGTTGAAGGCAAAGGAACCATGTACAGTATATATTTCAATTATGAGTGTAGAGATTTGGAGTCCCAGTTGGAATCATCTATTCCTTTCTGAGCTGGTAACAAACTAGATACCATACCATCCCGAATGTGCTTTACACAGAATTAACTTTCAGGAAAGATGCACATTTACAAAGGGAAGAACATATTTTGTATAACAAGTCAAGAGTCAAAGGAAAGAAGCTGAATAACCCTTAAAGAAATTTCCTAGACTTTTTATTCGTACCAAAATATCATTGAAAAGACAGAGGGGAGCGAACACTTCTATCACATAAATATATTATGGCAGAATTGACAGAATTTTGAAAGCTTATGCATTCCTAAATGACAGTGTATATTTCAGTTTTTTTGAAGTGTTCTAGTCAAACAAACCTCAGAGGTAAATTGGCTTCTGGGACAGGATCATCTTTCATTTCTGGCCTGCATATTCTAAGACACAGATGTCCCGGTCTATGCTTGTAGTCCATACTGATTTGTGCACTGTTACATTTTTAAAAGATTTCAAGTAGAATTATCTAGGCCCTAAATTGTTTAATGCTATTCACTAGTCAATTGTTATTTCAGTATGATAACCTAGAATACTGTCTCACATGCATTCAGTTACTTATAGTTATCATTATCATCAAGAATTACATAAATGCTAACTTAATATTTTAACATATTATTCTGAGTAGCTAACATTACAAAGCAAATAGCCACACCTGGGTGAATGGTGGCAATTATATAAAGAATATCATCCAGGTTTTTGCCTTGCCTTGAAATAAAAAGTCACAGAAGACTTCTTAAATGAGGATTTTAATATATTCTAACAAGATTGGGTATAGAAAGAGATGTTTTTCTTACACTGACCAAAACATATGTCTATTATTACACTTGGTACATAACTAGTTCTTATAAAATTGTTTTATAATACCTGGGGTTAGCATATGGAAAGAAAGTCACCATATCTTGGGATGCTATCTAGCCCACGAAATGTCTCAGAATTCTTATTCAAGCGTTCACTTGTTTCTTTCATTGACCAAAAGTACTGCTGATATATTAGTCCTGAGAAGCAGTCACAAGAGCCAAATGGGAACTAGGTGTAGTGATAGGGTTCCTGCTGAACAGCTCTGGTGCATTACAGTTACGTACCAGCTACATGGCACAGACTTCAGGTCCACGGCAGTCATCCCCCAAATGGATAGGTCGGCTTGTTTTCTAAATGCTGCTTGAAGCTTCCTCTCCTTTAATAATGAACTCTAGTAACACAGGAACTATAACACTTGAGGGATTTGCACAGCAATCAGATGGCTAAACCAGTCACTCAGAGAATTAAGAGTAATAGTAGTTAGCAACAGAAACACCCACTGCACTACTGTTTATCCGATGTGGATTGAGAAGCAATGTGTTGAATCTTATTCCTAATCTTCCCATCATTCCCAGTACAGGTTGGCCCTATCCCCTCCATCTCCCCCTTCTCTTATGGTTTCAAGGTTAAGTTCAGAACTCCCAGGCTGCTCTCACCATCATCCTGAAGTAGAGATCATACATGCCTAGCATGGGGCTGGCCCAGATTTGCATTCCCAGGTAAGAAACAGACTTACTGGCCTCTGAACATCTATTTGCCTTAACACTGGTATCCAATCCAACCAGTCCTTACTTATGGTAAGAATAGTTACTATACATGAGCACTTACCATGTACTAGATATTATGTTAATCACTTACTAGCACTGCCTCATCTAATCCTCTCAAGTTGAAAGCAGACCCAGTCTTCAAAACTAACATCTCCTTTCAGAACAATATTGTATCATTCCACATTTACTATCTTGAAATACAATTCATAGCTGATATAACCTACCTGCACACATAGTTTTAAAAAATTAATGTAATATTTTAGCTCATGACAAATAGATGGGGAAACATTGGAAACAGTGACAGACTTTATTTTGGGGGGCTCCAAAATAACTGCAGATGGTAACTGCAGCCATGAAATTAAAAGAGGCTTGCTCCTTGGAAGAAAAGCCATGACCAATCTAGACAGCATATTAAAATGCAGAGACATTACTTTGCCAACAAAGGTCTGTCTAGTCAAAGCTATGTTTTTTCCAGTAGTCATGCATGGATGTGAGAGTTGGACTATAAAGAAAGCTGAGCACTGAAGAATTGATGCTTTTGCACTGTGGTGTTGGAAAAGACTCTTGAGAGTCCCTTGGACTGCAAAGAGATCCAACCAGTCCATCCTAAAGGAAATCATTCCTGAATATTTATTGGAAGGACTGATGCTGAAGCTGAAACTCCAATACTTTGGCCACCTGATGTGAAGAACTAACTCATTGGAAAAGACCCTGATGCTGGAAAAGATTGAAGGCAGGAGGGGAAGGGGATGACAGAGAATGAGATGGTTGGATGACATCACCAACTTGATGGACGTGAGTTTGAGCAAGCTCCAGGAATTGGTGGTAGACAGGGAAGCCTGGTGTGCTGCAGTCCATGGGGTTGCAAAGAGTCAGACATGACTGAGCTACTGATCTGAACTGAAAGGAGAAAAAAAAAGTGATTTATATTAAAATACTATTTTTCACTAATACATTTTAATTAGTTTATTTGAATGAAGATTTGCCAGGCATAATTATTAGAAGACACAATGAAATAGTCAGTTGTTTACACTCATATGTAATAGCATTGTGATCCTCCTCAAAAACAATCTGATAAGGCTGTTTTACTAGAAATCAAATATTATGCAGAGATTTGCTGCTGGCTATGTGATTTTTTTCCCAAAAGGATAAGCAAATTTTGATAAGAGAATAAGAACTAAACAATGTATAATCTTCCCTCAATTTACATGACAGTAATTTACATTCCTTGGAAAATTCAGTGTATTTTAAAATGATGCAAAAATGTTTACATGTAAACCCAGTTAGATTCTAGGCTTAGATAATTATGAAGATTTTCACTTACATGAACATCTTGGGGGCACTGCAAATCTGTGTAGGACGTGATACAGTCCTTCATGCTGGGACTGTCTCAGATACTGCAGGAGCCTAGTATCCCTGGTCCCTGCCACTGAATGCTCTTTCTTCCAGTCCTGCCCACTGAATGCTACTGTTTCTTCCAGTCCTGTGAGCACAAAAAACTCCCCACTGAATGCTACTGTTTCTTCCAGTCCTGTGAGCACAAAAACTTCCTCCAACGGAAAATTCTGCTTCCCACTTGAGGAACCAACATCCTAAAGGGTAGGAATCATTGCCTTACTTTATAAATTTAAAACCTGACTCATGGAAATCTGAATAATTTGCCTAAAGTAAATAGCTAGTGGGTGAGATTCTGACCTATGACTGTTTTTGTTTCTGAAGAATCGGCTTTTCTCATTACACCACACTGATCTCTTAGGCCAATTATTCTTCCATTTAGAAAATGCACAGGTAACTTAATTAGAAAGTGAAGTCGCTCAGTCGTGTCCGACTCTTTGCGACCCCATGGACTGTAGCCTACCAGTCTCCTCTGTCCATGAAATTTTCCAGGCAATAGTACTGGAGTGGGTTGCCATTTCCTTCTCCAGAGGATCTTCCCAACCCAGGGCTTGAACCTGGGTCTCCCGCATTGTAGACAGAGGCTTTACCGTCTGAGCCACCAGGGAAGTAGGCGACTTAATTAAGTAGGGTTGAAATGAGGACTCAACAGTGCCTAGACTCCAGACTCATATTATAGAAATTTCTGTCTCTATTCAGCCTTGAGCAGGAAAATTCTTTAGCCTCTTCAGCACTTCCACTATCTGCTCATTTTCTCACTAGTTTTCTAATTTGTATTTTGATTTTAAAACAATTTAAATTGACCATAATCCCTTAAAAAATTAAAGAAAATGAAGAATATGACCTATGAAACCAACTACTTTAGTCCTGTTTTATGTAATATAAGAGTTTCTTTTGCTAATCTAACATAATTCCAGGGGGAGCTTTCAATAGCAGAAGTTCTTTAAACAGACACTGAACCCTTTCAGATGCAATTATCATCTTTTTTTTTTTTTTTATGTGGACTATTTTTTAAATCTTGATTGAATGTGTTACAATATTGCTTCTATTTTATGCTTTGACTTTTTGGCCACAAGGCATGTGAGATCTTAGCTTCCTGACTAGGGATCGAACCTATATCCCCTGCATTGGCAGGCAAAGTCTTAACCACTGGACCACCAGGGAAGTCCCAATCACCACCTTTCTTTCTCCTAAATCTATCCACCCTCAGGTTCTTCACTTTGGCCCACTCTGTAGATTAATACTCACTTGTCAAATTTATTCTCATAGTAAAAGACTATACAGCAGGGATTATCTCATTAATTTAAAGGAGTTTCCTCATGTAATTTCTACATAACAACCAGTAGTATTTCTGGCCCCCTGTTCCTAGAAACACTAAAGCAGTGGATCCTAAACTTTTAACATGGGTTCTGGAATCATGAAGAAAGCTTCAAATACAGGTCGCTGGGCTTCACCCTAGAGTTTCTGATCTAGGAGGTCAAGTGTGAGGGCCAAGTTCTAACAAGTTCCCAGATTCCATTGATGCTGCTGTTCTTGAAACTGTTGAAGTAAAAAGGAAAAAAAGAGGAATGAGTTTTTCTCTTTCCCTTTCCTGAGAACCAAGAAGATAAAGGGAACAGTGTGCAGCCCTGAACATTTCTAGTTTTTCTTTTTTTAAAAAACTGTTCCTAACATTGCGTGTCTGTAACTGAAGTCTGCTTTTCTGCCCCCTAACTCAGCAGGAGCTGCAGTTCACATTTTCTCCTTTGACTCTATGCTAAATGCATCCTCTGTGCTTAGTCGCTCAGTCCTGTCTGACTCTGCAACCCTATGGACTGTAACCTATCAGGCTCCTTTGTCTATGAGGATTCTCCAGGCAAGAAGATTGGAGTGAGTTGCCATGCTCTTCTCCAGGGGACCTTCCCTGACCCAGAAATCTAACTGGGGTCTCCTGCATTGCAGGCGGATTCTTTACCAGCTGAGCTACCAGGGAAGCCCACATACATCTGCTATCTGGTGTTTATCCTTACAATACCCTTCCCCTTGTAGTTACATATCAGAATGAAGGCAGAGCCACCTAACTGCCAGACTCAGTTACTGGGTTACTGACGCCAGTTTTTTACTGTCTTGAAACAATGAAGAGGAAGAAATCAAGTTCCTATCACCTTTGTTCCTCATCACCGACTCCTGACTGTGAGCCCTTGCCCTATATAAGCCCCTAGACTCTTCATAGAAGGGGAGATCCAGTTCTTAAGGCATGAGCCCAGTGGGTTCCCCTCTCCACCAGCTGAAAATAAAAGCCATCTTTCTATTTCCTCCAAACTCTGTGTATTTTTCATTCAGCTTCAGTGGGCAGAAAAGGCCAAGATTTTGGCTGGCAACAAAACCACACTTTGAAAATCACTGAAGAAATTTCCCTCCACTTCTATCTGACACAGGAAATACTTATATAGATTTTATATAATGATTAACAAACTACATACATTTTCTTGTATATGTTCCAACTAAGTATTGAACAAGTTGGCCCTAAAACCTGCCTCATAGTTACTTTTAAAAATATCCCTGAACTCCTATTATGACAATTTAATTAGAAGTCTTATTACCTAAGAAAACTCATGCTATAGTTAAGGTAGAAACATCTAATATTATATCAGTATAATATTACTAGTGATAACAATTCATATTTACTTAATATTTACTATAGACACAGTACTGTACTATGCACTTTCCCTGAATTATCTCATATAGTATTAGCCTTGTAAGATGCAGTTATGCCTATTTCACAGTTAATCAAATCAAGACTAGAAAAGTCATGTCTAAGGTATTAGAGCCAGAGAACTTGTTTTGTCTGGCTCCAAAACACAAGCCTACCCACATTGCTCAGTTTCTCCTACTTTTCCTGCATTGGGTAGAAATTGACGATAGAACCCTTCAGCTGTAAGATACGGGTGTTTATGAACATGACAAATACATACCACATATACAAGACTTTCCAGAGCCCCTGTGGTCCTATTACCAAATGGATAGTTGCCAGATTGGTGTGATTTTAGGATCCAGAAAATCAAAAGATCATGGATTCTGTAATTAGCCTCCTATTCTTTTATCATATGCAAATTTGACCTTTTAGGCATGATGCTTCAGGAAAAAATACGTTAGTGGTTGACCAGTATGTCCCACTTCTATGATAAATTCAGAATATTGTTAGCATACTTTATATTAATTTTTGCCATTATTACACAAGCTTGGCTTTAACTTAAATCAGGACTCTGAGTGACCACCATGCAAAGCATGGTTTGAATATTTTAGTAATAGGCAGCTGATGTGTGAGGAGTTTTAAAAGAACCTAAAAATTACAGTGAAAACCTGGGTTTATCTAATCTCCTCAGCCACACTGTGGCCTGATGTACGGGACTCAAGATAAAGAAAAAGAGCAGTCAGAATAAATCTTTGCTTCGCAGTTGAAAAAACAACAAAATAAAACCTTTTTTAAAATAAATGACTGTAAATGTTAATAAAATGTCAGTAGGGTAAATGATCAACTGTTGTGACATTTAAGAATAAGAATTAAGTAATACATATTCTAAAAGGTTAGCCCACAATTGGGGTGTCATTTTACCTCATTCATATCAAAGCCTATAAATATACCATCTATAAAAACAGCCTAGAAACATACAATGATAAATAAAAGCTATTAATCCTCATAGTAAATATTTTTCAAACAAAAGTCCTCATCTTTTGATTCTTAAGATTTTTATGGCAACATTGATGTTTTGTTTTTTAATTAACCATCAGTCCATTTCAGTTCAGTTGCTCAGTCGTGTCCGACTCTTTGCGACCCCATGAATCTCAGCACAGCCAGGCCTCCCTGTCCATCACCAACTCCCAGAGTTCACTCAGACTCATATCCATCGAGTCAGTGATGCCATCCAGCCATCTCATCCTCTGTCGTCCCCTTCTCCTCCTGCCCCCAATCCCTCCCAGCATCAGAGTCTTTTCCAATGAGTCAACTCTTCACATGAGGTGGCCAAAATACTGGAGTTTCAGCTTTAGCATCATTCCTTCCAAAGAAATCCCAGGGCTGATCTCCTTCAGAATGGACTGATTGGACCTCCTTGCAGTCCAAGGGACTCTCAAGAGTCTTCTCCAACACCACAGTTCAAAAACATCAATTCTTCGGCGCTCGGCCTTCTTCACAGTCCAACTCTCACATCCATACATGGCCACTTCAATTCCTAGTATCACAGTTCTCTCTAAATATATATCTAGGTTTCTAAACAACTGGGTCATATAATCTTTTGAAAAATGATCTCCTATTATCATTTTTGAGGAATTCATATTTAATTACTATTAGAAAAATTTGATTTGCCACTATGTCTTTCTTGTGAGAATTAAAATCTTACCTATGTTACAATTTAAAACAAAATTGTTTTAATTAGTTCATACCGCAGCAGTACACTAATATATTACAAGAAAGTCAAAGAATGATTTGCAGTTAATAGCCTCCAAACAACATGACAACCACAAAATACTCACTTCTAAATAATTGTATGTTTGAGGTTATTTTATCATTTCAGTAGAAACTCAAATAACTTGGATTTCAAATTTAACAGGTAGAAAAATTGAAACAGTATTTCCCAGCTGTTTTTCTAAGAGCCGTATGAATTTTTCACTATATTTGAGCAAGGTGACATGAAAATGGATAAAAATGGCATACACATTGGACAAAAAATAAATGTTCTTTTTCCTTTGCCCAAGTTCTACTGGCTTAATTTTAAAAGCAAGGATAAAGGAGATACTCTCAATCTTTGTTGTCCAGCATTTTTGATGTCTGCTTAATCCTGAAAATTTCTGGATTGACTGAGGCCAGAAAGGGAGACAGAAGACCAAAGGTTAAGAATAGAGTTGGAATTAGGGCTGAGGCCAAAGGGAAATGAATGTAGGGCAGCAGGAGGAGACAGAAGTCAAAACAAATTGGGGCTGAAGCCAGAGCAAGACAGAAGACTAATGGAAGAGGTTGAAGATATATTGAAACTGGAAACATAAAAGTGAGATCATGACAAATTGTTTTAAGGATTCCAGACTATCTAATACCTTGATTAGTCTCTCTCCAGAACAGTTCAGATAGTGGAAGTCCTATCACATCATTTATAATGTTCATATTTTAAAGTTCCAGCCAGATAAAAACACACGACAAAAAAACTTCTTTACATCTTCTAATGATTAACTGAAACATAAAATACTTGAACACGTAATAAAAATACTTCCAGGAAACCAGAAAGGTGTGCAAGGCATATTTATACAACAACCTTTTTAATAATCTACTTCTTAAATGCTTAGGAGAGTGATCATTTAAAAGTTATGAAAAAGTGTGAATTTTCTTCCTTCAGTGTAATACTATCATTTTAAAGGAAGTCACTTTTCACATACAAAAATATAGCCATCTTTCCCAAAGGGAGTATGTTGCAAAAATGTCAAGTCACCATCACATTTCGTAAACAGTTTTTTCCCCAACCAGGTTAACCAAGTGATCAAACAAAGGAGAGAAAATCATACCTCACAACTATGAATCTTATAATTGATGACTATGTTGACTCCAAGGTAAGAGTCAAAATATCAGAAGAATTGATTTCATAAAGTCTGTCCTCAATATGCTGTGATATTTTTACATTGTGTACTTTCTAATACCAATTTTTAGCTCTTATAATAATGTCTAATAATATCTGATAATAATAATAACAAAAGAAAAAAAAAACAATTTTGTTTCTTTGCCCTTATATGAGTTGTCTTAGGATTTTTGTGAATTCAGATAGGGGTCAAATATGGACCCAGTTTTGCCCTCACTACCTGAGGCAATTGACAAAAGCTATTTTCAAAATCTTAAAGCAGAACATAAAATCCTTTCATAAAACTTTGATAACTAGGATAATATTAATTTCTGAAATGATGTTTGTTAACTAGTGTTCTCTTCTCATTTTTTTTTTTTTTTTGTTGTTGTTGCTGTTGTTCATTACACTTTCATAATAAATAATGACTTTTGGTGACAGAGCCTAGCCTTGACCTGGTGGTTTGCCCAAGGAACCCTTGGCATCTTGTTCTCAGTACACTGAACCACTGAGTAGAAATAGCCTGCAGCTGGTGTCAGACTGGCTCCCAAAAGCCCATATGCAACAGGCAACCTGATCACAGTGCTTTACTGAGGTGCATTATTTATGGCCCCTGGCAGCTGCCAGCCACATTACACTGCATTATGCAAGTATTGCATCTGTGGTCCACGACTGGAGGAGAAATAGATTTTATTAAGTATAGGTCATATTTGATAAGGAAAAAAAGAAATAAATCCTACGTGTACTCCACAAGAAGAGTGCTTTAACATATATCTAAAAAGCTATTAATAATTCCTTAGTGTTGAAGCAATTGATGCAATTTTTATGCAAAGTTTTAGATCACAAATCACACTGAAATGGGAATTAGATATTTCTTGTTCTGGCCAGGTCGGAGTCATTTTGTAAAATCCCTAATAAGACTTGCTTCCACTGCTAGCCCTGGCCATCTGCTGTGATGCCAGTCTGGATCATAGCATCTCTATACCTGGGTGCAAGGGTCACCAGTGTGTGCGTATGGTAGAGCCGTTGCCCTTCCAGATTTCAAATACTGCATCCCATGCAATAAGTCCTCAGCCTCAATTAGGAAGAGGGTGTTTCTAGATTACAAATGATGGTATATCTGTACAATTTCTTTTGAACACTTTTTAATTCTCAATACCTCCAGGCACATCTCAGAAAACAAATCAGAATCTGCCCCCTCCCCACCATCACAACACTTCCCCACTAGATGTACCCAGCTCTTGAAATGTTTGCATGCATATTCTCCTAAAGATCACAACAGTCCAGTGAAGAGTTAAATCAGAAGCAGTTACTAAATCCTCTCCATTTGGTTACTTAGTTTATTGTTTTTGTGATAGTGTGTACCTAGGTTGGTGTATTTCTCCATAAGCAGGATTTGTATTTCTTAAGAAAAACTAAAAGAACTCAGAAGGAAACTGGAAAGGACAAGTAAGAAAAAGGAAAAGAAGAGTAAATACTGTTAAGAAACCATTCAAGTTTTGTAAGCCAAATTCAGATTGTGCAAGTACAAATATTACTACAAGCGATTTAAACAAAACATCAAAAAAGGTCTTACTCTACTTTTTGTCCCCATGCATCTACTACACGGTACAGTCAAATATACTACAACTTTAAGCTTTCATTATCTTCCCTTCTATGAAGGCTGGGACTTTCCCAATCAATTGTACATTCATAGTGGCCAGCATAATTTGTCTACCATTTAGTAGATACACAAAATTAATTTTTGAATAAATGCCAACTGAAAAAATGAATCAACAATCTTAAAGCACCAGTCAATGTTCTCACTGTCTTCAAGGAGCTTAGAGTAAGTCCTTAGAAATTGTTCTGGAAAAGAAACATCTTACCAAAATAGTTCTTTAAATAGATTAACATACAAGTACATGTATTTGGTTGACCCTCTTTCCAGCCTGGTATATAAACTGTTGTATCGGTTTTAATACTTAAAATTGCAGGAAACCTTCTTTGTAAAAAATAGCAGGCCCTCTGGTATGATACTCAATCGTCTAATTGTAGTCATCTAATTGTATTATAACTACTATTTATTCTGTATGTCTCAAATACCTGATAGCCTGTACCCTGTGCACTGGTTCACCCACCTAATTTACTACCAATGAAAGTTTTAATGACTGGACTACCAGATTATGCTTGCACTTAAAATTATAGTAGCTATAACACAATTAGATGGCTGTTTTTAAGTGCCACTGATGCTCTAAAGAAAGATATTGTGCAGCAAAGGGTAAGTGACAGACTATTGAAATCCAGATATGAAAGGAGTATGTACTACAAGGATGTCTCTCAACTTGTAATAGCAGAGGAACTCAAGCATGAACGATCAGAGGGCTGAAAACTGTTGTCCCAGTGAAAGGTTACAATTCTTAATTCATTTTTCAGACTTGAGCTCTTTCTTAGGCACATAACACAATGACTGAAGAAGTGGTTGCTTTTTTAGAGAGAAGAATCTTGCAAACTACATCAAGTTTACATAATAATAATCCCTCCTGCTGCTGCTGCTGCTAAGTCACTTCAGTCGTGTCTGTGCGACCCCATAGACGGCAGCCCACCAGGCTCCGCCGTCCCTGGGATTCTCCAGGCAAGAACACTGGAGTGGGTTGCCATTGCCTTCTCCATTGTGTGAAAGTGAAAAGTGGAAGTGTCACTCAGTCGCGTCCGACTCGTAGCGACCCCATGGACTGCAGCCTACCAGGCTCCTCCATCCATGGGATTTTCTAGGCAAGAGTACTGGAGTGGCTTGCCATTGCCTTCTCCGATAATCCCTCCACTCCTTCCCTAAAGGAATCTATGATCATTTATTCAGACAACTGTCACTTGTAGAAAATATGATATACTCAGGCATTTTAAGGACAGTCACACAAAAGGTCAGAGTTGACATCCATACCTGGAGAACTTAAATGTCAAGGAATCTCTGAAACAGTGGGGACATGCGTCAGATCATGCCATTACCCATGCCGTGTATGGCAATCAAGATAGACGGGTCACGGTGGAGACTTCTCACAAACGTGGTCCACTGGAGAAGGGAATGGCAAACCACTTCAGTACTGCTGCCTTGAGAACGCAGTGAACAGTATGAAAAGGCAAAAAGATATGACACTGAAAGATGGACTCCCCAGGTCAGTAGATGCCCAAAATGCTACTGGATAAGAGTGGAGAATTAACTCCACAAAGAATGAAGAGATCGAGCCAAAGCGAAAACAATGCCCAGTTGTGGATGGAACTGGTTATGAAAGTAAAGTCTGATACTGTAAACATTTTTGGAACCAGGAATGTTACATCCACGAATTCAACGTAAATTGAAAGTGGTCAAACAGGAGATGGCAAGAGTGAACATCAGCATTTTAGAAATCAGTGAAGTAAAATGGACTGGAATGGATGAATTTAACTCAGATGACCATTATATCTATATTGTGGGCAAGAATCCCTTAGAAGAAATGGAGTAGCCCTCACACTCAACAAAAGAGTCTGAAATGCAGTACTTGGGTCCAGTCTCAAAAACAACAGAAAGATCTCTGTTCATTTCCAAGGCAAACCATTCAATATCACAGTAATCCAAGTCTATGCCCCAACCAGTAATGCTGAAGAAGCTGAAGTTGAATGGTTCTATGAAGACCTATAAGACCTTCTAGAACTAACACCCCCCAAAAAAGATGTCCTTGTCATCATAAGGGACTGGAATGCAAAGGTAGGAAATCAGATACTTGGAGTAACAGACAACTTTGGCCTTGGAGTACAAAATGAAGCAGGGTAAAGGATAACAGAGGTTTTCCAGGAAAATGCACTGGTCATAGCAAACACTCCTCTTCCAATAACACAAGAGAAGACTGTACACATGGACTTCACCAGATGATTATATTCCAATCAATCAGATTGATTATATTCTTTGCAGCCAAAGATTGAGAAACTCTATACAGTCAGCAAAAACAAGACTGGGAGCTGACTGTCGATCAATCAGATCATTAACTGCTTTTTGTCAAATTCAGAATGAAATTGAAGAAAGTAGGGAAAACCGCTAGACTATTCAGGTAAGACCTAAACCAAATCCCTTATGATTATACAGTGGAAGTGACAAATAGATGCAAGGGATTAAATCTGATAGACTGCCTGAAGAACTATGGATGGAAGTTTGTGACATTGATAGGAGGCAGGGATCAAGACCATCCCTAAGAAAAAGAAATGCAAAATGGCAAAAAGGTTGCCTGAGGAAGCCTTACAAATGCTGACAAAAGAAGAGAAGTGAAAGGCAAAGGAGAAAAGGAACGATATACCCATTTGAATACAGAATTCCAAAGAATAGCAAGGAGAGATAAGAAAGCCTTCCTCGGTGATCAATGCAAAGAAACAGGGGAAAACAGTAGAATGGAAAAGACTAGAGATCTCTTCAAAAAAATTAGTGATACCAAGGGAACATTTCATGCAAAGTTGGGCACAATAAAGGACAGATGGTATGGACCAAACAGAAGCCGAACATATTAAGAACTGTCAAGAATACACAGAACTATACAAAAAAATCTTCATGACCCAGATAACCATGATGGTGTGATCACTCACCTAGAGTCACACATCCTGGAATGTGAAGTCATGTGGGCCTTAGGAAGCATCACCAGAACAAAGCTAGTGGAGGTGATGGAATTCCAGTTGAGCTATTTCAAATCCTGAATGATGATACTGTGAAAGCACTACACTCAGTATGTCAGCAAATTTGGAAAACTCATCAGTGGCCACAGGACTGGAAAAGGTCCAGTCCTTGAGTCCAGTCTTTGATTGGATTTCATTCCAATTTCAAAGAAAGGCAATACCAAAGAATTTTCAAACTACTGCACAGTTGCACTCATCTCACATGCTAGTAAAGTAATGCTCAAAATTCTTCAAGCCAGGCTTCAACAGTACATGAACTGTGAAATTTCAGATGTTCAAACCGGATTTAGAAAAGGCAGAGGAACCAGAGATCAAATTGCCAACATCCATTAGATAATAGAAAAAGCAAGAGAATTCCAGAAAAACATATACTTCTGCTCTATTGACTATGTCAAAGCCTTTGACTCTGTAGATCACAACAAACTGTGGGAAACTCTTCAAGCCATGGGAATACCACACCATCTGACCTGCCTCCTCAGAACTCTGTATGCAGGTCAAGAAGCAACAACTAGAACTGGACATGGAACAATAAACTGGTTCCAAATTGGTATAGGAGTACATCAAGGCTGTATATTGTCACCCTGCTTATTTAACTTCTATGCAGAGTACATCATGCAAAATGCCAGGGTGGATGAAGCACAAGCTGGAATCAGGATTTTCAGGAGAAATATCTATCAATAACCTAAGATACACAGATGATACCACTCTTATGGTAGAAAGTGAAGAGGAACTAAAGAGCCTCTTGATGAGAGTGAAAGAGGTGAATGAAAAAGCTGGCTTAAAACTGAACATTCAAAAAATGAAGATCATGGCATCTGGTCCCACCACTTCATGACAAATAGATGAGGAAACAATGGAAATAGTGAGATACTTTATTTTCTTGTGTTCCAAAATCACTGCAGATGGTGACTGCATCCATGAAATTAAAAGACGCTTGCTCCTTGGATGAAAAGCTATGACTTACCTAGACATCATATTAGAAAGCCAAGCATTACTTTGTTGACAAAGATCTGTCTAGTCAAAGCTATTGTTTTTCCAATAGTCACGTATGGATGTGAGAATTGGATTATCAAGAAAGTTGAGAACCAAAGAATTGATGCTTTTGAACTTTGGAAGACTCTTGAGAGTCCCTTGGACTGCAAGTAGATCAAATCAGTCAACCCTAAAGGAAATCAGTCCTGAATATTCATTGGATGGACTGATGCTGAAGCTGAACTCCACTTTGGCCACCTAATGCAAAGAACTGACTCATTGGCAAAGACCCTGATACTTGGAAATATTGAAGGCAGGAGGAGAAGGGGACAACAGAGGATGAGATGGTTGGATGGCATCACCAACTCAATGGACATGACTGAGCATGCTACGGGAGTTGGTGATGGACAGGTAAGCCTGGCATGCTGCAGCCCATGGTGTTGTAAAGTCGGATATGACTTAGTGACTGAACTGAACTGTGCCAGATCAGGTGCTCTGAGAAATAGATGCTAAATTGGGATAGAAATGAGAGAGATTTATTGGAAGAAACTCCTCTAACGAAGAAAGAAATGGGAGTAAGCAAAGAGTGAGTTTTGCCCTAAATCTATGTCATTTCTCTTGCCTCCTTTCATGCATGTGGGATGATCTGGATATCATACAAAACACTACTTGATCCATTTTACTGGTGACCTTCCAGATGAGGAAGAGATGACAAGAACATTGGAGGTCTCAGTAAGTCACATGTACTCCAGAGGGAAGGAAATAAACTTTATTAAGATTCAGGGACCCACCATAACCATAAAATTTTAGTAGCTCAATGGTCAAGGTCTGTCACAACACTCTTTTCAAAGTAAAGAACAAATTATCACATTATGTACATCTTATCTGGAGAAGGCAATGGCACCCCACTCCAGCACTCTTGCCTGGAAAATCCCATGGATGGAGGAGCTTGGTGGGCTGCAGTCCATGGGGTCACAAAGAGTTGGACACAACTGAGCAACTTCCCTTTCACTTTTCATTTTTCTGCATTGGAGAAGGAAATGGCGACCCACTCCAGTGTTCTTGCCTGGAGAATCCCAGGGCAGGGGAGCCTGGTGGGCTGCCATCTTACATGATAAGATGTAAAAGTGAGTGAAGTCGCTCAGTCGTGTCCGACTCTTTGCGACCCCGTGGACTGTAGCCTATCAGGCTTCTCCATCCATGGGATTCTCCAAGCAAGAATACTGGAGTGGGTTGCCATTTCCTTCTCCAGGGGATCTTCCCAACCCAGGGATCGAACCCAGGTCTCCCGCATTGGAGGCAGACGCTTTAACCTCTGAGCCAGCAGTACATCTTATCATGATGCTCAAGATGTAATATTTAGATAAAGAATTACTGTGCTGGTGAGCTTCTTCCATCTTTGGAATCTGTGCATTTCACATCAATATCCAGGATAAGACTATCAGCTTTAAGTGAGTCGTAAAGCAGGAAAGAGCTCTGCTGCGGGTCTTGGCTATAGTACAATCAGCCCTCACACTTGGACCATATGATCTGGTCCACCTTGTGGTGTGGGAGGTACCACTGGTGGGAAGACACAACATATGGCAAGTTCCAATTAAAGATTCATAAAGTGGGTCTCTTGAAGTTTGGGAGCAAGGTATTGCCACTTGCAATATAAAATTATACATCTTTTGAAAAATAATTCCTGGTGTGTTACTGGACTTCAGTAAAAATGGAAAATCTGACCATGAATCACAAAATGAACATATGGCTAAACTGTCCATCATGAGTTGAGTCCTATAAGACTTACCAATGATAAAGTACTGTGAACTCAGAAGCAATCTTTTATAAAGTGAAAATTGTAGATCTGCAACTGAGCACAAGCAGAATTGGAATCAACCACTGTTACACCATGTCCCTTCTCAGCTCATTCTTACATCTGTGTGATGAATCTCAAATGATGAGCTACAAGAGGAAGAAAATCCTCTAAATGGACAGTTTAGGTTCAGTGTACCTTTTTTATTCATTTTGGATAAAATCAGCGAGTTTATAATACATTCAGAATTATAGACAATGGTAAAAGCCCAACTAACTCTTTGGGGATATGGAAAGAAAAAGACTATAAGTTTCAGGAGTAGGAGACTGGATTAAGCATGTGGATTATCTATCAGATAGGCATATGTAAATGGGCATAAAGTATGAAGATCTAAGTATCATGAGTCAATGTTCACTAAAAAATATCTACCATAGAAGATGCAGTAATCAACCAAGTAGGCAAAATAACTCAACCAATTAATGTCAGCCAGGCTCTGTTATCAGTCAATTCAGTGTTGGCCTGAGGAACAGATGAATGAAGTGGCAGAAAAGAACATGAATGCACCAGTACCATGGATTCCCACATATCAAGGCCAGTTGAGCTATTGGATTTCCAACCTGTCAACAGTAGACATCAATGTGGAGTCGTGATATGGCATTGTTCAAGGAGTGCATCTAACTACATGAGCCATCTCCATCTGAGAGGGACCATTAGTTTATGTTCATAGGACTAAATAGAACAATGTATTCCAGGCGTGGGTTTGATTTTTTTTTTTTTTTTTGTCCAAAGGCCTCAGCCAGCACTCTAGATAAGAGATTATGAAAAGCTTGAGCCAAAGTATGGAACCTATTTAAAAAAAAAAAAAAAAAAAACTAATAAACAGAAACCTCAACTAAACAGATTTAGAAGACCAGAATTTGAAGCTCTCGTGCCCCATGATGATAGCAGAGTCCAACAGGAAGAACAAAGAATCCTCTTCTTTCCTGGCAAAGACTCAGCCAGTGAAAAGCCATAGACTGTTAACTACAGCTCTCTCAACTTCTTTTTCCTCTCTATAAAAAGCATTCTTCTTCCCTTGCTGTGGGGGAACTTGTATGTGGCTCAGCATGGTTGCAGATCCCAAACTGCAATTCTCTGCTGATCATGAATACATCCATATTTCCTGGAGTAACATATGACAACCTATTGTTTTAGGTCAAGATTTTGGTGTGACCAGAGAAGACTCCCAATGGCTCTGGGGCTAGTGAGCAAACAGTTGTGTACCCCAATTGAGTCCATTGTTGCTCACTGTTTTTATCTCTGACCTTGAAATTTGAAGAGATGTTTTTCCTTGGAATTGATCCCATGATCTCCTTGTATTTGAAGCCCTCTAGGTTTTATTCAAGATTTAAAACTTTCATCTTTCTTACTAAGGCCTTGTTCTGTATGTGAGAAACAGTTTGAGACTTCTGATCAGATCGTTTCAACTAAAGCTGGCTGAAAATGCCTTCAGCCTAGCTCCTTTGGAAAGGGGCTACTTTAAATGAAAGTGTGCCAATTCAACTCTCTTTTGGAAAGGCTATTCTTTGGAAACTAGTTGAAAAAGCCTTTGACCTAGCTCTTCCAGAACTAAGCTGTTTCCTTTGAACTGACTGGTATTCAGGCTTGCAAGCTGTTTGAACTGAGCTGGCTGTGCTGTAAGCTGCTTAAATTGTTTGAAAATTGTTCTTTACTGTGGAGGAAAGGCCTCTAGGGGATGGGATCCCAGTTATCTAAATATAATGAGGGCTCCCCTGGCACATGGACTACAGCCTTTATGTTTAAGAACTGCAATCCTTTCTTATGTGCATTTCTAACCAAATGGACAACCTGACCAAAGGCAGTTTAGAACACCATTATAGAGAACTTCTGACATCCCTAAGCTTAATTTCCTTAAAACTGAATTGGATTATAATAGCGCAAAAATTTCCAGAACTGAGTGGAATGCTTATTTCAAATAGTAATTTGAGGTCTCTCAATCTTAGCTCATGCCAAGAGTTGACTCATTGGAAAGGACTCTGATGCTGGGAGGGATTGGGGGCAGGAGGAGAAGGGGACGACAGAGGATGAGATGGCCAGATGGCATCACCAACTCGATGGATGTGAGTTTGAGTGAACTCCAGGAGTTGGTGATGGACAGGGAGGCCTGGCGTGCTGCGGTTCATGGGGTCGCAAAGAGTCGGACACGACTGAGCGCTGAAGTGAACTGAACTGAACTGAATCTTATCAGGAATCTAAGACTACCACTCTGTAAAACACTATTTTAAAACTGTTTGAGGCAAACAAATGATAAAATGACCCCTTAAGCCCCAGGCTCTTCTTCCATGGCTTTTTTTCCCCCTTGGGTTCCACCTCTGGTGCCATCTTGTCTCTCTTACTCAACTCATCATAGCAAGACTTCCCCTCCTTTCCATCTTCCTCCATCCCTTCTACCCCCATGCCTCCACTATAACTTCAAGTCCCCACACTAATTATTTCACCAAGTTTCCCCTTTTTACTGAAACTATCCCCGCTCTCTTTTCTTCTGAACTTGTCAGAATGTCTTCCTTTAAAATTCAGCCTTCTGATAACTCCAGGAGTTGGTGATGGACAGGGAGGCCTGGCATGCTGCAGTTCATGGGGTCGCAAAGAGTCTTTCACGATTGAGTGACTGAACTGAACTGAACTGATGATCCAGAAGCTAGACTCTTAAATTCTTATATTCCCTGGACTAAAGTTGAACTGCAAACCACCATCAAAGATTCTCCCAAAGTAATCAAAGATTCTCACAGATTTTCCAAGTAGGTCAATATAGCCATTTGCACTTATCAATCTAGTTCCTCTGACTTATGTCAGCTAGTTCATATGACTGTCAGTGAAGGCCAGGATCAGCATGGGGAAAATTCTGAAAGGTATCTAGAATTAAAACTGGGAAACCAGCCAGTTAACTTATGATGTGATTCAGATCAGATCAGATCAGTCGCTCAGTCGTGTCCGACTCTTTGCGACCCCATGAACCGCAGCACGCCAGGCCTCCCTGTCCATCACCAGCTCCCGGAGGTCACTCAGACTCGCATCCATCGAGTCAGTGATGCCATCCAGCCATCTCATCCTCTGTCGTCCCCTTCTCCTCCTGCCCTCAATCCCTCCCAGCATCAGAGTCTTCTCCAATGAGTCAACTCTTCGCATGAGGTGGCCAAAATACTGGAGTTTCAGCTTTAGCATCATTCCTTCCAAAGAAATTCCAGGATTGATCTCCTTCAGAATGGACTGGTTGGATCTTCTTGCAGTCCAAGGGACTCTCAAGAGTCTTCTCCAACACCACACTTCAAAAGCATCAATTCTTCGGCGCTCAGCCTTCTTCACAGTCCAGCTCTCACATCCATACATGACCACAGGAAAGACCATAGCCTTGACTAGGCGAACCTTTGTTGGTAAAGTAATGTCTCTGCTTTTGCAGGCTTAGACAATCTCTAGGCAACTTCATCTAGCAATTCCTAGGGGCTTTCCAAATTCTGTTGATTAGAACAAAATTCACATTTGCACAAAAAAATCTGACTAATCTGTCTATGATTATTAAAATCAATTTCAGAATGTTTTTGATGAAAATTCTGATCTTTCTTAAGACATTGATTCTACCTGGGTAGCTTCAAACATTTTATTAATGGGCTCAACCAGGATGCTTCTCTTTTAATAAAAAGAACTAGGATGAAATGGGAAACTATGTCCACTCCAGATTTAGTTAATCGAGCAAGCCAGTTCTATCATACTCTAAATGTGCTGCCTCCAAGGAAGACGGATAAAATTCTTAATCTTCAACTCCTGTAAATGAAGGCTTCTAAATGAAACCAAAATCCTCCTAGTTTATGCTATTATTGCAAACATCCAGGATGTTAGAGACTGTTACAAATTTAAGAGTTTTAGTTAACTTCAGCCCTCTAACCAGCCTTTTCTGTATCCTCCCAATTTTTAATGAAAGGGCTCTGAGGAAATACAGAGGCTCTTTCCAATCCTTCTTCTTAACAGTTTAGAGAAACACTTCTTCTGACTGGGGATGAATCTCTTCTATTTATAATTGACTAGAACCACACTCTTGGTACTCCACTCTATTACTATAAAATAGCCTCTGTTTCATAGTACTAACTCATTTCAAATAATTGGGATTTCTGATGAACCTCAAGAGGTTCCTATCTCTGAATGTATTTCCTTTTTTTAAGGCTCTTTGAGAGATATACACCCTTTTCTCCTTAGTTCCTCTGCCGTTATCCATTTATTATATCAAGATTTTTTAGAGGGAGGACAATGTTGGCTTTCTCCCCAAAGGGGGAGGTAATTCTATATTTTGACAGTAGTTATCAAAGAAAACAATCAGGTGAATTAAAAGACATTTCAACATCTTTTATTTATTTCATCTCTGATGGTACTAGAGCAGATTCTGGAAACACTAATCATTTGACCTTAATAAATCACCCAGCACTTCCTTATGGGCAAAATCTCCAACAGATGTTGGCAAAACTCAGAGTGCACTTCCCATTAAAATTCAAATACACCCCACAAACCTCTCCCCAGAATTAATCAATAGCCCATAAATGAAGAAGCCCTTGAAGACATAAAACTCATAATAAAAGATTACAAGTTTCAAGTCTTCATGATTCCTTTTACTGGCCCCTGTAACATTCTCATTTTACCCGTGAGAAAACCTAAAGGCCAAGGGTGATGGTTTATTCAAGCCCTCTGAACGATAAACAATAAACAGCATTGTTATCCCTCAACACCCTGCTGTTCCTAGCCCTCATACATTATTAACATCCATTCCCACCAGAAGTAAAGTCTTTACTATAATTGATTTATGCAGTGTGTTTTTTAGTATTTCAGCTGATGAAGCTAGCCAATACCTTTTTATCTTCACCTGGGAGGAAAAACAATTCACCTGGACAGTAATGCCTCAAGGCTGTTAATAGTCCTTATTTCTTTTTTGCAAATTCTAAAGGCTGAACTGGATGACATAAAGTTCCCTAGAGTGTTACTTCGTTATAACATGTGGATGATTTGCTTTTTTTGCTCCTCTTCTCAAGCCTCCTTCCAGGAAGAGAGCATCTACTTGCTAAGGCTTTAGCCTTAAAGGGGCAAAAGTTTGCCCCCAAAATTGCTGTTTTCCCAAACTCAGGATTGATATTTAGGATATCTGATATCAGGACAGTAATTATTCCTAGATCCAGATAGACTTCATGGTGTTCTAAGTGTTCCCAAACCCAAAATTTAGCACCAGCTACCAGGTTTTCTGAGGCCAATTGGTGGTTGCTGAAATTGGATCCCAAATTTCTCTCTTATGGCCAAGCCTCTGTATGTTTTAATCAGGAACAACATCAACCTAATTTTATGGGAAGAACTGAATGAAGAACTTAGGCATCCCAATTATCAGATTCCCCCCCCCCTTTTTTTTTTTTCCTTTTTGTACATGAAAAAGAAGGGAATACCCTTAAGGGGACTCCCTAACATGGGGGCCACCATCATTTATCTACATTCAGTTGGCAACTGAGTCTTCATTGCCCAACTTAAAATCATAATCAAAGATCCATGAGAACTTTGTGCTCCTTGTCCCTGCAACTCTGAAGGGTTTAAAGTCCTATCTACAGAAGGGTGACAATTTTATCAGAGAAAAACATACAAGCTATGATGTCTATCTAGGGATTTGGGGCAAGAGAAGGAATCATCATCTTGATAGGAATTAGATCATCAGGAAGAGACAGAATTGCTGTTACAGAATGGGGGCTAGAAGAGATACCTATGGGACCCAGCTGACCCAGTTTGGGACCTGATGGTACTCTCTTGCCAAGCTAAGTGTAAATAGACAGATATAGCAATGCAGGTACAAGAAGAGCATGGTGACCAAGGGATTGGATGGCTGAAGAACACTCTAGGTAATGCTACCAGATGAGCCACCATCAGCAGAAGTGGTGGTAATGGTGCAAGAAATCTAAAAAGAATAGTACAGGGGAAAGAAAGCAATTGTGGCCCTAAGATCAACTGTAGCAGCAGGGCTGGAATTAATTCTGTTAACCTCCATTTTCAGGCCCACAAGAATCCTGGAGGAGCAGCCCCTTAAATATATACAGAAAAGTAGACACATAGGCGAAGAAGGCAATGGCACCCCACTCCAGTACTCTTGCCTGGAAAATCCCATGGATGGAGGAGCCTGGTCGGCTGCAGTCCATGAGGTCAGACACGACTGAGCGACTTCACTTTCACTTTTTACTTTTATGCATTGGAGAAGGAAATGGCAACCCACTCCAATGTTCTTGCCTGGAGAATCCCAGGGATGGGGGAGCCTGGTGGGCTGCCGTCTGTGGGGTTGCACAGAGTTGGACACAACTGAAGCGACTTAGCAGCAGCAGCAGCAGCAGATACATAGGACAAAAGGGGAGAGGGCTATAATGGATATTAAGATGTGCTACTCAGATCCTCCTTCAGGGAAAGACTAGCTACCTTCAGGATTTGTTATAGTTGTATGAGTTATCTATTGTTGTTATCAAGTTATCCACCAAACTTAGAAGCTTAAGAATTTATCTCAGATTCTTGTAGGTAATCAATTCATATATGGCCTAGCTGGGTGCCTCTTGCTCAAGGTCATTTATGAGGCTATATCAAGCTGCTGGCTGGGGCTGCACCTGTGTCTGAAGATTCTCCTATGTGGGGTATTTGGAGGGTCACTTCCAAGCTTAATGACATGGTCCTTCAGTACCTTACAAGTGACCCATTCTAGAGGGCTATCTCACACCATGATAGCTGGTTTCCCCAGGGTGAGTGGCTCAAGAGAAAGTGTGAGAAGGACCATTACCCCAGGGTAGCCACACTTGGTGACAGAATGAGGAACAGAACAAAAAGGCCCAACCATTTCACTTATGTTAACATGGGTGGTTGACAGGCAACACACCTCCAGGCTCTGTACCAGACTGGCCTGGGCACCGTCAGGCCTGAATCACAGTTCAAACTTTTCCTCTGGCTAATCCTACTTACCTCTCCTTCGTCTCATAAGAGTTGATCCCTAATAAACATCTTGTACTCCAAACTTCATCTTCTTTGTGTGTGTGGTGGGAGAAGGTGGTATTATTTCCTTTCTTCTTCTTCTTCCTGAGTGTTTTCCTCCCAGGAAATTCCAAGCCTCCTTTTCTAATTCACTACTTCCTCCCCACTGACCACGGCTCTAGCAGAGTGGACTGGAAAGTCCAATCACCCCTAAGCCATAATGGTCTTGTAATATTTTTTTCCCAAGGTAGCAGCTACCACCTAGTCTTGTACTTCATATGGTTTTGGTTGTAAAGATGGTAGAGGAGTTAGGTAGACACTCTCAGAGCATTTTCTTAAATTAAGAGATCCTCTTAGAAATTAAAGCTAAAGACAAAACTAACTTTCAAATGGCAATTTTCTTTAAATTTCACCAAATCTACTTAGTAAACAAATAATGGTTACCATATGAGAGGTTCTCTCATTGAGATACATGGAAGAGTGGCAGGAGGCAATGAAATAAAGCAAACAACTCAGTTTTGTTTTTACTTTTGTAAATAAATTAGTAATGGATTTTTTAAAATTTAGAATGTACATACTACTTAGGTTCCACCTCTAAAGATATATTATTCTTCAGTGAAATAATTCTCTAATTCTTTGGAGAGAACATAAAAGACCAAATGTAATACATACAATTTAGAAGCAGAGTTATAATGAAAATGCAAATTAATTCAAAGGTCCATAGTGAGATCATTCAGCCATCTGGTCGCTAATGAAGTTCTTAATTGTTATAGCATCAGCACCCCAATCAGAAGACAAGATGGAGAAAAAAATCTGTTGCCTTTTAATGTTTAATATCTGCTGTCTTATAATATTTTTAAAATTTGAATTAAATTTCAAGAAATAGTTTCCAGCTCTGAAACATTTTTTAATACTATGGAGCACTGCAAACCTTGTAAATACAAAACTTAGAATTTTTTTGAATAATTATTTCCCATGCTGTGTAATGAATAGAAAACTTAAATACTATATTCATAATTCAGCATACAAAATATGTAGTAATAGGGATTCTGTAAAGAATAACATTAATTCATCCAAGACATATTCATTAACATCCATACTGTGCCAGAAACTGTTACAGGTATTGGGCAGATGCAGTAATAACCAAAGCAGACAAGATTCCCTGCCTTCATGGTGTCTGTATTCTACCCCAGGAGACACAGAGTAAAGTAAATAAGTAAAATACATAGTACATTAAATCAGTTAAAAGTTATAAAAGTAAAAGCAGAGAAGAGTGATGTGAAATGTGACTGAGGGGTGGAGAATCAAAGTTGAATGTTTAGATTCTGTGTTGTGTGAGGAAAGACCCCACTGAGACACTGACTTGAGTGAAGACCTAAAGGAAGTGAGGCGATGAGCCTCACACACATCTTAGGGAAAGAATGCCTACAAGTGGAGAGAGCAGTTGTGAAATCCCTGAGGCAGGGTTCAGTCTGGCGTGAGTAAGAAACAGCAAGGTGGCCAGTACTGCCATCGAAGAGTGAAGGAGGGCATGATACCAGAGATGAGGTTTGAGATGGGGAGGGCAGACGTATGCATTGAGGGGCACAAGAAGGACTTGGGCTTTACTCTGAGGAAGATGAGGTCTTTGAAGAATTTTGAGCACAGGTGACATGGCAGGATCTCACTGAGTTTTAACAGAATTACTCCAGCTGTCCTGGAGAGTCGTAAATGGAGCAAAGTTAGAAATGGGGACCCAAGTTCAGAGCTACACCAAGGAGAGAGGTGATGGGGATTTGTCCAGGATGATGGCATCAGTTATTGTTCAGTTGATAAGTTGTTTCTGACTCTTTGACACCCCATGAATGGCAGCACACCAGGCTTCCCTGTCTTTCATATCTCCCAGAGTTTGCTCAAACACATGTCCATTGAGTTGGTGATGCTATCCAACAATTTCATCCTCTGTTGCCCCCCTTCTCCTCCTGCCCTCAATCTTTCCCAGCATCAGGGTTTTTTCTAATGAGTCAGCTCTTCACATCAGGTAGCCAAAGTTTGGCAACCCACTCCAGTACTCTTGCCTGGAAAATCCCATGGACAGAGGAGCCTGGTAGGCTGCAGTCCATGGGGTTGCTAAGAGTCGGACACGACTGAGCAACTTCACTTTCACTTTTCACTTTCATGTATTGGAGAAGGAAATGGCAACCCATTCCAATATTCTTGCCTGGAGAATCCCAGGGATGGGGGGGTGGGGGGGCTGGTGGGCTGCCATCTATGGGGTTGCACAGAGTCGGACACGACTGAAGCAACTTAGCAGCAGTAGCAGCAGCAGCAGCCAAAGTTTTGGAGTTTCAGCTTCAGCATCAGTCCTTCCAATGAATATTCAGGGTGGATCTCCTTTAGGATTGACTGGTTTAATCTCCTTGCAGTCCAAGGGACTCTCAAGAATCTTCTCTGGCACCACAATTCAAAAGCATCAATTCCTCAGCACTCAGCCTTCTTCATGATCCAACTCTCACATCCATACATAACTACTGGAAAAACCAAAGCTTTGACTATACAGACCTTTGTTGGCAAAGTGATGGCAGTAGAGCTGGTGAGAAGTGGTCACTTTCTCAGGTAGAATTTTTCATTTAAAGAGGACTTCAAATACTCAGAACATTTTACTTTACTCTGTAATCCTTGTCATACACAAAAGTGAAAGTAAAGTTGGTCAGTCGTGTCCAACTCTGCGACCCCATGGACTGTAGCCTACCAGGCTCTTCCATCCATGGGATTCTCCAGGCTAGAATACTGGAGTGGGTTACCATTTCCTTCTCCAGGGGATCTTCCTGACCCAGGGATTGAATCCAGGTCTCCCACATTGTAGGCAGACACTTTACCATCGGAGCCACCAGGGAAGTCTGTTTCAAAAGTACCAATACATGTGACAACCTGGGACAATCTTAGAAAAGTGACCCAAGAGCCCTTAAATATCCAGTCTTTTTCTCCTAGCTGCTTCTGCTGATCTCTTAATCTGTCATGCTTTTTCTGTCCCCTCCTCTTTCCCTATCCTACCCTTGAACTCTATTTACAATGGTTACATTTTTATATTAACTTGACTGGCCCAGAAGATGCCCAGGTATTTTAGTCAAGCATTATTTTTGGTGTGTCTGTAGAGTACTTCTGGAAGAGATTAGTACTTGGACTACTGGACTGAGGAAAGTAGATTGACCTCCCCAATGTAGGTGGGCACCACCCAAGCCACTGAGTACTCAAATGGAATAAAAAAGAGAATGCAGGTGAATTCTCTCTCTGCATGACTGTTGAGTTGAGACAATGGTTTCCTGCTCTCGGACTGGTGCTTTACACTCTTGGTACTCAAGCCTACAGACTCAAACTAGAATTTACATCACCAGGTTTTTTTGGGTCTCCAGCTTCAATGTGGGATTTCTCAGTTTCAAAAATATCATGAGTCAATTTCTTATAAAAAGTCCCATTTAATATTCTTACCTATTTATCTATCTCCTATTTGTTGTATCTCTCTATAGAACCCTGACTATTAATACATTACTCAACCCCGTGTATCAAGACTCATTATGGAAGCGATTCTTCTTATATTACAGCTTTCTTATTTTTTAATTTCTTTATTTAATTTAAATAAAGAAAAATTATTAAATTTGTATTTAAAAATTAAATAAAAATTTTAAATTATTAAATTAATTAATATTTAATTTAATTTAAAAATTTAAAAAATTCTTTATTTCTTTAATTTCTTTATTTAAAAAGAAATTAATTCCTCTTTGCTTCAACCACAGTGTCTTTCTACATCTCTCATTTCTCCCTTTGGCATTGTACCACAGTACAATCCTTATCACAACCATTAGAATACCATCTTTGTACCTTCCAGTTTCCGGAACAGTGTTGTGAATGTTTCTTGAAATTACTTCATACCCAATAGGCATTTGTTTATAATTAGACCTAGCCAAAAGTGAAGGCCAATTCTTTATACACTTGGCATTACCATGGTTGTTAGAGATACTGGTATCAATTGTATGAAATTAGCTCTGTGATTTTTTCCCTAGGTAAAGAAAGCCAAATTATTAGCATCTTAAAATGGCAGGTAAAGAGAAGACTAAAGAGAGAAGAATAAAGTGATGTAGTCATGGATACCAACTAGGTAATATAATAGCGTCTCTAGACAAGAGTAGAGTGTAAGATCTGGACTAGACATATAGAAGCAAAAATTGGAAAGGACCTTGCATATAGGACTTCATACCAGAAAAATCAAATAAAATTCAAAACTCATGAAGGGAAAATTAAAACAAATAGAATTAAAATGATTCTAAAGATAGAAGATGATGATACAAACCTTCAAAAAAAATGGATATATCATACAGAGTCCATCAGTAGAAGCTCATTTATTGTTCAAACAACTATAGGAATAACAAACCAAATGTATGTTGGAAACATTTATAATCAGTCAGCTATAAAAATGGAAACTATAGATGCCTTTCCCAAAATAGAAATATAAACCCAGTCATGAATAAGTTGAAGTCGAGGTCAAGAATATGTCAGTATGACATATTCTGGAAGTAGTCACTAAAGTCTTGGGAAAAGTTCATTGTTATTCGTTCAATCTAAAATTAACCTCTTAAAGAGAAGTCGAAGAAATGACTCAACACACAGGATCAGATTGTCAAACTAGATTCATATGACTGAGGTTCTACTCAATATCAAGTTTTACTAAATAATTGTAAGAATATTAGGCATTCAAGAGGCTCGGATGAAGCAGAGTGAGTTCCAGGACATTAACAGTGATTCCCTAGGTCCTTTCTTCCCACACGAAGAAACATATGGGAGATGTGCACCTCTAGCCTAGGATAACAGATAAAGTCTGAAAGGGTGGCTCTTGGATTCCTCTTGTAGCAGGCCATGTTTAAATTATGAAATGTCTCAATTTAATACTCAGTAGCTTTCTATACCCTATGTGACATTCTCCAAAGAGCCATGTCATTTTTCCTGGGTTTCATTTATTGTATGTAATCCTTAAAGATATCCCTCTATGATCATTTAAAAAATAAGGTCTATACCTCCTAGCAAAATAACATTAGTCTATTTACCCAGAGGTCCATTTGGCAAGGAGACTAAAATGGTCATCTGCCTTCTTTCCCATTTGGTGAAGGAAGAGAATGAATCCCATGGATCCTGGCCAACTGCTTTAGCATCTTCCTCCCAGGAAGTAAAAGACGTTGTTTCTTAAGACAATGTGGTGCTTTTTGTAAGAAAATACAAAGTGAGTTTTGGAAAGGGGAGTGAGAGGTGTATCACGAAAGAATTAAGGTAAATAAGTATTTACAAAATCCGTGAGTCTACAATTTAGAAAAAAGAATGTGAGAATGATATTTGGAAGAAAGACAAAATAAATGATAATTCTATTGAGGATACTTTTCATATGTAGGGGGGAAACACAGGCTAATGTGTTTAAAAATACAAAGAATGTGAAATGTTCTCACATTATTGGTAGCGACAATGATTCTCAAGCTGGCAATTTGCCATTAGCCATGAACGAGATCACCTCCCTTCATAAACAACTTACATATGTTGAAAAAATAAAAACCACCTGACAGAATATTAAAATGATATCCTTCCTGCTTTCTGCAGCTGAACAAGAAGATAATAGATGCTCTATCCCTGGGTGAGTATTAACATCATGACCTAGAACCCGGTAGACGATGTGAGATAATGGGACCCCAACAGAAGACACTTTGAGGAGTGTTCTGCCCCAAAACCCAAGGGTTATAAGAAAAGCTGTAGCAAAGCTGCAGTTTGAGGGAAATGTAGCTTGCATCCCAGGAAGCTGCAAGGGGATGTTCTTAGAGTGCCTGAGAAAACCCTGAATGTGTTCCCAGAAAGGGGCAACTTCAAAATCTGGAGGCTCACAGAGCACCAATGATCTTAGGTAATAGCTTCCCCATCCTCTTGTCCCTTCCCTCTCTCTTTCTTCTACCTGCAAATATCTCCCAATAGCCACCTGAGAGAAAATAGAAACTCTATAACAATATGAAAACAGAGAGGAAAGACCAATTTTCCTGTATTTAGGTTCTGCCTGTCAGTCTCAAAAGTTTGAATATTACCTGAGACAGGACTGTCTTAATTACTGAATTGAGATGTGATGTGTGTGTGGGTGTGTGTGTGCACACATGTGTGTTTGTGATTTCTATTACCTAAGTTCAGTTCAGTTCAGTTCAGTCACTCAGTCATGTCCGACTCTTTGCGACCCTGTGAATTGCAGCATGCCAGGCCTCCCTGTCCATCACCAGCTCCCGGAGTTCACCCAGACTCATGTCCATCGAGTCAGTGATGCCATCCAGTCATCTCATCCTCTGTTGTCCCCTTCTCCTCCTGCCCCCAATCCCTCCCAGAATCAGAGTCTTCTCCATTGAGTCAACTCTTCACATGAGGTGGCCAAAGTACTGAAGTTTCAGCTTTAGCATCATTCCTTCCAAAGAAATCCCAGGGCTGATCTCCTTCAGAATGGACTGGTTGGATCTCCTTGCAGTCCAAGGGACTCTCAAGAATCTTCTCCAACACCACAGTTCAAAAGCATCAATTCTTCAGTGCTCAGTCTTCTTCACAGTCCAACTCTAACATCCATATATGACCACAGGAAAAACCATAGCCCTGACTAGACGGAACTTTGTTGGCAAAGTAATGTCTCTGCTTTTCAAATGCTATCTAGGTTGCTTATAACTTTCCTTCCAAGGAGTAAGTGTCTTTTAATTTCATGGCTGCAGTCACCATCTGCAGTGATTTTGGAGCCCAGAAAAATAAAGTCTGACACTGTTTCAACTGTTTCCCCGTCTATTTCCCATTAAGTGATGGGACCGGATGCCATGATCTTCATTTTCTGAATGTTGAGCTTTAAACTAACTTTTTCACTCTTCTCTTTCACTTTCATCAAGAGGCTCTGTAGTTCTTCTTTGCTTTCTGCCATAAGGGTGATGTCACCTGCATATCTGAGGTTATTGATATTTCTCCCAGCAATCTTGATTCCAACTTGTGCTTCATCCAGCCCAGCGTTTCTCATGATGTACTCTGCATATAAGTTAAATAAACAGGGTGACAATATACAGCCTTGACGAACTCCTTTTCCTATTTGGAACCAGTCTGTTGTTCCATGTCCAGTTCTAACTGTTGCTTCCTGACCTGCATTCACATTTCTCAGGAGGCAGGTCAGGTGGTCTGGTATTCCCATCTCTTTCAGGATTTTCCACAGTTTATTGTGATCCACACAGTCAAAAGCTTTGGCATAGTCAATAAGGCAGAAATAGATGTTTTTCTGGAACTCTCTTGCTTTTTCCATGATCCAGTGGATGTTGGAAATTTGATCTCTGGTTCCTCTGCCTTTTCTAAAACCAGCCTGAACATCAGGAAGTTCATGGTTCACATATTGCTGAAGCCTGTCTTGAGAATTTTGAGCATTACTTTACTAGCATGTGAGATGAGTGCAATTGTGTGGTAGTTTGAGCATTCTTTGGCATTGTCTTTCTTTAAGATTGGAATGAAAACTGACCTTTTCCTGTCCTGTGGCCATTGCTGAGTTTTCCAAATTTGCTGGCATATTGAGTGCAGCACTTTCACAGCATCATCTTTCAAAATTTGAAATAGCTCAACTGGAATTCCATAACCTCCACTAGCTTTGTTCGTAGTGGTGCTTTCTAAGGCCCACTAGACTTCACATTCCAGGATTTATGGCTCTAGATGAGTGATCACATCATCATGAATATCTTCTGCTTCTATGAGGTCTCTACCATTTCTGTCCTTTATTGAGCCCATCTTTGCATGAAATGTTCCTTTGGTATCTCTGATTTTCTTTAAGAGATCCCTAGTCTTTCCAATTCTGTTGTTTTCCTCTATTTCTTTGCATTGATGGCTGAGGAAGGCTTTTTTATCTCTTCTTGCTATTCTTTAGAACTCTGCATTTGGATGCTTATATCTTTCCTTTTCTCCTTTGCTTTTCACTTTTCAGGCCTCCTCAGACAGCCATTTTGCTTCTTTTGCATTTCTTTTCCATGGGGATGGTCTTGATCCCTGTCTCCTGTACAATGTCACGAACCTCATTCCATAGTTCATCAGGCACTCTATCTATCAGATCTAGGGCCTTAAATCTATTTCTCACTTCCACTGTATAATCATAAGGGATTTGATTTAGGTCATACCTGAATGGTCTAGTGGTTTTCCCTACTTTCTTCAATTTAAGTCTGAATTTGGCAATAAGGAGTTCATGATCTGAGCCACAGTCAGCTCCTGGTCTTGTTTTTGCTGATTGTATAGAGCTTCTCCACCTTTGGCTGCAAAGAATATAATCAATCTGATTTTTGTGTTGACCATCTGGTGATGTCCATGTGTAGTATCTTCTCTTGTGTTGTTAGAAGAGGGTGTTTGCTATGACCAGTGCATTTTCTTGGCAAAACTCTATTAGTCTTTGCCCTGCTTCAGTCCATATTCCAAGGCCAAATTTGCCTGTTACTCCAGGTGTTTCTTGACTTCCTACTTTTGCATTCCAGTCCCCTATAATGAAAAGGACATCTTTTTTGGGTGTCAGTTCTAAAAGGTCTTGTAGGTCTTCATAGAACTGTTCAGCTTCAGCTTCTTCAGCATTACTGGTTGGGGCATAGCTTGGATTACTGTGATATTGAATGGTTTGCCTTGGAAACGAACAGAAATCATTCTGTCATTTTTGAGATTGCATCCAAGTACTGAATTTTGGACTCTGTTGTTGACCATGATGGGTACTCCATTTCTTCTGAGGGATTCTGCCTGAAGTAGTAGATATAACGGTCATGTGAGTTAAATTCACCCATTCCAGTCCATTTCAGTTTGCTGATTCCTAGAATTCGACATTCACTCTTGCCATCTCTTGTTTGACCACTTCCAGTTTGCCTTGATTCATGGTCCTGACATTCCAGGTTCCTATGCAATATTGCTCTTTAAAGCATTGGACTTTGCTTCTATCACAGGTCACATCCACAGCTGGGTATTGTTTTTGCTTTGGCTCCATCCCTTCATTCTTTCTGGAGTTATTTCTCCATTGATCTCCAGTAGCATATTGGGCACCTACTGACCTGGGGAGTTCCTCTTTCAGTATCCTATCATTTTGCCTTTTCATACTGTTCATGTGGTTCTCAAGGGAAGAATACTGAAGTGATTTGCCATTCCCTTCTCCAGTGGACCACATTCTATCAGATCTCTCCACCATGACCCGCCCATCTTGGGTTGCCCCACGGGCATGGCTTAGTTTCATTGAGTTAGACAAAAATGTGGTCCTAGTGTGATTAGATTGACTAATTTTCTGTGAGTATGGTTTCAGTGTGTCTGCCCTCTGATGCCCTCTTGCAACACCTACCGTCTTACTTGGGTTTCTCTTACCTTGGGCATGGGGTATCTCTTCATGGCTGCTCCAGCAAAGCGCAGCCATTGCTCCTTACCTTGGACAAGGGCTATCTCCTCACTGCTGCCGTTCCTGACCTTTAATGTGGGATAGCTCCTCTAGGCCCTCCTGCGCCTGCGCAGCCACTGCTCCTTGGACGTGGGGTTGCTCCTCCAGGCCGCTGCCCCTGGCCTCAGCGTTGGCGGCGTGCGGGTAGCTCCTCCCCACCGCCGCCCCTGACCTCTGATGCAGGGTAGCTCCTAACAAGAAAATATATTATCCAGTTGTAAGGTGGGGATAATACCCACTGATCAGATTTAAAGAGACTGTGAGGGAAAAAATGAAATTGCTTTGCCATTATACCATGTGAAATCTGCTTGTTCAATGTATTGGTCACATTTACTTACTTGGTTTAATCTTAATACCCCACAAAAAACATAATTAGCCTAAAGTAACTTAACTAGAAGAAAAATGAAAAAAATCAAACTGACTCTAAACGAAAAGCATATGATTTAAGCTACTGTTTCCATTCATTAAAATAATGAATCAATAATTGGCATGTAATCAAAAAGAGCACATTTGAGGTTTAACAAACTGAGGAAATACATGGAAGAAAAACCAAAGGAAAATAACTGCATTCTATCTTGCAGCTAGTAACCACTATAATAGCACTTTGGATTGCATCTTTTCAAATATTTCATAGATGAAAACTTGTGAATATTTTTTCTACTAAAAATGTGTCATTTCCATATTAATAAGTGTAACTTTTAAAATTTTTGTGACTCTTTAAAAATTTATTTTTAATTGGAGGATAATTGCTTTACAATATCATGTTGGTTTCTACCACACATCATCATGAATCCTCCATAGGTATAGGTATGCCCCATCCTTCCTGAACCTCTCTCCCACATTCCACCCCCTGCCACAATTCTAGGTTATCACAGAGCATCAGGCTGAGCTCTGCATCATACAGCAAATTCCCACTGGCTGTCTATTTTACATGTGTTAGCATGTATGTTTCCATGCTACTCTCTGACTTTGTCCCACCCCCTTCTCCCCCTACTCTATCCGCAAGTCTCTTCTCCAAATCTGTGTCTCTAGTCCTGCTGGAAAATAGGTTCATCAATACCATTATTTCTAGTTTCCATATATATAAATTAATATATGATTTTTTTTTCTTTTTCTGACTTACTTTGCTCTGTATAATAGGCTTAAGGGTCATCTACCTCGCTAGAACTGACTCAAACTTGTTCCTTTTTATGGCCTGTTGAGAAATCTGTATGCAGGTCAGGAAGCAACAGTTAGAACTGGTCATGGAACAACAGACTGGTTCCAAATAGGAAAAGGAGTACGTCAAGACTGTATATTGTCACCCTGTTTATTTAACTTATATGCAGAGTACATCATGAGAAATGCTGGACTGGAAGAAACACAAGTTGGAATCAAGATTGCTGGGAGAAATATCAATAACCTCAGATATGCAGATGACACCACCCTTATGGCAGAAAGTGAAGAGGAACTCAAAAGCCTCTTGATGAAGGTGAAAGTGGAGAGTGAAAAGGTTGGCTTAAAGCTCAACATTCAGAAAATGAAGATCATGGCATCTGGTCCCATCACTACATGGGAAATAGATGGAGAAACAGTGGAAACAGTGTCAGACTTTATTTTTCTGGGCTCCAAAATCACTGCAGATGGTGACTGCAGCCATGAAATTAAAAGACGCTTACTCCTTGGAAGGAAAGTTATGACCAACCTAGATAGCATATTCAAAAGCAGAGACATCGCTTTGCCAACAAAGGTTCGCCTAGTCAAGGCTATGGTCTTTCCTGTGGTCATGTATGGATGTGAGAGCTGGACTGTGAAGAAGGCTGAGCGCCAAAGAATTGATGCTTTTGAAGTGTGGTGTTGGAGAAGACTCTTGAGAGTCCCTTGGACTGCAAGGAGATCCAACCAGTCCATTCTGAAGGAGATCAGCCCTGGGATTTCTTTGGAAGGAATGATGCTAAAGCTGAAACTCCAGTATTTTGGCCACCTCATGTGAAGAGTTGACTCATTGGAGAAGACTCTGATGCTGGGAGGGATTGAGGGCAGGAGGAGAAGGGGACGCCAGAGGATGAGATGTCTGGATGGCATCACTGACTCGATGGATGTGAGTCTGGGTGACCTCCGGGAGCTGGTGATGGACAGGGAGGCCTGGCGTGCTGCAGTTCATGGGGTCGCAAAGAGTCGGACACGACTGAGCGACTGATCTGATCTGATCTGATCTGATGGCTGAGTAATATTCCATTTTACATATGTACCACACTTCTTTATCCATTCATCTGTCAATGGACACCTAGGTTGCTTCCCGGTCCTGTCTATTGTAAATAGTGCTGCAATGAACATTGGGGTGATGGCCTTCAAGAATTATGTTTTTCTCAGGGTATAAGCCCAGTAGTGAGAGAGAGAATTCCAGAGAAACATCTATTTCTGCTTTATTGACTATGCCAAAACCTTTGACTATGGGATCACCACAAACAGTGGAAAATTCTTAAAGAATTGGCAATACCAGACCAGCTGACCTGTCTCTTGAGTAATCTGTATGTAGGTCAGGAAGCAACTGTTAGAACTGGACATGGAACAACAGACTGATTCCAAATAAGGAAAGGAGTACATTAAGGCTGTATATTGCCACCTTGCTTATTTAATTTATATGTAGAGTACATCATGAGAAACATTGGGCTGGATGAAACACTAGCTGAAATCAAAATTGCTGGGAGAAATATCAATAACCTCAGATATGCAGGTGACACCACCCTTACGGCAGAAAGCAAAGGAAAACTACAGAGCCTCTTGAAAGTGAAAGAGGAGAGTGAAAAATTGGCTTAAAGCTCAATATTCAGAAAACTAAGGTCATGACATCCGGTCCCATCACATCATGGCAAATAGATGGGGAAACAGTGGAAACAATGGCTGACTTTCTTAGGCTCGAAAATCACTGCAGACGGTGATTGCAGTCATGAAATTCAAAGACACTTACTCCTTGGAAGAAAAGTTATGACCAACCCAGACAGCATATTAAAAAGCAGAGACATTACTTTGCCAACAAAGTTGCTTCTACTCAAGGCTATGGTGTTTCCACTAGTCGCATATGGATGTGAGAGTTGGACTATAAGGAAAGCTGAGCACCAAAGAATTGATGCTTTTGAACTGTGGTGTTGGAGAAGACTCTTGAGAGTCCCTTAGACTGCAAGGAGATCCAACCAGTCCATCCTAAAGGAAATCAGTCCTGAATGTTCATTGGAAGGACTGATGTTGAAGCTGAAACTTCAATACTTTGGCCACCTGATGCAAAGAACTGACTGATTTGAAAAGACCCTGATGCTTGGAAAGATTGAAAGTGGGAGGAGAAGGGGACAACAGAGGATGAGATGGTTGGATGGCATCAGCAACTCAAAGGACATGAGTTTGAGTAAACTCTGGTAGTTGGTGATGGACAGGGAGGCCTGGTGTCCTGCAGTTCATGAGGTCGCAAAGAATTGGACATGACTGAGCAACTGAATTGAACTGAACTCATGCCCAATAGTGGGACTGCTGGATCATATGGTGATTTTATTCATAGTTTTTTTTTTTTTTTTTTAAGGAATCTTCATACTGTTCTCCATAGTGGCTATATCAATGTACAATCCCACCAACAGTGTGGGAGGGGTCCTTTTCTTCACATTCTCTCCAACATTTATTTTTTGTAGTTTTTTTAAAAATTAAATTTATTTTGCTTAACTTTACAATATTGTATTGCTTTTGCTATACATCAAGATGGATCCGCCACAAGTATACATGTGTTCCCCATCCTGAACCCTCCTCCCTCCTCCCTCCCTATACCATCCCTCTGGGTCGTCCCAGTGCACCAGCCCCAGGCATCTGTTATCAGGCACCGTACCTGGACTGGTGACTCGTTTCAGATATGATATTATACATATTTCAATGCTATTCTTCCAAATCATCCCACCCTCTCCCATTCCCAGAGTCCAAAAGTCTCTTCTATACATCAGTGTTTCTTTTGCTGTCTCGTAAACAGGGTTATTGTTACCATCTTTCTAAATTCCATATATATGTGTTAGTGTACTGTATTTGTGTTTTTCTTTCTGGCTTACTTCACTCTGTATAATAGGCTCCAGTTCCATCCACCTCATTAGAACTGATTCAAATATATTCTTTTTAATGGCTGAATAATACTCCATTGTGTATATGTACCACTGCTTTCTTAGCCATTCATCTGTGGATGGACATCTAGGTTGCTTCCAAGTCCTGGCTGTTGTAAACAGTGCTGCTATGAACATTGGGATACACGTGTCTCTTTCAATTCTGGTTTTCTCAGTGTGTATGCCCAGCAGTGGGATTGCTGAGTCATAAGGCAGTTCTATTCTCAGTTTTTTGAGGAATCTCCATACTTTTCTCCATAGTGGCTGTACTAGTTTGCATTCCCACCAACAGTGTAAGAGGGTTCCCTTTTCTCCACACCCTCTCCAGCATTTATTGCTTGTGGACTTTTGGATCGCAGCCATTCTGACTGGCATGAAATGGTACCTCATAGTGGTTTTGATTTTTTGATGATGGCCATTCTGACTGGGGTGAGGTGATACCTCACTGTAGTTTTCATTTGCATTTCTCTAACAATAAACAATATTGAGCATTGTTTCATGTGTTTATTAGCTATCTTTATGTTTTCTTTGCAAAAATGTCCTTTAGGTTTTCTGCACATTTTTGATTGGGCTGTTTGTTTTTCTAATATTGAGTTGCATGTTGTTGTTGTCATTCAGTCTCTTTGTTGTGTCTGACTCTTTATGACCTCCATGGACTGCAACATGCCAGGCTTCCCTGTCCTTTACCACCTAGAGTTTGCTCAAACTCATGTCCATTGAATTGGTGATACCACCCAACCATTTTGTCCTCTGTTGTCCCCTTCTCCTCCTTCCTTCAATCTTTCCCAGCATCAGGGTCTTTCTAATGAGTTGGCTCTTCCCATCAAGTGGGCAAAGTATTGGAGCTTCAGCTTCAGTATCTGTCCTTTCAATGAGTATTCAGGACTGATTTCCTTTAAGATTGACTGATTTGATCTCCTTGTTGCCCAAGGGACTCTCAAGAGTCTTCTCCAATACCACAGTTCAAAAGCATCAATTCTTCAGCACTCAGCCTTCCTTATGATCCAACTCTCACATCCATACATGACTACTGGACAAACCATAGCTTTGACTGGAAGCACCTTTGTCAGAAAAGTGATGTCTATGCTTTTTAATATGCTCTCTAGGTTTGTCATAGATTTTCTTCCAGGGAGCAAATGTCTTTTAATTTCATGGATGCAGTCACCATCTGCAGTGATTTTGGAGACCAAGAAAATAAAGTCTGTCATTGTTTCCATTGTTTCCCCATCTACTTGGCATGGTGATGGGACCAGGTGCCATGATCTTAGTTTTCTGAATGTTAAGCTTCAAGCCTGCATTTTCACTCTCCTCTTTCACTTTCATTAAGACGCTCTACAGAGAATTACAGTTTCTCTTCACTTTGTGTCATAAGGGTGGTGTTATCTGCATATCTGAGGTTATTGATATTTCTCCCCACAATCTTGATTCTAGCTTATGCTTCATCCAGCCCAGCATTTCACATGACATTCTTTGCATATAAATAAGCAGGATGACAATATACAGCTTTGATGTGCTCCTTTCCTAATTTGGAACCAGTTTGTTGTTCCATGTCCAGTTCTAACTGTTGCTTCTTGAGCTGCATACAGATTTCTCAGGAGGCAGGTCAGGTGGTCTGGTATTCCCATTTGTTGAAGAAATTCCCACTTTGTTGTGATCCACACAATCAAAGGCTTTGGCATAATCAATAAAGCAGAAGTAGACGTTTTCCTGGAATTCTCTTGCTTTTTGATGATCCAGTCGATATTGGCAATTTGATCTCTGGTTCCTTTGCCTTTTCTAAATCCAGCTTGAACATCTGGAATTTCATGGTTCATGTACTATTGAAGCCTGGCTTGGAAATTTTGAGCATTACTTTGCTAGCATGTGAGATGAGTGCAATTGTGCGGTAGTTTGAACATTCTCTGGCATTGCCCTTCTTTGGGACGGAAATGAAAACTGACCTTTTCCAGTGTGGTCATTGCTGACTTTTGCATTTTTAAAACTTTACTGGAAAAATATTCTCATAAATGAGACCTTTTAGTTTTTTTATACTTTAAATGTTGTAAATGTTTTCCCATTTGTCATTTGCCCTTTCATTTTCCTGATTATTTTTCTTTTTTATTACATAAAAGTTAAAAAGCTTATTTAATCAAACCTAGAAACATTTTTCTTTGGGAGCTCTGATATCAATGATAAAAAAAAATCCACCTACTTAAAATATTATATTGATAATTATGTAATTTTATTCTAGTACATTTCTGGTTTCACTTCATTAAATATTTCATTTTTAGTCTCTGAAATTTATCTCAAGGAAAGATGTTTTATATATAAAAAATTCCAACTTTGCATACATAATTATATTGTTAAACTCCAATCAGCCAGAGACTAGCACAGGAACAAGCTTATAATTCAACAGAATCAGATTTACTGACCTAGTGAGATGAGACACTCCAGAGGAACCATGGATTGCTACCTTTTACCAGAGAGAGAGGAGAGAAATTTCTTTTGTAAGCTTTGAGTTCTCACATAAGTATTATGAAGAGGAGATAAGTGGCTCTGGGATCAGTTATGAATTGGTGACTATTTCTGAGGTGGGACTGGAGAAGCTGGGTTAATTTGGATTGGGTGCTGTCACCACACAAGGCTGGCTTAGAAATTGTGTATCCCCAGTAACAGATGAGTGCGGCAAAGTGGTCCAGGGGCATCATTAGTACAAAAATGATAGTTACACAGAGTATTGTTTTGACACTTTTCAGTTGCTGTTTCACCTCAGAAGAAACAGTGGTTCCTGTCAACTTTGGAATAGGTTTTTCCTGTGTCTGTACCCAAAACCCTGATGAAAAACTGCATTTCTTTTTCTGTACAAGATGATTTTCATCCTTTCAGCCCCAGAAAAGCTTTTAGTCTTTCTATATTTAATATACATATTTGTATATGTATATATTTTATAACAATCTATTGGTCATTCTTTAACCCACTAATCTGAAATGCATTATTAATCATATTTCTATATATATTTGAACACTTCTTTTTATTTTATCCTAATATCCTTTCTGATCATAGTGGCTCCAGAATTCTGATTTTAAAAGAGACACAATATTTTATTCATCATTCTAATGTCTGATTCTTTTCATGTTTTTATCTTGAATTTTAAGTTTAATATTAATATTGCAAAATGTGCTTATCAGTTAGGACTAACTTCAACTATGACTATGAGAAAGCCCAAATGACACTTGTTTAACTATTGTGGAAGGTTAGTGTTCCAGGACAGTGTGCTTCCTGTGTCAGGGAACAGGTGCCTCCTGTCTTTATTACTCAATTGTGAGTAGACTGAAGTTTATGGTCCTAGATAGGTGCAACCATGTTCCCAGCTGCAGGATAGAGAGAGAAATGAAGGCTGAGGAGGGGATAAAGATGATGAAGAGAGCAAAGAGCACATAAACGCTTTTCTTAAGGTTTTGAGGTGCTTATAGGACACCACTGCTTACATCTCATTGACTAGAGATGTCATGTAGTTATACCTACTTGCACAGAAGGCTGATAAATATGGTTTTTATTCTAGCCTCCTAAGAGCTGAGCTAAAAATTCCATTACCATGGAGGAAGAGATTTATAGAAAAATGGGAGCAACTGCCATTGCTGCTGCTAAGTCGCTTCAGTCGTGTCCGACTCTGTGTGACCCCATAGATGGCAGCCCACCAGGCTCCCCCGTCCCTGGGATTCTCCAGGCAAGAACACTGGAGTGGGTTGCCGTTTCCTTCTCCGATGCATGAAAGTGAAAAGTGAAAGTGAAGTTGCTCAGTCGTGTCCAACTCTTAGCGACCCCGTAGACTGAAGCCCACCAGGCTCCTTTGTCCATGGGATTTTCCAGGCAAGAGTACTGGAGTGGGGTGCATTGCCTTCTCCAATGGGAGCAACCAGTAGACCCTTTTAGAAAAGGCAATGGCAACCCACTCCAATACTCTTGCCTGGAATATCCCATGGATGGAGGAGCCTGGTGGGCTGCAGTCCATGGGGTCATGAAGAGTCAGACACGACTGAGCGACTTCACTTTCACTTTCCTGCATTGGAGAAGGAAATGGCAACCCACTCCAGTGTTCTTGCCTAGAGAATCCCAGGGACGGGGGAGCCTGGTGGGCTGCCATCTATGGGATCACACAGAGTCGAACACGACTGAAGCGACTTAGGAGCAGCAGCAGTAGACCCTATAGTAAATGTACCCAATGTCTGTCCTCCAATTCTTTTGTAAAATTTATTTTTTCCTTTCATTGGTATCAATTTTTTCTTTTTTGTGTTTGTTTAATACAACAGACTACTTCCAAATAGGAAAAGGAGTATGTCAAGGCTGTATATTATCACCCTGCTTATTTAACTTATACGCAGAGTACATCATGAGAAACTCTGGGCTGGAAGAAGCACAAGCTGGAATCAAGATTGCCAGGAGAAACATCAGTAACCTCAGATTTGCAGATGACACCACTCTTATGGCAGAAAGTGAAGAGGAACTAAAAAGCCTCTTGATGAAAGTGAAAGTGGAGAGTGAAAAATTTGGCTTAAAGCTCAACATTCAGAAAACTAAGATCATGGCATCTGGTCCCATCACTTCATGGGAAATAGATGGGGAAACAATGGAAACAGTATCAGACTTTATTTTGGGGGGCTCCAAAATCACTGCAGATGGAGATCACAGCCATGAATTTAAAAGACGCTTACTCCTTGGAATGAAAGTTATGACCAAGCTAGATAGCATATTCAAAAGCAGAGACATTACTTTGCCAACAAAGGTCCATCTAGTCAAGGCTATATTTTTTCCTGCGGTCATGTATGTATGTGAGAGCTGGACTGTGAAGAAGGCTGAGCGCCGAAGAATTGATGCTTTTGAACTGTGGTGTTGGAGAAGACTCTTGAGAGTCTCTTGGACTTCAAGCAGATTCAACCAGTCTATTCTGAAGGAGATCAGCCCTGGGATTTCTTTGGAAGGAATGATGCTGAAGCTGAAACTCCAGTACTTTGGCCACCTCATGCGAAGAGTTGACTCATTGGAAAAGACTCTGATGCTGGGAGGGACTGGGGGCAGGAGGAGAAGGGGATGACAGACGGTGAGATGGCTGGATGGCATCACTGACTCAATGGATGTGAGTTTGAGTGAACTCCAGGAGTTGATGATGGACAGGGAGGCCTGGCATGCTGCAATTCATGGGGTCACAAGAAGTCAGACATGACTGAGTGACTGAACTGAACTGAATACATTTTGATTGAAATAGTTAATTTACAATGTTGTGCTATTAATAGATTCATATATAGAGTAAAATGATTCAGTCATATATGTTTAGATTCTTTTCCTTAATAGGTTATTATAAGATATTGAATATATTTCCCTGTGGTGTACAGTAGGTCCTCTTTGGTTACCTAATTTATATATAGAAGTGTGTATATTTTAATCCCAAACTCCTAATTTATTCCTTCCCCCTTCTCCTTTGGTAACCATAAATTTGTTTTCTACATCAGAAAGTATATTTGTGTTTTGTAAATAAGTTTATTTGTATCATTTTTTTAGATTCCACATAAGGGATATTATACAATATTTGTCTTTCTCTGTCTGACTTTCTTCACTTAGTAAGATAATCTCTAAAGTTTTTGCACAGCAAAGGAAACTATAAACAAAAAGACAGCGTAAGGAATGGGAGAAAATATTTGCAAAGAATGCGACTTACAAGAGCTTATACTTTCCAAAATATACCAAAAACTCATAACTCAACATCAAAAAAGAAACAACCTGATGAAAAAGTGGGAAGATATAAATAGATATTTCTCCAAAGAAATACAGATGGCCAACAGGCACATGGAAAGATGCTCAAAATTGCTAATTATTCAGTTCAGTTCAGTCACTCACTCATGTCTGACTCTTTGTGACCCCATGAATCACAGCACCCCAGGCCTCCCTGTCTATCACCAACTGCCGGAGTTCACTCAGACTCACGTCCATCGAGTCAGTGATGCCATCCAGCCATCTCATCCTCTGTCGTCCCCTTCTCCTCCTGCCCCCAGTCCCTCCCAGCATCAGAGTCTTTTCCAATGAGTCAACTCTTCGCCTGAGGTGGCCAAAGTACTGGAGTTTCAGCTTTAGCATCATTCCTTCCAAAGAAATCCCAGGGCTGATCTCCTTCAGAATGGACTGGTTGGATCTCCTTGTAGTGGTAAATGAGAGGTGAAGCAAATTAGAGGAAGGCAAACGTGAGGCGAAGATGTCACCTCATACTAGTCAGGATGTCCATCATCAAAAGTCTGCAAATAAAAAATGCTGGAGAGGGTGTGTTAAAAAAGGAATACTCCTCAACTATTGGTAGCAATGTAAACTGATATGTTCACTTTGGAGAACAGTATGGAGGTTCCTTAAAAAACTAAAATATTTGTACCATATGATTCAGCAATAGCATTCATGGCATCTAGCTGGAGAAAACTATAATTTGAAAAGATACATGCACTCCAATGTCCGTAGCAACACTATTTATGATATCAAGACTTGAAAGCAACCTAAGTGTCCATCAGTAGATGAATGGATAAAAACACTGTGGTATATATACATAATAGAATATTACTCAGCCATAAATAAGAATGAAATAATGCCATCTGAAGCAACATGGATAGATCTAGATATCATGTTTTTTATATTTGTTATAGAAGAATGTACCAGAAATTATTTTCTAACTTTTTTTTTACTGTCCCAAATATTCTCTCTATATCCTCCTTAGAGGCAAAAACTATAAAATATTTTAGTATTACATTCAAAAAATATTTTCACAAAACATTAGGTTTATGCTGCCATTTAAAAAATGTTTCTTTTTACTATAAATGATAAAGATTTAGTGTTTTTCACCACCACTCTCCCCCAACCACATATTTCCCATCTATCTAGGATCCAGTTTATTCTTAGTTATACCAGCTTATATCAGTAATTATCAGCTTAGTTATATCAGGAATTATAATTCTTAGATCAGCATTCATTTTTCATGTAATTATGAATAGGTAAATATTAAAAGCTGAGCCATGCAGTGTAAAATGATTTCAATTTTCTTTTATAACTTCTCCCAAATAATTGTTTTGTTTTACTTAGTTTTCTAGTTTTTCTCTATATTATCTGCTGTCACTCATTCTCTCAGTTTAGTCTTCTTAGACCTCTCTATATACCGCGGCTCCAATCTGTATTGATATATCACTAGCACACATCTTTCATCCTTTTATTTCCCTTAATTGTCACTAAGAGAATTCTTCTTACTTCTCACCCTCTGATTCCTGATCCTAGGTTCCTCTTTTTGGTCCAATCCCACTTTTTTGATGGGAGTAAAATATTTCAGTAGGTAATGAAGGTTGTTGTTTGGTGCAGGGGAAGAGGGGGAAGGTTTTCAGAACCTTCCCTTTTGAAAGTATGATATAAATTTGTTCTTTTTTTTTTTTTATATATATATATGTATTATTGGTTGATATAACACACTATATAATTACAGGGAAAGGTACAAATTTGGGGAACAAACATACAACTCAAATTGGTAAAAGCAGAATTACATGACAATTAGCTGCTAACATTAGGAATTTCACAGAAGGAATGAAGAGCTGATTAAAGTAGAGGCCAAGAACAGATTGACTTTTTTTTTTTTTTTTGCTTAACTTTACAATATTGTATTGCTTTTACTATACATCGAGATGGATCCGCCACCAGAATACATGTGTTCCCCATCCTGAACCCTCCTCCCTCCCCCTTCCCACACCATCCCTCCAGGTCATCCCAGTGCTCCAGTCCCAGGCCTCTGTTATAGGGCATCGTACCTGGACTGACTCATTTCAGATATGATATTATACATATTTCAATGCTATTCTCCCCAATCATCCCACCCTCTCCCGGACCCAGAGTCCAAAAGTCTGTTCTATACATCAGTGTCTCTTTTGCTGTCTCATAAGCAGGGTGATTGTTACCATTTTTCTAAATTCCATATATATGCGTTAGTATACTGTATTTGTATTTTTCTTTCTGGCTTACTTCACTCTGTATAAATTTGTTCTTAATCTATTTCATGTTTGAAATTATATGCTGAAACTTTTGATATCTAAGTGATAGAAATAACTTCTGGACTTGTTATATTCTATGAACTACTTATAAATCTCTTATTGTTTTTTAGTCACTAAAAAACAGTGACTGGCTCTTTGCAATCTCATGAACTGTAGCCTGCCAGGCTCCTCTCTGTCCATGAGATTTCCCAGGCAAGAATACTGGAGTGGGTTGCAATTTCCATCTCCAGGGAATCTTCCCAAACCAGGGATCGAACCTGCATCTCCTGCTTTGGCAGGTGGATTCTCTACTGCTGAGTCACAGCGGTGTTGCTTACCAATTGCTTTAGTCTACCAAACCATCTGGCAGTGTTCAGGAAAAAGTTGGGAAATGTTAGGGTTGAAGCTCTGATTAAATCCAGTAAGATCAATAGATCTATGCCATGCAATTGCCATATATATCAATCTGTGTATATACATATGTGTGTATGTGAGTATATTTATATTTATATATATAGTCTTGTTCCATGACTAAGTTGTGCCCAGCTCTTTGCAACCCCATGAAATACAGTACACCAGGCTTCCCCATCCTTCACCAACTCTTTGGAGAGAGATCCTTTAAATTCAGGAAGCATTTTCCTGTATTCAGGTGAACCAACCATTGCAAAAAAAAAAAACAAAAAACACAGAGAAAAGCCCACCATTAACAGTCTTTCTATTTGGATTGATCTTTTCCTACTGAAAATCTGAGTGAGTCCCGTTGTGGACTTTTGACAGAATGAGGGTTACACTAGAGGGCTCCTATCCCTCCTATGGACTCTATGCACCTTTCCATGTACAGAGTTTGCTTAGATTTCCATTTCTTATCACTCACAACAGCACATGGCTGTATCTAGAAGAAGAACTGCAGTTAATCTGATTTCACCTGTATTTACCTAGCCATATTAAAGTTAACAATGCAATATTAGTGGGTTTTTTTTGCATGCTTCAGCAATTAGTTTCAATTAATATTGTTTACCCTGCCCTCCCCACCACTCTTTGATAATTGTAGTCTTTTATTGGAGGAAACTTTTAGAAATTTGTTCCTCTTAGACTTCCCGTTATTTCAGAAATTTTTAATTGTCTAGAGTGAAGACAAAATAATAGCTGTACAATAAGTTAGAATTTCATCATTTTGATTTGAAATTTTGAAGAGAAAACACAGCACTATTTTTTAGAAATTAACAAAATGGTAATTGTTTTTTTTTCCTATTTCATCAGAATTGGTTACTAAAATCTAGAGTTGAGGACAAAACTTTGCCAAGTATCTGATATTCTGAAGATAGCAAAATTAGGGAGGAAAAAAGAAAGACACATCTGAATTCATTAGAAGACAACCAAACAATTTCTATTACCTTATACTCTTATCCCTGAGCTTCCTAACCCCAGTCTATAAACACTGAAAACTAAACAGGAGAGAGCTGTGAGAGAGGAGGCGTCACAAGGGTCCTGAGGCATTGATTGTGTTCAGAGGAAGAGTCCACAAAGAGTCAAGGGGAAAGAGATCCGGAGGAATCACTCATAACAGCTGAGGATGCCAGTGAATAAAGAAGACTATCATTTCATTCCTCTATTAGAATACTTCTGCAACATCAAATTTTCTGATCTTCTCTCTGAATTTATTTGAACTAGAGAGAAAAGAAATAGAGACAGCAGGGCAGTGAAGAGTTCAACCATGTAGCAATCTTCACTTCCATCACTTGGCATGTCTAGTCTGTGGCTCAATTAGATACAAAGAAAGTTAGCCTGACCTTTATCCAAGACTATCATCTGAAGGAATGATGCTAGCTGAACTCCAGTATGCCACCTCATCCAGGGACTCATTGGAGAGACTCTGATGCTGGGAGGGATTGGGGCGGGGAGAGGGGACGCGGGATGGTGGCTGGATGGCTCACTGACTCGGTGGATGCGGTCGGTGACCTCCGGGAGCTGGTGATGGACAGGGAGGCCTGGCGTGCTGCGGTTCATGGGGTCGCAGGTCGGACACGACTGGCGCACTGCTGATCTCTGATCATCTGCTGGAAAAACAACCTCAGTAACAAGTAGCTATGGGTACTCTGCTGGGGTATATATGAAAAAGTAGAAGTGAAAAAATCTTGGCAGTAATGAGGATGTCTCCATAGGGCAGCTGAAGAACTCAACCACACCTTCAGTGAAAGTGATAGCATTTGTGTGTCTGCTGGCAAGAGAGCATCAATGGCAAGTCATGACTCTCCAAAAGAGCAGCAATTGCAGGAGAAAAGACCACAACACCACCTAAGAAAGAGACATTTGCCCTTTTCTACCTTTCATATTCCCTCTTACCAGACTCCAACTTCAAAGAGATATTGATCTAGAAGGGAGGGTGGGGAAATGAATGGAGAAGACTGTTCCTCCTTTCTACTTCAAGATGAAGCTCAGGTATTCTTGAGAAAAGGGGAAGAGATGATAATGAAATTGAATATAAGGTGCTTTTAAACTTGGTTAAACCAGAAATAACTTTTTAAATAATGATCAAAGAGTTATAGGATCTATCTGAGATAGCTTTGGGGGATTATAGAGGGTAAGTCTGCATGGTCCAGTTGCGACAAATACTGGAGGAAATATTAAACAAGTATTATTATGTTCATATCCTCTTAGGTTTATCCTATTATGAGGAATAAATGTAGAATAATAATATAACTTTATAAGGCCAAAGAGAAAAGAATATAGATGAATTTGTGTTTTATTTGGAATAATAAGGATATAGGCAAGGATGTCAAAAGAGATACTGAATAATTTTGACAATTTAAAATTTCCAATGAAGAATTTTATGTCATGATTCTTAGAAATCAGCTTTTGGTTGTCATAAATTGAAAAAAGTCTAAACAATATTTTCATATTCTTTTTTTCGAATGATTGAATATCTCATGTAACAAACATTGGCTAATTCACTGAGACATACCACATCTCCTCCTGTTCTCCTGAAATTTTTTTTTCTTCAAGATGCTCAAAAGAAAAAAACTTCTCAGGACACTTAATAAGGGCAAAGAAATCTCTAGGATCGATGATCTTTCATGTGAGAGAAGAAAGAACGTCCAAGTACTTGCTATGTACTAGATATTTTTATGATCACTGCATAATTTAATCTTTGGTGTATAAGTATTTGTTCCCATGTAGGGAATAAACAGATTGAGGCTCACAATTAATAAGTAATTTGCCCAAGTTCACTCAGCCATATAAATGCCAGAGCAGAATTAAGACACCACATTTATCTGGTTCCAAACCCTGTGTTTTTTCAATTACAATCAAGTGGCTTCTCTATGAAATAGCAACATAGAAGTAAACTAAATATGCAGAGAGTTCCAGTGGAGCTATTCCAAATCCTGAAAGATGATGCTGTGAAAGTGCTGCACTCAATATGCCAGCAAATTTGGAAAACTCAGCAGTGGCCACAGGACTGGAAAAGGTCAGTTTTCATTCCAACTCCAAAGAAAGGCAATGCCAAAGAATGCTCAAACTACTGCACAGTTGCACTCATATCACATGCTAGTAAAGTAATGCTCAAAATTCTCCAAGCCAGGCTTCAGCAATATGTGAACTGTGAACTTCCTGATGTTCGAGCTGGTTTTAGAAAAGGCAGAGGAACCAGAGATCAAAGTGCCAACATCCGCTGGATCATGGAAAAAGCAAGAGAGTTCCAGAAAAACATCTATTTCTGCTTTATTGACTATGCAAAAGCCTTTGACTGTGTGGATCACAATAGACTGTGGAAAATTCTGAAAGAGATGGGAATACCAGACCACCTGATCTGCCTCTGGAGAAATCTGTATGAAGTTCAGGAAGCAACAGTTAGAACTGGACATGGAACAACAGACTGGTTCCATATAGGAAAAGGAGTACGTCAAAGCTGTATATTGTCACCCTGTTTATTCAACTTATATGCAGAGTACATCATGAGAAATGCTGGACTGGAAGAAACACAAGCTGGAATCAAGATTGCTGGGAGAAATATCAATAACCTCAGATATGCAGATGATACCACCCTTATGGCAGAAAGTGAAGAGGAACTAAAATGCCTCTTGATGAAAGTGAAAGTGGAGAGTGAAAAAGTTGGCTTAAAGCTCAACATTCAGAAAAGGAAGATCATGGCATGTGATCCCATCACTTCATGAGAAATAGATGGGGAAACAGTGGAAACAGTGTCAGACTTTATTTTTCTGGGCTCCAAAATCACTGTAGATGGTGACTGCAGCCATGAAATTAAAAGATGCTTACTCCTTGGAAGGAAAGTTATGACCAACCTAGATAGCATATTCAAAAGCAGAGACGTTACTTTGCCAACAAAGGTTCACCTAGTCAAGGCTATGGTCTTTCCTGTGGTCATGTATGGATGTGAGAGCTGGACTGTGAAGAAGGCTGAGCGCCGAAGAATTGATGCTTTTGAACTGTGGTGTTGGAGAAGATTCTTGAGAGTCCCTTGGACTGCAAGGAGATCCAACCAGTCCATTCTGAAGGAAATCAGCCCTGGGATTTCTTTGGAAGGAATGATGCTGAAGCTGAAACTCCAGTACTTTGGCCACCTCATGCGAAGAGTTGACTTTTTGGAGAAGACTCTGATTCTGGCAAGGATTGGGGGCAAGAGGAGAAGGGGATGACAGAGGATGAGATGGCTGGATGGCATCACCTACTCAATGGACGTGAGTCTGAGTGAACTCCGGGAATTGGTGATGGACAGGGAGGCCTGGCATGCTGCAATTCACAGGGTCGCAAAGAGTCGGACATGACTGAGCGACTGATCTGATCTGATCTGATGCAGAGAGATATCTATAATTTACAATTTGGGGATCAGAGCATACGGGACACATTTCTTGTGAGCGTTATAGAGAAAATTCCATATAATATGAGGTCATTTGGGATTTTCTCCTTAAGGTATAATTCCCTACTATGTGTCTATGTTATCACTCAGTCAAGTCTACTCTTTGCGACCCCATGGACTGTAGCACACCTGGCTCCTCTGTTCATGGAATTCTCCAGGCAAGAATATTAGAGTGGATTACTATTTCCTTCTCCAAAACTTCCCTACTAAAGACCCATAAAAAAATGAATGCCTGTGTGAAAATGAAAAGTGTTAGTCACAAAGTCATGTCTGACTCTTTGCAACCTCATGGACTGTGGCCCGCCAGGCTCCTCTGTTCATGGAATTCTCCAGGTAAGGACTGGGATGCCACCCTACTCCAGGGAATCTTCCCAACCCATTGATCGAACCTGGGTCTCCCACATTGTAGGAAGATTCTTTACCCTCTGAGCCACCAGAGAAGCTTGAATACATGTGTAACTAAAATCATATGAGGTAATTTTAATAAAAGCATTTTGAATTATTTAGAGGAAATGTGATTATTTTAATGAGAACTTCCATTTACTATAGAATTTTCTAATATGACTATTATAACCATAATTTTCAAATACTTACAGAAATTAATTTCCTTTGTTGCATTATCATATTGCCTAGAAAATTTACAACACATTGCCTAGAATTTACAAACACAAAAAAAGGAGAAAAAGACAAATAATCTTCCCAGGGTAAATATTGCTGTAACTCTCATCACAGAATAACACATACCATGGTTTTGTATTGAGGGCTTCCCTTGTGGCTCAGCTGGTAAAGAATCCTCCTGCAATGTGGGAGACCTGGTTTGATCCCTGGGTTGGGAAGATGCCCTGGAGAAGGGAAAGGCTACCCACTCCAGTATTCTGGCCTGGAGAATTCCATGGACTGTATAGTCCATGGAGTGACAAAGAGTCGGAAATGACTGAGCGACTTTCACTTCACTTTTGTTGAGAAGTATCATAAAGACAAAGTAGTTAGAAAGGCTGCATTCTGACCTTTGGTATATACTGATGTTCCCAATTGTTATACCATATCATTAGAAAATGCTTATACAAGTAATTGTTATTCTTATCTATATACATCCTGGCATTTACAACTTTAAATAGGATGTACCTTATTTCAAACATTTATTTATTTGTCAAGCATTTTTAAGGAAGCTACTCTCAGTTTCTATGAGAAATGAGAAATAAGAACAAATAGAATCTCTACCAGTATGTGATTCAGTTAAGTTCAGTTCGGTCGCTCAGTAGTGTCCAATTCTTTGCGACCCCATGAATCGCAGCACGCCAGGCCTCCCTGTCCATCACCAACTCCCGGAGTTCACTCAGACTCACATCCATTGAGTCAGTGATGCCATCCAGCCATCTCATCCTCTGTCGTCCCTTTCTCCTCCTGCCCTCAGTCCCTCCCAGCATCAGAGTCTTAGTATGAAGTAAACCACATGGAATGTATACATAATTCCGTAATACAGGATTATATCTGAAAAGTGCAAGAAATAAATGCAGATACGAAAGTTAAAAGCAGCAGTTACTTTCAGCCAAAGGAATCAAGCACGACTTTTTAAAAGAGGCAGCATTTCAACTAGGCTTAAAAATGGACTTTGAAATATATTATATGCCTGTTTAGTATTTAAGTGAGGTTAAAATAATGTTTTTTCTGTTTTGATAAATTTATATAGCTTATTTAATAATTTCTTATTAGTGAGTCATCTGTATATATCCCTGTAAGGAAAAAAACATTTTAAAATATGCTGGATTCAACTTACTCGTATTTTATTTTGAACGTCCGTACACATTTACATATATTCCAGGACACTGATGGGGTTTTCTTTCTATGTACCATCCTTATCAAATTTTATTATCAGGTTAACATAAATCACGTAGCACCCCATCATTTTCCATGCGCTGGAAGAATTTATCATGGGGATCATAGTCCTTTGGAAAGTAAGAAATGATCCTGGTAAACACATCCTTCTTTGGACCCATTTTCCTTTAGAAAACTCTTATGGAGTTTTCATTTTCCTCCATTGCTACAGGCACATCAATAACACTGTTCATGTTTGTTATTTTTTTCTAAGTTCATTGCAGTAATGAATATTCTATAGAAAATTACCGAGACTTTAGAATTCATTTTCATAGAATTTTAGGTTTCTTCCCCCTTGCAGTCTTTTAACAGACTTCTTTTCTGTCTCTGTAACTCTGTTCTTTCTCTAATTTTGTTAATTGAGTCTTTTAAAAAGTTATCTATTTCACCAGAAGGGCTGGTCCTCCAGACGTCTGAGATTGTAAGGTACAAACGTGGGCAGGAAAGGATATGCTAATTGCATTGTAATAAAGACATTAGAGGTAGCAAAAAGAAAAATATTTTTAAAATTAATTTATTTTAATTGGAGGGTAATTATTTTATAATATTGTGGTGGTTTTTCCCATACATCGACATGAATCAGCCACGGGTATGCATGTGTCCCCCATCTCGAGCCCCCCCTTCCCCCTCCCTCCCCATCCCATCCCTCAGGGTTGTCCCAGTGCACTGGCTTTGCGTGCCCTGTTTCATGCATCAAACTTGGACTGGTCATCTAGTCCCATATGGTAATATACATGTTTCAATGCTATTCTCTCAAATCATCTCACCCTCCCCTTCTCCCACAGAGTCCAAAAGTCTGTTCTTTATATCTATGTCTCTTTTGCTGTCTTGCATATAAGCTCGTCATTACATTCTTTCTAAATCTCATATATATGTGTTAGTATACCGTATCGGTGTTTTTCTTTCTGTCTTACTCCACTCTGTATAATAGGCTCCAGTTTCACCCACCTCATTAGGACTGATTCAAATGCGTTCTTTTTAATAGCTGAGTAAGAAATGATTCATTGGAAAAGACGCTGATGCTGGGAAAGATTGAAGGCAGGAGGAGAAGGGGACAACAGAGGATGAGATGGTTGGATGGCATCACTGACTCCATGGACATGAGTTTGGGTAAACTCTGGGAGTTGGTGATGGACAGGGAGGCCTGGCGTGCTGCAGTCCATGGGGTTGCAAACAGACATGACTGAGCGACTGAACTGAACTGAATATTCCATTGTGTATATGTACCACAACTTTCTTATCCATTCTTCTGCTGATGGACATCTAGATTTCTTCCATGTCCTAGCTATTGTAAACAGTGCTCTGTTGAAAAAGAAAAATAGTATTTTTATTAAATGAACTACTTCTTTAGTAGTAAGAGAAAAACAAGATTGGGTTTTCTGTGGATGAGAAATATTGTCTGTAATGGTAACATAATAATGTTTTTAATATTCTAGTATCCCCATTTAAATAACTATTGTATCTTAATAGGCAAGTATATTTATTAAACAAAATATCTTCAAATATAGGCAGTATGGACTAAGGCTTATCCAGAAAAAAGTACACTGAAAATCAAATGTGTTGGCTGGTCATGATACAAGGCTGGGAAAATTGTTTTAAGCATTTTAGCTTCTTCTTGTTCATCCTGTGCCAAGAGGGGATGATACTGGCCCCATCTTCAGACTACAAGGGTTATTTTGACAATGAGTAAAAAAATATACAAAGTATTTTGAATTTTTATAAATGGGTGGTTAATAAGAAAATGCAAAGTTTTTTTAAAAATATATTTAAAGACATATCTTTCCTGACTAACATTAATATATTTGGATCTTTACCAGAATATTTATCATGTGCTTTATCATGTACTTTAATTTGTTTTTCACCAAGCTAAGTGAAATCAAGGTTATTAAAGAACTGCAGCCTCTCATCTCAAAGCAGCGTTGTAATTCCTCCCTTAGGTACAGGGAACTGGCAACGTTCAACATCAGACTGTCTCCATATTGAAATAGCTAGAGCTGTTTCCCGAGGAAGCCTCCCTTATTTATACTGTTGGCCCTCTCCTCTTCTATCAGCAAGCACAAGTACAATGAGATCCCAGAACAAATGAGCTTATTAAGATCATGCTTAGACATATCGTTTTTCAAATCACACTCTACAAGACAGATATGCTGGCAAAGCTGTAATAAATGTCAAGGCTCAAGGCATCCACCATTCTTTTCAGCAGCCGATGGCTTGGCTAGAAAAGCTTTTCATAAATTTTAGAGCACACCTGTCAACTGGCAGGTGTGATAGTCTGCTATCACAGAGCCTGAGCTGTGATTTCTGGGCTGGCAAAGCCGTCATCGTTTTCAGAGCAATCATGTGCTTTTCTCTGTTTGTGACCAATGAAATCTATGTGATCACACTGAGAATCGGTGCGTCTTGGCAGACCCACCAGTGCTCCTCATCACATAGAGATTATTTTAGATCGGCTGCCATGAAGTGTTATTTCCCATTTGTTAACACAATGGGGTTTCATGACAACAACTGAAATACATTCATTTGTATATGGGTTTGTATTTACAGTTACCAAACCCATTCCACCTTTTAAGTACTCCTTTAACCATCCACAATCAATCTTCTACCTGAAACAACTGCGTGCTAATTATGTCATATTTTATGTTAGGGGGAAAAAAACTTTTATTTTAATAAGGTAAATTTGTGAGTTAGAAATAAACTTTTGATCCAAATCACATGAACTAAAATTGTATGCCATATGCATGCATATACGTGTGTGTGTTTGTATATGTACATGTGTATGTGTATGTTTAGAAAGTTTCTGAAAGGAAATTCAAACTGTTAATAGTGACACCACTAAAGATAAAAGGAGATTTGGAGATAGGTAAGTCAAGGATTTTGCATTTTCTTTTCTATATATTATGATAATACTTGGATTTCCATAACAATATATTCATATATTCCTTGTGTAATAAAAAAGTACATTTTAAAACAGAAAACCCTAAATATTGATATCAAGAAGAAAATAGGGCCCCAAAGGCCACAGTTAGATCAACAACGCCATATATTTATGGAGTGCTTTCATATATATTGTATCGCTAAACCGTCACAGACACTTCGTGGGATGTTTGAGATAGCATTCTCACTTACATAGGTAAAGTCTGAAATTTAATGAGGCTCAGAGACATGGCTAAGTTTTCAATTAAGTTCCTAAGTTAGGAATAAGAACCTGAGTCTTCCAGCATGATTGAAGCTTCTGTTGCCTTAAGTAAGCCCTACTCTCCTCTTTATTTTCTGCTCTGAAAACATCAACAGCAAATATATTCTTACTGTCCTTATGTTTGCTATAAAACAATTTTTTTCATTTTAAGTACTTCTGACATATATATATACACATATACACAGTATATATTTCAAGTTATCAATATAGTCACAGTTTTATATTAATCAAACAGATCAATCACTTCATAGAAATGCTTAGACATAAACAGATACAGGAACATGCACAAAAATTTTAATACTAAGTTTTCCACTTAAGAAAAAAATAACTGTAATTATGTTCAGCAAAACTTTTTTTTTTTTTTTCAAAATCATGGCAAGTGCAAGGCCTCTGGTTTTTCTAATGGATGCTTGCCATAAATACCATTCAAGAAAATAGCTCCTAAGTGAAGATATTAATTTCCATTAATGGCATAGTCCATCAGAATTAATAGCAATTCAGCAGTTGAGCACAGGTACACTTACAAAAAAGTAATCTATTAACCAATAATTACTTAAGACAAAAGTTTCATGTGAAAATTTTAGGAAAATGCTCACCTTCCCACCCCTTCTATATCTCCAAGTCTCTATATCTTTATAGTAATAAAAATAATTTATAATTATTTTCCTTTTCTCAACCCCTTTTGCAAATGATTTAGAGGAGAGAATAGATATCAGGAAAGGGCTCATATTTGTTTTGACACAAAACATAACAAATATGCCAATGTACATGCACAAAGACTGCATTCGCATACTAAAGATTCCCTATATAGTCCATGAAATTCTCCAGGCCAGAATACTGGAGTGGGTAGCCATTCCCTTCTCTAGGGGAATCTTCCTAACCCAGGGATCGAACCAGGTCTCCTGCATTGCAGGCAGATTCTTTACCAGCTGAGCCACCAGGGAAGCCCAAAGATTCCCTGGTGACCTACAAACCACACCTGCAGCCTTGGCAAGGAGTCTGGTGATTGCTAACTCTGTTCTTGGCCCTCTGAGGAACTACAGTTGAGGGTGTGGATGAGGGGGAAATGTTTTGGAGGGGGATTCATAATTTCCAAACAAAGTCAAGGAAGTCAACCACAATGAACCATCACCACTCCCAGATAGCTAGAGTTAGCTAGATCTATCTCACATGCTTTATGAAAGCACCATGCTGCTCTCCAGCTCTGTCACTGTTTGAAACTGGCCCCCTTTACGCTTTCCTCAGAAGACCAGGTACAAGCAACTAGCTGACCTCTCTTTGGGGCTGCCACCCGCACCTCTGAACTGGAAACGTCAGCTCTGCTCTCTGCCAGGTCATAGGGTACTCTCAGTGTCACCCTCACTCTGGCAGATGTTGGCCAAAGCCATTATCGATTGAACACAAAGACATGTTACACTCTGTCATTTTGGAAACACAATTGTAAAGGGGAAGATGGTAAGCAATGGCCGCAAAACAAGGATTGAGAACTACTGCTCCATCCCTTCCCCAGTTGAGCCCACTGCTGCTGCTTGCCCGGTGACTCTTGGGGATGGGCAAGCATTTCCCATGACTACCCGTTGAACTGAAACATCCAGGCCCTGGAGATGACTATGATTTCTGCATCCTGTACCTTCTTCTGATGTCCCTAAATCTGCACTAGCAGTTACCCAACTAGGGTCTTCCTGAATGGAAGAGCTACAAGAGTCCTGTCTTTTGTTTATGTGAATTTAGAGGCAACACAAATTCATCACATTTAACAAGTGATAGCCATTTGGATATTTGTCTTTATTTCCAACATTTTTATGTCTTCCAATAATTGCTACAATGTATTTAATGTGTATGAGGTATATTTTTAACAGCTTTACATTGGTTAATTAAATAACTTAATCCTAAAAACAACTCTAAGAAGATACTACTATTATCCACATTTTATAAATGAGCAAATCAAGCCCTGGAGAGACAGGAATTTTTAAAGAGCAGATATATGCAATCATCTTGCTCTTGAGTCTGGGATCTGAACTGCCATGTGATGCTATTTCATTTCCTAATTTCTCTGCCCACTTGTTCTTCCTCTGCCTGTATTTCCAGGCAGAGGACCAGGACACTCAAAATTTCTAGGTTCCCTAGACATCTTATATAGTTAGCCTCATGTACTGAAAAATAAACTAATTAAACAATTTATCCTCAAATTAAAAGCCTTGAGATTTTATCTTACTGTATTTGAAAATCTGAAAGAGTAACTAAAAGCTGACCTTAATAGTTAAAATATTTTCCCTTAGAATGCTTAGGTGATCTACTCCCAAAGCCAAGCAATTTATTGAGAAGTGTTATAGTTTATAAATTACTTTCTACCTCAGGGTCCTAAGAAAATGGGAGAAGTGCATCTCACCTTGAAATCCCTGCTGACCTTCTTAGCTCCTTGTAAGAAATGTTCTAGTTCTGTGCACATGCAACTTTCCTTTCAATCGCTATTGAAGTTGTCACTTGATGAGGGATTGAGAAGGCTTCTGAATAAAACAGAAAGGACACTTGCACTAATTCCATCCCCAGACAGTGACATTCTGTCTCAGATGAAATAAAGCATCAAACGTGTTGGTTTTAGAAAAAGTTTAAAGGAAGCTCTGGCACATAAATGGATCTACAGCTTGGTTTCCAGCATGAAAGGGATGTTTTAATTAATGTCTTACTCTGCTACATTTTGGTTGGGCATTTTCCTCTTTTCCTTCTTCTCCCCTGGCAGTAGGAGCCCAGCACTGGTCTGGGTACCAAAAGCAGAGGCAGTGCCTATGGTATCATCCCTGCTCTCCAGGATTTCAATTGGTTTCTACAGCAATTTCAGCTCCCTGAGACACATTGTTTCCAGGGGCAGATTTATTCTAATATTTTAGGCTGCCAGCTTCCCAATCTCAAATTTTAAGTCACATTAATTGTTCCATTGTTCTCTCTAACTGTCATCCCAATGGCTTCGGAAACAAATAACCTACATCTTGGCCTAAACTGGTAATCAAAAATTGTAAGTAAATGAATGAAGCAGTGGAGACTATCAATCCAAAGGAAATGCTCATTAAATGCTGACATGGAAACCATTAATGCTTGAATAGTTGCAGGGAGTGTAATCAGACTCCTGATTAATTCAAAACTGTGTTCTGCAGGCAGACTATGCAATCCTGAACAAAATGGGGCTTTTCCCAATCTAGCTAGATTCCTATGAGGTAAGGGTTTAAAGGAGACATAGGATCTATAAATAGCTTCTCTACTGCAAGGATCGATAGTTGAGAAATTTAAGCAGACAGTAAATAGCTCAGCTGGTTCATTTCTCTCATCTTCTTGCAATAAAGACTTGGCTGACTGCCTTTTAAAATTTTTTTAGAGCTTTGTTGCATTCAGTTTGATATAAAATGGTAGCTTTTACAGAAGGAAGGTGTGGGGTGATATTTTTTTTTTCATTTGTAAAATATAACCACTGTGTCAGTTGTCAAATTGTAAACAAGCTAATGTTTCCCTAGCTGCACTGCTAGAGGTTTTCCTCACACATTAGGTCATCTGCTGGCTGCCGTTCTAATATCCTTCACTGAAGGTAGGGCAACTCAACATACACACAGCTTTATGATCACCCCAAGGCTCTGATTCCATTATTATTTGACCAGGCTGGTGTGAAGAAATAATATAAAAATCTGAGGTACCTTTATAGACAACTAGGTGAGGAAAATGCTATTTAAAAAGGCAAGAGAAAAGGAAAAAAAAAAAAAAAAACACAAACAGGTGCCATGTACTGAGCCCAGTCACATAGTAAATGCTCAGTAAGTGTGCGATTTCATTGTCGACACCGTTACTGACTCTAACAGAACCGTGCTACTACATTAGGGACTTTACAAAAATCACTTTTTTACAAACATGTGAAATAAGTACTATTGTTGGTTCTATTTACAGATTTAAAAAACTGAGTCTAAGAAAGACCAAACGATTTAAGTTCACTCGGCTAGTCAGCTATCCAAACAAAATGGGAACTCCAGTCTGACTCCAAAGCAAAACTCTAACCTGGATCAGGCTGCTTTGACAATGAGATACTAATTCAGTATAAGTTGTTAGTTTCTTGCATAGCATAGAAAGTCAATTTGCAGTCTCTTTGGGGTTAAATAATGCTGCTAAGTTGACTCAGTCATGTCCGACTCTGTGCGACCCTATAGACGGATGCCCACCAGGCTCCCCCATCTTTGGGATTCTCCAGGCAAGAACACTGGAGTGGGTTGCCATTTCCTTCTCCAATGCATGAAAGTGAAAAGTGAAAGGGAAGTTGCTCAGTCATGTCCGACTCTTAGCAACCCCATGGACTACAGCCTATCAGGCTCCTCCATCCATGGGATTTTTCAGGCAAGAGTACTGGAGTGGGGTGCCATTGCCCAGGAAAATTAGAAATCCAATACATCCAAGAAAATTAGAGATACCAAGGGAACATATCAAGCAAAGACGGGCACAGTAAAGGACAGAAATGGTATGGACCTAACAGAAGCAGAAGATATTAAGTAGAGGTGGCAAGGATACACAGAAGAACTATACAAAAAGATCTTCATGATCACTCACATAGAGCCAGACATCCTGGAATGTGAAGTCAAGTGGGTCTTAGGAAGCACCACTATGAACAAAGCTAGTGGAGGTGATAGAACTCCAGTTAAGCTATTTCAAATCCTAAAATATGATGCTGTGAAAGTGATGCACTCAGTATGCCAGCAAATTTGGAAAACTCAAAAATGGACCCAGGACTGGAAAAGGTCAGTTATCATTCCAATCCCAAAGAAAGTCAATGCCAAAGAATGTTCAAACTACTGCATGATTGCACTCATCTCACAAAATAATGCTCAAAATTTTCCAAGCCAGGCTTCAACAGTACATGAACTGTGAAATTCCAGATGTTCAGGTTGGAGTTAGAGAAGGCAGAGAAACCAGAGATCAAATTGCCAACATCCATTGGATCATCAAAAAAGCAAGAGAGTTCCAGAAAAACATCTACTTCTGCCTTATTGACTATGCCAAAGCCTTTGTGTGGATCACAACAAACTGTGGAAAATTCTAAAGAGATGGGAATACCAGATGGGCATATCGCCTCCTGAGAAACCTGTATGCAGGTCAGAAAGCAACAGTTAGCACTGGACATGGAACAACAGATGTTCCAAATTGGGAAAGGAGAAGTCAAGGCTACGTATTGTCACCCTGCTTATTTAATATATATGCAGGGTACATCATGTGAAATGTCGGGCTGGATGGAGCACAGGGTGGAATCAAGATTGCCAGGAGAAATATCAATAACATCAGATACGCAGATGACACCACCCTTGTGGCAGAAACTGAAGAAGAACTAAAGAGCCACTTGAAAGTGAAAGAGGAGAGTGAAAAAGTTGGCTTAAAGCTCAACATTCAGAAAACTAAGAACATGGCATCCAGTGCCATCGCTTCATGGGAAATAGATGAGGAAACAGTGGAAACAGTGACAGACTTTATTTTTAGGGGCTCCCAAATCACTGTAGATGGTAACTGTAGCCAAGAAATTAAAAGACTCTTGCTCCTTGGAAGAAATGCTATGACCAATCTAGTGAGCATATTAAAACGCAGATACATTACTTTGTCAACAAAGTCTAGTCAAAGCCATGGTTTTTCCTATAGTCATGTATGGATGTGAGAGTTGGACTATAAAGAAAGCTGAGCACCAAAGAATAGATGCTTTTGTAATGTGGTATTGGAAAAGACTCTTAAGAGTCCCTTGGACTACAAGGAGATCCAACCAGTCCATCCTAAAGGAAATCAACCCTGAATATTCATTGGAAGGACTGATGCTGAAGCTGAGACTCCAATAGTTTGGCCATCTGATGCAAAGAACTGACTCATTGGAAAAGACCCTGATGCTGGGAAATATTGAAGGCAGGAGGAGAAGGGGACAACACAGTATAAGATGGTTGGATGGCACCACCGACTAGATGGACATGAATTTGAGCAAGCTCCAGAAATTGGTGATGAACAAGGAATCCTGGCATGCTTCACTCATGGGGTCACAAAGAGTTGGACATGACTGAATGACTAAACTGAACTGAATACAACCAAACCTTACTTGCCTATTGTGGCAGCTCACAATAAAGTAATTGTGTGTGTATATATATATTTTTAAATAAAAATGGGGTCGCTTTTTATATTACATATGTAATTTTTCTTCTTATAACCACATTTCAGTGCATTCTTTCAAGTTAGCATATACTGATCAATGTATTTTTCTCATAACTTCATTCCACTTCATAGTAGAATAAACTATTTACATCTAAACATTCCTTCTTTAGAGAGCATCCAAGTTGTTTCCAGATTTTACTTTGACAAACAACGCTACTATGAAGAGTCTCTATATGTGTATACAAGATACACACATACACACACACACACACACACACACACTAACAGACACACACATACACATATTTTTATTTATTTATATGTATATGTGCTTGTGTTTGTTTGTGTGTGTATGCATACATGCATAGACAAATACATTCGAAACTGTATTCCCACTGATAGCTTCCAAATGTAGAATGACTGGCCAAATAGGTACAATTTTTTTTCTGAACTGTTTAATTACATTTTACACCTATTATAAATGCATGTATGTTTCTCCATTTCTTCTCTATATCTGACTTATTCCTATTTTGGGGTTTTGACAATCTGGTTGTTAAAAAGTGACTTCAATATTATTTTTATATTTCCTGATTAGTCAAGATGTTCCCAGGTGGCTCTGTGATAAAGAATCCTCCTGTCAACACAGGAGAGGCAAGTTTGATCCCCGGGTCAGGAAAATCCACTAGAGGAGATAATGGCAATCCACTGCAGTATTCCTGCCTGCAGAATCACATGCACAGAGGAGCCTGGTGGGCTACAGTACATGGGGTCGCAAGGAATCAGACAACTGACCAGCTGAGCACACAGAGATATTAAAGCATATTTACATTTTACTATTTTCTACTAAGTAGTCATTATAAAGTTGTCCAGTTTTCTATTCGGCTGTGTTTTTATTAAATTGTATAAACTCACAGTGTGGTACTGTTAAGGGCTATGAAGATCTGAGATTTTGTCCTATTTGCAAGCAAACAATTAGTCTACTGTAGTTCTGTGGATGCTGGAAGAAGACACAAGATACCTGGATCAGAGACAAAGGGCACTGTTCTTCATATCACAGGAGGCCTCACGAGTGTCAGCGTATCTTTGTCAGTCCCCTGCCTCAAAATCCCTTTGGGGTGCCAGATGACATCTGCACATACAGTGAGCTGCACTACAGGAAAGAAACCCGGCCATAAGCGTGCCTGTTCTTTGCCTTGGAGGGAGACACTATCTCTACCTTCCAAGGATATTTGCTAGTCAAACATCTTTGAAAAAATTAGTCCTGAACAAAACACAGTTAATGCCTCATTCATAAGACCGGCAGAAACACAAAAGACCCAAGGAAAATAGGTTCCCAGCTATTAGTGAAATCAGTCTTTGATCAAATATATTGCACACTTTTTCTCTCAATCACTACCTATTTTTTCAATGTCATTTCTCTTTTGTCAATGTCTCTCCTCCTTCTTGTGGTCCTTCTTGTGGTCTGCTATGCATACTATTTTCATGTTAGATTTAGAAGTGCTGTTCTTGTTCAGTCACTCAGATCAGATCAGATCAGATCAGTCGCTCAGTCGTGTCCGACTCTTGCGCCCATCCGCGCCCCCCTACCGCTCCCGGAGGTCCCCCTCCTCTGTCGTGTCTCCCCTCTCCTCTGTCTCCCCTTCTCCTCCTCCCTCTCCCTCCCAGCTCGTCTTCTCTGGTACTCTTCCTGGGTGGCAAGTTTGCATTTCCTTCTAGATTCAGGTTGATCTTCTTATACTGGTTGGATCTCCTTCAGTCAAGGACTCTCAGATCTTCTCAACACAAGTTCAAAAGCATCAATTTTCGCCTCCTTCTTCCTCACTTCTCATATCCGGACATACCTTGACTGGCGCCTTTGTTGGTGTGCTCCTTTTTCTTTGGTGGTCTTTTCCTTCGGCGTCTTTTTTTCTGCTGCAGTCACCATCTCGTGATTTTGGAGCCAGAAAACAAGTCTACATTTTCCACTGTTTCCCCATCTTTTCCATCAGTGTGGGACGTCATGATCTTCGTTTCTTGTTGAGCTTTAGCAACCTTTTCCTCTCCACTTTCACTTCATCAGGGCTTTTTACCCCTCTTCCTCTCTGCCATAAGAGTGGTGTCATCTCATATCTGGGTTTGATTTCCCATCTTGTTCAACTTGTTTCTTCTCACTTTTGTTCCTTGTATGTAATTCTTGACGCTTCTTTGCTCTTTGTTCTACTTTCTACTGTTCTCCTGACTGCTCAGATTTTTTGGGCAGATCAGGTGGTCTGGCTTTTTTGCGGGTCAGGGTTCTTTTCTCCTTCCGGGTGCTTTTTTCTCTCCTTTCTCGCTTGGCGGCAGGTTGCGGGGGTGTGGTGCGCTTCCTTCTTTGGTGGGTGAAACTGACTTCTTGTGGCCCTGCTGGTTCATTGCTTTGGGGCTCCATCATCTCCTGTTTCTACTACTTTCTCATCTTCTGCTCGTCCTTCGGGCCTTTGTCATTCTCTTTTCCACCTCTTCTTTTTCCTCCTCTTCCTTTTCCTTTGTTCTCTGTTTGGTCCTGTCTCCTCTTTTTTTTTTTTTTTGCTCTCTTCTTCTTCTTGCTCTGCATTTAGTTTTCTTTCCTTTTCTCCTTTCTTTTCTTCTCTCTTCCCTTTTTGCTCCCCATTTTCTTTTCTTTTTCGTGTCTTCCTTCTCTTCTTCTCTTAGGGGCAGGTGAGTGACATTCTGTTGAACAATGACTGGAATGGGTGAATTTACTGGATGACCATTATTTACTACTGTGGCGGTCCCTCAGAAGAATGGAGTCCATCATGGTCAACAAAGAGTCCGTCGTGCATCTCAACGATGAATGATCTCTGTTTGTTTCCGGCAAACCATTCAATTAAGTATCCAAGTCTTCCCAACCATAGCTGAGGCTGAAGTTGAAAGGTTCTATGGCTACAAGACCTTTTAGAACTTTTCAGTCACTCAGTTGTGTCCAAATCTTTGCAACCCCATGGACTGCAGCACACCAGGCTTTATGTCCTTCATCATCTCCCAGAGTTTGCTCAAATTCATGAACATTGGGTCAGTAATGCCATCCAACCATCTCATCCTCTGCTGTCCCCTTTTCTTCCTTCCTATAATGTTTCCCAGCATCAGAGTCTTTTCCAATGAATCAGCTCTTTGCATCAGTTGGCCAAAGTATTGAAGATGCAGCTTCACCATCAGTCCTTCCAATGAATATTCAGGGTCGATTTCCTTTAGGATTGACTGGTTGAATCTCCTTACAGTCAAAGGGAGAAGATTCTCAAGAGTCTTCTCAACACCACAATTCGAAAGCATCAGTTCTTTAGCACTTAGCCTTTTTTATGGTCCAACACTCACATCCATAGATGACTACTACAAAAACCATAGCTTTGATTATACGGACCTTTGTCAGCAAAGCAATGTCTCTGCTTTTTAATACCCTGTCTAGGTTTGTCATAGCTTTCTTTCAAGGAGCAAACGTCTTTTAGTCTCATGGCTGCCATTACCATCCACAGTGATTTTGGAGCCCAAGAATATAAAGTCTGTCACTGTTTCCATTGTTTCCCAATCTATCTGCCATGAAGTGATGGGACCGGATGCCATAATTTTAGTTTTTTGAATGTTGACTTTTAAGTCAGCTTTTTTACTCTCCTCTTCCACATTCATCAAGAAGCTCTTTAGCTCCTCTTCACTTTCTGCCATTAAGGTGGTATCATCTGCATATTGAAACGATATCCCTAATTTTGGTACAAATTATTGCTTTCTTCCTGGTTTAAATGAAAACAGGTTATTTTCTAATTGCCACTTTATGAAAGCTGCCAATTTACATGTCTGTTATTTCTGTTTTTGTTCTGATAAATGTGGAATAAAAGGCATAGAAAGGGAAGCCCATGTGGACTTTTGCCCCATCAAAATAAGGACTTAAGGTTACTAACTCCTTTCTATCAACTAAATTGCCACAAATTCAAACAATTAGCAATATTAGAATCATGCACAGAAGAAGATATAGATACTGAAGCAGATCAATGTTTTGTGACACTTGAAGTGGTGTTTGAAGTATGAAAACACAAAATTACAAATACAACATTGTTCTGGCCTGTACAAATGTGAAGTTCTGAAGTGTCAGCCAAGCTTATTCAGATTCACAGTAAATCTGCTCTATCTGGTAAAGGAAATGAAAGTGAAAGTTGAAACCAATCACGGGATGAAGTTTTTGCTTTTCTGGGCCATAGTACTGCTTTATAGCTCAGCTAAGTATATAGCTTTGATCCCTCATGGAAAACTTTCCACAGTCTCTGCCCTTTCTGTCCTCATGTTATGGTGAACTTCAGTTTGAAGTGAATGAGGTTTTGTGGAGTATATTCACTGGGTGCAAAAGTAATCACATCAGATCCAGCAGGATTACCTTAGTACTGGGGGGCAGGGGAGACAGGAGTGGATCCTAAAGCAAGTCATCCTACAGGTGCCTTCCTGTGACCTCTCAACAGTTTGTAAGGGTGAAATCTGTGCTAAATGGATTTGGAAAGCAAGCAGAGAGTTTCAGAAGTACCAGAATATATGGAGTGACCTTTAGGAATGTGCATGAAATGAACTGGGATGAAATATTTTCAGACAAGCTTAGTTCTTCCTGTATGTCTTTATGTCTCCATATCTATATCTATTCTATCTATCTATATCTATATCTATATCTTAATACAACAGCAATTGGCCTAGCTGTCTCTTTTTTTCTGAGTTGCTCCAGTCACTTGGCTCATGTTTTACAATTAGCTGTAAAACATAAATAGTATTGGTTGATGCCTAACATGTACATGGTATTCTATAAACCATAAACATATAAAAATTATTACAACACTCCCAAATGGCAACCCACTTCAGTATTCTTGCCTGGAGAATCCCATGGACAGAGGAACCTGACTGGCTACAGTCCATAGAGTTGCACAGGGTCGGACATGACTAAAGCAACTTAGCACTCACGCCCAAGTTTTATAAAGCTTACGTCTTCTTATAGAAATAAGGGCTTCCATGGTGGCTCAGTTGGGAAAGAATCCACCTGCAATGCGAGAGACCTGGGTTCAATCCCTGGGTTGGGAAGATCTTCTGGAGAAGGGAATGGATACCTACTCCAGTATCCTGGCCTGGAGAATTCCATGGACTGTATAGTTCATGGGGTCACAAAGAGTCAGACACGACTGAGTGACTTTCATTTCACTTCACTTATAGAAATAAAGCCAGTACACAGATATCTCCAGTATTGGTTAGACTATCCCTAGTGGCATGAGAGAGCAATAGACAGTTATTTAAGTTTAAAGTAGAAATGTTTCTTGGAGTAGCATTTAAGGTGATACCTGAACAATGAGGTTGCCTACAGTGTAGACACAGGGAAAGTGTTCCAGGCAGATTGAAAGGGCAAAGCCCTGGGGAACAGAAACTTGCCAGGAACAGAAAGTAGTCCAACTTTACTTGGAAGATACAGTAAAATTAAAGAGAGTGAGCAAGAAAAGTGGTGGCATGACATCACTGAGATCTTTGCACTCCTGCCAAGTGTAAAAACATTAAGGCAGTACAGTCAACGGGGAGACATTCTTCAGGGGAATAGACTGAACAGAGAAGTAATATTGGGAAGTTACCCTGAAAGAAGTATGTAGAATAAGGGAAAGAGATGGGAAAGTACTTTGAGGCCAGGTTAGGACTTCAATAGAGTACACAAAGCATCCTGTTAGGTATGAAGGTGAAAAGGTAACTTTCAGATCTCCTTACAGGATTTAATGTCATGACAGGAATGGGAGGTCCAGGGAGGAAGAAGATGACAATTTTCTGGGAATCTTGCAGCTTTGAGATCTGAAAGGGCAAATTATTTTATTTGTAGGATGTTATCATGTTGACTTATACATTCTCTCTCTCTCTCTCTCTCTTTTTTTTACCATATTATATTTACCACTGCCCTGACTTCACATGTCAAGTGTATCTGCTAGCTTACTTAGCTTTGATAGTTCAGTTCAGTTTAGTTGCTCAGTCGTGTCTGACTCTTTTTGTGACCCCCTGAACCGCAGCATGCCAGGCCTCCCTGTCCATCACCAACTCCCAGAGTCCACCCAAACCCATGTCCATTGAGTCGATGATGCCATCTAATCATCCTATCCTCTGTCATCCCTTCTCCTCCTTCCCTCAATCTTTCCCAGCATCAGGGTCTCTTCAAATGAGTCAGTTCTTCACGTGAGGTGGCCAAAGTATTGGAGTTTCAGCTTCAACATCAGTCCTTCCAACGAACACCTAGGACTGATCTCCTTTAGGATGGACTGGTTGGATCTCCATGCAGTCCAAGGGACTCTCAAGAGTCTTCTCCAACACTACAGTTCAAAAGTACCAATTCTTTAGCTCTCAGCTTTCTTTATAATGGCAGGTGGATTAAAGCCCCATAAAATCATAGACACTGTACAATTTCACCAAAGCAAAGGAAAGTCAATTAATTTTAAGGGGTATGCAACTTCCTTAAGATACCAAAATAAGGAAGTACAAGTGACAAAACATGCAAACAAAGTTACCACTAACTACCTCCATGTATGTGTGTGTGTGTGTGTGTGTGTGTGTGTGTGTGTGTGTAGTAAAGAGCACCAAGGGATAGCTCCCCAGAGAGTAAGGGGAAAAAATCACAAATGTGGAGAGAATGATGAGGTGGCTGATGTCAGGTGGTGATGCTGTGCAGGACCTTCATGTCCAAAGAGAGTCTAAAGCCTGCAGAATTACTATGAGGTTTAGGAAGATGGCAGGGTATTAAAGACAGAGACCTTGGTAGGGAGCATGGTTTACTGAGGGGTTTCACATCAACTATGAATTTCTTGGTCCCCTACTTTCACTTCCATCTTGCTCTTATAGTCATAGTCATTCTTACTTAGAAGTGATGGATTCAACAGGAAAGATAATCTAGCATGAAATATTATTCAACGCCATATCCCAATATGTGCTCAGAAGCTCAGTCATGTCCAGCTCTTTTGCAACCCCATGCACTGTAGCACTCCAGGCTCCTCTGTCCACTGGATTCTCCCAGCAAGAATCCTGGAGTAGGGTGCCATTTCCTCCTCCAGGGGATCTTCCCAACCCAGGGATCAAATTTGTATCTCTTACCTATTGTGTGTTGACAGGGGGATTCTTTACCACTGTGGCAAGCTCTCATATCCCTATGAAGTACATCTTTTCATGCATTTTCATACCTCTCAGTTCTTTAAGGCAGAATCGTGTAATTTTGATTTTGCCCACAAAATATCAGCAGATTCAGTAACAATTAGAGATAGAATGTGAGTCAAGGGTTCACAGTAATCTGTTTTTATGCCAGGAAAGTAGATCACACACTGAGAAGTAGGTCTGCCTGAAATCACTTAGAAAGGACTTAATATTTTGCCACTAAAACTGGCACATTTGTTCAAAATTTCACTGTGCCCCTTACCAGATAATGCGGTGGGAATAACCACTTAGGCTAGAAGTCAGGATTCTAGGAGTGGTCTCTATATTACTGAGTTTGTGATATCCTGCAGAACTGTTTTGAATATATAGTGTAGCAAAGTAAATATACTGCTGCTACTGCTAAGTCAATTCAGTCGTGTCCTACTCCGTGCGACCCCATAGACAGCAGCCCACCAGGCTCCCCTGTCCCTGGTATTCTCCAGGCAAGAACACTGGAGTGGGTTGCCATTTCCCTCTCCAGTGCATGAAAGCGAAAAGGGAAAGTTAAGTCTCTTAGTCATGTCCGACTCTTAGCGACCCCATGAACTGCAGCCCACCAGGCTCCTCCATCCATGGGATTTTCCAGGCAAGAGTACTGGAGTGGGGTGCCATTAATATCCATAAACTGCAAAGGCATATATAAATGAAAACTCATACTATTACTACAAAAGATTCTATAATTTCCTACAGCACTTGAATTCTGCTGTTGGTGAATTTTGGAGACAGATATTAGAAATGGCTGTAATGCCTGAGGCATCCAGATCTTCTCTATGACCCAGCCCCTATTTACCAATTGCACAATGACCATCCAGGGGCCAGCAAGCAGTTTTCCCTCACAAGAAACTAAGTCTGAAAACTGTTAGAAAATATATCCAAAGGACACACCCGGGTTTTATCTGACCTAAAGCTTATAGTTTAATGACCTTTTATAGGAAAAATAAATAAATCATAAATACATAATTTGGCAGAAAAGAATGAACATGCACTTAGAATGAGGAAAGAAATAATAATCACAAATTTTAAAAGACTGACAGTTCAAAAATACAAATTCTAGGATAATAATAAAAATTTAATAAATATCTGACATATAATCTAAAGAATTTTTTCATAAATTTTTCACCTTATACTTTCACCTTTTCATATAACCATAATTTTGTGACACCATTTTCCATAGAGAAACAAAATGACAATTTAGTCTTTAATATAATAGATTGAAATTTTTTTTTTTATTATTGGTAATTGAAATGTATGAAATACAGCTCTTCACACTTCAGTTCAGTTCAGTTGCTAAGTCATGTCTGACTCTTTGCGACCCCATGAATCGTAGCACGCCAGGCCTCGCTGTCCATCACCAGCTCCTGGAGTTCACTCAAATGTATCTCCATCGAGTCAGTGATGCCATCCAGCCATCTCATCCTCTGTCGTCCCCTTCTCCTCCTGCCCCCAATCCCTCCCAGCATCAGGGTCTTTTCCAATGAGTCAACTCTTCACATGAGATGGCCAAAGTATTGGAGTTTCAGCTTTAGCATCAGTCCTTCCAATGAACACCCAGGACTGATCTCCTTTAGGATGGACTGGTCGGATCTCCTTGCAGTCCAAGGGATACTCAAGAGACTTCTCCAACAACACAGTTCAAAGGCATCAATTCTTGGGTGCTCAGCCTTCTTCACAGTCCAAATCTCACATCCATACATGACCACTGGAAAAACCATAGCCTTGACTAGGCGGACCTTTGTTGGCAAAGTAATGTCTCTGCTTTTGAATATGCTATCTAGGTTGGTCATAACTTTCCTTCCAAGAAGTAAGCGTCTTTTAATTTCATGGCTGCAGTCACCATCTGCAGTGATTTTGGAGCCCAGAAAAATAAAGTCTGACACTGTTTCCACTGTTTCCCCATCTATTTCCCGTGAAGTGATGGGACCAGATGCCATGATCTTCGTTTTCTGAATGTTGAGCTTTAAGCCAACGTTTTTCACTCTCCTCTTTCACTTTCATCAAGAGGCTCTTTGGTTCTTCTTCACTGTCTGCCATAAGTGGGGTGTCATCTTTGTATCTGAGGTTGTTGATACTTCTCTCGGCAATCTTGATTCCAGCTTGTGCTTCTTCCAGCCCAGCATTCCTCATGATGTACTCTGCATGTAAGTTAAATAAGCACGGTGACAATATACAGCCTTGATGTATTCCTTTCCCAATTTGGAACCAGTCTGTTGTTCCATGTCCAGTTCTAACTGCTGCTTCCAGACCTGCATATAGGTTTCTCAAGAGGCAGGTCAGGTGGTCTGGTATTTCCATCACTTTCAGAACTTTACACAGTTTACTGTGATCCACACAGTCAATGGCTTTGGCATAGTCAATAAAGCAGAAATAGATGTCTTTCTGGAATTCTCTTGCTTTTTTGACGATCCAGTGGATGTTGGCAATTTGATTTCTGGTTCCTCTGCCTTTTCTAAAACCAGCTTGACCAGCTGGCAGTTTACATTTCATGTGTTGCTGAAGCCTGGCTTGGAGAATTTTGAGCATTACTTTAGTAGCATGTGAGATGAGCGCAATTGTGTGGTAGTTTGAGCATTCTTTGGCATTGCCTTTCTTTGGGATTGGAATGAAAACTGACCTTTTCCAGTCTTGTGGCCACTGCTGAGTTTTCCAAATTTGCTGACATATTGAGTGCAGCATTTTTACAGCATCATCTTTCAGGACTTGAAATAGCTCAACTGGAATTCCATCACCTCCACTAGCTTTGTTCATATTGATGCTTTCTAAGGCCCACTTGACTTCACATTCCAGGATGTCTGGCTCTAGGTGAGTGATCACACCATTGTGATTATCTTATCTTCACACTTATATGTACCCTTTTTGATACCTCAGGTTTGTGCTTCCCATACTAGCAATTCTAATAAATTTAATGGTCTCTTTAAAATATAATATGCATAGTACATGTGTACATGCTAAGTTGCTTTAGTTGTGTCCAACTCTTTGTGACTCCATGGACTATAGCCCACCAGGCTCTTCTGTCCATGGGATTCTTCAGGCAAGAATGCTGGAATGGGTTGCCATGCCAACTTCCAGGGGACCTGCCCAATCAAGGGATCAAAGCTATACCACTTATGTCTCTTGCATTGGCAGGTGAACTCTTTATCTCTAAAGCCACCTGGGAAGGCCAATATGCATAGTACATTTATAATTATTGATACTCATTACTGAAAATATTTATGATGGGAGAGAAATTTCTGTTTAGACCTGATATCAGTAAGAGCTGTATCTTCTGCTTAGAATTGCACACATCAGCTTTTTAGAAGGCTTTACCACAGATAACTCTGACTCTGAACATTTCTACCCTTGTCTGTCTTGTCTTTCCACATATATCCCACAACAGGATCTCTGGGACAAGTTCATATCAAAATATGACCTCCAATCCTGCACATTTCTGAGAAGACATCAGGTGAGATGGTACAGTGGAAAACTTCTAGAAGCAAGCCCTACTTTGATTCACAGATGTGATAGCATACCTCATAAATATATCTCCTAAACTACAAACAGAATTATGTCCACCCAAACTAAATGTATCCCTGAGTTTAATTCCTGTGTCTACATCCTCAAAATTTCTGTAGTCACACAAATCTTGTCATACAGGACAGGATAGAATTAGGATCCTAGTAGGAGATAGAAGGCAATGGCACCCCCCCCCCCCCAGTACTTTTGCCTGGAAAATCCCATGGACGGAGGAGCCTGGTAGGCTCCAGTCCATAGGGTCGCTGAGAGTCGAACACGACTGAGAGACTTCACTTTTGCTTTTCACTTTCATTGAAAGTGAAATTGGAGAAGGAAATGGCAACCACTTTCATTGAACTGAAGTTGGAGAAGGAAATGGCAACCCACTCCAGTATTCTTGCCTGGAGAATCCCAGGGACAGGGGAGCCTGGTGGGCTTCTGTCTGTGGGGTTGCACAGAGTCAGACACGACTGAAGCGACTTAGCAGCAGCAGCAGCAGGAGATAGAAATCTTCACCGAGAATAGTCAAATGCCTTTGTCTGTAAATATTTTAAAACCATATGCCATATGAATACACTGCTAAGGTTATCTCTGGTCCTTGGAAGCAACCCAAGCAAAAGAGGGCTCTGAGCTTAAGATCAATTAGCCTCATAGTAAGTCTGTCTCTGAATCAATGATGTATGAAACCAAGAAACAAATATTCACTTTGTTGGCCTTTTTCATGAGTATCACAGGAGAATAATGTCAGGTGCAGATTAGTGATAGTCAAATTATACTTCTTCAGGCTTGAGCAAGGATTAGGGTGTGAAATCAAGCAGATACAAAAAAAGAACTTTAACAGGAAAGTAGGATGACAGAGTTGAGATTCTAATGAGGTAGGAAGTATCAGATGAAAAAGATGGGAATATGAAAATGAGTATCAGAGTTCAGGATTACCAAATGAAACCACAGATGCCACTACACCCAGAGATGCCTTCTCCATTGAACCCTAGTTTTCTGGTAACACCTGGATACAGCCAAAGGCATTCAATATAAGAACTTGTCCACTCCCAGAATATGAAAGAGAAGGTGTTAGTCTAAGCGATTAAACAGTGACATACATCTCTCATCACCCTGGTTTGGTTGACACTCTAGTGGTTTTCAAAGGAATTTCTTTCAGATGCATTACTCTGAATGAGTAATCCATCTGAGGAGATTAGTGCTTATATGGGTCTATTAGTAATGGCACTGACATGTTAAGAATTTCTAAACATTTTCTTTTAGGACTATCAGACTTTTTTGAGCTTGGGAATTTACAGTCACTGGATATGGAGGGTTAGGGTTGGCACCATTAGAGAGAATCTTTTTATTACCAAAAAGTAAGCAATCTTACCTAACCACCCACCCCCACCAAAAAACACCTTACATTTCCAGAAAAACATTGCCATACTCTTTGAGTTTAATGTCAAATCTGGGAAGGGAATAATAGTAGTGAAATTTAGATTAGAGGCCCAATACTTAGTAAGGGTAGTCTAACTGCTCTTTCCTGGGAAATAAAATAATCTTTCCTGGGAAAACTATAAAATTTTACAGGGTTCAGGTAGGAGTCAGATAGCAAACTGAACTACACATCCCCTTCCACTGGAACAATGTTGCTGAAAGAGATGACCCTCAGTTCTTGGTTCACCTGTATTGGAACTTCTAGGGTGCTGGTTTAAAATGAAAAAAATCACCAGCTCAGAGACTTAAGGAAATGCAAACTCTGCATATGGGTCTCACAAACATGCATGGCTGACAAGCATCCCAGTCAATTTTTACAACCTTTGCACTAACACCTGAAAAGTGGCAAAGGCTGCCATCAAGGAGTGAGGATGGATTGAAGGAAAGATCCTTAGACATCATCAAACAGCTCAAGGAATTGCCTCAAATTACACGGCCAGAGTCACAGAGAATTCTAAAGTGAAGACAGTCACATTTGAATTGTCTCCTCCCTCCTCCCTGAGCTATGCTTACTGAAGATTAATGCCTTACTCTTTGCAACACCAATTTGACTTTGCTGTTTCCCATTATGGCTCCTTTGCTTTCATTCTCTCCCTCTTTTGACAGATACAACTTCATTTGGATGTTCCCACGGTCTTCCTGTGCTTTCTGGACTCACTAGATTGAATGGAATCTCAAGTCCAACCAACACTCAGTGATATTCTCTCCCTCTGTGACATTCCTAAAATGTCACCCTGTGATTTTGGCTTGATTAGTAGTTGAAAGGGAACTCTGGGACACTTCTCTCTTTTTAAACACTGCTAATCATCAAAACCATGGTCCTTATCATATATCAAACTATATCTCTCGATAATTAGCACCATTGCACATAGGTCTGCCTTCTGGTAATATACTTCAGGCAATTGAGTTCCTCTTCCACATGACAGCTATGGCTATATTCTAACTGATGAGTCTTTAGCTTTGCATGTTTTATAAAGTATTCTGTGCACGTGAAATGAGAATTGTCTCAATTGCCATCCCTATGCTTATACATTCCTAACCATGCCCTCATTAGATAAAAACTCCAATAAAACTGTCCTCAGAAGAGTTTTTGTTTATGCTGTTTCAATGTGTGCATGCTCAATCACTTTAGTCTTGTCCGAATCTTTGCCACCCCATGGACTGTAGCCCACTAGGCTCCTCTGTCCATGGAATTCTCCAGGCAAGAATACTAGAGTGGATTGTCATGCCCTCCTCCAGGGAGTCTTCCTGACCCAGTGATCAAACCTGCATCTCTGTGTTTCCTGCATTGCAGGCAGATTTACTGGCTGAGCCGTCGTCGTTTCAACAGTGGTTCTCAAACCAGGGAAATTTTTTCCCCCACCTCCCACTCTGACTACAGGGAACATTTGACAATGTCTAGAGACACTGACAGTGCCTACACTTGAGAGGGGTGCCACTGTCTTTTGTGGACAGATGCCAAACAAACAAACATCCTGCAATGCCCAGAATGTCGCCCCACCTTCCCCTTTCATCCCTACAACAAAGAATTAAAGAATTATCCAGACTAAACTGTCAAGTGTTGAGGCTAAGAAAACTTTGTTAGAAAACCTCAAGTCAATATAGAAAAATGTGTACAATGATTTACTTGCTACTCACTCTTCCTTGAGATTCCTTTCAAAACAGGCAAAATATTCACATTCCATGTCACCTTTCACCTGGAAAATTGTTAAAACATATTTGTACAAGTTAGGATCATCACTGACAATGTTATAAGCTACTTACATGTTTATCTCAGTGGAAAGGGGGAAAATTCTGGTTCTTTGGACATATTCCGTTGAATGTTTTGTCTGTACATAGTCTCCAACTGGTCTGAGAGAATCATTTGCCCTTGACTTCTAAAACAAAACAAACAAACAAAAAGAACAAAAATAAAATAAAACAAATGTCAGCACATGAGAATCTGGCTTGGAGGTAAGATATTCAAAATCCGCCTTCTATAAACACTATCTTTACTCAAATAAAATAGACACTGAACACATTTAAATTGCCTACGAAGTAAAGATGAAGCCCACTTTAATTCATTTGCATTTTACAATCATTCTTGAGGTATTTAATGTGTGCTGGGTGCTGGGTCAGATGCTAATGATACGAGAGAAAACAAAATCTCTAACTTTGACAAAGAGTCTGCTTGAGGGAGAGAGAAATATAAACTGTTCTCAGAGCAGATGACATTCCTGTTCCGTCAAAAAGATGAATCAGAAGAGTCGTTCTTCATCTTCTGCCACCAAATCTTCCAACCTCCCAGCACCTCTAAAACTGTATGCTCTGCCTCTGCGGTGACTCAGTGGATTCATTGTCCATGGTCAACATAGACCAACTTCTCTCACACACTGGGTCCCACAAGTGTCTAATCAAGGACTTTCCTCAGTCAATTATCTCCTTTTTCTTCTCTCTCATTACGTCATGGTTTGCTTCTCTTTTCTGCATCACTGACATCATCATAAAAGCATGCTATACCATCTATAAGTCCCAGTCTCATCTTTCTACCCTTACCTCCTTCTGATCTCCTTTCACCCTCTTAGCTCAAACTATCAGTGTCCTTTGATTCAGATCATCTCTGTCTTCTCCTTTAAATATATATATATATATATATTTAACTTGGAATTTTGTACACCATATACTTCTATGTTTTTTATACCCATATGGTTGCTACTTCTCAGTCTTCTCTGTGGAACTTCATCTCCCCAACCTTGAAATTATATAGACCCCTTACTTTTAGATGATCCTATCCACTCCAATGGCCTTCAACACATTCTATGTGCTGATGACCCTCAGATTTCTATTTCCAGAATGAATCTTTCCTCTGAATTGTAATACTTTGTACTAGGATGTCTAATGGGTGTTTCAATCCTTGCAAATCTGAAACTGGGCCCTTGATTCACCTCCCTACCCCTTGCCAAACATGTTTTTCCTCTAGAGATTCTTATCACAGTAATTACTGCCATAAAGCATCTTATGTCAAAAATCTGGTGTCATAACTTTTCCTCAAACCCATCAAATGAATATTGACAGAATTAGATTTGAATAATACTCTGCCCTAACCTAATGTCTCTCTCTCTGGATTCATCACCTGGTACTCCAAGAAGTCTTCAGCCTCTGCTCTGATAAGTCAACAGCCAGTTCTCCCCATAGTAGCCAGAGAAAAATATTTTTAAATGAAAATTATATCACATCACCCAGAACCTTATGAAAGAACACAAAGAATAACTAAAGAGCCTCCAACAGTCAGAAAACTAAGATAATGGCATCCAGTCCCATCACTTCATGGCAAACAGATGGGGAAACAGTGATAGACTTCATTTTCTTGGGCTCCAAAATCACTGTACATGGTGACTGCAACCATGAATTTAAAAGATGCTTGCTCCTTGGAATAAAAGTTATGACCAAGCTAGACAGAATATTAAAAAGCAGAGACATTACTTTGCCAACAAAGATACGTCTAGTCAAAGCTATGGTTTTTCCAGTAGTCATATATGGTTGTGAGAGTTGGACTGTGAAGAAAGCTGAGCACCAAAGAATTGATGCTTTTGAACTGTGGTGTTGGAGAAGACTCTTGAGGGTCCCTTGGACTGCAAGGAGATCCAACCAGTCCATTCTAAAGGAGATCAGTCCTGGGTATTCATTGGAGGGACTGATGCTAAAGCTGAAACCCCAATACTTTGGCCACCTGATGTGAAGAACTGACTCACTGGAAAAGACCCTGATGCTGGGAAAGATTGAAGGCAGGAGGAGAAGGGGACAACAGAGGGTGAGATGGTTGATGGCATCATTGACTCGATGGACATGAGTCTGAGCAAGATTTGGGAGTTGGTGATGGACAGGGAAGGCCACCATGCTGTAGTCCATGGGGTCACAAAGAGTTGGACCCAGCTAAGCAGCTGAACTGAACCCAGCTCCTGAACACTGTGTGGTAGTTTTCCAACATTCAGAATAAAATTACAGTCTTTACCTTATCGGGCTCAATTTAAATTCTCACTTCCATTTCCTGTCATTTTCTCCTTGCTCATGACACTATGTTGGCCTTTTTGCAAGTTTTACTTTTTACCTTAGAATCTTTATAATCACTGTAACTACTTCCTGAAACAATTTTTCTCCAGGAAATCACATGGTTCATTCCCTTACTATGTTCATGTACTACCCAAATATCATTTCCTAAGAGACAACCCTCTTAATACCAACTCTACTCTACCCCCATACCTTGTTATAATTTTTTCTAGCATTTATCACCACCTAATTTTGCATTCTCGGGGAAGGCATTGGCACCCCACCCCAGTACTTTTGCCTGGAAAATCCCATGGACGGAGGATCCTCGTAGGCTCCAGTCCATGGGGTCGCTAAGAGTCGGACACGACTGAGCGACTTCACTTTCACTTTTCACTTTCATGCATTGGGGAAGGAAATGGCAACCCACTCCAGTGTTCTTGCCTGGAGAATCCTAGGGACGGGGGAACCTGGTGGGCTTCCGTCTATGGGGTCGCACGGAGTCGGACACGACTGAAGTGACTTAGCAGTCCGTCTATGGGGTCGCACAGAGTCGGACACGACTGAAGCGACTTAGCAGTCCGTCTATGGGGTCGCACAGAGTCGGACACGACTGAAGCGACTTAGCAGTAGCAGCAGCAATTTTGCATTCTAATTTACTTGTTTGTATACTTACTGTTTATTCCACTATTATATAAATGCCATAGCCACAGGATTTTTGCTTTGCTCTCCCTAGAGATAAGAACTGTCCTTGGAGTATCTTGGGCACTTAAATATTCATTTGACTACTGAATGAACTAGTCTCCATATTCAGCGAGATAGCACTTGGTACATGCTTTCCTAACTTTTGTAAACTTTATTCATTTCTCTGACTTACCAAGCTTATACTTTTGGAAGCAGTATACTAACACTATGTTGTTTATAGGTAACTGGAAATAAGCATTCATTTGTAATACTTTCTGTATTTGGGCACATCTTACCCTGAGGTGGAAATCAAATAATATATGACACAGTGAATACAACATACCATAGCACATCAATTAAGTACAAATAAGTGATTTAAATAATTACCAATACAATCACATTATTTTAAATCATCTATTTTTTTTTAGTAATTAGGAAAATATACTTAGTAATTAGGAAAAATTATATTTATATATCTTAGGAGTTGCCTGGAGAATCCCAGGGACGGGGGAGCCTGGTGGGCTGCTGTCTATGGGGTCATACAGAGTCGGACATAACTGAAGCGACTTAGCAGCAGCAGCGGCAGGAGTTTGTATATTTAAGGGATGAAACAAAATGACCCAAGATGCCATTCTAGAGATGGGTGCAATTTGACCTCTTCAAAGAGGAGGGCATGGCAACCCACCTAGTACTTTTGCTTGGACAATTCCATGGACAGAGGAGCCTGATAGGCTACTGCTGCTACTGCTGCTAAGTCGCTTGTCGTGTCTGACTCTGGCTACTGCTGCTAAGTCGCTTGTCATGTCTGACTCTGTGCGACCCCATAGACAGCAGCCCACCAGGCTCCGCTGTCGCTGGGATTCTCCAGGCAAGAACACTGGAGTGGGTTGCCATTTCCTTCTCCAATGCAGGAAAGTGAAAATTGAAAGTGAAGCCATTCAGTTGTGTCTGACTCTTAGAGACCCCATGGACTGCAGCCTACCAGGCTCCTCCGCCCATGGGATTTTCCAGGCAAGAGTACTGGAATGGGTTGCCATTGCCTTCTCCGAGTATATCTTGTGGTTGGTCTTAAATATTTGATACAAGAATCAATGTCTGTCTTTCCTGAATTAGGTTTTGATGTGTTCCCTGACATCTAGGATTTGAAGTGTGATGAGCTGACAGTACTAGAACTTTGCTTTCTTAGTAACAAATGAAACATGTGCTTGAAAAGTAGCCTAATAACTGTGTAACCTAAAAAAAATCTGAATAATGGTAGCGAGTCAAAACCTGCAGAGATAAAGAAATTGATGTTCCCACTGTTTCTGAGCAGACTTAGATTAATTGTCAAACTTTCAGTGAAGGAGTAAAGAGCTGCTTTCCTCAATCTTGTTGAGAATAAAGATTCTGACACTTCTTATTTCACATTACAAAGGTAAATAAACATACTTAATGCAGTATATTAAAGCACAGGGTTGGGAGGAAAAAGGAACTGGCTTCTAATTTTTGCTCACCCCCTGAGAAGTAGTATGGCCTTGAGCCTCAATTTCCCCATTTTTATCATTAATAACATGTGAGGGGAGTGAAATAAACTGATTCTTTGTGTCTTATACTTGAGGCCAATTTGCAATATAAACCACAAAGCCACTTATTGACAATTCTACAGATTATACTGAATGTAAGATCATTTTTGTGCCTTTTAACATGGATGAAGACATCAAATATATCCATGGCTTAAAATGTTTTCATAAAATCAATTAGAACAATAGGAAAACCCCCCAAAATCAGTTCTTTCAAAACTCAAAAATTAATCAATGGTCTGCAATAATCCAAGGAACATTCATTCAATAAAATTGGCTCAGTCTTGGTAAAAAGCAGTGAGCTTTGTGGTGTCTTAACTTGCCCTGTCCCCATCTGCTCTTACCACCTCTGTGATATCTTTGAAAACCAACAGCTTTGCAGTCTACTGTGAAAATCTTCAGTTTAGCAGTCACTTGGTGGAGCAGAATGAATTCAGGGCTCCCCACAAAGTCAGAGAATTATTGTTAGTTGATCTGCCTGACAGCTGCCTGAAAACCACCACATAAAGGACTTGTATTTATTTCACCTGATTCAGAACTTACTAGATGAGAAAAGCCCTTTGGGAGGGGTGCTATTTGTCCAAAATGATTAGGGGCAATTGTTTAAGATTGCAGCTGCCTGAAGTAGTGATAACAGTTGGGGAAATCAAGAGGCTCACCAGAAAATATAAAAGGAAACACTAGAAATTAGATGTCCATATGGGGCTTTTAAAAGTTCTGACATTTTCTTGGAAAAGAAGGCCACTCATATATGCAGGGCTGCACTCAGGAAAGACTGTATTCAGGACTGTGTAAGTGCTAAGGAAAGCCTCAAAAAAGTCCTAAGCTCTCACGGATAGCTCTGCGTGATCAGGAAGTTAAAGTTGAGACATAGTGTAAATTGCCAGAGCATTTGTGTCCAAACATGCACACAAATCCCCTTAGAAAATACTGGGAGAATTATTGATTCATTGTATTTGAGGAAATCTCTATCCAATCATCAGCTGACCACTGAGGTAACTAAACGGAGACATCAGAGGCTAATGTGACAAAGAGGACAGAACTGCTTCAGTGCAAACAGAAAGACAATTCTTTGTGAAGATGGCAAGAGTGGGTGGGATGTGATTTCCAGAGTAACCACATATTAGTAAAGATGTCCAGTTTTCAATAAAAAAATCATGAGACATGAAACACTAAAGTATATTGCATATGCAGGAGAGATTAATAGAAACTGTCCCTAAAGAAGCCCAGATGTTACTTAATAGAAAAAGATATTAAACCATTCATTATAAATATGTTGAAAGAACTAAAGGAAACAATATCTGGAAAATGAATGGATATAAAAGGAAGATGTCCCAAATAGAAAATAACAAAAAAAGAGATGTAATTTTTTTTTTAAGAGTGAAATAGAAATACTGGCATTAAAGTCAAACAATTTAAGTGAGAAAAAAAAAAAAGTACCAGAAAGTATCAACAACAGCTATGAGCTGAACAAAGGAAAAATTAGCAAACCTGAAGATAAGTCAGTTAAGAATATGTAGTCTGAGGTACCAAAAATAAAAAAGAATGAAGAAAAATGAGCAGAAACTCAGACTTGTGGGATAACACATAAAAAATGAGAGTTCTGAAGGGGGGAAGAGAAAGAAAGGGACAGAAAGAATATGTGAAGAATCAATGGCATAAAACTCCTGAAATGATAAAAATATTCATCTACCTATCCAAGAAGCTCAATAAATTCCAATAAACTCAAAGAGATCCACAGCTGCAGACATAACAGTAAACATTTTGAAGGCCTAAGACAATAATTTTCAGTGTAGCAAGAAAGACATGACCAAACATATACAAGGGGCACTCAATAAAATTAACAGAGGATTTTTCATCTTCAGCTATGAAGTCCAAAAGGCAGTGTGATGACATTTTCAAAGTGCAGAAATCAATAATTCCATACTCAGCAAAACTATTCTTCAAGAATGAAGATGTTAAGATATATAATGGACAAATAAAAACAGAATTAATTGATAACAGATGTGTCTCACAAGAATTAACACAAGGAGTATTTCAAACTGAAATAAAAGGACACTGGCAAGAAATTCGGAGAAGGCAATGGCACCCCACTCCAGTACTCTTGCCTGGAAAGTCCCATGGACAGAGGAGCCTGGTAGGCTGCAGTCCATGGGGTCGCTAAGAGTTGGACACGACTGAGCGACTTCACTTTCACTTTTCACTTTCTTACACTGGAGAAGGAAATGGCAACCCACTCCAGTGTTCTTGCCTGGAGAATCCCAGGGACAGAGGAGCCAAGTGGGCTGCCGTCTACGGGGTCTCACGGAGTCGGACACGACTGAAGCTACTTAGCAGCAGCAGCAGCAGCAGCAAGAAATTTGAATCCACAAAAATAAGAAAAGAGAAGTTAACTATATAGGTATAGATAAGAGACTAAGTATCTTTTATATTCTCTTACCTTGTTTAACAACAGTTGAATAAAGCAATAATTATAAAACTATGTTGATGCTTGTAATGCATAAATATGTAATATAAAAATATTAATGTATAAAGATTATAATAATAGCATAAATGAGGGAGAGGAAATATAGATATGTTGGTGCAAAATTCCTGCCTTCAATTGAATTTAAGCAGGTATGAATTTGAACTAGATCATTGGTGTCAACATGTTGATTGTAACACTCAGGGGTACTTGGGGACTACATATAATCAAAAATATATTAAAATAAATGAAGTGAAGTAAAGTCACTCAGTCATGTCCTTACTCTTTGTGACCCCATCGACTGTAGCCTAACAGGCTTATCCATCCATAAAATAAATGAGGGAATGAAAATGAAATATTAGAAAGTATTTAACACAAAAGAAGAATGGATGAGCAAAGGAAGAAAAAACATACAGATGACATATAAAAAAATCAAAAAACAAGTTAGCAAAGTAGATAAGAAACAATTTCCAGCTACATGCTGTTTAAAAGAAACACATTTTAAAAGACAAGTTAAAATTATGAAAATTAAAAGGATGGAAAAATATATACCATGCAAATAGCAAAAGAGGTATCATGGCTATGTTAATATCAAACAAAAGAAACTTATAGACAAAAGTTGTTACTACAGAAAAAGGAGGATATTTTATAATAAGATGGTCAATATATTAGGAAGGCATAATTATAACAAATATATATCAGACAACAGAAACTCAAAATATATGTTAACCAAAATGTATGAATTTAATAAGAGAAATAAACAATTCAATAGGAATAGAGAATTCAAGACTCCATTTCAAGTAAGTCTTCTACTACATGATTATATCAGAAGAAATAAGGAATATAAAACTTGAACAACACTACAAATCAACTAAACTTAACGGGTACATATATATTTAAAATATTCCACATAACTGCAAAACAGTGCACATTTTTCTCAAGCCCACATGGCTATACTCCAGTAAAGAATGTTTACGAGGCCATTAAAAAGCCATAAGAAATGTAAACTGTTCAGAATCATTCAAAATATGTTATTTAATATCTGACTACAAAAATAGACTCAAACTAGAAATCATTATCCAATGAGAACTTAGAAAAGTCACAAATATTTGAAAATGAACGCTCAGTAGGTCAAAAAGAAAATCACAATTAGAAAATATGTAGGTATGATTGAAAACAAAAACACAACATGCTAAATTAAGAGCAGATTGTGAAAAGCAGCATTTAGTGGGAAACTTACAGCTGTAATATTCATATTTAAAAATAAGATGCAAAACAAAGTATATACTTTGTATAGTCCTTCTGTTTCTGTCATTTGTCAAGGATTTATAAGCCAAATTCATTGTTCTTCATAAATCTGACTTCATTTCAGTTATAGACCCTTCATTTGAGAGAGTACCAGCAATTGTGATTAACTCTGTTAACTCTTGTAATAGATCCTGAATAAAGTATAGACTCATCAGATCAATTTTTTTATCATGAATGTTTGTGATCACGTTATAATTCAACAATTTCATATGCAAGTGCTAGCTTCACTGCTTAAAATTTAGAAGAAGAATAAAAAATTTTAAATGAATTTTTAAAGGCAAAAGTGACACATCTATGAGGTGCATTTTGCTGTTTTATAATTGTAAGCACACTTATAGGGATGACCACTTTTTATTTACTGCACTACACTCATAAGAACCCTCTTGGTTAGCTGTCTTAAAATTTAAATCAAGACTATTTATTTGAAATATATATATAGTATCTTTCCATTCTATTTCATTGCAAATATTGAGATTTGTCTTCTCTACCTACTTAATTAATATTTCATCATACCTGAGAAACTGTACTTCATTCTTTCAATAATATAACCTGTTTTCCAAACCACATTTAGCAGATTAAAATGAACACACTTTCAGTTATTTAATGTTAAAGATTTGTGTACTTACATGAGGTCTTTAATGGTCATAGGTGATGCAATAATCAATTCTACTCCTGCATCATTCACAGTTACTATATATACTGCCATGATGAATATGTGGAGGAAAAAATATTCAGGTTTATACACTTGTACAATTTTGTATATTCTGATTCTGTAACAATTGATTTATTCTTTACAGGAAAGAAAAAAGAAGGCTGTGATAAAGCAGCAAGAAGACCAAGAGTTTTATCATCAGTGCTCAAGGGCATTGAAACTTTCCTAGCTTACCAATTCACATGGCTGATTTAATATACTAGAGTAATAAATTTTTAAAAGCCATTCTTTTCTGTAGCTTTGGTATTAAAGTGCCAATACTATGAATAATAAAGGGAGAATCATAAAGGAGAAAAACAGAAAGTTTCGGTTGTGTTTGTGTTACCTAAAGAAGCAATGGGGAGGCAGATGTAACCAGCCAACTATCACTTGGAAAATGTTGATTTAGAACCATCCATGCTTGCATTTTGTGTTCTTCATACATAAATGTATTACCAAAGGTGAACAATTTTACTATTTACTTAAGTAATACCATCCCAGATATACTAGAAATTTCTCCAATAGATAAAACTGAGTTGCATCTATCAAAGAAAAGAAGAAAAACCTTAAATCAATAACCTAAATTTACATCTTAAGAATCTAGAAAAGGTAGAGGAAACAAAATCCAAAGCAAGCAGAAGGAATGAGGTAATAAAACTTAGAGCAGAGATAAACAAAAATAGACAATAACGAAATAACAGAAAAACCACCAAAACCAAAAATTTCTTCTTTGAAAAATCAACATTAACAGTTAACATATTACATAACAAATGAAATTTAGAAGTTCTCATTAAGAAATAGCTACCGACAGATTCAAGAGGAAAGAGGAAACCTCAATTGATGTATTTAATCTCAAGTAAAGAGATTAAATAAGATAAAAAATATATCACAAAGAAAGCCTGAGCCCAGATGGCTTTAGCAATTACTACCAAACGTGTAAGGAATAAATAAAACGAATCCTTCACAAATTCTCCTCAAAAGTAGAAAAAAAGGGACTACTCCCCAATTCACTTTTATAAGGCCAGTACTACAATCATAACAAAAATAAAGACATAACAAGAAAACTATAGACCAGCATCTGTTATAGATACAACAATTCTCAAAATACTAACAAACTGAATTCAGACACATTGAAAAGATTATACGTGATGACCTAATGGGATTTATCCCTGGGAAGCAACTTTGGGCTGACATTCAAGAACTATTAATGTAAGTCACCATAGCAAAAGATGAAAAGACAAAAGTATACGATAATTTCAGTTAGTAGAAAACATACTGATAGCATTCAAGATCTAAATAAATGGTAAGACATCCCATTTTCACAGATCAGAAGAATTAATACTGCAAAGAATGCAATACCTGCCAAATATAGATTCAACGCAATCCCCCTAAAATTCCATCTGGCTTATTTATAGACATTGATAAGTTGATCCTAAAATTCACATAGAAATTCAAGGGTCAAAGGTAGCCAAAATCATCTTGAAAAATAGAAAAAAATTGGAGAAATCACATATCCTGATTTCAAACCTGCCTCTAGAATAACTTCCAGTTTTTGGTTCTGCATGTAAAGAACTTGAAGTCACCAGTCAATGTTAACAAGTAAAATGCTAACCAGAATGAAAAATCAGTAACTCACCTATGATCTATAAGAGAGGACCAGACACGACAAACAGCTGCTCTCAAGACAGGAGAGATGAACAGGGAAGTACAGAGATTTGTGGCTTGTTAGAATAGAATCTGATGAGTAATAACTACCACAGGAACCAGTGCTGGGGTAGGACAAGCTGAACGATAACTTAGGAATTGCTCGAACAAGTGAACAAGTCTCAGAGTTAAAAACTCCAGAAGCAGAGAGTCATGGGGAGAGATGGGGGTGCTCCACAATATGATGAGATTTATCTTCAGTAAATCAACCAGATACCCACAATAAATATCAGAGAAAAAAAAATTTCTGTCTTGCTTCTGGAAGGGTGAGGGGAAACGGGAAATATTTTTAAATAGGCCAGAGCACTCTGCTTTTCTTAACAAGGCCTGCCTTCAGGGAAAACTACTTAACCAAAGTCTATCTTACTGAGGTTTTATCAGAGTATAACTGAACCAGGAAAGGAAAACACCCAACTTACACTCACTATTGCTGTCCTGTCCCATCCAAGCTGTGAAAAAGGAATTGAGAAACCCATGTTAAATTCACAGTTCAAAGGCATGGACATTAAAAGACTGACCTAATCAAAGACTAGAGAATGTTTTCCCTATTCCCATATCTCACCACCATATCAGTAAAGGCTTATTTAGAAAGGTTTCTTTTACCCAGTACATAATGCCTAGCTACTCAGAAACAATTTTAAGACACACCAAAAGGCAAACAACAACAAGAAAAAATAATTTAAAGAGACAGTGTCATAGGGAAGAACAAAACTTACTTCATCATGGATGTTTCTTTTACTTTAAACTTTGTATTCTATTGCTTTTGGTGCAAGTTAAGAATGTTGCCTCAATATGTAAGAAAATTTGGAAAACTCAGCAGTGGCCACTGAACTGGAAAATGTCAGCTTTTATTCCAGTCCCAAAGAAGGGCAATGTCAAAGGATGTTTAAAGTGCCACACAACTGCTCTCACTTCACATGCTAGCAAGGTAATGCTCAAGATCCTTTAGGCTAGGCTCCAACACAGTATGTGAACTGAGAACCTGAACTGAGAACCTCCAGATGTACAAGCTGAAATTAGAAAGGGAAGAGATAGCAGAGATCAAATTGCCAACATCCATTGGATCATAGAAAAAGCAAGGGAATTCCAAAAAACCATCTACTTCTGCTTCATTGACTACACTAAAGCCTTTGACTGTGTAGATCACAACAAACTGTGGAAAATTCTTAAAGAGATAGGAATACCAGACCACCTTACCTGCCTCCTGAGAAACCTGCAAGCAGGTTAGAAGCTACAGTTAGAACAGAAACCTGCAAGAAGCAACAGTTAGAACCAGACATGGAAAAACATATTGGTTGAAAATTGGGAAAGGAGTACTTCAAGCCTGTATATTGTCATCCTGCTTATTTAATGTATATGCAGAGTTCATTATAGGAAATGCCAGGCTGGATGAAGCACAAAGTAGAATCAAGATTGTTGGGGAAAATATCAATAACCTCAGATATGTAGATGATACCACCCTAATGGCAGAAAGTAAAGAGCAACTAAAGAGCCTCTTGAGGAATATGAAAGAGGAGAGTGAAACAGGTGGCTTAAAACTTGACATTCAAAAAAGCAAGATCATGGCAACAGTCCCATAACTTCATGGCAAGTAGACAGGGAAAAAATGGAAACGATGATAGACTTTATTTTCTTGGGCTCCAAAATCACTGCAGATGATGGCGACAGCCTTGAAATTAAAAGAGGCTTGCTTCTTAGAAGAAAAGCTCTGAAAACCTAGACAAGGTATTAAAAAGCAGAGACATCATTTTGCTGACAAAGGTCCCTTTAGTCAGATCAGATCAGATCAGATCAGTCACGTGGTTGTGTCCAACTCTTTGCGACCCCATGAATTGCAGCACGCCAGGCCTCCCTGTCCATCACCAACTCCCGGAGTTCACTGAGACTCACATCCATCAAGTCAGTGATGCCATCCAGCCATCTCATCCTCTGTCGTCCCCTTCTCCTCCTGCCCCCAATCCCTCCCAGCATCAGGGTCTTTTCCAGTGAGTCAACCCTTCGCATGAGGTGGCCAAAGTACTGGAGTTTCAGCTTCAGCATCATTCCTTCCAAAGAAATCCCAGGGCTGATCTCCTTCAGAATGGACTGGTTGGATCTCCTTGCAGTCCAAGGGACTCTCAAGAGTCTTCTCCAACACCACAGTTCAAAAGCATCAATTCTTCGGCACTCAGCCTTCTTCACAGTCCAACTCTCACATCCATACATAATCCCAGGAAAAACCATAGCCTTGACTAGACGGACTTTTGTTGGCAGAGTAATGTCTCTGCTTTCCAATATGCTATCTAGGTTGGTCATAACTTTCCTTCCAAGGAGTAAGTGGCTTTTAATTTCATGGCTGCAGTCACCATCTGCAGTGATTTTGGAGCCCAGAAAAATAAAGTCTGACACTGTTTCCACTGTTTCCCCATCTATTTCCCATGAAGTGATGGGACCAGATGCCATGATCTTCATTTTCTGAATGTTGAGCTTTAAGCCAACTTTTTCACTTTCCACTTTCACTTTCATCAAGAGGCTTTTTAGTTCCTCTTCACTTTCTGCCATAAGGGTGGTGTCATCTGCATATCCCAGCAATCTTGATTCCAACTTGTGTTTCTTCCAGTCCAGCATTTCTCATGATGTACTCTGCATAGAAGTTAAATAAACAGGGTGACAATATACAGCCTTGACGTACTCCTTTTCCTATTTGGAACCAGTCTGTTGTTCCATGTCCAGTTCTAACTGTTGCTTCCTGACCTGCATATAGATTTCTCAAGAGGCAGATCAGGTGGTCTGGTATTTCCATCTCTTTCAGAATTTTCCACAGTCTATTGTGATCCACACAGTCAAAGGCTTTGGCATAGTCAATCAAGCAGAAATAGATGTTTTTCTGGAACTCTCTTACTTTTTCCACGATCCAGCGGATGTTGGCAATTTGATCTCTGATTCCTCTGCCTTTTCTAAAACCAGCTTGAACATCACCTTTAGTCAAAGATATGATTTTTCATGTAGTCATGTATGGATGTGAGAGTTGGACCATAAAGAAAGCTGAGCACTGAAGAATTGATGCTTTTGAACTGGTGCTGCAGAAGACTCTTGAGAGTCTCTTGGACTTCAAGGAGATTAAACCAGTCAATCCTAAAAGAAATCAACCTTGAATATTCATTCAGCATTGACTGATGCTGAAACTTAAGCTTCAATACTTTGGCTGTTGCTGCTGCTCCTAAGTTGCTTCAGTCGTGTCCAACCCTGTGTGACCCCATAGACGGCAGCCCACCAGGGTCCCCTGTCTCTGAGACTCTCCAGAGACACTGGAGTGGGTTGCTATTTCTTTCTCCAGTGCATGAAAGGGAAAAGTGAAAGTGAAGATGTTCAGTTGTGTCTGACTCTTAGCGATGCCATGGACTGCAGCCTACCAGGCTCCTCCGTCCATGGGATTTTCCAGGCAAGAGTACTGGAATGGGTTGCCATTGCTTTCTCCCATACTTTGGCTACCTGATGTGAAAACCCGACTCATTGGAAAAGACCCTGATGCTGGGAAACATTGAGGGCAGGAGGCTAAGCGGATGACATAGGATGAGATGGTTGGATGGCATCATTGACTCAATAGACATAAGTTTGAGCAAACTTGAGAAAATAATGAAGTATAGGGGATTCTGGTGTACTACAGTCCATGGAGTTGCAAAGAATCAGACACAACTGAGTGACTGAACAACAAGAATGTTGCCTATAGCCTGAAATATACAGGATGGCCAAGGCTCTGACCCTTAAAGATATAACATTTTCCCATTCAAATAGATGCAAAAAGTTTCATAACAGGGAATAACATTTGTCTTGGAGGTTTATAGGAACACTATGACTGGACCTACATGGACAGATGCAAGAACGAAGGATTCTGGCACCAAGAAGTTTGCAACAACCAATTGCACCCATCCTTTCTTACTATTAAAGAAAAACCTGAATTCTAACTCAGGTAAGATGGTTCTTTGGGACCCTAGTCCACCATCTTCTCTGTCTACTGGCTTTCAGAATTAAGTTGCTCTTCCTTGCCCCAGCAACTAATCTTTTGATTTATTGGCCTGTCATGCAGTGAGTGGTACAAGCCTGGACTTAGTAACAGTGGTAAGCACTAGAACCAAATATTGCAGGGCTAGTGGAATGATCAAACTGGAATGTTAAACAATGGTGATTAATATACTGAGGACCCTAGTGGATAATGTATACAGAAGGCAAGAAAATATGGGCAATGTAAGCAGATAGAATGAAGACATTAAGAACACACCAAAAAGAAAGTCTAGTGATTGAAAAGAAAAACAAACAAACAAAAAAACTGTAGCAGAAAATAAGAATGTCTATAATGGACTGAGTACTCTGCATATGACTAAAGAAAGACTCTTTCAACTAAAAAGGATATATCAATAGGATCCTCAAATAAAAAAGAAAAGGCAGGAAAAAAGAAAACCCACAATAGATTATCCATGGACCATCGGGGAAGGCAATGGCACCCCACCCCAGTACTTTTGCCTGGAAAATCCCATGGACGGAGGAGCCTGGTAGGCTCCAGTCCGTGGGGTCGCTAAGAGTCGGACACGACTGAGCGACTTCACTTTGACTTTTCACTTTCATGCATTGGAGAAGGAAATGGCAACCCACTCCAGTGTTCTTGCCTGGAGAATCCCAGGGACAGGGGAGCCTGGTGAGCTTCCGTCTATGGGGTCGCACAGAGTCGGACACGACTGAAGTGACTTAGCATAGCATAGCATAGCATGGGACTGTGGAATGTCTAATAAAAAGTGCAACATAATTTGTAATGGGACAACTAGAGAAGAAGAGAGAAAAGGAGTATTTGAAGAAATTTAATTTCAACATTAAAAATTCAATTAATGTAATCCTACACATCAACAGACTAAAAACTGAAAACCATATGATTTTATTAATAGATGTGGAAAAACAATTAACAAAATCTAACACCCATTAATGATTTTAAAAAAACCCTCCAAATTAACAAGGAATAGAGGAGAATTTTCTCAATTTGATAAAAACCATCTACAAAAATCCTACAGCTAACATCGTATCAATGGTGAAAGACTAGAAGTCTTCCCATTATGATAGGGTACAGGACAAGGAGGTCTCCTTTCATGGATCCTTTTAACACTGAACCAGAAGTTTTTACTAATGCAACAATGTAAGAAAAGGAAATAAAAGGTATACAGACAGAGAAAGAAGACACAAACTGTCTTATTTCACAGATGGCATAGACAGAAAATACAAAATAACTGACAAAAAACCCTTGGAATGGATAAGCAGTTATAACAAGACTGCAGGATACAAGGTTAATATAGAGAAGTCAGTTGCTATGCACCAACAAACAAGCAGAAATTGAATTTAAAACAATATCATTTATATTAGCACCCAGAATGAAGTACTTAGATATAAATATATATGTGTGATTTATATGAGGAAAGTTACAAAACTCCAATGAGTGAAATCAAAGAAGAATTAATTGGTAAGACATTCCATGTTCATGGATAGGAAGAATCAATATGGTTAAGATGTTAGTTGTACCCAACTTGTCTATAAATTCAGTGAAATCCCAATAAAAATCCCAGCAAGTAAGTTTATAAATAATGACACACCAAATTTAAAGTTTCAGTGTGGAGGCAAAAAAAAAAAACAACTCAGAACCAACATTGTCTGGAAAGAAAAGAACAAAGTTAGAGAACTGACACTACCCAATTTCAAGACATATTATAAAGCTACAGTAATGAAGACAGTTTGGCACTGGTGAAGGGACAAATATATCAGTGGAAAAAAATTTTAAAGAGTCCAGAAATATACCCCATAAATGCAATCTATTGATATTTTACAAAAGAGCAAATGTGATACAAGTAAAGATAGTCTCTTCAACAAATTATGCTAGCATTCATATTTTGTATGTGAATATAGAGACAGATATTACTGCCTTTACATAAATTAATTCAGAATGGATCATATACCTAAATGTAAAATTATAAGCTAAAAAATCCTCAGAAGACAACATAGGAGGAAATCTGAATGAGCTTTGTTTTATTATACAAAAAAAGATACTTTGCATGAAAGAAAAAACTAATTTATAAGCTGGTCTTCATTAAAACTAAACTTCTTTCTCTGTTAAAAAAAAAAAATCCCAAATGAGAAGACAAATCAGATACTGAGAGGAAGTACACCTGCCAACACATGTTATATCTTTTTGATTACAGCCATTCAAACAGATGAAGTCAGATATAGAAAAGCAAATACTGTATTATACCACTTACATGTGGACTCTGGAAAAAAGAAATCAAACTCACTTAGAGACCGCAGATTGGTGGCTGTCAGAGGTAGGGGTAGGGGTGGGCAAAATGAGTAAAGGGGATCGAAAGATCCAAACTTCCAGTTATAAGATAAATATGTCCTGGGAATGTAATAGATATCATGGTGACTATAGCTGACAATTCTCTTCTGTATATTTGAAAGTTTCAAAGGGAATGAATATTAAAATTATTTTTTACTTGTGATGAGAACTTTTTTAACTCTTTGGGAAAAGAAAAGAAAGAAAAACAGTGAGACACTTTTGAGTGAAAAGCATGAAATGGTGTGATCAGTTACTAGCCATTTAATTTAACTCTGACTCTTAGAACTTTTCTGAAATATATGGAAACTCCCAACATGAGAAATAGTTGTAATTAACCACTGACAAAGGAAAAACACAGACAATGGAAGTAATCAACTCTGTCTACTAAATAAAGCAGTTAAAACTACTAGAATCATCATAGATGCTATTAGACTGGGCAACATTAAGTAAGAAAGTAAGAATGGAACTAATGTTTCCAGGAGTGAAGAAGCAGACCTTTAGATTCGATCTTCATTGTTTATTTTTGGGGATATTTCAGATACTTCTGCAAATATGTTATCTCCTTCTCACAACAGGAGATAGCATGATTTGAAAGAAAAAGTAAGTATTAGAAGTGCCCCTCCCCCTACTCCAATTCCAATTCTCAAAAACTTGCCCTGAGGCAAGTCACTTAACCTCTCAGAGCCTTAGATTTTTCATCTGCAAAATACATTTAATAATATATTATTGAACAATATGTGAGGATTAAATGAGACTTTTAGGGTATGTTAACAGAACCTGGCATATAGTAAGGATTAAATAAATGCATGTCAAACAGATTAATATATTAAATTAAATAAATGGCCTGTGATTTGGGATATTTTTCAAGATGTAGAATTTATTTTAGAAATTCGAGTTCTTACACCAGTTCTTACACTAACCTCTAGTGATAGTGTAGGCTTAATGCAGAGATGTCCAAAGTAGTTTACCTATTGGGAGAATCTAGTTCAGTGACCTGTAAAAGCATTCCACACTCCTTGCTGAGTATTAATGGATTTTGTATCTGTACCTTCATATGGAAAAGGTTCTTGAGAATGTTAGGTTTGTAGTGCACAGTCTCCTTCTTGAGGACAAAATGTCCATATACAGCCCAAAGTTAAGGATTCTCCACAGTAATGCTGTTTCTTCTTAAAAAGAGAGGAACAAAGAGAGTATTTACCTATCTTAAATTGGTCTTTTTTGAAATATGCTCAAAGCTTCAGCAGGTCTGTCAGAAGCTGACCTATGTCCACTTGAGGTTTTTTTCATTATGTGACTGTCTATTTCAATCTCCCAGATATATTAATATTTCAAACAAAAATAATACAGAGAATGAAAAATTGCCACTTGAAGCAACACGGATGAACCTAGAGATTATTAAGTAAGTCAGACAGAGAAAGACAAATATCATATGATATCACTTACATGTAGAATCTAAAAAAGTTATACAAATCAACTTATTTACAAAACAGAAACAGACTTAAAGGCATAGAAAACAAATTTATGATTACCAAAGGGGGAAGCGGAGGGGGAGAGATAAACTAGGAGTTTGGGATTAACAGATACAAACCATTATAAAGAAAATAGATAATCAGCAAGAATTTAGAGTATAATCAATATGATAACCTATAATGGAGTAACCTCTAATGGAAAAGAATCTGAGCTGTATACTTGAAACTAGCATAATACAAACAATTGCTAAATTTAAAAAAAAAAAAAAGAGAAGCTCTAATTTAATGTAATTTGTTTTTGAAATTATTTCAAAATGACCACATATATCAAAGAAAGCTACATGAATGAAAGAGAAGAGGTATTTTAAAATATAGAGGTGCTAATCAGAGGGAACAAGGTCAACTAATAGAAGTCAGTTAAAAGTTAAGCTTATTAAAGTTTAACCTAATTTTCATCCAGTCCTAGAGATATAATATGATTCCGAATTGCAAGTCATTTCAGTTTAACAAATGTACTGCTTACTATGTACATGGCACTATTGCTAGCTACCTGACTTCTCTCATTCCCTACTCTGAGTATTGTTAGATGTGGTCCTTTTAAAAATCCATTACTATTTTCTAAAGGAAAAAAAAAAATAAACAAATGGGACCTCAGTTCAGTTCAGTCACTCAGTCATGTCCAACTCTTTGCGACCCCATGAATTGCAGCACGGCAGAGAATCCCATGGACGGAGGAGGCTGGTGGGCTGCAGTCCATGGGGTCGCTAAGAGTCGGACACAACTGAGAGATTTCACTTTCACTTTTCACTTTCATGCATTGGAAAAGGAAATGGCAACCCACTCCAGTGTTCTTGCCTGGAGAATCCCAGGGACGGGGGAGCCTGGTGGGCTGTCATCTATGGGGTTGTACAGAGTTGTATACAACTGAAGCGGCTTAGAGCAGCAGCAGCAGCAGCAGCAGGCCTCCCTGCCCATCACCAACTCCCAGAGTTCACCCAAAGTCATGTCCATCGAGTCAGAGATGCCATCCAGCCATCTCATCCTTTGTCGTCCCCTTCTCCTCCTGCCTCCGATCCCTCCCAGCATCAGAGCCTTTTCCAATGAGTCAGCTCTTTGCATGAGGTGGCCAAAGTACTGGAGCTTCAGCTTTAGCATCAGTCCTTCCAATGAACACCCAGGACTGATCTCCTTTACGATAGACTGGCTGGATCTCCTTGCAATCCAAGGGACTCTCAAGTCTTCTCCAACACCACAGTTCAAAAGCATCAATTCTTCTGTGCTCAGCTTTCTTCACAGTCCAGCTTTCACATGACCACTGGAAAAACCATAGCCTTGCCTAGATGGACCTTTGTTGGCAAAGTAATGTCTCTGCTTTCAATATGCTATCTAGCTTGGTCATAACATTCCTTCCAAGGAATAAGCGGATTTTAATTTCATGGCTGCAGTCACCATCTGCAGTGATTTTGGAGCCCAACAAAATAAAGTCTGACACTGTTTCCACTGTTTCCCCATCTATTTCCCATGAAGTGATTGGACCAGATGCCATGATCTTAGTTTTCTGAATGTTGAGCTTTAAGCCAACGTTTTTCACTCTTCTCTTTCACTTTCATCAAGAGGCTTTTGAGTTCCTCTTCACTTTCTGCCATAAGGGTGGTGTCATCTGCATATCTGAGGTTATTGATATTTCACCCAGCAATCTTGATTCCAGCTTGTGCTTCTTCCAGCCTAGTGTTTCTCATGATGTACTCTGCATATAAGTTAAATAAGCAGGATGACAATATATAAATGGGACCTAATTAAACACGAAACTTTTTGCAATGCAAATCATTAACAAAATGAAAAGACAATCTACTGAATGGGAAAAAATATTTGCCAATGATATGATCTATAAGGGGGTAATATTTTTTAATCAATTAGTTTAGTTAATTGAAAGATATTTCCTTTTACAACATTGTGATAGGTTTTCTCTTTCAACATGACTCAGCCATGGATACACATGTGTCCCCCCTATCCTGAATCCCCTCTCATCTCCCTCCACACCCTATCCCTCTGGGTGGTCCCAGAGCACCAGCTTTGAGTGCCCTGCTTCACGCATCAAACTTGCCTTGGTCATCTATTTTACATATGGTAATATACATGTTTCAATGGTATTCTCTGAAATCATCACACCCTTGCCTTCTCCAACAGAGTCCAAAAGTCTGTTCTTTACATCTGTCTCTTTTGCTGTCTTGCATATAAGATCATCATTACCGTCTTTCTAAATTCCATATATATGTGTTAATATACAGTATTGGTGTTTCTCTTTCTGACTTACTTCACTCTGTATAATGGGCTTCAGTTTCATCCACCTCATTAGAACTGACTTAGCCTACCAGGCTCCTCTGTCCATGGGATTCTTCAGGCAAGAACACTGGAGTGGATTGCCATTTCCTTCTCCAGGGGATCTTCCCAACCCAGGGCTCGAACCCAGGTCTCCCGCATTGTAGACAGACGCTTTATTGTCTGAGCCACCAGGGAGTTCCTCCTTCCTTTTTATAGCTGAGCAATATTCTATTGTGTACATGTACTATAACTTCCTTATCCATTCATCTGCCGATGGACATCTAGCTTCCTTCCATGTTTTAAGGGAATAATATTAAAAATATATAAATACCTCATGCAACTCAACATCAGAAATATAATCTGATTAAAAGTGTGCAGAAGACCTGAAAAGACATTTTCCCAAAAACATACAGACAGCCAACAAGCACATGAAAAGATACTGAACATCACTAATCAGAGAAAAACAAAGTAAAAGCACAATGAGATGTCAACTCACACCTGTCATAATGGTGATCATCAAAAAGAACACAAATAACAAATGTGGTGAGGATGGTGAAAAAAGGAAACCCTTGTACATTGTTAGAGGGAATTTAAATTAGTGCAGCCACTGTGGAAAACAGTATGGAGATTTCTCAAAAAAATAAAAGTAGAACTACAATATCATCAAGGAATTTCACTCCTGGGTATATACCCAAAAAGTACAAAAACACTAACTCAAAAGGATACATACACTCCAATTTTCATAACAGCATTGTTTACAGTAGCCAAATTATGGAAGCAACCTAAGTGGCCATCAACAGATGAATGGATATAAAATGTGATATATTTATAGCATATATTCCATATAATGGAATACCACTCAGTGGTATAAAAACAATGAATTTTGCCATTGGTAACAACACGGATGGATTTGAAGGGTATTATGACATCACCAACTCAATGGACATGAGTTTGGGTGGACTCCAGGAGTTGCTGACAGATAGAGAGGCCTGGTGTGCTGCGGTTCATGGGGTTGCAAAGAGTTGGACACAACTGAGTGAACTGAACTGATGCCAAGAGAAATAAGTCAGAGAAAGACAAGTACTGTATGATATCACTTATATGTGGAATCTAAAAGGCTAACTAGTGAATATAATCAAAAAAAGAGAGGAAGAGAGACTCACAGATATAAAGAACAGAGTGTGGTTACCAGTAGGGAGAAGGGAAAGGGCAGGCACAAGACAAGGCTAGAGAATTAAGAGGTACAAACTAGTGGATTGGCCAAAAAGTCCATTCAGGCTTTTTGTAGCATTGCAGGAAAAGCTGAATGAACTTCTTGGCCAACCCAATACTATGTATAAAATAAGTGAGCTATAGGGATATATTGTACAGCATAGGGAATACAGTCAATACTCTATAGTAACTGTAACTAGAGAACATAACCTTTAAAAATTGTGAATCACTAGGTTGTACACCTGAAGCTTATGTAATATTGTACATAAACTACACCTCAATAACTTTTTTAATTTAAAAAACCACTATTGCTTTTCACTTGCCTCTCAGAGTATTAAAGACAATGAATCATGGTATTAAAAAACACAACTTTTGGGTTTCAAAAAATAACTTCAAGTAGATGATAAAAACTATATCTGATAAGGGGCAGCATGTAAGTCATATCTTGTAAAGCAGTTTGTATTCATAAAATATGGAGGACTCTTAAAACACTAAAAAAGATAGCCTAATTAAAACATAGGCAAAAGGTTTACACTGACATTTCTCCAAAGTAGATATATAAATGGCCAATGAGCATACGAACAAATGTTCATCATTTATCACTTCAGTTCAGTTCAGTTCAGTCGCTCAGTTGTGTCCGACTCCTTGCGACCCCATGAACCACAGCACGCCAGGCCTCCCTGTCCATCACCAACTCCCGGAGGTCACTCAGACTCACATCCACTGAGTCAGTGATGCCGTCCAGCCATCTCATCCTCTGTCGTCCCCTTCTCCTCCTGCCCTCAATCCCTCCCAGCATCAGAGTCTTTTCCAATGGTACAAGTTTGGTGGTTAGTTAAAATACTGAACAAAAAGTTACTTATTATCTAGCAATTCCAAGAAACAGGAAAACAAAAATACCTCTACACAAAAATTTATTCATGAAGGTTCATAGCAACATTATTCACAAAAGCCAAAAGGTGGTAGCAATCCAAATGTCTACAAATTGGTGAATGGATAAACAAAATTGCATATACATAAACACAGTATCATTCAGTCATAAAAATAAATGAAATTCTGGTATACATGCCATAACATAGATAAATTTTAAAAATGTGCTAAATGAAAAAAGTCAGACAGAAATGGGCATACGCCTATGATTCCATTTATATGAAATTTCAGAATAGACAAATACACAGAAAGAGAAAATAGAATAGCTTTTGCCAGGGTCTGGGATAAACAAGGAATGGGTTATTGTTCATGGATACATGGGTTCTTTTTTAGGGAGATTAAATGTTTTAAAGTTAGTGGCAATGGATGTTCAACTCTGTGAATATCTGAGTTACATGCTTCAAAAACATGAATTTTATGATATGAGAATTATATTTCAATAAAGCTGTTATTATGGAAAGCAGTCTGAGTCATCTTTCATTTCAGATATACTCTATTTAAAAAATGGACATTTTTACTCGTAATCACACAAATATATGAACACCCAAGTTCATGGTTTATGAAGATTTGGAAATGTGGATATCTGACTTTTCCATAATTGATGAAAAAATACCCTGGTGTTAAAAATCAGCCAGTCATTTCTGTGGGCATCTATAGATCCCTGGACTGTCATAAAACTTATTTGACTATTTCTGGTATTCATCCAACATAGTATCATACATATGGATCATTCTTAGAGAGGCTTCCTATACCTTCAAAACTAAGAAGACATTAATAAGTTATATTGAATTTTATTAGATCAAGGTGGTTATTCAGTAGCTCAGTCATATCCAACTCTTTGTGACCCCATGGACTGCAGCACATCAGGCTTCCCTGTCCTTCACTGTCCCCCAAAGTTTGCTTAGACTCATGTCTATTGAGTTGATGATGTCATGCAACCATCTCATCCTCTGCTGTCCCCTTCTCCTCCTGTCCTCAATCTTTACCAGCAAAAGGGTTTTTCCCAAAGAGTCAGCTCTTTACATTAGGTAGTCAAAGTTTTGGAGCTTCACTATTCAGGACTGATTTCCTTTAGGATTGACTGATTTCATCTCCTTATTGCCCAAGGGACTCTCAAGAGTCTTCTCCAGCACCACAATTCAGTTCAGTTGCTCATTTGTGTCCAACTCTTTGTGACCCCATGAATCACAGCACACCAGACCTCCCTGTCCATCACCAACTCCCGGATCTCACTCAAACTCATGTCAATCGAGTTGGTGATGCCATCCAGCCATCTCATCCTCTGTTGTCCCCTTCTCCTCCTGCCCCCAATCCCTCCCAGCATCAAAGTATTTTCCAGTGAGTCAACTCTTTGCATGAGGTGGCCAAAGTACTGGAGTTTCAGCTTTAGCATCAGTCCTTCCAATGAACACCCAGGACTGATCTCCTTTAGGATGGACTGGTTGGACCTCCTTGCAGTTCAAGGGACTATCAAGAGTCTTCTCCAACACCACAGTTCAAAAGCATCAATTCTTCGGTGCTCAGCTTTCTTCACAGTCCAACTCTCACATCCATACATGACCACTGGAAAAACCATAGCCTTGACTAGACGGACCTTTGTTGGCAAAGTAATATCTCTGCTTTTGAATATGCCATCTAGATTGGTCATAACTTTCCTTCCAAGAAGTAAGCGTCTTTGAATTTCATGGCTGCAGTCACAATCTGCAGTGATTTTAGAGCTCTCAAAAATAAAATCTGACACTGTTTCCACTGTTTCCCCATCTATTTCCCATGAAGTGATTAGACCAGATGCCATGATCTTAGTTTGCTGAATGTTGAGCTTTAAGTTAACTTTTTCACTCTCCTCTTTCACTTTCATCAAGAGGCTTTTTAGTTCCTCTTCATTTTCTGCCAGAAGGGTGGTGTCATCTGCATATCTGAGGTTATGGATATTTCTCCCAGCAATCTTGATTCCAGCTTGTGCTTCTTCCAGCCCAGCATTTCTCATGATGTACTCTGCATAGAAGTTAAATAAGCAGGGTGACAATATACAGCCTTGACGTACTCCTTTCCCAATTTGGAACCAGTCTGTTGTTCCATGTCCAGTTCTAATTGTTGCTTCCTGACCTGCATACAGACTTCTCAAGAGGCAAGTCAGGTGGTCTGGTATTCCCATCTCTTTCAGAATTTTCCACAGTTTATTGTGATCTACACAGTTAGAAAGCATCAATTCTTTGGTGCTCAACCTTCTTTATGGTCCGACTCTCACATCCATACATGACTACTGGAAAAACCTTAGCTTTGACTAGATGGACCTTTGTTGGCAACATAATATCTCTGCTTTTTAATATGCTGTCTAGGTTAGTCATAGCTTTTCTTCCAAGATGCCAGCATCTTTTAGTTTCATGGCTGCAGTCACCATCTGAAGTGATTTTGGAGCCCAGGGAAATAAAGTCTGTGATTGTTTGCATTTTTTTCCCATCTATTTGTCATGAAGTGATGGGACCAGATGCCATGATCTTAGTTTTCTGAATGTTGAGCTTTAAGTCAATTTTTTCACTCTCCTCTTTCACCTTCATCAAGAGGCTCTTTAGTTCTTCTTCACTTTCTGCCATTAGGGTGGTATCATCTGCATGTCTGTGGTTACTGACATTTCTTCCAGCAATCTTGCTTCTACCTTGAGCTATATTCAGTTTGGCATTTTGCATAATGTACTTTGCATATAAGTTAAATAAGCAGGGTGTCAATATACAGGTTTGACGTACTCTTTTCCCCCTTTTGAACCAGTCCATTGTTCCATGTAGGACTTACCTGGTCGATCAGATGGTAAAGAGTTTGCTACAATATTGGAGACCCGAGTTCAATCCCTGGGTTGGGAACATCTGCTGAAGAAGGAAATGGCAACCCACTCCAGTGTTCTTGCCTGGGAAATCCCATGGATGGAAGAGCATGGTGGGCTACAGTCCATGGGGTTGCAAAAAGTTGGCTACGACTGAACGACTAACACACGTTGTTCCATGTATGGTTCTAACTGTTCTTCTAGACCTTCATGAAGGTTTCTCAGGAGGCAGGTAAGGTGGTCTGCTATTAGCTCAATGCCATTTTATGAAAAATTTAAGTATTTAAACTTTCTCAGCCAAAAGCATATCTTTATATCATTTAACATATGCCACTAGCTATGAGAGGTGAAAAAAAGTTCAAATTAAAATATTTGCCCTGTTATTCCTTCCCCCCAAATTAACTCAATCTAGACAGCATTATCACTTCTGCCGAGCAGTAAATTCATCCACTTTTATAGGTCATGCTTATTTTTCTCTTCTACAAATTTCTTATCTATTTCACACAGGCTCTCTCTGAGAAACCACTAGTATGAAACGAGTAACAGATGTGTGAATTTTCTAACACCTCTTTCTGTCCACATTTTCTTTTAAATTTTCCCTTGTTCAATTACCACATGGAGCTCAAGTCATTTTCTAGTCAATAGCTTTTTGTAGCTTTTGACTGAACCAAGAAATAAGGAGACCCTGTAAGGAAAATCAAGTCATGACCGGCTGTTTACAAAAGAGTCAATGATGGTCAGAAATACAAAAGAGACACTGATGTATAGAACAGACTTTTGGACTCTGGGACCGGGAGAGGGTGGGATGATTTGGGAGAATAGCATTGAAATATGTATAATATTATATCTGAAATGTATTAATTGTTCAAACTAATCACTGTCATGTTACAATTTGTTCATATTAGATGTTTGTAATGTTTCTGATAATCAATAAAAGAGATTCTTGATACCTATAAAAAAAAAAAAAAGAAAAAAAAAGAAATATATCAGTTTGTTTTACTTGACAATTAAACTAGTGCAAGAAAACTAGCTTGTAAATACTGGGATTGACATAGTACACACTGAAGACAACAAATTAAATTGTCAGTTTCATACAAGAAAATAGTACACAACTAATTAATATTTAGGACCTTGTGATGCATGTCATATAATCAGCAATGTATAGTGGAATAATTTCAAATTTATTTTAATATTAACTCTAAAGTGTTAGAATAAACTATCAACTTTATTCTAATATATAAACATATCCCATAATATTAAGACTTGTCATCATTATATGAGTGGCAAGTCATAAACTATTATAATAAAGATCACTTTGGGAAATTTTTATATATAAAATTTTTATGAACAGGATTGTTATAAAAGTAAATGCATTTAGGGTTAGTGTCATTAGCTAAACTTTTATAAAAGGAAAGTAAAATACTAAAATTATGACCTTAATTTCAATATACAATCAACTGTGTAAGTCAGTGACATTAAATATCAGATCAGATCAGATAAGTCGCTCAGTCGTGTCTGACTCTTTGCAACCCCATGAACCGCAGCACGCCAGGCCTCCCTGTCCATCACCAGCTCCCGGAGGTCATCCAGACTCACATCCATCAAGTCAGTGATGCCATCCAGCCATCTCATCCTCTGTTGTCCCCTTCTCCTCCTGCCCTCAATCCCTCCCAGCATCAGAGTCTTCTCCAATGAGTCAACTCTTCGCATGAGGTGGCCAAAATACTGGAGTTTCAGCTTTAGCATCATTCCTTCCAAAGAAATCCCAGGGCTGATCTCCTTCAGAATGGACCGGTTGGATCTCCTTGCAGTCCAAGGCACTCTCAAGAGTCTTCTCCAACACCACAGTTCAAAGGCATCAATTCTTCGGCGCTCAGCCTTCTTCACAGTCCAGCTCTCACATCCATACATGACCACAGGAAAGACCATAGCCTTGACTAGGCGAACCTTTGTTGGCAAAGTAATGTCTCTGCTCTTGAATATGCTATCTAGGTTGGTCATAGCTTTCCTTCCAAGGAGTAAGCGTCATCTAAATCATTCATTGTAAATGAAATCATTTGACTTATTAGTTGGATATCTTGATTTCCTCCATATCTAATTATTGAGACTCCTATTTTTTCCAATAAGTAAGACTGAGGGATTTTGTGTATGAAGAGTAAAATTCCTTTTTTGACCCTTTGAGGTGTTAGAAAGACAAAAATAATTAACTGCCAAAAAAGTGATTTAAGTTGACATTACAATTTTAAGGTTGATCAGCTGCATGCTAGCATGCTTGGAAAGTATACCACAACAATCTGAATATCTTTTTTCGCCCTATGAGGAATGCCTTTTAGTTCGTTAAGGGTGAGGGGTGTCAAACTAAAACTCTGTCTTTAAAAAAAAATGTAACAATAAACTCATCAGAAAAGTTAACACTTCAATAAACAAAAGTCAAAATTTACAACAATAAAGGCAAATATTCTCCACAAAAGTATGGTTGTTTTCCTATAAAATTTTTCCACAATTTTAATTTATCTATGATTAAAAATTGGGATTTTCACAAAAATTTTTGAATATCTGGATTTTGTTTAAAAAATTCCTACCTGGCAACTACAGTCCCATTTTTCACACATAGCAAGAAAATAGAAATGAGTAAAACATGCGTTTTTAGATGTGGGCACATCAGAAGCATCTCTGATTCAAAGACATGAACTTGGGCAAACTCTAGGGATAGGGAGGCCTGGCTCGCTGCAGTCCATGGGGTCTCAAAGAGTCAGACACGACTTGCAACTGAACAGCAACAACATCAGAAGCATTGTTTTCGGTCTGTTTATAGAATTTACAGCATTCATAATTTCTTAGCTTTCCTGATTTATATGACCTATACCTCTAAGCATCTAAATTTATGCCTCTCCCACCAAAGTATAAACAAATGTTTCTATTAAAATAAAAAACAAACAATTTGGTTTCAAAAAGTTTAAAATCCTAAAAGTATATCTTCAGTGCATTTATTTTGACATAAGTAATGATTCTGATCACTTTTTAGAAGTACTGTACACATTTCTGGTCATACATCTAGCTTTCAAAGCACAGTGGAAAGGAAGCCTTAAAGCCTTAGGTACATTGTACTCTCTGCTTGCTAAAAACTATCTCTAGAATCCACACTATGACTGATGCCCAAACACACATGGAAATAACTGGGGTTAGAGAAGACAGAAAGGGAAGCAGTCCTTTCAGTTCAGTTCAGTTCAGTCGCTCAGTCGTGTCTGACTCTTTGCGACCCCATGAATCATAGCACGCCAGGCCTCCCTGTCCATCACCAACTCCCGGAGTTCACTCAGACTCACGTCCATCGAGTCAGTGATGCCATCCAGCCATCTCATCCTCTGGCGTCCCCTTCTCCTCCTGCCCCCAATCCCTCCCAGCATCAAAGTCTTTTCCAATAAGTCAACTCTTCGCATGAGGTAGCCAAAGTACTGGAGTTTCAGCTTTAGCATCATTCCTTCCAAAGAAATCCCAGGGCTGATCTCTTTCACAATGGACTGGTTGGATCTCCTTGCAGTCCAAGGGACTCTCAAGAGTCTTCTCCAACACCACAGTTCAAAAGCATCAATTCTTCAGCGCTCAGCTTTCTTCACAGTCCAACTCTCACATCCATACATGACCACAGGAAAAACCATAGCCTTGACTAGGCAGACCTTTTTTGGCAGAGTAATGTCTCTGCTTTTGAATATGCTATCTAGGTTGGTCATAACTTTCCTTCCAAGGAGTAAGCATCTTTTAATTTCATGGCTGCAGTCACCATCCGCAGTGATTTTGGAGCCCCCAAAAATAAAGTCTGACATTAGTCATATACAATATTTGCCCAAAATCAAAATTACCTATTTCAAGATCTAACCTGGAACATAAACTATTCATAGCATTAATATATTAAATATTGATGCAAATATTGACAAGATGACGTGCTGGAAGTTTAATAAAATTTTTCCTAGAAATAAGTTCTTTTCAAAAAGACATAAACACAGTCTACTGAGCTGTCATTCAGAATATCAGATGGTATAAGCTGAATATTATTAAAATGTCTTGGAAAAAATATACACTCTTGAACCAAACAATTGCATATGTAGCATAGAACTTCATATCACAGGAAACAATCACTGATTTATCCAAAGATTTATATACAAGGAAGTTCTCATAATCTTATTTATAATAACAAAAAGGAGGGGGCAATATACCCCCTAATTCATCAATAGAGTATTGGTTGGTACTTGGTACACTGGAAATGTGAAGTGTAGATAATTAACACCACAGTACCAATTCACAATATCAAATGAAGTAAACAGGTCCAAAGCAGTATGTGTACCAAGATCCCAGTTTCATAATAGACCTGAAAGAAATAAAAATGAAAGCATGTGTATCAAAATATTTTATATACCTAAAATTAGATTTTAGGTATAGTGGGTTGAATAGAGTCCCCTCAAAAGTCATATACATGTGAAACCACAGAATGTGGGTTTATTTGGAAATAGAGCCTTTGCATATATTATTGGAGAATAAAATGGCAACCCACTCCAGTATTCTTGCCTGGAGAATCCTATGGAGAGAGGAGTCTGGCAGGCCATGATCCATAGGGCTGTAGAGAGTCAGATACTACTGAAGTGACTAAGTGCTCATGCATATGTAATTAGTTAAGATGAGGCCCTAGAGGAGCTATCCCACGTTGAAGGTCAGAAAGGGTGGCAGTGAGGAGAGACCCCTCGTCCAACGTAAGGAGCAATGGCTGTGCTTTGCTGGAGCAGCCATGAAAAGATACCCCACGCCCAAGGTAAGAGAAACCCAAGTAAGATGGTAGGTGTTGCAAGAAGGCATCAGAGGGCAAACACACTGAAACCATACTCACAGAAAAGTAGTCAATCTAATCACACTAAGACCACAGCCTTGTCTAACTCAATGAAACTAAGCCATGCCCATGGGGCAACCCAAGATGGGTGGGTCATGGTGGAGAGATCTGACAGGATGTGGTCCACTGGAGAAGGGAATGGCAAACCACTTCAGTATTCTTGCCTTGAGAACCCCTTGAACAGTATGAAAAGGCAAAATGATAGGATGCTGACAGAGAAATTTCCCCAGGTCAGTAGGTGCCCAATATGCTACTGGAGATCAGTGGAGAAATAACTCCAGAAAGAATGAAGGGATGGAGCCAAAGCAAAAAGAATACCCAGCTGTGGATGTGACTGGTGATAGAAGCAAGGTCCGATGCTGTAAAGAGCAATATGCATAGGAACGTGGAATGTCAGGTCCATGAATCAAGGCAAATTGGAAGTGGTCAAACAAGAGATGGCAAGAGTGAACGTCAACATTCTAGGAATTAGCGAACTCAAATGGACTGGAATGGGTGAATTTAACTCAGATGACCATTATATCTACTACTGCAGGCAGAAATCCCTCAGAAGAAATGGAGTAGCTATCATGGTCAACCAAAGAGTCCGAAATTCAGTACTTGGATGCAATCTCAAAAACAACAGAATGATCTCTGTTTCCAAGGCAAACCATTCGATATCACAGTAATCCAAGTCTATGCCCCAACCAGTAATGCTGAAGAAGCTGAAGTTGAATGGTTCTATGAAGACCTACAAGACCTTTTAGAACTAACACCCAAAAAAGATGTCCTTTTCATTATAGGGGACTTGAATGCAAAAGTAGGAAGTCAAGAAACACCTGGAGTAACAGACAAATTTGGCCTTGGAATACAGAATGAAGCAGGGAAAAGACTAATAGAGTTTTGCCAAGAAAATGCACTGGTCATAACAAACACCCTCTTCCAACAACACAAGAGAAGACTCTATACATGGACATCACCAAATGGTCAACACCAAAATCAGATCGATTATATTCTTTGCAGCCAAAGATGGAGAAGCTCCATACAGTCAGCAAAAACAAGACCAGGAGTTGACTCTGGCTCAGACCATGAACTCCTTATTGCCAAATTCAGACTGAAATTGAAGAAAGTAGGGAAAACCACTAGACCATTCAGGTATGACCTAAATCAAATCCCTTATGATTATACAGTGGAAGTGACAAATAGATTTAAGGGCCTAGATCTGATAGATAGAGTGCCTGATGAACTATGGAATGAGGTTCTTGACATTGTACAGGAGACAGGGACCAAGACCATCCCCGTGGAAAAGAAAAGCAGAAAAGCAAAATGGCTGTCTGGGGAGGCCTTACAAATAGCTGTGAAAAGAAGAGAAGCAAAAAGCAAAGGAGAAAAGGAAAGATATAAACATCTGAATGCAGAGTTCCAAAGAATAGCAGGAAGCCATGAGAAAGCCTTCTTCAGCAATCAATGCAAAGAAATAGAGGAAAACAACAGAATGGGAAAGACTAGGGATCTATTCAAGAAAATCAGAGATACCAAAGGAACATTTCATGCAAAGATGGGCTTGATAAAGGACAGAAATGGTATGGACCTAACAGAAGCAGAAGATATTAAGAAGAGGTGGCAAGAATACACAGAAGAACTGTACAAAAATGATCTTCACAACCCAGATAATCACGATGGTGTGATCACTGACCTAGAGCCAGACATCCTGGAATGTGAAGTCAAGTGGGCCTTAGAAAGCATCACTATGAACAAAGCCATTGGAGGTGATGGAATTTCAGTGGAGCTATTCCAAGTCCTGAAAGATGATGCTGTTAAAGTGCTGCACTCAATATGCCAGCAAATTTGGAAAACTCAGCAGTGGCCACAGGACTGGAAAAGGTCAATTTTCATTCCAATCCCAAAGAACGGCAATGCCAAAGAATGCTCAAACTACCGCACAATTGCACTCATCTCACACACTAGAAAAGTAATGCTCAAAATTCTCCAAGCCAGGCTTCAGCAATATGTGAACCGTGAACTTCCTGATGTTCAAGCTGGATTTAGAAAAGGCAGAGATCAAATTGCCAACATCTACTGGATCATGGAAAAAGCAAGAGAGTTCCAGAAAAACATCTATTTCTGCTTTATTGACTATACCAAAGCCTTTGACTGTGTGGATCACAATCAACTGTGGAAAATTCTGAAAGAGATGGGATTACCTGACCACCTGATCTGCCTCTTGAGAAATTTGTATGCAGGTCAGGAAGCAACAGATAGAACTGGACATGGAACAACAGTCTGGTTCCAAATAGGAAAAGGAGTACATCAAGGCTGTATATTGTCACCCTGTTTATTTAACTTATATGCAGAGTACATCATAAGAAACGCTGGACTGGAAGAAACACAAGTTGGAATCAAGATTGCCAGGAGAAATCTCAATAACCTCAGATATGCAGATGACACCACCCTTATGGCAGAAAGTGAAGAGGAACTAAAAAGCCTCTTGATGAAAGTGAAAGAGGAGAGTGAAAAAGTTGGCTTAAAGCTCAACATTCAGAAAACAAAGATCATGGCATCTGGTCCCATCACTTCATGGGAAATAGATGGAGAAACAGTGGAAACAGTGTCAGACTTAATTTTGTTGGGCTCCCAAATCACTGCAGATGGTGACTGCAGCCATGAAGTTAAAAGACGCTTACTCCTTGGAAGGAAAGTTATGACCAACCTAGATAGCATATTCAAAAGCAGAGACATTACTTTGCCAACGAAGGTTCATCTAGTCAAGGCTATGGTTTTTCATGCGGTCATGTATGGATGTGAGAGTTGGACTGTGAAGAAGGCTGAGTGCTAAAGAATTGATGCTTTTGAACCGTGGTGTTGGAGAAGCCTCTTGAGAGTCCCTTGGACTGCAAGGAGATCCAACCAGTCCATTCTGAAGGAGATCAGCCTTGGGATTTCTTTGGAAGGAATGATGGTAAAGCTGAAACTCCAATACTTTGGCCACCTCATGCGAAGAGTTGACTCATTGGAGAAGACTCTGATGCTGGGAGGGATTGGGGGCGGGAGGAGAAGGGGACGACAGAGGATGAGATGGCTGGATGGCATCTCACTCGAAGGACGTGAGTCTGAGTAAACTCTGGGAGTTGGTGATGGACAGGGAGGCCTGGCGTGCTATGATTCATGGGGTCGCAAAGAGTTGGACACGACTGAGCGACTGATCTGATCTGAAGATGAGGCCAGACTGGATTAGGGTGGGCTCTAAATCCAATGACTAGTGCCCTTATCAGAAGAGATGATACACAAAGACAAAGCAGAAGACCATGTGAAGACAAAGGTAGAGATTGGGGTTTTACAGCCACAAAGGAATGCCAATGATTGCTGGGAGTTTCCAGAAGCTAGGAAGAAGCAAGGCAGGATTCTTCCCCAGGGTGTTCAGAGGAAGCATAGCCTTGTTGACACCTTGATTTTGGATTTCTTATCTACAGAACTATGATAGAACACATTTTTTTGTGGTTTTAAGTCACCAAATTTGAGGTCATGTGTTCAGACGGCCCTGGGAAACTAAAACAGTAAGTGATATTTATTTTCCTCTTCATGTGTAGGGTTTTTATCCTAATTTATAAATTAATATGTAACTTTCATAATAATAAAAGTCAAAGGTATATTGTGACATAATAATTAAATATCTAATAACTGATAATTATATATTCTTTTGAACTGAAAAGTTCTAATCCACATATTTTGCAGAGAAAAATCTGTGTTCAAACATATTCTATAATACTAATGAGTGTCTGAAGCCCAAGTACTATCTTCTACATTTACAAGATTTGGGGATAAGCAAGGAAATCTAAGGATGAACAAACATCACTAAAATATATTTATAATAAAATCAAAGTAAACTAAGCCACTCTGTAAAAGCAATAAAGAACTTCTGGAACAGCAATCATGTTTGGTTCATATAATATTGATTTGGTTTTAGTAAAACAGAGCAATTTCTCAGGTGGGCATTGAGAGAATTCAATATGAAACAAATAAGATAAAATACACTTGGATACAAGACAGAAACAATACAAATAAACTTTAGAACTGGAAGCCTTAGAAATTTCACCTAGTACATCTTCCAAAATTTCAAGAATCCTTCAAACAACATTCCTGACAGGAGATAATTCATTCAAGGGAATGAAATTTTCCAAGTACCCATCACTTGCCAAGAATAAATAATTACATCATCCAGTAAACAGTTCCAAAGGTAGAAACTCATTTTGTCAGAAAACTGTCTATTGTGTACTTCAACAATTCTAGTTGTTAGAAAATTCTTATGTTGAGATAAAATCTTCTTTCTGAACTAAAATATTTTTATTCTCCTTTTATACTCTTTCTTCATTTTTCCATTCATTATTCATAGACAACTTGGATCATAACTTGAAATTATACGTTTAAAGAGTTTTAGAAAGGAAATAAAGAGATTACTAACGTCTCACCAGTGACAACATTCCCTTTACAGCATTCTTTACCCAACTGCTACACCCTCTGGTTTTGAACACAACTTAAAAAGAACAAGTTCCCTCGCCTGTAAGCAGGTAGATCTATTTTAGGCATGTTTTATGTAGAGCTGAACTTTGCCTTTCTATGAATTTCACTGATTGGTTCTATTCCTTCCTGCCAGGGCACAGTCAACTCATCCATGTGAAAGCTAGCCAGGCATTAGGATATCACCATCAGCTCTCCCTGCTTAACTCAGCAAAACATGCCTGGTTACCCTTCCTGGTTTCGAGAATCTTCAGTATTCACCCTCCTTCACAGCTTTCTGAATAAATCTAATACATCCATGTGTCTATCTACAGCCTAGTGCCTGGTACTCAATATGTTTCAGGTGTGATATGTCCACTGGGAGTGAGAGCACTAATGTGGCCACTGTGTCAGAAATCCTGTCAACCATAGTAAGGGGCAATAGCACATTTCCCATTGACTGTTTAGCTAAAATCCTGGAGTATTTTTCACTAGAATATCCTTAATTCTTGTTTCCCCCCATTTCTATAAACAGGTCATTTTTTTAATAGAATAACTAAAAGGCAGAACTTGGTATTTATCCCCACTGAATATCATTGTATTAGTTCCTTCCTTTCTTGATGGTTTTTCAACATCTCTCTGATCCTTAATTCTTCAATCCAAATGATATTCTTTAGAGACTTGCACCATTCACAAATTTAACAAGGTCTTCCCTGTCTTCCCTTAAGCAGAGAGTTTTAAACATTTTAACTAAAATTCTGAAGTTCTTCCAAAGCTCTTCAACTATTAGTCATAATGCTGCTGCTGCTACTGCTGATGATAGACAATGAGTACCTCTTTCTACCAAACATCGTCCTAAGTGCTTCGTTTATATTATCACATCTAATACTCATAAAAACCCTGTGAGATAATGACGACTGCTCCTGCTCATTTTACAGATAAAAGCATGGCTAGTGGAACGACAGAGCCAGAGTTGGTTACAAGCTGGTGCAGCTATCTCAGGTCTTCATGGCCTCTACCCATTCTGACTGGACAATGCCCTCTTTACCAGTTGCTAAGTATTTATAAAATAACTATTGTGTGGAGCCAGGATTGGGAATCCAGCTTTCTGATTCCACAGTCCATCACTGTTAGCAGATTCTATTCTGGTTCCACATTAATGATAAAGGTAAGGCCAAATAATCCCATCTCCCAAGTGTGATTCAACTATCAGATCAGATCAGATCAGTCACTCAGTCATGTCCGACTCTTTGCGACCCCATGAACCGCAGCACGCCAGGCCTCCCTGTCCATCACCAGCTCCCGGAGGTCACTCAGACCCACACCCATCAAGTCAGTGATGCCATCCAGCCATCTCATCCTCTGTCGACCCCTTCTCCTCCTGCCCTCAATCCCTCCCAGCATCAGAGTCTTCTCCAATGAGTCAACTCTTCGCATGAGGTGGCCAAAATACTGGAGTTTCAGCTTTAGCATCATTCCTTCCAAAGAAATCCCAGGGCTGATCTCCTTCAGAATGGACTGGGTGGATCTTCTTGCAGTCCAAGGGACTCTCAAGAGTCTTCTCCAACACCACAGTTCAAAAGCATCAATTCTTCGGTGCTCAGCCTTCTTCACAGTCCAGCTCTCACATCCATACATGACCACGGGAAAGACCATAGCCTTGACTAGGCGAATCTTTGTTGGTAAAGTAATGTCTCTGCTTTTGAATATGCTATCTAGGTTGGTCATAACTTTCCTTCCAAGGAGCAAGCGTCTTTTAATTTCATGGCTGCAGTCACCATCTGCAGTGATTTTGGAGCCCAGAAAAATAAAGTCTGACACTGTTTCCACTGTTTCTCCATCTATTTCCCATGTAGTGATGGGACCAGCTGCCATGATCTTCATTTTCTGAATGTTGAGCTTTAAGCCAACCCTCTCACTCTCCACTTTCACTTTCATCAAGAGGCTTTTTAGCGCCTCTTCACTTTCTGCCATAAGAGTGGTGTCATCTGCATATCTGAGGTTATTGATATTTCTCCCAGCAATCTTGATTCCAACTTGTGTTTCTTCCAGTCCAGCATTTTTCATGATGTATTCTGTATATATTCAACTATAGATGCTCTAATTTTATCTCACTGAGCATTTTCCCTAAGCATTTGATTAGTTAACTTTAAAAAATATCTGCTGCCAGAAGATTTAAAGAACTAAAGGATAAATAAAAACACAGTAAATAACTGAACATAAAATGCATATAGCTCATCCTATACCACTATAAATTAATATCAAATATGTCATTTAAAATAATACTGAGTCGTCCCAGTGCACCAGCCCCAGGCATCCGGTATCAGGTATGGGGAGGGAGGAGGGAGGAGGGTTCAGGATGGGGAACACATGTATACCTGTGGCAGATTTATTTTGATATATAGCAAAACCAATACAATATTGTAAAGTTAAATAAAATTTAAAAATAATAATACTGAAAGTACATGCAATACACTGTGTGTGTCTGTGTGAGAAAGCATTTCTTCTCCCTTGTGATTTATAACTTTTATTAGATGGGTTACAGAGACACAAAAAGTCAGCATTGTATAGGATCACCTCTGATGAATTGTATACCTAAATTTGTCCTTTATTTCCAAGGACATTAGACAATAGAAAAATTCCTTGTTGAAATCAGATGAACTCTGATTATAATTCTCAAGTTCAAGAATTTGATCTTGAATAAATTTCTTGTTGCCTCTGAGTCTCAGTTATGCATTTGTGAAACTGGGAGAATAGTCCCTATCTCATATTATTGCAAGAACAAAATGAACTAATATATGTGAAGTAATTGGAACAATTACTGACAGGCAATTGGTACTAAATATATATTAGTAAATTTTTATAAGGAATGTGGTGTGGCAGAATTATCAAAGCTAAAGGATGAACAAGGCATATCTTCCTGTATGAATTATATGTGAATTGGAGAATTATTTATATAGTAAAACAAATAGTTTATTATTAATAATATAAAAAATCATTTGTTTGAATATTCAAGACAAAATGGGGGACCTGGAAATTCCTTCATGAAGCAGATCTCTTCTGTTGGAACACATTAGTAGTAACTTCTGGTAAGTACTAGAGTGGGAATTCTCTGACAGCAGTTTAATAACAATCTCAAAAAAGGGGGGAACCTTTTCGGTCTAATAATAAAAGGAATAAGAGTGATAAATTCTACTATATAGTTTTGGAATTATTTGTGGCACATATTGTCAAAATACAGTTAGTTCTCCATTGGTCTCTAATATTCTTGCATGTTTTGGGAACCAAGACACTGAAAAGCTTTTCTGAATTAGCTTTTCAAGAATGTTTATTCAGTAACAGCCTTGGGAAATAGAGATAGGGTATGTTTGTCTGCTCTCCAACATGTATGTCTCCCTCTAGGGCAAATACTGATCAGAATTCTTTCTATTATAAAATATTGGGGTTTTCTAAGCTTGGGCTTGCTGCTAAGTCGCTTCAGTTGTGTCCAACACTGTGAGACCTCATAGATGGCAGCCCACCAGTCTCCCCGTCCCTGGGATTCTCCAGGCAAGAACACTGGAGAGGGTTTCCATTTCTTTCTCCAATGCATGAAAGTGAAAAATGAAAGTGAAGTCACTCAGTCATGTCCGACTCTTAGCGACCCCATGGACTGCAGCCCACCAGGCTCCTCCATCCTTGGGACTTTCCAGGCAAAAGTACTAGAGTGGGGTGCCCTTGTCTTCTCCAAGTTTGGAGCTACTATCCTGTAAAATAAGGATGTTATATGTGCAAATATCACCTGGCCCTTGTCATGTTGCCCTGTGGAAACTGAGGTTTGTAAAATCAGCTTAAGAAAACTGCTGACATTTTGTTGACTACTATTGCTTTAAGTATTCAACTATACATTTTCTCTGATCCAGAAGGCTCGTGTCTTTTGCCAGTGTCCATGAGATTGTGACAAGCTAACTCATTAGCTTCCAAGTAGGATAAAATCTTAGATCCATCAGTTATTACACAATTTTAATAATAAATAAATATATATATAACTGCAGAAAAATTTAAACTTGGAAAAAACTTTTAAATTCAATGATAACATTGAATTTAATATAAATGTTCAGAAAATGTCTCCATCATTACCAGCTAGTAGGAATATAAATTGTGAAACATTTTTTGTAGGAATACTTGTAATATATGTCACAGTCCCTAAAAAGAATGCGTATACTTTGATACTATCATCCCACTTGAGAAATATATACTATAGACATAATTATTTATTTCAACATTTTTCATAATTTCTCACACTAGGAAAAAGTATACATTTCCAATAACAAATTAAATTTTAACTTTTAATTACTATATAGAAATATAGTATAATAAAACACGCTACTGATAATTTAAATACATACATAAATGTGAAAGAAGAAAGCATTGATGTATTTTGAAGTGGAAAAAGAAACACCACTTGGGACTTCCCGGGCAATCCTGTGGTTAAAGCTCACCCTTCCACTGCTGGGGGGTTCAATTTCCAGTGTGGAAACAAAGATCCCACATGTTGTGTGGCCAAATAAATAAATAACATCTTCAAAAAACGAAAGAAACACTACAGGAAATTTTCTATAGTAGAATCTCAATTTTGATAAAGAATTTTTTATGTATAATGTCTTATAAGGAATTTGAAAGCCTATAACCAAAATTGTTAATAGTCTTTATTTAAATTGTGAAGAAGGCTGAGTGCCGAAGAACTGATGCTTTTGAACTGTGGTGTTGGAGAAGACTCTTGAGAGTCCCTTGGACTGCAAGGAGATCCAACCAGTCCATTCTGAAGGAGATCAGCCCTGGGATTCCTTTGGAAGGAATGATGCTAAAGCTGAAACTCCAGTACTTTGGCCACCTCATGTGAAGAGTTGACTCATTGGAGAAGACTCTGATGCTGGGTGGGATTGGGGGCAGGAGGAGAAGGGGACGACAGAGGATGAGATGGCTGGATGGCACCACTGACTTGCTGGATGTGAGTCTGAATGAACTCTGGGAGTTGGTGATGGACAGGGAGGCCTGGCGTGCTGCAATTCATGGGTCGCAAAGAGTCGGACACGACTGAGCGACTGATCTGATCTGATCTGAAATGATAGTACTCAAAGTTTTAATTAGGCTCTTTTCTGTCTGCTGTCTTTGTAACTTTTGTGAACTTCTACAATTCTAGTAACAAAGAAAGTTACCTTTCAACACTCTCTTTTGTCTGTCTTGGTCCTTGTATCATGATGTCCTTACCAAGTGGTCTGAATCTATCTGTTAACATGGATTTTTTAGTTCTCAATACACAGTCTTCAGTGTTACTGGTCTGAACAATCTGCAGTTTGCCTTCTCCCACAGTTTAAAAACTACATGAGTCTTTCTCATTTTCTCTTCCTTGGAGTCATAGAGTATAAGTGTACACCCTCAGATGTATAACAGCTCTTCAAATATTTAAAGGCCTTGCCTATTTTCCCTAACCTGTTTCCATCTTCTCTGATTAAAACCTATGGCTTTGTCAATCATTCCTTATATGATGTAATGCTAGACCCTTCTCCATTTCAGTCACCTGTTCTCACATTTCCTGAAAGTCTGTGGTCAAAGTCTTTTGTATACTTCAGAGAAAACATCCCTCCATATCCAGTTTCCAAATATAGAGTCCAAAGACCACAGTTTCCATCCCTTGTACATTTCTCTTAAAATGCCTCTTTTTGCAACCTTTTAAAAGTAGTCATATCACTCTACTGATGCACATTGAACTTTTCACTTACTGATACTATCTTCATAAAAATACTACCAAATTATATCTCCATGGCTTTGCATTTCTTAATTGACTTTGTACACATGCATTTGAATTTGTGTATTCATACCTAAGTAAATCTAGGAATTCACATATCTCTCTATTATATTTGATTTTATTGACTCTGGTTCTTATCCCAACAGAAAAAAGGAATACATCTTTTAAGCTTAATAAATCTAGATGGATTTTGTGTGCCTCTGTGCACCTTTGTATATTTCTTATATACATACATCTTTACTAAATGTAATCAAGAGGCTTGTTTTTCCTTAGAGAGTAAGTTGTCCCCTTGAGAGGATCCTAAGTGAAGCATACTGGAAATTTAAAAGGATGGACAGATCATTTTAACAAGAAGGAGCCTCAAGCCTTTGTAATTTTACAAACTCAGAAGCAGAGAGTATAAATGAGTAAACAGATTTATGCTGGAGAGCACTTGTGGCATCCACTTGGGGCAATTCTTGACCTCTGCCACAGGGGACTGTGGCTTATAATCTGACTTTTCATGAGAATCCAGAAAGCTGAGTTTTTATGTGGAACCATCCAATTTTCACATTGTTTCATTTAATTAAAAAAGTTAATGAGCTATGTTTTCCAAATTAGATATATTCACAAGCCAAATATATTCTGTGTGGCTAATATGTGACCTCTGAATAGGCAGAAGCTAAGAGAAGGAAATGAGAGTCTTAGCATCTAACTCCCCACTACTGATGGCATGCCAAGATTGGTAATTTCATAATTTGGCATTTATTAACCAAGAATTCTAGGGCTTCCCTTGTAGTTCCACTGGTAAAATATCTGCATGCAATGAGGGAGACCCTGGTTCCATTCCTGGATCCAGAAGATCTGCTGGAGAAGGGATAGGCTAACCACTCCAGTATTCTTGGGCTTCCCTGGTGACCTAGCTGGTAAAAAATCCATTTGCAATGTGGGAGACCTGGGTTCAATCCCTAAGTTGGGAAGATCCCCTGGAGAAGGGAAAGGCTACCCACTCCAGTATTCTGGCCTGGAGAATTCCATGGACTGTATAGTCCATGGGGTCGCAAAGAGTCAGACATGACTGAGAGACTTTCACTTTCATTTTCCTTTCTGGATTCTTAACTGAGCATTAATTCCAAAAGAACTTACTGAACTCCTTCTATAGTTATTAATATTATCAGTTTAAAAATTAAACATAATCAACTTAGTAGTATCTACTTGCTGCTGCTACTGCTGCTAAGTCACTTCAGTCGTGTCTGACTCTGGGCAACCGCATAGACAGCAGCCCACCAGGCTCCCCATCCCTGGGATTCTCCAGGCAAGAACACTGGAGTGGGTTGCCATTTCCTTCTCCAATGCATGAAAGTGAAAAGTGAAAGTGAAGTCACTCAGTTGTGTCCAACTCTTAGCGACCCCATGGACTGCAGCCTACCAGGCTCCTCCATCCATGGTATTTTTCAGGCAAGAGTACTGGAGTGGGGTGCCATCGCCTTCTCCAAGTAGCATCTACTTAGAATATATAATAATTTCAAGAAAGTCCAATTCACAGTTTCAAGTATGACCCCCTCTAAAAGCCTTCATAAAAATCTTAGGATCAGGATTTAGCATAAAAAATGTTTACTTAGTATCTCCTAATTACCATAAGGAATATTAGACTCATAATATGAGTATTTCATAATCAAGAGATATTTCAGTGCTTTAGAATTTTTTGTGAGGCTTTCTGGGAACCTCACTTTGTTAAATATAACTAGTTATACAACCCTTGACACAATGTCAAAATTCCAAGAGCAAAAACGTTCTCTTCTTTGACCCATAGCAACTGTACAATTCTATTTCATGCCTGACAGCTGATTCTCACAAGGCCTCTGACATGCCTAACATAATCCATGACAGCTGATTCTAGCAAACAGCAATCATAGCAGACAAATAATTTTTTTTGACTAGTTGTCTGAAAGAAGCAAGAATAAATAATGTATTTGATCTGATCAGGTATAGAGATAGCCTTTTATTAGATCCAAATCTGGAATTATTAAGTAAATTTTTACTTGGTAAATTAACATGCACAAGAAATCCACAAGAGTAATTTGATGCTTTATATTCCAAGACCATTGTTTAGCTTTTTCTCCATCCTTCTTTTGCAGTCATTCTTTAAAATAAAGGGAATTCTGTTTAACACGCAGGTTCAGAGGTCAAAAACCCAAGTTTCAGTCTTAATCTAGAAGTGGCCCAGGAATCTTCATTTCATTAGACTCTCTAGGGGATTAGGAAACAAAACATCTACAAAGCATATTTTGAGAGGCACTACCTAATCCCATCAATACACTAAGTGTTACTCATATTAAAACTGTGCCCACCCTCAATTCTCCAACCCCCTGATTTGCAAATTACATACTATTCATATCACTTTCAGAAAACATAATATAAGAAAGACTGGATAAGACATAGGTACCAAATTGTCTAGGGACTGACAGTCTCTACTAGATTACTTCCAACTCCTTCTCTCACCTCAGAAACTGTCTCCAAAAAACTGGCCAAACTTTGACTTTTTCCAGTATAAGAGATTTTTAATAATGTATAGAGGTACACAATGAAGGTTACTACTCTCTCCTATATGAGCGACTTTAAAGCTAACCTAGCTTCAGCTCCCAGCATACCTGATGGTGCAAGCTGCTCAATTCTGTCAGCCTCCATGGCCAAATGACACATTGCCAAGAATCCAAGAAAGATAGGTCTGAAATGTATTTGTAAGAGTTTTGGCCCTAAACTAAAAGACAAATAGAGCAAGGTCAGACTTCATGCATGAGTTTGTCTGGCACATAGTATTTACCAGCTGTGGATAGTGAAATTTGATGGAGTATCCAGGCCCTTTTGACTGACTTTCTCAAAAGAAGTTTCAGCACTGGGAATAAACACCTGTAAGTGGAAATGTGGGCTTATCTGCTGGTAAATAGAAAAAAGAACCAATTTTGTAGATGAGGACATGAACACTGAGCATTATAAATTTCTCTGAAAAATATGTAACCCAGTTGTGATACTAGCCATTTTACCTACGCAAGTATTGCTGCTGCTGCTGCTAAGTCGCTTCAGTCGTGTCTGACTCTTTGCGACCCCATAGACGGAAGCCCAGCAGGCTCCCTCGTCCCTGGGATTCTCCAGGCAAGAACATTGAAGTGGGTTGCCATTTCCTTCTCCAGTGCATGAAAGTGGAAGGTTAAAGTGAAGTCGCTCAGTCTTGTCTGACTCTTCGCGACCCCATGGACTACAGCCCACCAGGCCCCTCCGTCCATGGGATTTCCAGGCAAGAGTACCAGAGTGGGGTGCCATTGCCTAAGTTGGTGTAAAAGCAATTGTGGTTTTCCATTTTGAAATTTGCCATTTGATATTGGAATACATTCTTAAATAAATGTGGTTGTGCTATACACCATTTTAATGTGCATTTCTTTGTTTACGGTTTTTGCTAATGGCCTTATTACTTGCTGTTTATTTTCTATGTATTTTAGACTATGGAAATGATATTAGACAAAAAGCAAATTCAGGTGATTTTCTAATTCAAGTTCAGAATGGTCATAAAGCCACGGAGACAACTTGTAATATCAACAATGCATTTGGCCCAGGAAAGGCTAATGAACATACAACACAGTGGTGGTTCAAGAAGCTTTGCAAAGGAGATGAGAGTCTTGAAGATGAGGAGCGCAGTGAGTAGCCACTGGAAGTTGACAACAGCCAAGAGCATCATTGAAGCTGATCCTCCTACAACTAAACAAGAAGTTGCCCAAGAGCTCAGCATTGATCATTCTATAGTCATTTAGCATTTGAAGCAAGTTGGAAAGGTGAAAAGGCTCAGTAAGTAGGGGCCTCATGAGCTGACTGGAAAAAAAAAAAAAAAAAACATCATCTTTGTGAAGTGTCTTCTTACTCTACGCAACAACAATGGACCATTTCTCAATCAGATTGTGATGTGTGATGAAAAGTAGATTTTATATGACAACCAGCAACGATCAGCTCAGAGGCTGGACCAAGAAGAAGCTCCAAAGCACTTCCCAAAGCCAACTTTCACCAAAAATGGGTCATGGTCACTGTTGGTGGTCTGCAGCCAGTCTGAGCCTCTACAGATTTCTGAATCCTGGTGAAACCATTATATCTGAGAGGAATGCTCAGTAAGATGAGATGCACTGAAAACTTCAATGCCTGCAGCAATCATTGGTCAACAGAAAGGGTCCACTTCTCCATGGCAATGCCCAACCGCACAGCACACAACCAATGCTTCAAAAGTTTAATGAATTAGACTACAAAGTTTTGCTTCATCTACCATATTCACCTGACCTCTCATGAACCAGCTACCACTTCTTCAAGCATCTCAACAGCATTTTTGCAGGAAAAATGTTTTCACAACCATCAGGTCACAGAAAAATGCTTTTCAAGAATCTTAAAACAAGGATTTTTATGCTACACATATAAACAAACTTAGTTCTCATTGGCAGAAATGTGTTTATTGTAATGGTTCCTATTTTGATTAATAAAGATGTGTTTAAGCCTAGTTATAATGATTTAAAATTCAGGATCTGAAACCGCTATTACTTTTGCATCAACTTAATACTTTTACACAAGTGCCCACTATCACTCCTCTTATTAAACAGAGTACTGGAAGTCCTAGCTAGGGACATCAAGCAACAAAATAAAGGCAATCAAATCAGAAAGGAAGAAGTAAAGTTGTCTTTGCTTGAAAATTATATGATCTTATATATAGAAGATCCTAAAGACTCTACTAGAAAACTGTTGGAATTAATCAACAAACTCAGCTGAGTTGCATAATATAAAATCAATATACTAGTTCTATAAACTAACAATGAAATATCTGAAAAAGAAATAAAACAATCTCACTCTCAAAAGCAAAAAAGACAATAAAATACTTAAGAATAAATTTACCCAAGGAAGTGAAAAATCTATATAGTAAAAACTATAAGATTTTGATTTTAAAAAAATTAAAGATACACTGATGTAAGGAACAGTCTTTTGGACTCTGTGGGAGAGGGAGAGGGTGGGATGATTTGGGAGAATGGCATTGAAATATGTATAATATCATATGTTAAACGAGTCACCAATCCAGGTTCGATACACGATACTGGATGCTTGGGGCTGGTGCACTGGGATGACCCAGAGGGATGGTATGGGGAGGGAGGAGGGAAGAGGCTTCAGGATGGGGAACACATGTATACCTGTGGCAGATTCATTTTGATATATGGCAAAACCAATACAATATTGTAACATTTAATAAAATAAAATTTTAAAAAATGATTAGATTCCTATTAAATAAATGAGGAAAATCAATTCATTTAAAACTTTTGCAATAAATTTAACTAACTTGCCCCTTTGAATGAATAAATATCTTAAAATTAAAAAAAATTAAAGATACAAACAAATGGAAAGATATCCCATGTTCTTGGATCACAAAAACTTGGACTTCCATTTTTTTTTTACATAAAGGATGGGATTATATTCAATAGTGGCAAAAGATTTCTCCTCTGATACTCTATTTCATTCAAATGCAGATTGCCTTGCAGTATTATTTAAATATTTCATTAGCATATTTCACCAACAAAACTGTAAGTTTCATGATGGTATTTTGTCTTATACTTATTTTCTTTATCACATCTGAAAGCACATGTTCTTTTCATTCACAGATTTTGGTAGATGTTTAAAAGTTATTCTTCTCCTTGGAACACACAGCTAAATTCTATTTTCTGTCCCCATCCCCACCTTGATCATGTGACTGAATTGTGAACAACAGAATGTGAACTGAAGTTAAGTTCTGGAAAAGAACTGAGCTGTAAGATGAACGGAACTTCTGTTTCTGAGTTGTTGCCCATAAAGAGCTACCTAGATTGCTGTGTAATATAGGAACCACCATGCTGAGCTATAGAATGAGTAAGAAATCAACTCTTTATCATGTAAACACTCTGAAATGGGGAGATTTTAAATATGAACATTTATGTACCCATTAATAATACTAGCACTTATCTCAATTGCAATTATATACTATTTATTTACTTATTTCCCTAAGTAGTCTAATGCTCCCTTGAGCCTGAAAGTGTGCCTACTTTTGCTAACCTGCAAGTTGTCTAGCTCTTGGCCCTGGGCCTCATATGTAGCAATGTCTCAGTAAATCCCATGGAATGTACAAATAACGGAAAACATGTTCAATAGGTATAAGTTAATAAATGCTTGTTTTTTTTTTTTAAGTTTTCATTTTATATTGTGTTAACTTCCAAAGAAAGGCAATGCCAAAGAATGCTCAAACTACCACACAATTGCACTCATCTCACATGCTAGTAAAGTAATGCTCAAGATTCTCCAAGCCAGGCTTCAGCAATATGTGAACCGTGAACTTCCAAATGTTCAAGCTGGTTTTAGAAAAGGCAGAGGAACCAGAGATCAAATTGCCAACATCCGTTGGATCGTGGAAAAAGCAAGAGAGTTCCAGAAAAACATCTATTTCTGCTTTACTGACTGTGCCAAAGCCTTTGACTGTGTGGATCCCAATAAACTGAAAAATTCTGAAAGAGATGGGAATCTCAGACCACCTGACCTGCCTCTTGAGAAACCTATATGCAGGTCAGGAAGCAAGAGTTAGAACTAGACATGGAACAACAGACTGGTTCCAAATAGGAAAAGGAGTACGTCAAGGCTGTATATTGTCACCCTGCTTATTTAACTTATATGCAGAGTACATCATGAGAAACGCTGGGCTGGAAGAAGCACAAGCTGGAATCAAGATTGCCAGGAGAAATCTCAATAACCTCAGATATGCAGATAACACCACCCTTATGGCAGAAAGCGAAGAAGAACTCAAAAGCCTCTTGATGAAAGTGAAAGAGGAGAGTGAAAAAGTTGGCTTAAAGCTCAACATTCAGAAAACAAAGATCATGGCATCTGGTCCCATCACTTCATGGGAAACTGATGGGGAAAAAGGTCCGTCTAGTCAAGGCTATGGTTTTTCCTGTGGTCATGTATGGATGTGAGAGTTGGACTGTGAAGAAGGCTGAGCGCTGAAGAATTGATGCTTTTGAACTGTGGTGTTGGAGAAGACTCTTGAGAGTCCCTTGGACTGCAAGGAGATCCAACCAGTCCATTCTGAAGGAGATCAGCCCTGGGATTTCTTTGGAAGGAATGATGCTAAAGCTGAAACTCCAGTACTTTGGCCACCTCATGCGAAGAGTTGACTCATTGGAGAAGACTCTGATGCTGGGAGGGATTGAGGGCAAGAGGAGAAGGGGACGCCAGAGGATGAGATGGCTGGATGGCAGCACTGACTTGATGGATGTGAGTCTGAGTGAACTCTGGGAGTTGGTGATGGACAGGGAGGCCTGGCGTGCTGCGATTCATGGGGTCGCAAAAGTCGGACACAACTCAGCAATTGAACTGAACTGAACTGAATTGATGATTAACAAAGAATTCATGTTTTTGAACTATGGTGTTGGAGGAGACTCTGTTGATAGACATTTAGGCTGCTTCCATGTATTGGCTATTGTGAATAGTGCTACAGTGAACATTAGGAGTGCATGTATCTTTTCAAAATATGATATTCTCCACATATACAGCCAGGGTTGGAATCCCTGGATCATATGACTGTTGTAATTTTAGTTTTTAAGGAACCTCCACACTGTTTTCCATAGCATCTGTACCAATTTATGTTCCCATTAGCAGTGTAGGAAGGTTCCCAGTACATGCTTATTGAATTGAAGTACAGAAGCAGAGAAAGAAATTCCAAAGTAAAACTTAGAAACTACATTTCACTTCTCATTCTATCTTTCCTCTTCTGACCCAAAATGTTTCAAAATACTTAGAAATGTATCTTGGTAGGTTTTGTAAGTGCTTGAATACATTCCACCCTATCATGGCTACTTCATCAGTAGTATATGATATTTCCTGTTCTCACACCATTCCTATGTAACTTTTTATTCTTTTACTGAGTGTGATTGTGTTGCCATGGGACATATTCTAGCAGTCAGCCAATATTTCACCTGTACTGGCGCTATTTAACTGCTATGCTAATTTTGCCTGATGTGTTCTGATTTCCAATAACTTTCATTCAGCCAGACAGTTCCAGATGCCTGCCTAACACAACTTGCATCATTATATGAGCCCCTGTATAGATCAGATTAGATCAACAACCCCTGCACACAATGTTGAAAGGTAGTCTCTTTTGGTCTTCTGACTGTAAAGCCAAATCAATGCCAAAAGGCATCTTTCATGTTACTGCACTTAGTGTCAGTAAGTGCCAAAACAACCATCCTAACAGGGTTAGGAGAAGCACTGAGGTACTTAAAGTTTGTGTGCTGCCAGGACAACAGGATATATTGCATCTGTTGCCTGGGATACACATCTACAATATTCAACAAATAAACTATAGAATTTAGTGTTTGAGAAAAGCCAAGAACATGAATATCAAGCAAATAGTTGAGGAATTGCCTTAGAAGGCAAGCACAATCCAAGTGCTCACAAAAGGAACAGAGGTCAAGGTATCAGTGAAATAGCAGTTTGGTATATCAGATTTTCATAGGGAGAAATCTATAATGATCTCTTACTTTTTAAAACATTGTTTGATCCAGTAGTAATCTTTTCTATACAGCAGTTGTTCAGCAGGACTGCACTTGTTCACTGAGGTGAAAGAATAGTTGACCTGAAAAGATCATGTAACTATACATATTCACAGTTTGGGATTTTTGGAAGATTCCTTTCCTTAGTATCTTCTGTTTGTACTTGAAAGGAGCCAGATGCTTGGAAATCCTCATCAAGAGATGAATTATATTTACCTTCCTTTTCAATCTGGGCTGGCTTATGACTATTTTCACCAAAACTGCACAGTGGAAGTCACGCTATTCCTAAAGATTAGCCTTAGACCTAATCTTTAGGATGACTGGCAGTTCCCACATCGATCTCTTGGAGACCCAAGCCTCCTTGTAAGTTACAAGTTTGAAATCCCACTGAAGAGACTACATGAAAAGGTCCTACAACTACATGGAGAAAAAGAGGAGCCCAGTTGAGCCCAGACTTTCAGCTGCTACCATCAAAACACCAAACCTGTGAGTAAAGCAGTCTTGGTTCCTTCAGAATGTCCAAGACAGCAACTGGGTACCACCAGGGGAAAAGCAGAAGAATCAGACAGCTAAGCCCTGATAGAATCCTGACATACAAACTTCCTTTATATATAAAGGTACTATGTTTGGAAGAATTTTTCTGTACAGCAACACAGGAGATAACTGAAACACATGGACATCAGACACACAAATTTGGTGGTGTGGCTTTTATATGAATTTAGGATCTATACATTGATGATTACACAGTAAAATTACTCCATCAGGAGAATGAGGAAAGAATCTGGATAGACAGTTACTTGCTGCAGGGGTAGGTCACATCAGAGTTGGCCACCAGAAACAGTCCTCCTAACAGTCAGCTCAGTCACCATTCCTTAGCTTCTGCTGACTGGCCAAGGGGATTTTATTCCAAAAGCTATAAAATTAAATTAGAATTCACTGCTTAAGCATAATGACTTCCCACTGTTTATGCGGGTTATCATTTACAACCAACTGGCATTTAATCAACCACTATTTTTTTCTCAGGACCAGAGACCACAGCATTGTGATTTTTCTCTTCCTCCCTGTTGAGCTAAGTAGCTCCATCCCAGTTATGAATGGATATCAAATTGTTTATGAAAAAAATCAGCATGTAGTATTGTTTTCAAACATATTTATGATTTCACACCAACCTAGGAATGATTTAATTAATTTCATTGATGTCTCCAATTTTACATTTATATATATAATAATATCAAAATCTCCTGGAGGAAAAAGAATTAAAGGAATGCAATCATATTCTGATATAAACTTACCTATAGAACTAGTTTTGTCTCCAGATTCACATTCTTCCCTAAATTGGAAAATGTCGAGAATATGCATGTAATTGCCTCACCCAAGTGAATGACGTGTATTCTCACCTAAAGCCTCCCAAGTCCACACTCTTGCCCCTACCACTCTTTTGCTCAGATTCCCTCCCTCCCTCTGTATTTCTGCCTCTTAAAATCAGCTAGAACCTGCTAAATACAAGGTCTGCTATGCCCACCCATGGGCTTATCTGCCCTAAACACCTCCTTGTAATTCTAAGGAATACTGCTCACTTTCTATCCAAGCTCTGTCCTCCTCCTCACTCTGACCCCTAAATATCTAAACAACTCCAGCAAAGCAAATCACATTTCTTGTTTTAAACTAACCAGGGTTTATTTCTGTCATCACTTGCAATCACACAAGTCCCAGCTTCTTCCTTTGGAAGCTCTTCCTACCTCAAACGGAAAACTGTCATCTCTGAATGCCTATAGTTATATGTTTATTCCAGTCTCAAAGTTTTTATTTCAAGTTAACATGTAATAAGTTAATGTTCCTTGTGGTAGGTACCTGATTGATTTTACTTTCCCCAAGTCTTCCTTGCATGTAGTATGTATTTATTTAGCAAATGATGTTAAATATAAAATCTGTCAAAATTTAATGAGTTAACCGTAGATGTTCTCCTCTTTCCGTTAATAAACTGTAACAGCAGTTGAAATGCAAAGTTGGTAATGTACTAGTTGGTTATTATGAAAATTACCTATGCAACACCCCTCTCCTCCTATCATCACTTAATAGAACTAATGCTGGGGGAAAGGGAAAAGTTCTGCCTATTGAATAACTGTTAATAATAGGTTTGCAATGTCTGTATAATTTGAGCCACGGAATAACCAATATCATCTAACTATATTATGACAAGCCCTATTAATTTATTTACTTAAAATAACTCATTGGCTTCATAATTTCTTCAGAGCTCAAAAGATAAAAGTTTTGAAAATGTCTAAAGCTTGATGGTGTTTCAGGTACATCACTAGTTTAATAAAGCTGGTACAATAGAAGCGTATTTGCATATATGGGCAATCTCAGTTCAGAGAAATGCACATTTTATTTTACATGTGCTGGTGGCTGTCATGGTCACGCTACAGCTGTTAGAAATTACAGGTTTTTGGTAACAAGCGTCAGCCGTCACTGTAATTATTATTATTTTATCAAACAATCGCAGGGAGTATTTTAGGCTGACAAAAGCCTTCTAGGTCTTTGTTTATTCACTGCACCGTTTGCTCTGCCCTCCACACCGACTGAGTTAAAGTTCTCTTACTCCTGATTTAAAACCCATTATTAGAGAAAGCAAAGGTTCCCATCTTTAGCACAACGAAGATTGGTGCTTGCGTGGAGAGAACACTGGTCTGGGAATGTAAATAAGAGCACACAACCTGAGAAGCCTTATTTAGTGGGTTCCCAGCGACATTCCCCGATAGGGACCACAGACCACCCTGCAATGTCAAGAAATAAGAATTGAAGCAACAGGCAAACACCAGTTTAAATGGATTTATAATCTCAGATGCAAGACTAGCAGCTCAAGGAGGTCAAGTTTTCTATCTAAGCAGCAGGCACAGCAAAAGTTCTACCTCCATGCCCATATGTTGCCCCCTACTAGGGAAAGATTAGTGTAATGAAAAGTTTTTTTATGGACAGGAGGGACTTCTCCTTTAAGCATCAGTCAAGGTAGAGAACTCAGTGATCTAGGAGAAAGGGACATCAGAAACCAGCTGCTGCACAAAGAAACTGCCAGCTGGCCACTGGATATTCGAGTGGAACATTCTAGCAGTGTACATTATAATCTCTATAATTAGCCAACTTTTATAATTGTGTATATGCATTAAGATTACACGTATTTTGGTGCCCAATTATGCCAAGGGCAGAGTAGGAGGATAATGGAGGTTTTATTTCTTAGCCCCTTACCTAGGAAGAGAGATGCTTCACCTCTGCTTACTGAATAAAATAGAAAAATTCTAAAGCCCTTAGTCCATGTTGTGCAAAGAACTTCAAAGGTTTCAATTAATGGTGTGTAGTCTCTGAGGAGCTGATGCCATGGGAGAAGAATGACATCATCCCTAGAAGGCTGTAGAACAGTATGCTCAGGTGGAGCTGGATGCCATTCATTGGCTTGTAAAATCTCGAATTCATGAATAACAAGACAAATTGCAGTCCTGCCATGATCTTTTGAAATGTGAAGCACATTTTCCACATGCTTTTCTGTGTAAATTAGGTACTTTTTTCTAGTAGAACTCCGAGTTATAGTATTAAAGTTAATAAAGGTTTATAAAGATTCTGTGTAACAAACATAGCACTCGAGAACAAACAATCCATTCAGATGCTGAAATGCTATAATACATTTGCCAAAGCTCAAATATCATTACAGTATTATATTAAGATGTAATGTGCATCATTATATTTCAAGCTTATGTTTGCTGTTACTATTTGCTTCTCTTAAGAGCTTCCCACTTAATCCTATTACCATACTCAAAGAAGAAAGTTCTATTTGAGGCTCAGTTGCTGCACGAGCCAAGCTGGGCCTACCTAAAAATCACATAATTGCCCTTAAGTTGGAAAGGATGTTTCTCAGGAAAATCATAGTTTAACTCCACTAGTCCTAAGAAAATTTTTATAAGAAGAGTCCAATTTGGGTCACTGATCTGTCTTTTAGGTGCCAAAATGAAAGGCTATTCTACAAGGTCATAGCTGAATATTTAACCAAGTCAAATTTTCTCCTTTTATTTTCACAGTCCAATGGTCTCACCATTAGTTTCCCCTGCAAATTAACCTTGACATTTCTCCAAATGATTCTATTCTAAAATTAGCAATTACTCTCCTTCTTTGTTTTTTTTTTTAATTTAAAAATCTGTTAAAAGACATAGAAAATAAAAATCCACACATCACAAAAGTAGACATCTATATCATTTTCAGGAAAATATTCTAGCAAGGAGGAGATGTACCATTTCTAAAAAGCATCTGGAAAGAAAGGTATGGGGGACAATGACACTTTCAAAAGTAAGAACTGAACTAAAAAATGATGCAGAAAAATAACAGAAGCTTTAAAGACATTGCAGTCAGCCATGGGAAGGAGTTAAGCTGTATATTACTCAATTTATATAAAGAAAAACACCACAAATGTCCAAAGTGCCTCCAGACATAAAATGTTTATTGTTGGCAGTTTGATGAGATTCAAACTCCGTGGAGAGGTATTGCGCAACCAATTTGTTATATCAAGGTAAATCTGAAATAAGTACTCAAATGTGCCCAGAGCACTAAGAATAAAAATCAGATTCTTTCCTCTTTTCTGAGTCAGAGGACAGGCATCATGCATCATTTTCTCAAGTCTCCCTACACAGATAGTTAACACACAGAGATATTCCTGTACAAAAGGTGGCAAACACACATCATGGCTGTCTTCTAGTCACCTAGTCCTAACTCTGTGTAGAAATAAGACCTGAAAACCGCCAGAGGGAAGGAAAGAGAGCTGCTCCAGACAACATCAGAAAGTAACACCAAGATGAAAATGTTGTTTCCTCCCCATATGTCTCTGAACAAAAGTGTTTGAGCAGGAAAAACAATATTTCCCAAAATTGGGCAAGTCTTGATTGCACCAAATGCTAACTGACATTATTTTCTTAGGTGTGATAAAATACTGAAAATTATGTACATAAATGCTTTTATACTTAGGACATGTACACTAAAGTAATCAGGGATAGATTCTAGGGAAAAGAAATAGGAAGCAAGAAAGGAAAAAAGACAAAGCAAATACAGCCAAATGCTAACTTTTTTGAAGATGTGACAATTTTCAGAGCAAAAATGTCAAATAAATATTGCACAAATGGAAAACTTGTAATGGATGTTGTGGACCTAAATTCTTGTGAAACAATTTCTAGTTATAAGTAAGCTCCTGATCACTCCTTTTTAATTAGTATATTCATCATAAAGCAGGGTTTCTGGCATATATCTTTCAAATAACCACATTAGCTTTCAATCTGATACATATCTTTCAAGCCACCACTTTAACCTTTTGATGGTATGCCTGGTGAGACCTGAAGGGATAGCTCTCAACTCGGTGGACCAGAATCGTGAACCAATTTGTTCTATCAGGGTTGATCTAAAATTGCACATAGAAACAGAAGTGCTGACAGGGGTCAGAGGCTCAGAGGAGGACTGCTACATTGCGGATTGAAGAAAAGGTCCTTGATCTCTCAGGAAAACTCTAAATGAGGAATGGAAAACGTAACGCTTGCTAGACAGGATGAAGTGAAGGGGCCAAGTCAGAGGGAAGAGCACAAGTTCTATAAAATATTTGGTTTTTTAGCCACAATATACATGAGTGAGTGACAGTTTCTCAGTTGTGTCTGGCCCTTTGTGACCCCGTGGACTGTAGCCTGCCAGGGTCTTCTGTCTATGGGATTTTTCAGGCAAGAGTACTGGAGTGGATAGCCATTCCCTTCTCCAGGGAATCTTCCTGACCCAAGGATTGAACTCATGTCTCCTGCCTTGCAGGCAGATTTTTCACTGTCTAAGTCACCAGGGAAGCCATGATTACACTATTCTTTTAGGCAAAATTTATAATAATATTAGGTTTTCTTTGGAAAAAAAAAAAAAAGAACCTGGGGTCTTGAATGAGATGTACTTAAATTCATAATTTGGGGATGATTTAAGTGTTTGAAATATTGAGGCTTTTGTATCAAGGAACGTTTTCTTTTGTACCTCAAGTTTTAGAACCATTTTTACATAAGCCCTGGCCACTTTTGTTAAGTTTATTTTGAAATATTGTCATAAGTATTGTTGATGTCATTTCTATAATGATTAATTTTTGCCATTATATTTTAGTTGGTTATTATCTTTGCAAGTAAATTGTAAGAGATTACACTCAGTAAAAGGAGAGAGAAATCCAGAGATATCTGACAGCTTCTTCCTCCCCCTACATAAGCACAGAAATCATTATACCTTACTCCTCAACTTTGAAGAGTTGTTTTTTCTAGGAATAAACAAAACATAAACATCAAATGAAAAAGAATGTGATTAAATTCTAAGTACAGAGGTAATGTTTTTATGTTACAAATAAATAGTATGCTTAACTCTGTAAAAGAAATCCCAAGTTTAACTTGAAGTACTGAGCATTTTAGTGACAAATTCTCACACCTAAACTTAGTTCATTTCAACATTATTTCCTTAATTTACCCATCAAATCTGGTCAAAAGCCATGTAGTCATTCTGACCCCATAACTTAACTTTCATTATACAGTCACACCTCATTTTATTTCACTTTAATTGCCAGTCACAAGGGACTTGCCATTGCTTCAATCAATGTGCTGTGACTATGAGAACTCAGTTATTTCTAGAAGTCAGTTAGGGATAAGAATTTTCCATTGTGGTGGTTGACATCAGCCTTCTGTTTGCTGGCCCTGGATTTTTATTATTATTATTTTTAGGTAAACATTTCAGGCAAAACCCTAGTCAGCTGCTATTTCATTTCTAAGGACAGAATGCTCAGTTAGTCGTCAACACAGTTTCTCTCAAGTCAAGGCATCCTAGTTGCTGCTCTGACTTTACTGCCTATTTTACATCTTGCTGCCATTTTACATCAAATTCTGTCATTTGATCCTTTTCTACTTTAGAAGCCTATTTATTCAACTAACACTGAGGAGCCTAGTTAAATGGCAATAAACCCTACTGTCAACACTGGCTTGACAGTAGGAGATAACAACCCCCGTAAGCTTTTCAGAAATGCACACACTCACCAGGTCTTTATTTCTTGATGTCTTAATGCAGGAAGTTTCTTCCTGGCCCTGTTGAGGAATCTAGTCAGCTAGAGGGTTCTCTCTAGTAAACCCAATCTATAATCTTCCCTTCTCAAGCCTTCAAATCTCTTTCTTAATATTCTGCCAAGGCAGTGCTAGCATCTCTCTCCAGTTAACTGCACATCATTATGTCCATGACTCAAGGAGCCGTCCCAGCAGCATATTAGGGCCAACTCCAAGTGTCCGTGCCAGGATATTAAACCATGAATCATAGAAGAGTGCTGCCAATACAGTCCTCCCTACCCAGCCTTGTATCTCCCCTCTCTGGTCCAATTCCCTCAACATCGTCTCCCACATATGTTACCATAGTTCCAGCTGGAACACATTAGCCAAACTTTATAGTCCTTTGGGTGAGTATATTGTTTCCTGGTCTGTGCTATCCTCTGATTTTAATTAATGATATTGAGTCAATTGTTGGGGGAGGGGACAATGCTGCCAATAAGCATCATTTGTGAGGTAGCTATCACTGCCAGGATAGTTTGTAGGTCTCCAGGCAAAGGGAAGCAGCTCACTTCTAGAAGGGCTAAGGAAGCGGCTGTTCCTCACTTGAAGGGCTTGGGAAAATAGGGGGCTTATCAGGTAACATTTGTTGCGGTCAGTAACAGCCACAGCAAAAAGGTAGACTGCAAAGCTATAAGGCAGAATGTAAGTATCTGAAAAACTGATGAAGCATTTAAGTTAGGTTTTGGTTGTGAGGAGGTAAGCTATCAATATACTACCAAGGATTTAATGAAAGAACACCCCACAGTAAGTGGCAATAAACACAATCAAGTGTGAAGGAACAAGAGGCAGACCCTACTAGCGAACTGGCTTTTACTAAAGTGAAAGTCAGAGCAAATAGCAGACAATGCAAAAATGCAACCCTTGTTCAAAACACTAATAGAATCTTTCCTATTTATTACACAGTAAATCACTAGAGAGCAAATCTGAATTAAGAATTAGCAAAAGCCTCATCAGAGAGCAGCTTGATAACTTGACATTTAAAGATTAGGAAATTGCACAGAAATATGCATTTAGGGGCTTTGAAATATCTCTGACTTATCCCCCAAATTTCAAATCCAAGTTAAAACAGAAAAAAAGTGGTCATTTCAGAAAAATAAATAGATTTACAATCTATACATCTAGATTTCAACTGATGTATCCTTAATTAAATGCTTCAATTGTAGAAATATTATCTATCATTTATTTAAAAAAATAATTATCCAAAGAAGAGGAAGGAGTTGGTTCTAGTAGGATGGCATAGCACCCTAATGCCCATCCTTTCCTCTTATTGAAACTAAAAATTCTGTATAAAACAGAAAAATCAACATCTGACTGCCTAGTTGGGCTTCTCTGATGGCCCAGCTGGTAAAGAATCTGCCTGCAATGCAGGAGACCTGGGTTTGATCCCTGGGTTGGGAAGATCCCCTGGAAAAGGTAACACCTACCCACTTCAGTATTCTGGCCTAGAGAATTCCATGGACCGTATAGTCCATGGGGTCTATGGACTATACCCATAGTCAACTACTTCACTGAAAATTCTACAATAAACAGAGGGAGATCATTCAGGAGAATGAAAACCTTAGAGAAATGACCAATCTGTTATTTTCTTTCCCAGCTTTACCTTTGTAACTGGAAGGGTTAATTTTGAATTTATGTGGGATCTGCCTCTGTGACTTTAACCCCCATCTTTCCACTTTTGTTATTATAATCATACATAGTGACCTTCCTCAGGGAGATAACCGGACTCTGCCTACCTGTGAAGGACTGTGTGTACTTGCATGCTAAATTGCTTCAGTTATGTCCCACTCTGTGTTACCCTATGGACTGTAGCCCACCAGTTTCCATGGGATTCTCCAGGCAAGAATACTGGAGTAGGCTGCCATGCCCTCCTCCAGGTTCTGTTCGACCCTATGGATTGTAGCCCATGAGGCTCCTCTGTCAATGGGATTCTCCAGGCAAGAATACTGGAATGGGTTGCCATGCCCTCCTCCAGGGGATCTTCCTGACTCATAGATTGAACCGATGTCTCTTACATCTCCTGCATTGGCAGGTGGGCTCCCCTTGTGGCTCAGCTGGTAAAGAATCCACCTGCAATGTGGGAGACCAGGATCCGATCCCTGGGTTGGGAAGATCTCTTAGAGAAGAGAAAGGCTACCCACTGCAGTATTGGCCTAGAGATTTCCATGGACTGTATAGTCCCTTGGGTCGCAAAGAGTCAGACACAACTGAGCTACTTTCGCTTGTTCTTCACCACTAGTGCTACCTGGGGAGCCCTGTGAAGGACCGTGACTCTCTTGAATTCTTTGTGTGGCAAATGGCACAATGCCCTGCATTTCTCTTCTGCTACTTACTGGCATGGCCCATAAATTCACCTGTGGGGAGGCCAGAATCACAGATAAATGTGACATCTTTGTTTGTTGATATAACAGGAGATATTGCATTTCACACCACCCATGAAATGACTGTAAGGAAGTGAAACTAATACATCCTTTATCCGAGGCTTGCCATTCTAGGAGACATTTGCAGAAATCAAACGATCTTTTTACTTTGTTTCCTCACCTCCTCCCATGTCTGATCACTAAAAGAATCTGGCATCCAGGCCCTGACAAGATGGTTATTTTGAAGCATAAGACTGCTATCTTCTCAGTCAGCTGGCTCCCATATTAAGTCCCTTTCTCTCCCCAATACTACATCTTGGATTCACTGACTTATCATGTGGCAAGCAAAGTGAGCATGGACTAGGTAACACCTTAAAAAAGGTCCCAGTTGCAGAGTAATGTGTCATTGTGGGCTTTAAAAAACCTGATAGAAAATAATCTTTTTGGCCAGAATAATCAGGAAAGTCAGGCTTCAGTAGTATGTGAACCATGAACTTTCAGAAGTTCAAGCTGGATTTAGAAAAGTCAGAGGAACCAGAGATCATCAAATTACCAATATCTGTTGGATCATCAAAAAAGCAAGAGAGTTCCAGAAAAACATCTATTTCTACTTTATTGACTATGCCAAAGCCTTTGACTGTGTGGACCACAAGAAACTCTGGAAAATTCTTAAAGAGATGGGAATACCAGACTACCTGACCTGCCTCCTGAAAAATCTGTATGCAGGTCAGAAAGCAACAGTTAGAACTGGGCATGGAACAACAGACTGGTTCCAAATTGGGAAAGGAGTAAGTCAAGTCTGTATATTGTCACCCTGTTTATTTAACTTATATGCAGAGTACATCATGAGAAATGCTGGGCTGGAAGAAGTGCAAGTTGGAATCAAGATTGCTGGGAGAAATATCAATAACCTCAGATATGCAGATGACACTACCCTTGTGGCAGAAAGTGAAGAAGAACTAAAGAGCCTCTTGCTCAAAGTGAAAGAGGAGAGTGAAAAAGTTGGCTTAAAATTTGACATTCAAAAAACTAAGATCATGGCATCTGGTCCCATCACTTCAAGGCAAAGAGATAAGGAAACAGTGGAAACAGTTAGGGAAACAGTGGAAACAGTGACAGACTTTATTTTTTAATCATGGCAGATGGTGACTGCAGCCATGAAATTAAAAGACGCTTGCTCCTTGGAAGAAACATTTTGACCAACCTAGACTGCATATTAAAAAGCAGAGACATTACTTTGCTGACAAAGGTCCATATAGTCAAAGCTATGGTTTTTCCAGTAGTCATGTCTCGATGTGAGAGTTGGACTACAAAGAAAGCTGAGTGCTGAAGAACTGATGCTTTTGAACTGTGGTATTGGAAAAGACTCCCTTGGACTGCAAGGAGATCCAACCAGTCCATCCTAAAGGAGATCAGTCCTGGATGTTCATTGGAAGGACTGATGTTGAAGCTGAAACTACAATACTTTGGCTACCTGATGTGAAGAACTGACTCATTTGAAAAGACCTTGATGCTGGGAAAGATTGAGGGCAGGAGGAGAAGGGAACGACAGAGGATGAGATGGTTGGATGGCATCACCGACTCAATGGACATGGGTTTGGGTGGACTCCAGGGGTTGGTGATGGACAGGGAGGCCTAGCGTGCTGCAATCCATGGGATTGCAAAGAGTCGGACACGACTGAGTGGCTGAACTGAACTGAATCAGGAAAAGAGCTCTATGAACAGATAGTTTGGGGTGGGGGTTGTTAAGAAGTCTGAAGGAAAGAAATCTCGCCTAATTCTCAATATGAATCCTTACAAGGCTCAGCCTAAACCCTCAATAACGCATTTACAAGATGGACCTAAGCCATGATACAGAACACTTAAGAGATTTGAATTGAAATCTGACTGACTGCCCACAGAAGACACACACAGATGAATAGACAACCCTAGACAGGTTGATGGCCTGTTAACATGCAAACAATATATTCTGAGACCTATAACAGGACTCTGAGTCTGAACAACATCCAAGACACAATCCAAAATCATGTGACATAAAAAGAAGCAGAAAATGTCAAGGGAAATCTCAAGCGAAAAGATAATCAAGAGATAAAAACCCTGAGATATCCCAGATGTTAAAACTACTAGTCTTAAGTCTTTATAGTCCATTATAACTGAGTCTCATGAGATAAATGAAAAATACTTAAAGTGAATAAAAAAGAAGTCTCCTCAGCAGAATAATAGACATTACAAACAGAAAATATGGAGTTATGATGCAATATGGTAACATGGGAAGCTCTTGAAATTACCTCTTCCCATGGACACAAGAAATCAACAACTACAAGCTACACGTGGAACAAATTCCTCTGAAAGAAATCCAGAAGATAGCCAAGAGACTCCTACACATTGGGCAAAAATGAAAACAAACCTACATCAATATGGATAGGAAAGGCTGAGACATACTCTTACCCCAAACCCCACACTCAGTGTAGTGACATCTGGGAGAGGACACAGAGTTCTCAGCTTCTCCACGAGGCAGCAAGTTGCCATCTCCACATTCTCCCTCTGGCCCACTCAAAGCAGAACGGTATTCAGTATAGTCCCACACGACTATAACAAACAAATGGTTACTAACCATCTATCTCCCAGGGCTCAATGCAGAGGGACTAGACAGAACTGGCCATTTTCAAGTCTTTCCATGAAATAGGAAACAGTGTCAGACTTTATCTTTGGGGCTCCAAAATCACTGCAGATGGTGACTGCAGCCATGAAATTAAAAGACGCTTACTCCTTGGAAGAAAAGTTATCACCAACGTAGATAGCATATTCAAAAGCAGAAACATTACTTTGCCAACAAAGATCCGTCTAGTCAAGGCTATGGTTTTTCCAGTAGTCACATATGGATATGAGAGTTGGACTGTGAAGAAAGCTGAGCGCCGAAGAATTGATGCTTTTAAACTGTGGTGTTGGAGAAGACTCTTGAGAGTCCCTTGGACTACAAGGAGATCCAACCAGTCCATTCTAGAGGAGATCAGCCCTGGGTGTTCATTGGAAGGAATGATGCTGAAGCTGAAACTCCAGTACTTTGGCCACTTCATGCAAAAAGTTGACTAATTGGAAAAGACTCTGATGCTGGGAGGGATTGGGGGCAGGAGGAGAAGGGGACGACAGAGGATGAGATGGCTGGATGATAGAGGATAAGATGGCTGGATGGCATCACCAACTTGATGGATGTGAGTCTGAGTGAACTCCGGGAGTTCTGACGGACAGGGAGGCCTGGTGTGCTGTGAATCATAGGGTCATAAAGAGTCGGACACAACTGAGTGACTGAACTGAACTGAACACTTTATTTTTTTATTATTAATCTCTATTTTTTTTTATTTTGCTTAACTTTACAATATTGTATTGCTTTTACTATACATCGAGATGGATCCGCCACCAGAATACACGTGTTCCCCATCCTGAACCCTCCTCCCTCCCCCTTCCCACACCATCCCTCCAGGTCATCCCAGTGCTCCAGTCCCAGGCATCTGTTATAGGGCATCGTACCTGGACTGACTCGTTTCAGATATGATATTATACATATTTCAATGCTATTCTCCCCAATCATCCCACCCTCTCCCGGTCCCAGAGTCCAAAAGTCTGTTCTATACATCAGTGTCTCTTTTGCTGTCTCATAAGCAGGGTGATTGTTACCATCTTTCTAAATTCCATATATATGCGTTAGTATACTGTATTTGTGTTTTTCTTTCTGGCTTACTTCACTCTGTATAATAGGCTCCAGTTCCATCCACCTCATTAGAACTGATTCAAATGTATTCTTTTTAATGGCTGAGTAATACTCCATTGTGTATATGTACCACAGCTTGCTTATCCATTCATCTGTGGATGACAGCCTTCAGAATGGGAGAAAATAATAGCAAATGAAGCAACAGACAAACAACTAATCTCAAAAATATACAAGCAACTTCTACAGCTCAATTCCAGAAAAATAAACGACCCAATCAAAAAATGGGCCAAAGAACTAAATAGACATTTCTCCAAAGAAGACATACAGATGGCTAACAAACACATGAAAAGATGCTCAACATCACTCATTATCAGAGAAATGCAAATCAAAACCACTATGAGGTACCATTACACGCCAGTCAGAATGGCTGCGATCCAAAAGTCCACAAGCAATAAATGCTGGAGAGGGTGCGGAGAAAAGGGAACCCTCTTACACTGTTGGTGGGAATGCAAACTAGTACAGCCACTATGGAGAACAGTATGGAAATTCCTCAAAAAACTGGGAATAGAACTGCCTTATGATCCAGCAATCCCACTGCTGGGCATACACACTGAGAAATCCAGAATTGAAAGAGACACGTGTACCCCAATGTTCATAGCAGCACTGTTTACAATAGCCAGGACGTGGAAGCAACCTAGATGTCCATCCACAGATGAATGGATAAGCAAGCTGAACTGAACACTTTAAAAGCTGCTGCCTAAGGGTCTCTTTTCGGAGAAGGCAATGGCATCCCACTCCAGTACTCTTGCCCAGAAAATCCCATGGACGGAGGAGCCTGGTGGGCTGCAGTCCATGGGGTCACTAAGAGTTGGACACGACTGAGCGACTTCACTTTCACTTTTGACTTCACTTTCACTTTTCACTTTCATGCACTGGAGAAGGAAATGGCAACCCACTCCAGTGTTCTTGCCTGGAAAATCCCAGAGATGGGGGAGCCTGGTGGGCTGCCGTCCATGGGGTCGCACAGAGTCGGACACGACTGAAGCGACTTAGCAGCAGTAGCAGTAACAAGGGTCTCTTTTACAATCAACCTGCATCTCAGTGCTGACTGATATCCTCTATTTTAAGACAATGACAGGTTTTGACACACCTTCCACTACTGGGAGCCACTAAAACAACAATAGAAAAAGGCAGTTTACACAATGAAATGATTTGAGAGACAGCCTAGAGCTCAGACTGGGCTAAATAATACGGTTCATCTCTACACAGGAAGACTCCAGTAAGACTGGGAAAGGTGAGTGTTTTATCTAAGGCCAGAAACCAACCAAGAGCGACAAGGATAATGAAGAAAAGAGAAAATTTTCCAAATAAAAGAACAAGATAAAACTTCAGACACAGAGTTTAATGAAATGGAGATGCATAATTTACCTAATAAAGAGTTCAAAATAATGGTCATAAATATGCTCACCAAGATCAGGAGAACAATGCATGAACTAAGTGAGAATTTCAACAAAGAAGTAGGAAATATAAGAAAGAATCAAACATAAGTCACACAGTTGAATAATACAATCAGATCAGATGAGATCAGTCGCTCCGTTGTGTCCGACTCTTTGCGACCCCATGAACTGCAGCACGCCAGGCCTCCCTTCCATCACCAGCTCTCGGAGGTCATTCAGACTCACATTCATCAAGTCAGTGATGCCATCCAGCCATCTCATCCTCTGTCGGCCCCTTCTCCTCCCGCCCTCAATCCCTCCCAGCATCAGAGTCTTCTCCAATGAGTCAACTCTTCGCATGAGGTGGCCAAAATACTGGAGTTTCAGCTTTAGCATCATTCCTTCCAAAGAAATCCCAGGGCTGATCTCCAGAATGGACCAGTTGGATCTCCTTGCAGTCCAAGGCACTCTCAACAGTCTTCTCCAACACCACAGTTCAAAAGCATCAATTCTTCGACGCTCAGCCTTCTTCACAGTCCAGCTCTCACATCCATACATGACCACAGGAAAGACCATAGCCTTGACTAGGCGAACCTTTGTTGGCAAAGTGATGTCTCTGCTTTTGAATATGCTATCTAGGTTGGTCATAACTTTCCTTCCAAGGAGTAAGCGTCTTTTAATTTCATGGCTGCAGTCACCATCTGCAGTGATTTTGGAGCCCAGAAAAATAAAGTCTGACACTGTTTCCACTGTTTCTCCATCTATTTCCCATGTAGTGATGGGACCAGATGCCATGATCTTCGTTTTCTGAATGTTGAGCTTTAAGCCAACCTTTTCACTCTCCACTTTCACTTTCATCAAGAGGCTTTTGAGTTCCTCTTCACTTTCTGCCATAAGGGTGGTATCATCTGCATAATACAATAACAGAACTGAAAAATTCAATAGAGGGATTCAATGGCAGACTACATGAAGTGTAAGAAATGATGAGTAAACTCAGACAGGGCAGTTTAATTCATCCAGTCAGAAGAGCAAAAGAAAAAACAGCAAAAAAGGATGAAGACAGCTTAAGAAAATCATGGTATATCAGCCAGCAGATCAACATTTGCATTATATCAATCCCAGAATAAGAAAGAGAGAATTGGGCAGAAAGTTTATTCAAAGAAATAATGTCTGGAAACTTCCCCAATCTGGGAAAAACACAGATATACAAATCCAGAAAGTCCTTAATGTTCCAAATAAGAACCCAAGGAGACCCACACCAAGACACACAATTAAAATTATGAAAAATTAAAAACAACTTGTCACATGACAAGGGAACCCCCATAAGATCATGAGAAGAGTTTTCAGCAGAAACTTTGAATGACAGATGGGAGTGACATGCTATATTCAAAATACTGAAAAAAGCCCTGCCAATCCAGAAAGTCTCAAAGAGGTATTGCACTCCAATATTCATAATAGTATTATTCAAAATAGTCAAGATTTGGAAGCAATCTAAGTGTTCATCAATAGATGAGTAGATAAAGAAAATGATTATATGTATATCTCTATATATAATTGAGTTTATATTATATATGTGTGCTCAGTTGCTAAGTCATGTCTGGCTCTCTGTGACCCCACAGACTGTAGCCACCAGGCTCAGACTCTGTCCATGGGATTTCCTAGCCAAGAATACTGGAATGGGTTGCCATTTGCTTCTCCAATAGAACTGTAAGATAAGTGTACAAATCAAATTGTAATTATAAGTGTACAAATCAAAAAAACTGAAATTAAAAACAGAGTCAGAATTTTAAAACTGAAAAATACAGTTGCTAAAACTCTTTAAAAAGCTCCTAAAGTAAACAAGGGGCTTCCTGGTTGCTCAGATAGTAAAGAATCTGCCTGCAATGCAGGAGACCCTAGTGGGGTCCTGGTTTGGGAGGATCTGTGGATCCCTGGTTTGAGAGGATTTCCTGGAGAAAAGGAACAGCTAAAAGTAAAAATAGAAATCTTAGAATACAACTGAGTTTAAAGGTTTAGAATACCTGATTTCAAGACTTATTATAAAGCTATCATGTAGCCAAGACAGATTGGAATTCTAAAACTTCTGTTCTATAGATCAGTGCAACAGAATAGTCAAGAAACAGATCAACACATGTATGTTCAACTGAGTTGTGACAAAAGAATCAAGGCAATTAAAATAGAGAAAGGAGAATCTTTTGGGAAAAAATAACCCTAAATAAACAGGGTATCCAAATGGTGAGGGCAGGAGGATGTGGCGAACACAACTCACACAACACACAAAACTTAACTCAAAATGAATTAAAGACCAAAATTTAAAAGTACAAAACTTTAAAAGAAAACATGGGGAAAATTATTGCTTTCTTGAAGTACACACAAAGTTTCTTTGAAAATTGAAATTATGAAACATTAAAAACAACTAATAAATTGGACTTCATAAAAATTGACAACTCATTCTTCTAAAGAGTACTGCTGAGTAGCGTTGTCATATACATTTGGTTGAATTTTAAAGACATTATGCTAAGTGAAAGAAGCCCGTCTCAAAGGTTACATATTGTGTGATTCCATTTATATGACATTCTAGAACTGCTGTTTCCCAGAATTATAAGTGGGGAAAGGAGTAACTGTAAATGATAGCATAAGGGAGTTTGGGAAGAGAATTAGAACTAATTTTTTCCCTGAATATGATGCTATGTTTATGAACCAACATACAAATTATAATTCAGAGAACTCTACACACACAAAAGTCAAACTGGGTGTCAGTTCAGTTCAGTCGCTCAGTCTGACTGACTCTTTGCGACCCCATGAATCGCAGAATGCCAGGCCTCCCTATCCATCATCAACTCCCAGAGTTCACTCAGACTCACATCCATTGAGTCAGTGATGCCGTCCAGCCATCTCATCCTCTATCGTCCCCTTCTCCTGCTGCCCCCAATCCTTCCCAGCATGAGTCTTTTCCAATGAGTCAGCACTTCTCATGAGGTGGCCAAAGTACTGGAGTTTCAGCTTCAGCATCATTCCCTCCAAAGAAATCCCAGGGCTGATCTCCTTCAGAATGGACTGGTCGGATCTCCTTGCACTCGAGGGGACTCTCAAGAGTCTTCTCCAACACCACAGTTCAAAAGCATCAATTCCTCGGCGCTCAGCCTTCTTCACAGTCCAACTCTTACATCCATACATGACCACAGGAAAGACCATAGTCTTGACTAGACGGACCTTCGTTGGCAAAGTAATGTCTCTGCTTTCCAATATGCTATCTAGGTTGGTCATAACTTTCCTTCCAAGGAGTAAGCATCTTTTAATTTCATGGCTGCAGTCACCATCTGCAGTGATTTTGGAGCCCCCAAAAATAAAGTCTGACACTGTTTCCACTGTTTCCCCATCTATTTCCCATGAAGTGATGGGACCAGATGCCATGATCTTCATTTTCTGAATGTTGAGCTTTAAGCCAACTTTTTCACTCTCCACTTTCACTTTCATCAAGAGGCTTTTGAGTTCCTCTTCACTTTCTGCCATAAGGGTGGTGTCATCTGCATATCTGAGGTTATCGAGATTTCTCCTGGCAATCTTGATTCCAGCTTGTGTTTCTTCCAGTCCAGCGTTTCTCATGATGTACTCTGCATATAAACTGGGTGTAGGGTAATTTTCAAAATTAAAAATATACCCCCAAAGTGACTGACCAAATGAATACCCCACTGCATTTCTATCAATAGTGTGAGAAAGTCTCCTTGTGTTGCAATTAATATCCTGGTTAACAATAGAAAATAATAAAAAAATTTTCTATCTGAAGTGAAAATACAGCCCTAATGTTTTGATTTGTATCTGTTTAATTTTAACTTTAAAGTCTTTTCCCATATAATGGGAATTTATTTTTCTCTGTCATCTATTTTATTTAGAGGAAAGGTGTGTATATGTATATGTGTTGGAGCAGAGTATGGGTAGTTCTCTTGTTAATTTTCTATTTATTTATAGTATATTTCTGGATCATTTTCCCTACCTTTTAAAATATTGACTTGTCTCAGATCAGATCAGATCAGTCGCTCAGTCATGTCCGACTCTTTGCCACCCCATGAATCACAGCACGCCAGGCCTCCCTGTCCATCACCAACTCCTGGAGGTCACTCAGACTCATGTCTATCGAGTCAGTGATGCCATCCAGCCATCTCATCCTCTGTTGTCCCCTTCTCCTCTTGCCCCCAATCCCTCCCAACATCAGAGTCTTCTCCAATGAGTCAACTCTTCGCATGAGGTGGCCAAAGTACTGGAGTTTCAGCTTTAGCATCATTCCTTCCAAAGAAATTCCAGGGCTGATCTCCTTTAGAATGGACTGGTTGGATCTCCTTGCAGTCCAAGGGACTCTCAAGAGTTTTCTCCAACACCACAGTTCAAAAGCATCAATTCTTTGGTGCTCAGCCTTCTTCACAGTCCAACTCTCACATCCATACATGACCACTGGAAAAACCAGAGCCTTGACCAGACGGATCTTTGTTGGCAAAGTAATGTCTGCTTTTGAATATGCTATCTAGGTTGGTCATAACTTTCCTTCCAAGGAGTAAGCATCTTTTAATTTCATGACTGCAGTCACCATCTGCAGTGACTTTGGAGCCCAGAAAAATAAAGTCTGACACTGTTTCCACTGTTTCCCCATCTATTTCCCATGAAGTGCTGGGAATAGATGCCATGATCTTAGTTTTCTGAATGCTGAGCTTTAAGCCAACTTTTTCACTCTCCACTTTCACTTTCATCAAGAGGCTCTTAGTTCCTCTTCACTTTCTGCCATAAGGGTGGTGTCATCTGCATATCTGAGGTTATTGATATTTCTCCCAGCAATCTTGATTCCAACTTGTGTTTCTTCCAGTCCAGCGTTTCTCATTATGTACTCTATATAAACTAAATAAACATGGTGACAATATACAGCCTTGACGTACTCCTTTTCCTATTTGGAACCAGTCTGTTGTTCCATGTCCAGTTCTAACTGTTGCTTCCTGGCCTGCACACAGGTTTCTCAAAAGGCAGGTCAGGTGGTCTGGTATTCCCATCTCTTTCAGAATTTTCCACAGTTTATTGTAACGCACACAGTCAAAGGCTTTGACTTGTAAACCTCCATATAAAACTTGAAAATGAAAAAAGTTGAGTCACTTATTTGGCAGGATTGTAGAAAACATTAATGAGAGTAATTGGAGTTGAGTTTAGAGATATTGTGGTGTTTTGTTTTGTTTTGTTTCAAAGGTCATAAATGGCCTTGAATGTCATGCTAAGCAGATATTTAGAAATCAGGAGCTGAGTTGGTAATGACCTATATTCTAAACTATAACATCAGAACTCGTGGCATGACTACTGAGCTTTATCTGGGGACTGAAGTAAATTTGACAGGTATTTATTAAGCCAAAGAAGTCTAAAAAAGGGAACCATGCCTAGAGTAACGTGTGTACCATTATTTTTAAAGCAGGTGGATAGGCAATCTAAGTGGAAAAACGGGAGTTCAACTGATGGCACGCTCTTGATTAAATTTCTGTCCTTGACTACTAAGAAATGTTTCTTTATTTGGTATCATCACTGGACCATAAATTTCAAAAGGAAAGAAACTTACTGCTATAATTCCACTGCTAATGTGAACGTCAGTTAGACCCTTGACCAGATTAGAGCTCCCTTTGGTATTCCAACGTCCAACATCCTCTGTGCTTCATCCAAATGCTTATCTAGGTTAGTGCCTGGAACTTTACCTGAAGTTCTTCTTTTTTTGAGATAAAAAAGAGTAATACCACCTCCTTCTTTCACAAATATTTCAACCACTACTTTTTATTGTTCTCTAGACAAACTGGCTCCTTTTAAAGTATACTTTTTAAAAACAAGGTAGGGTTTTAACATCCCCAAGAGCTGTTATATTGGCCTATTTATTGGTCTAGCTTTTTCACTCTTTCTTAGCATTCTGACTTTTGTATGAACAGGAGCTAACCAGCGGAAGATGGTAGGAGGAACACATCAATCACTCATACCAACCTCAGAATGAAAACTGTGTTGCCAACTATGACTGCTGAAGTGAATGGCACATTAACTAAAATCAAACTCTAAATCAAATTATTCAATTGCTGAAAACAAATAAAGTCACATTTAACCACAGAACTAACAAAATAATCTATAGCTTTTCAACTAAAACAGTAAAACTCCAATAAAACATCTTCTCTTCCTTAAAATTCTGTATAATTACATGATTAAATACACTCTTTCCCTCTTCCCCATGTAAATTAGAATAATGGAGTGCTTGGGGAATACTTTCAACCTAAATATTTATTCAGGGAAGTGAGTTACTTGCTGTTTGTATAAACAACTTGTTTAGGCATAATGTTTATTTCTAAGTAGTAGTGTAATGATATAAAACTCTTTGAAGCTGAGTTCTGCAACCGTCTATAATGTTTGCCATTTTGGAGAATATTACTTTTTCCCTCCTGTAAACATTTTTAATGAAGAATTTAAATGCATGCAACCATATGTCTCTTTGCCAAGCAACAACTACTCAGAGGAAACAAAGTCCCCAGTGATCAGTTAGCTTATGTACTAAGTAAAATAATATCCTAAGGAAGACACATGGTAGAGCACTTGAAATACAATGGAGCCCTTACTATATTTCATGTAAATATAAGCCCTAGACTATTTCTGCAAATGCGTTATTCAAAAAAGAATAATTACATATTTTTATTAGAAATTTGACTTCCCAGATTAGATCCATGCCAGGCACTAAGCTCAAGGGATGACTCATAAAGGACACCACATAAAGCATTAAAACTTAAAGAAAATGCCATTATAGACCAGCTCATCCAAGTTTCTGTTATTACTGAAAGACCCCACTCTGCCAAGGGTATGTTTTTCTCTCTAGCGAGATCTACATACAGACCTTGGATATAGAGGTCCCTTTGCTTCCCTTGGTTTATGTCATAAAGCAGGGCTGCTATTGAAACTTATCACAAACATTTTCTGTAATAAAAATCTTGGCAGCCTTAAAACAACTCTAATTTGTACCTTACTTTACAGATGGTCCAAATATCAATAGCAAGTTGCATAAAATCTTCTATTGAGGTCAAGAATATTTGACTAGCATGTTGCTTTCTGTTGACAATTTTAGTTTACTAGTTATGATTCCTTTCAAATGACCATTGACTCTTGTTATGCCTTAATGTTTTTCTAAGTGGCACAGATATAACTTGATGGTATAGACTAGAGTTAGATTTTATCTTTTTTTTTTAAATTTTATTTTGCTTAACTTTACAATATTGTATTGCTTTTGCCATACATCAAGATGGATCCGCCACCAGTATACACGTGCTCCCCATCCTGAACCCTCCTCCATCCTCCCTCCCCATACCATCCCTCTGGGTCGTCCCAGTGCACCAGCCCCAGGCATCCGTTATCGGGCATCGTACCTGGACTGGCGACTCGTTTTAGATTTTATCTTAAGAGTCTTTGTTTGTATCTCAGAAGTATCTGCTGCTGCTAAGTCGCTTCAGTCGTGTCCGACTCTGTGCCACCCCATAGACGGCAGCCCACCAGGCTCCTCTGTCCCTGGGATTCTCCAGGCAAGAATACCGGAGTGGGTTGCCATTGCCTTCTCCAATGCATACATGCATGCTAAGTCACTTCAGTCATGTCCGACTCTGTGTGACCCCATGGACAGCAACCCATCACGCTCCTCTGTCCACAGGATTCTCTAGGCAAGAATACTGGAGTGGGTTGCCATTTCCTTCTCCACAGATGGATCTGCTGCTGCTGCTGCTAAGTCACTTCAGTCGTGTCCAACTCTGTGTGACCCCATAGACGGCAGCCCACCAGGCTCCCCCGTCCCTGGGATTCTCCAGGCAAGAACACTGGAGTGGGTTGCCATTTCCCTCTCCAATGCATGAAAGTGAGAAGTGAAAGCGAAGTCGCTCAGTCGTGTCCGACTCTTCGCGACCCCATGGACCGCAGGCTACCAGGCTCCTCTGCCCATGGGATTTTCCAGGCAAGAGCACTGGAGTAGGGTGCCATCGCCTTCTCCAGACAGATGGATCTAATAAGGGTCAAAAATACACTTCTTTCCCAATCTATTGGATGCAATACCTCATAATATTCATTTATCAAACTTTTAATTCTAATTATACTTTTAGTGCTCTAGTGGAAACATGGAATGCCTTTGATTTGATAATGTTTTCCAAATATTATATTTATATTATTAATGAAATTTATTGTTTACATAATACTATTGATCTGCCCTGAATTTGTCTTTATAGTCCTCTAGGTACTGTGTCATTATAGAATTGACTAATGTTCTGATTTTCAAGTCAGAATCCTGCTGAAATACAATGAATATGAATACAGCCAGTAATCTCTTTTTAAACACAGTAATATTGAATTGCTTCCACCAATTTCTCTACTCAAATTTGTCTTTGACATTTTACACCTGAATGTAAATTGGCATAGAAGAGTGTAAATCCTTTTAAAGTGAGATTGGTAATAATATGACTGCTGAGTATCTGAAAGATTGATTTAAAAGAAGCTTGTAAACAGAACAAGACAAGATCGGTACAGTCTTCCATAATTCAAATAGATGATTAGTCTATTTGCAGAAATCAATACTATAACTCACATCAATAGAGGGTTTTTTTAATAAAATAAAAGCTTACCATTAATAAATAAGTTAAATACTAGTGATTATATAAGAAAAAATACACAATGAATAAAGAAATTTTGGGGTAGTATCATCACCAATTGTTTTTCTTTCCGAATAAATGCTGAAATTTACATAATGCACTATAATAATAACAGAATGATGACACCTTTTTTGTTTCCTAACAGCATCACTACATTCCTATTTATTTTCAACCTTGGTAAACTTTATTTTTATTAGCTAAGAATGTACTAATTAATAATCAGCCAACAGGAATTTAATTGAATGCATTCTTTTCATTCAGATTGAAAAAATGAGGGATAAAAAGCTAAGTTTTAGAAGTACTGACAATGCATAAAATAATAAAAACAAAACATAAATACTCATATTGCAAGTAAAAAGCTATAGAAAACACTACGCAGTTCAGCACTGAATTGTGTGATTCCTACTACAGAATGTAGGATCAGATCAGATCAGATCAGTTGCTTAGTCGAGTCCGACTCTTTGCGACCCCATGAATCGCAGCACGCCAGGCCTCCCTGTCCATCACCAACTCCTGGAGGTCACTCAGACTCACATCCATCGAGTCAGTGATGCCATCCAGCCTTCTCATCCTCTGTCGTCCCCTTCTCCTCCTGCCCCCAATCCCTCCCAGCATCAGAGTCTTCTCCAATGAGTCAACTCTTCGCATGAGGTGGCCAAAATACTGGAGTTTCAGCTTCAGCATCATTCCTTCCAAAGAAATCCCAGGGCTGATCTCCTTCAGAATGACTGGTTGGATCTTCTTGCAGTCCAAGGGACTCTCAACAGTCTTCTCCAACACCACAGTTCAAAAGCATCAATTCTTCGACGCTCAGCCTTCTTCACAGTCCAGCTCTCACATCCATACATGACCACAGGAAAGACTATAGCCTTGACTAGGCGAACCTTTGTTGGCAAAGTGATGTCTCTGCTTTTGAATATGCTATCTAGGTTGGTCATAACTTTCCTTCCAAGAAGTAAGCGTCTTTTAATTTCATGGCTGCAGTCACCATCTGCAGTGATTTTGGAGCCCAGAAAAATAAAGTCTGACACTGTTTCCACTGTTTCTCCATCTATTTCCCATGTAGTGATGGGACCAGATGCCATGATCTTCGTTTTCTGAATGTTGAGCTTTAAGCCAGCCTTTTCACTCTCCACTTTCACTTTCATCAAGAGGCTTTTGAGTTCCTCTTCACTTTCTGCCGTAAGGGTGGTGTCATCTGCATATCTGAGGTTATTGATATTTCTCCCAGCAATCTTGATTCCAACTTCTGTTTCTTCCAGTCCAGCATTTCTCATGATGTACTCTGCATATAAGTTAAATAAACATGGTGACAATATATAGCCTTGACGTACTCCTTTTCCTATTTGGAACCAGTCTGTTGTTCCATGACCAGTTCTAACTGTTGCTTCCTGTCCTGCATACAGATTTCTCAAGAGGCAGATCAGGTGGTATTCCCTGGTATTCTCTGGTATTCCCATCTCTTTCAGGATTTTCCACAGTTTATTGTGATCTACACAGTCAAAGGCTTTGGCATAGTCAATAAAGCAGAAATAGATGTTTTTCTGGAACTCTCTTGCTTTTTCCATGATCCAGTGGATGTTGGCGATTTCAAGGCAAGAATACTGAAGTGATTTGCCATTCCCTTCTCCAGCGGACCACACCCTGTCAGATCTCTCCACCATGATCCGCCCATCCTGGGTTGCCCCACGGGTATGGCTTAATTTCATTGTGTTAGACAAGGGTGTGGTCCTGGTGTGATTAGATTGACTAGTTTTCTGTGAGTATGGTTTCAGTGTATTTGCCCTCTGATGCCCTCTTGCAAGACCTACCATCTTACTTGGGTTTCTCTTACCTTGGGCGTGGGGTATCTCTTCCCGGCTGCTCCAGCAAAGCACAGCCATGGCACCTTACCTTGGACGAGGGGTCTCTCCTCACCGCCGCCCTTCCTGACCTTGGAGGAGGGGTATCTCCTCACCGCCGCCTTTCCTGACCTCGGTCATGGGGTAGCTCCTCTTGGCCGCGCTCCTAGTCAGTGAGTGATAAATATGGGGGAGTGGGAGGTAGTACTATGGGCTTGATAAAGAAGGAAAGAATTAAGTTGAGACTTGATATTGGGAAGATTTTGAAGCAATGGGACTAAACCTAGAGTGTTAGAAATGTAGCTTAAGAAGGATACTGGGCAGAGGGATTGTAAATATGATTTATGAGGTACTTCCTGGTGGTTCAGGTGATAAAGAATCTGCCTGTAATGTGGGAAACTCTAGTTTGATTCCTGGTTCTAAAGATCCCCTGGAGCAGGAAATGGCAACCTGCTCCAGTATTCTTACTTGGAGAACTCCATGGACAGAGGAGCCTGGCAGGTTACAGTTCATGGAGTCACAAAGAGTCAGACTCGATTGAGCAACTAACACTTCCATTTCACTTTCATAAGGAAAAAAACAGTCTAATAGTAAGTTATTGCTAAAGATGATACACCAAGTAAGTAGGCATTGGACAAACATACAAACCATATACGTGTGTGTATGTGTATGTGTGTGTGTATTATATATATATTTATATAATATATCATTATATTATATATAATTACAATGTATAATATAATAATATATTATATAATATATAGTGTTAGTTGCTCAGTCGAGTCCAACTCTGTGCGACCCCATGAACTGTAGCCCAAGACTCTGATGCTGGGAGGGATTGGGGGCAGGAGGAGAAGGGGACGACAGAGGATGAGATGGCTGGATGGCATCACCGACTCGATGGATGTGAGTCTGAGTGAACTCTGGGAGTTGGTGATGGACAGGGAGGCCTAGCGTGCTGCGATTCATGGGGTCACAAAGAGTCAGACACGACTGAGCGACTGAAATGAACTGAACAGATATATATATATACATATATATATATATATATATATATTTAGAGAGAGAGAGAGAGAAAATACACAGAAATCCTAATAAAATTCACAGTTACTGTACTCAATGGCCATTTTAACTACTTGAACTGAAACAACTGTTGAAAGATAATGTGGAACAAAGAAGTCTATTATGCAAAAGTTAATTTCATTGTTTCAGTCTTGTTGTGTGATTCCACTGACATCCACTGGTGTAATTTAAACTTCTTTAGTCAAGCCCATGAGGATTTAGAATAAAAAAGAATACTGATCTAGTAGCTGCAGTGCCTATGGCTAAAATTAGAGATATGAATACTATAGCTTATTCATGCTATATTAGTATTTTCCTATGCTATCCTTTCCTTATTAACATGGAATTGCCTGGGTGGACATTATTTGGATGCAATCCAACAAATAGTAATTAAGTGTTAAGTACATCGGGGGTCTTAGTAAGTACCAGTATGGTAAGAAATGCACAGAAAGCACTAAGATATTTCTCCCCACTAAGGCCCAAGATTGTAGATATATAATATTCAGTAGGTGAGAAAGACATGGGAATTAAGTTGTAAGTGAATGTAGGACTCAAATAATCAGGGAGAGAATTCCAGACACAAGAAAAGCAGGAGCGGAATACCAAGGTGGACATGAGTAGACGGTGTTAGAGGAAAAATGAGAGACACTGCTCAAGGGAGTAAGGATTTCTGTGGTTGAAATACTTTGACTTGACTAGAGATCACATGAGTTGGAAGCAGACTTGGGAGATTTTGAAAACAAATCAACTGAGAAGAAATAACATATAATGTGAAAAGCAGACTCTGATTCAAGAGTTGAACTCTGGTATTGGTAATATTGTCATTGACGTTAAAGGTTAATAAAAGGTAAGTAAAATGTATTACTCTCCTTTTAGAGCTTAATCTTGGAGTGAGGAGGGGCTTCCCTGGTAACTCAGATGGTAAAGAATCCACCTGCAGTTCAGGAGACCCAGATTTGATCTCTGGGTGAGGAAGATTTCCTGGAGAAGGGAATGGCTACCCACTCCAGTATTCTTGCCTGGAGAATTCCACAGACAGAAAAGCCTGGCAGGCTACAGTCTATGGGATCACAAAGAGCTGGACACAACTGAGTGATTTACACACACACACACACACACACACACACACAGGAATGATGAAAGGATTTGAGAAGATACAATTAAGTATAATTTAAGGGAGTTCATTAAGTATCAAAAAAAGGTACTACATAGAGTACGCTGCGTATTCTAAGTCTTCTGGATGTGAAAAAGTTATTTTTAATATAAATGGAAACAGTTTGAAAGATAATTCTGAAATATCTGATATCAAGTATCTAGTTTTCTAAGGTCATCTTTTTCTCCAATTTCCAAATCAGCTATAATTCATATTGAGCTCTGTTGGATAGGAAGTAAAGGTTCATCTAGTCAAAGCTATGGTTTTTCCAGTAGTCATGTATGGATGTGAGAGTAGGACTATAAAGAAAGCTGAGTGCAGAAAAATTGATGCTTTTGAACTGTGGTGTTGGAGAAGTCTCTTGAGAGTCCCCTGGACTGCAAGGAGATCAAACCAGTTAATCCTAAAGAAAATCAATCCTGAATATACATTGGAAGGACTGTTGCTGAAGCTGAAGTTCCAATACTGTGGCCACCTGCGGCAAAGAACTGACTCATTGGAAAAGACCCTGATGCTGGGAAAGATTGAAGGTAGGAGGAGACAGGGATGACAGAGGATGAAATGTTTGGATGGCATCACCGACTTGATGAACATGAGTTTGAGCAAGTTCCAGGAACTGGTAAATGGATAGGAAGGTCTGGCATGCTGCAGTCCATGGGTTTGCAAAGAGTTGGACACGATTGAGCAACTGAACTGAACTTTCTCCCCAAAGCCATCCTCATCAGATGTCTTGCTCCAGATCAATGCTTTGGGAAACCCTCAGCTCCAATCACCTCTGGCCATTCCATAATTGCTTCTCAATGATGCTACTGCTCTCTTTAGTTCTCCTTGGTCCCAATGACTACACACTGATCACTTGCTTTGGTTTCCCAAGCACAAGTAGATTGGCAATTAGATACAGGGATGTAAAGTAAATTTTAAAGCTAAATATAACATATCACTGCCCCCAAACCATCTCTCTTCTGAATTTCAACCTCCCATCCTAGTCTTTGGGCCCACATTCTCCACAGACCACCTTGAGTGTTCCCTACCTATGTGCTTATTTCTCAAGGCCCAGCATCACAGCCAGTCTCTAAGCCTTACCAAATAAAGCAAAAATAAGTTAATATTGTAATATCTGCCAACTATGAAAGTAATATTTTAGATAGCTGAATAAATTGTTTAATACTCCAAATATTCCTAACTTCTTCTGAAATCCAAACATTCCAAATTTCTTTTGGAATCACTGATTTTAGGTTTCTAAATCCATGAGTAGGAAGACTGAATGACTAAAAATCTCATCAGAGACTTTTAGTTTTCACTCAGATTAATATAGTGCTGTGTTTTAGAAATCTAATTCTTATTTCAAAAGTGAAAAAGGTAAGAGTCACAGCCTGGTAAAAACTCTTGATATTGAGCAAAATCACACATAAGATCCTTGTGAATGATACAAGATCAGCCCCAAACTTGTAGAATACCAACAGTGAAGTTTCATATAACATTATGTTCAAAATCCAAAATGACAAAATATATGTGAAAGCAATACACCAGGAATGGGAGTCAGAAGATTTGACGAACACTAGGAGTAAAGCATTAAAACCTTCATGTAATGGAACCAAGATCAGCAACAAGACAAGGGTTCCCACTCTCATCACTATTACTCAACATAGTTTTGGAAGTCCTAGTCATGGCAACCAGAGAAGAAAAAATAAATAAATAAATAAAAGGAATCTGGATTGGAAAAAAAGTAAAACTCTCCTGCTTGCAGACAATGTGATATTATATATGCTGCTGCTGCTAAGTTGCTTCAGTCATGTCCAACTCTGTGCGACCCGATAGACGGCAGCCCACCAGGCTCCTCTGTCCCTGGGATTCTCCAGGCAAGAATACTGGAGTGGGTTGCCATTTCCTTCTCCAATGCTTGCATGCATGCCAAGTTGCTCCAGTTGTGTCTGACTCTGGGCGACCCTGTGGACAGCAGCCCACCAGGCTCCTCTGTCCACAGGATTCTCTAGGCAAGAACACTGGAGTGGGCTGCCATTACCTTCTCCAGATCTTGAGACTTTATTAAATTCATTAATTACCTCTAGTAATTTTCTGATAGTATCTTTACGATATTATATATATAAAACCCTAACGATACTATCAGAAAATTACTAGAGGTTATTAATGAATTTAATAAAGTCTCAAGATACAAAATCAATACACAAAAATCACTTGCATTCCTATACACCAACAATGAAAAATCAGAAAGAGATATTAAGGAATCAGTCCCATTTGCCATTGCAACAAAATGAATAAAATACCTAGGAATAAACCTACCTAAGGAGACAAAAGAGCTGTATACAGGAAACTATAAGACACGGATGAAAGAAATCAAAGATGACATAAACAGATGGAGAAATAGTCCATGTTCCTGGGTTGGAAGAATCAGTACTGTGAGAACGATTATACTGCCAAAGGCAATCTACAGATTAAATACAATCCCTATCAAATTACCAATGGCGCTTTTTCACAGAACTTGAACAAAAAATTTCACAATTCATATGGAAACACAAAAGGCCCTGAATAGCCAAAGCAATCTTGAGAAAGAAAATGGAGCTGGAAGAATCAATCTTCCTAACTTCAGACTGTACTACACAGCTACAGTCATCAATACAGTATGGTACTGGCACAAAAACAGGAATATAGACCAATGGAACATGGTAGAAAGCCCAGAGATAAACCCACACACCTATGGACACCTTATCTTTGCCAAAGAAGGCAAAGAATACATAATGGAGAAACCTCTTCAATAAGTGGTGCTGAGAAAACTGGACAGTTACATGTAAAAGAATGAAATTAGAACACTTCCTAACACCATAAACAAAGATAAACTCAAAATAGATAAAAGACTTAAATGTAAGAAACTATAAAACTCTTAGAGGAAAACATAAGCAGCACACTCCATGACATAAGTCACAGCAAGATCCTCTATGACCCACCTCCTAGAGTAATGGAAATAAAAACAAAAATAAATAAATGGAACCTAAATAAACTTAAAACCTTTTCATAGCAAAGGAAACAAAGAACAAGGTAAAAAGACAACCCTTAGAATGGGAGAAAATAAAAGCAAATGAAACAGCTGACAAAGAACTAAACTCCAAAATATACAAGCAGCTCATGTAATTCAATAGCAGAGAAATAAACAACCCAATCAAACACTGGGAAAAAGACCTAAAGAAACATTACTCTTAAGAAGACATACAGATGGCTTATAAACACATGAAAAGATGCCCAATATCACTCATTATCAGATAAATGCAAATCAAAACTAGAACAAGGTACATCTCAAACCAGTCAGAATGGCCATCATCAAAAAGTCTACAAAAAATAAATGCTGGAGACTGTGTGGAGAAAAGGGAACTCTCTTGCACTGTTGGTGAGAATGCAAATAGATACAGCTACTATGGAGAACATTATGGATATTCCTTTAAAAAGCTAGGAATAAAACTACCATATAGTCCAGCAATCCCACTACTGGGCATATATTCTGAGAAAACCACAATTCTAAAAGACACATGTACCCTAATGTTCATTGTAGCACTATTTACAATAGTTAGGACGTGGAAGCAACCTAGATGTCCCTTGACAGATGAATGGATAAAGAAGTTGTGGTACATAATCACAGTGGAATATTACTCAGCTATGAAAAGGAATGCATTTGACTCAGTTCTAATGAGGTGGACAAACCTACAGCCTATTATACAAGGTGAAGCAAGTCAGAAAAACAAATATCACATATTAAACACATATACATGGAATCTAGAAAGATAGTACTGAGGAAGCTACTTGCAGGAAAGCAGTGGACAGAGACCAGACTTGGGGACCCAGTGGGGGGAGGGGGAGGAAAGGGTGGGATGAATGGAGAGAATAGCATAGAAACATAAATGCTGCCATATTGAAAACAGATAGCCAGTGGGGATTTGCAGTATGACTCAGGGAGCTCAACCCAGTGCTCCGTGACAATCTAGAGAGGGACGGGCTGGGATGTGGAAGGGGGATTCAGGAGGGAGGGAACATATGTATACCTGTGGCTGATTCAGGTTTATATATGGCAGAAACACAATACAACATTAGAAAGCAAGTATCCGCCAATAAAAATTTTTTTATAGTATCTCTCCAAACCGGGGAAACACAACACAACATTAGACGAGAGCAAGTCCATGGGTCCCATTCTACGAGAAGGAAAGGCCCCACTCCAGTATTCTTCCTAAAGGGGAGCCCTTATGTCCGCAAGAGTCGACACACTGAGCGACTTAGCAGCAGCAGCTCAAATCAAACTATACATATATGATTCACACTATTTGTGGACTAAAAGCTTATGATTTCTGAACTAACACTTGTTCTGATATAAGAGCAAATTCTAATGTCTAATGAAGATCTGAGACACAGTGGACCTCAATAAAGGATTTTTGCTCATGTACAGAACAGGGCACGATGTTATTAATATCTCAGTTCAAAAGGCAGCTGAGAATATCGGGAAACTCCGATTGAAGTGGAAGATTCTTTCCTAGACATCATTCTGTATCTGAGGGATTTTTCTTCTTGTCCACCAGTAGGATTCTGAAACAAAAACACCTGGATGACTATCTATGACATATATCTGTAAGAAGATTTGAATCATTTAATTTGTTTTCAGTAACATAAGTCAGAAAAAGGGAAACTGAAGAGGAAGCTGGTGCCTGGATCCAATATACAAGCATCTTCTGTCCTGAATACAGTATTTTCTTAAGGCATAATAGAGGATCTTTGAATGTTCAAGATGTTCTTACCAGCTTTGAAAATACAGGAAATTATCAAATAAAATCCCTTTCTACAATGGCAACCCACTCCAGTACTCTTGCCTGGAAAATCCCATGGACGGAGGAGACTGGTAGGCTGCAGTCCATGAGGTCGCACAGAGTCGGACACGGCTGAAGTGACTTAGCAGCAGCAGCAGAGCCAATACAGACTCTAGATCAAACCCTGAGCCTTTGGAGTGGGAGCACTGACTCCAAGACCCTAGACTAACAGAGAACTAACCCTAGGGTGTATCAGATAGTGAGAACTCACACAAAGGAAAAGACTGGAATAAAAGGTAGCTGAAAAAAAAAATTGAAATATTTGGGGATTTTAAAAGTAATAAAGGTATCACAGTAATTCATTATTTTTATTCAGAGCACATTTAAAATATTTCATAGGTTCTCTTTGTTTTCCTCCCCTCCCCAACAAATATATTTCATACAATTAGCAGAAAAATGAGGTTGAAGTGTTACATGTTTCTCCCTTACTTAGCCCCCTTGGCCTCCACTTCCCACTTCTACAACTTGAATAAACATAAAATGAAATTAATAAAATCCCTTTCATTATAACTGGCCTCTTATAAATTATTTGTGACTCCACAAATATGAACACATGGCAAGCTTCAAGGTTGCTAAATAGGCGAACAAAATATTTACATAAATGGTCTTATGATTTGGTTATAAATTACACAAATTACTCAAACAAAAGGTGCTGTGTAAATGTGAAATAATAAGGGTGATGGAATATCCATTATTAACAATATAAGAAGAAAATGAAATATTTTGTGTATACTTAGCACATAAGCAAATTCTTTTCCTAGAAACAATTAAACAGCAAATAAAATATGCTTATGTGCTGGAAATGGACAGCTGGATTTATGCCACTCTTGCAATATCTCCATCTCAAGCCATATGGTTCTTGCTCATTAATGCAACTTTTAAAGAAAATCTCACTTGAGAGTGAGTCTGAAGTATGATAAATAAACAAAAACTTATTATATCATTGTCCCTTTTTTGCATCTTAAGTGTTTTTATTTAATTTACATTGGCAATGGGTTTATTCCCAGCAACACCTTCGATACAATCTGACATGTACACATCCTCTTTAACTTAGCAGATTTTATAACTAGGTTTCTCTTTACTAACAAAAGGTGATTTAGAACAATGAGGCTAATCCTAGTTGATAAAGGCAGCAATAAAACAACAGCATTTTTAGACATTCCAGGGATGCTGATAATTTAGTTCAGGTATGTAAATTGTTTCAGTCCATACAGTGATTATATTAAAAATCCTTATATCCATGGAATGGGCTTCCCTGGTGGCTCAGATGGTAAAGGATTTGCCTTCAATGCAGGAGACCTGGGTTTGATTGCCAAGTTTAAGGAACAGCTACCCACTCTAGTATTCTGGTCTGGAGAATTCTATGGACAAAGGAGCCTGGCAGGCTATAGTTCATGGGGTTGCAAAGAGTCGGACATGATTGAGTGACTTTCATTTTCATCCATGGACTACCTGGGGGTCCAGTGTTTGGGCCTTTGCCTTCCAATGCAGGGCTTGGGGTTTAGATCCCTGGTCAGGGGAGCTAAGATTCCACATGACTCACAGCCAAAACACCAAAACATAAAACAGAATCCATATTGTAAAAGATTCAATAAAGGCTTTAAAAATGGTCCACATTAAAAAAAAAAATCTTAAAAAAATCCTATTATCCAAAAAATTTCTTTTTTTATTTTTTTTTGCAGGGGAAAATGGACAAAGGAAAGGATCAATGAGGGTGGGAGGGAAATGGGAAGAAAGAAGGGGAGTGATGGTGGGGAGGAGTATATGTAATTTCTTAACCAATGGCTTTCTGTTTTTAATCACAAAGAACACTTAAAAAAAAATCATGTTGAATTCATCCTATATTAGGAGGTTTGTTCTCGAAATGAAAAGTTCAGGAAACAAAAAGTCCAGTTTGGGTGTCCTCATCTTCAGGCACATCTTGGTATTTTGTATCAGTAGGTCTATCTTTACCACAATATATTATTTAGGACAGGACCACATTTGTCACCTCTTCCTCCCTACTACCCAAAGTGGTACCAAACCCATAAAATAGTCAATAAAGCTTTACAGAGTGAACAAATAAGTCTTTTTTTTTTTTTTTTAAACTCTCCTGAGTGAACTGAATTTTTTGAGGCTCATAAGTAAATATGTTTTGCTCTTTACTTTGTCTATTACAGCCAGATTATATGAGTGGGGTATTAAAGTCTCCCACTATTATTGTATTGCTGCATATTTCTTCTATCATATTAATTAATGTTTGTCTTAGATATATCAATGTTCCAATGTTGGGTGCATATATATTTATAATTGTTATAACTTCTTTCTGGATTGTTCCTTTAAGTCGTTATGTGTAACCTTCATTTTTACTTTATTGTTTTGAGTTCGAATTTATACACCCTTTTAGTGGTTCCTATCTAGAGAACGTCCTTTAGTTTTTGTTGGAGAAATGGTTTAGTGGTGCTAAATTCTCTCAACTTTTGCTTATCTGTGAAGCTTTTGATTTCTCCTTCATATTTGAATGAGATCCTTGCTGGATACAATAATCTAGGCTGTAAGTTATTTTCTTTCATCACTTTAATTACGTCTTGCCATTCCCTCCTGGCTTAGAGAGTTTCTATTGAAAGATCAGCTGTTATCCTTATGGGAATTCCCTTGTGAGTTATTTGATGTTTTTCCCTTGCTGCTTTTAATATTTGTTCTTTATATTTAATCTTTGTTAATTTGATTAATATGTGTCTTGGGGTGTTTCGCCTTGGGTTTATCCTGTTAGGGACTCTCTGGATTTCTTGAACTTGAGTGGTAATTTCCTTCTCCATTTTAGGGAAGTTTTCAACTATTATCTCCTCAAGTATTTCCTCATGATCTTTCTTTTTATCTTCTTCTTCTGGAACTCCTATGATTTGAATGTTGTAGCCTTTGATGTTATCCTGGAGGTTTCTGAAATTGTCCTTGTTTCTTTTGATTCGTTTTTCTCGTCTGATTCATTTATTTCTAGGATTTTATCTTCTAATTCACTAATCCTATCTTCTGCCTCTGTTATTCTACTATTTGTTGCCTCCAGGGTGTTTTGGATCTCATTTATTGCATTATTCATTATGTGTTGACTCTTTTTTATTTCTTCTAGGTCCTTGTTAAACCTTTCTTGCATCTTCTCAATCCTTGTCTCCAGACTCTTTAACTGTGATTCTATTTTGATTTCGAGATTTTGAATTAATTTCGCTATCATTATTCGAATTCTTTATCAGGTAGATTCCCTATCTCTTCCTCTTTGGTTTGGTTTGGTGGGCATCTATCCTGTTCCTTTAGCTGCTGGGTATTCTTTTGTCTCTTCATTTTGTTGAAATTGCCAAGTTTAGAGTGTCCTTACTATATTCTGGTAGTTTGTTGAATTCTCTTTACTGAGGCGGTTTACAGGTCTTTTCAATATCTGATCTCTGCCTTGTTACAGAGAGGGCGGAGATGAACACCCAAATCTAAACCGGCCAGGTTCAGGCACTTGGATAATCCTCAGAAGCACAGACTTGGTTGAGTCTGCGTTTTATGCCCTTCCCAGATCCAAGTAGCACAGGTGATGAAATGTTCAGCGAGCGCAGCTGCTGCGACTTATCGCCTCTCCGCCGCTCAGTTTTCTGGGTATACAAACAGCGCACTTTCTCAGGCAGATGTTGACCATCCAGAGCCCCAAGAAGCGTGAGTCAGCACAGAAACCTACTCACAGTTCCGTTAGACAGTGTCTCTCTAGGGTTGTAACTGCCCACTTCCGGCCCTGGCTGCCTGTCACCGGAGTGGGATGGCCTGCAGCCGGCCAACTCTGTGCAGCCCTTTGTTCCGTAGGTAGTCCTGGTGATGTCTTAAGTTAGGGCTGGCTTTTGATGTAGTAGATAACCGACAGTCTGGTTATTTCGCTCAGATAGCGCCCAAGATAGCCAGGCCAAATCCTTTCTCAAAGCAATGCAGGCCTCCCGCTCCTCCTAGCCCAGCCCCCGCTTGCCAATAGCAAATGCTGGTGTCCGCGCCACTTTTCCGCAAAAGGAGTTACCGCAGGGCTTGTTTTCTCGTTTTGAAGACAATGAGTTGTCTTTCTAAGTGCCTGATGTCCTCTGCCAGCATTCAAAAGTTGTTTTATCGAATTTATTCAGCATTCAAATGTTCTTTTAATGGATTTGTGGAGGAGAAAGTATTCTCCCCGTCTTACTCGTCCACCATCTTAGCTCCTCCTCCCCAAAAAATTTCTTGAATTTAAGGTTTATAGAATTTTGTTTTTCATTCCAAGACAATAAATTTTAAAATAAAACTACTTTGTAAGGTTTGTTTAAAAAAATAGCTAGTTCTTCTTTGAAAAGGGATTTAGTCAGAGAAGAATGGTCATTAAGAAGCCTTTCACAAGTTATATATAAGGAGAGGAATATCTGTGGAAACTGCTGTACAAAATTCAGTATTTTCTCTCTTCCAGTAGCTTTATATTTGAAGAAACATGTATCTTTCTTCCTAGTGGATTTAACATAGACATTTTTAAAATGTAACTTTTTATTTTGTATTAGGGTATGGCCATTTAACAATGTCCTGACAGCTTTAGGTGAACAGCTAAGAGACTCAGTCATATATATACATGTATCCATTCTCCCCTACTCCCCTTCCTTCTAGATTGCCACATAACATTGGGCAGAGTTCCCTGTGCTATACATAGGTCCTTGTTAGCTATCCATTTTAAACACAGCAGTGTGTACATATTCATCCCCAAATCCCTATCCCTTCACCCCATCCTCCCCCTGGCAAATGTAAGTTTGTGTAACATGTGCATTGAAATAGATGGTAACAATGGTAATGATAAAACTAATATCGACATTTTTACTTTTCCACTTAACTATATATTATAGAAGACAAACATTTAAATTTAAGTTCATCCTAAAATTTGTGGGCTGCATAATTCTGACTTCTAGATCTGTATCAAAACATACAGATATTAAGGGCCAGAGATCATCATTCTCCTTATTTGCCAAATAACCATAAAGCTGTCAAAAAGAAAATACCGCAACAACATAGGAAATAAATCTAGTATATTCTATATTCTGGAAGGCATTAACATTATTTAAGAAATGATGTAAAAATATTCAGTCTATAGGGGTTCTTGGGAAAGATATTGAGCCAAAAGCCACAGAAGTGGGAATCAGTCATAATCAGCCTCAACTTCCTGATTAATGGTCACAACACAGAACACAAAGTTCAACTTTGGGCAGGGCTGCCTTCTAAAAAATCCTCTCCACAAATGAGAGAGTAAAATTGCTAAATGTATAATCCTTCATTCCAATTCTTGGGAAACATTGTAAGTTAAGAGTGTGAAAGCACTAGTTGCTCAGTTGTGTCTGACTCTTTGTGACCCCATGGACTGTAACCCACCAGGCTCCTCTGTCCATAGAATTCCCCAGGCAAGAACACTGCAGTGGGTAGCCGTTCCCTTCTCCAGGTCCCAAACTCAGGTCTCCTGCATTGCAGGCAGATTCTCTACCATCTGAGCCACCAGGGAAGCTCAAGAGGAAACAGTCTTTAATTCCCATCAGGCTGTAACATCAGCTGAAGCTGGAGTAACAGGAGGTGGTAAATTAATGCATTATCTCAAAGTGATTTTCTTCCTAACCCCCAAAATATAGAAGTAATTTCCCTGAATAATCTTTCTCAGATTGAGCAGTCAATATAGGTTTAGAACCCACCTACTAGCCTCAGCCTTCTTAACCATGGATTGATCTTTCACCAAAATGAGTGCCAGCAACTCACCACTGGTCACAGACTCAGGTGATTGAAAAAGCACTTCCGAGATGGCTTCCCATGAGATCATTCTCTAAGAACTAGTGAAATGTTTACAAGAAAAAATAATGACTAGTGGAGAGGGGGTACTAGCAATCATTTCAATAGTTTGACCCCCATGAGAAAATTCTATATTAAAAAATGCTTCCTTCAGCACTTTTGTTATGTTTTGCTTTTTAGAAGTACAACCCATATTTATATTTGCTTTATTTTTCTGTCTTCATTTAGTTACATGAGGTCTTTTAAAATGTGTCACAATTAGTGTAGAGCATTGAGCAAGTCCCATAGCCTATGTACCAGACTTTTTCAAACTGTAGGGTATGAACAGATGTTGAGGACTCTGTGAAGTGGTCTAGGATAAACTTTAGTTTGGGATCGGAAAAGCTGTGGGATATTGGGTCAACACAGCATATTCAGTAGGATAAAGATGATGGACTATCATATAATCCGCACTTTATTCACACTTTAACCAGAAATGCCTTGTCATCAAAGCAGCATCATTTACTCTATTATATTTTTGTTTAAATTGTATTATGTTTACAGTTTTTATCTTGAACTAGTATATTTACTTGGATTTCATGTTTATATAAGAGCTGTTAGCATTTGGGATTTTATGTTATGTTTGGACATGATTAATTAACATTATGTCAAAACCAAGTTAAGTCAATACAGAGTTCTATACATATTTGGGGGATGCTTCCCTTGTAGCTCAGGGAAGCTGCATTGCAGGCAGGTGCTTTACCAACTTCCCGATTCCTGGGTTGGGAAGATCTCCTGGAGAAGGGAATGGCAACCCACTCCGGTATTCTTGCCTGGAGAATCCCATTGACAGAGGAACCTGGTGGGGCACAGTCTAAGGGGTCACAAGAGCCACTTACAACTGAAAGACTAAGCACACACACACATACATATTTGAAGGAGGGTTTTTGAAAGCAGTACAAATAACAAGAAACTTTTAGATTCAACCTTATCTAATAATAGAATTATCTTTTCAAGACTGTAAAAAAAATCAGCTCAGACCCCAAGGGACTAAATCAAAGTGTTACATTAATCATAGACCTTACTTAAGAAAAATATTAGAAAATGTGAAAGATTCCACACAATTATTTACCTCTAATCTATTGGAATTCATGCCGTGAAGTCCCAGGAAGCAATATTGTGTTTAGATCAGATCAGATCAGATCAGTCGCTCAGTCGTGTCCGACTCTTTGCGACCCCATGAACCGCAGCACGCCAGGCCTCCCTGTCCATCACCAGCTCCCGGAGGTCACTCAGACTCGCATCCATCGAGTCAGTGATGCCATCCAGCCATCTCATCCTCTGTCGTCCCCTTCTCCTCCTGCCCTCAATTCCTCCCAGCATCAGAGTCTTCTCCAATGAGTCAACTCTTCGCATGAGGTGGCCAAAATACTGGAGTTTCAGCTTTAGCATCATTCCTTCTAGAGAAATTCCAGGATTGATCTCCTTCAGAATGGACTGATTGGATCTCCTTGCAGTCCAAGGGACTCTCAAGAGTCTTCTCCAACACCACAGTTCAAAAGCATCAATTCTTCGGCGCTCAGCCTTCTTCACAGTCCAGCTCTCACATCCATACATGACCACAGGAAAGACCATAGCCTTGACTAGGCGAACTTTTGTTGGTAAAGTAATGTCTTTGCTTTTGAATATGCTATCTAGGTTGGTCATAACTTTCCTTCCAAGGAGCAAGCGTCTTTTAATTTCATGGCTGCAGTCACCATCTGCAGTGATTTTGGAGCCCAGAAAAACAAAGTCTGACACTGTTTCCACTGTTTCCCCATCTATTTCCCATGCAGTGATGGGACCAGATGCCATGATCTTCGTTTTCTGAATGTTGAGCTTTAAGCCAACCTTTTCACTCTCCACTTTCACTTTCATCAAGAGGCTTTTTAGCCCCTCTTCACTTTCTGCCATAAGAGTGGTGTCATCTGCATATCGGAGGTTATTGATATTTCTCCCGGCAATCTTGATTCCAACTTGTGTTTCTTCCAGTCCAGCATTTCTCATGATGTACTCTGCATATAAGTTAAATAAACATGGTGACAATATGCAGCCTTGACGTACTCCTTTTCCTATTTGGAACCAGTCTGTTGTTCCATGACCTGTTCTAACTGTTGCTTCCTGACCTGCATACAGATTTTTTAAGAGGCAGATCAGGTGGTCTGGTATTCCCATCTCTTTCAGAATTTTCCACAGTTTATTGTGATCCACACAGTCAAAGGCTTTGGCATAGTCAATAAAGCAGAAATAGATGTTTTTCTGGAACTCTCTCGCTTTTTCCATGATCCAGCGGATGTTGGCAATTTGATCTCTGGTTCCTCTGCCTTTTCTAAAACCAGCTTGAACATCAGGAAGTTCACGGTTCACATATTGCTGAAGCCTGGCTTGGAGAATTTTGAGCATTACTTTACTAGCGTGTGAGATGAGTGCAATTGTTCGGTAGTTTGAGCACTCCTTGGCATTGCCTTTCTTTGGGATTGGGATGAAAACTGACCTTTTCCAATCTTGTGGCCACTGCTGAGTTTTCCAAATTTGCTGGCATATTGAGTGTAGCACTTTCACAGCATCATCTTTCAGGACTTGGAATAGCTCCACTGGAATTCCATCACCTCCACTAGCTTTGTTCATAGTGATGCTTTCTAAGGCCCATTTGACTTCACATTCCAAGATGTCTGGCTCTAGGTCAGTGATCACATCATCATGATTATCTGGGTCTTGAAGCTCTTTTTTGTACAGTTCTTCTGTGTATTCTTGCCACCTCTTCTTAATATCTTCTGCTTCTGTTAGGTCCACACCATCTCTGTCCTTTATCGTGCCCATCTTTGCATGAAATGTTCCTTTGGTATCTCTGATTTTCTTGAAGAGATCCCTAGTCTTTCCCATTCTGTTGTTTTCCTCTATTTCTTTGCATTGATCGCTGAAGAAGGCTTTCTTATCTCTTCTTGCTATTCTTTGGAACTCTGCATTTAGATGTTTATATCTTTCCTTTTCTCCTTTGCTTATCGCTTCTCTTCTTTTCACAGCTATTTGTAAGGCCTCCCCAGACAGCCATTTTGCTTTTTTGCATTTCTTTTCCATGGGGATGGTCTTGATCCCTGTCTCCTGTACAATGTCACGAACCTCATTCCATAGTTCATCAGGCACTCTATCTATCAGATCTAGGCCCTTAAATCTATTTCTCACTTCCACTGTATAATCATAAGGGATTTGATTTAGGTCATACCTGAATGGTCTAGTAGTTTTCTCTGCTTTCTTCAATTTCAGTCTGAATTTGGCAATAAGGAGCTCATGGTCCGAGCCACAGTCAGCTCCTGGTCTTGTTTTTGCTGATTGTATAGAGCTTCTCCATCTTTGGCTGCAAAGAATATAATCGATCTGATTTCGGTGTTGACCATCTGGTGATGTCCATGTATAGAGTCTTCTCTTGTGTTGTTGGAAGAGGGTATTTGCTATGACCAGTGCATTTTCTTGGCAAAACTCTATTAGTCTTTGCCCTGCTTCATTCCGTATTCCAAGGCCAAATTTGCCTGTTACTCCAGGTGTTTCTTGACTTCCTACTTTTGCATTCCAGTCCCCTATAATGAAAAGGACATCTTTTTTGGGTGTTAGTTCTAAAAGGTCTTGTAGGTCTTCATAGAACCGTTCAACTTCAGCTTCTTCAGCGTTATTGGTTGGGGCATAGACTTGGATTACTGTGACATTGAATGGTTTGCCTTGGAAACGAACAGAGATCATTCTATCGTTTTTGAGATTGCATCCAAGTACTGCATTTCGGACTCTTTTGTTGACCATGATGGCCACTCCATTTCTTCTGAGGGATTCCTGCCCACAGTAGTAGATATAATGGTCATCCGAGTTAAATTCACCCATTCCAGTCCATTTGAGTTCGCTAATTCCTAGAATGTCGACATTCACTCTTGCCATCTCTTGTTTGACCACTTCCAATTTGCCTTGATTCATGGACCTGACATTCCAGGTTCCTATGCAATACTGCTCTTTACAGCATCGGACTTTGCTTCTATCACCAGACACATCCACAGCTGGGTATTCTTTTTGTTTTGGCTCCATCCTTTCATTCTTTCTGGAGTTATTTCTCCACTGATCTCCAGTAGCATATTGGGCCCTTACTGACCTGGGGAGTTTCTCTTTCAGTATCCTATCATTTTGTCTTTTCATACTGTTCATGGGGTTCTCAAGGCAAGAATACTGAAGTGGTTTGCCATTCCCTTCTCCAGCGGACCACACCCTGTCATATCTCTTCACCATGACCCGCCCATCCCAGGTTGCCCCTCGGGCATGGCTTAATCTCACTGAGTTAGACAAGGGTGTGGTCCTTGTGTGATTAGATTGACTAGTTATCTGTGAGAATGGTTTTAGTGTATTTGCCCTCTGATGCCCTCTTTCAAGACCTACTGTCTTACTTGGGTTTCTTTTACCTTGGGCGTGGGGTATCTCATCCCGGCTGTTCCTGGCTGCTCCCGGCCAGAGCCAGCCATCGACCTTACCTTGGGGCCCTCCCACAGCCATCGCCTCGGTGGTGGGGTACCTTACCTTGGACGCGACGCAGCCGGGGGGCGCTCCTCACCGCCGCCCTTCCTGACCTCGGTGGTGGCCCGGTCGCGGGCAGGCGAGGTCGCTCTTAAATGGCGCGCCGGTCGCGGGCAGGCGAGGTCGCTCTTAAATGGCGCGCCGGTCGCGGGCAGGAGAGGTCGCTCTTAAATGGCGCACCGGTCGCGGGCAGGCGAGGTTGCTCTTAAATATTGTGTTTACTCTGTAGATAATAAAGCAGCTTATGAGCTCTGCCTTCTCAGATCCTTGTCAAACAAATGAGGCAAGTGTTTCACCTTCTTTCAGTGCATCTACCAGAAGCGTGATTTTATTTAACACAGCTTTCAGTTTCATGAGTGCTTGCATGCTCTATCAGTCCTGAAAATTCATCGCAGGAACTGATGTTGAAGCTAAAACTCCAATAGTTTGGCCACCTGATATCAAGAACTGACTCATTGGAAAAGACCCTGATGCTGGTAAAGACTGAAGGCGGGAGGAAAAGGGGATGACAGAGGATGAGATGGTTGGATGACATCACCAACTCAATGAACATGAGTTTGAGTAAACTCTGGGAGTTGGTGATGGACAGGGAGGCCTGGTGTGCTGCAGTCCATGGGGTCGCAAAGAGTTGGACACGACTGAACGACTGAACTGAACTGAACTGAACCGCATGCTAATTGCTTCGGTTGTGTCTGACTCTTTGCGATCCTATGGACTGAAGCCCACCAGGCCCCTCTGTCCATAGGATTCTCCAGGCAAGAATACTGGAGTGGCTTGCCATGCCTTCCTCCAGGGGATCTTCCCAACCCAGGGATTGAACCTCAATCTCTTACATCTCCTACATTTGCAGGCAGGTTCTTTACCCATTGTGAAGAAGGCTGAGGGCCGAAGAATTGACACTTTTGAAATGTGGTGTTGGAGAAGATTCTTGAGAGTCCCTTGGACTGCAAGGAGATCCAACCAGTCCATCCTAAAGGAGATTAGTCCTGGGTGTTCATTGGAAGGACTGATGCTGAAGCTGAAACTCCAATACTTGGGCCACCTCATGCCAAGTGTTGAGTCTTTGGAAAAGACCCTGATGCTGGGAGGGATTGGGGGCAGAAGAAGAAGGGGACGACAGGATGAGATGGCTAGATGGCATCGCTGACTCAATGGATGTGAGTCTGAGTGACCTCTGAGAGCTGGTGATGGACAGGGAGGCCTGGCGTGCTGCAGTTCATGGGGTTGCAAAGAGTCGGACACAACTCAGCGACTGATCTGATTTGATCTGATCTGATCTTTACCTGTAGCGCCACCTGTGAAGCCCTTTTCAGTCTAATACACCTACCCAAATACAGAAATTGTGTTTAGTCTCCCAGAAAACAGCACAAAATAATATATTCCTACAAGTCATAGAATTGACCAGCTTGTCTACTTATAAACATTTTCTTCTCCTCACCTTATTTACTTGATGTTAGCTGCTTTTATTCCTATAGGCAGAAATTCACCCAACTGTCTTCCAGATGAGAAGACAAGTCAAATTCTCCATCACTCTATAGTGTGTTAATACTTACTAGATAAAACATGTTTTCTTGGGCCAGTGTTTTCCAAATAACAAGAAGAGGGAAAAGACATCCTGGCTTCACTCATCTTTCCTCTTAACTACCTCACTTAGCTTTGCAGAAGGGAACTCTTTGCCTAATTCATAAATTTGGTGTGATCCAGAGAAGTAAGCATCCTTTAGATGATGAACACTGTTCTGATTTGGGGAGTACTGCCTGATAATTTATTAAATCCACAAGAGATTTTTGGGCACTGCTGTAATCTTAGCTGCAAAACATGTTTAGCAAGATCTTAGGACTGACACTCAATTTCTAGCTGGCAAGTAAATATGTCATATAAGAATTGATTATATGACATAGTAAGATACGTAGATGTAAGTAATTAAACTGACCGTTTTGGTTACCTTACTGGTAAAATGTCATTGACATGGGCCTGGTGGTGAAGGAGGACCTGGAGCCCACAGGTCCATTTAATTTGCCTGAACATTAATTTATATTTGAAAAGTCTTTACACAAGGCACTCAAAGCTCACCACTTCCTATTGTCTTACAGCAGGCTAGTTTCACCCATTTGTTACCTACCCAGTACTTAGAGGTATGACTTTGCTTTGTAATCCCTGGATAGCCTTTAACAGTTCTCTGTTAGAGTTTATGGCTTCTGCCAGTATCTGAAATACTTTTTATGCCTAACAATCCTCTTTGCTATTTCAGATTGGTATAATATTCAATGTACAATAAGTCCTTAGGGGATTTTATGGGAAAGGTCAGCTGTAAGAGCCGATTATTGCTCATTATTATTAAGACTCTTTTGTTGCATACAATCCCTTCATCCAGTTGGGGAATATCCCTCAAGGGATGAGTTTATCTCTGTGTACTTTTGCAATAAAAGCAGTATTCATTTGTGGTCTTTGCCTTCTTTTAATTCCTGCCTAGTCAAAGAAAGCCTGTTTTTCTGATTAATGGTTTTAAATTATTATATTAAAAATCTGTCCCTTGTGAGATGTATTAGATTTATCTGAGATGTATTAGATTTATCTTTACCTGCCACCTCTGAACTTAGAGTGACTCTGCCCGCAATAGACACATGTAACCTCCTGGCTTACATTTTTCCTAAATGTGGCTCTGACTACTGGGTACTAATTCCTGGTCTAAAAGACAAAATTAATGATTTTAAAACTACTTTAAAAATCATGTAATCATAACCAATCTTATAAAAATCACCATTAAAATTCCTATATTTTGTTATGAAGCCCCCCTCCCCACCGCCTTTATCCCTCACTAAGAGTCTTATCTGTTATCTTTTACGGTATGTGGATTTTTTTTTTCTTCTAACAGAATATTTTATTCTGTTGAATCTGTGATGACATTATTATGAAAACCACTTTGAACTTCAGAATGATGAATCAGGAAAGGGAGTCTGAAGAAGAAAGAAGCCTATTGCAAAATCTAAATACTAAGCTGTCTCTACCCTGCCAGCTGCAAGCTGGAGGCATCCTTCACAGGGAAACTACACTCTTGTGAGCTGATCAATGAACTCCATCCCTTTAGAATAGGCGTTTTCAGCTGTGAAAGTAGCTGACATGATACATAAGAGCTAGAAAAAGCCTCTGAGGAAAAGAAGCCAGAACCATGAATGAGGAGGATTGATTTCCATGATGGTAGAATTAGCCTTAATACTAGCCATGTTTCCCCACTTCTGCTAGATATGCAGAAACCTGGAAAAGGGGATCTTCACCCCCTAACAAGGCTAAGGTGGAAGCCACAAAATCCTAACTTTAATTGACCAAAGAGTTGATAGGCAGGGCCAACAAATTGACTGAATTCCAAATAGGAACAACCTTCTCTAAGGAGAAGAGGTAACCTACTTCATTTGTGATAAACCATGAAAGCTAGGAGCGGTCCACCATACCTCAGTGAGGTTAGAGGAAATCAGCTACAATTGCAGAAATTGTGGTCCAGTATCAGCTAATGCATCCTCTGGAAGAGCTGATGACTTCAAATATTGTTAATTTCCTATTTCACTCACTAGCAGATTTAGGGATTTTTTTGTTTGCTTGTTTGTTTTGTGGGTGTTTCTCCTTTTTTTTCTCCTTATGAACCTCTTCTGTGTACTCGAAAGAAAGAACGAAGCAAGAGTAGTTCAGAGAGGGAACCCATGGGCATAACAGACCTGGGAGTGATTAGCAGAAGCCTGGCCCTTTTTCTCATTTCAGCAAAGCCTTGAAGCCACTAAGGAAGGAAAGGGGATGTAAAACCCATGGTCTTCAAGAAACAGAAAAGATTCTACTGTGTCTGAAGCGAAAGTAGAAAAAAAAAAAACCTCTCTTTATGCTTTGGGGAAGAGCAAAAAAGTATCCAATCCCAAGGATCCTATCCCAGTATCAAGCAGAGGTGATAAGGAGAGGGCAAGAAACATTAGCCCAAGATTAACCACAGAAACAGAGCACAGTTTGATTGCCATGAGAACAAGAGGCCGGAATACCAAGAAAACCCAAGGCCCAGTGCACAGGGCCAAACTAAGACCAGGACAACAGAAACCCACCGCCATCCACTGGGTGAGTCACAAACAGCACAGTCTACACTGGGTGAGGAATCACAGTATGGACAAAAATTCCAGGTAAGCATGCCAGAATGGTGCCTCTGGGAATAGAACACAAACCCTCAGAATGTTCTTCAGCATCATAGCCCTCCCTTTAAGTACAAGGAATGACAGCCCACCACTCGTGGAATTCAAAGAGGTGTTGAAAAACAAAACCTAGGGGCTGTGAACTGAATGTTTGTTCCCTCCCAAAACTCATATGCTGAAATCCTAGTCCCCGACGTGATGAGATTTGGAGGTAGAGCCTTCAGGAGGTTATTAGACCGTGAGTGCAGGGCCCACCTGAATGGGATTAGTGCCTTTATGAAAGAGACCCCTGAAAGATCTTTTGCCCCTTCTGTCATGTGAGGATACAGTGAAAAAAATACACTCCTTATGAACCAGGAAATGGGTTTTCAGCAGACACAGACACCAAATCTGCTAGCTCTTTGATGTTAGACCGCCCAGCCTCCAGAACTGCAATAAATAAATTTCCGTTGTTTATAAGCCCCCAGTTCTGTGGTATTTCTGGTATAACAGCCTGAATACACAAAGACTCTAAGTTTAGCACAACTCCTAACTAGACTGACTCAACTTCCCACACCAATGACCTGACATAAGAAGAGTCTCTTTCTGGGTGTAAATAATATTTATAATATTTATTTCAATTTTATATTTTGTTTTAAATTCAAATAAATTTTAAATTGTTAAATGCATCCAACCACAAATCCAGGAAACTTAGAGAGAACTGTAAGAAACACCAAATTCAAACAAAACAAAATAAAAATAGACAATCACACAATAGTCAAATTGCAGTAAACTATAAAGAGAAAATCTTGAAGACAACTAAGAAAGAAAAGGACATATTACATACTATAAACAAAAAGAAAAAAACTGAGTTAGAGCAGACTTCTTGTCAGCAACCATGCAAAGCATAAAACAATGGAATGACATCTTTAAAACACTAAAAGAAAAATCTGTCAACCTAAAATCCTAAAATCGGTGAAAATATCAACAATGAAAGCAAAAATAAACACTTCAGAAAAAACAAATTTTTAGAGATGTCTCATTGCCAAGAGACACTAAAAAACATTAAAAGATGTTCTTTAGGCAGAAAGAAAATAATATGAGATCAAAACTTGGATCGACACATATAAATGATGATCCATGAAAAAGAGCAACAGAGATAAATAATTTTTCCTTATTTTTAATTGCTACATAATAATTAACTCTATAAAGTAATATTATTAATATTCTATTGTGGGTTTTATAAAATAAGTAAAAGTAAGACATATACAATAATAGCAAAAAGGAATAAAGGGAGGGTTTGGAATTACATTGTCATGAGCTTTTTATACTGCATGTGGAATGTCGTAATAATACCCTATGAACCATGTTACATGTTCAAATATTATTTTAAATGAAACAGAAAAGGCTATCAGAGTGTTTTAAGCAAAGACATAACAAATAATATGTTTAATTTTGGCAATAGTGGGCTTACATACAGGGTCCAGTTAAATAGTAAAAGTGTTTAAAACTGTTTCCTCTATTACTGCTTCTAACACTTTGTGTTTATTATGTTCTAGGACTTTTGTCGAGAAATCTCCCATGTATTATATACAAGCTTCACAACAGTCTCGATAGGAAATTGAGCCTTAGAAAGTTTGTCACAGGGTCATATAGCATTTAAGTTTCTTACTGTAAACAATTACCAGAGAGTGCATTAATACACTTTATTGTCTCACACCTCTGAAGGCCAGAAGTCTAAAATGTGTCTACTGGGCTGCATTCTTCCTAGGGGCTTTCGGGAAAGTCTATTTCCTTCCCTTTCCCAGCTTCTGGAGGCTACATTGCTTAGCTCGTGGCCCCTTTCTCCATCTTCCACGCATGTAAATCTAATTTTTGTGCTCTGCTTCCATTATATTCTCCCAGACTCTAACTTTACTGCCGTCCTCTTTTATTAACCCTTGTGATTACATTAAACCAAATGAAATAATCCAGGATAATCTCTATCTCAAGATATAAAATTTAATCATATACAAGTCTCTTTTGTCATATAAGGCGATATTTTCACAAGATCTGAAAATTAGAATGTGGCAATCTTTGAGGAGTCATTATTTGGCCTACATACAGTCAGAATTTATCCCCCCCCCTCCCATCTTTCAGGGGCAAGATGAAAATAAGTTAATTATAAGAGGAAGGAATCTCTGAACAAGGGATAAGAAAATATATTCATTTTCCAAGAAAGACAGTGAACTGAAAATGATTTACAGATAGATGTAGAGTAAAAATGTAACCTGGCAGGAAAGAGCCCGCATGTAGGGACCAGACTGGTACCATCAAAGAAAACAAGGAAAGAATTAATGTTTATTGTGCTGCCTACCCTATGCCAGACCAAATAAATATGCCCTAAATATATATCATCCCATTTAATTCTCACAGTCAGTAAGTAAAATACATATTATATTCCTAGTTTCACAAGGGAGCAAACCTGAACTCTGTCCATACAAGTCAATGAAGTAGTAGGCCATCATCTATATCTAGCTCAGATTCCAAAGCTTGTTACACTATTTTTTTAAAAAATTCAAAATATCAGAAAGAGAATTTTAAGAGAAAATTTGTCAAACTGGATTAATAAACTAGGAAAGAGATTATTCTAAAGAATTGAAAGAATTGGGGTTAACTTTAGTCATGTATGGATGTGAGAGTTGGACTGTGAAGAAAGCTGAGTGCCAAAGAATTGATGCTTTTGAACTGTGGTGTTGGAGAAGACTCTTGAGAGTCCCTTGGACTGCAAGGAGATCCAACCAGTCCATTCTGAAGGAGATCAGTCCTGGGTGTTCTTTGGAAGGAATGATGCTACAGCTGAAACTCCAGTACTTTGGCCACCTAATGTGAAGAGTTGACTCATTGGAAAAGACTCTGATGCTGGGAGGGATTGAGGGCAGGAGGAGAAAAGGACGACAGAGGATGAGATGGCTGGATGGCATCACTGACTCGATGGACGTGAGTCTGAGTGAATTCCGGGAGTTGGTGATGGACATGGAGGCCTGGTGTGCTGCGATTCATGGGGTCACAAAGAGTCGGACACGACTGAGAGACTGAACTGAAGTGAACTGAACTTGAAAGAAAGAAGACTTTGAGAAGATATGATGATATTCTCATATGGAAGAAGGCTGGGCCTGGCGTATAAAAGTTAGAAAAGAAAAGGTCATACAAGCAATATAGATTTAAGGTGTTTGAATTGCATTGAATTGCATTGTTGAAAAAACTACAGAAGGCTCTAGACTAGGCTGGATGACTGGATTTTTTCTGCTAGGGTTGTTAATAACTTGGCTCTGGAGCCAGAGTGCCTCTATTTGAATACTGGTCCCACAGATCACAAGCTATGTCCTTGGGCAAGATATTTAACTTCTCTGTGCCAGGATTTCTTTTTCTTAATTATATTTATTTAGTTTTAATTGATTGAAGATTGCTTTACATTATGCTTTTGATTTCTGTCATACATCAACATGAATTAGCCATAGATGTACATATGTCCCCTCCCTCTTGAACTCCCCTCCCACCTCCCACTCTTTTCCACCCCTCTATGTTGTTACAGAGCTCTGGTTTGAGTTCCTTGAGTCACAGAGCAAATTTCCATTGGCTATGTATTTTATATGTGTTAGTGTATATACTTCCATGCTGCTCTCTCCATTCATGGCACCCTTTCTTTCCTCTCCCCACTGGCCTTGTCCATAAGTCTGTTCTCTGGCTGCGTCTCCATTGCTGCCCTGCAAATAAGTTCATCAGTACCTTCTTTCTAGATTCCATATATATGTGTTAACATACGATATTTGTTTTTCTCTTTCTGACTTACTTCACTCTGTGTAGTAGGTTCTAGGTTCATCCACCTCATTAGAACTGACTCAGATGTGTTTCTTTTTATGTGTGCCCAGATTTCTTTTTTTTTTTTTTTCCCTGATTTCTTGACTGAGCTTAGTCATTCAGTCATGTCTGACTCTTTGTGACCCCAGGGACTGTAGCCCACCAGGCTCCTAAATGGGGATTAAAAGAGTACCACACCATATAGGTTATGGACTTCCCTCATAGCTCAGTTGGTAAAGAATCTGCCTGCCATACAGGAGATCAAGATTCGATTCTTGGGTCAGGAAGATCATCTGGAGAAGGAAATGGCAACCCACTCCAGTATTCTTGTCTGGAATATTCCATGAACAGAGGAGCCTGGCAGACTACAGTTCATGAGGTCACAAGAGTCAGACACAACTTAGTGACTAAACCATATATAGGTTATACATATTCAATGAATTCATAGATATAAAGGGTTTAAAAAAGTTTCTAGCAATAATAATTTCTCCATAGGTATTAATTACTGTCATGATATCTGTAGGAAGCTGAACTAAAGTACTGAGTACTAGGTACAAAGAAATATCTGGACACATGGGATTGGTAGATCTATATTAAAAGAACTTTTCAAACCAAAATTAAACAATCACAAATAATAGATGCTAAAGAGAATATTCCTGCGTTGTGTAGAAAGAGTAGGTCATCTTTTCTATATTGCATTCCATGAAATGTTGGTGAAATGAGATATTTAAAACTTACCCATGAGTTGGAAATCAGGATATGGTAACTGGTTAAATACGTTTTAAATATCCTATAAATTACATTCTTGTTTTGAGAATTCACCATGTATTAACATGCAAAAGCTCTAAGTCCTACAGAAAAGAAAGCCACAAAATTTCTTCTAAAATCCTGCTTTTCAACTGTGTGTGTCTGTGTAATGCTTGTTAATATCCAATGAAATATTCTTTGAAGTATAGTTTGTGATGTAAAAAATTAATAGACTAGATAATTTTGAAAGTGCCTTCTCCCTCTAAGCCATTATGAGTCTAGGTTTATATAATGTGCTTCCAAATGTATTGAAATAACATGTTCTACAAGGATGTAGATTCTTAGGATTTAACTCTATTTCAGTATAGCTTTAGGATGTACTGCCCAGGATAAAACTATTTCACTATAGACTGAGGATATACCTCAATTCTTCAAATACTTATGCATATATAGTTGAAATTTTCCAGGAAGACTATTCCTAAATAACAACTTCCTATGACAAGTCTACTTCAGATTCTGAACAGCTGCCTTTGGTTTTTACAACCTGTCTCAACAGTAATTACCTTCTAATTCAGGATGAGCCATAAAGAGATAATGGTATGCTCACTGGCAAATGACCAGATACATAAAATTCTGACCAGGAATGCTGCACACTGATTCCAAAATCTAATATATTGTATAAGATACATGGAAATGTTTTGCAAAGTGTTAACTATGAACTGTTCATCTATCCTTAAAAATTGGAAATAGAACTTCCATATGACCCAGAAATCCCACTGATGGATAGACACACCAAGGACACCAGAATTGAAAGAGACACATGTATCCCAATGTTCACTGCAGCACTGTTTACAATTGCTAGGACATGGTAGCAACTTAGATGTCCATTAGCAGACAAATGGATAAGGAAGTTGTGGTATATATATGCAATGGAATATTACTCAGCTATAAAAAAGAATACATTTGAGTCAGTTCTAATGAGGTGAATGAAACTGGAGCCTATTATACAGAGTAAAGTAAGTCAAAAAGAGAAATACCAATACAGTATATTAATGCATATATATGGAATTTAGAAAGACGGTAATGATGACCCTATATGCAAGACAGCAAAAGAGACACAGATGTAAAGAACAGACTTTTGGACTGTGTAGGAGAAGGCAAAGGTGGGATGATTTGAAAGAATAACATTGAAACATGTAGATTACCATATGTAAAGTAGATGACCAGTGCAAGTTCAATGCATTAAGCAGGGCACTCAGAGCTGGCGCTCTGGGACAAGCCAGAGGGATGAGGTGGTGAGCAGGTGGGGCGGGGGGGGGCGTTCAGGATGGTGAGACACATGTACATCCATGGCTGATCCATGTCAATGTGTGGCGAAAACCACCACAATATTATTAAGTAATTAGCCTCCAATTAAAATTAATTAATTTATAAAATAAACTGTTCATCTATTCGAGAGTAAAATATCATAATTATGAAAATTATATACTGAGCGTGAGTCAGGTCTTTTTTGCATGCACCAAACAAGAGCATGTATTTATAGTTCACATCACTGGCACTGGCACACAGTAGGTGTACTCCCATTCTTTTAATAACGTAGTAGGTGTGCTCCCTTCTCTCTTATGAGGGAGCTGTTATAATCTTTATTTTATGCTCTGAACTAAGGTTCAGAGAGCTGTGCCCCCTTGCCCCTGAGAGTCTTGCCATCTTCACCTTCTCTCACCCCTCAGGCTTTCCCCATGGTCTCTCTGCTTGCTGTATCCTCTGCTTGGATGTCTTTACCCTTAACTTTGCCTTAGCTGACTTTCTTTCACTCAGATCTCAGTTCATAGTCACCTCCTCAAAGAATCCTCCTCTAACTGCTCTTATATGAGAGAGCCAACATGCCAATTTAGCAACTATTTGTTGCACTTATCACTATTGGACAGTATGATATAAATATCTCTTTATATAAATTACCTGGACCACACTATCATATATGCTTTATGAGAGCTGAAACCTTGTCTGCGATGGTTCACTGCTGTATTCTCTGTCCCTAGAACATTGCTTGTATGTCAGAGGCTCCGTTGTGTCTGACTCTGCGATCTCATGGACTATAGCCTGCTAGGCGCCTCTGTCCATGGAATTCTCCAGGCAAAAGTACTGGAATAGGTAGTTATTACCTTCACCAGAGGATATTCCCGAGCCAGGGATTGAACGCCAGTCTCCTGAATTGCGGGCAGATTCCTGACTATCTGAGCCACCAGGGAGGAATAACACTTAACCCATAGTTGGTTCTCAATAAATATTCCATTAGTTAATGAATGAAGTATATCTGCCATTTTGATTAAAATGAGTGAAAGTACATAAATAAAAACAAACTCTTCTCATAGAAAAATTATTTTAATTTCAGTATACCTCAGATTCACTAAAAAACACTGTTACTTTTTCACTCTGTTTTAAGAACAGTGCAGTGCACGCATACCAATAATAAAACTGCTGAAGAAGCTTTGGCAGATTCAGGCCTCTTAGGCAGAAATGGCATTTAAAAGAGTTTTTAAAAAAATAACTTGGAATCTCTCCAAATAACTGACAACACAATACAATATCATGGAAAACAACTGCCAAGGAAAATCACTAATCATAGCAAAAATTGCCTTAACAAAAATAGTATTGGGAAAAATGCTCAAAGAATATACAAATCTATTAATAACATTCAGTTCAGTTCAGTCACTCAGTTGTGTCCGACTCTTTGTGACCTTATGAATTGCAGCATGCCAGGCCTCCCTGTCCATCACCAACTCCCAGAGTTCACTCAGACTCACATCCATCGAGTCAGTGATGCCATTCAGCCATCTCATCCTCTGTCGTCCCCTTCTCCTCCTGCCCCCAATCCCTCCCAGCATCAGAGTCTTCTCCAATGAGTCAACATTTTGTATGAGGTGGCCAAAGTATTGGAGTTTCAGCTTCAGCATCAGTCCTTCCAAAGAACACCCAGGACTGATCTCCTTCAGAATGGACTGGTTGGATCTCCTTGCAGTCCAAGGGACTCTCAAGAGTCTTCAACACCACAGTTCAAAAGCATCAATTCTTTGGCATTCAGCTTTCTTCATGGTCCAACTCTCACATCCATACATGACTACTAGAAAAACCATAGCCTTGACTAGATGGACCTTTGTTAGCAAAGTAATGTCTCTACTTTTCAATATGGTATCTAGGTTGGTCATAACTTTCCTTCCAAGGAGTAAGCCTCTTTTAATTTCATGGCTGCAGTCACCATCTGCAGTGATTTTGGAGCCCAAGAAAATAAAGCCTGACCCATCTATTTCCATGAAGTGATGGGACCAGATGCCACGATCTTAGTTTTCTGAATGTTGAGCTTTAAGCCAACTTTTTCATTCTTCTCTTTCACTTTCATCAAGAGGCTTTTTAGTTCCTCTTCACTTTCTGCCATAAGGGTCGTGTCATTTGCATATCTGAGGTTATTGATATTTCTCCTGGCAATCTTGATTCCAGCTTGTGCTTCTTCCAGTCCAGCATTTCTCATGATGTACTCTGCATATAAGTTAAATAAACAGGGTGACAATATGCAGCCTTGACGTACTCCTTTTCCTATTTGGAACCAGTCTGTTGTTCCATGTCCAGTTCTAACTGTTGCTTCCTGACCTGCATACAGATTTCTCAAGAGGCAGATCAGGTGGTCTGGTATTCCCATCTCTTTCAGAATTGTCCACAGTTTATTGTGATCCACACAGTCAAAGGCTTTGGCACAGTCAATAAAGCAGAAATAGATGTTTTTCTGGAACTCTCTTGCCTTTTCCATGATCCAGCGGATGTTGGCAATTTGATCTCTGGTTCCTCTGCCTTTTCTAAAACCAGTTGAACATCAGGAAGTTCATGGTTCACATATTGCTGAATCCTGGCTTGAGAATTTTGAGCATTACTTTACTAGCATGTGAGATGAGTGCAACCGTACAATAGTTTGAGCATTCTATGGCATTGCCTTTCTTTGGGGTTGGAATGAAAACAGATCTTTTTCAGTCCTGTGGTCACTGCTGAGTTTTCCAAATTTGCTGGCATATTGAGTGCAGCACTTTCACAGCATCATCTTTCAGGATTTGGAATAGCTCAACTGGAATTCCATCACCTCCACTAGCTTTGTTTGTAGTGATGCTTTCTAAGGCCCACTTGACTTCACATTCCAAGATGTCTGGCTCTAGGTGACTGATCACACCATCATGATTATCTTGGTCATAAAGATCTTTTTGTATAATTCTTCTATGTATTCTTACCACCTCTTCTTAATATCATCTGTTTCTATTATGTCCATACAATTTCTGTCCTTTATCGAGCCCATCTTTGCATGAAATGTTCCCTTGGTATCTCTAATTTTCTTGAAGAGGTCTCTAGTCTTTCCCATTCTGTTGTTTTCCTCTATTTCTTTGCATTGATCGCTGAGGAAGGCTTTATCTCTCCTTGCTATTCTTTGGAACTCTGCATTCAGATGCTTACATCTCTTCTTTTCTCCTTTTGCTTTTTGCTTCTCTTCTTTTCACAGCTATTTGTAAGGCCTCCCCAGACAGCCATTTTGCTTTTTTGCATTTCTTTTCCATGGGGATGGTCTTGATCCCTGTCTCCTGTACAATGTCACGAACCTCATTCCATAGTTCATCAGGCACTCTGTCTATCAGATCTAGTCCCTTAAATCTATTTCTCACTTCCACTGTATAATCATAAGGGATTTGATTTAGGTCATATCTGAATGGTCTAGTGGTTTTCCCCACTTTCTTCAATTTAAGTCTGAATTTGGCAATAAGGAGTTCATGATCTGGGCCACAGTCAGCTCCCGGTCTTGTTTTTGTTGACTGTATAGAGCTTCTCCATCTTTGGCTGCAAAGAATATAATCAGTCTGATTTTGGTGTTGACCATCTGGTGATGTCCATGTGTAGAGTCTTCTCTTGTGTTGTTGGAAGAGGGTGTTTGCTATGACCAGTGCATTCTCTTGGCAAAACTCTATTAGCCTTTGACCTGCTTCATTCTGTATTCCAGGGCCAAATTTGCCTGTTACTCCAGGTGTTTCTTGACTTCCCACTTTTGCATTCCAGTCCCCTATAATGGGAGAAGGCAATGGCAACCCACTCCAGTACTCTTGCCTGGAAAATCCCATGGGCAGAGGAGCCTGGTCGGCTGCAGTCCATGGGGTTGCCAAGAGTCAGACACGACTGAGCGACTTCACTTTCACTTTTCACTTTCAAGCATTGGAGAAGGAAATGACAGCCCACTCCAATGTTTTTGCCTAGAGAATCCCAGGGACAGGTGAGCCTGGTGGGCTGCCATCTATGGGGTCGCACAGAGTCAGACACAACTGAAGCGACTTAGCAGCTGCAGCAGCAGCAGCAGTAGTAGCCCCTATAATGGAAAGGACATCTTTTTTAGGTGTTAGTTCTAAAAGGTCTTGTAGGTCTTCATAGAACCATTCAACTTCAGCTTCTTCAGCATTACTGATTGGGGCATAGACTTGGATTACTGTGATATTGAATGGTTTGCCTTGGAAATGAACAGAGATCATTCTGTCATTTTGGAGATTACATCCAAGTATACTGCATTTTGGACTTTTTTGTTGACTAGGATGGCTACTCCATTTCTTCTAAGGGATTCCTGCACACAGTAGTAGATATAATGGTCATCTGAGTTAAATTCACCCATTCCAGTCCATTTGAGTTTGCTGATTCCTAGAATGTCAACGTTCATTCTTGCCATCTCCTGTTTGACCACTTCCAATTTGCCTTGATTCATGGACCTAACATTCCAGGTTCCTATGTAATATTGCTCTTTACAGCATCAGACCTTGCTTCCATCACCAGTCCCATCCACAACTGGGTATTTTTTTTTTTTTTGCTTTGGGTTCATCCCTTCATTCTTTCTGGAGTTATTTCTCCACTGATCTCCAGTAGCATATTGGGCCCCTACTGACCTGGGGAGTTCCTCTTTCAGTATCCTATCATTTTGCCTTTTCATACTGTTCATGGGGTTCTCAAGGCAAGAATACTGAAGTGGTTTGCCATTCTCTTCTCCAGTGGACCACATTCTATCAGATCTCTCCACCATTACCTGCCCATCTTGGGTTACCCCCATGGGCATGGCTTAGTTTCATAGAGTTAGACAAGGCTGTGGTCCGTGTGATTAGACTGACCAGTTTTCATTAAGTCAGAATAAAATATGTCATATGTATTTCCTGATAGAAGGATCACATTAGTCAGATCACAGGAATGTCTGTCGATGGCACACTGACAATATCACCATTACCCTGCACCAGGACTTACTATTACAACCAGTAGTCCCTGAGCTACCATGAGCTTTAGCTCCATAGATCAATTTTTCTCAGGACCTGATAGTCTCTGGACTAACTATACTTCAAGGTTTTTTTTTTCATTTTGTCTTATGACCCCTTCATCCACTTCTCTCAACCTTATCCTCCACCACCAATCTGTTTTCTGTATCTAGCAGGTTGGTTTTTATTTTTTTTAATTATTTGTTCATTCTTTAGGTTTCCCATATAAGTGAGATAATATGCAATTTATTTTTCTCCATCTGACTTATTTTACTTACCATAATGCCCTTGAGGTTCATCCATTTTATCACAAATAGCAAGACTTCATTCTTTCTATGGCTTAATTATATTCCATTTTGTATATATACCACAATTTCTTTATTCATTCATCCATTGGTGGACACCTCAGTTGTTTCCATATCTTAGTTATTGTTAATAATGCTACAGTGAACATAGGGGTTCATATATCACTTGGAGTTACTGTTTTCATTTCTTTAGATAAATACCCAAAAGTGGAATTGCCGGATCACAAGGTAGTTTTATTTTTAATTTTCTGAGGAATCTCCATGTTGTTTCCCATAGTGGTTGTACCAATTCACATTCCCACCAACAATGCACAAGTGTTCCCCTTTTCCACATCCTTGCCAATACTCACTTCTTATCTTTTGATTAATAACCATTCTAACAGGTGTGAGGCTGTATCTTATTGCAGTTTTGATTTGTGCTTCCTTGATGATTAATGATGTTGAACATCTTTTCATGTACCTGTTGGCCATCTGTATGTCTTCTTCAGAAAAATGTCTATTCAGAGCTTCAGCCCATTTTTCATTGGTTTTGCAATTGAGTTGTGAATTTTTCATGTATTTTGGATATTAGCCCCTTATCAGATATATGATTTGGGGTTAGGGTTAGGTTATGATTTTCTCCCGTTCAGGAGGTACCTTTTCATTTTGCTGGGGTTTTTTTGTTGTACAGAAGCTTTTGAGTTTGATGTGGTCCCACTTTCTTATTTTTGCTTTTGTTGCTTTTGCTTTTGGTGTCAGATTCAAAAAAATAATTGCCAAAACCTATGTCAGGTATTTTACAACCTATATATTCTTCTAGGACTTTCATGGCTTCATATCTCACATTCAAGGCTTTAATCAATTTTGAGTTAATTTTATGTATGGTACAAGACAATGGTCGAGTTTTATTCTTTTGCAAGTGGCTGTCCCAGTTTTCCCAGCACCATTATTAAAGAGATGGTGCTTTTCCCATTGTATATTCTTGAAATCTTTATAGTAAATTAATTTTGGCCATACACATGCATCCTAAGTTGCTTCAGTCATGTCTGATTCTTTGCGATCGTATGGACTGTAACCCACTAGGCTTCTCTATCAAAGGAATTCTCCAGGCAAGAATCCTGGAGTGGCTCTGACATAAATCACAGGAAGATTCTCTATGACCCACCTCCCAGAGTAATGGAAATAAAACAAAAATAAACAAATGGGACCTAATTAATCTTGAAAGCTTTTGCACAATGAAGGAAACTGTGCTGCTGCTGCTAAGTCACTTCAGTCGTGTCCGACTTTGTGCAACTCCATAGATGGCAGCCCACCAGGCTCCCCTGTCCCTGGGATTGTCCAGGCAAGAATACTGAAGTGGGTTGCCATTTCCTTCTCCAATGCATGACATTGAAAAGTGAAAGTGAAGTCACTCAGTCCTGTCCAACTCTGAGTGACCCCATGGACTTCAGCCTACAGGGCTCCTCCATCCATGGGATTTTCCAGGCAAGAGTACTGGAGTGGGGTGCCATCGGCTTCTCTGGAAGGAAACTATAAGCAAGGTGAAAAGGCAACCTTCAGAATGAGAGAAAATAATAGCAAATGAAGCAACTGACAAAGAATTAATCTCCAAAATATACAAGCAGCTCATGCAGCTCAATATCAGAAAAATAAATGACCCAATCAAAAAATGGGCCAAAGAACTAAATAGATATTTCTCCAAAGAAGATATACAGATGGCTTACAAACAAATTAAAAAAATCTCAATATCACTTATTATCAGGGAAATGCAAATCAAAGCCACAATGAGGTACCATCTCACACCAGTCAGAATGGCTGCCATCAAAAAGTCTACAAAAAATAAATACTGAAGAGGGTGTGGAGAAAAGGGAACCCTCTTAGACTGTTGGCAGGAATGCAAACTAGTACAGCCACTATGGAGAACAGTGTGGAGAGTCCTTAAAAAACTGGAAATAGAACTGCCATATGACCCAGCAATCCCACTGCTGGGCATACACACCGAGGAAACCAGAATTGAAAGAGACACGTGTACCCCAGTGTTCATTGCAGCACTGTTTACAATAGCCAGGACATGGAAGCAACCTAGATGTCCATCAGCAGAGGAATGGATAAGAAATTGTGGTATACATACACAATGGAATATTACTCAGCTATAAAAAAAAGAACACATTTGAGTCAGTTCTAACAAGATGGATGAAACTCGAGCCTATTATATGGAGTGAAGTATGTGAAGTAAGTCAAAAAGAGAAACACCAATACAGTATATTAGTGCATATATATGGAATTTAGAAAGATGGTAATGATGACACTATATGCAAAACAGCAAAAGAGACACAGATGTTAAGAACAGACTTTTGGACTATGTGGGAGAAGGTGAGGGTGGGACGATTTGAAAGAAAAGCATTGAAATATGTATATTCAGTTCAGTTCACTTCAGTTGCTCAGTCGTGTCCGACTCTTTGCGACCCCATGAACCGCAGCACGCCAGGCCTCCCTGTCCATCACAAACTCCCAGAGTTCACTCAGACTCACGTCCATTGAGTAGGTGATGCCATCCAGCCATCTCATCCTCTGCCATCCCCTTTTCCTCCTGCCCTCAACCCCTCCCAGCATCAGAGTCTTTTCCAATGAGTCAACTCTTCGCATGAGGTGGCCAAAATACTGGAGTTTCAGCTTGAGCATCATTCCTTCCAAAGAAATCCCAGGGCTGATCTCCTTCAGAATGGACTGGTTGGATCTCCTTGCAGTCCAAGGGACTCTCAAGAATCTTCTCTAACACCACAGTTTAAAAGCATCAATTCTGATAAGAACAGATACTACACTTGATCTAATTTGTTCATACTAGATGTTTGTAATGTTTCTGATAATCAATAAAAGAGATTCTTGATCAAAAAATAAAAAAAATAAAAAATAAAAGCATCAATTCTTCGGCGCTCAGCCTTCTTCACAGTCGAACTCTCACATCCATACATGACCACTGGAAAAACCATAGCCTTGACTAGACGGACCTTTGTTGGCAAAGTAATGTCTCTACTTTTGAATATGCTATCTAGGTTGACCATAACTTTCCTTCCAAGGAGTAAGCGTCTTTTAATTTCATGGCTGCAGTCACCATCTGCAGTGATTTTGGAGCCCAGAAAAATAAAGTCTGACACTGTTTCCACTGTTTCTCCATCTATTTCCCATGAAGTGATAGGACCGGATGCCATGATCTTCATTTTCTGAATGTTGAGCTTTAAGCCAACTTTTTCACTCTCCTCTTTCACCTTCATCAAGAGGCTTTTGAGTTCCTCTTCACTTTCTGCCATAAAGGTGGTGTCATCTGCATATCTGAGGTTATTGATATTTCTCCTGGCAATCTTGATTCCAGCTTGTGTTTCTTCCAGTCCAGCGTTTCTCATGATATACTCTGCATATAAGTTAAATACGCAGAGTGACAATATACAGCCTTGACGTACTCCTTTTCCTATTTGGAACCAGTCTATTGTTCCATGTCCAGTTCTAACTGTTGCTTCCTGACCTGCATGCACATTTCTCAAGAGGCAGATCAGGTGGTATGGTATTCTCATCTCTTTCAGTATATTACCATATATAAAACAGATGACCAGTGCAAGTTCAATGCATGAAGCAGGGCACTCAAACCTGTGCTCTGGGACAACCCAGAAGAATGGGGTGGAGAAGGAAGTGGGAGAGGTTTCAGGATGGTGGGAAACATGTATACCCATGGCTGATTCATGTTGATTTATTGCAAAAAGCCCCCCAATATTGTAAAGTAATTAGCCTCAAGTTAAATAAATTATGAAAAAGAAAAAAAAAAGAGAGAGAGAGAGAGACTACTGTAGTGGGTTGCTACTTCCTTTTCCAGGGGATCTTCCCAACCCAGGGATCAAAGCTGTGATTCTTGTATCTCCTGCATTGGCAGGTATGTTCTTTAGCAATAGCACCACCTGGAAAGCCCTTTGACCATATACGTATGGGTTTATTTCTGAGCTTTACATTTTGTTGCAATCATCTATGGGTCTGTTTTTATACCAATAGCATACTATTTTAATTACGATAGCTTTCTAATACTGTTTAAAATCAGAGGCATGATATCTCCAGCTTAATTTTTCTTTCTCAAGATTACTTTGACTATTTGGAGTCTTTACAGATTTTAGGACTATTTGTTCTACTTCTGTGATAATTACCATTAGAAATTTGATAGAAATTTCGTAAATCTTTGAATTGCTTGGGATAGTATGGATACTAACAATATTGATTTGTCCAACCCATGAGCATAGAATTACTTCCCATTTGTATTGTCTGCAATTTCTTTCATTATTAATGTCATATTTTTCAATATACATGTCCTTCATTTCTTGGTTAAATTTATTCCTAGGTATTGTATTCACTTTTATGCTGTGGCAAATGGGATTGTTTTCTTAATTTCTTTTTCTGATCACTTGTTATTAGTGTATCAAACCATAACAGATTTTTGTGTATTGATGAGTACGTCAAGGCTGCATATTGTCACCATGTTTATTTAACTTATATGCAGAGTACATCATGAGAAATGCTGGACTGGAAGAAACACAAGTTGGAATCAAGATTGCTGGGAGAAATATCAATAACCTCAGATATGCAGATGACACCACTCTTATGGCAGAAAGTGAAACGGGGCTAAAAAGCCTCTTGATGAAAGTGAAAGTGGAGAGTGAAAAGGTTGGCTTAAAGCTCAACATTCAGAAAACGAAGATCATGGCATCTGGTCCCATCACTACATGGGAAATAGATGGGGAAACAGTGGAAATAGTGTCAGACTTTGTTTTTCTGGGCTCCAAAATCAGTGCAGATGGTGACTGCAGCCATGAAATTAAAAGACGCTTACTCCTTGGAAGGAAAGTTATGACCAACCTAGATAGCATATTCAAAAGCAGAGACATTACTTTACCAACAAAGGTTCGCCTAGTCAAGGCTATGGTCTTTCCTGTGGTCATGTATGGATGTGAGAGCTGGACTGTGAAGAAGGCTGAGCGCCAAAGAATTGATGCTTTTGAACTGTGGTGTTGGAGAAGACTCTTGAGAGTCCCTTGGACTGCAAGAAGATCCAACCAGTCCATTCTGAAGGATCAATCCTGGAATTTCTTTGGAAGGAATGATGCTAAAGCTGAAATTCCAGTATTTTGGCCACCTCATGCGAAGAGTTGACTCATTGGAGAAGACTCTGATGCTGGGAGGGATTGAGGGCAGGAGGAGAAGGGGACGACAGAGGATGAGATGGCTGGATGGCATCACTGACTCGATGGGTATGAGTCTGGGTGACCTCCAGGAGCTGGTGATGGACAGGGAGGCCTGGCATGCTGTGGTTCATGGGGTCGCAAAGAGTCGGACACGACTGAGCGACTGATCTCTCTCTTTGTATCCCATGACTTTACTGAATTTATTAGTTTGAACACATTTTTGATGGAGTATTTAGGGTTATATAATATCACATCATCTGCAAATAGTGACAATTTTACTGCCTCTTTTCCTATTTGGATGCCTTTTTTCTTTTTCATGCCTTCTTCTGGCTAGGACTCCCAGGACTATCTTGAAAAATTGGTGAGAATGGACATCCTTGTCTTTTCCTGATCTTAAAGGAAATGCTTTCAGCCTTTCACCTTTATGAGGTTAGCTCTGTGTTTGTCATATGTAGCCTGTATTATATTGAGGTACATTCCCTTCATAGCTATTTTATTGATACTTTTATGGTAAAATGATGCTGAATTTGGTCAAAGGCTTTTTTTTTTTTTTTGCTTTAATTGAGATGATCATATGATTTTTATCCTTCATTTTGTTAATGTGGTGAAAACTATTGTTTTTTAAAATTCTTATAATCTTTATTAAACATAGATTTCTTACAAAATTACCAGAAATAGCTTACTTAGAGACTTTTAAATAAGATTAGGACTATTTTCCACAAGATCAGTGGCAAAATGGTTCAAAGAAATTTTGCAACTCTAATTTACAAGTGAACCAGGTAGTAAAAGACCCTACTGTCTGATTCAAACTGGAAATGTAGTTTGAGTAACTCAATCTGATGCAAAGATACAGTTAAAAGGATTTCTTTTTCTCTAGCCTCATGTGTAGGTAAGCCTACATTTTTTTCTCATGGACTCAAGAATAAGACGTGTTCTTTTTTTCCCTAATAGCAACAGCTCTGAAATGTGCTCCCAGTAAGTAGGGAATTCAGTCACTCAATCGCTAGATCAGAACCAGATGGCCTCATTTACTATAACTTCTTCCCTTAGTGGATGTGAAAACTAGATGTCAGAGTTTGTAACATGCTGAGGGCTACAAAGTGCTAGAAGGCAGAGAAAAAGTACTCAAATCCCCCTCCACTGGTTCATACCATCCTCTTCTGCATTTCTAGGATTCTTCCTACCATATCAAACTTCTTTACCTCCTCTTCATTATCTCTTTTATCTCCCTTTGGAAGAAAGGTTCCTTGAAACCAACTGAAATACTATTATTTAATTCAAGTTTACATTCACTTGCTAAATTCACATTATATCCATACCCAACTATGTTCAATTCTATTGCTTGATCAGTGCCAAATTCATGGATGATCTTAAATTATTCCCTTACTAAATCCACAGAAATGTTAATCATATATTCTTGGCTTGAAGTTCAAAATCAACTTGTATTGCATTTGTGTGTGTGAGTCTATTTTTCAAGGTCAGCTTAGGCACTTGTAATGTAAGCCTTGCTTTAGAAAATGCTCAAATGACCTAGCCATAACCTTGGGAAACATATGCTTAAATGCTGAAAGAGGCATTTTGACTAACAGGTGCAGTTGAAATAAATGCCTTTATGAACTATGTCCTAATAATGAACTTCCTGCATCTTAAGAGCTTCATTTGCTATTTCCATAATCATCATGTTCCTAGTGTCACAGGAAATGAGTGTGCACTCATCTTGCTATCTGTCCTTCATGGTAATTATATTATTGTTAAAACAAACTAATGATTGAATTGACAGAACAAGACCACAATTAAATGGCTTTCAGAAGAGAAACTGAAATTAGTAAATTTTATAAAACTAAAATTTTTATAAAACTAAAGAATCTTTGAAGTATAAAATTGGTTTGTTGCTTTTTCCTCATAAAAAATCATGTGGTTAAGAGGGATTTATTGTGGGTGTCATGCTGCCTGAAAATGTCTTAATCAAGATTGATTTAGACCAATATGGCCTGACTGAAGATGGACAAATTCTATCATAAGACTAGCATCAATGTATCACATTCTCTGAACCACTAAAAAGAACTGCTTTGTGAAGAAGTATATAAAATTTTTATTGACATAATCCCATTGCTGAAATATGAGCTTGAAATATGATGTTCTATATTTGAAAGTACCAACACAGTGATCAAAATCATAATAATAGAATTGGCTAATAATCAGGAAAGATTATATAAAATTATATATATAAATAATATATAAAATTATATTATAAAATTACTTTTTATAATATAAAAATTATAATAATCAGTAATACATATAAATTATCTGTTCTTCATCTACTCATCAGTACCTATCAGTAATTCTGCTTTGATAAAGAAATCTTAGGCACTGAAGTCAGACCAGCTTGAATTCCAATTCTAGCAACAGTGTAATCTACAGCAACTAATCTCAACCTAAATCTCAGCTATATCATAAATTATATACAATAATATTTTCTACTTCTGAAGACTATTATGAAGATTAAACATCTTTAACATAACAGTACCTAGTAAGTGATCAGCAAAGATTATCCCAAAGTATTAATAAGGTATTAATTTTATTATCTAAGTTTATATAAGTTACCATAATAGCATGCATACTTAAAAACCTTTCTTTGGAAATCAGTCAGTTCAAAATTCTCTTTGTAGAAAATTCTTAAAGAGATGGGATCCCACTGCTGGGCATATACACTGAGAAAACCAGAATTGAAAGAGACACGTGTACCCCAATGTTCATAGCAGCACTGTTTACAATAGCCAAGACTTGGAAGCAACCTAGATGTCCATCCACAGATGAATGGATAAGAAAGCTGTGGTACATATACACAATGGAGTATTACTCAGCCATTAAAAAGAATGCATTTGAATCAGTTCTAATCAGGTGGATGGAACTGGAGCCTATTATACAGAGTGAAGTAAGCCAGAAAGAAAAACACAAATACAGTATACTAACGCATATATATATATGGAATTTAGAAAGATGGTAACAATAACCCTGTTTACAAGACAGCAAAAGAGACACTGAAGTATAGAACAGACTTTTGGACTCTGGAAACGGGAGAGGGTGGGATGATTTGGGAGAATAGCATTGAAATATGTATAATATCATATCTGAAATGAGTCGCCAGTCCAGGTACAATGCCTAATAACGGGTGCCTGGGGCTGGTGCATTGGGACGATCCAGGGGGATGGTATGGGGAGGGAGGAGGGAGGAGGGTTCAGGATGGGGAACACATGTATACTTGTGGCGGATCCATCTTGATGTATGGCAAAAGCAATGCAATATTGTAAAGTTAAGCAAAATAAAATTTAATTAAAAAAAAGATTTGAGCACTTCATAGTATAAAGACTGTTTCTCAAAAAGTAAGTAAATTTTAAAATATTAATGACATGCCTGGAAACTAGCTTGCATATGCATAGTGTTTTTACTTCTTAAATTTACTCTGACTAGGACTTCCACTTCTGACTGAGGTGGAGTAACAAAGATTAGATTTACCCACTCACCTGAAACTATCAAAAGTCCAGACAAAATATGGACTTTATTTAGAATAATACACTGTGTCCCAAAATTCTGGAAGCCAAAGAAACAAGCCTACAATTTTCCATATTACTGACTAGCACTTTTAGACTCGGAGAAGGCACTGGCGACCCACTCCAGTGCTCTTGCCTGGCGAATCCCGTGGACAAGAGGAGCGTGGTAGGAAGCAGTCCATGTGGTCGCTAAGAGTCGGAGACGACTGAGCGTCTTTGCTTTCACTTTACACGTGCCTGCATTGGAGAAGGAAATGGCAACCCACTCCAGTGTTCTTGCCTGGAGAATCCAAGGGACAGGGGAACCCGGTGGGCTGCTGTCTATGTGGTCGCACAGAGTTGGACACGACTGACGCGACTTAGCAGCAGTAGCAGCAGCAGCTTTTAGACTTCAGCACAGGAAAGGATAATCCAGGTAGAACTCAGTGGGTTATCTGATTTGAGATGGCGCTAAAAGCCTAGGCAGACCAAGACACTTCATTTGCAGAGCACGGTATCAGAATGAAAAACCATCCCACAGAATAGGAAGTCAAGAAATCTGTTCAGTACCTCCTTGGGTCTTCATTTTATTAATGATCAGTGCATATACACGATAAAACTACCCAAGTCTGGGGTAGAAATTACCTGAAGTATTAGAAAATGTTAGTCAACTCAGTCATGTCTGACTCCTTGCGACCCCAAGGACCATTGCCCACAGGTTTCTCTGCCCATGGGATTCTTGAGGTAAGAATACTGGAGTAGTTTGCCATTCCTTTCTCCAGAGGATCTTCCAGACCCAGGGACTGAACCAGGGTCTCCCACATTGAAGGCAGATTCCTTACCATCTGAGCCACCAGGGAAGCCTGAAGTATTGGAAGGGATAATAATTACATTAAATGTAAATAATCTAAAGACACAAAATAAAAGGCAAAAAATCTCAGACTGGTTTAAAAATAAAGCAATACCCAACTATATGCTGCCTACAAGAATCTTATTTTAAATATAAGGACACAGATTGGTTCAAAATAGAATGATGGGAAAAGACATACCATGCTAACAACAATAAAAAGCTGGAGTGACTCAATATAAAGCAAAGTAATTTTAAGAGCAAAGAATATTTCCAGGGATAAAGATTATTTCATAAAAAATAAAATGAATCAAGAGGACTTAATAATTTGTATACACATAAGAACAGAGCTTCAAAATATATGAAACAAAAAATTAGAGAAAGGGAGAAATAGACAAATGCACAATCACAGCTAGAATATTTAACATATCTATTTTAATAATTGATACAAAACTAAAAAAATAAAATCAGTAGGGTAGAGTATCTCAGAATTATACTGTCAACCACTTTAATCTATTTGACATTTATGGACTACTACCACTTAACAACTGCAGAATACACATTCATTTCAAATGTACAGGGAATGAATACCAAGACAGACAAGAGCAGGACTATAAGCAAGTCTCTATAGATTTCAAAAGACTAAAACTTTACAGAGAATATTCTCTGACCACTACAAATTAGAATTCTACAAAAACAAAAGCACCAATTACACAGAAAATAATTCACCTCTTTGAAGCAATGGATCAAAAATTAAGAATATTAGAAAATATTTTGAAAGAAATGTCATCTAAAGTACCACATACCAAAATTTGTGGGATGTAACTAAAGTTGTATGTACTTAAATGTATTTAAAGCATCAATTGATTATTAGAAAACAAGAAAGCTCTTAAATTCAGTATAAAAGTTTCAATCTACCAAATTGGAAAAGGAGTGGTAAATTAAATTCGAAATAAGTGGAAAGAAGAGAACAAAAATATGGGAAGAAATGTCATCTAAGGTACCACATACCAAAATTTGTGGGATATAACTAAAGTTGTATGTACTTAAATGTATTTAAAGCATCAATTGATTATTAGAAAACAAGAAAGCTCTTAAATTCAGTGTTAAAGTTTCAATCTACCAAATTGGAAAAGGAGTGGTAAATTAAATTCAAAATAAGTGGAAAGAAGAGAACAAAAATATGGGAAGAAATAAAATAGAAAGACAATAAAGAAAATCAATAAAATCTAAAATTTACCTTGAAAAGTTTAATACATTTAATCAACCTCTTGCCAGACTGATAATAGAGAGAGAGGGAGAAAGGATACACAAATTACTAATATTAGGGGTAAAAGGAGGATCATGAGTATATATAATATGGGCATTAAGAGGATAGTAAGGAAGTATTACATATAACTTTACATCAATGAGCTATAAAATTTAGATGAAATTAAAAAATTCCATAACAGAATACTATCGAAGCTTACCAAATTAAAAATAAATATCTGATATGATCTTATGGTCAGCTTCAAATCATAGCCTTACCACTTAACCCTTAGTTCTGAGACTTTGAGTAGTTCTTAAACCCTCTTTGTTCCATACTTCTTACACGTAAAATAAATATGATAATATTGACAGGAGTGCCAAAGGGTAATCAAACTCATAACTCTAGAATTTATGCCAAAGCATAAACAAACTCATAACCCTAGAGTTATGAAGAGTAAGTGACAATGCATATGAAGCATTTTAAATATCAAACACTTGGTACACATTAGCTATCAGTACTATTGCTATTATTATTCCTGATCAAAGGACAAACAAATATTTGGTAATTTTGTGGCACTGAGGGAAAGGCTATGGACAGTACAACTCAAGTCATTTTTGCAACCGTTTAGTTGGCTTGTTGGCTAACTAGAAAAATGGCCTTTCCCCCATGTTTTTTCTTAATATTCCAAGATATCTTGCATTCCTTTTTTATTAAATATCATTATAAGAATAATGCATTCGTTTTTAAGCTGCTGGTAAGGAGTTACTTCCCATTATGTTAGAAGTGTCCCAGCCAGCAGCTCATGGTATTCTTAGCTGAGGAGTGTATTTTATGACTTCTTTATGGTGTTCTCTGAAAATTAACAAGTAACTACATTAAAATGTTTATTAGTGTGTTTATGCTTTGGCACTCCTGTTAGACTATTTAATTTCAAAAAGGGATAATGATTGGGAGGACGGTTTCATACAAACAGATAATGTGAATGGCAAAGGAAACTGAGTATTTTAATAGGCTGCAGATGCCCTGAGTACTGTGGAAATGCTGCCTCTGACACCATAAAATGTGAGTCCAGAGATTTCTTAGATTACAAAATTTGAGTTGGATTGTATCTGTGAGGTTGTTTTTACTTATTGCTCATTTTACAGGTGTGGAAAGGAACCAAGAAAAAGAGAAGTTCAGTAACTTATTCAAAGTCAGATCTCAAAACAAGTTCTTGGACCGCTTGACTCACAGTCCAATCTTTTCCACTATGCCAGTTTTCTCTCTTGTTGATTTTCCTTTCCTGAATGATAGTCCCTAAGCTTGCAGCTGAATTTACTTTTCTACAGCTCACGACTATTCATTCAGAAGTGTTTCCATTAATCATTAAAATAGTTGATTGAGGCTTAAGCCAAATGTTACTCTGTTTAAACTATTTTGCATTTACCTAACTAATCCCCCTTCAGAAAGAACAGAACTCCAAATTACTTATAATAGACAGTTTCCAAACTTTATTAGTGCATAACTAAGCCATCAATAAGCAACCAAGGAAGTATGTGAGATTTCTATCAACAATTATCTCCTTAAGGCGAATTGGAAATTATTTCTCAAAGATTTTGAGTTCAATTACTCTGATTTCACCTGAAAGAGTAGTCAGGATAGTTCACCTGCACCACTTAATCTGTTTAACTCCAGAAATGAATTATATATATGGTCGACCCTGAGGCAAGTCATTCAGTTTGGAAAACCTTTGATAGAGACTTTAGGAAACTTTACCTCTTCACAGGATCAAACAACTACAAATTGAAGACTTCTCAAAAATATGTAGAATATGCCTACCTAGAAAACAAATCTAATAAATTTAAGTATGGGGTAGGGGAAGGGAGTAAATGACCAATATCATACTCAGTGTTCTCAGCTAAGAAAGCTTTATCCACATATGGAGCACACTATGTTTCAAGGCCTAAAATTAAGGTTTAATATTATATGCTGCCTTGATGCCTGGTGACATTGGCAGGGCTTCATAATGCCTACTACAGGCAGGTCATCCTCCTCACTCTTCTGCCAAGCATAAGTCCCCCTACCCAAACAATCTTCCTTATCAAGTACAGCCCTTGCTTATCCCTGAGTAGCAGTTTCAGTTCTCTTTCAGCCTGCAGAATTACCCAAACAAGGTAATCGCAGCCCCCTGGGGGAATCAGGCAGCACCCTCACTAGTGTTATCATGAACGCTGCCAACCACAGCTCCTGGCTGTTCACCCTGTCCCCGAGGACAACCCTCCTGTGGCCCAGCGCTGTGTGCCATGTCCTCCCCCCAGGATGCAGGTACCTGTGACCAGAAAACTGCTGTGATCTCATCTGCCCAATGCTGGGTGTCACATGTAGGGCTTTCCGCATAACCCTGGGGCTGGACTCCCTCCAACAATGGAGTGAACAGGTGGTGACTGAGATACACACGTGAATGGTTCTGATTTGTGGCTGGTGAGCCCAGCTGAAAGAGGAGAGCCCAGTGGGCTGCTCCTTTTCCACACTATCTGCACTTCCTTGGCTCAGGGACCACTTTTAAAGGTAAGAAACCACTAAAATTACAAAACAAACCTTTTATAATTCTCATCCTTTTTCAGTGAGAGGCTAGCTATTTTCCATTTCAGACAACAACAAGAACCAAGGAAATGAATGAAATGCTAAATGAGATTACACAAAGAAAGTGCCAGGTATTAAACACTTTACTGGATATGCTTCGTTATCATCTTAAAAAAGACAGATTGTCATTTTTAATTTGATGCAAGAAAAAGAATAGTAAATGATTTCACATGGATTTTAATACAATGATTATACCATAATGACAAGATAATTTTTACAAAACACTTATAGGAGATTTACAGGTTAAGATAGCAGATTTAAAAACAGATTTATATCCTCCTGATATAATCTTACCTCCTGAGTAATATATATATGATATATATAAAATCTTACCTCCTGATATATATCTTACCTCCTGAGAACTCACTGAAATAATAGTAAAGGAATAAATATAAACTAACAACAGCAAAAAAAAAAAAAAAAAGATTAAGAAATGGGGCCATGAGATCAAAAGTAATTTTAATGAATATATAAAATGAATGACTACATTTTTTCCACCAAGACTAGAAGTTACATTCTGAAAAATGAGCAAATGTCTGGAAAGTGACCCAGAGAAAGTGGTAACTCAGAACCTACAAGTCAGAAAGAGAGAGAGAGAGAAACATGACCAAAAGTGAGGACAAAAAAATGAGGGGGATTATTTATGGGTCTGCAAAAAGGATATTATGATCCCACACTCACTTTCAACTAAGAGGGCATGATACAACTGACAACCAAGCAAAAGAATTACATCTCTGTATGGCTGGAATGGAAGAAGGCAATGGCACCCTACTCCAGTACTCTTGCCTGGAGAATCCCATAGTCAGAGGAGCTGGTAGGCTGCAGTCCATGGGGTCCCTAGAGTTAGACACGACTGAATGACTTCACTTTCACTTTTCACTTCCCAGAATTGGAAAGGGAAATGGCAACCAACTCTAGTGTTCTTGCCTGGAGAATGTCAGGGACAGGGGAGCCTGGTGGGCTGCCATCTATGGCGGCTCACAGAGTCAGACACGACTGAAGTGACTTGGAAGCAACAGCAGCAGCATGGCTGGAATGTAAAGTCAAGTGGGTCTTAGGAAGTATCACTACAAACAAAGCTAGTGGAGGTGATGGAATTCCAGTTGAGCTATTTCAAATCCTGGAAGATGATGCTGTGAAAGTGCTGCACTCAATATGCCAGCAAATTTGGAAAACTCAGCAGTGCCACAGGACTGGAAAAGGTCAGTTTTCATTCCAATCCCAAAGAAAGGCAATGCCAAAGAATGCTCAAACTATTGCACAATTCACTCATTTCACACGCTAGTAAAGTAATGCTCAAAATTCTCTAAGCCAGGCTTCAGCAATACATGAACTGTGAAATTCCAGATGTTCAAGCTGGTTTTAGAAAAGGCAGAGGAACCAGAGATCAAATTGTCAACATCTGCTGGATCATCAAAAAAGCAAGAAAGTTCCAGAAAAACATCGATTTCTGCTTTAATGACTATGCCACAGCCTTTGACTGTGTGGATCACAATAAACTGTAAAATTCTGAAAGAGATGGGAAGACCAGACCACCTGACCTGCCTATTGAGAAACCTGTGTTCAGGTCAGGAAGCAACAGTTAGAACTGGACATGGAACAACAAACTGGTTCCAAATAGGTAAAGGTGTATTATGTCAAGGCTGTATATTGTCACCCTGCTTATTTAATTTATATGCAGAGTACATTATGAGAAACGCTGGGCTGGAGGAAGCACAAGCTGGAATCGAGATTGCCGGAAGAAATTTGAAAGTAACCTCAGATATGCAGATGACACCACCCTTATGGCAGAAAGTGAAGAAGAACTAAAGAGCCTCTTGATGAAAGTGAAAGAGGAGAGTGAAAAAGTTGGCTTAAAGCTCAACATTCAGAAAACGAAGATTGTGGCATCTGGTCCCATCACTTTATGGGAAATAGATGGGGAAACAGTGGAAACAGTGTCAGACTTTATTTTTCTGGGCTCCAGGATCACTGCAGATCGTGACTGCAGCCATGAAATTAAAAAACAATTACTCCTTGGAAGGAAAGTTATGACCAACCTAGATAACATATTCAAAAGCTATCTTTGAATTTGACATTACTTTGCCAACAAAGGTCCGTCTAGTCAAGGCTATGGTTTTTCCAGTGGTCATGTATGGATGTGAGAGTTGGACTCTGAAGAAGGCTGAGCACTGAAGAATTGATGTTTTTGAACTGTGGTGTTGGAGAAGACCCTTGAGAGTCCCTTGGACTGCAAGGAGATCCAACCAGTGCATTCTGAAGGAGAACAGCCCTGGGATTTCTTTGGAAGGAATGATGATAAAGCTGAAACTCCAGTACTTTGGCCACCTCATGCGAAGAGTTGACTCATTGGAAAAGACTCTGATGATGGGAGGGATTGGGGGCAGGAGGAGAAGGGGACAACAAAGGATGAGATGGCTGGATGGCATCACCGACTCGATGGACATGAGTTTGAGTGAACTCCGGGAGTTGGTGATGGACAGGGAGGCCTGGCATGCTGCAATTCATGGTGTCCAAAGAGTTGGACACAACTGAGTGACTGAACTGAACTGGGTCAGAACCACTTACTGATCTTGGAGAGCCTCCTGGAGAGAAAAGGCAACAGCAGCTCTCCCTGGGGACACTGACACTAGTGGTAGCCATTTGGGGGAGCGCATTCTAAATGAGAACATTGGTGCTGGCAAGTTCCACTTTGGCATCTTTCCTCTAACTTATTAATGCCAGGATCCAGCTCCACATACCATCCGTCCAACACAAGCTTTGGGACACCCTGAGACCCCCTGCCAGCTGTGTCAGAAAATGACTCTGCCTACCATCAAGTCAACACCATCTTTGGGACACCCCAGGGTTGGGCAACCAGGGATCTTGGGACCTGGCTTTGTCCACCAGTGGGCCAAGACTAGACTTGGGACCCCTTGGGTCTCAGGAACCAGCTATCTCATGACCTGGCTCTGCCCGCAAGCAGCCAGCAGCCTCCACAAAAAGCAAAGGCTGACTACCAATTGGACCAGGGGCCAGCTACACCCAGCAGACTGCCTGCAGTAATTAGCCTGCCACAATAGAGGGAGTCACACATCCCACATAGGAAGAACCCCTAGAACATATAGCTCTGGTGACCCAGAGCTATACACTCCCCACACTCTGGGGAGCATGCTGCTGTAATGCGCAGAACATCACCTACAAAAGGCCACTGCAAAAGTGGCAAATATAAACAACTCATCAAGTACATAGAAATTAAAATAGAAAATTAGGCAAAATGAGGCAACAGAAGCATTTTTTCAAAACAAATAAGAAAGATAAAACTACAGAGAAAGAACTAAGTGAAGTGGAGATATTCAATCTATCTAATAAAGAGTTCATAAAAGTAATGATCACAAAGATGTCCAAAGAACTTGAGGAAAGATTTGATGAGCAGAGTGAGAAACTAAAATTTTTTAACAAACAGAAAATATAAAAAAGAACCAAATAGAAATGAAGAATAACTGAAATTAAAAATAAATTAGAAGGAATCAAAACTAGATTAGACAATACAGAGGATCAGTGTGATAGAAAACAAATTAGTGGAAAGCACTGAAGTTGAACATAAGAAAAAAATAAAAATAAATTAGGATTCTGTAAGATACCTGTGCAGAGAAGGCAATGGCACCCCACTCCAGAACTCTTACCTGGGAAATCCCATGGATGGAGGAGCCTGGTAGGCTGCAATCCATGGGCTTGCTAAAAGTCGGACACGACTGAGCGACTTCACTTTCACTTTTCACTTTCATGCATGCATTGGAGAAGGAAATGGCAACCCACTCCAGTGTTCCTGCCTGGAGAACCCAGGGACAGAGGAGCCTGGTGGGCTTTCATCTATGGGGTTGCACAGAGTCGGACACGACTGATGTGACTTAGCAGCAGCAGCAGCAGCAAGATAACTATGAGACAACATTAAGTGTGCTAATTTACATTATAAAGGTCCTAGAAGGAGAAGAGAGAGAAGCACAGTCAATGTAGTTGAAGACATAATAGCTGAAAACTCCCATAGATAGGGAAAGGAGCAGACACCCAAGTCCAGGAGGCACAGAGTCCCAAATAGAATCAACCTAAAAAGGACAATACCAAGACACACTGTAAGTAAAATGGCAATAAATAAATAAAGAGAGAATATTAATGTGGCAAAGAGAAAGCAACAAGTTATATCCAAGGAAACCCCCATAAAGTTATCAGTTGACTTTTTAGCAGAAACTCTGCAGGACAGAAAGAGTGGCACAATATAATCCAAAGTGATAAAAGGGAAAACTACAACCAAGAATAGTCTAGCTGGCAAGGCTGTCATTTAGATTTGATGGTAAGATCAAAAGTTTCACAGACAAGCAAAATCTAAGAGTTCAGCACCAACAAATCAGCTTTACAATAAATGTTAAAAGGACTTCTCTAAGTAAGAAAAAAAAGGTCAGAACAGGAAAAATGAAAGTTGTGAAAGGAAAAATATCATTGGTAAAGCAAATATTCAGTAAAGGTAGTTAATCAATCATGTATAAAGCTAGTAAGAAGGTTAAAAGGTAAAAGGAATAAAATCATCTATGTCCACAATAAGTAGTTAAGAGATTCACAAAATAAAACATGTAAAATATGATATCAAACACAGTCAATGGGCAGGGGGCAATAAAAATATAGGGTCGTTAAAATGCATTTCAACTTGAGAGATCAGCATTTTAAAATAATCACACACACAATAGAGAGAGAGCGATTGATGTATGGAGATATAGGTATAGATATAGATTGCTATATATAAACCTCATGGTAACCATAAGCCAAAAATATGTAATATAATAGATACACAAAAGGAGGTAAATGAATCCAAACATAGTGTTAAAGGCAGCCATCAATTCAGAAGGGAAGAGGGCAAAAGAATGAACAAAGAACTACAAAAAAAAATTCCAAAACAATTTTTTAAATGGCAAAAAAGTACATATCTATCAATAATTAAATGTAAATGGACTAAATGCTCCAATCAAAAGGCATATAATGGCTACTACTACTACTACTACTACTACTAAGTCGCTTCAGTTGTGTCCGACTCTGTGCGACCCCATAGACGAAAGCCCACCAGGATCCCCCATCTCTGGGATTCTCCAGGCAAGAACACTGGAGTGGGTTGCCATTTCCTTCTCCAATGCTTGAAAGTGAAAAGTGAAAGTGAAGTCGCCCAGTCGTGTCCAACTCTTAGCGACCCCATGGACTGCAGCCTACCAGGCTCCTCTGTCCATGGGATTTTTCCAGGCAAGAGTACTGGAGTTGGGGTGCCATTGTCTTCTCCGATACAATGGCTAAATAGATACAAAGACAAGACCCACATATTTGCTGTGTATAAGAGATACACTTCAGATCTAAAGACATATATATGGATTGAAAGTGAGGGCATGGAAAAAAGTATTCCATGTAAACAGAAATTAAAAGAAATCCAAAGTAGACATACTTTTATCAGGCAAAATAGCCTTTAAAAGACAAGGATGGGCGTTATATAAAGAGCAAAGACAATCCAAGAAAAAGATGACAGTTGTGAATCTATATGCACCCAACATAGATGCACATAAATACATAAGGCAAATATTGATAGACACAAAGGAAGAAGCTGACAATAACACAGTAATAGTAGGGAACTTTAACACCCCACTTATGAATAGACAGGTTGTCCAGACAGAAAATCTATAAGGAAACATCAGCCTTAGATGACACATTAGATCAGATTAGTAATCAACTACAAGGGGGAAAAAATGCAGAAAACCACAAACACATAGAGGCTAAACAACAGAATATTCAACAACAGCAGATCACTAAAGAAATCAAAGAGACCAAAAAATACCCGTAGACAAATGAAGATGAAAACACAATGATCTAAAATCTATGGGACACAGTGATAACACTTCTAGAAAAGTACAGAAATGCAAGCCTCAGTAAACAAGAAAAAAATCTCAAATAACTTTTACTATTATAAAATAATAATCTTATACCTAAAAGAACTAAAGAAAGATGAATAAATGACTGAAAGTAGTAGAAAGAAACAAATCATAAACATTAGAACAGAAATAAATAAAAACTAAAAATTCTAGAAAGCATCAAAGAAAATAAGAGCTGGCTCTTGACAAAGAAAAATGAAATTAATAAGCCTTTAGCCAGGCTTATCAAGAAAAAAAAAAAGGAGGGGTCAAAGCAATAAAATCATAAATAAAAAGGAAAAAAGTATGGAGATTGCTCAAAAATTAAAAACAAAGCTACCATATGATCCAAAAATACCACACCTGGGTATTATTTAATAAAATAAAAACTCTAAGCACCCATGAATAGATGAGAAGTGACATAAATATAATGGAATAGTAGCCATAAAAAAAGTTGAAATGTAGCCACTTGTGAAAACACAGATGGACCTAGACAATAATATACTAAGTAAAATAAGTTATATAGAGAAAGACAAATACTATATGATTTCACTTATATGTGGAATTTAAAAAACAAACATGTTAACCATAGTTAACACTAGGTATGATAAAAAAAAAAAAAAATAGACCCGCTTTTTCCATCTTTGGAAATCTTCATTTTCTTTATATTAATACATTTCTATGTCCACTTTCTGGCGGACTTAATTATTAGTAATAAAGTTAGAGAAACTAACCTGGGGGAAATTTTTATTTTATTTCATATTCAGTTCAGTTCAGTTCAGTCGTGTCAGATTCTTTGCTACCCATGCTCTACAGCATGCCAGGCCTCCCTGTCCATCACCCACTCCCAGAGTTCACCTAAACTCACGTCCATTGAATTGATGATGCCATTCAACCACCTCATCCTCTGTCGTCCCTTTTCCTCCCGTCTTCAATATTTCCCAGCATCAGGGTGTTTTCAAATGAGTCAGTTCTTCGCATCAGGTGGCCAAAGTATTATAGTTTCAGCTTCACCATCAGTCCTTTCAATGAACACCCAGGACTGATCTCCTTTAGAATGGACTGGTTGGATCTCCTTACAATCCAGGGGACTCTCAAGAGTCTTCTCCAACACCACAGTTCAAAAGCATCAATTCTTCTGTGCTCAGCTTTCTTTATAGTGCAACTCTCACATGCATAAATGACTACTGGAAAAATCATAGCCTTGTCTAGATGGACCTTTGTTGGCAATGTACTGTCTCTGCTTTTTAATATGCTGTCTAGGTTGGTCATAGTTTTTCTTCCAAGGAGCAAGGGTCTTTTAATGTCATGGCTGCAATCCCCATCTGCAGTGATTTTGGAGCCCAAGAAAATAAAGCCTGTCACTGTTTCCACTGTTTCACCATCTATTTGCCATGAAGTGATGGGACCGGATGCAGTGATCTTAGTTTTCTGAATGTTGAGCTTTAAGCCAACTTTTTCACTCTCCTCTTTCACTTTCAGCAAGAGGCTCATTAGTTCTTCACTTTCTACCATAAGGGTGGTGTCATCTACATATCTGAGGTTATTGATATTTCTCCCAGCAATCTTGATTCCAGCTTGTGCTTCATCCAGCCCAGTGTTTCTCATGATGTACTTTGCATATAAGTTCAATAAACAGTGTGACAATATACAGCCTTGACATCCTCCTTTTCCTATTTAGAATCAGTCAGTTGTTCCATGTCCAGTTCTAACCGTTGCTTCCTGACCTGCATACATATTTCTCAAGAGGCAGATCAGGTGGTCTGGTATTCTCATCTCTTTCAGAATTTTCCACAGTTCATTGTGATCTACACAGTCAAAGGCTTTGGCATAGTCAATAAAGCAGAAATAGATATTTTTCTGGAACCCTCTTGCTTTTTCCATGATCCAGCAGATGTTGGCAATTTGATCTCTGGTTCCTCTGCCTTTTCTAAAACCAGCTTGAACATCTGGAAGTTCACAGTTCACGTATTGCTGAAGCCTGTCTTGGAGAATTTTGAGCATAACTTTACTACTGTGTGAGATGAGTGCAATTGTGCGGTAGTTTGAATATTCTTTGACATTGCCTTTCTTTGGGGTTGGAATGAAAACTGACCTTTTCCAGTCCTGTGGCCACCGCTGAGTTTTCCACATTTGCTGGCATATTGAGTGCAGCACTTTCACAGCATCATCTTTCAGGATCTGAAATAGCTCAACTGGAATTCTGTCACCTCCACTAGCTTTGTTTGTAGTGAAGCTTCCTAAGGCCCACTTGACTTCACATTCCAGGATGGCTGGCTCTAGGTGAGTGATCACACCATCATGATTATCTGGGTCGTGAAGATCTTTTTTGTACAGTTCTGTATATTCTTGCCACCTCTTCTTAGTATCTTCTGCTTCTGTTAGGTCCCTACCATTTCTGTCCTTTATCGAGCCCATCTTTGCATGAAATGTTCCCTTGGTATCTCTAATTTTTTGAAGAGATCCCTAGTCTTCCATTCTATTTTTTTCCCTCTATTTCTTTGCACAGATCACTGAGGAAGACTTTCCTTGCCATTCTTTGGAACTCTGCATTCAAATGGGTATATTTTTCCTTTTCTCTGTTGCTTTTTGCTTCTCTTTCCACAGCTATTTGTAAGGCCTCCTCAGTCAGTTTGCTTTTTTGCATTTCTTTTTCTTGGGGATAGTCTTGATCCCTATCTCCTATACAATGTCACAAACCTCTGTCCATTGTTCATCAGGTACTCAGTCTATCAGATCTAGTCCCTTAAATCTATTTCTCACTTTCACTGTTTAATTATAAGGGATTTGATTTAGATCATACCTGAATCGTCTAGTGGCTTTCCCTACTTTCTTCAAGTCTGAATATGGCAGTAAAAATACAAATTATTTCTCAAAGCAAAATAGTCAAGGAAATATCAAAAGAAACTCTAAAATATTTTGAAGTCAATGAAAATCAAATGTAATTAATTAAATTTATGAGATACATTGAAAGCTGGGCCTAGAGTAAATTTTATAGCATTCACTGCACATTTCAGAAAAAGAAAAAAATGTCTGATATCAATAATATAACCTCCTACCTTAGTAAATTAGAAAAAAAAAGAAAAGCAATTTAACCCTAATAAGGAAACTAAAATAATAAATGTTAGAATAGAAATCAACTGAAATTTAAATAAGAAAACAACAGAGGAAAAAAATCAATGAAAACAACATCTCATTTTTAAAAAATCAACAAAACAGATAAACCTATAATCAAGCTAACCATGAATAAGACCAACAAAACACAAGTTCTAAATCAAAATAAAATAGGAATCACCATTACTGATCCCGTGGATATTGAAATGATAATAAAAGAACACTGCGAACAATTATATGCCCATGGATTAGATAAGTTATATTAAAAACTATTTCCATTAAAGACTAACACTACCAAAATTCATACAAAGAAAAACAGATACTTTGATTGGCTTACATATATATGAAAGCACTCTTGCTGGGAAAATCCCATGGACAGATGAGCCTGGCAGGCTACAGTACAAAGGGTCACAAAGAGTCAGACATGACTGAGCAACTAGGTGCATATATTAAAGAAATGATATCAATAAATATTTTCAAAAATATAAAGCATTAAGTTTTATAGTGCTTAACCTGATGGCTTTAATGGTAAACGCTAAACATTTAAACAAGAATGATATCAATTCTGCACAAACTCTCCCAGAAAATAGTAGCAGGGAAATAACAAGGCCAGTGTTATTCTAACTCCAAAGACAAAGACACTATAAGAAAACTACAGACCAATCTCTCTCAAGAACACAGACGCAAAAATTCTCAAAGTGCTACCAAGTCAAATTTAAATAATTGTACATCACAACCAAGTAAATTTATTGAACTTATGCAAAACTTGTCCAACATTTGAAAAACCAATTAAGGTAACTTATTACATCAACAGGCTAAATAAGAAAAATCGTATGATTATATAAATTAACAGAGGAAAAATATTTGACAAAATTCAACACTTATTCATGATAAAAACTCTCAACAAGCTAGGAATAGAGAGGAATTTCTTCAACTTGACAAAGGTCATTTACAAAATATACAGTCAAAATCATACTTAATGATGAGAAAGTGGATGCTTCCCCTAAGATGGAGAATAAAAAAGGATGTTCCTTCTCACCGCTCTTATTCAACATCATGCTGGAAGTCCCAGCTAGCACACTAAGAAAAGGAAATATAAGATTGGAAAGAAAGAAATTAAACTATCTTTGTTTGCAGATGATATGGACATCTTTATAGAGAAAAAAAATCATAGAATGAATGAAAATAAACAAAAAACTCTGAACAAATAAGTAATTTATCAAGAGTGTGGGATACAAGGTTAATATACAAAAGTCAGTTGTTTACTATATATAAGCAGTAAAAAAAAAAAAAATGATTTACTGTATTTAAAAAATACTTATCACTAGAAAGTAAATTAACTGCTTCCCTGGTGGCTCAGTGGTTAAAAGCGTCTGCCTGGAATGCAGGAGACGCGGGTTCGATTCCTGGGTCAGGAAGATCTCCTGGAGAAGGAAATGACAACCCACTCCAGTACTCTTGCCTGGAGAATCCCAGGAGGGGCCTGGTAGGCTATACAGTCCATGGGGTCGCAAAGAGTCAGACACAACTGAGAGAGTTAATTAGGTATAAATCTAATAAATTATCTCTAGAATCTGAATGAGGAAAACTAAATTTCTGATGGAAAAATATTGTTAAGATGTCAATTAGTTCTTTCCAACTTGATCTATCAGATCAGATCAGTCTCTCAGTCGTGTCTGACGCTTTGCAACCCCATGAATCACAGCATGCCAGGCCTCCCTGTCCATCACCAACTCCCAGAGGTCACTCAGACTCACATCCATCGAGTCAGTGATGTCATCCAGCCATCTCATCCTCTGTCATCCCCTTCTCCTCTCGCTCCCAATCCCTCCCAGCATCAGAGTCTTTTCCAATGAGTCAACTCTTCGCATGAGGTGGCCAAAGTACTGGAGTTTCAGCTTTAGCATCAGTCCTTCCAAAGAAATCCCAGGGCTGATCTCCTTCACAATGGACCGGTTGGATCTCCTTGCAGTCCAAGGGACTCTCAAGAATCTTCTCCAACACCACAGTTCAAAAGCATCAATTCCTGGGTGCTCAGTTTTCTTCACAGTCCAACACTAACATCCATACATGACCACAGGAAAAACCATAGCCTTGACTAGACAGACCTTTGTTGGCAAAGTAATGTCTCTGCTTTTGAATATGCTATCTAGGTTGGTCATAACTTTCCTTCCAAGGAGTAAGCGTCTTTTAATTTCATGGCTGCAATCACCATCTGCAGTGATTTTGGGACCCAGAAAAATAAAGTCTAACACTGTTTCCACTGTTTCCCCATCTATTTCCTATGAAATGATGGGACCGGATGCCATGATCTTCATTTTCTGAATGTTGAGCTTTAAGCCAACTTTTTCACTCTCAACTTTCACTTTCATCAAGAGGCTTTTTAGTTCCTCTTCACTAGTTTCAATGAAATTCCAATCAAAATTATAGCAAAGTATTTTGTGGATATTGAAAAACTGATTCTAAAATTTACAAGGAAACAAAATCTCAGAATAGCCAACACAGTACTGACAAAGAATAAAATAGGAAACTCAACTTCAGAACTTACCATACAGTGACAGTAATCAATTCTGTGTGGTTTTGGTGAAAGAACAGGCATATAGATCAGTGCAACAGAGCACAGAAACCAGAAATAGATCCAAACAAATATAGTCAATTGAACTCTGATAAAGGAACAAAAATGATTGAAAGGAAAAATGATAATACCTTCAACAGACAGTCGGATACCCATGGGTAAAAAAATAAATCCAAACACAGACCTTTCACAAAAACTAAAAGGGATCATAGATATAAAATATAAAATATACTATGAAACTTCTAGAGGCTAAAGGAATAAATTCTAGGCTTGAATTTTACAGTGAACTTTTAGATATACCATCAAAAATGCTTTTGTGAAAGACAAAATTAGTAAATTAGACTTTATTAAAATTAAAAGCTTATGGTCTACAAAATACACTGAATAGAATCAAAACTCAAGCCACAGACTGGGCAAAATATTTGAAAAATACGTATCTGATAAAGGACTTACATTCAAAATATACAAAATACTGTTGAAGCGCAACAGTAAGTAAAGAAACAATTGAAGTAAAAATTGAGCAAAAGACCTGAACAGATTCTAGCCATTCTAATGTCTAGATCTTGGATTTTTGCCATTCTAATAAGTGCATATTTCATCGTTACTGTAATTTGCAATTCCCTAATGGCAAACAATGGTATCTTTCATATGCTTTATGCTTGAAACAATGAAATACCCACATTAGAATGACTAAAACCCAAGTCCTGATAATACCAAATGCTGGTGAGGATGTAGAAAAACAGAAACTCATTAAATGCTATTGGGAACACAAAATTCTATAACCGCTTTGAAATAAGGTTTGATAGCCTATTATTCAGCTAAACATAGTATTACCATATGATCCAGCAAACAGGCTTCCAGGCATTTACCCAGTTAATTTGAAAATTCATGCTAAAACCTACATGTGAATATTTATAGCAGCTTATAACCAATACTCAAAAACAGGAAACAACAATGATATCTTTAAATAGGTGAATCATTAAGCAGACTGATATACACATACAGTAAAATAATATTCTGAGATAAAAATAAATGAGCTATCAACTATGAAAATACATGGAGGAATCTTAAGTGAGTATTTCTACATCTGAAAATACTATATACTCTATGATTCCAACTGCAGCACATTCTGAAAAAGGCAAGACTATAGCAATGATAAGACCGAGGGATCAGGAGTAAGGAAGCGCTGATCAGGAGAAGCGCTGGGAGTTTTTTCAGAGCAGTTAAACTTTTCCATGCGGTAGTATAGTTGTAGAAACATGACACCGTGTATTTGTGAAAATTTAGGTGCTGATCTAAGTAACTGGAGAAATGAGTGGAATCTCTAAGACTAAAGATAAAACAAATGGTACATAAGCACTCTTCTCTAGTTGAGAAAGCTATCTCTCATGGGACTACAGGTGAAGAATTCTGATATCATTATATACGTACACTAGAAGTGAACAGTTAAGTATATGGATGACTGATGGTGGGAGTTGGATTTCCCACTGTTAGAGTGTAAGGTTATATAAGTAAGCAAAAGGAAGCTAGAAAGATCTATGCAGTAATAGATTATGAGTTGGAGACATTAATATGAACTTAGGTTTAGCTTTATATAGACACAGTTTGTTTCATTTCTTACAGAAATATTTATGTGAAAGTTAAAGTCACTCAGTCGTGTCCAACTCTTTGCGACTCCATGGACTATATAGTCCCTGGAATTCTCCAGGCCAGAATACTGGAATGGGTAGCCTTTCTCTTACTTTTCCAGGGGATCTTCCCAACCGAGGGATGGAACCCAGATTTCCTGCATTGCAGATGGATTTTTTACCAGATGAGCCACAAGGGAAGCCCAAGAATACTGGAATGGATAACCTATCCCTTCTCCAGCAGGTCTTTCTGATCCAGGAATCAAACCCAGGTCTTCTGCATTGCAGGCAGATTCTTTACCAACTGAGCTATCAGGGAATCTATAGATATGTGTAAATATACAGAGCAAAAAATACATGTATGTATATTAATCTATCAATTGAAAGGGCCTAGAAGCAAGCACACTTCAACAAGTGTGCGTTGCTACTTCAACAAGTAGCAACAAGCACATCTAGCATCTAGATCTTGGTTTCTGAATACTCTACCTCATTAAAATGAACCAGAGTTCCTAGAAGAAATGGTTGGTTCTAAGACTGGGGGACAAGAAATATATGAGTAGAGGCTAGAGTATCTTATAGTGTCAAAAAATAAGGATATGCTAAAAAAAAAAGAAAAAAAAACTATAATAATGGTGGTAAGTCAAAGGGACACAGGGTCAACTGAAAGAGCTCTCAATGGCTGAGGCTGGAACAATTTGAGCAACAAAATAAATAGTAATATTAGTTACCACCCTAAGTAAAAAAAAAAAATCCATGAGCCTATAACCACTGTTGGGTTATCCAAACTTGCTGATATATTGAGTGCAGCACTTTAAGAGCATCATCTTTTAGGATTTTAAATAGTTATGCTGGAATTTCATCACCTCCACGTAAGACACAACTTGGCAACTGAACAACAACAAAATATTGATATAAATAGTCAAATTGATATATTTATTGATATAAATAGTCAAATCAACAGAGAGAATAGATAAATCTCCCATGCAGAAGAATCCAAATAATTTATGTAGATACTCCACTTTCAAGTAGAGGAGTATAATTCCTTACTCCTTAATGTGAGCTGTGCATAGTGATTTCCCTTCATCTAGTGTGAAAAGAGGAGAAAGCAATGGCACCCCAGTCCAATACTCTTGCCTGGAAAATCCCATGGATAGAGGAGCCTGGTAGGCTGCAGTCCATGGGGTCGCTAAGAGTTGGACACAACTGAGCAACTTCACTTTCACTTTTCATTTTCATGCCTTGGAGAAGGAAATGGCAACCCACTCCAGTGTTCTTGCCTGGAGAATCCCAGGGACGGGGAGCCTGGTGGGCTGCCGTCTATGGGGTCGCACAGAGTTGGACACGACTGAAGCGACTTAGCAGCAGCAGTGTGAAAAGAGGAAGAAGAGTAACTTAATAGTAGAGACTCCTAACACCACATCTGCTAAGTGATCAAGGTCAACAGCAACAGTGATGTTGACAGAATGTCAAAAGAATGTATGACAGAATGTATCCTTGATTCAATGTGATGAAAATGGCTCTTCATCTTTGTGGTCTTTCTCCCAAACCCAAAATTCCAGTCACTCAAGATTATATCATCAGGCAATCTTTAAATGAAGACATTCTACAAAGTACCTGAGAAGTACTGCTCAAAACTATCAAGGTTTTGTTATTAAAAACAAGGAAAATCTGAGAAATTGTCATCTCTAAATAAGAGCATAAAGAAACAGAATGACTACATGTAATGTGATATTGTGGATGGGTCCTGGATTAGAAAGAGACCAACAGACAGAGATAAAAGAAAATGAAAGAAAGTATAAACATTAGTTAATAGTAATGTATTAGCTTTGGAAGGAATGATGCTAAAGCTGAAACTCCAGTATTTTGGCCACCTCATGCGAAGAGTTGACTCATTGGAGAGACTCTGATGCTGGGAGGGATTGAGGGCAGGAGGAGAAGGGGACGACAGAGGATGAGATGGCTGGATGGCATCACTGACTTGATGGATGTGAGTCTGAGTGACCTCCGGGAGCTGGTGATGGACAGGGAGGCCTGGCATGCTGTGGTTCATGGGGTCGCAAAGAGTCGGACACGACTGAGCGACTGATCTGATCTGATCTGATTAGCATTGATTTGCTAATTGAAATTCTTACACTATAATTATGTAAAGTGTTAGTAATAGGGGAAATTGAGTAAGAGGTATATGGGAATTCTTAGGCCCATCTTCACAAATTTTCTGTAAATCTAAAATTGTTTTAAAAAATAAAGTATATTAAATGCTAAAAGAAAAAAAAGCATTTATCTTTGCATTGCCAGCTCTGTATAAATCAACTTAAAAGGACACATCTTAAATCAGAAAAACACATTATATCAGCAAAAAGAAACCCCAAATGCAGCTTTTCCCTTTGGCCAAAAGATTATCCCCTTGTTTCTTATAACACCTGTAGAGCTTTGTAAGATCAGAAATGACAACCAAGTTTTCATAAGCCATTTGTTCCTATAAAATTTAACAAAGCCTTCATATATACTAAAGTCAATAAACTTACCAATAAAATGAGCATTTGAGATACGTATTACTAGTCTAAAGAGGGACCTTAATTAATCTTGGAAATAGATTATTCATATTGGATGTTGTGTTAAGTTTGAAAGTCAGTCCCCAGGAGAGCCAAGAAATTATTCTCATACCTACTTCCTCTCCAAAACTCTACGATTGATTTTCAATTAACGGTGTTTCTAAAGTAAATCTATATAATATTATTTTTTGTTAATTTGGGCCTTATGTAGACATTGTTTAATGCAGACACTGATTAAAATAGACATTCAAAAGCTAATGTGAAGAAGGAAAGAGTCATAGGAAGAGAAAAGAATTATCAAGAATCTGTGTATCATTTAGTGTTCAGTGTAGACAACAGAAGACATTGGGGCTACAGCAAAGCAAAGAAACTTAATACTGAGAATGAGGTTCTTACACAATTGCTGGATAGTTTACAAGTGCTCTGGGCTGGGCCTCTAGGAGTAATTCCCAGATCATCACTGCATAACTGGAAGAAACTGCTACCTTGACTACAGACAGGAAACTGGGAAGCAAGAAGACAGTGCCTCAACTCTGCTCCAAGTATCAAGAAGCTGCTGCTGGAAGCAGCAGGCCTTGCAAGGAGAAAATGCATGACCCTTCCAGGCCCCCTCTCTCTATTCACTCTGCTCTGCATTCAAGACTCTCATGAGTGCATTTGATTGATTGAACTTAAATTACTTCTGGAGCTTCTGCTCAAAAGGAAGTCTAAAAAATGTACTTTTAAGCTCCCTAGTCTCTGCCATACAGACAGAACATTAAGGAAGGTGGAATAAATGTTGAGTCAGTCAATCTAGCTTATCCACCATGTGTGACATTGGATGACTGTAATGTGAGTAATGCATTTGAGGGGCTATTATCAACTGGCTTCTTACTGGAGACATATTTTTCCTCTAGAGTTTAACAATGATCTATTCATATAGATCTTGTGGCAGACGTATCACTCAGAAACCCAGATGAGCCAAAAGTAGAACACCCATTCAAGTTGTCACAACATCATAGATCATCTGCATTTGTTCTCCTAAAACATATACATACCACAGGATCTGCATCCAAAATCTCTTTTTCAAAAAAATTTTCCCACATTCATGTAATCTCTCTTTGGATTTCTTGCAGTGGGCACACATTCACACATATACATACACCCTCTCACAAACACACTCTATTCAGTTTTAAATAAAAGAGTCCCTGTGGATATATACATATGTATTAATTATCAAGATGACTCTGTCCAAGCTCACAACTTCCATATTTGTCCTTCCAAATTAAAATCTTTTCCCTCAGAATACAAGGTTAGCACTGGCTATTTGTAGCATTATCAAATATTCTTACAGGCTAAGCTCCTACTTGAGCTCTTGCTTTCTAACATAGACATCTTCATCGCTAACTTAGCCTGGTTTTCTACAGATAAAAACAAATGATTAAATTTCTATTCCATTAATTGACAAACAGAAGTTATCCCAGGAAAAATACTAAATAGATATAAAAATTAGCCTGACTACACTTTGCACAGAGTAGCATCTTGTGGGTCAAGTTGGAGGAATAAAACTCCCTAGACAAACAAAAATTAAAGAAAATCTAGTAGGACTGGATTAGATGGATTAGAAGATTATTATAGTCAAAAGAATTATTGTTGAATGGGGTATGAATGATCTCTTAAACAGGGATCAGAACAAGAGTCCTGTTCCGCTTGCTCAGTTCTCCTGTGGATCTTGGTCAGCCATGTGTCACTCCACTCCTGTTGCATTTTTATGGGTAAAGACAGATGAAATGCAAGAAACTGCCAGACGTTTCTGAACTGCTGCAGCACCTTTCAAAGTGCCTCTCAATTAAAGATGGTACCAATGAAAATGTGCAATTTTGAAATAAAATCTTCCTCTTCCTATTTTTTTATTCATTCTTTAAATTCTTTCTAAATGACATATTCTACAATAGAAACTGTTACCAAAAAGTTCTTTAAACCAACTGGAAATAACAATAAAGAAGAGATCTGGGCACAAAACTTTAAAAATAAAAGCTAAAATAACCTTCTCTTCCCAGTCTATAAAATTCCTCAGATAAATTTTTGAAATGAGTATTCATCACTCAGAAAGAGTGCCAAGAAATAGTTATTTAAAAGGACCCTAAATTTAACATGCTTTCACTTGAATTGCTACTATATCAAGAAAAGAATGTACCACAGTGAATTTACTAGCACACATCAATTTATTAAATGAAACGTCTATTCTCCAGGTAAAATATATTTCATTTTGTCTTCACTTTTGTACACCACACTTGAAGATAGGAGTTATTTGTGAATGTCTTCAGGAGAGATCAAATAAAAAGGAAGAAACAAAAATTTGCACCAACAGATTTTCACTAAAGTCCAATCTTACACACACTAAATTTTTATGAATCAAAATCAGCAAAGCATAATATAATAAGCTTCTATCAAAGAAAGTTACTTTTTAAATCAGAAGTATTTATATTTTATTTTTCCTTAGAACTTTAAGAATTATTTTATAATAAAATTAAAGCGGTCAAAATTACAGGTGAATAATAATATCCCCTCAGGCTTCATTTTTCTATCAAACATTTCTAAGACTTTTTGAGCTAGAAAATTATAACCCTATCTTTTCTCCATTTTTTGTTATCAATCAACTGATAATAGTTTAAAAATAGGTAAGTAGCAGAAGTTTATTAAATAACAAAACTTTTTAGACGACATACACAGGGCAAAAAACCAGCATCTAGTTAGTACCTACAGCCTTGTTGTGGTGAAGGAGCTTGCATAACTCAATGAAACTGAGTCAGACCATGCGGGGTCATCTAAGACAGACGTGCCATAGTGAAGAGTTCTGACAAAATGTTGTCCACTGGAGGAGGGAATGGCAAACCACTCCAATATTCTTGCTGTGAGAACTACATGAACAGTATGAAAAGACAAGAAGATATGACACTGGAAGATGAGTCTTCAGGTGAAAGGTGTCCAATATGCTCCTAGGGAAGAGCAGAAGGCAATTACTAACAGCTTCAGAAAGAATGAAGCAGCTGGGCCAAAGCCGAGATGATGCTCAGTTGTGGATGTGTCTGGTAGTGAAAGTAAAGTCCAGTGCTGTAAAGAACAATGTTGCATAGAAATCTGGAATGTTAAGTCCATGAATCAAGGTAAATTGGATGTGATCAAGAAGGAGAAGGCAAGAGTGAACATCGACGTCTTAGGAATCAGTGAATTAAAATGAACCAGAATGGGTGAATTTAATTCAGATGAGCATTAACTAGAGTAGGCAAGAATTTCTTACAAGAAATGGAGTAGCCCTCATTGTCTACAAAAGAGTCTGAAATGCAGCACTTGGATGCAATCTCAAAAATGACAGAATAATCTCAGTTCATTTCCAAGGCAAACCATTTAATATCAGAGTGATTCAAGTCTATGTCCCACCTACTAAGGCCAAAGAAGCTGAAGTTGAATGATTCTATGAAGACATACAAGACCTTCAAGAACTAATACTCAAAAAAGGTGTCATTTTCATGATCAGATCAGATCAGATCAGTCGCTCAGTCGTGTCCAACTCTTTGCGACCCCATGAACCGCAGCACGCCAGGCCTCCCTGTCCATCACCAGCTCCCGGAGGTCACTCAGACTCGCATCCATCGAGTCAGTGATGCCATCCAGCCATCTCATCCTCTGTCGTCCCCTTCTCCTCCTGCCCTCAATCCCTCCCAGCATCAGAGTCTTCTCCAATGAGTCAGCTCTTCGCATGAGGTGGCCAAAATACTGGAGTTTCAGCTTTAGCATCATTCCTTCTAAAGAAATTCCAGGATTGATCTCCTTCAGAATGGACTGGTTGGATCTCCTTGCAGTCCAAGGGACTCTCAAGAGTCTTCTCCAACACCACAGTTCAAAAGCATCAATTCTTCGGCGCTCAGCCTTCTTCACAGTCCAGCTCTCACATCCATACATGACCACAGGAAAGACCATAGCCTTGACTAGGCGAACCTTTGTTGGCAAAGTAATGTCTCTGCTTTTGAATATGCTATCTAGGTTGGTCATAACTTTCCTTCCAAGGAGCCAGCGTCTTTTAATTTCTTGGCTGCAGTCACCATCTGTAGTGATTTTGGAGCCCAGAAAAACAAAGTCTGACACTGTTTCCACTGTTTCCCCATCTATTTCCCATGCAGTAATGGGACCAGATGCCATGATCTTCGTTTTCTGAATGTTGAGCTTTAAGCCAACCTTTTCACTCTCCACTTTCACTTTCATCAAGAGGCTTTTTAGCCCCTCTTCATTTTCTGCCACAAGATTGGAAAAGGTCAGTTTTCATCCCAATCCCAAAGAAAGGCAATGCCAAGGAGTGCTCAAACTACTGAACAATTGCACTCATCTCACACGCTAGTAAAGTAATGCTCAGAATTCTCCAAGCCAGGCTTCAGCAATATGTGAACCGTGAACTTCCTGATGTTCAAGCTGGTTTTAGAAAAGGCAGAGGAACCAGAGATCAAATTGCCAACATCCGCTGGATCATGGAAAAAGCAAGAGAGTTCCAGAAAAACATCTATTTCTGCTTTATTGACTATGCCAAAGCCTTTGACTGTGTGGATCACAATAAACTATGGAAAATTCTGAAAGAGATGGGAATACCAGACCACCTGATCTGCCTCTTAAGAAATCTGTATGCAGGTCAGGAAGCAACAGTTAGAACTGGTCATGGAACAACAGACTGGTTCCAAATAGGAAAAGGAGTACGTCAAGGCTGTATATTGTCACCATGTTTATTTAACTTATATGCAGAGTACATCATGAGAAATGCTGGACTAGAAGAAACACAAGCTGGAATCAAGATTGCCGGGAGAAATATCAATAACCTCAGATATGCAGATTTTCATGATAGGGGACTGGAATGCAAAAGTAGGAAGTCAAGAGATACTTGGAGTAACAGGCAAGTTTGGCCTTGGAGTATAACATGAAGCAGGGCAAAGGCTAACAGAGTTTTGCCAAGAGAATGCACTCGTCATAGGAAATACCCTTTCCCAACAACACAAGAGATGACTCTACACATGGATATCACCAGATGGTAAATATCAAAATCAGATCAATGATATTCTTTGCAGCCAAAGATGGACAAGCTCTATACAGTCAGCAAAAACAAAACCAGGAGCTGACTGTGGCTCATATCATTAACTCTTTGTTGCAAAATTCAAACTTAAATTGAAGAAATTAGGGAAAACCACTAGGCCATTCAAGTATGACCTAAATTAAATCTCTTATGATTATACACTGGAGGTGATGAGTGGATTCAAGGGATTAGATCTGGTAGACAGAGTACCTGAAGAGCTATGGATAGAAATTCATAACATTGTCCAGGAGGCAGTGATCAAAACCATCCCAAAGAAAAAGGAATGCAAGAAGGCAGAGTGGTTGTCTAAGGAGGGTTTACAAAAGAAGAAAAACGAAAAAGCAGGGGAGAAGAGAAGGATATACCCAGCTGAATGCAGAGTTCCAGAGAAGAGCAAGGAGAAATAAGAAAGCCTTCTTATATGAACAATGCAAAGAAATAGAGGAAAACAATAGACTGGGAAAGATTAGAGATCTCTTCAAGAAATTTGGAGATATCAAGGGAACACTTTTTGCAAGGATGGTTCAATAAAGGACAGAAACAGTAACACTAAGAGCGCCCCGCCGGCGGCTGCCCCACGCACTAAGAGTGCCCCGCCGGCAGCTGCGCCGCGCACTAAGAGCGCCCCACCGGCGGCTGCGCCGCGCACTAAGAGCGCTGCCGAGAGGAGCTACCCCACCACCGAGGTCAGGAAGGGCGGCGGTGAGGAGAGACCCCTCGTCCAAGGTAAGGTGCGATGGCTGTGCTTCGCTGGCGGGGAGCAGCCGGGAGCAGCCGGGACGAGATACCCCACGCCCAAGGTAAGAGAAACCCAAGTAAGACAGTAGGTCTTGAAAGAGGGCATCAGAAGGCAAATACACTAAAACCATTCTCACAGATAACTAGTCAATCTAATCACACAACGACCACACCCTTGTCTAACTCAATGAGATTAAGCCATGCCCAAGGGGCAACCCAAGATGGGCGGGTCATGGTGGAGAGATATGACAGGGTGTGGTCCGCTGGAGAAGGGAATGGCAAACCACTTCAGTATTCTTGCCTTGAGAACCCCATGAACAGTATGAAAAGACAAAATGATAGGATACTGAAAGAGAAACTCCCCAGGTCAGTAGGAGCCCAATATGCTACTGGAGATCAGTGGAGAAATAACTCCAGAAAGAATGAAGGGATGGAGCCAAAGCAAAAAGAATACCCAGCTGTGGATGTGTCTGGTGATAGAAGTAAAGTCCGATGCTGTAAAGAACAATATTGCATAGGAACCTGGAATGTCAGGTCCATGAATCAAGGCAAATTGGAAGTGGTCAAACAAGAGATGGCAAGAGTGAATGTCGACATTCTAGGAATTAGTGAACTAAAATGGACTCCAATGGGTGAATTTAACTCAGATGACCATTATATCTACTACTGTGGGCAGGAATCCCTCAGAAGAAATGGAGTGGCCATCATGGTCAACAAAAGAGTCCGAAATGCAGTACTTGGATGCAATCTCAAAAATGACAGAATGATCTCTTCGTTTCCAAGGCAAACCATTCAATGTCACAGTAATCCAAATCTATGCCCCAACCAATAACGCCGAAGAAGCTGAAGTTGAACCGTTCTATGAAGACCTACAAGACCTTTTAGAACTAACACCCAAAAAAGATGTCCTTTTCATTATAGGGGACTGGAATGCAAAAGTAGGAAGTCAAGAAACACCTGGAGTAACAGGCAAATTTGGCCTTGGAACACGGGATGAAGCAGGGCAACGACTAACAGAGTTTTGCCAAGAAAATGCACTGGTCATAGCAAATACCCTCTTCCAACAACACAAGAGAAGACTCTATACATGGACATCACCAGATGGTCAACACCGAAATCAGATCGATTACATTCTTTGCAACCAAAGATGGAGAAGCTCTATACAATCAGCAAAAACAAGACCAGGAGCTGACTGTGGCTCAGACTATGAACTCCTTATTGCCAAATTCAGACTGAAATTGAAGAAAGTAGGGAAAACTACTAGACCATTCAGGTATGACCTAAATCAAATCCCTTATGATTATACAGTGGAAGTGAGAAATAGATTTAAGGGCCTAGATCTGATAGATAGAGTGCCTGATGAACTATGGAATGAGGTTCGTGACATTGTACAGGAGACAGGGATCAAGACCATCCCCATGGAAAAGAAATGCAAAAAAGCAAAATGGCTGTCTGGGGAGGCCTTACAAATAGCTGTGAAAAGAAGAGAAGCGAAAAGCAAAGGAGAAAAGGAAAGATATAAACATCTAAATGCAGAGTTCCAAAGAATAGCAAGAAGTGATAAGAAAGCCTTCTTCAGTGATCAATGCAAAGAAATAGAGGAAAACAACAGAATGGGAAAGACTAGGGATCTCTTCAAGAAAATCAGAGATACCAAAGGAACATTTCATGCAAAGATGGGCTCGATAAAGGACAGAAATGGTATGGACCTAACAGAAGCAGAAGATATTAAGAAGAGGTGGCAGGAATACACAGAAGAACTGTACAAAAAAGAGCTTCACGACCCAGATAATCATGATGATGTGATCACTGATCTAGAGCCAGACATCTTGGAATATGAAGTCAAATGGGCCTTAGAAAGTATCACTACGAACAAAGCTAGTGGAGGTGATGGAATTCCAGTGGAGCTATTCCAAATCCTGAAAGATGATGCTGTGAAAGTGCTGCACTCAATATGCCAGCAAATTTGGAAAACTCAGCAGTGGCCACAAGATTAGAAAAGGTCAGTTTTCATCCCAATCCCAAAGAAAGGCAATGCCAAAGAATGCTCAAACTACCGCACAATTGCACTCATCTCACACGCTAGTAAAGTCATGCTCAAAATTCTCCAAGCCAGGCTTCAGCAATATGTGAACCGTGAACTTCCTGATGTTCAAGCTGGTTTTAGAAAAGGCAGAGGAACCAGAGATCAAATTGCCAACATCCGCTGGATCATGGAAAAAGCAAGAGAGTTCCAGAAAAACATCTATTTCTGCTTTATTGACTATGCCAAAGCCTTTGACTGTGTAGATCACAATAAACTATGGAAAATTCTGAAAGAGATGGGAATACCAGACCACCTGATCTGCCTCTTGAGAAATCTGTATGCAGGTCAGGAAGCAACAGTTAGAACTGGTCATGGAACAACAGACTGGTTCCAAATAGGAAAAGGAGTACGTCAAGGCTGTATATTGTCACCATGTTTATTTAACTTATATGCAGAGTACATCATGAGAAATGCTGGACTGGAAGAAACAGAAGTTGGAATCAAGATTGCCGGGAGAAATTTCAATAACCTCAGATATGCAGATGATACCACCCTTATGGCAGAAAGTGAAGAGGGGCTAAAAAGCCTCTTGATGAAAGTGAAAGTGGAGAGTGAAAAGGTTGGCTTAAGGCTCAACATTCAGAAAACGAAGATCATGGCATCTGGTCCCATCACTACATGGGAAATAGATGGAGAAACAGTGGAAACAGTGTCAGACTTTGTTTTTCTGGGCTCCAAAATCACTGCAGATGGTGACTGCAGCCATGAAATTAAAAGACGCTTACTCCTTGGAAGGAAAGTTATGACCAACCTAGATAGCATATTCAAAAGCTGAGACATTACTTTACCAACAAAGGTTCGCCTAGTCAAGGCTATGGTCTTTCCTGTGGTCATGTATGGATGTGAGAGCTGGACTGTGAAGAAGGCTGAGCGCCGAAGAATTGATGCTTTTGAACTGTGGTGTTGGAGAAGACTCTTGAGAGTCCCTTGGACTGCAAGAAGATCCAACCAGTCCATTCTGAAGGAGATCAATCCTGGGATTTCTTTGGAAGGAATGATGCTAAAGCTGAAACTTCAGTATTTTGGCCACCTCATGCGAAGAGTGACTCATTGGAGAAGACTCTGATGCTGGGAGGGATTGAGGGCAGGAGGAGACGGGGACGACAGAGGATGAGATGGCTGGATGGCATCACTGACTTGATGGATGTGAGTCTGGATGACCTCCGGGAGCTGGTGATGGACAGGGAGGCCTGGCGTGCTGCAGTTCATGGAGTCGCAGAGTCGGACATGACTGAGCGACTGATCTGATCTGATCTAACAGAAGCAGAAGAGATTAAGAGGTGGCAAAAATACACAGAAGAATTGTATTCAGAAGGTCTTAATGACCTAGATAACCACAATGGTGTGTTCACTCACCTAGAGCCAGACATGCTGGAGCATGAAGTCAAGTGGTCTTAGGAAGCATTATTGCAAACAAAACCAGTGGAGGTGAGGGAATTCCAGCTGAGCTATTTCAAATCCTAAAAGACGATGCTCTTAAAGTGCTGCAATCAGTATGTCAGCAAATTTGGAAAACTCAGCAGTGGCCACAGGCCTGGAAAATATCAATTTTCAGTCCAATCTCAAAGAAGAACAGTGCCCCAAAATTTCAAACTACCATACAATTACTCTCATTTCCCATGCTAGTAAGGTTATGCTCAAAATCCTCCTAGCTAGGCTTCAGCAGTAAGAACTACCAGATGTACAAGATGGATTTAGAAAAGGCAGGCCATACCATCATCTCGTGTCTACTGTGGCCCAAGATATGCACTGACAGTGTACCCTTCACAGAAGATAGTCCATTTCATTCAATAAAAAAATTGTCCTGAACCCCCCACCCCGCCTCCCGCAAAAAAATTTCTTTTGGGAAACCATCTGTTTTGTTAGAAGTTATCCATACTATAATTTGAATTATTAAGTTGGGGCCACTAAATATAGCATAAAAGGGATACCAATACCGAATAAATGTATGATCTCCCCAAATTTTCACAAATTAATTCCACATCCACCATTTCAGTGTGAACGTGATTTGATGAAATGTTTTCATAAGAATCAAACAAGTATCAGGGGACATTCTGCTTAAGCTAGTTATAAAGTACCAAATTTCATTGGGAAATGAATCTCAAAGGAAAACTGCCTTCACGTTGTGTTCACATCTGTTCTCACAGGCTTTTTTAGAGCAAACAAATACAAAAAGGTTGAGGCTGAAGAAGTCTGTGATAAAGAGGAATCAAACTACTGATATCGCTCCCCTTCTCTGGGGAAAAACACTGAGTCAGTGCCAAAAGTAAATGATATGGACTGATACGGACCATTTTTTGTTTTCATTTTAGCGTGGGCGACCTCTATGAAGATCATACAAGAAAGGGCAGCTAGTTATCCCCAAAAGTGTTCTTGCTGCTGCTGCTGCTAAGTCGCGTCAGTCGTGTCCGACTCTGTGCAACCCCATAGACAGCAGCCCACCAGGCTCCGCCGTCCCTGGGATTCTCCAAGCAAGAACACTGGAGTGGGTTGCCATTTCCTTCTCCAATGCATGAAAGTGAAAAGTGAAAGTGAAGTCGCTCAGTCGTGTCTGACTCTTCGCGACCCCATGGACTGCAGCCTACCAGGCTCGTCGGTGCCTTGAGTCGGTGATACCATCCAACCATCATCTTCCTCTGTCATCCCCTTCTCCTCCTCCCTGCCAAATAAATAAGTAAATTTTTTAAAAAATCTATAACTAAATAGAGGAAGATGCAGACAATGGAGCCAAATAAATCCAGAAAACCAAGGATCTTCCCCCAGATTTTTGTTTGGCTTCAATCAGCAAATAAATTATCAACATGATCATTGTAATTCAAGATGATGGAAAGAAACTGGGGGCATGAAGACACTGCTAAGCCACTGAATCAATAGAGTATAAACCCAAGTTCTAAACTACCAATTAAAATAAAATAATCTTAATATATTCTCTTTATTTTCAACTACCTTAAAATCCATTATGCTACTTGTCATAAGAAGCTTCTTAATTAATATGAGAAGACTAATAAGACAGAAAATTGTGATGGGCAGTAAATCTTAAAATTCACATTGCTAAATTCAAATAAACAATGTTAGATTATGGGGATGTGTCATATATGTGATAAATTTAAGTTTCTTAAAATACAAAAGAGACACTACAATGGAAATCCTAATATTCACTTGGTACTAAAATTTCTCTACTAGAATATGGAGCAAGGTGGGGCAAAGCCAGAGCAACAGTTTTCAAAGATTTCACCTGCGATGTAGAAGTAAACCTTAGGGGAAAAAAATGACCAATGAGAGGTATAGTAATAATCAACATCAAGGTGTTGAAATGTGCTCTCTTCACCTCTCTCCTTCCATCTACAACTAGTAAAACAGAACTTTTATGATTTAACAAAGGATGCTCTATCCAACACAGTAGGATGCTGGAGAGATCCTCTCATTTATAGATCTGAAAATGAGTGGATTGAAACATAAACAGAAGGCAGAACCAGGGAAACGGTGAAGGTGGTGCCTGAGATCTCAGCTCTCTGGCCGTGGCAACTAAGCCTGCACCCCAGAGAACCTCGTCGGAGAGGGGGAGGTTGTGCACAGAACTCTGCCTTCCCACCAGCAGAGGCACCCGCGACACAGGGAACCCCGCAGCAGAGGCAGCAGGGCCTGCACACTATTCTTCCAGCTGCAGCGGTGCCCATAACGGTGGGCCCCTACCCCTAGCAGCGGCCACAGTGCCCACAAACCCAATAACCCTGGAGGCAGTGGAGGCACCTGTGGCCCCAGCTTATGGCATACATTTCTATGTCCACTGCAGCAGTGGTGCCCATGACACAGATGACCTGGACATGGCAGAGACACCTGCCATTCTGGTGCTCCTGATCGTGGCACCAGTGACCGCAGCAAAGTACCAGTAACTCCAAAAGCACACAGAGCTATGACGCAGGTACCAGCAGCACCTCCGGCAGAGACAGTAAAGGGTAGAAAATGCCCATTCTCAAATATAGCCAGAGGCAGCTCAGGCTAAAAAAAAAAAAACCACCGAGGTATTCCACCTACTGAAAAATAAAATAAAGACCTCTAATTGCCAATAAATTGAATTGTTTGAATAAAAATTTTTGGTTTTCTTGTAAATTTCTATTTTATATTGGGGTGTAGCCAATTAAGAATGCTATAACAGTTTCAAGTGGACATCAAAGGGACTCAATCACACATATACACATATCCACTCTCCCCAACCTCCCTTCCCACCCAGGCTGCCAAATAACCCTGAGCAGAGTTCCCTGTGCTGTATGGGAGGACCTTGTTGAAAATCCACTTCAAATAGAACACTGTACATGTCGATCCCAAACTCCCTGACTATCCTTTCCCACCTCCTTCCCCCTTGGCAACCAAAACTTTTAAAGCTTGCCTAAATAAGAGAGACATTTGCTACTTTGAATATACTGGCTGAAGAACCATGAAAAACCATGATAACATGATATTACACACACACAAAAAAAAAAAAGGACAGTTCTTCAGAAACCAAACTTAAATTCACAGAATTCTGCAATCTAACTGAAATAGAGAATTTCAAATAGCTGCCAACAAGCTACAAGAAAACTCAGGCAGTTCAATGAGCTCAGGAATAAAATTAATGAACAGATGGAATGAATACTTTACCAGAGTGACTAAACTAAGAAAGAACTAAACAGAAATTCTGGTGCTAAAGAACTCAATAAATGAGATGAAGAGTTCAATCGAAAACATTGGAAACAGAGCAGACCATATGGGACAAAGACTTAATGAGCTCAGAGATAGAAATCTAGAAACAATTCGGGTAGAAAAGGAGGGAGAACATTTTTTTTTTTTTTTTAATAAAGAAATTCTACGAGAACTATCTGATTCCATCAGGAAAGGCAACATAAGGGCAATGGGTGTCCCTAAAGCAGAAGAGAGGGAGGAGGGAGCAGAGGGTTTACTTAAAGAAATAATAGCTGAGAACTTCCTGAATCTGAAGAAGAAACTGGATACACAAGTCCATGAACCTAAGAGAATACCTAATTATCTCCACACAAAAAGACCTTCTCTATGACATTATAAGAAAACTGTCAAAAGTCAATAATGAAGAATAAACTTTAAAGGCAAACGGAAAAAAGATAGTAACCTACAAAGGAACCCCCATCAGGCTATTCAACAGACTTCTCAGCAAAAAAACTCTATCGGTCAGAAAAAAGTGGAATGAATTACACAAAATATTAAAAGATAAAAACTCTCAGCTAAGACTACTCTATCCAGCAAAGTTGTTTTTCAAATATGAAGGAGAAATAAATGCATCCCCAGACAAAGGCTGAGGAAGTTTATCATCATTAGACATGCTTTGCAAGAAATGTTTAAAGGATCTCTTTTACCTTCAACAAAAGGGCAACAGTACACAAACCTTTAAGATGATAAATAGAATCAGAATGTAGTTCCAACTACATATCAGAATAGGAGGTTAAACATGTAGTTACAGCATAAAGGTTAAAGGGGAAAAAAAGCAGCAACTTGGTAACTAACTCACAACATAAAAATGGATAATTTGAGATGACAAAAACATGAGAGGAAAAGAGGAAAAGATGGGATCTGTATAAGTAAAGATAAGATTCTATCAGCAGAAAAAGGATTACCATGCTATCTACATTTTATGCAAACCTTATATTAACCACATTTTATTAATCTGGAATAGACACACACAACTTAAGAGAAAACTGAGAAAAACATCATTGGAAACCAAATTAAAACAGCAGATAGAAACACAAGAAAAGAGAAATAACAGAGATATGGAGCAACCAGAAAACAAAACAACAGTATTTAGTCCTTGTTGGTCCATAAACACCCTGGATGTCAATGGATTAAAATCACAAATCAAAAAAGACTGAATGGCTGAGTATATTTAGAAAACAAGACCCAACTATAGGCTGATTCTAGAAGACTCATTTAAGCTCTAAAGACAAACTCATTCCAGGACAAAATGAAGGAAAGAAAGATGATTCTGTAAGCATATGGTAGTCAAAAAAAAGTAGGGGTAACCATACTCATATCATACAAAACAGATTTCAAGGAAAAAAGATAGTAAGAGACAAAAGTAGACACTCAGATCAGATCAGTCGCTCAGTCGTGTCCGACTCTTTGCAACCCCATGAACCGCAGCACGCCAGGCCTCCCTGTCCATCACGAACTCCCAGAGGTCACTCAGACTTATATCCATCTTCAACGATCAATGCAAAGAAATAGAGGAAAACAACAGAATGGGAAAGACTAGGGATCTATTCAAGAAAATCAGAGATACCAAAGGAACATTGCATGCAAAAATGAGCTCGATAAAGGACAGAAATGGTATGGACCTAACAGAAGCAGAAGATATTAAGAAGAGGTGGCAAGAATACACAGAACTGTACAAAAAAGAGCTTCATGACCCAGATAATCATGATGGTGTGATCACTGACCTAGAGCCAGACATCCTGGAATGTGAAGTCAAGTGGGCCTTAGAAAGCATCACTACGAACAAAGCTAGTGGAGGTGATGGAATTCCAGTGGAGCTATTCCAAATCCTGAAAGATGATGCTGTGAAAGTGCTGTACTCAATATGCCAGCAAATTTGGAAAACTCAGCAGTGGCCACAAGATTGGAAAAGGTCACTACATAATGATAAAAAATGGACAATCCATCAAGAAGACATAATAATTATTATACATGCACCTAATGTAGAGGCACCAAAATATATAAACCAGTTATTAATAGACATAAAGGAGAAATTGAAAGCAACAAAATAATTGTAGACAACTTTAACATCCAACTTACATCAGTGGATAATTATCTAGACAGAAAGTCAACAAGGAAAAACCAGCCCTAACTGAAACATTAGACCAGATGAACTCAATAGATTTATATAGAACATTCTATCCAAGTGCAGAATATACATTCTTCTCAAGTGCACATGAAATACTTTCAATGATGGACCATATGTTGAAACACAAAACAAGCCTCAATAAATTTAAGACAAATCATACTGAGCATTTTTTCTGACCACAATAATATGAAACTAGATGTCAACTAGAAGAAGCTAGGAAAAAAAAAAACAAATATATGGAGACTAAACAATGTGCTATGAAACAACTCTTAGATCAACAACAAGAAAAATTAAAGGACAAATAAAAAATACCCAAAGACAAATGAAAATAAGACATGCCAAAATCTATAGGATGTAGCAAAAGTGGTGCTAAGAAGGAACATACTCCCTTAAGAAACAAGAAAAATCTCAATCTAACCTTACACTTAAAGGAACTAAAAAAAATAAACTGAACAAAGCCCAAAGTCAGCAGAACGAGAGAAATAATAAAAAATCATGTCAGAAATAAAGACTATAGAGACAATAGAAAAGATTGGTGAGATTAAGAGCTGAATTCTTAAAAAGATAAAATTAACACATGTTTAGCAAGACTCACTAAGAAAAAAAGAGAGAAGACCCAGATAAAAAAAAAAAAAATTTTTTTCAGGACCAGACAGCTTCACAGCTGAATTCTACTAAATTATTTATCCTTCTCAAACTCTTCCAAAACATTAAAGAGGAGGGAATGCCTCCCTAACTCATTTAATGAAGTCATCATTACCCAGATAACAAAGCCAGACCAAGACAACTACAAGAAAATTATAGGCCAACATCTCTGCTGAACTAGAACTAAAGGTAAAAATTGTCAACAAAATCAGGCAAACTTAATCCAACAGTATATTAAAAGGATCACATACCACACTCAGCTGGGATTGACTCCAGGGACGCAAGGATGATTCAATATTCACAAATCAATGTGATATACCACATTAACAAAATGAAGAATAAAAATCATATGATCATCTCAACAGATGCAGAAAAAGAATTTGATAAGATTGAGTACCCATTTATGATTTTTAAAGACTCAATAAAACATGTATAGAAGGAACACACTTAAAAATAATAAAGACTATATATGACAAAACCACAGTTAACATTACACTCAATGGTGAAAAAGTCAAAGCTATCCAACTAAGGTCAGGAACAAGACAAAGGTGTCAATTCTTGCCATTCTTATTCAACATACTATCACAGTTCTAGCCAGAAGAATTAGCAAAGAGAAAGGTAATAAGACATCCAAATTGAAAACAAAGTCAAACTGTCACTGTTTGTCAATAAAAGTTTTATACATAGAAAACCCTAAGACTCCATCAGAAACTATTAGAAATATTCATTGAATACAGTAAAGTTGCAGAGCACATGTCAACAGAAAAAAATTTATTGCATTTTTATAAGCTCACAATGAACTCACAAAAAGAGAATTCAAGAAAACAACCACGTTTACTACAACAGAAAAAATAAAATAGCTAGGGGTAAATTTAACCAAGGAGGTGAAAGACCTGTGCACTGAAAACTATGAGATGTTGAAGGAAATTGAAGACACAGAAAAATGGAAAGAATTTCTATATGAATGGAATGGATGAATCAATATTGTTTAATGTTCATATTACAGATTCAATGCAATCTCTATCAAAATCCCAATGTTTTTTTTAACAAAAATAAAACTAAAAATTATAAAATCTCTGTGGAATCACACACACACAAAAATCCCGAATAGCCACAGCTATTATTAGACGCTGAGAAGTTATTTGATAATATTTAGCAGACACACCTACTAAAAATCTAAATAGGAAAACGGTCAGTTGTGTCCGACTCTTTGCAACCCCAGGGACTATACAGTCCATGGAATTCTCCAGGCTAGGATACTAGAGTGGAGAGCCTTTCCGTTCTCCAGGGGTTCTTCCCAACCCAAGCATCGAACCAGGGTCTCCTGCATTACAGGTAGATTCTTTACCAACTCAGCTATCAGGGAAGCTCTTAAATAGGAAAAAAATCTATTTAAATATAAATAAATCTACTCAAAGTTCAATAGCAAATATCACACAGAGTTAAAACACAAAAATGATGATTTATAGTTTGGAACTCAGGTGTTCAATACTGTCATTATTTTTTATTCTTATTTTAGATGTTCCAGAAAATTTTATTTTAAAAAAGAAATAACTCCTATTTTAAAAGGAATAAAGCAGTCATTTGCTGATAATGCAGCTGTATACTTGGAAAACAAAGAGATTCTAACTTAAAAATTACTAAATTTTACAGAAGAGATTTATAATGCAAATGGATAAAAAATATACAAGATCAATAGTTTTAACTTAGTATATGACTCTACATCAAGAAACATAAATGGAAAAAAAAAAAAATAGTAATGAAATAGATAGAACTGAACCTCCCAGGGGCCAAAAAGCACATGAAAAACTTTATAAAACTTAATTGACACTACACACATTTAAGAATGTATGTCTACACACTCTTTTAAATTCCACTTTTAAAAACAAATAGCAACAACAGCAACAATGAAAAAAAAAACCCTAATGATGTGTCATATTCTGGCCAGGACATGGAGCTGCTGGAACTGATAGACTCCTGGTAGGATTCAAAATAGTACAACCACTTTGGAAAAACAGTGTGCTGGCGTTCTTTAGATTAAACGTAACTTTATTGCACAACCCAGCAATCCGATTCTTAGTTATTTACACAAGAGAAATGAAGACATATGTTTCCACACTAAAAAGTGAAAGTGAAGTCATTCAGTTGTTAATGACTCTTTGCTACCCCGTGGACTGTATGTAGCCCACCAGCTCCTCCATCCATGGGATTCTCCAGGCAAGAATACTGAAGTGGGTTGCCATTTCCTTCTCCATCCATACTAAAAGCTATATCCACAATAAAACCCTATCCACCAGTAGCTCAGATGGTGAAGAATTTGCCTGCAATGTGGGAGACCCAGGTTCAATCCCTGGGTCAAGGAAGATCCCCTGGAGAAGGGAATGTCTACCCACTCCAGTATTCTTGCCTGGAGAATTTCATGGATAGACAAGCCTGGAGGGCTACAACAGTCCATAGGGTCACAAAAAGTCAAGCAGCTTTATTAGTAATCACCACAAAATGTCTATTAGCTGGTAAATGGAAAAACTGTGACTATTCAATAGAATATTCACTCCATGATGAAAATTCGAACTACTAATACTTTCAACAATTCATATACTTTTTAAATGTATTGGGCTAAATGAGAAACGTTGACACCAAAGGCCACATTCTATAGGCTTTCACTTATATAATATTCTGGAAAAGGCAAAACTAATTGAAGAAGAGCTCGGTAGTTGCCAAGGTTGGAGGTAGGGAGATACAGTCAACAAGGGACACAGAGATGATAAATTGTCTTGTCTTGATTATAATGGTGGCTATATAACTGTATACTTTGTCTAACTCATCAAACAGCACATCTCAAAAGGAGGAGTTTTATTGAATATGAATTATACAATCAACAACTCTAACTTAAAAAAATTAATTGAAAACCTCAAACAAGGTGTGAATAAAAGGGAAAAAAACCATGTTCTTAGATCATGGCTTAAAAGCAGAAAATATTAATTATCTTTAAAGGTATCATATAAACTGATGTGATTCCAATTAGAATCCCCAAAGTATGCTTCTAGAATTGAATAAAATGATCTTGAACTTTGTATGGAAAAATTAGTGTTCAAGGATAAGTAAGAAAAAAGGAATGAGAGATAAGTAAGGAGACTTATACTGGATACCAAAATATACTATAAAACCACTATGATCATATTAATATAGTATCAGCATATGAATAAACAGACTAGAGTACGATAAAGGATATAAAAACAGATTCCAGTATAATTTACTGTATGATGTTTTAAAAGAAACAGTTTTTAACTGCTGAAGAGAAAGCATTCATCTAAGTAGGAGAACACAATATTGAACCCCTATCTCATACCTTAAACAACAACAAATTACAGGAAGATAGAAGACCCAAATATCTTTTAAAATTACAAAAAAAAAATTTTTAATTTAAGGGTGGAAACTTGTCTTAACAAGATAGAAAAACCCTGAATCTATAAACAAGAAAGGAGACATATTTTGATAAAAATAATAAATGGTTTATATAAGAAAAATAATAAAAATATTTCAGTGCACATATGTACAATGAAATAAAATACAAAGAGCTCTTTAAAATTCACAATAAAACAACTCAATGGAAAAATGAACAAAGGATATAAGTAGTTCACTAATGAGCAAATCTAAATGACAAAAACAAAATGAAAAAAGTTTAAAGTTATAAATTCAGAAAATATAGATTAATATAACAATGAAATCACTGTATTTATGAGACTGTCAAAAATGAGAACAAATGACATATGTTGCTGTTTAGGGTGCTATTTAATTATGATCAGACATTGCTGGTAGAAATGTAAATTACTGCAATCTTTTTGGAAAACAGTAACACAATATTTGCTTTTTTTTTCCTTTTAGCAATCCTGTTCCTGAGAATACATCACCAGTACAGAATGTTCCTTGTACTTTTGCTCATAAAGGCAAAAACATTAGAAGAAAAATTAATACTCATTCATAAAGAGAAATGTCAGAGTAATACTCATCATGAAATATTACACAATAATTAGAATGGAATGAATTATTAATAGTTTTATACCAGTTGACATGATAACATTTCCATAAGGTATTACTGACTGAAGAAAAAGTCATTTAATATGATGATTAGATAGATATAGATAAAATCCTATATGTCTATATGTCTGTACATAAGCCTATAAGTGTATAGAGGAAAACATAAGACAAAAGCAAGGTTATTAGATATCCAATAGGGTTGGAGGAGGTAGGAAGGCAGTGCAGATGACATAGGAAAAGAAAGGGTGAGACCACTCAAAAAGGAAAACTTCACTGATTTAAGTTGGGCTGTAAGAAACGTGTCTCTTTTATGTACAATTACAGGTATAAATAAATATAAATGATTCTATGCTACTGCTGCTAAGTCGCTTCAGTCGTGTCTGATTCTGTGCGATCCCATAGACGGCAGCCCACCAGGCTCCCCTGTCCCTGGGATTCTCCAGGCAAGAACACTGGAGTGGGTTGCCATTTCCTTCTCCAATGCATGAAAGTGGAAAGTGAAAGTAAAGTCGCTCAGTCGTGTCCGACTCTTAGCGACCCCATGGATTGCAGCCTACCAGGCTCCTCCGTCCATGGGATTTTGCAGGCAAGAGTACTGGGGTGGGGTGCCATTGCCTTCCCCGAAATGATTCTATAGATGCATGAATTAATAATTTCAAAAACCAAAATTAGATCTACATCTGATATATGGGAACATCAAATGATAATTTTATGTGGAGAAAAAATTTTGAGTGTATGGGTACTTGTTTTTGTATGTTTTTGAATGAACAAAGAGAAGGATGTAGAATGATGATACCAAGCTATGAATCTTAACCCCAGAGGCTTGAAAATGGGTGACAGAGAGGTGCATACAGTAAGGTGGGCATAATAAACTGGTTTGTGATAATAACCTTTCCTCTATTCCTCCTCAATATTTAATTGTTACAAAAAGTATATTTAGCTATTGTTAATTTAAACAACATCAAATAAAGGGAAATGTTGTGCAATGAAGGAAGAAAATAAAATTACTATTTAAGGTTAATGCTTTCAGAATAGTTGGCGGAGTAACCCAGATCTAAGGAAATGATTTACTGTGAGTCCCTGGAGAAAGTTTCATTTACAAACATGCATTTTAATCCAAATCAAGCACTAATCATCTACTTTTGTAGAGCCCATAGACTAGCATTTCTGAAAATATAGGTTTTTAAGTGACCTCCTTTAGAACTACTTGGGGAACCTATAATGAGGAATATGCCTAAACTCCATTCCATATTTTCTGAATTAGCATCTGTAGTGTAAGATAGGAATCTACATTTTTAACTGCTCTCCCTCCCCAAGATGATTCCTAGGCAAAAAATAAGCTGAGAAACATAGCTTTAGACCAGTGATTCCAAGAGTTTACAGATAATGCAGGCGTGCTAAGTTGCCTCAGTCATGTCTGACTCTGCTACTCTAAGATGGTAGCTGGAGCTTCCCCAGTGGCTTAGAGGTAAAGAATCTGCCTGCCAGTGCAGGAGACGCAGGTTCACCCCTGAGTCAGAAAGATCCCCTGGAGCAGGAAATTGCAACCCACTCCAGTATTCTTGCCTGGAGAATCTCATGGACAGAGGACACTGGCGGGCTACAGTCCGTAGGGTCACAAAGAGTCGGACATGACTGAAGTGACCACGCATGCATGGACTGTAGCCCACCAGGCTCCTCTGTCCATGGAATTATCCAGGCAAGAATACTGGTGTGGGTTGCAATGCCCTCCTGCATGGGACCTTCCTGATTCAAGGATGGAACCAGTGTCTCTTACCTCTCTTGCACTGGCAGGTGGGTTTTTTTTTTTTAATCACTAGAGCCACATGGGAAGCCCCTTAGAGATCATAAGAATCATCATTTAAGAAAATATGATTCAGCATCATTTAAGAAAATATGATTCAGCAAGTTGGGAAAACACTACCTCAGGCAGTGTTAGCAAAGACTTCTATAAAACAATTAACACAACCAAGAAACAGGGCCACTACTTTACTGAAACATAGCTATAATTTTTCATCAATATTAATAGTGTTTACGCAACAGAAAAGGAAAACTGAGATCGCAGGTTGCCTTGGTGAGGTATTTATGCTAACATCTTCTCACATTTACAGTCTCCTTTTCCACACAGGCCACCTTATTATAACTAGTAACTTCCTCCCAGTATGTGGTTGATTCTCTGGCCCATTATTTTGGGGCTTTTGTCATTCAGTTCAGTTCAGTAGCTCAGCCGTGTCCGACTCTTTGCAATCCATGGACTGCAGCATGCCAGGCCTCCCTGTCCATCACTAACTCCTGGAGTTTATTCAAACTCATGTCCATTGAGTTGGTGATGCCATCCAGTCATCTCATCCTCTGTTGCCCCCTTCTTCTCCCTGCCCCCAATCCCTCCCAGCATCAGGGTATTTTCCAATGAGTCAGTTCTTCGCATCAGGTAGCCAAAGTATTGGAGTTACAGCTTCAACATCAGTCCCTCCAATGAACACCCAGGACTGATCTCCTTTAGGATGGACTGGATGGATCTCCTTGCAGTCCAAGTGACTCTCAAGAGTCTTCTCCAACACCACAGTTCAAAAGCATCAATTCTTCTGGCGCTCAGCTTTCTTTATAGTCCAACTCTCACATCCATACATGACCACGGGAAAAACCATACCCTTGACTAGACAAACTTTTGTTGGAAAAGTAATGTCTCTGTTTTTTAATGTGCTGTCTAGGTTGGTCATAACTTTCCTACCAAGGAGTAAGCATCTTTTAATTTCATGGCTACAGTCATCATCTGCAGTGATTTCTGAGTCCAAAAAATAAAGTCTCTCACTGTTTCCACTGTTTTCTCATCTATTTGCCATGAAGTGATGGGACCAGATGCCATGATCTCAGTTTTCTGAATGTTGAGTTTTATGTCAACTTTTTCACTCTCCTCTTTCACTTTCATCCAGAGGCTCTTTAGTTCTTCTTCAACAGGTAGATGATAAACTCCAACAGGTAGATGATAAACTACAAATCCATTCTAAATTCCATCTCAAATCAACTGTGTGGTTTTGGATTACTCACTTCACAGTGCCTCAGTGTCTTTGTTATACGAAGAGAAGGGACTTTTTACAGATGCATGTAACATCCTTCTATAAATTTCAAGCTATTCAGTGGAAGAGAACTTTGCAGTAAATGCAATGTTCTAAGAAAATTTAGGAGATTCCCATAATGCACTGATAAACCAATCTTAAATTAGCAAATACTCTGGATATTCTATGGCCTTCTCACCTTATTTGGGGGGAGGGGTGCCTTTCTGCCATATTTTCAGCTTTTGTCTAGCTTTGCTTTTTAGGCATAATAAATTTAGCCAGCTTAGAGATTCATGTATAACAAGAAGAATAAAAGTTTTAGCTGGTATAAGAATTCTTCCTAGAAAGAGAGAAACCCTTTGTTAAAAGAATGCAGCAATAATCTTATTTGGAACAGAAGATGAGAAATAATGGGGCTTAAATATGGGTAAAACTGTTCTTCTTGAGACAAGACTACAGACTATTTGTTTTACAAAAAAAAAAAGGAAAATAAAAGAAAAATGAAAGAAGAGATAGAAATAAATGAACAGTGGAGGTGAAGCAAGAGGAAAGGCTGTGAAATGTGTGATGAGGTTTCTGCAGAGAGCACCCATGTCTGCAATGGAACCTACAAAAATCACAAAGTGCTTGCTGCCAGTAGATTTTAAAAAACAACAATGCAAAGCAAAACAAAACAGAAAAGTTGAAGTTCTGCACATCAGCAACAAGGGGAGGAAATGAGGCAACATTCCCTGCTGAGAACTTGCAGAGATTATGGGAAGCATTTTGGTCATTCTTTTGGGCTTGAAACCAAGGTTACAGAAATTCTCAAGGGGCAGAAAAGCTCCTAAAGACATTTAACAAAATGACATCTGTATATTTTGGAGATCAACCATTAGCACATTATTAAGAATCTAAGAATTTACATGTGGATCCAGAATGAAAAAAAGCATAGCTGGGTCAAATGAAGACTTTGATACCAATAATGACATATAACTATTTCAAGAACAACATCATATACCTTAAAATTTTAACCCAGATTGGTTCTCTGACATCTGCACACAAACAAGTTTAAGAAGATATCAATATGTTAGGTCTGTGACTGCTATATACTGTTTTTGTTATGCAGGGGACATCAATTGGCAAAACCAGTTCTATTGTTTAGACAAACACTTTTTAAGTGGGAGTAATATAAATGTGAGAGTTGGACTGTGAAGAAGGCTGAGCGCCACAGAATTGATGCTTTTGAACTGTGGTGTTGGAGAAGACTCTTGAGAGTCCTTTGGACTGCAAGGAGATCCAACCAGTCCATTCTGAAGGAGATCAGCCCTGGGATTTCTTTGGAAGGAATGATGCTAAAGCTGAAACTCCAGTACTTTGGCCACCTCATGTGAAGAGTTGACTCATTGGAGAAGACTCTGATGCTGGGAGGGATTGGGGGCAAGAGGAAAAGGGGACGACAGAGGATGAGATGGCTGGATGGCATCACTGACTCGATGGACGTGAGTCTGAGTGAACGCCAGGAGTTGGTGATGGACAGGGAGGACTGGTGTGCTGCGATTCACAGGGTCGCAGAGTCGGACACAACTGAGCGATTGATCTGATCTGATCTGATTCCATAATTGACGTCCAACATTCAGATATTTATTTACCAGCTATTTATTGAGTACCCCTTATATACATCGGGTATATAAGGGGTATATACCCCATATATACATCGCCGAAGAATTGATGCTTTTGAACTGTGGTGTTGGAGAAGACTCTTGAGAGTCCCTTGGACTGCAAGAAGATCCAACCAGTCCATTCTGAAGGAAATCAGCCCTGGAATTTCTTTGGAAGGAATGATGCTAAAGCTGAAACTCCAGTATTTTGGCCTTGAGAGTTTTTTGTATTTTGGCCTCTTGAGAGTCCCTTGGACTGCAAGAAGATCCAACCAATCCATTCTGAAGGAGATCAGCCCTGGAATTTCTTTGGAAGGAATGATGCTAAAGCTGAAACTCCAGTATTTTGGCCACCTCATGCGAAGAGTTGACTCATTGGAGAAGACTCTGATGCTGGGAGGGATTGAGGGCAAGAGGAGAAGGGGACGACAGAGGATGAGATGGCTGGATGGCATCACTGACTCGATGGATATGAGTCTGAGTGACCTCCGGGAGCTGGTGATGGACAGGGAGGCCTGGCGTGCTGCAGTTCATGGGGTCGCAAAGAGTCGGACACGACTGAGCGACTGATCTGATCTGATCTATATACATTGGAGAAGGCAATGGCACCCCACTCCAGTACTCTTGCCTGGAAAATCCCATGGACAGAGGAGCCTGGTGGGCTGCAGTCCATGGGATCACTAAGAGTCGGACATGACTGAGCGACTTCACTTTCACTTTTCACTTTCAGGCATTGGAGAAGGAAATGGCAACCCACTCCAGTGTTCTTGCCTGGAAAATCTCAGGGATGGGGGAATCTGGTGGGCTTCCGTCTGTGGGGTCGCACAGAGTCGGACATGACTGAAGCGACTTAGCAGCAGCCGCAGCTTATATACATGCCACTAAAGAGTCCCTAAGGAGAAGGCAATGGCAGTCCACTCCAGTACTCCTGCCTGGAGAATCCCATGGACGGAGGAGCCTGATGGGCCGTAGTCCATGGGGTCGCACAGGGTCGGACACGACTGAAGTGATTTAGCAGTAGCAAAGAGTCCCTAAATGGCTTCCCTGTTGGCTCAGATGGTAAAGCATCTGCCTGCAATGTGAGAGGCCTGGGGTTCGATCCCTGGGTTGGGAAGATTCCCTGGAGAAGGAAATGGCAACCCACTCCAGTATTCTTGTCTAGAAAATCCCATGGATGGAGGAGCCTGGTAGGCTATAGTCCATGGGGTCACAAAGAGTCGGACACAACTGAACGACTTCACTTTCATTTTCAAAGAGTCCCGAAAGGAATTTAAAGATACAGAAGAATTTATTCTGGAAGAATCTCAATAACTAGGTAAACAGAGTTTTATTCATATAAAGTTAAAAAAAATTTTTTTAATTGACTAGAAAGTAATTTCAGAAGCTAAAGTGTTCTTGGTTATATTTTAGGAACTATGTTAATAAGTTGGGCTTCCCCAGTGGTAAAAACATCTACCTGCAATGCAGGAGACTTGGTTGGGTTCAATCCCTGGGTCAGGAAGATCCCCAGGAGAAGTATGTGGCAACCCACTCTGAGGCAGGAGATAGGTGGATCCCGGCAGGGTAAAGTGATTGGAGATTCATTCTCTGTGGATCGAAACTTCAAAAAATGAGAATGGCAGGGCAATTAAGGTGAGGAGGCTGGGCTCTACCCAGACCATGTATTTCTTGTTCTTGAAGTCAGGAGACCTTCCTGCCCACACATGCACAGATAAGACTCCTTGAAGATAAAAAGAGAGTGAGGCTAAATAATGCTAGGCTATCCAGATGCCTCTTTGGTAAAATCTGTCTTGGCTAAGAGATGCGTGTGCACACATGGGAGGATCCTGAGATATACTAAATATGAACCAGGTACTAAATGTGAATCAGACATATCAAAATGACTGGCCGAAGGCAACCTGGGAGCGATGCCCCATAAAAGGAATTCAAACTGCCACAAGGGTGAAACTCAGGGACTCTCTCTGAGTCCACTCATGGGTCTATCCACACGTACTATACTCTTTTCCTCTAATAAATGCTTTACTTGTTTCAATACCTTCTGTCTTTGTGGAAATTCTTTTCTGCAAAGCCAAAAGCCAGGGTCCTTGTCACTGACTACTAGTCTAGTGGCTAGAATCTGGTGCTTTCAACCCAGCCCAGCATCTGGCTGGGGACCCAAGCGCTGCTCCAAGCTCTTGTAGGCCAAGCCACCCAAGATCATATCCAGTATTCTTGCCTGAAAAATCCCATGGACAGAGAAGCCTGGTGGGATACAGTCCCTGGGGTCAAAAAGAGTCATGAGTCAGATAACGACTTAGCAACTAAACAACAATATTAATAAATTACACATTAACAAAAGCTATATTTCAGGTGACAGAAAGGTCAAATTGGATTTAGTAACCAGGGATGCCTTCCTATAATGGAGAAGATGGACTTGGTTAACATTCCAGTGTCAACAATGATATGGAAGCTAAAATGTTAGGACATGGTCAGATCTGCAGGGCTGAAATATGGTCTGTAGGGAGGGATACTGAGGGATGGAGTGGAAGGAATGGAGAAGCATCAGCAGCCTAGGATCTATCCCTCTCTAGTTTATGAGATCCATGGCTGACTGCTTAACATCTTTGAATGTCTGTTTTCAGATTATAAAATGGAAATTAATAATATCTACTCTGCCTTCCTCACAGCTGGGCTATAAAAATCAAATACGTTCAAGTATGTGGATGTAATACAAATGCATTAAAGTTTCATATGAATATGCTAGTTTTTTTACTATCAGAGTCTGACCTACGTTTTTAAGATGGGTAACCTCTTAGATTCTTAAGGAAGAGTTTTAATGGAGTTTATCTCAGCTATTCTGAGACCTAACACTGGTGATTTCTCTAACACCTATCTGTTTTCTCACATTCACAGTTTAAGTTTTCCCCTGGCATTTTTTAAGTTTTCGATATCCAAATAAGACCCATTTCAAGGGTTTCTGCCTCCTGCTACCTCACTATGATACTGCATCCAGAATTAGGAAAAATTACTGTGCACCTGTGCTCAGTTGAGACTGGCATGCCCATTATTGGACAACAAAATCTGCACAGCTCACGTCTGATGTGAAAATTAATATAGATGAATGTGGACTGTAATGCATATTCTCAACACTAAACTGGGTGTCTGGATTTATTTTGAGAGTAAAAGGAACCAAAGGGTTTTAAAGCACATGTTGGGAGGGTGACAAATAAAACAGATATATGATTTCTTGGAAATATTAATCTTACATTTGGATTAAGAATAAATTAAATGGAAAGGTACCAAAATGTGCCAGTGTTTCATTATCAAGTTTATATATATATATCATCTCATGAATATTCAAAGTACTCAATAGATATTAACTTATGGCAGACCTTAATCTAAAAAGGAATTAAGACAGTTTATAAAAATACATACAAAATGATAAATTTAGATTGCAAAAACTCTAAGAGAAAAATAGATGAAATGTAAAATGAAGGTAGGAAAGATATAATAAACTAAATGATAATGTTAATGTATAAAATCACTCTTCAGAGTTACTTATCTTTGTTAAAAGGATGCCAAAAATTCATCTGTGTATGTTTTTAGCATCCTAAAGAAAGAAGAAAACCCAATCTGTTTAAGAAATTAGAATTATAATTTTTAAAATAACACTTTCTCATTTATTTAAATATTTGGGTTTTTTATTTAATTTTATTTTATTTTTTAACTTTACAATATTGTATTGGTTTTGCTATATATCAAAATGAATCCTCCACAGGTATACATGTGTATACCTGAACACTCCTCCCACCTCGCTCCCCCTACCATCCCTCTAGGTTGTCCCAGTGCACCAACCCCAAGCATCCAGTATCATGCATCAAATCTGGACTGGCGACTCATTTCATATATGATATTATACATGTTTCAATGCCATTCTCCCAAATCATCCCACCCTCTCCCTCTCCCACAGAGTCCAAAACACTGTTCTATACATCAGTGTCTCCTTTGCTGTCTCGTATACAGGGTTATTGTTATCATCTTTCTAAATTCCATATATATGCGTTAGTATACTGTATTGGCATTTTTCTTTCTGGCTTACTTCACTCTATATAATAGGCTCCAGTTTCATCCACCTCATTAGAACTGACTCAAATGCATTCTTTTTAATGGCTGAGTAATACTCCATTGTGTATATGTACCACTGCTTTCTTATCCATTCATCTGCGGATGGACATCTAGGTTGCTTCCATGTCCTGGTTATTATAAACAGTGCTGTGATGAACAATGGGATACAGGTGTCTCTTTCAATTCTGGTTTCCTTGGTGTGTATGCCCAGCAGTGGGATTGCTGGATCATAAGGCAGTTCTATTCCCAGTTTTTTAAGAAATCTTCATACTGTTCTCCATAGTGGCTGTACTAGTTTGCATTCCTACCAACAGTGTAAGAGGGTTCCCTTTTCTTCACACCCTCTCCAGCATTTATTGCTTGTAGACTTTTGGATCACAGCCATTCTGACTGGCGTAAAATGGTACATCATAGTGGTTTTGATTTGCATTTCTCTGATAATGAGTGATGTTGAGCATCTTTTCATGTGTTTGTTAGCCATATGTATGTCTTCTTTGGAGAAATGTCTATTTAGTTCTTTGGCCCATTTTTTGACTGGGTCATTTATTTTTCTGAAATTGAGCTGTTTGAGTTGCTTGTATATTTTTGAGATTAGTTGTTTGTCAGTTGCTTCATTTGCTATTATTTTCTACCATTATGAAGTCTGTCTTTTCACCTTGCTTATAGTTTCTTTTGTTGTACAGAAGCTTTTAAGTTTAATTAGGTCACATTTGTCTATTTTTGATTTTATTTCCAATATTCTGGGAGGTGGGTCATAGAGGATCCTGCTGTGATGTATGTCAGAGAGTGTTTTGCCTACATTCTCCTCTAGGAGTTTTATAGCTTCTGGTCTTAAGTTTAGATCTTTAATCCATTTTGAGTTTATTTTTGTGTATGGTGTTAGAAAGTGTTCTAGTTTCATTCTTTTGCAAGTGGTTGACCAGTTTTCCCAGCACCACTTGTTAAAGAGATTGTCTTTAATCCATTGTATATTCCTGCCTCCTTTGTCAAAGATAAGGTGTCCATATGTGCGTGGATTTATCTCTGGGATTTCTATTTTATTCAAATATTTTTTGATTATCTATATAAGGTGAAAGCACAGTTCTATGAGCTACCAACAAGATGCCCAAAATATTTGCCTCTTAGAATTTGCATGTGAGAGACAGATATTACACAAATATATACTATAAGATCAGGTAGTGAAAAATTGAAGGAGGGAAATTAAGGTATAAAATCAGTTCAGTTCAGTTGTTCAATTGTATCCAACTCCCTGCAACCCCACGAACCGCAGCACGCCAGGCCTCCCTGTCCATCACCAACTCCCAGAGTCCACCCAAACCCATGTCCATTGAGTCAGTGATGCCATCCAGCCATCTCATTCTCTCTTGTCCCCTTCTCCTCCTGCCCTCAACCCCTCCCAGCATCAGGGTCTTTTCCAATGAGTCAGCTCTTCACATCAAGTGGCCAAAGTATTAGAGCTTCAGCTTCAATATCAGTCCCTCCAATGAATACCCAGGACTAATCTCCTTTAGGATGGACTGGTTGGATCTCCTTGCAGTCCAAGGGACTCTCAAGAGTCTCCAACATCACAGTTCAAAAGCATCAATTCTTTGGCGCTCAGCCTTCTTCACAGTCCAACTCTCACATCCATACATGACCACTGGAAAAACCATAGCCTTGACTAGACGGACCTTTGTTGACAAAGTAATATCTCTGCTTTTTAATATGCTGTCTAGGTTGGTCATAACTTTCTTTCCAAGGTGTAAGCATCTTTTAATTTCATGGCTGCAGTCACCACCTGCAGTGATTTTGGAGCCCAGAAAAATAAAGACTGACACTGTTTCCACTGTTTCCCCATCTCTTTCCCATGAAGTGATGGGAGCAGGTGCCATGATCTTAGTTTTCTGACTGTTGAGCTTTAAGCCAACTTTTTCACTCTCCTCTTTCACCTTCATCAAGAGGCTTTTAGTTCTTCACTTTCTGCCATAAGGGTGGTGTCATCTGCATATCTGAGGTTATTGATATTTCTCCCGGCAATCTTGATTCCAGCTTTTGCTTCCTCCAGCCCAGCATTTCTCATGATGTACTCTGCATATAAGCTAAAGAGTGACTAAAACAGCAGGTATAGTTATTTTAGATTAAGTAGCCAGGAAAAGCATCTTTGAGGAGGTAATATTTGAGCAGACATGAAGGAAGTTGATTTCATTCTGAATTTGGCAGGAAGCCACAGAAGATTTTAAGCAAGGAATGATATGATCTAATTTATATCCTTATAAGAGGATTTCTCTAGCTTTTGCATGAAGAACAGATTGTGGGCTGACAAGAGACAAAGTAGGGAGATAAGTTAGGAGGTTATTCCAACAGATAACATAATGGCCTAGATAAGAGTGACAGCAGTGAAGGTGATGAATAGTTGGATTTGGGATATATTGTGAAGGGAGCTTGCAATATGAACCAGACATGGAAAAAAAAAAGACATGTGAAGAAAAAAGCAACATCTAGGAAGACCTCTAAGTTTTTATATCGATCAAATGAATGGTGGACCTATTTACTGAAAGGAAGATGCCTGGGTAGACCAGGTTTAAGAAGCAAAATCAAGACATTAATTTTGATATGCCTATCAGATAGCTAAAATGAAGATGCTTGAAAAGCACACATCTGAAGGAGTCAGGACTGATGACACAAGTGTTATGATAGAATTTAAATATTAATTTAAATTTTAGATAGGACTAGATAAGATTTCTAGGAAGAAGAGAATGTAAATAAAGAGGCCATACCTAAGTACGAAGTCCTACAGGCATTTCAACACTCAGAGGTTGGTGAGTTATTTTCTCTTTGCACACCATCCCCTCTAAGGTGATCAATCATTTCAGTTTGCTCAAGACTGAAGGCTTTCCAAGGTTGCAGGATTCTGAGTGCCAAAGCCAGAAAGTCTCAGGCAAATTAGATGAGATGGTCACCCTAAACCATCAATCCATCCATTTTCACTCTTTCTTCCCTGCGCCATGCCCCAGGAAGCTGACCTCAACAGATTGGCATCACCCCAGCTCCCTTCCCTCTGTCTTTCTAGAATTCAGCAAATGGGAGGCATCAGCAGATTTGAAGGTGGGATGAAAGGCATGGATATTTATTTCTGTCCACCTCCACCTCCCTGGGGAAAAAAAAAAAAAAAATGGTGGATTTCACTCCCATGGAGCATGCCTTTTTCAGGAACCCAAGGCCTTTTCCCAAGCTCCATTGCCATACCCTATCCCCCTGCAAATCCAGGCCTGAGGTGGTAATAGCTTCCTGCTGATGCTAACCCCCCACGTGCTTCATAGTCTTTACACAGCAAAGTCCTGCTGCCACTCACCAGTACTAACCTATCTAAATAGCCCCTAAGTTAAACTCTCCCAGGTCAAATATGATAAAGCTAACAATAGCTTGGGAAGAGCAGGAGGGTCCAAGGAAGGGCAGTGAGGTGGAAAGGAGCAAGGAAGTTCAGGAACTGGGAAGCCAGGGGAGTTATGAATCATCAAAGTCAGTGATACTCAGTTTGGTAATACCTTCTCCTAAGAGGGGTTTTATAACTTGTAGGGGTGTTTTTTGCTCTCATAATAATTGTGAGGGTGCTACTGGTATTCAGTAGGCAGGAACTAGGGGGATTTAGGTCCTTCTATATTCTGGATGGTCCCAGTTATCAAACGAGGTCCTCCTTTATTCTGGATGGTCCCAATTATCAAACAATTGCCTCATGTCCTGGTAGGTTTTGAAATACCTGGTTGAACATTCTTAAAAGTGGGGAGGGGAAAGGTTTCATCTGATCTTAGACTCTATTTCAACATAACACATTTTTGCAGAGTTTTAATACATATTTTGGGGGGAAGGGAAAGAGTAGCAATAATATTACATTTTCAATAAATGCAAACACCATGTAAATCAAAGGGAGATTGTATGGATTTATTTGGAAATTTACAAAAGTAATTCATCATTTCAGAAAAATTATGTTATGACAGCATGGTATTTAATTCTGCATCATAACAATCACTTCAGTCGATAATTCTACATTTACCGCAAGTAGATTACTATTTATATCTTCTAGTATGGTTGTGTTAGAGCAATCATATATTAAAGTACATATGTTATTTTTTTCTCATATTACCATTAGGCAATTATATTGATTTTTAAATATTGTGTATATTGACAGATGATAAAATCATTGAAATTTATTTCAAAATAGAAAAAAGGAGCATAACAATTTACATTGTAAAACAAATATTTGTTGTGAGGGAGGTAGTGGGTCTGATACAGTTAAGAATAACTGATAAACATGGACACTGAAATCAATGAAAATGATAACAGCTAACTGGTAGAGAGAGTCTGGTGCTAAAAATGAGAAGGAATGACTAGGACCATGGGTCTGAAACTTTGCTGCACCTTCAGATCACCTAGGGAGCTTCTGTGAGTCCTAATACTCAGGGCTGGCCACATCAGAATTTCTGGGTGAGACCTAAGCATCAGTATTTTTAAAAGTTCTCCAGTATGTCAAATCTGAAAATCTCTAAATGTAGAGATCAGGAGAACACTACAACAAGGAGGTTTTGAAGGAGATCAAATATGATGGAATTTCATTTAAAGAATCAATGGTTTTCCAGGAGTGGAGAAAGGGGGAAAAAATGGTTAAAATTGACAATGGGGAGCAAGAACCACATTCTACCTCCGAGTCTAAAGAAAATAATAGTTCCCACTGGAAAGATTTTCAGGAATCTGGAACCCTCACAAGTGACAGATTTAATTATGAGGAATAACTGTAAATTAGAGGAATACAGTAAAGGGAACATTTAAGAATGAGATTGGGGATAAGAGGATGTTTGCTAAATTTCAGAGGCACAGTGGAAGGACATAGAGTAGCTGAGAAAGGAGACAAGTTTGAGTTATCTTCGGAGATTACAGAGAATACGCTGATGAAAAGAGTTCCAGGAATAACCTGTGAGAGACAGATGGAACACATGAGGGGCTGTGTCTTGATGTCTTTAGAGAAAGATGGTCAACCCTCCTGCCGGTGCTTGGGGAGTGCTCTGCCCAGGGCCTCTGGCATCCCTCCACCTACTTATAGTGTCCTACCCCAGCTTCTTCGTGTTTTGCTTGTAATGGTTGGAACCTGCAGCTCTCTTCCGAAGATTGCCCTTGAGCCAGTGGAGCCATCTAGAAATACCTGCAGGCTTATGTTCCCACAGAGACAGCCTTAGCCAGTCCATGGCTGCTGCAGGAATACGAAAATCTCCCTCACCACATTAGGAAAACTCTAGAGCTTAATTTATATGCCAGAATTTTCCTGTGGGATCAAGCTGAAATGATCCTTCCTACTTTGCTGAAAATTGTCCCTTTGCTTGGCTTCCTCTCCTTTCTGGTCTTGCTTCCCCCAATTCCTCACCAGTTTCTCCTTGAAAACACCTTGATAAATCACTTGCTCTTGAGTTCTTGTCTTGGGGTAAGCTTCTGGGACACTTGACCCAAGACAGCCTCCTCCTTATGGTGGATCAGTAGCAGCATGTGTTAGCAGGAGCAGGAGATGCAATGGAAGGTTCCTAAGGTACCTGCTGAGGACTGAGCAAGTGGGGGACAGTTTTACTATGTGTAAGTCACACTACTGAGATGACTAATTTTGACAGATCAGAGTAGGTTTTTCCACATGTCCTTGTAAAGAAGACAAAATTCTCAATAACATCTTCCAAGAATTCCAACACCAATTTTCAGAAGGAAAATACATTATCTATCACTCAGTATAATTGAATACTGTCATTTTTTTGTGCATAAAAAGTCTTAATATATTGAAGAAAACTGACATTATACAGAATTTAGTTTGACCAAAATAGAAATGATATGGATCAAGTGCAAAGAGATGTCTCTAGAAACTCCCAAATATTTGATACGTATTTAAATCTTATAACTTTAAAACAAACCTGACCATTTAGAAACAAGCAGCAATGTAGGGTGCCAAAACAACATGGCAGTATGTGTACTCAGGTTTTCTAAAGTCTGGTTTAATCTTGGGATAGATTTTAGAGTATCTAAAAAAGAAGATAGACCCATTTTCTTCAGGTAATCCCCCCTAAAATATTGCTTAAATACTAAGTTCAGTTCAGTTCAATTGCTCAGTCGAGTCCTCATGAATCACAGCACGCCAGGCCCCCCTGTCCATCACCAACTCCTGGAGTTCACTCAGACTCGCATCCATCGAGTCGGTGATGCCATCCAGCCATCTCATCCTCTGTCGTCCCCTTCTCCTCCTGCCCCCAATCCCTCCCAGCATCAGGGTATTTTCCAATGAGTCAACTCTTCGCATGAGGTGGGCAAAGGATTGGAGTTTCAGCTTCAGCATCAGTCCTTCCAATGAACACCCAGGACTGATCTCCTTTAGGATGGACTGGTTGGATCTTCTTGCAGTCCAAGGGACTCTCAAGAGTCTTCTCCAACACCACAATGATTACGCAGTGGGCAATGGCACCCCACTCCAGTACTCTTGCCTGGAAAATCCCATGGACGGAGGAGCCTGGAAGGCTGCAGTCCATGGGGTCGCTAAGAGTCGGACACAACTGAGCGGCTTCACTTTCACTTTTCACTTTCATGCATTGGAGAAGGAAATGGCAACCCACTCCAGTGTTCTTGCCTGGAGAATCCCAGAGACGGGGGAGCCTGGTGGGCTGCCGTCTACGGGGTCGCACAGAGTCAGACACGACTGAAGCGACTTAGCAGCAGCAGCAGTAACAATGAAAGCATCCACCTGACTGTGTCTTGTCCCCTCCAATATTCAATATTTCAGGGGCAAACTGTACTTAAATCCAAGTCCCAGACCTAACACAACAGGAACAGAGATCTTCATAACCCATTGCTTCGTATTAGGGAATATTGATTATACAGGCTTTGATTCCTCTCTCTAAAAGTACCCTTTAAGTTCCAAAGGGAAGGAAAAAAGAAGAAAATGTGCCCAAACAATGATTAATAAGTGGGTGAATTAGAGAGATAATGGGTACAAATGATTAACAAAACACTCTCATTTTAAGGAACATCTTGAAAAATCACATGATGGCTACAATATGGAATTTTCTATTAAATTCTTCCAAGGATAATACCAACATAATGCTTTTAATTACCAGCATGGTAATATGAAAATGTGATTGTAATAATAACTGAAGTCATCAGATTATTTTCCTCTCTGTTTTAATGAGGAGACAATTCCAACATTCAAAGTAGCAAAACTATGTAAGTTTATATTGTACCATGTATGACTGCCAAAGCATTCGCTCTCTCGAGACTTTTATTCAATAGGCAGCTCACTGAAATGAGACCCCATCCCAAAGCAGAACAGTGAAGGGTAAATGGCTGTCTGTGGAGCTAGAGAGGAAAAATCCTTACTGTGGAGTGGTAGGGCAGACGTCCCCGTTGGACCATTTACCCAAGAAACTGCACAGAGGGAAGTCCCCTGTGGAGACCCTGAGAACAATAAAGTTGCTATAGGAGAAAATCAGTATTTGACAATCAACTACAGAGCCACCTATGGATGAAGGAGCAACAATCCTCAGATGAGGAGGTCCACAAATTCACCACCACTTTCCAACAGGCAGAATGATCCCTTCCATACTCCTCACCACCCCCACCTCAACACACACACACACACACACACACACACACACACACATATTTAGGATAAACAGGCCCAGCACATGGAATATAAAAGTGGAGAAAGAAGAGGAAACACACTACATTCCCTTCAACTGAAAAGAATTTTTACTCTTCTTGGAAGTCAAGTGTGAGCGGAATGCTGGGATTTTGAAGAATTTTCAACAACCATTGAAATAAATATAGCATTTGCTCCCCAAAGTAACCACAATGATTATACCACTTGCTGTCAATTTTATATTATCTTCCTTATCCACTGGTATATGCCAGCCAGGATGTGTTATTAGTGACCATAGGGGGAAAAAATCCCCTATTTTTACACTGCTGAGTTGGGATTTTGCATTTCTGTAAGGATCTGACCTCCATCAGTAACCTGAACTTCAACAGATTGACCTGTAAGCCATTAAAGAAAAAAGTGTGTAGTAGAAAAAACTATACTGATCTAGCTAACAGTGTGACTAGCTTATACCAACTGTATGATTTCAAGCAAGTTTCTCTCTTTCATTTTGAACATGTGAGTCTTAATTTTCTAAACCTTAAAATGGGATTCATAATGCTTATCCAAAAGCAAGCACTCAAAACCAAGAAATGTTTGTTTTCATATATGTATGACTGAGTCCCTTCGCTGTTCACTGGAAATTACCACATTGTTACTCAGCTGTAGCCCAATACAAAATAAAAAGTTTAAAGTTTGGAGGGAAAAAGAAATGTTTGTTTTCATCTCAGTCATATCCTCAACCTGCAGGTCAATTTTGAATGCTGCGTTTTTTCTTTTTCCAAACAATGAACATTCAATTCATTAATCCCTGTGAATTTATATTTTTACATTGAATTCTTTTCTTTTTAAACCATGCTAAAGAAGTGAACAGATCGTTGCCCTCTAGGATTTTTTTTTCTTTCATTTTGCATCTTTAAATGAGACTTAAACATGTAGACAGCTATTATACTAAAAATCTAGGGTATGTGTGAATTTAGAGCCCCAATTCACCTTAGCTTGTTAAATCTGTGCCTTAACAGCTTTTACAAAGCAGGAATACCAACATGGCTGAGTTGTATGTCTTCCCTGTGTGCATATTTGTCTTCCTTCATTGTTATTTGAGTTAGTCTTTTTAATTTTTTTAAGACAAGAATATGTTTGCATTTGGCCTAGTTCGGTTATAATAAATTCTTACTCTATCCCATGACAGTTTTTCTCGGGCTGTCATATAAATGTCCTGAATCCTGTCAAATTTGCAATTTAAATACTTGGATTTTTTTGTCTTACTTTCTTATGCCTTATCTTCTTCTAGTTTTTGGTGGTGACTGTACCCTGACCCTCAAAGGCTCTAATTTGTGTGTCCCTAGTAATGGATTTATAGGAGGCCGCTATAATTGTCCACAACAGTACCTAGAGTCTTTAAAATAGTTCCCTTGGCAAATCCTATCTATAAACATTATACGAGAAGGGTAAGTCAACATGTTTAAACAGGCTTCTTCAGAAGGAACCTGAGTAAATTATGGAGTAGAATAGAAGTACTGCTACCCAAAGCATTTTTCATTCCCACAAAAACTATAGAGTGGTTTCAATGTTCAGTGACCGACTTTGTTTAGGAAAGAGATATAGGTAAAGGAAACAAATTTTCAGGTAATCTGGAATCTAAAGTCTTCCTCCAACTTTACGTAAACATAGACAACTCTAGATCACATCTCTTGAAATTCCCTTTCAATATACCTTGACCCTGGGTAAGTTTCATTAGTAAGTTACCTCTGTGCCTCAGTTTCCTCATTTGTAAAGTGAAGATGATCACAGAAATCCCTTTCCTAAGATTCTTCTGAAGATTAAATGAGATTATACACTAAAAATGCTTAAAATAACCCAGCCCTCAGTAGGCACTCAGCAAGCGTTCAGATCAGATCAGATCAGTCGCTCAGTCGTGTCCGACTCTTTGCGACCCCATGAACCGCAGCACGCCAGGCCTCCCTGTCCATCACCAGCTCCCGGAGGTCACCCAGACTCGCATCCATCGAGTCAGTGATGCCATCCAGCCATCTCATCCTCTGTCGTCCCCTTCTCCTCCTGCCCTCAATCCCTCCCAGCATCAGAGTCTTCTCCAATGAGTCAACTCTTCGCATGAGGTGGCCAAAATACTGGAGTTTCAGCTTTAGCATCATTCCTTCTAAAGAAATTCCAGGATTGATCTCCTTCAGAATGGACTGGTTGGATCTTCTTGCAGTCCAAGGGACTCTCAAGAGTCTTCTCCAACACCACAGTTCAAAAGCATCAATTCTTCGGTGCTCAGCCTTCTTCACAGTCCAGCTCTCACATCCATACATGACCACAGGAAAGACCATAGCCTTGACTAGGCGAACCTTTGTTGGTAAAGTAATGTCTCTGCTTTTGAATATGCTATCTAGGTTGGTCATAACTTTCCTTCCAAGGAGCAAGCGTCTTTTAATTTCATGGCTGCAGTCACCATCTGCAGTGATTTTGGAGCCCAGAAAAACAAAGTCTGACACTGTTTCCACTGTTTCCCCATCTATTTCCCATGCAGTGATGGGACCAGATGCCATGATCTTCGTTTTCTGAATGTTGAGCTTTAAGCCAACCTTTTCCTCTCCACTTTCACTTTCATCAAGAGGCTTTTTAGCCCCTCTTCACTTTCTGCCATAAGAGTGGTGTCATCTGCATATCTGAAGTTATTGATATTTCTCCCGGCAATCTTGATTCCAACTTGTGTTTCTTCCAGTCCAGCATTTCTCATGATGTACTCTGCATATAAGTTAAATAAACATGGTGACAATATGCAGCCTTGACGTACTCCTTTTTCTATTTGGAACCAGTCTGTTGTTCCACGACCAGTTCTAACTGTTGCTTCCTGACCTGCATACAGATTTCTTAAGAGGCAGATCAGGTGGTCTGGTATTCCCATCTCTTTCAGAATTTTCCATAGTTTATTGTGATCCACACAGTCAAAGGCTTTGGCATAGTCAATAAAGCAGAAATAGATGTTTTTCTGGAACTCTCTTGCTTTTTCCATGATCCAGCGAATGTTGGCAATTTGATCTCTGGTTCCTCTGCCTTTTCTAAAACCAGCTTGAACATCAGGAAGTTCACGGTTCACATATTGCTGAAGCCTGGCTTGGAGAATTTTGAGCATTACTTTACTAGCATGTGAGATGAGTGCAATTGTGCGGTAGTTTGAGCACTCCTTGGCATTGCCTTTCTTTGGGATTGGGATGAAAACTGACCTTTTCCAATCTTGTGGCCACTGCTGAGTTTTCCAAATTTGCTGGCATATTGAGTGTAGCACTTTCACAGCATCATCATTCAGGACTTGGAATAGCTCCACTGGAATTCCATCACCTCCACTAGCTTTGTTCGTAGTGATGCTTTCTAAGGCAAGCGTTAGTTATAATTTTACTCCTCTGTCACCAACTCAGCAGCTTCTTCATCCCTTCCATACCCTATCTAGTGGGGCAAGGAATATAGAGAACTAAAGCCAGGAGGGAAGACCAGTCCTGCTCTTGGGTTCACTCATATCTAGTTGAGCATCTCGTCAATGAAAACTTCAGATCTTTTATTCCAGTTCATATCCCTCTGTCCTCTACTACTCCATAGACTCCGCATATATCTCCTGAACCTTACTGTAGTGAACAAGATTACAAATGTAACCTGCTAGTTTTACTTTCCCATTTATTATTACTGTCACAGGGAACAAGCCACAAATTAGGAAGAATCCGAGCTAAGAGAAAGCAAGGTAAGGGTATGTTAAGATTAATAGCAATTGAAAAAGTACCTTCCAATACAGGCCTTCCTCAAGTTTCCAGTGTTCTCTACTCTGTGACCCTCTTTTTGTTATAGCCATGGAAATATCTGAGAGATTTATCAGGAAGCCAAATAGATGCTCTGGTCATTAAAAGAGCAGCATACAATTCCCAGCTGTAACCACCATTAATTGAAAATGATTTCCCTACATCTAACCTGTTCAGTGTGTCCACTGTTGTGCTCAGTTGCAGCTGTTTCTTGGTGGCTCCAGGAACTGTAGCCCACCAGGCTCCTCTGTCCATGGAATTTTCTAGGCAAGAATATTGCGAGAATCGCCATTTCCTACTCCAGGGGATCTTCTCAATCCAGGGATCAAATCTGTGTCTTCTGCATCTCCTGCATTGGTAGGGCGATTCTTTACCTACTAAGTAACCTAGGAAGCTCCTGTTCAATAAAAACATATTTAATAACTATTAAATGTACTGAAGTATGAAATAATAAAATACAGTAATTTGCGTTCAAGTAGCTTATTATCTGAGCTTTCCTGGTGGCTCAAATGGTAAAGAATCCACCTGCCATGCAAGAGACCTGAGTTCAACCCCTGGGTCAGAAAGATCCTCTTAAGAAGGGAATGGCAGCCCACTCCAGTATTCTTGCCTGGAGAATCCCATGGATAGAGGAGTCTGGTGGGCTACAGTCCACAGGGTCACAGAGCTGGCCATGAGTGAGCAACGAACACTTTCACTTTCAGCTTATTATCTAATAGGGGCAATAAGCTATGTGTACAAAAAGACATATAAGACAGAAAATATTAAGTGCTGTGGCCAACACATAACTAAAAATCTCACAGGCAAAAACTGAAAAGTGTAGTCCATGAAATTCAATTTTTGCCTCAGAATGTCTACTAAAATAGCTACTCCATATTCAAGTAAAATTTGACTAAGCACGTGGTCTGAGCAAGGCCCTGTTCTGGTTTCTACATTCGTTTCAAAGGTCAGCAGGAACCTGTAATCTTATTCATGATGTAAGATGTGCAGACATGTGATCATATAAAAGACTGAATGGTAAAAGGAGCATGGGAACACAAAGCAGAAAGTATTTTAGGAAGGGGGTTGTGGGTAACATGGATGAAGACAACACCTCCCTAGTCCAAGGCCACTCTTGAGGCTCAAGTGGCCTCCTGCCATTGAAGCAGAGCAAGACCCTATGGTCCTTCTGCCCATGTCATCCACCTGCCTTTTGTTTGTAGAAAAGTTTAGTTAAAGAGTAAGTTCAGTCAGAGAAGTGAGAACATGCAGAAACAAAGGAAAAATGTCAAGGGAGACCAAACAATAATAATGTACTCATTAAGCATAGGCAAGGCCCTTTATTTATAGTTCCTCCTCAGGGGCTATATAGATAATATTCTGAGCCATATTTTATGCATTCTCTTATAGATACTGAAACTTTCACCAGGTAGAGAAGTTAACTACATGAGGACCAGACTGTAGCCATGACATGAGCTGCCACAGTTCTGAGAACTGGCCTCAAGGAAATGGAAAAAAACTGACCCTGGAACTAAAGATGAACTGTACCCAAAACAACCAAGATGATGCTGGTAAGACCACTGATGAACAACTTGGAGATGACTGTCAGAGCTGACTGTGCTGTTTCTGCATGTAGTCCCCTCTCTGTAAAAGCCCTCACCTGCTGCTTGGGGCCAGGGGGTGGAGAGGGAGTCAGCCTTTGGACAGATGTCCACCCTATACCCCACCCAGTTGCCCACATCTGAAATAAAGCAAACTTTCCTTTCTACCAACTGGCCTGTTTATTGGCTTTTGAGCAGCAAGCAACCAGACCCCCCACACATACCCCCCACCTTTTGGTAACAGCATCACTTTGCAATTGTCTTCTTACTTTTTTGCTTTCCCCTGACAGCCTCTCCTAACTTACATTGTGGCCAGACTGATTGTAAAATGTAAAATCAGATCATAGTTCTTCCTTTTCTTTGGCTCTTTGAAATCCTCTCACCCCACATCACCCTAGAGTCAGACACAGTGCCAGGACCTATAGACTCCCAGGGGGTGCTAGGCCCCGCCTACTTCTGTAGGATCAGTTCACACCACTTGTTGACTCCACTCTGTCTATGGGCCTTGCTATGTCAAGCATGTTTTCTTCTCAGCATCTTTTATTTAGTTTCCTAAATCCCTCTTCTCCACACTCTGATCATTGGTTATACCCAGATTCTAGCCTCTTGAAAACTCCTCTGCCCCAACCTGGCAGTATGTTGCTGCCAGAGTTATTCCTCCTATACCTGAGTGATAGCTTGGAACTCCACCTGCTTTTCTGGTGCTATCAGAACTCTGATCTCCCTTTATTGTCCCTGAAATAGCTCTCAGAGTAGATTTCTTAAGTCTCTTCTTGGGGGCAAAGTGGGCCCATGTACCCTTATTGAGGCACTGGATTCGATAATGTCTTGGTCAAAGTGTGGTGACAAAGTGGTGTGTGTGAAACACATGCTCCACTTCCAATGCTTTCCATCCTTACAAGTGTGATTTAAATCAAGTTGCTTAACTTCTTCTGAATCTTCATTTAGAAGGATCTCTATTGTTACTCCTAGGTTTAACCTTTATTTCCTCCATTTCTTCATCCCACATGTACTCATTGAAAGCCTATTTTATGCATGGTACTATGCTGGCCCCAAGGACTAAACTATGAATAAGACAGACCTTTATGCCTTTCTGAGCACCAGAAAATAAACATTAAGTAGTTTATCTCACGTACTGATGAAATGATCTCTCTCCCAGAGCCTTGATTGGAGTATGTCCCAGATGGGGAAGAAGATAAACTGGGGTTTTTTCAAATCCTATTAGAGACCAGAGAAAAAGAACATCTTTCCCAGGAATTTTAAATGGTTCAAGGTACAGTGAATATTGTCATTTCAAAGCATCCATTGTTAGTTGTTTTGCTTACTTGTTTGTTTTCCTAAAAAGTAGATGGCTTTGTAGTTTGAAAAGGCACAGTAATGGGCCCTGCTTCTTAAGTCCTCATTATGGACTAATAAGCTCTGACCACAGTCTATAAGCTCAACAAAACAAAATAAATTCCATCTGCACGAACTGTCATCTCTCATCTCCACTAAGGAGAGTATAAACTGTACAGATTAAGTTAGATTTAGAAGAAGTTTTCATTACTTAATAAGGATCTAAGCTAAGTCTATGAGAATTATTGTTTTCCCTGGAGGGTATGTATGTAAAATGTTTTAGCAATTTCTACCAAGAGATTTAAGAAAGAAAGAGGAAACACACCTTCACTTCAAAGGAGTAGAAAGTTTGCTAAGGTTGAAATTAAAAACCCTGTCTAGGTGGTCTTAGAGAATGCCTTCATTGTTTTATCTTAGAACTCAGATTTTAAGAAATATTGCATTGTGGTAAATTTCAGGCCTTTGCTAAACCTTAAAAATAGAGAGGCATGAATTATAAAGCATGATCAACACTTCTGAGTAGGGAGCTGGACAAACAAATCAAAATTTACCCCAGGTAGTCTGAAGAGAAGATCTTACTCTTTAAGATGTGAAAGAGGACATACCTAGAGACTGGGGAAAGTAGTTAGAAACTACGATTGCCTGTAAGGAGAACCCATGTGAGATTCTTTCCCTTGAACTTTTGAATCAGTGGTATTTCACATAGTTTCAAGATGTTTTTCTCCTATACTATGATTTCCTCTGGTAGTCTAACACTTCAGTCAAGTGTGCCACGCATGTAGAGCCTTTTGTTAGTTGGATTGTGGGTAATAGGTCAGGAAAGAGAACTGTGGCCTTTCTCACATCATCTCCTGCTGAGGCTGGACGCAAATGCTGAAAAAGACAGTGGACCCAAAGCCCCACAGAGGGAAGCAAAGCAAATAATACTTACAGCATTGCTGAGAGGAGAAAGAGGAGCCCTTGATGTCGAAAGTAGATGCCAAGTGAGTGAATTCAAAATGGCCAGGAGCCAAACACTCCTTTCCCCCAAACATATCAGAGGAAGGAGATTCTCAAAGGGATGAAAATGGCATTTAGGATACAAACACATACACAAAATTACAATTGTGGTGGGTGTTCCCAGAGAAAGCGGCAGAGACTAAGAAAACAAAGAATGGAGAAACTTAATTCCCAAGGGTTTTGAAGACTGAGTGGGGTTTATCAAGGTGAGAGGGAACCCACCAAGTGCATCCCTGGCAAAGACAGAGGGGTGTCCAAAGAATTGAAGGAAGGCCAGTGTGGCTGAACCACTCACCCTAAGACACAATGAGGCTGGTGAAGGACTTGAGGGCATTTTTTTTTTAATATTGAATTTTATCCTAAAACAAGAAGGTTGAACATTTCTCTAGGACCCTAAATCTAAGTGCCAGAACCAGAGGAAGTAATAAATTAGTGCCATAACTTGCAAGAGCAGGAAAACACAGTCCAAAAACAGTTTATTGGAGCAGGCACACTGCAAGGATGATCATGAAGGACGATTAGGACAGATCAAGAGGATGAAACAGGGTTTCTAGACAAGAAGAAAAGAATACTCAAAGTCCGGAAATTGAGAATGATTCTTTATAATTGCAGGAAGTATCTACACCTATCTGTAAGGACTAACTCAATTTTTTCTCTCCCATAGAAAAGATTGTTTCCACTTTTAAAATATCTCAATGTCAATTTTTTTTTCTTGCCAGTAACATGTGAAATTAAATATTTTAAGACAAGATGAGCTTTAATTTTAATTGACAACTACACTGCAGGATAATTCTGTTAGCGTTTAAATGCTAAAACTCCTTCATGCTAAAATTTTACTAATTTAATCTAAAATAATTTTTTCAAGGAATTAGATTTTTTTCCTTAACTACATCTACATCATATGGGTATATACACAACACACAAACCCTAATTCCTGATTACCTGCCTAGGTTAGTGGACCACTTGCAGTGTTTATAAGCAATTGAAGTGATATTTGTCAAGTCAAAATTTTGTTCTAGATCACTTTTATATAGAAAAATAATTCTCTTGGTTGGAATGCTTTGAGCTGCAAATGACATAAAAAGTAATTCTAAGTCATTTAATCAATAATGGGTATATAATTGTACACAGCAAGGCAGGTGGTTCCAGAATTGAAAGTTTATAGGTACGGTGATCCTAGTAAGGGTCTGGGTACTCCCCATCTTTCTGCCCAACCAATCCATCCTAAAGGAAATCAGTCCTGAGTATTCATTGGAAGGACTGATGCTGAAGCTGAAGCTCCAATACTTAGGCCACCTGATGCAAAGAACTGACTCGTGGGAAAAGACCCTGATGCTGGGAAAGATTGAAGGCGGGCAGAGAAGGGGATGACAGAGGATGAGATTGTTGGATGGCATCACCGACTCGATGGACATGAGTTTTAGTAAACTCCAGGAGCTGGTGATGGACAGGGAAGCCTGGCGTGCTGCAGTCCATGGGGTCACAAAGAGTCAGATACAACTGAGTGACTGAACTGAAGTGAACTGAACATACAGGATGTCAGAGATGTCACCCTCCTGGTTGCAAGGTGGTGATAGCAGCTCTGAGTGTCAAACACAGTCTTATCAGTACCCATCCTAGGAGAGGAAGGCTTCTTTTATAAAGCCTCTCTTCATCGGAAAGGAAAAGTCTCTCCAGAACTCTCTGGTGGCAGTCTTCCCCTCAGGCCTCACTGGCTACATCTAGGTCACAGATACATGAATAAAGGAATCACTAAGAAGATGAATAGAATGAAAATGGTTTGCAAGACAAATTATGATTTATGCCCCAAGGCATTATGAGTTGCACCTTTCCTAAGCAGAGAGGAAGGTGAATGCTGAAATAAACCTGGCAATCTCCTAGAAGAGAATAAAGCGGGGAAGGCAAGAAAAGGTAAGACGAAGGGCAGAGAATGAATATTTCTGAAATCAGAGGGCCTGTTTTAAGAGAGGAAAGCATAGTCTAGGAAAACCACAGGAGGGTGCTCAGGCTTGAAGGGCAAGAGGAGACAGTGGGTACCAAAAGCAGAAGGAAGAGGTTCTATTGATAGCCCTGCACCCCCTGAAGTCTTTTAAAGCTAGCCTGAGGCAATCCCACTATTAAGGAGCCAGAAAATCACCTCGACCTCCTTTTGTTGAAGTTTCCTGTTGGCCAACCTTACCTGGAAGTCAGCAGGCAAACAGTTCACACAGCAGAGTCTCCTGTGGCAGAGTGTGGCAGCTCTCCTGGGCAGAGCTGGTTTGCATGTGCAAATCTAGCATAATCAATACACTCACTGATTAAAATCATTTTCACTGTCATTTCATTACAAATAAAAAACACACACATTTTCAAGCAAAACAAAAGATTGCTACTTTTAATTCAATAAAATAAAGAGTTGTTCTTTTTCCCTTTCTCTTCCTCTCAAGGCATATACAACTTTGACCGTTTCCTTCAGGTAGTAACTTTTTTTTTTTTTCAGTCTGATCAGTTAGTGACATGTTAGTAACCATTGACAGTGGTTAAGCACACAGATACGGGCTAAGAAAGGGGAATGTACATGTTGGATAGAAAACCTCCATGGAGTTGAGTTGTGAGAAAAGCACAGTTTGGTGACGGGACAGTTTGATTAAGCTATTCCAGAGAATTTATATTTTGAAATGGTTTTCAAAGCCCTTTTAAAAAATTAAATAATTCTAAATACAAACCCAGAGAAGGCAATGGCACCCCACTCCAGTACTCTTGCCTGGAAAATCCCACGGATGGAGGAGCCTGGTAGGCTGCAGTCCATGGGGTCACTAAGAGTTGGACACAACTGAGCGACTTCACTTTCTCTTTTCACTTTCATGCATTGGAGAAGGAAATGGCAACCCACTCCAGTGTTCTTGCCTGGAGAATCCCGGGGACGGGGAGGCCTGGTGGGCTGCTGTCTATGGGGTCGCACAGAGTCGGACACGACTGAAGTGACTTAGCATTAGCAAATACAAACCAATATTCTCATTTTGCCTCCCTGGATTTTGTTCCAATTTCTTTACAAGATCCCCTAGCATTTTTTAGAATAGTTCAGATTTTTCTAGCCTCTGATTCCTACAGCATGAGGAAAAGGGGGGAAAGGCAGAAAGGTATGTATAAATCACAGAAAAAAAACAAGTAAAATTTGAAGGTATAAATCTTCAGATTTTTAGTTTCGAATCTGAAAGAAAAGTGAAATTCACTTAATCATGTCCAACTCTTTGTGACCCCCATGGACTGTATAGTTCATGGAATTCTCCAGGCCAGATTACTGGAGTGGGTAGCCTTTCCCTTCCTTCTCTAGGGGATCTTCCCAACCCAGGGATTGAACCCAGGTCTCCCTCATTGCAGGTAGACTCTTTACCAGCTGAGCCACAAGGGAAGCTCAAGGATACTGGAGTGGGTAGCCTATCCCTTCTCCTGCAGATCTTCCAGCCTCAGGAATTGAACTGGGGTTTCCTGCATTGCAGGTGGATTTTTTTTTCACCAACTGAGCTGTCAGGGAAACCCCAGTTTCTAAGCTACACCCATCCAACTTTTCCTTCTGTCCTTTGCTGCTCTGATAGTAGAATAAGAAACCATTTGAAGTCCATTAACTATTGCACTTGGCTTTCAAGAGCCTCATTTTGTCTTGTTCTTGGCTGAACTACTAGAGCACATTCCAAATGCAGATATCAAGGTGCGTATAGATCACACAGAGTCGGACACGACTGAAGTGACTTAGCATAGCATAGCATAGCATAGCATACCACACTTAATCAATTAACTCTATTTTAAAACATGATGGTTTCAAGTGAAAGATCCAGAAACTGAATAAGATAGTTATGCAGACCCTGTTATATGGTACTAATTGATTTTTAGTACCTATTCTAAGCCAGAGAAATTTAAATGGGTTAATTTGGAATAGCTGTTAGTAGCACTTAATCTTTTCATGCCTGAAATGCATACTTTATCTATGGCTAAAATTAAGAAGTCCCTTTGAAATATTTGATATCAAGGAGAGTAGAAAAGCTGGACTTTATTTTAAGTAGCTAATTCCCTAATAGTTGAGTCTTGTTGCTAATAGAAAGGCAAGATAATTAGCTCACAAATATATGGTCCACAAGACAAAAATACTTTTATCTGTTCTATTCACTAATGTACTTTCAGTGCTGAAAACTGACCCAATGTAAGTACTCAATTAATATATGCTGAATAATGAATGACCAGCTAAAGCAACAAAGGTCCGTCTAGTCAAGGCTATGGTTTTTCCTGTGGTCATGTATGGATGTGAGAGTGGGACTATAAAGAAAGCTGAGAGCAGAAGAATTGGTGCTTTTGAACTGTGGTGTTGGAGAAGACTCTTAAGAGTCCCTTGGACTGCAAGGAGATCCAACCAGTCCATCCTAAAGGAGATCAGTCCTGGGTATTCATTGGAAGGACTGATGTTGAAGCTGAAACTCCAATACTTTGGACACCAGATGCAAAGAGCTGACTCATTTGAAAAGACCCTGATGCTGGGAAAGATTGAGGGCAAGAGGAAAAGGGGACAACAGAGAATGAGACGGTTGGATGGCATCACCGACTCAATGGACATGAGTTTGGGTAAACTCTGGGAGTTGGTAATGGACAGGGAGGCCTGGCGTGCTGTGGTTCATGGGGTCACAAAGAGTTGGACACGACTAAGCGACTAAACTGAACTGAGCTAAAGCACCGAATTAAGACTGTCAAACAACTGAAGTATCAAAAAATGTAGTTAATGCATTCTAGGCATTAAATACAAAATAATAATCAATAACAACAACATTTGTTAATTGTTACCATTTGTGAATATTCACTTTTTGCCAGCCCAAGTTGAGTGTTTTATTCATAATACCTCATTGAATGAGGCTTCCCTGGTAGCTCAGCTGGTAAAGAATCTGCCTGCAATGCCAGAGACCTGAGTTCTATCCCTGGGTTGGGAAGATCCCCTGGAGAAGAGAACAGCTACCCACTCCAATATTCTGGCTTGGAGAATTCCATGGACTACCCATGGGATCACCTGAAGAATTCCACGGACTGTCCATGGGATTGCAAAGAGTCAGACATGACTGAGTGAGTTTCACTTTCACTTCATTTTTCACTTTCACCTCATTGAATCCTCAAAATTGGTAGTAAGAATTCAATTCTTTAGACAAAAAAGCTGACTCAGAGAGGCTTTTAGGGAACCTAGAATTCACATTCTGAATTGACTCTAAAGTCCAATCTCTTAAGCACAAAGCTGTATCTACAGCTTCTATCACCAAAGTGTAACACCTCAAACCTGGAAACCACGATTTGGTTCTTGAACCAGAAAACCTTGCATGACTTGGGTTCAGGCCATTCTAGATTTAAATGTCTATGAGACCACTTTCCTCCAAATGACTGTGAACAAATTATTTAATTTCCATGGGGCTCAGTTTTTTTATCTGCAAGATGTGTTCAATTATCCTACCACATGAACACTTTATTAGAACTAGAGGGAATATTCTCCCAAAGCTTTCCTCATGTATAATCAGTGCTTACTTTTGTGATTTTCTGACTCTAACACACAAAGCACAGTGAAGTAGATGAGTTAAATCATTATACTGTGAAACAAACGTGTAGGAAAGTAATCTAATTTCAACACTAGAAACACTTGTCACACCTGTTTTGTTCCTTTTTTGGGGTGGTGATGGAAAAGATATTTCACTTCCAGGATCCTAGGATGAACCCTCCATTTCACTTTGGCAATACAGAAAGCTATTTCTGTTAAATCTTCAGGCCCACTGTCAGGGAATACTAGCCACTGTTGATGACTAATCAAGGAAACACAAGAGGTCAGACTGACATTAAAATAAAATCATTCTTGTTTCATGTATTTATGGCTTTATTTTCAGAGCCCAAGGAGAATACAGAAAAGTAGAGAACATTGCCTATAATTACTTTTTACTAACTCCTAATTACTAGCTATTTTTGTTTATTAAACTTTGTGTTTCCTTCATAAGATCAGACAAGTATTGCTTAACATTTCAAAATTACAGGTGAGCACAAGGCATCCTCTGGGACCCATCCTCCCTGCTCTATTTTTACTGAAGGGTATTTTTAATTACTTAAGCCTTACATTTTTTTTCTGAGAATTATTACATACCAGAGTAGATCTTAAAATGAATATAATATCTAAGCAAATGTTTGCCTGAGTTCCTCATTTCCTTGAGGGCTTTCACCTTGGGAGGGCAAACCATAATAAGAATATGTATTTTAAAAAAGGAAGATCAAAAGGAAGGGAAAATAAAATTAGCATTGATTTTGTAGATTTTAGGAATTATTAGCTTCTTACAGATATCTGATAGACAGTGGACAAAAAAAAAAAAAAAAGAAGTGAAGTCTTAATAGGATGGTTAAAAAATGAAGTACTAATGGGGGGAGGAGATGGTATCAGGTGATAAGACCTGTCAGGTGACAATGTATGTGTTTGGATATGAACCAAACTGGTGTAAAGCAGGATTTCAGTAAGACAAAGGAGGATGTTCTTAATTTAACTGAGAAAACAGTGTAGTTCTGAGAACAATTTCAGAGAAGTTGGACTAACACAGTGTCTCTCAGCTGAGGCTGCCTCTCCAGTCATGGAAATCACAATCTATGAGAGTGGGCTCTGGGCATCCATACTGTTTTAAGTTCTTGATGATTCCCACAACTAGCCAAGTCTGAGAGCCCCTGGGCTAAGCAGGGAGACTGAGCATGTGATTCATCCCATCACTTTGAATTACACAAAACTTTTAGTAGGCAACGTCATTCTTTTCCAAAGAGAAGTAATAGACGCAGCACGTTTTCCTGTATGAATTCGCTGCCTGAGCGCCCTGACAGCTGGTGACAGTGCCGTGTGCTACCAATGAATTGCAGCTCAAGCCTGAGGGACAGACTTAGAAACAAGAGCCTGTTGCATCTCCACACTCCCCTATAGCTAGCGAACATCTAGATCTCTGCAGCAGCTGAAGGCAGAGCCTGTCCTCTTTCCAGCCGCCCAAGGAAACACTTGCCACCCCAAGCAGCTGTCCCAAGACATGAATTAATTAACCTCTGCCAAGATCGTAACAGCTGCTGCTATCAGCTGCCACCAGTGTGCAGGGAAGGGAGGAGCAGGGGAGTGCATCTATAGCAGGCCACTTGGAAGGCCCCAAGATCACTCCCAGAATTAATACTGGTGGATGGAACACAAAAGGGTTCATGTTTGTGAAACAACTGCAAATATGTATCTGCACATGAAGTCACTAACTAAGGAGGACACACTTTGACAAGAAGCTATTCACAATGTTCCATTTTCTTGGAAACAAATATCCAGCATTTTTTAAAAAAATTGTATTGAAATACTATATTTCGGATCCATAGGCCTAGCTTATCCACTGTTCCTTCTTTAAAAAAATACAATGTAGGCATTAATGAATTTTCTTCTCTATACTTGTCAGGTTTTATAAACACCTAAGGGCTTTTTTTTAAGCCACTTTACATGAATGAATTTTTCCTTCATTTCAAACAGTAGCAGTTTACAAATTTTTTAAATGCTTTTTTAGTGAATTGAAGTACATTTAAAGGTGTTAACAGATTCTGGGGTTTCAGACACATATTCCAATTTCTCTGGCACCTGGAGGAGAATGTTGCTAAGCTGTGGGAGGGAGTAAGCTTCACAATCCAGAAGGCACCATGTCCTATGCTTATTTTAGCACTTAACTTTTATCTTTTGCCCTCATGATTATATCCTTACTTTCCTACTCTTAGGTTTTTATATTTTGAATATGTTATCACTTGAGTTTATCACATTTTTACCTTAATATCTTTTTAGTTCAAGGCAGGGTAGGTTAACGAAAGACTTGTAGTAAAAAGCATAAACAAAAGATAGTTTTGAAGTAATCTCACAATAATTTCATGTACTTTATGGTTCAAGGTCTATAGATTTAAAATGACACTGATTGAATCTTTTCTATCCTAAAGCCTTATTTGCAAATATAGTATTTTAATTCTACCAACAATGTCTTTTTGAGATCATTTTTTGCCCCCTCAGGGTAAAACATTTCTGATACTTTTTATGAGATTGTCCAGGAGAGAATACATACATACAAATATACCTTTAGAAAAGAGAAAGATTTAGGAGGAAACTAGAGAATTGATGCTTTTGAACTGTGGTGTTGAAGAAGACTCTTGAGAGTCCCTTGGACTGCAAGGAGATCCAACCAGTCCATCCTAAAGGAGATCAGGCCTGGGTGTTCATTGATAGGACTGATGCTGAAGCTGAACTCCAATACTTTGGCTACCTGATGCAAAGAGCTGACTCATTTGAAAAGATCCTGACGCTGGGAAAGATTGAGGACAGGAGGAGAAGGGGACGACAGAGGATGAAATGGTGGAATGGCATCACTGACTCAACAGACATGAGTTTGGGTAAACTCTGGGAGTTGGTGATGGACAGGGAGGCCTGGCATGCTGTGGTTCATGGGGTCACAGTCGGACACGACTGAGTGACTGAATTGAACTGAACTGAGAGAATTAGAGAAAGTTCAAAGAAACATTATGTAGGTAGACAAAAGGTAGAAATTGGAACTCACATGGAACAAGGGAGGAATAAGGAATATATCAGTCAGAACAATGTCAGAACAAATTGCAGAACTCAACTCAAAATGGTTTAAGCAAAATAAATATTAATACTTGTAAGTAGCCACTTTTAACTGAATCCATGTTTTTGAAAAATGTCATTAGGCATCTGTTTCTCTTTTTCCTCTCCATTTTCCTTTGTAGCCCTTCATTCCTGGTCAAGACTGCTTAAGTGTTGATAGAGCACAAGAAGATCCGTGCTTTCAGAGTACCAGCTTAGCAATCACAGAAGAAAGAGAGCATCTCTTTCAAATGTATCCAGTGTAGGAGCTGTACTTCACTGAATCAAATAAGTTCAAATGCTCTCCTGTGAGCTGAAACATGGCCAGGGAATATACCAATACACCCAGGTAATTGATGACTACTGGATCTGAGAAGAGTACACCTGTTCCTATCTGAATCCAAAGGACTGAAAGTAGAAAGTCTGAATATCATTCAGAAACTCAGATGGCATATTCAAAATAACTCAAGGAAGGTTTGACAAAGAATATTAACTAAATAAAGATATAGGCATGGTATAGAAAAGAAAAAGAAAAAAAAAACAGGAAATAGGAAAAAGGGGACACAATAGTAACAGGATCTGGGAGGAGAGAAGCTTTCAGAGAAGACTTCTTTGAGAGAAGCAAGGGCCTTTGGTCAAGAACGGAGCCAGCAGAAGACAACTTGTCAGGGAAGAAGTCAAGGGAACATGTACCCCAGCTCTAGTCTCCTCTCTCTCTCTCTGATCTCTGCCAGAGATCCTAACATGAATGATGCCAAAGTGAACAGGAAGCCAGATGGTGCCCAAGGAGCTCCTGCTGCTGCTGCTAAGTCGCTTCAGTCGTGTCCCAATCTATGCGACACCATAGATGGCAGCCCACCAGGCTTCCCTGTCCCTGGGATTCTCCAGGCAAGAACACTGGAGTGGGTTGCCATTTCCTTCCCCAATGCATGAAAGTGAAAAGTGAAGTCAGTCATGTCCGACTTTTCACAATCCCATGGACTGCAGCCTACCAGGCTCCTCCATCCATGGGATATTCCAGGCAAGAGTACTGGAGTGGGGTGCTATCGCCTTCTCCGCAAGGAGCTCCTAGGGCACGGTAAAAGATACTGTTCTGGAAGACCAAGGTGATATCCAGCATATACAACCCCTACAGAAAGATAGATCATAATAGTTTTCAGTTGTAAATATGACAGAATAAATCCCATTACAGTAAATGGCATGGAAATAAAGGTAACTGTATAACTTAAAGAAAATCTCCTCCAATCCATATTACCTCTAGTCCCAACATTTATCTCTACTTTTCTTCAGAGCTAAGTGTCTTGAAGGAATAATTAACATAGCCTGCTTCTACTCCCTCATAATCCATTCACCACACGCTTGCAATTTGGCTTTCATCCCCAACACTCTGCAACAGTGGTTTTCCAGAGATGGTCCCCAGACCAGCAGCATCAGTAACATCTGGGAACTGATTGGAGATGCAAATTCAATTGGCCTTATCCAAGACATGCTGAATCAAAAACTAAGAAATTAGGGCTTAGCAATCTGTGTTTTAGCAAGTCTTCTAGGTTGACTCTGAACCATAGTAAAGTTTGAGAATCACTGTACTACAGAAATAGAAACGCCTAAGTTTACCAATGAAACTCACCATTCTAGATTCTGTGAACACTCTTCTGTCCTCATCTTTCTTGACCTTGACATTTTTGTATTCCCTTCAACATTTGTGATATTTTCTGCAAAGGGAATCAGCTTCTCTGTCCTCCCATCCTCCTGTCTCAGGTCATAAAGCAAGAATAATCAATCCTCTTGAAAATATTAGGAAGGAAACTGCAGCCTGTGTCTCTACACACCATATCCCAAACCTCCCCAATACTGGTGGGCACCTGACTGATAACAAGCAAAATTAATGAAGTTGAAAAAAAAAAAAAACTGTTCTTGTGTTCTATCCCTTGTTTTCAAGTTGGCTGCTTGTAAGTTTTACTGTATGTCCCTCCTTTTTCCTGCTGCTTCTACACACAAAATTGAGTAGGGCAGTGTGGGGAGGCGAAAACCTGCAGTCTTCTAGCTATTTTGCCTGCTACTGGGAAGAATAGACTCATTCAAGTAGGAAATAAGAAGGGGTCCATCTTGGCTTCAAATCTAAGCCAAATTTTCTGAACTAGTTTCATCAACAAATAATGCAAATATCTTTATCTGGCTCTTACATATATTTTTTCAATTCAGAATCCATGAAACCACGTGAGAAGTGTGGCTAATTATCATCCTAAATCCCCAACACAAGATGTATCGGGTGAAAAACTGAGAATTGATATAGGACCAACAATTTTGGATCAAAATCTGACATGGACAGATTGAACACTCTCACGTGCCCAAAATGAACATCTTTAACACAGGGTGGCTTCTCAGTTCTTTGAAGTCAGCAGAAGCCATATGTGGCTGAGTCTACCTGAGTGTGGCTAGTGTTAACAGGTGTCAGCTATGTGGCTAGACTTTAGTATAAGTGAGCAAGCAACCAATTTGAGATTCAAACAACACTTTAACTGGTGGGCTTGAGCTGAGAACCACACTTAGGCTTAAGCAGAAAAGAGATTCATCTTAGCAGTTATGATGGCACTTCAGAGACCTCAAACAGAACAAGCAGAATTCTCGTTATGAGTGTAAATATAGTGTTCTTTCCTGAGATCAGGAGATATTCTTTGGAATTTAAACTGGAGATGCACTGTTGCTTCTCCTGGAACTGGGTCTCACTCAGAGTGAGAACCAGAATAGCCTCTTATGAAATGGGCAGACTTTCATGCACGTACTCAGCCTGGGATATGAAGTCCAGGGCTGGAGTAAATTTCTCAATCTGTAGGAGTTGAGATTCTGAGAGTCTTGAACATTGGCAGAAGAAACCTCAATCTGTTTGCTCCCACCTCTATCCTGCTTCTTAGCTCTGCTAAATGAACCATAATGGGGGAAAAAACTCTAGTCCTGATAAAGATGAACTTAAGTGGTGGAGATGGGGCCACTGGAATCATAAACATTGTTTCAAAACAAGGGAATTAAAACTGAACAACAGAAAAGTTTTTGGGGGCTTCCCAGGTGGTGCTAGTGGTAAAGAACCCACCTCCTAATGAGAGGTAGGTTGGATCCCTGGGCTGGGAAGATCCCCTGGAGGTGAAAATGGCAACCCACACTGTATCTTTGCCGGGAAAATCCCATGGACAGAGGAGCTTGGCAGACTATACTCCATGGAGTCACAAAGAGTCAGACACAACTAGAGTGACTGAGCACTAGCAATAGAAAAGTTTATTTTTAGAAAGCATGTAGCATCTGTTTTAGGTTTTCACTGGACTTTTTTCTTAAAGCTATGAAAGCTTTGGACTTGCAGAAGTAGAAACTATTGATAACCAATTGACTGACCATGGAAAAGTTAAACCAAAAATATTTATACCATTTCCACCACTTTTTCCTTCTCCAGATACCACTAAGTGTATGATTCTTGGCTGACTTCTGCAGTGAGAATCTGGATAGTACTTTATTCTAAACTCTGGTTATATTATTTTGCTAGATTGCTGCCATGGCCTGCAGATTTATTCTTTGTCAATCACATGAGTAAGGAAGTAGTATTACAATGACCAAGTGTGTCCTGGGTTCTCAGGTTGCTTTAAAGGAAGCAGTGAAAACCATTACAGGTTATAGCTGAAGGAACTCTCACTGACTTAAAACCCCAACTCAGATGAAAAAAATCACCAAAATAAAACACGAGAAGTATAGTGAAAGTGAAAGCCGCTCAGTCATGTCCAACTCTTTGAAACCCCATGGACTATAGAGTCCACGGAATTCTCCAGGCCAGAGTACTGGAGTGGGTAGCTGTTCCCTTCTCCAGGGGATCTTCCCAACCCAGGGATCAAACCCAGGTCTCCCGCATTGCAGGAGGATTCTTTACCAGTTGAGCCAAATACAACATAATGGAGAGTTAAATTTTGGATTTTAATTCTTTGGGAATTTAATTTAGAAGCAAATTTATTCTGGGCTTTAATTTTTCTTCAGCAATTTAATAATTAGAGGGTGTTCTGATTGTATAAATTTGAACCATGTTTCTACTGCTGACATTGTGTTATCTGGAACATTTTTCTATTGTAATTTGACTGAATATGTAACTCCTGGTGAATTATATAAATGAATACAATTTGAGATGGAGAAGAAAATAGGGAATATATTTATAATTCAGCAGAGTAGATAGATTATTGAATGGAATCTGTACCCATTTCAGGTGATTCTGGGGCAAAATCTGAATTGCCCACCATGGTTCAGAGAGGACAGCAAGGAGTGGTGAATGGTGACAGGAGCAACTTCACAAAGATGGGAGCAAGACTGACCTTAAACACTGCTGTTCTCTCCTGCATACTAAATTTCTTAAAGGTTTGTTTGTCAGGCCAAAGTGTCAAGAATGTAAGTGTGGAATGTAAGAAAATCATTCTCTGATACTGATTATATTCCAGTTTTAACCCCTAACATGGGAACTCCCACACTGTCCACTGTCTTCATTCACTCAGTTCAGTTCAGTTTGCTCAGTCATGTCTGACTCTTTGCGACCCCTTGAATTGCAGCACGCCAGGCCTCCCTGTCCATCACCAATTCCCTGAGTTCACTCAAATTCACGTCCATCGAGTCAGTGATGCCATCCAGCCATCTCATCCTCTGTTGTCCCCTTCTTCTCCTGCCCCCAATCCCTCCCAGCATCAGAGTCTTTTCCAATGAGTCAACTCTTCGCATGAGGTGGCCAAAGTAGTGGAGTTTCAGCTTCACCATCATTCCCTCCAATGAACACCCAGGACTGATCTCCTTTAGAATGGACTGGTTGGATCTCCTTGCAGTCCAAGGAACTCTCAAGAGTCTTCTCCAACACCACAGTTCAAAAGCATCAATTCTTCAGTGCTCAGCTTTCTTCACAGTCCAGCTCTCACATCCATACATGACCACTGGAAAAACCATAGCTTTGACTAGATGGACCTTTGTTAGCTAAGTAATGTCTCTGCTTTTCAATATGCTATCTAGGTTGGTCATAACTTTTCTTCCAAGGAGTAAGTGTCTTTTAATTTCATGGCTGCAGTCACAATCTGCAGTGATTTTGGAGCCCCAAAAATAAAGTCTGACACTGTTTCCATTGTTTCCCCATCTATTTGCCATGAAGTGATGGGACCAGATGCCGTGATCTCAGTTTTCTGAATGCTGAACTTTAAGCCAACTTTTTCACTCTCCTCTTTCACTTTCATCAAGAAAATTCCTCTTCACTTTCTGCCATAAGGGTGGTGTCATCTGCATATCTGAGGTTATGGATATTTCTCCCAGCAATCTTGATTCCAGCTTGTGCTTCTTCCAGCCCAGCGTTTCTCATGATATACTCTGCATATAAGTTAAATAAACAGGGTGACAGTATGCAGCCTTGACGTACTCCTTTTCCTATTTGGAACCAGTCTGTTGTTCCATGACCAGTTCTAACTGTTGCTTCCTGACCTGCATACAGGTTTCTCAAGAGGCAGGTCAGGTGGTCTGATATTCCCATCTCTTTCAGAATTTTCCACAGTTTATTGTGATCTACACAGTCAAAGGCTTTGGCATAGTCAATAAAGCAGAAATCGATGTTTTTCTGGAACTCTCTTGCTTTTTCCATGATCCAGCAGATGTTGGCAATTTGATCTCTGGTTCCTCTGCCTTTTCTAAAACCAGCTTGAACATCAGGAAGTTCATGGTTCCCATATTGCTGAAGCCTGGCTTGGAGAATTTTGAGCACTGCTGCCAACTAAAACAGTGACAAATATGGGTGAGAGTCTACCTTCTGTTGGGGAGAGTTAACATAAAAGTCTTTTTGTAAATTCCCTTTTTATAAAATACCATCTTCCCTTAACTATTGTGATACCAATCTCTTCAAATATTTCTCCCATCTCTCTGTCTACTCCTTCTTATTTTCTTTCACCAGCTCCCTCCTTCCACACATCCCTTCAGTATGTCCTCCAGTGCATCATCTTTGGTGCTTTCAGAGTGATCTTTCTAAAATGCAACTAGAGACATGTCACTCCGGCACTTAAAATTTTTTCAATGGATTCCTTTAACTTTCAGAGTTAAAAAAACTACTTAGTTTGGTCTGTGAAACTCTTCATAATCTAGTTCCTGGTCATTTCAGTTCAGTCACTCAGTCGTGTCCAACCCTTCGCAACCCATGGACTGCAGCCCGCCAGGCTTTCCTGTCCATCACCAACTCCATAAATAAATGAGTGGAGACATGATCAAATTTACAGATTTGAAATAACACCTTGATAGCAATGTAGATGAATATAATGGGCACCCCGTAAATATTGGTGAATGAAAGAGTGAAGGTGTGAGAATATGAACCCTGACTGAAGGACGTGTTGAGGAAAGTGAAGAAGGAAGACAGACTCAGAGATAATAAGTTGGTCAATCATCCGGAAGTGTGAGTAATTAAACTGAGGTAGGAGATTAGAGGGGAAGGCAATGGCACCCCACCCCAGTACTCTTGCCTGGAAAATCCCATGGACGGAGGGGCGTGGTAAGGTCCAGTCCATGGGGTCGCTAAGAGTCGGACATGACTGAGCAACTTCACTTTCACTTTTCACTTTCATGCATTGGAGAAGGAAATGGCAACCCACTCCAGTATTCTTGCCTGGAGAATCCCAGGGACAGCCATCTATGGGCTCGCACAGAGTCGGACACAACTGAAGCGACTTAGCAGTAGCAGCAGCAAGAGATTGGAGGGAAGATGATAGCCAGATTCTTTTCTTTAGTTGGTAGCAGTATTTTTCAAGAGGATCTCAAGGAAGAACAATTTTAAGAGTTAACACTTCAATTTTAGAAATATTGGTTGCACATTTCCAACCACAGCCCAATATGAATTCTTTGTTCAATCCTTTTGAAATAGCTTACTTGAACGTGAGGGACACTAGTGGTAAAGAACCCACCTGTCAACTCAGGAGACTAAGAGACAGGGGTTGGATCCCTGGGTCAGGAAGATGCCCTGACATGACATGAGGAGGGCATGACAACCCACTCTAGTATTCTTGCCAGAAGAATCCCGTGGACAGAGGAGCCTGGTGGGCTATAGTCCATGGCAGGGAGGGGTGGGTCACAAAGAGTCAGAAATGACTGAAGCGACTTAGCATGCACACACACGTAATTTTTATACTTTCTGTGTATTTCACACCTGTTCTGCCTTCAGTGTGTGGTGCCTCTTTTGTTCCTGACACTTTCAGTCTTTGAAAATCATTTTAAGCCTCCTCTATTGTAGGACACATGCCATGAGTCCTCTTTCAATTCATAGTCGAATTATAACCATGATTTTGTGGACCCATTCATCCATTAATCTATTCAATAGAAGTATCTACTTAATAATTACTAATAATTTGTTAAATAATAAAATGTATTAAATACTTTGGTGCCATGCACTGTCTCTGCTCTGTGCCCCTACTTCTAATATTTAACACATTGCACTGTAATACTTGATTTATAATATATATCTGTTCTATTCATTATTAACACTTTGAATGTAAGCACGCTGCTTTAGTTGGTTTAATGTTCCAAGAACCTAGCCAATTATTAAGCACAGAAGTTGCTGAGAAAATGAATGTGAAGAGATAAATGTAAGAAACTGAAGGTAGGTATAGGTGTTAAGTTCTAGGCAATGGTCCCTTTGAAAATCTGATCACTGTAAATTCTACTCTGAGAAAAACCTCACATAATGCCATACGTCCAAAACCAAATTTTGCATCAAGCTGAATGAAGTAGGTATTAATGGGACAGAAAAGCTAACAAGGATTGAAAGAGAGAGGAGAAGCAGTTGCAACAGGGCATCTCTCAAGTCAAATTTGCAAGTGCTGACAAGTAACTGGAGTCCTTTTACGTATCATTAAGAGTGAATTTCTCTGAGCCAGGGTGGGATTCATAAAGGTGTAAAACTCAATGAAATACTGTTAGTATTATTATTCATAGGCCTTATGGAATTGTAAATGCATCTTCCATTATCTCAAAATATATCACAACCTTATAACTGTGATTCTATAACTTTCTGTATTAAATATTACTGTGTCTTAAAAATTCTTACAGGAGTACAGTTTTGAAATCAAGCTATAATCCCCTCCCTGATTTTCCAGATATAAACAAACAGATTATACAATTACCATTCAATTTTATTGCTACACTTAATAAGTTGCCCAAGTTTGTTCAATAAAGATAAAAATCTGTTTATTAATGACTCATTAATTTTTTGCACTTTAAATTTTCTCTTTTAATAGATACATACTCAACTGTCAGCATTCATTCATAAAAATATTCTAAATCTATCTTGTTTATTCTTATATATAGCTATTAAAGAAAAGATTAAGCATGCTGTGTTGGAGGGCAGAATGGCAAACATATACAGTATTACAATACAGAAATAGTAATATTTAGCTTTAATTATGTTTCAATTAGATATGTAAGTCAATAAAAATGCACGAATGTGTTAAAAGGCCATAGCATTTTCACTGGCCTACCTCTTGTTCAGAGAGATTTAAAGAATTAAAAATAAATGACAGAAACTTTATAGAATATGATTAGTCGATTATGAGAGGTCAAAAAAAGGTTTCAAGGTGGGGGAAGAATGGATTGGGAGTTTGGATTAGCAGATGCAAACTATTGTACATAGAATGGATAAACAGCAAGGTAGCTTGTATGGCAAGGAAACTATAATCAATATCCTGTAATAAGCCATAATGGAAAAGAACATGGTAAACAATATATATGCATAACGGAACCACACTGCTGTACAGCAGAAATAAACACACCATAAATCAACTATAATAAATTTTTTTAAAAGAAGAATTTCTAGCCTGATTGACTAGTCACATAGAGTAACTACAGATAAACAGGAAAATCAAAATGAGGAAGAAGAAAATTTATTAGAAATTAATGGGTTTGGCTTAAAGGTCCTGAATCAAATGTTTCAGTAGGATATCAAAATGACAATAAACATTTAGACATCACTTTTCTTCCTGGAGTCATATACACAATAAAGACTGCTAAGTCACTTCGGTCGTGTCCGACTCTGTGCGACCCCATAGACGGCAGCCCACCAGGCTCCGCCATCCCTGGGATTCTCCAGGCAAGAACACCGGAGTGGGTTGCCATTTCCTTCTCCAATGCATGAAAGTGAAAAGTGAAAGTGAAGTCGCTCAGTCGTGTCTGAATCTTAGCACCCCTATGGACTGCAACCTACCAGGCTCCTCCATCCGTGGGATTTTCCAGGCAAGAGTACTGGAGTGGGGTGCCATTGCCTTCTCTGACACAATAAAGAGGTGACCCCTTTTACTTGATGGTAAAAGGGATGCCAAGATGTTGCTCTTTCCCAAAAGACTACACCCCAAATAAGCACACTGGCCACAGGGAGAGCTTTTCTTCCATTGAGGCCTCCTAATGACTGTCCACTTCAAAAAGCAAGAGTTCTTTTTATTGCCAAAATGCACCCTCTATCAACCTCCAGACAAGAACCATCTTGCTTTAAGGAAGAAGTGTATTACTCAGCATAGGCTAGGCTGATGTAGTAACCCCCAAATCTAAATGAATTAATTAAAGTTTATCTTTCCCTCACAAAGTCTTTTGTCATTTGTGTGACTCCCTGGGGCAAGTGTTCATTCTGCAGTCACTCAGCAATCCAAGCAGTTTTGATCTTATGGTACCACTGTTTCAATATGTGGTCTGTATGCTCACCACTGGGGAAATGAAAAGAAGCTGACAGGTTGCACAATGGTATGGTGCTTTACTGTATGAATCTGGCCAACCTGAAACTATTTTTCCCAGAAGAGCCTTCCCCTTTAAGTTTCCCAATTAGAAGTGGCCAACATTAAGAACAGTCCAAAATTTGGAAGCGAGAAGTGAAATAGTAGTGGTTATACTCTGAAAGTCATCATGGGCCAGATACAGTGAGAGACAGACGTAGAGCTATCAGCAGATACCACCTTGTCTTTGCTCTTTCCACAATGACAAATGCAGCGGTGCAGAAGATTTCAGCTGCTTCTGACTATCACCAGCCTCTCTCATCAACGGTAATTTCCATCTCCCCACCATTCACAGAGGCAATAACCCTCTGTAGATTTCCCTACTTGTTTTTCTTCACAGTCCCACACTAGCAGGTAGACACATCTGATTCACAAATTCCCTGACAAGCACCAATTTATCCACCTGTGTCAGTGCTTCAACAGTACTACTTTATGGTTTTTCAATGATCTGCAAATTGCCATTTTACACTCTTATTTTTCCTTCTCCTACAATTTTGTAAATTCTTATCCAACAATAAAACCCTTGATCCACAATACTCAAAGTGGTTCTACTTTCCTGACTTATTTACTGCTACATTGACCTGCTACGATGATTGGTACCAAGGCAGTTCCAGGGGAACAGAAATTTAAGGATGAAAAAAAGAATTCACTGACTAAAGAGTAATACAGGCATTAATGGTCCTGTTCCCAGCGGTAAAGGGAAGTCTGATGTTCTGCAACATACAGGGGCAAAAATGTCACTTAAATTGTTTCCTATACCCAGATAGACGGCAGGGCTTTAGGTGATCATGTGTTTGCTCTTATAATAAATTTTAATATAAATAAAAATATAACAGATTGGCTGTTTGTTCGAAGTACACTAGAAAACATGAATTTGGTGGACTCAGGATGTTAAATTCCCACCTCAATGATGGTTAAAGAAACAAAGTTTCTCTGCCTGCTCCAAAAAGTTACCCACATTTCTTTAGTTGTACGTCAAGATTTCTTCTTTTTTTTTTTTTTTTATTCGAAGGTTGTACGTCAAGATTTCTGAGAGCAAAGCTTGAAGTCCAATGCCCTGCTTGGCTGAATAACAACCCCAATTCCCAACCTCATAGTGAAAGGTAGTGAGAAAGAACGGGGCCCTAAAACATATTTTGGGAAGATTTCAGTAAAGTATAGAACTCTGACTCCCTACAGCAGCCTTGTCCAAGTATAGAGATGGCCTCCTCTGAGGTAGTAATCTTGAAGGGATCTATCTGATCAATACCAGCTCCACTAACGCGCCTTGCTTCTAGACGTACAACCAGACTTAAGTCCTGGCAAGTTCCAAGTGGTCAGGTTCAAGGTAAATATCATACTCCCAAAATATTTGCAAGGCTTTTTTCACTTGCATGACAATGCCTCGAAAGAGTGTTGAATTGTGGTAGACAGAACATGACGTTGATTGTGCCGAATTTGTTGATATGGTGAGTGTCAATTGGGACTCAGCTGCTATTGTCAGAGAAGGCAATGGCAATCCACTCCAGTACTCTTGCCTGGAAAATCTCATGGATGGGGGAGCCTGGTGGGCTGCCATCTATGGGGTCTCACAGAGTCGGACACGATTGAAGCAACTTAGCAGCAGCAGCAGCTGCTATTGTAACAGGCAGCAGAGCCAAAGTAGTAGTTAAAATGATTTGGTCAACAGTGATCCTTAGCATGTGACAATTTATCACAGTGTACCTAGGAGAGAGAACTAAACTCTTATTTAATTTGTGGAAGCTGAAATTACCTTGAAACAGAAGAAATGTCTAACTTGAATCATTAAAACAGTCATAATTCCTTAACCAATTTCAAGACTTGAACCAGTTCAAGCCAATACTCAGAGCCATGTGGATGAAAGGAAGGCTGAGTCCCTTGAGGAAGAATCATAATACATTACCAAATAATATATTATAAATATTTTTCTTATCCTTTCCTAAGGGGCATATGGCATTTTACCAGGTGACCATGCATTGGAGGGGAAGACATTACCCAATTTTAAGGAAATTATTGGACACTGGCTCTGGATTGAGATAATTTTTGAAAAACAAAACACCGCTGTGGACCACTAGCTAGTCCAGGCTTTTAGAGGTTAGGTAATTAATGAAGTGTTGACATGGTCTATCTCATAATAATTCCAGTGTGTCCCCAAAATCAACTCATGGTTCTTTCCCCACTTTTAGAGAGCATTACTGGAAAAGACAAGATAAGCAGCCTGTAGAAACTCCACATCAGTTTCTTGACTAATGGAGTAAAGGCTAGTAGAGTAGAGTGAGCAAGACCAACTAGAAACCTCCAGAACCTCTTCTACACACCAAAATAATATAGTAAAGGCAGTGCTTCATTCCTGGAGATACTGCAGTTCTAAGTATCAATATTAATTACTTGAAAGATACAGATGTAGTGATTTCTACCCCATTTCTATTCAACTTGCCTATTTTTCCTGTGCAAAGGACAGATGGATCTGAAGATATTGACGGTGGATTACTGTAAACTTAAGCAGGTGGCAACTCCTATTGCAGCTGCAGTTCCAGATGTGATTTCTTTACTAAAGTAAATTAACATGTTTCCTGGTATATTACTACTAAGTATATGGATGCCTCAGAGAAGGCAATGGCAACCCACGCCAGTACTCTTGCCTGGAAAATCCCATGGACAGAGAAGCCTAGTGGGCTGCAGTCCATGGGGTCGCTAGGAGTCGGACAGACTGAGTGACTTCACTTTCACTTTTAACTTTCCTGCATTGGAGAAGGCAATGGCAACCCACTCCAGTGTTCTTGACTGGAGAATCCCATGGACGGGGGAGCCTGTTGGGCTGCCAACTATGGGGTTGCACAGAGTCGGACATGACTAAAGCGACTTAGCATCAGTAGCAGTAGCATATGGATGCCTTGATTTTTAGTCAAGGGCTGATAATATGTTTGCTGGATGGTCAGGGGCTTGGGAAGGGACATGACTGGATTTGGTGAAGAGGCGTTCTAGGGAAGTGTATAGTGGATCTCTGAAAATAAGAACAGAATATGAAGATATCTGCATCCTATATCAAGGTCCACCAAATAGTAACACCAGCAGAAGAGGTTTCAATAATCAGGTGGAAAAGATTACTCTCTATAGATGCCTGTCAGCCTCTCTTGACTTTGCTTCAACAGCTGAAATATCAAGTGGCTATAGTAGTAAGGGGGAAAGTTCCTTATGATCTGAGCAACATGGGCTTCCATTCTATCAACTGCTGAGTACTCAACCTGAGAACAACAGATTAACACTGAGTTCCAACACTGTAAAAGATTTCCCAAGGAAACCAGATATCTTAAGGCAGGTTGATGACTTTTTGAGTCATTTCCTTCATGAAAGGGACATCAATTTTTTCTCATTTGAGAAGACACTTATTTTGGATACAGATTTGCAATCCTAGCCCACAAATCTTTAACCAAAACTACCATCGATAAACACAGAATGCCTTATCTACCAGCATTGTGTTCCATACTGCATTGCTTCTGTTCCAGAAACTTATTTTACAGTAAGAGCAGCAATGGGCTTTTGCTCAGTGAATTCACCGATTTCACCATATTTCCCAGAAGCAATGATATGGTCTTTCAAAAACTCTGATACAGTGACAACTAGATGATCACTTTTGGGAGTTGATGTAATAATGTCCCTAAGCATTTAGTACATGCTCTGAACCAATGCCCAATATATAATTCTGGGTTTTTCTTCTCCACAGCCAAGCTTCATTGGTTGGAGAAACAAGGACTAGAATATGGAATCGCTCTTGCCCCTGTTACTCCTAATGATCTGTTAGCAAATTTTGGCTTCCTGTCTCCACTAATTTAGGGTCTACTATTACAGAGATCTTTGCTCCAGAGGAAGGGATGCTTCTAATGGGGGAACACAACCACAGTTCCCCAAAACTGAAGTTGAAATTGCCACCTGGTCACTTCTCATAGCAATGACTCAGATGTCAGAGAAGGAACTAATTGTGGTGAAAAGAATACACAATGACTACCAAGGGAAATTGTGTGATTGACAGAATTCTAAGATGGCTCCCAAAATTCCCACTCCCTAGCATACATGCTAATATAATTCCCTCCCCTGAATGTGCCCAAGACTTGTGAATATGGTCAGATAGACACTCCTTGATTAGATTACATTATCTAAGATTCAGTTTCTCCTGCCGAATTTGAAAAATGAACCTGTCATGTGCTAAGAATCTAAAAGGATCCTTAAGGATCTAAGACCTGAAAGTGACTCTCCCACCAACGCACAGAAGGTAACTGGGATCTCAGTCCTAAAATCACTGGGAACTGAATTCTGCCAACTTAGTAAATAACCCCAAGTATCAGATGAGATCAAAGTCGCAACTGACCACTTGGTTTCAACCTGAGGAGACCCTGAGCAGAGGACCCAGTTAAACTATACCTATACTCCTGACCATGGATGGATGTGAGAGCTGGACTGTGAAGAAGGCTGAGCGCCGAAGAATTGATGCTTTTGAACTGTGGTGTTGGAGAAGACTCTTGAGAGTCCCTTGGACTGCAAGGAGATCCAACCGGTCCATTCTGAAGGAGATCAATCCTGGAATTTCTTTGGAAGGAATGATGCTAAAGCTGAAACTCCAGTATTTTGGCCACCTCATGCAAAGAGTTGACTCATTGGAGAAGACTCTGATGCTGGGAAGGATTGAGGGCAGGAGGAGAAGGGGATGACAGAGGATGAGATGGCTGGATGGCATCACTGACTCGATGGATGTGAGTCTGAGTGACCTCCGGGAGCTGGTGATGGACAGGGAGGCCTGGCGTGCTGCGGTTCATGGGGTCGCGAAGAGTCGGACACAACTGAGTGACTGATCTGATCTGATACTCCTGACCCAAAGAAATTCTGAGATAATAAATGTGTATTATATTAAATCGCTGAATTTATTATAACTTGGTTTGCAACAAATGAATGCTCAAACTATCGCACAATTGCACTCATCTCACATGCTAGTAAAGTAGTGCTCAAAATTCTCCAAGCCAGGCTTCAGCAATACATGAACCATGAACTTCCAGATGTTCAAGCTGGTTTTAGAAAAGGCAGAGGAACCAGAGATCAAATTGCCAACATCCACTGGATCATCAAAAAAGCAAGAGAGTTCCAGAAAAACATCGATTTCTGCTTTATTGACTATGCCAAAGCCTTTGACTGTGTAGATCACAATAAACTGTGGAAAATTCTGAAAGAGATGGGAATACCAGACCACCTGACCTGCCTCTTGAGAAATCTGTATGCAGGTCAGAAAGCAACAGTTAGAACTGGACATGGAACAACAGACTGGCTCCAAATAGGAAAAGGAGTATGTCAAGGCTGTATATTGTCACCCTGTTTATTTAACTTATATGCAGAGTACATCATGAGAAACGCTGAACTGGAAGAAGCACGGAATCAAGATTGCTGGGAGAAATATCAATAACCTCAAATATGCAGATGACACCACCCTTATCGCAGAAAGTGAAGAGAAACTAAAAAGTCTCTTAGTGAAAATGAAAGAGGAGAGTGAAAAAGTTGGCTTAAAGCTCAACATTCAGAAAACGAAGATCATGGCATCTGGTCCCATCACTTCATGGGAAATAGATGAGGAAACAGTGTCAGACTTTATTTTGGGGGGCTCCAAAATCACTGCAGGTGGTGACTGCAGCCATGAAATTAAAAGACGCTTACTCCTTGGAAAGAAAGTTATGACCAACCTAGACAGCATATTCAAAAGCAGAGACATTACTTTGCCAACAAAGGTTTGTCTAGTCAAGGCTATGGTTTTTCCTGTGGTCATGTATGGATGTAAGAGTTGGACTGTGAAGAAGGCTGAGCACCGAAGAATTGATGCTTTTGAACTGTGGTGTTGGAGAAGACTCTTGAGAGTCCCCTGGACTGCAAGGAGATCCAACCAGTCCACTCTGAAGGAGATCAATCCTGGAATTTCTTTGGAAGGAATGATGCTAAAGCTGAAACTCCAGTATTTTGGCCACCTCATGCTAAGAGTTGACTCATTGGAGAAGACTCTGATGCTGGGAGGGATTGGGGGCAGGAGGAGAAGGGGACGACAGAGGATGAGATGGCTGGATGGCATCACCGACTCGATGGATGTGAGTTTGAGTGAACTCCAGGAGTTGGTGATGGACAAGGAGACCTGGCGTGCTGCGATTCATGGGGTCGTAAAGAGTCGGACACGACTGAGTGATTGAACTGAACTGAACTTGCAGCAGTAGAAATCTAATGCATTTGTGTTGCTTCCTTACAACAGGGGAGGAGGCAGCCTGTGACACAGATGATCCTCCACCTATGTCATAGGTGGCATACGTTGACCTCTTGTGCTAAGTCACTTCAATTGTGTCTGACTCTTTGTGATCCTATAGACTGTAGACTGCCAGTCTCCTCTGTCCATGGGATTCCCCAAGCAAGAATACTGGAGTGGGCTGCCATTTCCTAGTTCAGAAGATCTTCCTGACTCAGGGATCAAATGTCTCTTGCATTTCATGCATTGGCAGACGGGTTCTTTATCACTGAGCCATCTGGGAAGCCAGGCCACCTCTTAGGACTCATATTCTTCCAATAAAAACTTATTGAAACAGTACAAAAATTTAAAAATAATCAGAACTGCTAATAGCATAGACCTTTCAGGAATACAGATTTGGGATATCCCACCAGTTAAAAAATACAAAAACCATGATCAGCTAAGCTGCTTGCTAAGGCCAAAGAGAATATGGAATGTGCATTAGAAGAAGTAAATTATAAATGCCAGCTGCAACCATGTACAAATTTAAAACTATAGGAGTTATGAGTATTTCCTCCTCTGATATGAATGTATTTGTGCATGTATATCCATAACCACCATTGTTCTAAAGAGTTAGTTGCTCAGTCCTATTTGACTTCTTGAGACCCCATGGACTGTAGCCTGCCAGACGCCTCTATCCATGGAATTCTCCAGGCTAGAATACTGGAGCAGGTAGTCGTTCCCTTCTCTAGGGGATGTTACCAACCCAAGGATTTTACCCGGTCTCCTGCATTGCAGGCAGATTCTTTACTGTCTGAGTCACCAGGGAAGTCCCATGTATATCCATGAAGTGAAGTGAAGTGAAGGTCACTCAGTTGTGTCTGACTCTTTGTAACACGGAATTCTCCAGGCTGGAATACTGGAGCAGGTAGCCGTTCCCTTCTCCAGGTGACTGAACCCAGGTCTCCAGCATTGCAGGTGGATTCTTTACCAGCTGAGCCACCAAGGAAGCCCATATATATCCATAGTGAAGTCACTCAGTCGTGTCTGACTCTGCGACACCATGGACTGTAGCCCACCAGGCTCCTCCATCCATGGAATTTTCTAGGCAAGAGTACTGGAGTGGGTTGCCATTTCCTTCTCCAATATATATATCCATATGTTTAGGTAAATAGATATGTTAATCAATCTTTTTATTTATTATTTTTCTATTTCCCTACTCTATAACACGTGTTAATAGCAGTTAACACATCAAAGAGGAAGTATGACTCAGCTAGAAGAAGAGTAAACGTTACCCAGAGATAGAGTCTTAGTGTCTTCTTTTGGGAGAGGATACAGAGTTAGCACGTTTTCAGTTGTATGTAGCTGTGTTATGTTAGGAAACATGGTATGTTAGAAAACTTACACAAGTGAGCAGGAGTGATGTTTACTGTTTCTTTTTTGTTTTCACTTTGTAGTCAATATACTTTATTTCCCCAAACTTTAAGCTCTTTATTTTGTATTAGGGTATAGCTGATAAATGATGTTATGATAGTTTCAGGTAAACAGCAAAGGGACTCAGCCACATATATACATGTATCCATTCTCCCCCAAACCCTCCCTCCTATCTCTTTTGTTTTTAAATGTTAATTATTTTAAAGAAAGGATAATAGCCATGTGCTAGTTATTTTTAAAACTGCCAGGAATATAAAAGTTATATCTTATAAAAGTCAAGATGTTCCCTTTTTCACTCTCCCAATAATCCGACTTAAAAGGAGTCCTTTATTTTATAACAAGGCACAGGACAAAAGGCTTGGATTGAAGTTACATCACCCTCCTCTATAGAGTCCATTTACTTTCTACACCTATCACTAGTCAGAGGAGAAAGCAAACTGCAAGGGGGAGTAAGAGGCCATAAAATGCTTCTTAAAATAAAAGGTCTAACTTCCTTGTCAAAAACAACAACAAAAGAACAAAAGTGAAAATCAGGAATGGATGGTAAGAAAACAGAGCAAAGAACATCCTAAGAAGTTAAACTATAGATTGAGGAGAAGATAGGACAGCAATCTGAGAGCAATAAAGTTCTTCGAAGATTTTTCTGAAACGGAGGAATCTGAACACATTTACGGAACCCAAGAATGATGTCAAATTGACAAAGGAGAAAAAAAAAAAACAAGATTGGTCAGTAAAGATGAAAGGCTGGAATAAAGAGCATAAGGATCCGTTCAGTTCAGCTCAGTCATGTCCGACTCTTTGTGACCCCATGAATCGCAGCACACCAGGCCTCCCTGTCCATCACCAAACCCATGTCCATTGAGTCTGTGATGCCATCCAACTATCTCATCCTCTGTTGTCCCCTTTTTCTCCTGCCTTCAATCTTTCCCAGCATCAGGGTCTTTTCCAATGAGTCAGCTCTTTGCATCAGGTGGCCAAAGTATTGGAGTTTCAGCTTCAGCATCAGTCCTTCCAATGAACACCCAGGACTGATCTCCTTTAGGATGGACTGGTTGGATCTCCTTGCAGCCCAAGGGACTCTCAAGTGTCTTCTCCAACACCACAGTTCAAAATCACAGAATGTACTTTAAAAATGAGAGGTCCCCATATCCCCTGCCAATGGGGAGAGACAGAAGACCAAGAACAGAGATGTTAAAAAGTTCTAATAGAGAAAAAAGTAGTTTCTTTTTCTCTCCTCTCCCAACATACACCTACCCCCACTGAAAGCTTTTTTCCAATGACCACAGTTAATAATCAATACAAAATCAAATATTAAAAAGAAACATTCCTTACTTATATAGAGGTATGTCCTGGCTAAATCTAAATTAAGATTGTTACCAAAATGCAACTCTATGTGCCCATTGCACAGTGAGGCCAAATGATACCAAAGCATCAGGGTTTGGAACAGAGAAAGGTTTACTGAGGGCCATGCAAGGAGATGGGGTGGATCATGCCTTAAAAATCCGAAACTCCCCAAAAACTTTCAGCAAAGTCCTTTTCTAGGAAAGGTGAGTGAGGGGCATGGTGAATTGTAAGCTTCTAGGTGTCAGACATCCTTTGTTCTTGAGGTCAGGTCATAGTCAGGTAATGATGCTCCTATAAACCTCCACCAAATGAAAGTTATTCTGTGTTCTGACAAGAAAGGGTCAGGTCCCCAGGCACAACTTACTCCCTCTGAAGTCCAGTCCTTTTGCTAAAAGGGGGCAAACCTCAGCTGAGCTTGCTCAGGGTCAGGACCCCAGGCCCTGTCTAGCTGTCATCAAAGAAGGAGCCAGGTACCCAAGATCTAACAGGCTCTCAGACTCCTCAGGCCACCCAAACATAGCAGACCAGATCCTGCAGACTGTGACCCACATGGACTGCCACTGCTACTAAGTCTCAGAGGCAGGGATGGGGGAAAGGGCTCACTCCTGCCTCAAGTCCTGGGCCCCGCCAGTGGGCAACCTTGGCAAGGGCTCTGGAGCCCTGAAGGACACAGCCCCCAGCATTTCACTGGGACCCTGGCTCACCCACTGGCCCGAGGCCAAGTGAACTGGAAGGGGTCGGGGGGCAGCCAGGGCAGGATCTGCCTCTTACCTCACTTTCTGCTTCACAGCACCGCCGCTCAGACACCTTTGGCTGAATGTGCCAGAGAACGGGTTGCTCGCTTGGGGAAGGGGCCCACTGTGGTGCTTACCAATGGCTGAGCAGGATCACTAATGGTTGCTCATTGACAGTTGCCTGCTTGGGGGAGGGGTCCATGCAACCATTATTGGTCTCGACAAAACATTGACTGGTAGCAAGGTATGGGGAAAACCTGGGCAGAAAAAGCTGAATGCTAAGGGCTGTGCACAGCTGCACTCTATTGCAAGATTAGAAGGATGATGCCGACAGAGATGCTCTCAACCCTGCTGCCACCATTATTCTCTGACTCCTAGATACAAAGAAAGATGGAGGGAAAGAATTCTTGAGTAACTGCATGGAACAGAAAGTGACCCTTAAAGAACTGGGGGGATGGAGAAAAGAGTATATATAACATATCACCTCTATACATTAGTCGGGAAATTATCTAAATTCATCATCAATTTGATTATTTTTATAATGGCCAAACTGATTTCCAAAAAAGAAAAGGAAAAAAGCATAAAGCATACTTAAGAAAAACATTAAAACATAATCTAATCTTCAATGGTCACACTACAATCTCATAACTAAATGGTCCATTGGCAAGCTTCAACAAAAATGATGAAATCTGACTTATATCTGAAGATATGTTACAGAAAGAATAAAGCATAGCTGTTTCAAGAAACATAATGTAATATAGTGCATCAACTTTACTTTTGGTCCTTCAGATCAGACCAGTCGCTCAGTCGTGTCCGACTCTTTGCGACCCCATGAACTGCAGCACGCCAGGCCTCCCTATCCATCACCAGCTCTCGGAGGTCACTCAGACTCACATTCATCGAGTCAGTGATGCCATCCAGCCATCTCATTCTCTGTCGTCCCCTTCTCCTCCTGCCCTCAATCCCTCCCAGCATCAGAGTCTTCTCCAATGAGTCAACTCTTCGCATGAGGTGGCCAAAATACTGGAGTTTCAGCTTTAGCATCATTCCTTCCAAAGAAATCCCAGGGCTGATCTCCTTCAGAATGGACTGGTTGGATCTCCTTGCAGTCCAAGGGACTCTCAAGAGTCTTCTCCAACATCACAGTTCAAAAGCATCAATTCTTCGGCGCTCAGCCTTCTTCACAGTCCAGCTCTCACATCCATACATGACCACAGGAAAGACCATAGCCTTGACTAGGCGAACCTTTGTTGGCAAAGTGATGTCTCTGCTTTTGAATATGCTATCTAGGCCGGTCATAACTTTCTTTCCAAGGAGTAAGCGTCTTTTAATTTCATGGCTGCAGTCACCATCTGCAGTGATTTTGGAGCCCCCCAAAATAAAGTCTGACACTGTTTCCACTGTTTCTCCATCTATTTCCCATGTAGTGATGGGACCAGATGCCATGATCTTCGTTTTCTGAATGTTGAGCTTTAAGCCAACCTTTTCACTCTCCACTTTCACTTTCATCAAGAGGCTTTTGAGTTCCTCTTCACTTTCTGCTATAAGGGTGGTATCATCTGCATATCTGAGGTTATTGATATTTCTCCCAGCAATCTTGATTCCAGCTGTGTTTCCTCCAGTCCAGCATTTCTCATTATGTACTCTGCATATAAGTTAAATAAACATGGTGACAATATACAGCCTTGACGTACTCCTTTTCTTATTTGGAACCAGTCTGTTGTTCCATGACCAGTTCTAACTGTTGCTTCCTGACCTGCATACAGATTTCTCAGGAGGCAGGTCAGGTAGTCTGATATGCCCAACTCTTTTAAGAATTTTCTACAGTTTATTGTGATCTACACAGTCAAAGGCTTTGGCATAGTCAATAAAGCAGAAATAGATGTTTTTCTGGAACTCTCTTGCTTTTTCGATGATCCAGTGGATGTTAACAGAAATTACAGTGTTGCACGCTGTTTCCTGTAATAATAGTAGCAGCAGTAGTAGTAACAGCTAATATTACTAAGAGCTTACTCTGTGTTAGACACTTTTCTAAGTGCTACATTTACCTCATTTAACCCTCATAACCTTAGAAAAGTAAAACTATTACCTACATTTCAAAGATGCAAGAAATTGGAGTTGAGACACTTAACTGATTCACTCAAGATCACACAGTAAGAAAGAAAGCTCAGTACTAAGTCCTCAGCTCTCTGATATGCAGGGCAACCCTATTACATTCACAAGCTTCCAAAAATGTTCATCTAACTATAAACAGTATGCATCTCCCAGCAAAAAGTTCTTTCCTATAAATTCTATTAATTTTTCATGACTGCAAATCTTTTATGAACCTCTACATAAAAATAATTATATTGGTTATTTTCTTGGCCTTATTGTCATCCAAAAGACAGTCTCTGCAAAGTCTAGGTTTAATTTAAATTCAACCTAAGCTGGAAATGTTTGTCACTCTCCTGAGTACTACCATTTCTGGTGTGAAATTGCTGACCTAGTTCTAAAATAAGGGATAAATTCACATAGCTTAAATGAAGTCTCTAAGGTTAGAGTTGAGTTATTGTTCATGTCCCATTTACATAGAATGTTGACCTTTGAAAAAAATTCATTTCTTATCATAAATGTTTAAAAAGTAAAAATAATAGTGCTTATATTTTAATAACAATGATCCATGCTACTTTGGCTTTGGGTTTTATATCTTATGATCAGAATACTCCACTTGTGGTCAGTCTTGGTGTATATGACAGTATTTTATGTTATGTATGGTAAAACATCAGGCTTCCCAGGTGGCATTAGTGGTAAAGAAACCACTTGTTAATGCAGGAGACCAAGGGATGTATGTTTGACCCCTGGGTCAGGAAGATTCCCTTGAGGAGGGCAACCCTCTCCAGTATTCTTGCCTGGAGAATCCCATGGACAGAGGAGCCTGGCAGATTATAGTCCATGGGGTCACAAAGATTCAGACATAACTGAAGTGACTCAGCACACACAGGCATGCAAGATAAAATATCACATACTTAATTAACTCTATGCACCTTTAATCTACCACAGCCTTGTCTAACTCAATGAAACTATGAGCCATGCTGTGTAGGGCCACCCAAGACAGACAGGTCATGGTGGAGAGTTCTGACAAAACGTGGTCCACTGAATAAGGGAATGGCAAACCACTTCAGTATTCTTGCCTTGAGAACCCCATGAACAGTATGAAAAGGCAAAAAGATAGGACACTGAAAGATGAACTCACCAGGTTGGTAGGTGCCCAAATGCTACTGGAGATCAGTGGAGAAATAACTCCAGAAAGAATGAAGGGATGAAGCCAAAGCAAAAACAGCACCCACTTGTGGATGCGACCAGTGATAGAAGCAAAGTCCAATGCTGTAAAGAGCAATAGTGCATAGAAACCTGGATGTTAGGTCCATGAATCAAGGCAAACTGGAAGTGGTCAAAAAGGAGACGATAAGAGTGAACGTTGACATGTTACGAATCAGTGATCTAAAATGGACTGGAATGGGTGAATTTAACTCAGATGACTATAATATCCACAACTGTGAGCAAGAATCCCTTAGAAGAAATGGAGTAGCCATCATAGTCAACAAAAGAGTCCAAAATGCAGTACTTGGATGCAAACTCAAAAAGGAGAGAATGATTTCTGTTCGTTTCCAGGGCAAATCATTCAATATCACTGGAATCCAAGTCTATGCCCCAATCAGTAATGCTGAAGAAGCTGAAGTTGAAAGGTTCTATGAACACCTACAAGACCTTCCAGAACTAACACTCAAAAAAGATGTCCTTTTCATTATAGGGGACTGGAATGTGAAAGTAGAAAGGCAAGAAACACCTGGAGTAACAGGCAACTTTGGCCTAGGAGTACAGAATGAAGCAGGGCAAATGCTAATAGAGTTTTGCCAAGAGAATGTCCTGGTCATAGCAAACACCCTCTTCCAACAACACAAGAGAAGACTCTACACATGGACATCACCAGATGGTCAATACCAAAATCAGATCGATTATATCTTTGCAGCCAAAGATGGAGAAGCTCTATACAGTCAGCAAAAACAAGACCAGGAGCTGACTATGGCTCAGATCATGAACTCCTTATTGGCAAATTCAGACTTAAATTGAAGAAAGTAGGGAAAACCACTAGACCATTCTGCTAAGACCTAAATCAAATCCCTTACGATTATATAGTGGAAGTGAAAAATACATATAAGAGATTAGATCTGACAGAATGCCTGATGAACTACGGACAGAGGTTCATGACATTGTATAGGAGACAGGGATCAAGACCATCCACAAGAAAAAGAAATGCAAAAAAGCAAAATGGCTCTCTGAAGAGGCCTTACAAATATCTGAGGAAAGAAAAGAAGTGAAAAGCAAAGGAGAAAAGGAAAGATATACCCATTTGAATGCAGAGTTCCAAAGAACAGCAAGGAAAGGTAAGAAAATCTTCCTCAGTGATCACTGCCAAGAAATAGAGGAAAACAATAGAATGGGAAAGACTACAGATCTCCTCAAGAAAATTAGAGATATCAAGGAAACATTCCATGCAAAGATGAGCTCGATAAAGGACAGAAATGGTATGGACCTAACAGAAGCAGAAGATATTAAGAGGTGGCAAGAATACAAAGAACTATACAAAAAAGATCATTAAGACCCAGATAACCACAAAGGTGTGATACTCACCTAGAGCCAGACATCCTAGAATGTGAAGTCATGCAACCTTAGGAAGCATCACCACAAACAAAGCTATTGGAAGTGATGGAATTCCAGTTGAGCTATTTCAAATCCTGAAAAGTGCTGTGAAATTTCAAAATGCTGTGAAAGTATTGCACTCAATATGCCAGCAAATTTGGAAAACTCAGCAGTGTTCACAGGACTGGAAAAGGTCAGTTTTCATTTCAATCCCCAAAAAAGGCAATGCCAAACAATGCTCAAACTACCACATAATTGCATTCATCTCACATACTAACAAAGTAATGCTCAAAATTCTCCAAGCCAGGCTTCAATAGTATGTGAACTATGAAATTCCAGATGTCCAAGTTGGTTTCTAAAAAGGCAGAGGAACTAGAGATCAAATTGCCAACATCCACTGGATCATAGAAAAAGCAAGAGAGTTCCAGGAAAACATCTATTTCTGCTTTATTGACTATGCCAAAGCCTTTGACTGTGTGAATCACAACAAACTGTGGAAAATTCTTAAAAGAGTTGGGAATACCAGACTACCTGACCTGCCTCCTGAGAAATCTATATGCTGTTCAGAAAGCGAAAGTTAGAACTGGACATGGAACAACAGACTGGTTCCATATAGGGAAAGGAGTACATCAAGGCTGTATATTGTCACCCTCCTTATTTAACTTATATGCAGAGTACATCATGAGAAACACTGGACTGGATGAAGCACAAGCTGGAACCAAGACTGCCAGGATAAATATTAATAACCTCACATATGCAGATGACACCACCCTGATGACAGAAAGTGAAGAAGAACTAAAGAGCCTCTTAATGAAAATGAAAGAGGAAAGTGAAAAAGTTGGCTTAAAGCTCAACATTCAGAAAACTAAGATCATGGCAACTTGTTCCATCACTTCATGGCAAATAGATGGGGAAACAGTGGAAACTGATTGACTTTATTTTCTTGGGCTCCAAAATCACTACAGATGGTGAGTGCAGCCATGAAATTTAAAAATGGTTACTCCTTGGAAGAAAAGCTATGACTAACCTAGACAGCATATTAAAAAGCAGAGACATTACTGTGTCAACAAAGGTATATCTAGTCAAGGCTATGATTTTTCCAGTAGTCATGTATAGATGTGAGAGTTGGACTATAACAAAAGCTGAGTGCTGAAGAATTGATGCTTTTGAAGTGTGGTGTTGGAGAAGCTCTTAGAATCCCTTGGACAGCAAGAAGATCCAACAAGTCCATCCTAAATGAAATCAGTCCTAAATATTTATTGGAAGGATTGATTCTGAAGCTGAAACTCCAAAACTGTAGCCACCTGATGAGAAGAACTGACTCATTGGAAAAGACCCTGATCCTCAGAAAGATTGAAGGCAGGAGGAGAAGGGGATGACAGAGGACTTGACAAACATGAGTTTGAGTAAACTCTGGGAATTGGTGATGGACAGGGAGGCTTGGCATGCTGCAGTCCATGAGGGCTCAAAGAGTCAGGCACGACTGAGCGACCGAACTGAACTGAACTGAATCTTTAATCTGGAAGGTAAAAGGCTAAATAGAAAACAGCTATCTTTACCTTACACTAAATCGTGTGAAGAGGAGGAGCAGATGCATTAATTACATATCTATATGACATGAAACTGACAGTTGTTACTGTCTATTGCATAGATGGAATACAGACATTAATTCTGGCTCATATAATAAAGGGTCAGCAACACTAATAAAACCTGCTGATTAGATTTATCAAAATTATGACCTGTGACACTTATAAGCCTCAGAATCAGAAAATGCCTTTGTTTCATATTGTTTTATATTATTCATAAAGAAAAAGTATTTAAAATAATATTATGGAATTTATATATTGTTTCAAAATATAGTTTAAAACTCCTAAAGTGAAGTCGCTCAGTCGTGTCTGACTCTCAGCGACCCCATGGACTGTGGCCCACCAGGGTCCTCCATCCATGGGATTTTCCAGGCAAGAGTACTGGGGTGGGGTGCCATTGCTTTCCCCATAAAACTCCTAAGGTAACTACTAAATGATAAACAAAGTTACAGTTGTATTAATCTTAATTTGGTATAAATTAATAAAAACAATGACATCCAACAGGATTAAGTAAGAATTGTAGGTTAAATAAAAGAAGGAGATATGTTAAGAAAAATATTCAGGGAAGAATGTAAAAATCTATGTTTAGTAAGTGGAGAAGGCAATGGCACCCCACTCCAGTACTCTTGCCTGGAAAATCCCACGGACGGAGGAGCCTGGTAGGCTGCAGTCCATGGGGTCACTAAGAGTTGGACATGACTGAGCGAATTCCCTTTCACTTTTCACTTTCCTGCATTGGAGAAGGAAATGGCAACCCACTCCAGTGTTCTTGCCTGGAGAATCCCAGGGACGGTGGAGCCTGGTGGGCTGCTGTCTATGGGATCACACAGAGTCGGACATGACTGAAGTGACTTAGCATAGCATAGCATAGCATGTTTAGTAAGAGCATATTATATTTGATCACAAGCAACGGAAGTTCTCTCAACCTAGCTTAATGAAAACAGGACTTAAAGGTAAATATGTATATGTCATGGGCATTCAAAGAGAGGAATAAAGAACAACTAGACCACAACCATTTCAGAAATGGAACTAAAAATGTAAAATTAAGGCTTGTCTTATCATCTGTCACTGTCAGATACCACCCAGGTCTCTGCTTTCCCTGTGACCTGCTTCCTAGGCATGGGCATGACCAACTTGGCTATGTTATCCCAGCTCCCATCTCAGGCTGTTCTTTTCTTTCTTTTTTTGGAGGCAGAATCTTTAAAAGAAAATGTTTTATTTTGTATTGGGGGTTGGGAAGATCCCCTGGAGAATGAAACGGCAACCCACTCCAATATTCTTGCCTGGGAAACCCCAAGGACAGAAGAGCCTGGCAGCTTGTTTGTGAGGTCTCAAAAGAGTTGGACAAGACTGAGCAACTGAACAACAACATCGCCAATTAACAACCTATCACTGAGTGAACATGAGTCCCAATTGCATCAGCTGTGGATTGTTAGCCCTTGGCTCAGGTGTCCATCCCAAAGAGCATCGACTGTGGCATGGGCCCACAGGAATGATAATTTTAAAGAAGAGAAAGTTTGATAGAGAAAAAAAAACACCAAAGCATACGGTTACCTCCAACTACAAAAAGGGCAACAAAAACAATAAAATGCAGGCTTTAGTCCACTATGGTGGCATATGGGATCTGCCCAAAAACAAAAAATAGAGACTTCCCCAATTTACTTGGTCAATTTTTCTTCTACTTTTTAAATAGGAGAAAATAAAATAATTTCATTTTAGATTATTGTAAGTTGAAGAAAAATGTTTAACAATGCTTTGGATTTGGGGATGTTGGTTTTTGAACACAACAGAGGTTTTTAAAATAATACAACTAAACTTAGAATAGTTTTAACATGCATTTTTTCAAAAGGAAAGGTGTCTATTAAGTACTTTCATGGTATCCTTACAGTAGGATTTCTATTGTGGTCAAACAAAAAGACAACCTTATAGTTTAATATGATTTATTTTAAATTGAGTTTCATTAGATGCACTCATAAAATATTAGTTATTAATTAAAAATCAAAATTTTAATATAAATATGCCTTTGGGATATATTTCTAGTATTCAACTATAAAAACATATACATATATAATATTATATAGACTATCTTACAAAATTATATGAAAATGTCATAGGCACTGTTTTTCATTCATGACAGATACACTTCTCGTCACTTGCTGCTGCTAAGTCGCTTCAGTCGTGTCCGACTCTGTGTGACCCCATAGACGGCAGCCCACCAGGCTCGCCCGTCCCTGGGATTCTCCAGGCAAGAACACTGGAGTGGGTTGCCATTTCCTTCTCCAATGCATGAAAGTGAAAAGTGAAAATGAAGTCGCTCAGTCTTCATTTTCGACGAAGTCGCTCAGTCGTGTCCCACTCTTAGCGACCCCATGGACTCCGGCCTACCAGGGTCCTCCATCCACGGGATTTTCCAGGCAAGAGTACTGGGGTGGGGTGCCATTGCCTTCCCCCTCTCGTCACTTAGAATCTATGAATTATTTTCTCTTTTCTGTGGAATTCTTAGTAGTGTACTTTCCTCATAGAAGACCCTTTTAAATTCACTGACTTATTTTAATTTGTGGTGGTCCATCTTTCCTTTACCTGCAATTCCATGGTTTTATTAAGTGCCCATTTTGTAAAAAAAGGACCATACTTAGTGATGCAATTAAGTTTTAGACTGGTTTTAATCAGTGATTAAGCTTCCATTTTATTCTTTTTTCCTGCAATTCCCTAACAGATGAAGAAATACATAGACAAACTACTAAATCCTTAGATACTTGAAGATTGATTACACTTCCTAATAATTTACCAACCTTAATTTGTTCTCTTTGCCTGTATCTTCACTTTATTGCAGAATTCCTCCCTTAGCAATCTTTGTCTGTGCATGACAAGTTAACATCAAGGAAAAAATCTTAACATTTTTATACATAATTAATCACAAGTTATTTTTAATTGATCTTGTTTCTTTAAATGGTTTCCCTGGTGGCTCAGATGGTAAAGATTCTGTCTCCAATGCAGGAGACTAGGTTCAATCCCTGGGTTACGAAGATCCTCTAGAGAAGGAAATGGCAACCCACTCCAGTACTCTGCCTGGAAAATTTCATGGACAGAGGAGCCTGGCAAGCTACAGTCCGTGGAGTCTCAAAGAGTCGGACACAACGGAGTGACTCACACACAGGAGGCTTTAAAAGGAGTTAATTGTAGAACTTTGAATTAAAAAAAAAAATTATGAAGCTGAATTTACTGCTTTTTAGTTAAGAAATATTTCTGTGGATGGAAACACTACCAGTTAGCACTTACGGCAATAGTGCAGAGCCATTGGTTTCCAATTGCATGCATCATTGCTCTGGGTATAGTACAAATAGCTTCACAAATTTATCATCTCTCTGGAATTTATGTTCCAACTTTCTTCCAAGTAACTGTTAGTGCAAGCCTCCGTTTCGATTTTCTCTCTTGCAATATCAAAAAATATTGTTCATTTAGCATTAACCACATTTTGAAAACTTTTTTTCACAATAATGACTCTAAAATGAAGTCCTATTATAGCAGAGTAATAAAATATTACTACCTACAATTTCAGATTATGAAAGCTAAGAGCAGTACTCTGAGGATCAGTGAGTTAAAGACAGAATAGGAAAGCTGCTGCTAAGTCACTTCAGTTGTGTCTGACTCTGTATGACCCCATAGACGGCAGCCCACCAGGCTACCCCATCCCTAGGATTCTCCAGGCAAGAACACTGGAGTGGAGTGACTAATGTTCTAGGGTTACTTCACTCAGAGTATTATTTGCTAAGAGACAAACTAGTTGCTAATGCCAAGTCAGGGGGTAACTGTCTTAGCTGAGGTGTAAGCAGGGTGAGGCCATTATGTATTAAGTGATGAATCCAAAACGCAAATCAAAAGATGTCAGAGGTCAATTCTTTGGTGAGGGTTGTGAGGAATTATTCAACTAAGGCTGATGGCAGTATCAGAGTCAAGAATGAAGGGTGAATGGGATGGATCTTCAGCATCAAATAGGAAAACTGTAAAATAAAAAATATTACATCCAAAAAGTCAAAGGCCTAGAAGGCAAGAAGAGAGCAGGAAGTAAGAAAAATAGAATATTCTCTAGCCAAAGAGTCCAAAAGAGTTTTCTGCAGCAATGGAGAATTCTACCATTCACTACCCAAAAGGTAGCCTATCCACATGTGACTTTTGAGCACTTGAAATATGACAAGGACAACAAAGGAATTAAATTTTTAATTTTAAAATGAAAGATAGAAGAAGCCTGATCAGCTACAGACTTAAGGATCCAAAGAATATCATGGTGGTGAGTTCCCTGAGTTTTCTTTTTTTAATTAAATTTTATTTTGCTTAACTTTACAATATTGTATTGCTTTTGCCATACATCAAGATGGATCCGCCACAAGTATACACGTGTTCTCCATCCTGAACCCTCCTCCCACCTCCCTCCCCATACCATCCCCCTGGGTCGTCCCAGTACACCAGTCCCAGGCATCCGTTATCAGGCATCGTACCTGGACTGGCGACTCGTTTCAGATATGATATTATACATATTTCAATGCTATTCTCCCAAATCATCCCACCCTCTCCCGGTCCCAGAGTCCAAAAGTCTGTTCTATAGATCAGTGTCTCTTTTGCTGTCTCGTAAACAGGGTTATTGTTACCATCTTTCTAAATTCCATATATATGCGTTAGTATACTGTATTTGTGCTTTTCTTTCTGGCTTACTTCACTCTGTATAATAGGCTCCAGTTCCATCCACCTCATTAGAACTGATTCAAATGCATTCTTTTTAATGGCTGAGTAATACTCCAGTGTGTATATGTACCACTGCTTTCTTGTCCATTCATCTGTGGATGGACATCTAGGTTGCTTCCAAGTCCTGGCTATTGTAAACAGTGCTGCTATGAACATTGGGGTACACATTTCTCTTTCAATTCTGGTTTTCTCAGTGTGTATGCCCAGCAGTGGGATTGCTGGGTCATAAGGCAGTTATATTCCCAGTTTTTTGAGGAATCTCCATACTGTTCTCCATAGTGGCTGTACTAGTTTGCATTCCCACCAACAGTGTAAGAGTGTTCCCTTTTCTCCACACCCTCTACAGCATTTATTGCTTGTGGACTTTTGGATTGCAGCCATTCTGACTGGCGTGAAATGGTACCTCATAGTGGTTTTGATTTGCATTTCTCTGATAATGAGTGATGTTGAGCATCTTTTCATGTGTTTGTTAGCCATCTGTATGTCTTCTTTGGAGAAATGTCTATTTAGTTCTTTGGCCCATTTTTTGATTGGGTCATTTATTTTTCTGGAACTGAGCTGTAGGAGTTGCTTGTATATTTTTGAGATTAGTTGTTTGTCTGTTGCTTCATTTGTTATTATTGTCTCCCATTCTGAAGGCTGTCTTTTCACCTTGCTTATAGTTTCCTTTGTTGTGCAGAAGCTTTTAAGTTTAATTAGGTCCCATTTATTTATTTTTGATTTTATTTCCAATATTCTGGAAAGGGGTCATAGAGGATCCTGCTGTGATGAACGTCAGAGAGTGTTTTGCCTATGTTTTCCTCTATGAGTTTTATGGTTTCTGGTCTTACATTTAGCTCTTTAATCCATTTTGAGTTTATTTTTGTGTATGGTGTTAGAAAGTATTCTAGTTTCATTCCAACAACACATTAAGAAGATCATACACCATGACCAAGTGGGCTTTATTCCAGGAATGCAAGGATTCTTCAATATCCGCAAATCAATCAACGTAATACACCACATTAACAAACTGAAAAATAAAAACCAGTGCGATGGCTGTGCTTTGCTGGCCGGGAGCAGCCAGGAGCAGCCAGGATGAGATACCCCACGCCCAAGGTAAGAGAAACCCAAGTAAGACAGTAGGTCTTGAAAGAGGGCATCAGAGGGCAAATACACTAAAACCATTCTCACAGATAACTAGTCAGTCTAATCACACAAGGACCACACCCTTGTCTAACTCAATGAGATTAAGCCATGCCCGAGGGGCAACTTGGGATGGGCGGGTCATGATGGAGAGATATGACAGGGTGTGGTCCGCTGGAGAAGGGAATGGCAAACCACTTCAGTATTCTTGCCTTGAGAACCCCATGAACAGTATGAAAAGACAAAATGATAGGATACTGAAAGAGAAACTCCCCAGGTCAGTAAGGGCCCAATATGCTACTGGAGATCAGTGGAGAAATAACTCCAGAAAGAATGAAAGGATGGAGCCAAAACAAAAAGAATACCCAGCTGTGGATGTGTCTGGTGATAGAAGCAAAGTCCGATGCTGTAAAGAGCAATATTGCATAGGAACCTGGAATGTCAGGTCCATGAATCAAGGCAAATTGGAAGTGGTCAAACAAGAGATGGCAAGAGTGAATGTCGACATTCTAGGAATTAGCGAACTAAAATGGACTGGAATGGGTGAATTTAACTCGGATGACCATTATATCTACTACTGTGGACAGGAATCCCTCAGAAGAAATGGAGTGGCCATCATGGTCAACAAAAGAGTCCGAAATGCAGTACTTGGATGCAATCTCAAAAACGATAGAATGATCTCTGTTCGTTTCCAAGGCAAACCATTCAATGTCACAGTAATCCAAGTCTATGCCCCAACCAGTAACGCCGAAGAAGCTGAAGTTGAAAGGTTCTATGAAGACCTACAAGACCTTTTAGAACTAACACCCAAAAAAGATGTCCTTTTCATTATAGGGGACTGGAATGCAAAAGTAGGAAGTCAAGAAACACCTGGAATAACAGGCAAATTTGGCCTTGGAATACGGAATGAAGCAGGGCAAAGACTAATAGAGTTTTGCCAAGGAAATGCACTGGTCATAGCAAATACCCTCTTCCAACAACACAAGAGAAGACTCTATACATGGACATCACCAGATGGTCAACACCGAAATCAGATCGATTATATTCTTTGCAGCCAAAGATGGAGAAGCTCTATACAATCAGCAAAAACAAGACCAGGAGCTGACTGTGGCTCAGACCATGAACTCCTTATTGCCAAATTCAGACTGAAATTGAAGAAAGTAGAGAAAACTACTAGACCATTCAGGTATGACCTAAATCAAATCCCTTATGATTATACAGTGGAAGTGAGAAATAGATTTAAGGGCCTAGATCTGATAGATAGAGTGCCTGATGAACTATGGAATGAGGTTCGTGACATTGTACAGGAGACAGGGATCAAGACCATCCCCATGGAAAAGAAATGCAAAAAAGCAAAATGGCTGTCTGGGGAGGCCTTACAAATAGCTGTGAAAAGAAGAGAAGCGAAAAGCAAAGGAGAAAAGGAAAGATATAAACATCTGAATGCAGAGTTCCAAAGAATAGCAAGAAGAGATAAGAAAGCCTTCTTCAGTGATCAATGCAAAGAAATAGAGGAAAACAACAGAATGGGAAAGACTAGGGATCTCTTCAAGAAAATCAGAGATACCAAAGGAACATTTCATGCAAAGATGGGCACAATAAAGGACAGAGATGGTGTGGATCTAACAGAAGCAGAAGATATCAAGAAGAGGTGGCAAGAATACACAGAAGAACTGTACAAAAAAGAGCTTCAAGACCCAGATAATCATGATGATGTGATCACTGACCTAGAGCCAGACATCTTGGAATGTGAAGTCAAATGGGCCTTAGAAAGCATCACTACAAACAAAGCTAGTGGAGGTGATGGAATTCCAGTGGAGCTATTCCAAATCCTGAATGATGATGCTGTGAAAGTGCTACACTCAATATGCCAGCAAATTTGGAAAACTCAGCAGTGGCCACAAGATTGGAAAAGGTCAGTTTTCATCCCAATCCCAAAGAAAGGCAATGCCAAGGAGTGCTCAAACTACCGAACAATTGCACTCATCTCACACGCTAGTAAAGTAATGCTCAAAATTCTCCAAGCCAGGCTTCAGCAATATGTGAACCGTGAACTTCCTGACGTTCAAGCTGGTTTTAGAAAAGGCAGAGGAACCAGAGATCAAATTGCCAACATCCGCTGGATCATGGAAAAAGCAAGAGAGTTCCAGAAAAACATCTATTTCTGCTTTATTGACTATGCCAAAGCCTTTGACTGTGTGGATCACAATAAACTATGGAAAATTCTGAAAGAGATGGGAATACCAGACCACCTGATCTGCCTCTTAAGAAATCTGTATGCAGGTCAGGAAGCAACAGTTAGAACTGGTCATGGAACAACAGACTGGTTCCAAATAGGAAAAGGAGTACGTCAAGGCTGTATATTGTCACCATGTTTATTTAACTTATATGCAGAGTTCATCATGAGAAATGCTGGACTGGAAGAAACACAAGTTGGAATCAAGATTGCCGGGAGAAATATCAATAACCTCAGATATGCAGATGACACCACCCTTATGGCAGAAAGTGAAGAGGGGCTAAAAAGCCTCTTGATGAAAGTGAAAGTGGAGAGTGAAAAGGTTGGCTTAAAGCTCAACATTCAGAAAACGAAGATCATGGCATCTGGTCCCATCACTGCATGGGAAATAGATGGGGAAACAGTGGAAACAGTGTCAGACTTTGTTTTTCTGGGCTCCAAGATCACTGCAGATGGTGACTGCAGCCATGAAATTAAAAGACGCTTACTCCTTGGAAGGAAAGTTATGAGCAACCTAGATAGCATATTCAAAAGCAGAGACATTACTTTACCAACAAAGGTTCGCCTAGTCAAGGCTATGGTCTTTCCTGTGGTCATGTATGGATGTGAGAGCTGGACTGTGAAGAAGGCTGAGCGCCGAAGAATTGATGCTTTTGAACTGTGGTGTTGGAGAAGACTCTTGAGAGTCCCTTGGACTGCAAGAAGATCCAACCAGTCCATTCTGAAGGAGATCAGCCCTGGAATTTCTTTAGAAGGAATGATGCTAAAGCTGAAACTCCAGTATTTTGGGCACCTCATGCGAAGAGTTGACTCATTGGAGAAGACTCTGATGCTGGGAGGGATTGAGGGCAGGAGGAGAAGGGGACGACAGAGGATGAGATGGCTGGATGGCATCACTGACTCGATGGATGCGAGTCTGAGTGACCTCCGGGAGCTGGTGATGGACAGGGAGGCCTGGCGTGCTGCGGTTCATGGGGTCGCAAAGAGTCGGACACGACTGAGCGACTGATCTGATCTGATCTGATCTGATGATTATCTCAATAGATGCAGAGAAAGCCTTTGACAAAGTTCAACATCCATTTATGATAAAAACTCTCCAGAAAGCAGGAATAGAAGGAACATACCTCAACATAATAAAAGCTATATATGACAAACCCACAGCAAACATTATCCTCAATGGTGAAAAACTGAAAGCATTTCCTCTAAAGTCAGGAACAAGACAAGGATGCCCACTTTCACCATTACTATTCAACATAGTTTTGGAAGTTTTGGCCACAGCAATCAGAGCAGAAAAAGAAATAAAAGGAATCCAAATTGGAAAAGAAGAAGTAAAACTCTCACTGTTTGCAGATGACATGACCCTCTACGTAGAAAACCCTAAAGACTCCACCAGAAAACTACTAGAACTAATCAATGAATATAGTAAAGTTGCAGGATATAAAATCAACACACAGAAATCCCTTGCATTCCTGTACACTAATAATGAGAAAACAGAAAGAGAAATTAAGGAAACAATTCCACTCACCATTGCAATGAAAAGAATAAAATACTTAGGAATATATCTTCCTAAAGAAACTAAAGACCTATATATAGAAAATGATAAAACACTGGTGAAAGAAATCAAAGAGTACACTAATAGATGGAGAAATATACCATGTTCATGGATTGGTAGAATCAATATAGTGAAAATGAGTATACTACCCAAAGCAATTTATAGATTCAATGCAATCCCCATCAAGCTACCAACAGTATTCTTCACAGAGCTAGAACAAACAATTTCTCAATTTGTATGGAAATACAAAAAACCTCGAATAGCCAAAGCTATCTTGAGAAAGAAGAACGGAACTGGAGGAATCAACCTGCCTGACTTCAGGCTCTACTACAAAAGCCACAGTCATCAAGACAGTATGGTACTGGCACAAAGACAGAAATATAGATCAATGGAACAAAATAGAAAGCCCAGAGATAAATCCACGCACATATGGACACCTTATCTTTGACAAAGGAGGCAAGAATATACACGGATTAAAGACAATCTCTTTAACAAGTGGTGCTGGGAAAACTGGTCAAACACTTGTAAAAGAATGAAACCTGAGTTTTTTCTTTTTGCCTCCTATATCCCTGACTAGGAATTTAAGAAGTTGACAATCTAGAAACACCAGTGTGTACAGGAAAAAGGAAAGAAAAATCCTTAGTAAAACCTCCTGTGTCTAGCCAAATAAAGAGCAAGTTTACCAAGCGAGAAGACTTTTCAGATCAGATCAGTCATTGAGTCGTGTCCGACTCTTTGCAACGCCATGAATTGCACCACGCCAGGCCTCCCTGTCCATCACCAACTCCCGGAGGTCACTCAGACTCACATCCATCGAGTCAGTGATGTCATCCAGCCATCTCATCCTCTGTCGTCCCCTTCTCCTCCTGCCCCCAATCCCTCACAGCATCAGTCTTCTCCAATGAGTCAACTCTTCGCACGAGGTGGCCAAAGTACTGGAGTTTCAGCTTGAGCATCATTCCTTCCAAAGAAATCCCAGGGCTGATCTCCTTCAGAATGGACTGGTTGGATCTCCTTGCAGTCCAAGGGACTCTCAAGAGTCTTCTCCAACATCACAGTTCAAAAGCATCAATTCTTCGGCGCTCAGCCTTCTTCACAGTCCAGCTCTCACATCCATACATGACCACAGGAAAAACCATAGCCTTGACTAGGCGAACCTTTGTTGACAAAGTAATGTGTCTGCTCTTGAACATGCTATCTAGGTTGGTGATAACTTTCCTTCCAAGGAGTAAGCGTCTTTTAATTTCATGGCTGCAGTCACCATCTACACTGATTTTGGAGCCCAGAAAAATAAAGTCTGACACTGTTTCCACTGTTTCTCCATCTATTTCCCATGTAGTGATGGGACCGGATGCCATGATCTTCGTTTTCTGAATGTTAAGCTTTAAGCCAACCTTTTCACTCTCCACTTTCACTTTCATCAAGAGGCTTTTTAGTTCCTCTTCGCTTTCTGCCATAAGGGTGGTGTCATCTGCATATCTGAGGTTATTGATATTTCTCCCGACAATCTTGATTCCAGCTTGTGTTTCTTCTAGTCCAGCATTTCTCATGATGTACTCTGCATATAAGTTAAATAAACATGGTGACAATATACAGCCTTGACGTATTCCTTTTCCTATTTGGAACCAGTCTGTTGTTCCATGACCAGTTCTAACTGTTTTTTCCTGACCTGCATACAGATTTCTCAAGAGGCAGATCAGGTGGTCTGGTATTCCCATCTCTTTCAGAATTTTCCACAGTTTATTGTGATCTACACAGTCAAAGGCTTTGGCATAGTCAATAAAGCAGAAATAGATGTTTTTCTGGAACTCTCTTGCTTTTTCCATGATCCAGCGGATGTTGGCACTTTGATCTCTGGTTCCTCTGCCTTTTCTAAAACCAGCTTGAACATCAGGAAGTTCACGGTTCACATATTGCTGAAGCCTGGCTTGGAGAATTTTGAGCATTACCAATAACTAATTTAATCTAGACAAACACCACAGAAAAAAACTACACCCTTACCTTCATATCCAGAGCTCCAGAGGCCAAGTGGGAAGTCTAGACTTCTATCTTCATGAAACTATAATTAGGTGTCCCCAGACCCTTATCTGAGTGGGGTAAAGAAGGCCAAACAGAGATCTGGGACCATTATTACCTCAAGCAGGTAACCTTCCCACAGTGCAGGTGGAGAGTCTATGAGAACCAGCACTTCCGCCTTCATCTGGAAGTTCTGAGGTAGCTTTCCACATTTCTTACAGGGTGGTGTCAACAGAGGCCTAGTGGAGAGTCAGTACATTCATGATTCCTCAGTGGTATCAAGGCCTCCACACAGTACAGTGGAGACCATCTGGGGACCAGAAATCCCCTCGACACCTAGAAGTAATTGGTAACCTTCACCTCAGTGTCAACACAGACAAAATGGGGAATTGGACTCCTATCTCCTCTTGGCAGTAATGAAGCAGTGTCCTTTCTTCCCTTCCCATGCCAGAGCAATGTTAGAGAAATATAGTAAAATTACGTTCAAATAAGATCCAGAGCCTTGTAATATGAAAATATCCAAACCTCTAGCAAGACTAACAAAGAACAAAAAGAGAAAAACATGACAGAAACAATCAGTATCAGGGACGAACAATCAGTATCAGGGACGAATAAGAAAGTCACTGCAGACTTTGTAGACAAAAGGACCATAAGGATATAAAACAAACAACTTGATACGTAAGTTTGACAACTTAGATGAAATAGGCCAATTCCATTGGTGAAAAACACAAACTGCTACAACTTATCCAATATGAAAGAAATAATTTAAAAACATCTATTTCTGCTTTATTGACTATGCCAAAGCCTTTGACTGTGTAGATCACAATAAACTGTGGAAAATTCTGAAAGAGATGGGAATACCAGACCACCTGATCTGCCTCTTGAGAAATCTGTATTCAGGTCAGGAAGCAACAGTTAGAACTGGTCATGGAACAACAGACTGGTTCCAAATAGGAAAAGGAGTACGTCAAGGCTGCATATTGTCACCATGTTTATTTAACTTATATGCAGAGTACATCATGAGAAATGCTGGACTGGAAGAAACACAAGCTGGAATCAAGATTGCCGGGAGAAATATCAATAACCTCAGATATGCAGATGACACCACCCTTATGGCAGAAAGTGAAGAGGAACTAAAAAGCCTCTTGATGAAAGTGAAAGTGGAGAGTGAAAAGGTTGGCTTAAAGCTCAACATTCAGAAAACGAAGATCATGGCATCCGGTCCCATCACTACATGGGAAATAGATGGAGAAACAGTGGAAACAGTGTCAGACTTTATTTTGGGGGGCTCCAAAATCACTGCAGATGGTGACTGCAGCCATGAAATTAAAAGACGCTTACTCTTTGGAAGGAAAGTTATCACCAACCTAGATAGCATATTCCAAAGCAGAGACATCACTTTGCCAAAAAAGGTTCGCCTAGTCAAGGCTATGGTCTTTCCTGTGGTCATGTATGGATGTGAGAGCTGGACTGTGAAGAAGGCTGAGTGCTGAAGAATTGATGCTTTTGAACTGTGATGTTGGAGAAGACTCTTGAGAGTCCCTTGGACTGCAAGGAGATCCAACCTGTCCGTTCTGAAGGAGATCAGCCCTGGGATTTCTTTGGAAGGAATGATGCTCAAGCTGAAACTCCAGTATTTTGGTCACCTCATGCGAAGAGTTGACTCATTGGAGAAGACTGATGCTGGGAGGGATTGGGGGCAGGAGGAAAAGGGGACGACAGAGGATGAGATGGCTGGATGACATCACTGACTCGATGGATGTGAGTCCGAGTGACCTCCAAGAGCTGGTGATGGACAGGGAGGCCTGGCGTGCTGCGGTTCATGGGGTCGCAAAGAGTCGGACACGACTGAGCGACTGATCTGATCTGATCTGCTTATTTAACTTATATGCAGAGTACATCATGAGAAACGCTGGGCTGGAAGAAACACAAGCTGGAATCAAGACTGCCAGGAGAAATATCAATAACCTCAGATATGCAGATGACACCACCCTTATGGCAGAAAGTGAAGAGGAACTAAAGAGCCTCTTGATGAAAGTGAAAAAGGAGAGTGAAAAAGTTGGCTTAAAGCTCAACCTTCAGAAAACTAAGATCATGGGATCTGGTCCCATCACTTCATGGGAAATAGATGGGGAAACAGTGGAAACAGTGTCAGACTTTATTTTGGGGGGCTCTAAAATCACTGCAGATGCTGATTGCAGCCATGAAATTAAAAGACACTTACTCCTTGGAAGGAAAGTTATGACCAACCTAAATAGCATATTCAAAAGCAGAGATATTACTTTGCCAACAAAGGTCCATCTAGTCAAGGCTATGGTTTTTCCTGTGGTCATGTATGGATGTGAGAGTTGGACTGTGAAGAAAGCTGAGTGCCGAAGAATTGATGCTTTTGAACTGTGGTGTTAGAGAAAACTCTTGAGAGTCCCTTGGACTGCAAGGAAATCCAACCAGTCCATCCTAAAGGAAACCAGTCCTGGGTGTTCATTGGAAGGACTGATGCTGAGGCTGAAACTCCAATACTTTGGCCACCTCATGCAAAGAGTTGACTCATTGGAAAAGACTGTGATGCTGGGAGGGATTGGGGGCAGGAGGAGAAGGGAACGACAGAGGATGAGATGGCTGGATGGCATCATCGACTTGATGCACATTAGTTTGGGTAAACTCAGGGAGTTGGTGATGGACAGGGAGGCCTGGCGTGGTGCAATTCATGGGGTCTCAAAGAGTTGGACATGACTGAGCAACTGAACTGAACTGAACTGATATCAAGGAAATTGAATTTGTATTTTTAAAACTTCCAAAAAAGGACTTTCTAGGCCTCACATTTTCGGAGGACATCATTGTCACAATTCTACAATATCTCTTCCAAGAAATAAAAGAGGTGGAAATAGTTCCCAACTCATTTTATGAAGCTGATACCAAAGACAAAAACAGTGCAAAAAAGGAAAAAGGGAGAAATTAAATAAGAAATATAAGCACAAAGCAAGGGGAGAGAGAAGGAAGAATAGAACAATTCTTAGCAAATTGAATTCAGAAACATATTTCTAAAAAATTATACACCATGACCAATAGAGTTTATTTCAGGCTTATAAAAGTTCAATCTTTGAAATCCAGTGTAACCCACGATGCTAGGGAGCTAAAGAATAAAAATCCCATGATCATATAAACTGATGCAGAAAAATCATTTGATAAAATTAAACACTCAGTAACTATAAAAACTAAGAAAAATAGGAATAGAAAAAACTTCCACACTTTGATAAAAATCTACCAAAAACCCCACAGCTGACATTGTAAGGAAGTGTTAGTCGCTCAGTCATGTCCAGCTTTTTGTGACCCCATGGACTATGGCCTGCTAGTCTCCTCTGTCCATGGAATTCTCCAGGTGAGAATACTGGAGTAGCCGTTCTCTTCTCCAAGGGATCTTCCTAACCCAGTAATCAAACTTGGATCTCCTATTTTGCAGGCAGATTCTTTACCATCTGAGCCACAAGGAAAGACATTATACTTGACTGTGAAAAGCTGAATACTTCCCCAACAAGACTGGGCACAAAATAAGGAAGTCAGCTCTCACAGCTCTTAATCAACATAGTGCTGGAAGTTCTTGCCAGTGCATTAAGGTAAAAAAAAAAAAAGTTAAAGGCACACAGATATGAAAGGAAAAAATACAACTGTCCCTAATTACAGATGGCCTTATTGACAACATTGAAAATCCCAAGGAATCAACAAAAAAGAAAGGAAGGAAGGAAGAAAGAAACACACACAACTAAGTGAGTTCGGCAAGGTTCTAGAATTCAAGATAAACATACAAAAATAAATTATATATGTATATACTAAAAATGGACACCAGAATGTAAAAGACAATACTAAAAAGGTAGAATACTTAACTGTAAATCTAACAAAACATGTACAGGACGTAAATGCTTTATCTATACAACACTAATGAAAAAAATCAAAGAAGATATAAATAAATGAAAAGATGTACCGTATTTATGTCTTGAAAGATTCAGCATAGTACATTTTTCTGTTTCCCCCAAATTGATATACAAACTTGTCACAACATCTGTCAAAATCTCAACAAGATCTTTTTGTAGATACTGACAAGATTATTCTAAAATTCATCTGTAAAGACAAAGGAACTGGATTAGCTACAATAATTTTGTAAAAGAAAGATGAAGTACCAGAAATTAATTTATCCAGTGAACAAGACTAGGTGGTACAGGTGGAAGGATAGACAACAGATCAATCAAACAAAGTAGAGAAGGCAGAAATAAACCCCACACAAACATGCCAAACAGACTTATGGCAAATTTCACTGTTGTCTCATTTTTTTAAATTGTCACAGTCATCCCAACCTTCGGCAATTGCCACCCTGATTAATCAGCAGACATCAACATCAAGGCAAGACCCTCCACCAGCAAAAAGATTACAACTCACCAAAGGTTCAGATGATGGTTAGCATTTTTTAGCAATAAAGTACTTTTAATGAAGTTAAAAGTATTTTAAGATGTATTTTTAGACATAATGCTCTTTACACCCTTCATAGACTACAGTATCGTGTGAACATTACTTTTATATGTACCACAAAACCAAACAAATCCATGTGACTGGCTTTATTGCAATATTTGCTTCCCTGCAGTGATCTAGAACCAAACCTGCAACATCTCCAAGTTATGCCTACATCTAGAATATTTTTAAAATCTCTCAAGTTTCAACAGTAAAAAAGCAAACAATCCAATTAGAGAACATGCAAAAGACATTCAGACATTTCACAAAAGAAAATATACAGATGTCAGTAAGCACATGAAAATATGTTCAACATCATCACCCATTGCTGCTAAGTCACTTCAGTCGTGTCAGACTCTGTGCGACCCCATAGACAGCAGCCCACCAGGCTCGCCACTGGGATTCTCCAGACAAGAACACTGGAGTGGGTTGCCATTTCCTTCTCCAATGCAGGAAAGTGAAAAGTGAAAGTGAAGTCACTCAGTCGTGTCTGACTCTTAGTGACCCCATGGACTGCAGCCTAACAGGCTCCTCCATCCACGGGATTTTCCAAGCAAGAGTAATGGAGTAGGGTGCCATTGCCTTCTCCAATCACCCATTAGAGGGTTGCAAATTAAAACTGTAATGAGATATCACTACACATATCAAAATGATTAAAATAAATAAAAGTGGTAAGAATAAGAAATACCTGGATCACTTACACATTGCTCATGGCAATGTAAATAACATAGTCACTCTGGTAAAGAACTTGGCGATTTCTTTTTTTATTATTTTTTTATTAAATTTTATTTTGCTTAACTTTACAATATTGTATTGCTTTTGCCATACATCAAGATGGATCCGCTACAAGTATACATGTGTTCCCCATCCTGAACCCTCCTCCCTCCTCCCTCCCCATACCATCCCTCTGGGTCGTCCCAGTACACCAGCCCCAGGCATCCGTTATCAGGCATCGTACCTGGACTGGCGACTCGTTTCAGATATGATATTATACATATTTCAATGCTATTCTCCCAAATCATCCCACCCTCTCCCGGTCCCAGAGTCCAAAAGTCTGTTCTATAGATCAGTGTCTCTTTTGCTGTCTCGCATACAGGGTTATTGTTACCATCTTTCTAAATTCCGTATATATGCGTTAGTATACTGTATTGGTGTTTTTCTTTCTGGCTTACTTCACTCTGTATAATAGGCTCCAGTTCCATCCACCTCATTAGAACTGATTCAAATGTATTCTTTTTAATGGCTGAGTAATACTCCATTGTGTATATGTACCACTGCTTTCTCATCCATTCATCTGTGGATGGACATCTAGGTTGCTTCCAAGTCCTGGCTATTGTAAACAGTGCTGCTATGAACATTGGGGTACACGTGTCTCTTTCAATTCTGGTTTCCTCGGTGTGTATGCCCAGCAGTGGGATTGCTGGATCATAAGGCAGTTCTATTCCCAGTTTTTTGAGGAATCTCCATACCTTTCTCCATAGTGGCTGTACTAGTTTGCATTCCCACCAACAGTGTAAGAGGGTTCCCTTTTCTCCACACCCTCTATAGCATTTATTGCTTGTAGACTTTTGGATCACAGCCATTCTGACTGGCGTGAAATGGTACCTCATAGTGGTTTTGATTTGCATTTCTCTGATAGTGAGTGATGTTGAGCATCTTTTCATGTGTTTGTTAGCCATCTGTATGTCTTCTTTGGAGAAATGTCTATTTAGTTCTTTGGCCCATTTTTTGATTGGGTCATTTATTTTTCTGGAATTGAGCTGTAGGAGTTGCTTGTATATTTTTGAGATTAGTTGTTTGTCTGTTGCTTCATTTGTTATTATTTTCTCCCATTCTGAAGGCTGTCTTTTCATCTTGCTTATAGTTTCCTTTGTTGTGCAGAAGCTTTTAAGTTTAATTAGGTCCCATTTGTTTATTTTTGATTTTATTTCCCATATTCTGGGAGGTGGGTCATGGAGGATCCTGCTGTGATATATGTCAGAGAGTGTTTTGCCTATGTTCTCCTCTAGGAGTTTTATGGTTTCTGGTCTTACATTTAGCTCTTTAATCCATTTTGAGTTTATTTTTGTGTATGGTGTTAGAAAGTGCTCTAGTTTCATTCTTTTACAAGTGTTTGACCAGTTTTCCCAGCACCACTTGTTAAAGAGATTGTCTTTAATCCATTGTATATTCTTGCCTCCTTTGTCAAAGATAAGGTGACCATAGGTGCGTGGATTTATCTCTGGGCTTTCTATTTTGTTCCATTGATCTATATTTCTGTCTTTGTGCCAGTACCATACTGTCTTGATGACTGTGGCTTTGTAGTAGAGCCTGAAGTCAGGCAAGTTGATTCCTCCAGTTCCGTTCTTCTTTCTCAAGATAGCTTTGGCTATTCGAGGTTTTTTGTATTTCCATACAAATTGAGAAATTATTTGAAGAATTTGGTGATTTCTTAAAAGGCTAAATATTGTACTACCTTAGTATCAGCGGTTGCACTCTAGGGCATTTATCCCAAAGAAATGAAGAGTTAAATTCACAGACAAATCTGTACATGAATGTGTATAACTTTATTCACAGTAGTTAAAAAAAAAACTGGAAAAACTCCAAATCTCCTTCAATGGTAAATACTTAAACCCCCTGGTGTATACATACCACAAAATACTACTCAATGATAATAAAGAATTATTAATACACATAACCACCTAGATGAATCTCCAGATAATATGTTGAGTGAAAAATACAAATCCTAAAAGGCTATATAATATATAATTCCATTTATATGACATTCTTGAAATCACAAAAGTATAGAATTAGAAAATACACTAGAGAGTGACAGAAGAGGAAAGAAACTGGAATAGATGTGATTATAAAAAGGAAATATGAGATATCCTTGTGGTGCTGGAAATACTCTGTGTTTTGACAGCATTGATATCAATATCCTGGTTTTGATATCATGCTGTGGTTTTATGAGATATTACCATTGAGGGAAACTGGGTCAGGGGTACATTGGGTACCCCATGTGTACATGGGGTACATTATGTTTTATTTCTTACAAGTCCATGTGAATTTACAATCAGCTCAATATAGTGAACTGAATTGAAAAGAATCACAGAACTTAAAAAAAAAAAAAAGTAGCATAAGGAATGTTTAGGGTCGGGGTGGACAACAAGGAACTTTTTGAAATGGAGTTTCTTGGCATTGTTTGATAGTTATATGCATTTGAAGGTATATCCTATGAAGGAGGAAGAAAAGATGTTTGCTTTAAACTGGCAGTGGTCTCAAATCTTTTTGGTACCAGGGACTGATTTCGTGGAAGACAAGTTTTCCATGGAACAGGGGTGGAGGATGGTTCCAGAAGGATACAAGTGCATTACATTTATTGTGCACTCTGTTTCTAATCTAATGTTGCTGCTAATTTAACAGGAGGTACTAGTCCTCAGCCCAGAGATTGGGACTCCTGCTTTAAAGGATAAAACCAGGGGAAATTATAAGGGTTAGAAGAATACAGATTAAGGCTTAATGCAGGGAGAGAGCTTTTCTGCAGTAAACAAATGGGAGTTCAATATTGGAATGGGTTGCCTGGAGAAGAAATGAAATTAAAGGTGACACATTTAAGGAGGAAGAATGGCATGACCGCATTTGGTGGAGGCTGGGCCTCATCAGGGAGTCACAAATTGAAGTGCCAACGGGAGGTACCTAGGTAACAAACATCAACTACTAAAGCATGGTGAGGGTAAAAGTAAAGAAAGAAGAAGAAGAATGAGGCTATGGAAAACCAAAGGACTTCTGCCGCTCAGCTCTGGAAGATGGTTGCTTATGAGAATGCTGACCTGGAGGAGCTAGGTCTTCAGAAGTTTCAAAAGAAGCCAAGAATCTGGCTTTTTTTAATGAAATCTCCCAATAATCAAAATATCTTTACTAATTTGCTTCTGATGTACAAATACTATGAAGTTTATAACCGTAGTCCAAATAAAACTTATCTAGAACTTATTCTATTTTCTTTCTAATTTTGGTACTTTAAAAATGAGTCATCAAAAAGAATTAATTCTATCACTACATCTCTGCATTTCAATTTCCAAAAACCTTACATTTATATCTCATCATAGATTACTGTTTCCATAAAAATACCTTGAGCAAATACCTCATTTGCTACAGTTTGAGTTTGGTATTAAGATAGCCATTAGACCAGTGCCTTTCTTTTAAGTCCTGAATATGATGGCCCATTTCTTAGGACATTTATGAAAGTTCTGGTTGTATTGCAGAATACATCATCTTTACCACATATTCAGAGATACAATTATATGTCTCATTGTTTAAATTAATTTGTGGACATATGTCTTTTCTCTTGACATGATAAGAACCTTCTTGAAAGAAAGTCTTAGATTTCCTGTTTCTGTCCTCTGTGTTGCTTGCCACAGTTTGGATCATACAATATGTGCTCAAAAGCAGTTAGTTCACAAGGTCCTGTATCAAATAATATAACTGAACATATTCCTGGCCAAAAAGAAAAGTTAGAACAAGGGAGCCATAACATTTATGCAGTCCTGTGCTCTACAGACTTACCATCAGCATTACCACAACCTCCCAGCCTCTCAGCTGACCTCTCCCTCTTCAATTTTTAAGACCATTTCTGTTTCCCCAAGTCTTCAGGAGCTCCCCAACGGCAGTGATTGAACATTTCATTCACTGTTTTGAATGTCAAAAAGAAATAAAAAAACTCAGACAAAATCTTTCTGTGTTCCACACATCACATCTTATGTAACTGTGGCCTTAGTAGGAATGTGCATTATAAGGAAACTTAGATGGGATTTATCAACCAACACATGTGGAAAATGCCTCGTACTTATTCCTTTCCTTTCTTTCAAATTCATTTAGATATTATGGCATTAGTCAGTATCCATAATATCTACAGTAGGGGCCCTATGTCAGATATTGGGTTTCTACAATTCATGTTGATTAACCAAAAACATGGCAAGTGCATTTGACAACAGAGAAGAGTAAGAAATCCTCAAGCATATAGAGTCTTCAACTTTCCATTTACCCTTCAGACACTGATACTTTGAGTTGTAAAAATAATTTTATATTTAAAGAACATTAAATTACCAGAATTCAAACAACTTTATGCAATGAAGAACCCCTCCATACACACATATGACTCCTTTGCTTGTATCAGATAAAAAAATTTAAGGAGCCATGTATAAGATTTTTGACAATCAGATATAGTACCTTTTAAAACAGGTGGTAAAAGGTAAAGTTTAGCACAACTGGGATCTAAAGAAGTTTCATTAAAAAAAAAATACTTTTAAAAATGTCTGGTTCCACAGAAAGAGTCTCAGAATCAAAAACTAGTTTCAGAAATGCCCATGCACCAAAAGTTAAAGGTGCTAAGCTATGGTGCTGTGAGCATGTGCCCTGGGCAGGGCTCCTGACTTTTCAAGGTCTCCTGGTTTTCACTATATGGTTTACTGATCTGATATAGATGTGTTCTACCTGCCCAGCCAGGAAGCTTTATTTTATTTAACTTATTTATTTACCTCCATCTAATTTCTGCACACTCAGTGCATTCTTTTGCCTGCCTATTCCTCCAAATGTGACACATCCCTTACTTTCTTCTTCTCTGATGGAGGAGTTATTTAGCTTTCACGAAAGCATTGTTTTTTACAGAAAGACAAAAATGGTCCATGACCTACTGTGTATTTCTGCTTCAAACATCACTTCTGAGGACACGACTTGCATAGAGAATAGTTTACCAGAATTCTACATAAACTTCAATGCTAGAACAGCCTTCATAGATCCTGAAATGCCGCAGAGCAGTACAAAGAAGAGAGACATGCTCTCTGCTGTTTAATGTCACCTTCTAGTCCTGAAAGAACAAAGGTTACCAAACAGCAGATAATTTCTCTCAAAAATGCAGCTCTTTTGCTGACTCTGAGTGTTAGGTCTAAGTCCAGCTAAAGCAGTAGCAAGGTATTACTTGGCCTTTTTATTTTTTTCAATCTATAGCCAAAAGAAAGCAATGTCTTGTTTACCTGGATTACTGGACCAGCCTCTTACTGGTTCCCAACTTCTGCCCTTGCTTCTCTCATCCCTTCCAGTTTATTCCAGTTTATCACTTTAAACAACAGTTTAAAGTGGAGCCTTTAAAAAACATCAGAGTCTTCCACCCCACGTTACACAGTTCTGACCCTGAAATGGGATCAACACTATGCTGACCTCATGTATTACCCCTTCAATACTCCCCACCCTACTAAAGCCTCAACAGTCTCTCTGCTGTTCCTTGAAAACTCCAGGTAGTCTCTAGTACTGGGGCATCTGCAACAGAGGCTCTTATGCTATAATCACTTTCTCATAGACATCACTGCCTTCAAGATTGCTCATATATCAACATCTCATAGAGACCTGCTTCAACCAGGCTATAACAGATCAAAATTCTTTTTTCTACTATACTTCCAATTCCTTTAGCTTCCCTGGTGGCTCAGCGGTTAAAGCGTCTGCCTGGAATGAGGGAGACCTGGGTTCAATCCCTGGGTCAGGAAGATCCCCTGGAGAAGGAAATGGCAACCCACTCCAGTACTCTTGCCTGGAGAATCCCATGGACGGAGGAGCCTGGTAGGCTACAGTCTATGTGGTCGCGAAGAGTCAGACACGATTGAGCGACTTCACTTTCACTTTCACTTTTCCAATTCCTTTAATCCTAATCTACTTTCCATTTGTACCTATCATTAATTATGTCATTTGGATACTATCTATTTACAATGGAGGGCTACAAAGGTAGGGATCTTTGTTTTATTCACCCACTTAATTACTTAAGAGACTTATTATAAATGGTGGAGTAGAAGGACATGTGCTCATTTTCTCCTGCGAGAAATCCAAAATTACAACTTGGTGCTGAACAACCATTGACAGGAAAATGTTGGTTCCCAACAAAAAAAGATACCCCACATCCAAGGGCAAAGGAGAAGCCCCAGCAAGATGGCAGGAGGAGCAAAATCATGTTTAGAATCAAACCCCATACCTGCCAGAGACACTCGGAGGACTCAAACAAACCTTGTGTGTACCAGGACCCAGAGACCCCACAGAGACTGAGACAGAACTGTGTGTGAGTGTGTCCTGCAGAGTTATGGGTCAGCAGTGGCCTACCACAGGGACAGGGACTCTGGGTGCAGCAGACCAAAGTATGGCATAAGCCCTCTTGGAGGAGGTTGCCATTAACCCCACCATAGAGCCACCAGAAAGTACACAAGATGTGGGAAGCAGACTCTTGGAGGGCACAAACAAAACCTTGTACTCACAAGTATCCAGGAGAAAGGAACAGAGACCCCAAAAGAGACTGACCCAGACTTGCCCGTGAGTATCCAGGAGTCTCTGGAGGAGGCATGGGTCAGCAGTGGCCTGTTGCAGGGTCGGGGCACTCAGTGCAGCAGTGCATGCATGGGACATTTTGAAGGAGGTCGTCATTATCTTCATTAACTCCACTTCAGTTCAGTTCAGTCGCTCAGTCATGTCCAATCCTTTGCGAGCCCATGAATCTCGGCAGGCCAGGCCTCCCTCTCCATCACCAACTCCCGGAGTTCACTCAGACTCACGTCCATCGAGTCAGTGATGCCATCCAGCCATCTCATCCTCTGTCGTCCCCTTCTCCTCCTGCCCCCAATCCCTCCCAGCATCAGAGTCTTCTCCAATGAGTCAACTCTTCGCACGAGGTGGCCAAAGTACTGGAGTTTCAGCTTCAGCATCATTCCTTCCAAAGAAATCCCAGGGCTGATCTCCTTCAGAATGGACTGGTTGGATCTCCTTGCAGTCCAAGGGACTCTCAAGAGTCTTCTCCAGCACCACAGTTCAAAAGCATCAATTCTTCGGCGTTCAGCCTTCACAGTCCAACTCTCACATCCATACATGACCACTGCCATAGCCTTGACTAGACAGACCTTTGTTGGCAAAGTGATGTCTCTGCTTTTGAATATGCTATCTAGGTTGGACATAACTTTCCTTCCAAGGAGTAAGTGTCTTTTAATTTCATGGCTGCAGTCACCATCTGCAGTAATTTTGGAGCCCCAAAAATAAAGTCTGGCACTGTTTCCTGAGGCCAAACAACAGAGAGGGAACACAGCCCCACCCATCAACAGAAAATTGGATTAAAGATTTACTGAGCATGGCCCCGCCCATCAGAACAAGACCCAGTTTCCCCCTTAATCAATCTCTCCCATCAGGAATCTTCCATAAGCTGCTTATCCTTATCCATCTGAGAGCCAACAGAATAAAAACCACAGTCACAGAAAACTGATCAAACTGATCACATGGACCACAGACTTGTCTACCTCAAGGAAACTATAAGCCATGCCATACAGGGCCACTCAAGTTGGACGGGTAGTGGTGGAGATTCTGACAAAATCTGGCCCATTGAAGAAGGAAATGGTAAACCACTTCAGTATTCTTGCCTTGAGAACCCCATGAACAGTATGAAAAGGCAAAAAGATAGGACACTGAAAGATGAACTCACCAGGTCACTAGGTACCCAATTTGCTACTGGAGATCAGTAGAGAAATAACTCCAGAAAGAAGAGACAGAGCAGAAGCAAAAACATCACCCCACTGTGGGTGTGACTGGTGATGGAAGTAAAGTCTGATATTGTAAAGAACAATATTGCCTAAGAACCTGGAATGCTAAGTTCATGAATCAAGGCGAATTGGAAGTGGTCAAACAGGACATGGCAAAAGTGAACATTGATATTTTAGGAATCAGTGAACTAAAATGGACTGGAATGGATGAATTTAACCCAGATGACCACTACATCTACTACTGTGGGCAAGAATCCCTTAGAAGAAATGGAGTAGCCATCACAGTCAACAGAAGAGTCTGAGGTGCAGTACTTGGATGCAATCTCAAAAACACAGAATAATCTCTGTTCATTTTCAAGGCAAACCATTCAATATCACAAATCCAAGTCTATGCCCCAACCAGTAATGCTGAAGAAGCTGAAGTTGAACAGTTCTATGAAAACCTACAAGACCTTTCAGAACTAACACCTAAAAAAGATGTCCTTTTCATTATAGGGGACTGGAATGAAAAAGTGGGAAGTGAAGAGATACTTGGAGTAACAGAGAAATTTTGCCTTGGAGTACAAAACAAAGCAGGTCAAAGGCAACAGAGTTTTGCCAAGAGAATACACTGGTCATAGAAAACATTCTCTTCCAACAACACAAGAGAAGATCTACACATGGACATCACCAGATGGTCAATACCAAAATCAGATTGATTATATTCTTTGCAGCCAAAGATGGAGAAGCTCTATGCAGTCAGCAGAAACAAGACCAGGAGCTGACTGTGGCTCAGATCATGAACTCCTTATTGCCAAATTCAGACTTAAATTGAAAAAATTAGGGAAAACACTTAGACTATTCAGCTATGACCTAAATCAAATCCCTTACAATTATACAATGGAAGTGACAAATAGATTCAAGGGATTAGATCTGATAGACAGAGTGCCTAAAGAACTATGAATAGAGATTCGTGACATTGTACAGTTGGCAGTGATGAAGACTGTCCCCAAGAAAAATAAATGAAAAAAGGCAAAATGGTTGTCTGCGGAGGCCTTACAAATATCTGAGAAAAGAAGGAAAGTGAAAGGCAAAGGAAAAAAGGAAAGCTATACCCATTTGAATGCAGAGTTCCAAAGAATAGCAAGGAGAGATAAGAAAGCCTTCCTCAGTGATCAAAGCAAAGAAATAGAGGAAAACAATAGAATGGGAAAGACTAGGGATCTCTTCAAGAAAATCAGAGATACCAAGGGAACATTTCGTGTAAAGATGGGCACAATACAGAGCAGAAACAGTATGGATCTAAGAGAAGCAGACGATATTAAGAAGAGGTGGCAAGATACACAGAAAACTATACAAAAAAGATCATCATGACCTAGATAACCACGAAGGTGTGATCACTCACCTAGAGCCAGACATCTTAGAATGCAAAGTCAAGTGGGCCTTAGGAAGCATCACTATGAACAAAGCTAGTGGAGGTGATGGAATTCCAGTTGAGCTATTTTAAATCCTAAAAGATAATGCTGTGAAAGTGCTGCGTTCAATATGCCATCAAATATGGAAAACTCAGCAGTGGCCATGGGACTGGGAAAACGTCAGTTTTCATTCCAATCCCAGGTGACCATTATATCTACTACTGTGGGCAAGAATCCCGTAAAAGAAATGGAATAGCCCTCATAATCAACAAAAGAATCTGAAATGCAGTTCTTGGGTGCAACCTCAACAACAACAGAATGATCTTGGTTCGTTTCCAAGGCAAGGCATTCAACATCACAATAATCCAAGTCTATGCCCCTACTACTCTTGCAGAAGATGCTGAAGTTGATCAGTTTTATGAAGACCTAAGACCTTTAGAACTAACACCAAATAAAGATGTTCTATTCATCATTGGGGATTGGAATGCAAAAGTAGGAAGTCAAGAGATACCTGGAATAACAGGTAAGTTTGGCCTTGGAGAACAAAATGAAGCAGGACAAAGTCTAACTGAATTCTGCCAAGAGAATGCATTGGTTATAGTAAACACCCTTTTTCAACAATACAAGGGACAACATTACACACGGACATCACCAAATGACCAATATCAAAATCAAATTGATTACATTCTTTGTAGCCTAAGATGGAGAAGCTGTATACAGTCAGAAAAAAAGGAGACCTGGAATTGACTGTGGCTCAGACCACCAGTTTCTCATAGCAAAATTCAGGCTTAAACTAAAGAAAGAAAGGAAAACCTCTGGGCCAGCCAGGTACAACTCAGATCAGATTACCTATGAATATGCAGTGGAGGTAACAAATAGATTCAAGGGATTAGATCTGGTAGGCATAGTGCCTGAAGAACTATGGACAGAAATCCATATATTGTACAGAAGACAGTGAACAAAACTATCCCAAAGAAAAAGAAAAGCAAAAAGGCAAAGTGGTTATCGGAGGAGGCCTTACAAATAGCTAAAAAAAGAAGAGAAGCAAAAAGCAAGGGAGAAATGGAAAGCTATATCCAACTAAATGCAGATTTCCAGAGAACGTGGAAAGACAAGAAAGCCTTCTTCAATGAACAGTGTATAAAAAAAGAAGAAAACAACAGAAGGGCAAAGACTAGAGATCTCTTCAGGAAAACTGGAAATATCAAGTGGACATTTTGCCCAAAGATGGCAATTAAAGAACAATAAATGGACATAAATGGTAGAGATCTAGTAGTCCCTGAAGAGATAAAGAAGAGATGGAAAGAATACACAGAAGAACTGTATAAAAAAGATCCAAATGAATTTGATTGCTATGATGGTGTGGTCAGCCACCCAGAACCAAACATTCTGGAGAGCAAAGTGGGCCTTAGGAAGCACTGCTGTTAATAAAGCTAGTGGATGCAATGGAATTCCAATAGAACTATTCAAAACCCTAAACTCTAAAGGATGATGACGTCAGGGTGTTGCATTCAATACGTCAGCAAATCTGGAAGACAAGCAGTGGCCACAGGACTGGAAAAGGTCAATCCTCACTCATCCCAATCCCCAAGAAGGGTAGTACTAAAGAATGCGCTAACCGTCGAACTCATTTCCTGTGCTAGGAAGGTCATGCTTAAAATCTTGCATGCTAGGCTTCAGCATTATGTGAATCAAGAACTCCCAGATGTCCAAGCTGGGTTTAGAAAAGGAAGAAGAACCAGAGATAAAATTGCCAACATTTGCTGGATTATAGAGAAAGCTAGGGAATTCTAGAGAGACATCTACCTCTGTTTCATCGACTATCACAAAGTCTTTGACTGTGTGGATCATAATAAACTGTGGAAAGCTCTTAAAGAGATGGAAATAACAGACCATCTTACCTGTTTCCTGAGAAAATTGTATGTGGGTCAAAAAGCAACAGTCTAGAACCCTGTATGGAAAAACTGATTGGTTCAAGATTGAGAAAGGAGTGTGACAAGGCTGTCTGTGTCATCCTGTTTGTATAATCTATACACTGAGCACGTTATGAGACATGCCAGGCTGGATGAGCTACAAGCTAGAATCAAGATAGGCAGGAGAAGCATCAACAACCTCAGATATGTGGATGATTCCACCCTAATGGCAGAAAGTGAGGAGGAACTAAAGAGCCTCATGATGAGGGTGAAGGAGGAGAGTGAAAGAGCTGGCTTAAAACTAAATATTAAAAAAACCTAAGATCATGGCATCTGTCCCCATTACCTCATGGCAAATAGAGGACAAAAAGGTGGAAATATTAACAGATTTCCTCTTCTTGGGCTCGAAAATCACTGCAGATGGTGACTGCAGGCATAAAATCAGAAGATGTTTGCTTCTTGGCAGGAAAGCTAAACAAACCTATGCAGTGTGTTGAAAAGCAGACATCACTCTGCTGAAAACATCCATATAGTCAAGCCTATGGTCTTCCAGTGGTATCTGTGATTGTGAGAGCTGGACCGTAAAGAAGGTGGAGGGCCACAGAATTGGTGCCTTTGAATTATGGTGCTGCAGAAAATCCCTTGGACAGCAAGGAGATTAAACCAGTCAATCTCAAGGGAAATCAATCCTGAATACCTATTGGAAGAACTGAAGCTGAAACTCCAGTATTTTGGTCATCTGATGTGAACACCTGACTGATTGGAAAAGTCCCTGATGCTGGAAAAGATTGCAAGCAGAAGAAGAGGGCATCAGAGGATGAGATGGCTGGATGGCATCACTGATGCAATGGACATGACCTTGGGCAAACTTCAGGAGATGGTGAGGGACAGAGAGGCCTGGTGTGCTGCAGTCCATGGGGTCACAAAGAGTTGGACACGACTGGGAGACTGAACAGCAATGATAAATATAGAGGTGTATCACACAGATCCCCCTTCTCAGAATACTTGTTGATCAGCCGTGACAAGTGCAGACAGTAGGCAGTCTCCACTCCCAACCCCATCAGGGACTGCTTCAGCTGCAAAGGACCATCTGCCCAGGGTAACAGGCTTCCCTAAGACAGCGGGTACTTCATGACGGCCTAGTGATGGACCCACTAAGGAGCAGTTCTTGCTCCAGACTCCCTGCAGATTGGCCAGGGTGTTGCCAGACATATATCACAAGCCAAATTCTCCCTCTATTCAATTCTTCTTCCTCCTTTTTCTCCTTCATCAGCATTGATCTCTAATAATTATCATGTGTCTCCACACATGATCTCAATATCTACTTCTGGAGAATATAATAATAACAACCTCCAACATTCTCAGCTAATAGAAATGTCAAGATTAAGAAAGTTGAAGAGGTAGAAAGTGAAGTATAACATATATGAGTGTTACTCAGAGAGCAGTATATTATACATGAGAAACTTACCTACCACTGAAACCATGCTAGTGACACTTAAGAGTCCTCATATTGTGTGTTCTCAACATCAGCTAATAATATAACAAAGCTACTTTGCTTTCTTAAGACTTTGAGCCAAAACTTTTTTCTAACTCACACTCCGGAAAATCTTCCTTTAGGTTGATAATTCTTTTACAAAAAAAAAAAATATAGGACTTCTCTGGTGGTCAAGAATCTGCCTGCCAATGCAGGTAACACTAGTTGGATCCCTAGTCTAGGAAAATTCCACATACAGCAAAGCAACTAAGCCTGTATGTCACAACTACCAAAGCCCGAGGTCCTTATCATGCGTGCTTTGCAACAAGATAAGCCTCCACAAGGAGAAGCCCATGAATCTCAGAGAGCAACCCTCCACGGCAACTACAGAAAGTTTACACAGCAACAAAGGCCTGGTGCAGTCAAAAATCAAATAAATAAACCTTTTTTTTTTAAGTTCTAAAAATAATGAAAACTCATCAGTTCTGGAGATGATCAAAACATGATTTAGGTTCTGAATCAGGACATAGGAAAACTAAACTTACTGTCTCATAGAATTTATAAGAACACCATCTGATATCCTTATGTTAGCAACATTGATTTGTCAAAAATTTACTTTCAACTAAATGCCTTTCAGTTTTAAAACAATTTTAGAATAGAGTGGTCCTTTTTTACTTCTAAGATACAATGAACTTGGTAATATTTCTGCCACTGGTTTGTACCACCTTCTGTTAGTTTCTGTTAGCAATCATTTATTTACTCCCCTCATTGTGATATTTCCCTATATTATTCAAGGTAAAACTTTCTTTGAGCCAATGTATCTAATATCTGGGAGACACCTTATCTAAATCCAAAACCACGCTCAGGCACTGCCTCCCCTTTGCCTGAGGGCGAATATAATTAACATTTTCCAAAACCCCTCTAGTCACCATGCGACCCTTCCGAGCAGCTGGTTTCTGTGCCAAGCTCATTCGGCTTGGACCCTTATGAGAGGTTCTAAATTCCAAAGGCTGCTTGTTTGAAAATTCATGAGGATCTCAATGATGCAGTTCCTTTTTTGGCTGCCCCATTGCCGGGTTCGTTCAGGCAACAAGCTGCTTAGGGATGGATAATTTTTCCTCGTGGCTGCCAAAACCCACAGGGCAGGAGGTTGGTATTTCACTGCTATTGTAGAATTTTCAGAAGTTTGGAAAACAGAGAATTTTATTTTTTGTTTTGTTTTGATATAGGACATTTTGACAATGGCTTTGGCAGTGATACAAAAATCTCCATGCTTGTTAACCAGAATAACATTTGCAGCCATCTGGCTTGCATGTAGCACCCTCTGAGTAGGATAGATATAAAAGCAAGAAGCAATTAAGAGGTTTAAAATGGTTTTCCCATTAGTTTCTGAACTATCCCATGATAAAGATATAACAGGTAATGGAAGGATGGCTGATTCTTTGTCAGCACATTTCCCATCATAAATAAAAATTGACGCCTCGATTATTTCTTTATTTCTCAGTCTCCCTTTACCACCATGATTCTTCCAGATTTCTGGACTTGGATTTTCCTTTTGTCCTAAACATAACATCCCCAGTCATGACAAACCACAAAATCCATTAAAATCTACTACATGCCCAGTTATGTATATTATTGTCTTTTGAAAATGACTGATGCTTGATTCCAAAGAACAGAGTAAAACTCTTAAAACAACATAATATGAATCACTGGCTTTTAATTTTAAGTTTCTGGGCTTAATCTTTATATGACAAACTTTAGGTATTTTATTAGGATAGTTTTACACAACAAAACCCAGAAGAAAGTTTTGATTCTTGAAACTGAAAAGACATAGCTCCTTTAGACCAGGAATTATACCTTTGATCTCTTTAAAATTATTCAAAGGTATTTACTATAATATCTACATTTACCTAGATATATAAACAGTACCATTGACTTGGACTTCTGTCAATTTCCAGTTCAATAGTAAAAGATCAAAGTTTTATAAAGCGCTGGAAGCAAAGTCTGAGCAGTTGTGCTGAAAGTGAAGAGTAAAGTGAGGTAGGATTTGAGAAAAGATGCTTACTTTCCCCCTTCCAGCTTACTCCTTAAAGTCCTATCCTGCCTGCCTGGGAAACACGATCTGCTGGTAACCTGCAGAAGAGGCTTTGTGCTGCCACATATTTTGCACATTTTACATAAAGTAACATATTTTTATCCAAGGCTTTCAGAGACTTCTCACTTAGTTGTCAGGTTCAGAAAACCCAGAGCTGGAAGAGATCAGACAGGAATTTTCCCAAACAAATTAGCATGTTGGAGGATGATGTAAATGGCAGCATGAACTGCCCCTATGCTTGAGCACGTTTTGCAGCACAGCTAAGATATTAACAAGTGATGGTTTCACGCACTTGGTCTAGTGATTTACGAACTTGATTCCTGATTTAATAGAGTGCTAGAAAGGATTGTTGTTATACCAACTAAAAGAATCATAAAATGGTAATGAATGTTATGAAACTTCATGAATATTTCATCTGAAGACAGGCTGTCAGATTTATCTTGAGGTTAAAGAGCACATAGGCCATAAATCAGGTTTGAGATGGAGCTGCTTGAAGTTCGTAGTTGGTGAAAACTGTTTACATGTTAGGCAAGGCTATCTGTGGGTGTTTATTATTTTACTGACACGTTAAAACCCAGTTAACCTAAGATAAAGAAAAAAACTTCAGGTTTAAAATATAGCACTTTAAAAAGAATTAGCAAAGTTTCTAGGAAAGCACTTGGATTTTTTTTGGAAGAAAATTGACTTTATTGTAATTTTCCCATTGAATTTATTAAGTATTCAAAACTATCATCAATATTCAATAAAAAGGTATCATAAAGCTACTAAATTGACACAATAATATGGAGTAATGAGCACAAGCATGTTCTTTAGCTATGAACTACACATATAGTCATCATTTATATTAAGCCTTTAATATATCATCAGTTTCAAGGCAATTTTTCATTTGAAATAGTTTAGAATTCACTACTTATTTCCTAGATAAATGTGTTTCATTTCTTCCAATAGAACAACAACAAAAAGAAATGCTTCTCTAGGCTACATTAATGACATAGAAGTGAAATTTAGTTCAATGATAATGAAGTTCCCCTCTAGCTCTGTAACTAGCTGAGAGCAAGCCCCTCCTTTAAATTACCTCCTTTAAATTAAGTTTTTTCCTTTTTGTGTTTTTAAAAGCACAGGAAATGTGATTTAAATAGAGATGACCCTTCTGATAATCTTTTATTTATCTGGCAGTGGAAATAGAATCATTCATTAATATATTTGATCTGTCATTCAGCATAATTTTGAATGCTTACTACGTGACATGTACGCTAGATGATAGGGATGAAACTGTGGATGATTAAAACATGGTCCCTACCTGTAGAATATTTTGCTTCAAAAAATAGGTAAATAAGAAATTATAAAAAGTGTTATGGCTGACATAATAAGGGCTTTTATGAGCACTCATGAGAGGGGTATGTGTCCTAGAGTTTAGCGATCAAAAATGGCACTTTGCAGAAAAGAATGTCTAAGGTCAGACCTCCAAGGAAGTAGGGAGGAATAGACTAGGAGGAAAGAAAATACATGACCTATTAGAGAAACTGAGGAAAGCTTGTAATAGTTGAAGTGCATTGAATGTGTGTTTTTTGGGGAGAGGATGGAAAGGAGAATGGGGAAGGAAGCAAAGGAGGGCATAGATCATGCCTCCAAATCCTATGAGAGAGAGGGGGAGGGCTTCAGGATGGGGAACACGTGTATACTGGCGGCAGATCCATCTTGACGTATTGTAAAAGCAATACAATATTGTAAAGTTAAGCAAAATAAAAAAATAAATAAATAAAAAGATGTTGAACATCACCAGTGCTCTTGAATGGTGGAAAAGAAGATAAATAAATAAATACACTGTCTAAGAATAAAGTAAGATTGGGGCAAATATCCTGAAGAATTTCCTAATAGAAATGGAGTCGTTTTGAAAGGTAGATGAAAAGATCTCTTTATGAAGGTCTTGAAAATAAAAATTACCCTTCATTTTAAAGAAGGGAAGATAGCTTACATTCTAAAGAAATATTACTATGCATGTCTTCATCCTCATCCTACTCAATACCTAGAATATGTTGTATTAAAATAATTAATATTGATTGAGGAAATATAATCTATCATCCTGACATGTTTTATCTATTAGCTTATTTAATCCTCATTTTAAAATCTGTGTAGTAAATACTATAATTATCTCAATTTTGAAGTTGATGTAATTAGGCACAGTCAGAGAATGTGTCTTTGTCATACAATAGTGAGTTGCAGAGCTGGGATTTGAACCTAGGCAGTCAGGCTCTTGCCCATAATTGCAGGTCCCAGTTTTCCCAACTGTGACATATTACATAGTCACACAGTTATCATCTAAAAGATAAAAACTATTCTCATTTACCCTTGAATATTCTTTTGTGTCTATTTTGAGGGAGTTCCCATTTTGAAGACGAAGAAAATTCTAATTGGATTTTGTGCAAGGCAAACATACATTTGCAGATTTGACACTTGTAGCAATGCATTTGCCCACTGATTATTGATGAATGAACTTTGTGTTCTTACTTTGGTACTAGTGAACAGTAAATGCACTGTGCATGACATCACTCATAAGGGAATAAATAATTTTAAAACCTTTCCTTCACAGAATATTATCACACTGAACCGAACTGTCATTCACTAAGGGAATAAATAATTTTAAAACCTTTCCTTCACAGAGTATTATCACACTGAACTGAACTGGCATTCACATTATCCTAAACTGAGTTGTAATGTTATTACCTAGTAGGTGTCACATCCTTCATTCAAAACGGAAGCTGTGCTTTTCATTTCTAGAGGAAAACCACTCTACGCGCTTAAGCTGATCTATAGGGCATAAGACCACAGCCTCTCCAATACAAAGAGTCATTTCTCCAATTGTCTGACCTGCTCCAGCCTAGCAAATAAGGACAGCATAAGATGACAAAAGGTTTCCAACGGGAACGGATTTATAGTCAGAATCAGTTTCTTATGTTTTCATTCGTTTTGAATGAATACAAAAAATAATCTTGCTGCTAATACAAATGCAGCAAACTGAGCCATTAAATTGACAGTGTGATCTATCCCACTTCACACTGCTTTATAAGCAAAATGTATCATTCTCGGGAGCTTTCTCCTGTTTAAATAATTGTAAAAAATATATTTCTTGCCTTTACTTTTATTGATAAAACACAGCATGTCATCTTAATTCATCCTTCCACTGCTCTATTTTATCATCTTCTCCAGAGTGATTGGAATTCTGATCACCCTGTGTTTTGCTCTCAGATTGAAAGCCTCTATCTATTCATCTGTTATTCTTCACGAAGCAAAGCTCTGGTATAACATCTGTTTTCTCACTGAATCTTCAGCAGAGATTCAGATGCCAGCAAGCAATAACCTCTTGGAAATCCTCGAGGGTCCCTGCTATGTCTGGGCCTGAAGCTAACAAAATTAGTGGACAAAGTGCTGTTATTTGATTTTCATTCCTGAATTTGATTTGAGGTCCATGAGCTTAGTGGAGTGCTGATGTTTTACCAGTCTTTGAAGCTAGTCATCACTTGATGAAAGCTTTAGAACAGTGGAAGCATTAATTGCATATCTCAAATTTTACTTTCTCTTTTCCTCCATTGATGTTCAACTAAGCTCACATCTTAGTTTAATCTTAGAACACACTTCTAAAAACAAATGATGATTTAGAATTTCAAGTCTGAAATTGGCATCAGTTTGAATTTTTTTATTTCTTGATGGAATTTGCTGAAATTTTTATCCATATATTTCAAACTACTGAGAAAAAATTGTAGGCAAATTTAAATCAGAAGCATATTTTGGTCAACACATGCATGCATGCTAAGTCGCTCCAGTCGTGTCCAATTCTGTGCGACTCTATGGACTGCAGCCTGCCAGGCTCCTCTGTCCACCGGATCCTCCAGGCAAGAATGCTGAAGTGGGTGCCATGCCCTCCTCCAGGGGATCTTCCCTACCCAAGGATCGAGCCCATGTCTCTTACATCTACCTGCGTTGGTGGGCGGGTTGTTTAGCACTGGGGCCACCTGGTCGTGATATAAGTCAAAAGAAATACATAGCCTAGAAAATGTGTGGATATTGATCCTTTTTATAATTAGTCATAACTGATGCTAAAAGACAAACCGTGTACTTCAAAGTGGTTTATCTGTGCATATTAACACATAAAGATTTATACATGTGACTACGTGGGGCTTCCCTTGTGGTTCAGCTGGTAAAGAATCCGCCGACAATGCAAGAGACCAGGGTTCAATTCCTGGGTTGGGAAGATTCACTGGAGAAGGGAAAGGCTACCCACTCCAGTATTCTGGCCTGAGAATTCCATGGACTGTATAGTCCACGGGGTCGCAAGAGTCGGACACGACCGAGCGACTTTCACTACTTAGATACAATATTCAATATATACACACTGTGGTAATAGAATTTTTCCAGGTTTCCTTTTCTTCAGTTTTGCTGAGGTTTGACTGACAAATAAAATTGTAAGGTAGTTAAAGTGTACATTATGGTGATTTACGTATACATTAAGAAAAGATTCCTTTCACCTAGTAAATCAGCATATCCATCACCTCACGTGTTAATCTCCGTGTGTGTGAGAGAATAAGTTCTACTCTCTTAGCAAATTTCAGCTATAAAAAATAGAGTTTTAAAGTCAGTATTAGGAGCAATGAGTCATCTACTGTTCCATTATCCATTAAAGCAAAATAATCCACTCAAAACTTATGAGTTTAAAACAACAGTTTATTATTTTTAAAGTCTGTCAATTGACCAGATGCAGCTGGGACATTCTTCTGCTTCATGCAGCACTGGCTGGGTTCACTCATTCAGCTGCATTCAGCTGAGGACTGAGCTTGACTGAGAGATCCAAGAAAGCTTTTATTCATAAGTCTGGCACTTGGATGCTCTTTACGTGGTTGTTCCGCATGTCTAGCTTGGACTTCCTTGCAACATGGTGGTCTCAGGATAGTCAGACTTGTGCGCAGCAGCTGGCTTCAAAAGGTATAACGTGGAAGCTGCCAGTCTCCTTAAGAACTAGTCCTATAGTTGGCATAGCATCACTTGAGCTCCATTCTATTGGGCAAAGGAAGTCACAAGCCCAGCTCAAATTCAAGAGGAATAGACTCTACTTCTTGATGGTATAACATGAATATAGAAGAAAGGCAGGGAGACTATCTAGCGCACCTACTGAAATTCAGATTTCAAGAGTTTATTTTAAAAATTAGACCAGAAGTACTCTCAGACTTCTTAATTATCATGGTGGCAGTGGTGTTAGATGCTCAGTCATGTCCAAATCTTTGTGATCCCATGGACTGTCACCACCAGGCTCCTGTGTCCTTGAAATTCCCCAGGCAAGAATACTCAAGTGGGTAGCCATCCCCTTGTCCAGGAGGTCTTCCCAGCTCAGGATTTGAATCCAGGTCTCCCTCACTTCAGGCAGATTCTTTACCACCTAAGTCACTACTAGACAATAATTGGTTTTTCCAAAATATTAATCTGTCTAAAGCCCATGTAACGCTATATGTTAAAAATTCATGTATTAATCTGCCTGTGATCTTTAATGGACATTTACTAATTTTAACACTGAAATTAATCCTCTTATTTCACACTTATTATCTTTCCCTCACTTTGCTTCCAATTTTCATTAGCCTTTTCTTCTTTAGTTAACATTTTCCCTGGAATACAATTTGAAACCAAGCAGAAAATGAAAATTGAAGGCAAATTTATAATTTGTTTACACATATGATTTACTCAATCTAGTCAAAACCAATCAACCATCCAGAAGGTCAAAGCTCTGAGCTTTGCATAGCCTGAGAAGTTGCCAGGCAATGTTTCTCTCTCCCCATCTCACTCAAAGTAGCTCCAGTTTTCAATTATCCACACCAATCATGTTCCCAATTGACAAGAGTAACTAAGAGGTAATTTTATATTTAATAAGCATTTAATAAGTGTCAATCACAAAATATTTTTTACAAATAAATCAAAGAGAGTCAACCTAGTTCTTTTGTGTAAAAACACTGATCAAGTTCCTAAAATATGCTAGCCATTGGGAATATAAAAGTATATGATCTCCTTTTCAAGGTTTCAGAAAGCTAGGAAAGCATAAAATACTGCTTGAGGTCTCTGGTTTTGTTCTCCTGAATCTTTGGTAATATGAGCCAATATGACCTCTCATCAAAGTTTCCATTTATAATGCTTTCAGTACCCTCAAGTGAAATTAAACCAAATAAAACTGCTGGGTGGGCATGAGGATATTTAACAATAAAAGGTTTCTAAATTAAAGAATGATTTCAGGCAGTTTTCTCATCTGCAGATCAGAGATTTGAAAGACAAAAATTTCACACAGAAAAGTCCTCTGTAGGTTACTACAAAGTGAGGTGGTCAGCATCCACAAGATATGAAAGATACCTGGAGAGTTTGGTTTACTGATTAATTCAATACATATTTACTGAGCACTTCTGTGCCAGCTTTGGCTGGGTATGCAATATAAAATGACTTCCCTCGTGGCTCAGATGGTAAAGTGTCTGCCTATAATGCGGGAGAGCTAGGTTCAATCTCTGGGTCGGGAAGATCTCCTGGAGAAGGGAATGGCAACCCACTCCAGTATTCTTGCCTGGAAAATCCCATGGACGGAAGAGCCTGGTAGGCTACAGTCCGTGGGGTTGCAAAGAGTCGGACGTGACTAAGCGACTTCACAATGTAAAATAAAAAAGATGCAGTCTCTGCTTTCACAGAGCCTCCTGTCTAATGGTAAATACAGACATGCAAGTAGTTACATTTAGTGTGATGTATTTTAGAAGCAATATGAAGTCCCATGGCAGCATACAATAGGGTTCTCTACTCCAGGGCTGGGGGATCAGAAAAGATGAGCATAGTGTGTTAAACAAAAGTTTGAGAGCAAGGAGAACAGTGTTTCAGGCAGAGGGAATAGAATTGTGCATAGACCCAGAGTTAAGAAAGGATGTTGTCTTCTGGAAACATAACATTACATCCAGCAGAAGCACTATTGTGATAGGAAATTATTGAATGAGAGTACAGTGTGTGCGTGCTAAGTCTCTTCACTCATGTCCAACTCTTTGCAACCCCATGGACTGTAGCCCTTCAGGCTCCTCTGTCCCTGAGATTCTCCAGGCAAGAGTCCTGGAGTGGGTTATTATGCCCTCCTCCAGGGGATCTTCCCAACCCAGGGATCACACCCGTGGTTCTTCTGTCTCTTGCACTGGCCAGCAGGTTCTTTAGCACTAGCACCACCTGAGAAGCCATGAGAGCACAGCTTCAGCAGCTATGCTGTTGAATCTTGATGAGTGGGAAAGGGGGATTTTAGTTATGTAGGCCCATTAACATCCCTGTTCTAAAGATTTCCATTTATAGAATACACTGTGTATGTTTTTAGCTCTGCACAGCTTATGTATCTGTATTTGAGCATAACACACACACAAGAAACAGGAAGAAAATATATCAACATTTTATCCATGCTGAATGGTGGGATCACAGATGATTTTTTTTCTAAATTTGTTACTTTTAGTTTTTTTGTATTTCCAAAACTTTACACAATAAAAAAAAAAGCGAAAGTGAAAGTCACTCAGTCGTGTCTGACTCTTTGCCACCCCAGAATTATCCAGGCCAGGACACTGGAGTGGGTAGCCTTTCCGTTCTCCAGGGGATCTTCCCAACCCAGGGATCAAACTCAGGTCTCCTGCATTGCAGGTGGATTCTTTACCAGCTGGGTCACAGTACCACACACAAATAGTATACATAACAGAAAAACAGCATTGGTGTAAATGTAACATAACATGTGACTATAACTACAAATTATGTTTCTGAACTTTTATAAATCTATTTCTAAGGGACATTTTCTATACAAGTGTTCTTTATATTTTTTAATAAGAAATATTTTGTATTTGGAGACAATTGAATTGAGTGAGTAACTGACTTTAGAACTGGATTCTTTAAAAGAACAAAAGCGATATTAAGAAACACAGAAAAGCATACATTTTAATGATGTTGCCTACTCACAGAACATAATCCTTAAATTCAGTAAATATGTTTTATATGTATTTTATATATTTTTCACACATAATTTCATATATATGTGATTTGAATCCAACATAGCAGAAACTATTTTGTACACTCTGTGAGTATCCTGAACACTGCCAGAATTCATCTCTTATACAAAGTACCTCTAAATTTCAGTAAGACATAACTAGAAGTTAACACTTTTATAACAGTTTTCTGTTCACTAGTCAGCCCAATTTTTGCCCCATTATTTATTTGTAAATTCTACTTATCAAACTCAGATCCACGAGACCATCATATAGTTCAGAATTTAAACTCAGAGTAGACAGGAAAACAAACTCATGTTTAACCTTGTGTGTCTGCCTGAGACCACAGAAGACGCACACACAATACATGCACCCGGTGACAACTGCAATAAAGATGGCAAGAGTGATGCACGTCCTCGAAAAGCAATAAAAATAAAGAGTGCTTTGTCCTCCGAGTTCCATTTCTCAGAGCTGCGTTTGTGCCATTTTCCATAATTCCAGGCATGACTGTCAACACAGAAAAGGAATGATCTAGTCTGAGCTCACACACATAGACCTTCAAAAGCCCCTGGCATATTCAGAACATCAAAATTCATAGCTTAATTTGTTTACTTTAAGGAAACTCACTTGGTTATCAAATATGAAGTGTCACAGCTAAGATTTTAAAAAGAAAGAAAAAGAAAACCCACCATGCCTGAATTATTAATTATCAGTTTACAGTTTAAGTCTTTACTTGGCAAAACAATTCACTTTTCAAAGATTGTTATAACAAGTCTTAGGCACAGCTAGAGCAAACATTTGTGCTAGTATTAAATCTGGCTATTTCCACATATGCTCACTGTGACTTTAGGCACAGAGCCGTAGGGAGAAAGGCCAGCAGTCACTCATTCACATTGCGCTGATAACAGCGATTTGGGTTGGTAGGCGAGCTGCGGCAAAAGAAACACGAATATTAATATTTATACCTTGCCTTCCTCCTGCCTTAAATCTAGTGAAGACTTTGTCATATTTATCTTTAGGCTATTCTTGTAAGGAACACAAGTATCAGTTTAAAAAGAAGAAGAAGAAAAAGTAGGGTTTCTGTACTTCTGTTCAAGTAGTGTAGTTCCAATTAAGAAAAATATCTTTGGTATTTGAAGTCCCCAAACTGATATTCCCTGATTGGACAAGAAAAGATGTTCCAGTTATTTACTTTCTGTGTAGCTGCTATCAAATCAACAGTGTGACTTACCCTTCTCCCTGAAGTGAGGTCGCTTAGTCGTGTCCGACTCTTTGTGACCCCATAGACTGTAGCCTACCAGGCTCCTCTGTCCATGGGATTCTCCAGGCAAGAATACGGGAGTGGATTGCCATTTTCTTCTCCAGGGCATCTTCCCAACTCAGGACTCAAACCCAGGTCTCCCACATTGTAGACAGACGCTTTATTTTCTGAGCCACCAGGGAAGTCCTCTCCCTGAAGACAGGAAGAAGACTGATCAAATCCAAAAGAGATTGAATGGGTTCTCCTACAATAGGAAACCTTGTTCCAGACTCTTAAAATCTAGGGGAAAAAAGAGAGCCATGACTTAATAACTGCATGGTAACTGGAGATGTTAAAGGGATCTGTGGGCTTATTTGCACTATTTCTCTTTCTTGAAGCAGACTACCACCCAAACCATGTTGGGAATATTATAAGCCACAACTGGTGAGACAGGCAACTTTTAGTGATGGATTCTAATAAATCCAAACCCTTGTGTTCAACTAATGTGTCCTAATGCTTAAAATTATATTTTTAGGTCATTCTTAGAAACTGAGAAAAAAAAAATGCCTCTAAGAGTCCCTTCCTCCTTCCTTGTTTCCCTTTTTCCTCCCTTCCTTTCTGATTTTCTGAACTAAATTAACTTAATTCATTTGCAAAATCTTTGGGACAATTTACCAAGCAATCGTATTTTATGTTCAACAACTTGGCTTGCCCAATAAAATCTGCAAGTAGTAGAAGGAACACAAGGGAAGCACATAGGAAGTGAGTTCAGATGCTTTCAGATGGAGTGACCCAAGCTCCATCCAGTCATGACGGCCACTTGTAAATAAAAGAAGCAGCCTAGAAATTGTAGAATAACAAACTATTTCAAGTAATGGATCAAAGAGAAATATATAAGGTACACATGAGACATAAGTTATAGGAATAAGAGAAAGTGCCTTGTGGAATAAATGGCTTAAAATAGGCACTACAAGATGGATAGGATCTAATAGCCAGAGGGGTATCCTCTATGAGCATAGTATGAGCACCAAGGGAGGGACCAAAATAGTCTGAAGAGAAATAATAATTTTGGAATATTATGAAGCAACATTAGACAGAAAAAAATCAGCCCAGATAAGAGCAGGGTTTGAAATCCTTATCAATTGCAGCAATTACAATTTTATTTCAGATTAAAAGGAAGATTAAAACAGATGTTGCCAGCATTGGATTTGTAATTTCCATCGTTATTCTGATACACTGTAAATCCTGGAATATAAGCTTGGAATCTTGAAGAAAAAACTACTATGGTCACCAGCCAACTTATTCCAAGTTGTTCTACATCTCTATTTGGGTAATACAACATTCATTCTCCTATATATGGTCTAAATACAGGAAGGTAATCTTTCTGGTCAAAATGAACTAATAAATTTTTCCATATATTAGAAGTATATTTGCCCCTACAAGTACATCTACTTATACATGAGGGGATTTGAAAAGTCAGTGAGCATATCCAACCATCTCTGACAGAAAAATTAAATAACTATGACATCTTGCATATAAATTCAGATACTTAATGCCAAGTCACTTGCATTTGAATTTCATGTGTTTGAAGAGATGAATACTATGTGTTCACAGATTCTTTTTATGTTTTTAGAGAATAAAACAGATCACAAATCTATCCTCATTCCTTAATTCTTACAAAAGAGATTCCTTGTAAACATAAAGGCCTTTATTTTGTTTCACAAGTTGCCCAGCAAAGATTTTCATTTGATTGTAAAATATTACCAAATGTTTCCAGGTAATTTATAAATATAGGGCCCTAATCCAATGGATGGGGGAGCCTGGTAGGCCACAATCCATGGGGTCACTAAGAGTCGGACGCAACTGAGCAACTCACTTTCACTCTTCACTTTCATGCATTGGAGAAGGAAATGGCAACCCACTCCAGTGTTCTTGCCTGGAGAATCCCAGGGACGGGGAAGCCTGGTAGGCTGCCGTCTATGGGGTCGCACAGAGTTGGACACGACTGAAGCAACTTAGCAGCAGCAGCAAGAGATATGAGATGAGGGGAAATAAGGGGAGAAATGTAAACAGTCATGCATGGACCTATCCTAAAAGAATCTGTAGCCTACAAAGAGAAATAAGATATGTACACACACTCATGCATACTATAAATTTAAAGATGATGAATGTAAAAAGATGAAGCAGAATGATATACAAAAAAAGTATTGCCATTAAAGTCAACCAACACTGGATCTGATTTTCAGCTCTGCCAACGTGACTCTTGACAAATTACTTAAACAATTTAGTTTAATTTCCTTTTTGCTATAGAATGAGTGTAACAGTGTGCACCATTTATAATTGTTATGGTGCTAAATGAAGTAACATGTACATGATGTGACTCAGTGTCAAGGTCCAAGAGTCTGCTCTGTAATAGTGACTATGATCATTATAGGAAGAGAACTAATAAAGCACCATCAAATTGCAGAGGAAGGAGAAATAATTTTAAGAAACATTATAGAAATAAAATGTACAAAACTTGTGGGAGGTTAAAACTTATTAGAGGTAAGGGGGAATGGAGGCAAGGCTGAAAGTTTTGAAGACAAGTACATTAATTGGTGGTGGTGGTGCCATTAACAAAAATAAAAACGAGGAGGCAGGAGGATGAGGAGATTAACCAATGATGGGAACAGCTGTTTACAGAAAAGGACATCACTAGTCTTTATCCATCTTGCATTTAACCAAGTGTTTTTCAGATGTTTAGAAATAGGAAGAACATAAAAGTCCTTATCCCATGGGTCTATTTTAAGCAAACTAAATTACAAGCTCAACAAAAGTGATACTATATGAGATGCACTTTTACAAAACTTCACCTGCACAGGCCCCCTTGGACCATGCAGCTGGTTCAGAATTACCTGATTGTGCAAGAAAATGACTTTGACAGATTTGAAAAAGCTGGCTGCTTAAGAAACAAATCGTACTGTATCCACCTAACCAAAAATGAATAAAAAACTTCCGAATTCTCTATGCTAAAAGAAAACATGAGTCTTCATTTATTTTTGTTTTTTTTTTTTTTTTTGCTTAACTTTACAATATTGTATTGCTTTTACAATACATCAAGATGGATCCGCCGCCAGTATACACGTGTTCCCCATCTTGAACCCTCCTCCCTCTCCCCTCCCCACACCATCCCTCCAGGTCGTCCCAGTGCTCCAGCCCCAGGCATTTGTTATCGGGCATCGTACCTGGACTGACGACTCGTTTCAGATATGATATTATACATATTTCAATGCTATTCTCCCCAATCATCCCACCCTCTCCCGGTCCCAGAGTCCAAACGTCTGTTCTATACATCAGTGTCTCTTTTGCTGTCTCGAAAATAGGGTTATTTTTACCATCTTTCTAAATTCCATATATATGCGTTAGTATACTGTATTTGTGTTTTTGTTTCTGGCTTACTTCACTCTGTATAATAGGCTCCAGTTCCATCCACCTCCTTAGAACTGATTCAAATGTATTCTTTTTAATGGCTGAGTAATACTCCATTATGTATATGTACCACAGCTTGCTTATCCATTCATCTGTGGATGGACATCTAGGTTGCTTCCACGTTCTGGCTATTGTAAACAGTGCTGCTATGAACATTGGGGTACACGTGTCTCTTTCAATTCTGGTTTTCTCCAGTGTGTATGCCCAGCAGTGGGATTGCTGGATCATAAGGCAGTTCTATTCCCAGTTTTTTGAGGAATCTCCATACTGTTCTCCATAGTGGCTGTACTAGTTTGCATTCCCACCAACAGTGTAAGAGGGTTCCCTTCTCTCCACACCCTCTCCAGCATTTATTGCTTGTGGACTTTTGGATCGCAGCCATTCTGACTGGCATGAAATGGTACCTCATAGTGGTTTTGATTTGCATTTCTCTGATAATGAGTGATGTTGAGCATCTTTATAACACGATGTAAGCTTAGGTTGGGAGAAGGCAATGGCAACCCACTCCAGTACTCTTGCCTGGAAAATCCCATGGACGGAGGAGCCTGATAGGCTGCAGTCTATGGGGTCGCACAGAGTTGGACAGGACTGAGCGACTTCACTTTCCCTTTTCACTTTCATGCGTTGGAGAAGGAAATGGCAACCCACTCCAGTGTTCTTGCCTGGAGAATCCCAGGGCCGGGGGGAGCCTGGTGGGCTGCCATCTATGGGATTGCACAGAGTTGGACAGGACTGAAGCGACTTAGCAGCACAAGCTTAGGTTGGAAGCTATTTGAATGATGAAATCCTCTATTACATGAAGAGACCTACAACAAACAGAAAACCCCCCAGGTGATTTCACAAAGTGCCAGTGATTTTCAACTTGATAACCCCCAGGAATGCTGGTAAAGGCAAATTACTGGGTATAAGGATTTTTCTTTTCCTTGCAGATAGGCTCTTGGCCTACATCCAAACACTTCATATACTTTGCATTCTTTAATTTTTCTTCAGAGGAGCTTGGCACAATTATCTTAAAATTATTCAAAATGTAAAGCTGCTTTAAAATACTTCCTCCAGTGTGTTAATAGAGAAAACACTTGTGTCTGAACTAGCCTTAGTAACATATCCAGGAAATAAATGAATTGACTGATCGGATGAACAGTTTTTCCCACAGGAAGTTGACTAAATGGGTTGACTCTGCCAGGTCACAGCAAATAAAAGCAGATCCTACAACAGACTATATAACCTCTGGAAAATAAAGCACCTTTAAAAAAAAATTACTGCAGTTGTTTAGTCTTTGGACTTCATCCTAAAACAAATACGATTGTTTTTTTGTTTTTCAGCTTCCCTAAAAGTAACATGCATTGCTCTTTTTAACTGTGGCTTTCTGGATAGAGTTCTGAAGGTGTCTAGAATGCTACCTCTTCCATACTTAAAAATGAAGTAATATAGTCATGGAGCCACACATGCATAAACAATGGGATATAACTTTTTAGGAAGTGTTAAACTTTCTTTGGGAATGTGGCTCCATAGAAAATTCCTCCCAAGGAAAAAAATCTATCTCATGTGGTATGTTGAGGGGAGTCCTTTATATTTTGATTTAACATTCATTAGTTCCTTTTGGAATTTTGAGTCTGTTCTAATGAAGTGGCTGAACCTAGAGCCTAATATACAGAGTGAAGACAGTCAGTCAGAAAGAGAAAATGAATATCATATATTAATGCATATATATGGAATCTAGAAAGATGGTACTGATGAACGTATTTGCAGGGCAGTGAGCAGTGGAGAGGCAGATCCAGAGAACAGACTTATGGACTTAGTATAGGAAGTAGGTGATGGGATGAATTGAGACAATAGTATGGACACATATACATTACCAAATGTAAAATAGACAACCAGTAGGAATTTGCTTTATGATGGCAGGGAGCTCAACCCAGCGCTCTGTAACAACCTAGAGGGGTGGGATGGGGTGGGAAGTGGGAAGGGTGTTCAAGAGGGAGGGGACATATGTATACCTATGGCTGATTCATGTTGATGCATGGCAGAAGCCAACCCATACTGTAAAGCAATTATCCTCCTATTAAAAATTAATTAATTTAAAAATGAATAAGTAAATAAAAATTTTAAAATAATTTCCATTAATTCCTTTTTAATACAGAAAATATGAAAAGAAAAATAAAATTGTTCACAATCCCATAACACACATAAACTCTGGTGATATTTAAAACAGAAAAAAAAAAAAGATGAATAATACATGCAAATAGGAAGAAATTTCAAATATCACTGAAAGGTATAAAACTAAAAGTCTCCTCATTCCCATCTCTAAACTCTTTTAGCAGAGGTGAACAGTGTTAACAGTTTCCTGCCCATCCTGTAAAATAATCGACATATCAGCTACACCAATCTTTAAAAATGTTTCAACTGAAGAATTATACAAAACAATTATCATGTGCTTTGTATTTTTACTTAATATATCTTGATTGTTGTTGTTGTTCAATCACTGTCATCTCTGATGGAGCCCCATGAACTGCAGCACAACAGGCTTCCCTATTCTTCACTTTCTTCCAGAGTTTGTTCAAACTCATGTCCATTGTGTCAATGATGCCATCTAGCCATCTCATTCTCTGTCATCACCTGCTTCTCCTGCTCTCAATTTTTCCCACCATCAGGGTCATTTCCAGAGTTGGGTCTTTGCATCATGTGGCCAAAGTATTGGAACTTCAGCATCAGTCCTTCCTATGAATATTCAGGGTTGATTACTTATTGACTGGTTCGATCTCCTTGCTTTTCAAGGAACTCGCAGCAGTCTTCTCCAGCTGCACAATTTGAAGCATCAATTCTTTGGCGCTCAGCTTTTTTATGGCCCAACTCTCACAGCCGTACTGCTGCTGCTGCTGCTAAGTCGCTTCAGTCGTGTCCGACTCTGTGCGACCCCATAGACGAAAGCTCACCAGGCTCCCCTGTCCCTGGGATTCTCCAGGCAAGAACACTGGAGTGGGTTGTCATTGCCTTCTCCAATGCATGAAAGTGAAAAGTGAAAGTGAAGTCGCTCAGTCGTGTCCGACTCCTAGCGACCCCATGGACTGGAGCCTACCAGGCTCCTCCATCCATGGGGTTTTCCAGGCAAAAGTACTGGGGTGGGGTACCATTGCCACATGACTACTGAAAAAAGGGCCTTTGTTGGCAAAGTGATGTCTCTGCTTTTTAATACACTGTTTAGGTTTGTCCTAGCTTTCCTTCCAAGGAGCAAGTATCTTTTGATTTCTTCAGTGCTGTCACCATCCACAGTAATTTTGGAGCCCAAGAAAATAAAATCTGTCGCCCTTTCCACTGTTTCCCCATCTATTTGCCATGAAGTGATGGGACCGGATGCCACGATCTTCCTTTTTTGAATGTTGAGGTTTTTGTTTTTTTTTTGTTTTTTTGAATGATAATGGCCTTTTTAATTTTTTTACATTATTTTTTAATTACTTATTTATTTATTTATTTTAATTGGAGGCTAATTACTTTACAATATTGTAGTGGTTTTTGCTCTACATTGACATGAATCAGTCATGGGTGTACATGTGTTCCCCATCCTGAACCCTTCTCCCACCTCCCTCCCCATCCCATCCCTCTGGGTCATCCCAGTTCACCAGCTCTGAGCACCTTGTCTCATGCATCGAACCTGGACTGGCAATATGATTATATACATGTTTCAATGCTATTCTCTCAAATCATCCCACCCTCTCCTTCTCCCACAGAGTCCAATAGACTGTTACATACACCTGTGACTCCTTCGCTGTGCTGCATATAGGGTTATCTTTCTAAATTCCATCTTTCTAAATTCCATATATATGTGTTAGTATATTGTATTGGTGTTTTTCTTTCTGACTTACTTCACTCTGTATAATAGACTCCAGTTTCATCCACCTCATTAGAACTGATTCAAATGTATTCTTCTTAATGGCCAGGTAATATTGCATTGTGTATATGTACCCCTGCTTTCTTATCCATTTGTGCTGGTAGCCAGGGAGAGGACCTCCGCCCCTGGCAAAGGTCATGAGGAAGGAGGCTCGACATACTCAAAGGCGGGGTCAAGCCTCAGGAGTCCCCCTGAAAATCCTCGAGCATCTACCCCCATAAGCAGAGCCTGCCTACTTTACTACTTTGTACTCTCACCTACACCTCTGACTTTACGGGGCGCTGTCCCCCACCACCTCTTTCTGAAAAAAGAGTTAACTTAAAGCTCCAGTTAACAAAAATTCCTGGGCGTGACAGGAGTGTTTTAACCTACCAACTCCTCTGAAGGTTCTCTTGCCTATCCGACAGGCTTGTCCGGCCACATGTGATTACTCACAGCTTCCCAACAGTGGGAGGCACAAGATGCTTTTAACCTTCTAAAAACAGGTTCTTTAGAGAAATTAGAAAACTAATAGTGGGCTGATTAGAAATTGTATTGATGAAGGGTTTTTCATTTGTTGAGCCAATGTTTGCTGCTACGTCTCCACATCACCTGCCTTTACACACATTAATGAATATATAGAAGAAATAAGTATTAACCTTTGATATTAATCATGTTAGACCTTAGGCTAAGTAAATTCTTTCCTTGATTAAAACCCACTACACCCTCACTCTATAGGAATGTAAATTTATCTGGTGGAGTCTGTTTTAAGAATAATCACCCCGGAGAAATAAGTGTTCCTGGATTGACTGCTGTCACAAGGAGAGGGTCATAAATTGTCAGCAGGCCCCCTGGCCAGAAGATGATGTAACACCCCTAAGACCTCTGTATACATTTGTATGAAGCACCTAACTTTGATAAAAGTCAGGGCTGCTGACCCCACATGACTTTTGTATAACATCTCAGTGTATAAAAGTAGACCATGGAAAATAAAGAATTGGGATCAGTTCCTCGAAAGACTGGTCTCCCCATGTCGCTCTCTCTCAAATTCTGGCTGAGTCTCCATCTGGAGCGCGGAACCCACCATGCTTACTAATTATGCCTGGGCTTCTAGGATCTGACCGGGGAGGCCTCAGTGTCTCCTCTCCTTCAGGAGAACAGAAGGACACCTGCGGCCTACGTAAATGGTGCAAACTTCTTGTCTTGAAGTTTTATTGGTCTCCCACGTAAACCAAGCTACTCAGCCTCTTTTCTCCACTGAATTTTCCTACTGAGCTATCCTCATTCCATTACTCTTTATATCTTTAATTAATATTTATTTAAGCAATTGTTTCCTGACCCTCACCAACGCCATCCTCACTTCGAACTCCCTGGATCAGCCGGGGCTGGACCCCGGCACATTTGTCTGCTAATGGACATCTAGGTTGCTTCCATGTCCTGGCTATTATAAACAGTGCTGTGATGAACATTGGGGTACACGTGTCTCTTTCAATTCTGGTTTCCTCGGTGTGTATGCCCAGCAGTGAGATTGCTGAGTCATATGGCAGTTCTATTTCCAGTTTTTTAAGAAATCTTCACACTATTCTTCATAGTGGCTGTACTAGTTTGCATTCCCACCAAAAGTGTAAGTGGGTTCCCTTTTCTCCACACCCTCTCCAGCACTTATTGTTTGTAGATTTTTGGATCGCAGCCATTCTGATCAGGGTGAGATGGTACCTCACTGTGGTTTTGATTTTCATTTCTCTGATAATGAGTGATGTTGAACATCTTTTCATGTGTTTGTTAGCCATATGTAGATCTTCCTTAGAGAAATTTCTGTTTAGTTCTTTGGCCCATTTTTTGATTGGGTCCTTTATTTTTCTGGAATTGAGCTGCAGGAGTTGTTTGTATATTTTTGAGATTAATTCTTTGTCAGTTGCTTTGTTTGCTATTATGTTTTCCCATTATGAAGGCTGTCTTTTCACCTTTCTTATAGTTTCCTTCATTGTGCAAAAGCTTTTAAGTTTAATTAGGTCCCATTTGTTTATTTTTGCTTTTATTTCCATTACTCTGGGAGGTGGGTCATAGAGGACCCTGCTGTGATTTATGTCAGAGAGTGTTTTGCCTATGTTTTCCTCTAGGAGTTTTATAGTTTTGGGTCTTATGTTTAGGTCTTTAATCCATTTTGAGTTTATTTTTGTGTATGGTGTTAGAAAGTGTTACAGTTTCATTCTTTTACAAGTGGTTGACCAGTTTTCCCAGCACCACTTGTTAAAGAGATTGTCTTTTCTCCATTGTATATTCTTGCCTCCTTTATCAAAGATAAGGTGAAATTATCTCTGGGCTTTCTATTCTGTTCCATTGATCTATGTTTCTATCTTTGTGCCAGTACCATACTGTCTTGATGACCGTAGCTTTGTAGTAGAGCCTGAAGTCAGGCAGGTTGATTCCTCCAGTTCCATTCTTCTTTCTCACGACTGCTTTGGGTATTCGAAGTTTTTTGTATTTCCATACAAATTATGAAGTTATTTGTTCTAGTTCTGTGAAAAATACCATTGGTAACTTGATAGGGATTGCATTGAATCTATAGATTGCTTTGGGTAGTATATTCATTTTCACTATATTGATTCTTCCAATTCATGAACATGGTATATTTCTCCATCTATTTGTGTCCTCTTTGATTTCTTTCATCAGTGTTTTATAGTTTTCCATATATAGGTCTTTTGTTTCTTTAGGTAGATATATTCCTAAGTATTTTATTCGTTTTGTCACAATGGTGAGTAGAATTGTTTCCTTAATTTCTCTTTCTGTTTTCTCATTGTTAGTATAGGAATGCAAGGGATTTCTGTGTGTTAATTTTATATGCTGCAACTTTACTATTACATGTTGAGTTTTAAGCCAGCATTTTCATTCTCCTCTGTCACCCTCATCAATAGAGGCTCTCCATTTCCTCTTCAGAGGAGTGTTATCATCTGCATATCTTCAGATCAGATCAGATCAGTCACTCAGTCGTGTCCGACTCTTTGCGACCCCATGAACTGCAGCACGCCAGGCCTCCCTGTCCATCACCAGCTCCCGGAGGTCACTCAGACTCGCATCCATCGAGTCAGTGATGCCATCCAGCCATCTCATCCTCTGTCGTCCCCTTCTCCTCCTGCCCTCAATCCCTCCCAGCATCAGAGTCTTCTCCAATGAGTCAACTCTTCGCATGAGGTGCCCAAAATACTGGAGTTTCAGCTTTAGCATCATTCCTTCTAAAGAAATCCCAGGATTGATCTCCTTCAGAATGGACTGGTTGGATCTTCTTGCAGTCCAAGGGACTCTCAAGAGTCTTCTCCAACACCACAGTTCAAAAGCATCAATTCTTCAGCGCTCAGCCTTCTTCACAGTCCAGCTCTCACATCCATACATGACCACAGGAAAAACCATAGCCTTGACTAGGCGAACCTTTGTTGGTAAAGTAATGTCTCTGCTTTTGAATATGCTATCTAGGTTGGTCATAACTTTCCTTCCAAGGAGTAAGCGTCTTTTAATTTCATGGCTACAGTCACCATCTACAGTGATTTTGGAGCCCAGAAAAACAAAGTCTGACACTGTTTCCACTGTTTCCCCATCTATTTCCCATGCAGTGATGGGACCAGATGCCATGATCTTCGTTTTCTGAATGTTGAGCTTTAAGCCAACCTTTTCACTCTCCACTTTCACTTTCATCAAGAGGCTTTTTAGCCCCTCTTCACTTTCTGCCATAAGAGTGGTGTCATCTGCATATCTGAGGTTATTGATATTTCTCCCGGCAATCTTGATTCCAACTTCTGTTTCTTCCAGTCCAGCATTTCTCATGATGTACTCTGCATATAAGTTAAATAAACATGGTGACAAAATGCAGCCTTGACGTACTCCTTTTCCTATTTGGAACCAGTCTGTTGTTCCATGACCAGTTCTAATGGTTGCTTCCTGACCTGCATACAGATTTCTCAAGAGGCAGATCAGGTGGTCTGGTATTCCCATCTCTTTCAGAATTTTCCATAGTTTATTGTGATCCACACAGTCAAAGGCTTTGGCATAGTCAATAAAGCAGAAATAGATGTTTTTCTGGAACTCTCTTGCTTTTTCCATGATCCAGCGGATGTTGGCAATTTGATCTCTGGTTCCTCTGCCTTTTCTAAAACCAGCTTGAACATCAGGAAGTTCACGGTTCACATATTGCTGAAGCCTGGCTTGGAGAATTTTGAGCATTACTTTACTAGCGTGTGAGATGAGTGCAATTGTTCGGTAGTTTGAGCACTCCTTGGCATTGCCTTTCTTTGGGATTGGGATGAAAACTGACCTTTTCCAATCTTGTGGCCACTGCTGAGTTTTCCAAATTTGCTGGCATATTGAGTGCAGCACTTTCACAGCATCATCATTCAGGACTTGGAATAGTTCCACTGGAATTCCATCACCTCCACTAGCTTTGTTCGTAGTGATGCTTTCTAAGGCCCATTTGACTTCACATTCCAAGATGTCTGGCTCTAGGTCAGTGATCACATCATCATGATTGTCTGGGTCTTGAAGCTCTTTTTTGTACAGTTGTTCTGTGTATTCTTGCCACCTCTTCTTAATATCTTCTGCTTCTGTTAGGTCCACACCATCTCTGTCCTTTATCGTGCCCATCTTTGCATGAAATGTTCCTTTGGTATCTCTGATTTTCTTGAAGAGATCCCTAGTCTTTCCCATTCTGTTGTTTTCCTCTATTTCTTTGCATTGATCACTGAAGAAGGCTTTCTTATCTCTTCTTGCTATTCTTTGGAACTCTGCATTTAGATGTTTATATCTTTCCTTTTCTCCTTTGCTTTTCGCTTCTCTTCTTTTCACAGCTATTTGTAAGGCCTCCCCAGACAGCCATTTTGCTTTTTTGCATTTCTTTTCCATGGGGATGGTCTTGATCCCTGTCTCCTGTACAACGTCACGAACCTCATTCCATAGTTCATCAGGCACTCTATCTATCAGATCTAGGCCCTTAAATCTATTTCTCACTTCCACTGTATAATCATAAGGGATTTGATTTAGGTCATACCTGAATGGTCTAGTAGTTTTCCCTACTTTCTTCAATTTCAGTCTGAATTTGGCAATAAGGAGTTCATGGTCCGAGCCACAGTCAGCTCCTGGTCTTGTTTTTGCTGATTGTATAGAGCTTCTCCACCTGCCCAGGTGGCTCAGAGGTTAAAGCGTCTGCCTGCAATGCAGGAGACCTGGGTTCGATCCCTGGGTCGGGAAGATCCCCTGGAGAAGGAAATGGCAACCCACTCCAGTATTCTTGCCTGGAGAATCCCATGGACAGAGGAGCCTGGTGGGCTACAGTCCACGGGGTCGCAAAGAGTCGGACACGACTGAGCGACTTCACTATCACTATCACTATAGAGCTTCTCCATCTTTGGCTGCAAAGAATATAATCGATCTGATTTCGGTGTTGACCATCTGGTGATGTCCATGTATAGAGTCTTCTCTTGTGTTGTTGGAAGAGGGTATTTGCTATGACCAGTGCATTTTCTTGGCAAAACTCTGTTAGTCTTTGCCCTGCTTCATTCCGTATTCCAAGGCCAAATTTGCCTGTTACTCCAGGTGTTTCTTGACTTCCTACTTTTGCATTCCAGTCCCCTATAATGAAAAGGACATCTTTTTTGGGTGTTAGTTCTAAAAGGTCTTGTAGGTCTTCATAGAACCTTTCAACTTCAGCTTCTTCAGCGTTACTGGTTGGGGCATAGACTTGGATTACTGTGACATTGAATGGTTTGCCTTGGAAACGAACAGAGATCATTCTGTCATTTTTGAGATTGCATCCAAGTACTGCATTTCAGACTCTTTTGTTGACCATGATGGCCACTCCATTTCTTCTGAGGGATTCCTGCCCACAGTAGTAGATATAATGGTCATCCGAGTTAAATTCACCCATTCCAGTCCATTTTAGTTCGCTAATTCCTAGAATGTCGACATTCACTCTTGCCATCTCTTGTTTGACCACTTCCAATTTGCCTTGATTCATGGACCTGACATTCCAGGTTCCTATGCAATATTGCTCTTTACAACATCGGACTTTGCTTCTATCACCAGACACATCCACAGCTGGGTATTCTTTTTGTTTTGGCTCCATCCTTTCATTCTTTCTGGAGTTATTTCTCCACTGATCTCCAGTAGCATATTGGGCCCTGCATATCTTAGGTTGTTGGTATTTCTCCCATCAATCTTGATTCATCTGGCCTGGCATTTTCATAATATACTCTGCATAGAAGTTAAATAAATAAGGTGACAATATATAGCCTTGATGTATTCCTTTCCCAATTTTGAACCAGACTCTTGTTCCATGTCTGATTCTAACTGTTGCTTTTTGTGCTTCATAGAAGTTTCTCAGGAGACGGGTAAGGTGGTCTGGGTCTAATTTTTTATTTGCCCCACTCTTGAGAGTCCCTTGGACTGCAAGGAGATCCAACCAGTCCATTCTGAAGGAGATCAGCCCTGGGATTTCTTTGGAAGGAATGATGCTAAAGCTGAAACTCCAGTATTTTGGCCACCTCATGCAAAGAGTTGACTCATTGGAGAAGACTCTGATGCTGGGAGGGATTGAGGGCAGGAGGAGAAGGGGACGACAGAGGATGAGATGGCTGGATGGCATCACTGACTCGATGAATGTGGGTCTGAGTGACCTCCGAGAGCTGGTGATGGATTGGGAGGCCTGGCGTGCTGCGGTTCATGGGGTCGCAAAGAGTCGGACATGACTGAGCGACTGATCTGATCTGAATTTACACTTTCTTTTCATTTACCCTCAAGCTTTTCCATTTTTATGTCTCTCCCAACACCCTAGTGTAGTATTTTGCATGCAACAAGTGTGGATAATAATTTGCTTGAATAATTATATGCTATAAAAGGTAGACTAGTAAAAGGACAAAAATTTATAGGTGATATAGTAGGTTAATTTTTTGATTGACATTTGTTTTATGAGTGAACTTGAGCATCTGATTATATTATTACCAGTCCTTCATAATTTCCCTTTTTTTTTTTTTTTTGCCTAAGCTTCAATAGGCATAGAATTTCTTCATATTCTATGCCCAATTTTGTACTGAATTATGTATTTTTATTATTGATTTGTACACACTGTTGTAAACAAAATAAATTGTCACTTTGTTATATATGTTGCAAATATATTCCCAGATTCTAATTTGTCTTTTAATTTCATGAAAGCTCTTTATACTAACTCTTTTATGTCATTATAATATTTTATGTAATTACATAGCCAAATTAGTCAAACCTTTCCTATAAGGCTTTTGAAGTCTGTGTCTTATTTGGAGATGTCTTTGTACTTTTAAAATGAAAGTAAACACAAACATTTTTTACAGTTCTAGTTTTTACATTTAAATTTTGATTTATATATTCAGTGAAACTGTTTTATCAAAAAGTGTTTCATAATGTAAGTGAAGTATCGGATCTGTTTACTTCTGCTTAATGGTTATTCAGATCTCAATACTACTTGATATATAAACTATTGTTTCTCTAATGATTTTTAAACAAAACCAAATATGATGAATATTTGGGTCAATTTCTGTTTTATTTTTTATTTGAATCTGTCTATTAGACCACCTGACCTGCCTCTTGAGAAACCTGTATGCAGGTCAGGAAGTAACGGTTAGAACTGGACATGGAACAACAGACTGGTTCCAAATAGGAAAAGGAGTACATCAAGGCTGGATATTGTCACCCTGCTTATTTAACTCATATGCAGAGTACATCATGAGAAACACGGGGCTGGAAGAAGCACAAGTTGGAATCAAGATTGCTGGGAGAAATATCAATAACCTCAGATATGCAGATGACACCACCCTTGTGGCAGAAAGTGAAGAGGAACTAAAAAGCCTCTTGATGAAAGTGAAAGAGGAGAGTGGAAAAGTTGGCTTAAAGCTCAACATTCAGAAAATGAAGATCATGGTATCTGGTCCCATCACTTCATGGGAAATAGATGGGGAAACAGTGGAAACAGTATCAGACTTTATTTTGGGGGGCTCCAAAAGTCACTGCAGATGGTGATTGTAGCCATGAAATTAAAAGACACTTACTCCTTGGAAGAAAAGTTATGACCAACCTAGATAGCATATTCAAAAGCAGAGACATTAGTTTGCCAACAAAGGTTCATCTAGTCAAGGCTATGGTTTTTCCTGTGGTCATGTATGGATGTGAGAGTTGGACTGTGAAGAAGGCTGAGCACTGAAGAATTAATGCTTTTGAACTGTGGTGTTGGAGAAGACTCTTGCGAGTCCCTTGGACTGCAAGGAGATCCAGCCGGTCCATCCTAAAGGAGATCAGTCCTGGGTGTTCATTGGAAGGATTGATGCTGAGGCTGAAACTCCAATACTTTGGCCACCTCATGCGAAGAGCTGACTCACTGGTAAAGACCCTGATGCTGGGAGGGATTAGAGGCAGGAGAAGAAGGGGACGACAGAGGATGAGATGGCTGGATGACATCACCAACTCAATGCACATGAGTTTGAGTAAACTCTGGGAGTTGCTGATAGACAGGGAGGCCTGGCATGCTGCGATTCATGAGGTCACAAAGAGTCGGACATGACTGAGCGACTGAACTGAACTGAACTCTTATTTCTAATTCATTTTGTCTTTATAATTATAGAATTCATCATTCTTCATTATAACTATGATAAAGAATATTCAGACATTTTATATAAGTATATTATTGCAAATAAACTTAAAAATCAACTGATCAATTTTCCCTTTCCCATCTCATCTCCCTCTTCAATTTAAAAAAAAATAGCATTTAAATTATGATTGAGTTCACACTAAATTAGTATAAATAATTCCCCAATGTCTCAGCAGTAAAGAATACAGCTGCCATGCAGGAGACACAAGAGACCCAGGTTCGATCCCTGGGTTAGGAAGATCCCCTGGAGGAAGAAATGGCAGCCCACACCAGTATTCTTGCCAGGAAGATCATGGACAGAGGATGCTGGAGGGCAACAGTCCATGGGGCTGCTAAAGTCAGACTCGACTGAGCATGAGCACAATACATACGTCGACATATACATTGTTGGAAATCTGTAATATCCTTACCAAACCAAATCTTCTTATTCAAGAAAAATTATTCCACTCTATATAAAAATCTTTTAATTTCCCTCCAAATTATTTTTCTTAAGATAGTATTATTTCTTCTTAGATTTATTTCTAAATACTTTGTGGTTATTTTTAACTAGCATTATAAGTTGAAATATTTTTTGTCAATTTGTTCTTATTAAAGTTAGTTGATTGAACATTTATTGATTTGAAAATACTGATTTTGTGAGTGACCACTTGGCTGAATTTTGTATTTTATAATAGTTTATAATAGTTTCTATGAAAACGAAGATCATGGCTGCATGATGAAAACGAAGTCCCATCACTGCATGGGAAATAGATGGGGAAACAGTGGAAACAGTGTCAGACTTTGTTTTTCTGGGCTCCAAAATCACTGCAGATGGTGACTGCAGCCATGAAATTAAAAGACGCTTACTCCTTGGAAGGAAAGTTATGACCAACCTAGATAGCATATTCAAAAGCAGAGACATTACTTTGCCAACAAAGGTTCGCCTAGTCAAGGCTATGGTCTTTCCTGTGGTCATGTATGGATGTGAGAGCTGGACTGTGAAGAAGGCTGAGCGCCGAAGAATTGATGCTTTTGAACTGTGGTGTTGGAGAAGACTCTTGAGAGTCCCTTGCACTGCAAGAAGATCCAACCAGTCCATTCTGAAGGAGATCAATCCTGGGATTTCTTTAGAAGGAATGATGCTAAAGCTGAAACTCCAGTATTTTGGCCACCTCATGCGAAGAGTTGACTCATTGGAGAAGACTCTGATGCTGGGAGGGATTGAGGGCAGGAGGAGAAGGGGACGACAGAGGATGAGATGGCTGGATGGCATCACTGACTCGATGGATGCGAGTCTGAGTGACCTCCGGGAGCTGGTGATGGACAGGGAGGCCTGGCGTGCTGCAGTTCATGGGGTCGCAAAGAGTCGGACACGACTGAGCGACTGATCTGATCTGATGGTGATTCTCTTAAGTGATTCAAGCCACACTCACATCAGCCACAAATAATATTTGTCTCCTTTCCAGTACTTACTTTATTTTCCTGTGTAATTGCATTACTTTGTGCTTTTATAAAACACTAAATAAAACCCTAACTCCAGGAAGGAAAAGGAGAATGGGTAAATTCTAACTTTTGATTCTCAGATTCTATAAGCTTAAAATTAATTTTAAAACACTTCCCTCATATAGTTGTCCTGAGATTAAAAGTATGATACAGTTAACAGGCCTAGGCCACAGTATGCATTTAATAAATGTTATACACTTCTCTCTCTTTGAAAATTTTAGATGCTTTCAATAGTTTTAGGTATCCATTAAAGGAGAATATTATTTTTATTTAAGTAAAAATTATTTGGTCCCAAAATATTCAGTAATAATTAAATCATCACATATTTATTATGCTGCTTTTATAAGTAAGACATCATGAAAACTCTAGCCTTGGCACTTCCAAAAAGACTTTCTAACTTCATCTCTCGACTACACTGCAGCTACCCTGGTTCAGGCTCTCACTACCCCAACTACTAAGTGGCCTCTTATTTCAGTCCACATTGCAATAATAGCATACACATTTACAGAGCTTAACATATGCCAGGTATTGTTCTGAGTATTTTACAGATATTAGCGTTAAATTCTCATACTTTTATTTCCATTAAACAAATGAAGAAAATGAAACAATTTAAGAAACTTCCCTATGTCTTTCAGCCTGAAAATGGTCAATATGTAAACCCAAGCTGATTCAAGGCTCATACTCATAATAAGCATTTAATACCCATCAAAGTATAGCATCCATACGTCTGTTCTTCCCTTCATTCAGTGTTTGATGTTGATTCTGCCTCTTTCATATTTGTTCTTTCATTTCACATCTCATTTTTCCTTTACATACCTTTATTGAGTATCCTAAAATCAGCCCTAATTAAATTCCTTTAATTGATTGCCATTGTCTCCTAATCAGTCTACTCAGTTCCACTCTGTACACCATCCTCCTTGTTTTATCTGAAGTTCTTCTGCTGGTTTAGTGTTTTTGAAATAGAATTCAAGTGCAGATTTCTTAATTTGGTAATGCCTTGTAAGTCAGATTCCAATTCACCAAGTACCCCAAAATATTTCTATATATATTTTATGCTTTGTCCAAGTTGAATTTTTCATTATTCCTTGAGGATACTCTATGTTTTCCAAACTTTGATTCATTTTTTATACTATTTCCTCTACCAAGGGTGACCTCACCTTATCTCCTGGGAAATTCTAAGCCATTTTTCAAGGACTCTTTCAATGTTCATTCCTTCAGGGAATCCTTTCTCTAACCCCAGGCTGAAAGTGGTTTCTCCCTCTTCTCACCCTAGCAGTTTTAACTATGCTGGTGGCATAAAATGTGGAATCACATTCTTTTTTACAGTTAGTTATGTGTATACATATGGTCACAGTTCGGGCCAGTGTGCTAAGAAAATATTTTATAGAGAAGACTGTATTAAAGTAGATTTAGAAAGGATGTTAAGAGTGGGTTGAGTTTGGGTAGGCAAAGTAGATAATGAGAATATTAATAGTAAGAGAAAAAAATAGAAGAATAAGGAGGTAAGACAACTAAAGGGAAAATTTGTATAAAGGAGAAGTTGAAAATAAGCTGAAAGGTAAAATGAGGTCAGACTATGGAAGACATTTAATTATGCGCTAAATAATTTAATCCTGCACACAATGGAAGACTTCTAAAAGTTTTACATCTAGGAATAAAGTGCCTGTAAGTGGTGTCCTGAGAAGGTGTCCTGAGAAGGTTAATACGGTGCAGAGTATTTGCACAGTATTATGGTATTTGCGGTATAACATATTTGCACCGCAAATACGGATGGATTTGCAAATGGCAAGACCAGAAGCAGAGGAATAACCAACAGTGGAGCTAAGATGAAAATTCAGTTATCTTTCTGGGTAAACTTGAGTCAATTTAGAGATGTGATTGGCCAGAGTATATTACTGTATCAAAGAAATTTTCCCAAATCAGCTACTTAACAACAAAATCTTTCAGGTCAAAAGGACAATATTCCTCTTGGCAAACTATTTTATAATCAAATATTCTGTAATAGCAAGAAGGCAATGGCACCCCACTCCAGTACTCTTGCCTGGAAAATGCCATGGACGGAGGAGCCTGGTAGGCTGCAGTCCATAGAGTCGCTAAGAGTCAGATACGACTGGGCGACTTCACTTTCTCTTTTCACTTTCATGCACTGGAGAAGGAAATGGCAACCCACTCCCCGGTGTTCTTGCCTGGAGAACCCAAGGGACGGGGGACCCTGGTGGGCTGCCGTCTATGGGGTCGCACAGAGTCGGACACGACTGAAGTGACTTAGCAGAGCAGAGCATAGCAAAAAGAGAGTTTCCAGGCTAGTATCTATTGTTAATAAAGGCCTCCACTTGTATAGTTCTCTCTTTTCATTCCAATCCCTGGAAACACATTTCTGTATCTTCTTAATGGGAAAATGGAACCAATATTTGTAGAAGGATTATTAGGTTTTGCATTTAATCTTCACAACAAGGCTACAGTTTAGATTTTTTTTTCCCCCATTTTACAGTTGTGGCACAGGAGTCTCAAAGAGTTTAGGTAAATTACACAAGAAAACATAACTGGTATGAACTACTAACAAAAATTTGGCTACTAAATCAAGTCTTCTATGCCTTCCTCTAAAATGTGGGTCAATAATCTTAGTTAGACACAATGCATAGTATGTTTGATAGAACTTTCACAAGAAGTTCTAAATGACACTAACTCTAGGGAAATAGGCCAATCATTAACAATTTAACAAAAGCCCTTACTCACTACTTATATAATTAAAGAGTGAGTAGATTAATTTGTTCTGTAGTAGTTTACTTTCTTATGAATAAAGAGGGGGGAAAAGTGACACAACTAATGTTTTAAAAATCCTTTTGAGCAATTCACCTTCAAAATCCCAAATTATTTATTTCCAGCTAACTTTTACATCCCAACTTTCCCTTACATTTTTGTTTAGTTAGTTATTGGCTGCACTGCTCAGCTTGCAAGACCTTAGCTCATTTCCAAGACCAGGGACCAAACTCCAGCAGTGAGAGCACAAGAGTCCTAACCACTGGCCTGCCAGGGGATTTCATACATGCCCCAACTTTTAAAGATAAAGTTTTACACTTCATCTTTAAAAGGGGTAGCATGATGTTTTGGAGATCTCCACAGGTACTGAGAGTGTTCTGTTACAGTGTGACCTTCGCAGTAGCCAGTCTCCGAGATGGCCCCCAGTGAGCCTCCCCGCCTGGCACTCTTGCCTCCGTGTAGTCTCTGCTCTTACTGTATGAGGATTGCTCTGTGTGACCAACAGAATACAACAGGTATGTTGTTGTATACCTGGGAGATACAACAGGTATCTCCCAGATTAGGTCATAGGAATATTGTGGATCTGCCTGTCTGTCTGGGATCACTTGCTCTGGAGAAGCTGCCTGGTCATGAGACGTCCACATGGCAAAGAGCTGAGGTTTTCTGCTAACAACCACATGAGTGACCTCACAACTAAATCCTTCAGCCCAAGCAGAATTCAAATGATTGACAGCCCTGCTGACATTTGGACTGTAACCCCATTAGAGACACCAAGCCAATCTACCCTAGGTAAGCCATTTCATGATTGTTGACTTACAAAATTTTTTATAAATTTCATAATATTTATAAATTTTTATATTAAATTTTATAAATTTATATTTTTTAATAAAAAAATTATCCAAGCCAGGATTCAACAGTGTGTGAAACACAAACTTCCAGAGGTTCAACCTGGATTTAGAAAAGGCAGAGAAACCAGAGATCAAATTGCCAACATCCACTGAATCATTGAAAAAGCAAGAGAGTTCCAGAAAAACATCTACTTCTGCTTTACTGACTACACCAAAGCCTTTGACTGTGTGGAACACTACAAACTGTGGAAAATTCTCAAAGAGAATACTAGACCACCTGACCTGCCTCCTGAGAAATCTGTATCCAGGTCAAAAACAACAGTTAGAACTGGACATGGAACAACAGACTAGTTCAAAATCAGGAAAGAAGTACATCAAGGCAGTATATTGTCACCCTGTTTATTTAACTTATATGCAGAGTACATCATGAGAAATGCTGGACTGGAAGAAGCACAAGCTGGAATCAAGATTGCTGGGAGAAATATCAATAACTTCAGATATGCAGATGACACCACCCTTATGACAGAAAGTGAAGAAGAATTAAAGAGCCTCTTGATGAAAGTGAAAGAGGAGAGTGAAAAAGTTGGCCTAAAGCTCAACATTCAGAAAACTAAGATCATGGCATCCAGACTCTGATCAAATCAGATCAGTCACTCAGTCGTGTCCGACTCTTTGCGACCCCATGAATTACAGCACACCAGGCCTCCCTGTCCATCACCAACTCCCGGAGTTCACTCAGACTCATGTCCATCGAGTCAGTGATGCCATCCAGCCATCTCATCCTCTATCGTCCCCTTCTCCTCCTGCCCCCAATCCCTCCCAACATCAGAGTCTTCTCCAATGAGTCAACTCTTTGCATGAGGTGGCCAAAGTACTGGAGTTTCAGCTTTAGCATCATTCCTTCCAAAGAAATCCCAGGGCTGATCTCCTTCAGAATGCACTGGTTGGATCTCCTTGCAGTCCAAGGGACTCTCAAGAGTCTTCTCCAACACCACAGTTCAAAAGCATCAATTCTTCAGTGCTCAGCCTTCTTCACAGTCCAACTCTCACATCCATACATGACCACAGGAAAAACCATAGCCTTGACTAGACGGACGGGGAAACAGTGGAAACAGTGGCTGACTTTATTTTTCTGGGCTCCAAAATCACTGCAGATGGTGACTGCAGCCATGAAATTAGAAGACGCTTACTCCTTGGAAGGAAAGTTATGACCAATCTAGACAGCATATTCAAAAGAAGAGACATTACTTTGCCAACAAAGGTCCATCTAGTCAAGGCTATGGTTTTTCCAGTGGTCATGTATGGATGTGAGAATTGGGCTATAAAGAAAGCTGAGCACCAAAGAATTGATGCCTTTGAACTGTGATGTTGGATAATACTCTTGAGAGTCCCTTGGACTGCAAGGAGATCCAACCAGTCCATCCTAAAGGAGATCAGTCCTTGGTGTTCATTGGAAGGACTGATGCTAAAGCTGAAACTCCAATACTTTGGCCACCTGATACAAAGAGCTGACTCATTTGAAAAGATCCTGATGCTGGGAAAGATTGAGGGCAGGAGGAGAAGGGGAGGACAGAGGATGAGATGGTTGGATGGCATCAGCAATTTGATGAACATGGGTTTGGGTGAACTCTGGGAGCTGGTGATGGACAGGGAGGCCTGATGTGCTGTGGTTCATGGGGTCACAAAGAGTTGGACACGACTGAGCTACTGAACTGAACTGAACTGAACTTATATGCATGCATGTAGAAAAACTTTTATCATGGAGGACACAATTTAACCTTGAGTCAAATCTTTATAATCAACATTGAAATATAAAATCAGTAACAGTAAAATTTGCATTAGTATAGAGATTAGTGACAATTACTACATTTACTTTTCATTTTTTTTTTTTTTTTATGCTAGCAGGTTGTATTTTTGTTCTGAGGGGAAATATATATCTTGATGAGTTGTCATTTACAATTTTGCACCCAATTCCACTTTGTTTTTTTCCAGATACCACTAAGCAAGTGAAATGATAGGACAGGAGCTGGGTGTTCTACAATTCAACTAATTTCTGACACTATCTACCTAGAGATAGCATCATTTCCCACAGATTAAGGGTTCACTTCTACAAGCCTGTGCTTCTCCTATCCACACCCTCACCTCTACCCCACTTCAGATGCCAGTCTCAAGTCCAAGTTTTCACCTGAGCTTCTGACCTACTGGCTATAGATTAGGGGTTCCAATGATCTCCTCCCCAGATTTGATTAATTTGCTACACATGCTCACAAAATGCAGAGAAACATTTTACTTCCTGCTGCTGCCACTGCTGCTACTAAGTCACTTCAGTCGTGTCCGACTCTGTGCGACGCCATAGATGGCAGCCTACCAGGCTCCCCTGTCCGTGGGATTCTCCAGGCAAGAATACTGGAGTGGGTTGTCATTTCCTTCTCCAATGCATGAAAGTGAAAAGTGAAAGTGAAGTTGCTCAGTCAAGTGTTTGAGTCTTATCGACCCCATGGACTGCAACCCACCAGGCTCCTCCGTCCATGGGATTTTCCAGGCAAGAGTACTGGAGTGGGCTGCCATTGCCTTCTCCCCTTTTACTTCCTAGATTACCTTTAATTATAAAAGAATGTGATGCCAGAACAGCTAGGTAGAAGAGACATACATAGGGCAAGGTATGGGGAAAGGCTCAGAGCTTCCATGCCCTCTCCTTGAGTGCCACTCTCTCCAAATCTTCATGTGCTCTCTGGATGCTCTCTGAACCCTGATCTTTTGGGGTTCTTATGGAGGCTTCATTGCATTAGCCACTGGCAATTAATTCAATCCCTAGTCCCTCTTGGCTCCCAGGAGTGAGGGAGTGGCACTGCAAGTCATAAGCCTGTAGTTATATGGTTGGTTTCTCTGGCAATCAGCCCACATCATTAGGTTACCTAGGGGCTTCCAATAGTCACTTCATCAACTTTAAAAAAGACAATTCTTGACATGTAAGAAATTCCATAGAAGCTATGTGCCAGGGAACAAAGGAAAACTAAATACACATTTGCTACTATAAATCACGATATTAATTGCTCAACATTGTACATTTCTATGAGAAAAAGAAGGGAGGGAAAGAAAACTGAGGAGAGAAATATGTAAAGATTAAAATGATTTCGTCTAAGAGTTGGCAAACTATGGAGACCAAATCAGTCTGCCTGTTTTTATATTTTTGTATGGCTTGTGAGCTAAGAATGATTTTTGCATTTTAAAATATTTTTTGAAAATATAAAGATAATGTTTAATGACCTGTTAAAAAATTAAAATTTTAATGTTTATAAATAAAGTTTTATTGAAGCACAGCCAAGTTCATTCATTCCCGACTTGCCTATGGCTGCTTTAGTGCTACAACAACAGAGTCAAGCAGTTGTGTCAGAAGCCATGTGACCCACACCACTTAGAATATTTACTATCTGACTTTTTATAGAAGTTTACCAGCCCTGATTGAGACTAAATGAGAATCAGAGGAAGAGTATGGGGATGATAGGTGCAGTTTTTATTCTTAGTCTAAAACACAGAGGGTCACTCAGAATCCATTAGAATGCTGACAAAGGTGTTTGTCAACGTTTTAGTAAACTAATGGACGTTGTGAAAGGAAAATCGAAATGGAATTGATATTGCTAAGAGAACGTCCTCGTATGGAGTCAGGAGGCCATTTAGGAAGTGTGACTTCTGCACAGAGCCTAGATGGAATTTGACCTTTTGACTACTGTTGTTCAAATGAAGCATCCAGAACAACTGCCAGAAACTTGAGATAATTATCAGACCCTTAGCCTAAAACAGCTCATGATAACCATCATGTAAGCACAAACATTTCTCTTCTTGTTTCAGAGTACAAGCTCATGGTTTTGCCTTTACAAGTCACTGACTCTTTCTTTCTCAGGACATTTTCAGTTTTACTTGAATCTGTGTCTTTTGAATTGCACTTTTTAAGACTAAATGGCAACCCACTCCAGTGTTCTTGCCTGGAGAATCCTAGGGATAGGGGAGCCTGGTGGGCTGCCATCTATGGGGTCGCACAGAGTTGGACACAACTGAAGCGACTTAGCAGCAGCAGCAGCAAGACTAAATGAAACTCTTTTTCTTATTTGCAGTCTTCTGCATTTCTTTTTTTTTTTTTTTTTTGGTGGACAGAATATAAAAGTTTTCTTTCCTGATTTTATAGCTATGATGCTGGAATATTTGCTCTGCACATCTATGACACTCTGCTAATCAGATCAGATCAGATCAGTCGCTCAGTCGTGTCCGACTCTTTGCGACCCCATGAACCGCAGCACGCCAGGCCTCCCTGTCCATCACCAGCTCCCGGAGGTCACTTAGACTCGCATCCATCGAGTCAGTGATGCCATCCAGCCATCTCATCCTCTGTCGTCCCCTTCTCCTCCTGCCCTCAATCCCTCCCAGCATCAGAGTCTTCTCCAATGAGTCAACTCTTCGCATGAGGTGGCCAAAATACTGGAGTTTCAGCTTTAGCATCATTCCTTCTAAAGAAATTCCAGGATTGATCTCCTTCAGAATGGACTGGTTGGATCTCCTTGCAGTCCAAGGGACTCTCAAGAGTCTTCTCCAACACCACAGTTCAAAAGCATCAATTCTTCGGCGCTCAGCCTTCTTCACAGTCCAGCTCTCACATCCATACATGACCACAGGAAAGACCATAGCCTTGACTAGGCGAACCTTTGTTGGCAAAGTAATGTCTCTGCTTTTGAATATGCTATCTAGGTTGGTCATAACTTTCCTTCCAAGGAGTAAGCGTCTTTTAATTTCATGGCTGCAGTCACCATCTGCAGTGATTTTGGAGCCCAGAAAAACAAAGTCTGACACTGTTTCCACTGTTTCCCCATCTATTTCCCATGCAGTGATGGGACCAGATGCCATGATCTTCGTTTTCTGAATGTTGAGCTTTAAGCCAACCTTTTCACTCTCCACTTTCACTTTCATCAAGAGGCTTTTTAGCCCCTCTTCACTTTCTGCCATAAGAGTGGTGTCATCTGCATATCTGAGGATATTGATATTTCTCCCGGCAATCTTGATTCCAACTTGTGTTTCTTCCAGTCCAGCATTTCTCATGATGCACTCTGCATATAAGTTAAATAAACATGGTGACAAAATGCAGCCTTGACGTACTCCTTTTCCTATTTGGAACCAGTCTGTTGTTCCATGACCAGTTCTAACGGTTGCTTCCTGACCTGCATACAGATTTCTTAAGAGGCAGATCAGGTGGTCTGGTATTCCCATCTCTTTCAGAATTTTCCATAGTTTATTGTGATCCACACAGTCAAAGGCTTTGGCATAGTCAATAAAGCAGAAATAGATGTTTTTCTGGAACTCTCTTGCTTTTTCCATGATCCAGCGGATGTTGGCAATTTGATCTCTGGTTCCTCTGCCTTTTCTAAAACCAGCTTGAACATCAGGAAGTTCACGGTTCACATATTGCTGAAGCCTGGCTTGGAGAATTTTGAGCATTACTTTACTAGCGTGTGAGATGAGTGCAATTGTTCGGTAGTTTGAGCACTCCTTGGCATTGCCTTTCTTTGGGATTGGGATGAAAACTGACCTTTTCCAATCTTGTGGCCACTCCTGAGTTTTCCAAATTTGCTGGCATATTGAGTCAGCACTTTCACAGCATCATCATTCAGGACTTGGAATAGTTCCACTGGAATTCCATCACCTCCACTAGCTTTGTTCGTAGTGATGCTTTCTAAGGCCCATTTGACTTCACATTCCAAGATGTCTGGCTCTAGGTCAGTGATCACATCATCATGATTATCTGGGTCTTGAAGCTCTTTTTTGTACAGTTGTTCTGTGTATTCTTGCCACCTCTTCTTAATATCTTCTGCTTCTGTTAGGTCCACACCATCTCTGTCCTTTATCGTGCCCATCTTTGCATGAAATGTTCCTTTGGTATCTCTGATTTTCTTGAAGAGATCCCTAGTCTTTCCCATTCTGTTGTTTTCCTCTATTTCTTTGCATTGATCACTGAAGAAGGCTTTCTTATCTCTTCTTGCTATTCTTTGGAACTCTGCATTTAGATGTTTATATCTTTCCTTTTCTCCTTTGCTTTTTGCTTCTCTTCTTTTCACAGCTATTTGTAAGGCCTCCCCAGACAGCCATTTTGCTTTTTTACATTTCTTTTCCATGGGGATGGTCTTGATCCCTGTCTCCTGTACAATGTCACGAACCTCATTCCATAGTTCATCAGGCACTCTATCTATCAGATCTAGGCCCTTAAATCTATTTCTCACTTCCACTGGATAATCATAAGGGATTTGATTTAGGTCATACCTGAATGGTCTAGTAGTTTTCCCTACTTTCTTCAATTTCAGTCTGAATTTGGCAATAAGGAGTTCATGGTCCGAGCCACAGTCAGCTCCTGGTCTTGTTTTTGGTGATTGTATAGAGCTTCTCCATCTTTGGCTGCAAAGAATATAATCGATCTGATTTCGATGTTGACCATCTGGTGATGTCCATGTATAGAGTCTTCTCTTGTGTTGTTGGAAGAGGGTATTTGCTATGACCAGTGCATTTTCTTGGCAAAACTCTGTTAGTCTTTGCCCTGCTTCATTCCGTATTCCAAGGCCAAATTTGCCTGTTACTCCAGGTGTTTCTTGACTTCCTACTTTTGCATTCCAGTCCCCTATAATGAAAAGGACATCTTTTTTGGGTGTTAGTTCTAAAAGGTCTTGTAGGTCTTCATAGAACCTTTCAACTTCAGCTTCTTCAGCGTTACTGGTTGGGGCATAGACTTGGATTACTGTGACATTGAATGGTTTGCCTTGGAAACGAACAGAGATCATTCTGTCATTTTTGAGATTGCATCCAAGTACTGCATTTCAGACTCTTTTGTTGACCATGATGGCCACTCCATTTCTTCTGAGGGATTCCTGCCCACAGTAGTAGATATAATGGTCATCCGAGTTAAATTCACCCATTCCAGTCCATTTTAGTTCGCTAATTCCTAGAATGTCAACATTCACTCTTGCCATCTCTTGTTTGACCACTTCCAATTTGCCTTGATTCATGGACCTGACATTCCAGGTTCCTATGCAATATTGCTCTTTACAACATCGGACTTTGCTTCTATCACCAGACACATCCACAGCTGGGTATTCTTTTTGTTTTGGCTCCATCCTTTCATTCTTTCTGGAGTTATTTCTCCACTGATCTCCAGTAGCATATTGGGCCCCTACTGACCTGGGGAGTTTCTCTTTCAGTATCCTATCATTTTGTCTTTTCATACTGTTCATGGGGTTCTCAAGGCAAGAATACTGAAGTGGTTTGCCATTCCCTTCTCCAGCGGACCACACCCTGTCATATCTCTCCACCATGACCCGCCCATCCCAGGTTGCCCCTCGGGCATGGCTTAATTTCATTGAGTTAGACAAGGGTGTGGTCCTGGTGTGATTAGATTGACTAGTTTTCTGTGAGAATGGTTTTAGTGTATTTGCCCTCTGATGCCCTCTTTCAAGACCTACTGTCTTACTTGGGTTTCTCTTACCTTGGGCGTGGGGTATCTCATCCCGGCTGCTCCTGGCTGCTCCCGGCCAGCGAAGCACAGCCATCGCACCTTACCTTGGACGAGGGGTCTCTCCTCACCGCCGCCCTTCCTGACCTCAGTCGTGGGGTAGCTCTTCTCCGCCGTGCTTAGTGCGCTGGCCCTCACCGCCGTCCTTCCTCGGTCGTGGGGTAGCTCCTCTCGGCCGCGCAATATCAAGCTGCAAATGCCAATATACATCTTCGATAACTATAAGTCAATTTTCCATGGTTACAAATCAGAGGCTATAATAAGATTTTTTGTGAATGTGTGTGTGCCACAGATATGAAAGTTCAGAGAGAATAAAGCTGAGGATGTTTTTTTCCATTTTACTCTTTTATTTATTTAATACCACACTGTAAATTATTCAAAAGCTATGTGCTCTCTGCAGCATAGCTTCTATTGTTCTTTAGGCTATTACTAGCAGAGGATCAACGTGCTAACAGGTAGCTCAACCACAAACTATGGTTTTAACCAGGGACTAATGAAGCTGGAACATGGGACTGTATACATTTCTATTTAACTATAGAAATAGATGCCAGCAAGAAACTTTAGCCTGCATTCCCTATCTAAAAGGCATATCTAATCATAAGGTAAATGACACAATCACAGCAGCTTAGACACAAAAAATGCAGTCTTTCATCTCTAAACTAGACTGAATTTAATCTATCCTGAATGACATTCTGATTTTATCTTCTATAGAAAATCAATCATTCAACAGCTTTTCAGAGTTGGCTATTGAGTGCCTAAGAGTGGATGTGATTACCCAAGAAGAGTGACAGGCCCGGGATAGAACGTGCGTGTCTCGTGGGATCACACCTGGGTCTGAGCTCCAGTAGCTGGGGCCTGGACAGGGATAAGCAGAAGTGACCCCAAGCTACAGAATGCGAACTACAGAAAACCTCCAGGAGTCAAGAGATTTCACAAAAACAATGCCCAGGTGGGATAACCACGCGTCAAGTGCCTCCTGATACGATGCACTTACCACGGCCAAAAATGTTTTAACTAACCCTAAGCAAACTTCTAACATCTAATTTTCAGTTATGAAGAAACACAGGAAAGAGAGAATAATGAAGAGAAAAAGTCTGACAAAATCAGAATATAAAGTTTTCTATAAGAAATTGGACTCTCATGGAAAAGACAATATTGGGGCAGGGTAGAGGGAAGGAAGAGAACTATTTTAGAATAAAAGGAGTTGAAGAGATATAATTTAAGAGATTTACAGGCAATGTTTAGTCCTTAATTATATCTTGATTTTTAAGATACAACTAGATATTCTGGGAGAAAATGAGGGAAATTTGAATATGTGGTTATGTATGAAAATGTGCTTTATTTAAATTTAGAAACATATACTACAATGTTTAGGTAAACTCTTCCAGATCTATAATTTACTTTAAACTAGCTTAGCCTTTGCTTTATATAAGAAAGGAAACAATATTAAATTTATATGCAAGTAGTAGTTATATGTGTATTAATTCAACTTTTCTGTATTATTGAAAAATTTACCACAAAATGCTTTTTGAAAAGAACAAACAAAAAAGTCTTTCTGGGCAAAGGAAGGGAAAGCCATATCACAGCTTTACCAAAGCACTGATATAAGGGTTTACTCCAGAAGGACAGAATTCAACTAAGCCACAAAAAAATAGGCAGAGAAAACAGATTCAGAAAAGAAAGTACAAGACCTAGAGTGATGCCCCGAGATGTTTGCACATAACCCAGTGGTCTTTACATTCTTTGGACAGCTCTCATCCATGGCACAGGAGCTGACAATATACTGGGCTTGTTTACAAAGAAAACTGAGCCCTTGACCCTTTGCCCTCTGACCCTCTTTCCCCTGTTTGCAAATTTCAGCTACTAGCCTTCCTAATCATTTTCTAATGGGACCATATTGATTTTTATATTAGTCTTGAATTATGTATCTCTCTCGTTTTAGACCTATTTCAAATCTCATCAGAAGGTTCTGAAAACAGCAGCATCGTTTTCATTTGTTTCCATCTTTTTTAACTTGCATGAATCTTTTTCTTTCATATTTTGAGAATTGTTTTTGATAGCACTCAAGCTTTGAAGACTTTTTGCTTTCTATATTTCCAGGCTATAAGAGTATGTTCATCATTATCTCTTGTTTGGAATCTGTCCCCCTAAAACCAACAAGACACATGCTTCTGTCCACAGTGCCCTTTCCAGGACTGCACAAGGACTTGGATGGCAGCAGTCCTTCTGCCCCGAGTCCTAGAACAATCCAATCCAACAGCCAATTCTTCTTCATGGCCTAGAATTAGTCTCAGAGTAGTAGCTTCCAAGTTTCTAACTCTGACTTCTGAAAAATTATACAATCGAACAAAGAAGTAAAGAATGTAGCACTGAGTGCTATTTAACTGAGGTGATTAAACAGAAATCCAAATACTTGAATTCCCTAAAATTAATATTGACTTTGTGATCTGTGGAAAGAGTAAGAGTTCCTTTCCTCCACTTGGCCACTTACATTTATCCTTTTATACTCACTTAAATGCTCAATTATTATGTCCTTGATTTCCCCAGGTATTCCTCTATAACATACTTCATTACTCCATCCTATCTTCTGCTGGCTTTTGTCAAAGGTTGACAAAATATGAGAAGTAGAGTTGGAATTAGAAAATGAAAGTTGACTTCCTATGAGAGCTGACTCTATCTCAATGCTTTCTCACCAACAGGAAAGAACAAGCTGGCGAGAGAAGAGACTTTCATTAGAAAGCAACTATTAGCTCCTATCAGAGAGGGAGAGGAAAGCTAAACATAAGTAACTGTATCTCCTAAGGAATTAGGTGTAGGAATGATAAAATAAATCCAAGTTTTAGCAGAGCAATATTGGTGCAAATAAACCAATGAAGGGAACTTGTGGAGCAGAGGGATGGCGTGGGCAAAACTGAAAGAGAACTAAACCCTAACCCTAGGTGTGACTGTTACAGTGTTGTAGAACCCCGTGGATGTTTTTGGCTTCTTCTGAGACTGGGTCTCAAGCAAACCATTATCCAAATAGCGTCACCGCTATCACATTTAATGCCAGCTAACGCCATGTGAGGGAGAGTGCCCAACACAAAAGATTATCATGCCCTGGGACCAGTGTTGATTCTGCTAGTTATTTATTTGTCAGTTGTACCCACAATACACGAAATCATTTTTAAAAGCCCATGTATTAGGACTGTTTATATTAGATTAACCCTTACGTGTAGGTTAAGAGAGATTCTCCATAGATGCCCTTTTTCATATAAGGAGAACTTCATATGCTTCAGCCTCTAGAACAAAAGGGTAGGACAAGTAATTTAGAAAGAATACAGAAACATGTCAGGTGAGACTGTAGTAGAAGGGAGCATGTAGCTACCCTACATGAGTATAACATACCAGATTCATAATAATTCTTGAGGTACTAAGAAATGTTAAAATTGTCTCAGAGCCAGGTTAGTGATTTAGAGAAATCTTGAAAGAGAAAGAATCCAGGTGGCCAGAAATGGTAATGTGCAATCAGAGAAAAAGGAAAGAATACAGAAGCTACAGATGTGGATATTTAGCAGAATCTAAATACTCAATAACTGATTATTATAAAGTTAGTTTGTGAACACTATAAACAATGCAGTGGCTGCTAAAGTAATTGTAATATTTTGAACCAACAGCCAAATCATACCTAACAGTGAAACAAGACAGAAGAGATAATTCAGAAATAATAAAACTGGAAAATTGAATACAAATTTTTCATTATTTCCAGATGATATAATTGTGTAATCAGAGGGTTATAATCAATTGAAACTCGTTTTAATTAATAAAGCAGTTCAGTAAATTAGCTAAATAAAAGATAAATAAAAACCAAAAGCTTTTCTATATTTGTCAGCCACCATTAGACATTTTAATAGAAGCAAAATCAGAGAGATGACACCTGGCTAATAACACATGAATCAGCCTTGTGCAGCTTCCAAAGGAAACAGATACAAAAATTCAGAAAAAGACGAAGTCTTAACAATGCTGAAAATTAAGACTATAGGCCAAACTACTGTAGGAACTGAAAAAATTTGGCACTAATTATAAGAACTATTGAGATCAAATGGCTATTATAATTTGTGGCCAAGTCATATGCATATGTTCATTATTCATAGCAGTCAAGCAATGCTGCTTAATTTTTTTTTATCTTAAACAATTATAAAAATATAGGGTCAGGCATATTTTAAAATTAAAGGTTAAAAACTAGTAAAGTGTAAGACAATGCAAAGTATGAAAATAATTCAAAGAGAACAAAAATAGCAACAGCAAAAAAGTTGTCCACACAGCAAAAGGTAGTTGGAAAAGGAGAGAGAGAAGGAGAAAGAGGAGTGGTGGGATGGAGAGAAAAAGTGAACCAAAAACAGAAAATGTAAAGCAATATGGGAAGAACAGGCAAGTAAAAAACTCAACTATGGCAATAAATAAAAATGGGTTAAAAACAAAGTCTCCAGTAATGAACCTTAAACAAAATACAACTACACACTGTTTATAAGAATCACACTTAAGAAAATGTGACATAAAAATTTTAGACATATATGGAAATGTTTATCAAACAAACACAAAAGGATACAAAATTAATATCAATGTGATACAAATACAAAGATCATCAGCAAATGAGATGATATATTAAGAAACAAGAAAAATTATATCATGAACCATTACACATCCATTAAATGTAAGAAAAAGTACAAGTGTAACTGAGCAAGACCCTATGTGGCCTTCCCAGGACAGACCCCAAACTGGTACCTACTCCAAGTTCTCTGCCTACCTTTTTTTGGTAGAAAAACTTGTCTCCCAGGCCTCCCCTGATTCACAGCATTTGACTCAAGAATTAATTACTGAAAAGATGTGAACAAAAGTACCCGTGGGGAAAACCGGTAACAATTTAAGTAGTAAATCAGCCATATAGCAGTCGTAGAATCTTTAATTTCTCCTTGAAATACACAAATAACAGTGTCTGACACACATTCCTCAGTGATTTTACAAGTGGAAGAAGTTAACCATATGGTGACCATGAACACATAGACCCCAGATCAGCTGAAGCCTGAGGACTGATAAAGTTAACACATGACACTTACCATCAGCCTGTTACCTTTCCATCAGCCAAGCAGAGAATTGTGTGCAAGGCTGATCACATACCCCCTGGTCTGCTCCCTCATCTTGCCCTTAAAAACTTCCCCGAAACCCACTGCAGAGTATGTGGTTTTTGAGCATTCGTGCCTGCATCCCTTGTTTGACACCTACAGTAAATGCTGCATTTTCCTTCATAACACATGTCAATAGATTGGCGTTACTCTGAATGGGAGACAGGACCCAAGTTTGGTTCAGTAACACAAGAATGATGTATGGCAAAACCAATACAATATTGTAAAGTAATTAACCTCCAATTAAAATAAATAAATTTATATTTAAAAAAAAGAAAGAAAATACAAGGAGAAATTGACAAAATCACAATCAAATGGGAGGTGGTATAAGATTCTTGGCTTCCCAGCTGGCTCAGTGGTAAAGAATCCGCCTATCAATGCAGGAGATGCAAGAGACCATGTTCTATCCCTGGGCTGGGAAGATCCCCAGGAGGAGGAAATGGCAATCCACTCCAGTATTCTTGCCTGGAGAATTCCATGGACAGAGGAGTAAATTCCATGGACAGAGGAGTCTGGAGGGCTCCAGTCCATAGGATTGCAAAAAAGTCAGACACAACTGAGCACACACACATGCAACGTACCGTTAGTTGTTCAATCAACATACCATTAGATTGTTCAACCATCAATCAAACTTAGTCTTCAACTGATCAATTAGAAAAAAAAATCTGAATAGAATAATAATATAGATCAAACTTCAGACCCACAAATAGTTTTTTTAGCTATATAGTTAACATTTACCAGCAGAAAAAGATTTTTTATTCATTCAACAAGTACTAATTATAACCTATGTGCAAGATAACCCTGATACCCTAAGCCAAAGATAATACCATTGTGTTGGTCATAAAAAGGACTCAAGGACTCCCCCAAAGCAACAGTTGTTTTTACTACATTCTCTGATCACAATGTAACAAAACTATAATACACACACACGCACACACACACACCATTTTTTAAATACTCCTGAGAAGAACGGAAATCAAAATTGCAATTAATAATATCTATAAATTAGTGGCAATGAAAGCATTGCATATAAAAAACATACAGTGTATAGAAAAATTTAACTCAGATGTCAATCTATGGTTTTAAATGATTTCATTATTAAATAGGAAGTACTAAAACTTAATAACCAAAGTATTCAATTCCAGATAGAAAGATGAAAGAGAACATAAGTAAAATAGGTCTGGTTAGACTATAGAAAGTTGAAAGAATCCATCCTCTCACCCTAACAACCAAAAAAACCACATAAGCTAAAAAAATCAAAATTTTTAAGCCAATCAGAAATCTAAGGATATAAAGATACCTAAATAAGTTAAGAAATGAAAAGCTCTGCATAGGAGAAAGGAGACCACAGCTGCTTTTATCTCACGCATGGGGGCAAGAATGAGGACAATCGTGCCACTGATGTGTAAGGAGGAATTCCACATGGAATACACTAGAATTCAAAGGAACCTCTGCCACAGGGTCTCTCTAAACCCATATGCCAACCTTTTCCCACAGTTCTTCTCTTGATACAAAAACAATTCCCCAGCAACTCAGAAGGCTGGTTCTCAGAATATAAAGGAGAAAAAAATCATCAAGAGTTTGGAAAACTGATGTCTCACCCATAAAGCACTAAATTTCTTGCCAGTGCTTCATCTCCAAACATTTTTGAAAGGAAAGTCTTGATTCCTACTCTAAGATGTTGAAGCCACTGGTGAACTGAATCAATCAAAAACTAAAAAATTAATTAGTAACAGACAAGCTCAACAACAACAAAAGACCACACTTACTTCGGTGCCACTCTAGCAATATGGCCAAAGAAGTAGCATGCTCATTTAGGAGGTAATATTAACTTCAGTGTCTAGAATCCTTTTATGCATAATGCCTTCTAAGCAATTAAACATTCAGAGACACACAAATAAAGCATGAAAATATGGCCTGCGATCAAGATAGAAAAGATCTATAGGAGACCCAGAGACTGCTCAAAGGTTGGAATTATTAGACAGAGACTTTCAAATCTAGTAAAAATATTAACAGATCCAAGGGAAATGTGGACAATATGCATGAAGACAGAGAATTTCAGCCTTGAGTTGCAAGCCAAAAGGGGTGCTAGAAATGTAAAATACAGTAGCAGAAAGTTTGACTAGATATATATCACAGTAAACATCCTCATTTTATTCTTGATCTTAGAGGAAGAACATTCATGAAGTTAATGAAGTAACCATTAGGCATGGCAACCCACTCCAGTATTCTTGCCTGGAAAATCCCCATGGACAAAGGAGTCTGGTGGGCTACAGTCCATGGGGTCACAAAGAGTCGACACAACTGAGTGACTAAGCACGCACACACATTAATTGGGGCGTCTCTGGTGGCTCAGCAGTGAAGAGTCTGCTTGCCAATGCAAGAGACATGGGTCTAATCCCTAGTCAGAAGATCCCCTGGAGAAGGAACACTCCAGTATTCTTGCCTGGGAAATCCCATGGACAGAGGATCCTAGTGCACTATAGTCCATGGGGTCACAAAGAGTTGGACATGACTTAGGGACTAAACAACAACAGGAAGCTAATTGAAAGGTTGGAGGAGAGGAAGGACAAGGTTGTTTTTTGTTTTGTTTTGTTTTTTCCTTTTTTTAGATGTCTTAACATTGAAGGTTTGGGGTTTGTGGGGAGTTCATTTTATTATAAATGGAGGTTGAGTTTTGTCCATTTTTTTGCATCAATTTAGGTAATTTAATTGGCATCAGAAGTGGGATTCTCTAGAACAATCCTGAAAAGGGTGAGGGGACAAGGACTGATGGACCTTTAACACTGGGTTAGCTAGCAAGTTACCTGTAACATGAGACAGCAGTCGCACCACTGGTTACTGGGCGTAAAGAATTCCATTCAGAAATGGCAGACCCCATACCCAAGGACTTGGCTCCCTAAATACATTTAAAAAATGCAAAGTCGTGACAAGCTAAATATACCATCCTTTTGGTTATCTTTGTCTGCAATGGCTAAAATCAAAGTAAAGCAAAGTATTGAGGTAAATTCTGGTGCTACAGATTTTAACCTCAAGCCTATGGGCCATGATCAAAAGGAAAATTTTGTGCTAGAAAAGCAAATAGCACTTCTACAACATCTAGCTGGACTTTCCAGGTGGCACTAGTGGTAAAGAATCTGCCTGCCCAAGCAGGAGATGCAAGAGGCACTGGTTTGATCCCTGGAAGATCCCCTAGAGAAGGAAATGGCAACCCACTCCAGTATTCTTGCCTGGAAAATTCCATGGACAGAGGAGCCGGGTGGGCTACAGTCCATGGGGCCTCAAGAATCGAACATGAGTGAGCACACACACACACACACACACACACACACACACAAACCTCTGGTTACCAAAAAGATAGTTGGGGGAGATGGACAAAAGACTACTGAAATCAGAAAGTGTAATATGAAGGAGTTATTGTCTCATTTTATGAATCAATATCATCAGCGTCCTGAAAAACATTTACTAAATTGATAATGAGAGTGAGAAACTTAGGGGCAGTTTTTTGGTTTTGTATGTTGCAGAATGGAGGAGCATGTTTGAACTGATGCAAGACCCATCTCTCTACTGAACAATCACAGACAACTGTAGAATTTCTCTGGGAGGACAGACCCAGAATAGAGCTGACAAGAAGACCACGTGAGACCACTACTGGTGATGCTGAGAGGCTATGAATTGGGTCCTACAGGAATGGACAGTTACTCTAGACAGAGATTTGCATAGCTGGTGGTAGATGCAAATATTCAAAACACTGTGAAAGGACTGGGACAGAATTTACTATACCAATTTGGATCACCAAATGACATTCCTTTAGACCAAACAGCACAGTTTACAGCCAATAGTCTGAGAATATTTTAATGATAATTCATAAAATGTAGCACAGGTTTTTAAATTTGCATTTTCAGTGTTTTAAACTTGAGTTGAACTCAGGCACAACTATGATAAAGGAACAACATACTATTTTATTAACTGGAAGACTTGCTTCATTTTAATATAATTCTTCATTTATTTATTCTCTATAATCATCTTAAAATACTCATAAATTACATCTCTCCACAAACTATTTGGTGTCTACAAGAGTAGCACATGGTAAATGCACAAAAATCTGTAAAGGTAATGGAAATGACAGTGTTGATGACAATGAATGATATGTAGATAAAAAGTATACATAGCTAAGTGAAAAAAAATTCCATTTCATTATTAAAGACTATCTAGGAGCAAGGAGAACAAAAGAAGAATAGTTAACATAAAAAAAAAAAATTACCAGATTTTTAAAAGCAAAATCCAAAAGGAAGGTGGAAAAGGAAGCAAAGAAAGAAATCACTTAACAAAACCATTCAGTAAAACATGTAATAAGAACCAGGAAATGCCTAAGGCACTGATACAACAGCAATTAGATCCACATTTTCCATTAACATTCTATCTGATGCCTCAGGGAGTCTCAGCTCACATTCCTGGGAGACATCATTCTTGAAGGTTGGTTTGCTTCTTGTCTTGTCCTTTTTTCTTTCAGAATTATTAAACTCTATCAATGGTATTAAAACAAATGTCTATCATGGGCAAGAAATTGCTTGTAATAAGAATTTGATTTTTTTGTGAATGGATTACTTGATTATTTTGATTTTGATTGAGTACAGGGCATGATGAATGGGCATTGCCATTTTACATTTTACATTCATTAAAAGTAGATAATCATTCCTTTATATTCAGTAAATGCCATTTTGTACATTTTTTCCCATAATTCTTAATACCATGGTAGTGATGAAAGAAGTATCAGAAAACCATAGGCTTCTCCAAGGCCAAGATCATACGGGATGTAGTCATCAATATTAAAACTGGAAAGGATGCAAGAGTTTATCTATTTGAACCTTCTCATTTTGATACAGGAAAAGCTTTAAGTTCATTGAGACTCATCCAGAATCACACGGGTGGGTTAGCTGCAGATCTAAAGTAAAGCTACAATCTCCTCACTACATTTTTGCTACTCCCCACTTTGTACATTTCATAATCCATCATATTCTGTAGTCAAACTGGGAATCAATTTGTCTTAATTGGGGTTTTCCCAGGAAACAGAATCAATAGGATGTATTCATATATAGAAAGAAATTTATTATTAGGAACTGGCTCAGATCTTTGTGGATGCTGGCAAGTCCAAAATCTGCAGTGTGGGCACAGTTAAGGGAAATTCACACAAGGATCATAAAGACATATCTACCTTAAGTCACAAAGGAAGCTTTCATTCAAGTCTCAAAGTGTATGGATAGGAGATGAATTTACAGATATCAAAATTCCACCACTATAATTTTGACCAGGTTTTTGATATTTCAGAAAAATGAAATCATTTAAATGTAAAAGAACTGTTTATTATCTTCCATTCCTATCTTCTGATGCATTTGGATTTCTGATCTATACTCACAAGCAGTAAGTTTACTTTGAGTACAATTCAAGGCAGTTGCTATTGCAAAATGACTTGAATATGAAACTAGTCTTTTTAGGGTCACCATCTGTTGTTCATGACACTTAAAATAAAGGAGATTTCAGTTGCTAAATATTCCACAGAAACATATGAAGAGAATTCAAAAGGTTTGGGTTTCTAAGAAAATACAATATCCTGTAAGCACAATGAAACCCTTTCTTCAAAGTGTTTATAACAAGGACGTGCTTAATTATCTTTGATATACATAGGTCTTTTCTAAAAAAGAAATAATACATGAATTAGATCCAGCCTTCTGTAAAACAAGTGGAATGATGAAAATCAGTGATATTCTTACTTATAATCATGTAAGGAGAGAAACTGATGAAGGTAGCTTCACAAAGTAAATGGCTCTGGGAAAAGGCTAACTGATGTGTTCCCCTTATTTTAGACATAAATATGCATCAATTGTGCAATGACAGAGTTGAGCTTTGAAGGCCAAGTGTTCTAACAGTGTTTCTCTAGAGGAGTTAATCAGAGTTCCTAGGCCTTAGAGACTCATTTTTAAATGATCTGAATATGCTAGAATGTCTCATAGGAATAACTGATGAATACTAATTAAGATTCCAAATTCCTCACAAATAAAAAGTTAAAAGACAAATGTTTAGACATAAGAGTGCCTTCTAGTAATGTTTTGAGCTCCTTGGATGAAGGGTTTTCAAGAACAGCTCAGTTGGACTATTACAGAAGAATAGGAGCTGCCATCTTTTGTGAACCACTCTAATCTATAATAATCTACCCTGTCAATAAACCAGTTAAACTGTGGCTTTGTCAGAGAGCCGGGGTCAGAAAGTATTATTGTAGATTGTCATTTTGCTCTCTACATGGTGCACTACACATCATTTTAAAATGATATGCTGTGTTCAATATTTTATATGACTGAAGGATAACTCTAGACTTGAATTTATTGCCACACATACCTGCAGCTAAATCATATAATATTACTTCAAACGCTATTTTCAAGATATCAGCTAACATAACTGATGATAAACTATTTTATATATAAATTCATTTTGCCTCATTTTTCATTTTCCACTTTACTGCTTTACAGCTATATAAAATATCTTACACCTGGAAAATTCTTTGACATCTTTACATATAATCTAATTCTGTTGGAGTTGGATACCTAAAAAAGAAAACTTGTTCCTTTGATGAAAAATACTTTAAGGTTTTTTTTTCTTTTATATCTTGGAGTTGCTATGATTTGGGGAAGAGCTCTTTGGGGACAAAAATCAATGCCTTCCTATTGCAAATGCTTGTTTTCAATATGACTGAAGAAAAAAATCAGGATACAAATGTTTTGTTACATTTTTCTCTGAATTACTGATATCTTGTGCAAATATCTATTCATCCTGAATTTCAATTGCAATTTTATTTAATTGTCCTCAACTTGTCTCACAGTGACTATTCCAACAGGTAAACATTAGCAATCATCTTACATTCCAAAGTTTAAACCAGCAACCTCATTCAAGAAAAATCAATGAGGTGCTTTCCAAGACATTGTATCATTTAGTATATAGAAAACTCAATAAAACAAGAGTGTTCTTACTTAAAAGGAAGAAAAAACTTGTTTAATATGGGCAGAGATCACACAATGATTACAAAGAGCATTTATCCCTTTGAAATAAAAATATTGACCAACACCCTGAAGACAGATTTGCTCACAAAGTTTTTTTTTTCTTTTCTGAAAATGTTATGACAGCCTGCTGCTGCTGCTAAGTCACTTCAGTCGTGTCCGACTCTGTGCGACCCCAAAGACGGCAGCCCACCAGGCTCCTCCATCCATGGGATTTTCCAGGCAAGAGTACTGGAGTGGGGTGCCATTGCCCTTTCCGACAGCCTAGCAATATAATTAAGAGAAAAGAGACTAGGATATCTAAGAGATGTCAGGGACTGCCATTGTATCTGTTTTTCACAGTTTTAATAGAACCTCTTAATGAGATGTGAGGCCCACAAACTAATAACTACAGCTCCTAATTTTCTTTGTTTGTTATCAAAAATACTTTTTTCAGACTTTAAACTTTATTTGTATTGGGGTATAGCCAAGTAACAATGTTGTGGTAGTTTCAGGTAAACAGCAAAGGGGCTCAGCCGTCCATATACACGTATCCATTTCCCCCCGAATCCCCCCTCCTATCCAGGCTGCCACACAACATCGAGTAGAGTTCCACATGCTATACTGCTGGTTATCCATTTTGAGTATACTGTGTGTACATGACCTTCTCAAACTCCCTAACTATCCCTTTCTCCTAGCAGCCATAAGTTCATTTTCTAAGTCTATGAGTCTCTCTGTTTTGTAAGTTCATTTGTATCATTTCTTTTTAGATTCCACATATAAGAGATGTCATATGACATTTCTTCTTCTCTATCTGACTTACTTCACTCAATATGGCACTCTCTAGGTCCATCCATGTTGCAGCAAATGGCAGTATTTCATTCTTTTTAATGGCTGAGCAATATTCCATTATATATAAGTACCATATCTTCTTTATCCATTCCTCTGTCTGCGGGCATTTAGGTTGCTTCCACGTCTTGGCTATTGTAAACAGTACTGCAATGAACACTGGAGTGTACAGCTTGTAATTCTCTTAAGCTCAAGGCCATTTAGGCACAGTGGTTGCAGTGTTAAAGCAGAAGCCACGTTAGCCAAAGGAATTCTGCACAATTATTTTGTACAATGTACACTCAGTCTATAAGGCATTATATCTTGATACCCAGGATCACATGTCAGTAGATTGTGGTTAATAAAATAGCATATGGTTTTATACAAATAATTTACACAGATCAAACACATGACTGTGTAATGACTAACCTCTGAAGGTCCTGGATGTACTATTATATCTCGAGTCGAGATAAATCAAGAAGAAAGATGATACAGGGAGCAGAAGAGCCAGGCATCTGTGTCTTTCTCACTCAAGTGTAGAGAAAGTCTATGTAACTTCAGGTAAATTAATTGGTATCTAGTTCTCAACCCCCTTTCCCACCTCCATAAAATAAAAATGATGATAGTTGCCAAGTTTTATGGGGATGCAAAAATATGAAAAGATTATCTTTTCCATCTACACTCTAAATTCTGAGATGAAATACTCCATGTAAATTGTATTAAGATAGCTTTATTTTCCAGTGTCAATTTTATATGTATTTATAGTTATTCTATGGAGATAAGAGATCTCTAATAAATTGGCTGATATGAAGTATCCATAAACTTATTGAAGACAACAGTGGAGAAGTGGTGGTAAGAATGCAGACCACACTGTACACCTTAGTTTACCCAATGTCATTTGTCAATTATATTTCAATATATCTAAGAGATTAAAAGGAAAAAAAAAGAATGCTAAAGGCAGTGGCCACAGGACTGGAAAAGGTCAGTTTTCATTCCAATCCCAAAGAAAGGCCATGCCAAACAATGCTGAAACTACCGCACAATTGCACTCATCTCACATTCTAGTAAAGTAATGCTCAAAATTCTCCAAGCCAGGCTTCAGCAATACGTGAACCGTGAACTTCCAGATGTTCAAGCTGGTTTTAGAAAAGGCAGAGGAACCAGAGATCAAATTGCCAACATCCGCTGGATCATGGAAAAAGCAAGAGAGTTCCAGAAAATCATCTATTTCTGCTTTATTGCCTATGCCAAAGCCTTTGACTGTGTGGATCACAATAAACTGTGGAAAATTCTGAAAGAGATGGGAATACCAGACCACCTGATCTGCCTCTTGAGAAATCTGTATGCAGGTCAGGAAGCAACAGTTAGAACTGGTCATGGAACAACAGAATGGTTCCAAATAGGAAAAGGAGTACGTCAAGGCTCTATATTGTCACCCTGCTTATTTTACTTATATGCAGAATACATCATGAGAAACACTGGGCTGGAAGAAGCACAAGCTGGAATCAAGATTGCCAGGAGAAATATCAATAACCTCAGATATGCAGATGACACGACCCTTATGGCAAAAAGTGAAGAGGAACTAAAAAGCCTCTTGATGAAAGTGAAAGAGGAGAGTGAAAAAGTTGGCTTAAAGCTCAACATTCAGAAAACGAAGATTATGGCATCTGGTCCCATCACTTCATGGGAAATAGATGGGCAAACAGTGGAAACAGTGTCAGACTTTATTTTGGGGGGCTCCAGAGTCACTGCAGATGGTGACTGCAGCCATGAAATTAAAAGACGCTTACTCCTTGGAAGTAAAGTTATGACCAACCTAGATAGCATATTCAAGAGCAGAGACATTACTTTGCCATCAAAGGTCCGTCTAGTCAAGGCTATGGTTTTTCCAGTGGTCATGTATGGATGTGAGAGTTGGACTGTGAAGAAAGCTAAGTGCCAAAGAATTGATGCTTTTGAACTGTGGTATTGGAGAAGACTCTTGAGAGTCCCTTGGACTGCAAGAAGTTCCAACCAGTCCATTCTGAAGGAGATCAGTCCTGGGTGTTCTTTGGAAGGAATGATGCTGAAGCTGTAACTCCAGTACTTTGGCCACCTCATGCGAAGAGTTGACTCATTGGAAAAGACTGTGATGCTGGGAGGGATTGCGGGCAGGAGGAGAAGGGGACGACAGATTATGAGATGGCTGGATGGCATCACCGACTCAATGGACATGAGTTTGGGTGAACTCCGGGAGTTGGTGATGGACAGGGAGGCCTGGCGTGCTGCAGTTCATGGGGTCGCAAAGAGTTGGACATGACTGAGTGACTGACCTGAACTGAACTGAAAGGCAAATAAAATTCCAGGCCTGCTACGTTTATATAGTTTTAATGGTTTAAATGTAAAGAATAATGAAATGGGAATTATATACAAGAACAGAACATGGGTGGATCATCAGAAAGAGGAACTAAGGGTTTCCAGAAACATATGTTAAACTGTGGTAACAGTGACAATGATGATTAAAATGAAATAAAGTATTTAAATATAAAGAAACATTACATCTTCAGGTAAAACCATAACATCTTTGCAACTGAAAAATCTTTGACCAAGATTTTCAAGAGAGTTTCTATTCTTATTAATAGGTTTATAGCACACTTCTACAGTCATAACTAATTTCCACAGACAATAGCTAAGTGAAAGTGAAAGTCGCTCAGTCGTTTCTCTTTGCAACACTATGGACTGTAGCCTGCCAGTCTCCTTTGCCTATGGAATTCTCCAGGCCAGAATACTGGAGTAAGTAACCTTTCCCTTCTCCAGGGGATCCTCCCAACCCAAGGATTGAACCCAGGTCTCCCACATTGCAGGCAGATTCTTTACCAGCTGAGCCACCAAGGAATAGCTAAACCATCTATCAAATAACCTATCAACCCTTCATGAATGTATCTGTGTTTCTGTCTAATGGGACATGTCTTATTCTGTTGTGTACATATTCAGAATCTGTACTAGAAATCTATTGATCATGTAAGATCAGTTCTCCTAAGGAAACAGAGTTATTAGCAGAAGATAGGAATGCTAGATATTAAGTAGGTATCTTATTGGTTTACTATGAGGCTTTAAATAAAACTTTAAATAAGATACCTGCTATAAGTAGGTGTCTTACTGGTTTACTATGAGGCTTTAAATAAGACTACAAATGCAAAGTATTTAGCACAGTACCTGGTACATAAGAAGTGGTCATTTTTAATGTTAGTTATTAAGATGGGGACTCTCTGTCCCACTCCAAATGTTCCCACTTTTGCCTGTGAAGTAAGAATACTTCTTTCTGGCCATGCCATGCAGCATGTGGAATCTTAGTTCCACAGCCAGGGATTAACCCATGCCCCTTGCTGTGGAAGCACGGAGTCTGAACCACCAGATCACCACGGAATTTCCGAGACTGACTACCTTTTAAGTTCAGAAATAATGAGAAGGCATTTTCCTCTCTCAACCTTTCTTTTCCTTTCTCTTCCCTCGCCTCATCTCCTCACTTCCTTCCATTAGATGAGAAGAGTGATTTATCTCATGGGTAAGGTTTGGAAAATCAGTAGTCAAGAAGGACTCACTCACTCAAGATTTCCCTGTTGCGATACCCTGTCATCAGGAAGGAGAAATACATTCTTTCCCCTGCTCTATAAAAAGTACAGTGAGATCATAGCTCATGGTTTGCTTTCTAGAAATTAAACCAGAAGCCTACCTCTTCCTTTGGAAAATAAGGTATGTTGATTCCCCATGCATTTAGCCAAATGTCTGTTTTAAGTCTCTTCTTAAATGGCCACCCCAAATATGCTAGAAGGGCAAGTCTCAAGAAATCTGATTATAGTAGCAGGTCTACAGTCCAGCTTTACCAGAAAAAAAAAATCAAACTAGTATCATGCTTTTGTATACAAATCATATATACTGTTTTTTACTGAATCCAAACTCAGAGGGAGAAAAGTGGGATTAATCATCATGTGTTTGACAGATATCTTCAAGAGCAGCAGCTTTAGCTGTTACTATTGCTATTGATATTGGCACAGCATTAAACAAGAAAGAGATTTACAGTAGCTGTTCAATGTAATTTTAGGTTTAGGCATAGTCATCCATAATGCTTTACGAGAAGCTGTCTGATAGACACACAACAGCACGTAGCCAAGGAGGTGGCACTGAAACCTATTAAACACAACAGCTAAGATTGGGTGGATTATAGCCTCTGTGTGTGTGTGTGTGTGTGTGTGTGTGTGTGTGTGTGTGTGTGTGTGTGTATCTATGCTCAGTCGCTTCAATCATGTCTGACTCTACGATCCCATGGACTACAGACCACCAGCCTCCTCTGTCCATGAGGATTCTCCAGGCAAGAATACTGGAGTGGGTTGCCGTGCCCTCCTCCAGGGGATCTTCCTGACCCAGGGATCAAACCCACATCTCTTATGTCTCCAGAATTGGCAGACAACTTCTTCACCACTAGCACTATCTGAGAAGCCCCAGATAATAGCATACAAACCTTAAATTTCTGTGATACAAAGACATTTATTAACCAAAGAATACATATATAAACAAATAAGCAAGCCAAACTTTGGGACCTTGACGTTCCTAATTTGAGAAAAAAGATTAGACATAACTTGTATACAGGAATGATATCAAAGTGTCTTAACATTGGCTTAAATAAATATCCAGGTTAACTGAGCCTGAACATATACTTATAGGCACATATTCTTTGGAGAAGAAAGCCAAGAAGGCAAGACAAGAGTAAAAATCAGAGAGGATCAGAAAGGAATAAAGCATGGGAGAAAGAGACTTTGCCTTCAAAGGAAAAGCAGTATTAAAATTTCTTAGTACCTCTTTAATAAAATGAAGAGGTTTGAAGAGCATTAATTTGATCATTGTTTTAACACTCTTAAGCTTAAACTACAACTCTCTCTTATTTCATTAAGTCCTATAGAATTTCAAAGAATTTATGTATTTCTTTAAATTATATACTGTTATAAAGTTTTCTTTCCTTAGAAAAACTTATCAGACTGTAGCAGGAAATCTGAATCCACAAGAAAAATAAAACAGGCCTTGAATACCATCAAGATAAAAAATTATCCTATTTTTACTGTTCCATTAAAACACTGAAAATTTGGAATTTCTAGGAGTAAAAATTAGAGAATGCTACTCATTGACTATGAAATTTTATGTTCAAATATAATCTAAAGTACATTTTAATAGGACAATCTCGTGACACCAAAGTGATATTTATATACAGATGAAAATGGTTTGAATTTGCACAGATAGTATTGACTAATCTTGAACAATATATAAATAACAGACACAAGAATAATTATTAACAAAGAATAGTCAGCTGCTAAGTCATTTCAGTCATGTTCAACTCTGTGCGACCCCATAGACGGCAGGCCACCAGGCTCCTCCGTCCCTGGGATTCTCCAGGCAAGAACACTGGAGTGGGTTGCCATTTCCTTCTCCAATGCAGGAAAGTGAAAAGTGAAACGGAAGTCGCTCAGTCATGTCCGACTCTATGTGACCCCATGGGCTGCAGCTCACCAGGCTCCTAAGTCCATGGGATTTTCCAGGCAAGAGTGCTGGAGTGGGGTGCCATTGCCTTCTCCTAGAATAGTCAGGAGTACACATAAAATTCTTCTGATGAACTGCCAAGAACACACCAAAAACAAAGTTTTTTCTTCTGATGTCATGGGTCACTGCCAAGTAATTCCATAACTTTCATTTTTACTTATGTATAATAGAGAGGGAATAAAGGGGGAAATGCTTAGATTTTTCTTTGGTTAGTGAGAGATCAAGGACTGCCTAAGAATTTGAACCATATTAGAATATGGTGATGAAATATAATTTTGAATCTTATTTTAAGACCTTTGCAAAATTTTGAATGTGATTGGAAGGAAAGATTTTGAGAGTAAGGGAGTTTCTATTAATACTTCCAGGTCAAGGAAAGAAATAAATAAGGAATCCCAAAGGTAGAGATGGCAAAGAGTTGTAAGAACAGTGGTTTTAGATTATTCTTTGTTGTCTGCTATGCTACAGACTGCCACCATGATTTCAAATCTTCAATTCAAGTGTTCTTTATATAAGTGAAGTATTGGGGAATATAAGAGAATCACAATAACTCTTTGGCAAAATCAGGCAGAAGTCAAACAGCAAGTTTCGGGAGTGATGTAACAAGCAAGGAAAAAGAAATTCAGCATGAAATCACACAACAGGGTGCTCGGAGATAGGAAAGACCTCCCCTGCCTATCCTACATCTGGAACTTCCTAGCTGCCAGGCAATGGCCAAGCTCAATTTTCTGATATGCTTGCATACAAATATATGGCTGGACTGCCTACTATTTTCAGATAGACTATCTTTTCCATGCATCATTCATTTTAATTCACTTAAGATTTCTAGTCACTGTCGTTCCTACTTCTCAATTTGAAATTAGTGTTAGTCTATCTTCAGTTAAGTTTGTCTAGAGTTATTGGTTAACCCCATAAGTACTTATGAGCTATACCTTTCCAATCAATAGATTTTAGAGTTTAAGATTAATAGGTGTTACAGCTCAAATACAGAATTATCCATCCTTCTGGTTCTAAAGCAGATAGAAACCTAGTACCTCAAAGGAAGCACACATATGCTTTGAAACTACAATGTTTTCCCTACCAAAAGTATGGACATATAGAGTAGGTAGGTCACAGGCTTACTTGTCCAATCTAAGAAGAACTCTGCCAAAAAATTGGGGAACCATTGGCCTATGAGATAGCTTCAAACTTGTGCTCTCAACTGAGAGTAAAACTACTATTTTTTTCTGAATCATCAAGAAGTCACAGTAAGTCATGACTAGATTTGAACCATCATATTCTAAATGGGTCATTCACAACATCAGGCAAATTTTATAAATGATATAGATTGAAAAGGGACCAGAATTACATTGTCACTGTACTGAAACAATAGATCGATTGTCTGAATGCTTCTCTCTGAATTAGTTATAGGTGCATATCAGATGCAATTTAAAATCATCTTTCATGATCCCAATTGGAATAACAAGAGAAGACAACAAGAACCATTTACACTGTGCAACTGATGATATTCACATAACTTCTGTGTAAAATTACATTTCACTCAGAGATAAGTTATTGAGAACTAAAGAGTGATTTCTCACCTCAAAATTCCCTTTGTTCTTCAAACTACCTTCACATAGTTTCTTGGTAACCAAGGCACCAGATGGAAAAAGGTGGAAAATCTACTTAATTTCTCAAATCCATGTGTTTAATATTAAATAACAGAGAGTCTGTAATCTGGCCTTATACTTCCACCATTGATCAACCAGACAGTGATATAGTAGAAAAGGAGGTAAAATATATCTTCTTAATTTGTATTATTTTCAGGTTAACATTTAAGAGCATATGGCTACCATGGCAATAAGCTAAAATAGTCAAAAGAGGTGGTGAAGAGTTTTGAATAACAAATTTAAGTCCCTAAATTATGGATACAGAATTTTAAAGGTTTCTATTCACAGACTGTAAGAGAAATACAACCTAGGATTACATGAGGGTATGTGTTTATGTGGGTACAAATTCAGAAAATACAATTATGAACAGTTAATGAAAGGAAAGTAAATTTAAACATGTTATCTTTCCTCCCAAGGCAAAACATAAATATTCAATTATTATTATTATTCCCCCAGAGAGAAAAAGCTAAAATAGAAGAATAATCCAGTGTTGGTAACCTTAATCTGGAGAAGCAGTCCACTTCTCAAGGACAAGCCCCTGGGCTCACATAATGGCAGAACAGGTGATTCACATCAGTGAACAGATTGTATTGTCTTACTTTAGATGATTATTACCTATGGGGAAAAAAGAGTGGATGAGAAACTCTTGGTCTTCATAAGAAAATTTAGTTTCTATGAAAAAAGCAAACAAGTTGATTTAAAAAATGGGCAGAAGAACTGAATAGACATTTTTCCAAAGAAGATATACAGATAGCTAATAGGCATGTAAAAAGATGCTTAACATGGCAAATTGTCAGAGAGAATGGCTATAGTTAAAAAGTCTACAAATAACAAATTCTGGCAAGGATATGGAGCAAAAAGAACACTAGTGTGCTGTTGGTGAGCATGTAAATTGGAAAACAGTATGGAGGTTTCTCAAAAGGCTAAAATAGGAGTACCATATGATCCAACAATTTCACTCCTGGGTATACATCCAGAAATGGGAAAAAATAACCCTGAAAAATGCTACTTCAAAAAGATACATGCACCCCAGTGTTCATAGTAGCAATATTATAATAGTCACGATATGGAAGCACCCATCAATAGATGAATGGATAAAGAAGATGTGGTATATATTTGTACAGTGAAATATTACTCAACCATAAAAAGAATGAAATTCTGTCATTTGCAACAATATGGGTCAATCTAGAGATTATTATACTAAGTGAAGTCAGGAGGAGAAAGACAAAAACTCTGCTATCACTTGTATCAGGAATCTAAAAAATAAAACAAACAGACGAATATAATAAAACATATTATATTTTATGTATAAAATATAAATATTTTTATATTTATATAAAACATAAAAATTTTTATATAGATAAAGATACAGAGATACAGAGAAGAAACTTGTGGTTACCAGTGGTGAGCAGGGAAAGCAGAGGGGCTAGAGAGGAATGGGGGATTAAGAGACACAAGCTACAATGTATCAAATACATAAGTTTCAAGGACATATTTTACAGCACTGGGAATGCAGCCAATAGTTTAAAATAACTTTAAATGTAGTATAATCTATAAAAATATTAAATCACTATATTGTACACCTGAAAGTAATGCAACATTGTAAATCAACTATAATTTTTTTAAAAAAAGAAAATTTAGTTTGGCTTATCAATTAAGGGGATTATGAAACATGGAATTACCCTAATAAGGGTACACTTTCAAAACACTTTACTTGAAAAATATAGTATTTTATGATTTCTGGCTGATTACCTGATTATACACAGGTCAAGGGTTTCATTTTAAAAATACTAATGTTTTCTGGCAACCTCACCTTCTCAAGGTCCAGGTTGTCATGTGTCGTGTGTCATAACAGTTAAACCTCTGCTTCGTCAGCTTCCTAATCTTACCTGTGCCTGCTGCTCTTTATTGTCTAAGGCACTGTCTGGGTCAATGTCCTGCTATCTCACATACGCAGGATTTGCTTAACCCATCTAAATAGTTCTCCATCCTGGCCCCCCAGGGAGTAGTTCTAACTTGAACAACTTATCTGTCACTTTGATTTTCTGATTAATAATTCAATGACTAGAGCTAAATTTTTTAAGCAATTAATGATGTTTTGATGGTTCAGCCTCTATTCCTAACCAATAACAAAGTGAGAGTAATGAACATGTGAAATATTGAAGGTTTTGTGTGAGTGTTTGGAGGGTAGGATTTAAAATATCCAGTATAGGCAATCAGAAAATGAAAAAGTACTGTTCTTGATTGTCAGAAAACTGGAAAAGACTAAATCATTAAAAAATACATTTTTCCAAAATCTTCAGTTAGCAAAAATTCACTGAGCTGTGTGAGATTCCAATTCTATGACATCCTTAGATATTTCCTGAATATTTAATGTGGCTAATAATAAATTTATGCCATTCTAAGATTGCCAAAGAAAGATGGGAAGATTTTATTTCTTAGTTTTTGTTTGATTTTATAACAACATTTTTTTTATAACTTTAAATCATTTCACAGAACTTCAATCCCATTTTGAAGGAAAAGAAATAGCTGTTGACAGTGCTTTAGAAATTAGGATTAAGCTGCCAGTAACCTTGATGTCAGGCAGTGGAGCAAGCAATAAAATAATGACATGTGAAAAGATAGCCTTATCCTGGACAAGGTCAGACCTGGTCCTCTCCACCAGAATCCATTAAAAGAGTATTTCGCTTATTGATTTGTTTGTTTGCTTGTATAAAAATAAGAATGGGTCTCTTTCACTCTAAATCTGACTCAAAAATTACATACTTTTGGTCTGCTGATACTTTCCTTAACTTAGTTAAGAAGAGTTATCTTGAGTTATCACTACTAATAAAAACTATTCAAGACATGGAATTGGCCCTGCTGATATTTCTGTTGTTTTGGCTCAACGGGAATTTTAGAAATAACTGTCTCATACCTGTTAACTGTCAATTATGGGTAATCATAAATTTTAATTTCTCTATGTCTTCACTGAAAATATCCTAATAAATCTAGTTGCAATTCATTTTTCATCATCTGGAAATGTTGTTTTCCATATTTTTCTATTAAAAATTGAAATTTTAACTGAAATTTCTAATAAATGAAATATTCCCTTCATTTTTATCAACAAGAATTGCTTGGTATCCCACATTGTTTTTCAAAATTTTGTTTATCTTTTGTATATAGTTTGCTAGCTTTGTCTAAAGCGCAGTGTCTTTTATTGTATTGAGAAGACTCCATTTGAGATCTAATTAAGGGAACAATATATTACTGTTGACTATCAGTACGATTAGTTGTATAGAGGACTCTAGAGCTTATTCATCTTGCTTAGCTGAATCTTTATGCCTATTCCTTAGGAACTCCCTATAAAATAACAATTGATGTCAAGTATCTGCAAGAATTCTAACTAAAATTGTGTTGATCAAATTCATATCCCCATATTTTCTTATCACATTCTTAAGATTATATATTTTATGTGTATTTTGCCTAAATACCTATTTAATATCCAAATTCTAACCAAAGTTTCAGAATTTAATATGGTTATCATCTCAAAATGGCCTTATTTTTATAGTACTTTTATTCCATTAATTGAAGGTAATGCTCTATACTGTTTCTTATGATACTGTGTCAATCAACAATTTTCTCAAAATTTTTAAATGCATCTAAAATGCTCTCCTAATCTACCTTTGTACTTCTCTAGAAGTTGGCAAACATGGAGAATATCTAACTCAGAAACTGTTCCAAGTCCAGTTTTCTCCAGAATAAATGTCTGTCCTCAATTTTCTGCTGCATTTTGGCTCAGAAGTCTTGAATTCTACTCTCAACTTTGCCAAAAAATAAATAATCTAAGCCTTCCTTCTTTGGGCCTCAATTTTCTCATAGAAATGAGGAATTTAGTTAGATAATTTTTAAGTTTCTTTCTAACTCTACAACATAATTATTGGTACAACAAACCAATGCTAAGTATTTTTAATCAAATGATAGTAACGGACACATCATCAAAAGTGAGTCCTTAAGTAGTATATCTAACAGCAAGGTCAATACCATGGACTCCTCCAGCTTCCATCTCTTGACCAGCATTGGAAAGCTTTGGAGTAGAAAGGTCTCTGTATGGTAGTAGAATCTTTGGTTTTGCATCAGAGTAAAATAAACCCATCACATTTGGAACATAAAAAAAAAAAAAGAAAGAGCACTTTAGGACTCTGAACAACTCAGTCTCCAGCGGTAAACCGCTTTTCCCATATACCTCCTGTTATGTAACAACCTCTCTGACCCTCAAAGGGCTTCCTTGGTGGCTCAAACATTAAAGATTCTGCCTTTCAATGACCCTCAGCTCAACATTAATACTTTTCCAATGTTCATATCAACACTATATCTTGAGTAAACATTTTGAACCAGAATGTCCCTGTGGGAGTCCTGTGATAACTGAGTGTCATTACCTTGCCCTCTTTCCACCTAAATATTCCTCACAATGAAATATAATTTGAACTAGTAATTCTTAACCTCATTACAGAATCAAATTAAATTCAGACTCAGTTATGAAAATATATTCATGCAGTTACTCTACTGTTTTGCTCTCGGTTTCTCTTGAAGATTAAATAGCCAAGGACCAGGTGAAAAACATTACTGAATATTCTTTAAAAACCTATATACAGAGATTGTCTTATATTGTCTAGGGCCCTCTGAAAAAGGATTCATGCTGATTCAGCATGGATGGAGATATATCCTTTCAGAATTCAGAATCAGGTAGAAGTTTATTTCTCCTAAAGAATTTATGAATTCAGTTTTTGTTACATAGTTATGATTTCTATTTTATAATATTTTCCTCCTAGTCAGTGCAGCCTAAAAGCTTAGACCTTAATTTAAACCTCAAACTTGGTACTTTTAGACTAGTGGTATTAAACAGATCTTATCTCAAAAGCTAAACAAAGAATAAAAATGTCTGGATCTACACCAAGAGCTCCTGAGTAAGTAGGTCTGGGATAAGGGCCTCAAATATGCCTATTTAATGAGTATCCAAAATAATGATGATGCAAATGGCTCACAGAACTCACATTTAGAAATATTAGCTGTTTTAAGTTGGCTCACCTCTTTTTGATATTTCAAATGTATCTATTTTATAGCTGTAGATTTACTATATAATTATTTTACTATAAATTATCTTAATTATTTTCTTGACTAAGCAGAATAAAAATAATAATTTGTCCATCTCTGCATAAATACAAGCATATATAAATGGTAATTAGTGAGAGTGAAGTCACTCAGTCATGTCCAACTCTGTGATCCCATGGCCTGCCAGGCTCCTCCATCCATGGGATTTTCCAGCAAGAATACTGGAATGGGTTGCCATTTCCTTCTCCAGGGCATCTTCCCCACCCAGGGATGAAGCCAGGTCTCCACACTGCAGGCAGACTCTTTACCGTCTGAGCCACCTGCAAAGCTCAGATGGTAATTAACTTGTAACCAATAGGAAAAGTATGGCAAACATCTTCGTATCCTAAGAAAAATAGGTTTGCTTAAACAAAATCATCAGATCAGATCAGTCGCTCAGTCGTGTCCAACTCTTTGCGACCCCATGAATTGCAGCACACCAGGCCTCCCTGTCCATCACCAACTCCCAGAGTTCACTCAGACTCACATCCATCAAGTCAGTGATGCCATCCAATCATCTCATTCTCTGTTGTCCCCTTCTCCTCCTGCCCCCAATCTCTCCCAGCATCAGCTGTTACTGCTGCTGCTAAGTCGCTTCAGTCGTGTCCGACTCTGTGCGACCCCATAGACGGCAGCCCACCAGGCTCCCCGCTCCCTGGGATTCTCCAGGCAAGAACACTGGAGTGGGTTGCCATTTCCTTCTCCAATGCATGAAAGTGAAAAGTGAAAGTGAAGTCACTCAGTCGCGTCCGACTCTTAGCGACCCCATGGACTGGAGCCTACCAGGATCCTCCGTCCATGGGATTTTCCAGGCAAAAGTACTAGGGTGGGGTGCCATTGCCTCCCAGCATCAGTCTTTTCCAATGAGTCAACTCTTCGCATGAGTGGCCAAAGTACTGGAGTTTCAGCTTTAACATCATTCCTTCCAAAGAAATCCCAGGGCTGATCTCCTTCAGAATGCACTGGTTGGATCTCCTTGCAGTCCAAGGGACTCTCAAGAGTCTTCTCCAACACCACAGTTCAAAAGCATCAATTCTTCAGCTCTCAGCCTTCTTCACAGTCCAACTCTGATGAAGGATACCTGACTCAAAATTAATAGACAGTTGACAGAATGGGAGAATATATGTATTATTTCTGAAGCAACTAAAAAGTATATGCTATTCAACCCAATACACATAAATATATACTAAAATCTACCCAGAACTTGTACAAATCAACAGAGAAAAAAATAGCAACACCAATGGAAAAATGGACAAAGAATATGAATAAGCAATGTAAGAAAAAATATCAAAATGTAGCAGCATTTAATGAGATGTATAGGTTCACTGGTTATCAGAAAAATGCAAATTAAAACAAAAATAAGATATCCCCTTACCTTTAATAAACTGGCAAACATTAGGAAGCCAGGCACTGCCAAGAACTGGCAGGAATATGATAACTTAAGAATGCAGCTATTCTGAGAGCAACCTAGCTGTCAAAGAAGCCTGACAGCCCTTTTCTTCCCATCAGGCTTTCCAGGTAGGAAATACACACCCATCATTACATTCACCAAACCACCTGGAACCCAAATTAAGTCATTGCTTTCTCTTTAAACTACTTGCCGTTTGACTTGAAGGAAGACAGAAACAGTGTGAGAGAGTGAGAGCCACAGGACACCTATATCCCTCTGAGAAGCCCATCTTCAAACTCCGACGCGTGACCCATTTGCAGTCTCCATGTCAGGGAAGGTCACACAATCATTGCCATGCAGCCTCCTACCATCTCCTTTGAAAATCACACATCAGGGACCCATACCCTAGGAATGTGGCATCTGTGAATCAGTGATTCAATCAAATTTACCACTTTATTAAATATTGCAAATGCTTATATAAGTCCCATTGAATGAGCAGATATAACTAAGTAAAAAAGATTTGTGCTAATTTCTAACTCAGAGAAGAAGAGATTCATGCTGCCAGAGTGGGTTAATTTTTGTATCATACCGGGCATCCTAATATTTTTACAGTCCTTTCTAGTTCTAAAAGTACAAGATTCTAAGTGGACTAGACCCAGTTACCTAAAACCTACTCAAATGTGACTATCCAACTCAAGAGAAAGATAAAGAATGTGTTAATTTTTTTATCATTATAGTTACTCTTCTGACAGTATGGTTTAAAAATAATTATGCCTAAAATTTTGTTAACTGATTTTTAAATAAAACTTATGAATAACGCATACTAATTTCACTTATGGATTTACCCTTCAAATTGAGAGAAATGTTATATTTCCAGTTTTTATGTAAAACAGAACATTTTTCTCCAAAGAAATTAGATTCTTTTAATTTCAGAAAACTGAGTCAGTTTCTGTATCTTACCAGTATACCACTCGAGGCTCATAGAGCAGTGTCTCAAAGTGTGGGCAAGAACACAGGTCTCAGAATCACCTGAGTTATATTTTAAACATGCAAATTACTAAGCCCCATCCCAGTTCTATGAAAGCAAAATGTCTGGGGACAGAACTCAGATTTAGCATTTTAAAAGCTCAGCAGTATTCTTAACCAATAAACTCACAAGCTAATGTACTTAAGCACTGAAAGTAAAATGGGAAAACCACTGTTTCGGAATCTGCATTTGTGAAAAATTTATTTTTTCAAGATGCATTAAATAGGACCTCTCCCCTATATAACATTGCTTCTCTAGGAAATCAGCTTGGCTTAATGATTAGGGCTATACATTAGAACTCAAGACATGCTTTATTCCCTCTGCCACCATTTCCCCCTCTGAATGCTATCAGTAAATTATTTAAATTCACTGTGATAAATAGGATATACAGTAATTCCTTTTTCCTGACTCAGAGGCATAGTGTGAGGTTAATTAAATAACAGCTGCAAAACACTTTTGGCTCCATAGAAAAAGACATTATATAAGACATTATATTATATATTTAGAATCTTTTTTCTCTCTCTGAAAGTAGGGTTAATTGTTCTTGAGAACTCAGCCTGTGGCAGAGAAAACAACCATGACATGGCTTTCACAGGTATTAAACTCACAGGGCAAAATTCTGTGACAGTGGGGAATCAGACCCAGTGAATGCTATGCTTCTGTTCTTTGCACAAAGACCACTGCCATCTTGTGGAAAACAGTCATTGTCCTTACCTTGGGCTTCTATCTTACTTGTGTGACATGGTGACAAGATAATTTGGGCTTTCTACTATCAAGCATTTGTGACATATATAGTCTTAGTCATCCTAAGGCCTATTATCTGTGGAGGGCTATGTGAGACCACTCTGAAGGTCAGGTAGTGTTAATGGAAGAAAGAGCTTTATAAACAAGACATTTCCCTGGGGCTTTGAAACCATACCTATCCTTCAAATAGGGCTTGCCACATAAACTTGCTTTTGTGTTCCATTATTGTCTGGAATTAGAGCTAAAGAAGAGGAAAAAGTCATCACTGGTGCTCATGAAATCCAATCATGATTGCTCAGGGAAAAATATGTTGGACTGTAAATGTTGTTTGTATTCATTTGTCAAAAGAAGAAGAGGGATCGCTTACAGAAAATAAAGAAATAAGTTCATCCAACAGCCCTGAAGACTACCAAGTTTGATAAATAATTGTCATATTTTGACAAACATGATGAATTTTTAAATCCCATCCTACAAAAATAGGTTTTCATGGAAAGAAGATTCCTTTCTAGCTTTTCTCATGTTTGTTGAAAGGCTTAGATGTATACCTAGAGAAAACACAGTCAAATATCTTTTTTTTTATTCCAGAGAAAATTCTGCCTTAAGAAGTAACACTAAAAAAAAAAAAAAGAAGAAGAAGAAGAAGTAATACTACCTGGAAAAAAAAAAAAAGGTCTTTCTGGTCAGAAATGCTGCTTTTTACTTCTATAAAGCAGGAATTCCTTAAGAAATACACACTTTTATTTGCATTTTTAAATTTATGTGGCTGAGTCAGCCTTAGGCAAAAAAATTAGTAGATGAAATTTGTCTTTTCCTACTTCAAAACTTCTATTCCATTCACACTTCAAATATCTTTCCCCAGCTAGGCATTTTCTCCTCTCCGTCTTAAGGTCCTAACTTCTCCAGTCATCAGACAACTAAAATTTAAATAAATATACACTAAAATGTTAGAAATAACTCATTTCTAACTTTTCTAATGAAATAACTCACTCCACTGAGGAACAGGTACATCTTTGGAGAATTATGAATCACCATTTAATACATAAGGTAGAATATAAAAACATAGATTTTAGGAAACTGGGCAAAGGAAAGAGTTTGGTGAAAATTTTTTTTCTAGAATCCAAGGTTTCATTATATGGGCAGCCAGCTACTCAGCTTATTGATTTTTAAAAGGTAAAAGAACAGTTGCACATGAGTAAAATCCTAAGTCCTTTAAATAAAGTGGGATCTTCTTATGCTGGTCTCAAATCTTATCTCAGTAGAGTTGTTTCATCCAAAAGAAATAAAAGTCAGATGACCCAAAGTACCAAAGAATAATATATGAGTTTACTGAAATGTCTTGAAGAAGCTGCAAAAAGGGGGACCGGGAGTATGATACATAATACAAAGAAATGTTTTCAATAATCTTTTTTGGATAGATTTTTCTCTTAACTCTCATGAACGGAAGCAATCAATCCACTAAATTTTCCATCTTTGTGTTTCCAAAAGCACCCCCAGCCTTCTGTTCCATTATTGACCTCCAAGTGAAGCATTTTCTGACATGAGCAGAATTCTTTATGCTGCATTTCTACCTACCATCCTAATTTGGTATGTCAGAAGCCCAATAACTTGGCCATGACAACAAAAATTCTGCTTAAAGAAGAGAGATGGGCTCAAAGACTATGCATATGTATCCTGCAACAATTTTTCTCCCTTAGTGAAAAGTAATATTACATTCACCAAAAAGAGGAAGAGTCTCTGTTTCAGTACCATTTTGTCCCAATCAGGGCTGGTACATATTCAGTCATCTGAAGGGGCTCAAGTGTACAAATAACTGGTACCAGGAATGCTGCTATGCTCAGATCTGGTATGCTCAGATCTAGGTACATGGTGGTTTAATCAATCATTAAGCACCATTTCCCATACAGTTGGCCTGGCCAACTCCCACTCACTCTTGGAGCTTTCTGTTAACTCACACACTGACGTCGGTTCTCTGGCAGAGATTGCTGGTTATCCTCTCCTAAGGCCATGATTTGCTTGTTTCCAACCAGTCCATTCTGAAGGAAATCAGCCCCGGGATTTATTTGGAGGGAATGATGCTGAAGCTGAAACTCCAGTACTTTGGCCACCTTATGCAAAGAGTTGACTCATTGGAAAAGATTCTGATGCTGGGAGGGATTGGGGGCAGGAGGAGAAGGGGACGACAGAGGATGAGATGGCTGGATGGCATCACTGACTCGATGGACGTGAGTCTAAGTGAACTCCGGGAGTTGGTGATGGACAGGGAGGCCTGGTGTGCTGTGATTCATGGGGTCGCAAAGAGTCGGACATGACTGAGCGACTGAACTGAACTGAACTGAAAGCAACAAAGCTCTCAATTTTTAGTTGAAGGCATGACCACCCCTAATAAATAATACATTTCCACTTTTGACTTCCCTTTAAGTTAAATATGAGCATAAAATTAATTTCTTGCTAGTGATAGGTGAGCTGAAAGGATATGTTCCTCATCTGGGCTGTGCCCTTAAAAGAATTCTCAGTAAAGTCAACTCCTCCTCTTTCCCTTTCCTAATGGCCAGAGTAAGGATGTGAGTGGGGACCATAGTGGACCATGTGGATGAAGCAATACATTGAAGATGGCAAAGCAACCAGATAGAAGGAATCTAGAGCCTTGATATTATGGAACCACTATAGCAGCCCTGCAATTCTGTTCCCAGAATGTCAGGTATGAGAAAAATTATTTCATTCATTTTGGGTCTCAGTATACAAACTCATGAGCCCTTTGTGATTTCCCATAGCACTCTGTGGGGGCTTCTCTTGAGACACTTACTTCTCTGCTTTAAATAATTGTATTTTCTTACCCACAGATTGTAACCCCTGGGCAGGCAGGATCTCTTGCTAATACCTGTATCTCAGTGTCAGGTACACTGTATGTTTACAATAACTATTTGCTGGCTGGGTAAATGGATGGATGGATGGATGAATAAATGAATGGAATAGACAACTGATAATGTGATCAGCTTGAATTCACTCACAATCAGTTATTTTTGCCTGATAATTTAGTGGACTTTTCCAACTTGGGATTTGGGGCATAAATTAAAATTGTAACAGAAAAGAAATAATACACTTTGAGAGAAAAAATATATATAAAGGGTAAAATATGTGGAAATTTTCTAAAATGATCCATGTAGGCATGTACATAATTAATGAAAACACATTTCTCAAGTGGTATTCTCTTTTAATCAATAGTCTCTCTTCATACAAAGACCTAGTACTAGTACTAGTTCTGTTTTTATCTTTTTATCTGTTTTTATCAGCAAAGACATCACTTTGCTGACAAAGCTCCATCTAGTCAAAGCTATGGTCTTTCCAGTAGTCATGTGTGGATATGAGAGTTGAACCATAAAGAAGGCTGAGAGCCAAAGAATTGATGCTTTTGAATTGTGGTGTTAGAGAAGACCCTTGAGAGTCCCTTGGACTCCAAGGAAATCAAATCAGTCAATCCTAAAGGAAATCTACCCTGAATATTCATTGGAAGGACTGATGCTAATGCTGAAGTTCAAATACTTTGGCCACCTGATGCGAACAGCTGACTCATTGGAAAAGACCCTGAGGCTGGGAAAGATTGAAGGCAAAAGAAGAGAGCAGCAGAGGATGAGATGGTTGGATACCATCACCGACGCAATGGACATGAACTTGGGCAAACTCTGGGAGATAGTGGGGGACCAGGGCAGCCTGGCATACTGCAGTCCATAGGGCTGCAAAGAGTTAGACACAAGTTAGCAACTGAACAACAACAACTTTTATCAAGGTGGTCTTCCACTGAGAGAGGTGAAAACTCTAAATAAAACAAGCTGTAAATTTTCTTGGATTCTATCTGCACTTACATAAATACAGTTTCTAGTGAACAAGGCCTCAACTGTTGCTAATCCTACCTTTTTATCATTCATGTATCTCCATATCCATGCATTATTCTGCACTGCTGTACAAGATAAACTGTCTGACCAGTCACAGAAAACACTCTGCATTTATACATTATAATTTGCACTTGGTACAGAGTATCCAACCGGGCTGAGAGGACTGTTTGACCCATTCTTTACTCCCTCTAGGTCTCTTCAGTTGCTGGCTGCAGACACTTCTATGGATTGCACTTTAAATTGATCCAAGAAGTAGCTCTCCTGTCTCAAGAGGGCATTTGTCTCCATGGCATGAGACTGGCCATGTTTTCCTGAACTTTGGGACCACCAGTAGCTATATCACCCACTCAAGCTTCACAGTTTGCTGGTCTGCTCATGCTTTTGAGTTTGTTTTTCCCTTTGGAGGGGATTTCTTGACCTTCAGTTTCCACAGATCTCTCTGTTCCTTCTCTTTTCAGCAAACTGGAGGTTATTTAGCCTGCTTGAAGAATCTAGGCATAAAGCATAGCAGTCAAGGGAAGTACCTCTGAAAGTATTTCTTCTACTCCCCATCTTCCTAGTTTCCACCCTTCCCAAGATACACACTCAAGTATTCACACATACACACAAGCACACATCCTCTATTCATCACCTTTTCCTGTCCTCCTTTCAAAATTGTTTCTTCCACAACTACTATGGGACAAAGGTCAAATGCTCCTGCTTATTTTGCTAAAGCTGCAGCTGGTATTCAAACTGCTGCTGTACTTGCAGAAAAATTATTTTCAATATTTGTTTTTCTTTTAAATCTTTCACAATCTGTTTTATGTGGTTTACTCTAATGACTGAACAAGACATAAAACATGATCTTGTCCTTCAGAGGTTTTATTCTAAGAACAAAATCAAAAGGTTCTATGTCCATGTAGTTCTTTTTTTTTTTAATGGTATGCTTATATTTCTCTGTCTACAACATGACATAATATTGTGCTATGCATTTTAACTTTTTTCACTCAACTGTCTTGGGAGCTTGAAGCCAAAGCCCTGGCAATGTTGAGTAAAAGGGAATCAGAATAAATTATTTTGCTTTCTATCTTGAAAAGATAATCCATTTCAGATTTGACTTCTTTTATGTACAAACTCACAACTCTCTGTAGCTACGCAGTGCTTTTTCACCATCTGATGAGTTGCTTTGATTTTTTGCATTAGTGCCAGTAGAGTTTAAATATGTGCCTATAATGCACTGGATCAATTATTAAAATACCTTATACCCAACCTAGAGAAACACTAGGAAAATCATACACAAAAATGTACTCATTTTTTTTTCTTCAACTGCTTCATGTATTATCAGCACTAAATTCTGCTAACTCAGCATTTTTATTAACTTTTATATAATAATTTGTTCAGGCTTACAGCTTCTTGTTCCATTGTCTATTAGCTTAGTTCAAATACTATCGTTTACTAGACTTTACTCAATATAATCCTCTCAACGTTCCCTACTGAATTTTAGGTCTCATTTCTCAAACATCCTCTAAACCTCATTTCATGTGATAGTGCCAATACATTTCAAATTGATAGGTTTCAATCTAGAAAAAGAAATGGCAGGAGGTTGAAACATGACTTGAGAAACTGTATTTGCCAAAACCATCTATCAGAACCCTTGAAAAATAAACCACAGGCTTCATCATTTTAAATTTTCTTTACGATGAACCTAAGGTAAATTTCTCAGATACATGTGCTATGATACAGCATCTTCTGAGGGTTGGAATGATTAAATTATTTCTGTTTAATAAATGGGTATGCTAAGTGTCTCCAGCATGTTTTTTAAAGGCAAATACAAATGATGCGAGCTTTCTGCCATTAAAACGCTTAGGTGCATGACAAAGGCACAGGTATGGTAACTGCCCTCTGTATGCTGATTATATGAGTCACAGTGCTGTTACTTTCACTCTTTTTAAAAGCTCGTTAAAGTTAATGAAGGAATAAAATCAGCCCATATCATGGGTACTTTGAGTTACAAGCCAGAGGGCGCAACTTTGAGTGTAGAGAAACAGGTTAAAAAATGGTGGAATGGAAGTTGTGAAAGAATATTTGAAAATTGATGAAACGGTTGATTTTAACCTGCTTTGAACATATCTATTTTAATGCCAAAATTCAGTCATGGTGTAATTATTTCAGATATACTTCCATCTCAAAATGGAAACAAATGAAGTGGAAATGATGGGGGAAAGGTAATGCTTTTCTTCCTAAATTGGGTACTTTTTTTAAGCAGCAGTCCTCTCACAGGTGTGAAAAGGGAGGAGAGAGCAGGAGCTCTAGAGAGACACCCAACAGGCTGACTGTATGATGGGATGATCTGATTGAGAGCCAGACTGAGACCAACTGCTTGAATAATTGATAAGAATATCAAGTGAGTTAAGCAGCGGTTCAGAAGACACGTGACCTAGGTGAGAAAGACACGTTCTGAATGATAAATCTGCCTCATTTGTTTCTCACCACAGTTACCTGTCATTTTTGTTTAGAATTTTTAGAAAGCTTTAAATCAGTAGGTTAGAGATATTTTCTTCATCGATTATCACTCTTATAGTCCCAGATATATGCTGACCGATGCTGAACACTTGTCCTACTGAGAATAAATCTCAGTAAATTCACAAGGGAATTTCAAAGTTTCCTTGTAGGTGTTACATTCTGAGAACTAAAAGGGAAATTCCATTTTGTTATTTAATACATTCATTTACTCATCAATAAGTATTTAATATATAATTGATTAGTCCTTTAACATAAAAATTTTATATTTATTTCTCATTGTTTACCTAAATCATAATGCTTGCTTTGATATCATCATTGGTTACAGTAAAGATGAGATTGTAATATCTAATAAACCTTTCTGTGTCAAGGGTACATGTGTGATTTCTAATCGATTTGGAGAAGGAAGTTTATTTTGGATCCTCTGTACTTCCTTTTTTTTCAGAAGACTTCAGAGAACTCTGAAAACATATCTGGAACCTGTACTGATTCTTCCCTTTAGTTGAATTTACATAAGTGTGATTTCTAGCCTCCTACAAAATTCTTTTATTTTAAGATAAATATGCCTTTTAAAAATTCATTTGGCACAGGAGACAAATTTATGGTTACCAAAGGGGAAAAGGGGGATGGTGAATTTGAGGATTAAGAGACACACAGTACTTTAGATAAGAGAGATAAACAACAAGAACCTATTGTATAGCACAGAAGACTATATTCAATATCTTATAACAATATATAAAGGAAAAGAATCTAAAAAAGAATATATTTGTAGTATTAAAATGTATAACTGAATAACTTTGCTGTATAACTCAGACACTATATATCAGCTATACTACAATAAAAAATATATTTAAAAAATTCATTTGGCAGCTGATCCCATGCACCTTAGCAGCAGTATTCCAAGGGCAGAGGTGTCCTACTGAAGTCTTGCCCAAAAGTACACACATTCAATAAGCATTTATTGAGCACCCTCTCTGTACCCAGAAATGGCTAGACAAGGGGTATATAAATATGACACCAATTAGCCTATTCCTGTGAAGAACATGCTTTTATCATAATTTTTATATATTGCGTATCCATACACATATTCAAGTATTCATTTAAGAGGTACCTAAGCATATTCAAAAGCAGAGACATTACTTTGCCAACAAAGGTCCGTCTAGTCAAGGCTATGGTTTTTCCAGTGGTCATGTATGGATGTGAGAGTTGGACTGTGAAGAAAGCTGAGCATTGAAGAATTGATGCTTTTGAACTGTGGTGTTGGAGAAGACTCTTGAGAGTCCCTTGGACTGCAAGGAGATCCAACCAGTCCATCCTAAAGGAGATCAGTCCTGGGTGTTCTTTGGAAGGAATGATGTTAAGCTGAAATTCCAGTACTTTGGCCACCTCATGTGAAGAGCTGACTCACTGGAGAAGACTCTGATGCTGGGAGGGATTGAGGGCAGGAGGAGAAGGGGACGACAGAGGATGAGATGGCTGGATGGCATCACTGACTCAATGGACGTGAGTTTGAGTGACCTCCAGGAGTTTATGATGGACAGGGAGGCCTGGCGTGCTACAATTCATGGGGTCACAAAGAGTCGGACACAACTGAGCAACTGAACTAAACTGAATGATATAGTATGGGCTTCCCTGGTGGCTCAGAGATGTGGGTTTGATCCCTGGGTCAGGAAGATCCCTGGAATCTTCCTGAAATAGAAAACTACTACACTGCAGTAGTCTTGCCTGGGAAATCCTATGGACAAAGAAACCTGGCGGGCTATAGTCCATGGGGTCACAGAGTCAGACATGACTTACCAACTAAACCTCAATAATGATATAAGGTGCTAGGAACTGTGATAGAAATATGAACATATATTCCAGAGTTAGAAATATAAATACGAAATATTTTCAGCCTCCTTGGTGCTTATAGACTAGTAGAGGGATAGAAGATGCGTAACGGGAAATCTCTATAATAACCATGTTGGGGGAAATATGACAAAATCACTCTGATAGTACAGAGTAAAGATAACTAGCTTTACCTAGAGCCATCAAGGAAATCTGTACAACCACTGTGCATGCTTGAGTCAATATTGCTAGACAAATAGCAATGAAAGGGAGTCCTTGATTTTCTCTTTCACTTGGGCAGCAAGGTTCCTACCAACATGTCTCAATTCACTCTAAAAGAATACCACCTTCAGACCACCCACCAAATGGCTCTGTATCTGGGCATGGTTACCACTTGGCATCTGCTGAGATGTACAGCAAGGGTATTAATTACTGCTCACCATGTGATTAATGTGGCTGATAGTCCTTGATGAGGTCAGTGTGTTTTGTGGATCTTAGATTAATGATTCCAATTTGACAGACAGCAAGCCACTAAATGGTTACCAGGTGGCAAAAATATTGTGTTACCCTAGGCAGAACTGAAGATAGTAACAGCTAAGAAATCAATTCAGAGCAGGGTTAATTGCCTGAAAACAAGTTTTCCCATTGTTTTCCAAATAAGCCTCATGCAGAAACTCTAATGGGTCCCATTTTTATTTTTAGGAAACAAACTGATTTCTCAGTCAACTCTACCAAAAATCAAAGAAATTATTTGAAGATAAAACATTGTACTTCACTGGGGTACAGTGAGGGATATCAGTCTCAGACTGCACAGCAAATGTCTAGCCTTCCTAGGGAACGTCGTTCTTATTCAGTCACTAAGTCCTGTCTGACATTTTACAACCCCATGGACTGCAGCACACCAGGCTTCCCTGTCCTTAACTGTCTCCCGGAGTTTGCTCAATCTCAGGTCCATTGAGTCGATGATGCCATCCAACCATCTCATCCTCTGTACCTTCTTCTCCTCCTGCCCTCAATCTTTCCCAGCATCAGAGTCTTTTCCAATGAGTTGGTTCTTTGCATCAGGTAGCCCAAAGTACTGGAGCTTCAGTTTCAACCTCAGTTTTTACAATGAATATTCCAGGTTGATTTCATTTATCATTGACTGGCTTGATCTCCTTGCTGTGGAAGGGACTATTGAGGGTCACCACATTTTGAAAGCTTCAGTTCTTCAGCACTCAGCTTTCCTTATGGTCCAACTCTCACATCTGAAAATGACTACTGGAAAGACTAGAGCTTTGACTACATGGACAATTGTCAGCAAAGTGATGTCTCTGCTTTTTAATAAGCTGTCTAGGTTTGCCATAGGTTTTCTTCCAAGGAGCATATGTCTTTTAATTTCATGGCTGCAGTCACCATTCACAGTGATTTTGGAGCCCAGGAAAATAAAATCTGTCACTGTTTCCATTTTTTCCCCTTCTATTTGCCATTAAGTGGTGGAATGGGGCCATGTAAATATTAAATAACTTAACCTTACTATTTACACATTTAGCCATTTAGATAGATGGAGCACATTTATGAGAAGACTTTCAGAAGAAGACACTTCCTGATTTCCTTCAGGAAAATTCTATTAGTATTTTGTCTTAAATGAAATACCCACTTAAAAAGGTAAAAAGAAACAGAAGTCAAGAGAAAAAAAGATTCTGAAGAAAATGTAATGGAGCAAAGTTTTATTTCTGTTCCCTATCTAGCAAAAATAGCAAAAATCCCAACATAGAACCTTCTGACATCATCCTCAGGCCATGAGCTCATTGATGAAGAAGTCATTCATCTTTATATTCCCATCCCTGAGCAAAGGATCCAATATAGGGGTTGAATAATTTTGCTGAGTTATGTAGCAACCAAATTTGAGAGTGAGAGATTTGGCCTTGACACATATGCCATTGTACACACAGGACCTTGGCTTATCTTCGCCAGAGTCAATCTGCAAAGAGGCACACGGTGCCTGTCCCTGAGCACACGCAGGCACAATATGTGAGGCTACAATAAAAATGAACTCACAGTCACTCTCCTAAGGAGATTAATATATTTCTTGAAGCAGGATGGCTGTCAGTGGGTAAAAATATTTTGTGTACCAAAGATCAGAACATCATCCCACAATGCTTTGTGTGTGTTTCATTAAACAATGCTGACCTAACTTATGACCCCTCCACTAATGCAATCTTTATTTGTCAAAAATAGTACTGCTAAAATGACCCAAAAAATCTCATGTTCTCAGCTACAGCTAGAGTAATGCTTTTCAAAGGTCAGTTGATCATGTAATTCCTCAGCTAAAATCCTAGAGTGCCCCCTCAATTTTCTTCAGGGTAAAAGCCAATGTCCATGTGAAGTCTGGTATCTTTTACCTCCCTGGCCCCCTATACCCCTCTTTGAGTACTTGCAGCCCTCTCTTGCCTTGGCCTTCATAGCACAGTCACTGCTCCTTTGTCATGAAACCCTCACTCAGGGTTCAAGTCTTTTTGCTGGAAGCCTCCAGTTTCAGTAAGGTCTACCCACTTACCCCATTTACATTTACAGCCTTTATCACCCAACACTTCCTGTCCCTTTTATGCTGTTTTGCTTTCTGCACAGTACTTATAATACACACACACACACATATTCAACTTAGGGTTGACCTCATTCTACTAGAAGGTAAGATCCATAAGGACAAAGATTTTGTCTATTTTTCTCTGCTGTATCCTCACTCCCAAAGAAGTGCCTGACACCTAGGATGCATTCAGTATTATTGAACAAATGGATCAAACAATTATAACCATCATGACCTTTGCACATAGAAGCTGCTCATAAGAAGCTCATAGAGATCAGAAACAAAATTAGATTTTAATTTCTTATTGGGATGAAAGGGTAAGGAAGTACTGAAGAAATCAAGCTACAAATGCTCCTTCCCCATCATCTATAATAAAAGATTTTCACAGGTATGTAATAAAAACTATTAGAAAAAAATGAAAAAGAAATGATCCTCATTTTGAAAGCAGTTTAGAGGTATTTGGAACAATGATGAATGCCTATGTATACTACAAGGAAAAGTAGATTTAGTCTGGACTTCACTTTGCCAAAGCTTCAGGCAATCTGCCCTTACAGAAAAATTCCCCTTCAGTAGCATATGTATGTACATATGTGTGCGTGCTGAAGGAATATCATGTTTCAGTTACCATTCTAGCCCCATGTTAAGTAACTAGGCCAAAGTCATTTATAAAATAGATTTAATACTCAATACAAATCTGTAAGAGCCTACATATATATATCAAAGATTTCCTCATGTATTTCATAATTATTTTTAATCTTTAATGGTTTAAAAAATAGATCTCCAGGAATAGAACACTGAATTATAACCTCATGGTTATAGAAATGTAAGGTTCAAATAACAGAAAATAACTTGAGCACCTTGTTTCAAACAAATTAGGTGAGAGCCAGAAAGAGTCAATATCTGCAGCAGTTCACCTAGATTGGTTCAAACTATTATGAAATTCTACTATACAGTTCTCTCTATTTCCTCAAGCTTGGAATTTTGGGGGCTTTTGATGTGTAAAAAATGACATAAGAATCTTGGCTGCACAATAAAACTTAAAAGCAAAAGCTTTAAAATCCCCTTGGAAACATTAAACTATTAAATCACTGTCAATTCTAAATTTAATTTAATTCTATGTAATTTAAATCTATGATGCCATCAGCTGTGTAATGCAATATTATCCTATGTCACTAAGAAAGAACAAAATGTTTCTAATTATAACTGTAAGAAGTGTTTGATTATTAATATATATCCCAATTTCAGAGATTTTAAAGTGGAGGAATTATCAGTCTGAATCAGTGAACATTTACTAGTATTCAGGGTTTCCCTGGTAGCTCAGCTGGTAAAGAATCCATCTGCAATGCGGAGACCCCAGTTTGATTCCTGGATCAGGAAGATCCCCTAGAGAAGGGATAGGCTACTCACTCCAGTATTCTTGGACTTCCCTGGTGGCTCAGCTGGTAAAGAATCTGCCTTCAATGCAGGAGGCCTGGTTTGATCCCTGGGTTGGGAAGATCCCCTGGAGAAGGGAATGGCCACCCACTCCAGTATTCTGGCCTGGAGAATGCTATGGACTCTATAGTCCATGGGTCACAAAGAGACACAACTGAGTGATTTTCGCTTTCAGGAGAGTTATAACAAAGTTGGTCAAATCTTCTCTTTTTCTACCAAGGAAATAATAAGAGTAAATGCAATATCTAATAAACCACTATTTCGCAAGAATGTTCTTGTAACACTATGGATTATCAAAGACTACACCAGTGTTAAGAAAAATTGTTGAATATCCTGGATTGAAATAATTCTGACTTGCATGAGTCATATATTAATCATTACCCACAAGATCTAAAAGAAATTAGCCTGGATAAAGAAGAAATTTCACTTTAGATATAGTCTTTCTGAAGCAAATAATATGCTTCCAAATAGTAATATCTTAGACTAATATTTCTTCTTCTTAAATACATGAAGTAACTGATTTTCTCAAGTTGTTTTTGTTGAAATTCTAAATTTTCACCAAAAAAATGACTTTGGTTGAAAATATTCACCAATACGGTATTTTATATCCAATTCTTCCTCATGCTGTGCTCTAATGGGAAACTAGAAAATATCATTCTAAAAATTGTTTTGACAAATAGCAGGTAAATCAGAAAACACAAGCAAGATAATGCTTAAAAATGGGAGAGGATTTGGCGGCCAAATAGCCAGGAAAGAAAAGTGAAAACTACTAGTATGAAGATTGAAAGCTTTTCTAGAATTTCAAGGATGCATGACTCAATCTTTCTAAATGGGAATTATAAACAATAAGAAATTTCATGCAGCAATTTCATTTTATGTAGAACTATGGTGGGCTGCCGTCTATATGGGGTCGCACAGAGTCGGACACCACTGAAGCGACTTAGCAGCAGCAGCAGCATGTAAGTAAATGTACCATTTGATTTAATAATGAAGGTATGAAAAAGATAAACTGTTAACAAAATATAGTCTGTAGTAGCTTCTTCAGTAATGGTGTATACATTTGAAAAGGAGAAAAGTCAATAGACGTAAGATTAAAAAACATTATTCATCTCCTTCTCACAGCAGGGTGACTAAGCCTGCTGTCACCAAACATGTTACCTCATTGTTCCCTGATGGAGTTCCTTTAATAAGATGAGATGAATGCAAGTGTTTAACTATTTTAACATATCAACAACAGAAAATAAAAGCAGCTATTGAAACAAATGATCTGGCTCTCCTTTAATTGAATATGTTTATGTCTTTAGACAGAAAAGCACTGATGCCTAAAATTTGCGTAGTACCAGAGGACTAGACGTTTTCCAGTTAAACAGCAAAATAGGTTCAAAACCAGAGTCTCCCAGTCTCTCATAGAGAAAAGTGCTTAACGTCCATCTGTCAGAGAGCCTGTGTGTGTTAATTTTAAATGTAAACTGAATCTAAATAACGATTTCAAATGTTCATCATTTCCTAACTTATGTTGATCCAAATGCAGAGACTGCTTAAATTATTAACAAGTCACATTGCCTATGGGAGAGGTGTCTAGATCCAGAAAGCCTCCATCTGGAATGCAGGACACCTTACTATAAAGGCCATGGAATGATTTGTTCTCTAGGGTACACACAAACCAAAGAACTATCACTTGGGAAAAGTCACTTTGAAAAAGTCAGAGCGTTAGTCCTGCAATGAACCACTTCAAAATTTCCATAGTGTTGGTCTGACCTTTTCTCAAGTCAAAACAGAAAATAAACCCCCTCACTCCTCATCCTTTAATTTGTTGTGCTTTCTTCCCAACCTGTTCTTCTGTTTCATTAAGTTCCCTTTTTCTGAGCCTCCCAATATCCTCATTTAACCTCCACTCATAGAGAACAACTCGATAAGCCTGTATCAAGGAAGAACCTAACAAGCTATTTCTTCTGGTAAATGTGTACATTCTAAAGGTGATGTCCAGGGAATCATAGTGTATCATTAACAGTAGAATTTCTGGAGATGCTTTTTAGGTCCCCTTTGGAGCAAACAGCTTAGCTTTCTTTACACTTTCATGCCAAGTTAAACCATATTTCCTAGTTCACAGGCCACAACTTTCAAATTTCCTTCTACTTATTTATATTATTAAGAGTTTTGAATGGGAACACACAAGATTTTCCAGCATAAATAGTGAGAAATGAAATATCTCCTGCCATATCAGTAAACAAGGATGTCACAGTCATCAGCCACTGCAACCCTCCAGTGTGAACTGGTGAACCCTAAGGACACTCAGGAAGGAGAAAAATACCTGCAATCTAGCAGATATCAGACTGCACCCATTCCCTTCAGTGAGCCCCAAGGGAGCTCAATGTCATGGTCCAAGCATGGGCTGGAAAAGAATTTCCAGACACAAGACAGAATGAGAGGGAAATAAAGGTTATTAGAATGGGAGACACTGTTAGAACAGCAGGTCAGCTCAAGGGAGAATTGACGTTGAACAGGGGTCCTTAGTCCACTTTTATAGCCAGGGTACAAGGAACGGGATAGGGGTCTTGCTGGTCACTTGCTGATTGGATGAGTCACATATACTGGATGGGGAAGAGTAAGGCAAATACCTTCTCCCTGTGTAAGGTAGGAGGGGAGACAGGTTATACTGCTCAGGAGGACCTGAAATCCATTAACAGCTACAACATGGGGGAGGAAAGGATAATAAGGGTCTGGTTTTTCTGTTCCTGCATTCCAAGACCCTCCTTGGTTTTATCTCTTCTTTGGTCCTTGGGTCACCACACTCAGGATGTGAAAAACACAGGATACAGGCCCCAGATAGCTGAGATATATTTAAAAGGAATGATTTCAGTGAGACCAGATTCTTGCATCTTCCCATACATAATAAAGTCCTTAAGTTGCAAAATACGGCTTGATTTGTAGCTGCTGTTTGTTGTTCAGTCCAATTCTTTGCGACTCCATGGACTGTGGCACGCCAGTCTTCTCTGTCCTTCCCTGTCTCATGGAATTTGCTCAAATTCATGTGCGCTGAGTCAGTGAAGCTGTCTAACCATCTCACTTTCTGCCCACCCCCTTCTTTTTGCCTTCAGTCTTTCCCAGCATCAGAGTCTTATTCAATGAGTTTGCTCTTTGCAGCAGGTGGCAAAAGTATTGGAGCTTCAGCTTCAGCATCAGTCCTTCCAATGACTATTCAGGGTTGATCTCCTTTAGGATTGACTGGTAATTAACAATAATCTTTTGATGGTCAGATTACCTGCCCTTTGTTGTAAAATTTCTATATAACCTGGCTTTTCCCCTCTCCTCCTCAGAGCAGTTCTCTCAGGGTCACTTAAGATGCTGCCTGCAGGGTTTGAAGTCCTAAAAATTCCCACCGAATAAAACAGAATTCTCACATTTTAGGTTGAGAATATTTTTTAAGTTAACAATAGAGTAGAAATATTCACACAGTTTCACGAAGCTTACCGTGTTCAGAACAAGAGGCGTTTGATATTGGAGTAGTTCTACAGAGTTTTGCAAGCAATTATTATAGCATATCTTCATTCCATCTATTCAGTACTAGCTAATGAGATAAAAATAGCAGCCTTTAATCAAGTCTGATGTAAATTTTTTTTACTATCATTGCCTTTAAAATAAGGACTGTAGCCTGAGGGCAACCTAAGAACTGTGGCCAACGGCAAAAGGAAATGAGAGAGTATTTTAAATTCAGAACACTGGTTATAGAATTTTGGTAAAATTTTCCTTTTATGTAGCGGTAATAGGCCCTAACTTGTAGCCACAAGCATGGATTTTCAGCGGGAGAAGGAAGGGGAAAAGGAATAGAAATTGGGGCGGGGGTGGGGATGGGGTACCACCGAGTGATGCCTTTCTGTTGTATAACAAGATCTCTCCATTTGAATAACAAAACATCAAGACAGAAAAAACCTCCACGGTTAAATTCATACTAGGACATGAGACAACAACCAAGGTTTCTCCGTTGAAACAACTTTGCCACAAATTTAAGCTCAGTGTCTTTAATATAGTGATCCCCAGGCCTAGATACACATTGAATCATCCAGGAAGGTTTAAACTGTACTGAAGGCAGGGAGCTACCCCGAGCTTGGGACAGGACTGGTCTGGGGTGCAGCCTGGGCGTCAATCTATGTAAAAGCTCCCCCTGGGTCCTTTGGATATGCAGGTACCCAGCGTTCGTCAAAGGACAGAAGACAGAGCTGTTCCAGACAGCCGTCTGAGCTGACTGCGCTTGTCTGAGACCCAGCTTCAGCCGACGGTTCACCTCCTGCGGAACCTTCGCAGCCTTCCCCGCATTTATTCAGTGAAATGGGGACAATGGTGGATCGCAGTCTCACGTCGTAGTTCCGTGACACGCTACACAAATCCTCTCCACCCTCCTACCGCCCGCTCCGCCCCGCCCCGCGGGCTCTGACTTCAGCTGCAATAGAGAAAGAGACAAACAGCCTCGCCAATAAACGACCGCTGCCACCGTATCGCCTTTCTTTGACTAAAAAGCCAGAGCCTGCCTTTCGGAAACACACAGACAGCGTAGGAACGAGGCTGCCATCTGGCGGTCATCCTGGGCTTAGTACGGCGTCTCTCAAAAATATGAATCCTACTTTCCCACATCAATAACAAGCTAGACATAGGCTTAAATATTACTGCGGTGGAAGGGCTCCGGAGTGACAGGCAAAACCCGAAGCGACGGCAGAGCTAGCCCTTTCTGTAAGCCAAATGAAACACAGGCTCGCCTTCAAAATTTCCCTTCATCCACCTGTCTGCCTTCAAAAGTTCTTCCCGGACTTTCAGGAAAGAGGTTAGCCCAAATGCAGAAAGAGTTTTCTTACCAAGAAGAATCTAGCCCAGCGCTTCTCAAGCTCAGTGTGCAGTAGAATTACCTGCAGGGCTTGTAAAAGTCCAAATCTTTGGGCCCTGCTGTCTGAGTATCCCATTCAGCAGATTTGGCTTTGGCCTTGAGAATCTCTGCTTCCCAGGGTACTAGTGGTAAAGAACCCACCTGCCAATACAGGAGACAGAAGAGACTCAGATTTGACCCCTGTGTTGGGAAGATCCCCTGGAGAAGGGAACAGCAACCTATTCCAGCATTCCTGCCTGGAGAATCCAATGGACAGAGAAGCCTGACTGGCTTCAGTTCATAGGGTTGCAAAGAGCTGGACAGGACTGAAGCAATTTAGCACACAGCACACTGAGATTCTGCCTTCCTGACAAATTCCGAGGTGATACTATTGGTCCGGTGACCATCCTTGAAGAAGCATTGGACAAACTGGCAACGATCTCTTAATTCTTAACAGTTGGTAGTCTAATAAAACCATAAGTCCACTGAGGAGACAAAACCGGGTCAAGTATCCAGAACCTAGAGCAGCGACCAGGGTCAATAGAGGGTGTCACTAAGAAACTGTTCCTAAATATTAGTGGCATAGCATAAGTAACCAAAAATACCAGCAAAGAAGTGATCTAAATGAGAATTGGACAAAAAATGTCTCTCCATTGTTTTTGCCCACTATCCCCTGGGGGTCTCTGAAAATATTGCGTGGTCTATTACCTAGATACCAAATCATACCAATCCATTTAGTTCAGGGGGGAACAGACCTGATTTGAAAGCCAAATTGACAAACTACAATAGACTTCAAACTGAGGATGTTATACAGACATATAAGATGACGAGACATATTAGACTGCATTCCAATACCGCCATCTAGTGGATTTTTCTTTTATATCTAACACTAAAAGGGAGATTCAGTCCAGTTCAGTCCAACTCTGTGACCCCATGGACTGCAGCACGCCAGGCTTCCCTGTCCATCACCAACTTCCGGAGCTTACTCAAACTCCTGTGCATCGAGTCAGTGATGCCATCCAATCATCTCATCCTCTGTTGTCCCCTTATCCTCCAGCCTTCAGTCTTTCCCAGCTTCAAAGTCTTTTCCAATGAGTCAGTTCTTCGCATTAGGTGGCCAAAGGATTGGAGTTTCAGCTTCAGCATCAGTCCTTCCAATGAATATTCAGGACTGATTTCCTTTAGGATATACTGGTTGGATCTCCTTGCAATCCAAGAGACTCTCAAGAATCTTCTCCAACACCACAGTACAAAAGCATCAATTCTTCAGTGCTTAGCTTTCTTTATAGTCCAACTCTCATATCCATACATGACTACTGGAAAAACCATAACTTTGACTATATGGACCTTTGTTGGCAATAGCTTTGACTAGATGGACCTTTGTTGGAAAAGTAATGTCTTGGCTTTTTAATGTGCTGTCTAGGTTAGTCATGGCTTTTCTTCCAAGTAGCAAAAGTTTCGGAGAAGGCAATGGCATCCCACTCCAGTACTCTTGCCTGGAAAATCCCACGGATGGAGGAGCCTGGTAGGCTGCAGTCCATGGGGTCACTAAGAGTCGGACGTGACTGAGCGACTTCACTTTCTCTTTTCACTTTCATGCATTGGAGAAGGAAATGGCAACCCACTCCAGTGTTCTTGCCTGGAGAATCCCGGGGACGGTGAAGCCTGGTGGGCTGCCGTCTATGGGGTCACACAGAGTCGGACACGACTGAAGTGACTTAGCATAGCATAGCATAGCAAGAGTTTTTTAATTTCTTGGCTGCAGTCACCATCTACAGTGATTTTGAAGCCTAAGAAAATAAAATCTCTCACTGTTATCACTGTATTCCCATCAATTTGCCATGAAGTGATGGGACTGGATGCCATGATCTTAGTTTTCTGAATGTTGAGTTTTAAGCCAACTTTTTCACTCTCCTCTTTCCTCTTAAGAAATCTGTATGCAGGTCAGGAAGCAACAGTTAGAACTGGTCATGGAACAACAGACTGGTTCCAAATAGGAAAAGGAGTACGTCAAGGCTGCATATTGTCACCATGTTTATTTAACTTATATGCAGAGTACATCATGAGAAATGCTGGACTGGAAGAAACACAAGTTGGAATCAAGATTGCCGGGAGAAATATCAATAACCTCAGATATGCAGATGACACCACTCTTATGGCAGAAAGTGAAGAGGGGCTAAAAAGCCTCTTGATGAAAGTGAAAGTGGAGAGTGAAAGGGTTGGCTTAAAGCTCAACATTCAGAAAACGAAGATCATGGCATCTGGTCCCATCACTGCATGGGAAATAGATGGGGAAACAGTGGAAACAGTGTCAGACTTTGTTTTTCTGGGCTCCAAAATCACTGCAGATGGTGACTGCAGCCATGAAATTAAAAGACGCTTACTCCTTGGAAGGAAAGTTATGAGCAACCTAGATAGCATATTCAAAAGCAGAGACATTACTTTACCAACAAAGGTTTGCCTAGTCAAGGCTATGGTCTTTCCTGTGGTCATGTATGGATGTGAGAGCTGGACTGTGAGGAAGGCTGAACGCCGAAGAATTGATGCTTTTGAACTGTGGTGTTGGAGAAGACTCTTGAGAGTCCCTTGGACTGCAAGAAGATCCAACCAGTCCATTCTGAAGGAGATCAGCCCTGGGATTTCTTTGGAAGGAATGATGCTAAAACTGAAACTCCAGTAGTTTGGCCACCTCATGCGAAGAGTTGACTCATTGGAGAAGACTCTGATGCTGGGAGGGATTGAGGGCAGGAGGAGAAGGGGACGACAGAGGATGAGATGGCTGGATGGCATCACTGACTCGATGGATGCGAGTCTGAGTGACCTCCGGGAGCTGGTGATGGACAGGGAGGCCTGGCGTGCTGCAGTTCATGGGGTCGCAAAGAGTCGGACACGACTGAGCGACTGATCTGATCTGATCTGATCTGATCTTTCACTTTCATCAAAAGTCTCTTTAGTTCTTCACTTTCTGCCACAGAGGTGGTTTCATCTGCATATCTGAAGTTACTGATATTTCTCCCAGGGATCTTATTTCCAGCTTGTGCTTCATCCAGCCTGGCATTTTGCATGATGTATTCTGCATATAAGTTAAATAAGCAGGGTGACAATATACAGCCTTGACATACTCCTTCCCTGATTTGGAACCAGTTTTTTGTTCCACGTACAGTTCTAACTCTTGCTTCTTGATCTACATAAGATTTCTCGGGAGGTAGGTCAGGTGGTCTGGTATTCCCATCTCTCAGAATTTTCCATAGTTTGTTGTGATCCACACAGTCAAAGGCTTTAGCATAGTCAATAAAGCAGAAATAAATGTTTTTCTGGAACTCTTTTGCTTTTTTGATGATCTAGCGGATGTTGGTGATTTGATCTCTGGTTTCTCTGCCTTTTTTTAAACCAACTTGAACATCTGGAAGTTCACGGTTCATGTACTGTTGAAGCCTGGCTTGGAGAATTTTGAGCATTACTTGGCTGGTGTGTGCTGCTTCTGCTGCTGCTGCTGCTAAGTCACTTCAGTCGTGTCCAACTCTGTGCGACCCCAGAGACGGCAGCTGACTGCATTTGTGTGGTAGTTTGAACATTCTTTGGCATTGCTTTTCTTTGGGATTGGAATGAAAACTGACCTTTTTCAGTCCTGTGGCCACTGCTGTTTTCCAAATATGTTGGCATATTGAGTGTAGCACTTTCACAGCAGCATCTTCCAGTATTTAAATAGCTCAACTGGAATTCCATCACCTCCACTAGCTTTGTTCACAATGATACTTCCTAAGGCCCACTTGACTTCGCATTCTAGGATGTCTGGCTCTAGGTGAGTGATCATACTATCATGGTTATCTGGGTCATGAAGATCTCTTTTGCATAGTTCTTCTGTGTATTCTTGCCACCTCTTCTTAATATCTTCTGCTTCTGTTAGGTCCATACCATTTCTGTCCTTTATTGTGCCCATCTTTGCATGAAATGTTCCCTTGGTATCTCTAATTTTCTTGAAGAGATCTTTAGTCATTCCCACTCTATTATTTTCCTCTATTTGTTTGCATTGATGGCTGAGGAATGCTTTCTTATCTCTCTTGCTATCCTTTGGAACTCTGCATTTCAGATGGGTATATCTTTCCTTTACTCCTTGCCTTTCACTTCTCTTCTTTTCACAGATATTTGTAAGGCCTCCTCAGACAACCATTTTGCCTTTTTGCATTTCTTTTTCTTTAGGGATGGTCTTGATCACTGCCTCTTATACAATGTCACAAACCTCCGTCCACAGTTCTTCAGGCACTCTGTCTATCAGATTTAATCCCTTGAATCTATTTCTCACTTCCACTGTATAATTGTAAGGGATTTGATTTAGGTCATACCTGAATGGTCTAGTGGTTTTCCCTACTTTCTTCAATTTAAGTCTGAATTTGCCAATAAGGAGTTCATGATCTGAGCCACAGTCAGCTCCCAGTCTTGCTTTTGCTGACTGTATAGAGCTTCTCCATCTTTTGCTGCAAAGGATATAATCAATCTGATTTTGGTATTGACCATCTGGTGATGTCCATGTGTAGAGTCTTCTCTTGTAGGGAAAAGACTAAGGGAGGTAGTGATTTGCTTTTTACAGAAGAGCGCCACATCATTTGCTAATTGTGATACAATCCAAAAGGACAAATACACAAAAACAGTAAATTGTGGCTTCAGCAAAGACATTATTGCAATCATACATAATATATTGTTTGAAAATACAGCAAAGCTATTAGCTGAGGTACTACATACACAGAGAGGTATGTACAAATAGCCTCCTCAGAGTAGTCTGGTAAGAACAGGTACTAAAAATGAGAAATGAGAGCAAAGTATTATCAAACCTCCTCATGATAACTGATAAATAATTATATGACAAGAAAAAAGCTTATGTTCTGTATAAATGTACAATGATCCATATAACTACATGCCCTTATAAACAAAACAGTAGAATAAGTTGAATTCTCTCTTCCCTAACATGCACCTCAAGGAAAGACAGAGTAGGAAGAAACTAGAGGTACAAAATCACTGCTACCAGCCCTGAGAATAGGTCAGAAGGGAAGCAATTCAAGATTTTAAAAATCTGTTTCACTTTCCACAGAATGTTATGTGCAAACTCAGTTCTAGATAAGCTGATAGTTTAAAGGTAACCATTTGCTGACCATTTGCAAGAAGCAATTTTATTTTTCTAAGCACTGTTCCAAACCTGACTGATGGACTGCCTCTTTACTGCTTGCAATATCTCAGGCAGACTCTACTTATGTCTGATGATCATGATTCATAAAAATCATAAAGTTTCACCAAGCTCAGGCTACTGAAACTAGTGACCCACAGGGGTCTAGCCTGACCCTCCTCCTCTGACTCCAACATCATGAGGCCAACCTTGGAACTTGCTTAAAATGCAACTTCTCAGGCCCCAGTCTAGAGTAAAAGTCACTCTGAACAGCTGTCATTTGGGATGAAGCACAGGGTCTCTCATTCTGTTATTCAGTTGTGGTATCAATGCAGTTGTCTTGATACTGCACACTGCTCAGTCTCACACTGTTCCTCAGATATTTTTATAAATATTGTTGAGAAAATTTTACCTAGCCTGTAGTTCCTATCCTAGGTGAGATTTCAATATGTCCAGGATTTTTAAATTACATATAAGAAAGTATTTCTAATTCTACGGAGAAATCCTGAATATATTACATTTCAGTACCTTCAACTAAGTTTTTATTAAATTGTATTTCTATTTCTCATATCAAGAATCCCTCACCTAATAAATCTTCATTGAATTTTATATGTCCTCAGCACTCTGCTTTGAAGGAAGGATAAGTATCTTAGGCTGGATTCCCAAGAGGCAGACTCTGAGATGAGGATTCATGAGCAAGTGATTTATTAAGAAGCTGCTCCCAGGAGAAATCAGCAAGGGAGTGGGGAAAGCAGAACAAGGAGGAAACCCATGCAAGGATGTGTTTCAGACTAAGTCCCACAGAAAGTGGACTTGATCTCACACTACAGGGAACTCTGACATTTATCCAAATGGGAAGCAAGGGAACTGGGCTTTCATACTCCAAGCACACTGCTCATGAGATAAGGAGCCTGAGACTGGCCTGGTGATGAAGGTTCACAAGTGCTGGTCACTGGAATCAAAACCATGCCAAAACTACAGGAGGGACAAACAGATGAGTGAAGGGGATACAGGGGATCTGGTTGGAGCTCCAGTTCTTCCAACTTGGTTTTCTTACATTCTAGATGAGTAAACGGAAAGATAATTAAAGACCAATATTAGATCAAAGATAGCCAAGGGTGAACTTATGATAAGCCTACACACATTATAGTAAACCAAAAGCAGCAGTTTCCAAAACTTTACTGCACATCCAAATACCCTGAGGATCAAAACTATATTGCTGCCAACCCTGTGCACTCTCACTTACTTGGTTTGGAGTATAACCCGTGTACTGGAATGTTTTAAAGCCACGCCCACCTCCGGGTGATTCTAATGTTCAGGAAAGTTTGGAAACCACCGATCCAAGGGAAGAAAGACCAGTGTGAATTGTTTTCAGTGATGAAGAGACATCAGGAAGAGGGGTGAGGTTGAACTGGCCTTGGAAGATGGTTAAAATCGAGGTAACAAAAAATAAGAGACAGACATTGGCTGACAAGAAACACGACATAAATTCAAAGTCACAAATTTGCATGACTCATAAAGGAAAATAAAGAAACCAACTTGAAAAGGTCTTGCTGAGTGAAAAATATGATTTTATAGAAAAAGTAAATTCTTATTACAGTCAGTCCAGAAGTCAAGCAAAATTTTTGAACTTGACCCAGTGGGCAACCACTGTAGATTTTTGAATAGAGGCATGAAATGATAAAAGTAGTGCTTGAAGAAAAGTATTCCAGCAACAATAAAGAAGACAGATTCAAATTGTAAGAGACTGGAGTCACAGAGCTCTGCCAAGAGCCATTTCAGTAATCCTGGTATTTGATAAGGTCTTCACTAGAGCAGTAGCTGTCAGAATTGAAAGGAAGGCACAAATAAGTAAAGGTATTTTAAAGAAAGAAAGGTCTGGGATCGTGGATATAGAAATCAAAAAGAGGAAGGTATTAAAGATAAGTCCAAACTTAATAGGCAATAGGAAGTATTAACTGATGTGTTTTCTCCACATGTATGTTAACCCTCTGACCCACCTCCAGCTGGGCGGGAGGACACAAAGCAGCTTTTGCTCTATATGGGATGTCAAAAAGGAATAAAAGAAAAATGACACTAAGGTGTTTGCTTTAAATTAATATTTAATTAAAAATAATAATCCTACATTATGCATATAGCACAGACTGTTTTAAAGGAAAATTGTTTAGAAAGCTTTTTCTCTGCCCTCACTCCATGCAAACTCTCCCTGGAAAGGAAGACTATAATTAGATGGGAAGAAGAGAGCTTAGACACTTAGAGTAAGAACTTTGAACACTGTCATTTCACATTCCTCTGCCTCTTCCACATTTCTGTCTTATGGATCAAAAAGAATCAGAAGAATCACAGCCTTCCTTTATCCTTGAGGATCTAAAGATATCGTGGAAGACTATCCTCCTTTTTGCCCACCACAATGATATTGGACTTGGGATGTCTCAGGTGAGCACGTCTTAACAATTGATCCTATATCTCTGGAGAGCAGACTTGAAGAGCAATTCAAGTTACCTGAAAGTCGTTGGCCTGAAGAGGTGTCAGATGTGATGATGAAGAATTATGGCAACAGAAAAGTGAAAGTGAAAGTCACTCAGTTGTGTCCGACCCTTCGTGACCCCATGGACTATTCAGTCGATGGAATTCTCTAGGCCAGAATACTGGAGTGGGTAGCCTTTCCCTTCTCCAAGGGATCTTCTCAACCCAGGGATCAAACCCAGGTCACCCGCATTGCAGGCAGATTCTTTACCAGCTGAACCCGATACCTAAATTCGTACACCATAGTGGTGGCCAAAGATATCTCAGCAACAGTAAGAATTGATGTTGATGCCCAGGATGATGGCAGGAGGACTATCCATGTCAGCTAATGGCAGTAGGGGACAGAGCAAGATGAGACAGAGATCCCTCACACCAACAATACACCTCTGCAGCAAAGAGAAAAATAAGAAAATATCAAGGATATAATACAATAAATAAACGTATATATAATGTAAATGTGCATGCATGCTAAGTCATTTCAGTCATGTCTGTCTCTGCAACCCCATGGACTATAGCCCACCAGGCTCCTCTGCCTATGGGATTTTCCAGGCAAGAATATTGGAGCAGGTAGTCATTCCCTTCTTCAGAGGATCTTCCAGACTCAGGGATGGAACCCACATCTTTTATGTCTCCTGCATTGGCAGGTAGGTTCTTTACCACTAGCACCATATATATATACTAAATATGAATGGGAAAGCACTGACTTTGATGGAATTTAATAATTAAATCATCAAAGTAATTGAGTTTTCCTAAAAGTGATTGGGTTGTTTTGTTACTTTGAGGAAGAATGATGCTTGAGATGAAAATATGATTATATTTTCATTATAGTAAAATAAAGAAAATCTGGGACGCCCATAGGGATAGGCTATCCATTCCAATATTTTTGGGTTTCCCTGGTAGCTCAGATGGTAAAGAATCTGCCTGCAATGAGGGAGACCTGGGTTTGATCCTTGGGTTGGGAGGATCCCCTGGCATGGCCATCCACTCCAGTATTCTTGCCTGGAGAATCCCCATGGACAGAGGATCCTAGTGAGCTACAGTCCTTGGGATCACAAAGAGTTGGATCACAACTGAGCAACAAAGCACAGCACAGCACACAGATTCGTTCAGTAGTCACTAGAATGAAGGTGATCATTTAAGCTAAAAGTGAATGTGAAGAGAAAAGCACATAGGTAAAAGCTCTAAATTACTTCTATAGAACATAAAAGCTCGGTACTTAAAATATTAAAGAGATTATGATGCTAATTGTGTTTTTCATTATTTGATTAAGTTAAATAAATTATAAAAATGTAGTAGACCTATACTTGTTCAGCTATTATATGTATATACTTTTAAATACTAGAGGTACATGGAATAAAGAAGTCACAGAAATGAAAATGTGGGGGCTTTCCCGGTGGCTCAGTGGTAAAGAAACCACTTGCCAATGAAGGAGAGAGGAGTCACTTCCTGATTCAGGAAGATCCACACGCCTCAGAGCAACTAAGCCCGTGTGCCACAACTATTGAGCCTGTGCTCTGGAGCCCGGGAGCCTCCACTGAGCCTGCATGCTGCAAGCTTGCGTGCCCTAGAGTCCATGCTCCACAACATGGACACAGCTGAAGCTCACGTGCCCCAGAGTCCATGCTCCGCAACAAGAAAAGCCACTGCAGTGAGAAGCTCATGCACCTCAGCTAAGAGAGTAGCCCCTTCTCTCTGCAACTAGAGAAAAGCCTGCACGGTAACAAAGACCCAAGACAGTCAAAAATAAATAACTAAAATTACTTTTTTTAAAGAAATGAAAATGTGGATTGCTGAAATATATGGCAAAGGCTGAAAGATAAGGTTGAAAAAAAAAATTCCCAGAATAAAAAAACAAAACAGAAAAACCCCAATCTTTAACATATATAAATCTTCTTCATCTACCTCTATTTTAACTTTGAATATCAATTCTTGTTTTCTTTTCTTTCTTTCCTTTCCTCTCAACATATTTGTTAGTTTTGTTTCACTACTTTATTCCCCACTTGTGCCTTGCTTTAGTCTTGTTTTCTGCTTTGTGCTTTAGATAGTTTTGTTCTTAACTAGTAAAATATAATTTTTGATTTCCTTTGTTTGCAAGGTCAATCTACTGTACTTTATTTTTGTTGGACTGTTTTGACTTTGCTTATGGATGTATATGTATATTCCACTATTTTAATTATTATTTGCCTGATTTTGTAACTGCCATTTGTCTGAGGTTCATCTTTCATTCTTGTTTTGGGTATTTGTTTTAATCTCACTTAATGCCATAACAAACCACTTTTGGAATCTTTGTTCCTGACCAGAGATCAAGCCCTGAACCTTTAGAGTGGGAGCACTGACTCCAAGACCCTAGACTACTGGAGAACTAACCCTAGCGGGTATCAAATAGTGAGAACTCACACAAGAAAAACACTTGAATATAAGACCCAGCAGCACCCAACCACCAGTAGCACCCTGTGCAGGATGCCTCATTTAAACAACAACAACAAAAATACAAACCCAGTCATTAGCAGACAAGATTACCACCTCACTCAACCTTGCCCATCAGAGGAAAAACAAATAAACAAACAAAAAACTCAGCCAAATTTCACCCTATACGAGGCTTACACAAACCACTGGACCAAACTTAAGAGGGCAGAAACCAAAAAGAGGAAAGAATTCAACCCTGAAGCCTGGGAAAAGGAGAAACACAATAAATTAAAAAATAATAATAATGAAAAGACAGAGAAATACTACACAAATGAAGGAACAAATTAAAAACACAGAAGTCCAAATAAATGAAAAAGAAATAGGCAAACTGCCTGAAAAAGAATTCAGAATAATGATAGTAAAGATAATCAAAAACCTTGAAAACAGAATGAAGAAAATGCAAGAATCAATTAACAAAGATCTAGAAGAATTAAAGAATAAACATACAGAGACAACAACACAATTACTTAAATTAAAAATATTCTGCAAGGAATCAATAGCAGAATATCTGAAGTAGAAGAACAAATCAGTGAGCTGGAAGATAAAATGGTGGAAATAACTTCTGAAGCGCATGATAAAGTAAAAAGAATGAAAAGAACTGAGGATATTCTCAGAGACCTCTGGGACAATATCAAATGCACCAACATTCAAATTATAGGGGTCTCAGAAGAAGAAGAGAAAAAGAAAGAGTATGAGAAGATTTTTGAAGAGTTTTGAAGAGAACTATAAAGTTGAAAATTTTCCCAACATGGAAAAGGAAATAGTCAAGCCCAAGAGATGAAAAGAGTCCAATATCGGATAAACCCAAGGAGAAACACACTAAGACACATACTAATCAAACTAACAAAGACCAAACACAAAGAAAGAATATTAAAAGCAGCAAGGGAGAAGCAACAAGTAACATACAAGGGAAACCCCATACATGTAACAGCTGATCTTTCAGCAGAAACTCTGCAGGCCGGAAGGGAATGGCAGGATATATTTAAAGTACTAAAAGGGAAAAATCTACAACCAAGATCATTGTATCCAGCAAGGATCTCATTCAAAACTGATGGAGAAATCAAAAACTTTTCAGACAAGCAAAAGTTAAGAGAATTCAGTACCACCAAACCAGCTTTACAACAAATGTTAAAGGAAATTATGTAGTCAAGAAATACATGAGAAGGAAAAAGATCTACAAAATCAACCCCAAACAATTAAGAAAATGGCAATAGGAACATATATACCAACAATTACTTTAATGTAAATGGATTAAATGTGCTCCAACGAAAAGACACAGACTGGCTGAATGGATACAAAAACAAGACTCATATAGATAGATAGATAGATAGATATAGATATATCATCTATATCTATATATCAGAGAAGGCAATGGCACCCCACTCCAGTACTCTTGCTTGGAAAATCCCATGGACGGAGGAGCCTGGTAGGCTGCAGTCCATGGGGTCGCTAAGAGTCAAACACTTGACTGAGCAACTTCACTTTCACTTTTCACTTTCATGCATTGGAGAAGGAAATGGCAACCCACTCCAGTGTTCTTGACTGGAAAATCCCAGGGACGGGGGAGCCTGGTGGGCTGCCGTCTATGGGGTCACACAGAGTCGGACACGACTGAAGTGACTTAGCATAGCATATCTATATATATATGCTGTCTACAAGAAATCCACTTCAGGCCTAAAGACACATATAGACTGAAAGTGAGAGGGTCAGAAAATATATTCCATGCAAATGGAAAGCAAAAGAAAGCTGGAGTAGCAAATTTTATGTCAGATTAAATAGATCTTAAAATAAAGAATATTACAAGAGATAAGAACACTACGTAATGATCAAGGGAGCAATCCAAGAGGAAGACATAACAATTGTAAATATGTATACACCCAACATAGGAGCACCTCAATACATAAGACAAATACTAACAGACATAAAAGGAGAAATTGATAGTAACACAATAGTAGGAGACTTTAACACCCCAATCACACCAATGGACAGATCATCAAAACAGAAAAGTAATAAGGAAACATAAATCTTAAATGATACATTAGATGAGATGGATCTCATTGATATCTTCAGGACATTCCATCCAAATGCAGAATACACCTCCTTCTCAAGTGCACATGGAATATTCTCCAGAATATCTTGGCCACATCTTGGGTCACAAAAATAAAATAAAATAAACCCAAAGGTAGGCAATAAGAGAGAAATGATGGGAGATATAAAGGAGTCCCAGGAGATCCAACATCCAAATATTAGGTTGGTACAAAAGTAATTGTGATTTTTTGCATTTGTTGATATATGCTATTTGATATTAGAACACATTCTAAATAAATGTGGTTATGTTGTACATCATTTTAATACAAATTTCTGATTTTATGGGCTTTTGCTAATGACATTACTTGGTCTTTATTTTATTTTTGACTAGGGAAATGATATTAAAAAATTAATTTGAGCAATTTTCTTATTTGAGTTCAGAGTGGGCCATAAAGCATCAGAGACAACTCTCAACATCAACAATGTATTTCGTCTAGGAACTGCTAACAAATGTACAGCACAGTGGTTGTTCAAGAAGTTTTGCAAAGGAAGATCTGAGAGCCTTGACCAACTTAGAGTCATCATCAAAGCTGATCGTCTTACAACTACATGCGAAGTTGCTGAAGAATTCGGCTTTGACCACTCAATGGTCAATAAGCATTTGAAGCAAATTGGAAAGGTGAAAAAACTTAATAAGTGGGTGCCTCATGAGCTGACCAGATATCAAAAAAAAAAAAAAAAGTCACTTTGACTTGTTGTCTTCACTTATTCTATACAACTGTCCTCAATGTGGGAGATCAGGGTTCCATCTCTGGGTTGGGAAGATCCTCTGAAGGAGGGCATGGCAACCCACTCCAGTATTCTTGCCTGAAGAATCCCCATGGACAGAGGATCCTGGCAGGCTGCAGTCCATGGAGTCTCAAAGAGTTAGACACAACTAAGCAACGAAGCATAGCATAGCATATTCAATGCAAGAACAATGAACCATTGCTCGATCAGATTGTGACCTGAGATGAAAAGTGGATTTTATACAACATCTAGTAATGATAAGTTCAGTGGTTGGATCAAGAATAAGCTCCAAAACACTTCCCAAAGCCAAACTTGCACGAAAAAACAGGTCATGGTCCACTGCCCATCTGATCCACTATAGCTTTCTGAATCCCAGAAAAACCATTACATCTGAGATGTATGCTCAGAAAGTCGATGAGATGCACCAAAAACTGCAATGCCTACAGCCAGCATTGGTCAACAGAAAGATCCCAATTCTCCCCCAGAACAGCACCCAACCACACATCACACAACCTTCACCAACCTCTACCACTTCCTCAAGCATGTCAACAGCTTTTTGCAGGGAAAACCCTTCCACAACCACCTGGAGGCAGAAAATAAATGTTTTTCAAGATTTGGGAGAATAACATTGAAATATGTATAATATCATATCTGAAATGAGTCGCCAGTCCAGGTACGATGCCCGATAATGGATGCCTGGGGCTGGTGCGCTGGGACGACCCAGAGGGATGGTATGGGGAGGGAGGAGGAGGGAGGAGGGTTCAGGATGGGGAGCATGTCTATACTGGTGGCGAATCCATCTCGATGTATGGCAAAAGCAATACAATATTGTAAAGTTAAGCAAAATAAAATTTTAAAAAATTTTAAAAAAGAGGAAAAAAAAAGAGTTTGTCAAATCCTGAAGCAAAGATTTTTATGCTACAGGAATAAACAGACTTATTTCTTGTTGGCAAAAATGTGACTTGTTGACTGTAATGGTTCCTATTTTGACTACTAATGATGTGTTTGAGCTGAGCTATAATGATTTAAAATTCATGGTCTGAAATTATAATTATATTTGCACCAACCTAATAATAAGAGAGAGAGAGAGAGGAAGACAGAGCGAGAAGACAAGGAAAGGGGAAGGAAGAGAACAGAACAGAAGACAAGAGAAGAAAAAATAGAGGAATGAAATTTATCAAAGAAATAGTAAAGTTCCCCAAGGTAGTTTCTGCAGTGAATAACATTTACATATTTATTTTTATGATAGGTAATCTGTTTCAATTCAGTTCAGTTCAGTCACTCAGTCATGTCCAACTCTTTATGACCCCATGAATTGCAGCACACCAGGCCTCCCTGTCCATCACCAATTCCCGGAGTTCACCCAAACCCATGTCCATCAAGTCAGTGATGCCATCCAGCCATCTCATCCTCTGTCGTCCCCTTCTCCTCCTGCCCTCAATCCCTCCCAGCATCAGAGTCTTTTCCAGTGAGTCAACTCTTCACACGAGGTGGCCAACGTATTGGAGTTTCAGCTTCAGCATCAGTCCTTCCAATGAACACCCAGGACTGATCTCCTTTAGAATGGACTGGTTGGATCTCCTTGCAGTCCAAGGGACTCTCAAGTTTATTGGTTCTTATTTCACAGAATCAACCCATGGACAGTATCAGAAGATACCATTTTAATTATAGAATTGAGCATAGATCTTATGAGCCTTGACAATACGTACATTGGGATTTAATGCTGATGGTTTGGAAGGTTAAGACAGGAAAAGAGATCTGATGGAAGTATAAAAACCCCTCTGTCTTCACACTAAATGGCATAGAGGGAAGATAAACTGTTTTAGGATAAAACAGTCCATAAGATAAATTTTGAGAATATTATTTAAAGTAGTTAATAGTAACCAAGAGAAACCCTAGAAATAAGTTTATGTCTGACTAAATTGAGAGGCAGAAAAGACAGGGGCAAGATAATACTGTGTGCCTGACAAAATTACTGAGGCAGACAGCCTCCAAGATGGCCCCCACTGACCCCTGCCTCCCACTACTACAATCCTCCATGTAATCCCATCCCAAGATGCAGGCTGGGCCTAGTGATTCACTTCTAACAAATAGAACACAACAAAGTGATAAGATATTAGTTCTTAGATTAGGTTACAAAGAGATTTTGGCTCCATTGAGGGGACCCACTTTCACTTGTTCTGAGGAAAAACAGTTGCCACTTGGTGGTTGCTCATATTACAAGGAAAGTATGGTGGCCTCTAGCTGAGGAACTGAATCCTATCAACAACAAAGTGAGTGAGCTTGGGAACAGATCATCCTTCAGTTGAGAGTTCAGGTTCCACCTGACACCTTGATGGCAATCGCATAAGAAGTCCTCCTGCTCCTTGGAAGAAAAGCTGACAAACCCAGAGAGTGTAGTATAAAGCAGAGACATCACTTTACTGGCAAACTGATGATCCATGTTGTCAAAGCTGTAGTTTTTCCAGTAGTCGTGTACAGACGTGAGAATTGGATCATAAAAAAGCTGAGCATCAAACAATCAATGCTCTGAATTGTGGTTCTGGAGAAGACTCTTGAGAGTCACTTGGACAACAAGGAGATCAAACCAGTTGATCCTAAAGTAAATCAACCTGAATATTCATTGGAAGGACTGAGGCTAAAGCTGAAGCTCCAATATTTTGGCCACCTGATGTGAAGATCCAACTCATTAGAAAAGACCTCGAGGCTAGGAAAGATTGAGGGCAGGGGAAGAAGGGGGTGGCAGAGGATGAGATGGTTGGATGGCATCAGTGACTCAATGGACATAGTTTTAGCAAACTCCAGGAGATGGTGAAGTACAGGGAAGCTCAGTGTGCAGTAGTCCTTGGGGTCACAAATAGTTGGACACAACTTAGCAACTGAACAACAAGAAGTCTCTGAGATGGAGGACTTAGATAAGCCATGCCTGAATTTCTGACTCACTGTAAGATTGTTGTTGTTTTTGTTCAGTCACTGTCATGAGTTTCTCAATTTGGAACTAGCCTGTTGTTCCATGTCCAGTTTTAACTGTTGTTTTCTTCCTGATTTCTCAAGAGGCAGGCAGTGTGTTGAAAAGCAGAGACAGTACTCTGCTGACAAAGGTCTGAATAGTCAAGGCTATTGTATTCCCATTGGTCACATATGGCTGTGAGAGCTGAACTGTAAAGAAGGCAGAGAACTGAAGAATTGATGTCTTCAATCTATGGTGCTGGAGAAGACTCTTGAGAGTCTCTTGGACAGCAAGGATATCAAACCAGACAATCTTAAGGGAAATCAACTCTGAATACTCGTTGGAAGGACTGATGATAAAGTTGAAACTCCAGTTTATTGGTCATCTGATGCAAACAACTGACTCATTGGAAAAGTCCCTGATACTGGGAAGGACTGAGGGCAGAAGGAGAAGAGGGTGTCAGAGAATGAGATGGCTGGATGGCATCACTGATGCAATGGACTCGAACTTGGGCAAACCTTGGGAGTTGGTGTTGGACAGGGACGTCTGGCATGCTGCAGTCCATGGGGTCACAAAGAGTCAGACATGATTGAGCAACTGAAATGAGCTGTCTAGTTTTGTCATAGCTTTTCTGTCAAGAAGCAAATGTCTTCTGATTTCACGACTGCAGTCACCATCTGCTGTTATTTTAGAGCCCAAGAAGAGGAAATCTATCACTACTTCATGTATCACTGCCTTGTCCTGGTGAAGGGGCTTGCATAACTCGATGATGCTATGAGCCAAGCCATGTAGGGCCACTCAAGATGGGTGCATCATAGTAGAGAGTTTTGACAAAATGTGATTCACTGGAGGAGGAAATGGCAAACTACCTCAGTATACTTGCTGTGAGAACCTCATGAACTCTTTAAAAGAACAAAACAATATGACACCAAAGATGAGTCCCCCAGGTCTGAAGGGGTCCAATATGTTCCTGGGGAAGAGCAGAGGAGAACTACTAATAGCCACAGAAAGAAGGAAGCAGCTAGGCCAAAGCAGAAATGACACTCAGTTGTGGATGTGTCTGATGATGAAAGTAAAATCCGATGCCTCAAAGAACAGTATTGCATAGGAATCTAGAATGTTCAGTCCATTAATCAAGGTAAATTGGACGTGGTCAAGTAGAAAATGGTAAGAATAAACATTGACATCTTAGGAATCAGTGAACTAAAATGGGTGGGAATGGGCAAATTTAATTCAGATGACCATTACATCTACTACTGTGGGCAAGAATACCATAGAAGAAATGGAGTAGCCCTCATTATCAACAAAAGAATTCAAAATGCAGTACTCGTGTGCAACCTCAAAAATGATGGAACGATCTCGGTTCATTTTCAAGGCAAGCCATTCAACATCACAGTAATCCAAGTCTATGCCTCTACCAGCAATGCCAAGAAGATGAAGTTCATCAGTTCTATGAAGACCTAAAAGACCTCTTAGAACTAACACTGAAAAAGATATTTTATTCATCATTGGGGATTGGAACACAAAAATAGGAAATCAAGAAATACCTGGAGTAACAGGCAAGTTTGACCTTGGAGAACAAAATAAAACAGGGCAAAGTCTAACTGAATTCTTCCAACAGAATGCATTGGTCATAGCAAATAACTTTTACAATACAAGAGATAACTTTACACATGGATATCACCAAATGATTGTAAGATTAGCATACTAAAAATTAACTCATTGATTTAGAATGAAAAGAACATGTGCAAAAGTAAGAAAAGTATTATTGCAAACACAATAGATCAAACAAAAAAAAAAAAAAAGCCCAAGTTAAGGAAATAGGTATCTTTCAGGACAAATGAGAACACATGAAGTCAAAGTAACAATTAATGAAGAGAATAACATTTTCCCAAACTATAAAAAGGGCTCAGTGTGTTGCATACAACATTGATGTGTTGATGAATACATTGATGAATAGAGCCTCATGCTTAGAAATCACCTGGAAAAAATTTCAGGGAGGCAGAGGGGCAAAAGTTTTTCAACGTTCGGGGAAAGCTTATAAACTCGTTCTCCTCCAAGACACTGGCCACCAGAAGCATGAAGCTGTCTGTAAAGTTTTGAAGAAAACTGATTGTGTTCTAAGGTTGTTTATGTGCAAAAGACACTGAAAGGCATCCTGAGGCATTAAAAAGCCATAACAATAACCCATCAGCTTTTCTCAAAAACCAATATGCAGAGATAAACTCTACACAATTGAATGATCAATAAAAATATTTGTTAAGAAAACTAGGATACAAGAGGTCTATGGGAAAACACTGATATCAGTTAAATATGTGGAATAAAATCTAAATAAAAACATGATAATATGTATCTGATACTTTATTATTCATAGTAAGTTTCAAAAGTGATTTAAATTTTAAGAAATTAGATGAATACATGATATATTTTAGAACCTTTTAGGAAAGTGAAAAGCAACCAATAGAAGAGTTTATAAATTAAATTTCACTGTATAACAAACCACCCTAATGCTTGCTGGGCTAAAGCCCCCACCATTTATTTGGCTCATGATTCTGTGGGTAAGCAGTTTAGATTGTGTTCAGCCAGGCAGTTGTTCTGTTCTCAACTGGCCTCACTGATGCATCCAAGTTAAGCTGCCGGTGGACTGGAAACTAACTAGTTTAGGACAGTCTCTGGTCTCTGCTGGAACAGCTCATCTTTTCTCCATGTCATCATGCTTGTGCCAGCATGAAAGCCTAGGGCTTTTCACGTGGAAACAAGAGGAAGTTTCTAAGAGAACAATTCCATGTATGAAAGGCCCCTTAAAGTCCAGTCTCAGAACATGATTACACTTACACTGCATTTTTTTTTTTTTTTAGTCAAAGAAAATTACAAGTTCAGCCTAGACTTGAAGGATAGAAAATTTGACTCTAACTCCTAATGGGAAATTTTGCAAAATTACACTGCTAAGAGAATGGAGATGGGAGAGAAATAATTATGACCAATTCTGTAAGTCTACCGTAGCCTGACATCTGGCCATACTTTAACAACCCTCTCACAGGCAAAATATACTCACTTTTCCTGAGACATCCCAAAGTCTAATTACTGCATAATGCTCTAAGTTCAGAATCTTGAGATAGACATCTGATCTGAATGCCATTCCTTTTGACCTAGAGATCTCCAATCTAAAAAGCTAAATTATTTATCTCCAAAAACCCGATCATAATAGTGAAACATACCAGGGCAACCACAACAGACATTCCCACTCAAAAAAGAGAAAGATAAAAGGTGCACGCCATAGTCATGCACAGAAATTCTGAAATGCAGCAAAGCAAATATTTCTAGGTCCCCCTAACTCAGAGATAGCTTCCTTGATTAAGGCACAAGTCTGATTCTTGAAAGTAGTTTCTCAATAAATGACCCATGACTCTAGCCTCTAGATGTCTTTTCTTTTTAATCCTGCCACATCACCATGAGTATAAGCTTACTTGATGACATTTGGCCTAGAAGTCTCTTGTCCCCACAGGTGACAGCCAGACAATCCCCAGAAGAAGAGCTATCTTACGAATATGTGAAGGAGTCCTGCAGAGCCACTGAAGTTCACTCTACATTGATGACTCACTGACTATGAGTTAAATAAATGTTGTTTTGAGACATTTAATTTTAAGCTGGTTTGTTACACAAAAACTGTAGCCCTCCAGGCTCCTCTGTGTATGGGATTCCCCAGGCAGAAATACTGGAGTAGTTGCCATTTCCTTCTCCAGGGCATCTTTCTGACCCAGGGATCCAACCCACATCTCCTGCATTGCAGGTGGATTCTTTACCACTCAGCTGCCAGGTAAGTCCCTTATATAGGTTACTGTATTCTAAATAAATCAGCTTTATTCATAGTTCAATAATTTATAAATATATGTTCTTTTATTTTTGTGCATTTATAATACTATTGTTATACTGTTATATAATATATTGTATATTGTAATATTATTGTCCTAGTTTTAAAAAAAATAACAATATACCCACTCAAGAGATAAAGGAAAGAAAATCATAGTCATTATAAAGAGAGTAAATAAAGTCAAAAAGAAGACAAAAATAAGATAACAGAGGGTCAAGTATATCATTCATTACATAAAAAATAAATGAGTTAAATCCCCCAGGTAAAAGGCAAATACTCTCATTAGGCTCAAAACAAAATTTAACTATCTGTGGCTAACAAGAAACATATCTAAAATGACACAACAGAGAATTGTCCAAAATAAAATAGTCAAAAAATTACTAGGTAAGTAGAAACAAAAAGAAATCAGGGATTGCATTATTATTATGTAACTAAAGACCCAAACTTTAAGTGGTCTCTTTATTTTCTAGAGAAGATAAGTCAATAATAAGTATAAAACTGTTGTGAATACTTATTGCATAACATCATCAAAATATATAAATAGTATTACAAATACACGAAAATAAAAGAACAGATATTTATAAATTATTGAACTATGAATAAAACTGATTTATTTAGGATACAATAACCTGTATAAGGGACTTCTCTGGCAGCTGAGTGGTAAAGAGTCCACCTGCAATGCAGGAGTTGTGGGTTGGATCCCTGGATCAGAAAGATCCCCTGGAGAAGGAAATGGCAACCACTCCAGTATTTCTGCCTGGGAAATCCCATGCACAGAGGCACCTGGAGGGCTACAGTCAGTTCATGGGGTCCCAAAAAAGTCAGACATGACTAAGCGACTTAAGAAGGAAAAAAAAAATCTCATACAAAGAAAACAAATATACGTTATTCTCAAGCATCCTTTGAACATACTAAAATTTGATCATATAGAAGGTAACAAAGAAAACTTCAAGAAAGTCTCAGAAATAAAAAAAGTCAAGGGCTCATTTTCTGACCTTAATTCCTGAATTAAGGCTGAAGGCCTTTGTATGGGCTTTGAAAAATCTGTGCATCTCTTGACACTGTATCATGTGTTTATGAGCATTTTTCTCAGTATTGAGTGCATAGTTCTCATCAATTTTCACAAGACTAACAAATGACCCCAATCTCTCATAAAAATGATATTGGGAACTAATTAATACAATCTGAAATAAAAAATTAAAACCCCAGGCAAACAAAATCAGTTCATTTTTAAAAAGAATAAGCATTAGTATTAAATTAAATATGACATAGATACTGTTAAAACCATTGCTTCCATTTAATTAACAGGTGTGTGTAAATGGAATTGTTTTGGGTTTGAAAGTAGACATAAAGTTTCATATTTATTAATCAGTAATCCATAAATGAAAGCATAGTGAGCCCACAATGCATTTCGCAATATGTTCTTGTTCTTTGAGTATATTTTTTGTTGAGGTCCTTTAATGGACTGGAACCTGGTGGTCTGGAGTCAACCGATCAGAAAGTAAAGGAGAGAGAAAGAGACTGATATTCCTTGGTTTACACAGAAAGCAAATAAAGCCCCTGCACGGACCTTGCTCTGTTCACGGAGGCCTCAGGCATCCTCTCAATGGGGTGAAGGTGCAGAGTGCCTTCTCAAGAGGGTCTTAGAAGCCCCAGCAGGAAAGTGCACTCAGAGGGCCTCTGCACTCCGAAGAAATAGCCTGAGAGAGAGAGAGAAAGGAAAGAGAAAGAAAGACACGGGGACCAGAGCTCTGATGGAGCAAAGGTGTTTTAATCAACATGGTGTGGGCATATATATTGTCTTACAAGGTAGTTATTCTCAGCAAAGATAAAAATAAAAATTCCAGACTTACAAAACATAGGCGATCCATATTAGAGAGAGAGAGAGTTGTAAACAATCACTTTTACCATATGGTTCACAAGAAGGAAGAGGGTACTTATCACTGTATAGAAAGACTAATGAAGGAAATGCCTGGATTCCTCAGCCCCGGGAGAGGCTTGCCTCTTCTCTTAATTCCTTAATATTCAGGAATTAATAAGGAACAGAGAATTCCTGACAGATCCAAAACAGCACACAAGAAGCCTCCTGTTAAATGCTTCCTGACAATTTTTTATCAGTTAGAACTTTTTCCTGGCAAGGAAAAGAAAATCTAATTCAAAAGGCCATAAGCAAAAGAGAGTTTAATGATAATGAAATTGGAACTTATAGGGATAGGTTTATCTTGATGCACAAGCTCAAACCATGTCACCAAGACCTCGGAAATTTCCATCTCTACTTCCTGGTCCATCTGCAGACAAGTTCCTCTGCTATAAAAGCTAGAGCATAGAGGATACCAGAAATTTACATAATCTTAATTCTATCCCTCTACCTCAAGAGTCTCCAGAAATTCTCAAGAGTTTGGCCCTGATGGTATCACCTGGAAATCCCTGAACTAATCAGTGAGGGCAGGGAAAAGTGGGACCTGATTGGCCACACCTGACTCACAGCTTACCCCTAACCCTCCACCAAGCCCATTTCCTGAGAATGAGTGATGTGTGGATCCCAAGTTTAAAAATAAAGAATTACCTAAAACAGCTGAATAAATGGCAAAAAAAAAAGAATAAACGATGCTAGGAATATCATATGTGTATTTTACTGAATATAAGAACTTCATATTTACGTGTTTAATGTCCATCCTTTTAATTCTTCCTTTTTTTTAATAAAACAGGGCTATTAAAATTGATAGAACTTGCTGTCAAAATCAAATACTGGTAACATGCCTATTCCTTTTTCTCAAGTCTCTGTATTTTAAAAATTATTTAAAATTATACAGTTACTGGAAACTAGTAGTTTCAGGTTATTAGGATTCATCATGAGGTAAAACTATATGCTCACATCACTAATCATCAGGGAAATGAAAATGCAGGTCAGGAAGCAACAGTTAGAACTGGTCATGGAACAACAGACTGGTTCCAAATAGGAAAAGGAGTACGTCAAGGCTGTATATTTTCACCATTTTTATTTAACTTATATGCAGAGTACATCATGAGAAATGCTGGACTGGAAGAAACACAAGTTGGAATCAAGATTGCTCGGAGAAATATCAATAACCTCAGATATGCAGATGACACCACCCTTATGGCAGAAAGTGAAGAGGAACTAAAAAGCCTCTTGATGAAAGTGAAAGTGGAGAGTGAAAAGGTTGGCTTAAAGCTCAACATTCAGAAAACGAAGATCATGGCATCTGGTCCCATCACTACATGGGAAATAGATGGAGAAACAGTGGAAACAGTGTCAGACTTTCTTTTTCTGGGCTCCAAAATCACTGCAGATGGTGACTGCAGCCATGAAATTAAAAGACGCTTACTCCTTGGAAGGAAAGTTATGACCAACCTAGATAGCATATTCAAAAGCAGAGACGTCACTTTGCCGACAAAGGTTCGCCTAGTCAAGGCTATGGTCTTTCCTGTGGTCATGTATGGATGTGAGAGCTGGACTGTGAAGAAGGCTGAGCGCTGAAGAATTGATGCTTTTGAACTGTGGTGTTGGAGAAGACTCTTGAGAGTCCCTTGGACTGCAAGGAGATCCAACCAGTCCATTCTGAGGGAGATCAGCCCTGGGATTTCTTTGGAAGGATTGATGCTAAAGCTGAAACTCCAGTATTTTGGCCACCTCATGCGAAGAGTTGACTCATTGGAGAAGACTCTGATGCTGGGAGGGATTGGGGGCAGGAGGAGAAGGGGACGACAGAGGATGAGGTGGCTGGATGGCATCACTGACTCAATGGATGTGAGTCTGAGTGACCTCCAAGAGCTGGTGATGGACAGGGAGGCCTGGCGTGCTGCAGTTCATGGGGTCGCAAAGAGTCGGACACGACTGAGTGACTGATCTGATCTGATCTGACAGGGAGATATTACCTCATACTTGTTATAATGGCTATTATCAAAAAGACAAGAAACAAGTGTTGGCAAGGATAGAGAGAAAAGGGAACTTCACTGTTGATGGAAATGTAATTTGGTGCAACTACCATGGAAAACAGTATGGAGGCTCCCCAAAAATTGGAACTCAAACTGTCCTATGATCCAGCAATTCCACTTCTGGGTATATATCCAAAGAAAATGAAAACACTGATTCAAGTATATATATGCACATCCATGTTCACTGCAGCATTATGGTGACTGCAGCCATGAAATTAAAAGACACTTACTCCTTGGAAGGAAAGTTATGACCAACCTAGATCTCATATTCAAAAGCAGAGACATTACTTTGCCAACAAAGGTTCATCTAGTCAAGGCTATGGTTTTTCCTGTGGTCATGTATGGATGTGAGAGTTGGACCGTGAAGAAGGCTAAGCACCAAAGAATTGATGCTTTTGAACTGTGGTGTTGGAGAAGACTGTTGAGAGTCCCTTGGACTGCAAGGAGGTCCAACCAGTCCATTCTGAAGGAGATCAGCCCTGGGTGTTCTTTGGAAGGAATGATGCTGAAGCTGAAACTTCAGTACTTTGGCCACCTCATGTGAAGAGTTGACTCATTGGAAAAGACCCTGAGGCTGGGAGGGATTGGGGGCAGGAGGAGAAGGCGAGGGCAGAGGATGAGATGGCTGGATGGCATCACTGACTCGATGGATGTGAGTCTGGGTGAACTCCGGGAGTTTGTGATGGACAGGGAGGCCTGGCATGCTGCAATTCATGGGGTCGCAAAGAGTCGGACACGACTGAGCGACTGAACTGAAGACATGGAAAGTGTCTACCAATGGATGAATGGATAAAGAAACCATGATACACACACACACACACACACATTTATACATTCACAAGAAAATACTATTCAGCCATTAAAAATAATGAAATCTTTTGTGATAACATGGATGGATCTTGACAGTGTTATGCTAAGTAAAATAAGTTAGTAAGTCAAACAGATAAAGACAAATACCATATGATCTCACTTGTATGCAGAATCTTAGAAAGATAAAAAATGAACAAATGAATAAAAACAAGCTCATAGATATAGAGAACAGATTAAGGGCTGTCAGTGTTGTCGGGGGTGGGAAGTAGACAAAATGGATGAAGGGGATCAAAAGATAAACTTATAGCTAAAAAATAAATAAGTCTTAAGGATATAATGTACAGTATGTTGACTACAGTTAATAATACAGTGCTGCATATTTGAAAGTTGTTAAGAGAGTAGATAGGGCTTCCCTGGTGGCTCAGATGGTAAAAGAATCCATCTGGAATGCAGGAGACTTGGGTTCGATCCCTGGGACGGGAAGATTCTTCGAATGAAGCCATGGCAAACCACTCTAGTATTCTTGCCTGGAGAATTCCCAAGGACAGAGGAGCCCGGTGGGCTACAGTCCATGGAGTCACAAAGTGTTCAACACGACTGAGTAAATAAGTGTATCACAGCACAAGCGAGATCAATCTTAAAGGCTCTTATCACAAGAAAAAAAATGCAACCATATATGGTGAAAGATGTTAACTAGACTTATTGTGCTAATCATTTTGCAATATATACAAATATGAAATCATTATGTTACACACTTGATACTAATATAATGTCATATGTCAATTATTCCTTAATAAAAATTAGAATTTAAGAAAACACAGTCTGCCTCAGCAGTTCCATTTATATGAGTATACCTAAGAGAATTGCTAATAATAAATAAGGATGCCCATGGTTTTTTTAGGCAAAAAATTAAAAACAATATAAATATCCACTAGCCACAGAATACACAGATTGTGGCATATTCATTACACAGATTTTAAAATTAAAAAAGAATCTATTTGTATATCATGAATAAATCTTAAAAACACTGTTGAATGAAGATATCAAAAAAAAAAACAACAAGAGCTATCTATATTTGCATTATCTCATACTTAACATGTTGAAAATAGATTCAAATAAATTCCCTATTTGTAGGGATTTAACTAAACCTTGAACTCTTTTGATGTTTATCATTAATATTTCATACATTTCAGTAAAATCAAATCAGATTAATGCACTGTTCATACTCTCAGAACATACTGGGATTTAAAACTAATTGAATTCTTTGCTTGCAAAGATATTCTCTTATTTATAACTAGAATTACAATGTATAGAAACTCAGTATGGATAATTAATGGGAGATAAAAGACTCTTTTTTTAAAAAAAGTTCAATGAAGTGGAAATGTCATATAAAAGAAAGGCAAGATATGAAAATAAAAAAAGAAATCTAGCACACAGAGAAGACGAAGGACCAAAAATTGTTCAAAGAATGTCTAAGCGCTTAACCTCCCTGACCTAAGCATAGCAGAGAAGAAAATAAAACTTATTTAACATTTCTTGAGCTTCAGGATGTATTGTAGGTTGAAGGAACACAAGATAAATTATTTAGACTGTTTCAACAGAGATTGGCAAAAATCCCAACCTGTCATAAACAGGGTTTAAAAAGCTTGATATGCCATAAATAATTTATAGTTTCTAAACCAGAAAAGTTCTAAATTCGAAGCCCTGCATTGAATAGAAGACTCTATATAACCACGGTGCATTCATCTCCTTTCAGGAGCTGACTGGAACACTTTACAAAAAGGTCACTATCATAAAGAAAAGCACAATATCCCATCTCTTGTTTCCTGTTTTGAAATGCAAGCCAAATACAGAATATTTAGGATGTATATTATAGCAATTTTTAAATAAACAAGAACAGAAATCTCTTTATTTTTATAGGAGGACCAGATAAATTCCACATTTACCCCAGTTCCATATCATAAAATATACCATGATACAATGTGTCTTTAAAGTGAACCAAGAATTATAAACCTCTTGGGAAGAAATGTGAGTGTAGAATAATTTTAAGTTTTTATAAGATTTTTTTAATTTTTTACACTTGCTTGCCCACAACTAATTTGACACAATTTTTAACAACTTGCCTTTATCAAATGTACCCAAAGCATTCAATTAGATTTGTGCAGAAGTTTCTCTTTCTTTCCACATTCATGGTTCATTGGTTTACAAAATAATTCACTTAGATTACATGATAATAATAACAAATATAACTGAGAAACAGGTTTGAAAACAAGACATTTCATCTTTTAGAAGCATGCAACACATCCGGACCCCTGGTGAGAGCTGATCTGATTTGGCATAGCCATGGAATCTCATGATCATCAGTCAAAATGTTCTGCAAAGGAAATAGAGGGCATTGGTCAATCTGACAAATTTATTAAATGTAAGTCAGAATAAGAACATTTCCACAGTACAATAAGCAAACCAGTTACTATCTGTGGAGTGTGAGCTAAGGACCTTGGCTCTATGCCAAATACTTTACCCACCATCTATCTGATTTAAATATTTTATCAGGCAGAAGTCAAAAATAGTCAACAGGGACAAAGTATTTCTTTGTGATTAACACTGCTTCTTATGAACTATCTCGTTAAATCTCCAGAAAACGATGAGGAGTGACTATTATCCTTTTTTCCATATGAAGACAATGAAGCTTAGAGCACTTAGTAACTTGCCCAAATTCATACAGCTGGTGTCATGGAATCAGAATTTTAACTCAATCTGATGTCAAAGTTTTAAACGTATGTGCTATGCTGCCAGAATTCACTGTTGAAGATCAAAAGGGGCAAGGGCTTACAAGTGAGATCAGAGACCTTCTATATTGAGACGTAAGGTTGCAAGTGCTACTGATAATGGTCCCTCCATCCCTAGTCCGAGTGTGCTTGTCAGGGTTATGGGTGATTCTGTGGTGTACTAGGAGGTAAAAGGACCTGTGGGTACTTGGGAAGCAATTGAAATTTGCGATTTGTACAATCCTTGGGAATGTTTTTCTCTCTGAGAGAGATCTTTTAAAGACAATGCTTGATTCTTGCGGCTTGAGGAATGCTAAGAACTATAAAAATTTCCTAATATTCTGCCAGCAAATATCCTTTACGTTAGGATATAGGGTTAGGGAAAAGGATAGGAAATGGGTCCTGATTAGCTAACGATTATTAGCTAATTATTAGCTATTATTAGCTAATAATTGTAATAAAACAATTATTACTGTGGTTTTATTATTACTATGGGCTTCCCTTGTGGCTCAGCTGGTAAAGCATCCACCTGCAATGCAGGAGACCTGGCTTCAACCCCTGTGTTGGGAAGATCCCCTGGAGAAGGGAAAGGCTACCCACTCCAGTATTCTGGCTTGGAGAATTCCATGGATTGGGTACTTCATGGGATCGCAGAGAGTTGGACATGACTGAGCAACTTTCACTTCACTTCACTTATTACCACTACTATTGTTCCCATTACCACTCTGGGGTCTTTATTCATGCCATCTCTTTCTCACTCTCAATCCCTGACATTTCCTATTACTTAGGGTATACCCTGTTCCAATCCAGGGCAATTTTCCTGACCATGCTAACTCATCACAATTTTTCCTGGATGTGAATTCTTATAGCAGTTACTGTCCCACCACTTTTTACATTGCTGGCTCCTTTTTATGCGCACTTGACTTATCTCTACTTATACAAAGATTATAAATTTATCTGAGAACTACATTATGTCCTACATGTCTCATCAACTTCAGGATCTTCCTTGAGAGAGACATTCAACCAAAATATATTGATTTTCTTCTTAAAGGAAACACAACCACAGCCCAGCAGAACTGAGAAATCGATTGGCTTCAGATTCCTTCTTACTCACTATTGTGACCCGCATATCAACTCATGGCAAACAGGTAAGGAATGCGGTGAGCTTGTTCACTGGAATGACAGGATTTCACTCTGAAGTCCTGAGGGAACAAATGTCAGTTTCCCCATTCTTAAACACATACAACTAATCCCAAAATGAATAAACAGAAGAAACTTAGCCTTGACTGTTTTCTAATCTATTAGTGCTGGAGACCTTCAACAAATACGGATTAGGAAGTCCATAGCCTGCTTATGAGACAGCCCTCTTATTACTGAAGTGCCCCTGTCTGCAAAACACAGTATCAATATACCAAGCTTCAAACATGTTTGCTTAATTTTCTGGTTAGTATCAGAATATGGGTCTCATTTCTTGCATTCACCCTCATTGAACAACATATAAAAGATTATCAAAAAAGAAAGCGCCTACTTTTATTTTACAAAAGTTGACTCATTATGACACTAAAAAAAATTCTAGAACACTGTTAAAGCCAATTTCAAATTATTTAAAATAGAATTAAGCTAATAAGTTTCTGCTATATGTCCCTTTTCCCCTTACCTAGGACCTTGATATTTAAATGAAAGAGTTTTAAGAATTATCTTTTTAAAATAAATATTTTACTACTTTGTTCTTATTCTAAAGCTGATGGCAAAAGATTGCTAGTATATCTTAGTTTTCGTATAATAGCAAATAAGTTTCCCCTTCTTTTAAAAACTCCAAGATACATTGAAGTTTTCTGAATAATTGGCTAAGCAACAAAATATGCTGGAAAAAGAAAACAAGAATTACACCGTGGAAAGTGCAATCACCAAGAGGAAGAATGGATAAGAACAACCCATTCTCATGCATACAATAGATACAAATGGTAAGGACAGCCATTTTGGTGGTAAACCTGTCTTCAAAACAAATTTATTTTAATCATTATCCTTAATTAAGAAAAATTAAACTTTTCATTGAAAAATATGCACAGAGAATACTCTTGAGTTATTTCTGAGAGGTGCTGAGTAAAGACTCACACAGCTCATCTTTGAGTCAATCTCAACAACCTCCTCACACACACCTATCAGCCAATCGTTAGCAAGCCTGCTCTCTGCCTGTGTCCACATCACCTGTACCCATTTCTCCCCATCTCCACTGCCTCTTCCCTATTTCCAGTTACTATCATCCCTTATGCTGGACTAGTATCAGTGCTTCTTTTCAATTTTTTTTTTCTCCTTAGATGTTGGTGTTTACATTTTCTTTTTTATATTTTCTCTATTTTTAAAATTTATATCATGAACATATATTATTTAATATACTTCATATTTATTATCTAAATCTACTATTGCCAAGAAAATGCACTGGTCATAGCAAATACCCTCTTCCAACAACACAAGAGAAGACTCTATACATGGACATCACCAGATGGTCAACACCGAAATCAGATCGATTATATTCTTTGCAGCCAAAGATGGAGAAGCTCTATACAATCAGCAAAAACAAGACCAGGAGCTGACTGTGGCTCAGACCATGAACTCCTTATTGCCAAATTCAGACTGAAATTGAAGAAAGTAGGGAAAACCACTAGACCATTCAGGTATGACCTAAATCAAATCCCTTATGATTATACAGTGGAAGTAAGAAATAGATTTAAGGGCCTAGATCTGATAGATAGAGTGCCTGATGAACTATAGAATGAGGTTCGTGACATTGTACAGGAGACAGGGATCAAGACCATCCCCATGGAAAAGAAATGCAAAAAAGCAAAATGGCTCTCTGGGGAGGCCTTGCAAATAGCTGCGAAAAGAAGAGAAGTGAAAAGCAAAGGAGAAAAGGAAAGATATAAACATCTGAATGCACAGTTCCAAAGAATAGCAAGAAGAGATAAGAAAGCCTTCTTCAGCGATCAATGCAAAGAAATAGAGGAAAACAACAGAATGGGAAAGACTAAGGATCTATTCAATAAAATCAGAGATACCAAAGGAACATTTCATGCAAAGATGGGCTCGATAAAGGACAGAAATGGTATGGACTTAACGGGAGCAGAAGATATTAAAAAGAGGTGGCAAGAATACACAGAAGAACTGTACAAAAAAGAGCTTCACGAACCAGATAATCATGATGGTGTGATCACTGACCTAGAGCCAGACATCCTGGAATGTGAAGTCAAGTGGGCCTTAGAAAGCATCACTAGGAACAAAGCTAGTGGAGGTGATGGAATTCCAGTGGAGCTATTCCAAATCCTGAAAGATGATGCTGTGAAAGTGCTTCACTCAATATGCCAGCAAATTTGGAAAACTCAGCAGTGGCCACAGGATTGGAAAAGGTCAGTTTTCATCCCAATCCCAAAGAAAGGCAATGCCAAGGAGTGCTCAAACTACCACACAATTGCACTCATCTCACACGCTAGTAAAGTAATGCTCAAAATTCTCCAAGCCAGGCTTCAGCAATATGTGAACCGTGAACTTCCTGATGTTCAAGCTGGATTTAGAAAAGGCAGAGGAACCAGAGATCAAATTGCCAACATCTGCTGGATCATCGAAAAAGCAAGAGAGTTCTAGAAAAACATCTATTTCTGCTTTATTGACTATGCCAAAGCCTTTGACTGTGTAGATCACAATAAACTGTGGAAAATTCTGAGAGAGATGGGAATACCAGACCACTTGATCTGCCTCTTGAGAAATCTGTATGCAGGTCAGGAAGCAACAGTTAGAACTGGTCATGGAACAACAGACTGGTTCCAAATAGGAAAAGGAGTACATCAAGGCTGCATATTGTCACCATGTTTATTTAACTTATATGCAGAGTACATCATGAGAAATGCTGGACTGGAAGAAACACAAGCTGGAATCAAGATTGCCGGGAGAGATATCAATAACCTCAGATATGCAGATGATACCACCCTTATGGCAGAAAGTGAAGAGGAACTAAAAAGCCTCTTGATGAAAGTGAAAGTGGAGAGTGAAAAGGTTGGCTTGAAGCTCAACATTCAGAAAACGAAGATCATGGCATCTGGCCCCATCACTACATGGGAAATAGATGGGGAAACAGTGGAAACAGTGTCAGACTTTCTTTTTCTGGGCTCCAAAATCACTGCGGATGGTGACTGCAGCCATGAAATTAAAAGACGCTTACTCCTTGGAAGGAAAGTTATGACCAACCTAGATAGCATATTCAAAAGCAGAGACATCACTTTGCCAACAAAGGTTCGCCTAGTCAAGGCTATGGTCTTTCCTGTGGTCATGTATGGATGTGAGAGCTGGACTGTGAAGAAGGCTGAGCGCCGAAGAATTGATGCTTTTGAACTGTGGTGTTGGAGAAGACTCTTGAGAGTCCCTTAGACTGCAAGAAGATCCAACCAGTCCATTCTGAAGGAGATCAGGCCTGGAATTTCTTTGGAAGGAATGATGCTAAAGCTGAAACTCCAGTATTTTGGCCACCTCATGCGAAGAGTTGACTCATTGGAGAAGACTCTGATGCTGGGAGGGATTGCGGGCAGGAGGAGAAGGGGACGACAGAGGATGAGATGGCTGGATGGCATCACTGACTCGATGGATGCGAGTCTGGGTGACCTCCGGGAGCTGGTGATGGACAGGGAGGCCTGGCGTGCTGCGGTTCATGGGGTCGCAAAGAGTCGGACACGACTGAGCGACTGATCTGATCTGATCTGATAGATTTAGCACTGTATGAGTACTTTTATATCACCTTCACTTAACCACTTCACCAATACTGTCCTTATCAAGGTCACAGCTGAGCTCCACATTGCCAAATCCAGTGGTCAATTCTCAGGTTTCATCTTGTTTGATCTACTGTTAGCATTTGACCCTCATTCTTCCTTGAAACAGAGATCATTCTATCGTTTTTGAGATTGCATCCAAGTACTGCATTTCGGACTCTTTTGTTGACCATGATGGCCACTCCATTTCTTCTGAGGGAGTCCTGCCCACAGTAGTAGATATAATGGTCATCCAAGTTAAATTCACCCATTCCAGTCCATTTTAGTTCGCTAATTCCTAGAATGTCAACATTCACTCTTGCCATCTCTTGTTTGACCACTTCCAATTTGCCTTGATTCATGGACCTGACATTCCAGGTTCCTATGCAATATTGCTCTTTACAGCATCGGACTTTGCTTCTATCACCAGACACATCTACAGCTGGGTATTCTTTTTGTTTTGGCTCCATCCTTTCATTCTTTCTGGAGTTATTTCTCCACTGATCTCCAGTAGCATATTGGACCCCTACTGACCTGGGGAGTTTCTCTTTCAGTATCCTATCATTTTGTCTTTTCATACTGTTCATGGGGTTCTCAAGGCAAGAATACTGAAGTGGTTTGCCATTCCCTTCTCCAGCGGACCACACCCTGTCATATCTCTCCACCATGACCCGCCCATCCCAAGTTGCCCCTCGGGCATGGCTTAATCTCATTGAGTTAGACAAGGGTGTGGTCCTTGTGTGATTAGACTGACTAGTTATCTGTGAGAATGGTTTTAGTGTATTTGCCCTCTGATGCCCTCTTTCAAGACCTACTGTCTTACTCGGGTTTCTCTTACCTTGGGCGTGGGGTATCTCATCCCGGCTGCTCCTGGCTGCTCCCGGCCAGCAAAGCACAGCCATCGCACCTTACCTTGGACGAGGGGGTCTCTCCTCACCGCCGCCCTTCCTGACCTCGGTCGTGGGGTAGCTCTTCTCGGCTGTGCTTAGTGCGCTGGCCCTCACCGCCGTCCTTCCTCGGTCGTGGGGTAGCTCCTCTCGGCCGTGCTCTTAGTGCGCGACGCAGCCGGCGGGGCGCTCTTGGTGCGCGACGCAGCCGGCGGGGCGCTCTTAGTGCGCGACGCAGCCGGCGGGGCGCTCTTAGTGCGCGACGCAGCCGGCGGGGCGCTCTTAGTGCGCGACGCAGCCGGCGGGGCGCTCTTAGTGCGCGACGCAGCCGGCGGGGCGCTCTTAGTGCGCGACGCAGCCGGCGGGGCGCTCTTAGTGCGCGGCGCAGCCGGGCGGGGCGCTCTTAGTGCGCGACGCAGCCGGCGGGGCGCTCTTAAATGGCGCGCCGGTCGCGGGCAGGCGAGGTCGCTCTTAAATGGCGCGCCGGTCGCGGGCAGGCGAGGTCGCTCTTCAATGGCGCGCCGGTCGCGGGCAGGCGAGGTCGCTCTTAAATGGCGCGCCGGTCGCGGGCAGGCGAGGTCGCTCTTAAATGGCGCGCCGGTCGCGGGCAGGCGAGGTCGCTCTTAAATGGCGCGCCGGTCGCGGGCAGGCGAGGTCGCTCTTAAATGGCGCGCCGGTCGCGGGCAGGCGAGGTCGCTCTTAAATGGCGCGCCGGTCGCGGGCAGGCGAGGTCGCTCTTAAATCTCAAAAACGATAGAATGATCTCTGTTCGTTTCCAAGGCAAACCATTCAATGTCACAGTAATCCAAGTCTATGCCCCAACCAGTAACGCCGAAGAAGCTGAAGTTGAAAGGTTCTATGAAGACCTACAAGACCTTTTAGAACTAACACCCAAAAAAGATGTCCTTTTCATTATAGGGGACTGGAATGCAAAAGTAGGAAGTCAAGAAACACCTGGAGTAACAGGCAAATTTGGCCTTGGAATACGGAATGAAGCAGGGCAAAGACTAACAGAGTTTTGCCAAGAAAATGCACTGGTCATAGCAAATACCCTCTTCCAACAACACAAGAGAAGACTCTATACATGGACATCACCAGATGGTCAACACCGAAATCAGATTGATTATATTCTTTGCAGCCAAAGATGGAGAAGCTCTATACAATCAGCAAAAACAAGACCAGGAGCTGACTGTGGCTCGGACCATGAACTCCTTATTGCCAAATTCAGACTGAAATTGAAGAAAGTAGAGAAAACTACTAGACCATTCAGGTATGACCTAAATCAAATCCCTTATGAGTATCCAGTGGAAGTGAGAAATAGATTTAAGGGCCTAGATCTGATAGATAGAGTGCCTGATGAACTATGGAATGAGGTTCGTGACATTGTACAGGAGACAGGGATCAAGACCATCCCCATGGAAAAGAAATGCAAAAAAGCAAAATGGCTGTCTGGGGAGGCCTTACAAATAGCTGTGAAAAGAAGAGAAGCGAAAAGCAAAGGAGAAAAGGAAAGATATAAACATCTAAATGCGGAGTTCCAAAGAACAGCAAGAAGAGATAAGAAAGCCTTCTTCAGTGATCAATGCAAAGAAATAGAGGAAAACAACAGAATGGGAAAGCCTAAGGATCTCTTCAAGAAAATCAGAGATACCAAAGGAACATTTCATGCAAAGATGGGCACAATAAAGGACAGAGATGGTGTGGATCTAACAGAAGCAGAAGATATTAAGAAGAGGTGGCAAGAATACACAGAAGAACTGTACAAAAAAGAGCTTCAAGACCCAGATAATCATGATGATGTGATCACTGACCTAGAGCCAGACATCTTGGAATGTGAAGTCAAATGGGCCTTAGAAAGCATCACTACGAACAAAGCTAGTGGAGGTGATGGAATTCCAGTGGAGCTATTCCAAATCCTGAATGATGATGCTGTGAAAGTGCTACACTCAATATGCCAGCAAATTTGGAAGACTCAGCAGTGGCCACAGGACTGGAAAAGGTCAGTTTTCATCCCAATCCCAAAGAAAGGCAATGCCAAGGAGTGCTCAAACTACCACACAATTGCACTCATCTCACACGCTAGTAAAGTAATGCTCAAAATTCTCCAAGCCAGGCTTCAGCAATATGTGAACCGTGAACTTCCTGATGTTCAAGCTGGTTTTAGAAAAGGCAGAGGAACCAGAGATCAAATTGCCAACATCTGCTGGATCATGGAAAAAGCAAGAGAGTTCCAGAAAAACATCTATTTCTGCTTTATTGACTATGCCAAAGCCTTTGACTGTGTGGATCACAATAAACTATGGAAAATTCTGAAAGAGATGGGAATACCAGACCACCTGATCTGCCTCTTAAGAAATCTGTATGCAGGTCAGGAAGCAACAGTTAGAACTGGTCATGGAACAACAGACTGGTTCCAAATAGGAAAAGGAGTACGTCAAGGCTGTATATTGTCACCATGTTTATTTAACTTATATGCAGAGTACATCATGAGAAATGCTGGACTGGAAGAAACAGAAGTTGGAATCAAGATTGCCGGGAGAAATATCAATAACCTCAGATATGCAGATGACACCACCCTTATGGCAGAAAATGAAGAGGGGCTAAAAAGCCTCTTGATGAAAGTGAAAGTGGAGAGTGAAAAGGTTGGCTTAAAGCTCAACATTCAGAAAACGAAGATCATGGCATCTGGTCCCATCACTGCATGGGAAATAGATGGGGAAACAGTGGAAACAGTATCAGACTTTGTTTTTCTGGGCTCCAAAATCACTGCGGATGGTGACTGCAGCCATGAAATTAAAAGACGCTTACTCCTTGGAAGGAAAGTTATGACCAACCTAGATAGCATATTCAAAAGCAGAGACATTACTTTACCAACAAAGGTTCGCCTAGTCAAGGCTATGGTCTTTCCTGTGGTCATGTATGGATGTGAGAGCTGGACTGTGAAGAAGGCTGAGCGCCGAAGAATTGATGCTTTTGAACTGTGGTGTTGGAGAAGACTCTTGAGAGTCCCTTGGACTGCAAGAAGATCCAACCAGTCCATTCTGAAGGAGATCAATCCTGGAATTTCTTTAGAAGGAATGATGCTAAAGCTGAAACTCCAGTATTTTGGCCACCTCATGCGAAGAGTTGACTCATTGGAGAAGACTCTGATGCTGGGAGGGGTTGAGGGCAGGAGGAGAAGGGGACGACAGAGGATGAGATGGCTGGATGGCATCACTGACTCGATGGATGCGAGTCTGAGTGACCTCCGGGAGCTGGTGATGGACAGGGAGGCCTGGCGTGCTGCGGTTCATGGGGTCGCAAAGAGTCGGACACGACTGAGCGACTGATCTGATCTGATCTTCCTTGAAATATTTTGCTTCATTTGATCTCCACCAAAGTCTTCCTGATTTTCCTCTTTACTTCCCTGGCTGCCTTGTCTCATACTCCTTTATTGTGCCCTCCTCTGCTTCCTAACCTTCACAGTACCGTTGGACTCAATCCTTGACTGCTTCCTCACTCCTTAAGCCTCATAGTTTTAACACCTGATGCCTCCTAAATGTAAATCTCCTGTCCAGACCTCTCCCCTGAAAATGCCCCTCATATAGCCATCTCTCTACCCAGCCTCCACACTTAGAAGTTCGGGCATCCCAAACTTTCCACGTTCAATACTGAACTCCTAACTCCCTTGAAAACTAGCTCCTCTCCTTAACTCTTTACCATCCAAACTGTCAGTAAACTGTCATTTACTTTCAAAATATATCCAGAATCTGGGACATGCTTTTCTTTTTACTACCTTGATCATTATCATTCCAATCCAAGCCCATATCTTCTCTTGATTACTGATGATCCTCCTCACAGTACACATTTTCAAATGTTAGGTTAGACTCACAATAAAAACTAGAAGTCTACTATTCCAATTATTAACTGCCATACCAGAGAGTCAACTGCTTTTGGTCCTTCCAATTTGTCCTTCTGTTATTTGTTGCCACACTTTAAAACAATGTACTTCTTCTTGGTCAGCTTTAGATATCTACTTGCTAGAAGAAAATTATATTAATCCTTTATAATACCACATATTTCTATTCCCCATGCCACATTTATATATATGTATGTATGTATAATTTGGGGCACAAACAAATACTGTGTTTATGCTACTGTGATTTTATAAACCTTACCCATAACTGGCAATATTGTAAATTATGATGATGTGTCTTTTCATGAATACTTTGTTTATCCTGAAGCAGTTTACCCATCTTCATCAGTGGATATCTGCACGAATTAATCTCTAAACCCACAACCCAAAATGTGAATTTCCCTTCAACAAATTCAAATGTGATGATCAGGCGATCTCTGCATTTCCTCTTGTCTTTCTTGGAGAGATTACTCCTGAAGCCTTTTGCTTAGCACTTACCCAGATCGGTTGTTCTCTGGACTGGCAGCACTGGTTTTCTATCACTTTCATTCAGGGAATTCCTTTAGCCTCTTATCAATGTTGGAACCCTTGTTTCCAGGACCCATGTCATCTTTCTGGTTTACACCTTTGTTTGGGTGAAATTTTCCTTGTAAATTTCTAAGAAAGACTGCATCAGAGGCAATTTTTTTTTGAGATCCTGCCTTCAGAAATATCTTTATTCTGCCTTCACACTTGATTGATAGTTTAACTGAACATAGAATTCCAAGAAATGTCCTGTCTCTGTTTTTGCTCTACTATCCAGAAATTTCTCAATCTTTCTAATACTCATAATAATTTTTAAAATCTTCTGTCCCAACTTCTTTTCCAAGGTCTCTTTTTTATTCTCCAAATATATTTTTATTTCTAGTATCCCTTTCTTTTTGAAGAGATGAAATGTCTTCTGTGTCATTCATTACTAGTTGAGTTATACTTGATCCCTACCTTGTTGTAGACACGAGGAAGACTGCTCTTTCCTGCCTCTTGAGGTTAGCAAGCTGTAGGCCTTACTTTGACAAATAACTTGGGAGAAAATGACTCATCATTTCTAGATGAAAGTATTTAAATAACATGATCAAATCTCCAGCCTTTCTTCCTTATTGTGGTAGAATGTGTATTGGTAGTGGAAGCAAGGACTGATGTGAAGACCAAAGCAGCTGACCAATAAATAGAAAATAGCTACCCTGGAGAAAAGTGTGGGCCTGCAGCAGATAGTACATGAGCATGAAAAAAAGCTTAGTTGTATTTAGGAACCCAGATTTGGGGATTGTTTGTTACCAGTGAATATATTTGGTACCATAAGTGGGGCACTGCCATAATAATGTACATCTAATATGGTATGTTGGCTTAGTGGTTGGATAGCCGGTGGAGAAGAAGTTGATCTCAGAGGCAATAAAGATGATTCTTGCCATGTAGTTGCAAATATTTGTGCAACTACGAACTGGGAGACAGATTGTGTTATCACTGATAATATTTTTACTACCTCTGCCTGTAGTTCCAAAGGCAGCAGTAGAAAAAAGAGAATTAAATTTTGTGATAGACGTCTGTGAGCAGTATTTGACAAGTTATTGCTTGAAATAGTTGAGATCAGAAGAGAACTGCCCAGCTTTCAAGTAGGAATGAAACAGATAAAAGAAAATGAGTCCAGAAATTTGAAGACATGTTACATTAGGAGAGATAACTGATTGTCAAACATAGACAAATATAAAATTGAGAAAGTCTTAAAATAAGGAAAGCTCATTGAAATTCAATTTAAGCAAGGATCAAAGTAAGAATATAGTTGTAATAACCATTAGCAAAGCCTCTGAGTCGTTTAAATGTTCTCAGTAAATTCTTTCAATTAGATAAAAAGTGTAAGAAGATGCTAAATGGTGCCTCTCACTAAAATCTAATCAACACAAAATCTTGAGCTGCTAAATTTCCTGAGAGATGAATGCTCCAATTTCCTGCCTGGAGAGAATAAGCCTGTCTAGGAGTAATCTCAGATGAGGGAGGAAGAGAGGGAGCTGGAAGCTTTACCATTCAAAAAAAAAAACAAACATTTTCATTTAGTCTCACTGTTCTTCAAGATGACACTCAAAGCTCCAGAGAATAAGTGTCCATTCTCCTGCTCAATACTTACAGTGTAGCTATAGTCATCTCTTATTCCATGATTGCTGTTATTGTTGTTTTTCTGAGTTCACTGCTTTTCATTCTTTCTCTATCATTTTAATGGAGTTACAGGAGGGGAAAAAAGGTAAACGTAAGTGTAAAATATATGATATTTAGCTGGAAATTCATACTACAACCCCCCTTACTTGATATCCCTACATCTCTCCAGTGTTCTATAAATCATTCTCAATACTACAGCCAGAATGATCCTTTTAAAACATAATATGTGTTTCCTTATATTAAACCCTCTAATGGATTTCTATTGCATTAGAATAAAACTCAACCCCCTAATCATAGTCCACAAGTCCACACATGATCTGAGCCATATCTCTTGACCCCTAATGCTCTACGTTTAAGGCACTCTAGATTTTTGTATGTTCCTTGAATATACCAAGATAATTTCTATCTTAGGGCCTTTTATTTTGCTGATCTTATAGGAATTTTCTGTTTCTAAATTTGTAGAAGGCCAGTTATTTTCATTTATTTTTCAGCTCAAATATGACCTCTGCAGAAATGTTCGTAACTATATAGTACTCAGTCTACAACTGCCTAACTTGTCCCAGTCCCAGTCTCTAAGTATCCCATCTCCTTCTTTTGTTTTTTCATAGTATTTATAATTCTGTTAATGATCCCATTACTATATGTTACACATACACTACTTGTGCCTATCTCTAGTCAAACCATTTCCAAAAGAATATGAATTTAAGAAACCTCATTTGTCTCATTCATAATTAACTTACCTAATAAGGAATATTATCTGGCAAGATTAAGCAGCCAGTGCATTTTTAAATGAACAAATACATGACTGAGCACATCATTTCTACTTCTTGTTGTTGCTCAATCGTGAAGTCATGTCCAACTCTCTTGCAACCCACGGACTGTAGCACACCAGGCTCTTCTGTCCTTCGCTACCTCCAGGAGTTTGCTCAAATTCATGTCTATTGAGTCAGTGATACTATCTAATCAGCTCTTCCTCTGCCACACTCTTCTCTGTTTGTTTCAGTCTTTCCCAGCATCAAGGTCTTTTCCAATGAGTCAGCTCTTAGTATCACGTGGCCAAAATGTTGGCCCTTAAGCTTTAGCAACAGTCCTTCCAGTGAATATTCAGGGTTGATTTCCTTTAGGATTGAATAGTTTGATCTCCTTGCAGTCCAAGGGACTCCCGAGGGTCTTCTCTAACACCACAATTCGAAGACATCAATTCTTTGGTGCTCAGCCTTCGTTATGGTCCAACTCTCACATTCATACACAACTCCTGGAAAAACCATAGCTTTAACTGCATGGACCTTTGTCAGCAAAGTGATATCTTCCAACAGTTAAAAAAAAGGAACACTTCTCAACTCATTTCTTTAGGTCACTCAGTATAAAGCAAAATTTAATGGGCAATACAAGTTAGGAAAGCTAATGTCTACTAATCTTCAATGCAAGTTCCATAAGCAAAATACTGTCAAATCTAACTTAGCAATAAATAAAGGATAATATATAATATTATATAAATTATAAATATTATTATAAACTGTATATTATATAAACATATATAAAGAATAATATATATCATGACTCTCATCAGAAAGATGAGATTGATTTAACATTTGAAAATCAATCAGTATAATTTTCCACAATAACAAAATAAAGGAGAAGAATCATACAAGTGGTTCAATAAACGCATAAAGGTTTTCCTCAGTGCCTCAGTGGCAAAAGAGTCACCTGCCAATGCAGGAGACGCATGTTCAATCCCTGGGTTGGAAAGATCCCTGGAGAAGGGAATGGCAACACACTCCAGTATTCATGTCTGGAGAATCCCATGAGCAGAGAAGCCTGGAGGACTACACTGCACAGTGTTGCAAGGAGTCAGACACAGCTTAGTAACTAAACAGCACCATCAAATGCAGTGTTTTCACTGCAATCAGCAATAAAAATAAACAAACAATGTGTTATAGGAGAGAAGCTCTTTAGTCTGTTAATCAGATCAGATCAGATCAGTCGCTCAGTCGTGTCCGACTCTTTGCGACCCCATGAACTGCAGCACGCCAGGCCTCCCTGTCCATCACCAACTCCCGGAGGTCACTCAGACTCACATCCATCGAGTCAGTGATGCCATCCAGCCATCTCATCCTCTGTCGTCCCCTTCTCCTCCTGCCCCCAATCCCTCCCAGCATCAGAGTCTTCTCTTCGCATGCTTCTCTTGATGCTGAGTCAACTCTTCGCATGAGGTGGCCAAAATACTGGAGTTTCAGCTTTAGCATCATTCCTTCCAAAGAAATCCCAGGGCTGATCTCCTTCAGAATGGACCGGTTGGATCTCCTTGCAGTCCAAGAGACTCTCAAGAGTCTTCTCCAACACCACAGTTCAAAAGCATCAATTCTTCGGCGCTCAGCCTTCTTCACAGTCCAGCTCTCACATCCATATATGACCACAGGAAAGACCATAGCCTTGACTAGGCGAACCTTTGTTGGTAAAGTAATGTCTCTGTTTTTGAATATGCTATCTAGGTTGGTTATAACTTTCCCTCCAAGGAGTAAGCGTCTTTTAATTTCATGGCTGCAGTCACCATCTGCATGGAGCCCAGAAAAAGAAAGTCTGACACTGTTTCCACTGTTTCCCCATCTATTTCCCATGTAGTGATGGGACCAGATGCCATGATCTTCGTTTTCTGAATGTTGAGCTTTAAGCCAACCTTTTCACTCTCCACTTTCACTTTCATCAAGAGGCTTTTTAGCCCCTCTTCACTTTCTGCCATAAGGGTGGTATCATCTGCATATCTGAGGTTATTGATATTTCTCCCGGCAATCCTGATTCCAGCTTGTATTTCTTCCAGTCCAGCATTTCTCATGATGTACTCTGCATATAAGTTAAATAAACATGGTGACAATATACAGCCTTGACGTACTCCTTTTCCTATTTGGAACCAGTCTGTTGTTCCATGACCAGTTCTAACTGTTGCTTCCTGATCTGGCATACAGATTTCTCAAGAGGCAGATCAGGTGGTCTGGTATTCCCATCTCTTTCAGAATTTTCCACAGTTTATTGTGATCTACACAGTCAAAGGCTTTGGCATAGTCAATAAAGCAGAAATAGATGTTTTTGTGACTCTTCAAAAACCCTATAACAAACACTGCTTTTGTTGGTGACTTATTGAAAAATTTTTCTCTAAGATCAAGAATGTGAAGTAGGCAGTCCTATCCCTACTTCTCCTAACTTTTATCCTAGAGGTTCTAAAAAATGCAATAGAAGATAAATACGGTTTGAAAATGAAGAAAAATCATTGTCATCTCAAAATGTTATAATTGTACACTTTAAAAATCCATAAATTTCTACCATTCTACCAACTTTGAGAATTGAATAAATTAAGTTTTCAAGTCCAAGAATATAAGGTCACTGTTTAAAACAACTGTATTTTTATATATGCCAACAACAACATAGAAAAGGTAAAACTTTGAAATTATGCTATAAGAATTGCATCAGAAATGATACTAGGACAATTTTACATCTGTACTTCCAAAAAAAGGAATTTGATATCTTGCTCACACCACATCCAAAAATCTAAAGATGAATTCTAGATTTAAATGTGAAAGGTAAGCTATAAAACTTCTGGAATAAAGTCTAGAAGAAATTCTTCATAAACTTAGAGTTAGAGTGGGCAAAAACTTCTTAAGCAGGTCCCCAAAATGATAACTATAGAGTGAAAAAATGATACCGTTCTATACATTAAAATGTAAATCTTCCATTCCACTTAGGACACCAAAAAGAGAATGAAAGGGCAAACCACAGAAGGGTGAATTAATTGCCATACATATTTCTAACGAAGAAACTGTTTCCAAAGTGTCAATCTATATCAGTATCCATACTTAAATCTGTATCTCTTCATTTAAATCAATAATACAAAGGCACAACTCATTACAAGAAAATGGACCCCAAAACTTTATAAAATAGCTATCTATAGAATTCCCAGCTGTCCAGTGGTTAGGGCTCTGTGCTTCCTGGAAAATCCCACGTACGGAGGAGCCTGGTAGGCTGCAGTCCATGGGGTCGCTGAGGGCCGGACACGACTGAGCGACTTCACTTCACTTTTCACTTTCATGCGTTGGAGAAGGAAATGGCAACCCACTCCAGTGTTCTTGCCTGGAGAATCCCAGGGACTGGGGAGTCTGGTAGGCTGCCATCTATGGCGTCACACAGAGTGGGACACGACTAAAGTGACTTAGCAGCAGCAGCAGCAGCTTCCACTGCAGGGGGCACAGATTCCATCCCTGATTCCTGGTGTGGGAACTAAAATCCAAAGTGCCATGCAGTGTGGCCAAAAAAAGGGGGGAGGTGATGGCTTTTAAAATGTTTATATCAGAAAAATCACATTTTGTTAAAAATTACCCTTAAAAATCCTTTAAAATGGTGAAACATTGAAGACCCATCTGTCTTCTCTAAATCTAACAGTCAGGTTTTTTTCCCCTAGTATTGGAACATATTGTTCTTTCTTCAACTGAGCACCTGATGAATGCATTGGCCACTATGTGAAGAATTATGGTATATGAAAAATTCATAATTTTATATATTAGAATGATACTGTCAAGGCAAGATGCCTGGAGGAACTGGGTTAGAAGGAAGGAACAGCAGATTAGCAGTTCACATAAGGTACTCACTCTGGAATAATCTCCAGCTTAGCGCATATGGTTTGTACACATGCTCAGCTGTTAAGTGTCCAACTCCTTGGACTCCGTGAACTGTAGCCTGCCAGGCTTCTCTGTTCATGGGATTTTCCGGGCTAGAATACTGGAGTAGATTGCCATTCCCTTCTCCAGGGGATCTTCCTGACCCAGGGATGGAACCTGAGTCTCCTGAGTTGGCAAGTGAATGCTTTACCACTGAGCCACCTGGGAAGCCCGTCACACGTGGTTTTAGTTAACATTAACTAAATGTGCGTGAGACTACAATATTTGAACATGGAGTAAAATCCTCTTCTCAAGGACATCCTGAGAGTTTTTCAAGATAGGTGGGAATACGTGATTATTGGAAAGATTATCTGTCCTTTCTCTTAAGCACAATTATTCTAATTTATACAATGTTTTTTCATTTGGTTTGTGAGATATGAGTGCCAAGTGTGACCTTGGCAAGATACTTCATCAACTGTATAGCATGGATTATAGCTCTTGCTTCATAGGATTGCTATAGCTTAAAAAGGCACCTAACAAAGAGTAAGTGCTATATAAGTACAATATATATTAAATAAATAAGTAAATAAAACTGCTGATCCCTTTGCTGTGACTGCTTTAAGAAAGCATGTAAATTGAGAATAAGACATTCACAATAAAAGTTTTAAAACCTCCTCTATTTATATTAATGTTTTCTTACTACTTCATGTCACAACAAATCTAATACAATAAGATTTCTTTCCAAACACTCTACTTACTCTTCATTCATAGTTAGCAAATATCCTAAACTGCTTTAAGCATTTCCTCTGAAACACAGGGCTTAGCACAACTCTAAGAAATTCATCTAGTCCAAGCCCTCAAGTTGGGGACAAAGGCCTTTTTCAAGATTCATCACAATGGAGTCTCCTGCAGAATTAATTGCTCCTGCTGATCATCTCTGCATGGAACCATAAGGCAACAGCCACCTTATTTTTAAAGCACCACCTACCAGGCCCTTCAAAGTCTGGGGAAAATCCATGATAAATAATAAAACACACAAACAGAGTAAGCCAAAACTACCTCTCAACAATATACATTCCCTGCTGATTTGAATAACAAAGGAGAGAAGAAAGCATCTTACAGTATTCACCAATATCACATTTATATAGAATTTTCATTTAAAAATACATGTATTGTTTTATCAAAATTGATGACTTCCATTTTATAAATGCAAAGCAAACAGAATTATTCTAAAATAGTTTAAAGGCTAGATAGTATTCTATAGTTGCTTATGATTATTTTCTTTTCCCTTTTGTTTATTCTACCTTTGTGTTTTAGACTGAATTGTGTCCCCACCCTCCACCCCAACACACACACAAATTCATATGTTGAAACCCTAACACTCAGTATAATGGTTGCGAATGGAGTCTTTGGGAAGTAGGTTTAGAAGGGTGGGGCTCTCATGATGAGATTAGTGCCCCTATAAGAAGAAGACACCGAAGAGCCTGCTCACACGCACTCTGTCTTTCCCTCCCTCTTCCAACCCCGCATGTGAGGATTAGTTTCAAGGCAGCTATCTGCAAACCAGAAAGGGTCCTCACCAGAACTTGACCATGCTGGCACTCTAATCTTTTATGTTTGGCCTCTAAAACTGTGATAAAAGACATTTCTGTTGTTTAAGTCACCCAGCCTATGGTATTTTGTATGACAGCCTGAACCAAGACGTATTTCTATATTGTACTATTTCAAAACATTCCCCTTTGAGTCTCAACTCTTTTGTCTCCTGGTTTTAGGACCATGAATAAGTCATCTTAACTTTTTCCAGATTCAATTTTTTTATCTGTTTAAAACTGAGAATGCTTGTTCTGTCTTCCCCATAGATTATTTAGAAGGAAATGAAGTATAAGAAAACCCTTATGAAAATTGAAAAGAATGTCTTCTAAAGCTATTGTCAACTCAGAATCAATGCAAATAGGAGTAATGTTAAAATGATTTGACTTTTAAAATTTCATTACATTTGCAGCATTTATTCTGATGTTAAATTATATATTTAAATATTTTATAATTGCTATTTTATATGTAATCCAAATAACCTTAGAGCACATCCATTGCAGATGCTGAGAAGGGTCATTTTCATAGTTTGCCTCCAAGTTGTTGGGTCATTTTTTCCATCTGTCACAAAGCAGAACTGTAGCTCTCCCTCCTGTGTCTTCCTAGGAGAGCTGAAAGGGAGTTATCAACTCTTCCTGCTTCTTCAGTACTATTCATACTGCCATTCTAAACCTCTGGCAACATATGGTTGCTGATGTCATACCAAGGTCACTGTCATGTGCTGAATTGCATCCCTCTCAAATTCATGAGTTGAGGTCCTAACCATGGGTACCTCAGAATGTGACTGTTTTGAAGACAGGGCCTTCAAAGAGGTAATTAAGCTAAAATGAGGTCATATGAGCAAACCCTAGTATGACTGGTGTCCTTATAAAAAAGTAGAGATTAGGATACAGACCCTGAAGGCACAAAGAAGAAAGACCACATGAAGACACAGGGAGAAGACAGTCGTCTGTGAGCCAGGAGACAAGTCCGCTCACACCTTGATCTTGGATGCCCAACCTCCAGAATCATGAGAAATACAGTTCAGTTGTTTATGTCAACCAGTCTGTGGGTTTTTGTTACGGCAGCCTTGTGGACTAACATAGATACCCTCGGTATGGTCCTAACCCAAGCTTGGTCTCAAGGGTCCCCTCTGCATTTTCCCTTCTCCATTTCTGCTGATCTAAACCCCTACCTTCTGGAACTTCCATGGCAGTCCAGCAGTTAAGACTTCCACTGCAGGGAAGCATGGGTTCAATCCCTGGTAAGGGAACTATGATCCCACATGTCAAAAAACAACAAAAAAGATCCACCTTCTGCAGCACAGAAGGTGATCCCTCTCCAACCCTCCCTTCCTAATGCCCAGCTCTTGTAGGGTGCCTCTAAGACCACTCTTCCCTCTTTGTGTCACCTAGCACATTCCATAGGATACTCAGAGGCTTTCAATAGGCAATCACAGGGGATTGAAGTCAGAGAAACCACAAGAGCAGCTTCACAATTTACCCTGAATTAGAGCTGCTTCTTAACCCTCAGAACTTACAAAGCTTGAGCAGGCTCCTTACACCCAGGTGTAAGATTTTTCTTTCAGAGTTTCCTTTGCCCTCCCCTGCAATCTGCTTTCTGTTCTCTTAGCCTCTTTTACTGGACGTGTCTGTGGATTACTGGATCTCTTTCTTGACCAGGATCCAGGTTTGTTCATATAAAGCTCCTGAACCCCTATAAAAATCAGGAATGAGACTAGTTGTCTATTTCAGGGTCTTCAAACATCCTCATATTCAAGATTTCTTGTCCAGAAAATCCTGAAAACCTCTGGGATACAATCCTCATAAGGCTTTATGAGAGACTCAGCTTGGTCTCAGCTGGTAAATCCTATCACATAAATATTCCATACTAGTGTTTTATTATTTGTCATAAGAATTATATGTATATATGGAAGGAGACAGAAAAATATATCCAGAAAATTACTAGTAAAGCTTGAAATTTCATAGAACTATATTTTATATCTTTTGTGTTTGTGTGCATGAAAGTCTGGTTATAGGAAAGATTACAAAAAAAAAGTGTATTGACAAGTTAATGCTATTGAAGAGAACTAACATTGTGAAAACAAAAAATTTACCTCACAAGTTCTAATTTACAGTTAAACCTTGCAAACCTTTTAAAATGTATCTAACATCTCCCAGTAAAAATCTCACAGGGAACAAACATACTGTTCAAGGAAACTATATTTTTAAAATAATTCAAAACATTCTTTGTAATATAAGAGCTCATTCCATCCTTTCATGGAATCTGAGCACCCACAGGATTTATTTTAAGGGAATAGCAAACTTAAGACCTGAACTTTATAGAGAGGCACCCAGAGCAGTGATGGTTTTACACCTCCCATAAAAGGAGCCAATCTTCTGGGGATGTAGGATCTATAGTCATCTGTTAATCACAAGGGAATCTTGTATGCAGAGGTTAACATCTTTACCCCAGGCTTTATAAATTAATTCTACATCAGCATAAAACTTCCTTTTTAATTTCTTCTTTGGCAGCATCATTTCAATGCAGCCCACTGAGGATGACAGAGAGCTGAGAGACCAGTGGAAAGAGAGAAAATTGAGGCCCCTGGGTTCATTTTATTCACAAACACAAAATTTTCCTCAAAAACAATGATATAGAAGAAAAAGCACCAGTTTGCACAAGAATAAGAGTTGGGATGGGGGGAGGAAAAGAGGGGCAAAGGAAGAAGAGGAGAGGACACTCCTTAAGAATGTTTGACCCAATGTCTTAGGGAAATTTTAATGTAGGCAGTGCAATACATCCCACAGTTACCAGACGTTATATATATATCACGTGCCTTGAGGAATATTATCAGACCATGCAAATGTCCAAAGTAACCTCTTACTTGAGCCTCTCCCTTTCTGCTTAACATGGCCCATTTCCAGAAATTAAAGTCATGTACAAAAGTTCACATATTTCCAATAACAAGTTATACACTTCCAGCTTTTTACCCTTGACATGTCAATTAATAATGCCTTTAGAAGATCAGCTAATTGCCATTAGTTGCCAGTGAAAGCACCTACTCTTAGCTGAACTACAAAATAAATCTATAATTAAAGTATGTGCTCGGAGAAGGCAATGGCACCCCACTCCAGTACTTTTGCCTGGAAAATCCCATGGACAGAGGAGCCTGGTAGGCTGCAGTTCATGGGGTCGCTGGAGTCGGACACGATGGAGCGACTTAACTTTCACTTTTCACTTTCATGCATTGGAGAAGGAAATGGCAACCCACTCCAGTGTTCTTGCCTGGAGAATCCCAGGGACAGGAAGCCTGGTTGGCTGCCGTCTATGGGGTCGCACAGAGTCGGACACGACTGAAGTGACGCAGCAGGAAAGTATGTGCTTAACCAAAACACAGAACTCCAGAGAAAGGGACTTGTTACACAGAAGTCTTGGATTGTCCAAAGATTACCACTGATCGGTATAGGCGATAAGTGGCAGGTCCCAGAAAGGACCTAAAACAAAGACTAAGGACCAATAACCTGAAAAGAAGGAGGAGGAAGGAATAGAGAATGAGGGTGTGCACACACAAGCATGTACAAGGGTGACAGAAATGGAGAGACAGAGGGAGAAGATCCGTGTTTGCCTGCAACAAAGGCAGCAAAAGACAAATGTCTGTTTTACAGAGGGGTAACCCTGATTCTTAATTTCAGAAATAATTTATTCTATGCATCTGTCATGAATATTCTGGAGAAAAGCCCTAAGCCATAAATTTTACATAGTTAAATTCCAGAGGTTGGAGATAATTGTGAAAACTAAAAGAGCATCACATTAATCAATGAAAGGAAAGAGGGAATTTCACATAATTTTTTAAAAGATGATTCATGTTGATGTATGGCAAAACCAATACAATATTGTAAAGTAAAAAATAAAATAATAATTATCTAAAAATAATAATAAAAAAATAAAAAAATTTCAACTTATGTTCCATGGAAAGCCATGAAACAAAACTTGACATGAAAAAAAAAAAACCCATAAAAAATAATCTTTTATTTTTTAGCATCTTGGGTGGAAGCCTGGAACAGAAAGAAGACATGGAGGAAAAATACAAGAAGCCTGAATAAAGTATCAGTTCAGTTCAGTTCAGTTCAGTTGCTCAGTCGTGTCTGACTCTTTGTGGCCCCATGAATCGCAGCATGCCAGGCCTCCCTGTCCATCACCAACTCCCAGAGTTCACTCAGACTCATGTCCATCAAGTCGGTGATGCCATCCAGCCATCTCATCCTCTGTTGTCCCCTTCTCCTCCTGCCCCCAATTCCTCCCAGCATCAGAGTCTTTTCCAATGAGTCAAGTCTTCACATGAGGTGGCCAAAGTACTGGAGTTTCAGCTTTGGCATCATTCCTTCCAAAGAAATCCCAGGGCTGATCTCCTTCAGAATGGACTGGTTGGATCTCCTTGCAGTTCAAGGGACTCTCAAGAGTCTTCTCCAACACCACAGTTCAAAAGCATCAATTCTTCGGTGCTCAGCTTTCTTCACAGTCCAACTCTCACATCCATACATGACCACAGGAAAAACCATAGCCTTGACTAGACGGACCTTAGACTTATGTTAATGACAATGTATGAGTGTTGGTTCCTTAGCTGTGATGAAAGGACCATGTTAGTAAGATCTTCACAATAGTGGATATATGGGGATTCTCTGTATTATCCTCACAACTTTATGTCTAAAAACTCTCCTGAAATAAAAAGCACATTGACAAACAAACAAAATAAATAAAAGATGGTTCTTTTTGTTAAATTCTCTGTACTGGAAAATGCAGCGTGAATTTGTCCTTGGCATTAGAATACATTACAGCTCATCTCTTCCTAAGAGAACTGTATTCCTGTCCACTGTGCTCAGCGAGAGTAAACTGGGAGCAGCTTATCAGATTACACAGTATTACAAACTGCATACTGCTCTCATCTGATTGCTTTTCAATCAGAATCTCACATCTTTGCCAGATATAAATTATCTTACGCAAAAGAGGTTTTGAATACAAAGTGAATGAGTTCCCCCTACCCCGGAGGTCTTAATGCAATCCTTATTTGCTTATGAGACCCAACTTGCTCACTGTAGACTTCACGGATGCCAGGTTTCTGTAATACAAACAACACAAGTACAAAATATATGACCTTCCCACTAAACTGCAAAATAATCCAATGTACTTTCACCATAAATTAGAAAAATAAGCAATAGTATACTTTTTTGCGTATTCTAAATCATAGTGTAATTACAAATATAGTTTCTATTCCCCAAGAGTGATGAAGAAAATATAATGTAGATATGTGTATGAGTACATGCAGGGAGAATTGTGCTGAGGAGAGAAGAGGAGAGAGAATGGCTAATGAACAACAGAAAATAAAACTTTGCTTCTCTAATCTCTAAGCTGTGGTTGGGAAATACACCTAAGAGTTTTGAAGTTGACTCAGGAGTCAACTAGCTTCAGTTCAAAACCATCTCTAGGACTAATTCACTCTGAGGTCTCTGGAAAAATAATATCACATCTTTGAGACACAAGGTTCTCAGCTATAAAAAATAATAATATGGTTGAGTTTTGTCATATCCAGGAATTTTATTTTCAGATAAACTGAATATATTGTGTACAAGGCACAATTGTGATCTCTACTTGTTTGACATATTTTTAAATACTGGAAAAAATGTAAATTAAAATGAAAAGGACACATTTAATAAAACTAGATGCCTCAAATCATTTTTTTAAAGTTTCTTATTAAACAAATATTCATGAAGTACCTACCATATGCCAAGCACAGTACAGGGCACTAAACTGTAAATAAATGGATAAATGGAAGGTCAAAGGAACAGCAAGAGGGAAAGAAGGGAGGAAGTCAGCTAGTTGCTTGGTTGAATCCTCAAGCCTATAACAAATCACAGAATGGAGAGTGTGTGCATTGCACTCATTAGAACAGAACTTTCTCAAATGAGTATTGTTATTGTTGTTTAGTCGCTAAGTCTGTTCCACTCTTTGAGACCCCAAGGACTGTAGCCATGGCGTCTACAGGGGACAGGCTTCCCTGTCCGTGAGATTCTCCAGGCAAGAGTACTGGAGTGGGTAACCATTTCCTTCTCCAGGGGATCTTCCTGACCCAGGGATCTTCATGATCCAGGGATCAAACCCACGCCTCCTGCATTGAAAGGTGGATTCTTTACTCCTGAGCTACCAGTTCAGTTCAATCACTCAGTCATGTCTGACTCTTTGCAACCCCTTGTTCTGCTGCATACCAGACTTCCCTGTCAATCATCAACTCCAGAAGCTTGCTCAAACTCATGTCCATTCAGTTAGTGATGCCATCCAAACATCTCATCCTGTCTTCCCCTATTTCTCCTACCTTCAGTCTCCTGCTGAGCTACCAGGGAAGCACCAAATAAGTATAGTGCTGATCAAATAGGCTGCAGTGTGATTATTGGTTGATATACAAAGGAATCATTATTAACAATTATAATACATAGCAGCTATAGAAAAACATCTATTTCTGCTTTATTGACTATGCCAAAGCCTTTGACTGTGTGGATCACAATAAAATGTGGAAAATTCTGCAAGAGATGGGAATACCAGACCACCTGAACTGCCTCTTGAGAAATTTGTATGCCAGATCAGGAAGCAACAGTTAGAACTGGACATGGAACAACAGACTGGTTCCAAATAGGAAAAGGAGTACGTCAAGGCTGTATATTGTTACCCTGTTTATTTAACTTATATGCAGAGTATATCATGAGAAATGCTGGACTAGAAGAAACACAAATTAGAATCAAGACTGCTGGGAGAAATATCAATAACCTCAGATATGCAGATGACACCACCCTTATGGCAGAAAGTGAAGAGGAACTAAAAGCCTCTTGATGAAGGTGAAAGTGGAGAGTGAAAAAGTTGGCTTAAAGCTCAACATTCAGAAAACGAAGATCATGGCATCCGGTCCCATCCCTTCATGGGAAATAGATGGGGAAACAGTGGAAACAGTGTCAGACTTTATTTTTCTGGGCTCCAAAATCATGGCAGATGGTGACTGCAGCCATGAAATTAAAAGACGCTTACTCCTTGGAAGGAAAGTTATGACCAACCTAGATCGCCTATTCAAAAGCAAAGATATTACTTTGCCAACAAAGGTTCGTCTAGTAAAGGCTATGGTTTTTCCTGTGGTCATGTATAGATGTGAGAGCTGGACTGTGAAGAAGGCTGAGTGCCAAAGAATTGATGCTTTTGAACTGTGGTGTTGGAGAAGACTCTTGAGAGTCCCTTGGACTGCAAGGAGATCCAACCAGTCCATTCTGAAGGAGATCAGCCCTGGGATTTCTTTGGAAGGAATGATGCTAAAGCTGAAACTCCAGTACTTAGGCCACCTCATGTGAAAACTTGACTCGTTGGCGAAAACTCTGATGCTGGGAGGGGTTGAGGGCAAGAGGAGAAGGGGATGACAGAGGATGAGATGGCTGGATGGCATCACTGACTCGATGGACCTCCGGGAGTTGGTGATGGACAGGGAGGCCTGGCATGCTGCGATTCATGGGGTCACAAAGAGTCAGACACGACTGAGTGACTGATCTGATCTGATCTGATCTGATTAAAATAAAAAGTATTTTCTATTATTGACTATATTACTATGTAATTTATAATCAACTATATATACCATTGATTAAGATAAAGTGACATAAAATAAGTGAGATGAATTAAAGTCAATTTAAAAAACTACTACATAAAAATATAAATGTTAGGTGGGTATAGAAAGCAAAAATCATGAAGATGGCATTAAAATGACTGATAATGAAAAGACATAAGATTAAACATCTGATATTTTGCTGTCATTGTCTTGAATTCATAGTCCATCTTATGATTCTATGATTTTTTTTTTTTAATTCTTAGGCTATAGAAGAGCACCTCTTCTCTAAACCAAGCGTTTCAAAATTATATACACATATATACATACTTCATAGGCCAGTGTGCGGGGGACTGACCTGATAAGGGCTACGTCCTGGGGGCTGCCTCGCTATGTGATTTCAGCTTGAGGCCCTCTTGCCTCGCTATGTGATTTCAGCTTGAGGCCCCCCTGTAGCTCTCTGTCCCGCCTTCCTCAAGAATGTTTTTTACAACCTTAAGACTCCAGCGAGTCTGGCTTGTGGCTACACTTCAAGGAGCAGAAACCTTTTGTATTGCTAATGTAAAACCAGGCCTAGAGATAAGCAAGAGTCTTGTATGTCGAATGTCACGTACTACATGGTATAAATATAAACATCAATAAAGACTGGCATCGGTCCAGTGTTGTCCAATCCTCTCAACCCCATCTTGCTTTCATTCTTTTCTTCTAAGCTCCTCGACAGCAGGGTTCCTGGGGGTTTCGCCTTACAAGCGCTGGCCGCGGCACCAGTGTTCTTTCAACAAATGGACTCTCAAAGAGTTATCTAAGTGTGAACAGTAGAGAACCCTAAGAACTTCATGGGAGCAAAATGGCGCTAGAAAAAAGAAAATGATAAAAAAAAAAAATAGCATTTCTTGAACATCTACTCTGTCTCATGCTTTGTACTTAATATTATTTCTAATCTTTATAGCAACCGTGAGAGCTAGGGTTTATTGTTTTTTGTTTGTTTGCTTTTCAACTTTACCTATAAGAAAACTAAGCGTGATAGATTTTAGTATGTTTTCTTAAGATAGTATTGAAGATGCAGGCATAAATGAATTGAGGTCTTATCATAGTGTTAATAAAATAACTTTTAGTTTCTATTACTGGTGTAGTTTTCTACTTTAAATCAACTGTTTACAAAGGACATTTCTCTCACAACAAAACTGTGTGACGCAATTATCCTTCAACTAATATAAATAAATTTTAAAAAGGAAGAACACTAAAAAAAAGTGTGTCTCTCTATGAAATAAGGCAAATTTATCAGAGGATATAGAAATCTGAGGGCTAATGGCACTTACCATTGTGAATGAAAGACTGTATGTTCTATTAAATAGAACATTGTCCACAGAGATATCTGAGAGGAAAATAGGAGGCTGGAGCAGTGAGGCACTGATTTTAGGAAACTGGGAAGAATTCTAATTCCTGCTTCATCCCTCAGGATCTCATCCATGAAGGACATTAACTCACTAGGGTTCCTCAAGCTCAGAAATGACTACTGAGAACTCTGTTTTGGATTTCAGGCTGCTTGTCTATTTTACTTATCCTTCTAAAATTACTTGCGATACACGTACCTAACCTAGTGAAGACGATTCTTTAAGCATAATACAAATAGAATTATTTATAATCTGGTCTATAATAATAGGTGATCTTAACCTTAGTAAGTAGGAGAGAAAACAGGAAAGTGTAAGTGCTTGTATTTTTCTTAAAATTAATTTTAGACTTTGTTAGAAGATCATCAGCTTATGTATTGATCTGATGTGTATGAAAAAAAATTTAGGATAACTTCCATAAGAAAATAAATGCATCAAGTAACTTTCAAATAGCTAGAGGAAACTCTTCTAAAAGGTGTAATTAAAACACAATTAATCCACAAAAGGCAGACAGAAATAAAAAGGAAAAAAGAAAATATAATACATAAAATAAGATAACATTAATAAGTCCTAGAGGAAAGAACTCAATTCCTTAGAAAAAGAGAGAGACCATGTGGGGAGGCCCGCATAAACAGGAACTGACTCTCCACGCGTCTTTAATCGACAGCCACTGGCAGACACGTGAATGAAAAAGCCTGCACGTGTTTCCAGCATCTAGCCTTTGAGTCCTCCAGACACCATGAGCAGACGCAAGCATGGCCACTGTGCCCTATCCAAATTCCTGATCCAGAGAACCCATTTGTATAATAAATCGTGTTTTTAATGCCACTAAATTTTTTTTGGGGGGGATGTATTATGTAGCTATAGTAATATATTCAGACACACATAAAAAGAAAGTACTAATAATAAAGCAAATGGGTTTAAATCTAAAGTATTAATGAACCCTTCTAGAGCATATATGGGAGTGATTTTTACTGTTTTTGCAACTTTCTAGAAATTTGAATTTGTATCAGAATTTAAAGTCGAGAGAGAATAAGCAACAGAGAGAGAGAAAAGAGACACGGGGAGAAGAAACAGAGACATAAACAATAGAAAAGATGTAGCTCAGGTCAGAATTTTTTTTGTTGTTTTAATACAGAAGATATTGATGCAAGAAGGACAATGTAAGCAAGATAAATAAAAAGAAATCCACTTGACATATTAGAGGAAAGCAGCAGAATACTAAAGGCAAAAGTCTTAAAAGCAGCCAGAAAGAAAAGCAATTATACAGAAAGGAATGGCAATTAAACTGACAGAAGGTTACTAAACAGTAGCAATCGAAGTCAGAGATAATGAAGTCATATCTTCAAAGTGTTGGAGGGGAAAAAAAAAAGCCATAAAACACTGCTGCTGCTGCTAAGTCGCTTCAGTTGTGTCCGACTCTGTGCAACCCCATAGACGGCAGCACACCAGGCTCCCCCTTCCCTGGAATTCTGCAGGCAAGAACACTGGAGTGGGTTGCCATTTCCTTCTCCAATGCATGAAAGTGAAAAGTGAAAGTTAAGTCGCTCAGTTGTGTCCAACTTTTAGCGACCCCATGGACTGCAGCCTACCAGGCTCCTCCGTCCTTGGGGTTTTCCAGGCAAGAGTACTGGAGTGGGTTGCCATTTCCTTCTCCAATGCATGAAAGTGAAAAGTGAAAGTGAAGTCACTCAGTTGTGTCTGACTTTTAGCGACCCCATGGACTGCAGCCTACCAGGCTCCTCTGTCCATGGGATTTTCCAGGCAAGAGTACTGGAGTAGGGTGCCATTGCCTTCTCCGAGAAATTAGCACACCTTTACTAAGGAAAATTTTAAAAAGATGCACTTGCAGAAGAAAAATGTTCCCTAAAGAAGGTAAGAAAGAAATGGTGAGCTGAGAAAGTGCTGAGTGTGTAGAGAATGTGATGAACACAGTGAAGAACTACACAGAGTCCCTTTCAGAAAAGGGCTGGTTGCTCCATTAGCTGGAGAGCAGTCAGCAGATAGCCTTCATCTATTGGCCCCTCCAAGGAGGGCCCCAATAAGAGAAGTACCTTAGTGAAACTGCAAGTGAAAGGCGCTCAGTCGTGCCCGACTCTTTGCAACCCCATGGACTATACTACAGTTCGTGGAATTCTCCAGGCCAGAATACTAGAGTGGGTAACCTATCCCTTCTCCAGGAGGTCTTCCCAACCCAGGAATCAAACCAGGGTCTCCTGCATAGCAGGCAGATTCTTTACCAACTGAGCTATGAGGGAAGCCCAGAGGCACCTTATTCAAGGTCAAAGAGCAGCCCACATCTGATGGTAAGCCTAGGCAGGGATATAGAGGCTTAGCCATTTTGGACAAACCTGGTACAATCCTGGCAGGCCATTGAGCTCCCAGTCCCTCTAGGCCTTCCTGTTTCCTTTCCCTCCCTCCCCTGTAGGTGACAGACCCAAGGGGACTTGCTAATGAGTACCCTTCACTCTAAAGGAAGAAGGAGGGAAGGAAGGATGAAAGAATGGGAGGGAAGGGAAGAGGAAGAGAGGGAAAGAAAGAAAGAGACAGAGAAAGGGAGGGAGTAAGGAGAGAGGAAGGAAGGAAATGGAAATCATAAATTATTTAGAAATGAAGGAGAATGAGAGCACTGCATATCGAAATCTGTGAGATGTAAGGAAAAGTAATAATATGAGGAGATAATTAATTGTACTTATTGGAATTCGAGAAAATAAAAACTGTGAATTAAGATTAAACTTCCAATAGTTAATTGGCAGTGGTAAAACAGGAAATGGCAAGAATAAACATTGACATTTTAGGAATCAATGAACTAAAATGGACTGAAATGGACAAATTTAATTCAGATGACCATTATATATACTACTGTGGGTAAGAATCCCTTAGAAGAAATGGAGTAGCTCACATAGTCAATAAAAGAGTCTGAAATGCAGTATTTGGGTACAGCTTAAAAGCAACAGAATGATCTCAATTTGTTTCAAAAGCAAAACCATTAAATATCTCAATAATCCAAGTCTATGCCCTAACCACTAATGCCAAAGAAACTGAAATTGAACGGTTCTATAAAGACCTACATGGGAAATAGATGGAGAAACAGTGGAAACAGTGTCAGAATTTATTTTTCTGGGCTCCAAATCACTGCAGATGGTGACTGCAGCCATGAAATTAAAAGACGCTTACTCCTTGGAAGGAAAGTTATGACCAACCTAGATAGCATATTCAAAAGCAGAGACATCACTTTGCCAACAAAGGTTCGCCTAGTCAAGGCTATGGTCTTTCCTGTGGTCATGTATGGATGTGACAGCTGGACTGTGAAGAAGGCTGAGCGCCAAAGAATTGATGCTTTTGAACTGTGGTGTTGGAGAAGAGAGTCCCTTGGACTGCAAGGAGATCCAACCAGTCCATTCTGAAGGAGATCAGCCCTGGGATTTTTTTGGAAGGAATGATGCTAAAGCTGAAACTCCAGTATTTTGGCCACCTCATGCAAAGAGTTGACTCATTGGTGAAGACTCTAATGCTGGGAGGGATTGAGGGCAGGAGGAGAAGGGGACGACAGAGGATGAGATGGCTGGATGGCATCACTGACTTGATGGGTGTGGGTCTGAGTGACCTCCGGGAGTTGGTGATGGACAGGGAGGCCTGGCGTGCTGCAGTTCATGGGGTCGCAAAGAGTCGGACACGACTGAGCAACTGATCTGATCTGATCTGATGAAGACCTATAAGACCTTCTAGAACTAACACCAAAAAAAAAAAAAAAAAAAATGTTTGTTTCATCATAGGGGACTGAAACGGAAAAGTAGGAAGTCAAGAGATACCTGGAATAACAGGCAAGTTTGGCCTTGGAGTAGAAAATGAAGCAGGGCAAATGCTAACTGAGTTTTGCCAAGAGAACACACTGGTCATAACAAACACCCTCCTCCAACAACACAAGAGACGATTCTACACATGGACATCACCAGATGGTTAATATCGACATGATTGATTATGTTCTTTGCAGCTGAAGATGAAGTAGCTCTACACAGTCAACAAAAACAAGACTGGGAGCTGACTGTGGCTAAAATATCTAACTCCTTGTTGCAAAATTCAGATTTAAATTGAAGAGTGTAGGGGAAACCACTAGGCCATTCAGGTATGACCTAAATCAAATCCCTTACTATTATACAGTGGAAGTGACAAATAGATTCAAGGGATTAGATCTGATAGACAGAGTGCTTGAAGAACTATGGATGGAGGTTCATGACATTGTATAGGAGGTGGTGATCAAAACTATCTTCAAGAAAAAGAAATGTAAAAAGGCAAAATGGTTATAAGAGGCCTCACAAATAGCTGCGAAAAGAAGAGAAGTGAAAGGCAAGGAGAAAAGGAAAGATACATCCATCTGAATGCAGAGTTCCAAAGAAGAGCAAGGAGAAATAAGAAAGCCTTCCTAACCCATGGCAGATTCATGTTCATGTATGGCAAAACCAGTACAATATTGTAAAGTAATTAGCCTCCAACTAAAATAAATAAATTTATATTAAAAAAAAAAAGAAACCCTTCCTAAATAACAATGCAAAGTAATAGAGGAAAACAATAGAATGGGAAAGACTAGAGATTTCTTCAGGAAAATTAGAGATACCAAGGGAACATTTCATGCAAAGATGGGCTCAGTAAAGGACAGAAATGGTATGGACCTAACAGAAGCAGAAGATACTAAGAAGAGGTGGCAAGAATACACAGAAGAACTATACAAAAAAGATCTTCATGATCCAGATAACCATAATGATGTGATCACTCACCTAGAGCCAGCCACCTTGGAGTGGGAAGTCAAGTGGGCTTTAGGAGGCATCACTATGAACAAAGCTAGTGGAGGTGATGGAATTCCAGTTCAGCTATTTCAAATCCTAAAATATGATGCTGTGAACGTGTTGCACTCAATATGCCAGCAAATTTGGAAAACTCAGCAGTGGCCACAGGACTGGAAAAGGTCAGTTTTCATTTCAATCCCAAAGAAAGACAACACAAAAGAATGCTCAAACTACCACACAATTGCACTCATTTCACATGCTAGAAATATCATGCTCAAAATTGAAGCTAGGCTTCAACGGTATGTGAACTGAGAACTCCCAGATGTTCAAGCTGGATTTAGAAAAGGTAGAGGAACCAGAGATCAAATTGCCAACATATGCTGGATCATAGAAAAAGCAAGAGAATTCCAGAAAAACATCTACTTCTGTTTCATTGACTATGTTAAAGCCTTTGACTGTGTGGATCACAACAAACTGTGGAAAATTCTTCAAGAGATGGGAATACCAGACCACCTTACTTGCCTCCTGAGAAACTTGTATGCAGGTCAAGAAGCAACACTTAGAACCAGACATGGAACAATGGACTGGTTCCAAATTGGGAAAGGAGTATGCCAAAACTGTATATTGTCACTCTACTTATTTCACTTATATGCAGAGTACATCATGCAAAACGCAAGAATAAATGAAGCACAAGCTGGAATCAAGATTGTTAGGAGAAGTATCAATAACTTCAGATATGCAGATGATACCACCCTACAGCAGAAAGCAAAGAGGAAGAAAAGAACCTCTTGATGAAAGTGAAAGAGGAGAGTGAAAAAGCTGGCTTAAAACTCAACATTAAAAAATCTAAGATTATGGCATCGGATTCCATCACTTTCTGACAAATAAATGGGGCAACAATGAAAACAGTGACAGACTCTTTTTTTCTTGGCCTCTGAAATCACTGCAGATGGTGATTACAGCCATGAAATTAAAAGACACTTGCTCCTTGGAAGAAAAGCTAAGACCAACCTAGACAGCATATTAGAAAGCAGAGACATTACTTTGCTGACAAAGGTCCATTTAGTCAAAGCTATAGTCTTTTCAGTAGTCACGTATGAATGTGAGAGTCAGACTATAAAGAAAGCTGAGTGCAGAAGAATTGATGCTTTTGAACTGTGGTGTTAGAGGAGACTCTTGAGAGTCGCTTGGACTGCAAGGAGATCCAACCAGTCCATTCTAAAGGAGATCAGTCCTGGGTGTTCATTGGAAGGACTGATGTTGAAGCTGAAATTCCAATACTTTGACTACCTGATGCGAAGAGCTGACTCATTGGAAAAGACCCTGATGCTGGGAAAGATTGACGGCAGGAGAAGGGGATGACAGAGGATGAGGTGGTTGGATGGCATCACTGATTCAATGGACATCAATTTGAACAACTCCAGGAGACTGTGAAGGACAAGGAAGCCTGACATGCTGCAGTCCACGGGGTTGCAAAAGGTCAGTCACAACTGAGACTGAACAACAACAAAGGAACAATTACTATGATGCTAAGATTGAACAAGATAGAAAAAGAGAAACTACTTTAATTGACCTCACTGCAAATGTGATAAATTATTAGCAAAGTAAATCCAAAAGTATAGATTAAAAAAATTTAATCTTGATCATTTGGGTTTTATCCCTTAATGCTAGGGTGATTCAACTTAACAAGTATATTATTGCAATCCTTTATGTTATCATATTAAAGGATAAAGGATCCAAAATGTAATCATGAATCTTGTAATCATCTCAAGGAAAGACCTAAACAAAAGGTCTCAGGAAAACTCCTGCTGTTGCCCAGTCTCTAATTCATGTCCAGCTCTTTTGAGACCCCATGGACTTAGCCCACCAGGCTCCTCTGTCTATGGAATTTTCCCAGCAAGAAATACTGGAGTGGCTTGCCATTTCCTTTTCCAGGAGATCTTCCTGACCCTGGGATCGAATCTGAGTCTCTTGCATTGGCAGGCAGCTTCATTACCACTGGGCAACCAGGGAAGCCTGTAAAAACTCTTAGTAAAATATAAATTGAAAGTCCTTAACAAGGTGAATTACATATGACTGTATTATATATAATATATATGTATATACATGGAAATGTAATGATAATCATTAGAAGCATTCTTATTAAAGTCAAGAATAATGCATGAATGTCATCTAGCAATCCTGCTTTATAGACTGTAGTGGAAGTTGTCAATGCAATAATTTTTTTTTAAAAAGACATTGTGAAAATGAGACAAGCATCATTGTTTATGGAAGAAATAATTGATTCTCAGAAGATCAATTGAGAAATAATTTGCATTAATAAGAGGTCTGTAGGGGGTCAATATAAGATCAAAATACAAACACTAATTGATCTCTAAACACAAAAATGATCAGTTATAAAATAACATAGAAAAGTATATTCCACTAATAATAAGACAAATACAAAAATAAGATATCTAAAAAGATTCTAATAAGAAACACAAAGACATATTATATCACATTTATATTTACTTCTCTATTATATCTAAAATTTAATTTTTAGTGTGACATGAGATTAACACCTAACATTTCTTTACAATTGGATATTCAGTTACATCAGAAACATAAATGGATTATATATGCAAAATTTTTAAGTGGAACAGCTCATAATGTCTTAAATATGTAATGTCTCACTGATATAACAGTTAACACAATAGCAGTAAAATTGCAATAAGGTACTTTATAAAACCAAATAGTCTAAATGCAAGATTCATGTTGAAAGAAAAAGGTAATAAGCTTTTGAAAATATAATAAACTTTTGAAAAAGAACAGATAATACAGATGTGCCAGATATAAAAATCTATTTTAAAGCTATGATAATTTAGATCTTGAGATAATGGTACCATATTCAAGTCAGTGTGGGAAAGGTAAGCTATTTAGCAAATATTTGGCCCATTAGCCTTTCATTAGAGGGGAGAGGAAGCAAATGAAACCATAGAATATAAAAACACTGGATAATAATTCTATAGCAATGGAATGGGGAGGACTTCTTTGAGGAAGACAGCTTTAATAAAAAGAAAGATTAAGGTTTTTAAACATAAAAATATGTAACTTGTGTCTAATAAAGACCACAAAAAATTTTTTTAAGTAGACAAAGAAAATATTTACTATATATAAAACACAAAAAAATTAAAATCTAAGTATAAAAAGAATTCCTACAAATCAAAAATAAAAGACAAAAAAGCTCAATATACAAAGGGACAAAGCTATAGGAATGAGCAATTTGTAGAGGAAAAAACATAAGTTTCTAGACCTCTCCAGTAATCAGGAAAACATAAATTAAAACTACAAGGAAATGAAATTTTTCATCCAACAAATTGGCATGAAGTAGAATATTAATATGATTTGACTTTGAGGAGCATATTGGGAATGGACATGCTTTGTCAAAAAAAAAAAAAAAATATTACAGCTTTTCGGAGAAGGCAGTGGCACCCCACTCCAGTACTCTTGCCTGGAAAATCCCATGGATGGAGGAGCCTGGTGGGCTGTAGTACATGGGGTTGCTCAGAGTCAGACATGACTGAGCAACTTCACTTTCACTTTTCACTTTCATGCATTGGAGAAGGAAATGGCAACACACTCCAGTGTCCTTGCCTGGAGAATCCCAGGGATGGGGGAGCCTGGTAGGCTGCAGTCCATGGAGTCGCAAAGATTCTGACACGACTGAGCGACTTCCCTTTCACTTTTTACTTTTATGTATTGGGGAAGGAAATGGCAGCCCACTCCAGTGCTCTTGCCTGGAGAATCCCAGGGACGGGGGAGCCTGGTGGGCTGCCGTCTATGGGGTCACATAGAGTCGGACATGACTGAAGCGACTTAGCAGCAGAAGTAACAGCTTTTAGGAGGTGATGTAAATTGCATCTACCAGTGCTATATATATGCATACCTTTTCATACAGTGATTCCAAATTTTAGGCACCTATCTTAGACAAAATAATCATGAATGTGCTATAAGAGTTATGTAGAAATAAATCATCCTTATATCCATTGTAACAGTGAAAAAGAAGAAGTATCCTAAAGGAACACCATAATGCAAGAATTAAATCATAGTATTAAATAATATCATGAGTGGCTTTGCAACAACTAAAAAGATGTAAGGAAAATCTATACACACTTGTCTGGAAAGATTTCCAATATACTTTTAAGTGAAAAAAGGCAGTCAATAGAATACTTACAAATGAATCCTTCTAGTGATCTCCAAAAACAATCTATTGGTCCATATGCATACAAATACGTGTAAATGTATAGAAAATAGAATAAAAATGTATATATAACACACTGCTAACTGTTTATTTCTGGGGAGAAAATGGGATTTGATCTGGGGAAAATACCTCTAACCTCTTAAGTCCTCATACTGTTGGAAAATTTAATGATGGAAATGTATTTATTTACTGCTCAAGTTAAAAAAAAATCTTAACTATATAACACTTGATTTGTGTCATATTTAGCATACTTTATACTTACATTTCCCTCTGAGTAACTTCTTCAGCTCATGTACTTCCAAGTACAGAGTGCAAGAAAACTCATTTGACATTTTTATTTTGGGGAACTCTTGCACAATGCTTTCCAGGTGACCCTAGTGGTAAAGAACCCACCTGCCACTTCAGGAGATGTAAGAGACTTAGGTTTGATCCCTAGGTTGGGAAGATCCCCCGAAGGAGAGCACGGCAACCCACTCCAGTATTCTTGCCTGGAAAATCCCATGGACAGAGGAGCCTGGAGGTCTACAGTCCATAGGGTAACAAAGAGTTGGATACAACTGAAGCAACTTAGCACACACACACACAATTCTAACTCACAAATTAAATTTACCAACTTAAATGAATATCAGTCTAACGTGTTTCATGGGAAATAGATGGGGAAACAGTGGCTGACTTTATTTTGGGGAGTTCCAAAATCACTGCAGATGGTGATTGCAACCATGAAATTAAAAGACACTTACTCCTTGGAAGGAAAGTTATGACCAACCTAGATAGCATATTGAAAAGCAGAGACATTACTTTGCCAACAAAGGTCCGTCTAGTCAAGGCTATGGTTTTTCCAGTAGTCATGTATGGATGTGAGAGTTGGACTATGAAGAAAGCTGAGCACCGAAGAATTGATGCTTTGAACTGTAGTGTTGGAGGAGACTCTTGAGAGTCCCTTGGACTGCAAGGAGATCCAACCAGTCCATCCTAAAGGAGACCAGTCCTGGGTGTCCATTGGAAAGACTGATGTTCAAGCTGAAACTCCAATACTTTGGCCACCTGATGCTAAGAGCTGACTCATTTGAAAAGAACCTGATGCTGGGAAAGATTGAAGGCAGGAGGGGAAGAGGACAACAGAGGATGAGATGGCTGGATGGCATCACCGACTTGATGGACATGAGTTTGGGTGAACTCTGGGAGTTGGTGATGGACAGGGAGGCCTGGCATGCTGCGGTTCATGGGGTCGCAAAGAGTCGGACACCACTGAGCGACTGAACTGAACTGAACATGTTTCATAAAACGAAGATATAAATATAGAAAATGGATCTATGAAGTTGCCACAAAGCCCAGTTTGATTACTGATTTGAAAATTCTAGTTCCACAATTTTGGTAGTGTGACTGCTGTACTGACTTTTGAACATCTTGCTTGTCAGTACTATATAGTAGAAAGGGCTCAGCATTTAATCTCAGAAGAACTTAATTGTATGAGTTTTTGTGTACATTACTTAGCTTTCTTTATGTTCTTACCAATTGTACTTTCTAATTGTATTAACTTGGGTAAGTTATTCAATATTTCTTACATTCATTTTTTTTCCTCTATAAAATGGGAAGAATAACAGTAACACCTCTTCTTACACAGTTAATCTGAGGAGTGAATGAAGTCCCACGGTCATCTTTAAAGCACTACCATGGATCTATTAATATTATAGTAGCATTTCTCCCAGGTAAATGGTGTGCAAAGACCAAAAAAAAAGACACAAAGAACTTTTCACTAAAGACAGACTAAAATCTTTCTAAAATGCAATATTTGTGTTACTTCTTGTAATACAAGATGAAAGAAACAGTAATACTGTTTGTTTTTTTCCTGTTATCACTTGCTAATATGTAAAGAAAAGTATTATACAGAATCTATACTATTTTGTGTTGTCTCTAAATAAGATCTGTTATGTTCAAAGAGAGTTCGGAGAATTTACAAGATTTTATTCCTCAAATTACTGTTGTACCACATTACAACACAAGGGGGCAGTATATCTTTTTTAAAAAATCCCTTTGTCAAATGCATAATTTATAATTCACTGACATTGGTGCAGTGGAATATCTTGTAATAATGCATCAAGATTAAAATAATTTAGCATCTATGTCAATTGTAACTCATAGCCATTGGGGAAAACATCATAGTATTACATTTCTGGAAATGCTTGAATAATTCCTAAATCAAAAAGCTCGTGGGTTAACAGATGTGGAGATGAAGTGTCTGCCAACCAGAGTAGAAAGAACAGATACTGCATTCCAATCCCAGCCACTCAAGCTGCCTTCATACTAGAAGCAGATCAGGGATCACACTGCTGTTCTGGCAGTAGCAGCAATTAGTAGGTGCAAGAGAAACAAAGTAAAGTTACTTTTCCCTCCAACAGTGTGCATTTGGGAAAGATCAAATAAATGAAATGGCTGTTTCCCTGGAAACAGACAGCAAGAATCATCCCAAAGAATTCTCTACCCTGTGCTTAAAGGGTTGACTTATATGAACTTCAGCTTAATATATACAAACTACCAGAGATATACAGTCCAGTGCTTCTTTTTACTGTGGGTCTAATGGCTTTTTACTCATGGGTCAAGTCAAAGGTCAATAGGAATAACCTCCCTAATGGTCTGAAAAAGTAAAACATAACAATACAACATGGGCTGAAACTCCTGATGGCTGCAATAATTCTAAATATAGGTCAGGTGGCAGAGGAGACTAGCCTCCTCAAGGCGAGAAGTGTTAATATCTGTGGAGTATTCACTAGCCAGGCTATCTTAAACTTCATTTAATTTATTTAATCTTCTAATCAACACTGTTTGAGATGGGTACTGGTACAGAGGTTAAGTAAATAGCAAGGGCTGGGTTGAAGCCAAGATTAAACCCAGAAGAACTTACTCCAGAGCCTGTGCACTTAATCAACGCATGATACACTGCTTTTCGCCAGGCTGAGTTCTGCACTAGCATTCAGGCAGCCTGGACTTCAATTTTCCACTACACCTGTGATGCTGGGAAAACTGCATCATTTCTGGGCCTCACTTCATCCCTGCCCACCAACCACCCACTACCATCACCTCCATAAATAAAGGAACTGGACTAGGTAATGTACAAGGTTTTTCTTCGACACATAATTCATGATGATATTATGAAAGCAGCTATTAAGTTGATGCAAAATGTGAGATCTTATATTTTTAGAAACCTACGTGCAGGTCAAGAAGCAACAGAACTGGACGTGGAACAATGAACTGGTTCAAAATTAGAAAAGGAGTACGTCAAGACTGTATATTATCACCCTGCTTATTTAACTTACATGCAGAGTGTTGTGTATATGTGTGCGCTCAGTCGTGTCTGACTCTGCAACCCCAAGGACTGTAGCCCACTGGGCTCCTCTGTCCATGGAACTTTCCAGGCAGTAATACTGGAGTGGGTTGCCATTTCCTCCTCCAGGGGATCTACCCCACCCAGGAATCAAACCCATGTTTCTTGCATCTCCTGCATTGGCCTGTCTTCTGTGATCTTTGATAGCAGCAAAGAAAATTTGTTTTCCTAATTTTTCATTCAAAAGCATACAGTCAGTCAGTCTTCAGTTTACTTGTCTAGCAAAGCTTATGGCTATCTCTCATCTACTCTTTTTCTACAAACAAGTTTTGACACAAAAGGCTATATATGAACAGTGTATAATATATGAACACTGCATATCTATAGAGAAGGCAATGGCACCCCACTCCAGTACTCTTGCCTGGAAAATCCCATGGATGGAGGAGCCTGGTGGGCTGCAGTCCACTGGGTTGCTAGGAGTCGGACACGACTGAGCGACTTCACTTTCGCTTTTCACTTTCACACATTGGAGAAGGAAATGGCAACCCACTCCAGTGTTCTTGCCTGGAGAATCCCAGGGACAGGGCAGCCTGGTGGGCTACCGTCTATGGGGTCGCACAGAGTCGGACACGACTGAAGCAACTTGGCAGCAGCAGCAGCAGCATATCTATAACGACATGACAGTTTAGGGGTACTCACCTCAAGAATATAAAAAGGACACTGAATATGAAAGTTCTGGACAATAAATATGAATTTCACCCACTATACTTCAAAACACCGACTCTACCTGGCTATAATCCTTCCACTGAGAATTAAACAATGTAACAGCTTTGAGAAGCTAAGCATAACATAACAGAAATCATATGAGCTTTAAAGATCCTCTGACTGCAATTGCTGAACTTTTCATTAATATTCCCAGAAATCTTATGCAAGACACCAAGGTCCTATTAGGTAATCTTACAATCGTTTTAAGAGGTCTTTAGATATTCTGAAAGAATATCAATTCAGCATTCAATTATACTGTTTCGCATTCATCATGAACATTAAAATCATTTCTTAAAAGCATAATTTCAAATTGGCCATTCTTATACACTGAAGGAAATACTTCTTTTAAAGCATTTTGGCTGTGAGCATTTTAAATACTTTGAAATTTTCAGACATGAAGTCAATTTATTTCTGCTGTATTCTCAGGCTGATGTTGCCAGAGACTTATTGGGGGGAAAAGATATTATTTTTAAATATAAAAAATTTAGAATTCAAACAAATATCCAAACTGCTAAATTTTCAGATTTGAAAAAAAAATGCCAGAAACTAAAAAATTCAGAGAGTAGTTTTCCAATCAAATTTAAAATGCATTGTACTTAGTACTCTATTTATTAAATAGCAATATCATCCTTGGAGATTTTATAATTCTTGATTCATGAATTAATTCTGGCCTTTTCTCCCATAAGGTAAGTGATATGGAGACAGCTATAAATTTGAGAATAAGCTTCATTAAAGCTGACTGTGTGGATCACAGCAAACTGTGGGAAATTCTGAAAGAGATGGAAATAGCAGACCACCTTACCTGCCTCCTAGAAACCTGTATGCGGGTCAAGAAGTAACAGAACTGAACATGGAACAACGAGCTGGTTCAAAATTGGAAAAGGAGTACATCAAAGCTGTTCGTTGTCACCCTGCTTATTTAACTTTTATGCAGGGTGTTGTGTGTGTGTGTGCTCAGTTATGTCTGACTCTTTGCAACCCCATGGACTGTAGCCCACCAGACTCCTCTGTCCATGGAATTTCCCAAGCAATAATACTGGAGTGGGTTGCCATTTCCTACTCCAGGGGATCTACCCCACCCAGGAATCAAACCCATGTCTCTTGCATCTCCTTGATTGGCTTGCATCTCTTGCACTGGCTGACAGATTATTTACCACCATGCCACTTGGGAAGACCTATGCAGAGTACACCATGAGAAATGCTGAGCTGGATGAAGCACAAGCTGGAATCAAGACTGCTGGGAGAAATATTGACAACCTCAGATATGCAGATGATACCACCCCAATAGTTGAAAGTGAAGAGGAACTAAAGAGGCTCTCGATGATGGTGAAAGAGGAGAGTGAAAGAGCTGGCTTAAAACTCAACATTCAAAAAACTAAGATCATGGCAAATAGATGGGGAAAAAGTGGAAGCAGTGACAGATTTTATTTTCTTGGGCTCCAAAATCACTGTGGACAGAGACTTCAGCCATGAAATTATAAAATGCTTGCTCCTTGGAAGAAAAGCTATGACCAATCTAGATAGCATATTAAAAAGCAGAGACATCACTTTGCTAGCAAAGATCTATCTAGTCAAAGTGAGGTTTTTCAGTAGTCATGTACAGATGTGAGAGTTGGACCATAAAGACTAAACTTCAAAGCATTGATACTTTCAAATTGTGGTGCTGGAGAAGACTCTTTAGAGTCCCTTGGACTGCAAGGAGATCAAGCCAGTCAATCCTGAAGGAAATCAACCCTGAATATTTATTGGAGGGACTGATGCTGAAACTGAAACTCTAATACTTTGGCCACCTGATGTGAAGAGCCACTCACTGGAAAAGACCTCACTGCTGGGAAAGATTGAGGGCAGAAGGAGAAGCAGATGGCAGAGGATGAGCTGGTTGGATGGCACCATTGACTCTGGACATGAGTTGGAGCAGACTCCAGGAGATGGTGAATGACAGGGAAGCATAGTGTGCTGCAGTCCATAGGATCTCAAAGAGTCAGACACCACTAAGCGACTGAACATCAAAAGCTGAAGAACACTTCTTTTCTTAATAATTCATTTCTTGTTATCTAGTACCTACACAAATTAGGAACTCAGTTTCTGATAATTTGAAGGACTAAAATTATTCTTTCAGAGGCTATGCATTGCTGATAGAAATTCACCATTCACATTAGTTATTATAATTAAAAAATACTTTTTTCTAATCAGATAGATGAGAAATGATATCTCACTATCATATTACTTTTATTTCTTGCCTACCACCAACATTTTGCTCGTAACATTTGTCATATATAGTTTGCCCATCTTGCTGTTTTCTTTTAAATTTTTTTTATAATATTGCCATAATACTTTACAATTCTATGAATTAAATCTACTTGATATTTTGCAAAAAAAAAAAAAATGTTTTGCCATTCAGCCTATTTTGTATTTTCCTACCTGGAAGTAAGCAAGTTAGTATGGTATCTATAACATAAAAACTGAGCATTATATCATATATATCATTACCATTATAATCTTATGATAATCCTACAAATGTTAGGGATAGTGAACATAATTCTAATTATCTTAAAGACTTACATATGTATCAGTGTATTTTTCAGAGTAATAGAGAACTAAAATAATAGTCCAAACTTTCATAGAATTCTTCCTTGGAAATCCACTCAAATCTAATAATTCTCAACAGGCACATTAGATCAAACCAAAAAACTTCTTCCAGAGTCATAAACAGACTAAACTAGAAAACAGGAATCCAGATAGTAATAACATAATGAGCAAACCAGCTCTACCTATGCCAAAGTTAATTTTAAAAGTTGTTTGGATTGATTATTAGCTTGATTTAAGCTACATTTACACAACAAAAAAAACCACCCAAAACTATATCCAGTCAAGAGTATTCAACTTTAATGAACTTCAAAATCTATTTTGAAGTTTATTACCTTATTCTCAATCTGTAGATTATTATTATATTTTTTTCTTAAGTTGCCATGTTTGAAAGGAGAAAAGGAAACTACCATTTATTATGTTATAGTAAAATGCCTTTAGAAACTGTGAATTATCTAATTTAACCCTCATAACTTCTCTGGAAGGAATACATTATTTTCCAGAGAATTCAGCTGAGGGCCTTCAGGCTTGAAAATAATGATACTATGCTATTTGTCAATGTGCACAAAACTACTGACTTGGGAGCAACAATCTTTCCATAGCATGCTTCTAGTCTCTTTATGTGGAAAAATACTTAAACTTAGTGATTAATTTGAAGTTTAGAAGACACAGGATTGGCAGGCAAGAGCCGACCATTCAACAAATGTATAGTGAGGGCCTACAGAGGCCATGGGTGGGAACTGAGAGCCCCTGCCTTTAAAGAGCTGAAAACTTGGGGCATTTATAGAGTTACTTAAGAGCCGAACACTTAATTGGGTTTCCATAAAAATCTGGTCCCATTCTCTTTCTAACCCAAACTTTTCCCAGATCAGATCAGATCAGTCGCTCAGTCGTGTTCGACTCCTTGCGACCCCATGAACCGCAGCACGCCAGGCCTCCCTGTCCATCACCACCTCCCGGAGGTCACTCAGACTCACATCCATCGAGTCAGTGATGCCATCCAGCCATCTCATCCTCTGTCGTCCCCTTCTCCTCCTGCCCTCAATCCCTCCCAGCATCAGAGTCTTCTCCAATGAGTCAACTCTTCGCATGAGGTGGCCAAAATACTGGAGTTTCAGCTTTAGCATCATTCCTTCCAAAGAAATCCCAGGGCTGATCTCCTTCAGAATGGACTGGTTGGATCTTCTGGCAGTCCAAGGGACTCTCAAGAGTCTTCTCCAACACCAAGTGCCTTGTAAATACAGGTAACTTGGACAAAGCCCTGCCATGCTTCTGGCCTTTGATGACAATAACTAGACGTCTTACATTCCCACATGAAACAGCTTCTCTCTGAGCATGGTGCTATTCCTTAACAGCACATTTTGGACCTTTTCCCTGATTACAGGATGGCAGGATCCAGTTATAAGAAACCTAGACTTTCCAGACTAACTGCAAGAAGGCTTGTGCTGCTGCTGGCACTAACACAACGTGGAGATCACATGTAATTTTGACTCTATGGTACCATTTGAAGGTACCAGAATAGGTTTCTTTCCAGTTCCCTAAAGAGCTCCTTTACTGCTTTTAACAGTGCTTGCAACTGCAGTCATAATTATTCTTTCACCAGATACAGAGCAGAGGTACCCCAAGATGTGTGCCTACTTGTTTCTCATACGCGATGTGTTGCACTTAGTCACTCAGTCATGTTGAGAGAGTCATTTCCTAGGCAGGTTGATAAGGAGTCTAGGGGTCCCCAAGGAGAGAGAGGTCTGGAATTCTCAAGGAGGAAGAAAGGACAAACTTTTTTTTTTTCTCCACATTCGTTAGCATTATATAACAATAATGTATCCTGCCTAAGGACAGTCTTTGGATTAAACCTTCTGTTATCTTAAAATGTAAATTATGGGAGTAGACCTGGTCTTTACAAGGATGTATCCTGCCTGAAATCCTGCCATGAAATTAAAAGATGCTTACTCCTTGGAAGGAAAGTTATGACCAACCTAGATAGCATATTCAAAAGCAGAGACATCACTTTGCCAACAAAGGTTCGCCTAGTCAAGGCTATGGTCTTTCCTGTGGTCATGTATGGATGTGAGAGCTGGACTGTGAAGAAGGCTGAGTGCCAAAGAATTGATGCTTTTGAACTGTGGTGTTGGAGAAGACTCTTGAGAGTCCCCTGGACTGCAAGGAGATCCAACCGGTCCATTCGGAAGGAGATCAGCCCTGGGATTTCTTTGGAAGGAATGATGCTAAAGCTGAAACTCCAGTATTTTGGCCACCTCATGCGAAGAGTTGACTCATTGGAGAAGACTCTGATGCTGGGAGGGATTGAGGGCAGGAGGAGAAGGGGACGACAGAGGATGAGATGGCTGGATGGCATCACTGACTCGATGGATGTGAGTCTGAGTGACCTCCGAGAGCTGGTGATGGATAGGGAGGCCTGGCGTGCTGCAGTTCATGGGGTCGCAAAGAGTCGGACACGACTGAGCGACTGATCTGATCTGATCCTGCCTGAGGACAGTGTTATCTTAAAATGTAAATTATGGGTGTAGGTCTGATGAGGTCTTTACAATCTCCAGACATTCTTTGATTATATAACTTCATTGTTTTTTGTTTTTTGTTTTTTTTGACAATCAAAGGAGCAGTTTGTTTTATTTTATTTTATTTTATCAAGAATCTCTTTTATTGATTATCAGAAACATTACAAACATCTAATATGAACAAATTAACACTAGCAAGCGGGTACTCTTTCTGCCTCCTTCTGATGCCTATGTCAGAAGCTTTCCCTATCTCCTTTATACTTTAATAAAACTTTGTTACACAAAAGCTCTGAGCGATCAAGCCTCATCTCTGGCCCCGGATTGAATTCTTCTCCTCCGGGGGCCAAGAATCCCGGTGTCTCCGTGTGATTCAACAACATTTCAATGTCTGACTCTTTGTGACCCCATGGACTATAGCCTGGCAGGCTCCTCTATCCATGGGGATTCTTCAGGCAAGAATACCAGAGTGGGTTGCCCTGCCCTCCACCAGGGGACCTTCCTGACCCAGGGATCGAATCCAGGTCTCCTGCATTGCAGAAGGATCCTTTACCATCTGAGCCACCAGGCCTCAATTGTCAATCAGAATCTCTCTCCAGCACCTTTGGGTGTTTCCCAAAAACAGCATTATAGCCCACGTACTGAAGGAGGCTGGCAGGCACACCCCTCTTCTAGAGACTGTCTCTGGGTACCACCTACTTACTGGTCCCAGCTAAAAAAGTTCTCTTAAAATTCAAATATCTAAATTCAAAAGGGAATTGCTGTGGTAGATTCCAGTCAATTCTGTTGCCAGTTAAGAGTAAGAGGTCTTTAATGTGAAGACTGATCCTGGGGCAACTTTGGACGGGTGGGGGCAAAGATCAACCTTAGAACAAATTCCAGTGAGCACATTGGGAACCATTACAAGAAGCAGTGACCCCACTTGTGGAAGGCAAAGAAAAATCTCATTTGCCATAAAAAGTAGGCAATGTGTTGTAAATAGTTACACCTACCCCAATTCCACCCTACTTTACAGGCAAGAAAAACTTTAATCCATCAATATAAAAATGTAAAATTTCTTCTTTGGGACTAAAATTTTGATTAGAAAGCCATGAAATTTTTGCAAAACCAATCGCAATTCCCACTAATAGAAATCTCCACATAAGGATAAGCAAAGAACAAAATAGCATATGAAAATCTTCAGTAAATGAAAATCATCTCTCTTAATCTTTCCTCCATACTGTTTGCTCCAGCAACATTGTTCTCCTTGTTATTCTTTGAAAATAATAGAAACCTTTCTGCCAGAGGCCTTTGCACTCTGAGTGTTCCTCTTAAGCCAACTCTCTCTCCAGCTATTCACATGGCCCACTGCCTTACCTCCTTTCTGCCTTGGCTCAAATATATCACCTTCTCGAAGAAGAAGCTATTTAAACTCGTAATCTATTTGCCAATTGCTTCCCCACCTGGCATCCACAATCCCCCTTATGCTAATCTATTTGTTAATGGTATTTATCATGTTATATTAAACTATGAGATTTATTTGTTTACTCTTGTACAAGGAAGTATTCACATAGAAGGTCTAATGTTGGTCTTTAAAGGGGCCTGCTTCAGGGGTGGTCCTTGGCTGGGCCTGAGATGTTTAGAATCTTCCCTATTTTACTTACTAATAAGGTTGGTTGCCAAGGCCACAGGCAAACCTCAGAGATATTGCCAATTCATTTCCAGGCCACAATAAAGTACATATTACCAAAACAGTGAGTTACAAGAACATTTTGGTTTCTCAGTGAATATAAAAGTTGTGTTTACACTATACTGTGGTCAAATTATGTGTGTAACAGCATTGTCTAAAGAACATACTTCAAAAATTCCTTATTGCTAAAAATGCTAACCATTCCCTAAGCCTTCAAGCAAGTTACAATCTTTTTGTGATAAAAGCATCAAAGATTATTGACCACAGGTCACCATAATAAATATAATGAAAAAGTTGGAAATATTGGATAATTACCAAAATGTGATACAGAGACACAAACCAAGCAAATCACTATTGGAAAAATGAGGCTAACAGTCTTACTCCACACAAGGTTGCCACATATCTTCAATCTGTAAAACACAATATCTGGAAAGAGCAATAAAGTGAAGCACAATTAAACACGGTCTGCCTGTATTTGTGAAAAACAGCGTGATTTACAATGAACACCTGCTTTCTTTCTGGGAGTATGGAATTTGGTAATATGATGCTGGTTTCACAGGCACAGAATGCCTATGTGACTGGCCCCTAGTTATAACTCTGGATGAAGTCTCAAGTGGACTTCCCTGGGCTGAATCCATGGCATTGCACACGTTTCATTTGATCACTGGAAGAAGCAGCAAGTTCTCTGCAACGTGCCAATCCCTGGGATGAGAGAACTTCAAAGGCTGTGCCTGGAGCCCTCTAGACTCTGCCTGAGGAGTCTCTTCCCTGCAGACCCCTGATGTGTGGCCAGATCTGTGAGTGCAAACTCCTCCGAGTCCAAAGAGTATTCCCAGCAAGTCACCAAATGTGAATGATCATGTGACCTTCAAAATATTATATTTGTTGTTGATCATATTTCCTCCCCCTAGAATGTAAGCTCCCCAAGGCCAGGGATTTAAAAATCCCTTTAGCTCACTGATATATCATTTATATACATAAAACCTCTTTAGCTCACTAACATATGCCCAGTGCCCAGAACAAGGCCTGTTGCATAGTGGGCATTCAGTTAATACTTGTTGAATGAATGAGGGATAAAGCAAATGTCCTAAGAGATAGTTTTTTTTTTTTTAATAACTAAAAAGTCAACCTATATTGTCAAAGATCTTTAAGAGAACATTGTATTTATAAAGAGGGAAAACTACCCACTAGCAGGAAATATTGCCTTTATGTGAAAGGAAGGAGATGAATTACAAACATTAAGTTGATAACAAATAGACTGTATCGGGGAAGGCAATGGCACCCCACTCCAGTACTCTTGCCTGGAAAATCTCATGGATGGAGGAACCTGGTAGGCTGCAGTCCATGGGGTCACTGAGAGTCGGACACGACTGTGCGACTTCACTTTCACTTTTCACTTCCATGCATTGGAGAAGGAAATGGCAACCTACTCCAGTGTTCTTGCCTGGAGAATCCCAGGGAGCGGGGAGCCTGGTGGGCTGCCGTCTATGGGGTCACACAGAGTCAGACACGACTGAAGCGACTTAGCAGCAGCAGCAGCAGACTGCATACTGCAGAAATATCACAAATGTGAATGAGAACAGCTCAAGAAATTCTCCTCAGATTCAGAAGAAAAGGATATAGAGGTAAACGTAGTAAGTGAAAATGAATTGAAATTTCAACAGTCAAAATTATAAAAACTCAAGCAGGAGAAATCAAGTTACCTACCTTGCATATAGGAGGCTTCCGGTAATTGTTGAATGAATTGAATGAATAGAAATCATATTGGTATCAATATATCCTCTTCAAGTTTTCAGTGACAGATCCAGAGGTGTAACAAGTTGCAGTTTGTCCTCCTTCTCTTTTGCTCGATGTCTAGCACTTTTTCCTGACTGCTAACCATGCTAACCAACATTGGTTCTAGCCCATTACCAGACACCCAGATCCTCCCCTCCCTGGGTGTACATGTTGCCCCTTCCATCAAAAGGTGGAATTTGTTTCTCCTCCCCTTGACACTAGGCTAGACTTGTGAATTGACTAATAGAATGCAGTGGAGGTGGCTTCCACCTCTGCAGTCTTAGAAGCATGCTTCCATGCTGGAAAGAAGTCCAAGCTTTCTACCTGGAGAGAAAGGCTATGTGGAGAAGACCTGAGGCATCCAGCCAGACAACAGTGAGCGCTAAGGTTTCAAACATATGAGAGACCTTCTCAGACTTTCAAGCCCAGTTGCCACAGAACTCCTAGTTGAATAGGATGATGTAAGCAACCTCAACCAATCCTACATGGAACAGAAAAACAGTTCAACTCAACCTAATTGACCTACCAAATTGTGAGAAATAATTAACTGTTTCTGTTTCAAACATCAAGTTTTATGGAAGCTTGTTGCCCAGCAGTGGGATTCCCAGGTGGCTCAGTGGTAAAGAATCCATCAGCCAAGGAAGGAGATGCAGGATACATGTGTCTGATCCCTGGGTCAGGAAGATCCCCTGGAGGAGGATATGGCAACTCACTCCAGTATTCTTGCTGGAAAAATCCCAGGGACAGGGGAGCCTGGCAGGCTACAGTCCATGGGGTCCCAAAGAGTCAGACACACAACTGAGTGAGTGGGCACACGTGTTGCACAGCAACAGGTAACTGAGACAGAGGGGGGACTTAGACTGTAAAGATGATGGTGTTATTCTCTTTTCCTCATACCCTTTGGGCCTTAACAAAAGCATATTAAGGTCATCTTCGTGAACATTCAGGGATAATAGACAATTTTTTTTAAAAAACTAATATGAGGGGATACTTGTCCTACCAAACACTAAAGCATCTCTAGACTTTAATAATCAGTAAAAGAATAGCAGTTATCATTTATTGAATGCTTACAGTACTTTGGCCACCTCATGCAAAGGGTTGACTCATTGGAAAAGACTCTGAGGCTGGGAGGGATTGGGGGCAGGAGGAGAAGGGGATGACAGAGGATGAGATACGTAAGTTTGAGTGAACTCTGGGAGTTGGTGATGGAAGGGAGGCCTGGTGTGCTGCGATTCCTGGGGTCGCAAAGAGTCAGACACGACTGAGCGACTGAACTGAACTGAATTGAACAGTGTCTTAGGCATCGTTTAAAGTATTGCCATGACAAATAAGTAATGCTATTATTCTTCACATTTCCAGATGAAAATCTGAAAGTAACTTTCTAAGCTTTTACAGTAATAATTATAGGGCATCAATGCTAAACCAGAACAACAAGAAAGATAGCCAACAAAGCTACACATGTATCAAGATAGGGCAGGACAGACTGTCTGAGGTTATTAAGATGAATTACATATGTAAAAACATTGGGCCTGCCCATGCATTGTAGTGAATAAATAATCATTGGAATTGAAAAGCCTTCGGCCTTCTGAAAAGTCTCCTAAGGGACCTAAGACAACCATGACTCTCACCTAAGGGAAAGAAAGGTCATGAGAAAAGAATGAATGCTCCATGATTTCAATCACTCTTTCATCTTGCTCTGTAGAACTGGGTGCGGCAGGGAGAGAATTATGAGGGGAGGATCAAGTAAGATCTCTGCTTGGCACAGAAACTTTGTTTGGGGAGGAAAACTCATCGCTTAGGGAAAAGAGCAGATGTCCTTCATTTACAAATTAAAGCTGAAAAAAAATAAACAAACCTTTGCAATGAGAGAGCAATACCTTCACTCCACAGAAGAAAATGATGCCCAGTGGCTTATATGATTTGCTCAGGGTAGTGTTTTGGTGCTAGAGCCGTTTCCTACTCTCCTCCAGAGTAATTCTTTCCCTACATCCTTTCCACTCCAAACCCACTTGAGAAGCACCCTCTCCAGCCCCAACCCCTTCACTTTCATAAACTGACAGCAACTTAAAGAAGCAACAGTACCAAGGCAGTGACTGTCTTGTTCACCTGTGTCTCAGTACCCAGCAGGAGCCCTCTCCAGGAGCACTGATCTAGGGAAGAATGGGAAACACATCAGTCAACAGTTATCTCCACCTCTCCTCAACAAAGGCAAGCTACAGCACTTATAAAAGTAGTTTTGTTGAATACATCAATCATCCATTAATACACAAGCATTCATTTCTACCTGTGATTTCTTCCTGTAAGCTCTGAGACAAAATATTATCCTTTGAAACCAAAGATTTGTTTTTCCAGCATAATTATGTTTTGCTTTCACAATGAATATAGTAATTACATAGGAAGAGTTGATTCTTTTCATTTCTCACCAAGAGGGCAAGATGTTTCCTTATAATTGATGTTCTGAAGTGGGCAGCCTGCACTTTGCCTGAAGTGCCATTTCATCTGGAGTAATGAGACTCTCGGTCCATGAAGCCACATAAAAACCATATGTTTCTTTATTTAAAGATGACTGTTCACCAACAGCTATGCCAGGATAATACTGAAATTCAAAGGAGGTCAGAATGTATGACTAATGAAAGGATTCTTCAGGATCATGAGTTTTTACAACATCCTAAACAAAGAAAACTCTCCCTGAAGCCTTCAGACAGGTTGAAATACATACCATGTCATAATATTTTCTTCTCCAAATAATCCTTAAACTAAAGAATTGAAATAAATAAATACAAATGTGAAAAAAGAACTGATTGTATGCTGCTCATGTTTTCAGGAATTGTTGTATCATCAGCATTCCAGTGTCCTTCCAGTAGAGAGTCGTGAATATTCCCTCACTCACTCTTGGCAGAGATCATCCGCCAATATTTCTCCTCGGTGCCACTTGCACAAATTGACTGGGAAGATTCTTTGTTCTTCAGGAATTTCCCATCAACTGCTGTCCTTTAGATTTCTACAGCATCCCTGGTCATTTGTTGTTGTTTTGTCACTAAATCGTGTCCAGCTCTATTGTGACCCCATGGTCTGTAGCCCACCAGGTCCCTCTGTCCATGGAATTTTTTAGGCAAGAATACTGAGGTGGGCTGCTATTTCCTTTTCCAGGGGATCTGCCCAACCCAGAGATTGAACCTGCATCGCCAGCATTGCAGGCAGAGTCTTCACCACTGAGCCACCAGGAAGCCCATAGAGACAATAAAAGCATCCTCATTTTTCTCATCTTGGACAGTCCGCCAGGCTACTCTTGGGTCCCCCTGCCAGCACACCATGATGGTCTGGGAGCTCTCTCAATACAGTCAGCTGGGGCCATAGCAGGGCTCATCTCATTTATTCCCTGTTTCTCGAGGATTAGTGTCCTTCGTTGTCTGATATTTTGAAAACTATTGTTTCATATATTTTGTCCAGTTTTTTGTTTGTTTCAGGCAAAGCAAAAGTCAGTATTCAGGGGTTTTTTTAAGTTTAGTGTGGAGGTGAGTATGATTCTGACGTTTTTAAAATCAAGATCCAGACTTCGGTGGGTATAAGAAAGAAAAGTCACCTGAGGGAGTGTCTGAGGGGAAGAGGGCGTTAGGGGTGGAAACGAAGAACAGGAAGGCATCAGACACTAAATCTACTCTACCTTCCAATGTGTTCTAGTGATGACCTGAGAAAAGAGTTCAAGAAACTCTAGATTTCAGTGCTATGTCCAGGCTTATACTTATGATTCAACATTTACAACAATAAAGAGGCAATCCTTTAGTCCTTAAGGTAACCTAGCCTATGATACCAGAGAAGGCAATGGCACCCCACTCCAGTACTCTTGCCTGGAAAATCCCATGGGTGGAGGAGCCTGGTAGGCTGTAGTCCATGGGGTCGCTGAGGGTCAGACACGACTGAGCGACTTCACTTTCACTTTTCACTTTCATGCATTGGAGAAGGAAATGGCAACCCACTCTGGTGTTCTTGCCTGGAGAATCCCAGGGACGGGGGAACCTGGTGGGCTGCCGTCTATGGGGTCGCACAGAGTTGGACACGATTGAAGTGACTTAGCAGCAGCAGCCTATGATACACAAATAAGAAGCTTACATAAAGCCGTCTTCCTTACAACTTATGTTCTATAAATTGTCCTTAAGTCTATACTTGCTGATGGGCAGCTCGTTGCAAAGCATTAGGACTCCAACATGGAGATAAGGGCATCAGCTCCCACAATAGACAGAATCTCTAGGAACTCCTGTGTTGGATATCCCAATTCCCCACCACTCCTCCCATCATCCTCCTCAGTCTCATTTAAGTCACAGAACACCTAATAGTTATCTGCCTGACCATAATCAATCCCTGAAGGATGTCTGTCATTCTAACCTACATAACCTTTTACATCTCTTAAAGAATGAAGCAACTATATGGATGTATTTGGGCAAACAGCGATTTTCAAAGAGATTTTTCCAGTGCAGAGAGCAGAGGAGACACTTACTGAAGTTTTTAATTATTATCCCAATAATAAGAAACAGTATAATTTGCATGTCCAGTGATGTTTTCTTTATAAAGATACCAGGACTCAAGTCCATTGAGTCGGTGATGTCATCCAACCATCTCATCCTCTGTCACCCCCTTCTTCTCTTGCCCTCAATCTTTCCCAGCATCAGAGTCTTTTCCAATGAGTCAGCTCTTCACATCAGGTGGCCAAAGTATTGGAGCTTCAGCGTCAGTCCTTTGAGTGAATATTCAGGGTTGATTTCCTTTAGGATTGACTGGTTTGATCTCCTTGCTATCTGAGGGACTCTCAAGAGTCTTCTCCATTACCACAATTTGAAAGCATTAATTCTTTGATGCTCAGCCTCAATAAACCAATCCTATCTCTTTATTTGAATAAGAATTAGAATTCTGTCCTCTGAATGTTAATCCATGCAAATCTCACAGACGTTATTTGAATGAACAGAAACTGTCAGCATGGCTCCATTTAACCAGCATGTTGCTTGGATTTTTATGCATGACAGAGCAGGGCTGAAATGTGGCAGGTGTGAAGAGGCCAGATGACACACTGAGTCAGACTGTGCTCAGGGGGATGAGTCTGATGATGCAAACTATTTAGAGGGAGGAAGAAATACCAAATAATAAGTATGTTCTCCTTAAAGCAGAACCTCAGTTACTGATTTAGAAGGGAGAAAATAAAATAATGCTTAAGAACTGGGTTGACACAGAAAGTCCAGTAGGAAACAGCATAATATAATGAGATCTAATCTGCCCTTCACTGAAGGAGAACAGCAGTGCTTCAGGTATTGTTTCTATATGAAGAGGCTTTCGTGTGGTCTTCCGTATAAAGGGTAACTGCTACTGCCATACCTTCTACACCAGATCAGATCAGATCAGTCGCTCAGTCGTGTCCGACTCTTTGCAACCCCGTGAACCGCAGCACGCCAGGCCTCCCTGTCCATCACCAACTCCCGGAGGTCACTCAGACTCACATCCATCGAGTCAGTGATGCCATCCAGCCATCTCATCCTCTGTCGTCCCCTTCTCCTCCTGCCCTCAATCCCTCCCAGCATCAGAGTCTTCTCCAATGAGTCAACTCTTCGCATGAGGTGGCCAAAGTACTGGAGTTTCAGCTTTAGCATCATTCCTTCCAAAGAAATCCCAGGGCTGATCTCCTTCAGAATGGACCGGTTGGATCTCCTTGCAGTCCAAGGGACTCTCAAGAGTCTTCTCCAACACCACAGTTCAAAAGCATCAATTCTTCGGCGCTCAGCCTTCTTCACAGTCCAGCTCTCACATCCATACATGACCACCTTCTACATGCTTCTGTCCAAATTCATGTCCAGAAATAAAATATACAGGCACAGATAACTCTTCACATTTTTAGCCATACCTAACTACAGTCTCTTTATACACAAGTTTGTGTTCAGAAGTTTCTAAGACAGTTATAGCCAGGGTATTAACTACAAAAAAGAATCTCCTTGATGGTTATAAATTTACTCTGATGTTAAAGGTGGTGTTTGGCAAGCATGAGCTCTTAGCTCCAGTAGGCCCTCCGAGTAGCATATACTCTCCAAACCCCTACTGGGATAGCTAGCCCAGGCTGGAAGTTGTTGTTGTTCAGTTGCTGAGTCTTTGCAGCCCATTAAACTGCAGGGCACCAGGCTTCCTTGTCCTTCATTATCTCCTGGAGTTTGCTCAAACTCATGTCCACTGAATTAATGATGCCATCTAACCATCTCATCCTCTGTCGCCCCCTTCTCTTCCTGCCCTCAATCTTTCACAGCATCCAGGTCTTTTCCAATGAGTCAGCTCTTCGCATGAGGTGGCCAAAGTATTGGAGCTTCAACTTCAGCATCAATCCTTCCAATGAATATTCAGGGTTGATTTGCTTTAGAATTGACTAGTTTGATCTCCTTGTTATCCAAGGGACTCTCAGGAGTCTTCTCCAGATGTGCCTCAATTTCTTGTTCAGTACTCTAGTCTGAAATTATGGCTGTTTTGTTTAATAAGGATTGTGATCCTTGTTAATTATTTGAAACTGCTCATTTATGGAGAGATGGAGCCCTCTCTCTTGTAGTCTCAGTTGTAGTCTGGGGTCTGATTTGGAGTAATGTGATGATCTGGAGAATTTGTTACCCCTAACTTTGCAAGTCAGTCTTGCCTAAATTACCTTACTTCTACCTACCATCTTCCAGACTGGGCCACCATCAGGCCAAAGTTGGTTCTGGGCATTACTACTAATTACCCAACTTAAAGGAAAACCTTAGAGTCAAGGCTCTTATCTCTATGTCCATAGAACTTTGGGTAACACATGGATGAGGTTCTGACAGTCTATGAATCCTCAATACTAGTTTTATGTATAGATAGTTTTGGATATATGCAAATGAATTTTCTTCAAAGTTTCTAAGGGTCCGTAGCCCAGAAGTTTAATATCCACCATCCAGAAGAGAAGCCCATTCTTCCTGTTCTGGTCCCTCATAGTTTTAGTCTCTTTCTGCCCGCTACTGATGAGTGTCACTGAAATCCTGAAAAGTACAATGGATGAGCCAGAAAGAATTATAACTACTTCAGAGCAGTTTTATAAGTCGGCTACAGCATTACAAAATGTCCCTTTACTCCAATTTCTTCTTCACATATCCCACGTGGGGTTAAGTAAAATCAGCAACTTCTATTACTTAATGATACAACATTCTAAGACAATTTCTTAATGGATATTTAATTGATTTTCATCCAATTAAAACATTTGTTCAAATTGCACAGGATGCCAGTATCAATTTCCAAGAATATTTTCTGCCACAAGTTTTATGTTTGGTTTTTTTTTTCCCTTTGCTTGACTGTTCCTGCTGTTTTAATTAAGCTATCATGGTCTAAAGGGATAAAATCCAAACTTATTCACAGTTGACATTGAAGAACTTAAACACATACTAATTAGCTTCTTTATTTGAATATTCTCTCATACTGACTTTGTGATCTTCTGAAATTAAAACTCTCTTATCAAATCACAATTCCTGGCTTGTCTCATTTTTTTACTGATTCCTTTTTTTTCTTCCGCTATTTTTTTACAATAATGTAAATTTAAATTTTTTACAATAATGTAAAATTTACTGTCTTGACCATTTTCAAGTTCTTACTGGTGGCATCTTGCAATTCTTACTATGGCTTTCCAGGTGGTACAGTGGTAAAGAATCCATTATAAGACATCACTCACAGTATTAAAAAAAATACACTATTTTTCCATTAGATTTCATGTTCACCTCAAATAAAAAAACCTGTTGATATATTTTTATCTGACATTTTTCTTCACACTGTGTCCTGCTCTTCCCCACTCCTCCCTGGAGATGAAGCTAAGACAGCTCCCTGCTTGGTTGATTCTGCAGGGAAATTACAAAGAAAGAAGAAAGTCTTCTTTTTAAACTTTTCTAAGTTCTTTTTTTTTTCCTTTCAGTTTTTGATTCTTTATAGCCAGAGAGTCAAACTACCCACAGAATCTACCAATAAAAACCAGAAGTAAAAAGAAAATGAATTTCATTGCCAGTTACAAGAATGAGGTCAAGGTTTGAAATTCCTTACAATAATACTTTTCTATTTCATTATATCAAAAATGATTGGCTATGCATTAAGATAAGCCATATGTGTCTAATTTCTAATTAATAAATATTATCTTTTCATTTAACTTAAATGTAAAACAACAATTTTCAACAAATGAATTTCTTCTCAATTGAGCTATTTTTACTGGAGAGAAAAATTATGAAAGTCAGGGTATATGGGTACATGTATCAGAATTTTGCTCTATTTTGTTGTTATTGATTTGTCAAGAGAACAAAGAATATATACACATACATTTATATTCCTGTAGGGAACTGTTCAGTATTTCAGCATGAACTGTGTCAGTACAGAGCAGAATGGAGGCTTATGTGTAAAAGAAGGTAAACAGTGGTGGGGAAAGCAAGTCTACGGGGCTAGCTTTAAAAGTGAAGTTAAAAAAAATTAAAAACAAAACAAATAAACAAAACCATTACAGAGCTTCAGAGCAACCAAGATCTGGCCATAAAAGGCCCTAAGAAGGCCATAAGTCCTAGGGAGAAGGACATACCTCTGCATACTCCATTTCCAGCTATGGAATTATAATCAGGATCATAAGTGACTTTAAGCTTGAGTAGCCATATGAATAACTGAAACTGTGTGCATTTAGTAAAAGGAGTGGTGGCAACAGTGAGAGACTAAAGATTCCCATCCGAAAACCTTCCAATGTACAGAAAAAAGGTGAAACGCTAAAACACAAAGTCATAGAGATAGACAAATAGCGTATGATGTCACTTACGTGTAGAGTCTAAAACATGACACAAATGACCTGGTCTATGAAACAGAAACAGACTCGGAGACATAGGGACAGACAGACATAGGGACAGACTTGTGGTCGCCAAGGTGGGGGTGGGGGTGGGGGGGGGAATGCATTGAGAGTTTGGGATCAGCAGTTGCAAAATATTATATATAGAATGGATAAACAAGGTCCTACTATATCTCACAGGAAACTCTATTCAACATCCTGTTATAAACCATAGTAAAAAAGTCAGTTAGTCAGTTCAGTTCAGTTCAATCGCTCAGTCGTGTCCGACTCTTTGAGACCCCATGAATCGCAGCATCCCAGGCCTCCCTGTCCATCACCAACACCCGGAGTTCATCCAGACTCACATCCATCGAGTCAGTGATGCCACCCAGCCATCTCATCCTCTGTCGTTCCCTTCTCCTCCTGCCCCCAATCCCTCCCAGCATCAGAGTCTTTTCCAATGAATCAACTCTTCGCATGAGGTGGCCAAAGTATGGAGTTTCAGCTTTAGCATCATTCCTTCCAAAGAACACCCAGGGCTGATCTCCTTCAGAATGGAGTGGTTGGATCAAGAATATGAGAAAAAAGTGTGTGTGTGTGCACACATAGCTGAATCACTTTGCTGTACAGCAGAAATTAATACAACATTGTAAAGCAACTACACTTCAATAAAATAAATTTTAAAAAGAAAAGATAAAGATGATATATATAAGTGATAGAGGCAGATTTATGTAGTAAAATTTGCCTTGTATTCAAAAGAGCTCTGAAGCATTTCATAAGAGCGTATGGGGCACAGTGTTTTGGTAGGAAGCTGAACAGAAAAGGGAGTATGTCTGGGGAAATGGTGGGAAATATTCAAACAATCTGAGATAAGCCCTGAAGCTGAGAGATGACAAGGGTAGGAAGGAGAAGAGCTGCTGCCTCTGAAGCATATAGCCTTACTCTCTCCACCTCTCTTCAATCTTTACCCTCCTATTCCCTACAGATTTTAGAATCTGTATTAAAAGTTGGTGAAAGAATGAGCAATGGATGAGAAGGTTTTGAGGAAGCAAGAGTAAAGGAAGCACACTGGTGAGAAGATCCTAAAAGGAAGGGTGCAGCCCGAGGCCAGGGAACTATGTCTGCATGATCATTCTGATGAAAGGGAGGTCCATTACCTGTTGGGGCCAAGTGTCAGCCAAGCAACTCCATGGTCTATCACCTGTTTTCATGGAGGTTACTCTGTAAATATCATAGCAGTGATGTGAACTAAGAATTTCCAAAGAAATATCTATGGTTAGCCACTATTTTAATGATGGTTTCATCCTACTTCCTGCCTTTGTAGCATAATTTCAGTGTCATGTAATACTAGACTCAAATAACTGAGAAAATATTTTAAATACTCATTTGGTTTCAAATACAAGGTTTTGTGTGTGTGTGTGTGAGAGAGAGAGAGAGATTTCTGGTTGGTTTATGTTACTGAAATCAAGAGAAGAACTTTTCTGTGTTCTTTAAAGAAAAGGAGAGAGAGAGATTAAAAGGCAAATTCTGTTAACCAATAAACAAATGAATCCAGAAAAAAAAAAAAAAAAGAGAAAGAGAGGGTAGAAGTTGGTCTCTAGCATTCATTTTTGTAAAACAAAAAAATCATATTAACTAGAACCTGTGACCTTCACTATTTCAACACAGAAAAAAGAAGTCAGCATCACTAATTGACAGTTCTGCTTGGAAGTCTCTCTTAAGATGTTTAACTTGGTTGGTACAAATGTTTTTTGCCAATTAAAGTTGTGCAATATTCTCAGAGATTAAAATATTCTCAGCAACTACATCTTCTTGGAAAAAAATAGTTGGGTTTTTTAAGTTCTTAATTTAAGAATGTTTTAAGAAGGGCTTGCCACTAAATATTCATTTTTTAAATACCATAATTATTTTCTAAATTACTATTTGGGGATGTTGAGAATGAAGACCCACAAATTTCTCCATTATCAAAGCATGAAATGTATTAAATAGTTAGTAATATTTTGTTACATAATACTTTCATAAGCCTGAGAATTTCTGAGTCATTAAATTGGTTCCTGTTGATCTACTACAAGTTGGTCTTTTGATCTGCTGCAAGTCCAGGTCAGTAGAAACAATCAAGAAACATCAATCTGATTTAAATTAAATAAAATTGCATCAAGTAGCTATGTAAATAAAAGAAACAAAAAGAAATGTGTAAATTACTCACATAAGAAGAAGTTCAAATGGACAATAAACATATGGAAAAAAGACAGCTTAACCCATAGCCCTTAAGAGCATGGGGCTCTAGACTAAGGTGCAGACCAGATCAGATCAGTCGCTCAGTCATGTCCGACTCTTTGCGACCCCATGAACCTCAGCACACCAGGCCTCCCTGTCCATCACCAGCTCCCGGAGGTCACCCAGACTCGCATCCATCGAGTCAGTGATGCCATCCAGCCATCTCATCCTCTGTCGTCCCCTTCTCCTCCTGCCCTCAATCCCTCCCAGCATCAGAGTCTTCTCCAATGAGTCAACTCTTCGCATGAGGTGGCCAAAGTACTGGAGTTTCAGCTTTAGCATCATTCCTTCCAAAGAAATTCCGGGATTGATCTCCTTCAGAATGGACTGGTTGGATCTTCTTGCAGTCCAAGGGACTCTCAAGAGTCTTCTCCAACACCACAGTTCAAAAGCATCAATTCTTCGGCGTTCAGCCTTCCTCACAGTCCAGCTCTCACATCCATACATGACCACAGGAAAGACCATAGCCTTGACTAGGCGAACCTTTGTTGGTAAAGTAATGTCTCTGCTCTAGACTAAGGTTACCTACATTTAAGTCTAGACTGTTATTCTTAGCTGTGACCTTGGCCAAGTCACCTATCTATGCCTTAGTTTCATCTGTAATATAATCAGATAACATATCTCACAGGGATACTGTCAGGAGCACAGAAGAGAATTCACTTAAGTGATTTAGCAAATAATTACCATGGTATAAAAACATCTATTTCTGCTTTATTGACTATGCCAAAGCCTTTGACTGTGTAGATCACAATAAACTGTGGAAAATTCTGAGAGAGATGGGAATACCAGACCACCTGATCTGCCTCTTAAGAAATCTGTATGCAGGTCAGGAAGCAACAGTTAGAACTGGTCATGGAACAACAGACTGGTTCCAAATAGGAAAAGGAGTACATCAAGGCTGTATATTGTCACCATGTTTATTTAACTTATATGCAGAGTACATCATGAGAAATGCTGGACTGGAAGAAACACAAGCTGGAATCAAGATTGCTGGGAGAAATATCAATAACCTCAGATATGCAGATGATACCACCCTTATGGCAGAAAGTGAAGAGGAACTAAAAAGCCTCTTGATGAAAGTGAAAGTGGAGAGTGAAAAGGTTGGCTTAAAGCTCAACATTCAGAAAACGAAGATCATGGCATCTGGTCCCATCACTACATGGGAAATAGATGGAGAAACAGTGGAAACAGTGTCAGACTTTATTTTTCTGGGCTCCAAAATCACTACAGATGGTGACTGCAGCCATGAAATTAAAAGACGCTTACTCCTTGGAAGGAAAGTTATGACCAACCTAGATAGCATATTCAAAAGCAGAGACATCACTTTGCCAACAAAGGTTTGCCTAGTCAAGGCTATGGTCTTTCCTGTGGTCATGTATGAATGTGAGAGCTGGACTGTGAAGAAGGCTGAGGACTGAAGAATTGATGCTTTTGAACTGTGGTGTTGGAGAAGACTCTTGAGAGTCCCTTGGACTGCAAGGAGATCCAACCAGTCCATTCTGAAGGAGATCAGCCCTGGGATTTCTTTGGAAGGAATGATGCTAAAGCTGAAACTCTAGTATTTTGGCCACCTCATGCGAAGAGTTGACTCATTGGAGAAGACTCTGATGCTGGGAGGGATTGAGGGCAGGAGGAGAAGGGGACGACAGAGGATGAGATGGCTGGATGGCATCACTGACTCGATGAATGTGAGTCTGAGTGACCTCCGAGAGCTGGTGATGGATAGGGAGGCCTGGCGTGCTGCAGTTCATGGGGTCGCAAAGAGTCGGACACGACTGAGCAACTGATCTGATCTGATATACTTCATAAGTATTGGCTATTATTACTATTATCAAGAAATAAACTCACACTGTTAGTAATCAGGAAGCCACAAATTGAAATAAGATTTTATTTTGCCTTATTAGGGTGGCAAAATTTTGTAAAGGAATTGGTGGTACACAGTGTTGGCAAGAGAATAAATAAAGTGGTACACACATACCCAATTAGTGGGAATATTTATTGGTTCTGCTTCTCTGGAAAGTAACTGTAAGTGAAGGCAGAAGTGAGTTTTATGAGTAAAGAAAGGCAAAATATACAGGTGCAATGTACCAAAACCACCTCACTGAGGACTTTTTAAATCATCACCTTCATTTGTTACACTCTACTCTGCAAAGGCTTCCCTGGTGGCTCAGACAGTAAAGCTTCTGCCTACAATGCAGGAGACCCGGGGTTCCTTCCCTGGGTTGGGAAGATCCTCTGGAGAAGTAAATGGCAACCCACTCCAGTATTCTTGCCTGGAAAATCCCGTGGATGGATGAGCGTGGTAGGCTATAGTCCATGGAGTCGCAGAGAGTTGGACATGACTGAGTGACTCTTTGCAAGGCATTTACTGGAAGTTATTCAGTTAGGTATTATACTTGACAAACCAAGATAAGGTCAAAATAAACTGAATACAAAATTTCACTGCATATTTGTGGGAGTGCTCTTTTCTAATCCAATGATAGACAGCACCTTTTTTTTTAGTAAATTCCTATAGATCTTTAAGTTGAACCTATATTTAATAAAAACAACCATGTGGCATCTATTGAATACTGTAAATAGTCTTTGATATATAATACTTAATCTACACTTTTTTTCCTTTCTTTTTTCTTTTTCTGTTGAGAAATGTTTCCAAGACTTCATATTTAACCTGAATCAAGCTAACTTCATAAATTATGGTGGGGAAACTCTCTTAGTCACAACCTTTTGAAAAAATAAATAAGGCATAAAATAATAAACTGCTAAGTAGCAGCCATGGCATAGTGGAAAGCAAACTAATCCAGTCAGGAAGCCTGAGCTGTGCCATTTTGAGACCTCAAGCAAGTCTCTTAACCTTGCCAACACTCCAATTTTCTCATCTGTAAAGCATAAGACTGCTATGACTTGCTGAAATCATAATTCAGGGAAAATATATCACCCCAAAATTGCTGTTTAAATTTCTGAAACAGTTTTCTCCTCCCAGTTTCTATGGTAATAGAGATATGGCTTTGCTGAGGCTTGTCTTCATGTCTTCTTAGTCTAAGAAAGGAAAGACCATCTATGGATCAGTGCCAAAATCAAATCCTCCAGTATTCAACATTGCCATCACTGTGGGAAAGGGCTGGGAGGGAAAAGAGTGTTGAGAGAGGAGAAAAGGTATGATTTTTAAAGGGCACCCAAGTTCTATCCCTTCCATTTGACCTTTACAAGGAGAAGGAGAAACAAAAGATTATAAATCAAGTCAGGTGAATCAGGCCTCTCTTTACTGACCCTGGAGGAACAAAATCAAGAATGACAATGGGAAGTCGGAGGGTGGGAGATAGAGGAAAGCTCAGGCTCAATCCTTCATCTTCAGTTCAGTTCAGTTCAGTTGCTCAGTCGTGTCCAACTCTTTGCGACCCCATGAATCGCAGCATGCCAGGTCTCCCTGTCCATCACCATCTCCCGGAATTCACTCAAACTCATGTACATTAAGTCGGTGATGCCATCCAGCCATCTCATCCTCTGTCGTCCTCTTTTCTTCCTGCCCCCAATCCTTCCCAGCATCAGAGTCTTCTCCAATGAGTCAACTCTTCGCATGAGGTGGCCAAAGTACTGGAGTTTCAGCTTTAGAATCAGTCCTTGCAAAGAACATCCAGGGCTGATCTCCTTTAGAATGGACTGGTTGGATCTCCTTGCTGTCCAAGGGACTCTCAAGAGTCTTCTCCAACACCACAGTTCAAAAGCATCAATTCTTCGGTGCTCAGCTTTCTTCACAGTCCAACTTTCGCATCCATACATGACCATTGGAAAAACCATAGCCTTGACTAAACGGACCTTTGTTGGCAAAGTAATGTCTCTGCTTTTCAATATGCTATCTAGGTTGGTCATAACTTTTCTTCCAAGGAGTAAGAGTCTTTTAATTTCATGGCTGCAGTCACCATCTGCAGTGATTTTGGAGCCCAAAAAGATAAAGTCAGCCACTGTTTCCACTGTTTCCCCATCTATTTGTCATAAAGTGATGGGACCAGATGCCTTCATCTTAATGTAGCACAAAAATAACCCTCTGATCTTGGGTATAGGGAAATAAAAATGAAGGACAATAACATGCAGTGGTTGAAAACTTGCCATGACTTATTCTTGATGTCCTAGGCATGATCCCAAGTGACTCAAAGGGCATGCGAGAAATACAGGTTGAAGATATGGCTCTAACTTGCTTTAAAAAAAAAGATTCAAGCTCTGAAGTCATGCAAGACCTGGATTTTTTTGCATTTTTCTTCCCTCCTTGCTTCTTGCTTCCAAATCATATACACATATAGTACTACATTTCCACATATATTTCCTGTGATCATCTTTAACTCCTTCAGTCTTAATGTAAGTTCAGACTTTGGGGGCAATGCTCAGGAGCTTGGTCTTTCACTCTTTGGGGCCTTCAGATATATGACAACCTGATCCAGTTAAGAGTTTGGGGCTTCAGGAACAGAGCTCTAAGGATGATGTTTACATCCATGATCAATATCAATTCTTTGACACACTTAGAGCCCCCAAAAGGATACTACTTCCAGGAATTACTGTTTCAGTTGGGGCACTGAAATTGTTATATAAAGATCCTACATTTCTAAAGGCTTATTTCTCAAACCAAGATGTTCTATGAGCAACTTGAAGTGAGGGTTCCTTAGAATATCTCATTCCCAAGCACTTATTCTGAATAACTCTGGGGACCGGTATAGGAGGTACAGGGAGTGCTCATTTGGATCATTAAAAGTGATAAATGCTCACCATTTCTTGCTGTAATAGGTTGATGCAATCTGAGAAAGTGTCCCAAAATAATAAATGGTGTTATTTAAAAATTAATTAGCTAATACATAACATTTTGACTTTTATATGTTTTAAGATTCAGAAATTGGTGATGCCCAGTTTGATGTCAACAGGGCAGACTTAGCTGTAGGCAAATTTATGAAAAAGTGAAAGTTTTCTTTGGCACCCTCCAAATATCATTTTTCACTCTGCACTCTGTCTTTTATGAAGGCCCCTCAGCACTCAAATTGCCCTCAGTGTCTGCCGGTGGGCTAGGTACTCCCACGCAGTGTCCTCCTCTGACCAGCCCACCCCAAGCAGGGCCTCATTAATGAGGTCCTTACTTCACCCTAGCTTCTAATCAAAACTTAGCTTGTCATATATTCTACTCTTAGTACATTCTTTTAGCTTTAAAAACTGTTTATTACTAAGAAGTTAAAGTCCATTAGGCATTATTAGTTATTAGATCTGGTTACATTATTAAGTATTAATATATTAAAAGTAAATTCATAAAATCCACATTATTTTTTCACAAAATGTTTTGCAAGAATTTGGAGTAGAAAATGGCAACCCACTCCAGGATTCTTGCCTGGAAAATTCCATGGACAAAGGAGCCTGATGGGGTATGGTCCATGGGGTCACAAAGAGTCAGACACAACTCAGCGACTAAGCACACATCTTTGCAAAAATTAGTGTCAAAGCAGTCTTCAACAGTATCCCTACTTCAAATGCCTCAAAGCTTCTGTCATGAGTCAAGGCATGATGCCATGATAAGAGTAAACAGTAAGGCCACCACAAAATGATCCTTTGGATTCACCTGTTTTTTGTCAGTATAAATGGATAGAACCTTTTATGGATGAAATTAAAGGATCATAGAAAAATAATATTATATCTTGCATTGTTTTCTTCTCTTTTGGGAAACTTTTGGTGATCCAGCCTTTTATTTCAGGGTATCTCTATCATTAGCTAAGGGGACCAGGGTTCTACCCCCAAAGACAGAGAAGACTACTGTGGATGCCAAGATTCAGTTCTTGTGGTAATTTTAAAGGATTCTCATAAAAGAGATACCTATATCTCTCATCCTGGGAGAAAAGTGGGAGAAGATTTCAGATGGAAGCTCTGGCTAGGAATAAAGGTTGCATTCAACCAGAACTGTCTTCATTATTGTATCTCTTCAGAATCTAATTACAGCAATAGTGACTAGAAATTATCTGAGTTTGATGGAAGCACATAAGGTTTCTGAGTGAATTACCCAGTTTTTTCTCTAACAATAAATTACATTGTTCTGTAACTATTTTTTACTCCTTTCTTATTTTGTTGCTTTCACACGGAATACCTAAGCAAGAAATCAGCCTCTCTTTGTACCCCCAGTTCACAAATTAAATTTCTCCTTATACTTTCTACTTCTCTTCTTTTTGCAACCAAATTCAGCTCTCCCAACAATGTTTGACCATTGGAAATTAGACCATTGGAAATCCAGAGGTTTCGGTCCCAAATAATCTTCACAAAAATAAATTTATAACTGTTGAGACAGTCAGACAGACCTTATCAGTGAAGATCATTCAGCTTGTGCCATTTCACATGATGGTAAAAGACTAGATCCTTCCTCCTAAGATCAGGAATTAGACAAAAACGGCCTCTTTCACAACTTCTAGAACATTCAAGATTATAGTAGAGGTTTAAGCCCAGATGATTAGGCAAAAAATAAATAAAGGACATCAGATTGAAAAGGAAGTAACTCAGCTCATCTCCCGTCTTTCCCTGAAAGGGATTTACTCACATAACTTAAAAGCAGATGCCTGCGAGTCAGGCTTCTAACTTTAGTATAGATCTTAGGCCTGGCTACATCATCCTCAGAGACTGAGGAAACTGGCAGACATCTCTAGCCTTCTCCCTCCATTCTGCTCTGACAATAAAACCAAGTTGCTAGTATTGCCCTGGAAAGAGCTTATATACACTTAAAAAACCCAAGCTTTTGCATCTGCCACCAGGGAGACAGGCCTCCAGATTGCTTGGCTCTCACCATCAATGGAGCTTATATTCACAAGTCCCACACTAGCAAACAAAGAAATAGTTCTTAATGGGCACAGAACTACCCCTTGTCTTCTTGGATATATATGCAATTATCTCAATAAATGCATAAAACTCATTTGATAAAATTCAAATACTTTTCTGATAAAAATTCTCAATAAACTGGATATAGAAGGATCTTACTCCAGTATTCTTGCCTAGAGAATCCCGTAGACAGAGGAGCCTGGTAGGCTGCTGTCCATAGGATTGCACAGAGTCAGACACAACTGAAGTGACTTAGCACGCATGCATGCATTGGAGAAGGAAATGGCAACCCACTCCAGTATTCTTGCTGGGAGAATCCCAGGGACAGAGGAGCCTGGTGGGCTGCCATCTATGGAGTCACACAGAGCTGGACACGACTGAAGCGACTTAGCAGCAGCAGCAGAGGGATCATATGTCAGCATGAAAAAAGCCTATATGACAAGCCCATAGTTAACATTATATTCAACAGAGAAAGGCTAAAAGCTTTTCCTCTAAGACCAAGGAAAAAACAAGGATATCCACTTCCACCATTTTTATTCAACAGCTAATGAGACTACATGAAACTAAAAAAACTTCTGCCCAGCAAAGGAGACCATTAGCCAATTGAAAGGCAATCTATGGGATGGAAGAAAATATCTATAAACCATATACCTGATAAATAATTGATATCCAAAATATACAAGGAAGTCACACAACCTAACAGCAAAATAAACAAATAAACAAACAAAAAATTTAAAAGCGAGCAAGTGACCTGAATAGACATATTTGTTTTTCAAAAAACACATACAAATGCCCAACAGGTACATGAAAATGTGCTGAACACCGCTAATCATCAGGGAAATGAAAATCAAAACCATGGTGAGCTATCACTTCATATCTGTCAGGGTGGCTATTATGAAAAAGATAAGAGATAACAAATGCAAGTGGGGATATGATAAAAACGGAAACCTTATACATTGTTGGTGGGAAAATATTGCCACTATGAGACCAGTGTGGAGTTTCTTCAATAAGTGAAAAATAGTGTTACCATCAGATCAAATCAGATCAGATCAGTCGCTCAGTCATGTCCGACTCTTTGCGACCCCATGAACCGCAGCACACCAGGCCTCCCTGTCCATCACCAGCTCCCGGAGGTCACTCAGACTCACACCCATCAAGTCAGTGATGCCATCCAGCCATCTCATCCTCTGTCGTCCCCTTCTCCTCCTGCCCTCAATCCCTCCCAGCATCAGAGTCTTCTCCAATGAGTCAACTCTTCGCATGAGGTGGCCAAAATACTGGAGTTTCAGCTTGAGCATCATTCCTTCCAAAGAAATTCCGGGATTGATCTCCTTCAGAATGGACTGGTTGGATCTCCTTGCAGTCCAAGGGACTCTCAAGAGTCTTCTCCAACACCACAGTTCAAAAGCATCAATTCTTCAGCGCTCAGCCTTCTTCATAGTCCAGCTCTCACATCCATACATGACCACAGGAAAGACCATAGCCTTGACTAGGCGAACCTTTGTTGGTAAAGTAATGTCTCTGCTTTTGAATATGCTATCTAGGTTGGTCATAACTTTCCTTCCAAGGAGTAAGCGTCTTTTAATTTCATGGCTGCAGTCACCATCTGCAGTGATTTTGGAGCCCAGAAAAATAAAGTCTGACACTGTTTCCACTGTTTCTCCATCTATTTCCCATGTAGTGATGGGACCAGATGCCATGATCTTCGTTTTCTGAATGTTGAGCTTTAAGCCAACCTTTTCACTCTCCACTTTCACTTTCATCAAGAGGCTTTTTAGCCCCTCTTCACTTTCTGCCACAAGAGTGGTGTCATCTGCATATCTGAGGTTATTGATATTTCTCCCAGCAATCTTGATTCCAACTTGTGTTTCTTCCAGTCCAGCATTTCTCATGATGTACTCTGCATATAAGTTAAATAAACATGGTGACAATATACAGCCTTGACGTACTCCTTTTCCTATTTGGAACCAGTCTGTTGTTCCCTGACCAGTTCTAACTGTTGCTTCCTGACCTGCATACAGATTTCTCAAGAGGCAGATCAGGTGATCTGGTATTCCCATCTCTTTCAGAATTTTCCATAGTTTATTGTGATGGGTATACATCCAAAGGAAAAAAAAAATTATCTGAAAAAGCTTTACTCCAGTGTTCATTACAGCATTATTTACAATAGCCAAGGTATGGAAACAACCAAACTACCCATTGACAGATGAATGGATAAGGAGAATGTGGCATAGGTATACAATGGAACATTATATAGCCTTGAAAGTAGATCCTGTCACTTGCAATAACATAAGTGAACCTGAAGGGCATTATACTACGGGAAATGTTGCAGGGAAAGACATAGTTTCACTTACAAGTGTAAATTTTTTTAAAAAGTCATCAAAACAAAGTAAAAAAGTTGAATAGTACCCCTTGAAGGGGTACTACTGGAAGAAATGGAAGAAATAGAGGTTGGCAAAAACTACAAACTTTGAGTTACAAGGTGAATAAAATCTGAGGTTATAAACAAACAAACAAAATCTGAGGTTCTAAAGTAAAAAATGGTGCCTATGTTTAACACTACATTATACAACTGAAATTTTCTATGGGAGTATAATTTAAATGATACCACCAAAAAAATCATGTATGGATGTGAGAGCTGGACTGTGAAGAAGGCTGAGCGCCGAAGAATTGATGCCTTTGAACTGTGGTGTTGGAGAAGACTCTTGAGAGTCCCTTGGACTGCAAGGAGATCCAACCAGTCCATTCTGAAGGAGATCAGCCCTGGGATTTCTTTGGAAGGAATGATGCTAAAGCTGAAACTCCAGTATTTTGGCCACCTCATGCAAAGAGTTGACTCAATGGAAAAGAGTCTGATGCTGGGAGGGATTGGGGGCAGGAGGAGAAGGGGACAACAGAGGATGAGATGGCTGGATGGCATCACTGACTCGATGGGTGTGAGTCTGAGTGACCTCTGGGAGTTGGTGATGGACAGGGAGGCCTGGCGTGCTGCGATTCATGGGGTCACGAAGAGTCGGACACAACTGAGCAACTGATCTGATCTGATCTGATCTGACCAAAAAAATGAGGTGATGGTTATTAATAAATTTGATGGGAGAAATCCTTTGATGAGTGTATATTTATATCAAGTTATCAAATAGTATATGCTAAACATCTTATAATTTTGTCAATTATACCTCAATAAAGTTGAAAAATATTTAGACTAAAAGCAATCCTTCCTTACCAAATACTGAGCAACCCTTCATTCAGTGACAAAAGCAACATAAGAAGCTAATTTTAGTAACAGGCAACCAAGTAAGCATCATCTCTTTTTTTTCCTCTCAGTTTTTGAGTAAAAATTTCTCTACCTGGATAACTATCTTAATCTCCATTCTATAGTTTAATATACTATCACTATCCCTTACCACTCAAGAATCTCTCTGCTTCTCTTCTCTCTGAGGAAGGATGAATATGGCTTAGAGCAGATGGAAAGCCCTAGTTAATTCCTCAAGGAACTGGTCCTGACCCATGAGATTTAGACATGAGGCATGGTGGAACAGAGATGGAAGACGCAGGATGAAATTGAACTGAAAAGGAATAAAACGTGCTGCTGGGCCCAGCTTCCTGGTGGGAGGTAGCTCTCCTGTTGTCCAGTCGCTGATTCGTGTCCAACCCCCTGCGACCCCATGGACTGCAGGACTTCCCTGTCCTTCACTATCTCCCAGAGTTTGCTCAGACTCATGTCTTCTGAGTTGGTGATGCCAGCCCTCCTGCTTGAGGCCAAATCCCAGTACTCAGAGGAGTTGACAAGCTCTCAGTAAGTCAAGGATGGCATCATTACTCAAGGGAGCTCTGCTGGTGGTTTGGCATAGCTACAGCAATGTCTTCTGTGAACATTTTTGAGAGACAGGCAAAATGCAGTACTCATGAGAGGCCTGGTCAAAACAGTTCTCCAATTATTGGCTTCCTGTTGGTAAGTGGCCTTCAGTTTCTGGGAAGAAGGTATTGCCATGTGGGCTTAGGAAGAGCCTAGGTTTCCCAGCCAAGGGGATAGAGTTCAAGGCAGAAAGAAGAGAAGCTAGAGTACAAAACCAAAAAATCAAGATAGAAGTCTCCTCATGTGGACTTTGCAGATACAATTAGGAGATGAAGATGTTGAAAAGTCTTATAGCTCAGACTTATAGCTCAGCAGCTCACTCCAGACATAGCAGACTTAGTGCAGAGAATTCTGGGTCAAGTAGCAAGGGTGATATGAAAAACACGTAATGGCTAGGAAGGAATGAGCCCTGACACTCAAAACAGATGTAGTTATAAACACACTGATCAGAGGTACCCGTGCATACCCCTTAATAGTACCCCTTCAAGGCAGAATATCTTCAGTTCAAAATAAGTTAACATTGCAATCCAAACCTAAAAAACTAAAAATGTTTCTCAGTTGGAGAGATGGCACTGCTATTGGCATTTTGGCTGGGACAATTCCTCATTATTATTATTATTATCAACTATTCTTTATCTCACAAAATGTTTATCACCCTTGGCTTTAGGGACTAAATGCCAGTAATCATAGACTACTAACAATATCATCTCTTACAACCTAATGACAATATCATCTGTTCCTTCCCACAGTGGATGGCACAAATTCTGGTTTAGGACTGCAGCTACACAGCTCAAAAGTAAATGTCAGGTCAGGCTTAATCTAGACATTTATAAAGTCAGTAGTGTATCTGTTCCCTTCAGTTTGTTCCACTGTTTCCTCCACCAGCCAGCTCTGGTCTCAGATTGGCCCCCATGGAAACAATGACTCCAGCAGTTCCAGATTTCACATTCCCAGAACATTTTCCAGAAGGAAACAGAATCCGTACCCTAGAAGTCCCATCAAAACTCCCCAGATCCCACTGTAATTACACTGTTTTGGTCACATCCCATCCTGAAACAATACTGAATCCAGAGAGATGCAATGCTTTTATTGGCTTAACATTGATCACATGCTGCTCTGGTAGAGGGAGGGGCTGAAGTTGATTTCCCCAGGTTGAGGTGCAACCTTAAACTGAAGATTAAAGGCTGTTGTGAAGGGGACAAGTTGAGAAAAGAACACGGGGAATATAGTCAACAAATGTACACTGTAAGGTTGCTACTGAAAGTGTCACTGCATGAATTGCTTGTTATCAACTAATGACAATATAAAAATATACTTATACCATAACATAAACCAACTGTATCCCTCAGTAGACTGCTGAGTTCAGCTGATAGTTATTTCATAAGAGTTCTCAATGAAATTGACATCCTGTGTCTCCTGAAAAGATACCTTGAGAAAACAGCACATCACCACTTTTGTGGTATTTCTGCCAAATATGCACGTACGATTTGAATCTAATCAGGGCAACACATCAGACAAATCCAAATCGAAGAGCATTCTACAAAATAACTGACCTGTATGCTTCAAAAACGTCAGTGTAATAAAAGACCAAACAACAAAAAAAATGAGGAACTGTTTCAGAGTAAGGGAAACAAAAGAGACATGACAACTGAAAGCCCTGTGTGATCTAGGATTTCATCTTGCCACTGAGGACTGGTAAATTGCCAAAATTTGCGTAAGGTCTGTAGATTAGGTCACAGTATTCTGTCAGTGATAATTTCCTGATTTTAACTGTGCTGTGGTTGTGTAAGAGAATGTCTTTGTTTTTAGAAACTAAGTGCTAAAATGTTTAAAGGTAAAGAGACATTTTTACAACTTCCTTACAAACTTGTATGTATGTGTGTGTATATGAGAGTGTATGTGGGAGGGGAATGGAGGGAGAAGAAGAGAGACAGAGACAAAGAGAGAGAAAGAAAGAAAATGATAAAGTAGATCTGGTAAAATATTAAATTCAGGAAATCTTGCTTAAAGGTATAAAATTCATTGTGCTATTCTTATAATTTTTCTGTAAGCCTGAAAGTATATTTACTTAAAATTAAACTAAAATAAAATTTGAGAATCTATAAATAGCAGCAAAAATGAGGATGTTTCTACTAAAATATTCACTCAATTTGGTTAAAATACATATGCCATTTTTTGGCTACTGTCTCAAGGTTTAATTCTTATTTTTGGAATGCATGATCATAAATATGTGCATGTAAGAAGAAAATCAACTATTTAAGATACAAATGTTCTTTGTTTTTTTCAGGAAGCCAGAAAAACAGATACATAAACACAATCCTACAGTGTGAAAAGTGAAAATTTTGTGCTCATTTCATGAAATCTGAAATTTTTTAAAAAGTCCGCCCAATACAATATTGTAAAGTTAAATTAAAAAAAAAAAGTCCGCCCATTCTTCCAGAAAATCAACTGAAAACTCTTTAGAGATAATGTTGACACTTTTATGAAATCAACCCCCCAAAAAACAAAAAACACCCTGCAAATTTGCTAGAACTCTGGGCCCTGCAAAAGTGGAAGAATCTCACCCAGAGTGTATCTCCAGGGAGGGCCCATCAAATCTGTGGTCCACACTGATCACTGCCAAGATGCCCATTGGTACATGACTTACAATGACCACCACTTCCATGCAAGGCTTCAAGTCAAAGAAATTTTGGCTAAACTTTTTCTGGGGTCCCACCATCTTGGGTAGTCATTTTTGCCATTTTACCACCCCTCACCCCATGCTAAGGTACTACCATTGAATGGGGCCCAAGCTCCCCCTATGCTATGCTAAGTCACTTCAGTCGTGTCCGACTCTGTGTGACCCCATAGACGGCAGCCACCAGGCTCCCCCGTCCCTGGGATTCTCCAGGCAAGAACACTGGAGTGGGTTGCCATTTCCTTCTCCAATGCATGAAAGTGAAAAGTGAAAGCGAAGTCGCTCAGTCTTGTAGACTTACCCAGCTCTGTTAGTCTCTCTCACTGAATGAGTCTTTCTTCCCCTCTGCTACGATATACCCACCTCCAGAGGTGCCTGACTTCAGAAGACAAAAGCCAGGGAAGGCTGGGAGTAAGTTGTTTCTATTTTCAGAATTATCACAAATCTTCCCTGAGGCAAGAGTGGTCTCTATCTATTAATAACTGCAGGCTTGAGATGGAGGAAATATCAGTAGAAGTCATAGGGGGAAAAAACAAATGAGGCATAATTTCATATTCACAAGAGAATAATCTCTTTTGAAGAGAAAAAAGGAACATTTGTTTAGTAATTTTCCTAGTACAATACCCTAATTTCATAACTAGTTGGTCATTTTTATTTAGCTCTGGAATGGAACGGTACTAGTTACTGCTTTAGGGGGCAATGGCACCCCACTCCAGTACTCTTGCCTGGAAAATCCCATGGATGGAGGAGCCTGGTGGGCTGCTGTCTATGGGGTCGCACAGAGTCAGACACGACTGGGCGACTTCACTTTCACTTTTCACTTTCATGCATTGGAGAGGGAAATGGCAACCCACTCCAGTGTTCTTGCCTGGAGAATCCCAGGGACGGGGGAGCCTGGTGGACTGCCATCTATGGGGTCGCACAGAGTCGGACACGACTGAAGTGACGCAACAGCTGCAGTGAGCACTGTGGGCTTCCCTGGTAGCTCAGCTGGTACAGAATCCACCTGCAACGCAGGAGACCCCAGTTCAATTCCTGGGTTAGAAATTCCCCTGGAGAAGGAATAGGCTACCTACTCCAGTATCCTTAGACTTCCCTGGTGGCTCAGACCTGCAATGAAATCCACCTGCAAAGTCTGAGACCTGGGTTTGATTCTCTTGTAGCCTCTACAGAGGTCACCTGCAGCTTGATTGATAGTTGCCCTAATGGTTCTTCAGCATAGAATTCTTTACCTGAACACTTTCTCTGGTTGCAAGAGCATGAAGGGCTACTGTCCTGTTAGGGGCAATTCTGAGGTATGTTCTCCATGCAGTCCAATATGATTACTAGCAAAGGTAACTATTGACCCCTTGAAAGTAGCTGTTCCAAACATATATGCAACTTACATGTAAAATATGCACTGGGCTTCAAAAACGTAGTATGAAAAAAAGACACACTATTTCATTAATGTATTTATTGCTTATATAATTATAATATTGGTGGCATATTTTGCTAAGTAAAATATAACATCAAAATTAATTTTACCTAATTTTTAAAACTTTACTTATTAGAAAATTTAAAATTACATATGTGGTTTGCATTACATTTCTATTGGACAACACTGTATACAGTTTATTAAAGGTTATCTAGCAGAAATGAGCTACAATTGCCCACCCTCACAACCCAATCATTTTGATTCAGTATTTTCCCCTTTCCTGAAAACATTAATTCGGGAATTGTGGGATTCTAAACAGGTTTTTTTGGATGGAGTTTGGTGTAGGTGAAATCATATTGAAATTTGTGCCTTTTGTTCTAGGGGTGGCAGAAAATTTGTATTGGGGAAAAGCCACGTCTTTGGTTACATGCATTTTTATAGACTTGGGGTTTTACAAAGCAAAGGAGAAAATGAGAAGGGACATACTCAAGACAACGAGAAGAATCAACTCTATTTTTTTTTTTTTTTTATTGTGGGCATGTGTTCCCTCTGAACAGATTGAGACAGCTAAAGTGGGGTGTGGGCCCTGGACCCTGAGAAGAACAGGAGGGAGGGGATATCCACCTGGAGAATATGAGTCAAGCCTCAGATCATGATATCAAGTCAGAGTGAAGGACAGAGTTGACCTGCCAAGGAGCCCCTTTGGAAGGGCATGACTAATGGATTCCAGGAGGAACGGCACCTAATGTTTTGTCTTAGGTTTTCCTTTAGATAATGCTATTCATGTATGCATTAGTAAAGTTTTACAAAATGCCACAGCTGTGCTTTGAGCAATTAAAGATTAGGAGCCATGACTAATGTCTTTGGGGCATAACTAGAAGGGGAAAAAATAGCAACTAGATGAGGTGCTTGTAAGATGGCAATAGCCGGTGAGCAGAAAAACCTGAAGCAGTTATTTCAAGGAAAAACGTAATCAACAATCAGATATTAATAGTGAGAATATGCTCATGTTTATTGAGCCAGACACACCTGAACTAACATGCTCTAAGTACTTTTGTGGATTATCTCATTTTGTTCTCATGATAACCCTATGACATGAGTCATATTGTCACTGCTCTATGGGTAGGAAAACTGAGATACAGAGATGCTTAGGTAACTCGATCAAGATCAAACAACTACCAAGTGGCAAAGCCAAGGTACAAATCCTGGCAGTCACTTTTGCTTCAGGGCCAGTCACGTTAATCACTATAATATCCTGTCTCTTGTGACAGGTTTGTGGATCAACGACCTGTTCCCTGGAGATTTTCGAAAGCCAGATAGGAAACCTGATAAAAGACACTGTATGTAAGACTGTTTGCAAAGGCTCTCACTTAGATTTTTAAAAAATCAGCTTTGACAAAAGCTCTCAACTAGATAGAAAGTTTGAAAGTAGAGAACATATTTCATAAACTTCATATTCCTCATATACTTCTTATTATGACCTGTGCTTGGTAATATTTCCTATTTATTGATCAAACACATAAATATGAGAAATGTCCTTCATTTCTTTTTATCCCTAAATGTCTCAATATGTTGATCACTGACTTTTAAGCCATTCAGTCAGGAATTTTCTTAGCACAGCTTTGATTGTTTGATAGAATACTAAATAGTACTCAAATATGTTAACTAATTTGCTGATTTCAGATACACAACTTCTCAAATACTACCAAATGATATTAAATATTAACTAAATCTAAACCTAAACTCTAGACGGTGAAATCCCCTTTATTGCTTTTTCAAGATCCTGTCATTTTATTTAATCCAAGGATTACAGAACACAAGCTCCAGGGTTCAATAAGACTGTAGATATCTTCCCTCTGCATAATGTAGTCTGGTCATTTTCCTTCACTGAATTGCTTATTCAAATGTCCTTAATTCTCATCAAATTGCTTATTCAAAAGAAATAGAAAACAAAGATATTTCTAATATGTGGTGCCTGAATGAATAAAGGAAAAGCTCAGTACTGGATCCACTATTCCTTCCCAGGACCTGCTCTTTCCCTAGTGATTTCCCCATTTATTTGATATCCATTCCTAAATTTTCTGTTCCAAGACGTTCTAGGCTTTTGGAAACCAAACTGGGAAGACCAGCAGGCCTTCAACTTCCCATTCAGCCATATGTCCCTCCTGAAGAATAAGCAAAGGAAACTTTCTATTGTATGGGAGAAAAGAAAGGGAAATTCCCTGGGAGGAAAAAAAAAAAAATGGTCACTATTTCAAAAGTAAGTGTGTAAGGCACCATGTTTGGCATTTTACATAGATTATTTTCGGAGAAGGCAATGGCACCCCACTCCAGTACTCTTGCCTGGAAAATCCCATGGACGGAGGAACCTGGTAGGCTGCAGTCCATGGGGTCGCTAAGAGTCGGACACGACTGAGCGACTTCACTTTCTCTTTTCACTTTCATACATTGGAGAAGGAAATGGCAACCCACTCCAGTGTTCTTGCCTGGAGAATCCCAGGGATGGGGAAGCCTGGTGGGCTGCCGTCTATGGGGTCACACAGAGTCGGACAGGACTGAAGTGACTTAGCATAGCATAGATTATTTTAGTTCATCCTCAAACAACATGGACCAAAAAAAAGTATTTTATTGTTTAATGTTGTAAATGCTATTATTCATTCTCATTTTAGAGTGAAGGAATGTGAACGCAGATTGGGTTACTTAGTGGGTACGATAAACAAGCTTCTCAGATGACCTTCTGGTCTTCACACCATCCAAATATAAGCTGGCTCTGGGCATCATGGTCCAGCCAGTGTGCTCTACCGCTCCCTGGTACTTGGGATCATCCCCTCAGCCTCTCTCTCAAAGGCCAGCATTTGCAACCAAGCTCAGCACTCTCCCTCCTGCTTCTCAATGGCCCAGGTAGTGCTGAGATTTCGAGACCACAGATCATCTCCTTCTCTTGTTCTAAAGAAAGAGTCCCTGTCTGCTCGCTTGTACCACGAGGTCATTATTGATCCCTCCTGTTGGATTTTGACTCGGAAATACCTGCTCTTGTTATCATTTCATTTATTCTCTGTGTTCTCTACTTTCCGTTTTTTTTAGTGCTTCTATGCTTCCTTTTTGCTTTTCTTTGCTATTAGACCCCATTTTTCTTTTCATCTCCACTTTCTCCTGTAAATGGTTTTCTCCTGCCTCTGCTTTCCTTTACAGAAAAAGCCACTATGTAACTTCTGGAAACTTTAACATTTGTCTGAAAAGGACAGATTTCTGGAAACATCGTCAGGAAAAAAAAACACAGGTGGAGGGGGTGGGCAAACCCTCTTGGGCAAACCCTCTTCTTCAGTGGGTTTCTGTTCCTCCCCACTTCCCATATCAAAACATCCCTGATGGCAGTTAAAAGCTGTTGGCCACCTCAATTAAAATGTTTTCACAGAAACTGTCAGAAATAGTTCCAAGAGCACTTTTAAGTTATTACATGTGGGTTACATAAGCACAGGCAGCTTTTTAAAATGTTCAAAATATGATATGAATTGAGTCACACAACACTCGGTCAAAGCTTTGGCTTTCCAGTGTGACTAACAGGATCATCTGAGAATCAGGCATTCTGGACAAACACATATCTTAAAGAAGATCAATTAAAGAATACCTTTTGTTCCTGCCAAGAATCTGTACTTCCAGCTTTTGAAAATATTGCTATAATTACTTTGCGTTTAGATTAACTGTCTTTAAGGATAGCTGTAACAGGACCAATCACATTACAGACTGGTTAGGGGAAGAAAAAGTGATTCTTTATTTGATTTAAACTTATCTTACCTTCCTCAAGAGTCCTCCCCACTGAGTTGTGTGGGGAAACAAAACAACAACAACAAAAACTATTAAGACACTTCTGTAAACCCAAACAGATGGATTTAAACACCCCCATTCCTGTGTTTCTTGTGATGATTCAAGTGGTATGCTAAGGAGATAGTGCTTCCTAGAGCTCTGCAGACATTTAGCACCCCTGCCCCTCGTCACCCCTACCTCGGTAAAATGCCAGGAGTAGCTTTCATTAGCATGATGACAACCTTCACTGCCCTTGCTGCTGCTGCTGAGTCACGTCAGTCGTGTCCGACTCTGTGCAACCCCAGAGACAGCAGCCCACCAGGATGCCCCGTCCCTGGGATTCTCCAGGCAAGAACACTGGAGTGGGTTGCCATTGCCTTCTCCAATGCATGCAAGTGAAAAGTGAAAGTGAAGCCACTCAGTCGTGTCCGACTCTTAGCGACCTCATAGACTGCAGCCCAACAGGCTCCTCCATCTATGGGATTTTCCAGGCAAGAGTACTGGAGTGGAGTGCCATCACTGCCCTTACATAGTTCTAAACACCCCCTTGAAGGTTAGTACTTCCCACTCCCTTAAAAAAAAAAAAAAAAGCAACTTAAGTATGCTCAGGTACTTAGGTAAACCTTCCGTGATGACTCAGACAGTAAAGAATTTGCCTGCAATGCAGGGGACCAGAGTTTGATCCCTGGGTTAGGAAGATCCTCTGGAGGAGGGCATGGCAACCCATTTCAGTATTCTTGCCTGGAGAATCCCATGGACAGAGGAGCCCCGAGGACTACAGTCCATGTAGTCACAAGCAGTCGGACATGACTGAGTGACTAAAACTTTTTACTTACTTTTTTAACATACTAGATCTATCCCTCCCCCACCTCCTCTCCAAGATGGCATCTGGGCTTTACCGAAAAAGGGATTAGCAAGGGTCTTCAGATCAGTACAGAGTTCCCAGCTCCTCTGGTCTCCATGGCACTGGTTATTACTCAGCTGGTTGGCCTTCACTGCTTTTAAAGTCAATAGCTAGTGTCATTCATGAGTTGATCTTGACATGTAAAGTTAACCCTGGTAACTTTAACCCTGGTAAAGTTAACCCTGACACACAATTAAATGAGAATTATTCTCAAACATAACACTTCAAGTATGACATAGTTGCACAGTTATTTGCCCAATTATACTCAGGTAAAAAGGAGGAAATATTCTTACTGAAAAAAAAAATAAAAACTGAAAGTAAGGAGCCTCAGTAAAAATATCTCTTTCTCAATGCTTATGTATCAGTGGGAATCAAATCCCAAAGACAGAGTTTACTATACTGAAGATTTGAAATAGTTTCAGAAGAAAAGGAAACGGCTCTTTCATATATCTACAAAAAATAAAATGCTAAAATAATGCCAAAATATTGTGAATAAATTACTAAATTAATATTTCCCTCAATAATTTATTAAGTCTTCTGAAACAACTCATATTTTGTTGAGCCTTGGATCAAGTAGTTAGCTTTGATGAAATATGTCTGCTTTCGGACAGAAAAGAGTCCTGGGAATCCTGACTTGGTTCACTGATACAGTCCAAAAGTTTCCTAGGCCATTTTACCTTGGAAGAGTGTGCCCAAGGCTCTTCTTTGAAATACCTGTAGTTCAGACTACTTAGTGCAATGTTTTTCACTGAGATTACATTTTGCTAATGACATAATCACTAGCCTGTTGTCTAAAACAGAGTTTCAGGCTAACTTCAGAGAGAAGCAGAAACTTGTTTAATAATGAGACTGAATTCACTATAGTACCAATAACATCAAAACAAAAGAGAGAAATATTCTCTATTAGATATTTCATACGAGTTTAGTCAATGTTTCCCATGAATCTATTATGGATGTGAGGGCAATGACAAATTTCCAGGTTTTTCCTTACAATCTCTGAAATTCTTATATGAACTTAACCCAGGGAAGGATGAGACCTCTTCTGATCTGTCAGTTCTTCCCATGAAATACTTACAATGCCGTGCTCAGTTGCTCAGATGTGTCCAACTCTGCAACCCCTGGACTGAAGCCCACCAGGCCCCTCTGTCCAAGGGGTTTTTAAGCAAGAATACTGGAATAGGTTGCCATTTCTTCTTCCAGGGGGTCTTCCCGACCCAGAGATCAAACCTCTGTCTCCTGCATCTCCTGTTTTAGTAGGCAGATTCTTTACCACCAAGCCACCTGGGAAGCCCCAATGTTTTCAATAGCAGTGAGCTAATTAAGAAATACAGAACACACCAAACAAACTTAATTATTTCTAGTGTTAGCACTTAATGTAGCAGATATAGGATTGCATCTTTAAGATGTTCGGATCCCTCTTCAAGAAAGGACTCGTGGCCTCTTGCTATTAACTCCTTCAGGTTTGGCCTCAGCTTCTGAGCTCAGGTCATGCCCTTCTTTGGGTGGCCTCAGCCAATGACCAAGCAAAATGTGCTATAAGGGCCTAGACTTTCACTCAATGCAACACCCTTCTAAGAGCTAATCTTCACTTTGGACCTTACTGTTGGGCTTTCAGAGACTTTGTCAGATCTGTATTGTGATCTGTTGACTCTTCTGTTCAGTCTTTTTTCCTGCCCTTTCTTTTCACAGGTGTTACTCCCCTAACACACCCTTTATTCTCCTTTCCACTTCTTAGAGGACCCAGCTGGCACATTAGTAGCAGGAAGGACCCAAAAAAGCAAGCGGTAAGTTGAGATTTTGAAACCAGACCCCTCACTTCCTGATTGCCCCCCACCCCCGCCAAAAAAAAAGAGGCCATTCCAGGTGGTATATGGGGAACAATTAGTACTTGGCACAATATGGCAGTGTGAGAGCTAAAACTTTTCACTGGTAGAGAGCACTGGAATATAATACTAGATGGGGAGAGTTTGTGGACTTTGGGACATCCTCTTGAAATACAGAATTACACACTCTATTCTGAATGGGTGAAGCAAATGTGTCGCTAGGATGACTCCCAGACAGCTGGAGAAAGTAATGGCTCATGGTGAGAAAAGGAAATGCCTGACCTGCCGGAGCTGACTCTGGAGAAAAGACATAAAAAACTCAGGGAAGTGGAAATGCTGGAGTGAATATATTATGTGAGGCCAGAAAATCATTTTGCACAGGAGGACCCAGAGGACACATCATTCTGAAAGGCCAACAGGACTGCGCTAGTAAGAGAGACACCAGCATCACAAAGAAAGACATCTGAAGCTGACTTCTATTTACAGCGCAGGGTTGCCTATAGGAGAGCCTTCCATGGAACTTGGTTAATTAGTAGCAGTGAGGATAATGGGGCCCTGAAGCAATAGAGGATGAGCAACACTTAACCCTCAGAAGCTAGGAAGTCACAATTATAGTGACAAGAATGTAAAGGCAGCAGCCAAGAGGGAATTGTGAATATGGTTAATAGAATATGGTGATAGTAAGGGCAAAATATGGGCTTCCCTGGTGACTCAGTGGTAAAGAATCTGGCTGCAATGCAGGAGACATGGGTTTGAGATGGCGGGTTCAATTTCTGGGTTGGGAAGATCCTCTAGAGAAAGAAATGGCAACCCGGTCCAGTATTCTTGCTTGGGAAATCCCATGGATAGAGGAGCCTGATGGGCTACAGTCCAGGGGGTCAAAACAGTCAGACACAATTTAGCAACAAAACCACCACCATGAGGGGCAAAATATTTGGGCAGCCAATGTGAGTGTTGCTCACATACATGATTAAGAGAAGGAATGGATGAGCAGGAGGCTGAGAGTGGTTGTCCCAATAAACAGTCACACTTTCTTGCCAAGTTCCTGTACCTGTACCAGTTTTCAAACCACTGGCTGAAGACTTAGCTGGGTCTCATGAAGAAGCATCCTGCAATACTATATCAGGTATATATTGTAGAGACTCCTTTGACCTTTTCTCAAAGGGACTCACTTGCACTTATTCAAATGACTGTACACAGGTAAAGGGAAGTACCCATATATTTTGAGGACTATTAGATACAAGTGAGAGTTGACACTGATACCTGAAGATGTGAAGCAACATCATGTCTCTTCAACCCCAATAATATACTTTGGAGTAATTTTCACATATTGTTCTTGACCTGTGGGGTAAAAGCTGTCATATTTGGGGAAAGTCAAGTATGCTAAGTCACTTCAGTCGTGTCCAACTCTGTGTGACCCCATAGACAGCAGCCCACCAGGCTCCCCCGTCCCTGGGATTCTCCAGGCAAGAACACTGGAGTAGGTTGCCATTTCCTTCTCCAATGCATGAAAGTGAAAAGTGAAAGTGAAGTCTGGTGGCAATAAAAGATATAGGCATAATAGCTTCCATCACATCCCCATTTCATTTGACAATCTGGCACCTTCAGAAACCAGATGAACTAGCAGAATACCTGTAGACTACCACAAGTTCAACCAAGTAGCAGCCCCAGTTGCAACTGCCATGCCAAGCACAGTAGTACTGCTAAAGAAGGATAATTAGGTAGGCTTCACAGGGTGTGCGGGCTTCCCTTGTGGCTCAGCTGGTGAAGAATTCGTCTGCAATGCAGGAGACCTGGGTTCAATCTCTGGATTGGGAAGACCCCTGGAGAAGGGAAAGGCTACCCACTCCAGTTTTCTGGCCTGGAGAATTTCATGGACTTTATAGTCCATAGGCTTACACAGAGACACCATTGAGAGACTTTCACTTTCACATGGTATGTGGCCACTGATTTGGAGAAAGCTCTCTTTTCTACCTTGATCAAGAAAGACAACTAGAAATAATTGTCCATATAAAATTGTTAATTATTAATGTCCACATGAAATAAACCGACAGTAGCATATACTGACAGTCTAGCCCTATTAGCTCTCCTCTTTCATATACAATCCAAAGAGATATAGGTCATCTGGAGATTCTGGATAAGGTCCTTAAGATCCATTATAACAATGAAATCATGCTGATATAACAGACTGAGCGAGAAGTGGCTAGTGTGCTGGAGGTTTGTGCTGTAGAGAGTAGGAAATGAACCCTATGAAGAATCAGGGCCCTGTCCTTATTTATTTATTTATTTAAACCTCTTATTTATTAGAGGTTTTAAGAGTGTAGGATTTGGGGAAGTGCTAGAACATCCTTTTCAAAGAAAAACACAAACTAACATCTCCTGCATCCCCTACAATAAAGAAGAAAGCACAAGACCTGGGAAGCTGCTTTGGGTTCTGTAAACAAGGTACTGCAAACCTCGGACTACATTCCTGGCCCATAATACCTGGTGCAACTTGGCACAAGAAAGGGCTTGGCAGCACTTATGAGTTATAGTGCAAGTAGCCTAAATTTGACTAAAGGAACTGGCAGATCCTATGGCATTAGAATTGTCAGTTTCTGGAAAAGATGCACTATGAAGTTTATAGGAACCTTAGTAGGAAAATCATGGTTCAGGTTTCTCTGGTTCTGGATCAAGGTTGTACAACTTTTGAAAATAGGTCCTGGGATGCTATGCTAAAGAGGGAGTACTTGACCATGACACTTGCACTGTGCTTAGTCACTCAGTTGTGTTCAACTTTTTACAACCCTTGCATCACCTGTTGTCTCCTTCATTGCAGGCAGATTCTTTACCCACTGAGCCATTGGGGAAACTCACTGAGATACTTAGTGGTACAAAGTGAAATATACCTTGTTGCACATACTATGTCATAAATTCTGGAGACCCAGTCACAATTCGTCATCAGATGAAAGTATTATATCTGGTGTAGGAGGGTGCCGGTGACCATGGCTCCACTGGTTGCACCACATGCTGCATGTCCTAGAAGCTGGTGGCCTAATAGAACACTGGAATGGCCTGCTGAGAGTGAAGTTCAAGCAACTGCTAAGAGACAATACTCTGGAAAGATGAGATGCTGTCCCCCAGGATGCAGTAGACCTTGATATGGCTCAGGGTCCCAAAAAGAAACAATACATGGGGCCAGAAAGCAATGGATTAAAACAGAAAGAGCCCCATTTATCATCCTCCCAATTATCCACTAATGGACATAGTGTTTCCCATTTCTGTAGTTTTAAATTTGTGGAATTAGAAGTCCTAGTCACCAGAGGTGGTGTCTTCCTGCTAGGGGGCAGAGCAAAGGTCCCACTGAACTAAGCTTCATGTGCTGCCTGGGAACTTTGGCCTTTTTGAGTTCAAGGACAAGTAGGCAACAGCGTGGCAGAAGAAGCTAATTCTGATCAACAGCAGTAAGTAGGCTTCAATGGGGGCAAGTAAGAATATGTGTGGTACTAAGGTGACATGACTAAGCAACTTCACTTTCACTTTTCAAGGTGACCCACTTGGGAACCTCTACTTTGCCCAACAGTGACTGTAAATGGACAACAACAAAAACATCTGCCTGAGAAAGGGATTGTTACCCAAGGCTCAAGTTTCTCAGCACTTAAGGTTTTCACAAAGATCATGGCATCTGGTCCCATCACTTCATGGGAAATAGATGGGGAAACAGTGTCAGACTTTCTTTTTCTGGGCTCCAAAATCACTGCAGATGGTGACTGCAGCCATGAAATTAAAAGACACTTACTCCTTGGAAGGAAAGTTATGACCAACCTAGATAGCATATTCAAAAGCAGAGACATTACTTTGCCAACAAAGGTTCGCCTAGTCAAGGCTATGGTCTTTCCTGTGGTCATGTATGGATGTGAGAGCTGGACTGTGAAGAAGGCTGAGTGCCGAAGAATTGATGCTTTTGAAGTGTGGTATTGGAGAAGACTCTTGAGAGTCCCTTGGACTGCAAGGAGATCCAACCAGTCCATTCTGAAGGAGATCAGCCCTGGGATTTCTTTGGAAGGAATGATGCTCAAGCTGAAACTCCAGTACTTTGGCCACCTCATGCGAAGAGTTGACTCACTGGAGAAGACTCTGATGCTGAGAGGGATTGGGGGCAGGAGGAGAAGGGGACGCCAGAGGATGAGATGGCTGGATGGCATCACTGACTCGATGGATGTGAGTCTGAGTGACCTCCGGGAGGTGGTGATGGACAGGGAGGCCTGGCGTGCTGCGATTCATGGGGTCACAAAGAGTCGGACACTACTGAGCGACTGATCTGATCTGAAGGTTTTCACATTACCAATTTAATTACCGAGACCAGGGGAGGTGGTAGATAAAAGAGAGGAAAATTTAGAATAAATAGTGGAGAAGAGAATTAAGTAATGAGTTCAGCTGTGGCTTCTGCACAGACCAACTGCAAAGATGGAAACTGCAGTTTGTCCCACAAATTTCCGTCTTTGAAGTTTCTGTTCAGGAAGAAAACAGTTCTGTGAATGTGTGTGGAGAGTGAATCTACATGCAAGGGGTGGACTGTGACAAATGCAGGAATGTGCTGCTCAGATATCTCTTCAATAAAAGGCCTTTTGCCTGTTTACAAAGAGTGTGCTTGAATGACAGCCTCAGATTTTGAGGTGAGGTCACAGGCTTCTTGGGGAGACTCCAGCCAAAGACTAAGCAAGACTGTGCTGCAAAGGCCTTGCCATTTTTATTCCAAGGAGGGACTCTTTATCTTTGCTCTGAGTTACCTCTATCCCATCTATGATAGTTTTCTCCTTTTACCTTTTTTTTTTTTTTTTTTTAACATTCTTAATTCTATCACTGTTTGCTTCCTTGAGGACACAAATGACAAACCTAGTCTTTCCCAGGTCCATCCAGCTCTCCTTGGTTCTTTGCTATTTTGATCAATAACTGTAGCGGTGGTATTGTGCTTTTTTCAGATATGGATACAAATGTTTACCATTCATCTCCTATGCCGCATATTAGTAGAACTGAAATCTATCCACTTAAATATTTTAAGACATCAAAATGTACCTTAAACTATGCCAAATATCTTAAATATAAAAAAGGATAGATAATACTATTATATAGGAGGAATTATCACAAATGCATCACAGGTATCAATTAATACAATCCTTAAAACTATTCTAGGGGGTGGAGACTATTATCATTCCAATCTAACTGATCAGGAAATGGTCACACAGTGCAAAGTAATCTGCCTAAGGGCAATCGTCCGTGAGTATATCACTTGATTTGTGATTTAAACATAAGCTGTTCTGCTCCTGTGTCTTCATCCATACTCATTTTACTTTTCTGCTTCTAGAAAGGCTTGACGAGTATCAGAACTTTAAAATTATAATAGTTCAGTCTTGGAGAAACCAGGCCTGGCTTATACACAGTTGAGGAACTTAAAGACACAGTTGTTTTAAGAAAGGTAACTTTCCCCCCGCTTCCCCCCCCCCAAAAAAAATGTAAAAGAGAAAAATGGCTGTCTGAGGACAGCCAAAACTATTTGTCTTTTCACAAATAGTTGTGAAAAGAAGAGAAGGGAAAAGCAAAGGAGAAAAGGAAAGCTATATCCATTTGAATGCAGAATTCCAAAGAATAGCAAGGAGAGATAAGAAAGCCTTCCTCAGTGATCAGTGCAAAGAAATAGAGGAAAACAACAGAATGGGAAAGACTAGAGATCTCTTCAAGAAAATTAGAGATACCAAGGGAACATTTCATGCAAAGACAGGTTCGATAAAGGACAGAAATGGTATGGACCTAACAGAAGCAGAAGATACTAAGAAGAGGTGGCAAGAATACACAGAACTGTACAAAAAAGATCTTCATGACCCAGATAATCATGATGGTGCGATTACTCACCTAGAGCCCGACGTCCTGGAATGTGAAGTCAATAGGCCTTAAGAAGCATCATTACAAACAAAGCTAGTGGACGTGATGGAATTCCAGTTGAGCTATTTCAAATCCCCAAAGATGACGCTGTGAAAGTGCTGCACTCAATACATCAGCAAATTTGGAAAAGTCAGGAGTGGCCACAGGACTGGAAAAGGTCAGTTTTCATTCCAGTCTCAAAGAAAGGCAATGCCAAAGAATGCTCAAACTACCGCACAATTGCACTCATCTCACACGCTAGTAAAGTAATGCTCAAAATTCTCCAAGACAGGCTTCAGCAATATGTGAACTGTGAACTTCCTGATGTTCAAGCTGGTTTTAGAAAAGGCAGAGGAACCAGAGATCAAATTGCCAGCAACCACTGGATCATTGAAAAAGCAAGAGAGTTCCAGAGAAACATCTATTTCTGCTTTATTGACTATGCCAAAGCCTTTGACTGTGTGGATCACAATAAACTGCGGAAAACTCTGAAAGAGATGGGAATACCAGACCACCTGACCTGCCTCTTGAGAAATCTGTATGCAGGTCAGGAAGCAACAGTTAGAACTGGACATGGAACAACAGACTGGTTCCAAATAGGAAAAGGAGTACGTCAAGGCTGTATATTGTCACCCTGCTTATTTAACTTATATGCAGAGTACATCATGAGAAATGCTGGGCCAGATGAACCACAAGCTGAAATCAAGATTGTTGGGAGAAATAACTTCAGATATGCAGATGACACCACCCTTATGGCAGAAAGTGAAGAAGAACTAAAGAACTTCTTGCTGAAAGTGAAAGAGGAGAGTGAAAAAGTTGGCTTAAAGCTCAACATTCAGAAAACTAAAATCATGATATCCAGTCCCATCACTTCATGGCAATTAGATGGGGAAAGAGTGGAAACAGTGTCAGACTTAATGTTTTTGGGCTCCAAAATCACTGCAGGTGGTGACTGCAGCCATGAAATTAAAAGACGCTTACTCCTTGGAAGGAAAGTTATGACCAACCTAGACAGCATATTAAAAAGCAAGCATCGTCTAGTCAAGGCTATGGTTTTTCCAGTAGTCACGTATGGGTATAAGAGTTGGACTATAAAAAAAGCTGAGCGTCAAAAAATTGAACTGTGGTGTTGGAGAAGAGTCTTGAGAGTCCCTTGGACTGCAAGGAGATCCAACCAGTCCATCCTAAAGGAAATCAGCCCTAAGTGTTCATTGGAAGGACTGATGTTGAAGCTGAAACTCCAATACTTTGGCCACCTGATGCGACGAACTGACTCATTGGAATAGACCCTGATGTTGGGAAAAATTGAAGGTGGGAGGAGAAGGGGACGACAGAGGATGAGATGGTTGGATGGCATCACCGACTCAGTGGACATGAGTTTGAGTAAACTCCTGGAGTTGGAGATGGACAGGGAAGCCTGGCGTGCTGCAGTCCTTGGGGTGGCAAAGAGTCGGACAGGACTGACTGAACTGAAGTTTCCAAAACAGTAACAAGTAGTTTAACATTTATGTTTTGTAACTTTTGAGAAGTCAAGATTAAGAAAATGCTTCTACTGATCACCTCAGACTTCTATTTCCAAGTCAGTCAGAAAATTTTCTCCTGTGTCTCACCAGCTGGTTGGTACCTTTACCTAAAATCAGATCAGATCAGTTGCTCATTCATGTCCGACTCTTTGCGACCCCATGAACTGCAGCACGCCAGGCCTCCCTATCCATCACCAGCTCCCGGAGGTCACCCAGACTCACATTCATCGAGTCAGTGATCCCATCCAGCCATCTCATCCTCTGTCGTCCCCTTCTCCTCCTGCCCTCAATCCCTCCCAGCATCAGAGTCTTCTCCAATGAGTCAACTCTTCGCATGAGGTGGCCAAAATACTGGAGTTTCAGCTTGAGCATCATTCCTTCCAAAGAAATCCCAGGGCTGATCTCCTTCAGAATGGACTGGTTGGATCTCCTTGCAGTCCAAGGGACTCTCAAGAGTCTTCTCCAACACCACAGTTCAAAAGCATCAATTCTTCGGCGCTCAGCCTTCTTCACAGTCCAGCTCTCACATCCATACATGACCACAGGAAAGACCATAGCCTTGACTAGGCGAACCTTTGTTGGCAAAGTGATGTCTCTGCTTCTGAATATGCTATCTAGGTTGGCCATAACCTTCCTTCCAAGGAGTAAGCGTCTTTTAATTTCATGGCTGCAGTCACCATCTGCAGTGATTTGGAGCCCAGAAAAATAAAGTCTGACACTGTTTCCACTGTTTCTCCATCTATTTCCCATGTAGTGATGGGACCAGATGCCATGATCTTCGTTTTCTGAATGTTGAGCTGTAAGCCAACCTTTTCACTCTCCACTTTCACTTTCATCAAGAGGCTTTTTAGTTCCTCTTCACTTTCTGCCATAAGGGTGGTATCATCTGCATATCTGAGGTTATTGATATTTCTCCCAGCAATCTTGATTCCAGCTTGTGTTTCTTCCAGTCCAGCATTTCTCATGATGTACTCTGCATATAAGTTAAATAAACATGGTGACAATATACAGCCTTGACATACTCCTTTTCCTATTTGGAACCAGTCTGTTGTTCCATGACCAGTTCTAACTGTTGCTTCCTGACCGGCATACAGATTTCTCAAGAGGCAGATCAGGTGGTCTGGTATTCCCATCTCTCTCAGAATTTTCCACAGTTTATTGTGATCTACATAGTCAAAGGCTTTGGCATAGTCAATAAAGCAGAAATAGATGTTTTTCTGGAACTCTCTTGCTTTTTCCATGATCCAGCGGATGTTGGCAATTTGATTTCTGGTTCCTCTGCCTTTTCTAAATCCAGCTTGAACATCAGGAAGTTCACGGTTCACATATTGCTAAAGCCTGTCTTGGAGAATTTTGAGCATTACTTTACTAGCGTGTGAGATGAGTGCAATTGTGCGGTAGTTAGAGCACTCTTTGGCATTGCCTTTCTTTGGGATTGGGATGAAAACTGACCTTTTCCAATCTTGTGGCCACTGCTGAGTTTTCCAAATTTGCTGGCATATTGAGTGCAGCACTTTCACAGCATCATCTTTCAGGATTTGGAACAGCTCCACTGGAATTCGGTCACCTCCACTAGCTTTGTTCCTAGTGATGCTTTCTAAGGCCCACTTGACTTCACATTCCAGGATGTCTGGCTCTAGGTCAGTGATCACACCATCATGATTATCTGGGTCTTGAAGCTCTTTTTGTACAGTTCTTCTGTGTATTCTTGCCACCTCTTCTTAATATCTTCTGCTTCCGTTAGGTCCACACCATTTCTGTCCTTTATCGAGCCCATCTTTGCATGAAATGTTCCTTTGGTATCTCTGATTTTCTTGAATAGATCCTTAGTCTTTCCCATTCTGTTGTTTTCCTCTATTTCTTTGCATTGATCACTGAAGAAGGCTTTCTTATCTCTTCTTGCTATTCTTTGGAACTCTGCATTACCTAAAATAGAGGCATCTTATCTGCAGAGTTAGTTTCTCCTTATTACTTCACTCTGTTGGTGGTCCAGTGTTTTCCTATTGACTTAGGCTTGCAATCTTGGAACCTGGTAGGCACTTAACATTTGTTACAGTTGGTAACATTTTTGTTTTGGTTCTTGGTTTAACTATTGTAAAAAGTCTAAAAAGGTTTCTGGTTTCCTTAAGATTTTCACAGAAAACTGGCTACACTAAGGTCTACTTTTTTGTCAACTGCAGAGAAATACGTTTACAGTAAATTTTTAAAAATCTTAAGAGAGAACTAGGTTGCCCGGGAGCTTCCAGAGCGAACTCTATGCTGCTTATCCAGAAGAACTATAATTCCCGTCGTGCATTGCTGCCTTCTCAGCCTACAACTGGTCTCGTCATTTCCGCCAGCATTGGCGGTGGGTTATGGGTTTTGTAGTTTGTGTCTCTTTTGTCGCCGTCTTGGGAAGGAAAAAGTGTGGCCGGATCGAAGGCTCTGAATCTGGTATTACAAAACAATGTTTAAAATAAGTTAATACAATAACGTATCAGAGTCAGTTTAGTGTCAGGTTATTATGTATTTCACGTTCCGCCTTCTTCCTACTGCGGGGCCCGGGAAGGGGGAAGTGACGTGCTTCCGGTGTAATGGCGGCGCGGTGGAGCTCCAGGTAATTACCGAAGTCCGTAGACTCGCTGCAGGCAGCGAGTTGGAGTTGGGGTTGCAGGCTGCCAGGCCGGGTGGGAAATGAAGGGGCCCCAGGAGTAGGTGCGGGCTCTCTGTTATGGCCGTGGGCGGTTTTCGGGTGCGCTTGGGTCTCCCGCCGCACGGTTCCCCGCGAGGTTGGGCTGTGAGTGTCTATCGGGCCGAAGAGCCCCAGTGAGTGGGATGGGGAGTGCTCGGTGGGATGGAGAGTTCCAGCGCGGACAGGTGAGGTTCCTGCAGTTGTCTCTCCGCGGTGGCTTTTATTGTGGAATCCAGCACCAGCGCGGGTACCCTTTCCTTTCATGTGAGGTGTGTTTTGGGCGCGAATCACTTGGAGCCTCTCTAGTCCTTGGTTCGGGGCCCCAGGCCCCTTTCTTAGTGCCTGGGTCCCGAGCCATAGGTGTGAGATTAATAAACCCTGGTTTATTAAAAAGCTGTGGAAGTTCTCCTCTCATTACTCTTTCCGGACAAGTATTTTTGTGACTGCTTCTTTCAAAATGTCCTGAGTCATTTCTTTTTCATTATTTACCACGTAGTTCTGAGGACTGTTCGTTCATTATTACGTGTGTTCTTCCTCTGTTATCCTTTATCTTTACATAACTTGTTTTTCAGTCATTCCGTCCTGTCCTACTCTTTGCGATCCGATGGACTGCAGCACACCAGGCTTCCCTGTCCTTCACCATCTCCCGGAGTTTGTTCAGACTGGTGTCCATTGAGTCAGTGATGCCATCCAACCATCTCGTCCTCTTGTTCCCTTGTCCTGATTTTAGTTTTTCCCACCATTAGGGTCTTTTCCATTGTGTAGTTTCTGCTTCAAGGTCAGTCCTTCCAGTGAATATTCAGGACTGATTTCCTTTAGTATTGACTGGTTGGATCTCTCTGCTGACCAAGGGATTCTCAAAAGTCTTCTCCAACACCATAGTTCAGAAACATCAATTCTTTGGCGCTCAGCTTTCTTAATGGTCCAGTTCTAACATCCATACGTGACTACTGGAAAAACCATAGCTTTGACTAGAGTGACCTTTGTCGCCAAAGTAATGTCTCTGCTTTAAATATGCTGTCTAGGTTTTTTATAGCTTTTTTTCTAAGAAGCAAGCATCTTTTAAGTTCATGGCTGCAGTCACCAGCTGCAGTGATTTTGGAGCCCCCCAAAATAAAATGTCACTGGTTCCTTTGTTCCACCATCTATTTGCCATTAAGTGATGGGACTGGATGCTATCATCTGTTTTTTGAACGCTGAGTTTTAAGCCAACTTTTTCACTCTCTATTTCACTTTCATCAAGAGGCTCTTTAGTTCTTCACTTTCTGCCACGAGGGTGGTGTCATCTGCATATCTGAGGTTATTGATATTTCTCCTGGCAGTCTTGATTTCAGCTTGTGTTTCATCCAGCCCTGCATTTAGCATGATGTACTTTGCATATAAGTTGAATAATCAGAGTGACAATATATAACCTGGAGATACTCCTTTCCCAATTTGGAACCAGTCTGTTGTTCCATGTCCAGTTCTAACTTGCTTCTTGACCTGCCTACAGATTACTCAGGAGGCAGGTAAGGTGGTCTGGTACTCCCATCTCCTGAAGAATTTTCCATTTTGTTGTGATCCACACTGTCAAAGGCTTTGACGTCGTCAGTAAAGCTGAAGTAAATGTTTTTCTGGAACTCTCTTGGTTTTTCTGTCATCCGGCAATTTTATCTCTGGTTCCTCTATCTTTTCTAATCCAGCTTGAACATCTTGAAGTTCTCAGTTCATGTACTTTTGAAGCCTGGCTTGGAGAATTTTGAGCATTACTTTGCTATCATGTGAGATGAGTGCAATTGTGTGGTAGTTTGAGCATTCTTTGGCATTGCCTTTGTTAGGAATTGGAATGAAAACTGACCTTTTCCAGTCCTTTGGCCACTGCCGAGTTTTCCAAATTTGTTGGCATATTGAATGCAGCATTTTAACAGCATCATATTTAGGACTTGAAATAGCTTGGCTGGAATTCAATCATCACCTCCACTAGCTTTGTTTGTAGTATTGCTTCCTAAGGCCCACTTGACTGCACATTTCAGGATGTCTGGCTCTAGGTGAGTGATCACACCAACTCATAAATGGATCAGACAAGAGTTCAGTACTTTCACCTTGAAAGCTACCCTGTGAGTCCTTTCCTGAATTAGTTTATCAGGATAGGTTTATTCTAGACATGATGACAGGAGCCTCTGGTCTAGAATGTAGTGCTGTATTTAGGGGCTACTTTAGAAACTTCTCTGTAGAGGCCACTCCCTCAAATTGTCTTTAAAATTTATAATATGATTTACTAAGTGGCTCTATCATTTAATCATCAGCAAGCCCACCTTCAAAGCTGTACTGTGAGAGTTGAGAGAACATATCTGGCCCTTATACTTAAGTAAGGCAAGCTGATGAACGCATTTTGGGGAGGGGGAACAAAGTGGTAAGAATGAAGGCATGCAACGTTCTCAGCAATTAGACCTGTTTTAGTAAGTTGAAGTAACTACACTTTGAGGGTCACATTTCCTCTTGGATTGGAACTGGTAGGAAAGGAACTGATACTTTTTTCATCTCAGTAGGGAAGGATATTAAAGCTACTGTTCAGGTTAACCCAGGGAGGGTGGCGGTGAAGACAGGTAAGGTTTGGCTCCTCATGGTACTGTCTTGATTCAGTTGATGACAACAGCTTGGCCATTCCTAGAAGTAGGGGTTGATATGTGGGACAAGACTGTTGTGGTATTCCATGGTAAAGAAGTTGTCAGATATCATTATATGGAGTTCTTCATAGGAAGAATTAGGAACAATCATCAAAAGCTTACACACTGCCTTTTATCTTTGATTTTAGAATTGGAACCTATTAGGTAGCGCACACTGCCCTAAGTTCTGGATATATAGCAGTGACCAAGAACTTCAGGGATCCAGTGTTCTACACGGTCTTTCATGCCTCTGAGTCCTTCTATGTGCTCTCTCATTGCCTGAATGACCTACTTGTCCTTCAAAATCCAGCTTCTAGACTGATTTCTCACTGTGTTCCCCAGACCCACTGACTGGCCCTTCCATTTTTCTAATAGTATTGTGTTTATAACATTGCTGTAGCAAGCACTTAGATTTCTCTGCTCTGCCTGGTAATAGGAACTCTGTCTCAGCCCTCAATGCCTTGTGTCCAGCTTAACATATATCTCCCCTCACAAGATACAGACACTGCCTTTGACCCTCTATTCTTAACTTGCTTCCAAAGAATTGGGGGTAAAGTAAAAAGAAAAAAGACCATGACTGCTTTTTCTCAACCTTTTACTTTCTCTAAGTGCTTTTCTGAACCACTTTTTAATATAAATATCAGTTCTTTTCATTCTGTTTTCCTGTTTGTCCCATATAAAATTTTTCAGTTATAAAAAACCTCACAAAGGAGACTTTCCTCACAAATGCAAACTTTAAAGACAAAATGAAAAAAATACTGTTCAGTGGGTGGTTTAGAAGCGCTGGAGCTGTTTCTTTGCCAGACAAGGTATATATTAAGTGGTGAGGGTTATGTAGGTTTTACATGTAAGGTTTTTTGTCTCTTCTTTGTTTTTGTGACAATGGAAAACAAAAAAAAAGGGAAAAAAAAATTCGTGATAAATTTAACTTAATCACAGATCAGTAAAACCCATACTGATAGTATTTGTTCAGTGAATCAGGTGCTGAGATTAGTGAGGAAAGTTGAATTCTGGTGCCGGCCACTTGAGCTATGAACCAAGTGAAATGTGAGGAACTAGAAGGCAAGATGGGGTGGGCTTAACAGGGTTTGAGATCAGGTGATTAAAGACCTAGCAGCAGTGGAGATGTCCCTTGTGTGTGCTCGGTCGTGCCTGACAGTTTGTGACCCCCTGGATTGTAGTCTGCCAGGCTCTTCTGTCCATGGAATTTTCCAGGTGAGAATACTGGAGTGGGGTTGCCATTTCTGCTCTAGGAGTATCTTCTTGACCCAGGGATCAGACTCATATCTCTTGCGTCGCCTGTATTGGCAGGCGGATTCCTTACCACTGTACCACCTGGGAAGCCCTGGAGATATCCCTTAAGATTTATTTTTATTGAGTTAACGAAAAGAACTGCTGCCAAAGAACTCTTTTCTATTAAAGAATAATATAAGGAGACTGATGGTAGATACAGTAGGCATTGAGACAGAATTTTCATTTTAAAAACTTAGAAGGAAATTTCCAAGTGTGAAATAATACAGTTATATTGTAGTGGGATGTGCTTTTAATTTAAGGCCTGGATTTCTCTCCAGGCAGCATTGCAGGTATTTACAGAATCCTTTTGCTCTGTGTGGGTAGAATGCAGTGGTGCCCTATGTTTTTTAGAGGCAAGTTGGGAAAGTCCTTATAGTCTGGCGATAAAGAAGACCTATGATAAATATTAGAGAGGTCAAAACTATTTTGCCTTCTTCTAAAATGAAACCAGGGATTATCTTATAGGATCTTCCCTAAATGGAGCCTTCCCCTTACTTTTCTCCTGTATACAATGGTAGAGAGAATGGGTTGGGGGGAGCGGGAAATGGGCAGATTTGATTCTGTCTCCTGTTAACTGAGAAAGTAGGATCAGTTAGATTTGATGACTGACTGGGAATGAGGAAATTGTCACTTGGCTAGTTTTACAGGTAATATTTTAGAGGAAGTGCTGGTTTGAGGAGAGAAGGAAATGAGTTCCAACTTGGACATCTATAGTTCAGTGGGCTTTTGGTGCATCCACACAGAAGTTTCTATAGACATTTGTAGATAAAGGTTTGGAACACTGTGGAAAAGATTGCTATGCTATGCTATGCTAAGTCACTTCAGTCGTGTCCAACTCTGTGTGACCCCATAGACGGCAGTCCACCAGGCTTCCCCGTCCCTGGGATTCTCCAGGCAAGAACATTGGAGTGGGTTGCCATTTCCTTCTCCAGTGCATGAAAGTGAAAAGAGAAAGTGAAGTCACTCAGTCGTGTCCGACTCTTAGCGACCCCATGGACTGCAGCCTACCAGGCTCCTCTGTCCATGGGATTTTCCAGGCAAGAGTACTGGAGTGGGGTGCCATTGCCTTCTCTGGTAGAAAAGATTGGATGAAGTAAAATCGTTCTTATGAATATTAGCTTAAGATGTGGAAATGGAGATGGTCTTCCAGAGAGAATGTGGAGAAAGAAAAGATAAGGACTGTTCATTTGTTCATTTAACAAGTATTGAGAAACTTTTGGGATTATAATAATGAACAAAACAGACAAAAATCCCTGAGCAAAAATTAAACTCTGTGGAATGGTAAAATGTTAGAGGGGTGGACAGAAGAAGAGACAAAAGCAAAACCAGTGAACTTGGTGTCTTTGGTGTAAGATGAGAAATGAGAACTTGAAGAAGGTGGTTAGCAGTACCAAGTGCTAGACACAGTGTTATAAAAGAAGGAAGTGGCCCCTGGGTTTAGCAAGAAAGTCATTATGTAACCTTGATAAGTACTGTGGCATCCCAAGAGTGGAAACCAGATTGGTAAAAGGGGTTAATGGGAGATTAAGAATTAGAGGCACTTTATGTGAACTCATCTACCAGAAAAAGCTTGGTTTTGTAGAGAAAGAGAATGGAATTAGAGAGGAGGCAGGATAAAGGGAATTTGCCCCATATATGTCATAATTTATATTTAAATGAATCAGTAAATAAGTTCAACATATAGAATTTTTCTTTAAAACTAACTCATTTGGAAGTTAATACTGTAAATCCAGAAGTAGCTGATAGAGATTTTGAAACAAAAATCAACTTCCTGCTCTCACAGAGCCTGCATTCTAGTGAAAAGGCTGGATCTTCCTATGTACCAGAAAAGACTTGTTAAAAAAGTTTAGGTAGCATATTCATATGATCATTATCATTTTAATTTCTTTGGTAACTTAAACACAGACTAATATGGATTGGCTTCATGGTGTGGGAAGTGAATGGGGGTTAACACTTTCAGTTTATAATGAGTGATTTCTGGTATGAATATTGGTCTTGGAAAAGGAAATGGCAGTCCACTCCAGTATTTTTACCTGGAGAATTCCATGGACAGAGGAGCCTGGGGGGCTACATTCCGTGGCGTCGCAAAGAGTCAGACATGACTGAAGTGGCTTAACACACAACACACATTGGTGTCACTGAGTTCTTAAAAAATGACAAAAGCTTTTATTAAATTTTGTCTTTTTTTTACTCATCTGAGTCTCACTGTCTTAAGAAGTCCCCAAGTTGGTGCTATCTTCCCTACAAAGAGTCGAAGACCAGTCAGAAGTGTTTATGTTGTTTATTCCTCATCGCTTAAAAACCCAAACAATATCTAATACTATCTGCACAGCTTCTAACCCTGTCACTTCTACGTGGTAACCTTTAGTCATTCAGATGGTTATGCGTCCAAGCACACACCTGGTGTACTGTAGTGTCAGATCAGATCAGATCAGATCAGTCGCTCAGTCGTGTCCGACTCTTTGCGACCCCATGAACCGCAGCACGCCAGGCCTCCCTGTCCATCACCAGCTCCCGGAGGTCACTCAGACTCGCATCCATCGAGTCAGTGATGCCATCCAGCCATCTCATCCTCTGTCGTCCCCTTCTCCTCCTGCCCTCAATCCCTCCCAGCATCAGAGTCTTCTCCAATGAGTCAACTCTTCGCATGAGGTGGCCAAAATACTGGAGTTTCAGCTTTAGCATCATTCCTTCCAAAGAAATTCCAGGATTGATCTCCTTCAGAATGGACTGGTTGGATCTTCTTGCAGTCCAAGGGACTCTCAAGAGTCTTCTCCAACACCACAGTTCAAAAGCATCAATTCTTCGGCATTCAGCCTTCTTCACAGTCCAGCTCTCACATCCATACATGACCACAGGAAAGACCATAGCCTTGACTAGGCGAACCTTTGTTGGTAAAGTAATGTCTCTGCTTTTGAATATGCTATCTAGGTTGCTCATAACTTTCCTTCCAAGGAGTAAGCGTCTTTTAATTTCATGGCTGCAGTCACCATCTGCAGTGATTTTGGAGCCCAGAAAAACAAAGTCTGACACTGTTTCCACTGTTTCCCCATCTATTTCCCATGCAGTGATGGGACCAGATGCCATGATCTTCGTTTTCTGAATGTTGAGCTTTAAGCCAACCCTTTCACTCTCCACTTTCACTTTCATCAAGAGGCTTTTTAGCCCCTCTTCACTTTCTGCCATAAGAGTGGTGTCATCTGCATATCTGAGGTTATTGATATTTCTCCGAGCAATCTTGATTCCAACTTGTGTTTCTTCCAGTCCAGCATTTCTCATGATGTACTCTGCATATAAGTTAAATAAACATGGTGACAATATGCAGCCTTGACGTACTCCTTTTCCTATTTGGAACCAGTCTGTTGTTCCATGACCAGTTCTAACTGTTGCTTCCTGACCTGCATACAGATTTCTCAAGAGGCAGATCAGGTGGTCTGGTATTCCCATCTCTTTCAGAATTTTCCACAGTTTATTGTGATCTACACAGTCAAAGGCTTTGGCATAGTCAATAAAGCAGAAATAGATGTTTTTCTGGAACTCTCTTGCTTTTTCCATGATCCAGCGGATGTTGGCAATTTGATCTCTGGTTCCTCTGCCTTTTCTAAAACCAGCTTGAACATCAGGAAGTTCACGGTTCACATATTGCTGAAGCCTGGCTTGGAGAATTTTGAGCATTACTTTACTAGCGTGTGAGATTAGTGCAATTGTTCGGTAGTTTGAGCACTCCTTGGCATTGCCTTTCTTTGGGATTGGGATGAAAACTGACCTTTTCCAATCTTGTGGCCACTGCTGAGTTTTCCAAATTTGCTGGCATATTGAGTGCAGCACTTTCACAGCATCATCTTTCAGGACTTGGAATAGTTCCACTGGAATTCCATCACCTCCACTAGCTTTGTTCATAGTGATGCTTTCTAAGGCCCATTTGACTTCACATTCCAGAATGTCTGGCTCTAGGTCAGTGATCACATCATCATGATTGTCTAGGTCTTGAAGCTCTTTTTTGTACAGTTCTTCTGTGTATTCTTGCCACCTCTTCTTAATATCTTCTGCTTCTGTTAGGTCCACACCATCTCTGTCCTTTATTGTGCCCATCTTTGCATGAAATGTTCCTTTGGTATCTCTGATTTTCTTGAAGAGATCCCTAGTCTTTCCCATTCTGTTGTTTTCCTCCATTTCTTTGCATTGATCACTGAAGAAGGCTTTCTTATCTCTTCTTGCTATTCTTTGGAACTCTGCATTTAGATGTTTATATCTTTCCTTTTCTCCTTTGCTTTTCGCTTCTCTTCTTTTCACAGCTATTTGCAAGGCCTCCCCAGACAGCCATTTTGCTTTTTTGCATTTCTTTTCCATGGGGATGGTCTTGATCCCTGTCTCCTGTACAATGTCACGAACCTCATTCCATAGTTCATCAGGCACTCTATCTATCAGATCTAGGCCCTTAAATCTATTTCTCACTTCCACTGTATAATCATAAGGGATTTGATTTAGGTCATACCTGAAATGGTCTAGTAGTTTTCCCTACTTTCTTCAATTTCAGTCTGAATTTGGCAATAAGGAGTTCATGGTCCGAGCCACAGTCAGCTCCTGGTCTTGTTTTTGCTGATTGTATAGAGCTTCTCCATCTTTGGCTGCAAAGAATATAATCGATCTGATTTCGGTGTTGACCATCTGGTGATGTCCATGTATGTAGTGTACCAGAAAGCAAATGGGGAGGACAGATCTGCATTTCTGCATTTGTATGGATAATTCTGATTTGACATTCAGAGTTTGTTCAGATTTTTACAGAGAGAATACAGTGCAGATATATTTATTAGGTAATCCCCCTTTTGGGATCCCAGGGAACATCATTTAGTCAAATACATGTAGTATTTCTATATTACATCATGTGAAGAGTCACATAAAGTCTCGAGTTAGTACATGTCAAATTTTGCTGTCAAATGAGTTTACCAAAAATCTTATTTTTAAGACATTTCGGATTTCAGAATTGCAGGTAAGGGATTGTCACTCTTGTGACTTTTCTTGAAAAGTTTTGGCCCTTTTATTTTCTTGATATTGTGAACCTGTGCTGAAATCAAATTATAGTATCAAATTTTTTCTTATGTGGCATATCATGGGGCAAATTTCTTGCTAATATGTATGTATTCAAAAAAATAGCAAGAAAAAATAAGGAAGCAGTTTTCTTAATTTTTTTTCCTCTAGTACAAATAGGGAAAGGCCATGGCAATCTTGTCATTCATGCTTAAGAACTGTGGCCAATCTGTTATTCCTATCTGCTCCCCGAAAAGGAAAATCACTATTTGGAAGGGTCATCGGTTTGTGTACTATTTGGAAATTTTTCCAGGGATTCCATCAACACCACCTTTCCATTACATTTTTGTATTAAGAACAGATTTGCGCTAGCTTTTAATTTGAATGCTATTTACTATTCCATTTTCTTATTTTGTTTTTTGTTTTAAACTCTGTTATAATGTTTGGAGTTTGCCATGCTTACTGTTACTGTGTGGAATACAGAAGAGCAAACAAGGAAATCAACTCCTTTGACTTTTTAAACAATTTAATGATAGTGTATTTTCACAAGTTCCTCGAACATGGGTTGAAGATACCTAAGGGACAGTGGTAGATGTTTTATTTTGTAATAATTGAGAAAGTAGTGCATTAATTAATTGAATATTTTCCTATTTTTTGAACTTTTGAGATATTGCAGAATGTATAATTTTATAGTTTCCAGTTACTAGTCTAAAGCAGTCTTCTTACAGATCTTATTAAGTATTTTGCTTTCTGATGCTTGCTGAAAGAACATCTTATTATAAAATATTCTTATTGCTCAGGAGAGCAGGTGTGGTTTTGCTGAGTGACTTACTTGTGACAAGGAGAGAGAAATTTAATAATTCATCATGAAATCCACACAGTGATGCTAAGAAGAGCAGTGAGAGCTATAAACTCTAGATAAATTACTCTCGTTGAAGGAATTTCCAATTAGTCTACGTATCAAGCACGTACATATTGAACTCTCAGAATTTCCCTGCAGGCATATTCTGTATAAATCTGGACGATGATAGTACTTTAAGCATATTTTGTTAGAACTGGGATAGCAGTCTATAGTATTATCAATTTCACTCTTAACGTTTTGGAACATAGAAATGTAACAGATTGTACTTGATTGCCAGAAAAGTATTTGCTGATGACGGTTGAAGGGTAGAAAGGTGAAAGATGACACTGATCAGAAAGAAAACTCAGTAAACTTAAATGGGTGTGATAATTTGAAATTAAAGGCATTAAAAATTGCCGGGTGTGTGTGAGTGTAGGATGAGAAGAGAAACCAGAGTGTGTGTGTGTGTGTGTGCGCGTGTGTGTGTGTGTGTGTGTGTGTGTGTGTGTGCCGGATGTGTGTGAGTGTAGGATGAGAAGAGAAACCAGAGTGTGTGTGTGTGTGTGTGTGTGTGCCGGGTGTGTGTGTGTGTGTGTGTGCACGCGTGCGCGCCGGGTGTGTGTGAGTGTAGGATGAGAAGAGAAACCAGATTGTGTGTGTGTGTGTGTGTGTGTGTGCGGGTGTGTGTGAGTGTAGGATGAGAAGAGAAACCAGATTGTGTGTGTGTGTGTGTGTGCCGGGTGTGTGTGAGTGTAAGATGAGAAGAGAAGCCAGATTGTGTGTGTGTGTGTGTGTGTGTGTGTGTGTGTGTGTGTGTGTGTGTGTCGGATGAGAAGAGAAACCAGGTTTTAGACCCAAGAGGGATCATCGAGGAAAATACTAGATATTGCACAATGCTATGCTATGCTATGCTAAGTCACTTCAGTCGTGTCCGACTCTGTGTGACCCCATAGACGGCAGCCCACCAGGCTTCCCTGTCCCTGGGATTCTCCAGGCAAGAACACTGGAGTGGGTTGCCATTTCCTTCTCCAATGCATGAAAGTGAAAAGAGAAAGTGAAGTCGCTCAGTCATGTCCGACTCTTAGCGACCCCATGGACTGCAGCCCACCAGGCTCCTCCATCCGTGGGATTTTCCAGGCAAGAGTACTGGAGTGGGGTGACAATAGTCAAGTGATTTATTTGCTCATATTGTACCTGGTCACAGTGAATTCTTGGTATGCAAATTAAATAAAGGAATCCTTAACATTATTATTCATGTTAAAAAAAAAAAGTAGGGCCTCGCTATACTAACATCAAAACCTTTACTATCTGGAACTTTGAATGGCTCAGTTTAGGAAAATTGTATGCATAGTATATATAGATTGTGTCTTTTTACATTTTATAATTTACCAATTTGGCATCAGCTTACTAATGTTGGTATTTTCCTTGGGATGCAGTATCAGATGGTTTGGCATCAGATAAACTTTCTTGAATTTTAGCTCTGTCACTTAGTAGCAGTGATTTATTTGTACACATCGCTTCAACTCTCTGTACCTCAGTTTTCTCATTGAAAAATAAGGTTTAAAAAAGTCACAAAAGCAGGGTAACCATGAAGGTTGAATAAGAATATAGAAATGAAGTGCCTGGTATAGTGTCTTTGTGACTATAACAATTTTATTTATTTGTTGTTGTTGTTATTGTTATCTGACTCTAAATTAGATGTTTCTGACTTCTGACACAGGAAATGTAATTAGTTCATCTCATATTTCTCAGAAATATCATTGTAATGTGTTGTAGAATTGTTAGTGTAGATTGAAAATTAGTGTGTTGTGGAACTACTGTACACATTGGCATTCTTCCCTTTGGCTGGTTTTGCACAGCAGTGGGCAAGCTGCGTTCACCATTGTATCATTCCTGTCAGCCATGGGTCACTAACCATCACATTATTTTAAAATGACTTAACTCATTGGAAAACATGTTTAACAGTTGAGAAAAATGCTTTTTGAATGTTTAGAAATTATCGGTACTAGAGTTTAGACTATCTCCTTTATTATCAATTTGGGCGCACTATATAGGTAAAGGCTCTATGTGTTATGTTATGTTATGTTAAGTCACTTCAGTCGTGTCCGACTCTGTGTGACCCCATAGACGGCAGCCCACCAGGCTTCCCCATCCCTGGGATTCTCCAGGCAAGAACACTGGAGTGGGTTGCCATTTCCTTCTCCAGTGCATGAAAGTGAAAAGAGAAAGTGAAGTCGCTCAGTCGTGTCCGACTCTTAGCGACCCCATGGACTGCAGCCTACCAGGCTCCTCCGTCCATGGGATTCTCCAGGCAAGAGTACTGGAGTGGGGTGCCATTGCTCTATAGCTATATAGTATCCTGGGATTTCTTTGGAAAGAATGATGCTTAAGCTGAAACTCCAGTACTTTGGCCACCTTGTGCGAAGAGTTGACTCATTGGAAAAGACTCTGATGCTGGGAGGGATTGGGGGCAGGAGGAGAAGGGGACAACAGAGGATGAGATGGCTGGATGGCATCACTGACTCAATGGATGTGAGCCTGAGTGAACTCTGGGAGTTGGTAATGGACAGGGAGGCCTGGTGTGCTGAGATTTGTGGGGTCACATACGACTGAGTGACTGATCTGATCTGATCTGATATAGGTATATGGAGAAAGAAATGGTAACCCACTCCAGTACCTTTGCCCAGAAAATCCAATGGACGGAGGAGCCTGGTAGGCTACATACAGTCCATGGGGTCACAAAGAGTTGGACAATATAGATAAAGGCTGATTTTGAAATACATTTTATTTTGGGTACATGCTAAGGTAAGTTCTCTTGGGTTGAAAATATGTTTATCTGTATGGATTTAAGTATTTCTGAAAGTCCAGATCCCACCCTGTTCTCATTCTTCTACCCAGAAAACCATGATGTGCATATAATACTTTTCAGCAAGTTCATCGTATTAAACTGGACTAGAAGGTGTTCTCTTCCATTGTTTTGTACCCCATTAAGAGAACAGACCTCCAGTCTGCCTCCTTTATTTGGAAGAAAGACTGCATAGAGGATATTGGTCAACTGAGTTAGTGCCCATTTCAGGTTAGCATGGATCCTACTATATAAACACACCCCATTAGAGAGTAGGGCAAATTGTTCAACTTTGGATCTAAACACAGTCCACATATTACATGTGTTAAGTCTATTAAGCCTCTTTTAACAGTTGTACCACCCATTTCTTTCTTTTTTTTGTCCCCCATGTCATCGAATTGTTGAAGAAAGTGCTTCATTTGTCTTGTGTGTTAAAGCCCATCAATAAAAAAATCCCCAATAATGTACTTATTGCTCATCAGATATCTGGTCTTGGCAGGCATTTGTAGACGAGAGACTTTGTAAACTAAAGAGTTGGTGGAACAGTAAGTGGGTGTATCTTAAGAACACATGAGTGCATGCCCACATCATTCTGTGTGGGTCAGATGGGACTGAACAGAATTCGACCTCAGATAATCCATGTTCCATATGATGACTTCAGTTCAGTTCAGTTCTGTCATTCAGTCGTGTCTGACTCTGTGACCCTATGGGCTGCAGCTTAGATTGGCATAATTTTTCTCTTTGGCAAAATTAGTGGAAATCGATTCTAGAAGTTGTGGTTTCTGTGTCAGTGTCAATTCTTGGCTGTCAGGGTTGGTTCCCCCCCCCCCCATTTTATCAGTACCCCTTCTGGTTACTCAGTCTAAGCTAAAGGATAGATCATTTATCTTCTGGAGATGTGATCAATCACTGTCTGCACTGTTGTTCAGTGGCACACGACTGTATATGAAGTTTGTGATGGTAATAATATCTCTAATGCCAGGCTTTTCTTGTTGTTTATGTAAAATGATTATTTGTCATCATAGCAGCACCAGAGCAGTGTTTAAGACTGGAGATCAACATTGATGATTAAAACACAAACTCTAGGACAAGGATCATTATATTCCTTATTTCTCATAATCTGAATCTGTCATGGAAAACAACCAAGTGACTTTTCCCATTAATCTGGATATGAGGTGGTTTTTTTTTTTTTTAACTTTTGCTGGTATCTGACGAATTAAGTAGTATCATATCTTCAGTTCGGGAGAAGGCAATGGCACCCCACTCCAGTACTCTTGCCTGGAAAATCCCACAGACGGAGGAGCCTGGTAGGCTGCAGTCCATGGGGTCGCTGAGGGTCGGACACGACTGAGCGACTTCACTTTCACTTTTCACTTTCATGCATTGGAGAAGGAAATGGCAACCCACTCCAGTGTTCTTGTCTGGAGAATCCCAGGGACGGGGAAGCCTGGTGGGCTGCCGTCTATGGGGTCACACAGAGTCGGACACGACTGAAGTGACTTAGCATAGCATAGCATAGCATATCTTCAGTTCAGTCGCTCAGTCATGTCCAACTCATCCAACTCTTTGCGACCCCATGGACTACAGCACGCCAGGCCTCCCTGTCCATCACCAACTCCAGGAGTTCACTCAAACTCATGTCCATTGAGTCAGTGATGCCATCCAGCAATCTCATCCTCTGTTGTCCCCTTCTCCTCCCACTTTCAATCTTTCCCAACATCAGGGTCTTTTCAAATGAATCAGTTCTTCATATCAGGTGGCCAGAGTATTGGAGTTTCAGCTTAAACATCAGTTCTTCCAGTGAACACTCAGAAATGATTTCCTTTAGGATGGACTGGTTGGATTTCCTTGCAGTCCAAGGGACTATCAAGTCTTCTCCAACACCACAGTTCAAAAGCATGAATTCTTTGGCGCTTAGCTTTCTTTAAAGTCCAGCTCTCAGATCCATACATGACTACTGAAAAAACCATAGTCTTGACTAGATGGACCTTTGTTGGCAAAGTAACGTCTCTGCTTTTTAATATGTTGTCTGTGTTGGCATAGCTTTTCTTCCAAGGAGTAAGCATCTTTTAATTTCATGGCTGCACTTACCATCTGCAGTGATTTTGGAGCCCTCAGAAATAAAGTCTGACACTGTTTCCCCATCTATTTGCCATGAAATAATGGGACCGGATGTCATGATCTTAGTTTTCTCAATGCTGAGTTTTAAGCCAACTTTTTCACTCTCCTCTTTCACTTTCATCAAGAGGCTCTTTAGTTCTTCAATTTCTTCCATACAGGTGGTGTCATCTGCTTATCTGAGGTTATTGATATTTCTCCCAGGAATCTTGAGTCCAGCTTGTGCTTCTTCCAGCCCAGCGTTTCTCATGATGTACTCTGCATGTAAGTTAAATAAGCAGGGTGACAGTATACAGCCTTGATGTATTGCTTTTCCTATTTGGAACCAGTCTGTTGTTCCATGTCCAGTTCTGTTACTTCCTGACCTGCCTACAGGTTTCTCAAGAGGCAGATCATGTGGTCTGGTATTCCCACCTCTTTCAGAATTTTCCACAGTTTGTTGTGATCCACACAGTCAAAGGCTTTGGCATAGTCAGTAAAGCAGAAATAGATGTTTTTCTGGAACTCTCTTGCTTTTTCCATGATCCAGCAGATGTTGGCAATTTGATCTCTGGTTCCTCTGGCTTTTCTAAAACCAGCTTGAACATGTGGAAGTTCACAGTTCATGTATTATTGAAGCCTGGCTTGGAGAAATTTGCGTATCGTATCTGGAGACTGTCAAAACAAGGATTCAGAATGCCCTGACTAAAAGCCTCTAGTGTCTGCTAATCATTTAGAATTGTGTTGTTTAGTATGGTAGCCACATATGGCTATTCATGTTTAAATATAAACTTAATTAAAATCATATAAAATTAATTTTCCCATTTCCACTAGGTATATTTGATGTTCTCAATCGCCACATGTGGCCAGTGAGCATGCATTGTATTGGTATAGTGGCTACTGACAGTACAGAGAAAGCACCTTTCCATCAGTGCAGAAAGTTCTTTTGTACAGTGCTGATTTAGAAGTGTCAGCTAGCAGAGAGGGTGGGGGAAAGAGGATCAAGAACAAAAATAATGCAAATACTTCTGCGGCAGTCACTGGTGTCTAGCATCTGTTGAAGGAAGGCCTTGTTCTGTCTTCTGTGTTTTCTCCTTCTGGATTGGAGAAGTCCTGAAAATGAGGCACAGGTGATTGATGGCAGCAGTATCCACCAGCATATTCCCTGCAAAAAGTAAAGAGTACTAGGCAGAGTCTTTTACTTAGATTAGATTCTTTTGAGGTTCATTTTGGACAATTCCGTTCTTGAGCCTAGTTCACAGAGGGAGTCTTGGGGAATGTAAGGAAGGGGCAGAAGCTCCTATGGACAAAAAGTGACTCAGTTAATTTGTGGTGCTGGCGGGGGTGTGTTTGTGTGAGCGTGCTCAGTCGTACCCCCATGGACTGTCGTTCTCCAGGCTCCTCTGTCCATGGAATTTTCCAGCCAAGAGTACTGGAGTGGGTTGCCATTTCCTACTCCAGGGGATCTTCCTGAGCTAGCGATCCAATTCATGTCTCTTGTGTCTCCCACATTGGCAGGCAGATTCTTTACCACTGTGCCACCGGGAAGCCCCAATTAATTTGTATAGATCAGATCAGATCAGTCGCTCAGTCGTGTCCGACTCTTTGCGACCCCATGAACCGCAGCACAACATTATTAAAATAGAAGAGAATGGAATCATCTATTGAGGTATTACATAGTATCATCCCGGGACTAGGGACAAATTATGAATAGTAAGGACACTAACAGTTCTCTAGGCTTTTAATTTTTACATTAAATATGTTCCAGATTTCACAGTTAATAAGCATATTTAAGCCTACAGGCAAGAAAATTTTTACTGTTTATTCCAGTCAGTGTATGTGTTTTTTGACTTGAAAAGTACGTAATCATTGAAATAATTACTGTTATCAGATACGTCTCTAGTTTACATAGGAAGACTGAATTCTGATGAAGGTTTTTCTTTTCTTGCCCTCTCTCAATTTTTCATGTTTTATTTTCATTTTAAGGATAATAAAAGTGTTTCATGCACATGTTTCGTCATCTGGATGACTCCAGTTCAGTGCTTAAATTTGTGTTTGTGATCATGTTATAGCAGATACATGCGTGCTAAAGTCATTTCAGTCGTATCTGACTCTGTGATGCTATGGACTGCAGCCTGTCAGGCTCCTCTGTCCGTGGGATTCTGAATACTGGAGTGGGTTCATCTTCCTGACTCACGGATCAAACCCCCCATCTCTTATATCTCCCGGATTGGCAGCAAGTTCTTTACCAAAAGGACCACCTGGGAAGCCCATTATAGTAAATACTGTTACTTTAATTATCATGGCTGATGTCCTAAGCTCCAAAAAGCCTGTGCTCTGGCCATCAGTGCATTATGAGTGAGAATTTTCTCCCTATAAATTGTGCCCAGAATTTCTCAGATTTAAAAAGCACTGATACTGCTTTTTGTTTTTTACATACATGTATTTGGTTTTTATTAGTGAGTTAAGGATTAATATTTGAAATTTATGTTTCCCTTTTCAAATGGTTTATGTCTTAAGTTCTTCACTACAAAGTAGATAAGCTGTGGAGTCCTGTATTTGACTTATGATTTAAGACAAATTGATAACCAGTTTCTCATCCAGAATTGGAAAGCTGAGAAATCTTGAGGAAGAGTTGGATATTGGAATTACCTTGAGGATGCCTTTGTAAAACCAGTGTGGCTAGGTTTCCGACCCCCCCGCCCCCCACCTCCACCGCTGTCTACAGATCTTCTAAGTAAGTAAGGTGGGCCCCAATATATGTACAAGTAATTCTCCAGCCATGCAGGTTTTCATATTCCACTTTTTTTTTTTTTTTTTAACATAGTGACTTCAGGATCTTGTTCTACAGTATTAAGTAATAATCTGAAATTACATGTGTAAAAAAAACCCAGCCAGCCACTTTGCTTTATTAGTAGCTGAGTGCTTTGCATATCATTATAAATTTACTTTTTGTAAATTACTTTTTGTAAGTTAATCTATAAATAAATTTATAAGTAAGCTCCATGTGGGCAGGGAATTTTGCTAGGATTGTTCATTGCTGTCTATCCAATTCTTAGAAGGATGCCTGGCAAAATACAAGTGCAATAAATGTTTGTTGTTACTGAATAAATATGTATAAATAATACTAGATGATAAGGATATACTAGAATATAATGATGATGCTAGTAGAGGTTAAAAAAAGTACCATTACCTTTGGGCAAAAGTTTGTTGAATAAAATTTTTTGAGTTTTATAGCTCTATACGTTTATAGCTGTAAAAACAGGATCTTTGAAACCTTGCCTTCAGAAACCTTGCCTTGTGTAGGTCCATTTTAGTCCACATATATCTGCATACATACACTATGCCCTCTCAAGACCTTATAGTTAAGTTCAGTTGCTCAGTCGTGTCTGACTCTTTGCAACTCTGTGGACTGCAGCACGCCAGGCCTCCTTGTCCATCACCAATTCCAGGAGTTTACTCAAACTCATGTCCACTGAGTCAGTGATGCCATCCAACCATCTCATCTTCTGTTGTCCCCTTCTCCCGCCGTCAGTCTTTCCCAGCATCAGGGTCTTTTCAAATGAGTCAGTTCTTCACATCAGGTGGCCATATTATTGGAGTTTCAGCTTCAGCATCAGTCCTTCCAATAAATATTCAGGACTGGTCTCCTTTAGGATGGACTGGTTGGATCTCCTTGCAGTCTAAGGGACCCTCAAGAGTCTTCTCCAACATAGTTTCTGCTTTAAACAGATTTGTGTACTTTAGATAAAGGAAAAAGTAGTCTTTTATGTTTCTTGAGAAAGATACCATTTCCAGTGTTATTCTTTCCTTTTTGAAAATTCATACTTCTCTCTGGTGTTATTTCCCTTAGCATTTCTTGCAGTGCAGGTCTGCTGGTGATGCATTCTCTTAGTTTCTCTTAGTTGTTTTTGTTTGGTTTGTTTAGTCAGAAAAAATGTCTTTATTTCATCTTCATTCTTAAGATTATTTTTGCTGGAAGTTAACAGTTTCTTGATCTTTCAGCACTTTAAAGATTATTCTGCTGTCTTTTGGTCTCCTTAGTTTCTAAAGAAAAGTCAGAAATAATTTGAATTATTCTGCTTATATAATGTGTTGTTTTTTCTTCTTGCTGCTCTCAGGAGTTTCTCTTTATCTTTAGTTTTCAGCAGTTTGATTACTGACTACTATATATAACTATTTGTGTAAGTGTGGTTTTCTTAATCCTGTTGGCGAGTGTTCAAACTTCTTGAATCTGTAAATTTGTGTCTTTCATCAAACTTGGGGATATCTTGACTGTTATTTCTTGAAGTATTTCTTCTATCCCATTCGTTCTCTCTTTCCTTCTTGTACTTTAATTATACAGTGCCCATTGATATTGTCCCACATATCCCTGATACAGTTCATTAAAATTTCTCTCTCTGTTCTTTAGATTGGATAATTTCTAATGATTTTACATCAAACTTATTGGCTTTCCTTTATCTCCATTTTGCTCTTAAGTATGTCCAGTGAATTTTTTTGCTTCATGTATTTTTCAGTCCTTGGATTTCAGTTTGGTTCATTTTTTGTCTTGGGTTTTTTTTTTTCCCTGAAATTTTCTATGTTTTTATTCCTTACAGGCATGTTTTCCTTTTCACTTTTGATTACACTTTGAAAACCTCTTATGCTTATTTCAGCATCTGGGTTGGTGTCTCAGTATTGGTTTTCTTTGATTGTCTTTTTTCTCAAGATTGGGCCACAGTTATCTGATAAGTTATTTTTTAATTGTATCGTGGACATTTTACTATTCTTTTAAGACTTTGGATTCTGGTGTATTCCCTTGAGGAATGGTGACCCTTTAGGCAGTTATTTGATAAAGCTTAATTTGCAAATTCTGTCTCTTGAACCCATCTGTCTCTTGAGTTGTTCACATCTCTGTTCAGTTCTGAGTGGGACTCTGTTCAGTATGTGTGGGGGTTTAGTATGTATATGGGTGCAAGTGTAGTCAGAAATTTGGGAGAGTATGTGGAGCACATTGGACTTCCCTTCTCCAACTCTCTCTGCTCTGGGAGTTCCTGAGCAAAGATATGCTTTAGATTGCAATTATACTTTGTTGATTGACACGTTTGTGAAGAATCAGCTATATTTTGTTTTTACTAATCTAGATAGCATGATAACCACGGTAAAGGAAACTTTTCTTTACTTAGTGATTTATATACCTCCCCAACTATATTAAGTGATGGCACCTCTGTATCACAATACTTTATAGTGCCTAGATAATTTGTGTGTGTGGTCCAGTGAAAAGAATACCTAATCAGGTGTCCTTAAGCTAGGTTTCTAGTCTGCCGCTAGCTTGTTTTATAGCTTAGAACATTGTTATAACTTAGAACATTGAATTGACTAATCTGACAGTGTTTTGATTGGACGAGATAATCTGTATTATCTTTTCTCCAATTCAAACCAGATTTATTTAAAATTGTTTTCAATTATTTTAGTGCTGAGCACAGTTTTTACTCTATATTCTCTACCTCTTTTAATTTTTTTTTCTATTTCACTTTTGTGATTTCATTACCTTACACCATACCATAAATTATAAACTATCGATATGCAATTCTTATAAAGTACTTGAATGGCAGTTGTGTGTGAACATAACTATGAGTTCAGCATTTTTGAAAAATTACCAAAATAATGACATATCATTATTTTACACACTTCTTATTACTGTTGCTATGCCATGCTATGCTAAGTCACTTCAGTCGTGTCCGACTCTGTGACCCCATAGACGGCAGCCCACCAGACTTCCCCGTCCCTGGGATTCTCCAGGCAAGAACACTGGAGTGGGTTGCCATTTCCTTCTCCAATGCATGAAAGTGAAAAGAGAAAGTGAAGTCGCTCAGTCATGTCTGACTCTTAGCGACCCCATGGACTGCAGCCTACTAGACTCCTCTGTCCGTGGGATTTTCCAGGCAAGAGTACTGGAGTGGGGTGCCATTGCCTTCTCCGTCTTATTACTGTTAACAAAAGTTTATTTTGGTATATTTTATAGGTGACATTTGCAGACAGAAAGATAAACTGTCAAGGAATTCATCTTGTTTGGTATTTATTTGGGCCGGCTTAAGGAGTCTTTGACATATCAGATCAACTGGCAAAAGAAAATGAAAAGCAGTGTGGCACAAATAAAGGTAAGTGTTTGAAACTTATAGTAAAGAACATAAACTTGTAGTCGTTTATCTACCTTTTAAACAAAAGTGCATTCTATAATTAGGACAGTAGAACCAGACCGTACACACATTGAACTTAACACAATTTCAACTCTAGATATTTGGCCAGGTGGTCAAGTGGTAGGTTGAGAGAACAGACAGGGGTGGAGGAGGGTGTGTGTGTGTGTGTGTGCGTGTGCACGCATGTGTATGAGTGTGTGCATGTGCATGTGTGTGTAAATCAGGAAAGTATATGTGAGTGAGCATGTATATATAAAAGAAAAATAAACAGCAGGAAATCCTGCCGTTCTTCTTAAAGAGCTTTATTTCCTGCATGAGTATAAAATGGAAGATGATTGTCTTCTTTCTCAGTTGGTCACAGTTTTGCATGTCTGTCTACAAGTGAACCTCTTGTTGCATATTGCAGATGCATAAATGGGCTACTTATTTTGTGCTGTAGCTTAGACATTGTACATTCGTTTATTCACCAAATATTCACTGAATTCTTACTATGTCCCAGTGATTGTTTTGAGCACTTTGGGTAAAATGGTGAATAAAACAGGATTCCTTGGTCTTGCAGAGTTTTCATTCTAGTGGTGGAGAAAGCAAATAGATCATAAACTTAATATGTAAATGGATTATATAATATTTTCACAGTGTTAAATGCTAGATTGTTCCATGGAGAAAAGAAATAGGGTAAGGTTGATGAGTAGCAATTGAATGATGCAGCTTTTAATAGGGAGGGCCCAGTGAAAGGGGGCCTTTGTGAGCACACACTTGAAGGAAATGAAGGAGCTAGCCCAGTAGATGTCGAGGAAAGGAGTGTGCTAGGTAAAGGGAACAGCAGAGGCAAAACTGAAGAGTCCAGTGTGGCTGGAGCAGGTTCTGAGAAGAGTAGAATAGTAGAGGTAGTCAGGGTGGTCACAAGAACTGTAACTCCATCCGCTTCAGACCTGTTCCTCTGCCTCTGACTGGACTTTGCGGAAGAGCAAACCATTCTCCTTCCTTTTCGTTTCAGCTGCACACATCTACTTGCCAACGTGTGTAGTCCATAGATCTACAAGCAGGCACATTACTTCCTGTATCTTGGAGTCAGTAAAGGGGAAGGTGGATTTTTATTTGATTATGAAGACAGACACTTCTCCTTTCCCCTCCTCTACCACCTCTGCACCCCTAAACCTACTTTAGTGTGAGATCAGATCAGATCAGTGACTCAGTCGTGTCCGACTCTTTGCGACCCCATAAATCGCAGCACGCCAGGCCTCCCTGTCCATAGGAGCTCCTTAACAGTAGGCACTAGGTACCAGGCTTGAGGTGTCATAAATGCTTAACAAAATGAATTGGTATGCTAAGGGACCGAGACAGGCTCTGTGGCCATCTCTTCAAACCTCTTTTGAGTATGAGAAGACACTGTCCAGGCCTCCCTCCTGTGTAGACATCCAGCCTGTGTTTACATATTTCCTTTGGCAGGGGGTTCGCTGTCCCGGAAGCTGACGCCATCTGTCAGTAGATATATATGTCAGTTCATATAGCGTTCTGAAATCTGCCTCTTTGGAACTTGTATTCATTGGTCCACTGACAGTTAAACACTTAATTGTGGGCCTAGTAGATGGCAGACGGTGATAGGAGTTGCGGACCTAAGGAGAAAGGAGACCTTGTGCACAGATGGCTCTTGACTGAGCCATGTTGGACAAGAGCACCCAGTTCAGTCTCTGCCTTTTACACAGAGCGAGAAGTGTTCGGTCTTTCTCAGAGTCCTCTTCTATTTCTCTCAGACTGGGCCTCTTCACATGTTCCTTTTGTCGTCCACATGGATCTTCTGGGAAATGTCCCCAGCAAGCTGTTCACTCTTAGTGGCTCAACCCTCTTCAGCCAGTTCTCAGTTTCATTTGCCTTCCTCTCCATCTTGTTGGCCACTAGCTGGGTTGGGTCCATTCTTACCTGAGATCCTCTCTTGATGTTCTGAGGCCTCGTCTGTAAGGTTCAGGAGGCTTCAGCTGACTATTCCTTATTCTTCCATTGACTTTACGGAGCTTCCTTAGTCGGTTAGAGGCAAGTTCCCTAACTCTTCCAGCCTCTCCTCTCTTTTTGTTCTAAGGACTTGTTCCCTGAGCCTAAGGGATGTTCAGAGCCTCCGGACACAGGCTTCCTGCTCCTATCAGCTCCTCGCACTGCTATCTACGTTGTCAGAGACTACAGATGACTGCTCAGTGTACCATATTTGCTTTCCTTAAGGAAAGATTTAGAGAATTTTTAAAGGTAATTTCAACAATATATTACCATCAACTGCTCTGACTTTGAATCTAACCTCTATGATAAGGGAAAGAGGGAAATTCAGGTTCTTATTATTTGGATCAAACTTTTAACTTATTTTTCACTAAGTAAAATGCTCTGAAACCCAGTTCAAGTTCCCCTTTACTCACTGTCACTCTTGGTACTGTGTATTCCAGTGCTTGTTCCTACTTAAAATCTCCTATTAGCACTGACTGTATGTGCCAGTCATTTGTTAACTTAATCACATTTATGAAATCCTGAGTCACGACTTCAGTATTTTTGATTTCTCCCTCTTGCTCACAACAGATGTTGTGGAGATGTGTTAAAAATCATTAGCACAGAATTGAGACCTTCTCCCTAATGTAATCAAAATAATTGTCATGTTCTTTAAAAGAAAAGTAGAGAATGCAGTTTTATTGTTTTCTCTATCCCCACTCCTTCCCCTTCTCCTCCCCATTCTCTATCTGTCTCACATATAATCTGATGTTTTTAACTGTAGAAATCTTTATAATCATCTCTCCTCTAAGATCCTAATCTCCTTGAAGGTTTTGCCTATCTTTTGTATCCCCCAGAGTGTCTAGGCTGGAGGAACGGGTGTGTCGTATAAAAAATAAGTAAATACTGTGTTTGACGTTACCATGAATTGCATGAATCTTGTGCTCCATATTTGGTTTAGGATCTTGATGTCAAGTTTTATGGAAGCCTGTGTCATATTGAACAACTGCTCAGAACAGATGTTGTGCAGAACAACTCTACTTAATTATGCTGCCTGCCCAGTGAAAGAATTTTTTAAAGTTATAGATATTAGAAACTGGACTTTAAGATATTTGCACTCGGTGTAAAATATAGCCAGACTGACTACCTTAAATTGTAAATTTTGATCACATGTTTATTCACCAGCACACATTAGTCTAATTAGTGTATATTATTCAAAAAATTCACGGAGAAGGCAGTGGCACCCCACTCCAGTACTCTTGCCTGGAAAATCCCACGGGCTGAGGAGCCTGGTAGGCTGCAAGTCCATGGGGTTGCTAAGAGTCGGACATGACTAAGTGACTTCACTTTAACTTTTCACTTTCCTGCTTTGGAGAAGGAAATGGCAACCCACTCCAGTGTTCTTGCCTGGAGAATCCCAGGGATGGGGGAGCCTGGTGGGCTGCCGTCTCTGGGGTTGCACAGTCGGACACAACTGAAGTGACTTAGCAGCAGCAGCAGCATCCAAAAAATTCAATACTTAAGGAGATTGTATTAGCAATTAATTTATTTGTGATAATAGACTCAAACTGTTGCTAACTAGTCATAACATAAGAGCGAGGCTGCCCTGGTGACTCGGACGGTAAAGAATCCACCTGCAATGCAGGAGACCCAGGTTCAGTCCCTGGGTCAGGAAGATCCACTGGAGAAGGGAATGGCAACCAGTATTCTTGACTGGACAGAGAAGCTTGGCCACAGTCAATGGGGTCAAAGAGTTGGACATGACTGAGGCACTGACAGCAGTAACATAAGAGGACGTTGGAGCTTGTTTGCATTTCTTTGCAGTATAGTTTTCAATTTTTGAATGTATTTTTTTCCCATTAAGGAGGCAAGCATGTCAGTATTGGAACAAATTACTCATTATTTGAGTTATTTTTTTCTTAGATTCCAAGATTAAGATTCTTTGAAAACATACTGTATTTCCTTGCAGTTAATTAAAATCTGTTCAGTTAATTAAAATCATTTTAATTCTTAAAAATAAGCTTGTCAATATGAACATTTTTATAGGTGGTTTAAAAATTTACCTGTTTATAAATATTTTGGCATCTTAAATGGATTTTTAAATTAGGATATGTTCTTAAACTGGATAATTCATAGCTCTCTCTCATTGTGACGTATATCTTCAGCCTCATATTACATTGAAGTTTCCTTTTTGTATGTTATTCTTCAAAAGATTTGGCTTAGGAGCTATATTTTACAAGTCATATTTTTTAAATCTTTACAGCCTACCATAGTGTCATACATGCTGTATCAGACACTTAAATAATGTTTGCTGAAAACAAAATTGAATTTTCATGAATATGTTAGTCAGTTTCTTTTGTTTTGTCCCGATTTGGTAACCTGGACTAATGTTTTTTCTCCTTTCTTAAGCCAAAGGAGGTAAGAACATAAGTGCAATATTATAAAAGATTTGGGCATAACCACAGAAAACCTCCGTCCTTTGGTCGTGGTATTCACAAGGAAAGGCCTTTATTAAAATGGTGTTCGATAAAGTTAAATCTTATTGAAAGTAAAAGTGTTAGTAGCTCAGTGGTGTCTGACTCTTTGCGACCTGTGGACTGTAGCCTGCCAGGCTCCTCTGTCCATGGAATTCTCCAGACAAGACTACTGGAGTGGGTAGCCATGCCCTTCTTTAGGGGATTTTCCCAACCCAGGGATTGAACCTGGGTCTCCCGCATTGCAGGCAGATTCTTTACTATCTGAATCTCATTACATAGGAATAAAATATTAGCTAAGTGGCATTGAAAATTTGAGAATTATTTTCTTCTAGTAAACCTTGAGTTTTTTTTGTTGTTGTTTAAAGACAGTATTTTTTGTTAATTTTATTTTGCTTAACTTTACAATATTGTATTGCTTTTGCCATTCATCAAAATGAATCCACCACAAGTATACGTGTGTTCCCCATCCTGAACCCTCCTCCCTCCCCATACCATCCCTCTGGGTCGTCCCAGCGCACCAGCCCCAGGCATCCGTTATCAGGCATCGTACCTGGACTGGCGACTCGTTTCAGATATGATATTATACATATTTCAATGCTATTCTCCCAAATCATCCCACCCTCTCCCTCTCCCAGAGTCCAAAAGACTGTTCTATACATCAGTGTTTCTTTTGCTGTAAAGACAGTATTTGATCTATAGTAAACAGGTAACTGCAACAGACATTTACTTGGGATGGCCTGAAAATTTTATCTTATATATTTTGGCCACCTCATGCGAAGAGTTGACTCATTGGAGAAGACTCTGATGCTGGGAGGGATTGGGGGCAGGAGGAGAAGGGGACGACAGAGGATGAGATGGCTGGATGGCATCACTGACTCGATGGATGTGAGTCTGGGTGAACTCCGGGAGTTGGTGATGGACAGGGAGGCCTGGCGTGCTGCAGTTCATGGGGTCGCAAAGAATTGGACACGACTGAGCGACTGATTTGATCTGATCTGATACTATTTAGATAGTATCAATTATTTTATGTTTAAAAGCATATTTTGAAATAATTTTTAAAGCACTTCCAGTTTTCCAAGATACATATGTCATTGTTTGTTTTTTTTAACAGAATTTTAAAATTTCCCTTCCCCCTCTTTTTTTCCATTGAAAGCATTCTTCTGGTCATGACAGACGGGAAAATTATAATTCATATCAAAGGACCTCCTCTCCGGAAGACAGGTAAACAATTTTATGTGTTCTAAATACCATTTAAAATTTTAATGACAAGTTTAAGAAATTATTTAGCTCTTAGATTTTTAATTTTAGGTTTACTAACTTTTTTTTGATGGTTTTACAGGAAATATTACTTGATTGGGGTTGAGAACAGATCATCCTTGAATGACTATTCTAGGAATTTCTAGTAAATAATTCTAGACTTTTATGAAAATTTTTAGGTGAAGGAGAATAATTTTAATATGCCAAATACTGCATAGAAGTTTATAAAATGGAAAGTTTAGTTGAAATCACATTATTTTGAAGTGCTTTTACTGTTAATACTAATCCTTTATATTTACATGGCTCTTTATAGTTTTCAAATGTTTTTATATGTATCTTACCATAATTGTGTTTAAGTTCAAAAGCCCAGAAATGTTATCATTAATGTTCATCATGCCTTCATAGTATGACTTCAGTTATTTCACTTAGTAAGCTATAACCTTGAAAAAGAATTTATGAAAGGAGAAGCATCCTCTAAATTTTCAGTTGTCTGATCTCTTATTCCCTGTGTACTTTGTTCATATTCCATTCTGCCGTCTCAAAAAACCTTTGCTTTATACACAAGTTAATTCCTGTGTTCTGCATCTACTTATTGTTTTTCATGGATCACCTCCTCCCTATATATATTTTTTAGGAACTGTCTCTATAGACATATACACACATATGTGTGTATGCCAATAAATTGTAGATATGCATATGAAACATAGATTATATTACCGTGTATATTTATCATGTGTGTATGTATTGACTTCTCTTAAGGTTCTCTGATTTTATTGGCTTTTGAGATTCAAAAGACAGATCTTATACTAACTATCCCTGTTTGCTAATCGTTCAGTCCATTCTCACAGATATCTAACAATATGACTTTAAGAATAGGAGCTGACAAAAATAGCCTTTTGGAGTGGAATAACTGGATTTTATGGAAGCCAACCAATGACACTAGTGGTTGACAACCAGTGGAGGCCAAGCAGTGACACTTTCAGTACTTAGATTAAATGAGCCAGCTAGAGAGCAGGAGGATAGCTTTGTCCCCGCTCAGCTGTATATAATATGCAAATATGTATCTTCTGCTAAGGACAGTATGCCCAGCATGTCAAACTTGGTTAAGTGAATTCCAGGGGTTGTTTTTTTACATACCAGCAGAAAGCTTTTATAATCATGACTAAGTGAATAGATGTCAACAAAATAATCTCTTTGTTAAGATCCACTTGATAGGACTTTGTACAGTCATAGAGTTACATCACCATTACCAATATATGACTTTTCTAAGTATAACATCATTGTTTTCAACTTGTAACTTTGGTTTTCTTGTTTTATGTGTTAGATACATAGAACAAGAAAGATCTCCTCGGGATAGAGGTTACTTTGATTCCAGCAGGTCAGACTATGAGCATTCAAGGAGAGAACGTTCTTATGATAGTAGCATGGAGTCACGGTTAGTATTGCATATTTTAACTATAGAAACATACTTGTTTAAATTTTCTTTATGCATAATAATAATCACAGCTAGCATTAAGTGGATGTTTTTAGGTGCCAGGCTTTCTAATAAGGACTTAATGTGAATTAACTTCTTATTGCAGTAAATATATATCTTTTATAGATGAAGAAAATGAAGCTTAGAGAAGTTAAGTCATTTGTTCATGTTTTAAAAGTGTGTGAGTGACAAGTCCTCGTCTGTCTGACTCTAAGTCTCAAGCTTTTATTATTATATTGTGCTATATGAGGAATTGGCTTATATGAGATTCTGAGATTGTTTACTGAATGAAAGTCATTTATGATATTGAGTGATCTTAATTTACATAATGGCAGAGGGACACTGAGAATGAAGTTACCATTTTCTAAGTATAAATTATTCTTACTTGAGTCTTAGAGAACTTGACTGCCCACTTATTAGTCATCTGGTTTCCAAAACTTGCCTACCATGTACTGTTGTTCACATAGTTCTATATCCTTTTTGATGTCTCTCTCATATCATCTATTCCATGACTACCCAGACTATACCACACTAGAATTTTAATCTGATTTCTCTTGTTTGGAGCCAAGCACATTATTTGATATCTGCAGCCAAAATTTCCTTTTCACTGCTTACTTTCTAACATGTAACCTGTCCTTATAAACATCAGATTAAATTAACCTCCAAAAGACAGGTTTATCTGCTGTCACCCTAATGATACTTTAAGAGCAGCTGCTACTACCATAATTGGTGAGCTAGGCATTTTCAGACCTTCTCAAATGCTGTCAAAACTCCTATATACTAGATACTGTACCTCACAATTTACATATAAGGAAGTGGGTTAGAACTGATTGTTACCTCAGGTTGCTGTTACCTGTCTAGTAGATAATGAAACTGAGATTTGAGCTGAATTCTGACTCCAGAGCCTATGTTTATATCTGTACCCCTGACTGTATTACTTCACTATAATTCCTTGTCTAGTCCAGTGTTTGAATACAAAGTTTGATTTGATCCACACACACTGTGAAGTAAGCACATTGTTTATTATGTAGACTGTAAAGGCTAACAGTACAAAAACACTTGACGAGAAATATTTCTGTTTAGACTGAGAAGACTATTCTGCACTCTGAAGGAGAAATGCTATAATTGTATAAGGACACAATTTTACAAGCCAACAAGCAGTCTTACCTGGTGTTTCTCAGAAGAAGCATAACCAGTCAGTAAATTCCTTCTGTAGCTATTCTCTACAGAGAATAGATATAAAATGAGTTGCTTTTTCCTGTAGATGTAAAATGTTCAACTCAGTTACAAAGCAGTAGCTAGAGTTCAGAGCGCCTGCCTTTGACTAATTGGAGTTTCTATTTGGAACCACTTTCCCGCTACCACTGTTCACATTGTATTGATAGGTACAGACTGTGTCTTCATGGGGCAGTCACTCAGGTCCCTTTGTGCTTCAGTTGGAAAACAGTTTCTCCACAGCTACCTGGGTAGGTGACTAGAAGCACTCTTTTCCATGTATTAAGACATATTATTTCAAACATACCCTCTAGATTTAGGTAAAATCTAAGTGCTTTCCTGGTGGTACAGTGATAGTTGTTCATATAACTCATGGTTGCACAAAGCATGAGGAGAATAATCTGAGTTTTTAGGCAGATGTATGTAGCAAGCAGCCAAGTGGACAAACTCTTACTGGGGAAAGAGAGCAGACAACAAAGATTTATTCTTTCTTGCTATTTCTTGATAGTTTGAACATATTAAATAATCATTTTACAAAAGATAGTCACCTGCATTAGTAGGGACGAGTTTTTGTGGCTAGAAAATGGTTTATTTTTTCACATTGTCTAAAATAATCGGAAGGTTCTGATATTTTGAGATTTATAATAAATTGCCAGTCCTATCAGGAAACAATTTCAAAGTACAATTTATGATAACAGTCTCACTCCTCAATTGCTATTATTGGAGGTTAACTCTGGTTTCTCCTTTATACAACTTACCACATACATCACAGGCCAATTTGTCTTTGGAAAACACTATTTTCATGTTACTATCCCACTCAGAAATTATTAAAGATTTCTTATCACTTGCAGGATAAAAAACTTAGTCTGTTGCTTGTCTTTTAAGATTTCATAGTCTGAGTCGAACTCATCTTTCCAACTGCTGTTATACATTATTCTTTATTGTTTCGACTTATTCTGGCCTAAATAACCTTGCTCCGTTTTTTAGTAGTTATTCTGTCTTCAACTAGTTGCAGAATGCCATCCTCCCTTCCCCCGCCCCCTTGCCACCTTGTCCCCAATGTAAATCCTCTCGAGCCTTGATGACCTAGTTTAAGTTACATTTTCTCTGTGAGGTACTACCAAACCCCTTTTCCTTATCTGAATCTGTGGCCCCCAAATGGTCTTACTCATTCGGTATGCAGTTCATTTAAGAATGTATTTTGTGTCATCTTTTCTCCATCAAAAAATGTATTACAGAAGTAGAGACCGAGAGAAACGCAGAGAAAGAGATGTGGATCGGAAGAGGTCCCGGAAATCACCATCTCCTGGGAGAAGAAGCCCAGAACCATCAGTAACCCAGAGTTCCTCTGCTCAGGATGAACCTACTGCAAAGAAGAAGAAAGAGGAGCTGGATCCTCTTCTTACTCGCACTGGTGGAGCATATATTCCTCCTGCAAAACTCAGAATGATGCAGGAACAGATTACAGATAAAAACAGGCATGTCAATACCACTAAGTATATAAGGCGGTGACACTCTCACTGAAAAAAGTCATCTATGTTCCAATTAGCCTTCACTGTTGTGAATTTACACACAGAGTCCATAATGATAGAGACCTCAAATTATACTTCTTTCCTTCTGCCTTCAGAAGCTCCATTGGAGCTCTGCTTAATATTTTCTGTGACAGTAGTTCTTAACGTCTTTACTTTCTGCATGAATGAGTGGAAAAGTCTGAGGATTATCTTTTTTTTTTCTTTTACTGTTTTCAAACCATTCCTTTTGTAGTTGTATGCTTATTAGTGGTGTCCATTTTTTATTGATAATCAAGAGTACTATTGATATTTTAGAACTAAAATGGATCTTTCTAGTTATACCAAACCAGGAGTCGGCAAACTTTTTCTATAAAAGGACAGATAGTAACTATTGTAGGCTTTGTGCATTATCCTATCTGTCCTAGCTACTCCCCTTCACCATTATAGGGCTTCCCAGGTGGCACGGTGGTAAAGAATCCACCTGCCAATGCAGGAGATGTAAGAGACGTGGGTTCAGTCCCTGGGTCGGGAAGATTTCCTGGAGGAGGAAAGAGCAACTCACTGTAGTATTCTTGTCTGGGAAATGCTAAGGACAAAGGAGCCTGGCCGGCTACGGTTCATGGGATCTCAAAGAGCTGGATGTAACTTGAGGATGCATGCTTCACTATTATATTGAATATAGCCATAGATAGAACATGTACACAAATGAGAATGGCTGTGTATCAATAAAGCTTTATTTGCAAAAACAGGCTATAGGCTAAATTTGGCTCTTGGGTGTAGTTTGTCACCCCTTGTACTAACCTGTGAAGCAGTTGACAGTTTTCTCTTTTCCCTACTTTTTTTAGACCATAACATCTTATAGTTTTTTGCCGCACTGAGGCAAATAATCAAAATTCATATGTGACCATTCTCTAAGTACCTTTCCTTCCCTTTTCTAAATAATTGAAATGATGAGAAACTATGTAGAAAAGTGCAGCTGTTTTCAAGGCCTTTTTCTCTAGTGAAATGAGAATAACCAGGAAAACTATGGCCTAAGATTGAAATGATCACTCAGTTGCCAGGTAGTCAAGAAAAAATTGGGATAGAAGGTAGATATACTTATAAGAAAAACAGATTCCAGGTGAGTCAAGAAAGTCTTCTATAAAATCTTTCTTGTGTATTTTCATGGCAGCTTGAGAGTACTTGAGAACCTTATATAAATGAAATATAAATTTGTTGTAAGAATTAACTTGATGTAGAAATGTCATTTTTATAAAATAGTTATAAATATTTGAAATAAAGTGTAAAAAATTTATGAACTAGAAGGGGACATTTAAATGACATTAAAACACTAAGTTTTTCTTTATGTTTCATAGACTAGCACTTGCTAGTGATGCCTGCAGTGCTGTGTAGAGAAGGGATTTGGAAGTTGCTTGTGTGGGTTTTGGGAGCTTTATGATCATGCAGGCATGCTGCTCTTATAGCAGGCAGTAGTGGAAGTATTAGTGAAAAATATGTATTGTCTCTGACCCCATTCAAAGCAATCCTAACTGTCAAAGATTGAGATCATTGTCATTAATCTCTGAGTCTTCTTTGTAATGTGGGCAGAATCCGTAATATATGCAATTTTAAGCAGATTCTTAGAAGATAATTTTATATACAGTTGAACTCTGCCTATAGGCTGTAAATAAAACAGAAGTGTAGTCTTCCCTCAGCAGATACTAAATCAGGTTAATTGTAGGTTTCCTAATTAAGAAGTACAGTTGTACTGGATTATTGTCTGTTGACCAAAGTTTAATGAAAGAGTTTGTGATTATGTATCAGCAGTATCTTGTTGATCGGGCTAGTTGTTAATCTATAAATCTTACTACTCTGTATAGTAGCATACCAAAGGGTTGGGTTGAGGGCAGGAGGAGTTCCACCTCAGATGCAGGCAGAAAGGGAATGTGCAATCTATAGAGAATTTAGAAACAGTAATGAACTTAACTGCCGTCTGCTTTTTATCTTCAGTGTTTGCTGATGACAGTGTCAGTGATAAAATGCGGTTTCTTACCAGTGTAGACAGCTCTTACCACCACCTCCTTGATATACCTGGTATAGCACTCTAAAACAGGAGTTCTTTTTTTTTTTTTTAATTTCATTCAAGTATTTTGGGACTTCCCTTATAGCTCAGTTGGTAAAGAGTCTGCCTGCAATGCAGGAGATCCAGGTTTGATTGCTGGGTTGGGAAGATCCCCTGGAAAAGAAAATGGCAACCCACTCCAGTATTCTTGCCTGGAGAATCCCATGGACAGAGGAGCCTGGCAGGCTACAGACATGGGGTCGCAAGAGTCGGACACAATTTAACGACTAAACCACCACCATCATAGTTAATTTATAATACTGTGTTAGTTTCAGGTATATAGCAAAGTGACCCAGTTACATATTCTTTTTCAGATTCTTTTCTTTTATTTATTACTATTTATTACAAGATATTGAATATAGTTCCCTGTGCTACAAAGTAAATTCTTGCTGTTTACTTTATGTGTATCAGTTAATCCCATAACCCTAATTTATCCCTCCCTTGCCTTCCACTTGGTAACCATAGATTTGTTTTCTGTGTCTGAATCTGTTTCTATTTTGTAGATAAGTTTATTTGTATTATTTTTTTATATTTCATGTGTAAGCAATAGAATATTTATCTTTCTCTGACTTCACTTAGTATAATAATTTCTTGGTTCATGCATGTTGCTGCAAATGCAATATTCCATTCTTTTTTATGGATGAGTAATATTCCATGGTGTAGACATACTACGTCTTTTTTATACATTCATCTGTTGATGGCCACTTAGGTTGATTCCATGTCTTAACTATTATGTTAATAAATAGTGCCACTGTGAACATTGGGGTGCATGTATCTTTTCAAATTAGAGTTTTTGTCTTTTCTGGATGTATGTCGAGGAGTAGGCTTGCTAGATCATATGGTAACTCTATTTAAAGGAACCTCCATACTGTTCTTTATAGTGGCTGCTCGAGTTTACATTCCCATCAATGATGTCAATCAGTCAGTCAGTAAGTTCAGTCGCTCAGTCATGTCCAACTCTTTGTGACCCCATGAATCGCAGCACACCAGGCCTCCCTGTCCATCAACTCCCAGAGTTTACCCAAACTCATGTCCATCAAGTCAGTGATGCCATCTCATCCTCTGGCATCCCCTTCTCCTCCTGCCCCCAATCTCTCCCAGCATCAGAGTCCTTTCTAATGAGTCAGCTCTTCACATGAGGTGGCCAAAGTATTGCAGTTTCAGCTTTAGCATCGTTCCTTCCAAAGAATTCCCAGGACTGATCTCCTTTAGGATGGACTGGTTGGATCTCCTTGCAGTCCAAGGGACTCTCAAGAGTCTTCTCCAACACCACAGTTCAGAAGCATCAATTCTTGGCACTCAGCTTTCTTCACAGTCCAACTCTCACATCCATACATGACCACTGGAAAAACCATAGCCTTGACTAGGACCTTTGTTGGCAAAGTAATGTCTCTGCTTTTGAATATGCTATCTAGGTTGGTCATAACTTTCCTTTGTCTTTTAATTTCATGGCTGCAATCACCATCTGCAGTGATTTTGGAGCCCCCAAAATAAAGTCTGACACTGTTTCCACTATTTCCCCATCTATTTCCCATGAAGTGATGGGACCAGATGCCATGATCTTCGTTTTCTGAATGTTGAGCTTTAAGCCAACTTTTTCACTCTCCACTTTCACTTTCATCAAGAGGTTTTTTAGTTCCTCTTCACTTTCTGCCATAAGGGTGGTGTCATCTACATATCTGAGGTTATTGATATTTCTTCCAGCAATCTTGACTCCTTCTTGTGCTTCTTCCAGCCCAGCATTTCTCATGATGTAGTCTGCATGTAAGTTAAATCAGGGTGACAATATACAGCCTTGAGATACTCCTTTTCCTATTTGGAACCAGTCTGTTGTTCCGTGTCCAGTTCTAACTGTTGCTTCCAGACCTGCATATATAGGTTTCTGAAGAGGCAGGTCAGGTGGTTTGGTATTCCCATCTCTTGAATTTTCCACAGTTTATTCTGATCCATACAGTCAAAGGCTTTGGCATAGTCAATCATCAACAATGTGCTATGCTATGCTATGCTAAGTCACTTCAGTCGTGTCTGACTCTGTGTAACCCCATAGACGGCAGCCCACCAGACTTCCCCGTCCCTGGGATTCTCCAGGCAAGAACACTGGAGTGGGTTGCCATTTCGTTCTCCAATGCATGAAAGTGAAAAGAGAAAGTGAAGTCGCTCAGTCATGTCCGACTCTTAGCGACCCCGTGGACTGCAGCCTACCAGGCTCCTCCATCCGTGGGATTTTCCAGGCAAGAGTACTGGAGTGGGTGCCATTGCCTTCTCCGAAGGCCAGGTTAAAAAACTTACAAAAAGTGAAAATGAAGTCGCTCAGTGTAGGAGGGTTCAAAACAGGAAATCTTAACCTATAGACTTTCAAGAGGTAATTGGATAAAATTCAGGCAGTCCATGAATGTGAATTGGAAATAAGTGCATCTTTTAAAATTGATGTAGTTTAACATTTCTATCAGGAATGTAGGCAGCAGATCATAGTATTAACAGACTATTTGTTACAAATACCTCAAAATACCATTTATTCTACTTGAATTAAAGAAGCTATTATGCCTACTACCACTTCTTGCTATATAATGTGTTAAGAAGCACATAGAATATCAAACTTGTGTTCTTTTCATCCTTTTAAAGCTCTAATTTCAATATGATTGGTATCCTTTGTTATCCTATATATTTTTATACATTATTCTAAGAAGTTCATCACCTTCACCAGACTGCCAGAGAAATACAAGGAAAGGTTGAGACTTTTTGTACCTGAAATCATTCACAGAGAAATAATTATAAAAACTGTAGAATTTGAGCTTTAAAAGACTTTAGATATTACCAAGTTCAACCTAAAGAAACCCATTTAGACTAAATAATTTACCTATGCTCTAAGTTAAAAAACAACAGCTACAACAACAGTGTAGCCATCTAGCATTCAGCTAATAAGCCTGTGGGACTACTGCTTAAATATAAAGATGTTCTTTAATATACTTAGGACAGTCTTTCAGTTCCATGATTTTGTATGACTTTCCCTTTTTCTATAATTAATACTATTTCTTTATGGTTTAAAACTTAATTTTTTTATTCTGTCATGCTCTTATTAGAAGGAACATAAATACCAAATTTCCTTTTTACAGCTTATATTTAGGTATTATATACTGTAATTTAAATTAAAAAGTTGCTTTTACTTATAACATTTCCTTTAAAGGCAAATTTAGTTAATTGTTATGAAATAAGCGTGTACTGAATCTAACTAATAAATGTTATTAATTGCAATATATATTGCCTGGAGAAGGAAATGGCAACCCACTCCAATACTCTTGCCTGGAAAATTCCATGAATGGAGGAGCCTGGTGGGCTACAGTCTATGGGGTTGCAAAGAGTCGGACACGACTAAGCTACTAACACACACATATATGGACATAAGAACAATGTTATCCTTATATATCCTTGTATTATTTTATTATGTTATTAAAAGGAATTTGTACATGAGTATCACATATGTGGAGAATAAGATATGGTTTAGGTATAATCTCTATATCCACGTGTTCATATATTTTATTGTTCTTTTGGGTCATTTTGTGAAAATTATTTCAAAAATAAAGGAACACTAAGTATTTTTTGTGTTCCTATCACCTCTTGTAATTGTTGACTGAATTTTCATCTTTATTAAAATCAATTCTTTTTAGCTTGGCATACCAGAGGATGAGCTGGGAAGCCCTGAAGAAATCTATCAATGGTCTGATCAACAAAGTCAACATTTCCAATATCGGTATTATTATTCAAGAACTTCTTCAAGAAAATATAGTTAGAGGAAGGTAAGCATTGGCTGTTCTATTTGTAGTATTTCATAGCACTTTTTCAATGGAAAATAATATCTACATGAAAAATAATCATTCATTTATTATGCTACTTCATTTCAAAGAAAATTTCAAGGAGTATTTAAAATGCAGTTGTTATAAATATGTCAGCTACTAACAAATAACTTAAACTCAACTGTTAGAGCTTGTGTGGAGTTTTTACTGTTTGAGAAGCTTTGATGTCACATAATGATTTTGGCACAGTTATTTATTGACTGAATACTTCCAATAATTTAAACTCATGAAGAAAAATAAATATTTAATTTCTTTATATATACACAAAGTGCTCCTAACACCAGTTTAATTTCTAATGAAAGCAAAGTGGGAATGTGAAAGAAATGAGATAAGTAATAAATTTTAGAAAAGCAGAAGAGAATAACAACCATTTTCTGTGTGGTTTTAAGTAGTTGTGATATTTTAACTCATCAGGAAGTAGAAATATTCTATGTTCTATTTATTTTAAAATCTGAGGACTATTTTCCCATATGACCTAGATCATCAGTGCAAAACTTTGGGATATATATATATATATATAAAGTTAGGTGTAGCACGTGGTGGGGGTTAGTAAGGTGACCAGGAAGCAGCCTCGGGAAAGCACTCTAATTTTATTCAGAAAGAAGCAGACTCAAAAGTTACAAGGGTAATTTAAGATGTTACAGTTTATAAAATGAGTTATCTTTTTTCATTTTCTACTCTAGTGATTCAGATGTCATACCTAAACCTGATAACGATGAAGACATAGTTTTTCTGCCTTTTGACAATCAAATAATTGTTTGTTATTACATTGCTAAAAATAACTCTTCAGTTAGCCCATTTTGTATCTCTCTTCTTATCAAATGTATACATTTATAGAAACATGTCCATTTCAAAATGAGTTAGAAGGTAGGACCTTCTATATTCCTGTTCTTGTTTTAGCATTATTTCTGCAGTGCTTACGTTATGTCTTTATCTCTCTTAGGAATATTGTTTTCATGAACAGTAGACTTAAGCCTGTCTTTTAGATGGAAACCACCCAGATTTGCCTTTAATCGCAGAATTAATTTATATGAATGATGGGCTCATAGTGGAAATTTTACTTTAAGTCAAAGTTCAGTACTTTTGAAGCAGGTCTTTTCTCCCTTCACTTTTGATAATGTTAAGTGAATTAATATAAGAAGTTAAGAACCTAAAATCATGAATAGATGTAATGAACAGAAACTGGAAAAGAAGATTTATATTTAGAAAAATTTTTGAAAAAAATTATATTGAATCTATTTTATGTAAGTACAGATTGAAATTTTATTTCCTCAAAATCAGTTTTAATTTATTAGTAAGACAGTTTCTTCCTCTAGATAAGGGTAGTGAAAATTTAGTTCTGATTTAGCTTTTATGATGATTTACAGAGAAGTAATATAGCTGGAATCAAGATTGCTGGGAGAAATATCAATAACCTCAGAAATGCAGATGACACCACCCTTATGACAGAAAGTAAAGAGGAACTAAAAAGCCTCTTGATGAAAGTGAAAGTGGAGAGTGAAAAAGTTGACTTAAAGCTCAGCATTCAGAAAACTGAGATCATGGCATCTGGTCCCATCACTTCATGGGAAATAGATGGGGAAACAGTGTCAGACTTCATTTTTTTGGGCTCCAAAATCACGGCAGATGGTAATTGCAGCCATAAAATTAAAAGACACTTATTCCTTGGAAGGAAAGTTATGATCAACCTAGATAGCATATTCAAAAGCAGAGACATTACTTTGCCAACAAAGGTCTGTCTGGTCAAGGCTATGGTTTTTCCAGTGGTCATGCATGGATGTGAGAGTTGGACTGTGAAGAAAGCTGAGCGCCGAAGAATTTTGATGCTTTTGAACTGTGGTGTTGGAAAAGACTCTTGCGAGTCCCGTGGACTGCAAGGAGATCCAACCAGTCCATCCTAAAGGAAATCAATCCTGGGTGTTCTTTGAAAGGACTGTTGCTGAGGCTGAAACTCCAGTACTTTGTCCACCTCATGCGAAGAGTTGACTCATTGGAAAAGACTCTGATGCTGGGAGGGATTGGGGGCAGGAGGAGAAGGGGATGACAGAGGATGAGGTGGCTGGATGACATCACCGACTCAATGCACATGAGTTTGGGTGAACTCCAGGAGTTGGTGATGGACAGGGAGGCCTGGCGTGCTGCGATTCATGGGGTCGCAAAGATTCAGACACGACTGAGCGACTCAGCTGAACTGAATTGAGCTTAACTGAATATAGCTGGATTTTAGGTGAATTTTTTTTCCTTCTAATGAAATCAGTGAGTATTGTTGACTCCTTTTCTTTTCTCTTTTAACCAGAGGCCTGCTATCCAGATCTGTTTTGCAAGCACAGAGTGCTTCTCCAATCTTCACCCATGTTTATGCAGCATTAGTGGCAATTATCAACTCAAAATTTCCACAGATTGGAGAGTTAATCCTCAAAAGATTAATTCTTAATTTTCGAAAAGGCTATCGGAGAAATGATAAGGTATATGTAATGGACTTGTAAGTAGACTGCTACAGATAACAGACTAATAAACTGTATCAACCATAGTAATTAAGTATCAACCTTAGTAAACGATGTTGATTTGTATTGATCCAGAAATGGCATGTTTTCACATATACTAATTTTTATTTTATAACACATTAAAATTACCTTGCATGTTACATATTTTAAGTAGAGTGTGTAAGTAAACTGTATACTCTATAGATAAATGAAAATTGGTTTTAGTTTATAGATTAACTTTGTCTCTAATTTTCCTTTTCAGCCACTTTGTCTGACAGCTTCAAAATTTGTGGCACATCTTATTAATCAAAATGTGGTGAGTAATTATTTTCAAAATTTGATGCCATTCAGTGCCATTAGACCACAGGTTTGATGCCACTTCAGTGACAACTTTGTTTTGACTTAAAGTCCTTCAGAAAAGTATCTTGAATGATATTTTAATTTTAGAACTAAAATAAATGCATTTTTTTTAATGTAAAGAGGAACCCAAGACAAGTGTTAGTAAATTAATCAAACTCTTAATACTCTACATGGTTACTTAACTGCATATTTTTCCTTCAAAGACTATAATGTGTTTTTATTTAAAAAGGTACTATTTCTTCCCTTTTCCCTGTACCTAGTGTTCAAGAAAACCTAACAGCTGATATTCTTTAAAAAATGCTATTCCCCACAACTGCATATATATGTGTATATTCATATGTATAACTACATGGTATATGTATATGCTCATATATTCTTAGAATCATTTTATAAAATATTGTGTACTAAATACTTTTAATCTGTTTTAAATGCAAAATTTATCATTTTATTATTCATTTTTTTTTAAATTTATCCACTGTTGGAGAGTTTTGATTTGTTATGTTAAATTAGGTTATGTGTCAGTCGCTCACTACTGTCTGACTCTTTGCAATCCATGAACTGTAGCCCACCAGGCTCCTCTGTCCCTGGGATTCTCCAGGAGAGAATATTGGAGTAGGTTGCCATTCTCTTCTCCAGGGGGAGGTGAAAGTTGCTCAGTTGTGTCTGACTCTTTGCGTTCCCATGGACCGTACGTGCATGGAATTCTCCAAGCCAAAATACTGGAGTGGGTAGCCTTTCCCTTCTCCAGGGGATCTTCCCAACCCAGAGATCAAACCCAGGTCTTCTGCATTGCAGGTGGATTCTTTACCAGCTGAGCCACATTTTAAAAATGAAAACAGTAAAATTGCTCTTGTCCATACTCACAGTTTTCCTTCAGATATGTATTATTTTTAAAAATTATATCTACAAATAAGAGGAAGAATTTTGAAGACAGAATCTTATTTCTCTAACATTTAATAATATTTTAAATCTTTGCTACATGAAATTCTGGTACTCACTTTAAGAAACCTTTTAGATTTTAACCTAGTCATATTATTACAATGATAATTTTCTACTTAAGATCACAGAAACATAATTTTACATGTCTGTAAACCTAATTTCACAGACTACAACAGCACAGATATGTTTCAGCTTTTGAATATATATTATACTTGGAGATATTTTTGTCATTCACATAAACCAGTTAAAATGATAAGTATTTTGCATCTTCCAGACTGCGGTACAGGGCAGAATTTTCTTGTCCCTAATGTAAGACTGTTCAACCTTGCCTGTCTTCCCAAAATAAAAGCAATGTGTATTTTTGATATTGTGCTAAATATGAAGAGGATATTTTCCTAAGTTGTATCTCCATCTCAAGTAAGAGTCTAGTTTTTAAAAGGCATATGTATTGTCTTTTAAACACACTTCCTAAGTCCATTTTCTTTTACAGCAAAGCTTCTCGATATACTTTTATTCCCTCTCTACTTGGTGGTGGTTATAAAATTCTAAACTTTGACCATGGCCAGTGTAGAGTTTGATTTAAATAAAAATAGAAGTATTCAAAACTGTCATTGTATGCTATAAACTATAGAAAGAAATTTTCTGAGAAAATTAGTATTCATGTAATTTAAGAACTGTTTGCTAACAGAATTGCTGAGAGAGTGAATTGCAAAATGGATATAGAGTTGTGATTATGGAGAAGGATATTATAAATAGAATCATGTTACTTCTCTTCATATAGTAGTTATGAAAATATCTCAGATTAAAAATTAGTAAATGACTTTAACTTCTATTTTGAGGTTAATTACGACATTTCCTAAAGATAATGTATCTTTCTATTATAGAGAGTATAAGAGGAATATTTCTGCTAGAGATAAATCATCTAGTTCTATCCAGTGTAGTAAATTAAGATTTTTTGAAAAATCATCAGGAAATTCTTTGCAGATGCATAATGGAAGTGAAAGAAAAATTATATCCCATATTTGGAGTATTTTTATGTACATTATGAAACTTTGCTCATCATATGTACAATATCATCACTGTAAAAACTAGATTTACTAATTTTTAAAATTACCATCAGTAGTAGATTAATACATGTGAAAGCATTTTGTGTGTCTTCTTTCTATTCAAGGCTCATGAAGTTTTATGCTTAGAAATGCTCACTTTGCTTCTGGAAAGACCAACAGATGACAGTGTTGAAGTAGCTATTGGTTTTCTTAAGGAATGTGGTCTCAAATTAACACAAGTGTCACCAAGAGGGATCAATGGTAAATATATATCCTTGGTTTGAGATTGAGCTTTTGTTTGAGTATTATTATATGTAGTGCTTATTTTATTTTCTTTGTGTTTAACTTTAGCTATATTTGAACGGCTTGAAACATTCTCCATGAGTCTGAAATTGACAAAAGGGTTCAATATATGATTGAAGTGATGTTTGCTGTAAGGAAGGATGGATTCAAGGACCACCCTGTTATCCTAGAAGGACTTGATTTAGTGGAAGAAGATGATCAGTTCACCCATATGCTTCCTCTGGAAGATGACTATAATCCAGAAGATGTTCTTAGTAAGTCAGGGGTGGGCACTGGGAAGTGGCATACAAACAAATGTCTATATCGAGAATAAACACTAACTTAACTTGTGTTTATTTATTTTTGAGATGTTTTCAAGATGGATCCTAATTTTATGGAGAATGAAGAGAAGTACAGAGCTATTAAGAAGGGTATGTAGAACTTAAAAAAATAATTTCCTTTTAAAAGAAGAAGTTTACTTAATTGTATGATACTGATAGAATGGTATAGATCGCTCTGACCTCTGCCTGTTGGAATCTTTGCTCTGTGAAGCCGTTCTCTTTTCGCCGTTTGCCCGTGCATTATTTTCCTTTTAGTGCTTATCCACGGGATTGTTGTTGCTGTTGTTTAGTCTCTAAGTCATGTCAGAATCTTTTGCAGCCCTATGGACTATAGCCCACCAGGGAAGTCCTATCCATGGTATTACTTCATTTTCAATTATTTAACTCATTTTCCTTCTCCGCTTTCTCTATTTAATTATGCAACTCTTCAGCTTTATCCCTCTTAAGAAATGTCCATGTATTACAATGGCCATTATTTAACCTCACTTCCAGTTAAGAGTTGCTGCTTAAGTTGCCACCAATTTAGTGTTTGATTAAGTGCTATACTGTATTATAAAGTTCTATACTTCAGTATTTCTTGAGGGCAGATTTGTATCTTTCTGATAAAATCAATCACGGTAGCTTAATCTATTTAATGGATAAATTGATTATTATCATTTGTACATCATTAGTATACCATGAGCACTGTTTGTTTAGATATTGGTTTGTATTTTGTTGCTGCCATTACTAGCTGTCACCTAGAGTAAGTTACTTTTTTGATACAAAAGTAAATGTTTGTGTAAGGATAAATGAAATACAGTACTTTATGTTACCACAGAGCATATATTGTACTGTTTTTTTTTTATATGTGTCATTATTTTTCTTCTAAAGATAATATTCAGAGCTACTTACATCATTCTAATATATAATTATTTATATTATTTTACATATTATAATTCTATAATAATTTTATAAGTTTATTTTCCTTGAATTGTGATTTTACCTAACAAATACTTACAGCTCTGAAAGCTCCTCGGAAGAGAGAGCAGAGATGTAGAACTATGTCGTTGCTGCATCCTGTGCTTTAATCATGCCTAGAAGTAGAATGTTGAAGGGGAAGTAAAAGTGTAAGAAGCTTCCCACTTTATACATGATCCTAAAATCTGGTACCGTAGGAACATGCCAGATTCCTTTTTCTCTAATAAATTTAGTTTCCAAACATAGAGAAACCTCTTCAATCTATTTTCTTCTTTTCGTATGAATTTCTTTTTCTGTAGTCTCCCTGCTATGCAAGCATGCTTAGTTGCTTCATTCATGTCCGACTCTGTGCGACCCTATGGACAGCAGCCCACCAGGCTCCCCTGTCCACAGGATTCTCCAGGCAAGAGTACTGGAGTGGGTTGCCATTTCCTTCTCCATAGTCTCCCTAAAAGATACCAATAATTTTGTGGAATTCTTATTATACCTGGTATAGAGGTTTTCTTTTTTTTTTTTCCCTTGTTTTATACTTGGGAATTCCCCATCCATTTCTTTATTAGGTTCCTGGCAGTTGGCCAAAAAAGTAGTATTTTTCTTACTCTGTGGTCTCAAGATCTCTTTATACTCTTAAAAATTATTGAGAATTCCAAAGAGCTTTTGTTTATGTGGGTTATATCTATTGACATTTACTTACTAGAAATTTAAATGGAGACCATAAAAAATACTAGGTCATTTCAAAATAACAATAATAAACTTAGTACGTATTTGCAAAAGTTACATGTTTTTATAAAAATAACTATGAACAAAGAAGTTTATGAAAAAGAATGGTATGTTTTAATATTTTGTGCAATTTAGTGTCTGGCTTAATGAGAAACATTTGAATTCTCATATTGCTTCTGATTTCAGTCTGTTTCAGTAGGTTGTTTTGATTGAAATATATGAAGGAAATTTAACCTCACCATAGACATGTAGTTGGAAAGGGAAGAGTATAGCTTTTTCAGAATTATAATTGTGTATATTTCTGTTTAACACTATTCTAATTAAATATTTAATAGCTAGTAGTTTCTTAATGATTTAATTGCATTGTGAAACCTGAAATTATATCCATTAATTTTCCTATTTTGTTAACATAAAAATCTGTTGGCCAGTCACGTTGAATGGATCTTTTACCCAAGCATGATTTTGTAACGTGTTTCCTCAGTCATTTGGAAAATACTGATGCACTAAGTTGTTCACATCTTCCAAGTATTAACGGGTTAACATTATCAAAGTTAAATTGACACATTAATACATTCTCAAAAAAATCACATTTATTCATATTACCACCTGTCTTTATCAGAAAAATCTTAATGTTTTGGGAAGCTGTCAAGCTCATAGGAATAGGTACCTGTTTTCCAGAATCCTGATTTTCTCTTGAAAACTCATTTGATGATTGTGGCAAATATCTGAAAATAACTGTTGGTTATTTTCCTTGAAATAATAGTATTACTTTGTTTATATTTTAGAAAATATCTGGTAAATACCTAATAACTCTAATTTGTTTGCCGTTTTTTCAAGTAAAAATGAAAAATATAAGTAATTCATCTCACACTTCTGTCACACGAGTGTTTTTCCTTGAGATAACCATCACTATTGTGCATTTGTCTTTTAACAGAAGTGCTATATATAAACTTCATATTTTCTTACTCAAACTACTCTAAGTGCGGATACTCAAGGGCTAAGACTTAATAAAATTAATCATTTTATATTTTTCTTCAAGGGCATTCTTAAATGAAACTTTTCCTACTACATTAGTGTGGCAGTAAAAAGTACAATGTGTGCTTGTGCAGCTTGATACCTTGATTGTGCTCAGGATGCAGCAGGTTTTAACTCCTGTTGCTTTTGTGTCTTTATTTCAGATATCAGCACAGTGAAAAGGCAGATAATATTTCGGTATTACTATGAAAATAGTTTGACCTACAGATGGCTCAGATGGTAAAGCATCTGCCTGCAATGCGGGAGACCTGGGTTCAATTCCTGGGTCGGGAAGATCCCCTGGAGAAGGAAATGGCAATCCACTCCAGCACTCTTGCCTGGAAAATCCCATGGATGGAGGAGCCTCATAGGCTACAGTCCGTGGGGTCGCAAAGAGTCGGACACGACTGAGCGACTTCACTTAAACTTTCACAGACCACCTGGCAGGTCTCAGTGGTTTCCTCCAGGATTCACAGACCATACTTGGAAACCACTGCTTTATTTAGTTAATAAAATCCAGTTGTCATTGCCTAAATGAAAGTGAAGGGATACAAGAGGATGATGTAAACAGCTAGACAATCCATTTGACCTTCATTCTTTCATAAAATGTTCTTCTAGAGTCGGCATTAAAAAAAATGACCTCGGCAGGAAGTGGGCACAGCTTTAGTAATTAGCACCTCTTAGAGTGACCCAGGTGTACTTGTGTTTTAGGTCTTACAGCATTTGGGAAAACAGCAGGAGTGCCCGTCTTCCGCCTGTTGAATACTAAATAGTTTCCCCTTATAAAGGTCTGTCTGAACCGCATTATGTAATAATAAACTAGATACTGAAGATCATTTCTTGAAGTCACATTGGAGAAATATTCTTGAAGAGATTTGTGTGTCAGCTAAGGGCTGAATGACAGCTCTCCACTTGTGGAAAATGACTTGTTTCTCTAGTATGTGGGTTTCTGCTAACATTATTATGTGTGGCTCCTGATTTATATACTATTTAGTTAAATATAAGGAAATTAGAATTTTCCTAAAAATTAGTTGGCCCAAAACGGTATTAAAATCTGTCTGATTATAATAAAAATGCAAAGGGAGATTGTTGGCCAGGTTTGTAAAATCTTTTGTCAGACTGATGGAACACATACCATTGGGCAAAATATGATTCTAGTTTTTGTCATTTGTTTATTACTGTTTACATGACAATAGACCTCATGTAATGTTTTACATCACAATTTTGAATAGTTCTGAATGTGAGTTGTATTTTAAGAAATGACAGTCCAATGAAGTGCTTATCTTCCCGGTTTTTTTTTAAAGGTCTTTAGACTTCCGTTTCTATTGCACATATGAAAATTCTATCAATTAATTATAATGTTCTACTTAATAGGGATACATTTTAATAAAAATCTCACTACTATTTAAATTTCATTCACTACCTAAATATGTTAATCACTCAGTCATGTCTGACTCTTTATGACCCTATGGACTGTAGCCCTCCAGGATCCTCTGTCCATGAGATTCTCCAGGCAAGAATACTAGAGTGGGTTGCCATTACCTTCTTCAGGGAATCTTCCCAACCCAGGGATTGAACCTAGGTCTCTCTCATTGCAGGCAGATTCTTTACTATCTTAGCCATCAGGGAGTGAATACTAAATTTTGCTTTTTTTTTTTCTTCTTTTTTGTCTTTCAGAAAACTCTCTTAGGCTAAATTCTTGTTTTCTATTGCTCATCTTAGCTTTTTATAATAGACTTATCTTCTTGGTGATGAACTAGTAATATTTTGACTACATTCTCCATTATGCTAATTTCTCTTCATAATTTATCGTTCCAGTGCTCCTGCTCTGGAGCAGGAAAACCTTCATCTACTTTTTCTTTGTTCTTCTCATCCCTTGCTTATTTCATGGCTGCTTTCTATCTGGCAGAATTATACATATGGTTTTCTCTAGTCTAATTAGTTATAATGCCCTCTGAATACCTAGGTAATAACATGAGACCTGTGTGATCATCTTTGTTGGCTGATAAACTCTTACACCACTGTGGGTTGTAGTGAACTGAGAATTATCTTCCCAGAATGAGGAACATTTATATCCCTTGCTCATTCATGTTTTCCTAAACTTAACTTTGTTCTTTTAGAAATTCTTGATGAAGGAGATAGTGACTCAAACACAGACCAAGATGCTGGAAGTAGTGAAGAGGAGGAGGAAGAAGAGGAGGAAGAGGGAGAAGAAGATGAAGAAGGTACAAGTGTAGCTGCAAATACAATTGTAAAATATACTCCCAGAATAATCTAGTGTAATCCTCTAAACAGTGATTCTTAATCTGTGGAGTATTGGGAGAGATGCTGCTGTTACCTAGTGGGTGAAAGCAAGGACTCATAAACATCCTATGAGTCACAAGATTGCCCCTCACAGCAAAGTATCATCTAGCCCAAAATATCAGCATTGGCAAGGTTGAAAGAGCCTGCTTTAAAAGTATGGAACAAGGAAATTCATTTTTTAATACCAGCATAATTTAAATTTGGTGTTTTATGACTTTGATTATGAACGATGAAAAAGGTGCATTCATGTTGAGTACATGTGATTTATGTTACTGTGGTGTGAATGTGACATACGAGGGACTAGATATTTGCTCTTCATTTTGGAAAAATAGGTTGGGGAAGCCAAAAGCTATATTTGTACAGAAGCAGGCATGATGTCCTTCCTTTTCAGCTTTGATTATATTATTTCATAGGAAAATAAGCTCAGAACTTTACTTTGGTTAAGTCTCCATTAAAACACCAGAATATATATACACTGGTCATTATTTGCTTATGTTACATATTTGATGTCGGGAGCCACATTAGGCATTACTGACAGAAAATATTAAAAGTATAACTTTCCCTTCTAGGGCATAATATATTTTAGTTCTGTCTTAGAGTATAGTAGATCTTCTACAACATAATTTATAAAAAGATGTTTAATTTTTTCCAGTGTCTTTTTCATTTAAAATGTCTCCTAACCAAGTTAACATTTAACTATAGAATTTGTCTTATGTGAAAATACAGTTCAAATAAAAACTATTAAGTGTTTTATGAAAACTATAAAGTTTTCATGCATTAGATAAGATAAAACTCTAACAAATATTCATATTTGTATTGGACCCATCCAACCTGTCATGATGATCCAGTGTTCTCTGAACCTGAAGTTCTATCCATAATTTATAGTTCTTCCAAATTATCAAGATAACTATTTATAAACATAGAAATAATGTTTTCCCTAACAACAGCTTAAGTGTGGCCTTTTATCATGTCTAAATGAGCAGGTGACTCAGAAACGAAAATAGTTTTCTTGGTTTGGCTCTAGACGTCTTTGAGCTGACAAAACTTATTAAAATACTCTGCTACTGCTGCTAAGTCGCTTCAGTCATGTCCGACTCTGTGCGACCCCATAGATGGCAGCCCACCAGGCTCTCCCGTCCCTGGGATTCTCCAGGCAAGAGCACTGGAGTGGGTTGCCATTTCCTTCTCCAATGCATGAAAGGGAAAAGTGAAAGTGAAGTCGCTCAGTCATGTTCGACTCTTAGCGACCCCATGGACTGCAGCCCACCACACTCCCATCCATGGGATTTTCCAAGCAAGAGTACTGGAGTGGGTTGCCATTGCCTTCTCCAATTAAAATACTCTAAGATATGGCAAAAGATTAGAAATAGTTATGTTAAATTCTATAAATATCAATACTAACATATACTATAGAAGAGAATATTATATTAAACTCATAAATTCTAAAAAGATTATGAAAACATTACTATAAAGGGAAACATTTTCAGTTCTTCATTTATTTTTATAGTTTTATAATTTTGTTATGTTTAATTTCAGGACAAAAGGTGACTATTCATGACAAAACAGAAATTAATCTAGTCTCATTTCGTCGTACCATTTATCTTGCTATTCAGTCAAGGTAAGATACAGTAGTTCAGTTGGTCCTAATTTTTGACAGGGAATGGGCAGGAAGATGAGATTGTTAGAATCTGGTGACAGAAAACTGGATACTGTTGCAGGGATTCTCCAACTGCTTGCCTCTCCTCCACCATCCCAAGTCCCAGATTGTAGATTCCTACTGTTTTTAGGAATCTACAGGAGCAATTTGTCTTTACTTGTAACTGTTGCTGCTGCTACTGCTGCTAAGTCGCTTCAGTCGTGTCCGACTCTGTGCGACCCCAGAGACGGGCAGCCCACCAGGCTCCCCCTTCCCTGGGATTCTCCAGGCAAGAACACTGGAGTGGGTTGCCATTTCCTTCTCCAATGCATGAAAGTGAAAAGTGAAAGTGAAGTCGCTCAGTCGTGTCCGACTCTTAGCGACCCCATGGACTGCGGGCCACCAGGGTCCTCCATTTATGGGATTTTCCAGGCAAGAGTACTGGGGTGGGGTGCCATTGCCTTCCCCGACTTTACCTAATTAAATTTTTTTGTTATGTCATTTCTTATAATTAAATATTACTGACAATCTGAAAACATTTCTGTATTACAGAGTTCGCACAGTATTGTGTAGTGGAAGTTTAATGTTTTATCTTTTTCTAATTTGCTTTCTAACTCTGGCTCTAAGCAGAGAAACTCTTGTGATACTTGGACACTGATTTGTTGTGCAGATGGAAATGAATGTGAATGGAGGTAGGAAGTAGACTTAGGAAGGTTTTAAGGACTCTTTGAAATAATATTAAGCAAGAACTGCTATGATGTCATGAAAACAACCTTTTCCCTTTGAAGGCTGTGAGGTTAGTTTTAAAGAGAAATAAATGAAAATATTAAATGCTGAGTACATCTGTTTTCAGTGGGAATCAACCTATTGATTTAGTGGGCACCATGTTTTTATTTTACAGTGGAGAAGGAATATTTTCCCTGTTTTGTTTTGTTACTAAGCTTTTTATATTTCCATTTACTATGATGTAATAGCAAAAATGATTCATAAGTAGGAGTCATCTTGTTTTCAGTCTGTCTGAAAAGTTTTTGGCTTAGATTCATCTTCAAAAAGAGAAATGTTAAACAGCAAAACATTCGTTAGAAATTTTTTTGCTTTACCCTTATGTGTTTCTTGGCCTTTCACATGAAAGAAAAAAACTAATATTTTCTTATACAAACTTAAAAGTGGATAATGAGAAATTTTTGTTATAAGTAGCTATTCTTAGAGTTTTAGAGTTTGACCTTTTGTTTGTCCTTTTTAAAGAAATTCAATGCTAATCAGTTGTAAAGAGCAGATTCATTGTTTTAATATTGCTGTTAACATTAACTTTGAAGAGTCACAGTGGAGCTCTTTGCATGATTATTATAAAGAAACTTTATTTTTTAGGTGATCTAACCTTGATAATAATAAGCTCTGAATCACGCAAAAATGTTAGAAAAACTAAAACACTAGACAAATGACCGACACTGATATAAGTTCTACCAATTCTAGTAACAGTACAATAAATATTGTCTTATATGTTATTTGTGAAATGTTCTCAGCCCCTAAATGCCTAGTAAAAATAATTTTAGGAAGTAAAGACAACTTTGATAAAAAGGTATTTAAAGGACATGGTTGGGAGATTCAGGTAATGGGATTATAGAACATAAAAATGTTATCAAACAAATATTCTAGATGAATAAGTAATGTTGTTGGTCATTAAAACAGCTAAAGTGGTTTATTTTTTTTTAAAACAATAGTACTCAGTAGTAATGATGATTTCAATTAGATACACAGAAAGATTTTTGGTGGAAATTTAAATTGGTGCATTCCTTTTGGAAAGCCTTTTGGTAGCATGAATCAATGGCTTAGTTTGATTGCCATTTGACCCTTCTTTTTCATTATATTTCTTAAAGAAATACATATTGGCAGAGAATTATACAGAGAATTGTTCAATGCAAAAAAGAGAGAGAAAAATCGTATTGCTCAATGTGAATAATCAAAGTGTTTTCATGTTTAATGCCACTATTAAAAATTAGGTTAATGGAGAATTACTGGGCAAGTGGTCTGATTTAATATTAGTTGGGGATAATAATACAGAATATATGGCATCACACTGATAGCGTTATCTTAATTGTTTAAGTATGTATGCAGGTTCCAGAAATAATACAGTAACATATCAACAGTGATTATTTTGAGAGGAGGTTAGATTATTTATATAAACTGTTCACTTTTGGAAATCTTGTGAACAAAACCAAGTTCTGGTGACTGAACTATTTGGGGATTTTATTTTTTAAATTTTCTTTCCTTTTATACTTGTTGACTGACCTCACCAATGCTCTGATCTTTTTACTGTTCTGGCTCCTTAAACAGTCTTTTATTTATGCAGACATTGAACTACATAGTTAACTTTGCTATTAAAAGTTGGACATTCTGGGTTGTTCTTGGTTTTAAGTGATGTTCCAGTCTGATGTTGTATTACTGGAGTAATGTCCTTAACAATTTGAAGTTTCTTAATTGGAGACATCAACAAACCATTGAAAACTGGCATTATGTAAAATCTATTTTCTGTACCCTTCCCTCAGTCACTGTTAATTCTGGAATATGTTTGGTTTAAAATAGCAAGCAAAGTTAATAATTTCTTTAATATTTACATTTAGTGCAACTTCAAAACAATTATGGTAGGGAGTCACCAAATACTTTTCAAATAAAACAAGAACAAGGAAAATACTGTATTACCCTTTTGTGCTTTTGAAACCCAATAAGTAATAGAAGCTGAGGATTGCTGATGAACTAAATTCATTATCATTATATTTCAGTGAGTGATTATTTTATATTGCTGTTATCAAAAGATACTGGCATTATTCCTGAATCAAATTCACACTGAGTTTGATAATTCTCTAAGCAAAGCATATTGAAGATATTTTTCATGCAATTTATATGAATGTTGTACAAAAACAAAGTCTTTTCTTTGTAAGTGATTTAAGTTATTTACTATTTTATACTAACTTTTTATATAGTATAAAAGCCCTATGTTTGGGTATGAATCAAGATAACTTGTAAGTGTGGTGATTAAGCTCTGGATGTCATGCTGGGCTCTTGAAACATCTTTTGCCTCTTCCTAACTTGGATCAGGGAGAAATGGAAATATTTAACAGTATAATAAAGATTTGTCTGCTTTCTATATCTATGAATTTGTACATTCTGGACTTTTTATATAAATGGAACAATGCTATATGTAGTCTTTATGTCTGACTTCTTTCACTTTGCATCAGTCAAAGTCCCCCATGTGATAGTATGTATCAGTATTTAATTCTTTGTAGAGTTAAAAACCTTATCTTTTTTATATATACAATATAGTAATATGAAAATATAGAAGAAAATTTTTAGACAATTATTAGGGTAAGATTCTTATATATGAAAGAGTGCTACAACTTAAATATGCTGCTATTTTTAACCTAACTATTGTGACCATTTTATCTCTACAGTTTAGATTTTGAAGAATGTGCTCACAAGTTGCTAAAAATGGAGTTTCCTGAGAGTCAAACAGTAAGTTAGTACTTTTTTTCTATTAGGAAATATATATATATGTGTTATAAAATATATATATGTATGTTACAAAAATGTATAAGATAGTTAATAGGTTTCATGAAATGAATCAGTAACTCAGTCCTTCATATACACTGCTCATTGCAGTGATTTAAATGAACTGCTTGTTTGAACTGTGAGAAAAGGAGGAAGTTTCTCTGAACCACCACACTTTACACAGGTTTCTGAGTGGTTGCCTATAAATCAGATGATGCCTTAAATACAATAGGAAGTTTATTCTTTAGTGAGTACCTGGTCCATCTACTTTATGCACTAAAGCATTCTTTTGTCATAGAAGCTGTAAAGGTCACCATACTTGTTGTTACATTACTTGAATTGGATATAGCAGAACCTGTTCCATTTTTTTTCATTCATTAATTCATTTAACAAAACGTATTCAGCATATATGAAGAAGGAAATGGCAACCCACTGTGTATTCTTGCCTAGGAAATCCCATTGACAGAGTCTGAGCTTGGTGGGCTACAATCCATGGGGTTGCAAAGAGTCGGACATGACTTAGCAACTGAGCACATTCCACATATACTATATGTCAGGCATTCTGTATGGTGTCAGGGATTCAGCTAGCCATAAAGTACATTTTAGCCCCCTCTTAGCCCATGGAACTCATAGTCTTATAACTCAGTACATACACTTAACTGTTCAAAATATCATGGAACCCTAATACCAAGGGTAATAAAGGTTAGATTGAAAAGATTATCTTAGTTTTTTTTTCTAATTCTTTCCTTACATATATTGCTCCCTGCCCATCTATATTTTGGATGTTTGAAATTTGAAGCAAAGGCTTTCAGGGTTTGGTTTTTCACATCTTGATTTACATGTAGTAGACTCAGCATAGGTCCAGAGTGAATGTATGAGCTCTAATAGGCTATTTGATTTCTGGTTCTTCTAAAAGATCTTGACTATCTGAGCTAAGTTAACATTACATGGAAGTCCTTTGACTTAAGGCCTTAAATATGTTCTGTTACAGGGATTGGCATACTGTGGCCCAGGCCCACAGCCCATTTTTGTTAATAAAGTTTTATTGGAGTGCAGACTTACCCATTGGTTGATGTATTGTGTGTGATTGATTTTGCCCTATAGCAGCAGAATTGGCTAGTTGCAGCAGAGAATATACGGCCACTAACAGCCTGAAATACTTGCTGTCTGGTCTTTTCTGGAAAAAGCGTCCCAATCCTTGTTTAAGAATGTAGATTAGTTCTTGAAATGCCATGATATGGAATTTTGAGAAGAGATTATTCTTTGCAAATTAAAAAATTTATGTTTCCCTCTTAAAATTTATTTATTGATATACTAATAATAGTGTCCTTATATGTATTATGGGTATACTTGATGTATTGTCATTGGAAGGGAATAAATTAGTGAATTAACCTTTAAAATTACCAGTGAAACTAAAGTTATGGTATGATCTTGTCACATTATTTGCTGAATATAATTGTTATTAAAAATGTTATTAATGCAGAGGATAGTTGTTCTAGAACTTAACTTCACTGTTTTTTTCCCTTTAAACCACAGACCAGAATGTTTATTTTTCCCTCATATCTTAAGGATTATTTGCTAGATAAGATCATTCTTGCTAGAATATTTTTTTTACTTCATGTTGGATATGGCTCTTCACTCTCTTCTGGCCTGTAGCATTTGTGTTGAGAACTTCAACATACTTTGATAACATTTGGAAGAGTATCTTCGTGCGTCAGTTTTCATGCACTCAAAAGAATCTCCTAAAATCACTGATATTTAATTAAATTATTAAAATATTTAATTATTTTATGCCACAGGGAATGACTCTTGTAATTGCATTTAGTCTCAGAAGGAAACTAATTAGTTTTGCAGGTTGTGCTGACTTTATTAGCAATGCTGTCAGCGTATTACCATGTTAGATTGTTTAAAACCTGATTAAGTGTTACGTTATTGTAAGATACAGTGTTGGTAGAAGTTGAAAATGCATTTTAATATATTGAATTAATGTTGTGTGGCAGAACTCAGAAAAGGTTATTTAGGTACTATATTAAATTTTGACAAAGTACATCTCTTCAGAACTTAGACATTTATAAACATTTTAATTGAGGCAACTTGTGACTAACCTTTAAAAAATTAATAATCTAGCAGTATAATTGCATCTAAAAATAACCTTATATTTTAAAGAGAATCCTTTTATTAGATAGTTTTATAAGTAGATTATCAGCTTCTTGAATAACACTGCCAATAGAACATTTTGCATTGATGAAAATATTCATATTCTTCCCTTTTTAGTACTGGTCACATGTGGCTTCTGAGTACTTAAAATGTGACGTATGACTAAGACACTAAAATTTGAATTTTACATAATGTTGAATAATTTAAATGGCTATGTATTGCTAGGGGCCACCACACTGGCCAGCACAGTTGCAAAGTGTTCTATGCTTCTTTAGGGTCCCCCTTCCTTCTTGCTCATGGATCAGTCAGTTCAGTTCAGTTCAGTTACTCAGTAGTGTCCGACTCTTTGCAACACTGTGGATTGCAGCGTGCCAGGCTTCCTGGTCCATCACCAACTCCTGGAGCTTGCTCAAACTCATGTCCATCATGTGGGTGATGCCATTCAACCCTCTCATCCTCTGTCGTCCCCTTCTCCTCCTGCCTTCAATCTTTCACAGCATCAGGGTCTTTTTCCAAAGAGTCAGTTCTTTGCATCAGGTGGCCGAAGTATTGGAGTTTCAGCTTCAGCATCAGTGCTTGCATTGAATATTCAGGACTGATTTCCTTCAGGACTGACTGGTTGGATCTCCTTGCAGTCCAAGGGACTCTCAAGAGTCTTCTCCAACACCACAGTTCAAAAGCATCAGTTCTTCGGTGCTCAGCTTTCTTTATAGTCCAACTCTCACATCCATACATGACTACTGGAAAAACCATAGCTTCGACTAGATGGACCTTTGTTGGCAAAGTAATGTCTCTGCTTTTTAATATGCTGTCTAGGTTGATCATAGCTTTTCTTCCAAGGAGCCAGCGTCTTTTAATTTCATGGCTGCAGTCACCATCTACAGTGATTCTGGAGCCCAAGAAAATAAAGTCTGTCACTGTTTCCATTGTTTCCCCAACTATTTGCCATGAAGTGTTGGGAACAGATGCCATGATCTTAGTTTTCCGAATGTTGAGTTTTAAGCCAACTTTTTCACTCTCATCTTTCACTTTCATCAAGAGGCTCTTTAGATCATCGATTTCACCATAAGTGTGGTGCCATCTGGTTGTCATCTGGATGATGTCATCTGGTGGTGCACATGGAGAGTTCCAGTAAATGCATAGTGACCTAATTTTTTAAAATGTATATAATAATTACATATTAATAGATTGTATCTCATGTTATCAGAGGACAAAAATGTCAGAATTCCTAATTGAAGATATAAAGGTAAAAAGTAAAAGTGAACTGAAAGAATATATATTTTATAGGCTTGCTTTCTGTTTATAGAACGCAAATACATTACAGTTAATGTATTTATAAAAAATTACTTTTAAACTTTCTGATAAGAAATGTTTTATAGAAAAAGATCTTTAGTCAGTTATTTTATCAGTACTCAGAGTTAGGGTTAGGGTTATTCTGTTTTTCATTTTGTCTCCATTGATTTGTCCGTATTTCCTGAGTTTCTTCATCTATGAAATTGCTGTAATTGATACATATTTCATTAGGGTTATTTCAGGAATTAAATAGTATTTATTCATTATAAGTAATTTGTGATGTTGGTATTTCCTGATCTTGGATTAACTCTTGCATTTCATAGTTCAACAGAATTTTCACAAAGGAGTTTTCAAGACACAAAAGTAACTGATTGGACAGTGTGTGGAAAGAGCAGTTATGGAATGATTCCATCTATTTATTTAGATTCATCTGTGGACAGATCTATATGCATAACATTTATTTTGAGGCTAAAAATCTTAGCCACAAAGGTCTTTTTTGTTGTTGTTCTTTTAAATATATTTTCTTATCAACAAGGCAGTCGTTATGTTAGCATTGAAGTTGTGCCTATTTTATGCTCTGTAAAGATTCACCACATTTTTCCTTTTCCTTATTAACAAAATATATTCTTGATAATTCGATTTAAATGTGGTATTGGTGGTCTGTTTTAAAAGATTTCTGTATAGGATCTTTTAGAATGTGATATATTTAGTTTCTTTTTATTGATGTATCTGTTTCCTTTACTACGTTTTCTTGAAGCGGCTCATACTTATATGAATTAGAATTTTATAAGCAGTCTGATTAGCATAAATGACATGGAATTTCTGTTAGCCAAACAGAAGACTTTAAAAAAACTATAGTCTTGACATAGATTGAATTTTTTGTTTTGTCTTCATAACTCAACTTCACAAAGTTTTATGTTTGTAAAACCTTATTTAAAAATTCAGGCTATCTTTGTCATACTGATAAATTATCACACAGCATGGATTCATTGTGTTTTGAATCATTAATGTAATTTTTTTCCAAACAGAAAGAACTCTGCAACATGATACTTGATTGCTGTGCCCAACAAAGGACATATGAGAAATTTTTTGGCTTATTGGCTGGGGTGAGTTCCGACCTCATTTTTCATGTTGGATTTTGATGAAATCACAAGGGTAATTCTGAACATGAGTATTGTGAATTAGTGTGTCTGCTTTGTTGCCTGGTCTAATATACTAACATATCTTTGCTGAAAACAGATCGTTCTTTGCTTGCACAGTTTTCCCAATCTCTGTAGCTTCCTCCCTTCCCACTTCCTGTTTGTAGTTCTTTGATATTACCTATCATTCTTCCAAAACTTTGAGGCATTCCACATGATTTGTAACAGTTTCCTAAAGAGAACAATTAAATGCTGTCTTTTCAAAATTTCACAGCAGTTTCTGCTCAATGTTCAGACAACATAAATAAAGCATGAGCTAAAATAATTTTTTGAATCCAAACTTAACCCATAGAGAAGTATATTTATTTATCTTATATAAATGTGTGTATCTGTGGTCAGCCGTGTGTATAACTTTGTTTTAGCATATAAATCCCAGGTAGATAGGGGTGGTATAAATTAACTTCTTTTTAAGCATCCCATTATACAACAAAGAAGATCAATATGATATACAAATATTTATTAACTTTTAATTGAATAAAATTAGGATTTAATATGGTGTTGACATTTTTATTTTTAATTTATTAGCGATTTTGCATGCTAAAAAAAGAATACATGGAATCCTTTGAAAGTATATTCAAAGAACAATATGATACCATCCATCGCTTGGAAACAAACAAATTGAGAAATGTTGCTAAGATGTTTGCTCACCTTTTATACACTGATTCACTTCCATGGAGCGTAAGTAGATGAGTCAATATTTGTACTTCTTTCCTAATCCCCTGTTATTCCGAAATAAATATTAAGTATAACATAGCCATACTTTTCCAATGTAGGCAGCATACTTTAAAATGACATGTGGAGCAAACATCTACTATAATGGCACTCTTTGAGGTTATATTCATATAACGTGGGATCAAAAAGCTAACAGTGTATGAATGTAAGAAATAACGTTTTGAATGATATTAATAGTCTAAACGTTAGTCTAAACAGTGCTTTTTGAAGGTGATACCTAGGAATGATTTCAGAACAAACATAGTTTTTTATCTTCTCCGTGTGCATTCATGTGTGTGCACACTCTTACCCATGTACGGCAGAGTTTGGTGGCGCATGATCCTCTGAGTTACTGCCTTTTTCCTGATGGAGTAACTGTCAGAAGTTCCTCGGGTGAGGACAAGAGAGAAATGACTGTTCTGGCAGGATGCATTTCTCTTAGCCAACACTGAGGTTGGATAAGTGTTTGGGAGGAGTTCCTGTAGTCATAGTTAGAACAGGGAAAGATACTCTGGATGGGGAAATGTACACTGGGTTGGAATTGGAACTGCATTCCTTAAGCTGCCACTTAATTGTACAACTGTTGCTCATTCAACAACCATTTGTTTAGTCACCAACTCTGTGCCCAGAAAGAGACACTGGGCTTCCAAAATGAAGTATATGTGGTCCCTGCTTTCAAGGAGTTTAATGCCATATAACAGAAGAGGTAAGGTGCCCGTGGTAATAATACAAAATAAAAGTGGTAGATTAGGCTGAAGGAATTGAAAAATTCGAAATAAATTATATCCAAGAAGAAAGAGGATCATATTGTAGAATACCACAACCCAATGGTAGAATGAAACAACATTGTTGAGCTTATACACATGGGATAGATTTTTGTAATACTTTAAGTACTAAGTGTGCCCCACTACTTTAATGGGCATTTATAAGCTAACCCAGCAGGCTGTTAAACTTTTTTACTTTGTTTTTTTCTTCCTTCTCTGGGAAAATGAAACCGAAGTTTTAAAACATTTGAAATAGTAAGCTTCTGGAACACATGATCCATTAAAAACTGGAGGTTGCTTTTACTTTTTTTCACCCTAAAATATCTCTCTATGAGCTTCAGTTTTGAAGCCCTAGTCTTACTATTCAGAACAAGCCATCATTCTTGGTCTTTACCCTTCTCACGTACTATATGCACTAGACATACAATATGATAACATCCATTCAGATAACTAGGTTTTAGGAGCTAGTAATCTTAGCATTATATGCTAAAGCCAGTATTCCTCCCTGCTATAAAAAGCACATTACTCAGGAAAGGAATGAACTTTACTTCTGTAGCATCTTAACATTTTGAAAATTTGTATAGAAAAGCAGTCTTAAACTTTCCCAGGTACTAATATATATCAGCATAATGGAAGATATTTACAGATAATTCTTATTGAAGATAACAAATCATAATTTCAGGGGACACTGAAAGTTAGAGATATTGGTCACTTTGTCTTACCATTTGAATACCAAAATAATAATGTCTTTACTTAATTCTAATTTTCAGGTTCTTGAATGTATAAAACTGAGTGAAGAAACCACTACGTCATCCAGTAGAATTTTTGTGAAAATATTTTTCCAAGAACTGTGTGAATACATGGGTCTTCCTAAACTTAATGCAAGATTAAAGGATGAGTAAGTTTATTATTAAATTTTAAATTAAGCACTTTTTATTCTTATTTTTATTCTCCTACTTTAGCAGCCGTAAGTCCACTCTTAGTTGTAAAAATATGTCCTTAGGACACTCTTAAGTCCTTAGGACATTCTTCCTCTATTCGTCACTACTCTGACCCTCATGTTCTGTGTGACAGGGGACAACATGAAACTTTTAATGGTCATTTAGTTCAAGTAGAGAAAATGTAGATTTCATGCCTCTTTCAATTTAGTTAGAACATGCAAAATTATTTTTCCATGCTGATTGGAATTTTCCAGTAATGAGTATTTGTAGTTTTATTTCATTTTTACCCTAAGGTTGAGGCTTAGAATGATAATGGTTTATTATCAGTGGATAATTGTAAACATATACTGGTGAAGGTCAGTCCTGTAAGTCATATAATTGTTTAGATTATTATGCTGAACTCAGGCTTTGTTCCAGGACTATTTTGTAATCCCTATCCCAGCTCTCTTTCTTGGCAGGTATTCAGATTGCCCATTACCACTTACATTGACTTCTACTCCATTCGTACTCCTGAAATCCTTTCAAAGCTTTCTCAATGATCATCTGCCAAATCCCCCAGTCTTGCACAGTCCTCATGCCTCTTGACCTCTTGGTCTCACTTACACTACTGACCACTTTCTCCCTGACTCCTCACTTTATTCTCATTCTGCCTTGCTCCTGCCGGTCTCTCTTCTTGGGCCTGCTTCGCTTATGTTCGACAGAGGTCTGTCCTGAATTCTGCATGCTCTGGGCCAAGCCATCTGCTTCTCTTAGCTTCATATACTTACTTACTGGTCCTTGTCTACTTGCCAGGCTCTGGGACTCCTCCAGCAAGATGCATTCTGGCTGCTCAAACATTGCACAGCTTATTAAAAACAATAATAGTAAGCCGATTCATGCTCCCTTACCTCTGTTTCCAGAGCTGGGAATTCCTTCTCTTGTTCTGTCCAGCAAACTCTTAATCATTCTTCTTATATTGTTACCTTTTCCTATGAAAGATGGTTTTTCCCAACTCTGCTGCTTAGTCCATTGAGTGTGTCACTCAAAACCACATGATATCGCTGTTTTACTATATGTCCCCCTCCCAAGAAATAGCGATTCCATACAGTCCTCACCCTTGATTTCTCTTGACTGCTTTTCCCCTTCTGCCAGTGCCTTGCACAGTACTGTGTAGACATGCGTGTGTGTATGTACAACAGAAGAGGGCGTTTTGTTTTTTTTTTTTAACTTTTCTGTACATACACTCAAATGTAAATACACATATGTATCTATAGATTTATATGTGTTATATACATATATCTATTCTGACTGTATATGAAAGTTTTTTTAATAAAACCTCCTCTCATATAATTATAGAAATGAATTTAAGTTCTTTATTTTGGGCCGCACGTCGTGACTTGCATGATCTTAGTTCCCCTATCAGGAATTGAACCGGGGCCCCTGGCAGTGAAAGCACTGAGTCCTAACCAGTGGACCATCAGGGAAGTTCCTGGAAGTCAATTTTAGTGAACTATCACTTGCCCCTACTCATGTCATTAGATAGCATGCAGCCTGACCTAATCGGTGATTTTTAAACCACTTGCTTATATTTCATTTACTAATTTAATGTATAGACATTCTGAAGAAATGACTGTGTGAGGATTTTGCCTTTTTATCTCCAAGCATTCTGTTCTCTTTTGTTCATTCTTTTTCAGAACTCTACAGCCATTCTTTGAAGGATTATTACCCCGAGATAACCCAAGAAACACTCGATTTGCCATCAACTTCTTTACTTCTATTGGTCTTGGAGGTTTAACGTAAGAATTATCATCAGAGTTTTATTCAACTTACTTATCTCAAACTTACCTCACAGTTCCTTCGAGGCAGAATCTAACAGTGGATTATGTTTTTAATTAGGGATGAACTGCGTGAGCATCTCAAAAATACACCAAAGGTCATTGTGGCACAAAAACCAGATGTTGAGCCAGATAAATCCTCCTCCTCCTCAAGCTCTTCCGAGTCCTCCTCCTCAGAGTCTGACTCCTCTGCCTCTGATTCAGACAGCAGTGACAGCAGTTCAGAGTCTTCTAGTGAAGAAAGCGATTCTTCATCCACCAGTAGTCAGAGCTCAGCCTCAGGTACTGAAACTCATTTATAATTGATCATGCTCTTTGTAACAAGTATGTTGCTGGTGGTGTTTACAAGTTACAAGAGAAGAGAAAATTTGATTGCTTATTTATTTTAGAGTTCACTTGTTTAAAAGCCACAATTAATAATATAAATGATCATCTATCACTGTTGCAGTCTATACTGAATTCAATATTTATAATGTTAGGATAATCTTTTGGAATCCTCTTCATCAAAATGAAGATACTCCATTGGCAAATATTTGTCTGAGTGCTGACTGAAATGCCTTTCATAATGTCTGTCATCTGCTTTGCAGGAGCTTTCCTGATGGTTGTATTTTAAAGAAATTTTAATTTTTTTAGTATTAACAGTGAAGCCCTTATGTTAGTAATTGACACATACCACATATTCAGTGCATGTCTTATAAATGAACAGCTGTGTAAATTTTCATAAACCATATCCATGTAGCCAGGACCCAGAACAAGAGCAGCCAGTACCCCAGAAGCCTTCCCTTGTTCTCTCCCCTGCTTAGTACCACTCCTCCCATCCATTGGCTCATGGCAGCTCCTGTTCTGATTTGTGATTCTCTAAATTAGTTTTGCCTGTTTAACTTTGGAATTCTGTATTATGAACTCCTTTATGTCTGGTTTATCTTTCAACTTTATGTTTGTGAGATGCAACCATACTATTGCATTTAGTTATTTTTCACTCATTCTCATTTGCTGTATAGTTTTTCAGTATGTACAAGTATTTCATAGTATATTTAACATTTATCCTTTTTACTCAATGGAAATTTAAATTTATAAATAGTGTTTCCATGAATGCTATGATACACATCTTTTGGTGACATATGTGTGTATGTGTATACACATTTCTGTTGGATATGTTCCTAGAGGTGGAATCCCTGGGTTGTAGTGTGTGTGTAGATACTGCTGAACAGCTTTCCAAGTGGTTATTCCACTTTACACTCCCACCAGCCATGGATGGGGCTTCCCCAGTGGCTAAGCAGTAAAGAATTTGCATGCAGTGCAGGAGCTGCAGAAGAGGTGGATCCGATCCCTGGCTTGGGAAGATCCCCTGGAGGAGGACATGGCAACCCACTCCAGGATTCTTGCCTGGAGAATGCCATGGACAGAGGAGCCTGGCGGGCTACAGTCCATAGGGTCACAAAGAATCGGACATGACTGAAGCAACTTAACATCCAGGCAGCCATGTGTGAGAGTTACAGTAGCTCCCATCTTCACTGATGTTTTAACCATCATTTTCATTTTAGCCGTTTTGGTGGGTATGCAGTGATATTGCATTGTGATTTTAATTTGCATTTCCTTGATCACTAGTGAGGCTGAGCATCATTTTGTGTATTATTGGTCATTTGAATCTTTTCTTTTTGTTAAGTGGCTGTTCCAAGCTTTTTGCCTCCCCCCACCCTTTTTAAATTATGTTGTCTTTTCTGTTTATTTATAAGTGCCTTTATGTATTTTGGATATGTCTCTCTTGTCACATGTATATATTGCAAATAACTAGCCTTGTTTCTGTCTCCTAAGCCCTGTGAGGCAACCAGAGCTCTGCTGGTTTCTTCCCTCGGCAGCAGCCCTGAATCAGCAGATGCTCGTAGGAAGAAGGTGACATCAGCTCACTTCTCTGTGGTTCTGCCTTCTCTTGAATCTTGGCCCTTCTAATCCTCCTTTTGTTTTTGCCAGCTCACTGGTGTCTTCTTTACTTTTTATTTTAAAATAATTCTTGACTTATAAGAAGGTTATAAAAATAGTAGAGAATTTCCATATAGCTTTCACCCAACTTTCCATAATGTTAGTATCTTCCATAATTATAGTTTAGTTATCAAAATCAGGAAATTAACATTGGGAAAAGACTGAATTTCACCAGTTTTTCCACTTATGTCCCTTTTCTTGTTCCAGGATCCTTCTTGGCCTTTAATTGTATTTCTCTTTAGCCTCCTATATAACCCATGATAGCTTCTCTCAGGCTTCCGTTGGTTTGAATGGCTTTGACCCTTTTTAAGTCCTTTGGTCCCTTAGTGTGCACAATCTCACTCGGTGTGAATATCTGTCTGATGTTTTCTCATGATTAGAAGGAGATTATTCATTTTTGGCCAGGATACCATAGAGATGATGTTTTATTCTTACTGTGCCTTACTGAGGAGCTGATAATATTGATATGTCTTATAGGTGATACTAACTTTAATCACTTGGTTATGGTGGTATCTGCTGTATTTTTTCATGGAAACCATTTTTCTCTATAAATTACTGTTATAGGAGGATAATTCAGTACTATGCAGATCTCTTTCTCCTCTTGTAGTCTTCTGTTTTTGCACCCATCTTTGGATCTTATCTGCAACACTTGTTATTATCAGATCAGTCGCTCAGTCATGTCCGACTCTTTGCGACCCCATGAATCACAGCACACCAGGCCTCCCTGTCCATCACCAACTCCCAGAGGTCACTCAGACTCGCATCCATCGAGTCAGTGATGCCATCCAGCCATCTCATCCTCTGTCGTCCCCTTCTCCTCCTGCCCCCAATCCCTCCCAGCATCAGAGTCTTCTCCAATGTTAGTCAACTCTCCGCATGAGGTGGCCAAAATATTCGAGTTTCAGCTTTAGCATCATTCCTTCCAAAGAAATCCCAGGGCTGATCTCCTTCAGAATGGACTGGTTGGATCTCCTTGCAGTCCAAGGGACTCTCAAGAGTCTTCTCCAACACCACAGTTCAAAAGCATCAATTCTTCAGCGCTCAGCCTTCTTCACAGTCCAGCTCTCACATCCATACATGACCACAGGAAAGACCATAGCCTTGACTAGGTGAACCTTTGTTGGCAATGTAATGTCTCTGCTCTTGAATATGCTATCTAGTTTGGTCATAACTTTCCTTCCAAGAAGTAAGCATCTTTTAATTTCATGGCTGCAGTCACCATCTGTAGTGATTTTGGAGCCCAGAAAAATAAAGTCTGACACTGTTTCTCCATCTATTTCCCATGTAGTGATGGGACCAGATGCCATGATCTTTGTTTTCTGAATGTTGAGCTTTAAGCCAACCTTTTCACTCTCCACTTTCACTTTCATCAAGAAGCTTTTTAGTTCCTCTTCACTTTCTGCCATAAGGGTGGTATCATCTGCATATCTGAGGTTATTGATATTTCTTCCAGAAATCTTGATTCCAACTTGTATTTCTTCCAGTCCAGCGTTTCTCATGATGTACTCTGCATATAAATTAAATAAACAGGGTGACAATGTACAGCCTTGACGTACTCCTTTTCCTATTTGGAACCAGTCTGTTGTTCCATGACCAGTTCTAACTGTTGCTTCCTGACCTGCAAACAGATTTCTCAAGAGGCAGATCAGGTGGTCTGGTATTTTCCGTCTCTTTCAGAATTTTCCACAGTTTATTGTGATCTACACAGTCAAAGGCTTTGGCATAGTCAATAAAGCAGAAATAGATGTTTTTCTGGAACTCTCTTGCTTTTTCCATGATCCAGCGGATGTTGGCAATTTGATCTCTGGTTCCTCTGCCTTTTCTAAAACCAGCTTGAACATCAGGAAGTTCACGGTTCACATATTACTGAAGCCTGGCTTGGAGAATTTTGAGCATTACTTTACTAGCGTGTGAGATGAGTGCAATTGTGCGGTAGTTTGAGCATTCTTTGGCATTGCCTTTCTTTGGGATTGGGATGAAAACTGACCTTTTCCAATCTTGTGGCCACTGCTGAGTTTTCCAAATTTGCTGGCATATTGAGTGCAGCACTTTCACAGCATCATCTTTTCAGGATTTGGAATAGCTCCACTGGAATTCCATCACCTCCACTAGCTTTGTTCGTAGTGATGCTTTCTAAGGCCCACTTGACTTCACATTTCAGGATGTCTGGCTCTAGGTCAGTGATCACACCATCATGATTATCTGAGTCGTGAAGATCTTTTTTGTACAGTTCTTCTGTGTATTCTTGCCACCTCTTCTTAATACCTTCTGCTTCTGTTAGGTCCATACCATTTCTGTCCTTTATCGATCCCATCTTTGCATGAAATGTTCCTTTGGTATCTCTGATTTTCTTGAAGAGATCCCTAGTCTTTCCCATTCTGTTGTTTTCCTCTATTTCTTTGCATTGATCGCTGAACAAGGCTTTCTTATCTCTTCTTGCTATTCTTTGGAACTCTGCATTCAGATGTTTATATCTTTGCTTTTCTCCTTTGCTTTTCGCTTCTCTTCTTTTCACAGCTATTTGTAAGGCCTCCCCAGACAGCCATTTTGCTTTTTTGCATTTCTTTTCCATGGGGATGGTCTTGATCCCTGTCTCCTGTACAGTGTCACGAATCTCATTCCATAGTTCATCAGGCACTCTATCAGATCTAGGCCCTTAAATCTATTTCTCACTTCCACTGTATAATCATAAGGGATTTGATTTAGGTCATACCTGAATGGTCTAGTAGTTTTCCCTACTTTCTTCAATTTCAGTCTGAATTTGGCAATAAGGAGTTCATGGTCTGAGCCACAGTGAGCTCCTGGTCTTGTTTTTGTTGACTGTATAGAGCTTCTCCATCTTTGACTGCAAAGAATATAATCGATCTGATTTCGGTGTTGACCATCTGGTGATGTCCATGTATAGAGTCTTCTCTTGTGCTGTTGGAAGAGGGTATTTGCTATGACCAGTGCATTTTCTTGGCAAAACTCTGTTAGTTTTTGCCCTGCTTCATTCCGTATTCCAAGGCCAAATTTGCCTGTTACTCCAGGTGTTTCTTGACTTCCTACTTTTGCATTCCAGTCCCCTATAATGAAAAGGACATCTTTTTTGGGTGTTAGTTCTAAAAGGTCTTGAAGGTCTTCATACAACCGTTCAACTTCAGCTTCTTCAGAGTTACTGGTTGGGGCATAGACTTGGATTACTGTGACATCGAATGGTTTGCCTTGGAAACGAACAGAGATCATTCTGTCGTTTTTGAGATTGCATCCAAGTACTGCATTTTGGACTCTTTTGTTGACCATGATGACCACTCCATTTCTTCTGAGGGATTCCTACCCGCAGTAGTAGATATAATCGTCCTCTGAGTTAAGTTCGCCCATTCCAGTCCATTTTAGTTCGCTGATTCCTAGAATGTCGACATTCACTCTGGCCATCTCTTGTTTGACCACTTCCAATTTGCCTTGATTCATGGACCTGACATTCCAGGTTCCTATGCAGTGTTGCTCTTTACAGTATCAGACTTTGCTTCTATCACCAGACACATCCACAGCTGGGTATTCTTTTTGCTTTGGCTCCGTCCCTTCATTCTTTCTGGAGTTATTTCTCCACTGATCTCCAGTAGCATATTGGGCCCCTACTGACCTGGGGAGTTTCTCTTTCAGTATCCTATCATTTTGCCTTTTCATACTATTCATGGGGTTCTCAAGGCAAGAATACTGAAGTGGTTTGCTATTCCCTTCTCCAGCGGACCACACCCTGTCAGGTCTCTCCACCATGACCCGCCCATCCTGGGTTGCCCCACGGGCATGGCTTAGTTTCATTGAGTTAGACAAGGCTGTGGTCCTAGTGTGATTAGATTGACTAGTTTTCTGTGAGTAACCATACTTGTTACTATAATGTTTGCCAAATGGTGGTTTTTCTATTTGTCTCTTTTTTTCTGCATTTAATCATGAAAATTTCTCTTGTAAGAGAGAGTTGTGCCCCTGCATTTATTTATTAATCGTGTTACCTGTATCAGTGTAGACCCATGGGTATTTATCTTATTCTGTGGGTTAAAGTCCAGTGCTGTCATTTACTTTCTTGTTCACATCATTTCAGCTTTGGCAATGGAAGTTCCTTCAAGTTGACTCCTGTGTTCTTTTGACACACGCCCATCCTTTTTTTCTTGAGCAGTTACTTCCTTATAGCATCTGAAGTTGTTTCAGATCTTTAGTGCCATTAAATAGCAGATGTTAAGCTTTTATCGGGCATTTCTAGTTGTTTTCAGCAACATTACTAGTCTTTCACAATCTCCTTCATCTTCCTTGGAAGAGGGAGTGCTATAGTAAAGTATTGTTTCAAATATGCCATTTTCTAAAAAGGTCTATGTTGTTTTCCCCAGGGCCAACTGTGCTTTCTTTCACCATAGTATCTTAATTTAAATAAGAGAGTCTGATTGCCTAAAATACATGTCATTTCTTGTTTTTTTTTTAGTGTGCATTTCAGAGACGCAGCACTTTTCCTCACAGCCTTATTAGTAGGTTAGTCAGGCTAGTCTTTACACACTTGTTTCTCTTCAGAGTGTTTTACATACTGTGTGGCATCCAGAATTAGGGGACTCAGTGATTTATATTGTTAGAAGAGCAAGACTCCATTTACTCACAGAAAGTTTTATTCTTAAGTTGAAATATACTAACATTGTTCATCTACCATTCACCTCTAAAGAATTTGTTATTTCATGGTATCTGTTTTGAGAACAGATGATAACACAGCATGAACTGCTGCAGTAAGGAAGCTTGCTGATTCAAAATTAATTTGCCTCATCATACAATTTCAGTAGAGAGCTTTCAGTTTTATTAGTAACATTTAAATAGCATAATAGCAATATGAACGTATACCAAATTAGAAAATTGTAAAGCAAACACCAGAGAGAGAGGAAAGTGCATATTATTGTAGCGCTCAGGTTTTGGTGTCAAGAAGCACCAAGTGTGGGATACAGAAGGGTCAGAGAGAGGCATTGATTCTGCACAGAGCCAGATGGTTTCTGCTTGGGTAGCTGTAGTTCAGCTGAACTGCTTGATAGGAACCCGAGAAACTGGTCCTTTGTGGCAAACCAGGACCCGTGGTTTGCCATGGGTAGGCATTTGGCAGGAGAAATAGACACTGATACATTTGAGTGGAGGTAGGACAAAGATAGGCAACTTTCCACCTTTGACAGAAATTGTGCTCTTCTCAGTACTTTTGATTATGTACCCAAAGCAGATAACACAAAGTGGCTAAGTGTATTTTATAGCTTAAAATGGGTAAGATATTTCATTTTAATTAATACTTATATTTGTGGACAAACCGATAAAAGTTTCGAGGCCTTAGAAGAGTTTTCTTAGCAATCAAGCCTTTGTGGCTCTCATAAAGCCTATGATTAGATTTCATCATAGCTTCTCTTTGCATAGTTACTACTTCTTTGGTAGCAGGACTATTATTTTTGTAGGCAGAGGTTTGTATTTGAAAAATATGTATTCCTATTTTTACACAAACCCAGTCATCCCATTCAACCCACCTTTTAGGAAGTGATGTTGCTGGTATGTAAGGTCATTGTATTTTAATTATGTATCATATCTGACATTATATTTCATATGACATAATGCATATGGGCTGAAATTTATGTTTTGGATTAAATTTGTAAGTGGAAATGTACCACTTTAGTCATGTCATTAAAACTTACATTTCCTGTATACCTGATTTAAAACATTTGTTCAAGGATCAAAGCAGTTACTTCAGTAACTAATGTATTATATTGTATATTCTTAAAAATTATATTTTTGTATACTGTTCTGTCATCAGATTTTGCATTCAGTTAATTTGATTCTTCATCCAGTTTGTCTGAATTAGTAAACAAACCTATAATGTATAAATAAATATGATTTTTTTCAGTTGTGAAATTAAGATTAAAATATAAGCTAACTATATTTCATTTTATACATGCAGCTAAAAATGTAAGAAAGAAGGGGCATGGGAACCACAGAAGTAAAGAAGTAGATAAATTGATCAGGAAACAAGAAATGAATGATAGAAAACAAGAAGAAAGGAGGCCAGAGCATCGGCACCAGGAGACAAGGGCTGAGAGAGAAAGGAGGTCAGAGAAACCCAGAGAGGGAGACTCAAGAGGCTCTGGAACAAAATACACTTCAGACAGAGGGGTTCCTTCTGCGAGAAACAGCAGCAGCAGAGCCGCGCATGACCGAGACCAAGAAGTACGCGGGGATTTAGAACGTAATCATGGGGATCCCGAAAAGAAGAGAGAGAGGAGAAATTCTTTCTCTGAAAATGAACACAGACATCGAAACAGGGACAGTGAGAATTTTAGAAGGAGGGATAGATCCAAGTCCAGAGAAAAAAATAAAAAACATTCAGGTTCTAGAAGCGAGGAAGATAGGTATCAGAACGGTGCTGAGAGGCAATGGGAAAAACCTAGCCGATACTCTGAACAATCCAGAGAATCAAAGAAAAATCAGGACCGGCGAAGAGAAAAGTCTCCAACAAAGCAAAAAAAATAATTCTGCAAAATCACAGAAACTGAACATGCCTTATATTCAGTTGAAACAAGTTATTTTTTACATTGATTGACAAACTTTGTAGAGAATTATTGTATAAAGTACTGGTTTGTATTTGTACATTTAAAAATGTTTTCATTTTAATATGTTTTATAATTGATACGTCTCAAGGCCTTCTACAAAAAACTATTTGAGAAGTTTCCCCAGAGAGCGTTATAATTCTTGCCTATATTTTTTTGTTAATAAAACAATCAAATGCTCATTGAATTGTCGATTTTTTTATCAACAATTTTTTTTTTCTGATAATGTTTCTAATTGTTTATAGGATTATTATAGTGAATTGTTAGTGACTTTTTATTTGCAACTGAAGACCAAAATACCTGAACCTTTTTAAGGTTTTTGCTTTGTTAATGAGATACTATAAACTTTTCTTAGGAGTCTTGCTTTTTTTAAAGTAGAGGAATTATTTTAAGTTTTATTTTATGTCTTTAACAAAATATGTATGTATAATTTTTTTCCAGAAGTGTTTCAGTGAAGCTAGGTGTATTTAGTCTTTAAACAGATACACAGCTATCTTATTTAATAATTAGGACTTTTCTCATTGATAACATTTCTTTCTGGATTGTTAGGTTAACTTTTAATTGAAATTCTTTGTGATTAGTGCTTTTTCTCAGCCTTGAAGTTCTATCACTGTTGGTAAGTACTATGTATTTAAGTTTTAATGTGAATTAATAGGTTATTGAAAAATATGCAGTCACGAGAAATATAGGCAAGACCAACTGTGAAATAATTTTAGTTTTTTTATAAGAATTTTAAGGGTTGCTATCCTTGTAACTCTCACCAGTTACTGTGTGACCATATTATTTATTACTTTTGAAATAAAATATTGCCTCTGAAATTTTAGATTGGTGACATTAAACCGCATTTACTAAATAAGCTATTTGTTCTTGCTCACCTTAAGAGTACATAAAGTCCTTTTTAGCCAGTGTCCAGATTCAAGAATAATCTTGCTGCTGCTGCTGCTGCTAAGTTGCTTCAGTCGTGTCCGACTCTGTGTGACCCCATCGACAGCAGCCCACCAGGCTCCGCCGTCCCTGGGATTCTCCAGGCAAGAACACTGGAATGGGTTGCCATTTCCTTCTCTAATGCATGAAAGTGAAAAGTGAAAGTGAAGTCGCTCAGTTGTGTCCGACTCTTAGCGACCCCATGGACTGCGGCCAACCAGGGTCCTCCGTCCATGGGATTTTCCAGGCAAGAGTACTGGCATTTTAAAAAATCAAACCATTTTAAAGTTTGGCTTTTGGGTGTACTCTGATTTATTTAAGAACTTGGGTATAGGGGCTTCCCTGGTGGCTCAGTAGTAAAGAATCCACCTGCCAATGCAGAAGATACGGGTTAGGTCCCTGGCCCAGGACATGCCATGGGGCAATTAAGCCCATGTTCTAGAGCCCACAACTGTTGAGCCTGTGATGTGAAGCCAAAGAGTGGCAACGACTGAGCCCACGTGCTGCAGCTGCTGAAGCCTAGTGCCTAGAGCCCGTGCTCCACAATGCTCGAGGCCACTGCAATCCACAGCCCACGCACCACAACTAGAGAAAAGCCTGTGCAGCGTCCAAGACCCAGCACAGCCAAAAGAAATAAAATTATATATTAAAAAACACTTGAGCATAAGTATAATAAAGTCCATGTCGATAAAGGCATCCCGTGTTCTCTTCCTCTTGTCCCCCTGTCCCCTGAGTATTAATTGAATATGGCAGTTTAGAAAAAGTAACTGTGTTGGTTAGAAGGTGGTAAGTTGTGATTAGAATGGACCATCACAGATGTACTACATTTCACAGAATTGTGAAGCTCAGCAAATAGGATTTAAGGAACATACAGGTTGTAAGCCCTAAGGGAAATAAATTAGTTAATTCTTTTAACTTTATTATCTAATTGTTATCTAATTAACATTCATCTTTAGAGATGTTAACAAGGAAAATATGAGAAATTTTATTTTCTCAACATTATTTCATAATTTTCTAAATGTAAAAATGGGAAACCATTCTTTTTATTGAGTACTTAAGACATTAAAAGAGTTTTTAAAGTAGTTTTTTTTTTAATGTAACTTTTACTGAACTTCTGCGTTGCCAAGTCTATTCTAGGAATTAAAGGTAAAACCATGAAGAAAACAAAGTCTCAACTCTTAGATAGTATCGTTGAGAAAGAGACCGGCGAAAGACAATGAACCAAAAAATGTAAGTGTACCCAGTGGTAATAAATGCTATGAAGAAGAAAGGAAAGGAGAGAGTGTGATAATGGAGGGGGACGGAGGGTGATAATTCTAACCAGGAAGCTCGGAGAAGAGCTCTCATAAGGTGGCATTTAACTGAGGCAGAAGGAACTGCTGAGGCATAGATGTTTATTTATAATAAATATTGCCTGGAAGTTTTTGTTAACATTTCCTGTTCTACTTAGTTCAGCTTTCTTTGCTGCTCAGTATTTTATTAATTATTGCTTCGTTTTCTGAATGTTGAGCTTTAAGCCAACCTTTTCACTCTCCACTTTCACCTTCATCAAGAGGCTTTTTAGCCCCTCTTCACTTTCTGCCATAAGAGTGGTGTCATCTGCATATCTGAGGTTATTGATATTTCTCCCAGCAATCTTGATTCCAACTTGTGTTTCTTCCAGTCCAGCATTTCTCATGATGTACTCTGCATATAAGTTAAATAAACAGGGTGACAATGTACAGCCTTGACGTACTCCTTTTCCTATTTGGAACCAGTCTGTTGTTCCATGACCAGTTCTAACTGTTGCTTCCTGACCTGCATACAGATTTCTTAAGAGGCAGATCAGGTGGTCTGGTATTCCCATCTCTTTCAGAATTTTCCATAGTTTATTGTGATCCACACAGTCAAAGGCTTTAGCATAGTCAATAAAGCAGAAATAGATGTTTTTCTAGAACTCTCTTGCTTTTTCCATGATCCAGCGGATGTTGGCAATTTGATCTCTGGTTCCTCTGCCTTTTCTAAAACCAGCTTGAACATCAGGAAGTTCACGGTTCACATATTGCTGAAGCCTGGCTTGGAGAATTTTGAGCATTACTTTACTAGCGTGTGAGATGAATCTGTATCCAGGTCAGGAAGCAACAGTTAGAACTGGTCATGGAACAACAGACTGGTTCCAAATAGGAAAAGGAGTACGTCAAGGCGGCATATTGTCACCATATTTATTTAACTTATATGCAGAGTACATCATGAGAAATGCTGGACTGGAAGAAACACAAGTCGGAATCAAGATTGCCGGGAGAAATATCAATAACCTCAGATATGCAGATGACACCACTCTTATGGCAGAAAGTGAAGAGGGGCTAAAAAGCCTCTTGATGAAGGTGAAAGTGGAGAGTGAAAAGGTTGGCTTAAAGCTCAACATTCAGAAAACGAAGATCATGGCATCTGGTCCCATCACTGCATGGGAAATAGATGGGGAAACAGTGTCAGACTTTGTTTTTCTGGGCTCCAAAATCACTGCAGATGGTGACTGCAGCCATGAAATTAAAAGACGCTTACTCCTTGGAAGGAAAGTTATGACCAACCTAGATAGCATATTCAAAAGCAGAGACATTACTTTGCCAACAAAGGTTCGCCTAGTCAAGGCTATGGTCTTTCCTGTGGTCATGTATGGATGTGAGAGCTGGACTGTGAAGAAGGCTGAGCGCCGAAGAATTGATGCTTTTGAACTGTGGTGTTGGAGAAGACTCTTGAGAGTCCCTTGGACTGCAAGAAGATCCAACCAGTCCATTCTAAAGGAGATCAATCCTGGAATTTCTTTAGAAGGAATGATGCTAAAGCTGAAACTCCAGTATTTTGGCCACCTCATGCGAAGAGTTGACTCATTGGAGAAGACTCTGATGCTGGGAGGGATTGAGGGCAGGAGGAGAAGGGGACGACAGAGGATGAGATGGCTGGATGGCATCACTGACTCGATGGATGCGAGTCTGGGTGACCTCTGGGTGCTGGTGATGGACAGGGAGGCCTGGCGTGCTGCGGTTCATGGGGTCGCAAAGAGTCGGACACAACTGAGCGACTGATCTGATCTGATTTTATTAATATTTACTCTTACAAAAGCAATTAATGGAACACCTAACTGCCTTCAAGCAGAGGTTTTTAAGAGTTAAGGAGTCATATCAGGACATAATAAATAAGAGCCTAGATGAAGAATACACTATCTGCCTTCTGGATGCATTTCTGTAGCATCAGGTATTTGTTCCCGTCCTCTGCCTGCCACTCAGGCAGATTTCTCACTTTCATCCTTTTTAATATGCAGATGAGAAATGTATTTGTTATTCCTAATATTTTATTTCTTAGGATTAATATTTTGTAAGGACCAGCTGAGTTACAGATATTTTACATGCATTGCTCATTGTTTTTCAGTTTCTCAGCTTCCTTGCTTCTCATCCATCCCTGCCTTTCACATCCCTAGCCAACCACTCCCATGGTCATCTCCTTCATGTTGACTTCAAAATCCATATAACCTCTCAAATCTCTCCTTCAAGCATCACACTTTGACCACTGCCCATCCAGCTCCTCTGCTTTAATGCTGCCCTCCTAGCAATCTTTTCAGTTTATCACAACATTAGAGTTATTGACCTTGGTATCGTGTTATCCCACTCCCTCATTTCTTCACTTCCTTGTTCTGTAGTCCATCATTTGATGGATGAAGTAATGAATAAAACCGATTTTCACAAAATAACCCTATGAGAATTGGTTTTGTCTCCCCATATTACAGAAAAGAAGAGTGAAGTCCAGAGAGGTTAATTAGGTTCGAGCCACAAAGCTAGGAAGTGGCAGACCAGGTTTTAACCCAGATTAGCTTCATTCTAGTTTGAAACTGGTGTTTGGGTACCAGCTCTGCCACCTAACAGCTGTGTGGACTTGGGCAAGTTATTTCATCTCTCTAACCTTCGCATTCATCTTTAAAATGTTTATTGTGCCCATGTTATACAGTTGTAGTCATGGTTAAATGAAATAAGCAGTCAAAGTTACACAGTAATATATAGTGCAAAGTGGGCATTCAACAAATACTGGTTTTCTTTTTCCCCAGCATCTAGCAGAGACTTAGGAGAAAATTAAGGTTCATTGATTGACTTGTGATTGCTCTATTATATCACTGTAGAGTAATAGAATAATGTGTGTGCTTAGTTGCTCAGTTGAGTCTGACTCTGCAACACCATGGACTGTAGTCCGCCAGGATTCTCTGGTCAAGAATACTGGAGTGGGATGCATGCCCTCCAGGGGAATCTTCCCAACCCAAGGGATCAAACTGAGGTCTCCCGCTTTGCAGGCGAATTCTTTACTATCTGAGCCTCTAGGGAAGCCGTAAAAAAAGGAGCAGGGGTTGTGTCAGACTAGCCACACAGAAAATTAATGGATTTTTCTAGAGTCAAAGTGTAACAAAGAGTAATTCTCTGTCACTTTTCTCCTGCTGTAGGACTTCTTTCCCAGTTGTATTTATTCTTTTAATTTAAGCAACCAGCTTCTAATACCCCTGATTTCACATTTCCCAAACATGTTGTCAGAAAGAGGGGGGAAAGTTTTGGTTATCTCTGGGTAATTATAAGTGGTTTGTTTTTTTTTTTATGAGTGAATTTTTTGTTTTTGATTTTAATACTTTGTTTATGCCATTGTCACGTTGTCATTTTTACTCAAATGATGTATTTTTTTCCCCCTAATTCATGTCTACCTTATAATTGTATGCTTTCATGCACCAGGATCTTTTGGAATCCTGATTTTTTTTTTTTCCTAATCCTTTTCTCACTTTTTCCAGTGTAATCATCAGATGTCCTTCCTCATCTTTCAGGTTCTTTCATTCTGTTCCATGTTTATTCCACTGAATGTTTCTTAAGTCAGGCAAACTTTAATGTCGGCTGATATTTTAGGAGAGAACCCAGAGTGCCTGTGAGACCTTTAGGAAACCACTGTCGATTCACTGCAATACTTCAAATGGTTTTCCTGGCTCTCCTTATTCTCATCTCTTGTGTCTCCTACCCCAGCCTTTTGTCCCTGGATATGCTCTACAACTTCCATTTATACCCACCCTCATGTTTCTATTAAAATGTCCTTTAAAACTTTTGAGTACATTGCACATCTCCATTTAGAACATGATTTCTTGAAGATAGTCCTACCTGTGCATGGTGTGTTTTCTAGAGATAAATGTGAGGACCTCTGTCTACCACTGTGACTTGCCCTCCTTACCACACTTTGTGGTGTCAGGTGAAACTTTGGCCAGCTTTACACAGGTAGAAGAAGAAAGGAGACAGCGGCCCACAGTCATGCAGGGTGCGCATGTCTGTTGTGTATGTACAGAAGAGCACAGGCTTGCTTTAGGAAAAGATTCCGGTTCATAAAGAGTAATTTATTACCATTTAAATTAAGTCCTCTTCGGCAGATTTAAGTCTGACTTTTATTCCACCTCTGCCACTTGCTGGTTGTTGACTTTCAGACAAATCCTTTAACCTCTGTGTCTCAGTTTTCTCATCTGTAAAATGGATTCATCATAGTAACTCCCTCAAATAGTGAATGATCTTTGTGGCATACTTAGAATAGGACCTGGAACTAAGTGCTGATTGTTACTGTTTGTATTGTTATTGTCACTAAAGCTGACATAGTAGCAGTTGACCAGGAACTGCAAATCAAGTACCTACAGGGGCCAGGTGGGTCACAATCAAATGTGGGAAACGAGCCATTTAAAGGGACAGCAGGTGCTTACATCCAGTGTGCCAATGGAAAAGAAGACCAAGATTGACACATCTCCCTGGTTTTGAAGAGAATAAGAATTTTGTATGTAGCTTTTGGTTGTTAAATGTTGATGATGACCTCATGTAAATTTAAAATAGCCCAGCTTTTTGAAAGTCCAAACAAAGCTTTTGAGTATCTGGTTTGTGATTCCACTGCAGTCCCTCAATAACAATCTGTTACTTAGTTTTGGAAAAACACTACTTACTGTACAGAAAAGATCATTGTTTCAGTTTTTGCTCTCAACACTGTTGGGAGAATAGGCCCTTCATCTTTCTTGAGAAACCTCATCTACTTTGCTAGCCTCAGCAATCCCCTCTAGATAAAGTGCTCTAAAATTCTTGCTAAGTTTCAGTTCTGCACCTCACTGGCCTACTGCCCATAATGTCACGGATCCAAAATACAATCCATTTTTCCTCAGATCTATATCTTTTCTGCAAATGATATAACTTAACTGCAAATGATTACACCCATCTCCCATCACCTTTACATTTTCAAAGCTGTTCTCCTATCCTCAAAATCACCAAAATTTTATCAGTATCACCTTTGGAAGTCTTTGCCAATATCCCACCCAAACTGCCACCGCTGTAGTCCTGTCCCTTTTAACTTTGTGGCTGGACTTGGAAAATAGTTTACTGATCATCTGCTGTGTGCCAGGTACTATTCTGAGGATACTTGTTTTTGTTCGGTCTCTAGGTCATATCCAACTCTACCACCCCATGGATGGTACCCTGCAGACTCCTCTGTCCTGAGGATATAGTGAAGAGCAAACAAACAGGGGAACTATTTTCAATTGAGCCTAAATTCTTGCAACAGAAACCAAAGATAAAGTTTATTTATTTATTTTTAAAAATTTTTTTAAATTTTATTTTATTTAACTTTACAATATTGTATTGGTTTTGCCATATATCAACATGAATCTGCCGCAGGTATACATGTGTTCCCCATCCTGAACCCTCCTCCCTCCTCCCTCCCCATACCATCCCTCTGGGTCATCTCAGTGCACCAGCCCCAAGTATCCAGTATCGTGCATCGAACCTGGACTGGCAACTCATTTCATATATGATACTGTACATATTTCAATGCCATTCTCCCAAATCATCCCACCCTCTCCCTCTCCCACAGAGTCCAAAAGACTATTGTATATATCAGTGTCTCTTTTGCTGTCTCGTATACAGGGTTATTGTTACCATCTTTCTAAATTCCATATATATGCATTAGTATACTGTATTAGTGTTTTTCTTTCTGGCTTACTTCACTTTGTATAATAGGCTCCAGTTCCATCCACCTCATTAGAACTGATTCAAATGTATTCTTTTTAATGGCTGAGTAATACTCCATTGTATATATGTACCACAGCTTTCTTATCCATTCATCTGCGGATGGACATCTAGGTTGCTTCCAAGTCCTGGCTATTGTAAACAGTGCTGCTATGAACATTGGGGTACACGTGTCTCTTTCAATTCTGGTTTCCTCAGTTTGTATGCCCAGCAGTGGGATTGCTGGATCATAAAGCAGTTCTATTTCCAGTTTTTTAAGGAATTTCCACACTGTTCTCCATAGTGGCTGTACTAGTTTGCAGTCCCACCAACAGTGTAAGAGGATTCCCTTTTCTCCACACCCTCTCCAGCATTTATTGCTTGTAGAGTTTTGGATTGCAGCCATTCTGACTGGCGTGAAATGATAGTGGTTTTGATTTGCATTTCTCTGATAATGAGTGATGTTGAGCATCTTTTCATGTGTTTGTTAGCCATCTGTATGTCTTCTTTGGAGAAATGTCTATTTAGTTCTTTGGCCCATTTTTTGATTGGGTCATTTATTTTTCTGGACTTGAGCTGTAGAAGTTGCTTGTTTATTTTTGAGATTAGTTGTTTCAGACTTGTGCTTAGAAAACTGTTAGCTATTCAGAAAAGTCAAAAGAATAGTACAGTGACCACTTACATACCACCTACCTAGATTCAGATTAATCTAAAGCATTATTTTTGTCCTGTCCTCCCCTTAGACTCTAAAGTCCAATGACTCTTCTAGTATTTCGGTACAGTTCAGTCTTCTTCAAAGTTTGCTTTAGGAGCTGACCATCGTTTGAGCGCTAGCTACCATGTGGCAGGCCTAATTTTGACAACCATAAGGTAAGCGCTGTGACAATTTTTAAGTTCACACACCCAGCTGAGACATCATAAAGCCAGGACTCCATCCACCACGTGATCACACACACCAGGTGAAATAATTGTTTCCTTAAGGTTACCCTGCAACAAAAACTCTGCTGTAGCCAAGCTGGTTATTTAAAAATACTACCCTTTCTCCTCTCTAGACTTCTACCTCCCTCCTACCCTCCACCTAAATTATCCCTGTTAGCCCATTCAAAATTTTCAAGATTCAATGTACATCTACCTCGCTCCTAACACGAAGGTTGCTCTGATAGAGAACCCAACAATGGCTTTTCCTTCTGTACAGCCTGATACAATTCAGGCACACATAGTAAAGGTCTTATAATTAGCATTTATGTATTATAGAATGAGATCATTTTGATTTTTTGTCTTATCCCACCTAAGTAGATTGTACATTTGTCAGTGACAGAAATTTTGTCTTAAGCATTGCTTTTTTGCCTGAACCTTGCTATAGACCAGTGTTTCTTAACTTCAGTACTATTGGCATTTTGGGTTAGTTAATTCTTTGTTGTGGGGGCCAGTCCGGTACGTTGTAAAGCATTTAGCTGCATCCTGGCCTTATCTGTTAAATTCCAGAAACACAAACTCCAAGCCCTGACAGTGAAAAATATTTTCAGACATTGCCAAATAAGCCCTTGGAGGCAAGATCATCTAGCTGACTACACTGCCATAGACATATCACTTAAGAAAATACTCTTCAGTTCAGTCCCTCAGTTGTGTCCGACTCTTTGTGACCCCATGAACTGCAGCATGCCAGGCCTCCCTGTCCATCACCAACTCCTGGAGTCCACCCAAACCCGTGTCCATTGAGTCGGTGATGCCATCCAACCATCTCATCCTCTGTCTTTCCCTTCTTCTGCCCTCAATCTTTCCCAGCATCAGGGTCTTTTCAAATGAGTCAGCTCTCTGCATCAGGTGGCCTAAGTATTGGAGTTTCAGCTTCAACATCAGTCCTTCCAATAAACACCCAGGACTGATCTCCTTTAGGGTGGTCTGGTTAGATCTCCTTGCAGTCCAATGGACTCTAAAAAGAGTCTTTTCCAACACCACAGTTCAAAAGCATCAGTTTTCTTTATAGTCCAACTCTCACATCCATACATGACCACTGGAAAAACCATAGCTGTGACTAGACGGACCTTTCTTGACAAAGTAATGTTTCTGCTTTTTAATATGCTTTTTAGGTTGGTCATAACTTTACTTCCAAGGAGCAAGTGTCTTTTAATTTCATGGCTGCAATCACCATCTGCAGTGATTTTGGAGCCCAGAAAAATAAAGTCAGCCACTGTTTCTCCACTGTTTCTCCATCTATTTGCCATGAAGTGATAGGACCGGATGTTATGATCTTAGTTTTCTGAATGTTGAGATTTAAGCCAACTTTTTTACTCTCCTCTTTCACTTTCATCAAGAGGCTCTTTAGTTCTTGACTTTGTGCCATAAGGTTGGTGTCATCTGCATATCTGAGGTTATTGATGTTTTTCCCAGCAATCTTGATTCCAGCTTGTGCTTCCTCCAGCCCAGCGTTTCTCATGATGTACTCTGCATATAAGTTAAATAAGCAGGGTGACAATATACAGCCTTGATGTACTCCTTTACCTATTTGGAACCAGTCTGTTGTTCCATGTTCAGTTTTAACTGTTGCTTTTTGACCTGGATACAGATTTCTCAAGAGGCAGGTCAGATGGTCTGGTATTCCCATCTCTTTCAGAATTTTCCACACTTTCTTGTGATCCGCAGTCTTCAGTGGATCATGATAGTCCTTATTCTGGGAACCTGACTATCTTCCTCTTATATAAAGCTGTGTGTACTTATACTGCCCTCTTATTTTTATGAGGGCAAGATTTGTTTTAAATGGGGAACTCACCACTTTAATAAAGTGGTAGGCAGCAATATCCTGTTTTTGTTTGGCAAAATATTCTGATACCTCATTCTAGAGAACACATTCTGGTTGACATTTTAAAAGGTAGATTTTCTGCAAATGGAAGCATGATTAGCCTGTTAATATAAATATCTCATAGAGGTTCTTATATCTCACTGTAGCTATTCATTATTAACCAACATATTTTAGAAATGGAAAGCAATCAGCTGTTACTATTGTATTATTTCTTATCCCATATTAGAGAATTGTGCATACTAAGTTGCTTCAGTTGTGTCTGACTCTTTGTGACCCTTTGGACCATAGCCCGCCAAGCTCCCAAGTCCTTGGGATTCTCTAGGCAATACTGGAGTTGATTGCTGTGACTTCCTCCAGGGGATCTTCCTGACCTGGGGATCAAACCTGCGACTCTTATGCCTCCTACTTTGGCAGATGGGTTCTTTACCACTAGTGCAACCTGGGAAGCTTATCCAATATCCAAACACCTTAATTTTTGATCAGACATTTCGGTGACAGTCTAATGGTTTTTTAAAGTGAATTAACTAGTTATTTAGTCATTTCATGCACTATAAGACCTAAAAGATTGGGCAAATTGGGGTTGAATCTCCTGTGCATTAGCTTCCTTCCTAGAAAAAATCCTGCAATGAGAAAACTTGCTATGAATTAGTCCTTTTGAGTCCCATAATTTACATAGCAGCCTGTTTGCTCAGTCAGAGATGTGCCCTTCTCAAACACTATTTTCATGGGCAATATATGAGAAGCCCCTTTGAGGGCTCTGCTGAACATTTGCTGCTGTACAAAGGTTATTCCTTCTCTCTGATCAGATAATTCTGGTGAACTACCAATGAAAGAACTCCCTGGCCCGGTCATACAGAATACCTGAACCCCTGGGGAGCACCATTGGTTCACAAGTGAATATGTGACGTAAGCTGGGCCACTCAGAGCCTTCTCCAGTGGTTTTTCAGCTTGGAAGGGCACACAGAGCAAGGAAGGTGTTTACTGACGCGAGAGCATCCACTGCCCTATGGAAAAAGCCACCCTGCAGTAGAGGATGAGTACAGCTCAAAAGCAAGCAGTGTACAGACGGAAGAGGAATCCTAACAAGTTTCAGTCCTTAAATTTAACTATGGCTGACACAAGACTGCCCATTACATGAGCCAAGAAATTCCCTTTTCTACTTTAGCTACTCTTGATTTAGATTTGTACCATTTGCACTAAAAGTGTGCCAAGTCACTTCGGTCTTGTCTGACTCTCTGCGACCCTATGGACCATAGCCTGCCAGGCTCCTCTGGCCAAGGGATTCTCCAGACGAGAGTACTGGAGTGGGTTGCTGTGCCCTCCTCTGGGGCGTCTTCCTGAACCAGGGATCGAACCTTTGTCTCTGATGTCTCCTGCATTGCAGGTGGGTTCTTCACCACTAGCACCACCTGCACTAAAAGCATCTATATTAATTCAGGTTGACTGCTGTTGATGGGCAGGCTTAATAAGGACAGCTCTTCCCAATATACTTTTGCTTACATACTTCTGCTTCATATCCTCTCCTTCTGAGTATAGATGGAAATAAATATACACTCAATAAGGATAACCTGTGAAAAAATATAACAAAGGACCTTTACGGAAATATCTAGATGAGTGATTTTAAATGAGGATAATTTTAAATGACATTAATTTTATTACTAGTGCTCTATTTTTATAACAGAACCTCACTTTTGCTATAGCACTCATCTTGGGCTTTGAAATGTATTGCACAGATGTAACAACTCAATTCACAAACGAAAATTGGTTTCATATTACTAGTGAAAAGGACTAACTGCAGCTATTTTGGGAGTTGTAATGCCTCCTTTAAACCACAAAGATACTTGAGCATATCACCTTTACAACTAATGTATTCTCCCGATCGTTTTGCAAAATGAAATGCTTTTCAAAATAGTAAAGACTTCAAAGGTTTGCAATCTTCTCACACAATATAAATGCAGCCTGAGAATCCCATTATTCACAAATACATGCAGATACACTTCCTCGAAATACAGGAAAAAATGTAGAAAATAAAGATTTCCATTTCTCAAGTTTGAGAACAATTTTGCTTATGTCCTTAATATTATTTTCTGTCCAAAAATGAGGAAGTGAAGTTCTTAAGGATAGTTGTCCAAAGAGGGGAAAGAGAGGAGAGGTATTTGTGGTTAATGAAAGGTGCTATTTTGCTCACCTGGGCTGGAGACAAGTATTGGAGAGTCTCTAGGAGAGGTGGGAGGCGCTGGAGAAGAACAAGAACTAATGAATAAGAGTCTTCTACTAGTGTAGACACTTCTTGGAGGTCAAAAGTTCAATTTTACATTCCTTTGTAACCCCAGGTCTCTCTATGTATTATAACCATATTATATATATATATATATATATATATATATCAAATCTATCTCTTATAGTTACTCAATAGGCATTTGATGAGTGAATGGGCAGATTATTTTGACTTACTGCTAGGCAGAATGATTTGATATACTTTGGGATTCTTAGGTTTTTATGATATTTTAAATGCAAGATCAGCTGCTACTGCTACTGCTGCTGAGTCACTTCAGTCGTGTCCAACTCTGTGCGACCCCATGACGGCAGCCCACCAGGGACTGCCTGGGACGGTCCCTGGGACTCTCCAGGCAAGAACACTGGAGTGGGTTGCCATCTCCTCCTCCAATGCATGAAAGTGAAGACGCTCAGTCATATCCGACTTTTAGCGACCCCACGGACTGCAGCCTACCAGGCTCCTCCATCCATGAGATTTTCCGGCTGTTAACCTAATTGGAGTCCAAATGTAAGTATTTCATTTGGTAGAGCAAGAGAAAGTAGAAGGTAAGAATGCATTAGCTTAAAACCCTAAAATGTATATATAAAAGTAGTGGGAGTGTAAATGAGTAAAATCAGTTTAGAAAATTGTTTGATAATACCAGCTAAATTTGAGCATACATGTTCTCTGTAAGCCAACAGTTTTACTCCTAGGTACTTAATAGGACAGTGGAGCACTGCATGTTGAATCGGGGGTGGTTGGTAAGAGGGTACAGCCTTTCAGTTATAGGATAAATAAGGTCTGAGGATATAATGTCTAACATGGTGACTGTAGCTGATAACACTATTGTATAAATAAAATTTGCTAAGAGTATAGAACTTAAGTATTCTCATCGAAAACCAAATCAAAACAACAACAACAACAAAAGATTGTGTGTGACATGAAAGTTGTGTTAATGAACTCATCGGGGTGGGGGAGGAGTGGTATTTTTTCACAGTGTACATGTGTACACTTTAAATATCTTATAATTTTATTTATCAATTATATCTCAGAACTGTGGGGGAATTAAAAAAAAAAAAACACTGCCTGCTAGGTACTTAGGTACTTGAACAGTAAGAACACTGCAAACATTTCAGTCTCCTTTCTTAGAGAAATGTGTGTACACCAAACGACATGTACAAGAATATTCAGAATATCCACATTCATAATAGCCCAAAATTGGAAACAATCCGAACATTCGTCAGCAGTAGAATGGATAAACAAATGTATGGTTTATTCATACAGTGGAATGCTATACAGAAATGAAAATGATAAAACCGCAGCTATGTTCAATAACAGAATAGTGGTTACCTTTGGGGAGGAGAGTAGGACAATGTGGGGAGAAGAGAGAAATGGGACTATTGGGGTACTGGTATACTTTTATTTCCAGACATCGGTGTTACAAAAGTGTCTTCATTTTGTGCTAAGGCATTGACTTGTACAGGCTTAGTATGTTTATACTTTCTGTTCAATAACTAAAGCAAAAAGAAAACATATACAGATGTGTAAAATCTCCTACAGGTGCTTTTGACCTTCCAACTCAAATACAACTTGAATTATTCCCTCATATTTACTATAAGCAAAGATGCACAAGGTAGGAGAGTGCATCACGACCACAAATTTGTCTAATCTCTCTTCACACCCTTTATCACTGTGTTATACCCTATTATTCCATTGTTGGGTCCAAGGAGATACCCAGTACTGAACCTGTGTGTTTGTCTGAACCCTAGTTAGAATTTCAGCCTTTTTACAACAAGCATATGTAATTTATCCCTCTGCAAGAGGTTTGAATCTAGGGATGTGATTTGCTTTGGCTAATGAATGGGAGGCATGAAAAGTCTTATCATTGGGGCTTAGAGTCTCATGATGCTGGAAATCCTTTTTCCACCAAGTACATGAGTCCAGGCCAGTTTGCTGGGTAGTGAGAGGCCATGAGCACACCCCTAGCCTCCAATGAGCCCTGCCCTGGCTGTCACAGACCAGAACCACCCAGCAACCCCTCAGAACTTTAAGAACTAATAAATGTTTGTTCTTTTAAACACTGGTTTAAGAATATTTTGCTTTGCAACAAGAGCAAACAAATACGTACAACAATGATCTGAACTTTTTGCTCAGCAAATGCATTTCACATACTATTACACACTTAACAAATGTTCTAATAATGAGGACAGTTCCCTCTTGTTCTAACCTGTCTCCTAAGTGGTCAATTTTACAACATAAACCCTCCAATGTTTAGTTTTAGAAATGTTAAAATGTTTTAAATGTCTATTGCATTGTTTTTATCATTATTTTGTTGTTTTACTAGACCAGCCTTCTTGAAAGCTCCAGCAATGATCTTCATATATGGTAAGGTTTTCCCCCAAACCATGCTAATCACTGTTTTCTGTTTAGAAAATAATAATCAAAGCTGTTTTTCAGCAACTGGATGATTTTTTTTTTTTTTAAGGAATGTGTTTCCTGTCAGAGAAATGTTGGACAAATTTTTTTATGGAGGGTTGTGGGATCTACTGTAAACTTTTGAAGGAAAGACTTCTCTCCTTTTGGGATGTATCTAAAGGTAATCTTTTGGTCCTTTCCAACCTCCTGATTTTAGTTTATGCCACAAATGCAACATAAAGAAGCAAGCCCAGGAAAGTTGGCTTGTATTTCTGCAATACAGTGGGACTGCCAATGATTTTTATAATGGTCCTAACTCTGAGACTTGTTGCTTATAATTTGGGTATTTAGGAGATGTCTATATAATAAATGGTTTCTCTTAGCTGTGTGTCGTAGTCCCTGTCTCTTAGCTGCTATCTTTCTGATGTCTATTGCTGATCAGAGGTGCGGGATGAGGGAGACTCTGGTGAATAACACAATTCTATGGCTACGACAAGAAACTCACCCAAGTATATGTTCTGCTGAGAGAACCTCAATAGCACCATCATTAAACAGCTATTAGGGAGTTTTGCAGAGAATTCTATCTCTATTCTTGATGATTCTACTGGTCCCAACTACTTTAAAAATGGATAATAACAAGTTTATGTGGCGGATGTCTTGAAATATTAACTGGTATGTTTTCGCTCTCATCTCCCTCCCATCACTTTCTGTTACCCAGTTTACCCTTTTCAGTGTTTAAATCATTAGGCAGGTGACCTATTGTCCTCAATGGGAGTTGCCACAGTAGAATCAGAGAACAAAGATGTCAGGTCTTGGCTTTTGAGTTTCAAAAGAGAAAAGCTGAGACATTTGGAAGAATTCATGGTGAGGAAGACTTAACTTTTTATCACTCCCTTCTAAGATAAAGATTCTCTGAATTTGAAGGGAGAATAGACAACACCATGTAAATTTGAAATTCTGAGTGAAAGAGTCCTGTAACCTGCTGCCCGTTTGGGTTTCCTGGGAAGGTCACAAACCTTGAAGAATTCTTTGTATCATCATAGCACTGGAGAATACATTAGAAATGTCTAAATACAATGAAGAGACAAAAGAATCGTAGGAAACCTTACAGATTTCTCATGAAACTCAACCTGCAAAACGAAGTGAAAGTGAAGTGTTAGTTGCTCAGTCGTGTCCGACTCTGAGACTCTGTGGAATGGACTGTACCCCTCCAGGCTCCTCTGTTCATGGAGTTTTCCAGTCAAGAATACTGGAGTGTGTAGCCATTTCCTTTTCCAGGGGATCTTCCTGACCCAGGGATCGAACCCGGGTCTCTTGCACTGCAGGCATATTCTTTACTGTATTTTTCTGTGAATATGACACTGAGAACCTGTGGACTTGTGGTTTGGGGCCTCATAAGAGGGAGAAGGCAGAGCAGCATATTTAGTGTGAAATTTGCAGTAGAAGGTATATGAGCACTGAGACATCACAGGATTTGCCAGGGCAGAAGAGTGGTGATCACTACAATGTTCCAAGATGGATTCATAACACTAAAGAAAGAGAGACTCAATCCAGGGGAGAAAATGGGGAGCAAGAAAACCATGACTTCACTGGATTCACCCTAAATTGGCTATGTTAACTTTTCTGTCACTAAATAAAATAGAGTTCAAAACTGAGGGTTGTTAGATGAGAATAAAACTGCACATCTTGTGATGTGAAATGAGGCCGTAGATATCACGCAGCACCAGATCACAAGGAACATTGTCATCTGTGCTGTGGGAGCCATTGAAGAGCTTCAAAGTTGGCTACAGAATCAGCTCTTGTGTTTTAGGAATTATCTCTCAGCAGTGCACGCAGTGCCCTGGAGAACAAGCAAGATTAGAGGAAGGAGCTTTGGAGACCAAGTAGGATGGTGGAGAGGCACCAGAAGAGGAGACTCCATTGTTGAGAGACTTGATTAGGGAGAGGTTCACTTGTATTAGATATAATCTCCATGATGGTACATGAAACTTCAATTATAGTGAAAGTAACATCATACAAGCAAAGATTGAGGACCTCTGGGTTAAAGTCTAAGTTAATGTGATCATGGTCTTGCGTGGGGAAAGGGGAAGTAATAAACTTATTCCAAGAACTTAATATTGTATAAGATTTAAGAGGGTGCTAATGCTAAGTCACTTCAGTCGTGCCTGACTCTTTGCGACCCTATGAACTGTAGCCCACCAGGCTCCTCTGTCCATGGGCTTCTCCAGGCAAGAATCCTGGAGTGGCTATGGAGAACAGTGTGGAAATTCCTTAAAAAACTGGAAATAGAACTACTGTATGACCTAGCAAACCCACTGCTGAACATACACCCTGAGGAAACCAGAATTGAAAGAGACACATGTACCCCAATGTTCATTGTAGTACTATTTACAATAGCTAGGACATGAAACGGAGAAGGCAATGGCAAGCCACTCCAGTACTCTTGCCTAGAAAATCCCATGGATGGAGGAGCCTGGTAGGCTGCCGTCCATGGGGTCGCTACGAGTCGGACGCGACTGAGCGACTTCACTTTCACTTTTCACTTTCACACAATGGAGAAGGCAATGGCAACCCACTCCAGTGTTCTTGCCTGGAGAATCCCAGGGACAGCAGAGCCTGGTGGGCTGCCGTCTATGGGGTCGCACAGAGTCGGACACGACTGAAGCGACGCAGCAGCAGCAGCAGCAGCAGCAGGACATGAAAGCAACCTTGATATTCATTGGCAGATGAGTGGATAAGGGAGTTGTGGTACATGCACACAAAGGGATATTACTCAGTTTTAGAAAGAAATGCCTTTGAATCAGTTCTAATGAGGTGGATGAACCTGGAGCCTATTATACACAGTGAAGTCAGTCAGAAAGAGAAAGACAAATACTGTAATTAGCACATATATATGGAATTTAGAAAGACGATACCAATGATCCAACATGCAGGGCAGCAAAGGAGACACATGTAAAGAACAGACTTTGGACTCAGCAGGAGAAGGCAAGGGTGGGATGGTTTGAGAGAACACCTCTGAAGCAAGTACATTACCATATGTAAAATAAATGACCAGTGCAAGTTCAATGCATGAAGCAAGGCACCCAAATCTGGTGCTCTGGGACAACCCTGGGGGATGGGGTGGGGAGGGAGGTGAGAGGGGGGTTCAGCATGGGGAGATACATGTACACTTGTGGCCGATTCATGTTGACATATGGCAAAAATTATTATAAAATAATACCTATATTTCCCAGTGCTGTGTAAGATGTCTTCTTTGATTATTTATTTTATAAGCAAAATAAATCTTGTATCTCTTAATCTCCTGTCTTGCCCCTCTCCGTTTCCCCCACTGATAACCACTCTGTATGTCTGTGAGTCTGCTTATCTTTTTTTATATATGTTTTATTTTTTTAGAATCCACATAGGAGTGATGACAGAGTATTTGACTTTCTCTGTCTGACGTAGTTCACTTAATATAATACCCTCTAGGTGCATCCGTGTTGTTGCAAATGGCAGGATATCATTTTTTATGGCTGAGTAGTATTCCATTGTGTATAAACACCAATTATTCTGTAGCCACTCATATCTTGTTGGACGCCTAGTTTGCTTCCATAATCTGGCTATTATGAATAGTGCTGCTATGAAAATATGGGTTCATGTATTTTTTTTGAATTAATGTTTTCTTTTTTTTTTTTTCAGATATATACTGAGGAGTAGAATTTCTGGTAGTTCTATTTTTAGCTTTTTAAGGAACCTCCATACTGTTTTCCACAGTGGCTGTGCCAATTTACATTTCCATCAACATTTCAAGGGTTCCCTTTTCTCTATATTCTTGCCAACATTTATTATTTCACAATAGAATTAAATTAGAAATTATTAACATTAAGATGTCTAGAAACTCCTTAAATATTTGGAAAATAAACAGCTTATTTCTAAGTAACTTATGGACCAAGGAAGAAATCACAAGAGAAGTAAAAAAATAAAATATGTGGCATGCAACTAAAGCTGTACCTAGGGGTACATTTCTATTTCAAATAGAAATGCTTATACTGGAAAAATAATTTATAAAAGACCTTATTTATATTATAAGCTTGCATTTTATTTCTTTACTTTTTATATTTTAGGAGTGGGTTGCCATTTCCTTCTCCAACGCATGAAAGTGAAAAGTGACAGTGAAGTCGCTCAGTCGTGTCTGACTCTTAGCGACCCCATGGACTGCAGCCCACCAGGCTCCTCCATCCATGGGATTTTCCAGGCAAGAGTACTGGAGTGGGGTGCCATTGCCTTCTCCGATAATATAAACTTCACTAAAAATTATATTAGGGAAAAAAAGATGTAGATTTCAGTTCAGTTCAGTTGCTCAGTCGTGTCCAACTCTTTGCGACCCCATAAACCTCAGCACGCCAGGCCTCGCTGTCCATCACCAACTCCCAGAATCCACCCAAAAATCCATCCATTGAGTCGGTGATGCCATCCAACCATCTCATCCTCTGTCGTCCCCTTCTCCTCCTGCCCCCAGTCTTTCCCAACATCAATGTCTTTTCAAATGAATCAGCTCTTTGCATCAGGTGGCCAAAGTATTAGAGTTTCAGCTTCAACATTAGTCCTTCCAATGAATACCCAGGACTGATCTCCTTTAGAATGGACTGGTTGGATCTCCTCACATTCCAAGGGACTGTCAAGAGTCTTCTGCAACACCAGAGTTCAAAAGCATCAGTTCTTCTGCACTCAGTTTTCTTTATAGTCCAACTCTCATATCCATGACCACTGGAAAAACCATAGCCTTGACTAAACAGACCTTTGTTGGCAAAGTAGTGTCTTTGCTTTTTAATAATGCTATCTAGGTTGGTCATAACTTTCCTTCCAAGGAGTAAGTGTCTTTTAATTTCATGGCTGCAATCACCATCTGCAGTGATGTTGGAGCCCCCAAAATAAAGTCTGACACTGTTTCCACTGTTTCCCCATCTATTTCCCATAAAGTGATAGGACCAGATGCCATGATTTTAGTTTTCTGAATGTTGAGGTTTAATCCAACTTTTTCACTCTTCTCTTTCACTTTCATCAAGAGGCTCTTTAGTTCTTCACTTTCTGCCATAAGGGTGGTGTCATCTGCATATCTGAGGTTATTGATATTTCTCCTGGCAATCTTGATTCCAGCTTGTGCTTCCTCCAGCCCAGCATTTCTCATGATGTACTCTGCATATAAGTTAAACAAGCAGGGTGACAATATACAGCCTTGACATACTCCTTTTCCTATTTGGAACCAGTCTGTTGTTCCATGTCCAGTTCTAACTGTTCTTCCTGACCTGTATAAAGATTTCTCAGGAGGCAGGTCAGATGGTCTTGTATTCCCATCTCTTAAAGAATTTGCCACAGTTTATTGTGATTCATAGTCAAAGGCTTTGGCATAGTTATTAAAGCAGAAATAGATGTTTTTCTGGAACTCTCTTGCTTTTTTGATGATCCAGTGGATGTTGGCAATTTGATCTCTGGTTCCTCTGCCTTTTCTAAAACCAGCTTGATCATCTGGAAGTTCACAGTTCACGTATTGCTGAAGCCTGGCTTGGAGAATTTTGAGCATTACTTTACTAGCGTGTGAGATGAGTGCAATTGTGCGATGTAGATTAGGTGACCTATGTTTTTAACTTAATAAGGAACTTGAAAAATCAGAGCAAATTTAGCCCAGTGTAAGTAAAAGATCTAATAGGAGTTGAAATCAGTGAAATAGAAATGGACAAAAACAAAAAAAAAAGGATGATTTCAAAATTTGGTTCTTTGAAAGATTAATAAAAATTGTTAAATATCTAATAGAACTGATCAAGAAAAGCGAGAAAGCTCAAATAGCAAATACTAGGAATGATGGAGGGGATATCATTACAAATTCTGCATATATTAAAGATGAAAAGGGATATTATAAACAACCTTATGCCAGTAAGTTAAAACTTAGATAAAACAAGCAAATTCAATATAGATACAAATTACAAAAACTAACATGACAACATGTAGAAAATCTTGATAAACTTACTCCTGTTAAAGAACTCAAAACCTCTGTATGAAAATTCCCAGAGTTTCAGAAAATACAGAAAGAGGAAACACTTCCCATCTTGTTTTATAAAGGCAGATATCTCTAATATCAATCAAGGCCAGACAAGACTATTCCAGTCCACACTCACTAAAATGGCTAAAATGAAAGTGACTGATGACACCAATGTTATTAAAGACTAGATCAAACAAAATTCTATACATTCATGGTGGATTTGTAAAATGGTACTTTGGAGAACTCTTTGGCAGTTAAAAACAAAAAATATACATTTACTTTGTAATCTAGCTGTCCCACATCTAAGTATTTAATCTAAAAGAAATTAAAACATGTTGTTCACCAATACTTTATACTAAAGTATTCATAGCAGCTTTATTTGAACAGTAATAACTAAAGTCTGGAAACAGCTCAGGCGGCCAATAAGAAAATGGATAAACAGTCCGTGGTATTCAATAGAACAAAAAGCATGAAACAGTTTTTAATTTAGCTGAACAAAAGAAGCCAGACACAAAAGAATGATTCTTGAAAATTAAAATCCAATCAATGATCATAGAAATCAGGGCAGTGGTTACATGAGGTTACAAGTTGAGAAGGTCTGGGCACAAAGGAAAGTTCTCAGCTAATGATAGTGGTCTATAGCTTTATAGGTGTTTGGGTTACTCAGGCATATTCATTTGTTAGATTGGATTGAAGTGTATATTCAATATCTGTGCATTTCATTGTATACAATTATAATTTAATAATACAAAAAAGATGTTCACGACCCAGATAGTCATGATGGTGTTATCACTGACCTAGAGCCAGACATCCTGGAATGTGAAGTCAAGTGGGCCTTAGAAAGCATCACTACGAACAAAGCTAGTGGAGGTGATAGAATTCCAGTGGAGCTATTCCAAATCCTGAAAGATGATGCTGTGAAAGTGGTGCACTCAATATGTCAGCAAATTTGGAAAACTCAGCAGTGGCCACAGGACTGGAAAAGGTCAGTTTTCATTCCAATCCCAAAGAAAGGCAATGCCAAAGAATGCTCAAACTACTGCACAATTGCACTCATCTCACATGCTAGTAAAGTAATGCTCCAAATTCTCCAAGCCAGGATTCAGCAATATGTGAACCGTGAACTTCCTGATGTTCAAGCTAGTTTTAGAAAAGGCAGAGGAACCAGAGATCAAATTGCCAACATCCACTGGATCATGGAAAAAGCAAGAGAGTTCCAGAAAAACATCTATTTCTGCTTTATTGACTATGCCAGAGCCTTTGACTGTGTGGATCACAATAAACTGTGGAAAATTCTGAAAGAGATGAGAATACCAGACCACCTGATCTGCCTCTTGAGAAACCTGTATGCAGGTCAGGAAGCAACAGTTAGAACTGGACATGGAACAACAGACTGGTTCCAAATAGGAAAAGGAGTACGTCAAGGCTGTATATTGTCACCCTGTTTATTTAACTTATATGCAGAGTACATCATGAGAAATGCTGGACTGGAAGAAACACAAGCTGGAATCAAGATTGCTGGGAGAAATATCAATAACCTCCGATATGCAGATGACACCACCCTTATGGCAGAAAGTGAAGGGGAACTAAAAAGCCTCTTGATGAAAGTGAAAGTGGAGAGTGAAAAAGTTGGCTTAAAGCTCAACATTCAGAAAATGAAGATCATGGCATCCGGTCCCATCCCTTCATGGGAAATAGATGGGGAAACAGTGGAAACAGTGTCAGACTTTATTTTTCTGGGCTCCAACATCACTGCAGATGGTGACTGCAGCCATGAAATTAAAAGACACTTACTCTTTGGAAGGAAAGTTATGACCAATCTAGATAGCATATTCAAAAGCAGAGACATTACTTTGCCAACAAAGGTTCATCTAGTCAAGGCTATGGTTTTTCCTGTGGTCATGTATGGATATGAGAGTTGGACTGTGAAGAAGGCTGAGCGCCGAAGAATTGATGCTTTTGAACTGTGGTGTTGGAGAAGACTCTTGAGGGTCCCTTGGACTGCAAGGAGATCCAACCAGTCCATTCTGAAGGAGATCAGCCCTGGGATTTCTTTGGAAGGAATGATGCTAAAGCTTTAACTCCAGTACTTTGGCCACCTCATGCGAAGAGTTGACTCATTGAAAAAGACTCTGATGCTGGGAGGGATTGGGGGTAAGAGGAGAAGGGGACGATAGAGGATGAGGTGGCAGAATGGCATCACTCACTCGATGGACGTGAGTCTCAGTGACCTCTGGGAGTTGGTGATGGACAGGGAGGCCTAGTGTGCTGTGATTCATGGGGTCACAAAGAGTCAAACACGACTGAGCGACTGATCTGATCTGATCTGATACTTTAATATATATGACTGCAAATTAAAAGAGAACTTAGGAGCAATTTAGGCCACCTAATAATTGCCATCTAAATTAAAATCTTCAAATAGGAAACAGTATTCACCCTTAAGAATCAATTAGCTTATTTTTTTCATGTTAGAAAGACTGAAGCACCTTTCAAAGAGATTTTTAAAATCTGATTGTCTCCTTGCATGATTTTGCAAACTGTAATTTTTATGAAGTGAAAAGTCATTCATTGGTGTCTGACTCTTTGCGACCCCATGGACTGTACCGTCCATGGAATTCTCCAGGTCAGAATGCTGGAGTGAGTAGCCTTTCCCTTCTCCAGGGGATCTTCCCAAGCCAGGGATTGAACCCAGGTCTCCCACATTGCAAGCAGATTCTTTACCAGCTGAGCCACAGGGGAAAACCAATTTTTATAGTAAGTTGAATTCAGCACATTAAAGAAGTCTTTTTCCCTTCTCTTTGGGATTTGATTATTCAACTAGTTATTAAAAATTTTCTATCTAAAAACATACCACTGTCAGTGTTTCTCTTACCGATGGGCCATATTCTAATCTTTTCTTTCTATAAACACATTAATTCAGAATTAAATCAGTCTTATTTTTGCCACAGACTCTGTTTGCAGCAAGTTTAATTCTCAGCAGTCTTATAATTTTATCAGTCCCAGATCTCTAGTTAATTTGTCATTAAATATAATTAAGAAACTGAAGTAATTTAGTTTAAGAATCTTCATAAGTTCCAAAGAGTAATTTAAAAGCTTCCTTAATCCATTGGAAATTTGATATTATGTTTTTATTCACCAAAGAAAAAACAGAACTCAAAGGAGTCTTCCCACTCTGTAATATTTTAGAACTTTGTCTATTTATCTATAAATAAGACAGAAAATTCTAGGTAATAGGATTCTCTGAGTTTGGTATTGTATGCAAAGAGATTCATCATGTTGTGAAACCATACGCTTCTTTTCCTGTATTAAGTATGTTCATCATTGTAGTTTTACTATAAATTTACTATAGTTTCAAGAAAACTGTGAAAGTATCAGAAAATATGGGAAAATAAAAATACTATAGTTGCATGATCCAAATGCAACTATAGTTAACACTATGGAGTATTTCTTTTTAGGCTACTTTAAAAATAGATTAATAAAATATTTTATTAATTATTGACAGTATAAAAAAGAACACTTAAAATATATTTTAAGGCATAAAGAGTAACAATAGAAAGAAATACCACATTAAGATATACAATGTTACTAGTACAATTATCCCATAAACAACATGGGTTTAAACTGCATGGGATCCACTTACACACAAGTTGGTGGTTGGTTGAATCTCTGGATGCAAAGGAACTCTGGATATGGAGGGTAGACTATTGAATTAACCTCCCATTGTTCAAAGATCAACTGTATTTTTAAAGCCCTATGTGCCCCACATGAGCCAATGCTCCTCACCATCCCTCCGATAACCATTATTCTGAATTTAATATTTCTTATTCCCCTGCTTTTATTTATGGATTCACCATGTGTGTGTCTCCCCCTCCCCGACATTCTGCCATACTGCTTAACTTCTCTCACATATTTGGCACTCCTTCTGTAATCTTGATACTTTGTTTAGATCTGCCTTTTGATTTTTCTAATGCTTTCTTCAGCTGTGTCTAATATTCTATTTAACTTGTTCAATGAGTTTTTCATTTCCATTACTTGATTTTTTTTATTTCTAGAAATACTATTTGTTTCCCTCAAATCTGTTTCTTTCTTCTATTTTAATAGACCTTCACTCTGTTCTCATAGTTCTCCATTTAATGTCTTTAAATATATTAAACTTGTTTTCTATTTTGTGCCCAATTTATATAATTTGAAATTTTTGCAAATCTGTTTTTGCTGTTGTTTTTTACTGTCTCATTTTCTTGGATGTTGAAAATGTAGGCTAATATTTTTTTTTTCCTTGTGCTAATTTTTGAGTCTTATTTGTAAGTGTATTTCTACAGAAAGGGTTTGTATTTGAATCAACCAAAAGTCTGGGAATACTACCAACTGGGGCCACTTTTGAATTTCAGTTCAAAATAGGTAGTATGAGTTTCAGGTCCTAACATTTTCATGAGGGTAAGCTTGCAGTTAATTTTCAGGAAAGATATTTTATCCCCCACCTAGTATCAAGTTTGTTTTCTTTTTTAAAGAATTTTATATATCTTGTTTGTTTTTGGTTACACTGGGTCTTCATTGCTGTGTGATGGCTTTCTCTAGTTCTGGTGAGTGGAGGGCTCATTACGGTGGCTTCTGTTGTTGGAGCACCAGCTCTAAGTCGTGCGGGCTTCAGTATCTGTGACGTGTGGGTTTAGTGGCCCAGCAGCATGTGGCATCTTCCTGGACCAGGGATTGAACCTGTATCTCCTGCATTGGCAGGTGAATTCCTAACCACTTGTCCACCAGAGAAGTCCCAAGTTTGTTTTCTTGATGATTCCTACTGTGGAATAGGCTTATTTCTGCTTCTCTTTTACACTAAATATGCTGTTCTCTGGAACACAGCTTTACAGGGGGTCTAAAATTAGACTCCGTATGTCCTATAGACCCTAGGATTTGTCTCCTAAACTTTATGCTCAGTAATGTGTTGGGAACTTCCTAGGAACTGGCTCTCTGAGAAAGAGTTCCTTGATTTGTAGCATTTCCTGGTTTCTGTATTATAAATACTCTCACAGTTGATTTCAAGTTACCAAGTTGGAATTATTGAATTGAAGTTGCATAGTGGCCAGCTGCATCACTCCACTGCTACATGGCTCTGAAAACAAGCTCAGTTCACCAGTGTTTGGCATATCCCTCAAAGTGGAAGACATTTGAGTAATTACTTACCTCCTTGGAGTTCTTTGAATTTGTTTTAGGCTTCTGTGTATCTCTACCAGCTTGGCAATATGTTTTGTTTATATAACTTTTTATTTTGTGTTGGAATATAGCTGATTAACAATGTTGTGATAGTTTCAGGTGAACAGTAAATGCACTCAGCCATAAATACCCATGTACCCATTCTCCCCCAGACTCCCCTCCCATCCAGGCCGCCACAAAACATTGAGCAGAGTTCCATGTTTGGCAATGTGTTTTAAAAGGAGAGGTTTTATTTTTATTTTAGCCCAGAATTTCTTTTCAATAAAAGGGATATTTAGGGTACATGTTCAGCTTTATTGCCAAAAATAAAATTCTGTTTAATTCCCTTTTAAATATATGATGTATTGTTTTTATTCTGAAATTGTAAAGATAATACATGTTAATTATCGAGAATTTGAATAGTAAGCAAAAGTGCGGAAAAAAATATTAAAATCATCCACATGTTCATCATCCAGAGCTAAGTACTTTTTGGTACTTATCTTTCCCGTCCCTGTATGATGAATGTACATGTGCATACCTCTGTTTATTTCTGTCTAGTTTCCATCATGCTGTGTCTACCATTTTATAAGCTCATTTTTATTTCTTTATAATACTTAATGAATTTTGTGTCGTTAAATGTATCTCTGCAACCCATTTTTATGACTGCATAGTGTTCTCTCACATGAGAGTGAACCATAATGGCAGGTGATTTATATTGTTTCTAAGTCTTTACCAGTATAAATAACACTGAAAGGAAAGTAAGAAGTGTGCTTCTGGTCAGTTCCGTTTTCCACTAGGCAATGCTTTTTTTTTTTTCCGTCTTGGAATTGAGACATTCTTCCTCTGTCATATTAGACCATTTCTCTCATTTCTTATTTCTGCCTTGCTCAGCCCCGCCTCATTCTGCAGCAGCTCACTTTTTCCTGCTATATCCCTAATTCTTCATCATTAATAATTCTTTATAGGTCTGTGTTTTTGCTTTGTCAGCCAAACATACTAACCATTAAAAAAAAAAATGGTACCACGAAGGGATATATAGTTAAATGCAGGTTTTTAGAAGGCTGAAGGAAAAATCTGCTAAATCTTTTCCATTTCTATGTGCACTAAAATCAGTTTTGCTCCTGGATATTGATGGTGCTAGTAACTATTGATATGGGCCCCTTGTAAACTATCAAAATACTTCTTCTCAGCAAATAAAACTATCGCCAGCCTATTGTGGCCAGTTTGGCAAAGGTACAGAGGCAGCAGAGCAGGAGCAGCCAGTGACGCCAGTGTTCACAAAAGAAGTGAGTCATCACTTCATGAGAAATTACAGTGGAGCTCAGTCCTTGTTTACTGAACGCTCGTCATTTCTCCTGCTGCCCCGATACTTGTTTTCACTGATTCTCTTTTGGGGTAAATCACCTATCAGGAAAGGACAAAGCAAGAGGAAGCGAAGGAATGATTCCATATTGACCCCTGGAAAGAAAACAAAATAGCTAATATAACAACACAAACTTGGAGTAGGAAGAGTAGGTCATATTTCCCAAGAGATCTGTGGTCAAAAGGACATTCGAGACTGTTATTTTTAATAACTCAATAATAATAATGGATTTTGGAATATATTTTGTATTCAAGCTAATTCATCTAAAATCTCAAGTTGTGGAAATAAAAGCAGCCTCACTTCTCTGATAGAAATAGTTAGCAATCTCATATAAAATCAGAAGCTGTTAAATGTCAGAGTTTAGTTCTAGAAGGACTGCAGATAATGTTTTTGACTAAATTCAATTTTCCATTCTCCAGAGTGAATGAGATACCTAGAAAAGCTCTCTTCTACCCAACTCTTTCTCCCCTATTCCATAGTAAATTAGTCAGTCATATTGCTGATATTCAACCCCATGTACTCAGACACATAATATATATGTGATATATATAGTCTATTCAGTCAATTCTTGTTCACCCTTTACCCAGAAGCAAAAATAACTTGTTAATATCACTCTCACCAGCCAAGTCCTGATGTAACATTGCAGTAGATGATAAGAACGTAGATTTTTCTTCAGGTGATTTAGATTTGAATACTACACTGTCACTAGTTATCTTTGTGACCTTGGCCAAATTAATTATTTCTTCCATTTCTTTATTTGTAAAATGGGCATGAGGAACTCTACTTTCCAGGTTACCTTCAGGATTAAATGAGATAACATATGTAAAGTACCTAGTACAATACTAAGATAAATGTGCTAAATACCTTATTAACCATCAGTGTCTATTTTAAATGGTCACACTCAACTGAATTTATCTAGTACTTACTGAGTACTTAGTTATGAGATAGTGGTTTGGTAAACTAGAAGAGTATAGGGCACATTTTTAATATATTTATTTTTAGTAAAAGTTGTATACACTTAAGATTTATAACAGGATACACACACACACACACACATATATATACACATAGTGAAATGATTACTGTAGTCAAGCTAATTAACATGCATTCTCCTCACATAGTTATTCTTTTGTGTGTGTGTCATGAGAGTACCTGAAATTTACTGTCTTAGCAAATTGCCGTTGCTCAGTACATTATTATTAACTATCCTCATCAAGTTGTACATTAGAGCTCTAAACATGTCTATTCTAAATAACTATAACTCTGTACTCATAGACTAGCATCCCCCTATTTCTCCATTCCACAGTCCCTATAAACACCATCCTATTTGCTGCTTCTGTATATTTGACTTTTTAAGAGTGCATATTAGTAAATGTCTGGCTTATTTCACTTAGCATAAAATTTTCCAGGTTCATTGTGAATGGCAGGCTCGCTCTCTTTTTTTAAGCTGGGTAATACTCATTAGGTAGGTAGGAGATACACAGATAATCTCAAATTTTTTATCCATTCATTCACTGCTGGACACTTGGGTTGTTTCCATGTCTTGCCTGTGTGACTTATGCTGCCATGAACATGGGAGTGCAGATATCTCTTTGAGGCATTGATTTCATTTCCTTTATTTGATTTCATTTCCTGTATTTGATTTCATTTCCTGTATACCCAGAGAAAGGATTGCTGAATCTTTTGACCGATCTGTATTTAGTTTCTTAGAGAACTTCCATACTTTTTCCTTAAAAGCTTTACCCATTTTTATCCCCACCAACACTGTACAAGAGTTCTCTTCTCTATATATCCTCACTGATAACTTGTTATCTTTTGTTTTTTGATTCCAACGTGAGAGATACTAGTCATAAGCCTACCTTCCTGAGGTTTACAGTCTAGTTGAAGAACAAGTTTTACCCACTTTAAGCATGTACTTGACAATATAAAGCAGTATATAATTACACATGATATACATGGGAAAAGCTCTGATTTAGAAAAGGGAGTGAAATTTGTGTGGGCTGGAGAAGTAGGCAGGTCTTTTGAAGGAGATTTAACACTCTTAATAACTCAACTGTTACTGTTAATGAGAGGAGCTGAGGCTTTAGTGTCAAATAGGAATGATTTGAATCCTGGCTCTGCCACATCTAACAAATTCTTTAGCTTCTTCATTCCTCGGTCCCCCTGTCTGTGCCGTGAGGAGGAGTAGCCATAGGGCTGTCTGGAATGCTGGGCGAGACTGTGCATTAGAATGATGAGCGCAGTTCTTCACCTGTGCTGGGTGCTTTATGAACGTGGTGGGGATATAGAAAATGCTGTAAATGAAAACTTAAGGAGAATGAACATAGCAGCTACACAAAGATCAATTTTTAATGAGCCCCTATTCTGTTATTTATGTACTTGGTGTGATTTTAAAAGAAGAAGATGGGAGTTTAATAAAGATTGTGATGATCATACTTTGTTATTCTTTTTGAACTTCTAAATAAAATACCACAGGTTTTTAGGGCTAAATAATTGAATTTAAATAAGTTTCAGAGCCAAAAGCCATCCACGAATCATGTTCATTCTTTGTAGGGTACACAAATTTTTAAAAACCTTCTGTACCATAGTGTTAATTTTTAAATCAATTTATTTCCTAAAGCTCTGTTGCTATTAATAGTTTTACTTTATTCCTTTCCCTTTGGATATAATTCTACTTTATATAATTTTGTCTTTTTTCTAAAATTATATTTATTGTTCTCATAATAACACCTACACAGTTGAATACAAAACACAAAAGCCATCAACATGCAGATATTAATATGCCTATAAGATAAACATGATTGAATTAGAGGTATTTACATCTCTGATGGATAATCCATAGGCAAATATGTTGAATAATAAAACCTTCATTGGTGTTCTATTAAATTAGTGAAAATCCAATGGTAAATATTAGTATAGTATAAGGCTTGAATATTCATTATATTCCTTCCACTTTTGGATTTTTCTCTCATTTGAGAAAAAATATTATCATTTCCATAACCCCAGCCGTACCTAATATCATTAAAAAGCCATTTTAAAGAATAATTTCATCATCAGAACTTTAACTCCTTTCTTTTTAAAAAAATAATCCAGATTATTCTTTTAAAAGTTTGGATAACATCAGCGTTTACTTTCCTACTAATAAAACTTTGGAAACTGAGAAGTAATTAATTAATCACAAGTTCATTAGTGGTACTTATGTGGATGAAAGGAAATTCATCCAGGAGACAGAAAGCAATCAGTCAAGGTTAAGACACAGCATAGGTAAAGGAAAATGAAGAAAATTAAGTCAGTCGTGGGCAGGACTTGAGCTAAGAGCTTTGTGTGCTAGAGAGTAAGGTGACTCTTCAGGACGTTGTGCAGACAAGGAGCAGAATGCAAGGACCCGTCTTAGTGAGCAGAGTCCACGCTGGCCACCATAACTGGACCTTGTAGGTGCTGCTTTGACAGGAATTCACAGTGGAGATCTCCCCTTTCACTGTGGAAGTCCAGATATTTCTTAGGTCGCTTCATCATTAATGCTGACTTTTAGGCTGACCATGGAAGAGGGCATGGCAACCCACTTCAGCATTCTCGCCTAGAGAATCGCATAGGCAGAGAAGCCTGACGGGCTACAGTCCATAGGGTCACAGAGAGTCGGACATGACTGAAGCGACCTAGCACAGCACTCAGGATGGGAGATTCACTCTCCTTAAAGGAAATCTTTGATTTCTGTGTGGGTGTAAAAGTCAGAGGAAATCTTTTACATCTAAGGAAACAGTTTCTATGGACCAAGTACAGGCTGATTTCTTAACTTTTTATTATTCTTTGGGAATTATCTATCTCTGAGGCAGATCCTTTCCAGTAATAGTTATGTCCTTGAGTTTGGCATTGACAATTGTTTCTAAAATCATAGCTCTAAGATACTCCTTGGTAATCCATTAGACACACAAGGAGAAACATTACTCTTTCAGGTCACTGCGACTACATTTATTGAATTTCTGTTTTAAGGTATTAAATGCTTAGTCAGTCAACCTTTATTGAGCACACATTGAGTATCCAGCACTATATTAGATGTTGTAGACAGGCAGAAAAGATATAATAGATGAGGTTCATTCCCTGGTCTAATTTCAATACAGGAAAAATAAATGTAAAAGACAAAAGAGCTCTTACAATGAAACATTAAAATGTAAAAATTAATGTAGCACATTTTGTGTATGTACCACACTCCATCACTCAGTTAACAAATAGTTATTGTACAATATGATGTATAAGACCCTAGGATAGTGCTATGATGTTGTAAGCTTTGAATATACCACATCCTGGCCTTACATTGCTCATAATCTAGGGATAATTATGAAAAGTAGACAAGTAGTCATAATACTTGCATTGTACAAAGTAACTGGACAGACTGAGATGGATACAACTAAGAAAAGCATTAGAATAAGTGATATTTGTGCTGTGCCTTAAAAGGTGAGGAAGCTGCGATGGGAGAGCATGTACAAAGCGAGTCCACAGAGAAGAAAGCTCACAACAAAAGACACAAGTGTTAGTCATCTAATGCTGTGTAACAAATCTCCCCATATCTTACTTGCTTAAAACTATTGTCATCATTTGTTATATCTCATGGTATTTATGGATGAAGAGTTTGGGACTGGCTCGGCTGGCTGGTTCTGCTTTGGGATCTCTCGTAAGGTTGTATTCACGTCCTGACCAGGGTTGCACTCACCTGAAGGTTTGACTAAGGTTGATGTATATCAACTACTCTTTCCATGTGCCACTCGAGCGTCCTCATACTGTGTGGCTATTTAGTGAGAAATCCAAGAGACCAAAGTGGAAGCAGTAATAACGTTTCTAACCTCAGAAGTCACTCCGCTGTATTTTATTGGCCACACAGACTAGCACTCATTTATTTATTTATTTGGCTTGTAAAGCAATTTTTAAAATATTTATTTATTTTATTTTATTTTTTAACTTTACAATATTGTATTGGTTTTGCCATATATCAACATGAATCCACCACAGGTATACATGTGTTCCCCATCCTGAACCCTCCTCCCACCTCCCTCCCCATACCATCCCTCTGGGTCATCCCAGTGCACCAGCCCCAAGCATCCAGTATCGTGCATCGAACCTGGACTGGCGACTCGTTTCATATATGATATTATGCATGTTTCAATGCCATTCTCCCAAATCGTCCCACCCTCTCCCTCTCCCACAGAGTCCAAAAGACTGTTCTATACATCAGTGTCTCTTTTGCTGTCTCGTATACAGAGTTATTGTTACCATCTTTCTAAATTCCATATATATGCATTGCTATACTGTATTGGTGTTTTTCTTTCTGGCTTACTTCACTCTGTATAATAGGCTCCAGTTTCATCCACCTCATTAGAACTGATTCAAATGTATTCTTTTTAATGGCTGAGTAATACTCCATTGTGTGTATGTATCACAACTTTCTTATCCATTCATCTGCTGATGGACATCTAGGTTGCTTCCATGTCCTGGCTATTATAAACAGTGCTGTGATGAACATTGGGGTACACGTGTCTCTTTCAATTCTGGCACTCATTTAATGTGGGAAGAAGCCTTATAAGAGGATAGAGATCGGGAGGTGAGGACATTGGAAATCATCTTGGAGATTGAGACAAGACTACCCACAATGAGGATGATTTTAAAGTAATATAAAACAATCTGCAAAATCAGGTGATACACATATATGAGATTCAAAAAATGATTTTAAAATAAAAATTATGTGCAGTGTAGTTGGTTTTGGACTCATTTGTAGATATCTATCAGGGATTTCTTTGTCTACCTTCCCAACTAGTTAATGTGGATACATTTAGGGTAAAAATGGTGTCTTTTCTTCCTGTGTTGTTTTCTTCAATACCTAGAACACTGCTTGGAAAATTATAAACATTTCATATGTGTTTCTTGAAGAAGTGAATTAGTAAATATTTGAATGAATATGATCCAAAAGATAAATTTAAAATATCAAAACCACAGGGTGAAGTCTTGACTCAGGAGAATGTAAGAAGCTACAGAAGTGAGCTAGGTTCTGCACTGAATCTAGAAGAGAAAGTAAGGTGGATAATTAGAATTGTAGGTGTCATCCAGGCTAGCCCAGGCTCCCCCAGCAGACATGATTATTCCAGTCACTCGTAAAGACTACTTCGTGGTATAAATGAGGGAGTGGGTGGATGAAATAAACTGCAGAACACCCAGAGAGTTTACATGATCAAATCAGATCTCTGAATTCACCAAACAGGTCTTGCCTCTAAATGTTGTGACTGGGGACACAGCATGTTTACTGTGACATATTGCTATTCTTCACCTTAGAATGTCTTTGGTGGCAATGGCGAAGAATTTGGAATCAGTTATTTATCATATTATGTGTTCTTCACAACCTTGGTCCCTGGCCAGGCCAGTTGTACTGAAGTCCCGAGTAACCCTATGATTCAACAAGAAGCAGAGAAGCCAAGTTGTGCTACAACTGCCATAAGGAAATCCTGAACCTGGAGCCTGGATAGGAGGCCTGAGTGCTGAAGGCTGCTAGGCCCTGCAGCCCCCACACAGCCATCCCCTTTTATAAAAGTACAAAAGGCAGTGAGCACACCTATGGGATCTTCGGACCTGGTGGATTTCTCCCTGTGTGACTGCCGGGACTCCAAATTCGGGGAACATGGAAACAGAGGAGCCGTGGGAGCCACATCTACTCACACAATTGTGTATCCTTCATCTTGCCCATCCTGTTTGTTTATTAGAACAAGGGGAAAGCAGTCTTAATGGGGCCTGAGTCAGCATTTCCCCAGCCCTCGATCCTGCACCAGCTGTTGAGGCCTGCCCTCACCCCACCCCCTGAGCACAGCACTAGCTAAATTAAACCCATTTAAATATCAGTAACCTCATATATGCTGATGACACCACCCTTATGGCAGAAAGTGAAGAGGAACTAAAAGACTCTTGATGAAAGTGAAAGAGGAGAGTGAAAAAGTTGGCTTAAAGCTCAACATTCAGAAAACGAAGATCATGGCATCTGGTCCCATCCGGGAAATAGATGAGGAAACAGCGCAAACAGTGTCTGACTTTATTTTTGGGGGCTCCAAAATCACTGCAGATGGTGATTGCAGCCATGAAATTAAAAGACGCTTACTCCTTGGAAGGAAAGTTATGACCAACCTAGATAGCATGTTGAAAAGCAGAGACATTACTTTGCCAACAAAGGTCTGTCTAGTCAAGGCTATGGTTTTTCCAGTGGTCATGTATGGATGTGAGAGTTGGACTGTGAAGAAAGCTGAGCGCTGAAGAATTGATGCTTTTGAACTGTGTTGTTGAAGAAGACTCTTGAGAGTCCCTCGGACTGCAAGGAGATCCAACCAGTCCATTCTAAAGGAGATCAGTCCTGAGTGTTTATTAGAAGGACTGATGCTAAAGCTGAAACTCCAATACTTTGGTCACCTCATGCGAAGAGTTGACTCATTGGAAAAGACTCTGATGCTGGGAGGGATTAGGGGCAGGAGGAGAAGGGGACGACAGAGGATGAGGTGGCTGGATGCCATTTCCGACTCAATGGACGTGAGTTAACTCCGGGAGTTGATGATGGACAGGGAGGCCTGGTGTGCTGTGATTCATCCAGTTGCAGAGTCAAACCCGACTGAGCAACTGAACTGAACTGATGTTCAAACAGAACTATAAAGGTTCTTGGAAACATGGAAGGCTACATATTATCCTTTTGTTTTCTCTTATTTGAAGAAAATGTTTAGAGTTGTTCTGCATAACTCCATTAAAATAGAGAAGAGGTGGAGTACTTTCCTTCTACACAGGAGCTACTGTTAATAGCTGGCAGGGATGGCATTTGACAGGTGAAACCCCACTTTCCACTCATACACTTTCTTCCTGAGAGTTTAGATGATCAAATCCTGAGGTGTGTTAAGGGCTACATCTCCTCACAGAGGCAGCATAGCTGAGCAGAGACAAAGCCAGAGAGAACACAAACGCAGCCATTATGCTGGCAAGAAGTGGGCCCAGGTTACAGTAAATGGTACAACAGCTAAAACCAAAGCTCTGTGTTTTCTTTCAGTGCTAACAAGACTGGAACATGTTTCCAATGAAAGGGCTGAAATTTGGTTTTGACAGTAGTATTATCACTTTTTGAAAGAAGAGTGCCCCAAAGCAGTGCTAAGAGAGTACATGCCCAGACCTGGAGACCCGGTCAGAAGCGGCTGCCTCTGAGACTGAACTGAATAGAATCAACATCTATTCACACACGCCCTCACCCCACACCCACGCACCCTTGCTCAACTCTTACCTGCAGCCCACTCTGTGCTGGAAATAGATCGATAGACTGCTCTGTCAGGCTTAGGCAAGGCTGACAGGCGCTCAAACCTCTCTCAGACTGATGTGCAGAGTGGGAGTTTGCCCAAGGGGTTAAGAGTTGAGGTTTCACAGGGTTTCTCTATGCACGAAGAAAATGTGTGGGGTTGAGATCTTAACAAAACAAAGGAGGTTTGGGTCTGTAACAGCCTTTGGGTTTTTCGTTTCCTGAGTTCCCGGTCAGGTCTGTTCCATCCCAGCCCCCCAGCCCCCCACAAGCTTTGTCTCACAGGTGAATCCCCTTTTGTCCTATATAGAATGTTGGGGAGGAACCCCGTTTAAATAATGCTGATTCAGTACCACGTCTCTGACGCTGTTGGTCCTTTCTAAAAACATTGCATTTCTTTATTATTTTTTCGGCCATACTGGCTTTCTCTAGTTGCCGTGAGCAGGGGGCTGCTCTTCGTTGCAGTGTGCGGGCTTCCCATTGCGCTGGCCTCTCTTGTTGTAGAGCACAGGCTCTAGAGCATGGGCTCAGTAGTGTGGCGCACAGACTTGGTTGCGCCATGGCATATGGGATCTTCCCAGAACAGGGACTGAACCTGTGACTCCTGCATCGGCAGGCAGATTCTTTATCACTGGGCCACAAGGGAAGCCCTGATGCTGCTGGTCCTTAGCTGAGTTTGGTGAGCCAGGCTTGCAGTGACTTCGATCCTGCCACCGAGTCTCAGCATCTCAGTCCTAGGTGCGAGTCTCTGTCCCAGGTCTCCCGGAGTTAGAGCCCAGGTGATTCTGTGCTGTCGGCTCTGTCCCAGTTCTCCTACCTGGCTGCTGACCGGGTGATCTCTTCCGAGACTTGCCCACCTGCCTCAGCCTCTTGAACTTGGGCATTGCTTATCCTGTTTCTCAGCTCTGTTGCTCATCAGCGTTGCCAAGGAAGGACTTTTGCTTTTGTTCTTTTTATACTTTTCCCCTTTTTATTGAGAAAGAATTGACATATATCACTGTATAAATTTAAGGTGTACAGCACAATGGCTTGATTTACATACATTGTGAAATGACTTATCACAGTAGGTGTAATTAACATTCTTTTTTGTTTGTTTGTTTGTTTGTTTTATGATGACAGTATACATAATGTAAGATTTACCATTTTAACCACTTGCTACTGCTGCTAAGTCACTTCAGTCGTGTCCGACTCTGCGTGACCCCATAGACGTCAGCCCACCAGGCTCTCCTGCCCCTGGGATTCTCCAGGCAAGAAAACTGGAGTGGGTTGCCATTTCCTTCTCGAATGAATGAAAGCGAAAAAGTGAAAGTGAAGTCGCTCAGTCGTGTCCGACTCTTAGCGACCCCATGGACTGCAGCCCACCAGGCTCCTCCATCCATGGGATTTTCCAGGCAAGAGTACTGGAGTGGGGTGCCATTGCCTTCTCCGATTTTAACCACTTATAAGTGTACAATTCAGTGGCATCATATACAGTGTTGTGAAACCACCGCTAGCATCTATCTCCAGAGCTTTTTCATCTTCCCAAACTGAAATTCTGGGCCCACTAAACACAGACTCTTCCTTCTCTCCTCTCCCCAGCCCCTGGAAACTACTCTTTTACTTTCTGTCTCTATGTATGTGATTACTGTAGGTACTTCATACATGTGGAGTCATACGATATTCACCCTTTTGTGTCTGGTGTTCTGTTACTTAGTGTAGTGTCTTCAAGTTCCATCCATGTTGTAGCATGTGTCAGAATCTCCTTTTTAAAGGCTGAATAATATTCCATTCTATGTATATATTGCAGAGAAGGCAATGGCACCCCACTCCAGTACTCTTGCCTGGAAAATCCCATGGACAGAGGAGCCTGGTAGGTTGCAGTCCATGGGATCACTAAGAGTCGGACATGACTGAGCAACTTCACTTTCACTTTTCACTTTCAGGCATTGGAGAAGGAAATGGCAACCCACTCCAGTGTTCTTGCCTGGAGAATCCCAGGGACGGGGGAGCCTGGTGGGCTGCCATCTATGGGGTCGCACAGAGTCAGACACGACTGAAGTGACTCAGCAGCAGCAGCAGCATGTATATATCACACTTTGCTTATCCACTCACCCACTGAGGGACATTTGCCTTGTTTCCACTTTTTGGCTGTTGTGAATGACATGGCTGTGTATGTGGCTGTACAGATATCTTTTTGAGTTCCTGCTTTCCATCATTTGTGTCCGTAGCTAGAAGTGGAATCGTTAGGTCACGTGGTAATTCTCTGTTGTAGATTTAAGAAGTGCCATACTGTCTCACACAGCAGCTGCATCATTTTACATTGCCACCAGCAATGCACAGGGGTTCCAGTTTCTCCATATCCTTGCCAACATATGTTATTTTCTGGGGGTTTTTTTGACAATGGTTATGGTAGTGGATATAAAGTGGTGCCCAGGGAGTTTTGGGGAAGGCAATGGCACCCCACCCCAGTACTCTTGCCTGGAAAATCCCATGGATGGAGGAGCCTGGTGGGCTGCAGTCCCTGGGGTCGCAGAGAGTCGGACACGACTGAGCGACTTCACTTTCACTTTTCACTTTCATGCATTGGAGAAGGAAATGGCAGCCCACTCCAGTGTTCTTGCCTGGAGAATCCCAGGGACGGGGGAGCCTGGTGGGCTGCCATTTATGGGGGTTGCACAGAGTCAGACACGACTGAAGCGACTTAGCAGTAGCAGTAGCAGGAAGTTTTAAAAATTACCATATCCTTTTTAATGGCTGAGTAATATAGAACAGTCTTTTGGACTCTGGAAGAGGGAGACGGTGGGATGATTTGGGAGAATGGCATTGAAATATGTATAATATCATGTTTGAAACGAGTCACCAGTCCAGGTTCGATGCCTAATACCGGATGCCTGGGGCTGGTGCACTGGGACGACCTAGAGGGATGGTATGGGGAGGGAGGAGGGAGGAGGGTTCAGGATGGGGAACACATGTATACCTGTGGCGGATTCATTTTGATGTATGACAAAACCAGTACAATACTGTAAAGTTAAGTAAAATAAAATTAAAAAAAAAAAAAAATTACCGTATCCTATGGGTCAGTCCTAGGGACTCTGATTTAATTGAGGTGAGGCCTTGTAAACAATATTTTTAGAACTTCCCCAGGCGACATTAGCATGCAGTCAGTGTTGATAACCTCCAATGTGTTCTTGGCTTCTGTTACCTGACTTCTGTCTCATATTCCCAGGCTGCTTTCCTGATCTCACATGAAGATACAAAAGCCTAGAGGGACTTGCCAAGTACACACAGTGGTAATTAACAAAGGTATGTCCAACTCCAAACCCTGTGTGCTGTCCACTGTATCCCAAATGTGCCCTAAAGGGTGACACAGGATTCCCAATACAGTCTGCCAGAACAGATCACACTAACTCACTGGATGTGGAGTGTGTGGTATATTAGTTTCTTGGGCTATCATAACAAATTACCATAAACTGGATGGCTTTAAACAATAGAAATTTAGTTTCTCACATTTCTAGAGGACAGAGATCTAAAATCAAGGCACTCGCAGAGTGGGCTCCTCCGGGAGACGCCGAGAACTCCTTCCATGGCCCTCTTTTCGTTTCTGGTGGCAGCTGGCAACCCTTGGCGTTCCTTGGCTCATGACTCCAGTCTCTGCATCCATCTTCACCTGGCTTTTCCCTCTGGTCTTTGTGTCTTCTCTTCTGTCTCCTATACGTATACTGCTCATTTGATTTCAGGCTTGCCCAGAATCCAGGATAATTTTATCTTGATAATAACTTTTTCATAACTGCAAAGATTGTTTTTTCAAATAAGGTCACAGTTGCAGATACCTAGAGTTAGGAGTTGGACACGTTTGGCAGGGGTTGTGAAGGTAGCCGGGCTTCTTAAGTGATGCCAGTGGTAAAGAACCTGCCTGCCAATGCAGGAGACACAGGAGACGCAGTTTTGATCCCTGGGTTGGGAAGATCTCCTGGAGGAGGGCACAGCAATCCACTCCAGCATTCTTGCCTGGAAAATCCCATGGACAGAGGAGCCTGGCAGGCTACAGCACATAGGGTCACAAAGAGTTGGACACAACTAAAGCAACACAGCATGCATGGGAAGGCAGGCAGGGGCACAGACATCTCATTACAAGGAGTTTTCTGTTTCTCTTCTAATTGTAATCAATTCCACTGAATCAAGAGTTCAGTTCAGTTCAATTCAGTCGCTCAGTTGTGTCCAACTCTTTGCATCCCCATGAACCGCAGCACGCCAGGCCTCCCCGTCCATCACCAACTCCCAGAGTCCACCCAAACCCATGTCTATTGAGTTGGTGATGCCATCCAACCATCTCATCCTCTGTCGTCCCCTTCTCTTCCTGCCCTTAATTTTCCCAGCATCAGGGTCTTTTCAAATGAGTCAGCTCTCTGCATCAGGTGTCCAAAGTACTGGAGTTTCAGCTTCAACATCAATCCCTCGAATGAACACCCAGGACCGATCTCCTTTAGGATGGACTGGTTGGATCTCCTTGCAGTCCAAGGGACTCTCAAGAGTCTCCTCCAACACCACAGTTCAAAAGCATCAATTCTTTGGCGCTCAGCTTTCTTCACAGTTCAACTCTCACATCCATACATGACCACTGGAAAAACCATAGCCTTGACTAGATGGACCTTTGTTGGCAAAGTAATGTCTCTGCTTTTTAATATGCTGTGTAGGTTGGTCATAACTTTCCTTCCAAGGAGTAAGCGTCTTTTAATTTCATGGCTGCAGTCACCATCTGCAGTGATTTTGGAGCCCAGAAAAATAAAGTCTGACACTGTTTCCACTGTTTCCCCATCTATTTCCCATGTAGTGATGGGACCAGATGCCATGATCTTCATTTTCTGAATGTTGAGTTTTAAGCCAACTTTTTCACTCTCCACTTTCACTTTCATCAAGAGGCTTTTTAGTTCCTCCTCACTTTCTGCCATAAGGGTGGTGTCATCTGCATATCTGAGGTTATTGATATTTCTCCTGGCAATCTTGATTCCAACCTATGCTTCCTCCAGCCCAGCGTTTCTCATGATATACTCTGCATAAAACTTAAATAAGTTCAGATCAGATCAGTCGCTCAGTCGTGTCCAACTCTTTGCAACCCCATGAATCGCAGCATGCCAGGCCTCCCTGTCCATCACCAACTCCCAGAGTTCACCCAGACTCACGTCCATCGAATCAGCTCACCCAGACTCACGTCCATCGAGTCAGCGTTGCCATCCAGCCATCTCATCCTCCATTGTCCCCTTCTCCTCTTGCCCTCAATCCCTCCCAGCATCAGAGTCTTCTCCAATGAGTCAACTCTTCGCATGAGGTGGCCAAGTACTGGAGTTTCAGCTTTAGCATCATTCCTTCCAAAGAAATCCCAAGGCCGATCTCCTTCAGAATGGACTGGTTGGATCTCCTTGCAGTCCAAGGGACTCTCAAGAGTCTTCTCCAACACCACAGTTCAAAAGCATCAATTCTTCAGTGCTCAGCCTTCTTCACAGTCCAACTCTCACATCCATACATGACCACAGGAAAGACCATAGCCTTGACTAGGCGAACCTTTGTGACAAAGTAATGTCTCTACTTTTCAATATGCTATCTAGGTTGGTCATAACTTTCCTTCCAAGGAGTAAGCGTCTTTTAATTTCATGGCTGCAATCACCATCTGTAGTGATTTTGGAGCCCAGAAAAATAAAGTCTGACACTCTTTCGACTGTGTCCCCATCTATTTGCCATGAAGTGATGGGACCAGATGCCATGACCTTCGTTTTCTGAATGTTGAGCCTCAAGCCAACTTTTTTACTCTCCACTTTCACTTTCATCAATAGGCTTTTTAGTTCCTCTTCACTTTCTGCCATAAGGGTGGTGTCATCTGCATATCTGAGGTTATTGATATTTCTCCCAGCAATCTTGATTCCAACTTGTGTTTCTTCCAGTCCAGCGTTTCTCATGATGTACTCTGCATAGAATTTAAATAAACAGGGTGACAATATACAGCCTTGGCAAACTCCTTTTCCTATTTGGAACCAGTCTGTAGTTCCTTGTCCAGTTCTAACTGTTGCTTCCTGACCTGCATACAAATTTCTCAAGAGGCAGATCAGGTGATCTGGTTTTCCCATCTCTTTCAGAATTTTCCACAGTTTATTGTGATCCACACAGTCAAAGGCTTTGACATAGTCAATAAAGCAGAAATAGATGTTTTTCTGGAACTCTCTTGCTTTTTCCATGATCCAGCGGATGTTGGCAATTTGATCTCTTGTTCCTCTGCCTTTTCTAAAACCAGCTTGAACATCAGGAAGTTCACAGTTCACGTATTGCTAAAGCCTGGCTTGGAGAATTTGGAGCATTACTTTACTAGCGTCTGAGATGAGTGCAATTGTGTGGTAATTTGAGCATTCTTTGGCATTGCCTTTCTTTGGGATTGGAATGAAAACTGACCTTTTCCAGACCTGTGGCCACTGCTGAGTTTTCCAAATTTGCTGGCATATTGAGTGCAGCACTTTCACAGCATCATCTTTCAGGATTTGGAATAGCTCAACTGGAATTCCAAGGAGCCGTGGCTGCGCAGGCGCAGGAGGGCCTAGACAAGCTATCCCACGTTAAAGGTCAGGAAGGGTGGCGGTGAGGATACACCCCTCATCCAAGGTAAGGAGCAATGGCTGGGCTTTGCTGGAACAGCCATGAAGAGATACCCCACGCCCAAGGTAAGAGAAACCCAAGTGAGACAGTAGGTGTTGCAAGAGAGCATCAGAGGGCAAACACATTGAAACCATACTCACAGAAAACTAGTCAATCTAATCACACTAGGACCACAGCCTTGTCTAACTCAATGAAACTAAGCCATGCCCGTGGGGCAACCCAAGATGGGCGGGTCATGGTGGAGAGATCTGAGAAGATGTGGTCCACTGGAGAAGGGAATGGCAAACCACTTCAGTATTCTTGCCTTGAGAACCCCATGAACAGTATGGAAAGGCAGAATGATAGGATATTGAAAGAGAAACTCCCCAGGTCAGTAGGTGCCCAATATGCTACTGGAGATCAGTGGAGAAATAACTCCAGAAAGAATGAAGGGATGGAGCCAAAGCAAAAAGAATACCCAGCTGTGGATGTGTCTGGTGATAGAAGCAAAGTCCGATGCTGTAAAGAGCAATACTGCATAGGAACTTGGAATGTCAGGTCCATGAATCAAGGCAAATTGGAAGTGGTCAAACAAGAGATGGCCAGAGTGAATGTCGACATTCTAGGAATCAGCGAACTGATATGGACTGGAATGGGTGAATTTAACTCAGATGACCATTATGTCTACTGCTGCGGGCAGGAATCCCTCAGAAGAAATGGAGTGGCCATCATGGTCAACAAAAGAGTCCGAAATGCAGTATTTGGATGCAATCTCAAAAACGACAGAATGATCTCTGTTCATTTCCAAGGCAAATAAGTTCAGCATATGCCAACACTCAATCTGATAGGATAAAGGCTAGAACTGAAATCAGATTACCAATATGGCCACCTAATCCTTGCCTCAGGCCAAGGAGGCTGCCTGACTTTATAATCTGTCTGTAAAGGTCTCTGATGAAAAAATCCATCACTTCATGGTGAAACAGTGGAAACAATGTCAGACTTTATTTTGGGGGGCTCCAAAATCACTGCAGAAGGTGATTGCAGCCATGAAATAAAAGATGCTTAATCCTTGGAAGGAAAGCTATGACCAACCTGCTGCTGCTGGTGTGTCGCTTCAGTCATGTCTGACTCTGTGCGACCCCATAGACGTCGGCCTACCAGGCTCCCCCATCCCTGGGATTCTCCAGGCAAGAATACTGGAGTGGCTTGCCATTTCCTTCTCCAATGCATGAAAGTGAAAAGCGAAAGTGAAGTCACTCAGTCATGTCGGACTCTTAGCAACCCCATGGACTGCAGCCCACCAGGATCCTCCGTCCGTGGGATTTTCCAGGCAAGAGTACTGGAGTGGGGTGCCATTGCCTAAACAGCATATTAAAAAGCAGAGACATTACTTTGCCAACAAAGGTCCGTCTAGTCAAGGATATGGTTTTTCCAGTAGTCATGTATGGATGTGAGAGTTGGACTGTGAAGAAAGCTGAGCACTGAAGAATTGATGCTTTTGAGCTGTGGTGTTGGAGAAGACTCTTGAGAGTCCCTTGGACTGCAAGGAGATCCAACCAGTCCATCCTAAAAAGATCAGCCCTGGGTATTCTTTGGAAGGACTGATGCTGAGGCTGAAACTCCAATACTTTGGCCACCTCATGCAAAGAGTTGACTCACTGGAAAGGACCCTGATGCTTGGGAGGGATTGGGGGCAGGAGGAGAAGTGGACGACAGAGGATGAGATGGCTGGATGGCATCACCAACTTGATGGATGTGAGTCTGGGTGAACTCTGGGAGTTGGTGATGGACAGGGAGGCCTGGTGTGCTGTGGTTCATGGGCTTGCAAAGAGTTGGACACTACTGACTGACTGACCTGACCTGAAGGGTCTCTGGAACAAAGTGTAGTCCCTAAGGTAGATTTGAGGCTACCTAGAAATGGCAACCCACTCCAGTACTCTTGCCTAGAGAATTCCGTGGACAGAGAAGCCTGGTTGGCTACAGTCCATGGGATTGCAAAGAGTCGGACACGACTGTGTGACTAACTTTCACTTTCAGGTGCTAATGAAGCAGTGCCAAGACCCTGCAGGATACCACAGGAAAGTCCAGAGTAGAGCACATGCATATTTTCTCTCCCATGATAACAGGATCTTCCAGAGCAACAAGGCATTGAGGCTGCTCTAGGATGGAAGTATCTGGGGCAGAAAGCACCGATCCCTGGGAGCAGCTCTACTGATAGCATTTACTGCCTCCCAGTTAGAGATCCAAGTCTCCTTGGATCTCTCCCTGTCTCCTTACTCAAACTTACCTCATCGAATCTTTGGTGTCCACACTGCCCCCATGATGATTTTGATTCTTCTTGGAAAGGAAATGACAACAACAAAATAAATCTCCTTTTCATAGAACAGGCTACGGCCTGTGGTGAGATGGGAGGACTCCTTACCAGGCTGTCTCACTGTTCAGCTAATTTACTGTCCTGTTTGGATTAGAAAGATCCATCCCTAAAGGTCCATCCCTCCAGACCCTGTATAATCTTTCAGCAGTTTTGGGGGAAGGAATTTATATTTTGACTCATGCCAGAATCAGGGCAGCCCCACTTTTTCAACTGCATGGGCATCTGGTATGCTGAATGTAAAATCCTGAGCTGAATTATTTTCAGTTTGACTTCTTTGATAAGGTGTCTTAAGTGAGAGCATTTTGTTTCTCAGCTTTACAGAGAATTGTACTCATTGTTCTCACTCATTTTGTTTTAATGACTGGAATGATTTTATTACAAGCTATGACTCCTTTATGAGTAAATACATCTGAGAATCCAAACGCAGTCTCCCAGTGGATGCAGCCATTTGTAAAACTGTCAGGGATTCTACAGGCAGAGGTTTTAAGAGGTGAGAGAAGCATTTCATCAACTCTTCATGCATATTCTTCTGACTGCCAAGGAAATTAAAATTGTTTTCACCTCCTGAAACCTCAGCACATGTTTATAATATAGACCTAATATGTGTTTAATGCTAATCTGCAATCAGTTTACCCATGATGGTGAAAACCTTGCAGTATATATTTTTTCCTCTTTAGAAGTTTTCCCTTAGCATATCTATTGATGATCTTATTTGTAGGTCTGTATCCTAAAGGATTTGTAAATTTACAATTTTTTAATTGAAATGTCTAAACTGGTCATGCTTATATGTTAGTTTCACCTGTTAGGATGTTTGGTTAATTATACAGAAATAGTACAAGTTCAGGGGAAGATCGTATTAATCTTTGCTTCCAAGTGCTTAGAGGAGTGCCTGCTTCATAGTAAGTATCCCACAACTGTTTCTTGAAATGCACATATGCAAAGTGGGTTTGTGCGTTATATACAACACATAAGTTTAATATCCTCCAAAATTTCATGTTATCTATTTTTAATAGTTCTGTTTGTGTTTTATTGTAAGCATTCTCAAATCTTAGTAGGGTATTTTTGTTATATACACACAAAACCGCATGAATATAAAAGTTGTAGTGTACAAAAGGCCAATAGATACATGTAAAGATGTTCTATCTCGTTGATTAAATAAATGCAAATTAAAACTGTAAGATAATTTTGTCTGTTTGGCACACATGTAAAAGTCTGATAACATTTTGAGCATTTTGAGTTGATGAGAGCAATGGCATACACTGTTGATGAGAATCGAAATAGGTATATGAATTCAAGAATGAAAATGTTCATTTCACTTAAGAGGGTCATCTCAATATCGGGAATCTAGCCTACAAAAATAATTGCACAAATCTGTAAGTACACTTGCACAAAGAACTTTGTATTAATGAATAATTTTAAACAATCTCAATGCTATCTGTAGAAGCATGAATAAGGAAACTGGTTCAGACAATGGCATATAATACAACTTTAAAAAAGAACAAACTAGATCTACATAGCCCAGAGGATGGTCAGGGTATATTTCTATGTGAGAAAATTAGTTATGAAGCAATATGTATAGAGAATAATCCTGTTTTTATTAGAAAAAAGTGGGTGTTTATATATATATATGGGTGTAAGTATATGTGTGTGTGTGTGTGTAAGAGTATAGGTATAAAGATGAAAAGCAGTATAAGATTTGAATAGTGAAACTTCCCTCAATTTTTATTTTGTTAAACTTACACTTTTTAAATAGAGAAATAGAAATAATTCAGAGCATATGGCTTACCTTCATATAGTGATTATTAGAATGCTGCTACTGCTGCTGCTGCTGCTGCTAAGTCGCTTCAGTTGTGTCTGACTCTGTGCGACCCCATAGATGGCAGCCCACCAGGCTCCGCCATCCCTGGGATGTATGTTTTCTTTTAATGTAAGTTTACTTACTTTAAAAATCATCTTTAGAATCACTGAGATCTGGAAAGCTGGAAGTTATACAGTCATTAAGAAAGGGAGGAAAAAATGAGTATTTTAGGGAGAGAAGGACTTCTTGGAAAGTGCTAGCCCTGAGAAGATTGGAGAGAAGAACATTCTAGGCAGAAGGAAAAATGTAAGAGCCGCAAAATTGTGTGGTCAGATGATATGGACAGAATTGTATTCCCTCCCTCCCCTCAATTCATATTTGAAGCCCTAACCTAGATAGCTTATTAAAAAGCAGAGACATTATTTTGTCACAAAGGTCCGTCTAGTCAAGGCTATGGTTTTTCCAGTGGTCATGTATGGATGTGAGAGTTGGACTGTGAAGAAAGCTGAGCACCAAAGAATTGATGCTTTTGAACTGTGGTGTTGGAGAAGACTCTTGAGAGTCCCTTGGACTGCAAGGAGATCCAACCAGTCCATTCTGAAGGAGATCAGCCCTGGGGTTTCTTTGGAAGGACTGATGCTAAAGCTGAATCTCCAGTACTTTGGCCACCTCATGCGAAGAGTTGACTCATTGGAGAAGACTCTGATGCTGGGAGGGATTTGGGGCAGGAGGAGAAGGGGACGACAGAGGATGAGATGGCTGGATGGCATCACCGACTCGATGGACGTGAATCTGGGTGAACTCTGGGAGTTGGTGATGGACAGGGAGGCCTGGCATGCTGGGATTCATGGGGTCACAAAGAGTCGCACATGACTGAGCGGCTGAACTGAACTGAACCCTCCATGTGTCTGACTTTGGGGACAGTGGCTACAAAGAGGTAGTTAGGTTTAAATGAACTCATACGGGGAGGCCCCAGTAGGCTGGGATTAGTGTCCTAATGTGTTCTGTCTCTTTCCCAGCTATGTGAGAAGGTGGTTTTCCATAACCTGGGAAAAGAGTTCTCATCAGAAACCAAACTGGGCAGCACCTTGATCTTTCCAGCCTCCAGGTTTATGAAAAGATAAGTTTCTGTCATTTAAGTCACTTAGTCTATAGTATTTTGTTATGGCATCCCAAGCTGCCTATGATCAGATTTAAGATCAGTTTAAATTGGAGCATACAGGACTTTCTGAGAAGTTGAATGTACAGAGTAGAGGGGAAAAGATCAAAGATAACACTGAAGCTCTTTGCCTGAGTGACTGGGAGAATGGTGATGCATTACCTAAAATGAGAAGAGTGAGGTCAGGAGAGTACATGAGGGGGAGGAAGAAGGATCAGGATTTCACTGTATACTTATTAATTTTAAGATTTCAGCCTGTTAGACATTGCGATAGAGTTGGACATCCAAGTTGGGGCCCAAGGATGGAAATGCTAAGTTGAATGTCACCAGCATTTATATTGGGTTGAAAGCTGTGGGATGGAGTGAGATGATGTAGCAAAATCTGTTGGTAGGAGCCTGGAGGCATTGCAACAGTCTGAGAAGAATCAAAGACAGAGAAACTGACAAGGAGAGCAGAAATCAAGAATGGTCAGGTTACTGCCAAGTGCTGCCAAGAGGTTAAGTGAAATGAAAACAGAGGTTGAAGGTTGGATCAGCAGATGGAGGTCATAGGGCGTCTAGATGACAGGAGTTTCAGTAAAGTAGTGGAAAGTAAAAAGATAACGGGCTAAAGATGAGAATGAGAGGTAAGAAAGTAAAGATGAGTCTTATGTGGAATTTTGCTCTAATTAGGAGCAGAAGAATGAGTATGGACTTACAGAGAGATGCAGGCTCAAGAGACTTTTTTTTTTTACTTTTTATTTTGTATTGGGGTATAGCCAGTTAACAATGTTGTGATAGTTTCGAGGGAACATTTAAGGAACTCAGCTATACATATATATGTATCCATTCTCCTCCAGACTCCCCCCATCCCCCATCCAGGCCACATAACATTGAGCAGAGTTCCATGTGCTATACCTTATTGGTTATCCATTTTGAATATAGCAGTGCATACAATTCCATCCCAAACTCCCTAGCTATCCCTTTCCCCTGGCAACCTCAAGAGACAACTTTTAAAAATATTTTTATGATTTTTAAAACATAAAATGTTAGACCCAACAGTATGATAGACTTCCAGTACGCATCAACGGCTTTAAGAATTAGTAATCTTGTTATTTAACTTCTATGCAGAGTACATCATGAGAAACGCTGGGCTGGAGGAAGCACAAGCTGGAATCAAGATTGCTGGGAGAAATATCAATAACCTCAGATATGCAGATGACACCACCCTTATGGCAGAAAGTGAAGAGGAACTAAAAAGACTCTTGGTGAAAGTGAAAGAGGAGAGTGAAAAAGTTGGCTTAAAGCTCAACATTCAGAAAACTAAGATCATGGCATCTGGTCCCATCACTTCATGGCAAATAGATGGGGAAACAGTGGCTGACTATTTTTCTGGGCTCCAAAATCACAGCAGATAGTAATTCCAGCCATGAAATTAAAAGACACTTACTCCTTGGAAGGAAAGTTATGACCAACCTAGATAGCATATTAAAAAGCAGACATTACTTTGCCAACTAAGGTCCATCTAGTCAAGGATATGGTTTTTCCAGTGGTCATGTATGGATGTGAGAGTTGAACTGTGAAGAAAGCTGAGCGCCAAAGAATTGATGCTTTTGAACTGTGGTGTTGGAGGAGACTCTTGAGAGTCCCTTGGACTGCAAGGAGATCCAACCAGTCCATCCTAAAGGAGATCAGTCCTGGGTGTTCATTGGAAGGACTGATGCTGAGGCTGAAACTCCAATACTTTGGCCACCTCATGCAAAGAGTTGACTCATTGGAAAAGACCCTGATGCTGGGAGGGATTGGGGGCAGGAGAAGAAGGGGACGACAGAGGATGAGATGGCTGGATGGCATCACCGACTCAATACACATGGGTTTGGGTGGACTCCGGGAGTTGGTGATGGACAGGGAGGCCTGGCATGCTGGGATTCATGGGGTCACAAATAGTCAGATACTACTGAGCGACTGAACTGAACTGAACTGAACTGAATCTTGTTAATATGTACTGCTATGTACTTATCTATCCCATATTGTTTGTAAGCAAATTCTAGATATCATTATTTCATCTATAATATTTGAGAGTGTAGCTCTAAAAGATAAGGACTGTTTGCAAAGAGATATAATCAAAATATCTTTATGAGACCTAAAAAAACTGGTCCTTATCCCTTATACCAAATATCCAGTGTCCAAAGTTGTAATTATCTCATGAATGTCATATTTTTGAATAATTTGTTTGAATTAATTTACAAACAATATTCACACTTTACAATTTTGTTTTGGTTCAGCATTGTTATATCTTTAATTCTCTCCAAGAGGGAGGGGATAAATGTATACATATAGCTAATTCACTTTGTGATAGAGCAGAAACTAACACAACATCCTAAAGCAATTATGTGCAATAAAAAAAAATACCACTACAAAAAAAATAAAGATTCTCCCTCCATCTTTTATCCCTTTTGTTATTTATTTTCAAAGAAACGGGGTTGTTTGTCCTGTAGAGTTTCCTACAGTTCAACTGAACTTCTGTAGTTTTGTTTAACATATTCTTCTTTTGTATTTTGCAAAAATTGAGAGTTAGATCCAAAAGATTTATCAGATTCAGGTTTAAATTTTTTGGCAAGATTATTTCATAGTGTGCTGATCCATAAAGAAGAATTTAATCCTTTGTTGTCTCTTTTTGTGATGTTAACATCAATTGGCACTCTCTACCTAGAATTTTTAATTCATAAGAGATTGCAAAAATGGTGGCATTCTACTTCTATCCTTGTTTCTATATTTATTTATTTTTTATTAATTTATTTTATTTTATTTTTTAACTTTACAATATTGTATTGGTTTTGCCATATATCAAAATGAATCACCACAGGTATATACGTGTTCCCCATCCTTGGCTGGAATACATCCTTCATTCCTTATTTGGTTACCTACTGTTACAATTTGTCTAGGAAAGATAAAAAAAATGTTTGATTCTTTCTTTTTAATAGTTTTTAAAAATAAGTTATTTAGCTAGTATCCTCTAACAGTGAAAAATTTTGAAAATAATATGAACTCATGGATTTAAATATATTTAATGCATTTCAATACATTGTAGTTTTTATCCCTGCTGATGCTCAGATAGCTGCCCTTTGTGCCCGAGGGGAGGTTCTTCAGTTGTGCCCGGAGTCCTTCTGCCTCACCGCGCTAGTTTTGTCTGTTCTTTGTCTTACAGTTCCGTACTTTGTGGTATAACTTGGTATTCTAGGCTCATCTTGTACAGTTTCTAACGTACATTGGAATTGGCCATTTCTTCAAAGAGAAGATTTTTTATTTTAAATTTGACATATTGCAGTTCATTTGTACATGAATGGGAATAATCCAGATTAGAGGAGACAACTGTAGAAGCACGATCATTGAGTAGGTAAGAAGGGATGGGGTAGGTGGAAAGGTTGGTTTTTGAGTGGAACACATAATTCATTGTGATGGTACATTAGGCAAAGCAAAATTCTGTGAAAATGTAGGAGCCATATGGATGATTAGAAAATAAAACTCTGCCTTCACGATTCTGGGTTAAGTGCCACATTTCACACTTATAAATCCTACACTCAAAGGTATAAAAGTCAGCTAGTCATTTCCTTGATCAGCAAATATGTTGAACACTTTTGTTTTTCTATAAATAACTTCCGCAATCAAGAAATCACAAGATATTTGACTAGCAATACACTAAACTTTGGGGATATTCCATAGATTGTTAACAATTATTTCAAACTCTAAAGAAAAATACTTAACTCTCAAGGTTTTAAAACTGTTTGTTCCTCAACATTTTTCTCTTAATTTCCAAGCTGGGTATTTATAATATTTACCCCTAATATATTTGAAAAATTGAAAAATATTGATCTGGTGGTTGCTTTGCTTTTGCTGCCAATAGGAGGATCTCTTAAAAGTCACAAAGCTTTTGCCAGTGACTGTCTCTGGCATACAAATAGTTCTTCTATCATGTCTGACTTGACCAAAGAGTCCTCCCTTGACACCTGCTCTTCCTTCATACTCATGGCTGCTGGTAGATCTACCCAATTCCTTTCTCTGCAAGGGTTGTGATGTGATCTCTTCTCCCCATTTCCTTCTCGTGTTTGTTTCACTATGTTTTAAAGGAAGCTGTCAAGGAATGTCCGGATACTGTTTTTTTAAATGCAAATCACTTCTGTCACCTTTAGGCCTGGTATAAATGGGCCGCAGGAGATTGCCACTCTCTCTTTTCTCCCCACCATCGTGCCTGCTTCCTACATTTTTGGTTCACCTGGATTGGGAGCAGTTTGGAAGAGATATGATGAGTCTGTCATTTTGAAACCTGAAATATGCATTTTAATGCCACTGAAGCAAGAGACTACAAAAAGAAAACCTTAGAGCAAGACCCTGAGGATAGAAATAGATAAGGAAAAAAAAAAAGAAAATTAAATGTGAAAGAGTATTCATAACAAAGCTTGCAGGTTTGAAATAGTGCTTTGAACTAGGAGTTAAAGAAGAAACTATTCTCCGTTCTCTTTCTTTCTATGACATTCTATGCTCTCTGGCACCAGAATCCTGAAATTGAACTACTTAGGAATGGTGCTAATGTGCTACAGGTCACCAGCATCAGAGTTCAAAAGTATTGTTTTGGAGATTTTAACTAAAATGATTAGAAGATAAGATTTTATTCTAATTTTTTATTAATTTTCACACTGCCTTTCAAACTATCAAAGGATCTTATGAACTATTTTTCAAAGTACAAATTAGCATCCAGTGACTCAGTTTGCAGAAGAATTTACTCTAGGATTCCTTTAAAATAGGAACTTTTGTACTGTTTGTTTCCAGACCATTAACTACTTGACAGAGAATCTATGGGTGGGTTAAGCAGCGAAATGTACAAAAGTTGGAAATTGTTAGACAAAGATAGATGAGAAATGAATGTTAAATAAATTATAGGGAGATAGGAAAATAGAATTGATTTATTGATCTATACATTTTAGGAATAAATCTATTTATGAAAGTGAGATAGAGCCTTAAGCGCTGCTCACCAAGCACATAGTATAATTTTGTTGTGTTGTTACAGGGGGTAATCAAGTGTGTCCTCCTTCCAACAATGGAAATACTCATCATTGTTTCCTTATTCCAGTCTATGGATTTATCTGCATACTATTTGACATACTTAATTGAAATGTTTATATATCTGCATGTTGCTTGTGAAAATGCAGTGTCACTGTCATATATATCCCAGAGAATTATTAAACTTTAATGAGCTTCAGTTAATGATAAATCTTATAGCCATAACATAAAGTGAGATGGTAAAGTAAGGCAATTATCTAGGTAATTTGTGAAAATGCACAGACTTACTTCACTTAATGCTTCTAGATATTTTTTAAATGTCCCTCTAGAATTTAATTTAAGATTTATACCACTGAGTGATTGGAGTGGGGCTAGATTTTAGCACCCCTATCCATGACTGCTTTTGTTCTAAACTGACAATTGAATCACATGTATGGAAGGAAACCTCTCTCATTTTACATGACTCTTTGGGTAAAGGTTGAAAGCCAGTAACTACTTCATAATGCTTATTCAATTCAACTCAAAAATATTGAGTTCTTAGCATCTTTGCTAGATACAGAGACTACTGAGTCTCTAGTTGAATGGAGTGTATGATCTAGTAAGGAACACTGAAATAATACAACTTATAATGTGATATACTCTAAAAGTAATGTCTAAACAAAATTCCATGGGTATAAAGCAAGTAGAGTGATTTGCTCTGAGAAGTCTTTGTAGAAAATGTAGCTTTTAAGGCTAGCCTTTAAGGATGAGGAGGTTTTTCAATAGGCAAAGATGTTGGGGGTTAATTTTCTGAAGAAAGAATACAGAGAGAGGAAAACACAAGACATCCTTGGAGAATTGTGAAATACCCTGTGGGACTAAAACCCAGGCTATGGGAATATGGTATTTGGAAACATAATCTGGGACCAGAATTACAGGGTTTGGCAACATAAGACAAAACTGAACCTTCCTAATTGGCTGTGAGTAGCCGGGGAAAGATTTTGAACATACATGGTTCTGTTTAAGGAAGGTAACTCTTGGAGCGGTTTGTGGGATTAGAAGGGGCAGAAACTGGAGTGTTGGAGATCAAACAGAAGACTCTTGCACTTGCCTGCTGCTGCTGCTGCTAAGTCACTTCAGTCGTGTCCAACTCTGTGCGACCTCATAGATGGCAGTCCACCAGGCTCCCCCGTCCCTGGGATTCTCCAGGCAAGAACACTGGAGTGGGTTGCCATTTCCTTCTCCAATGCATGAAAGTGAAACATGAAAGTGAAGTCGTTCAGTCGTGTCTGACTCCTAGCGATCCCATGGACCGCACCCTACCAGGCTCCTCCGTCCAAGGGATATTCCAGGCAAGAGTACTGGAGTGGGGTGCCATTGCCTTCTCCGTTGCACTTGCCTAATGAGAAGCAAATGAGGCTCTGAATTGTGTAGGAGCAATGGGAATGGAAAGAGAGGGTGGTTTCTAGATTTTACCAGGGTAGGATTGTGATAACCTAGTGACAGACCGGGTAGCATGGGAGTAGGGGTGATGCAGAAACCTCCTACATTTATGCAGAGGGAGAGAAAGAAAAATGATAAGGAGCAAGTTTGGAGGAAATCTCCACAGTATCCCAGAAACCAGATGAGAGGATTTCAAGAAGGAGGGCAACAGAAACAAACGATTCAGGGAAATACAGTTAAGACTGAGATAAAGAAGAAGTATGTCGATTTAACAATCAGAAAGTTGCTGTTAGTTTTTATTAAGGTGATGAAATTGGAAGCCAATAAAGGAGAGTTGTTATCTTGGAGGAAACAAGAGTAGAGAATTATTTTTTGAGAAGAGGTGATAAAGTGTAAAGGAGAGAGGAGTATCTCTTTGAGGAGAATAAGACTGGAAAGGAAATTGTATTAGAATAAGGAAAGCTGATTCTAAGGAGAATCAGTGAGCTCCAATGAGCTATGTCTCTCAGCATTCATGTCCTTGTGTGGTCTCTTCTCCTCAAATCTGGGATGGCCTTGTGACCAACAGAATGTGAAGTCCTTGGACAGGCTTCCAAGTCCAGGAATTAAGGAGACCTGGCAGCTTCTGCTTTTAGACACTGGAGAAGCCAGCCTGCTGTGTAAGAGGTCTGAACCCGAAACCATCCTGCTGGGCGGGAAGCCCACACTCTCCACATGAAAATGTCAAAAGGGCAGAGAGAGATGTCCAGCCAGCTGAGGCTGCAGACGTAAGTGTAGAAGCCATTTGGGGATTTCGTGCCCCAGAAGACGCCACAAGGATCACTGAGCACCCCTGCTCTGCTCAAACTAGACTTGTGCGTTAAGTAAATGACTGGCTATTTTAAGCCACTAAAGTTTGTGAGTAATTATTATGCAACAATAGATGACTGGAACAGGTGGCTTTTTTTTTTTTTTTTCCCTTAATGTTAGAGAGGTTTGAGAGATGGAATAAGGCCCTAAAGAAGATGAAGGGAGACAGGGTCAAGTGGAAGACTTGATCTTGGAAGTGAATGAAGACATTGCTTTTTTGAGGCAGAAAGAGTTGAGGAAAGGATGGGTAAAATTAAAAGTTTGACATGAATGGGAAGGAAATGGGACCAATTCAAGTTAGACAGGTATCATGTTGAGAATGAGGACTGAATGAGGGGGCTGAGAGCTAAAGAGGGGGAGAAGAAGTTTCACTGTAAGTGGGAACAGGATTTATCCTGTCAGGAGTAGACCAGGGGCAGACCTACGGGTGCCCTGCTGAGTGTGGTGGTCATGAGCTGGTAAAGAGGGCAAGAGGTTTGTGGTATTTTTTACCCACCCTTACTGAGATTGTCTTCCATCAGCAATCAAAAAGCATACTGTCTAGGTGGGTAGAAGTTTATTTACTTTAGAAGATTTTGGATGCTAATTGTAAACAAATGGAGATTTTCTTTGTTTACAATAATTGTAAACAAGTGAAAAAAAAAACCTAGAATTTGTTTCAAGTGTTTTCAAATCTTTTAGAGACCCTCCCCACTTTAAGAAAAGAATCCATGGACCTGCTGCAAATGATATTTCCATTTGCAATACTGGAAATGACTTCATTAACAATTGCTGAATCATATACCTGAGATTACAGACAATGCTATTTATACTAAAGAAATGGAGTATGCATCTGTTTTAGCTTCCTGGCCTATTTTCATGCTTCCATCCATTTGGATTTCTGTCCCATATGTTGTCCTCAGCACTCTGTCTGAGACTGCTGTCTAGTTATAGTTCAAAAAACAAAAAAGCTGCTGTTCCAAATGGGACTTTATTTCAGTAGGGGGCTGTACTTTCTTTTAAACTATTACTTAACTGACAGATACTGTGAAGCTTAGTTAGTCAGTTTTTAAAGCTCTCTGTGATGGCAAAAAGAAAAAAAAATAGTTCTTAAATCCTTGAACTGTACAAAGTGACTCTTCTTTGTAACTCCTTATACAGAAAGTAAACCACTGGAGGGATTTGAAATAAGGATGGTTGTAGAAGCCAAAGCTAAATGAGCCAATGACGAGACGCTAAAAAGGAGTTTAGGATGTGCCGTAAAGTCTGATGGCTTCCACTTGGTCCCTCAGCTTGCTTTGACCCCCAGAGACTCCCTCTTCCCTGACCTCTCCTTCCCTTAAGCCTCAAATTCATGGTTGACTTTGAACTTCTGATCCTACTTATTCTTGTGCCAGGACCTAACTGCGTTGTTTCTCTCAGTTCTAGCTGTTCAGCCTGACTCAGTGACCCACTGCGTCAATCAATAGGCCTGGAGTTCCACACTTTGACATCCTTCCCACTGACTAGAATGTGCCTGCACAGTAAGGAAAGAACTTGCCAAGATGCAATATCCATTGACCTGCGCCAGGCAATGCCTAGTGTTATGGTTGATCAGAGAGGTTACCCAATGGCATTCAGGTAATTCTAACAGCTACTAAAATAGGTTTGTTCACCAGAAAATTTCAAACAGGCCCTTTAAAATACGATAAGATAATGTGGGTTATCATGTCAGGGTTGCTAAATAAAGTTCCAGACATTCAGTGAGAAGATCTAAGTTAGCATTCATGGTTCTTTCAATCATTAGCTGGGAAGCAATTTAGGACTCCTTTATGTTCATACCTATATGCTGGAAGTTAATACATATTAGGACAAGCATGGACTCACTACTAAGTTAAATGAATATCAGGCTGAAGGAAATTGAGGTTATAGTCCATGGTATGTACCATGGACAAGTAAAATAAGTATTTCAACTGAAACGAAAATACATTTTTGCTATCCCAGTCAAACTACATGCTAAATAGATTGGGAAGGAGAAAACAGAATCAAACAAATCTATGGCTTGGAAACAGGATTGGCATCAACATAACCAGGGAAATTCAAGCCAGATTGGAGATGTGCTTAAAACCAAATTTTCTAAAGGCCCTGGAGACTTTGGCATATAGTATTGAGCAGTTAAATTCTAGAGCTGTTTCATTTGTGCCAGCTACTTACCATCACCAACATCAAACTTGCATAACGACACTGCAGTTTTACTGCTGAAAATGAACTGTTTTTGGCTTGAAAATGTGGAGAGGGTAAATGGCAAAAAGAGATCTGAACTGCTGTGCAAAAAGCTAAAGGGAAACATTTATAGGAGGAGGCTTGAGCATAAAGAACTTCCCAAAGACATTTGACAGAACGATTTCCATGTAAGGGATTGCCATTACCTGGTTTGAAACAACAGACTAAGGAAACTCATTTCATACGAGGCCTTCCAAAACAATAATTAGGAACAAGATGTCCCAAAATCCATCTCGATGTATGGCAAAAGCAATACAATAATGTAAAGTTAAGCAAAATAAAATTTAATTAAAAAAAAGAGAAAAGAATGATGATCATAGAAAGCCACAGGAAGACAGATATTTCCTGTTACCTGATATAAAAACTTTTATACAATGCTTTTCCTACAATGATTGTTGTGGATACTGCTATTTGTCACCTTGATGCCCTCTTCGGGGCTGAGGTGTTCCTCTCCTCAGCTTATAGCTGAGGAGCTTATAGCTTATAGCTGATTACCTAACCCTCTGCTCAGAAAGCTGTCTTTCTCCAGGTCATGCTCCCTTCCTGGAGCAACCTGTCTGTACTGACTGTCCGTTAGTGGGTACAAAGGCCTGGGCCCCCGGTCCCGATTCAGGACAACTCTGAAGGACCATCACACTTTCAAAGCTCCACTGGAGGACAACAGGGGGCCTCCATTCACGTTGCTTCTCACTGTTCTGTTACCCTGCTTTCCTCCTTCTCTAAGAGGGGTTCTTCCAAGGAGCTCTCCTCAGTAAACCTCTTCCAGTCACATCTCTGCCTTAGAGTCTCTCTCCAGGAATCCAGTCTAAGATGAGGCTAATCTGACATCAACACTGTGTTGGCAAATTGCCAACATATGCTTGTTCCCAACCTTCCTTTCCCCTATTCCTCTAAAGAGGAGTCAGACGTTGTTCATTTCATTTCTCCCCCTTTAGCCTACCCCACCATACTTCTTTACAGAGTTTTGATAAAGTGGAACACAACCAGGTAAAGAAACAGAAGATTACTCTGCCTCCTTTTCCAGTCATGGCTGTCTATCAAGGATCCTCACTTCTTAACTTTGTATTCCTTGGGTTTTCCTGCTTTTTTGTAGTTTATGTAACTGGATGCATAGCTATATAACTTTTGTATCTGGTTTCTTTTACTATATGCTTTATTTGTATGATTCATCCTTACTATTGCATGTATTTGTAAGCCTTTCATTCTTATTGCATAGCATTCCATTGTATGAATATTTCACAACTTGCACATAATTCTTTTGGAAGCACTGTTTCTATAACTGGTAAAAATCTTACTACCATTGCTTTGTCTGAATCTCTAGGGCCAGTAGTTATGTATGGATGTGAGAGCTGGACCATAAAGAAGACTGAGTGCCAAAGAATTGATGCTTTCAAACTATGGTGCTGGAGAACACTCTTGAGAGTCCCTTGGACAGCAAAGAGATCAAGCCAGACAGTCCCAAAGGAAATCAACCCTGAATGTTCTTTGGAAGGACTGATGCTGAAGCTGAAGCTCCAGTACTTTGGCCACCTGATGCAAAGAGCCAACTCATTAGAAAAGACTCTGATGCTGGGAAAGATTGAAGGGAAAAGGAGAAGCAGGGAGAACAGAGGAGCCTGGCAAGTTGCAGTCCATGGGGTCACAAGGAGTGATATAGGACTTAGCGACTGCACAACAACAAAAACGGGCCAAACAGTGCTTTCTGAATGGAGAGGCTACCTTTTCCCAGGCTTTGCATCCCTTCAATGCCAAAAAGCCATCCTGGCCCACTTTGATAGCACAGAGCTACACTGTTAACACAGTAGCTTCTAGAAGACATGTGATTATTGAGAAAAACATCTACTTCTGCTTTACTGACTATGCTAAAGCCTTTGTCTGTGTGGATCACAACAAATTGCAGAAAATTCTGAAAGAGATGGGAATACCAGACCCCTTTACCTGCCTCCTAAGAAATCTGTATGCAGGTCAAGAAGCAACATTTAGAACTGGACATGGAACTAATTGGGAAAGGAGTATGTCAAGGCTGTATACTGTCACCCTGCTTATTTAACATATATGCAGAGTCCATCATGTGAAATGTTGGGTTGGATGAAGCACAAGCTAGAATCAAAACTGCTGGAAGAAATATCAATAACCTCAGATATGCAGATGACACCACCCTTATGGCAGAAAGTGAAGAAGAACTAAAGAGCCTCTTGGTGAAAGTGAAAGAGGAGAGTGAAAAAGCTGGCTTAAATATCAACATTCAAAAACTAAGATCATGGCATCCAGTCCCATCACATCATGGCAAATAGATGGAGAGACAATGGAAACAGTGGCTAACTTTATTTTCTTGGGATTCCCAAATTACTGCAGATGGTGACTGCAGCCATGAAATTAAAAGACGCTTGCTCCTTGGAAGAAAAGCTATGACCAACCTAGACAACATATTAAAAAGCAGAGACATTACTTTGCTGACAAAGTTCTGTCTAGTCAAAGCTATGGTTTTTTTCCAGTAGTCACGTATGGATGTGAGAGTTGGACCATAAAAAAAGCTGAGTGCCAAAGAATTGACGCTTTTTGGTGTTAGAGAAGACTCTTGAGAGTCCCTTAGACTGCAAGGAGATCAAACCAGTCAATCCTAAAGGAAATCAGTCCTGAATATTGGAAAAGTTCCAATACTTTGGCCACCTGATGTGAAGAACTGACTCATTGAAAAAGACCCTGATGCTGGGAAAGATTGAGGGCAGGAGGAGAAGGGCACAACAGAGGATGAGATGGTTGGATGGCATCACTGACTCAATGGACATGAGTTTAAGCAAACTCTGGAAGTTGGTGATGGACAGGGAAGCCTGGTGTGTTGCAGTCCTTGGGGTCGCAAAGTGTCAGACATGACTGAGTGACTGAACTGACTGACAAATTGAGACATGCTGTATGTGTAAAATACATATGAAATTTCAAAGATTTGGCATGAAAAAATAATTTAAAATATTTCAATAATTTTATATTGATTACTTGTTGAAATATGATTTTGACTGAATTAAATATACTATTAGAATTGATTTTGCCTTCTTTTACTTTTAAAAATGTGGCTATTAGAAAAATTTAAATTCCATGAATGCCTTTTATTATATTTTTATTGGGCTATAGGGATCCAGATCACTATCTTACACAGATAGCTTCATTACTTTTCTGCCTGAAGTCAGATATTGGACCAAATGCTTTTCCAAGTGTTTTTGTTCATAAAATTTCCAAAGGTCCAAGTGCCCATTGGAATCAGTACATGGATGCTCAAGTCCCATCAGCAATCTGAGGTCTGTCCAAGTGAGAACTAAAAAGCTTGCTGCCTTGGAATGTGAGGTCTGTGTCTATGCCTTAGTAGCCAACAAGCTTGGGCATTGCATTAAACACTGATACCACTTTAATTAAAAACGTGACAAAATGTTGATTATGAAAGCATACGAGGCTAAAAATCATGAGAGACTTCACATTTCCTGCCTCCATAGGGAAACCACTTCTCGCTTCAGTTCACACTGTTTATAGCTGCTGTTGGTTTATATGGAAAATGTGGCAGCTAAAGTTCAAACGATTTATATATGGCAATATAATTTATATGGCGTCGTTTTGGAGGCCAGCTGAATAATGAGAATGTCAATTAATTTTAAAGTTTTCAACCACGTGTCTAGGTTTTATCATCCATAGACCACATTTTAGATCAATTCCAAGAATTCAGATTAAAATGGTCCCACAAGTCCCACAGCAATAAAGAAATTAAGATGATCCTACTGAAGTAGGTATATAAAATGTAAGAATTTCTTTTAATGAAGATATGGTTCCTAAGAACTTTACTGAATTACGCATTTTACTTACACATGAAGTTTTATTTGGACTTACTGCTTTTAACCTGGAAGAATTCAGGACTGTTGAACATTTTACCAGGCAAATAGATTATAAAATTTCTCAGCACAGCTGAGTTTTCTTATTTTTAACGCACATCTTCCTATTCTTCTCCAGTGTCATTATTACTCACTGTTGGCAAATACATCCACATACTTCTCCTCTTTAAAGTCATAAGAGTTTTAAATTATTTAAAACCTATAGGAATATGACCTCTTGATTGTGTATTGTATTACGTTTCTAATCCCAAATTGCTTTAATCCTGTAATTAAAGCTGGAGCAGTTTAAATCATTGCACTGATGTTTTTGTGATTCTGTATTTCAATTGCATTTAAGTGATGAATATTTGATGCTGTATATTTGTCAGGCAAATAGGAATAAGCACTCCAATTCCCCCCAAAACACTTAGCTACAATTTAAAACTAGGAAAGCCTTGATTAAAAGAATTAAGAAATTAGACACAGCATGTAAATGTGTCCAAGGGGCAGATTCAAGAACTTCATTCTAAACACCTTTCTGAGAAAAAGAAAAACCATGCTGATTTCAGAAAGGATTAAAAATTGAACAGGCCTAGAGTTTTCATCAGGAAACGATCTGGTTTTAGAATTGCTATTATTTTTTAAGCTACTTTGGGGACTATTTTAGAAACAGCTCAGCTTCTGTGGAATGATCCTCTGAGTAAAGCACTGACTAGAATCTGTTTTTCTATCATTGGATCCTCACATAAAATCAGCCCCATTAAAGTCCCTCTCACATCGTCTTGAGGAGGAATATAAAGCGTTTCTTGAGAGCAAGAATGAGAGGTGAGGAATGAAGGTCCAGGGCACTCAGAGCTCGCCACCCACAGAGCAGCCTGCTGTGGTAATGAGTTCGCACAAGGCCGCTGAAGACAGCAGAGGATGCAGGCATTTGGCAGCCTTCTGCAGGCATGGAATGAATGTTGACACAGAATCCAGAAATGTTAGAGCTGGAAAGGGGCCTTAGAGATCCCTGAATCCAACTGTCTTTGTGAGGAAGCTGAGGTCCAAAGGGGAGGTGACATGCTCAGTACTGATTCAAAGGCGTGCACACACACACACACACACACACACACACACACACACACACACTCACTCACCCACATGGTCACACACTGCTGGCCCTCTGTCCTCAGTAAATTATCCCAGGGTGATAGTCTCGTCAGGAGAAGAGGGAGCTCTTCTCTTTACTTTTGTATTTTATTTTATCTTATTTTTTTCCCAGCTTCATCAAAGTCTGAGTGACAAAAATTGCATGTATGTTTCAGGTGTACAACATGATGTTTTGATATATGGATATGTTGTGAAATGATTATAGTTAAGCTACTTAATATGTCCATTAGCTCACATAGTTACTTTTCTGTGTGTGTGTGTGATGGGAATACTAAAGGTGTACTCTCTCAGCAAGTTTCAAGTACTCACTGTATTATTAACCACAGTCACCATCCTGTCCATTAGGTCCATAGACCTTATTCATCCTGTAACTGAAAGTCTATATCCTTTGATTGGGAGGAATTTTTCATTTCTTCACCCCCCAGTAACCACTCTTCTATTCTCTGTTTCTGAGTTTGACTTGTTTATATTTCACATATAAGTGAGATCACAAAATATTTGTCTATTTTTGTTAAGCATATTTCAGTTAGTATAATGTCCTCCAGGTTCATCCATGTTGTCACCAAATGACATGATTTCCTTCTTTCTTAAGGGTAGATAATGTTTTCTTGTATATATGTTGCTGTTATTGTTCTGTAGCTCAGTCATGTCTGACTCTTTGCAACCGTATGGACTACAGCAAGCCAGGTTTCCCTGCCCTTCACCATCTCCTAGCCATCCAGCCATCTCATCCTCTGTCATCCCCTTCTCCTGTCTTCAATTTTTTCCAGGATCAGACCCACTGGGTCTTTTCCAATGAGCCAGCTCTTTGTATCTGGTGGCCAAAGTATTGGAGCTTCAGCTTCAGCATCCACCCTTCCAATGAACATTCAGGATTGATTTCCTTTAGGATTGATTAGTTTAATCTCCTTGCAATCCAAGGGACTCTCAAAAGTCTTCTCCATCACCATAGTTCAAAAGCATCAATAATCTTCTCTGTATATATGTACCAGAGAATATTATTTTTGGTAAGGATGTAGAGAAAAGGAAAACCTTATAGACTGTTAGTAGAGATGTAAATTGGCACAGTCATTGTGGAAAATAGTATGGAGGTTCCTCAAAAAGTTAAAAATATAACTATCATATGATCCAGCAATCCAGCCTTTGGCTATATATACAAAAGGAATGAAATCACTTAGAGAGAGATCTGCATTGTCATGCTCGTTGCAGCATCATTCACAACAGCCACAGTATGAACACAATGTAAGTGTGTTGATAGAGGTGAGAGTGCTTTACATGGACCTGCACCCATCTTTGAAAAGTCACTCCTGAGAAATCCTTGAGGCATTTTTTCAGGTCCAGCGTTTTCAGTCTTGAGGGACAGGAGACAGCTCATTTATCTTAAGCCCACAGTTGTCAATAATGTGTCAGATGCAAAGAAGAGAAGCACAAAGGACCTCGGTGGCATTCATGCCTCCTGCCTCCTTCTAGGTGTGCGTGTCTGCGTTGGTGTTGTCCTGCTCCTTACACACATGCACACACAGAAAAGGAAGGCTTCACCAGGAGGGTGAGGTTGTTAACTTCAAGCAGGAGAATACTCCTATTTGATAGTCTTGTCTGATTCTGAAGTGAAATATCCAACCAAAAATATTGCACCCTATTTTGAAGTTTTGAAAGCCTTTGCAGTTTGATTGAGAAGTCCAAGTTTCTGCCACCTATAGGGCCCTCTGCTGTGTTCCCCTCTGCTGTCTCCCAAAGCTGCACAGCCTCATTCTCACTAGCAGTGTTTCTCAGCCTCGGCACTGTGGACGGACACTGTGGGCCACATCAGTCTCTGTTGGGGGTGAGGTGGGGGATGGGGCTGTCCTGAGCATTAGAGGATATCTAGTGGCATTCCTGGCCTCTACCTCTAGATGCACCCCCTACCTGAGTCATACTAATGCAAACTGCTCTAGTGTGATCATTCTGAGGGCAGGGGCTGACTGTACAGTCTATAGTGTATGCCTGCTCTTATCCCATCCTCAGGCACAGTAGCTGGGCTACACCTTATAGAGGTCTGCAGCAAGGGCAGATTCTCTCCGTACGCACAGTACAGAACTTAACAAGTTCCTATCCTGGTCGCTTGGCTGCTGCATTTTCCTGTAGTGTGCTTAGAATTTCTCTGAATGAAGATGCCCTCATTAAATACAAGAAGATTCTCCACAGAGCTGGGGAGTGGGGAAGACTGGAGCCTTGGTTTCCCTTCTCAGAGGATCCCCTGCTCTCTCGCCACTGGCGAGCACTTTTCTCCAAGGCTGAGCCCTGGCTCCCCATTAAAGGAGAGGTAGACTTCTTTTTGCCTAAGAGCCTAGCCTCTGATTCACAGGGGCTGCCTGCTGATGACACTTTGCTCCCAGAAGGCACAGTGTCCCCACGCCCCCAGTGCCATGGGTTACAAATGTGTCTCACGCTGAATGAGTTAGGGTTAGGGATACGGCTTTGTTAAAGTGGTGTTGATTTCAGTCAACCTCCACAAATTATCCAGTTCTTTCTGAGCTAACTCCTTGGGTGAGAACAACAAGTTCACAAACCAATCGACTTAGAGAGGAGTGTGTGGGAACAGGAAAAGAGTGGGAGAAGCATTTTACACTTTATTAAAATAAAGATCTCAGCACCTCTTTTTTCACACAAAAACAAAAAGCAATGCATATATGCCTGCTTAAACTCTTCCTTCTTCTGGACCATTTCCTAGCAGCAAAGATGTATCATTTTATAGTTTTGTTTTTCTTTAACCTCAGTGTTTATGCTCAAATTCATAGGGCTGTTGGTAGGTTCGCAGGTATACAGATGAGAAAAATATCAGTAAGCAGAATATTTCTCCTCCTCTCTCCTTAATATCCTCCTTTATATGCTGGAACAGAGCTTCGTGCTTACAAAGAGATTTGAGAGGCCATTCTAGGTGAGTGAAGTGAATAAATGGTAGAACAGAGGAACAACCACTGATACAAAGTGGGGGGGGGGTGGGGGCGGGAAATCTTCTTTCCAACATTGCTAAATTTGTTTGTATAACTCAGTGCTTCTCCGGGAGCTAGAGCTCATTGCTGGGTCACAGAGAGGCTGCTGTGAGGTCATGGAGCCCGTGCCCAGAGGATGCCCCCTGCAGCTGTTTGTGGCATCTCCAAAGGCAGATGATTGAACGGGATGAACCCTCTCCCTAATACTGAATTCTGTTGCTAGCTGTGTTTCCCAGCTCCAGTCTACGTCTGCTCTCTTGTCAGGAGGGAGATTAGATTCTGATTACTGATTGTAAACTACAGTGTATTTATAGCAAATGAAGATGGTGGAGCCTGAACTCTCAAGATTTAAGGAATGTTAATGAATCTAAAGATGCGAAATGTTTTTCGGGAAAGAAAGAATTTTTCCTTTCAAAGCAGGTATTCTGAATCCCAACTCTATAGAGTCATTCATAGATAGGCTCCCCCTCCCCTTACAATTGAATGTGTATCCATTTTCCTGAGACAGACTATATCTTTCATCTGATTCTACAAGATACATAATTGATGAAAGGTTAAGAAGCAGTGTTTCAGAGGCAGCCATGAAGGTGCTGTTTCTTTGTTTTGTCTAGAATTTTGACTTGTCTTTTGCTGGGTGTGTGGGTGTTTTGATATTGAATTTTCTGAGGCCAGATAATTTCTATGATGTTTTCCTAGATGGTGAGCCAATCTGGAGTTGAAAGATCTCTGGAGATTCAATTCTTAACTGTAATTTATTTAGGTCTTATAGAAAGTTTTTCCATTCGAATTTAACGGTAACTATCTGTGTCAGATGATGTCAGGTTGAGAAAGGTCCTTGGTGGGAGGTGGCCGTGTGGTGGGGGGGCAGATGCACGTGGGTAGGAAGAAAAGTAAATACTCGGGCTGCACCATGACTTTTGTACCTTTCCTTAAATATACCTGAGGTAATTGAGTTCATTCTTGTCTGTTAAGATTACTGCCCCTATTTATCTTCCCTGGAAGAAGTATGACATCAAATGCTCTACTGAGAGCAAGGAGTGAGGAGGACTGAAGATCACAATGGTGACTCCAGGCCTGGGAAACGGGACTCTGTCCTCCCGCACTGATGCCCTCGAGAATCAATTTACTCCTCCAAATGCTGCATCTTTTCATGAAGTCCTGAAATTGGGCTGGGGAGCGAGTTCATCTTCTCTTCTTTAAAAGGAGAGGGATTCCTCACCAATCCATTCTCTGATCTCAAGCCACAAGGGCTCCTTACTGTTTTTAGACACCCCAGACACTTCCCAAAGATTCAGCAGCCAAACCAGTCAGGCAAGCTGGTTTAAGTGGCCCAGTAGCCCCTGTGTTTACATCTTTCAAAGCACTTGTCATCTGTGTACCATGACTGTTCTCTTCACCAGGTTAAACTCTGCAGGGGGAATGAGGATTATGTCTTTAACTCAGAGATGAGGCCTAGGGCATATAGCAGATGCTCAATAAATGTGGAGAACAATGAGTGAATGAAAGGAAATACAAAAACACTAAGACCAGCTAGTAAGGCAGATGTGAATAGCCCATCACAGAATAAAGAATTTCTCTGTGAAGATGTATTTGTTACTATTCAAGAAATTTTATTTAAGAAATCCTCCAGAGAGTGATGAGCAGGGTAGGAAAGAAGTCTCTAATGGTATCTCTGGAAGCAAAATTAAGCAGGGAATGTAAGCTGCTTCGGATCAAGTGCAGACAGATGTGCCCAGGTAACAGAGCGGGGCAGGGTCATTATAGGATCCAGAGTGACGGGGGGATGAAAGTTCAAGGATGTGGCGAACGCAGACCTTCTTGAAGCAGAGTGCTGAGTTATGGGAAGCAACAACTAGGGTCAGAGTCTTAGGAAAAACAGTGAGAGTGACTCCAGGTTGGTGTTCTGACAGCCCCAGGTTCACACTAAAAGCTAAAAGCTAAAAGCTTCCGGCTTTTGCATGGGGGTTTGGATATGCCGTCTTTCTCAGCTACACAGTCGTTCTTCAACCCCCATTGAAGTCACTGTGACCCGATAGAGCCTGGTTGGCACATTCTCTCCAACCAGTTTACTCTGTGGCTTCAACCATCTCCTAATTCAGTTTTCAGTCCTCCAAAACGGATTTTATCTAACCAAAATTTCATGACAATTTTATTATAAAAGCACAGCCACAATTAGCACATTTACTTTCCCTGACTTTCCTCGGCACTATGGCTTTGCAAATGGCATTTCCTTTATGAAAGTATGAGGCTGTATCACTTTCTTTCTATAAAATTGTTACTTGTGTTTAAGAAGCTAGTACTTTTTAACGCGGCTCTCTGATAAAGAAACTATCTACCATATACAGAACCCCTATGATCAAAATTTAGAAATCAGAAGATGGGTATATCAATCAAGAAGTTTCTGACCCAGTGCAGAAGGCTTTATTTTTTCCTTCGTAGTCTTCTTCTAAGCTTTCTCTTTTGATTAAATCACAATGCCAGGCTAAGTCAGGGTCATGCTGTGCTTGTCATTGTGGTTTATAGATCAAATGAAAGCCAGTATTAATCATCTTGCTTGATTTTTGGAACCTATTAATTTCCCAAGAACAGTCCCGCAATGACACAAGTCCTTTATTCTGTGATCTGACGTGTTGTCATTTGCCTTTCCTCCTCTTAGAGTAAAACTTAGAAAATGTTAGTTACATAAAATCATTTTAAAATTAATCTTTACTTTTCCACTGGCCAAGCAGATAAAAGTTCAGCTCAACAAAAGTCGACTTGGCTCCTATGTTCCTCAGGAATCTCTAGGTTTGGCCTACTAACTAGAGAGAAACAGGAGTCCCTTTTTATTGTACAGGATTTTCTGGAGAATGGATTAAGATATATTCTCATATCTAGGTTGCTTGAATTTTTTGGTGATGAAAATTTTTTTTTAAGTTCTTTAGGAGTCTTAAAAGTCCTATCTAAAGAAAGGGATGCTTACAATAAAGTCCTCAAGATATTAAAGTTCTTAGGAGAAACTGTGTATATAGTAGACCTTCCATAAATACTGTTCAGTGAATCAGTGGAGTTGAGGATGGGACACGCTCTCTGTCCTCATCCTATCCCAAGAAAGAAGAGGATGGTTAAGGGGCAGGGGAGACTCAGGTAAGGCCACAATACATCCCGATTAGAACCGTTGTGTAGCTAGATTAACACAGGGTCATTTTGTAAAGCTTATTTCTGTATAGCATATCATCCGTGTATTCTCTGGTAACAGCATATGCACCCTTTGACTTGACTCCAAATAATGTCATTTAAGTAAAGATTGCATGTTGTGGCTTCAGAAATATGTCAAATGTTTGTTCATTACAAGGTTAGTACAGGTGTTAAGCTGTAAAAAGAATTAAGTTAGAACTAGACAAACAGGTTAGAAGTCTACAACTAGTATTTTTCACCCAAGGGCAGTACTGTATGTATACATCATCATATAAAGTCTAATTTATGGAAGCTGAGGTGACCAAGAACAAAATTAATCTAATTATGCACCTGGTTTTCATTTTAGCTATTCTTTGCCTCTTTATTTACTGTTATGTTTAATGCTAGTTTCCGTTTTTAGCCTTAAGGGAGACGTGTAGAAGACACTTGAAACATCTGTAGCAATGGACAGAAGAGTGAATAATAATAGGAAGTGTCTACGTGCCATCTGGTATAAACACAGATGTGTGTTTTCTTTAAAAATAACAATCCTGCACTCTAAATAAGGAAGATTTACAACACTCTACAGAAAGCGAAGAACCCATTCTTGAGTGGCTCTTAATTAACAAGAAGCTAACCTGCCTGTTAGCTGCCAATTTATTTCTAAAACTGCACTGGTAGGCACTGCTCCTCTCCCCTTTGGATTCTGAGCGCAGAGGTCATGACACCCTCCAGCACTAACGGCAACACCAGACGAATTTTTTCATGCCAGGCATTACATTTCTTTACATCTTTATGCACTTAATATGGTAAATCCCAAATTAGGATAGCCTGTGTTTCCTCTGAAACATCATCATGGAATTCAAAAGCTTCAGAGAAAAGGGTATAAGGTAGACTGAAGGAGATAAGGCATATTTTATAACATCACATAATTTTAATTCTTAACTATACAATAATCTCTACATAAAAAGAGAAGATACTCTGTAAAACCAACAAAGCACATATAGGGAAGGTTGTCCTTTCTTTAAGCATTATTCATTCAGTGCCAATAACAAATTTACCAAACCTACTTCATTTTGTGGAGAACTGAATGTGCGTTTTTGCTAGGCATCCCACACTTCTCAAATTCAGATGGGCCACAGTGTGTCTTAACATAATAAAAGGCTCAGGGCGTATGTCCTTTGAGAGATTGCTGACAAGTTAAATTTCTCCAGAAATGAAAGTGTAAATGTAGTTACAATATTGGTATTTTGAGACCATCCCAAGGCAATTTGGAGGACTTCCAGGGGCACCTCTGTTTGAAAAATCACAGTATGATGAAATGTCTGATGAGCATGGAAAACAATAAAAAAGAATTATGAAATACCTTCTGTCATGAATGTTCATAAGCTTCACCCACCAAAGGAAAGGACAGGACCCAACCTCCATGGATGAAATGTATGCTTAGAAAGAAGCAGTCTCTGTTTTGAACTTCAAAATGTTACCTTTCGATGCAGTGAATCCATTTGGCTTGGCTAAAATAAATATCATGTTTTCAGAGCCTCCTGATTTTCTACCTTTCTTTCTATGAAAAATACATCAAATTGAAAAGCACATTTCTGCTACTCAGGAATATTAGCCTTGGTTAAGAGCCATTATCTTTTGTCCTGTTTATTTCTGGCAGTGTCATTATAGCAGATAAGTGATATAACTGCAGCTTCAAGTTGTGCTTGTCACCTACAGGTGCAGTTTCTCTCTCGTATGGGAGCACATGAAATCTACTGGTGCTTAAAATTCACAGTGAAGTTAGAAGACATTCAACAATAGCAAAAATTGGGTACTCAGTCTATAACCTATTGGCCTACTACTTTTTGTTGGCTGTTTTCTAACTCTGATTCTTTTCTAGGCTATTCTTCACTCGGTAGGTACCTGTTATGTGCTCGTTTGATGTATTCAGAATTGAGCTGTAAAACTGACCTTTTCTTCATCCTTGGATTGTCTCGAAAAAAATGACACTAAAAAAAAAAACAAAACAAAAAGCTAACACAATTGGTCTCCATAGATAGAATCCATTTATTCTGTTGCTTTCCAGATGTAGTTTTCATTGTTTCAAGAACTTTTGACAAATGAGTGCTAGAGGAAAAGTGCTGACAATTTCAACTTTATTAGTTCAAATGTTATTTTCTCAGTTTCAAAAACTTATAGAGCTTATCTGGAAAATAAGTGATGCAAGGCAGTTGTTACAGAATAATTACATGATTACAGATTTACTCCTAGAAAAAGGATAGTAAACTGCCCATGCATTACATTAAATGAATATTAACTCCTTCTATATAATATAGTTAAGGCAAACCATATGCTGATGGCACCCCACTCCAGTACTCCTGCCTGGAAAATCCCATGGACGGAGCAGCCTGGTGGGCTGCAGTCCATGGGGTCGCAGAGAGTCGGACACGACTGAGCAACTTCACTTTCACTTTTCACTTTCATGCATTGGAGAAGGAAATGTCAACCCACTCCAGTGTTCTTGCCTGGAGAATCCCAGGGATGGGGGAGCCTAGTGGGCTGCGGATACGACTGAAGCGACTTAGCAGCAGCAGCAGCATATGCTGTTTGGAATTTACAGTGTGAGATTCACTTGTCTGTAGGCTCATCGTGACACTGCTCTGCTACACTGGGAATAAATGAACTGGCTGGGGTAACAGGATCCCCACATTACTGCTGAAGAGCATTGCCCTGTTGCCTAGGTAGATAAAGATTTGGAAGATGTGGCAACTTCTAAACCAATGCACATGTGCTCAGTTACTAAGTTGTGTCCAACTGTTTGCAACCCCATGGACTGTAGCCCACAGGCTCCTCTGTCCATGGGATCCTCCGGGCAAGAATACTGGAGTAGATTGCCAGTTCCGCCTCTAGGCGATTTTCCCAACCCAGGGATCAAACACATGTCTCCTATGTCTCTTGCACTGGCAGGCAATTCTTTACCTCTGAGCCACTGGGAAGACTCTCTAAACTGATGACAAAGCTATAAATATCAGGGAAGCACTACCAGGATTCCTAGCCTTGCAAGTAACTGTAAGAAATGGAGTAAGTTCTTTTAAACAAAGATTGCTGCCTGGCTGCAAATCTGAGAAGACAAGGTAACAAAATTTATGCCTATCATACAGTGAGTGACTAGTGCCTGGCCTTGAAAAGTCATTACTGTGTGTGGACAGGACAGAAGCCAGTGGTTTTTCTTAAACTGCCTTTTTTCAGCTGGCTGCACAGACACTTTTGCTGATCCATTTTCTGGGTAAAAAATTATGACCCAGCACTCACCTGCATGGGCTTCCCTGGTGGCTCAGCAGTAAAAGAATCCACCTTCAGTGCAGCAGATATGGGAGATGTGGGTTTGATCCCTGGGTTGGGAAGATCCTCTAGAGAAGGGAATGGCAAGCCACTCCAGTATTCTCGCCTGAAGAATCCCATGGACTGAGGATCCTGGCAGGCTACAATCTATAGGGTCCCAAAGGATAGGACACAACTGATGCAGCTGAGCACTTGCACCCACACACACAAACACACACTCACCTACACATATAAAACCATAAGCGTCATCGAAATAAAAGTTTAATAAGCTGACACTTATTTTCTATTTTCAGCATATGCCATGGATGTACTCTATTTGAAGTTATTCTTTTTGAAAGTATAGCTTAAGAAATTATTCTCTTCTATTTGTCCATAGGTAATAAAGAAATCTATAAGAAATCTATCTATAAATTATAAATAAATCAAAGATATGTATTATCTATCGAAGGCAATGGCACCCCACTCCAGTACTCTTGCCTGGAAAATCCCATGGATGGAGGAGCCTGGTAGGCTGCAGTCCATGGGGTCGCTAGAGTCGGACATGACTGAGCGGCTTCATTTTCACTTTTCATGCATTGGGGAAGGCAATGGCAACCCACTCCAGTGTTCTTGCCTGGAGAATCCCAGGGACGGGGGAGCCTGGTGGGCTGCTGTCTATGGGGTCGCACAGAGTCGGACACGACTGAAGTGACTTAGCAGTAGCAGAGATAAATACAGATAATATGTCTATTTTCTGTTTAAATAAATGTGAATCATAACTCACTGGGAGTCTGTGACCACAGTGATATTTAATCCTTCTATAGTAGGAGAAAGAGCTCACGTGAGCTCCACTGTCTCTCACCTTCCAGAGGGGCACTCACTGCTTTGCCTGCATTCTCTCAACACCAATGCACACAGTCTGCACAGAGTTAATTTACACTTATTACTCTAAGCATTCTGACATTTTCTCTTTGCTTCATTTTGTATTCTCAGCTTGAATAAAAACTCGTACAACAGGGGCCATAACAGCTTGACTCTTGCATCTCCTTCCACAGCTCGTCCCAATATCGAGTCTGGTGTGTTTATTTCACTGGCCGGCTGATGAATGTTGCTGACTGTTAATGCAATGGCAGGACAATGGAGGAGAAATAGAATTTGATTCACTGCACGGAATTGTAAATGTAGGCTCTTTTTCCTAACTGAAGAGTTATACTCTATAAAACTGGTTAAACTAAAGATTCAAATTAAAAATATAATTAACATTGTTGTATGTTATATAGGAAAATTAAGAGGGTAAATGCTAAGAGTTCTCATCACAAGGAAAAATGTTTTTTTTTCCTCTGAATTTGTATCTATATGATGGATGTTCGCTAAATTTATTGTGGTAATTGTATTCACTTTGTGTGTGCAGTTCATTTCTTGCATGTCAGTCAAATAATGGTGTATACCTTAAACTTACACAGTATTTCAATTATATCTCAATAAGGTTTGGAATGAAAAATGTATAAACTTTATGACACTCTCCACTATTCATTTGTTTATCCATTCATGCCTCAAACATTTATCAACTGGCTACTATTTGTAAGATATTATTTTAGGTGCTGGATGTACATAGTCCATGTCCTCAAAAAATGTGGGCTATAAGAAAGATAGGGCTTCCCAGGTAGCTGAGTGGTAAAGAATCTACTTGGTCAGTGCAGAAGACACAGGAAATGTGGGTTTGATTCCTGGGTCAGGAAGATCTCCTGGAGGGGGAACTAACAACCCCCTCCAGTATTCTTGCCTGGAGAATCCCACAGCCAGAGGAGTCTGGCAGACTACAGTCCATGTGATCACCAAGAGTCTGACATGACCGAGTGATTGAGCACACGCATGTGTGAGCACGTGCGTGCGTGCACACACACACATAAGAAAGATAATGGATTTCTCTGAACCAATAGTCAAATTGTGTAATTTTGATTTGACTGATACAGAGTTCTTGGGTATACTTTGTTTTCTTCAGTGTCATTCATTATACAATCTATGCTATGCTATGCTAAGTCACTTCAGTCGTGTCCGACTCTGTGCGACCCCTAAACGGCAGCCTACCAGGCTCCGCTGTCCCTGGGATTCTCCAGGCAAGAACACTGGAGTGGGTTGCCATTTCCTTCTCCAAGGCATGAAGGTGAAAAGTGAAAGTGAAGTCGCTCAGTCGTGTCCGACTCTTAGCGACCCCATGGACTGCAGCCTACCAGGCTCCTCCGTCCACGGGATTTTCCAAGCAAGAGTACTGGAGTGGGGTGCCATTGCCTTCTCCGTATAGAATCTACAGTATGACCTAACTTAAAAAATATCAAAAATGCAATTAGTGGCATCTCATTTACTCCCCACCAAAGGCAACCTTTCGACCTCAAGTGCATAGAATTAATCATAATTCTGGGTTCATTAAAACTGTCATCATTGGCCCACTGAAGACTCATCCATCTATCTACCTACAATATCCCAGTTGATCTATAGACTGAATATTGTACCGAATATAAAACATCAATTGCAAATTTATTGTAATTGAGGCAGCATTTTAAAATGTCTATGGTAAGGGAACTTACTTGTTAATTGACCAGAGGAATAGAGCAGAAAAACTGGAACAGACTAGTACCACTTTTCGTGTATGTCAGAAAGGATATGGTGGATCACTGGGGAAAGGAAAGACAATTGAATCAATTGAGCTAGGAAAAAATATGCATCACCAATATTAACTGCACATGGATTAAGAACTTAAATGTCAAAAGCCAACTTAAAAACTTTTTGAAGAAAACATAGGTGGGTATTTTTCTAACCTCAGGTAGAGAAGTATTTCTTTAACAAGATATAGATGTAATAACCATAAAGGAGGAGACTGATAAATTTGACTACTCTAAAATTAAGAACATGTGCTCATCAAGTCATCTTTAAAAAAGATAGAAGACAAGCTAGGAAACTGGGCAGATATATTTGCAGCTCACATAACTGACAAAGATCAGAATCAAAACCATGCGAAGCAGTCCTTCTGATTACAATTGTTAAACATGCCCCTTTCCTTCTAGTCTTTCCAGCTTTCTGCTGATACCTCATTTTCCCCTGACTCTGATTCCCTCGTCCAGCCAGCAACAAGTAGATGTGGCCTGAATGAGTTGTTCATTTCTACCTCAGTGCCATTTCCTTCAGCTGGAATATGGCCGCCACCAGCTGGACCACTGACAGCCTATACACTTCCCTGAGCAAAGTCCATCACTCCCAAGAACCTTCCTTGATGATTCCAGCTCACCATCGCTTATTCCTTCAGAATTCACAGAGTCCATTTATACTTGGTTGCCATACTTAAATGTATCTTTTTGAATTCTGATTTTTTGAGGTACTTTTATCCTGTTAAAGTTTATACCTTTATACTTTCCCTGAATTTAAGAACTCTTGTCTTCCACTCTTCATGGCCTTCCTTCCGCCTGGCTTTTCCATCCCACAGCTTAACACAATGCTGTGCACGTGATGGATATCCAGCAAGTGGCTGGCTGATTGAAAACATAAAGATTTTACTCAATTTCATCATAAGCCTTTCCAAAAAAAAGAACAAAATTAAGGTGGTTTTATCCAAGGAAATAAAAAGAAAAGACAGCAGTTCACACAAATAAAAGCCTAACAGGGATCTTAAACCAGTTATAGAGACATATGGAAGAGATTTTAAAATACCCATTTACGAAAAAATTGTGAAGGAGGAATAAAATGATGTAAGTAAGCCAAATTAAGGAAAAATCACATATTGGAGTAGAGAAAGAAAATAAGCAGCAAGTTTCAGAAAACACTTCGAATGGCAAATAAATGTTCAAATAGGATAGCAACAGATAAAAGTAAATGACTAGGCTAATTAGGACTATAAGCAAGCAATTGTTCAGAAGATAAAAACCCAGATGTGTTTATATCTCTTACTTTAGAAAAAGCAGGTGGAGAGCTACCTTTATCAGACAACATTTTTTTCCCCTGGGACAACAGATGTAGGCAGTTTAAAAAAAGTTACCTGCAAACAAATTAGATGAGGCAGCAATTCTAGATAGGCTGTGTTCATAATCTTTTATAAGAAAAGAAGAAAGTGACGAATCATTCATTTAGATATTTTTAGATGGTACCAGGATCATAACAGTTTCAGAATGATTAGAATATAGCAATGTGGGAATGAATCCATTAAAGATCATATAGGTTGAGAAAGGGGCTTCCTTGGTGGCAAGTGGTAAAGTATCTGCCTGCAATGCAGGAGACGATCCCTGGGTGAGGAAAATCCCCTGGAAAAGAAAATGGCAACCCACTCTGGTATTGGGGAAGAATTCCATGGACAGAGGAGCTTGGAGGGTTACAGTCCATGAGGTTGCGAAGAGTGACGTGACTGAGCAACTAACACTTTATAGGCTGAGAAATCAACAATGAAATTAGTTTGAGTATTTAAGATGTTCCAATTTCTTTGATTACTCGAAAATATTTGAATGAAGGTGATTATCTGTAAATTGAAACTTTACTAAAGCATTATCTTTTAGTAGTGAAATATAATAAAAGGGGAGTTCATCTGCTCTTCAGCCTAGGGCTGTTGAGTTAGGCACCAAAAGATCTTATTGCCAAACTGGTTCACGTATAAGGCACTTCCGTGACAGGAATCCTGAGGACAGCATTTCAGTAAAACCAGGCAACATCTTTCCCATCCAGGTACCTAAGGTCAGCATGTATTTTGTGTTGAAACCTAGACAGCAACAATTACTGGGCAGTTAATTCTATGCCTAGAGCTGCATGACAAGCTGTCAGGTTAAGACAGTTAGAGAAAGAAAAAGGTTTTCAAAATTATGCATTCTCTACAGCACACAATTGATTACTATAGATGCTTCCAGTCATCCATTTAGTCATCCCGAGAAGGTATGGGGTTAAAGAAGCATGCCAGCTTTAGAATCTAACAATATGGGGTCAAGTTCAGGCTCTGTCATGTACTTGCTGGGTGATCCTAGACTGGTGGCTTTCTCTTCCTGAGCCTCATCTGATGAATGAGGGTGGGAGTTTGGGGTTGTGATGGAATATCTCTCCTATATGGTTATTGTGAGAATTAACTTTGAATGTGCCTGTGAAAATCTGTTTGCAATCATTAATATCATCTTAAATGAGAAAAATCAAAGTGCATGAGAACTGGAAATCCTTGAGATCTGGGAATCGATAAACCACTGATTTTATTGGAAGTGGAACTTTGAGGAGATAATGGATCTGACTTAAGAAAGTTTAAACAGCAACTGGACTCTATGTTTTCCAAGGAGGTTTTTGTGTATTTGCCTCCTGAAATAGATTAGACTGAAATCAGAGATTTGTATCTTATTTATTTATATATCCCTAACTCTAAACAGAGCTAAGTAGCAGGGTATCTTCTACACATAGTCACTTAAATTATTAAATATACGTTGATGAAAAAGTAAAAATGAAAGAAGACAATAGCTTTAGGTGAAACAAAGTCAAGAAAAACCTTTCTGTTTTTTAGTTCTTTTTATTTTGAAAACAGGAATCCCCTGAGTACATTAATTGTAAGAGGACAGTGTGAATAAAGTAGGAAAGATCAAATATTATCTCCAGTGATGGAGACAGGTGGAAGGAAATGAGATGAAGACTCTAGAGGGGATCGCACTGAAGGAAGGAAGAGAGATTGGCATCAAGTGTGCATGGAGGAGGCCTGACCCCAGAGAGATAAATTTAGAGAAATTCTGAAGTGTTCCTTGTGGTGAGGAAGAAAGTTGACATGCTCAAGTTGGAGGGATTCTCCCTTCCAGGAATGCAAGAGTTAAACTTCTCCTTCTGGATAAGAGAGTGGGTTTTGAAATGGTTGAATGTTCCCTAAGAATTTAGTATGAGATAAGTAATGGATAGTTGAAAAGGACCTGGTGTAAGGGTATCAGTATATCAGGAGTGAGGAAAAGGAAGACTGAGTGTGAATTACAGGTTAGCAAAAATGGACCGGGAGGGCTTAGTGACTGGATATTTAGTTGTTATTATTGGTGTATATGTAGGGCAAGAGTGGTATGCTGGTGCCTTGCCCAATTTTCACCTTGAATGGACCAACCTGAACATTATTTTTTTTCCTTCAATAGAAGAGGATAAGCAGGAAACCTGTGTGCAACTTAAAACTTGCTTAGAAGTAAGCTTTTGAAATAGAAATGAGGAAAATGTATATATAAATTTAGAATTGTGCTAAAGAAGAAATATTTCATAATTGGACCTCCAGAGGTGGCAGGGCTGTTTTGAGAAGAATGAGTTCCTAGCAGTACAGAAGCTCATCTAGGTCAAAGGATGCAGTGATTGGTGCTTTGGATTAAAACAAATGAAACTTAACTTCATGATTCTTAGGATAAGCTTGAATGGCATTCTTGAGCATTATCACTGCTAAAAATGAGTGTATGCTACTTCATGCCCAGCCAACTAATTTTTGAAAAGCATTTATTACTTTTATAATAAGAATTAATATGTGAATACTTTGTGCTTATAAAATGTTTAGTTAATGTATAATAAGGCAATTTATTTTAGATTCCCCTGTTATTAGTTTTGATTACTCAGTCATGTCTGATTCTTTGTGACCCCATGGACTGCAGCCTGCCAGGCTCATCCAACCATGGGATTTCCCATGCAAGAATACTGGAGTGGTTTGCCAATTTTTTCTTATTCAAAGTACAATGTAACAAACATCTTTGTACATGCTGCCTTGCTTGGATATGTCTCTAGGACAATGAGGGGCCTCTGTGTTAAAGGATGGGCAGACGAATCAGGTAACTTCCTGAGAGGTTATATCAACTTACAGTACCATCAATATTGCATGAGAGCAAGTATGACTGTTTGATAGTCTCATATAACACACAACCACATCTTTAGTATGATGGAGAAAATAAAAAGCAAACTCTTTGTCTCGGGCTTCTAAACGAGGAAAACTTAACACATTGAAAGGAAAATCAGATGGTACAAACTGCAAAATACAATAATGAAGATATATCCAAGTATATATTGTGTGACATATAATGTGCTTGAACTGTTGCGTCAACCATAACTTTTGTAAATCAATTGATATGGACGGATTTTGTTTTTCCTTCAATCTTGCCACATATTGATTTTTCTTGCTTAGCTGTGATCATGGTATGTTACAGTTCTTTTCTCCTTTCCTCTTTATATCGCAATCAATAATTTCTCACGTTACTAATACAAAGTCCTAACAAATATCATTAAAAATAACTGCATAATATTCCTTTAATGGGATATGTTTAACAACTCCCTTTAGGTTGTCTTCAGTTCTTCTTATCATTAGTAAGGCCCTGATAAACATTTTTTTGTGTGTGGCTCGTTTTCTCCACATTTAGCATTATTTCATTAAGCTATAATTCTAGATTAAAATTACCAAACCAACAGGAATAATCATTTTAAGAGTTTGATAAATATGACAAAACACTGCTTGTAGAAAAAGTTGCACCAATGAATAAGACACCCATTTCAACATACCTTTGCCATATTGCTTTACCTTTGTATAACCTCTGAAAAACAAGTAATTTGATGTTATGGGATGCTGCTTTAAATAAATGTTTTTAATTTTTAGTGAGCATGAACATTGCATATCCCTGCCCTTTGTCCACACAAAAATTGTCCCTTAATTTACCAAACTTGGTTATTGTTGGATAAACCTTTGCTGTGGGCTATGACCTGTGAATTACAGATTGTTTAGCAGCATTCCAGGCTTCCCAGGTGGCATTAGTGATAAAGAACCCACCTGCCAATGCAGGAGATGCAAGAGACGTGTGTTTGATCCCTGGGTTGGGAACATCTCCTGAAATAGGAAATGACATCCTGTTCCAGTATTCTTGTCTGGGAAAGTCTATGGACAGAGGAGCCTGGCAGGCTACAGTCCATGGGGCTGCAGAGAGTCAGACACTACTGAGCGACTAAGCACATACTAGCAGCATTCCTGTTCTCTACATACCAGATGCCTGCAACCCCTGAACTCATAACAACTAAAACTGTCTCCAGACACTGTGAATCATATAACTGGGAAAAAAATCAGACCTTCTGAAGAATCTTATTTTTAGCAAATAAATGTTCAATAATGTAGTAAACTGCCTATTTAGTTGATCTGTTTTGGAAGTTCAGATGTTTGTATCTAAAGTGAGAAACCTTCACTCAAAAATATGAAGTAAGTGCAATGAGTTCAGGCTAGAGAGCGAAGTGTTAATAGGCTCATGGAGGTCAATTTAGAAGATTTCAAGATAGTGCTAAAGCAGAACAGATAGGGAAACAGAAGCAGCTCAGGGGATTTAATTCAACTGTCCAAGCTTGCTTTCTAAGTAACTGGGACTATAATAGAATTCAAGTCTTTTTTTTTCAAGCTAAAGTATAGTTGAGGTATAATATTATATGAAAGAATTTAAGTCTTTCCACTCCTACTCACTATGTCCACGTCCCCACCCCACCCCTCCAATCCTAACCAAGGCCTTAGGTCTTTTCTTAATTCCACACTACCTTGCATGCCATCCCTGCTCTCCATTATAATCCTACTAGGTCTGTTTTGTTCAAGGAAACTTTTTCAGAAAATCTACCTGAGCTACATATCCCCTAAGACATGACTTTAATGGCATGGGGTTCTTCAGTTAACATTTGACGTTTAAATAATTGTCACTTGGTCTCCAGGCTTGATCCCAATAGTTTAAACGTTCTTGGAGAGTACTTGGATAGAGGGCTGTGATCACAAAACACTATTAACTAGACAGCTTCAATAGCATCTTGAATTATTTTGTAAGGATTAACATGGCCCCTTACCTTAAACTGGCCAAGCAGTGCTAAAGCGTCATGCAGATTTGTGCATTAAACACGTAATACGGGCTTCCCTGATAGTTCAGTTGGTAAAGAATCTGCCTGCAATGCAGGAGATCCCAGTTCGATTCCTGGGTTGGGAAGAGCCACTGGAGAAGGGATGGACTATTCACTCCAGTATTCTTGGGCTTCCCTTATGACTCAGGGGATAAAGAATCTGCCTGCAATGTGGCAGACCTGGGTTTGACTCCTGGGTTGGGAAGATCTCCTGGAGAAGGGAAAGGCTACCCACTCCAGTATTCTGGCCAGAAGAATTCCGTGGGCTGTATAGTCCATGGGGTCACAAAGAGTCCGAAACGACTGAGTGACTTTCACCTTCACTTATTGAAATGATTGAGTGAAAGTGTGAATCTGGCTTCTTGAGCATCACTTCCTCTGTGCAGCAGAGTTAGGTCTTGCTCTTTGCACTGTGAATGTGAGAATGAGAATGGAAAATCACTGGCTGCATTCAAGCTTGCAGAGAGTGCCTACAACTGGTTTGATTCAGTCCTAGGCACTGCAGGTTGGGGTGGGGGAGGGGTGAATGCAAAATATTAGAAACAGTCTGGGACACAAAGAATCAGACAATAGTATTGAAAAGATAAGAGATAGCAACCATTTGCAAGGAGTTTGTTTAGAGAGGTTCAGATGGTTGTCCAAACCAGAAGGATATTGAGAGCTCAAAGACTACAATGTGTTTGGAATTTGGGAAGAAATAGGGTATTTCTCCTCAGCTCTCTCAATTCCTTTCCTGAAAATTTTCCTGCCTTAAGTTTCCTAAGCTGAAAATTGCTTCAGAAGATGGAGAGATGGCAGTTGTAGTCAGTGAAAAGCAGAAAGGAGAAACCGTTTACTCTGCACACAGATTTTGAGCTTCTCTTTGTAAGGAACTATATGTTAGGTCTTATACGGGACTACAGAGCAAGAAGGATATGATTTCTGCTCCCAGTGGAGCTTACAGTCTAATCAATACTTTTGATTAACCTCAAGAAGCAGCATATAAAGAGCTTTTTAAAGATAAGAAGAACTTGAACTAGAACTTTAGCTCTGCCAATCTGTGACCTGTGTATATTGCAAACATATGGTTTATTGCTTTTCCCATCTGTAAAATGACACCAATATTTCCCCCTTATAGGATTCTTACTACAATAAATGGGACAATGCATTTATAGTACATGGGACACAGTACTCCTCAGTAAGCTCTGTGTTGGCTATTTAGACACTGAAGGCTTTTGAAAATTATTCTACACAGTAAGTTCAACACTCATAATTTATCTAGGTTCGGAGAAGGCAATGGCACCCCACTCCAGTACTCTTGCCTGGAAAATCCCATGGATGGAAGAGCCTGGTGGGCTCCAGTCCATGGGGTCGCTAAGAGTTGGACACGACTGAGCGACTTCACTTTCACTTTTCACTTTCATGCATTGGAGAAGGAAATGGCAACCCTCTCCAGTGTTCTTGCCTGGAGAATCCCAGGAACAGAGGAGCCTAGTGGGCTGCTGTCTATGGGGTCGCACAGAGTTGGACACGACTGAAGCAACTTAGCAGCAGCAGCAGCATAACATAGGTTAAAGTGAGAAACTCGTGAAACCACGCAACTTTAAATCAAAAAGTTTTAATCATCAGGGAGCTTCCCCAGGTATCAGGTGGTTATGAGTTAAATGCACAAGGGCATGGATGAAAAGCTAAAACTAAGAAATAGATCAACGTTTTTGAAAGAAATATCACATCTTCAGATTTACAAAAAGTGGAGGGAAATTATAATTGCAAATGCAGTCCAAAGAAGATTAATTATTTTATATCCATTTCAGAGCAAAGAGTCAAAGGGGAATATGTGCTAACTGAGGTAATAACCTTGCAACGTCATCAGGGAAGAATTTGGGAGTAATGTGAAGTCATGCAACCTTTATCTTGGGTCCCAAGGCAGTGTTGGATTAAGTTTCAAAGGGACAGATGCATAAGAAGAGTCACAGTTCCTTCCTCAAATCTGGGGTCAGGGTGCAGGAGGAATACTTTTATAGTATCGATCACTTCTGGACATAAAAATGTTATTTCCTCAGAGAAGGGGGCACAGTGCCACAGCAAAGGACCAATCCCACTAGATTTCAAGAAAATAAGCTTTTATGAGGAAAAGGTAAAAACAGACAGATCTTGGTCACACATAGGAAAAATAATTAATTTTAAAATATCAATATAAATCATAATGTGTTCAGTGTGAAAAGGAGGATGCATATTAGCGAGAAAGGAATTTCAATACATGGCCATTCTCTGCTAAGAATATTCAGGTAGAAAAGAAAGATGAAAGGGAACTCAATCTTTAATTAAAAAATAATTGTAGGCTAAAAAGACAATTCTTTCTCAGAGAATAGAACACTAGTGAGTCACATAAAAATAATTCCCTAGAAGAGGAGAAAAAAAGGCTAGCATATCTCCTCAAGGATGTCTGAGATTTAGCAATGAGTTTTATATCCCTTCTTCTAAAGGCAGATACATCAATTAGATTTAAAAGATAATACAGTTAGGTTTAGAAATGGGCTAAATGTAAAACACAAACTGACAATTCAGAAATAGCCTTAAGATTTTCATTTAAAACAACTTCCTCCACTTTTTTATACTCATTTTTTTAGATATAAATGTCTGGGTCAAATTTGGAATTTCTGCATGAAACCAATTCATTAGCCTTAAAGAGCTATCTGTCCCATCTCATATGTTTCATCAAATGTTTGAGAAAATGAGGATGAAAATTATCTGATTTAAAAAAACTCAACATTTTGTGTTTCAACTCACTGTTATCTATCTTGAGTAGGCAGACATCTTAAGGTAAGTAACATCAGTGGTTTTGAACAAAAACAGAATTTTTTGTTGAACTTGAGTTGGCGCTTTTAAGAACAAATGTCACATTCATTCCATTAATTTCTGATAATATGGGGAAGCTGAAAGATTTTATGGTATTTGCAATATTCATGTACCCTTGTATATAAATATAGTTTAGCCTATTTTTTTAAAAAAAATTGCATAATCTTCAATCTATATCTATATCTATATATATACACAAAAATATATAATTTTCTGGTATTTCTAAGACATTTTAGATCTTATTGCCTAATATGGAGATAAATCTATTTACTTCCCAAATAGCTGTTAAAATAAATCACAATGAACATTTATCAGGTGTTTTTATAGTTTGAAAAATACTTTCCTGTTTGCTTTGATCCTCAGGATAACTTCTATGATGAAGATATATTTATCTTCCCACGTTACAGATGAGGAAATGGAAGGTTAGAAGGAATGAAGAATATAAGGTGGCTAGTGGGTCAGTACTAAGCCAGAGCTTAAGTCATACTCATTTAGCACTAGAACTTGTGCTATCCCCATTATATGACCCTGGAGCCACCTTCAAGTAGAGTTAGCAGGAAAGATTCATAGTGGAGATTATTGAAGAGCTCAATAGGAGTTATAAGGCACTTTGAGGGAAAGTTTGCAGAACACCTCAAAAGCAGTAGAGGAAAAGCAAACTGTGAGGAAGACAGTTCCCAAGCAATGGTACCCGTGTAGTTTTCAGAGTGTTTCATATACATTACATCTTTACAGCAACCCATTGAGACAAGGCTGTTATAACTAGCCCCATCTCGTGTGCTCAATCATGTCTGACTCTGTGCAGCCCCATGGATGGTAGCTCGCCAGGCTCCTCTGTTCATGGAATTTTCCAGGCAAGAATCCTGGAGCAGAGGCTTCCCTGGTGGTCAGTGGTAAAGCATCTGCCTGCCAATGCAGGACTTACAGGTTCGATTCCGATCCAGGAAGGTCCCTCATGCCACAGAACAACTAAGCCCAGGTGCCATGTCTACTGAGCCTGTGCTCTAAAGCCTGAAAGCCACAACTACTGAGCCCGTGAGCTTCTGAAGCCCACACAGGCGAGAGCCTATGCTCTGCAACAGGAAAGGCACTGCAGTAAAGAGCAGCCCCCACTCACTGCACCAGAAAAAGGTCCGAGCAGCAGGGAAGACCCAGCACAGCCAAAATAAATAGCTAATGTTATTAAAGAAGAAAAAAGGAATATTGGAGCAGATTGCCATCTCCTACTTCAGGGTATCTCCCTGACCCAGGGATTGAGCCCACAGCTCCTGCATTGGCAGGTAGCTTTTTTACCACTAGCACCACCTGGGAAGCCCTGTCTTATGGATGAAGAAACTAAGGTTTCTAGGTTTGAAAGTGAGAGCTGAATTTGGAATTTGAAACTTCTGGGCTTCCCTGGGCTCAGATGGTAAAAAAACCTGCCCACAATACGAGAGACCCAGGTTCAATCCCTGGGTTGGGAAGATCTCTTGGAAAAGGGAATGGCAACTCACTCTAGTATTCTTGCCTGGAGAATTTCACGGACAGAGGAGCCTGGCGAGCTACAGTTCATGGGGTCGTAAAGAGTCGGATATGACTGAGCAACTAACAGACACACACACTCTTTCTTCAGTTTTCTTGTGTGTCCATCATGTGGTTTTCAAAATATGGCCCCCAGTCCTGAGACCAGAAAATTGCTGATGGCTGCAAAGCAATCTAAATAAAATGTCTATAGGGCCTTGTTTTATAACATCTTATTGATCCATTTCTTATGTATAGGCTCTATTCACTTCTTAGAAAGTAAAACTATGTGATTGATGAAGTTTTCAAATGTGTTGATACTTTTCTTGCTAATGCCAAGTTCTGTATCCATTGGAAAGTATAGATTTATAAACAGTTAAAAGGAGTTTGTCTGCATAAGTTCATCAGTGTATAGGAAGCAATGCATCACACACCTCATTGACACAAAGGCTCAAATTAATCCCTTTCTGCTATGTTTCTTCTCAAGGTTTAGGGTCCACTTCTTGATGCACAATCCCTCTGTGTTGCAGCTTTCCTAGGGCTAACACTCTCTGAGTTGGTTTACTTCATTGCTGCCAGGAATGAGCAATAACGGTTCTAGGAAAATGAAGGTGAGAGAGTTTGAGGATAGCAGGACCCCCTACATCAGATCTCACTGGAAAGGCACAGGCAATGCCAAGATATGCAGTAGGCACAAACATGCGATCAGAAAATCTCTAGAGAGCTGTTGTTTTTATGTATTTAAATCTTGTGTTTTGTTTTTTTTTTAGTTTACTGTTGTTTCCAGTTGAAGTACATTTCGAAAGGAGGCATTGCAATTATCTAGGCCAGAGGCCTAAATCCTGCTCTGGCTAAACATTAAGGCACAGCTTTTAGTCAGTTATGTCACAGGTGAAAAATTGAGAGTTATCTGTACCTATTTTATGCTTCTTTCAACTGTTGTTAGGAAATGCAGTCCTCAAACTGTTCTCCACCATAAGTCTTTGCTCTAGGTGATTAAAAATAGACAGAGAGGAGAGAAGGATACCGTTGCAGTTTGCAGGACATAAAAAAGGCACATGCTGCTAAATTGCACAAACCGCAGGGAACACTTCTCACAGGTGTTCCACTCTGCAGAGGTTACTCATTTGCCTCCAAGTGCAATCTCAGGTGTTGGCTTAAGATTTCAAAGGCCCCCTCCCCCTTGCCCTATGCTTGAGGTACCTGGAGACACCAATACTTATCTAGGCTCAGTAGAAACCACACTGTTCCCGGCTCTGAAGTGCAGGGCGTTGGAAACTGGGTGTTTTCCTCATGGAAGGCTTTTTGCCTCTGGAATTTCCTGCCAGTCCCAGTTTGCCAAAACCCCACCTTACTGACCTTCAGGGACTCATGAAAGACTCGTTTTCTATATATCCTTCACTACAAGGAGAGACCTTACAACCATGATTTTGTAAGAATCATAGCTCACTGTCTTCTGGGTTACAATGGTTTAATTTTGGTGCTGGCTTCCTGTTGCAATTTCAAATAGGGTAAAATTTTCATAATAAACACACCAAATAAGTGCCTGCTCTTAGTAATGAGGAAGTGAGAATGCCTACCTGGACGTGAAGATATTTAGAATTCTAAAAATATAAAAACTTCTGTCAGATCATTCTCCTTCTCACACTGGTACCTCAGGTGCCTGCAATAACCCTTAATTCCGAGGCAGGCATAAACCGCTCCTTTAAAGCTCGAGGATGATGCGCATGTGTGCCTATCAAATCCCAAACCCACCCTGGAGAATAGCACTGGCTTTGACTGGACGTTCACATATTTACCCTGTACTGTTACGCCAAGGCATTAACAGCTGCTGGCTTAATTATTGATGGAGTTACTGTCAATCATCTGAGAAGAGAATTAAAGAATAATATTTTAAAATCATCTGGTCCAAAAAAAGAAAAAAAAATCTGTTGTAAAACACAACTCTCTCGTCATTTATTCCTCTTGAACTTCTCCAGCCAAAGGATTAATCTCAGAAAACCGCTGTTCTAAAATTATTTTTCCTTTCCCCTTAAACGTTTTCTGTCCGAGCGCTCTCCCTTTCAGAACCCAGTACTTGCTATGTTTGCATTTATTTTTGCAAGATGCCCTACATCAGGGGAACCGATGATACGGTATAGTTTTGATAACTCTAGCACGGAAGAGAAATACAGAGGAGCAAGAGCCCCCCTTTTAAGAAAAGAGCCCTTTAGATCCGCGGAGAGCCTGCGATGCCTTTAGCGCTGCGGGCCTTCCCGGCTCCGCCAAAAACGCGGAGGCTGCTCGGTGTGTCTTAGAGCCGAGAGCAGGTCAAAGAGGAAAAACAAATAGTTGTTCTGATGATCTCCAAGAAGAGAGTTTCACTCTGGTAGTATTTGAAAGATCCCGTCCCCCACTCCCCCCGCGCCACTGGATGCCCCGGTTTTGGGACCTCTGCAGTTGTCAAGAAATTTTTTTCAGGGACCAGGGCCCCGAGGCCGAAGACCGCGAGGACCCCCCTCATCGGGACCGGGACTCCTCTCCCTCGCGGTGCGCGCACGCCTGGAAAGGCGGGATTTAAAGGCGGCGATGCTGCGGGAGACTCTGCAGTGTCAACGAACCCCCGAATGGTCCCGCCTTATTCGCCCCAGGGTGTGTGCCTCGCAAGTCCCCGCCTGGTGAACCGTCGCCAGCTCCGGTGCGCGGGAGAGGCGTTGGCGGGTCCGACCCCGGGGGTCCGCGGCCAGGCCGGACGCCGGGCGTCTGCCGAGCCAGGCCCGAGCCCAGCCCCGGCCCGGCGCGTCCCGCGGGCTCCGGGCACACGCCCCTCACCTGGGCGAGGCAGGGCGCGCAGGCGCTCAGCGCGGGGGCCGCGGCGGGAACCTCAGCCCCGCGCCCGCCCGAGTTGGACAGTTCCGGGGCCGTACCCGGCCGAGCTGTCGCCGCCGCCGCCTGGGCTGCCGCAGACCGCGGGAGAGCGTCTGCGCGAAGCCCCAGCGCAGCCCCGGCGGGACCGCCGCCGCCGCCCGAGAGCGAGCAACAGCTTCTGGGCTGGAAGAGCTACTGCCCCCACGCACCAGCGGCCCGCGCGCGAAGGTAAGCTCCGGGCGCCCAGCCCAGCCGGGCCGGGCGCCCCCCCCGAATGGGCGCCGCCTTCCCACGGGCCCCCGCCCGCCTCCACTGGGCGAGCCGGCACCTGGGCGCGCCGCCCGAGGGAAGGGCCGCCGGGAGCCCCCCTCCGGATGGAGTTTGCACTTTGTCCCGCGGTCCCACTTGTAGAGGAGGATGCCCAGCCGCCGCTTGCCCGGGCTGTGGGCTGAGGCTCCAGTGAGCTTCTGGAGTTAGGACTGGGTCGTAGAAGCCGGAGGAGTGGAGGCGTCCCCAGTGTGGGCTCTTGGGCTCCAGTGCACCCAGACGGAAGGAGGATGGAGCAGGGCAGAGGAGAGCACCCCTCTGTGGTTAGCCGCAGTGCCTCCGCCACCTGGGCTGGACGCCTCTCCTTTTAGTACAGGGAAATGGGTAGTTTGGGGACAGAGGTGTGGGAGGAAGATAGCAACTGAAGCTTGGGATCCAGAAGGAGTTCTCCAGATGAATGAAGGTGAAATGGGGGCGGCGAAGCAGAAAGAAGGTCTCCAAAGTTTGTACTTGCTGGGAGCCCTAGGAAGAGTGGGGGTGGGGAGGTTCGGTTACCAAGCTGTAGGTGAAGGTGTCAGCACGGGATGGGAGGACACTGTGGGACTGCGGAAGGGACAAGGAGAAGGGGAGGGGGAGGACCATCTGCTTTGCCACGGTTGTTTGCGGGGGCCCTTGGGGAGGAGAGCTGGCAGGACGCTGATTCCCTGACTCCTTCCACAGGCTCTGGAGGACATACAGTTTTTATGATGAACCTGGTGGGGGGGGCGGGGATGCTGTGGTCCTTCAAGGAAAATAAATTGCCTTCAAGCCCCTACGCCCATAAGTACAAAATAAACAGTTTTGGAATGCCCTCAAAAGTTCTTGGATTAGGGAACGCGTCTTCATTTTCTTCATTTTCATGCAGAAATGTGATTTGCAGTTCTCTTTGGTTTTGCTTTGCTCAAGAGCATCTCACCAAGGTGAATGCAAACTTAGTTAAGATGTGGCAAAAGATGCTCAAACAGAAGAAATAAAACATTTGTGTTGCAGGGCCCAGCTTAAAGCTTAGAAACTGGCAGCTACAGAATAGTGCAAGAAGCTGTAAAAAAAAAAAAAATGCATTTGTCAAATTAAAAAGAAGGATTTTTCACAAAGTGAACTATGTGTTAGATAAAGGATTTGGCTGGAAAGAACTCCCTTAAGTATTTCAGGACCCAATTTCTCGGGTTTTCTGAGTCCTTTCATCTTATTTTGATGCCATATGTGCAATGAGTGTATGTGCTACCGCTTCTCTTCCCTGTAACAGATAGATGCCCTTAGCATGCAAATACACATTGAAAGTTACCTGTTACCTTAGGTTCTTAAGGTGGAAAAAATATTTGACTAAAGTGTTGGTTGTAGTTCAAATCTTATATTCTTATAAATCAAGTATTTGTAGATTTATAACTTACACTCCTACTCGTTTCCAGAAGTGATTTGAGGAAGCTTGGAATGAAAACCACAAATCAAAAAGCTGTTCTTATAGATCTGCTTGACCTCCCTTGGGTACATTTGTAGTAAAAACGCATTTGAGAAGGTGAATTCTCCTAGTAAAGGAAAAATTACTGTTCTCTGGAGTCATCCTCGTGATATAAATGTTTTGCAGTATAATTCCTTAAGTATTCCATTTGCATTGTATTGTTTTACATTATGTAAGTGATGATCTATTTAAAGAAATTTAATAACCACTAAATAGCATCTATATTAAAATAATGTTGATATTTTGCAGTATTTTACCAATATATAGATTCACATAGCAAAAAAAAAAAAAAAGAACAGTGAATTTTGTGTTCTTCTTGAATTGAGGCAATCAAGGGAGGTGTCTCCTCTACAGTCAAACCAGAGAAGGAACTGTCGTTAGTACTTGTCACCCAAACGTGGCCAATTAGTGAGACCTGTCAGCAGTTGGAGGGTAACTTTATAAAGTGCAACTATTATGTGAGGATTCATTAAAGTATATAAGGTGTTCTCAGCATTTTTTTCCTCATTCTGGTGACCTGGCTCAGAGACAAGAAAACCCCAAAAAATCCTCCAAAACAAACACAATTCCAAAAGGTGAAATGTCCACATAGATAATGCTTTGTGGAGCTCCTACCATGGAAGAATCTAAAATCCATGGACTACCTCCCCAGCTTTAGATGTTTTTTTTTTTTTTTTTCTTCCAGCTGAGTTTGAAGATATCATTGCTCAGTTTTAAACAGGAACAATTTATATTTAAAAAAAAATGAGCCATGAATTTACTTCTCACTGGAGTGACTGCTTTATTTGTGAAAATCTTTGTTCACAGAAATAAAGAGCAAAATTGGCTTTCTGCTGTGCCTATAAAATCCCATGTCTTTGAAGAGCTGAAGAGCGGGGAGAGTTTGTCTCACTGCTTTTTATTTGCTTCTGGGTTTTTATTGGGACCCCACCACCACCCCACCATTTCACTATATTTTACCACCTTCCCGACTCCGTCTCTGTTCCTGAGCGTCTCATACAGACTTTTTATCCTCCTTTTTCTGTTTTTTTCTTCTGCAGATTTTTCTTGATCTTCTTTTCTGTACAGATGACCTCTTTTTACTCTTTTGCATATGACTTTTTATTCAGTGGTGTCCTCTTATTGGTGCTAGGTTATTTCCACTTTCTCTCCTAAATTTCATATTGACATTTGACCCACCCAGGAGGGGGCCTTTATATTATTCTCAGGTGCTTCAAATCTAACAGGTGTAGCTCTAATCAACATGGTTCTCCTTACATGAACAAGGATGACTCTGTCAATTTCTATACTTCTCAGTCACCTAGAACCTTTCCAATTTATTTTCTTCCCACACATAGTTCACAGACAAATGCTGTCTCCACGATGCCTCGCGATGCCAGCTTCTCTACCTTTTTATTGCCACTGTGACTGCCTTTGTTCAGACTCCACTTATCTCCTTTTAGAGACTACCAGGATGTCTTCCTGACTAGTTTCCTGTCTCCAGCCTCTCTCATTTTCAATCCATTTTACACTCGGTTTGCAGAATAAGCTCCTTAAAGCAGAGCCAAGCTCAGTCACTGGCTAATAAACTTCTTCTCGGTGCTCTACCAAGTGATATATAAACCTCTCTCTTGTCTGACATTTCAGCCCATTTTCAGTCTAGCCCCAGAGTAGCTCCACATTTTTTACTTTGATCTCATAGATTCATTCATTATTTAATTTATTCAGTAGATATTTGAGTACTGACTACATGCCAGGCAGAGCTATAGGTAATAATTTTAGAAGCAATACAGTGTACCTTGTATATTGTTCAGTGATATGCTTCAAATTTTATTTTTCACTGGTGGGGTCCACTGTAAGAATATCTTACGTGGTTGATAAGGGGTCCAGGTAATCCCACTGGCCTCCCTTCCCTAAGTCTCTGAGGCATCATCACAGACTCAAGTCTCTGTGAAGTAATTGGAGAAATCACTGTCTAGATGAAGGCAGTGTTCCCTCAGTACACAGCAGTCTTCTGAGTTCTGTATCTTTGCTTGTGCTGTTTTTCTGCCTGGAACAGACCTTTCCGCTTCCCCATTACCATTTCCATCTGTCAGAGAGTCCATGCAATTGCTACACGGTTCCTGATCTCCCTCTAAACTTCAGCTTCTGCACGTCCAAACCTGGTTATACTTTGCTTGGTCTCCCCTTGGAGCTCAAGTCCTGGTCTTCCTTAGGTGCATGCGCTTTTTGTTTTCTGCCCTAAGGGCATCAGGCTAACCATGCCTGGCCTCAATCCTTCATTTCCAGAAAAACCCAGCTCAGGGCCTGGCTTCTCATGGGGCCGCAACAAATAATTTAGTCCGATTGATGTGTACTTGGCTACTTAGTTCTTTAGTCCACCTTCTGCCTGTAACAGTTGTTTGTTTTTTATGCGTCAGTTTGCTTCTTAGAGTAGAGCCAGTGCTTTGCAAACTTGAATATGCATCTAAATCATGAGGGGATCTAATTAAAATGCAGCTTTTGGTTCAGCAGATCTGGCAGGGCCGAGAGGCTGCATATCGACACGTTTCTCGATGATATTGAAAGAGCTGATCTTCAAACCACACTTTGAGTAGCGAGGTAGCAGTTCATGCTTCCCGAATTTGGGGGTTTCTGGCCCTCCCTCCTTGCCAAGTGATTTTGCTACAGCTACTGTTTGCTTTGATATTAGATAGTTTTGAAAATATTTTAGGTCTCGCCATGCTTCCCATAGCTGAATGGAAGGTGCCATTATTCCCTTGTATTTTTCCTCCTTGTTATGTTGATAAAGTATCACGATGGCTAGTTCTCCCTATTTTATTTTTTCTGGCCAGTTCCTTTGCTTTGTTATATATTTCTTCTCATTTCCCATTGTTTTCAGATTATGCCTGTTCTCCTTTCTCATTCTGCTATGATTTTTGTTGTTGTTGTTCCTTTGCTCTCCCTGGTTCTTGAAATTCTCTTTGGATGCCTTGGCTGACTCCCTGCCCCAACTGTTTTCCAACTGCTTCCAATTTTTTTCTTTCTATGAAAGGAGCACTGACACAGGAGGGCAGATTCCAGCTCTCGGTCTGCCTTTACTGCTCACATGAGACGTTGACAAAGTTGTTTCTTTCTGGACTTCTCCCTGTGGGTGGACTGTGTGGGTTACACGGCTTCCTGGGTCTGCTTCAGCACCAGACGCCATGTGGGATCCTCACGTGGGGCAGAAGCGCAGGTTGAGCGAGGAAATAAGGATATTCTGATAATGCTGGTGCTGGTGCCTGCCCCCAGCCAGTGTTTCTGTTCCAGATAAACAATTTGAACCTGTGTTGTTCTCTCACTACTCAGAGAAAGATTCATATAAAGAAAATAACTATTCTTGTGGCCTTTGCTAATCCACTTGTTTTCAACTGTGGCTTCACACTAAACTGAGGAGGCCTTGGGAAAAAAAAAAAAATACTGGCATTCTTAGCCTACCTCAAGGGAATGATTTATCAGTATTTTTTTTAAGTCTCCCCAAGTAATTCCAATCTGCAGCCTGGGTGGAGAACTACAGGATCTGAGGGCAAGTGAGGAGTGGCGCTCAAGAACATAACGTCATGGTGAGTCAAACCCTGGCTTTGTTCCTCACCAGCTTTGAGAGCTTGGGAATGTTACTTAAACTTAGGGCCTTGATTTCTTGATCTGTGAAGTGGGTTGACTTGGTTCTTATGAGGAATATATGAGAGCCAGAGGTGCAGTGCTGTGTGCATTGTGGTGGCTTATCATGACAATTATTCTATTACATTTTATATCTGTTGAATCACTAAAGGGTCAGTCATCTTGCCTTAACAGTTAATACTCTCACCCTCTGCTCAACTTTAAGATATTCAGCACAGTATAATCACTTTGAAAGGAAATTTATGAGCATATTTTTCAGAAGTGGAAAAAATACAGCAGAAGGTATACATATTAATAAAACCAACCACTTTTTTATATTTGATGCATTTGGTATGCCACATCAACTATATGATCTCATAAATAGTAGAGATGAATAGTAGAGATGAATTAAAATACATACAAACTGATACAAAAAGATGACCAGGCTTTCATACATACTTCCTGAAAAATGGCTTAGCCCTTTAATAAAGACAGTTCTAACATCAACAAATAGGATTGAATATCATGAGTCTTAGAGAGCATTTTATTTTAGAAATAAATATGAATGTGCTAAACGTTTACATGTCTAAGTTTATAATGCAAAATGAAATTTAAAAATAAGAAAAGCACACACAGAGAGAGCCTGTCTTATGCAAGCTAAAGCTAGTCAACTTTTTCTTCTCTTTTTGGCTAAGATTCTGAAATAGCCATTATACTGTTATGTCATCAGCCAATCAAAATTGGACATAACCAATATTAATTGAGAACCTATATTCCCCCCTTTTTTTCCTGGACACATCTGAAAATAAATGAGGTATTCACTAGTTCCAGTGGGCCTGGCATAGGGACTCAATCATGAATATCAGGAGTTGTTAGGCTAATGGACTTTGGGTTTGAAAGAGATGCAGATGGGTACTATTTTTCATCTTTTTCTCTTGGAATAGAATGTTTTATCTCTGCATTATGTGCTTTTTTGATCAGTAAGAGTATTTTTCAATGAAATCTTCACAATGTTTATTCTCCATATTGTCATTGTACTTTAGAAAATAACACAAGTTAGAAGATACAATGACATTTTTAAAAGAACTTTTGAGTCACTCTAGGGAAAGGACCATCGTGAGAAATGATTAGCTAATTCTTTTAAATCTGTAAATCTTTGTTTTAATATACTCAAGTTAAAGTTGTATAAAATTCTACATGGAGTTGTGATTTTTGATGTGTGTTAAAGTATTTGGTCTATTACGTATGGTATTCAGAATCTATAGACCTGGACTCTTGGTCAACTTAAACTGTTCACTAATCATTAGAGTTCAGATTCTAATTCATCTCAGGCTTAATACATTGCTATTTCTGTGAAATATTAGTTAGGGATGTGGAAATGACTATTCAGTCAGAGAAAATTATTGTGTGTCTTGGGTTAAAAGGAAATTTTTTTTTTTTTTTGCAATATTTATCCTTGATAAATTAGAGAAGTGAGACCTGTATAGAATCTAGGAAATTTAAAATCTGAGCCTAGGAAAGACAAAGGTTACAAATAAAGGTAGAAAACTTCTGCTGATATTAACCCTAGAATTTAAATTTCACCCAGAAATTATGTGGACTCTATGATATCCTTCCATTTGATACTTTCAGTTCAGTTCAGTTGCTTAGTCGTTTCCAACCCTGAGCGATCCCATGGACTGCAGCACGCCAGGCTTCTCTGGCCATCACCAACTCCTAGAGCTTACTTAAACTCATGTCCATTGAGTTGGTGATGCCATCCAACCATCTCATCCTTTGTCATCCCCTTCTCCTCCTGCCTTCAATCTTTCCCAGAATTGGGGTCTTTTCTAATGAGTCCATTCTTCACATCAGGTGGCCAAAGTATTGGAGTTTCAGCTTCAGCATCAGTCCTTCCAATGAATATTCAGGACTGATTTCCTTTAGGATGGACTGGTTGGATCTCCTTGCAGTCCAAGGGACTCTCAAGAGTCTTCTCCAACACCACAGTTCAAAAGCATTAATTATTTGGCACTCAGGTTTCTTTCTAGTCCAACTCTCACATCCATGCATGACTACTGGAAAAACCATAGCTTTGACTAGATAGACCTTTGTTGACAAAGTAATGTCTCTGCTTTTGAATATGCTTTCTAGGTTGGTCATAGCTTTTCTTCCAAGGAGCAAGCGTCCTTTAATTTCAGGGCTGTAGTCACCAGCTGCAGTAAATTTGGAGCCCAAGAAAAGAAAGTCTGTTACTATTTCTATTTTCCCTATCTATTTGGCATGAAGTGATGGGACCAGATGCCATGATCTTAATTTTCTGAATGTTGAGCTTTAAGCCAACTATTTCACTCTCCTCTTTCACTTTCATCAAGAGCCTCTTTAGTTCCTCTTTACTTTCTGCCATAAAGGTGATGTCATCTGCATATCTGAGGTTATTGATATTCTCCCAGCAATCTTGATTCCAGCTTGTGCTTCATCCAGCCCAGCATTTCTCATGATGTACTCTGCATATAAGTTAAATAAGCGTCAGGTAGGATAATCCTTACCTGTTCCTCCTCTTGGAGGGCAGAATAGAATGTTATTTGATACTTTAGAGGTGGGAAAGCTCCCTCGCAGTCTTAGGGAGAGGTATTACCTTGTATGTCATGAAAATTATGATACTGAGACTAGGAATAGCATAAAATGCTATTGGTTGTGTACACCTAAACATACCTGGATATAGGCACCAGTATATTTTGATTATATATATAGGAGATGATTTTACCTTAATCAGTTGGTTGTTATGCATGGTCTTTAATAATATTTGGAGATGCTGATGATTAAACAAAACTTCCCACACTTGTTACACTGTTGAAGGTGAGAAGTAGTGGAACCTAATGGTTAAGTTCAGCTTCTGGAGTCAGACTTTGTGAATGCAAATTCCAGCTTCTCCAGTCATTAGCTGTGTGATTTTTGACCAAGTTAATCAACCTATCTGTGCTTTAGTTTCCCAAGTCTAGGAGACAATAAAGGAAACTTTAAAGGGATTATTGTCAGGTAAAAATGAGATAATACACATAACACACTTAGCAAAGTTTTTTGCTACAGAACTACATGAAGTTCTACAGTACTCACAAAGCTAGCCATTATTATAAATTATACAGTTTAATAATTAATATCAACTACTTCATAGATACACTAATTTCTTTGCCAAGAGAATTTTTGCAACTCTGATTTTTGAGCCTTCTGTTTGAAACTGACTTCTTATTTTTAAAATTATATATGCCTTTGTTCACTTGTCTATTTTTCCTTGTTGACTTTAGGAGAACAATGAAATGGAAGGGAGAACAGAGGTGGAATTGTAAGCACTACAGGAACTCTTGAAATCATGTAACTGTGTGAAATGCAGGCAGATTTTTAACAGCAAAATATATAACTTGGATTTTAGATTTTTGGAAAGACCAAGTGACTTAAAACATTGCTTCTGCATGAATGTGCTTCGTGAACCCTGTACGCATGTGTAAACCTGGAATGTTTGGAAGTGACCCAAATCAGAGTGAGATCCAGGTACAGGAGCCAGGTTATGTAACCAGTGTCTGTGTAACCAGAGCGGACTCATTCAAGGACAGTCTCCTCTCAGGCACCTGAGTTGTAGTTGAATAGTCACTTGGATCCTCCTGGGTTTATAGACATTTATTTTAACACCTGGATTGGATTTTCTGTATTGGAATTTAGACAACAAAATAATTAGCAAAAAAAAAAACATAATTGATAAACTACATAGCCTTACTGAAGAGTTTGTCTGTATATACCTAATTACTACATGTATGATTCTTCATGTTCAGTCTCACTTCCACAGAAATAAGTGTCAAGACTCAAAGTGTGGAAGGTAAAATCTTAGTGTTGTTTCTCTTTTGCGTAGCCTTCTTCTTGTGTCCCTAACATGTAGCCACCAGGCTGGTCCTACTGCTAAGCTAAGTCACTTCAGTCGTGTCTGACTCCGTGCAACCCCAGACACGGCAGCCCACCAGGCTCCCCCGTCCCTGGGATTCTACAGGCAAGAACACTGGAGTGGGTTGCCATTTCCTTCTCCAATGCATGAAAGTGAAAAGTGAATGGGAAGTCGCTCAATCGTGTCCGACTGCAGCCTTCCAGGCTCCTCCATCCATGGGATTTTCTAGGCAAGAGTACTGGAGTGGGGTGCCATTGCCTTCTCCGGGCTGGTACTAAGACCTCTCTATTGCAGTGACTCTTGGACTTTTATCATGAAAGAAAGCCTGGAGAGCTTGCAAAAATGCAGATTCCTAGAATTCATCCTTGAAGTTTCTGACTCAGAAGTCTGAGGGTAGGATCCAGGAATACAAATATATTTTTTAAATTGAAGTGCAGTTAATTTACAATGTTAGGTTAATTTCAAGTATATATCAAAGCAATTCAGTTTATATATATATACACACACACACATATATATATTTTTCAGATTCTTATATAAGATATTGAGTATAGTTCCCTATGCTATACAGTAAGTAGATCCTTATTGTTTACCTGTTTTACATACAATAATGTGTATATATTAATCCCAAACTCTGGAATCTAAACTTTTTATCCAAATATTTTATAAGAATCACAGTTGATTCACAGAAATCAGTACTAATTACCACACTTGGAAATTAGTACTAATTTTCTAAAGGAGCACTGGTTTCAACCTGGGATGCATATCAGAATTACTGTGGCTCTAAGTGAAGTCCAATGAAATATGCTCAGCTCTGTTCCTCCACGCTGCATTAACCACTGCTGTGAGCCATCGTTGTGAAGTCTGTCATGTGGGAATTCTAGAGAACCAGGCTCTATTCTCTCTCATCGGCTACCCACTGGCCTTTACCCACAGGTTTTCATCCACTGTGATTCTCCATGGTGATATGGACCACTGGCCACGACCTCAGTATCCCTGTGAGCTCACTTGTAATACTCAGATTCCAGAGTCCAAAAGTAACCCTCCAAAGTCTAAAAAGAAATGATGGGAGGTAAGGTCTTGGAGCCAGAATTTCTCTCCTGTTCCCCAGATGACAGTCGTGCTTTGGTGGAGTTCTCTAGCCAGGTCCCTGTGGCGCTCCAGACAACACCAGGGGCTGTGGTAACCACCTGGAGTGTAGTGACCGTGTAGTTGATACAGAGACCACCACGACTGCTGAATGTTAGCACTGTCTCTCTCCTTGCACAGCTCCAGGCCTCTCCCTTCTTTGCCTCCTGGGAATGCCACTTCCCCGTCCTTGTGGTTTTCTGGTGGGAAACACAGGCTCCTTCTCTCTGGTCTCTTCTTGTCTACCACCGTCTTCCACAACTGCCAAGTAGAGGCCAGATGACTGTGCCAAGTATGCGGATGTGATGGCACATGTTCAAACTACCACTGTCCTGGCAGAAGGAGCCCTGTAAGCCCTTCATACCCTTGAAGTCTTCCTTGCCTCCTTGTATAGAGCTTATCTAAGCAAAGTTTAAATTTGTTGAGAATTTCACAGGCTCTCGGATCTACTGTCTTCTTCTTACACTGCATTGGCAAAGGAACAGTATAACATACCCTTGGCTGGCAGGGGGATAAGGCAATCTGGTCTTTAGAAATATCTAATTTCTTGAAATGTTTCTGAATTATCAAGAATTAAAGCAAGAAAAATGTTTACTGTGTTTGGGTAATAGTTTTGAGTCTTCGGTGTGTGTACTTCAATAGACCCATTTAAAAATGCAGACTATAGAATGTTTTAGTGTTGCTGTATAAAATAATAATGAAACTGTATAAAATAGTGAAAGGAGGGAGGAGGCATATGTATACCTATGGCTAATTCATATTGCTGTATGACAGAAACCAGCACCATATTGCAAAGCAACTATCCTCTAATTAAAAATAAATAAATTTTTAGAAAGTGACATTAAAGATGATGAATAACTCTGTTGCTGGTTATTTTAAAAGCCAGCAATAGTGTTCTGTCTTGCTAAACAGATTTTTAATTTTAATTTTATTTATGTAATTTTTGGCTGTGCTGGGTCTTCGTTGCTTCAGGCTTTCTCTGTTTGCAGTGAGCAGGGGCTACTCCTTGTGCAATCTGGGCTTCTCATTGTAGTTCCACAACAAGTTCTCTTATTGTGGGACGTGAGCACTGGGCTCTGGGGCTTCAGTGGTTGTGGCACATGGGCTGCAGTTGCAGCACACAGGCTTTAGTTGCTCCTTAGCCTGTGGGGTCTACCTGGATCAAACCACCTCCTCTGCATTGGTAGGCAGATTCCCTGGTGGTCACTGGACCACCAGGGAAGTCCCAAATAACCTGTTTTTTTTTTTAGAAAAACAAAATCTATAGAACCCCAAGGAGTGATTGAGGGTTAGGTTTAATATCTTCTCATTGCAAGATCGTGTTATGATGGAGCCCTGCATCCAGCCTGACGCAGCGCTCCGAGATGACCGCTTCTTTCCTCAACGATAAAACAAGCTCACTGGTAACTTAAGGGAGCAAGGTTTGTTGAAGGTGAGTGATTGGCGAAAAGATATACCTACCTAGAAAATGATATCACCAGTCAAATTAGATGAGAAAGGGAATTATGCGTATGGGAGAGTGCAGTGTTATAGGTCTTCTCCAGAGGTAATTATTGGCCTTGTGGCAGTTTATTTTCTAACACTAGGGGAAAAGAATTAAAAGGCAACCTCTAAACTGTTCCATCTGGCTAATCGCGGTGGTTATTGGAGAGGCGCTCCCTCCACAGGATGGAGTTTTAACTGTCTCTGGGGTGCGTGCTTAGTTGGAAAGGTAGTGCCCCGCCCGAGGCCTCTCAGACTAGCCCAGTTCTTTGTTTCTCTCAGGTTCTTATGATGACACTAGGAGCACGATTTCAGCACTGGTGAAGCCACTCTCAGCAGCCCAGCATGAAGAAAGGCCCAGAGCAGAATCTCTGTGAGCCCTTCGCCCCACCCCCGTGACTGCTGTTTCCCAACCTCCTTTAGCGCCAGGACGAGGCATGCCGGCTGGCGCCAGAGTAGGTGGCTTTAAACAGACGTGGCGGCTGTCTGCAAACACTTGAAGGGATGGCGTGCACAGAGTAGATTCATTTTTCCAAAGTTCCAGCAGCCACGACCAGATTAAGTGGGTAGGACAGTGAGGAGGCAGGTTGAAATCAACACGGGAAGAACTTTCTAATGATTCCAACTGTCCTGTAATGGCCTTAAAGTGTCATGCTTGCTCCAGCTGTCAGTGTGCAGTGGATGGGAAGCCCAGCCCCCAGAAACAACAACAACAACAAAAATGGGAACTTCTCTGGTGGTCCAGTGGCTAAGACTTTGTGCTTCTGGTGCGCTGGGCATGGGTTCCATTCCTAGTCAAGGAACTAGGTCTCACATGCCTCAACTAAGAGTTCATTTGTTACAAGTAAAAAGATCCCACATGCTGCAACTAAGGATTCCACTTGCCATTATGAACATTGAAGATTTCATGTGCTGCAGCTAAGACCCAGCACAGCCAAATAAGTAAATAAAAAACATACCTAAGGATAGCTGCAAGTATCATTAAAGAAAGAAAGAAAGAAACAGCAGTAAAGGAGATCTGGCACTGCATGGAAACTGGAATGGGTTGATCACTACAATCAGTGCCCTTCTTGGCACTATTGATGAACCATTTAACTATAGGCAGTGGAGGGGGACATATAAGAAAAAAGGTAGAAGAGATGTGAAAGAATAGTTACGATGTCTTTTTGCCCCAGATTATTAAGCACATTACTTTTATTGAGCATCTACTATGTGCCAGGGCTTCCCTGGTGGCTCAGCTGGTAAAGAATCCACCTGCAATGCTGGAGACCTTCATTCGACCCCTGGGTTGGGAAGATCCCCTGGAGAAGGGAACAGCCACATACTTCAGTAGTCTGGCTTGGAGAATTCCATGGGGTCACAAAGAGTTGGACTCGACTGAAAGACTTTCACTATGTGCCAGAACACTATATCATTTAAGAGCCAAAAGGCACAAGATCCCTGTATGTCCCCTCTGAGCCAGAATCCTGCAATTGTTTTTCTGCCCCTCACATGAAGGTCAAGCCCTGTGGTCATCCTCAGTGACTTCCCAAAGGCTTCCCTGAGTACTCATCATATCTGAGCTAAACTCCTTGATGATCTTTTCATGTTCTCATATCGTATTTTCTGTGTCTCTCGCGGTGCTTGCAACATTAGATTTTAACAGTCAGTTTGTACTGATTGTATTGACTTTTTCCTCACTAGACAGTAAGCTCTTTGAAAGCAGATCCTTAGTCATCCAATTAATGACTGATTATCTAGAAATAGTGAATTCTAGTATCTCTTGACTGAGTATTTGATTACTCCTCTTATTTCATCCTGTTCCCAAAAGAAATATCTAGGAGGAATTTTATCCTCAAGTTAAGGACCTAAGAGGAAAAATACTGGAATACTCTTTATTCTCCTGGCCTTGCCTTTCCAGTTCTAATCACATCCTAAGTACCTATCCCATTCATTCTATTCCAGGGGAAGAGCAGAAGGTACTAAAGAGAATAGGTAGAAAAAAATGCCCAATATTAGAGACGAGGTAAATCACTTTTTGTGTAACTCCTTTATCAACTCAACTATGTGTATTGCCTTCAGCAGCACTAGTGGTAGGTAGGATGAGGAGAAAATCCTGCTCCTGATGTTAACCAGCTGTGTGACCCAGCACTAGTCCTGTGACCACCTTGCTATTTCTTCTCAGTAAAATGAAGAGTTTGCCCTGGCAGTTTTCAGGGGCTCATTCTGGCCTATGTGTGCATGCAAAGTTGCTTCAGTTGTGCTCTGGCTCTTTGAGACCCAGTGGCCTGTAGCCTGTCAGGCTCCGCTGTCCATGGGGTTCTCCAGGCAAGAATGCTGGAGTGGGCTGCCATGCTGTCTTCCAGGGGATCTTCCCGACCCAGGGATCGAACCCCTGTCTCCTGCATTGCAGGTGGGTTCTCGACCACTAGTGCCACCTGGGAAGCCCCTATTCCGCTCCAGTACACTGTAAACCATAATATCTTTTCCCTTCCAAGGTTTTCTGAAGTTGTTTTCCTCTTCATAGTATTCTCCTGAATAATCAAGAATACAGAATTATATTGATGAGAAACAATATTGAGAGGTGACATTGGAATAAAGCTGTGTTTGTGATCTGACACATCTAAATTGAGTCCCTGCCGTATGACTTTGGACAAATTATAATCATCTCCAAGCTGAAGATTCGTGTCCTATAAAATAGGCATGCTATTCTACATTTCCTAGGATTGCAGGACTCAGTGAAATAATGGATATGAAGTGCTGATTCTGTACCACAAACATAATGAGCTCTTGGAAGATGATAGTTCTTATTCAGAAGTAGCCCCCTCTCTTTCTTCCTCTTCTGTCCACCCCCGAAGATACCCACACACAAGTCCTGAAAAGATACTGGGTGTGGTGTGTGTGTGTGTGTGTGTGTGTGCACAACAAGTCCTAAAGAAGTTACTGGGCATAGGTTTTCTGTGTGTGTGTGTGTGTGTGTGTGTGTGTGTGTGCAAGTCCTAAAGAAGTTACTGGGCATAGGTTTTCTGTGTGTGTGTGTGTGTGTGTGGTGTGTGTGTGTGTGTGCAAGTCCTAAAGAAGTTACTGGGCATAGTGTTGTGTGTGTGTGTGTGTGCGGTGTGTGTGTGTGTGTGTGTGTGTGTGTGTGTGTGTGTGCAAGTCCTAAAGAAGTTCCTGGGTGGTGTGTGTGTGGGCATAGGTTTTCTCTGTGTGTGTGTGTGTGTGTGTGTGTGTGTGCAAGTCCTAAAGAAGTTCCTGGGCATAGGTTTTCTGTGTGTGTGTGTGTGTGTGTGTGTGTGTGTGTGTGTGTTTCCTGAGCATCATTTCTCTTCCATCTAGAATTAGTAGAGGACAGTCAAGGTCCCTTCCTGCTGGGGCAGCCTGCTCCTATGTGTATAATGGCCAAACGAATAGCCCATTTCACAATGATGGGGGATATATTTATTTTAACATTTGTATAGAAGACAAGAATGTTGCTGGAAGCAGGTGTGGGGTCAGCTATCATAATATCAGGTATAATCACACTCAGGTTGAGATTCTTTTATTTTAAAAAGCTTTGACTGAGCCACAGTGACACAGCAGCTCCCCAAGTCTGACAATGAAGACACCTTATAAAAATTTATGAAGTTCAGGTTGTAAAAAAACAAACCACACACAGCGAGCAGTAGCATTTCTTATTAAAATAATTTTAAGTCCGTTGTCTTCATGTTGCCTATAATAGAAGCTTGTGCCATGGCTGGATACCTCAACAGCCTGTAAACTTGTATATGGGCTTTTGAAAAGGGATGATAGTTTTATGAGATATGATTTTCTCATCTCACCAAATTAGATTATTTGAGATAGTGTCCCAGGATGTAAAATTTCAATCCTGAGTAAATCTGTACCTCAGAGACTCTGTGCAGCCTGCTAGCAGAGTGGAAATGGAGTGTAATAAATCTGCCCTGAGCCCATTTCTCTCCACCCAGCCCCATAATTCATTCTCTGCTTGGTACCCATGACCACTTTTTCACGGCTAATCAGTCTGTATTCAGGCTGGCTTCTCTCAAGTGCAGGGTGCGTGCATGCTGTCGCTCAGTCGTATCCGATTCTTTGTGACTCCATGGACTGTAGCTCCCCAGGCTCCGCTGTCCCTGGGGTTCTCCAGGCAAGAATGCTGGAGCGGGTTGCCATGTCCTCCTCTAGGGGATCTTTCCAACTATCTCTTACATCTCCTGCATTGGGAGGTGGGTTCTTTACCACTGGCGCCACCTCAAGTCCAGTACCTCCTCCTGTATCCAGACTGCATCTCTCTCTCAGCATGCTGTACCACTTCTGGGTGTTTTTCGAGAGCCGTGTGCCACCAGGGGCCCAAGATGTTCCTAATCATACGCTGGCTATAAGGTGGCCTATCTGTTTACAGTATACTTTTTATTTTATTCTTCTAGTATTTTTGGCTGTGCGGGGTCTTCATCGCTGTTGGACTTTTCTCTGTTGTAGCAAGCAGGGGCTCCTGTCTAGTTGCTTTATGTGGGCTTCTCAGTAGAGCAGCTTCTCTTGTTGCAAAGCGTGAGCTCTAGGGTGCGAGGGCTTCAGTAGTTGTGGCACATGGGTTCAGTAGTTGTGACGCCTGGGTTCCTACAGGCTCAGCAGTGGTGGCACATGGGCTTAGTTGCTCCATAGTGTGTGGGATCCTCCCAGATCCTCCCAGATCAGGGATCAAACCTGTGTCTCCTGCATTGTCAGGCAGATTCTTTACCACTGAGCTACCAGGGAAGCCCTGCTGCAATATACTTTCAAAAAGATATTCTGCTTAAAAGAGATTAAAATAGATAACAGCATCTCTGAGGACACCTCAGAGATGGGTCCAGTGAGTATTTGAGTTGGGCTTTCCTGAGTCTTCTCCGAGGGGACGGAGGAGCTGCCACTAACACAGCTAGTTTCTTTATTCCGGTCCCTTCCACCTCATCTATGAGGAATGCCTCTCCATCACTCCCAGGGTGTCTCTCTTTCCTTCACTTCAGCATTGTATTGGTTCAATGGCACCACCGTCAAATACTGCTGCAAAACCAAGAATGACTGCAGGTAACTTTTAAGGAGCTTGGGGGAAAAAAAAAAAATGTGTAGGAAAATTTCCTCCAAGATGGAGTTGAGGTTATCAGATTGAACTGGGAATTAAACACATCATTTCCAGTCCCGATTCCACTCTTAATTATTTTTGTGATATTGACCAAGGGATTTATTTTCATTGGCCCTCACTTCTGTCATGTATAAAACAAGCAGGAGCAATGGCACCTTTTAGGAGAGAAAATTCTATGAATTACAAATTATACAGACATGGAAAATTGTCTTCTCTCCCTCCCTACAATGTAACAACTTATTGTCACAAGATTATGTTAATGGACCTTGGACTTTGGAAGAAGGGTTATCAAGGGCATCATGCCACCCCACAGGATGTAGATTGAGCGTCACTCAGAAGTGAGGTTGTATAGAAGGCTGGCTAACACTTGTGACAGCCCGGACAAGGAGCAGGGGTCTAGAGCAGCAGTTTGATGCAGAACACAAAAAGCGAATGCTCTTCGGGACAGGAAACTGGCAACGTCAGTGGCATCCAGTTTGTTAGTTTTAGGGGAAGAGTTATCTTCCTGTCCTTCAGTGATTTTTAAAGACACTTCATCAAGGAGCTCCTTAAACTTTTTTTTCAGAATGCTTTCACCTGAATGTATTCATTCACCTTCTCTTCAACTTTTGAATTTGCTAATAGCCTCTCTTTCTATTTTTCAGTTACAAACATATATATATATATATTTTTTTTTCCAGGTTATTTTCCATTATAGGTTATTATAGGATATTGAATACTGTTCCTTGTGTTATGCAGTAAATTCTGTTGTTTATCTCTTATCTAGCTTTACAGGGGAGGAAGCTGAAGCCCTGAGAAAAGCACAGAGTGGTCCCACCCTGTAGAGGAGGAGCCACACAGGGCACTCAGCAAGGACAGGGCTCCCAGCGGCTTCAGGGTGGGCCGTGGACCAGCAGCATCACTCAGATCTGCTGAACTTGAATCTCCGTCTTAAACCTCTGGTTCGCTGCATTTGCACATTAAAGTCGGAGAAGGACAGTCATGAAGTGTAATCTTCCCGTCTACCGAAAGTTCTTTTTTCGCTCCACGCTTCTGAACCTGGCACAGGCCCTCTGGGTTCGTGGAGAAGCCAATCGATAAAGGGGGAAGCATGCCCAAGGTGCCATGGGACAGCTTCCTGGATTTTATATGTGAAGTAAAATAGAGGTATTTAGCCCTCACCATCATTTTGAGGGCTTATTTAGGCTATAAATAGATAAGCAGGATATGAAATACTTATATTTCAGTTTAAGGCTTTCTAAGTTGGCCCCTGAGCAAACTCTCTTCTAATACCTTATACCTGTAGAGTCCCATGTATGTAAATATAACAGGACAAGTAAGCAGCATATCTGATTAGACATCTGAGTGATTAGAGTGATTTAAGTTAAACCTTGTCTTTCTCTCTCTAAAATGACTATAGGATTCTAAAGCTGTTAGACCACCTAGTTTCCAAATTCTGGAAATAGCCATTCTAGATGTTTTACAAGAATATGGCTTTAAAGTGCAAATATCAGAGTAACCGATTAACACCAAATTTGGGAAATAAACATGTTCTCATTACTGTTTTGGTAGTCAGAAAATCATTAACTCATCCAAGAAGATGACTTTCCACAGTGAAATAAAAGAACGTATTTAGTTTCAACCAAATGCAGGTGCGGTCAGTGGAGAAGATACTGTCTAAGAGAAAAATCTTTGAGCTGTTCTCTTTGTCTTTCACCGTCTTGCAAAAGACCCGCTGACTTTGAAAGAGTCCTGCCAGGCACACGACATGACAACTCTTGATAGTGCCAAGATAATTGAATGGGACAGATGAGAGTGAGTCATTTGTTCTGAGATATCCAGGACCAACCACCTTAAACATTTTTTGAATTCTGGGGCACTGTCATAAATATGGGATAATGGATGCTTCAGTTCTTGCATTCCTCGGGAGGTCTCTAGGATCCCCCCCACAGGGAAACTCTTTCCAGTTCCCTAGTGTGACCATCTGAAAGGGTCACTTGTGCACATGTTACATCATTCATGGAAGCCTAGGAAATGGAACAGAGCTGTAAATCTTTACAAATCTGATGTGAAAGATATGGTGTGTGTGATCCATATAGTTCTTTTATGTGAGAGGCAGATGTGACATGCCCTTTGTGTGATGGCTTTATCTTTGATTCCTGTCCCCATCATTTTTTGTGGCACTTGCTCTCAGCTTTACAGGTAGAATGACATTGTTGTTTTGGCTGGAGTATGCTGGGTTGACAGCCTTCACTGACTGCAGCCCCTCCCCTGCTGAGATTTTCCATCTCTTGAGGCTGGCATTATATTATGCCACAGTGTGCAGCCCTGGTTCCTTTATTATTTTTGTTTTTCTCTCTTACCTGTCTTATATTCTCTCTCACCGTTCTTTAGATTGCATGGTACCCAGTCAGATAATGTGACTCCCCAAAGAAATAGACTCTATGTCAGTCAGTGACTGCCAGAGCATACCGTTCATGTAGACAAAAATATTCTATAATAGACATCCTAGTTTATTCCTTGAGAGTTTCAAAATATTACCACCTTTAAGGGTGTTAGGGTGGTTTCTAGATTGAGATAATCAGAGTGGAGATAATTAGTCTTCTGTCATGTTGGAGTAGTCAGTATACTTTTACATAAGAAAGTAATATCTCAGGTGTGTAGATATTGTACATGTCACTAAAAGAAGGATATAAAGAAACACTGTGGAATATATGTCTTCAATATGGTTCTTCAAGTTGAATAGTTTACAGACTGTCATTCGTGAGAGTTATAATTTTACCCAAAGCTGTTTATATTTAGAGTATTCTTTGTTATCACATTTTTATTTAAATTCTGAGAGTGATAGGGCTTGACATAAATAGTGTTACATTCTTTAAGACCATAATTGAACATCCTGTATATGTTTGCATGCTAAGTCGCTTCAGTCGTGTCTGACTCTTTGCAACCCTATGGACCCTAGCCTTCCAGGCTCTTATGTCCATGGGATTCTCCAGGCAAAATTACTGGAGTGGGTTGCCATGCCCTCCTCCAGGGCTGTACGTGTTTACATGCCTCTGAAGTCATATTGATTCTTTGTCCTTTCTCCTCTCACTTGTTTGCACTGCTGCTGCTAAGTCACTTTAGTCGTGTCTGACTCTTTGTGACCCCCATGGACTGTAGCCTATCAGAATCCTCTGTCCACGGGATCCTCCAGGCATGAATACTGGAGTGGGTTGCTGTTTCCTTCTCCTCTTTGCACTGATATTAAGCCATATAGTTTGATCTTCTTCTTCAAACCATTCCTTTAACTGAATAATTATGATGTTTTCACCTTGGTTTGCTTCCTTTTTTTCCTTTTTCTTCTTTTCCTCCTTTTTTTTTTTTTTAAAGAAATTCACTTTATAATTCCATGTAGGAATAACAATAGCTATAGCAACCAGAGGCCATAGTCTGCTTTACTTTGTGTGATAGTGTTTAAGCACTTTACATGCACTATTTCGCTTAACACCAAGGAAGGCACTAGCATCATCCCCATTTTACAGATGATGAAACTCATGCTTAGAATTCCAGGAACTTTTCTAGGTCATAAGGCTCATGACTGATAGAACATGGTCTTGAATCCAGGCCTCAAGGACTCTAGAATCTACCTTCTTTATGACAACCATAATGCAAGAGCAGAAAGGAAATCGAAACATCATCGAGTTCAAATTATTCTTTTCGCAGATGAAGAAATAGGTCAAGAGAGGTTACATGCCCCATGCTGGGTCATACAGCTAGCAAGTCAAAGGGGCAGCTTCAGTTGGTGTCCATTTTCAAGGAGGCTATGTAGGCATATTCCACTCTATCTGATAGGATAGCTTGGACCACGTCCTCTCTGGACCAATGCATGCTAGCAAGGAGTATGGGCTCACTGAACAGAATGGTTCAACGTGGCTGCTCCCTCATGCTCCTCTTGCTGCGGGTTAAGAGGAGTCCTGATAGCTGGGAAGATACATAAATAGTATCACTGTTTATGTTGTCTTCTAGGCTGCAAGCCTGTTTCTAGCCAGATTCCCTCAAAGTCAGGAAGAAAGTCCCCACTAAGGAATATTCTATGTTATTAGGACCCCCCTTCTCCATTCTGGGCTTCCTAGATGGTGCTAGTGCTAAAGAACCTTCCTGCCAATACAGGAGACATAATGGGATGCCAATTTGATCCCTGGGTTGGAAAGATCCCCCAGAGGAGGAAATGGCAACCCACTCTAGAATTCGTGCCTGGAGAATCCCATGGACAGAGGAGCCTGGCAAGTTATCGTCTATGGGGTCGTGAGCAGTCGGACATGACTGAGGCGACTTAGCATGTGTGCTTCTCCATTCAAAGCAGATCAAATCCAGGAGCAAACCAGTCTGCCTTCGTTGTTCTTTGCTCAGTCCGCTCTCCATGCCCTGCCTCTAGGTTGAAGGTAGATTGAGTTTGACAGATGGAAAACCAGCAGCAGTCCTGAGACTGGCTGCCAAATGGGACAGAGGAGGCAGTGATCTGATGGGTTGTGGCATTAAACTGAAAGTGTAGAACATCGATGCACAAATGAAGGCAATGAATGGTGACCCTGAAGAGGATATTTTTCACTACTGAAGGAACCATCTTGAAGGTTTGGAAAGCGAAAAGACAGCTACTGGGTAAGGTATTGCTTTCTAGATCATGATTTAACTTGTAGAAGGGTCTTGAGCATAGATGTGTGTCCCAGTTGGACTTGTTTTTAATAGTATATTTTTCTGACCACAAAACTAAACTGATTCAAGAAAAGTATGAGGAAAGGAGTTGCGATTCACTGAGACACACATGCAGCTGAAATGGTGGTTCACTTGATACAGTTGTGTTTTACTCTAGACATACATTTCCCTTCCCTTTCCAGGCCTCTGTGCTGTCTTTGCCTCAGGGCACAGTTGTACAGTAAAGATGAAAGCAGAAACAGAAATTGCCCAAACTAGAGGAGACTGGCTCTGGTGTTCTAAAGGCTCTTAGAAGGGACTAGATCCTTTAAGGGAAGAGCATAGGGACCTTGGGGAAGGATAAGCAGGACAATGTAAAAGAACAGAAAAAGAGAGGTTGATTTCTAAGGTTAGTGGATTCAATGCTCTTTTTTTTTTTTTTTTTTTTTTTTGAGCACTTCAGGACTTTTTAGTGGAATTTGATCATAGGGAAGCTAGGTATTTTCCTTGCTGTGTGCTGTATTTAGTTGCTCAGTCATGTCCAACTCTTTGAGACCCCTTGGACTGTAGCCTGCCAGACTTCTCTGTCCATGGGGATTCTCCAGGCAAGAATACTGGAGTGGGTTACCATGCTCTCCTCAAAGGGATCTTCTCAACCCGGGGATCAAACCCGGGTCTTCTGCACTGCAGGCAAATTCTTTACTGCCTGAACCACCAGGGAAGCTCAAGGTGTTTTCCTTCCCAGCCTTATAAGGAATCCTGCAGTATGTGAAGCAGGTCCCCCAGCACCAGAGTCCATGAGTGAAAGTGAAAGTGAAGTCGCTCAGTTGTGTCCGACTCTTTGCAACCCCATGGACTGTAGCCTATCAGGCTCCTCCATCCATGGGATGTTCCAGGCAAGCGTGCTGGAGTGGCTTGCCATTTCCTTCTCCAGGGGGTCTTCCTGACCCAGGAATCGAACCTGGGTCTCCTGCATTGTGGGTAGACACTTTACCATCTGAGCCACCAGGGAAGCCCATGAGACTTCTTTCAAAAATGCAAATCTAAGCATGTTTCCCAGAAAAAAAGTTCCTTCAGTGACTTCCTGTCTGTAGGAGATGCAGAAAATTATTCCAGGCAGTCAAAATTGCCTATGTAAAACTATGAAGTTGATGGCACATGTACTCTGCACAGGTGACTTTCTTCATCTGGATAACAAGGTTGTGATGAGCAGCTGGAGGGATGGGCGAGGGCCTTCATGGGTGGCCTTGACTGCCATCTGGTGGAGTCTCCATAGGCCAGTGTTTTCAAATGTTTTCTTAGGAGCGTACATAATTTTTAAAATAATAAAAATCTTGCACAGAAACCATGAACTCTCATGCCATGCCCTCCCCTACATAGCCTTGAACTCTTGAGGTGCCTCTGTGTGACCGTGACTATGGATAATAGGGAACCCAGTGTCTGATCAGATTTGGGATTTAAAATGATGCCCATAATGGTGGTATGAATATACATCGAGGGGTAGAGATGGAGAATGTCAGACTGGATGCAAAGAGACCAAGGTAGTGAGAAGAAATGTGTGAATGCAATTCGGTAGGTCCAGTGGTTAAGACTCTGTGCTCCTGAAGCAGGGGGCTGGGGTTTGATCCTTTGTCAGGGAATTACATCCCACATGCTGCAACTGAGACCTGGCCCAGCCAAACAAATAAATAAAAATAAATTAAAAAAACAAATTGGAAATGTAAAAGTAACTTCATTTACCTATGAATTTCAGTTTTTATTGTGAATCTTATTTGATTGGTTGAAATTTAGTTTTAATTCATGGTTACTCTCCTACTCTGAATTAGATCGAATTTCAGGGGAGTGTTTTTATACATAATAAAAACCACTTCTTACTCAATGCTTAATTATGAAGAGAGCAGGACTTTTAATCATTTCACGCATTTAATTACTGTAGTAATCCTGTATAACCTGTACCATTATTATCTCTATCTTAATGTATTAGGTCTATAAAATTGAGTACTTTGCCAGAGTCAAATAGCTCTTAATGATTAGAGCTAGAAGTGGAACCCAGATAGCCTGCCTCCTAGTATGTGCCAGTATCTTTGTTCATAACCAGTGAAGTTATGACCCCCTCGAAGCATCTGTGGGGAGGGTGCCATTTTGTCTTTGAGTATTATCAGTCCTCTCCCTCTCAAAAAGGCATCCTTGCCCTTCCCTGTCGGCTTGGTCTTTCCTGGTCGTGTGAGGCTGGCTGTGAGGGCTGAGCCGGGCTGACTGTGGTGTTGGGGCCCTTGGGTGCGGGATCCACCAGTCCATTCTGGGGATCAGCCCTGGGATTATTTGGAAGGAATGATGCTAAAGCTGAACTCCAGTATTTTGGCCACCTATGCGAAGAGTTGACTCATTGGAGAGACTCTGATGCTGGGGGGGGGGGGGAGGAGGAGAAGGGGACGACAGAGGATGAGATGGCTGGATGGCATCACTGACTTGATGGACGTGAGTCTGTGCTCCAGGGTTGGTGATGGACAGGGAGGCCTGGCATGCTGGGATTCATGGGGTTGCAAGAGTTGGACATGACTGAGCGACTGATCTGATCTGATCTGATCTGGCAACTCTTGCTGTTGCATTTTTTTTTCTTCATCCCATCTGGTTCTCGAACATCATTCATGAAGGTTGCTCTGGATCTTCCAGAAGGATTCATTCAGCTATTCACAATCTGTACCACACTTGTAAGAAACTCATTGAGGCTGTCTAGGACTACATCTACCTAGAGCAGTGGTCTCAACTGCCATTTTGCCCCCAGGGACATTTGGCAGGGCCTGGAAACGTTGTTGGTTGCCCAAACTGAGGGTGGGGATTACATTACTGGAATCTAGTGGGTAGAGGCCAGGGATGCTAATAAACATCCTACCATACACAGGACAGTCCCCACAACAAAGAATTAGTGGGGACAAAATGTTCTTAGTGCCAAGGTTGAGAAACTGCAGCATAGACATGAAGTTACATTTCAGCCATTTCGTTTATAAAGTCATGCTTTATTCCCAGCCCTCCATCTTTCCAGGAAGGCATAGATTCCCTTGGTTCTTAGGTCCACCAAACCTTCTGTGTTTGTTGTGACTTTCCCCTCCATCATGGCTCAGTCTGGGGCTGTTAAGTGGGCTGGGACCTGGCCCCCTTTTCAGGTACCCACTTAAGTTGAAACACTCTGCTTACTTTTTGGCTGTTTCCCTCTCCCTTCCTTTTATCTAGTCTGAATGTAAGAAGTTTTGCTCTTATTCATCATATCTTTCCAAATCTGTTGCCCATGAGTTCCCCTAACATTTGAAACAAACTGTAAGAACTGATTACCTTTTCCTCTGCTTTATGCTATGTGATCTCTGTCCTGGGGGCAATAAATACAGAAAAGTCAGCAGACTGAACTAAGTTTTACAGAAACGCAAGGAAAACCTTCGTTTGTCCATGTCAGCATTTTGCAGTCTATGTTCTGAGGTATCCCACTGTCCCTGGAGAAGTCACTAGATTTTTTATGAAAAGGAAGAACTTCCCTCCTCTCTAAGAATCCACACGTGGGTATAAACAAACCATTTACATTTGTTTATTCCACAACTTCCACAAAGCATTTGACCAGAAAGCTTTTCTTTTTCATGAAGTCCCCAAGAACGGCTTATACATAATTTTTAGAAATGCTGCTGCTGCTAAGTCGCTTCAGTTGTGTCCGACTCTGTGCGACCCCACAGACAGAAGCCCACCAGGCTCCCCTGTCCCTGGGTTTCTCCAGGCAAGAATACTGGAGTGGGTTGCCTGTGTGATAAGTGTGACCCTTATCTCAAAGCACCGGTGGAGAAAAGAGGACAGTCCTAGAGATGTTAGAAGTTAGACTCAACAAGACTTGATGAATGAATGGTCCTGGGAGGTAAAGAAGCAGGAGAAATCATTGAGAGAATAATAGAAATGTCAAGATTGAAGGAATAAATTTTGTATCATTCTTTATATATCACCAAGTACTAGGCACCAGAGATTTTAAAAAGTGCAAAACACAAAAAGACAGTCCTGGACTTATCTCCCTCCTGAATTACTGTAATGGCTTTGTAAATGGTCTCCGACATTTCCTTCAGTGCATCTTCTAATCTCAACATCACAGAGTGACCAAAGGAGCCTTTCTAAACACAGATGTAATCATGGCATTGCTCTGATCAAAAAACCTCTATGACTCAGTTTTGCACAAAGACAACCCAGATTCCTTTTCATAGTGTTCAGAGGCCCTTGTTACATCTTCTTGAATATGGATTTACCATGGGGTGGTGAGAAATGAGCAGCAGCTCTTATTAAACAGATCTTGCCTTGCACAGCCAGTACCTATGTGCTGTGTGCTTTGGGGGACTCTGGGGGACAAGGCAGGCTGTCCTGGGGCCCTTGCACCTGCTTCTGCCTCATGTGGATACCTCACTTCTGTGTGTTTTATAAATCTATCATGAAAAGTGAAAGTGAAAGTCGTTCAGTTGTGTCTGACTCTTTGTGACCCTGTGAACTCTACAGTCCATGGAATTCTCCAGGCCAGAATACTGGAGTGGGTAGCCTTTCCTTTTCCAGGGGATCTTCCCAACCCAGGGATCAAACCCAGGTCTTCTACATTGCAGGTGAATTCTTTACCAACTGAGCTATCAGGGAAGCCCTATAAATATATCATAATTTACCCTGATCTTAGAGTGGGAGCATGTGTGTTCCTGTCTCTGCCCATGTAGGGGTCTTCTCTTTGTCCCTCCAGATCCACTTTCGCCCTTGTTCACTTATTTCTCTACACTGGGGGGCTGACCTGAATGGACTGAATCTATGGTATCCCTTGGACTCTGTCTTACAGTTGGGCTTGGTTAGTAGAAAATCCCAACAGGAGATAGGAGAGAGGGAGTAGAGTGACATCAGAGTGCATATCCCCTGGATCCCTCTCTCAAGGGCCCCACAGTCTGGCTGTGTCCTGTGCTGGCCAGTGCTTCTCTCCAGGCAGTCTCCCCCATGGTCTTCCTCTCCAGCTTGGAGTAATTGCTCGCTCTCTGGTAGGGTAACATCCCTTCTGCTTTAACTCTTGCTTCCTGCATATCCTTATGGTTCCACTATGCCCAGATTATATACTTATACATAGTCCCTTAAAAATAAATCTTCTTCAAATATTTTCCCAAACTGAAAGGTGCATTTCTTTCCCATTGGGACCCTAACTGATGCAGTTGACCATCTGAAACACTTAGATTTTTGAGTGTCTCTGTGAATGGTAAAGATTTACATGGTAAATCATTTCAAATGGTACCATAAATGATAAAATGCAATATTAAACTTAAAAGTAACTTTGCATAAGGAAAATATTCATTTTCTGGTCAAGAAAGGCCATTTCTTTTTTTTAAATTTATTTATTTTTTATTGAAGGATAATTGCTTTACAGAATTTTGCTGTTTTCTGTCAAACCTCAACATGAATCAACCATAGGTAGACATATATCCCCTCCCTTTGAAACTCTCTCCCAACTCCCTCCCCATCCCACCCCTTTAGGTTGATACAGAGCCCCTGTTTGAGTTTCCTATGCCATACAGCACATTCCCATTGGTTATCTATTTTACACATGGTAATGTAAGTTTCCATGTTACTCTTTCCATACATCTTACCCTTTCCCCACGTCCACGAGTCTATTTTCTATGTCTTTTTCTCCGTTATTGCCCTGTAAATAAATCCTTCAGTTCCATTTTTCTAGATTCCGTATATATGCTTTAGAATACAGTGTTTATCTTTCTCTGACTCACTTCACTCTGTATAATAGGTTCTAGATTCATCCCCTTCGGACTCAAATGCATTCCTTTTTGTGGCTGAGTAATATTCCATTGTGTATATGTACACAGCTTCTTTATCCATTCATCTATCAATGGACATCTAGGTTGCTTCCATGTTCCAGCTATTGTAAATAGTGCTGCGGTGAACAATGGGATGCATGTGTCATTTTCAATTTTGGTTTCCTCAGGGTATATGCCTAGGAGTGGGATTGCTGGATCATCAGATCAGATGAGATCAGATCAGTCGCTCAGTTGTGTCCGACTCTTTGCGACCCCATGAACTGCAGCACGCCAGGCCTCCCTGTCCATCACCAACTCCTGGAGGTCACTCAGACTCACATCCATCGAGTCAGTGATGCCATCCAGCCATCTCATCCTCTGTCGTCCCCTTCTCCTCCTGCCCCCAATCCCTCCCAGCATCAGAGTCTTCTCCAATGAGTCAACTCTTCGCATGAGGTGGCCAAAATACTGGAGTTTCAGCTTTAGCATCATTCCCTCCAAAGAAATCCCAGGGCTGATCTCCTTCAGAATGGACTGGTTGGATCTCCTTGCAGTCCAAGGGACTCTCAAGAGTCTTCTCCAACGCCACATATGGTAGTTTTATTCTTAGTTTTTTAAGGAATCTCCAGACTGTCTTCCATAGTGGCTGTATCAATTTGAGTTCCCACTAACAGTGCAAGAGCATTCCCTTTTCTCCACACTCTCCCCAGCATTTATTGTTTGTAGACTTTTTGACCATTCTGACCAGTGTGAGGTGATATCTCATTATAGTTTTGATTTGCATTTCTCTGATAATGAGCGATGTTGATCATCTTTCATGTGTTTGTTAACCATCTGTATGTCTTCTTTGGAGAAAGTCTGTTTAGGTCTTTTTCCCACTTTTTGATTGGGTTGTTTGTTTTTCTGGTATTGAGTTGTATACCCTGCTTGTATATTTTGGAAATTAATGCTTTGTCAGTTGTTTCATTTGTTATTATTTTCTCCCATTCTGAGGGTTGTCTTTTCACCTTGCTTATAGTTTTCTTTGCTGTGCAAAAGCTTTTAAGTTTAACCAGGTCCCACTTGAAATTTACTTTTGTTTTTATTTCTGTTACTCTAGGAGGTGGGTTATACAGGATCTTGCTTTGATTTATGTCGTCGAGTGTTCTGCCTATGTTTTCCTCTAAGAGTTTTATAGTTTCTGGTCTTCCATTTAGGTCTTTAATCGATTTTGAGTTTATCTTTGTGTATTGTGTTAGGAGCTGTTCTAATTTCATTCTTTTACATGTAGCTGTTCAGTTTTCTCAGCACCATTTATTGAAGAGGCTGTCTGCCCCATTCTTGCCTCGTTTGTCAAAAATAAGGCACTCAGGTGCATGGGTTTATTTCTGGGCTTTCTATCTTGTTCCATTGGTCTATATTTCTGTTTTTGTGCCAGTACCATACTGTCTTGATGACTGTAGCTTTGTAGTATAATCTGAAGTCAGGAAGGTTGATTCCTCCAGCTCCATTCTTCTTTTCCAAGACTGCTTTGGCTATTTGGGGTCTTTTGTGTTTCTATATGAATTGTGAAATTTTTTGTTCTAGTTCTGTGAAAAAGGCCATGGGTAATTTGATAGGGATCACATTGAATCCCTAGATTGCATTTGGTAGTGTAGTCATTTTCACAATATTGATTCTTCCTACCCAGGAACATGGAATATCTCTCCATCTGTTTACATCTTTGATTTCTTTCATTAGAGTCTTATACTTTTTGGTGTACAGTTCTTTTGTCTCCTTAGGTAAGTTTATTCCTAGATAATTCTTTTTTGTTGCAATGTTGAATGGGATTGATTCCTTAATTTCCCTTTCTAATTTTTCATTGTTAGTATATAGAAATACAAGTGATTTCTGCCTATTGATTTTGTATCCTGCAACTTTGCGAAATTCACTGATTAGTTCTAGTAATTTTCTGCTACTATCTTTAGGGTTTTCTATGTACAGTATGATGTCATATGTAAACAGTGAGAGCTTTATTTCTTCTTTTCCAATCTAGATTCCTTTTATTTCTTTTTCTTCTCTGATTGCTGCAGCTAGGACTTCCAGAACTATGTTGAATAATAGTGGTGAAAATGGACACCCTCATCTTATTTCTGATCTTAGAGGGAATGCTTTCAATTTTTCACCATTGAGAAGGTTTGCTGTGTGTGTGTGATAGTTGCTCAGTCATGTTCGACTCTTTGTGACCCCATGGACTATATAGACTGCTAGGCTCCTCTGTCCATGGAATTCTCCAGGCAAGAATACTAGAGTGGGTTGCCATTTCCTTCTCCAAATGTTTGCTGTAGGCTTATCATACGTGGCCTTTACTCTTTTGAGGTAGGTTCCTTCTATGCCCATTTTTTGAAGTTTTAATCATGAATGGGTGCTGAATTTTGTCAAAGGCTTTTTCTGCATCTATTGAGATTATTATATGGTTTTTATCTTTTGATTTGTTAATATGGTATATCACATTGATTGATTTCTGTATATTGAAGAATCCTTGCATCCGTGGAATAAACGCAACTTGATCATGGCGTATGTGCTTTTTGATGTGTTGTTGAATTTTGTTTGCTAAAATTTTGTTGAGGATTTTTGCATCTATGTTCATCAGTGATATGGGCCTGTAGTTTTCTTTTTTTGTGTTGTCTTTGTCTGGTTTTGGTGACAGGGTGATGGAGGCCTCATAGAATGAATTTTGAAGTGTTCCTTCCTCTGAAATTTTTTGAAAGCATTTTAGAAGGATAGGCATTAGCTCTTCTCTAAATGTTTGATAGAATTCTTCTGTGAAGCCATCTGGTCCAGGGCCTTTTTTTTTTTCGGAGATTTTTGATCACAGCTTCAATTTCAGTGCTTGTAATTGGGTTGTTCATAATTTTTATTTCTTCCTGGTTCAGTCTTGGAAGAGTGAACTTTTCTAAGAATCTGTCCATTTCTTTGAGGCTATCCATTTTATTGCCATATAGTTGTTCATAATAGTCTCTTATAATCCTTTGTATTTCTGCATTGTCTGTTGTAACCTCCCCTTTTTCATTTCTAATTTTGTTGATTTGATTCTTCTCTCTCTTTTTCTTGATGAGTCTGGCTAAAGGTTTGTCAATTTTATCTTCTCCAAGAACCAGCTTTTAGTTTTATTAATCTTTACTATTGTATCTTTCATTTCTTTTTCATTTATTTCTGCTCAGATCTTTATGATTTCTTTCCTTCTACTGATTTTGGGGTTTTTCTGTTCTTCTTTTTCCAGTTGTTTTAGGTGTAAAGTTAGGTGGTCTATTCGATGTTTCTCTTGTTTCTTGAGGTAGGATTGTATTGCTATAAACTTCCGTCTTCGAACTGCTTTTGCTGCATCCCTTAGGTTTTGAGTTGTCATTTTTTTCATTGTCATTTGTTTCTAGAAATTTTTTGATTTCCCTTTTGATTTCTTCAGTAACCTGTGGGTTATTTAGAAGTGTGTTGTTTAGTCTCCATGTCTTTGTGTTTCTTACACTTTTTTTTTTTTTTTTTCATATAATTGATATCTAGTCTCATAGCATTATGGTCAGAGAAGATGCTTGATGTGATTTTAGTTTTCTTAAATTTACTGAGGTTTGGTTTGTGATCCAAGATGTGGTCTGTCCTGGAGACTGTTCATGTGCACTTGAAAAGAAGGTGTATTCTTCTGCATTTGGATGGAATGTTCTGAAGATATCAATGAGATCCATCTCATCTCATGTATCATTTAAGACTTGTGTTTCCTTATGACTTTTCTGTTTTGATGATCTGTCCATTGGTGTGAGTGGGGTGTTAAAGTCTCCTATTATTATTGTGTTTATGTCAGTTTCTCCTTTTATGTCTGTTAGTGTTTGTCTTATGTATTGAGGTGCTCCTATGTTGGGTGGATAGATATTTACAGTTGTTATCTCTTCCTCTTGGGTTGATCCCTTGACCATTGTGGAGTGTCCTTTTTATCTCTTGTAATCTTCTTTATTTTAAGGTCTATTTTGTCTGACATGAGGATTGCTACTCCAGCTTTCTTTTGCTTCCCATTTGCATGGAATATATTTTTCCATCCTCTCACTTTCAGTTTGTATGTGTCTTGAGGTCTGAAGTGGGTTTCTTGTAGACAGCATATATATGGGTCTTGTTTTTGTAGCCATTCAGCCAGTCTGTGTCTTTTGGTTGGAGCATTTAATCTATTTACATTTAAAGTAATTTTTGATATATGTGTTCCTATTGCCATTTTCTTAATTGTTTGGGATTGATTTTGTAGATCTGTTTTCTTCTCTTGTATTTCTTTACTATATAAGTCCCTTTAACGTTTGTTGTAAAGCTGATTTGGTGGTACTGAATTCTCTGAACTTTTGCTTGTGTGTTGAATGAGATCCTTCCAGGGTACAGTAATCTTGGTTGTCGATTTTTCCCTTTCCATACTTTAAATATATCCTGCCATTCCCTTCTGGCCTGCAGAGTTTCTGCTGAAAGATCAGCGGTTAAGTGTATGAGGTTTTCCTTGTATGTCACTTGTTGTTTCTCCCTTGCTGCTTTTAACAATATTTCTTTGTATTTCAGTTCATTTCAGTTCAGTCGCTCAGTTGTGTCTGACTCTTTGTGACCGCATGGACTGCAGCATGCCAGGCTTCCCTGTTCATCACCAACTCCTGGAGTTTACTCAAACTCATGTCCATTGAGTCGGTGATGCCATCCAACCATCTCATCCTCTGTCGTCCCCTCCTCCTCCTGCCTTCAATCTTTCCCTGCATAAGGGTCTTTTTAAATGAGTCAGTTCTTCGCATCAGGTGGCCAAAGTATTGGAGTTTCAGCTTCAGCATCAGTCCTTCCAATGAACATTCAGAATTGATTTCCTTTAGGATGGACTGGTTTAGTGTTTGTTAGTTTGATTAGTATGTGTCTTGGTGTGTTTCTCCTTGGGTTTATCCTGTATGGGACTCTTTGTGTCAGTTGGACTTGGTTATTTCCTTTTCCATGTTGGAGAAATTTTCACCTATAATCTCTTCAAAATTTTTCTCATACCCTTTCTTTTTCTCTTATTCTTCTGGGACCCCTATAATTCGAATATTGGTGTGTTTGATACGGTCCCAGAGGTCCCTGAGACTGTCCTCAGTTCTTTTCATTCTTTTTACAAAAAGTAAAAAGTACTTCTGCTCTTCAGAAGTTATTTCCACCATTTTATCTTCCAGCTCACTGATTCTTTCTTCTGCTTCAGATATTCTGCTATTGATTCCTTTTAGAGTATTTTTAATTTCAGTAATTGTGTTTTTTGCTTCTGTATGTTTATTATTTAACTCTTCCTGATCTTTGTTAATTGATTCTTGCATTTCCTCCATTTTGTTTTCAATGTTTTTGATCATCTTTACTATCATTATGGCGAATTCTTTTGCAGGTAGTTGGCCTATTTCCTCTTCATTTATTTGGGCTTCTGTATTTCTCATTTGTTCCTTCATTTGTGCAGTATTTCTCTGCCTTTTCATTTTTTTTTAGCTTATTATTTGAAGTCTCCTTTTCCCAGGCTTCAAGGAAAGTTGAATTCTTTCCTTGAAGAAGGTTGAATTCTTTCTTCCTTTTGGTTTCTGCCCTCCTGAGGTTGGTCCAGTGGTTTGTGTGAGCTTCCTATAGGATGAGATTTGTGCTGAGTTTTTGTTTGTTTGTTTTTCCTCTGATGGGCAAGGCTGAGTGAAGTGGTAATCCTGTGTACAAACCCTGGTGGTTGGATTTGTATTTTTGTTTTGTTTGTTGTTTAGATGAGGCATCCTGCACAGGGTGCCACTGGTAGTTGGGTGATGCTGGGTCTTGTATTCAAGTGGTTTCTTTTGTGTGAGTTCTCATATCTGATACTCCCTAGGGTTAGTTCCCTGGTAGTCTAGGCTCTTGGAGTCAGTACTCCCGCTCCAAAGGCTCAGGGCTTGATCTAGTTGAAGACTTTTCCTGTCTCATTCTCTGCTCTCCTCAAAGACAGTGATTTTTCTGAAGCTGTTATTGTTTCATTCCTTTTTTAACCTCCCATCTTCAGACTTCCTCAAGAAAGGCCATTTCTTTTGTGACTTATTGTCTGGAAAAAATTTCATTTCTTTGGCTAATGATTTTCCATGAAAGTTAATGGACAGGAGCTTTGAGTTGGTTTGGGTGGTGGGAAAAACTTCATCTACACACAGTTCTCTCTGGTGAGGTCCACGGGGTTAGGTGTATTGAAAGGTTAATGGTCGCAACAGAGGTAAGAATCTTTAGATGGCTCAGTGACTGTAGCTTTTGCAGCTGGTCTTTAATGAGCACCCCCTCCCCAAAATTTTCAAGTAAAAGAATCTTTTAACTGACTGCAAGGTAAGCAGTTCTCTTCTAGAGTCAGGGGAGAATCTTCTCTGCTGCTGCTGCTGCTGCTGCTGCTGCTGCTAAGTCCTCCAGTCGTGTCCAACTCTGTGCGACCCCATAGACGGCAGCCCACCAGGCTCCCCCGTCCCTGGGATTCTCCAGGCAAGAACACTGGAGTGGGTTGCCATTTCCTTCTCCAGTGCATGAAAGTTAAAAGTGAAAGTGAAGTCACTCAGTCATGTCTGACTCTTAGCGACCCCATGGACTGCAGCCTACCAGGCTCCTCCATCCATGGGATTTTCCAGGCAAAAGTACTGGGGTGGGGTGCCATTGCCTTCCCCGGAATCTTCTCTAGGAGAGGAATTCTCCATGAAGAATCCAGGTAGAAATGTCATTTCTAGATAGCCTTCCTCCTCCAGTTGGTTTATAGTACACTGTGTTCTTTAAATTAGGGCAAAATATGTTGCACTGAAGCTAAAAAGGACTTCAGTGTGAAATTTGCAAAGAACAGCAAAATGCTATTTTTTCTATTCACAATAATAACTGATATTTAGCTCAGTCTGTTTCTTTTTGGTTAATAACATACTTTAAAGGTGGGTTTATATAAGTTAATTTTACTTTCCATAATTTAGCCATGAAAAAAAAATCAAATTACTGATTCTTTGTTAGGAAAGAGTGAATAGTGCTCAAATGTGATAGACTAGAGATATCATGAAGCTCCCAGTATTCTTGTTTGCTATTTTTTGCTTGTAGATCTAGCCATATAGATATTTATACATCTATCTATATATAGCTTTACATCCCATGGAAGCATGTGCTTTTCTTTTCCTGAGGAAGCTTCTTTTGGGAACGGCAGAGCAATAAGCATTTCCTTTGTAGTTGCAGAGGGGATGGGACCCTGTGAATTATAACAGTGATGCTGGGGTGAGCTGTAGCAAAGAGTAATTGCCACACTTTCCATGTGATCAGAAGTGAGGTACTCCATATACTTGAAGACTGAGGTAAAAAAGATGCACTATTGTGCAAGCAGGGTTTGCTGTGAAGTTTTTCTTGTTTTGTACATACTGAAATACCAATGTTGTTGTAATTAGTGGTTCATGGTGGAGCATAAGATTAGAAAAGATCCAAGTAATCTTTTAAATATGTTATCCAAGCTATGTTTTTCTTTCTTTCTTTTTGGTGCTTATTTGATCACAGAGAGAAATGTGTATCATGTTATTTGGAAAGAGGATTGAAAAACAGATACAGCTGTGAAACCTCGGACTGTATACCTCATCAGTTCCCACCTTGTTTGCCACTGTATTCATAGAGGGAAACTTTTTTTCTACTCTGGGACTTGAATAGGAAATATTGGAGATTTATATTTTTAAAGAATTAGTAAATAAACTGTTGGTCTATTTAACATTTTAGTTTCTTTTAGCTGTAATTCTAAAGTAGACTTAAAAGTTGACAAAGTCCTAATCATAATGCAAGACTGTCAAAAAGTACCCTATTTTTTTAGGTTTTAAATTAGAGCACTGATAGAAGGTTAGTGCCTTTCTTCTTTTAAAAACTGTAGCCTAGTATTTATACCTGACTGTGCTGTCTCAGTGTGTTAGATCTCAAGCTCTATTTTATAACCATGAAGATATTTAAAAGTAGGAAAATAGTCTTGATGTTTATCACAGTGTTTAAGTAAGATAGTGAGATTTTTTTCTAATGTGAAAGTTCTCTGTTGTGAGGAGTGCAAATGTAAAATGCATAAAACTTGAACACCCTCACCATTTAGGTGAAGCAGGTGTATTTGGAGGAGGGAGAACCACTGTAAGTCACGTGTCTCTTCAGGTTCTACTCTCAGGATGGCTTCTGACTTGTTTAGTGACCTTGGCCATCGTGGTCCAACTCCATTTTCATTTTCCCCCTTGACACATGGAATTTCTTTATACTAACCTGCTTTACCTGAACATACTTTGGAGGAAAGATGTTGTATAAATACCAATTAACAATAATATTGCTTATCTCAAGAGTGAACTTCAATCTGAAATGAGAATGCAATTCACTGGTATTTTTTGACCTTGTAATCCTTCCCCCTCAAAAAAAAAATAAATAAAATATAAGTATATTTTAATGAAGTACTCCGGATAAATGAAAGTTCATTGCCATATAAGACTTACATTCAATATGGAGTCTTTGAAATATGAAAATTTGTTATAGGAAGTTGGCAGCTTGAAAATCCTTGCTTTATTACTTAGCAAATGATTCAGGGTTTCATCATATTTATTGTCAATCTCAGTTTTTGGGTACCTAGAAATTCAAAATTATATGCTCAGCTGACCCTTTAATTAGCTCTCATTCTGTCTTACATGATTTATAGCCTGGCGGCTCACATATAAAAATGATGTATGATTTAATGAAGTGAAAAGGCAGAATAGATTCCCACCTTCAATTGTTTAATGATCTCCTCTGGCTGGTGACTAGAGTTCTGTGGACAGACGAAGCAGCAGTTACATCCCCTCATTCATTTATCCTTGCAAGGACCGGAAGGTTCATTTCTACTATGATATGTGATTGTTTGCAAATATTTATTTGTTTCATTAGAAAACAAGAGCATTGATTCAGGTATCTTGAATTAGTCTTAAGAGAAATACGAGAGAGGCTATCGACTCAAATTCTCATTTTGCATTTTTATTTTATTGCTCTAAATGTAGATACTGTGGGGAAGGCAACACAGTGTTTAATCCACAGGGTTGTGCAGTGTGTTAGCACCACCAGCCCATTAAGTCCCTAAGTGTTTATGGAGTACACTAGGTACTGATAGAGTCCCTGGGTTACAGCAGTGGCCAGGAGAGATGAGGCTGCTTCATGGGACAATGGCTAACAAACCAATAAATAAATACATAAATATGATCATTTCTAACTGTGCCATGGGGTGAGTGAATGCAGAGCAACTTTAAAAAGATGCTCTCAGGGTGCATGCAGGGAGTGCAGGGTCACTCTAGAGCTGGTGATGGCGGGAAGGATGCTCTGGCCAAGACCTGCATGATACGACGTTTACAGTGCATGAGGGTCTGGAGGCAGCGCTCCTGAGCAGGGGGCACAGAGAGCACAAGTCCAAGGAAGAGGGAGCTCAGTGGTCATGAGGAATAGAAAAAGGGAAGTAGGGATGAGGAATATGTACATGAGCAGGAGAGGTAGGAGTTGAGAACTGATGAGGGCAGGTGGTGCAGGGCCCGGCAGGACACAGTAAGGAAGGCTCTGTGTTCCAGCAAGCGTCACACTCGGAAGGCTTTTTCTGAGGTTCTCCCAGCGTCTGTGCTCACCAGTACCCTATAGGCACTATCATGCCCCTGTTATTTCTGCATACCCCAAGAAGAGGTGGTCCTACTTAAATAACAGAGAGTATAGACTTCTGGGGTCAAAGCATGTATGAAAGTGTCCCATTAAATACATTAAGGATTCCCACCCTCTCCCAACAATTTTTTATTTTGAAAACTTGCAAACATGCAGAGAAGTTGCAGAACCACTCATGTAGACTCACCAATTGGCAATAATTTGTCCCCTTCACTTTATCCCTTTCTCTTTGTGTGCACAGTTGGGTTTTGTTTGGTTTTGCTGAAGCATTTCAGTGTTTGTTGCAGACATTATAACTTTTCACCATGAACTTAAATACTTCAGCATCTATCTGATCATGTCCAAGAAATTTAACAATATAATACTTTTACCTACTATATAGCCTATATTGAAAATTTTTAGATTGTTCCAATCATGGCCTTTGTTTTTTAGAACAGTGTTGATATTTTTTAAGAGTATAAGCCAGTTCTTCAGAATCTCTCTCAATTGGATTTGTCTGGTGTTTCCTCATGATTAGATTCAGGTTAAATATATTTGTCAAGGATGCTCCATAGGTGTGTATCAAGTGGCTCATGATAGTGGTTTGTCCTAATGTTGATGACAATAAACTCAATCACTGGTAAAGGTGTCTCTGCCCGATTTCTGCTCTGTAAGGGTATCTTTTCTCTTTGCAATCAATAAGTAATCTGTGGCAAGATACTTTGAGACTCCATGACTATCTTGTTTCCTAACTGCCTTTCACTTAATGATATTAGCATCTTCAGATGCATCTTTCTTGAACTGGTTGTTACTATGGTGATTGTGAAAATGATGACTTTCTCTTGTTCATTCTATATTCATTAGTTGGCTTACTTCTGTAAAGAAAACTTTTCCTCCTCCTATCCCCATTAAAAAAAAATCAGTATGAATTCCAGGATTTTTTTTTTTTTTTAAATCACGTTATAATCCAGTCATGTCATTAGACATCTTGATGCTATAATTGTCCCAAATTTAACTAGTGATCGCCCCTTCAAGCTAACAATTTTAATCCATTTTTGAGTACATTCTTTTTTTCTCCACTATAGAAACAGATTTTAGGCAATACTTCGTGCTTTTTCTTCCCTAGACTAAGAATCAGTGATTTCTCCCAAATGTCCTGGTTTATTTTAGTGGAGAATGATATTTAGAAACCAGTATCTTAGAACTAGACGTGTTTATTGCTACCAGCGTATCATTGTTTTCAGAGGGAGGGTATTTTTGCTTCTGGAAGCATTCAGTGGACAGAGCTAGTAGATACATGCAGAGAATCATAAGTTCTTACTAATACCTTGAATTCCAATCCAACATGACAGCATATTTTCTCCTACTCCCATTCTGTTTCTGTATCTCCTTTCTCCCACAGAGAAATTCCTGGTTTCCAACAATATCAATATATTAATATTTACTAATTTGTAGTTACATTAACCCCTTCCCTCAAATTTTAAAATTCTGATATCAATCCCAATACCAGCAATAAACTCATTAAGTCCAAGATCACGCCACTCTTCTTTTTGCCCATAGAAAATATTTCATTGAGGATGTAAGTCATATACTGCATTCAGAAGTTACCTCCATTCTTCCATATGGTTATCTTGTCTGACATACAATTAGATTTATTTGTGTTTCAAACCAAATTCAATTTCTTCCGTCCTTATTTAAATTTAAATTATTAATATATAAAGCATTAACATGGTTTAAAAGTCAAAACTGTATAGAAAGATGTATTCAGTACTTCCAAGCTTTAAAAATACCATTAGTCATCTTTAACTTTAAGCTCTAATGAGACAGCAGGGTAGGTACTTACCATTAGTAAATAGGGCAGCTTCATCAATGTGACATAATGGGCATCGATACACTCATAGAACTTTAAAGGACCATGCAATAATAATTCTTCTTGCTTTGATTCTAGCATTAGTACTTTCCCCTCTTGTTAATCTTCTAACTTTATAGCTGAGAATTATATATATATATATATATATATATATATATATATATTTTTAGCACGATACTGTGCGTGTGTGAGAGAGAGAGAGAAAATATTGATGTGTGTGTTTTCATTGTTTTTTTTTTTTTTTTTTAGGTAGTCTTTTATACAGCAGTGGTTTTCATGTGTCTTATTTGTGAGGTCTAAAATAGTTTCAAAGAAAAAGAAGAAGATCATTTTATTTATATGATTCTCCTTTGTGTTCTCCTGAGATAGTTAAAATTTGGGGAAACAAAAGGGTAAAAAAGTGAAAAGGGTATGTTCAATTAGGTCTAAATTATTAAATTACACAAAGTGTCTGGTTGTTTAATATTTTTGTACATACATGTAAATAGACATGTATATTTCAGTTTTTTGTCCAGCGTGATATACTTAGAGAAATGTGAAATAATGGATCCTACAGACTTTAGAGAAGCCATATAGTAACTTTGAAAAACTTTTATATAACATTATTTGGGGCCCAAGCCAGAGAAACTTCAAATGAATAAAAAGTTTCTTGTTGAAGGTAATGGCAGCAAAATCACTTCTACTCTTGGCATGGTTTGTTTACTCATGAAACAAAAATTAATTGCAGTTATGTCTTGAATATTTTCTCTCTCAGCATATCTGTAATTCTTGGATGCTTTGATTATTAGTGTCTAATGGGATGGTTATCATAAAATGTATATTTGACAATTTAGGTGAGCAATTTCAGTGTTAGCCCACAGAACATGTACATCCTGGCATCTTGCGGAGTGGATTGGGTTTGAATTAGCAATCTTTCAGAAGTGGAGTGCTGGGTTACTTGGGGTCTCCTTTTGTTTTTCTGATTTGCTAAAGTCAAATAGGTGATAAAGACAGGAGGTCCCAGAATAGCATGATTTCCTCTCCTAAAAATTAATCAATTTTAAAAGCCCACAAAACTTCCTCTTATCCAAATTTCACTTTTGAAAGATTTATGTATATTAAAAGATTCGAGTACTGACTCTGGAAGGGTTAAGCTCCTTTCAGCCATTTATACTGTTGTCTGATTCATTTTAATGTTTACTTTCCTTCTAAAGCCTAGAGGAGCTGCAGCAAGACCACATTTTTAAAAGAAGAGGTGAATATCTTGTAGCACCTAGGGAACTTCAAGGACCATCCTGGGGGGAATGCCCCGTGAGGTGTGGAAGTGAAGAGGGACAGGGATTTGGCAGTGTGCATTGTTACGAGGAGGGAGATTCCTTTGTAAACATAGCACAGGCCAGAATTTTTTTTTTTGTATTTTTCAGTTTTGCACAGGGCCGTGGTTATCCAGAATCCAGCAGGAACTGATCTTCCTACTACTGACACAGTGTAATTAATCTGACCATTCTGCTCCTTTGAGATTTGTCTGTGGAAAGAGGCTATTCCACCAAACCTCAGATACACCTCTGGATGCTGCTACACTAAGGCAGGCTTGCCTAAATTGAGATGAAACTCTATACTCTATCATAATTTCTTCATGCCTTATGACTGAGTTTTTCCATCAGAAGAATTAATAATCTTCAAGGTCACATGTACATGAATCAGAGCACTAGAAGGTACCCAGAGATTTTCATTATTAGTCTCTTTAAGTCCAGTTCCCAAGAGACAGACATGTTTGGCACAGGAGTGACAGGGCTTGGACCACAATTCAGGTCTCTTCCCTCTCAGCCCAGGGCTTACTTCCTTGCCCACACACCTATGATTTACTGTAACTGAACTGACCTCTCTTTTTCTCTTGAAAAGAACATTTGAGCAAATTTCTGGGCCATGAAAGCATTGGTATCTGCTGTCAGAAAGACTACTTGTAGAAAATTAGAGATCATAGTTTCATTTTATGCAAGTATGGTTAAGTATATGTAGGTCACAGGATTTTAAAAAAACACACAATTTAGATGATAAGCCCATTTTTTTTACCCTGTGTTTTTTCACGTGACCTAATCTGATAAATTTGGAAACTTGGGTGCATGTTCATATAATTTCATTGCATCTTCCTTTTGCAGTAAAATGTGAAGTAGCACTGTGGTTAAGAGTGCACAGTGGGGTGTGTACCTGCTCACCGTTTACTAGCTCTGTGAACTGGAAAAGCTCTTGTTTCCTTATTTGAAAAACCAGGTTAACTGTACACATCTCATCAGGTTATGTGAGGATTACATTAGAAAATGCATAAAATGTATAGCGTAGTGCCTGGCACTTTGTAAATGCACTATAGCTGTTATCCACTACTGCCACCATCATCGTCTTCATTGTCATTATTATTATTGACACCGCCTGCAAAAGAAATGGCAACCCACTCCAGTGTTCTTGCCTGGAGAATCCCAGGGACGGGGGAGCCTGGTGAGCTTCTGTCTGTGGGGTCGCACAGAGTCGGACACGACTGAAGTGACTTAGCAGCAGCAGCAGCAGCAAAAGAAAGTCTGTACAGACCGGTCCTCTTAAATTCAGGACTCAAGTGCTATTTCTCTTGTTTCCTATTTCATCATGTCATACTGTATTTTCAGATATTTTAACTGTATTAAAGCTTAAATCAGTTCATTTCATTTTTTTCTATCAACAGACTATTTTAATAAAGTTTTAGGCTTATAGAAAAATCAAGGAGAAATTAGAGTTCCGAGGGATTGAGGGCAGGAGGAGAAGGGGACGACAGAGGATGAGATGGCTGGATGGCATCACTGACTCGATGGGTATGAGTCTGGGTGACTTCCGGGAGCTGGTGATGGACAGGGAGGCCTGGCGTGCTGCGGTTCATGGGGTCGCAAAGAGTCGGACACGACTGAGCGACTGATCTGATCTGATCTGATATATACTTTCACTCCTCAGTTTCCCCATTCTTGACACCGTGCATTTGTATGGTATACTTCTTACAATTCATGAACCAATATTGATACATTACTATTAACTAAGGTTCATAGTGTACATTAGGGTTGACAGTTTGTACTGTACTGTTCGATGGCTTTTGCCAAATGCATTTTGTTATCCACCTTTGCCATATCAAATGTAATAGTTACACTGACCTAAAAATTCTGTGCTCTACCGATTCATCTCTCTCTCCCCTTCCCAACCATTGAAAACCACTGATTTTTTACTGTCTCCATAGTTTTGCCTTTTCTAGAATACCTTATAGTTGGAATCATAGAGTATGTGGCCTTTTCAGACTTTTTTTTTTTCACTTAACAGTATTTTAAAATTCCTGCATGTCTTTTTGTGGCTTAGTAGCGCATTTCTTTTTATTGCCAAATAATACTCCATTGTATGGATATGCCCCAGTTTCTTTATCCATTTACTAATTGAAAGACATCTTAGTTGCTTCCAAGTTTTGGCAATTATGCATAAAGCTGCTCTAATCATCTATATGCAGGTTTTGGGGTGAACATAAGTTTTCAACTTATTTGGGCAAATACCCAGGAGTACAAATACTGCATCATATGGTAAGACTGTGTTTAACTTTGCAAGAACTGTCTGTGTTTTTAAGTAGCTTACCATTTTCTATGCCTACTGGTAATGAATGAGAGTTCCTATTGTTCCACATCCTCACCAGCATTCGGTATTGTCAGTGTTTCAGATTTAGCCATTCTAATAGGTATCTTGTAGTTTTAATTTGCAATTCCCTGATTACATATGCTGTGGAGCATCATTTCATATTCTTATTTACCATCCGTATATCTCCTTGGTTGAGAGTGTCTATTCAGATCTTTTACCCTTTTTTAAATTGTGTTGTTTCATATTGTTGAGTTTTAGGAGAGTTTTTAGTACATTTTAGATACAAATTCTTTATTAGATAAGTGTTTTGCAAATATTTTCTCCCAGTCTGTGACTTGCTTTTTATTCCTTTAACAGTATTTTCACGGAGAAGACTTTTTTTTTCAGTTCAGTGAAGTTCCACTTACCAGGTTTTTTCCTCATGGATCATGCTTCTGGTGCTTCATCTAAAAACTACCATGATCACTGAGATTTTCTCTTATCTTCTAGAAGTCTCATTGTTCTGTGATTTACAGTTACACCTATGATACCTTTTGAGTTAATTTTTGTGAAAGGTATTATCTAGATTTATTTTTTTAATGTGGATTTCCAGTTGCTAGTTCATTTAATTTTTCTCTAGGAAGTAAATTACCATTATTCCTAAGAAAGATATTTTAATCACTGAAAACCAGGAAGAATATTTTATTCCTTTTCAGCAAACAGTCTCTTGACCCATCTGGAGCAATATTATCAACAATATAGAATTGTTTATCAGCGAAGTGTTTTGGTATTTGGTCTTTTATTATATTTTAGGATGCTTTGAAAAGACAATGGAATGGTGCATATGATTTAAAGCTGGTTGTATTTCTTAACTAAAACCTAGTTATTCAATAGAATGTTTTGTATAGTTATTGTTTAAGTGCTTTCACTCTTTTGCAACTTCTTCTCTTTTTAATCTATTTATCGTTTGAGTTACTGGTTTGGGGATTGTTGAAATGCTTGCCTCCTTCCCTCCCTCCGTTTTCTTCTTTCCTTCCTGCTCTCACCTTCCCTTTCTCCCTCTTCCCCCTCCTTTCTCTTTCTTTCCTTCTAAGTCACTATACTCGGCTAACACGCCTTAACATCATCTGACATTATTGATCCTAGGAATAAAAACGTGAGATGATCACTGGGAAAAATTCCAGGCACAGAGTCCAGACAATCCACAAAACCCATGTATTTCAAATCATGCAAGCTTTGTGAAACATTTTCAGAAATACAGTTGCCAGTGATTTGGTTATGTAGACCCATTTAAAGGACAGGTTTTCAAGTACTTGATGTGTTTTTCAAACTCTCAGACTTCATGAAAACTAAGAGCCACTTCTCCAAACGTTTCCTCTTAGGTTCTTTTCTACCTTCTTTTTAGCATTACTGTAGCCACTCAGTATGATGGTTTGCTTAATGTTAAAGCAAATCATCTGAAAGGTAAAATTAAATAAAGGATTTATTCTTTTTAAAATTTTACTTAAACTGCAAAGTAGAAATAGGTTTATGTTGTACTTTTAATAAAGAGTTTTTAGTGAGAAGGCCTTTGTTCCTAAGTGGTATGTGGTATGATGGTATGAGGCACTCACAGTGAAAGAATTAATAATCAATTTAATAAATAATGTTTGCATTTGGTCCAGCTGTTCTTTATAGGATGTATTTTTACTCTGTTCTTTTGTGATTTTCTACCTATTCCTATCTTAAATCTGCTTTGTTTGAAAGTATCTGTGTTACAAACAATAAGTATATAAGTCAGACCTGGCAATTCCACAAGTATATGTACCTTTGTCTCCAGTACATAGGGTGTTCATTGTAGCATCATTTGTGGTAGAATGACTGAAAAGTACTCAAGTGTCAATTTATAGTAGACTAGATAAATAAGCTGTGATGTATTCATAGAATACCATAGATCAATAGAAATTAATGATTTATAAATACACACAACAAAATCAACAAAACTCACAAAAGAATAAATACTGCATAATTTCACTTTTAGGAAGCTTAAAAACAGGCACATCTAACAGGCTGTTAATAAATTAAGGGTAGCTTGAAGCATTTATCAGGCTCTCAGAGTGTGCATGCGTGCTTGGCTGTGTTCAACTCTGCGACCCCATGGACTCTAGTCCTGTAGACTCCTCTATCTTTGGAGTTCTCCAGGCAAGAATCCTGGAATAGGCTGCCATTTCCTTCCCAGGGGATCTTCCCAACACGAGTTAAACTGCATTTCCTGCATTGGCCGGTGGGTTCTTTACCACTGAGCCACCTGGGAAGCCCCATTTATAGTATACTGTATCATTTTATCATCTTAATTAGATCTTTGTCTATTAGGTTTTAATATCAATAAAGGTAGGGTGAGTTTCCAATTTGTCTTGTCCACTGTAGTACTTAGAACATGATGGGAACATTCAACACTTATTGTGTTGAATGGTTGAAGGATTTGAAAGTTTTGAATTGATCCATAAACCAGAAGTCAACTAAAATTTTCTTTGATGTATATCTTATGAATTTCTAGCTTCAAAATTTACCTTTCTTATTGCATTATTTATAGATACAAGAGCAGTTGATATTTATTTTTAGTATCCAATTTTTGAGTAGGTGCTAGGCAGTGAGAGGAATCAAGGCAGAGATTTTATTCTCGATAATTTTTAAAGTGGATTAAAACAAAACAAAACTAACCATCAGCTTATTTTAGATACGGATCTCTTGTTTGCATTGGAGAAATATTTTGCAGCTGACCCCCTGTTTTAAGGAAGGGTGCTGCATATTTTAAAGGCACCTTGCAAGAATATTTTTGTTTTTCAGCAGAGCTCTCCATAGAACCTTTGCTTCGTAGAGATGGATGGGGCTGGGGAATGGATGTCTGAGTCTTTTAGCAGGAGTGAAATCAGTCATCAAGTTAGAGTTGAAATGCCATCTTTTTGTTGTTGTTAACAAGCCTGTCTTTCATATCCAACCCTGAAGAAAACCCATGAGTACATCAAAGCCCTTGCCTGTTTTGTTGTTTTATTTGTGGCTTCACAGAGTTGCATTAAGAGATAGTATGCTATCAGCCTTGGTGGAAACACTCTTTCCCTTCTTAATGCCTTTAGAAAAAATTATTCCCATATTAATTTAAACATTGAACTCTGTTCCTGTGAAACAATTCCAAACTCCAAACTCTGTCATATGTGAGGGTGGTAGCTACCTTTTGGATAGCTGGTTTTTGTGCTTCAGTTACTTCTTTATCTACCTATCCTTTACTAATTTTAGGCTCTCATTTCCAGGTCATGTGACTGACTCACATGAGACAGGATAAAATTTAGAAAGGAACATTCCCCCAATTTTAGTCTCACTGAAGTCTCACAAAGCTGTGAGAGGAGATGGCATCTGGATTTTGACAGTGAATTCTGGGATCCTGGGAGGAAGGGGATGACGAGGAAAAAAAAAAAAAAAAAGTTGGGCTGGCAGATGGTGAAAGCCCAGCGTTAAGGAAGGGACGGAATGTTGCCTTCAATTGCATTTTATCCCCCACTCCCCTGCACTTCCTTGAAAATGACAGCAAATCTCAAAAGGCTCATGGGAAGGCAGGACTTGACTACAGTGTAATAAAATGGCAAAGGGCTCATTTCAGAATGGTTTGGTGAGTCATCTTGTGGGGACTTCTGCTTTACAACATCATTACTGCTTAACTGATAAAGTATGGCTAACTAATCTGAGCTTCAAGATTAACTCTCAAGTGATTTAGAAGGGGAAATAAGATATTTTTTAAGCTTTCTTTATTGTTTTAGAATAGTAGGAGTAGTTTATTTTTTAAATGTACATTATTTAGAAGGAAAAGAATTGTGTTTTTGTAATAATATATGTTAGGCTAGCAAAACAGCACTTGAACTAATGCTCAAAACTTCCAAATACTTATTTTTAGACTAATTTAAACTAGTGAATTTAAAATTTATTTTAACTTCCGTCACTTCATGTTGCCTTTTTTTTTTTTTTTAAAGAGGAAAAAATGAATAGCTAACCATCAGAGACTGGACTGGCTTTGCTTTTGTAAATGGGGGATTAGGATTTGTCTGTCCTATAAAGGACACGCAGCATTTAGATAAAGCGTAATCTGATTGTATTGCAATACAAAGGCCATTCAAGACAGCTCAGTGTCCAGCGTCTGTAAATACCATATGACCGCTGATTGGTCTGGGGAAGGGTATTAATAGAAAGATAATGATGAGTTTTAATCCAGATCCCTAAAGCACAGCAGTTGTGGCTGAAAATGAGTTTCCTTTCAGACTTTAGATGTGATGCTGTATTTCTAACAACGTGATAAATTGAAGTCTTTTTTTTTTACTCCCACAAAGAATGCCTATTTAACTTTACTGTTATTTAATTAGGTAGTTTTCTTGTCACAGATTTCTTTAGACTATAATATAGATGTTTGACATTTATTTAAAATTAAACTGACTATATAATTTATTATCCAGAGCAGGACATACAGAGGATAAAAGTGGGTATTATTAATAGTTACCAAGGGAAAAGGCATAAACCAGGATTCTTCTGGGTAAACCAGCATGGATGACCACCCTACTTGAAAGTCATATTTTTAACTTTTATTTTATATCCTCCAATAAAATTGTAAAATCACAATTAGGGTATTAGAGAACCAAATGTCCTTTCCAAATGTCATTCAAAATGTATGGTTCCTTAGTAGTGAAAAAAAAGAATATAAAAATGATAACAAAAAGCAAAATATGGGTCTATGGTCACAATCAGTTCTCTAAATGTGAAACTTGCTTAAATCTGATGCATAAACTGTATTTTCTTCTCATCTTGTGATTCTCAAGTGTATTGTTTAGCAAGCACATACCCATCGTTTATACTCTGTATGTTTGTGTTTCACTGATATCATTATTCATATTTCACCTGTGGTACAGATACTGTCTATGGTACAACAGACTGGTTCCAAATAGGGAAAGGAGTTTGTCAAGGCTATATATTGTCACCTTGCTTATTTAACTTATATGCAGAGTACATCATGAGAAATGCTGGGCTGGATGAAGCATAAGCTGGAATCAAGAGCTATCAATAACCTCAGATATGCAGATGACACCACCCTTATGGCAGAAAGTGAAGAAGAACTAAAGAGCCTCTTGATGAAAGTGAAAGAGGGGAGTAAAAAAGTTGGCTTAAAGCTCAACATTCAGAAAACGAAGATCATGGCATCCGGCCCATCACTTCATGGCAAATAGATGGGGAAACAGTGTAAACAGTGACAGACTTTACTTTTGGGGGCCCCAAAATCACTGCAGATGGTGACTGCAGCCATGAAATTAAAAGATGCTTGCTCCTTGGAAGGAAAGTTATGACCAACCTAGACAGCATATTCAAAAGCAGAGACATTACTTTGCCAACAAAGGTCTGTTTAGTCAAGGCTATGGTTTTTCCAGTAGTTATGTATAGATGTCAGAGTTGGACTATAAAGAAAGCTGAGTGCCTAAGAATTGATGCTTTTGGACTGTGGTGTTGGAGAAGACTTTGAGAGTCCCTTGGACTGCAAGGAGATTCAACCAGTCCATCCTAAAGGAAATCAGTCCTGAATATTCATTGGAAGGACTGATGCTGAAGCTGAGGATCCAACACTTTGGCCACCTGATGCAAAAAGCTGACTCATTTGAAAAGACCCTGATGCCGGGAAAGATTAAAGACAGGAGGAGAAGGGGTGACAGAGGATGAGAAGATTGGATGGTATCAACAACTCAATGGACATGAGCTTGAGTAAGTTCCGGGAATTGGTGATGGACAGGGAGGCCTGATGTGCTGCAGTCCATAGGGTCACAAGAGTCAGACACGACTGAGCAACTGAACTGAACTGACAGAGACTGCCATGCTGTTCTGCGTAGGATAATAAAAACTTGGTAACTATGTAAGATTTAACTTTAGAGTCAACATTCGTTGGTTGACTCTTCTCTCTTCCAAACACAGTGCCCCCAGTTCCCTAGCTATAAAGTTTGATTAACAGAGACCAAAGTAGAGCTCTACTTCGGCTTCCAAAGGGCCTTGATTAGCTTAAACAATAAGTGTTTCCCATCCCATTAGCCACATTGTTATCATTATTTTTATTAGTGATACTCTCATGGTGCAGGCATGAACAACTGGACTGGGTACTGGCATTTTAACTGAGCTACTGGAAACAGACTCTGACTTTCCTACTGGAAGTAATTGAAGCTGTAGCTTTAGGAGGTACTGCAGATCCTCTGAATGTCAGATCAAGCCTTAGAGTGAGTACAACACCCTAAAGTGCTGGTGTAAACATAGTATTAGTGATATTGTTCAGCTTCTGGATAAAACCAAACTCTGTCCCTGGGGTTTTTGGGTCCAAAAAGCAATAACTTTTCTTTTTAGAAAATAATTCTTGCTGCAGTAACTTTTATTAATAACTTCTGTTGCTTAAGAAGTTGGAGTTGGAGTTTCAGTCACTTGCAACCAAAGACTTTCTAACTAATACTAGATTTAAAAATAATTGAAAACATTTAATTTGCAAATATTTGGGACCATTATTTGAGAAGAGGACTGGCAGGCTATTTTTGTGATTGATATAGGAAGGTCTTTGAGTCTGGATATTGGTTTAGGGAAGAAGAGACAAGATGAAGAGTGAAAAATGCAAGAAAAATTGCCCTAAAAGAGAAAGGTGTGTTACAAGGAGAAAGGAGTATTAAGAAAAATGTTACACACATACTTGATAGTCAACCAATTTTGACAAGAAGCTAAGTAGTTAAAAATTGAACTCACCTTTGTGGCTTTGGGTGGCCTAGACAAGATAGCCAGATATAAAAGGTCTAGTCATAGCAAGTACCCTCATCTTTTTATCTGTAATTGTAAAGTGTTAGTTGCTCAGTTGTTCCCGACTCTTTGGGACCCCATGGACTGTAGCCCACCAGGCTCCTCTGTTCATGGGATTTTCCATGCAAGGATACTCAAAGGGTTTGCCATTTCCTTCTCCAGGGGATCCTCCCAACCAAGGGATCAAACCTGGGTCTCCTGCACTGCAGGCAGATTCTTTACAGACAGAGCTACAAGCGAAGCCCCTTTTATCTGTAATTAAAATTCACTTATTTGTGAGGCTTGCACTGCAGCTGTGCAGTGGAGCATTGCAATTGTATCCAGTACTCTATGGTAACTGAAGAATTTGATTTGTGGGGACAAGATCCAGGCAGAAGAATGGGTTTTACTCTCGTTACCTCAACTACTTTATCTCTCTTATGAAGTCAAGGTTAGTAAATTGAAATACTTCTTTGGCTAGAACTTTATGACCAGTGCACAGTTATCTTTTGATTCACTGTGAATTTTGAGCTCTTGAACACTAGATTATTTTTATTGTCTTTTTTTTTCCCCCTTCCCAAATGGAAAGAACCCATCTGTAGAGGAAATTTTCCATATACAGGCTAGAACTTGCTTTTTTCTCTTGCAACTTCTAACATTATGTAACCACAAAACTTCACAGTCCTTTTCTAAGAAACTTTTTACCAAAAGTCTAAAATTGGTGTCATGCTTTATAGATAATAGATGGTTTGCTCCTAGAAGTCTAGAATTCCTATTTTGATGTGTTCATTTTTGTGTGCAAGAGAATAATTATTTAGAATGGAAAACGTATTCCAATGACCTGATATTTTTAAGGATTAATGATTTGGGATCTTTGGGCTCTTACTTCAGGAGAAGGTGTCTAGCACTCTGTTCTATTTTAATAGCCATGTGGTATTCACTTGTGAGCTTCAGTTATTGATTAAAGTTAAAAAATCTATGAAAGTTGGGTTCAGTAGGTAGAAATGACATTCAAAACACAAATATCCTTCGTGACTTAAGAATGGTACCTTCCATGAGTACAGGACTCCACCAATTTCTATGTTGCTGCTGCTGATAATTAGGATTACACTAATGAGACAGAATATGTTTCCATGTCACTCTATCCATTTATTCCTCCCTCTCCTTCCCTGGTGGCTCAGAGGATAAAGTGTCTGCCTGCAATGCAGGAGACCCAGGTTCAATCCCTGGGTTGGGAAGATCCCCTGGAGAAGGAAATGGCAATCCACTCCAGTATTCTTGCCTGGAGAATCCCATGGAGAGAGGAGCCTGGCGGGCTACAGTCCACGGGGTCGCAAAGAGTCGGACATGACTGAACGACTTCACACACACACACACACACCTCCTTCCTCCCTGCTCCCCACCATGTCTGTCATTTGGTTCTATATGTCTGCCTGAATGAGACAGAATATTTTGATTTCCATCAATATCTTTATGCTATTTTTGGACTTTAAAATACATTGCCAAAAGAAAGTGGTTTTACACGTTAGTCTGTTGCCTTTATTGAAAAGCTAGTTTTGAATAAACTGGTATCCAAATCTCCATTAATTTAATAACTATAAATCATGCAATGGCCTCACACTTGGAAGATATATGATTAATAGGAGTGACAGGCAATCCTCTTTGAAGAAGGGACATAAGAAAGATGGAGAAGGACAAAAGCATATTGACCCACCCTCCTACACTGTCCTTAATAAATCACTGCGCTCGGTCAATTTTTATTTAACTCATTTGTTGTTGTTTAGTCAGTCATCTCCAACTCTTTTTCAACCCCATGGATTATAGCCCTCAGGCTCCTCTGTCCGTGGGATTATGCAGGCAAGAGTATTGGAGTGGGTTGCCACTTCCTTTTTATAGGGGTCTCCTCTACTCAAGGATGGAACCCACATTTCCTGCATTGCAGGCGGATTCTTTGCTACTTAGTCATTGGGAAAGCATATAATATGCATTTCATAAATCCATTGTTTAGGAAATTTTCTTTCATGGCAACCCAGAATATGAATTACTTAATAGAATCATATAGGCTTCTTTGGAGGTGACCATTTTCCTCAAAAAGAGGAATTTAATATGTGTACTGCTGTTATTTTTCTACAGGAAACCTGTATTATTCACCAGAACATAGTGAATTTTGAGCATATGTTATCAGTGATGAATTATCTCAGCTTCATCTCTCTGGACACAATAGAGGCACTGTTTTTTTCCTTGCAGTCTGTTTGTCACTCCCGTCAGATTAATGAATTATGAACTATGCCATTTCATTAGGATAGTAAGAATTAAGAGAAGATGTTTTCCTTGGGGACTTCTGCTTGGAATATATCATTAATCATATTCTATAAGAACTATAGTTACGGCTGAACTGAGAAGGCTAGCTTATCTGACACATACCCAGGGGGAAAACAAATTGTCATTTAGTCTATCTCAGCTAAAGTATATCATAATAAAATTCCTGGTTAAGGAATGACATCTTAAAATTGCTCTTGATTTCTATCTCTGTCAGGGGACTAAAGAATCATGTGTGAAGCTGTGACATGTTCTCACAAAAAGTAGAAGTCATTTGACAAGAGTATTGTTTTTAGAGTGGTTTTGAAGTCACGGGGTATAAGATGTAAAAATAACTGGCCTCTGAGTTGAAGACTTTGCTTATTTTCTTAGTGGTCCTGACCCTGTTCAGCCTCCTAAACTCCCCATTCTTCTTTGGTGGAGGAAACCCAAAAACCTAACAGGATATTTTAAATGATTAACATGAAGATTTCTCATATTAAATGGCATTAAATCACCCCAGATTTTATTAATCTTATTAATTACCCCAATTATCCCATGAGGATCTTATTAATTACCCCAAATGACTCAGCTTGTGGCCATTGCTTTAAACGATAGATGGAACGAGAAGGAGGGTGTTCCAGAGGGAGAGAGAATGCTATGCTCTGACGAGCTGGAGTTGGACCTTCTTGCCAGTTATAGCGCCGTGCAGGAGCTTCCAGCAAAGATGAACAGTCTTTCATTCAATAAGTACTATGAGTGAAAAAGAAAAAAAAAAAAAAGTAGAAATCTTGTGTTAAAAATTCTGTTTAAGATCTTCTGTTTGTTTTGATCGATTGGACTGAAGTGCACAAATAAGAAATTTTGTATTTATTTCTAGGTTGCGTGCCTGCTAAGTTGCTTCAGTCATGTCTGACTCTTTACCACCCTATGGACTCTGCCACCCAGAGGAGCCTGCCAGGCTTCTCTGTCCATGGGATTCTCCAGACAAGAATACTGGAGTGGGTTGCCATTCCCTCCTCCAGGGGAATCTTCCTGACCCAGTGATCAAACCCAAGTCTCTTATATCTCCTGCACTGACAGGAGGTTCTTTACCACTAACACCATGTGGAAAGCCCAATTTCTAGGTTAGAAATATGGAAAAGATACATAGAGTAATAAATTGAGACTTATCAATGGCTAATCATATCATTAAGATTTTAATATTTTAGATGGAACACCCCCCTCAATTCATAAAACTCTTTTCCAAACTTAAAATATTCACAGAATAAGAAAACATTCCGGCTTCCGGTTAAGATGGCGGAGAATTAGGACGGGGAATACACTTTCTCGTCCCCAAATTCATCAAAGGGACATCTAAACGCTGAGTAAATTCCACAAACAACTTTGGAATGCCGGCAGAGGACATCAGACACCCAGAAAAGCAACTCACTGCCGTCTAAAGGAGATGCAGTCAAAGCAAGAATTTCACCCATCAGATGATATCAGATGACCTATTTGGAAGATAAACAGAATGGAGGTTGTGAGCTGAAAGGCATACTCACTTTTATAGGATCTTATTATGAAGACCACAGCTAAGAAGATTCCTCTTGATGGAGTGATGCCAATCAAAGAAGGCACAGGAAGGATGGTGGAAGTTTGGGGAACCCATTCTTTGGATGGAGTAAAAGTGAAAAATAGAGCTTCAGTCTGGCTTCTACTCAGCCCCCAGGAAGGAAGTTAGAATCTACAAAAATATTTACTAGATAACCTGTATAAAATTAGACATAGTTACTTCCCAACTATTTATAGACGGCACAATCTTTATAGAGCTATAGAGAATTAGAAACTTTCTCTTGCTTTAAATTGTTATTTGCTTTTGTAATTTTCAGTGAAATAATTAAAATGAATAAGGATGTGTTTATGATTGGGAGCACCAAGAGAGGAAGGAAGCAAGGGACTAATATTCTTTGGAATCCCCCTGGAGTAGCACTGTTTATTGTGGGCTGCTCTGTGAGGTGAGCTGGCTGGTCCCTTCTCATGCATGAGCCTGGTTCTAGCGCCTCAGTCAAAATGTGCCTGGAGATGGAAAGTGCTCTTATACAAATAGCCAAAGACTACAACGGTGTCTAAGTGGTATATTTGATAGGGCCAAAATCAGCTAGCAATATTTTCTTTCTTTGTTCACACTAGTGTTCTTAACAGTTATTTTATGTCTGTCTTCATTTTGTTCTTGGCAGAACAAAACTGTCTATAATAATATTTAGCACATAAATAAATGTAATCATAATGTATATCTCTAACCCAGTTAACACATAAGAAGGCCTAGCAAATCAATGGATAAAAACCCACCAGACTGAGAAAAAAAAATTATTCCATTGTCAACTCAATGAAAATATTTATTTACCACCTGCTTTGGAAAATATCAATAACCTCAGATATGCAGATGACACCACCCTTATGGCAGAAAGTGAAGAGGAACTCAAAAGCCTCTTGATGAAAGTGAAAGAGGAGAGTGCAAAAGTTGGCTTAAAGCTCAACATTCAGAAAACGAAGATCATGGCATCTGGTCCCATCACTTCATGGCACATAGATGGGGAAACAGTGGAAACAGTGTCAGACTTTATTTTTGGGGGCTCCACAATCACTGCAGTTGGTGATTGCAGCCATGAAATTAAAAGATGCTTACTCCTTGGAAGGAAAGTTATGACCAACTTAGATAGCATATTCAAAAGTAGAGAAGTTACTTTGCCAACAAAGGTTCATCTAGTCAAGGCTATGGTTTTTCCAGTAGTCATGTATAGATATGAGAGTTGTACTGTGAAGAAAGCTGAGTGCCCAAGAATTGATGCTTTTGAACTGTGGTGTTGGAGAAGACTCCTGAGAATCCCTTGGACTGCAAGGAGATCCAACCAATCCATTCTAAAGGAGATCAGTCCTTGGTGTTCATTGGAAGGACTGATGCTAAAGCTGAAACTCCAGTATTTGACCATCTCATGTGGAGAGTTGACCGATTAGAAAAGACTCTGATGCTGGGAGGGATTGGGGGCAGGAGAAGAAGGGGACGACAGAGGATGAGATGGCTGGATTGCATCACCGACTTTATGGACCTGAGTTTGGGTGAACTCCGGGAGTTGGTGTTGGACAGGGAGGCCTGGCATGCTGTAATTCATGGGGTCGCAAAGAGTAGGACACAACTGAGTGACTGAACTGAATTGAACTGAACTTGGGCATTGTACTAGATGCCATGGGGATGGGGGTAGTAGGAAGGTACCAAGAAGCATGAGAAATATCTTTTCCTGTCCTTGAGGAACTATTAGGCTTTAATTTAATGAAAACTGGTTGATCCTAGATAGCTTGACAGTTGGACATTAGGTAAGGTCAGAAATATACATGCATACATATGTTACATTTCATTCTTTGTAAATATAGTATAAAAATGTACAAACATTCAGTACAAACATGCACACATGTAAGCAATGAGTCTCCTCTTAGGCTACCATTCTTATAATGCTCATGTTTAATGTATTTCTAGAAGTGATTGTTGGATATACCCAATAATGTACTCTAATTTTATCATGGAAATGGATTTTTTGATTAAGAACTATAGACCCTCTTACAAAAAATAAAAAAAAGAAAAAAAGAAAACATGATCTGATCTGATCTGATATCAAAGAAAAAATTAAAAACACAACTACAGACTTTTAAGAAAGTAATTAAAAAAGAAAATTGTGCATCAGTTATGCTGTGAGCCAAAAACATATTTATAGATAATTTCATAAAACCTAAGAGATTTTGAAAATAAATGAGTGAAACATTTAACTCTAGATATTTGGGAGGGAAAAAAGCCCTGAAGCAGAGACAACAATAAACTGAAATTATTCAATAAAAATAAATTGCTAATAAAGACAAACATAGAATTTAATGTTAGAAAACAGGGAAATAGTAGCATTGGTGAATCTAAGACTTAAAATCAAACAATGAAATAAATGTTTAGTCAATGGAGTAAAAAGAAGTGAGTGAGAAAAACACAAATAAATACATTTAAGAATAATGAAAAGACAGTGACTACAGTCCAAAGAGATTAAGAGTTATGCCAATACCCTGTGTAACTTTATACAGATATACTTGAAAATCTTGGTGAAGCTTTCTACATGTTAATTCTCATTAACGAAATCAAAGCTACATAGTAAAGAGGAAAACATACTTTAAGTAAATATTATAGAAAAATACCAAAGTTTTTATAACATAGCTCTTGCACCTCAGGAAAACACATTAGTGGAAAATTTTGAGTGATATATAAACATACCTACACACATTCACATAATATAATTCACATACATATATAGATATTTATTCTCCCAGGATGTTTGAAAAGTCTAGAGACATGACGTAAACTTGTTTTCAACAATATGCTAGTTACATTTAAAAAATATATTTTCAGTACGTTTTTCCTTAACCTCTAGATACATTTTCAGGGTAAGTACCTGAAGCAATATGTCTAATTGTTAATTTGAAAACAGTACAATTAGTATACTACAGAGTATCCATACATCTGTAAACACAGGCAAAAATAGTATATTAATAGAATCTCAGAAATTTTGGCTGCTGTTGACAAAACATTCCTATTTTCCATTTTTTCCCAGGAAGGAGAGGTCAAAATTATTTTTTGAAAAGTGTCTGAGCAGCTCATATTTCTCCTTTCCAGGGGAACTACTAAAGAACCTTTGGATTTTACCCTCAGAGAGAGCGTTAAGTTAGGTTGCCCGAGAGAGAATGAGGTTTTGAGACTTGAAAGAATCTGAAGGGTCCCAGCTTAGAGTTATGGGTTATAAAGCAGAAAGGAAAGTGACAGGGGTCCACTCTTGCTCCCATGGGAGAAATCCTCGGAGGAGATAAGACCTCTCTGGGTGATGGCTAGATGATGTGGTGAGGGGGAGGTGGTATCACGAAGGAGGCCGTTGTGTTTTAGGCACTTAGAGATGCCAGGATCTACTCTGTCATGGAGGGAGTGCAGCTCACCTACCTTTGACCTGACTTTGAGAGAGTGTGTGTGTGTGTGTGTGCGCAGCTCACCTACCTTTGACCTGGCTTTGAGGGTGTGTGTGTGTGTGTGTGTGTGTGTGTGTGTGTGTGTGTGTGTGTGCAGCTCACCTACCTTTGCCACCTGGCTTTGAGGGTGTGTGTGTGTGTGTGTGTGTGTGTGTGTGTGTGTTAGTCGCTCAATCATGGCCGACTCTTTGCAACCCCATGGACTGAAGCCCACCAGGCTTCTCTGTCCATGGAATTCTCCAGGCAAGACTACTAGAGTGGGTTGCCATTCCCTTCTCCAGAGGAACTTCCCAACCCAGGGATTGAACCGTAGTCTCCTGCATCGCAGGCAGATTCTTTATCTATGGAGCTACAGGAAAGTCTGTAGTTTAGACACCACCATCTCAATAGTGTGCACATAAACTGAAAGCCACAGCCTATCCTTCAGTTCAGTCGCTCAGTCATGTCTGACTCTTTGCGACCCCATGAACCGCAGCATGCCAGGCTTCCCTGTCCATCACCAACTCCCGGAGTTTACTCAAAATCATGTCCATTAAGCCGGTGATGCCATCCAACCATCTCATCCTCTGTCATTCCCTCCTCCTCCCACCTTCAATCTTTCCCAGAATCAGGGTCTTTTCAAATGAGTCAGCTCTTCCCATCAGTTGGCCAAAGTATTGGAGTTTCAGCTTCAACATCAGTCCTTCCAATGAACGCTTAGGACTGATCTTTAGGATGGACTGGTTGGATCTCCTTGTAGTCCAAGGGACTCTCAAGAGTCTTCTCCAACACCACAGTTCAAAAGCATCAATTCTTCTGTGCTCAGCTTTCTTTATGGTCCAACTCTCACATCCACACATGACCACTGGAAAGACCATAGCTTTGACTAGACAGACCTTTGTTGGCAAAGTAATGTCTGTGCTTTTTAATATGCTGTCTAGGTTGGTCACAACTTTCCTTCCAAGAAGTAAGCCTATCCTTAAGTTTGCTGAATTTCTTGGTGCTCTTATAAGACCAGGGCAGGATGAAGTATGAAATAACAAATATTGTTAGTAAACACCTACTTGGAACTAGGCTTTATTTGATTGAGAAAAATAAAACAATGTGGCATTAAATGACATTAGATCATGGAGACAATTTTTACATGTGTATGTGTATTTATAAATGTGCATATATTTATGTACATGTATCTATGAGATGCTGGCAGAAAACACACTGAAATAGTAGTTGAGTTCTAAAAAGGAAACCTACCTTTATTTACTTTCATCTACTGAAGAATTGAAATTTTGGGGAAGAGCAGTTCCCCTGGATGAGTCTGATGTTCATCTGGGTTTATCTCGGGATGTTTAAGACCTGACAAACATTAGGCCAGAATTGAAGATGAAACATTTCTATCTTTTCCATTGGCCTGTGTGTGTATGTCCCCTTCCAGTCAGCCCTGGGGAGCAAGGCAGAGTGAACTGACCTGAAATGTGCTGTGCTAATCCAAATTCAGTTATCCAGCATACTGTGTCAGTGCTACATGGTACCAGTTTCAAACGTTGAAATATTTCTGGCAAGGGTGTATTTTATGTTTATGTATAAAACGCTAACATACTACCAAGGGATTTAATTGTGACCATTCAGAAGTAATTTATCTGTTAAACCCTAATTTAAAATAAAGTGATGTTTAATCAAGAGACATTAATCAATTGTAATACGGATTTAAAAAGCCATTAAGTGAAGGAAAAATTAGTTCATTATATCAGGTTATTTTAAACTGAAAGAAAAATAACACTCTGTTAGCTTATAAAGTGGTAATGTTTAAAATGAATGAATTTTTCATGTCTTTCTGCTAGATTGTTTTAGGATATTTTTCACATCTTATTTGTATTGAGTTTAATTTAGACATTTGAACGTACCCGCCCTTATGTAAAAAAGTTTTAATAAAATTATCCGTGCTTTCATGATATTTGGAAAACATTTCTATTGCACAATACAAGGAAATGAAAAGATTCTAGTTCTTCCTGCCTATCACACACACTCGATACTCACACATACTCATTTATTCTGTCACACATGTGTACCATTCTCTCCTTGCCTCCCATATACGTTTGCTTCCTCGGGCACAGACAGACAGACAGACATTCATGCTCAGGTAGATAAACACATATGTTTTCTTTCTCTTGCTTGGTGGACACACGTATACATAGTCTCCATTTTTTGCTCAGGCCAAAAGACACACAGACATATCAGTTCAGTTCAGTCACTCAGTCGTGTCTGATTCCTTGTGACCCCATGAACCACAGCAGGCCAGGCCTCCCTATCCATCACCAACTCTCAGAGTTTACCCAAGCTCATGTCCATTGAGTCGGTGATGCCATCCAACCATCTCATCCTCTTTCATCTCCTTCTCCTCCTGCCCTCAATCTTTCCCAGCATCAGGGTCATTTCCAATGAGTCAGCTCTTCTCATCAGGAGGCCAAAGTATTGGAGTTTCAGCTTCAACATCAGTCCTTCCAATGAACACCCAGAACTGATCTCATATAGGATAAACTGGTTGGATCTCCTCGCAGCCAAGGGACTCTCAAGAGTCTTCTCCAACACCACAGTTCAAAAGTATCAATTCTTCGGTGCTCAGCTTTCTTTATAGTCCAACTCTCACATTCATACATGACTACTGGAAAAACCATAGCCTTGACTAGATGGACATTTGTTGACACAGTAATGTCTCTGCTTTTCAATATGCTGTCTAGGTTGGTCATAACTTTCCTTCCAAGGAGTAAGCGTCTTTTAATTTCATGGCTGCAATCACCATCTGACATATGGACCCATTCAAATTCACCTGCACATATATACATATACAAATACAGGGTAATGCTTGTATATATACAGTTAAGCGCTCATTCTCTTTCTCTCCACTGCTAATGTCTAACTTTTCTGTCTTCAGTTTATATTCTCTTGATCTTTGACTTAGATGTGGGTGACTCAGACCAATTACTTCACATAATTGCATTTGGAGTGAGACTGATGATTTTGATATGGGCTCATTTTTATTATTTTCATGTAAGTTTAAGAGAAGACACTTCATGAACTTACTGTGATTTCATATGCAAAAGTGAATATTGAGGAGATTATGTAAGTAGATGAGAAAATTGCCTTTCATACATATTTCTTTTTTTTTTCCATAAATATTTCTTGAGTCGACAGGGTCAGATGAGAAGTTGGAGGCAAAGAATATATCATGAAATTCAAGAAACAACTTTTTATTTTGCTGTGTTGAAGGAAAATATTCTTTCTGTGCACTTTGTACTACTTTTTATTACTTTCAGCAATTGTGATAGTTGACCAATTATGAAATAATGTGCAACCAAATATGAAAAAAATTAGTATTTTGATGGAAAACTGAATGGAAAGGTGGGCAGTTGACTTGTCATTTTGAAATTGAGAGCTTTCTGTTTGTGACTCTAGAAGGACAGATATGTGTCATTCTGCTTTCAACAGAGTTGGAAATGCCCACTGTTCTTCACAGTGAAGGCTTCATTTTTGTGCGTAAAAGATTGGAAAGTGCCATCTGGGACACATCATATGTTCATGTTTCTCCAAGAGAATCTGGAAATTATACTTCTGAGATTTTGTTACTAATGAAGAAGAGAAAGGGAAAGAAAATCTTCCATAAATTATACCTGGTCCATTTCTTGTAAAAATTGAAATCAGAGAATGACAATTAGAGTATAATATATTATATCTGGGCTTCCCTGGTGGCTAAGTTGGTAAAGAATCTAAAGCCTGCAGTGCAGGAGACCTGGGTTCTTCCCTCGGTTTGGAAGATCCTGTGGAGGAAGGCATGGCAACCCACTCCAGTATTCTGGCTTGGAGAATCCTCATGGACAGAGGAGCCTGGCAGGCTGCAGTCCATGGGGTCACAAAGAGTTGGATATGACTAAGTGACTAAGCACAGCATAGCACATATATCTGGAAGATATCAGTATTTCATATTTTAAAAATATGAAATTTCATATTTAAAAAGTATGAACTTTTATTTAGACATGTATTAATATTTTGTTTGGTCACTTTCTTGGTATTGCTAATTAGATAAGAAACATTTGAGAAAATGTGCCTTGGACAGACATTGAACTTGTACTTAGGGATGCTCTTACTTAGTATGGTCTTTTGAGAAATTATTCATCTCCCATTTAGAAACCTAAGCAGAGGGAAGTACCTCTTGCTCTCTGCCTCTCTTTCCCCATTCAGACTGGCAAACTCTCCTTGACCATGCCAATAACTTCCTCTTAAAAAAAGTTACACCAGTTTGGTTCCTGTTATTTACAACTAAGAACCCTGAGTTACATAGAAAATTTCAAAGTGAAATACTTAATTTCCTATTTCAGCACCCAGTACAGTAACCTGGCACATGCTATGCTATGCTATGCTATGCTAAGTCACTTCAGTCGTGTCCGACTCTGTGCGACCCCATAGACAGCAGCCCACCAGGCCTCCCCGTCCCTGGGATTCTCCAGGCAAGAACACTGGAGTGGGTTGCCATTTCCTTCTCCAATGCATGAAAGTGAAAAGAGAAAGTGAAGTCGCTCACATAGTTGGTATTAAAAAATACTTTATTCACTGCTTCATCTAAATATTCAGATATTTATGAACACCTACTACATAATAGGCCTTGAGATTATCATAGTAAATAAAACAAATATATCTGGTTCTGAGGCTTTTATTTGGGTGTGAAAATGGACAAATACTCACATGCGTATTAGGTGGGTATGTGTGCTATAGAAAAAAATACATTAAAGTAAATAAAGCATGATGGGGGATGGGTTGCTAGGCTTTTCTATAGGGCAGTCATGGAAGACCTCTCTGAGGAGGCCTTCCTTCTCAGAGGCTGATGTGGAAGCACTCCAGGGAAAATCTGGGAAAAGAGTGCTCCAAACAGAAGGAATAGCAGATGCAAATACTCAGAGGCTGAATAGCAGAAAGATGCTTGGCATGTTGAGTGAAGGGGAGAAATGTGGAAGATTCAAGGTCTGTAGGCATTGCAGGGGTTTGGTAGACCTTGGACTTTATGGCCTTAGTCATAAGGATTTTAGTTTTTACTTTGAAAGAAATGGGGAATCATCAGAGAATTGTGAGCAGAGGAGAGGTATGATCTGATTTTCATGTTTTAAAGCATCACTCTGGTTACTATAGGGAGAACAGACTGAGGGGGTTAGAAGATGAGAGAGAATGTTCCTTGGGAAACCAAGGCATTCCAGGTGAGAGACCTGCTTGAACTAGAATGAAGGTGGTGAGATATGATCAGATCCTGGAATTATTTGAAAATAGAGTAAATAGGATTTGTAGGTCTATTAGTAGAAGGCAAAAAGAGATGGAGACCCTAATGGTGACTCCTAAGTTTTTAGCTTAAACAACTAGATGAATGGAATTTATATTTAATTAAATGGGTAAGTAATTGGGGATAAAGAGTAATTTGGAATTTGCTTGTGGACAACTTGATAGAGGTTTATGTAGACTAAGCAGTTCTGCATGAGTTTGAAGTTCAGGTAAATGATTGAAACTGCTTGTGTGTGTGTGTGTATAATTATATAGGTAAGTTGTTGGTGTATGAAAAGTGCTTAAAGCCAAGAACCTGCATGAGATCATCCTGCAAATGAATGAAAAAAGGGAAGAGGCACAAAATTTGAGCCTTGGAGCACTTGAATATTTTCAAAGAAGTCTATGAAAGGTTAACCCTTACAGTATAAATAAGGGAATGTGGTGTCCTACAAGCCAATGAATTATAATTTTTAAGAATGAGGATTTCCTAAATGTGTCATAGGCTTCCCTGGTGCTCAGATGGTAAAGAATCTGCCTGCAGTGCGGGAGACCTGGTTTTAATCCCTGGGTCGGGAAGATCCCCTGGAGAAGAGAATGGCTACCCACTCCAGTATTTTTGCCTGGAGAATTACTTGGACAGGGGAGCCTAGTGGGCTATATAGTTCATAGCATCCCAAAGAGTCAGACACGACTGAGTGACTAATACTTTGCAACCCCATGGACTGTAGCCCCCCAGGCTCCTCTGTCCATGGAATTCTCCAGGCCAGAATACTGGAGTGAGTAGCCGTTCCCTTCTCCAGGGGATCTTTCCAACCCAGGGATTAAACCCAGGTCTCCTACATTACAGGTGGATTCTTTAAGGTCTGAGCTACCTGAGCTACCTCCAAGAATACTGGAGCGGGTAGCCTATCCCTTCTCCAGCAGATCTTCCTGACCCAGGAATCAAACTTGGGTCTCCTGCATTGCAGGTGGGCTCTTTATCAGCTGAGTTACCAGGGAAGCCCCTGGATGTGTCGTAAGCTGATAAAATGTCAAACAACCTGAGGACTGTGAATTGATCACTGAATTTGCAAATGTGCAGGGCGTTCGTGATTTGGTTGGGTAAGGGCTTATTGTTGTTCAGTTGCTCAGTCGTGTCTGACTCTTTATGACCCTATGGACTGCAGCATGCCAGGCTTCTCTGTCCTTCACTGTTTCCTGGATTTTGCTCAAACTTCTGTCCGTTGAGTCGGTGATGCTACCTAACCATCTCATCTTCTGTTGTCCCCTTCTCCTCCTGCCCTCCATCTTTCCTCACATCAGGTGGCCTAAATATTGGAGCTTCAGCTTCAGCATCAGTCCTTCTGGTGAATATTCAGGGCTGATTTCTTTGCTGTTCAAGGGACTTTCAAGTCTTCTCCAGCACCACAGTTTGAAAGCATCACTTCTTCGGTGCTCAGCCTTCTTTATGGTCAAGCTCTCACATCTGTACATGACTACTGGAAAAATGATTGCTTTGACTATATGGACCTTTGTTGGAAAAGTGATGTCTCTGCCTTTTAATACCCAGTCTAGGTTTTTCATAGCTTTCCTTCCAAGGAGCAAGTGTCTTTTAATTTCATGACTGCAGTCACTGTCTGCAGTGATTTTGGAGCCCAAGAAAAGAAAATCTATCACTGTTTCTACTTCTTCCCCTCTGTTTTCCATGAAGTGATGGGACCAGATGCCATAATCTTAGTTTTTTGAATGTTAAGTTTTGAGTGATATTAAATGGATAACAAAATCAGGATCAATCAGTGAAGACATAGCATAGATATGTTGGTAGATTTTTTTCTCTGATGAACAAATAGAACTAACTAATTTGAGGATCACAGCTCTTTTTAGGTATTCACAGAAATACCACGGCAGTTCATTTCACTTTTTAATTAGCTCCCTCTCTCCTTGTGCTTTCATAACCCTTATCATTCTTCTCAAGGAGGGCATGGCAACCCATGGCAGTATTCTTGCCTGGAGAGTCCCATGGACAGAGAAGCCTGGTCCATAGGGTTGAAAAGAGTTGGACATGACTTAAGTGACTTAGCATGCATGCACGCATGCATCATTCTTCTCAAGTTCCCTGACCACCTTCCATTCATTTCAGTTTCAGTTTATGAGCTTGCCTTGTGCTTGACTTAGGTGGTCACAGTCCCTGAATGTTCTTTCCCCGTTCCCTGCTTGTAAGTCCATTTGTCTTTGCTCTAATCGGGTAATTCTTCCTGAAAAGCATCAGTACAAAGATGCTCCTCTTAGGTAATTCTCTTCACCTATAGTGAAGTCGCTCAGTCGTGTCCGACTCTTTGCGACCCTGTGGACTGTAGCCCGCCAGGCTCCTCTGTCCATGGGATTCTCCAAGCAAGAATACTGGAGTGGGTTGCCATTTCCTTCTCCAGAGGATCTTCCAACCCAGGGATAAGTCCCTCCCTATATGGATCCTTATAGCATCCATCCCCTTCTTTTAGACCTTCATTCTCTCCTCTCTACTACTTCTTACAGCTCATAAATCTTTGTTCATAGTTTTTCCATCTCAAAAATACTGGGCATTGTCAAGTTTATGGTTTCACCTAGCTTGATAAAAACAGGACATGTGTTAGAAAGTATTTTGGAAATAAGGAAATGAAGAAAATAATAATCACTGGTAATCTGACTTCTCAGAGGTGATAATCATGTGTGTTTACATTCTGTTTTTCTATATGTGTTTTTGCTGATTAGAATCCAAAAAATATATAAAATCTTCCTTTTTATTTGCCCAATGATATATTTTAAGACTTTCTACATGCCATTAAACCAGTTTGAGAGACAACTACTTTAAGTAGCTAGAGTATTCAATACTGTGGTTATGTTGTGATTTATATATTCATTATTTTCTTGAACTTTTTTAGTAGACTTAGTTTCTATTTTTCATATAAATAAAATAAAGGTGAATATCTTTGTACATAAAATTTTTACAGCATTTCAAATTATATTCTAGGCTAGAGTATAAAAGAAACTGCAGCATCAAAGGATATACTCTGTTTTATGACTCTTGTTAGATATTGCTAAATTGTTTTTAAAAAATGATTCTGTCCATTTATATGCCTACTGGGAAGTTTAAGTGCCTGTGTCCTCAGATTCTTTTCAACTTTCAGGACATTTGAACAACTTATTTGTGAAACAGTCTTTTCTAATTGAGTAGCTTAATAAATGTTATCTCATTTCTTAAACTTTGAATACTAGTGAGCTGAAAATCACTTTTTAATATTTATATTAGTGATTTTTTTTCTTCTATGACATTTTCTTTCATATTCTTTGCTTAATTTCCATTCCCAACCTTGGAATTTTGGTAGTTTTTTGTTGATTTGTATGATTTATCATATTGATGCTATAAATTATGTCACATTTGCTGCAGTATTTTTTTCTAATTTGTTGCCTTTTACTTGTATGTTTTTAATCAAATGCATAGATTAAATCATAATTTATGATTTAATGCAAAATAAATGCATAATTAAATCATTTAATTAAATAATTTATTTAGTTAAATAAATGGCAGAAGATAAGAGCCAAACAGACCCAAGTAGATTTAAGAATTTGGTTTATGTTCAAGGTATTTAATTCATAGGGAATAAATATCTAAATTTGGTGGTAAACATTGTTGGAATTTTTCTCATACTTCATAAATTTCATGTAACTTACAGATTTTAATACAAAATTAAAAACAAAAAGAATAGGATCGTGTGAAAGTTGAAATTTATATAATCATGAAGTAGTGATGATCCATGTAAACATGACAATAAAGGTAGAAACCACTAGGGTAAATATTTTAAAATGTGACTAATTTGAAACCTGGCACTTGGCAAAAAAAAAAAAATTAACAAAGATAAAATACAAATGACAAACAGGCAAAATTATATATAACATATATTGAAACTATTGGAGAAGGCAATGGCACCCCACTCCAGTACTCTTGCCTGGAAAATCCCATGGACGGAGGAGCCTGGAAGGCTGCAGTCCATGGGGTCACAAAGAGTCAGACACAACTGAGCGACTTCCCTTTCACTTTTCACTTTCATGCATTGGAGAAGGAAATGGCAACCCACTCCAGTGTTCTTGCCTGGAGAATCCCAGGGACGAGGCAGCCTGGTGGGCTGCCGTCTATGGGGTCACACAGAGTTGGACACGACTGAAGTGACTTAGCATAGCATAGCATATTGAAACTATTAATTTTGTAAATATTTTAGGAGTGCTCTGTTAACAAATCAATAGAAAGATTCCAGGTAGGACTTTGATCAAAGAACATAAAGGGATAATTTAGAAAAGAAGAAATACTGATAAACCATGACTGATACATTAAAAAAAATCCAACTTCACTAATTTTCAAGGAAAGTAAAATAAATGCATAGATATAATATTTGAAAATATATAAATTTAGTTTGCTTTCTAGTACTTTCAGAATATGAGTTACCCTCTGAGCCAGAGTCATCTATTAATCGAAAGAATTTTTGCATCATTAAAAACCATAGAAGAAAAAAAGATTTCCAGAGTTGGCTTTTGAAGCCAGATAGTTGAAAAAGGAAAATTTTGTTTGTTTTTAATTCCAAAAGTTCCCTTTTAATGGAATAAGATATATTAAAACCATTTCAAATGGATGACAATAAGCATCAATATTGGCACAGAAAGTTCTGTTCAGTACAAAAATGAAAAACTTTAAATTACAAAACAGCTGTGATCCCACTTGTACAGTAGTAAAAAAGAAAATCTCACATAAAAATATAGAATCTCACTAAAAATATAAAAAACATTCTCTAAAATGTAGCAGCATTTTCCCTGGTGAGGAGAATCAACAAGCTTTCCTGTTTATCTTTTTCATGTATTTTTGTATTTCTGAATTTCTCACATATTACTTTTATGATTATAAATAAAGATATTTACATTTTGGAAAAAGCCTGCCCTTCTGTTTTTAGTCACTTTTCTCTATACTTTGCTTTAATTTAAATAGTGACCTTTCTTTGAAGTATTTTTTTTTAACTTTTGCTATCTGAAATTTATTTACTATATTGGAGTGACACTATAAATCCTTCTAAGTAGCCAATATTCTAAATAGCTGAGTAACTGTTTTAGTACTGTGTATTAGGTAATTATTGTTTTTGTTGATGCTTCCCTAACCAAAGATCACTAACTTCTATTCCGTGTTGTCTATTTGGAGATAGTTCTGATCCATTAATCTGGCTGTCTGTTCTTTTAATTATTATTTCATTACATTCACTGTGTCTTAATACAGATAGGACACATCTTGCTACTTTTTTCTAGAACATTCTTACATATGTGTTTTACCATATTATTTTATTTTGTTTTCCCTTAGTAATTTATATTTTAAAAGAAAATTTTTATTGAAGTATAGTTGCTTTCCAATGTTGTTAGTTTTCTGCTGTACAGCAAAGTGAATCAGTTATAAATATACATCAATCCACTATTTTTTAGGTTTCTTTCCCATTTAGGTCACCACAGAGCACTGAGTAGAGTTCCCTGTGCTCTACAGTAGATTCTGATTGGTTATCTATTTTATACATGGTATCAATAGTATATTTATATCAATCCCAATCTCCCACCCCATCCCATGTCCCACAACCTCCCTTAGTAACTATAAGTTTATTCTCTACACACTAGGAGCTTAAAATTCATTTCCACATGCTTTTAAATCAAATGTATACTTAATAAATGACTTATTTTTCTTGAAAATTCAAAGCCATGACTCTGAATCATCATAAATACTGTAGCCTTCAGGATTGATTCTTTGCTCATGTTGTAAGTAGCTCTTGATTATTAGGTTTTCTAAAATTTCTGTGACAAATTTGTATTTTCCCCTCACATTTTAATAAAACTTCCAGCTGTTATATCTATGCCTTTTTAAACAGCTCCCATATGTAGCAGTCTGGGATTTCATATGATTAATTTTTTTTAGCACTCGAGTATAAGAAGACTAAATGACCTCTTTGCTTTGTATTTTCTTACTCTTGGACTTTTTAATGTATATTTCCTTTCTTGACCGTGTTTTCATGCTATTTAAATTGCTATTTTAATGGCTGGTAAGTGTGGTATTACAGTGTTTGCATGGGGATACCTCAGTGACAAGAAATACAAAGATAGAAAAGAGTTTTTCTGAAATCTTGAGTTATCTTCCTGAGACAAATCTGGTTGTGTGTCATATTTTTAAATCGGTTAATCTCAGAATTTGTAACTAGATCACTGTGTATTCTGGAATTTAGATGATAGGAATGAAATGCACAGAGTAACAGGCCAGTAAACTCATAGCTGAACACAAACACCTTTTTTTTTTTAAATCCCCCAGCTCTTTAGCTTTTGGTGTTCCAGAGGCCTTAATACATAGTTTGACACTTGATCTACTTGATTCAAAATTATTAACCCTAAATTTTTTCTCTTCTGTGTGGAAGAAAAACTACCAACACCATAAAAAGATGGGGAAACATATTTTATTCTTGTAAATATTTCACCTGCTATTATCTGTCCTGTCATATTTTGCCAGGTGAGGACAAAGACATTGCTGATATTTTCATAAACATTTTGCCACTCATTTTATTTTCTTGTTAATTATAATACATATCTTACTTTGTTGTCTTGTGTAAAACCTTGTTATTACTATAGTAGAAACACTTTATTTTGTTAAATGTCTAAAGGGAGGCAGGATCCAGGAAAGTTTAAGGACCTAGACTCAGAGCCACAGTTGCTCCTGTAAAGCAATGCATTTCTCAGAAAAGGACTTTGATGAAATATATGTGAATCACCTGTTTTGTTATTTATTTTTGGAATGGTCTCTGTTATGCCACCTTTCATTTGTCTGTGTATTTTTATTATGTGATACTTTAAATGTAGAAACAAGTATACAAACTAGTTTACCACCCTGCACCTGCCACCAATTTTATTAAACCTCAGCACATTTGCCTTAGTTTTTTCAAAACCAACATTACATTGCAGATACAGTTGAAATTACTGTGTGCCCTTGACTCATCCCTTTCTCCCCAGAGGTAACCATACCTTGGAATTTAGCATTGGCCATCTCCATTCACCATTGTGTACTTTACTAAATACTCATACCTCATTCACGAATATATATGATATTCTTCATGTTCAGTTCAGTTCAGTCTCTTGGTTGTGTCTTACTCCTTGTGACCCCATAGTCTGCACCATGCCAGGCTTTCCTATTCATCACCAACTCCCAGAACTTGCTCAAACTCATGTGCATCGAGTCAGTAATGCCATCCAACTATCTCATCCACTGTCACCCCCTTCTCCACCTGCCTTCAATCTTTCCCAGCATCAGGGTCTTTTCCAATGAGTCAGCTCTTCCCATAAGGTGGCCAAAGTATTGGAGCTTCAGCTTTAGCATCAGTCCTTCCATTGAATATTCAGGATTGATTTCCTTTAGGATTGACTGGTTTTATCTCCTTGCAGTAAAAGGGACTGTCAAGAGTCTTCTCTGACACTACAGTTCAAAAGCATCAATTCCTCAGTGCTCAGCTTTCTTTATGGTCCAATGTTCACATCCACACATGACTACTGGAAAAACCATAGCTTTGACTAGACGGACCTTTGTTGGCAAAGTAATGTCTCTGCTTTTTAATACGCTGTCTAGATTTGTCCTAGCTTTTCTTCAAGGAGCAAGTGTCTTTTAATTTCATGGCTGCAGTCACCACAAGCAGCAATTTTGGAACCCAAGAAGATAAAGTCTGGCACTGTTTCCATTGTTTCCCCATCTATTTGCCATGAAGTGATAGGACCAGATGCCATGATCTTAGTTTTCTGAATGTTGAGTTTTAAACCAACTTTTTCACTCTCCTCTCACTTTCATCAAGAGGTTCTTTAGTTCCTCTTTGCTTTCTGCCATAAGGGTGGTGTCATATGCATATTTAAGGTTATTGATATTTCTACCAGCAATCTTGATTTCACCTTCTGCTTCATCCACACTGGCATTTTGCATGATGTACTCTGCATATAAGTTAAATAAGCAATGTGACAATATACAGCCTTGATGCACCCCTTTCCCAATTTGGAACCAGTCCATTGTTCCATGTCTGGTATTTTAACTGTTGCTTCTTGACCTGCATTCAGGTTTCTCAGGAGGCAGGTAAGGTGGTCTAGTATTCCCATCTCTTAAAGAATTTTCCGCAGTTTGTTGTGATCCACACAGTCAAAGGCTTTAGTGTAGTCAGTGAGGCAGATGTTTTTCTGGAATTCCTTTGCTTTTTCTATGATCCAGTGGATGTTTGCAATTTGTTCTCTGGTTCTTCTCTCTTTTCTAAATCCAGCTTGAACATTTGGAAGTTCTTGGTTCACATACTGTTGAATCATAGCTGGGAGAATTTTGAGCATTACTTTGCTAGCATGTGAGGTGAATGCAATTGTGTGGTAGTTTGAGCATTCTTTGGCATTGCCTTTCTTTGGGATTGGAATGAAAACTGACCTCTTCCAGTCCTGTGGCCACTGCTGAATTTTCCAATTTGATTTAGGTCATACCTGAATGGTCTAATGGTTTCCCCTACTTTCTTCAATTTAAGTCTGAATTATGCAATAAGTAGTTCATGATTTGAATCATAGTCAGCTCCTGGTCTTGTTTTTGCTGACCATATAGAGCTTCTCCATCTTCAGCTGCAAACCACATAATCAATCTGATTTCACTATTGATCATCTGGTCATGTCCATGTGTAGAGTCATCTCTTGTGTTGTGGAAGAGGATGTTTGCTATGACCAGTGAATTCTGGCAAAACTCTGTTAAGCCTTTGCCCTGCTTCATTTTGTACTCCAAGGTCAAACTTGCTGGTTACTCCAGGTATCTCTTGACTACCTACTTTTGCATTTCAGTTCCCTCTGATGAAAAGGATATCTTTTTTGGTGTTAGCTTTAGAAGATCTTGTAAGTCTTCATATAACCATTCAACTTCAGCTTCATCAGCATTACTGGTTGGGGCAATGACTTGGATTACTGTGATATTGAATGGTTTGCCTTGGAAACGAACAGAGATGACTCTGTCATTTTGGGGATTGTACCCAAGTACTACATTTCAGACCCTTTTGTTGACTATGGGGGCTACTCCATTTCTTGTAAGGGATTCTTGCCTACAGTAGTAGATATAATGGTCATCTGAGTTAAATTCACCCATTCCGGTCCATTTTAGTTTGCTGATTCCTAGAATGTCGACATTCACTCTTGCCATTTCCTCTTTGACCGCTTCATTTTACCTTTATTCATGGACCTAACATTCCAGGTTCCTAGGCAGTATTGCTCTTTACAGCATTGAGCTTTACTTCTGTCACCAGTCACATCTACAATTGGATGTTGTTTTCACTTTGGCTTAGCTTCTTCATACTTTCTGGAGCTGTTTCTCCACTCTTCTCCAGTAGCATATTGGGCACTTACCGACCTGGGGAGTTCATCTTTCAGTGTCCTATCTTTTTACCTTTTCATATAGTTCATGGGGTTCTCAAGGCAGTAATACTGAAGTGGTTTGCCATCCCCTTCTCTAGTGGACCACATTTTGTCAGAACTCTCCACCATGATTTATATAAAAGCAGTTCCCCACATCATTCTTCAACCTCATTTTAAATTTAATATTATTTTCAGATTTCCTCTTGTGAAGCTAGTACTTCTAATTTATTCCTCTCAACTACTGAACAGTATTCCATTTTATGACTATCCCAAATTTTATGGATGGAGATAAATCTATCTCTATGCATATATTTGCTATTACAAACATGATTGAAATGGACATTTCTCTACTTATTTCCTTGGCAGATATTTTCTCTACCATACATATCTAGAAGTAAAACTGCTATATCATAGAAAATGCACATCTTCCATTTTAGTAGATATTGGCAAATGCCCCAAAAGTGTTTGCACCAATTTATAAGCCTCTAGAAGATTAAGTCACTACTGCTCTGTATCCTCATAGTGCTTATTGTTGTCAGACTTTTAAATAGTTGCTATTCTGCATATAGTGTGAAATGGTATGTTGCAAGTTTGTATGGCCCTGATGAATAGCAAGATGGATTGAGCACCTTTCCATATGTCACATGTTTAGGGGTGATAATAACATGGTTAAGAGCTGGAAGTTAGGTTCACATAGCTTGGATTGGGATTCTAACTCTTCTGGGTGACTTTGGGCTCTTTACCATTTTGTGTCTTATTGGCACATTTGGGATAATAATCATACCCACATCATGGGGTTGTTCTGATTTGATACATGAGAATCTCTCACAGCTGTGTCCAGCCTAAATAAGGATGATGATGTTGAAATAAAACATCATGGAGACATGATAGGTGTAATTCAAAGAATTTGATTACATTAAATGTCAGGTTGCATAACTGAAAGGTTAATGGCTCTAATCAGCCTGATTATGGAAAGATTGGAATGGAAAAATTCTGGAGCTTGGGGGACATCCCCTTCTCTTCATCTTCTTGATTCACTCACACTATCCTCTTCCTCTTCAGGAGATAACTTTAGCTCAGAGTCCAGATGGAGGATGAGGAGCCAATTACCAAGCATGTAACGTCCAATTTTTTAAAAAAGTGATGGATGTGTTATCTTGGAGTTTTATTGGATTATGTTGTTGACCATTTGTGTTTCCCTTATGCAAGCTGCTTTATTATCTTTCCCATGTTGTATTGGGTTATTTGCTTTTTCTGATTAATTAGTAGTTCTTTATATTTTGAACACTAATTCTGACAAATTTCTTTTCCCAATCTCTGATTTGTCTGTCAACTTTATGATATATTTTGTATTTGTTTACACAAATTTTTAAAGATTTGGTGTGATTAAATGGAGCAATTATTTCCATAATGATTTATATTTTTCTCAGACAGTAAAGTGTTTGCCTGTAATGCGGGAGACCCGGGTTCGATTCCTGGGTCTGGAAGATCCCCTGGAGAAGGAAATGGCAATCCACTCCAGCACTCTTGCCTGGAAAATCCCATGGACAGAGGAGCCTGATAGGCTACAGTCCATGGTGTCGCAAAGAGTTGGACACAACTGAGTGACTTCACTTTCACTTTCACTTTTATAGCTAGTTTGAGGTTTTTTCCTCCATAAACAGTTGTTAAGGACATTCTCCTGTATTTTCTTCTATTATGAAGGTTTTGTCCTTCATAACAAAATTCTCTCTGGAATTTATTTTTGTGTCCAGTAAAAGTTGGAAAGCTAATCGTCAGTCACTATTTATGCCTAGTTTCAGTGGTCTCTTTGTCTGGCCATGACCTAAAATGATAGTCTCTTGGTTACTCTGTATTTGTAATAGTGGAAATAGGAGGAGGAGGAGCAGGAAGAAGAGCAGGAGGAACAGAGGCATCAGTTAACCAGTCTTACCATTCTATGTGCTTTGCATGTATTGACTCATTTAATCCTTAACAGAGCCCCATGCAGTGAGTGACTCTCATGATCTCCATTTTATCTTTAAGGAAACTGAGGCACAGACAAGTTAAGTGACTTGCCACAAAAATATGTAGGTGGAATTCAAACCCACTGAAGCTGAAATCAAAACCCAGGCCACCTGCTTCTGACTCCATATTTATAACCACCTTCTTGCCCAGCCTCCAAAACACCATGTTGGCTGATAAAACAAGTTCCCTCTCCTCCTTGTTCTTAAAAAATAAACAAGCCAAGTCTTGGCTGACTTTGGCCACTTTCTCCGTGTCCTTTGTTTTTATTTTCTTTTTCTTTTAATTATCAGAAGAAGATGGTATATACACAGGGTTCTAGGTAGAAATTATAATAGTGAACCATCTGATCATTATTTTGGGGTAGCATTATACCCTTCCTATAACTTACTTCAAATCACAAAGGGTTAGAGATGGCCAAGATGACAGCCTGGGGTTGACTTTTGAATTTACACCTTTGTTTTAGCGATTATAAATTGTTACTTTTCTTGGCATTTATTCTGGGGAAAAAAAAAGATTTTTCCTTGAGGCCATAGTTACTCGTCTTGAGACTCTCAATAGAGGAGACCAACATAAAAATAAATAATTACAATACCATTTGACAATTTGTTAAATTACAGAATAAAATTATGAGAGCTTAACCCAAGAAATACCTGTCTAGGAGTTTAATGAATGATGTTTTGATATTTCTATAATAAACAACCTGTATTATTGATATAATAAAACAATAAAAGCACAGTGGCTTAAAACCATTTTATTATCATTTCAAGCCACTACAGTTTGTTATTTTATGATTTCTTATGTTCCCCTGGGCTTACTAAGCTCAGCTAGGAACATGGTGATGCCTAGGCTTGCAGTTTTCTGGGGCTTGACTGGGCTGGACCGCCTAACATGGCTCATTCACATGGCTGAGGGTTCACCTGGCATCAGCTGGGAGCTAAGCTGGGGTACTAAACAGCGTGCCTTGGTGCCCCCCCGTAACATCTCTGTGTAGCATGGGCTTCTCGTAACATGGTGGCAGTGTTCCCAGAGCAGGAGGAAAAGGCCTGGATTTGAGAGCTCCAGTATGTTCTACATATTCTAAATTCCAAGCCAGTCCTAGTATCAACACAGATTCAAAAGTAGGGCATTGAATCGCCCACCCTTAATGTGAGAAGTTGCATAAGCATACAAAGCTAGAGGAATTGTTGGAGGCCCCCTCTGGAGACTATCAACCAGAAAGGCCTTGCTCAGAAAAGGAAATGTATGCTGAATTTTGAGGGAGGAGGGAGACTTTACCAGGGAGAATTAGAGGAAGAAGATCCACAGAAGGTAAGAGTAGAGACATGAAAGAGTATAATATGTATGGATAGAATTTTTGTGCTGTAGAGTTATAAAGGATAAAATTGGTAAGGTGTGTTAGAAATAAGAAAATAATAACTAAAATTCATGAAGAGGTTATGGTGTGCCAGGCACATCTCAAGGATCTTTGAATGACTTATTTATCCTCATGACAACCCTACGAAGTCAGGAGTACTACTACCTTAATTTTAAGATAGCTTGCACGTTGTCATATATCCTGTAAACATTAGAGCTAAGTTTGAATACAGGTGGTATCATTAGAGATTACCCTCTCAACCACCATACCTGTAAATTATTTTTTAAAATGCATGTGACATGTTATATGTTGTCTCCCATAGATTGTATATATCATATTAAGAGAATTGGGTTATAAGTAAGAAACTGGAGTGTGATCCCACTGGTATTTAAATTGCTGTATTGCTAACACTGGTCCAGATGTCTCAGAAGCAGTTGAGTCTAGGAGTCCCTCAGATGTTGATAGTGGCTCCATGGTTTCAGGAGGTCTAGGTCAAGCAGAGAGGCCTTCTCTCATCTTAGGTACATCTTTTGGTAATACCAAAGGTGGTCTTGGTGGGAAAGCTGAGCCCAGTAAAGCAGTAATGACACACTCGATGGTCAGAGCCTTGAAGTCTTTGAATGAAATTCACAGAGAGAAGGAAGAAGTTGGAAACAGAAAGAGACCCAATGGCAGAGATGGCAATAAGTGGAGTAAGGATTAGCAGACTCAGGGTGGTTATCTCGTTTTCATTGCTCTTTTGAATCCCAAATGACTTTCCAGTTTTGAACTCATTTTTGTCCCTCTAAGCTTGAGCTTGGGCATCATTCCTGAATATTCATTGGAAGGACTGATGTTGAAGTGAAACTCCAATACTTTGACCACCTGACATGAAGAACTGATTCATTGGAGAAGACCCTGATGCTGGGAAAGATTGAAGGCAGGAGGAGAAGGGGACGACAGAGGATGAGATGGCTGGATGGCATACACTCAATGAATGTGGACAGGCTCCTGGAGTTGGTGATGAAAGGGAGGCCTGGCGTGCTGTAGTCATGGGGTCACAAAAGGGACAAACTGAGCAGAGAGCGGCGGACACAAACGAGGGGGACTCAAGAAAGACAGAGGATGAGATGGCTGGATGGCATCACTGACTCAATGGACATGAGTTTGGACAGGCTCCTGGAGTTGGTGATGAACAGGGAGGCCTGCTTAAGCTCTGTAGTCCATGGGGTCACAAAGAGTTGGACACAACTGAGCGACTGAACTGAAATGAACTTGAGCTGAATGATTCCTAGGTTTCTGTACCATTCATGAATGGTGGGAAAACACCTATCTTCCTAATATATAGGAAATAGTTCAATCCCTTTTTCCATGATCCAGGTTTGTGTCTGTTCCCTCCTTCCGGCGTGACATAACCCAAGTGAACCTCTATTCGTATAATCAAAAGAGCCCAACTAACATGGATATTTAGTTTTTAATCAGATGCTCTGTTACTGGTTATTTTTTTGAGGATAGAGACTGACTCTATTTACATCAGGACTGTCCTTTATACAGTATCTAGCCCAAAGCTTTGCACTCATTAAATGCTAAAAAGTTGATGCTTGATCCTTTTTTCTGTCCATTGGGATTTTGAATATGTTTGTTGTTCATGGATCATGATGATCTCTAAATTATCATATACAGTTTATGAAATTTGTTAGATTTATGCTTCCCTCTCTGAACTGTTCCATTCATTAGAACAAAGCATTTGTCTAAACACAATTTGAGTTTTAAAAATAATTTCATATAAACAGCTGATGTTTTTATTAAGAAATCTTTTTTTTATATTTAGGGAGATCTTTAAGTATCAGGCAGACACATACATGTACTGGTAGAATGTTCTCGACAGCTTATCACCACTGTAGGTGGAAAGACTAGCCACTTTGAAAGTACATTAATAACATGTTGATTATTTTTTCTATTTTTTATTAAGTAAGATAAAATATTATTTCAAAAATGTTCATTCTTACTAACTATGTATTACCTTAGCTGACAAATGTCCTGTGTCACAAAGATGGATATTCTGAACCATTGACATCATCAGATCAGATCAGATCAGATCAGTCGCTCAGTCGTGTCCGACTCTTTGCGACCCCATGAACCGCAGCACGCCAGGCCTCCCTATCCATCACCAGCTCTCGGAGGTCACTCAGACTCACATTCATCGAGTCAGTGATGCCATCCAGCCATCTCATCCTCTGTCGTCCCCTTCTCCTCCTGCCCTCAATCCCTCCCAGCATCAGAGTCTTCTCCAATCAGTCAACTCTTCGCATGAGGTGGCCAAAATACTGGAGTTTCAGCTTTAGCATCATTCCTTCCAAAGAAATCCCAGGGCTGATCTCCTTCAGAATGGACCGGTTGGATCTTCTTGCAGTCCAAGGGACTCTCAAGAGTCTTCTCCAGCACCACAGTTCAAAAGCATCAATTCTTCGGCGCTCAGCCTTCTTCACAGTCCAGCTCTCACATCCATACATGACCACAGGAAAGACCATAGCCTTGACTAGGCGAACCTTTGTTGGCAAAGTGATGTCTCTGCTTTTGAATATGTGATCTAGGTTGGTCATAACTTTCCTTCCAAGGAGTAAGCGTCTTTGAATTTCATGGCTGCAGTCACCATCTGCAGTGATTTTGGAGCCCAGAAAAAGAAAGTCTGACACTGTTTCCACTGTTTCCCCATCTATTTCCCATGTAGTGATGGGACCAGATGCCATGATCTTCGTTTTCTGAATGTTGAGCTTTAAGCCAACCTTTTCACTCTCCACTTTCACTTTCATCAAGAGGCTTTTTAGTTCCTCTTCACTTTCTGCCATAAGGGTGGTGTCATCTGCATATCTGAGGTTATTGATATTTCTCCTGGCAATCTTGATTCCAGCTTGTGTTTCCTCCAGTCCAGCATTTCTCATGATGTACTCTGCATATAAGTTAAATAAACATGGTGACAATATACAGCCTTGACGTACTCCTTTTCCTATTTGGAACCAGTCTGTTGTTCCATGACCAGTTCTAACTATTGCTTCCTGACCTGCGTACAGATTTCTCAAAAGGCAGATCAGGTGGTCTGGTATTCCCATCTCCTTCAGAATTTTCCACAGTTTATTGTGATCTACACAGTCAAAGGCTTTGGCATAGTCAATAAAGCAGAAATAGATGTTTTTCTGGAACTCTCTTGCTTTTTCCATGATCCAGCGGATGTTGGCAATTTGATCTCTGCTTCCTCTGCCTTTTCTAAATCCAGCTTGAACATCAGGAAGTTCACGGTTCACATATTGCTGAAGCCTGGCTTGGAGAATTTTGAGCATTACTTTACTAGCGTGTGAGATGAGTGCAATTGTGCGGTAGTTTGAGCACTCTTTGGTATTGCCTTTCTTTGGGATTGGGATGAAAACTGACCTTTTCCAGTCCTGTGGCCACTGCTGAGTTTTCCAAATTTGCTGGCATATTGAGTGCAGCACTTTGACAGCATCATCTTTCAGGATTTGGAATAGCTCCACTGGAATTCCATCACCTCCACTAGCTTTGTTCGTAGTGATGCTTTCTAAGGCCCACTTGACTTCACATTCCAGGATGTCTGGCTCTAGGTCAGTGATCACACCATCATGATTGACATCATAGATCCTGATTAACAACACAAACTCTGGCGCCAGATACCCTGAATTTAAATCCTAAGAAAAACATGCATGGCTTTGGGAAAGTTACTTAAACTCTTGTGACCACAGTTTCTCTGGGACGACCCAGGGTGATGGTATGGGGAGGGAGGAGGGAGGAGGGTTCAGGATGGGGAACATATGTATACTTGTGGCGGATCCATCTTGATGTATGGCAAAAGCAGTACAATATTGTACAGTTAAGCAAAATAAAATTTAATTTTTTTAAAAAAATGAGGATGATAAAAGTATCTCCCTCACAAGTGTATTCTAAAAATTGAATAAGTCAATACATGTGAGGTACTTGTATCAGTCCCAGCACATAATCATAAGACTTAGATACTGTTTTGCTGTTGTTTTATTATTTACTCTTAGTTTTTAAGACTAAAAAAGGCATTCTCATTTTAGCTGTCTTTTACAGTAGATTGATCTGTCAGAACTTTTGGGTGGCAGTAATAAAAGCAGAATCACAAACCTCCTAATAAGCAGCGTTGTATAGTAGAGAACACTATTTCTGGCCTCTTTGCCTGGGACCAGTCATTTCACCTCCCAGAAACGTTTGTCAGATTTGTAAGTTGTAAGCAGGGTAGTTTGAATCCATATGACTCAGCTTCACAATGGCTCTGCTTTCCAAAGTGTCAGAGGTGACATGATGGCAAAACACGCTAGGGAACACTTGTGGAAATACTTGAGGACTGATTTTGTGAGGTTTAATTTGTGCTAAAAATTCATCAACACATCTTCAGGAAGGCAAATCCTCCCAAGACATATGGAGACTGTTTTAAGATTGGTTTCATGATTCTGATTGGGACTGTTTTAATTTTATCATTGGCTACTTCAAAAGGAGGAGAGAGATGTAAGGTAAATTAAAATAAGTCCTTCTGTTAAGATGTAGAAAGTAGAACGCCAACTTGAGAGGGGAAGGAATTAATGTAGTAAATTGAACTAGAGACATTAACAGAAGGGCTTAGGGAGAGGTAAAGTTAAGGAATGTAGCACGAAAGAAAAAATGGATGATTTAAAAGGATGAATTACATAAAGAAACATTCCCAACAGGATGCATAAGGAAGGGTGTGAAGAGAGCTGCATATTTTAGAGACTGGAATAAGCAGTACATATTTGGAGGGTCTTGGAGTATATAAAGAGATCTGCTTAGCATGGCAGCCAGCTGCTCACCTCTCATGAAAGGAAAGAAGAAATGTGCTTAAGATGAAATGTAAGGGATTTTGGTTTGACTTTCTAAACAATAAAGATTGTTAAACATTGATCTGAACTGTGTTATCTCAAGGCTGGTAATACTGAAAAATGGCTTAACTGCTAATCATCCAGAGATGTTCCCGTGCGAAGACAAAGTACGGATCCAGGACTTCTTATTAGCGGCAACTTTGTCTGCTTTGTGTTTTAGCATTTCAGTTTCTTACTTCAAGCATGCAGTCTTCTCTTGGACTCTTTTCCCTCACCACTCTTACCTTTTGTATTTTTCACATGCTCTATAATTTTGTGTGGAGAAGGCAATGGCACCCCACTCCAGTACTCTTGCCTGGAAAATCCCACGGACGGAGGAGCCTGGTAGGCTGCAGTCCATGGGGTCGCTAAGAGTCGGACATGACTGAGCGACTTCACTTTCTCTTTTCACTTTCGTGTATTAGAGAAGGAAATGGCAACCCACTCCAGTGTTCTTGCCTGGAGAATCCCAGGGACGGGGAGGCCTGGTGGGCTGCCGTCTATGGGGTCACACAGAGTCGGACACGACTGAAGTGACTTAGCATAGCATAGCATAATTTTGTGTATCACCATTTCCATGCCTTAGTTTCTATACAGTGCTATGATTTTGTTGTGACTGCGTTAGATGGCTTCCTCTCGAATAAATGATATACCTGCCTCCTAAATACCTTCTGAAAGTGGGATGTGTAACCGATGCTCTTTTTTTTTTTTTTTTTTTTTTAATTCCACAAATTGTTATGTATGAATCCCGGAGGTTCAAAGTTGAATGAGGCATAATTTCTATCCTGTTGGGATTTACTGTGTAGGGGGCTGAAGACAGAGATCAGATCAGATCAGATCAGTCGCTCAGTCGTGTCCGACTCTTTGCGACCCCATGAACTGCAACACGCCAGGCCTCCCTGTCCATCACCAGCTCCCGGAGGTCACTCAGACTCGCATCCATCGAGTCAGTGATGCCATCTAGCCATCTCATCCTCTGTCGTCCCCTTCTCCTCCTGCCCCTAATCCCTCCCAGCATCAGAGTCTTCTCCAATGAGTCAACTCTTCGCATGAGGTGGCCAAAATACTGGAGTTTCAGCTTTAGCATCATTCCTTCCAAAGAAAATCCAGGGCTGATCTCCTTCAGAATGGACTGGTTGGATCTCCTTTTAGTCCAAGGGACTCTCAAGAGTCTTCTCCAACACCACAGTTCAAAAGCATCAATTCTTCGGCGCTCAGCCTTCTTCACAGTCCAGCTCTCACATCCATACATGACCACAGGAAAGACCATAGCCTTGACTAGGCGAACCTTTGTTGGCAAAGTAATGTCTCTGCTTTTGAATATGCTATCTAGGTTGGTCATAACTTTCCTTCCAAGGAGTAAGCGTCTTTTAATTTCATGGCTGCAGTCACCATCTGCAGTGATCTTGGAGCCCAGAAAATAAAGTCTGACACTGTTTCCACTGTTTATCCATCTATTTCCCATGTAGTGATGGGACCAGATGCCATGATCTTTGTTTTCTGAATGTTGAGCTTTAAGTCAACCTTTTCACTCTCCACTTTCACTTTCATCAAGAGGCTTTTTAGCCCCTCTTCACTTTCTGCCATAATGGTGGTGTCATCTGCATATCTGAGGTTATTGATATTTCTCCCAGCAATCTTGATTCCAACTTGTGTTTCTTCCAGTCCAGCATTTCTCATGATGTACTCTGCATATAAGTTAAATAAACATGGTGACAATATACAGCCTTGACGTACTCCTTTTCCTATTTGGAACCAGTCTGTTGTTCCATGTCCAGTTCTAACTGTTGCTTCCTGACCTGCATACAAATTTCTCAAGAGGCAGATCAGGTGGTCTGGTATTCCCATCTCTTTCAGAATTTTCCACAGTTTATTGTGATCTACACAGTCAAAGGCTTTGGCATAGTCAATAAAGCAGAAATAGATGTTTTTCTGGAACTCTCTTGCTTTTTCCATGATCCAGCGGATGTTGGCAATTTGATCTCTGGTTCCTCTGCCTGTCTCTAAATCCAGCTTGAACATCAGGAAGTTCACGGTTCACATATTGCTGAAGCCTGGCTTGGAGAATTTTGAGCATTACTTTACTAGCGTGTGAGATGAGTGCAATTGTTCGGTAGTTTGAGCATTCTTTGGCATTGCCTTTCTTTGGGATTGGGATGAAAACTGACCTTTTCCAATCTTGTGGCCACTGCTGAGTTTTCCAGATTTGCTGGCATATTGAGTGCAGCACTTTCACAGCATCATCTTTCAGGATTTGGAATAGCTCCACTGGAATTCCATCACCTCCACTAGCTTTGTTCCTAGTGATGCTTTCTAAGGCCCACTTGACTTCACATTCCAGGATGTCTGGCTACCTAACTCCAATTAAAATGTAAGAAGTGATGCAATAGAAACATGACACAGAGAAAGGAGTTAGAGCTCTGCCTTGGGAAGAAGTGTCTATCAACAGATATGCCTGTAAGGCATCTTGAGGGAACATCTTGAGAGGAAGTTACTCGGGCATGTGTCACTGGGAAATTGACAGACCAGCCCTGATCTGCAGGGATCAAATGGCCACTCCTTTGATAAGTGATCACTCCTCTGTTGGCAGCTGCTTCCTAGGTATTAACCATGCGGGAGAAAGTCCAAATTTGGGGAGACTAGTACCTGTGTCTGTCGCTTTACTTCCCGAAGATATTTTAAGATTAAATTACGTGATAAATGCAAAAGCATCTAGCAAAAATAGGCACCTAAGAAATGCATATTTAATGAGTTTCTTCAACAAGAGAAACCCATTGTCAGTGGTCTGGGGGAAAAGTAGAGGAGCACATTTCTCAGTTAATACAGGCTTTGGAGATGTAACATCCAGATGTAATCTGTAGATTTTACTCAATCCTAATTTAAACATAGCAACTGTAAGATAATGTTATGAAGCAATAGGAAAAGTGTTGATTAAGAACCAGGTAGCATATACAATTAAAATGCTTACTGGCAGTTTTGCTGGGGTGAAAGTGCTACTGTGGTTATGTGAGATGTCCATCCTTTTTAGAGGTGTATGCTGAAGTGAGATTTGCTTTAAATAGATTCCACAAAGAACTGAAGGGGGAGTGCTATAAATATAGTGACCCCATGGGTTGTAGCCTACTACACTCCTCCATCCATGGGATTTTCTAGGCAAGAGTACTGGAGTGGGTTGCCATTTCCTTCTCCAGAGGATCTTCCTGAACTAGGGATCAAACCTGAGTCTCCTGTATTGTAGGTAGACGCTTTACCATCTGAGCTACCAGGGAAGTCAATAAATACAGCAGGGTCTCGATGTTGTTAAATCTGGTTGGTGGAAATGTGGAGGCTCATTGACCTATTATCATTGCTTTTGTGTATGTTTGGAAATTTCATAACTAATTCCACTGTCTTCCTTCCCCCAATCAGCTCTTCATTGTTTAGACATGATTGGCAGCATGCAGGATTTAAGAGAACAGAAGAAAATATGTCTAATTAGGAAGTTTAGAGCTAAAAAAAAATTATATACAATATTGTTTTTAAAAATGTTAACATATTAACTTAGGCATAACCCTTCAATGAGCACCCCATAAGGTAGATTGCTGTTTGAAAGCAGAGAGGCAGATTTCTTCCACTTCAATTATAAATAGGAACCATCCTCAGAGTTCATTGACAGAAGTGAATGATTTCTGTGAGTATGATTTGTAATGACCAAAAAAGGCAACTGCAAACATAGTTGATTTTTAATATAGTATCACAGATCTCCTATTTATTCCTGTTGCTTTATCTTTTGCTGAATAACATTCAAAAGGTTAAACCATATAATTTTCTCTAATGAAAAAAGTTTTAAAAGTTTAAGAGAAAAACTGATTCACTTTAGTGTTTTATTTTCCCTTAACACAAAATGTACATATATTTCCTTTCCAACTTAGATAGTGTAAAAGCTTTGAAGATGAATTTTCAGAAATAAATTTCTATCTGAAGATGTATTTCCTGTATTGAATAATCAGAGTTGGAATTAACAGTCACTTGAGATTAACAGATTGCCTTTTTAAAAAATATTTTATCTGCTTTCAGAGTTTCAGCTCTTGGGTGTCAGATTAAAATTCTGAATCATGTTTGATTCCTCTCAGAATTGAATGTCAAATCCAAAGACAGATATTTATAACAGCATTCTGTTCAGGCAAAAAGTCAGTTTTCAGGCTGCAACATGGATGCTTATAAAGCTCTTACTCACAATTGGATGTTGCGATCATTTTAAACAAACAAATTAAAGCCTTAAGATTGAATTTTAGTAAACCAGCCATTTAATTTCCTGTTTTATTATGCTTTTACATTTGCAGAGTGCTGTGTGGTTTATATATTGCATTCAAATAATTATTTCTTTCTCACAACAACATTACCACACTGGTACTATTTCTGCTTGACTAATAATACTATTGAAATTCTAAGTGGTGAACTGATTTGTCCTAAGTCATCTAGCCAGTTATCAGTTTAAATAAAACTTCTATGCATTTTTTTCTGGTTCCAATTTTTTCCATTTTAAAATTCCTGTTCTAAATGTCTACAAACAAGAATCTGGTTAAAAAAATAACTTAAATGGATTCTAGAGCTCCTTATAAATATTTCAAGATTTTATTAATGGGGTATGTCTTCTTACAAATACCAAGAGGAGTGAAGCAAATTCATGTACTAATTTCCAGCAGATTTTTATACGAAGAAATACAACACTGGCTCAAACAGAAACAGCCAGCTTTTAAGAGAAACAGCTTTATAATTATTCCTTTTTAATATTGACACCTTAAGTGAGGGTATAAGGTATGCTTATAAGACTGATCTTACTTTTAAACATGATACAGGATGCCTTTACACTAGATTACCATGCTGAATCTTGTGTGTGACAGTAACATCTGATAGTCATTACATTATTTTTAGGCAGCATATGCAGTTGTTTAAATCTCATACGTTAGGAAAATGATAAGATGCAAGAGCTGTTGAGTGAAATAAAGATGGATAGATGTGTACACAGTATCTGAAGTAGGAAACACAACCCACTCCAGTATTCTTGCCTGGAAAATTTCCTGGAGAGAGGAGTCTGGTGGGCTGCAGTCCATGGGGGTCACAAAGAGTTGGACATGATGGAGTACACACACACAAACACACACACACACAGAGTATAGCATCATTATCATTCTTCTAAGAGAGTGGTATATTTGCTTATTGGAGAAGGAAATGACAAACCACCCCAGTATTCTTGCCTGGAGAATTCCGTGGACAGGAGAGCCTGGCAGTTTGCAGTCCATGGAGTCGCAGAGAGTCAGACACAACTGAGCGAGTAACACAACAACAATATCTGCTTATATTAAAAATAGAATGGAGACATTATTAAATATAAAATATTACTGTAAAGGAAGAAGGGGACAAGTATATAGGTTAAAATTTCCTGAATATACCTTTTTTATAGATATGATCTTGGAACAATATAAGTATTTTCAATAATTATAAAACACAGTTAAATGTAAGAAACAAACCCTAGAAGTCAAAAACAAAGTGAAATACCCTAATTCTAACAAATTTGTGGCATAGCCACATAGAAGAACTTCCTAAAACTTTAAACCACAGTAATTTCACTATATATACCTATAGATATATATATTCTAATAACAAAATACATGCAGAAATGATTTATTGTGAATATATTGCTCAGTTATGGGGAAGGCAATGGCACCCCACCCCAGTACTTTTGCCTGGAAAATCCCATGGACAGAGGACCCTGGTAGGCTCCGGTCCATGGGGTCGCTAAGAGTCGGACACGACTGAGTGACTTCACTTTCACTTTTCACTTTCATGCATTGGGGAAGGAAATGGCAACCCACTCCAGTATTCTTGCCTGGAGAATCCCAGGGATGGGGGAGCCTGGTGGGCTTCCGTCTATGGGGTCGCACAGAGTCAGACACGACTGAAGTGACTTAGCAGTAGCAGCAGCATTGCTCAGTTCAGTTCAATTACTCAGTTGTGTGCAACTCTTAGGAACCCTATGAACTGAAGCATGCCAGGCTTCCCTGTTCATCACCAACTCCCAAAGCCTGATCAAACTCATGTTCATCGAGTTGGTGATGCCATCCAACCTTATCATCCTCTGTCGTCCCCTTCTCCTCCTGCCTCAATCTTTCTCCATCAGGGTCTTTTCAAATGAGTCAGTTTTTCACATCAGGTAGCCAAACTATTGGAGTTTCAGCTTCAAGATCAGTCCTTCCAATGAACACCTAGGACTGGTCTCCTTTAGGATGGACTGGTTGGATCTCCTCGCAGTCCAAGGGACTCTCAAGAGTCTTCTCCAACACCACAGTTCAAAAGCATCAATTCTTCAGTGCTCAGCTTTCTTTATAGTCCAAAACTCACATCCATACATGACCACTGGAAAAACCATAGCTTTGAATAGATGCATCTTTATTGGCAAAGTGATGTCTCTGCTTTTTAACATGGTGTCTAGGTTCATCATACCTTTTCTTCCAAGGAGAAAGCATCTTTATTTCATGGCTGCAGTCACCATCTGCAGTGATTTTGGAGGTTAAAAAAAGTAAGTCTCGCATTGTTTCCCTATCTATATGCCACGAAGTGATGGGAACAAATGCCATAATTTTACTTTTCTGTATTTTGAGTTTTAAGCCAACTTTTTTTTATATTATTTTTAACTTTACAATATTGTATTGGTTTTGCCATATATCAAAATGAATTCACCACAGGTATATATGTGTTCCCCATCCTGAACCCTCTTCCCACCTCCCTCCCCCTACCATCCCTGTGGGTCATCCCAGTGCACCAGCCCCAAGCATCCAGTATCGTGCATCGAACCTGGACTGGCGACTCGTTTCATATATGATATTATACATGTTTCAGTGCTATTCTCCCAAATCATCCCACCCTCTCCCTCTCCCGCAGAGTGCAAAAGACTGTTCTATACATCAGTGTCTCTTTTGCTGTCTCATATACAGGGTTATTGTTACCATCTTTCTAAATTCCATATATATGCATTAGTGTACTGTATTGGTGTTTTTCTTTCTGGCTTACTTCAGTCTGTATAATAGGCTCCAGTTTCATCCACCTCATTAGAACTGACTCCAATGCATTCTTTTTAATGGCTGAGTAATACTCCATTGTATGTATGTACCACAGCTTTCTTATCCATTCATCTGCGGATGGACATCTAGGTTGCTTCCATGTCCTGGCTATTATAAACAGTGCTGCGATGAACATTGGGGTACATGTGTCTCTTTCAATTCTGGTTTCCTCAGTGTGTATGCCCAGCATTGGGATTGCTGGATCATAAGGCAGTTCTACTTCCAGTTTTTTAAGGACTCTCCACACTGTTCTCCATAGTGGCTGTATTAGTTTGCATTCCCACCAACAGTGTAAGAGGGTTCCCTTTTCTCCACACCCTCTCCAGCATTTATTGCTTGTAGACTTTTGAACGGGGAAGGCAATGGCAGCCCACCCCAATATTTTTGCCTGGAAAATCCCATGGACGGAGGATCCTGGTAGGCTCCAGTCCATGGGGTCGCTAAGAGTCGGACACGACTGAGCGACTTCACTTTCACTTTTCACTTTCATGCATTGGAGAAGGAAATGGCAACCCACTCCAGTATTCTTGCCTGGAGAATCTCAGGGATGAGGGAGCCTGGTGATCTTCTGTCTATGGGGTCGCACAGAGTCGGACACGACTGAAGCGACTTAGCAGCAGCAGCAGCAGCAGACTTTTGAATCTCAGCCATTCTGACTGGCGTGAAATGGTACCTCATTGTGGTTTTGATTTGCATTTCTCTGATAATGAGTGATGTTGAGCATCTTTTCATGTGTTTGTTAGCCATTTGTATGTCATCTTTGGAGAAATGTCTATTTAGTTCTTTGGCCCATTTTTTGATTGGGTCATTTATTTTTCTGGAATTGAGCTGTAGGAGTTGCTTGTATATTTTTGAGATTAGTTGTTTGTCTGTTGCTTCATTTGCTATTATTTTCTCCCATTCTAAAAGCTGTCTTTTCACCTTTCTTATAGTTTCCTTTGTTGTGCAGAAGCTTTTAAGTTTAATTAGGTCCCATTTGTCTATTTTTTATTTTATTTACAATATTCTGGGAGGTGGGTCATAGAGGGTCCTCCTGTGATGTATGTCAGAGAGTGTTTTGCCTATGTTCTCCTCTAGGAGTTTTATAGTTTCTGGTCTTACGTTTAGATCTTTAATCCATTTTGAGTTTATTTTTGTGTATGGTGTTAGAAAGTGTTCTAGTTTCATTCTTTTGCAAGTGGTTGACCACTTTTCCCAGCACCACTTGTTAAAGAGATTGTCTTTAATCCATTGTATATTCTTGCCTCCTTTGTCAAAGATAAGGTGTCCATATGTATGTGGATTTATCTCTGGGCTTTCTATTTTGTTCCATTGATCTATATTTCTGTCTTTGTGCCAGTACCATACTGTCTTGATGACTGTGGCTTTGTAGTAGAACTTGAAGTCAGGCAGGTTGATTCCTCCAGTTCCATTTTTCTTTCTCAAGATTGCTTTGGCTATTCGAGGTTTTTTGTATTTCCATACAAACTGTGAAATTATTTGTTCTAGCTCTGTGAAGAATACTGTTGGTAGCTTGATGGGGGTTTCATTGAATCTATAAATTGCTTTGGGTAGTATACTCATTTTCACTATACTGATTTTTCCAATTAAGCCAATTTTTCACTCTCCTCTTTCACTTTCATCAAGAGGCTCTTCAGTTCTTCTTTGCTTTCTGCCATAAGGATGGTGTCATCTGCATATCTGAGGTTATTGATAATTCTCTCGGCAATCTTAATTCCAGCTTGTGCTTCATCCAGCCCAACATTTTGCATAATGGACTCTGCATATAAGTTAGATAAGCATGGTGACAGTATACACCCTTGACATACTCCTTTCCCAATTTGGAACCAGTCTGTTGTTCCATGTCCTGTTCTAACTGTTGCTTCTTGATCTGCATACAGATTTCTTAGGAGGCATATCAGGTGGTCTGGTATTCACATCTCTTGAAGAATTTTCCACAGTTTATTGTGATGCACACAAAGGCTTTGGCATAGTCAATAAAGCAGAAGTAGATGTTTTTCTGAAATGCTCTTGCTTTTTCAATGATCCAGCGGATGTTGGCAATTTGATCTCTGCTTCCTTTGCCTTTTCTAAATCCAGCTTGAACATCTGGAAGTTTATAGCTCACATACAGTTGAAGCCTGGCTGGGAGAATTTTGAGCATTACTTTGCTAGTGTGTGAGATGAGTGCAATTGTGTGGTAATTTGAGCATTCTTTAGCATTGCCTTTCTTTGGGATTGGAATGAAAACTGACCTCTTCCAGTCCTGTGGCCACTGCTGAGTTTTCCAAATTTGCTGGTTTGTTGGGTGCAACACTTTAATAGCATCATTTTTAGGATTTGAAATAGCTCAACTGGAATTCCATTAACTCCACTATCTTTATTTGTAGCGATGCTTCCTAAGGCCCACTTGACTTCACATTCCAGGATGTCTGGTCCTAGGTAAGCGATCACACCATCATCATTATCTGGGTCATGAAGATCTTTTTTGTATAGTTGTTCTTCTGTGTATTTTTGCCAGCTCTTAATATCTTCTGCTTCTGTTAAATCCATACCATTTCTGTCCTTTATTGTGCCCATCTTTGCATGAAATGTTCCCTTGGTATCTCTAATTTTCTTGATGAGATCTCTAGTCTTTACATTCTATTGTTTCCCTCTATTTCTTTGCATTGATCACTGAGGAAGGCTTTCTTATCTCTTCATGCTCTACATTGGAACTTGCATTCTAATGGGTATATCTTTCCTTTTATCCTTTGCCTTTTGCTTCTCTTCTTTTCTCAGATATTTGTAAGGCCTCCTTGCCAACCTTTTGGCCTTTTTGCATTTCTTTTTCTTGGGGATGCTCTTGATCCCTGCTTCCTGTACAGTGTCACAAACCTCCATCCATTGTTCTTCAGGCACTGTCTATCAGATCTAATCCCTTGAATCTATTTGTCACTTCCACTGTTTAATTGTAAGGGATTTCATTTAGGTCATACCTGAATGGTCTAGTGGATTTCTCTACTTTCTTCAATTTAAGTCTGAATTTGGCAATCAGGAGTTCATGATCTGAGCCACAGTAGGCTCTCAGTCTTGTTTTTGCTGACTGTGTAGAGCTTCTCCATCTTTGGCTGCAAAGAATATAATCAATCTGATTTTGGTATTGACCATCTGGTGATGTCCATGTGTAGAGTCATCTCTTGTGTTGTTGGAAGAGGGTGTTTGCTATAACCAGTGCACTCTCTTGGCAAAACTCGATTAGCTTTTGCCCTGCTTCATTTTGTACTCCAAGGCCAAATTTGCCTATTACTCCAGGTATCTCTTAACTTCTGACTTTTGCATTCCAGTCCCCTATAATAAAAACATCTTTTTTTGGGTGTTAGTTCTAAAAGGTCTTGTAGGTCTTCATAGAACCATTGAACTTCAGCTTCTTCAGCATTAGTGGCTGGGGCATTGACTTGGATTACTGTGATACTGAATGGTTTGCCTTGGAAATGGACAGAGATCATTCTGTAATTTTTGCAATTGCACCCAAGTTCTGCATTTCAGACTCTTTTGTTGACTATGAAGGCTACTCTATTACCTCTAAGCTATTCTTGCCCACAGTAGTATATATAATGATCATCTTAATTAAATTAGCCCATTCCAGTCCATTTTAGTTTACTGATTTCAGTTCAGTTCAGTTGCTCAGTCATGTCCAACTCTTTGCAACCCCATTAACTGCAGCATGCCATGCCTCCCTGTCCATCACCAACTCCAAGAGTTTACTTAAATTCATGTCTATTGAGTTGGTGATGCCATCCAGCCATCTCATCCTCTGTCGCCCCCTTCCCCTCCTGCCCCCAGTCCCTCCCAGCATTAGGGTCTTTTCCAATGAGTCAACTCTTTGCATGAGGTGGCCAAAGTACTGGAGTTTCGGCTTTAGCATCAGTCCCTCCAATGAACACCCAGGACTGATTTCCTTCAGAATGGACTGGTTGGATCTCCTTGCAGTCCAAGGGACTCTCAAGAGTCTTCTCCAACACCACAGTTCAAAAGCATCAATTCTTCAGTGCTCAGCTTTCTTCCCAGTCCAACTCTCACATCCATACATGACCACTGGAAAAACCATAGCCTTGACTAGACGGACCTTTGTTGGCAAAGTAATGTCTCTGCTTTTCAGTATGCTCTCTAGGTTGGTCATAACTTTTCTTCCAAGGAGTAAGCGTCTTTTAATTTCATGGCTACAATCACCATCTGCAGTGATTTTGGAGCCCAAAAATATAAAGTCTGACACTGTTTCCACTGTTTCCCCATCTATTTCCCATGAAGTGATGGGACCAGATGCCATGATCTTCTTTTTCTGAATGTTGAGATTTAGGCCAACTTTTTCACCCTCCTCTTTCATTTTCATCAAGAAGCTCTTTAGTTCCTCTTCACTTTCTGCTGTAAGGGTGGTGTTCTGCATATCTGAGGTTATTGATATTTCTCTCAGCAATCTTGGTTCCAGCTTGTGCTTGCTCCAGCCCAGTGTTTCTCATGATGTACTCTGCATATACGTTAAATAAACAGGATGACAATATACAGCCTTGATGTACTCCTTTTCCTATTTGGATCTAGTCTGTTGTTCCATGTCCAGTTCTAACTGTTGCCTCCTGACCTGCATATAGGTTTCTCAAGAGGCAGGTCAGGTGGTCTGGTATTCCCATCTCTTTCAGAATTTTCCACAGTTTATTGTGATCCACACAGTCAAAGGCTTTGGCATAGTCAATAAAGCAGAAATATATGTTTTTATGATTTAGAAGGGGTGAAATCACATGTAGAATCAAACCCTATGCCTGCCAGAGATGCTCAGAGCCCTCAAACTAAACTTGTGCTCACCAGGACCCAGAGACCCCACAGAAACTGAGCCATACCTGCCTTTGAGTGTCTGAGTGTCTCCTGTGGAGGTACAGGACAGCAGTGGCCTTCCACAGGGGCAGGGACTTTGCGTTCAGCAGACCTGGGTTACACAGCATGTGGCATAAGCCCTCTTGGAGGAGGTCACCATTAACCCTACCATAGATCCACTGAACAGACGACCCACAAACTACAGGACAATTATAATAAATAAATTCTTGAACTGTTAGGAAAGTTCTAGGACCTAAAACAGATTTCCCAACCTGCAGGTCTGGCAAAGGGACTGAGAACCCCCAGGGAATTTAACTTTGGAGGCCAGTGGGTTTTGATTATAGAACTTACACAGGACTGGTGAAACAGACTCTTGGAGGGCACAAACAAAACTTTGTGCACACAGGACCCAGGAGAAAGGAGCAGTGACCTCATGAGAGACTGACCCAGACTTGCCTGTGAGTGTTCAGGAGTCTCCTGCAGAGGTGTGGGTTGGCAATGGCCTTGTGCAGGGTCGGGGGCACTGAGGTTAGCAGTGAGTGCACAGGCCCTTTTGAAGGAGGTCGCCATTATCTTCATTAGCTCCACCATAGTTTGATGTTAGGTCAAACAATAGGGAGGGAGCATAGCCCTTCTGATCAACAGAAAACTGGATTAAAGATTTACTGAGCACAGCCCTGCCCATCAGAACAAGACCCAGTTTGCCCCACAGTCAGTGTCTTCTATCTGGAAGCTTCCATAAGCCTCTTATCCTTATTCAGCAGAGGGCAGACAGAATGAAAACCACAGTCACAAAAAATGAATTAAACTGGTCACATGGACCACAGCCTTGTCTAACTCAATGAAACTATCAGCCATGCTGTGTAGCGCTACCCAAGACAGACCAGTCATGGTGGAGAGTTCTGACAGAACCTGGTCCACTGGAGAAGGAAATGGCAAAGCACTTCAGCATTCTTGCTTTGAGAACCTCATGAACATTATCAAAGGGCAAAAAAATATAACACTGAAAGATGAACTCTCCAGTTTGGTAGGTTCCCAATATGCTACTGGAGGAAAGTGGAGAAATAACTCCAGAAAGAATGAAGAGCCAAAGCAAAAACAGTTACCAGTTGTGGATATGAGTGGTGATGCAATTAAAGTTTGGTGCTGTAAAGAACAATATTTAATAGGAACCAGGAGTGTTAGGTCCATGATTCAAGGTAAATTGGAAGTGGACAAACAGGAGATGGAAAGAGTGAACATCGACATTTTAGGAATCAGTGAACTAGACTCAGTGAACTAAAATGGACTGGAATGGGGAAATTTAATTCAGAATCAGTTGCAGTGTATGGACTTTATTCAGATACAGATTCAACAACAACAGCCAAAACCTGTTGGGGGAAAAAAACACATGCATATGGCAACTGGGGAACTCTCAATGTTGGCTGGATATTTGATAATATTACAGAATTATTAATTTTAAAAGTGTGATAACAGTATTGTGGTTATATATTTTAATCCACATTTTTTAGAGACATACTGAAATATTTATGGATGAAATGATATTATTTTAGAGATTTGCTTCAAAATAATCCAGGAGGGGGAGAAATGGCAGTGAGTACAGATGAAATGCAAGATAATTGTCAAAACTGACGGTGAACTATAACATTCTCTCTACTTTTGTGTACGCTTAAAATTTTTTAACAATAAAATAAAAAAGGAATGTCACTTAAGATCAATCTCAGAGATCATACTGTCGTAATAAGTGCTCATTCCTGTGAAATGATTAGTAAGAAGGGCCTCAGGTTAGGGATATTTTTTTACCCCATTCTCCAAAATGTACATACATTCACATGATAGGATGTACTTATGCGGTGCTGTGCTGAGTTGCTTCAGTTGTGTCTGATTCTTTGCGACCCCATTAACCTAAATACCAAGTTATGTGACAGACAGCTGTTCCAGTCAGTTGACATGTTTTTTGTTTTTTTTTTTGCTCCATATTTACAAGAATTTTATGAGGAAATTCTGCTGTCTTCATTTTTCAGATCATGCTAAGAGATCAAATATTTTAAACCAAGACACAGCTAGTAGAGGAAAGAGCCAGGGTTGCAATGCATCCCTTTTGGCTTTCTATATCGGCATGCTCCCCCTACTTTGTTCAGTCTGAACAGATAACAGGAATGGATATTTTGAATGACAGTGTCTGCTGTTATCTTTTTTCCATTTTCTAGATCAGATTTTTTTTTTTTTTTAACCCAATTTCAAATCTTTTGCATTTTGGCTAAATAAGAGACTCAAAAGCTAGTCAGCCTGCTCAAAGGCAATCCTAGCCACAATTTGGATCTTTAATTAATAAATGAATCTTCAATTAATTCAATTATTGAGGCAAGCTGTTCCCCTTCCCCACAAGATGGGAACAAGCACAATTTTGGCTTAATATTCTTAGTCAGTTGCTCCAAGGCAATTTTCCCTAGTGTGGGGGTATGAATGTACACGTGCGCCCAAAGGTGAGACCTCATTATCATGCATGTATACAAAGAAGAGGGGACCAATGGCAGAGAAGACGTGGCATTTTCAGTACTAAGAAATGAAAATAGCCCGTGAATAAAACCCTCATTTCACCAGGGCAATGGCTCCCTCATCTAGGATCCAGGGGAGCTTTTAAAATCTTTTTATTTTTTTTTTTTATTTTTTTTTTAATCAAGAATCTCCTTTATTGATTATCAGAAATATTACAAACATCTAATATGAACAAATTGTAACATGACAGTATTTAGTTTGAACAATTAATACATTTCAGATATAATATTATACATATTTCAATGTTATTCTCCCCAATCATCCCACCCTCTCCCGGTCTCAGAGTCCAAAAGTCTGGTCTATACAGCAGTGTCTCTTTTGCTGTCTCGTAAATAGGGTTATTTTTACCATCTTTCTAAATTCCATATATATGCGTTAGTATACTGTATTTGTGTTTTTGTTTCTGGCTTACTTCACTCTGTATAATAGGCTCCAGTTCCATCCACCTCGTTAGAACTGATTCAAATGCATTCTTTTTAGTGGCTGAGTAATACTCCATTGTGTATATGTACCACAGCTTGCTTATCCATTCATCTGTGGATGGACATCTAGGTTGCTTCCACGTTCTGGCTATTGCAAACAGTGCTGCTATGAACATTGGGGTACACGTGTCTCTTTCAATTCTGGTTTTCTCAGTGTATATGCCCAGCAGTGGGATTGCTGGATCATAAGGCAGTTCTATTCCCAGTTTTTTGAGGAATCTTCAGACTGTTCTCCATAGTGGCTGTACCAGTTTGCATTCTCACCAACAGTGCAAGAGGGTTCCCTTCTCTCCGCACCCTCTCCAGCATTTATTGTTTGTGGACTTTTGGATAGCAGCCATTCTGATTGGCGTGAAATGGTATCTCATAGTGGTTTTGATTTGCATTTCTCTGATAATGAGTGATGTTGAGCATCTTTTCATGTGTTTGTTAGCCATCTGTATGTCTTCTTTGGAGAAATGTCTATTGAGTTCTTTGGCCCATTTTTTGATTGGGTCATTTATTTTTCTGGAATTGAGCTGTAGAAGTTGCTTGTATATTTTTGAGATTAGTTGTTTGTCAGTTGCTTCATTTGCTGTTATTTTCTCCCATTCTGAAGGCTGTCTTTTCACCTTGCTTATAGTTTCCTTTGTTGTGCAGAAGCTTTTTAAGTTTGATTAGGTCCCATTTGTTCATTTTTGATTTTATTTCCAAAATTCTGGGAGGTGGGTCATGAAGGATCCTGCTGTGATGTAAGTCAGAGAGTGTTTTGCCTATGTTTTCCTCTAGGAGTTTCATGGTTTCTGGTCTTACATTTAGCTCTTTAATCCATTTTGAGTTTATTTTTGTGTATGGTGTTAGAAAGTGTTCTAGTTTCATTCTTTTACAAGTGGTTGACCAGTTTTCCCAGCACCACTTGTTAAAGAGATTGTCTTTAATCCATTGTATATTTTTGCCTCCTTTGTCAAAGATAAGGTGACCATATGTGCGTGGATTTATCTCTGGGCTTTCTATTTTGTTCCATTGATCTATATTTCTGTCCTTGTGCCAGTACCATACTGTCTTGATGACTGTGGCTTTGTAATAGAGCCTGAAGTCAGGCAGGTTGATTCCTCCAGTTCCGTTCTTCTTTCTCAAGATAGCTTTGGCTATTCGAGGTTTTTGTATTTCCATACAAATTGAGAAATTATTTGTTCTAGCTCTGTGAAGAATACCGTTGGTAGCTTGATGGGGATTGCATTGAATCTATAAATTGCTTTGGGTAGTATACTCATTTTCACTATATTGAGTCTACCAATCCATGAACATGGTATATTTCTCCATCTATTAGTGTCCTCTTTGATTTCTTTCACCAGTGTTTTATAGTTTTCTATATATAGGTCTTTAGATTCTTTAGGAAGATATATTCCTAAGTATTTTATTTTTTTCATTGCAATGGTGAATGGAATTGTTTCCTTAATTTCTCTTTCTATTTTCTCGTTATTAGTGTACAAGAATGCAAGGGATTTCTGTGTGTTAATTTTATATCCTGCAACTTTACTATATTCATTGATCAGTTCTAGTAATTTTCTGGTGGAATCTTTAGGGTTTTCTACATAGAGGATCATGTCATCTGCAAACAGTGAGAGTTTTACTTCTTCTTTTCCAATTTGGATTCGTTTTATTTCTTTTTCTGCTCTGATTGCTGTGGCCACAACTTCCAAAACTATGTTGAATAGTAATGGTGAAAGTGGGCATCCTTGTCTTGTTCCTGACTTTAGAGGAAATGCTTTCAGTTTTTCACCATTGAGGATAATGTTTGCTGTGGGTTTGTCATATATAGCTTTTATTATGTTGAGATATGTTCCTTCTATTCCTGCTTTCTGGAGAGTTTTTATCATAAATGGATGTTGAACTTTGTCAAAGGCTTTCTCTGCATCTATTGAGATAATCATATGGTTTTTATTCTTCAGTTTGTTAACGTGGTGTATTACGTTGATTGATTTGCGGATATTGAAGAATCCTTGCATTCCTGGGATAAAGCCCACTTGGTCATGGTGTATGATCTTTTTAATGTGTTGTTGGATTCTGATTGCTAGAATTTTGTTAAGGATTTTTGCATCTATGTTCGTCAGTGATATTGGCCTGTAGTTTTCTTTTTTTGTGGGATCTTTGTCAGGTTTTGGTATTAGGGTGATGGTGGCCTCATAGAATGAGTTTGGAAGTTTGCCTTCCTCTGCAATTTTCTGGAACAGTTTGAGTAGGATAGGTGTTAGCTCTTCTCTAAATTTTTGGTAGAATTCAGCTGTGAAGCCGTCTGGACCTGGGCTTTTGTTTGCTGGAAGATTTCTGATTACAGTTTCAATTTCCGTGCTTGTGATGGGTCTGTTAAGAGTTTCTATTTCTTCCTGATCCAGTTTTGGAAAGTTGTACTTTTCTAAGAATTTGTCCATTTCTTCCACATTGTCCATTTTATTGCCATATAATTGCTGATAGTAGTCTCTTATGATCTTTTGTATCTCTGTGCTGTCTGTTGTGATCTCTCCATTTTCATTTCTAATTTTATTTATTTGATTTTTCTCCCTTTGTTTCTTGATGAGTCTGGCTAGTGGTTTGTCAATTTTATTTACCCTTTCAAAGAACCAGCTTTTGGCTTTGTTGATTTTTGCTATGGTTTCTTTTGTTTCTTTTGCATTTATTTCTGCCCTAATTTTTAGGATTTCTTTCCTTCTACTAACCTTGGGGTGCTTCATTTCTTCCTTTTCCAGTTGCTTTAGGTGTAGAGTTAGGTTATTTATTTGGTTTTTTTCTTGTTTCTTGAGGTATGCCTGTATTGCTATGAACTTTCCCCTTAGGACTGCTTTTACAGTGTCCCACAGGTTTTGGGTTGTTGTGTTTTCATTTTCATTCATTTCTATGCAGAATTTGATTTCTTTTTTGATTTCTTCTGTGATTTGTTGGTTATTCAGGAGTGTGTTGTTCAGCCTCCATATGTTGGACTTTTTAATAGTTTTTCTCCTGTTATTGAGATTTACTCTTACTGCATTGTGGTCAGAAAAAATGCTTGGAATGATTTCAATTTTTCTGAACTTACCAAGGCTAGATTTATGGCCCAGGATGTAGTCTATCCTGGAGAAGGTTCCATGTGCGCTTGAGAAAAAGGTGAAATTCATTGTTTTGGGATGAAATGTCCTATAGATATCAATTAGTTCTAACTGGTCTATTGTATCGTTTAAAGTTTGTGTTTCCTTGTTAATTTTCTGTTTAGTTGATCTATCCATAGGTGTGAGTGGGGTATTAAAGTCTCCCGCTATTATTGTGTTATTGTTGATTTCTCCTTTCATACTTGTTAGTATTTGTCTTATATATTGCGGTGCTCCTAAGTTGGGTGCATATATATTTATAATTGTTATATCTTCTTCTTGGATTGTTCCTTTGATCATTAGGTAGTGACCTTCTTTGTCTCTTTTCACATCCTTTGTTTTAAAGTCTATTTTATCTGATATGAGTATTGCTACTCCTGCTTTCTTTTGGTCTCTATTTGCCTGGAAAATCTTTTTCCAGCCCTTGACTTTCAGTCTGTATGTGTCCCCTGTTTTGAGGTGGGTTTCTTGTATACAACATATGGAGGGGTCTTGTTTTTGTATCCATTCAGCCAATCTCTGTCTTTTGGTTGGGGCATTCAACCCATTTACATTTAAGGTAATTAATGATACATATGATCCCGTTGCCATTTACTTTGTTGTTTTGGGTTTGAATTTATATATCCTTTTTGTGTTTCCTGTCTAGAGAATGTCCTTTAGTATTTGTTGGAGAGCTGGTTTGGTGGTGCTGAATTCTCTCAGCTTTTGCTTGTCTGTAAAGGTTTTGATTTCTCCTTCATATTTGAATGAGATCCTTGCTGGGTACAATAATCTGGGCTGTAGGTTCTTTTCTTTCATCACTTTAAGTATGTCTTGCCATTCCCTCCTGGCTTGGAGAGTTTCTATTGAAAGATCAGCTGTTATCCTTATGGGAATTCCCTTGTGTGTTATTTGTTGTTTTTCTCTTGCTGCTTTTAATATTTGTTCTTTGTGTTTGATCTTTGTTAATTTGATTAATATGTGTCTTGGGGTGTTTCGCCTTGGGTTTATCCTATTTGGGACTCTCTGGGTTTCTTGGACTTGAGTGATTATTTCCTTCCCCATTTTAGGGAAGTTTTCAACTATTATCTCCTCTAGTATCTTCTCATGGTCTGTCTTTTTGTCTTCTTCTTCTGGGACTCCTATGATTCGAATATTGTAACGTTTAAAATTGTCCTGGAGGTCTCTGAGATTGTCCTCATTTCTTTTAATTTGTTTTTCTTTTTTCTACTCTGATTCATTTAATTCTGCCATTCTATCTTCTAATTCGCTAATTCTATCTTCTGCCTCTGTTATTCTACTATTTGTTGCCTCCAGAGTGTTTTGGATCTCATTTATTGCATTATTCATTATATATTGATTCTTTTTTATTTCTTCTAGGTCCTTGTTAAATCTTTCTTGCATCTTCTCAATGCTTTTCTCCAGGCTATTTATCCATGATTCCATTTTGCTTTCCAGATTTTGGATTAATTTCACTATCATTATTCGGAATTCTTTATCAGGTAGGTTCGCTATTTCTTTCTCTTTTGTTTGGTTTGGTGGGCATTTATCCTGTTCCTTTACCTGCTGGGAATTCTTCTGTCTCTTCATCTTGTTTAAATTGCTGAGTTTGGGGTGTCTTTACTGTATTCTGGTAGTCTGTGGAGTTCTCTTTATTGTGGCGTTTCTGCACTATATGTGGGTTTGTACCGGTGGCTTGTCGAGGTTTCTTGTTTATGGAAGCTTGTATCAGTGTTCTGGTGGGTGGGGCTGGATTTCTTTTCTCTGGGGTGCAGTGGAGTGTCTAGTAGTGAGTTATGAGATGTCTATGATTTTGGGGTTGCTTTGTGTAGCCTGTGTATTGGAGCTCAGGGCTGTGTTCTTGTTTTTCTGGAGAATTTGCTTGCTGTGTCTTGTCGTGGAACTTGCTGGTCTTTGTGTGATGCTTGGTTTCAGTGTAGGTATGGAGGCTTTTGATGAGCTCCTGTCAATTAATGTTTTGTGGGATCAGGGTATGGACTTAAGCCTCCTGGTTCCAGTTATCTGTCTTATTTTTACAGTAGTCTCAAAAACTTCTTCTTCTATAATGCATTCCACAACTGGACCACTCAGAGATGTTCACGGAGTTATACAGAGAAGGAAAAAGGGAGGAAGGAGACAGAGGTGGTCAGGAGGATAAAAGGAGGGAGTGTGAAGGAGAGAGACAGATCTAGTCAGTAATCAGTAAAGAAAAGAAAAAAGGAAAGGAAAAAAGCAAAGGACAAAAAGGAAAAAGAGAAAAAAAAAAAACAGGGTCGCAAAAGTTATATTTAAAGGTGGAGATTAATGAAGTACTAGAGGATAAAAAAAAATAAAAATAAAAGAAACAAAACAACAAACAACAACAAAAAAAATTAAAAGAAAAAAAAATTTTTGTTTTCCTTTTTCCAATTAAAAAATAATAAAAATTAAAAAAAATATTAAAAAAAGAAAAAAAAAGGAAATAATGATGGTAAAAATAGTAACAATATATATAAGAGTTTCTCTATTATTGTTGTGGGTTCAGTTCATTTTCGGCCAGTTCCTTGTTCCGGCTTAAATTTCTCAAGATCTATAGGCCCCTTTCTCTGTAGTTGGTCTGTATAGTCCTTTGTTCTGTGCACGGTTCGGCGGTGTTGTGGGCCAAGGCCGGCCACTCGTGTGGTCGGCGCTGCACAATCTGGACTGCCGGCCCAAACTACTCCAATTAGGCAGCACTCCCAGGCGAACGCAGTCTGCGCCGAGGCCCGCAGAGGGGGAGGGGCCGGCGACGGGAATGGCGGGTGGGTGGGGGAGGGGGTGGGGTGGCCCTCGTGGGAGCCGCCGGCACAGCGGGTGGGGGCACGCCTGCGCAGGAGTGGCCGGCGGGGGAGCGTCCAGTGGGGGAGAGTCCCACGGGGGAGCGTCCCTTGGGGGAGCGGCCGGCAGGGGAGCGTCCCGCGTGAGAACGGCCAAGGCGTCTCCCTGCCCAACCCCGGCTCCCCAATGGCAGATGCGGGCGTTTGCAGCGATGCTTCTCCGCCGCGGAAGTTACCGCAGGGCCCGCAGTCTGTGGGTTCTAATTGCTCAACTGTTGTCCTCCCTGTTATGACAGTCTCCGTGTTTCCCAGGTTCGGCGTAGATTCTGCAGGGAGAGTGTTTCCTGGTGTTTGGAAACTTCTCTTTTTAAGACTCCCTTCCCCGGACAGAGGTCCGCCCCTCCCTCTTTGTCTCTCTCTGGCTTCTATATTCTTTCCTACCTCCTTTAGAAGGCAGTGAGTTGCTTTTCTGGGTGTCCGACGTCCTCCGCCAGCACTCCGAAGCTGTTTGTGGAATTTACTCGGCGCCCAGATGTCCCTTTGATGAATTTGTGGAGGAGAAAGCGTATTCCCTGTCCTAATCCTCCGCCATCTTAACCGGAAGTCTCTAAAATCTTTTTAAAAGGTGAATGCTCGGGTCATCTCTAGATTGTCAGAAGGTTTTGCATAAGTCATCTCTTGATGAGTAAATTAAAAACCTCAAGTGAGTAAAATCCTCTCCAATACTTGGAGCAATTATAAAATTTGTGATCATTGAAGCTTTATTGGTAAAGTAGCAGTCCAGCACAATGACAAAATAGGTTTTTAAGCTTCAAGCAGGTCAATGACTAATTCCAAACATAATGAGCAAGGCAGCTTTTATCTCTCACTTCACTGAAATGGAGGCAGCGTAGACGTCATTCCTGAAACTCCTAATACATATGAAATATGTAGTAAAGCAATCCTTTAAGGATGGTAAAAGAGATACTAGGAAGTTCGATTTCTAGTTGACCAATAAATATTTAGAAATTTACTAAAAATTACCTCAAGATTGGTATAAGAGTACATGCCCTTCAAAACTTAAAATTAGATTTCCCCTCCCTTTTTTTGAGTGGATTTCCTTATACCACCAGGAAGGATAGCTAAGTTAGACCCTTCATACCTTCAGTTTCATGGGGGAAACAGGGAAGTAAGTCAGCATGGTGTATAGTAGTCTGTTATTTTATTCAAATCTAAAATTTACCTTTATGCCTGGAGACACTTCTGACTTTACTATATAGTTGTTGAATAGCTTCCTCATATATGGAAGGTCATAGATATATATTTTCAGTTAAATTAGGAATTGCCCCATATTTTATAGTTATTTTTAACAGGGAGTTAATGTTAGCTCTTTTGATATTATTTACAAAATTTTTGTGTCACTTACTCTGTCAATCCAAGTTGCTATCACCACTGCTTTTTATTTCAAAACATTATGTAATAACAATCCAAATTAGAAACAAATTGAAATTGGTTGACTCATAGGATATAAAAAAAGATAAAAGAAGGAAAACTGGAATTTTCTTCTAGATATTTAAACATATCTAAACTTTTAAAATTAGTTGCACTTTATAATCTTGAGAGAGAAGTTGTAGCTTTCTACAAGAGCATGGGAAATAGATGGGGAAACAGTGTAAACAGTGTCAGACTTTGTTTTTCTGGGCTCCAAAATCACTGCAGATGGTGACTGCAGTCATGAAATTAAAAGACGCTTGCTCCTTGGAAGGAAAGTTATGACCAACCTAGATAGCATATTCAAAAGCAGAGACATTACTTTACCAACAAAGGTTCGCCTAGTCAAGGCTATGGTCTTTCCTGTGGTCATGTATGGATGTGAGAGCTGGACTGTGAAGAAGGCTGAGCACTGAAGAATTGATGCTTTTGAACTGTGGTGTTGGAGAAGACTCTTGAGAGTCCCTTGGACTGCAAGAAGATCCAACCAGTCCATTCTGAAGGAGATCAATCCTGGAATTTCTTTGGAAGGAATGATGCTAAAGCTGAAACTCCAGTATTTTGGCCACCTCATGCGAAGAGTTGACTCATTGGAGAAGACTCTGATGCTGGGAGGGATTGAGGGCAGGAGGAGAAGGGGACGACAGAGGATGAGATGGCTGGATGGCATCACTGACTCGATGGATGTGAGTCTGAGTGACCTCCGGGAGCTGGTGATGGACAGGGAGGCCTGTCGTGCTGCGGTTCATGGGGTCGCAAAGAGTCGGACACGACTGAGCGACTGATCTGATCTGATCTGATCTGATATATGAATACTCTACATAAGCTTTAGCACACACACCATAGTGCAACCATAGATAGTGAAAATACACCAACACCTTGTAAAACTCACTACCACAGTTAATCACAATGTTCTTATCTACCCCCACTCCATTTTTGCCTGTAGGAACTGGATCTTACCTTCCACACATTGAAAAATGATGGAAACCATCCAGGGTGAAGTCCCTCTTGTGCCTCCGACATTTTCCAGCAGTTCTCTATATCCACATCTTCTTTCAAAGGCCTTTTCTTCCCTCTATAGCTTTCTCTGGAGAAGGGCATGGCAACCCACTCCAGTACTCTTGCCTGAGAATCCCATGGACAGAGGAGCTTGGTGGCCTACAGTCCATGGGGTTGCAAAGAGTCAGACGCAACTGAGCACGCATGCGTACCTTTCTCATCCACTGTATTCTATATCCCATCTCTACCTCCTTCTTCTAGGAACTCACTGCCATAGTTACCTTTCTCTTATTAAACTATAGGTTCGTTGTATTTTCTTTTTTTTTTAATTAAATTTTATTTTGCTTAACTTTACAATATTGTATTGCTTTTACCATACATCGAGATGGATCCGCCACCAGTATACCCATGCTCCCCATCCTGAACCCTGCTCCCTCCTCCCTCCCCATACCATCCCTCTGGGTCGTCCCAGTGCACCAGCCCCAGGCATCCGTTATTGGGCATCGTACCTGGACTGGCGACTCGTTTCAGATATGATATTATACATATTTCAATGCTATTCTCCCAAATCATCCCGCCCCTCTCCCGGTCCCAGAGTCCAAAAGTCTGTTCTATACATCAGTGTCTCTTTTGCTGTCTCGTAAACAGGGTATCTGTCTTAAAAGTCATTCAAGTTTCTTCTTTCTACAAAACAGATTTCAATCGCCCCTAATGGCTTCCTCCTTTCTTAGAATCTTTTGATGTGAGATGTGTAACTATTCCCTCTTATTCTTTATTCTCTCATTCATTTTCTTTTTAAAAGCCCTTTCCACATGTAATCTTTCCATTACATGCTTTCATGACTGTTTTCTTGGCTGTGTCTTTACTCTTTACTTCTCTCTGTGTTTTATGCCATTTTTTCCTCCTTTACATCGGATCAGATCCTGACTAGTGGCATTTCCATGTCATCCAAGAAAACTCGAAGTCAGCTTGATCCTTCTTTCCTCTATTCTGGTTTGAGATTCAAAATATTAATATCTTGGCCTTAAATTTTAGACAAAAAGTGTGTTGGATTTTCCCCTCCATACAATTTTAAATTTCTTAAGACTATGGCTTACACTTCTCTCCTCCATCCCTACTCCCAACAGATCTAGAGAAATACTGAGAGTCTAATAGTTATTAAATATTAGAGGTGTATTCTTTGGGGGAGAAAAACTTACTTCAGTGGCAGGTGAATGACAGCATTTCAGAGCTATTGACCTACGAATATGCAACTATTTTATTAGCATTCTCTTCATTATATGCTCATTGACCCTTTTCATGGTATACAGCATTTTATTAGGTAATACAGTTTTTGTAATAAGGTTTTATAAATTTTAGACACCTCCAGAAATTGAAAATCTGTTTACAAATTGAGCCATGGCCTAGATACATTTTTAGACCTAACAACACAGGCATGGATGCATAAATAGTAAGTATCGTCTAGTTAACTGTATAAACACAAGTGAAGATTGGGTGGGCATGATGGTGAGATGTCCCTTACAGGATGGTATATTGAGTTGAGCAAGCTCCAGAAAATGATGTAGATCAGGGAAGCCTGGCTTGCTGCTGTCCATGGGGTGACAAAGAGTCAGACACGACTGAGCGACTGACAGCAATAATTGAGTTAACCAGAGTGATTTCTCTGGGGAGACGATTTCAAGTTTCTTCTGACTTACAATTATACAAACTGAAGACTGGCCCAGTAAGAACAGCTTGAGTTCAGGATCAGAGACAGAAGGCACAGAAAGGCAGAGTGGAGATAAATCCAGAGATGCAGGCTTAAACTAGGAAACAGGTTCAATCCAAGATTTGGTTCTTCCCTCATCAAACTAAGTTATTGTTGTAGCTATGAATATATTATGTGATTTGCTTGTATGATAGCTAGCATTGACATAATGGTTATACTTCTCATTTTGAGTTTTAAAATGGAAAGTAAAACCATCACCTGTGTAAAACACTACTTTCTTCCTATTTTCTGAATTGTTCTCCCTCACTCCCCACCCCCAACATTTCCGCCACCCTTTCTTTTCACCTTATCATCCACCCCAGTTGCCTGCCATTGCAGCTATTGACCACCAACTCTTATGCTGTAGCTGGATTCCTTGGTACAGTTCAGTGTCCCTGGGTTGTTTGTTATTGGTGGAGGAGGAGGGTTGGAGTTGAGAAAATGTACTCCAGATACATAGCCTGCTGCTGCTGCTGCTAAGTCGCTTCAGTCATGTCCGCCTCTGTGCAACCCCATAGACAGCAGCCCACCAGGCTCCCCCGTTCCTGGGATTCTCCAGGCAAGAATCCTGGAGTGGGTTGCCATTTCCTTCTCCAATGCATGAAAGTGAAAAGTGAAAGTGAAGTCGCTCAGTCGTGTCCGACTCTTAGCGACCCCATGGACTGCAGCCCACCAGGCTCCTCTGTCCATGGGATTTTCCAGGCAAGAGTACTGGAGTGGGGTGCCATTGCCTTCTCTGTATACATAGCCTAGTTTCTGCTAAAATGGGAGCTCCCAATCAGTGTTTCTCAACACATGGTCCTTAGAACACCTGCATCAGAATCACTTAAAAATGCAGATTCTGGGACATGCCCCAGGCCTTATTTGATTTATGTCAATGAGAATCAGCCGGAGAATCTACATTTTAAGCAAATACGCCAAATGAGTCTTACAGAAACTGAAATTTGAAACTTTCTGGGATATGTTTTCATCTTCCTATCTTCTTTCCTATATTTCTTCCTCTTATTTTTTTACCCTCCCCCCACCATCTTATTTAAGAAGACAGTGTGCATATGGTGTAAAATTTTTCAGCTATTAATTGCATTATATCCCTTGTCAGGTTATTTGCACCTTTCAGGGTTTCATTTTTATCTTATATAAAAAGAAAGTTGCCTACTTCTCCATTCACTGCTTAGAATAAATTATCAAAATGGCATTAACCATTTGGCAAAGGCAGACACACAAATAATAACTATGATAGAAATAATTAGAGTTGTAGAACTCCCTCTTTATTAAGAACAAGATGCAGTAATGTTGGTGTATGGCTTATAACAGAAGGTAAGTTATTCTAGGGCAGGACTAAGGTAAAGTGAAGAAGACACTTGCCTTGGATGCAGACTTTAAGTTTTAAGGGGACCCAGAAGTTCAGCAATAAGATAAATATTTTATTTCAACATTTCAAAAAAAAAAATCAAAGTTAATTAAAAAAATACACAGTTAACAAAACACCAAAATTTTAAATAAAGATCAGTATCATGATATTTCCTTTTGCATCTGGGTCTAATATGGCTTGCCATGGCAATGTTACTGACCTAAAATATTACATTAAAACATTGTTTATGTTGATTACTCAGTTTTTTAATGCCTCCTTAAATTCAACATCTGAGGCAAGTGCCTCATTCCACCTCACTGTGGTCCTGGCTCTGGCTTATCTCTAAGCTGAGTTGTTTCAATGTTTAATTAATTAAAACAGAAAAGTCCATTTTTATCTACTTTCTGCAAGAATCTCTACTTAAACTTTTAAGTGACATTTTTACAAATACTCTATTGTTGATACAAATATTGGGAAATGTCCAGATTTTGAAAATGTCATTACAGATGTTAGGGATTCAAGTAAGTCTCAGAAAGAAACTTCATTTTGTAAATAACAATGTCACCTAAAGATTCTAAGAGGTAGAAGAAAAATTAACAAGACTATAAATCTAGTATTTGAGGCTCATTTGTTCTTCACATGAACACTAAAAAACTAGGAGTCAACAAAAAAGGAAAAATGTTCAAATATATCAGAGTTGGCCTGGCAAAACAAGGGATTGTGAAAGGGGATTTTTGTATAATTAAATGTCAGTTTGCATTTTGAAATATTGCCGGCTGCCTTCTACTCAATCACCAAGTGAGAAGAGCGGGAATAGTCTATCTGTGAAATCCAGGAATGAGAGCTGCACTTGGCTTCTCCATGAAGGGGGAGCTGCAGGTTGGAAGGGTCAGAGCACATCATTTTTCCCAAGGCAGTACAGTATTGCCAGTAAATTCAGTTGGATATTATAATTTCCCATTTTAAGAAGGGTAAATAGCAGTAGCCAAGATGAAGTTGTGTGAAGTTCTGGATTTTAGAAGAAGGAGAAATTTTAGAGGTCATCTAGTCCATTCTCCTCCCTTTACAGAAGAGGAATCTGATGCACAGGCAGATGAGTGGTTTCTCAAGGTTACTCAACTGACAAGTGACTGATGGAGCTGTCATTTTCTTCCACACGATTCTGGGGGCAATTGTTAGGTTGAGAAACAGGGGAATGGTGCAACAGAAAGTGGTACTGGTCTCCTGTTTCTTGTACATTAGTGGCTTAGAAATAGATGGGGGAAGAGTGGAAGGAGTGTGACGAATTAACAGAGTAGCACTACCATGTGCAAAATAGATAGCTAGTGGGAAGCTGCTGTAACACAGGGAGTTCAACTCTGTGTGCTGTGATGACCTGGAGGGGTAGGATGTGGGGTGGAGTGGGAGCAAGGGTCAAGAGGGAGGGGATATATGTATACTTATAGCAGGTCAGGAAGCAACAGTTAGAACTGGACATGGAACAACAGACTGGTTCCAAATAGGAAAAGGAGTACGTCAAGGCTGTATGCTGCTGCTGCTGCTAAGTCGCTTCAGTCGTGTCCGACTCTGTGCGACCCCATAGACGGAAGCCCACCAGGCTCCCCCGTCCCTGGGATTCTCCAGGCAAGAACACTGGAGTGGGTTGCCATTTCCTTCCCCAATGCATGAAAGTGAAAAGTGAAAGTGAAGTCGCTCAGTCGTGTCCGACTCTTAGCGACCCCATGGACTGGAGCCTACCAGGATCCTCCGTCCATGGGATTTTCCAGGCAAAAGTACTGGGGTGGGGTGCCATTGCCTTCCCCGCAAGGCTGTATATTGTCACCCTATTTATTTAAATTATATGCAGAGTACATCATGAGAAATGCTAGGCTGGAGGTGCCATTGCCTTCCCCACAAGGCTGTATATTGTCACCCTATTTATTTAAATTATGTGCAGAGTACATCATGAAAAATGCTAGGCTGGAAGAAGCACAAGCTGGAATCAAGATTGCCGGAAGAAATATCAACAACCTCAGATATGCAGATGACACCACCCTTATGGCAGAAAGTGAAGAGGAAGTAAAAAGCCTGTTGATGAAAGTGAAAGAGGAGAGTGAAAAAGTTGGCTTAAAGCTCACCATTCAGAAAACAAAGATCATGGCATCCGGTCCCATCACTTCATGGCAAATAGATGGGGAAACAGTGGCAGACTTTATTTTTTGGGGCTCCAAAATCACTGCAGATGGTGATTGCAGCCATGAAATTAAGATGCTTACTCCTTGGAAGGAAAGTTATGACCAATCTAGATAGCATATTGAAAAGCAGAGACATTACTTTGCCAACAAAGGTCCGTCTAGTCAAGGCTATGGTTTTTCCAGTGGTCATGTATGGATGTGAGAGTTGGACTGTGAAGAAAGCTGAGCACCGAAGCATTGATGCTTTTGAACTGTGGTGTTGGAGAAGACTCTTGAGAGTCCCTTGGACTGCAAGGAGATCCAACCAGTCCATCCTAAAGGAGATCAGTCCTGGGTGTTCTTTGGAAGGACTGATGCTGAAGCTGAAACTCGAATACTTTGGCCACCTCATGCAAAGAGTTGACTCATTGGAAAAGACTCAGATGCTGGGAGGGATTGGGGGCAGGAGGAGAAGGGGACGACAGAGGATAAGATGGTTGGATGGCATCACTGACTCGATGGACATGAGTTTGGGTGAACTCCGGGAGTTGATGGTGGATAAGGAGGCCTGGCGTGCTGCAATTCATGGGGTCGCAAATAGTTGGCCATGACTGAGCTACTGAAATGAACTGATAGCTGATTCACATTACTGTACAGCAGAAATTAACACAACCTTGTAAAGCAGTTATACTCCAATTAAGTAAACCAGAAAGAAAAACACCAATACAGTACACTAATGCATATATATGGAATTTAGAAAGATGGTTAATAATAACCCTGTATGCGAGACAGCAAAAGAGACACAGATGTATAGAACAGTCTTTTAGACTCTGTGGGAGTGGGGGGGATGATTTGGGAGATGGCATTGAAACATGTATAATATCATATAAGAAACGAATTGCCAGTCCAGGTTCAATGCAGGATACAGGATGCTTGGGGCTGGTGCACTGGGATGACCCAGAGGGATGGTATGGGGAGGAAGGTAAGAGGGGGGTTCAGGATTGGGAACACATATACACCCGAGGTGGATTCATGTTGATGTATGGCAAAACCAATACAATATTGTAAAGTAATTGGCCTCCAATTAAAATTTAAAAATTCTAAAAAAAAAAAAATAATAAATTAGAAAAAGGAAAAAGCCAACCCCCCACCAAAATAAAAGACAGTTATAAAAAAACAAGGCTTTACACTTGATTTCATGGGACTCTGAAGTGGGGGAGACATCCTTGTATAAATGCTCAGGACCAGCTGAACATGTAAGTTTCTTAGTATTCCAAGAAATACTTTATTTCTTTCTTCCCCATTCTTCCAATTATACAAATGCCAAATTTATTGAATTAGAGTCTACAGGGATAGAGCTTGGACACAGGGATTTTGAAACACACTCCCCAGGTGTTGTTGATGTTAGGCTGCATTAAACATAGTGGCATTAGAGATTCATTTCTTTTTGACAAATATATCTTTATCATCCAATAGCAACTTAGAATTAATTCAAGGGAAGGCTTGAATGAGGATGCAAAATGAAGCATAAGAGTCCTAGAAAACAGTTTATAAAAGGCAAAAGAGGGAAATTCTTCAAAAGCAAATATTGACTTTTCAATTTTGTTCAGTCAGTGTAAGAATGGGAGGAGCTTAGATCCGTAATTAGCAGTCCTATAAGGAATTTTCTTTCTCTGTTCATAATCAGACTAAGCTTTTGAATGCCCCACTTCAAGCTACTTGAGAATCTTATTTATATGATCTTATTGTCATGAAGCATAATACTAGTTTATTTATCATCATGGAGTGGTTTCAAGAAAAAAAATTAGTGTTTATCTTTATTCCAAACTCAGATGTAGAGAGTTGAATTAATCACCCTCAAGTTACAGCATATAATATTTATTCCTGGATTCTGAGAGGCTCCTTTCTTGTATTTATTTCTTTTGTTTCCATTTCCCCTCTTCCTATCACCAAAAAGGCATACATTCTTCTGTGTTTGGCCTGAGTCCTTTTAAAACTGTTCCACCATACTATGAATATATAGCTTTCTGTTTTAGTATATCTTACATTCCTCAACTGGGTCATTGAGGTGAGAGAAGGAAGAAAGAAGAAAGAGCTTATTAGATGCTCCAATACATCTTTCAACAGACAGACATTTATGAGGATTATTGGATGCTGCCTTTCAAAATATTTATACCCCCCCCCTTAATATGACTTCTTTGTGTAATACTATATGAGTTTCACTTGTTGATGCAAACATAGTACTCCAAGAATTCAGATGAGCAGTTCTCATCTAGCTCAGGTGGTTGGTTCCTACCCTGCATTGCCTCAGATTGCCAGATACTTATGAATCAAAAATACCTAATACTCATGTATGTAGTTTGAAAACATGAAGTTGGTCTACATCCTGATGTAGTCACCAGTAAATAAAAGTGTATTTGAGTGGCTATACAAATTGTACGCTGGCTGCTCTTTTTTGAGTCTTTTCTGATTGTCATCAGAGTGATTTTAACAACTTCATAACTTTAAAATTAAGAATCCATCCTGCTACCATCATCAAGACCGTATCATACTGGCACAGAAACAGAAATACAGATCAATGAAACAAGAAATAAAGCCCAGAGATAAATCCACGCACCTATGGGCATCTTATCTTTGACAAAGGAGGCAAGAATATACAATAAAGAAAAGATATTCCCTTAAATAGGGGGTGCTGGGAAAACTAGATAGCTACATGTGAAAGAATAAAATTAGAACACTTCTTAACACCATACACAAAGATAAACTCAAAATGGATTAAAGACCTAAATGTAAGACCAGAACTATAGAACTCTTAGAAGAAAACATAAGCAGAACACTTCATGACATAAATCACAGGAATATCCTCTAGGACCCACCTTCTAGAGTAATGGAGATGAAAACAAAAATAAACAAGTGGGACCTAATTAAACTTAAAAGTTTTGCACAGCCAAGGAAACTATAAACAAGGTGAAAAGACAATCCTTAGAATGAGAGAAAATAATATCAAATGTAACTGACAGAACATAAATTTCCAAAATATGCTAGCAGCTCATGCAACTCAATACCAGAAAAAGAAACAATCCAATCAAAAAGTGGGCAGAAGACCTAAACACATTTCTCCAAAGAAGACATGCAGATGGCTAACAAACACATGAAAAGATGCTTTAACATCGTTCATTATTAGAGAAATCCAAACTACAATGAGATACCGCCTCACACCAGTCAAGATGACCATCATCAAAAATCTACAATTAATGCTGGAGAGGGTGTGAAGAAAAAGAACCCTCTTGCACTGTTGGTGGGAATGTAAATTGATACAGCCACTATGGAGAACTTTATGGAGATTCCTTAAAAATCTAGGAATAAATCTACCATGTGACCCCACATTCCCACTATTGGGCATATACTCTGAGGGAAACTGTAATTGAAAAAGACAGTTGTATCCCACTGTCCACTGCAGTACTATTTACAATAGCTAGGACCTGGAAGCCACTTAGATGTCCATTGACAGGTGAATGGAAAAAGAAGCTTTGGTACATGTATACAATGGAATATTACTCAACCATGAAAAGCAATGCACTTGATGAGGTAGATGAACCTAGAACCTATTACAGAGTGAAATAAGTCAGAAAAAGAAAAACAAGCATCGTATTTGAAACATATGTACGTAATCTAGAAAGATGGTACTAATGAGCCTATTTGGAGGATAGCAATGGAGACACACGGAGAAGGTGATGGCAACCCACTCCAGTGCTCTCACCTGGAGAAACCCATGGGTGGAAGAGCCTGGTGAGCTGCAGTTCAGGGGGTCGCGAAGAGTCAATCACGACTGAGTGACTTCACTTTCACTTTTCACTTTCATGCTTTGGAGGAGGAAATGGCAACCCACTCCCATGTTCTTGCCTGGAGAATCCCAGGGACGGAGGAGCCTGGTGGGCTGCCATCTCTGGGGTCGCACAGAGTCGGACACAACTGGAGCGACTTAGCAGCAGTAGCAGCAATGGAGACACAGACATAGAGAACAGGCTTGTGGACATGGAAAGGGGAAGAAGAAAGTGAGGTGAATGGAGAGAGTAGCATGTAAACATACACACTCCCCCCCCCCCCCCCCACCATACGTAAAATAGATACCCAGTGGGAATTTATTATATGGCTTAGGAAGCTGAAACCAGTACTCTGTGACAACCTAAAGGGGTCGGATGGGGTGGGAGATGGGACGGAGGTTCAAGAGGGAGGGGACATGTGTATACCTTTGCCTGATTCATGTTGATGTATGGTGGAAACCAACACAGTATTGTAAAGCAATTATCCTTCAATTTAAAAACTCCATCTAAAAATAGTTTGGGGAATATACTGCATGAACATTTTATAGAGTAAAATTAGCAATTACTCTTGGGGACAACTAATAAATTTGATTTTCACTATTTTTATAGTTTTTCCTTAGAACAGAATTAATTCAAAGCTACCCTTTCTTTCAGGGGGAAAGGGAGAATATAAAGATTTTAAATGTCATCAAATGTAACATAAGAAGCAGTGGAGATATTTGGCAAAGAAACACTATAAAAAATCAATTTTAAAAGGGCAAAAGACCATTTAAAAGAAGATCAATATGGAAAGAACAGGTAGTCAGAAGTGACAATAGATTAAAAGTTCAAGCAAAATCAACTTTCTTGCCATCAGACTGTTATTCTGCACATTTCTTTTCTAGGTCATCTTCACCTGCCTTCTCTGTTTTATATCAATTCCAACTAGCAATGGGGTGATAACATTATGAACCTGGACATTCCTACTCCATTTAAAACCCGAAGAGTTGGTCTTGCTCCCAGCAACATCAGGACACTGATTTTTCAACAGGACATTTTTTCCTTTTCACTTATGAGCAGTTTCTGGCTTTGACTCTCACAATCAAAATCTGACAATCTTGATTGCTCTGGTATTTGAGTCTCTGTGGTCTGTTCTTCTCATCGTGGTCTTTTATAAACCTGACTTTCTTCTCAGTAATTGGGTCATCTTCTTCCTATGGTACCTTTGGGATTAATTTCTCCAGCAGGGTGTGCAAGGTCATTTTCTGGCAGCCATATCACACCCACCGAAGCTATCAGCTTTGGATCTTAATCTGGTGTTCTAAGTTCTTAATGGAGCTTTGGGATTGCTATTTTCTTTTCATGTTACTCTTAAGTCTGTTTGCTGTGTGCTTTGTCCCGATACAACACGATCCCTTGTCTAAATCTATCTTTGTTCCCTATTAGTGGCGGTAGCTTGTAATAGGTTAGCTACAAGGGCAAGATAAGAACCTGTCAAAAGACCAGATACAATTACTCAGGGAAAGTACTAGCTTCAAACTCACCAGTGTCTCCATATTAATTATTACTTATGTGTGTATGTGTGTGTGTGTGTATGTATATACACACATAGACAATTGAATTTTCAAATATTCCAGACTAAATTTTAAAATACTATATCAGAAGACAAAAATTAAAATCACATTATTGTCAAAAGTTATACTTTCTGATGTTGGAAAGCAATCATCAGGGTCAGAATCTTAAAGTTTATATTCTCTCTAATTTTGAGTATTCACAGATGTGAAAGCTGCATCTGCTACACAATTGATACAACATCTTTGACTTTTTGAAATTAAAAATGATGCCTAAGCTTTGCTCAGTGCATGAATTATAGCAGCATTCCTTTATCTGACCTTTGTTCAGGGTTTCACAGCAGCTCATCTTTTGGCTTTCAGAACAGTCATTGGAACATATCTCTAGTATCCAGATTTTGTAGTTGAAAAGAGAATTGGTTGGTAAAGCTGGATGGAGGTTGTTTACTGGATGTGTGTTCTACTTCTCTAGAGGCAGAGCAAGAAAGGGAAGCTGGGCAGCTCTGCCCTCCTGTCTCTGGTAAGATTACACTGGAATGGCCTCCAAAACAGAGCCCAGTCTCTCTCAACAAGTTGAAGAGAAGGATGCTTCTTCCCCAAGGTTTTTAGGAACAAATGTTTTACTGATGTTTAGCAAGAACCTTTCTTGCTTTACCTCCTCTCTTCCTTGACTTTCAATGTAACCACCTAATAGTGGCCACAGCCGTTGACACAATTGTCATATATGCCCTTACCTGTATTAAGAGAAATTGTACTGGTTTTTAGGATTCTTTTGTTCTTTCTTCTTTTATGTATCCTGCTTAAAATGATGACACCTACAAAATCATTTTTAAAAATTAAGAACTTATATAACGTTGGCCTGGGAAGGATTTTTCTAAGCAAAAGACAATCATAAATGAAAAGATGAGTAGATTTGATGACATGAAAAATAAAAACTTAAGCACATTTGAAAATCATCATAGACCAAATGAAAATATAAGTTAAATGGAAAAATATTTGCAATATATGAGAGAGAGGTAGTTTGTTTAATATACAAGAATATCTTTTAAAATCAGTGAACTTCCATTGAAAAAGAAAAAAGGAAACATCATGAATAGGAAATTTACAAATAAAAGCTATAATACATGGTTAATATGTGTATGAAAAACTGCCCAATTATGCTCGTAATCACATAAGTGCATTTGAGAAAATGCTGTGCTTGTCAAATGGACTAAGAGTTGTTTAAACAGCTTTCTCAGTGCTGTTCAGGGTGCAGGGAAAGACATTGTCATGCACTACTGAGAGAAGTTTGAATTGGTAAAGCTTATTTAGAAGTCAAATTGGCAATACATAGAAGCATGCCGGCTGCAACGGACCATGCAGAAGCACGGCCGAGAGCAGCTACCCCTCACCCAAAGTCAAGGGCGGCAGCCAAGAGGAGCTACCCCACGTCCGAGGTCAGGGGTGGCAGCTGGGAGGAGCAACCCCATGTCCAAGGAGCGGTGGCTGCGCGGACGCAGGAGGGCCGAGAGGAACTACTCCATGTTCAAGGTCAGGAGTGGGGGCCAGTGAGGAGATACCCCTCGTCCAAGATAAGAAGTAGTGGCTGCGCTTTGCTGGAGCAGCTGTGAAGAGATATCCCACGTCCAAGGTAAGAGAAACCCAAGTAAGACGGTAGGTGTTGCAAGAGGGCATCAGAGGGAAGACACACTCAGTCTAATCACATGGACCACAGCCTTGTCTAACTCAATGAAACTAAGCCATGCCATATGGGGCCACCCAAGATGGGCGGGTCATGGTGGAGAGGTCTGACAGAATGTGGTCGACTGGAGAAGGGAATGGCAAACCACTTCAGTATTCTTCCCTTGAGAAACCCATGAACAGTATGAAAAGGCAAAATGATAGGATACTGAAAGAGGAACTTCCCAGGTCGGTAGGTGCCCAATATGCTACTGGAGATCAGTGGAGAAATAACTCCAGAAAGAATGAAGAGATGGAGCCAAAGCAAAAACAATATCCAGTTGTGGATGTGACTGGTGATAGAAACAAGGTCCAGTGCTGTAAAGAGCAATATTGTATAGGAACCTTGAATGTTAGGTCCATGAATCAAGGCAAATTGGAAGTGGTCAAACGAGATGGCAAGAGTGAACGTCGATGTTCTAGGAATCAGCAAACTAAAATGGACTGGAATGGGTGAATTTAACTCAGATGACCATTATATCTACTACTGTGGGCAGGAATCCCTTAGAAGAAATGGAGTAGCCATCATAGTCAACAAAAGAGTTAGAAATGCAGTACTTGGATGCAATCTCAAAAATGACAAAATGATCTCTGTTCGTTTCCAAGGCAAACCATTCAATATCACAGTAATCCAAGTCTATGCCCCAACCAGTAATGCTGAAGAAGCTGAAGTTGAACGGTTCTATGAAGACCTACAAGACCTTTTGGAACTAACACCTAAAAAAGATGTCCTTTTCATTATAGGGGACTGGAATGCAAAAGTAGGAAGTCAAGAAACACCTGGGATAACGGGCAAATTTGGCCTTGGAATTCGGAATGAAGCAGGGCAAAGGCTAATAGAGTTTTGCAAAGAGAACGTGCTGGTCATAGCAAACACCCTCTTCCAACAACACAAGAGAAGACTCTACACATGGACATCACCAGATGGTCAACACTGAAGTCAGACTGATTATATTTTTTGCAGCCAAAGATGGGGAAGCTCTATATAGTCAGCAAAAACAAGACCAGGAGCTGACTGTGGCTCAGATCATGAACTCCTTATTGCCAAATTCAGACTTAAATTGAAGGAAGTAGGGAAACCCACTAGACCATTCAGGAATGACCTAAATCAAATCCCTTATGATTATACAGTGGAAGTGAGAAATAGATTTAAGGGACTATCTTGGTCATGAAGATCTTTTTTTGTACAGTTCTTCTGTGTATTCTTTCCACCTCTTCTTAATATCTTCTGCTTCTGTTAGGTCCCTACCATTTCTGTCCTTTATTGAGCCCATCTTTGCATGAAATGTTCCCTTGGTATCTCTAATTTTCTTGAAGAGATCTCTAGTCTTTCCCATTCTGTTGTTTTCCTCTGTTTCTTTGCATTGATCGCTGAGGAAGGCTTTCTTATCTCTCCTTGCTATTCTTGGGAACTCTGCATTCAGATGCTTATATCTTTCCTTTTCTCCTTTGCTTTTCACTTATCTTCTTTTCACAGCTATTTGTTAGGCCTCCTTAGGACAGCCATTTTGCTTTTTTTCATTTCTTTTTCTTGGGGATGGTCTTGATCCTTATCTCCTGTACAGTGTCACGAACCTCCGTCTGTAGTTCATCAGGCACTCTATCTATCAGATCTAGTCCCTTAAATCTATTTCTCACTTCTACTGTATAATCATAAGGGATTTGATTTAGGTCATTCCTGAATGGTCTAACACTCTGATTTTAGTGTTGGTCATCTGGTGATGTCCATGTGTAAAGTCTCCTCTTGTGTTGGTGCATCACCAAAAACCAAATGTTAAACTCAGTCTTTCTCTAAGATTAAAGCCCAATACTGTCATTCAAAATGACTTTTGAGATAAGGAAGCAGAAAATTGTATCATATAATAAATTTAAGTATTATTGAACTACTATCTCTTTGAGGTAATAATTTTGATCTCTCCAACCTAGAGTTCGAACTCAGGTCTCCTGCATTGCAGGCAGGTCTTTGCCCGCTGAGCCACAAGGGAAGTCCAATAATACTGGAGTGGGTAGCCTATCCCTCCTCCAGCAGATCTTCCCAACCTAGGAGTTGAACCAGATTCTTCTGCATTGTGGGTAAATTCTTTCCCAGCTGAGCTATCAGGGAAGCCCATCATATAATAAATTTAAATATTATTTAATTATTATCTAATTGAGGTAATAGTTTTGAGGTAACAATGCTGGCCTTTTGCTTTATTCTTAGAAAGTGAGAAGAATCCAAAGTAGGATTTTTTTCCCCAAAATGCTTCATCCCCTAATGGAATTAAATAAATAAAAGCTAAATATTGTGCTTAAAGATGATTAGTTTTACATCATGAAAGCAAATACAGCACATATCTACAAAGTTTAGAATCATGATATAATCTAATTTCTATTATTATTTGATTTATCAGATAATAAATATTTATACCTCAAAATAAGTACATATTCTTATTCTTCAATTGTTCTTATTGTTCATAATCTATATTGTTATAGAACTAGTGCTGGGTTTAGTTGTCAAGTTCTCTATTCAACTGATTGAAATATTTCAGTAATTATTTTTGTATAAAATTAACTCTTGCCTGGAGAATCCCAGGGACAGGGAAGCCTGGTGGGCTTCCATCTATGAGGTCACACAGATTCGGACACGACTGAAGTGACCTAGCATAGCATAGCATAGCATAAAATTAACAGTTTCATTATTAACACTAATTATTGTAACTTTTTATTCTTGCAATAAGAAGCATACATTTTTTACTTCTGGTAGAATCTCAGTGTATTAAGCATATTTTCAATTCTAGTTTCATTTGAAATGCAAATATATATATTTGGAATTGATCTTCTGGCACTAAGAGTAAAATACATTCCTTGTTCTCATTATTGACATTGTGATACTATTTGTGCATAATGGTAACTTGAACAACTCAGAAGATTAGTGATGTCAGCAAAGATATTGATCTACATACATTGATCCAACATACAACTATTGGATCTTCTGAAAGCCAAGACCAGTTTAACTAGCAGGTCTTGTTTGAAGCTGTACTTCAGCTGAATTAATTATAGCAACTATTTCATTTTACTAAAGGTTTATGGAGCATCTTCTAAATGCTAGGCTTCTAGCTGGTTTAAGATACAGAAATAATGAATGGGCATAAACTAACTTTGTTTTACTTATCTTTAAGTAACTCAAATGCCCCAGTCTATTTACCCTTCACATTAGCTTATCCAAAATAGTTCAAATCTCTACTCTACTTGGTGTAAGAATTCAAGTATTTTACCAGCTTGCCCTTCTTGCATGATTTTTTTGAATCCCTGAGATATATCCCCAGCTAGTGGTTAATTGATATCTTAACTAGCTGTCTGGTTCTAGACCATGCATCATTCTTTTGCTAGTCACTGACATCCTTAAGCCCTTTGCTGCTGTTCTCACATGGATGTCTTTAACCCCAGGTGTCATTCCAGCTGCTGCTGCTGTTAAGTCGCTTCAGTTGTATCCGACTCTGTGCAACCCCATAGACAGCAGCCCACCAGGCTCCCCCGTCCCTAAGATTCTCCAAGCAAGAACACTGGAGTGGGTTGCCATTTCCTTCTCCAATGCATGAAAGTGAAAAGTGGAAGTGAGTCACTCAGTCATGTCTGACTCTTAGTGACCCCATGGACTGCAGCCCACAGGGCTCCTCCATCCATGGGATTTTCCAGGCAAGAGTACTGGAGTGGGGTGCCATTGCCCTCTCCGAGACTCTCACACAATTTGCTCATCAGCTGTGATGTTTGCATGATTTCACTGATGACTTCAGAATTTTTTTTAAAAAAAGGCAACACAGAGAATTTGACAGTTGTTCCTGGATATTAAAATTCTCTGAGCTCACAGGCATTCTCTCTTGTTCAGCCTTCTCTGCCCAGTCTCAGGCTTGTCTCTGTCTCAGGAATCAGTTTACCTCCCCACAAATGGAATACCTGGAACAAGTTTCTCATACCTGCACACAGGTCCCCTGTTCCCCAGGCCCAGAGGCAGTCACAGGCTGTATCTACTTCCTGATTCCATCAATCTTGTAGTAAGACTCACAGTGGAACAATATTTTACTTTTGTGGTAATCCTACCCTTCAAACTGACTCGATGGATGTGAGTCTCAGTGACCTCCGGGAGTTGGTGATGGACAGGGAGGCCTGGCGTGCTGCGATTCATGGGGTTGCAAAGAGTCGGACACAACTGAGTGACTGATCTGATCTGATCTACCCTTCAAAGAAGTGTGGTCTCTCCATAAAATATTCATGACAAGAGCAGTAAGCAGTACTTTCCCTAAAGATGAGTTTATGAACCTGAAATGATCCCCAGTTCGGCATAGTGTAACAGTATAGTACAATTTGAAATTCAATGATCTCAGGCCATTCTTGTTTCTAAGGTAAGATGTATTTACATTCTTCCTGTGGCTTCCAGTCTTTACCTCTGAATCAGCTGCTTTTTGTTTGAATTTATTACAAAAGACAATTGGATAGCTACATAGGTTAGGGCCAGTTTTAGAGAAAGTTGTTAAGTATAAAATTTCCTGACACGTTGCATCTTGTTGTTTAAAAATCACTCTTTAATGGCAACCCACTCCAGTATTCTTGCCTGGAAAATCCCATGGATGGAGGAGCCTGGTAGGCTACAGTCCATGGGCTCGCAAAGAGTCAGACACGACTGAGTGACTTCACTTCACTTCACTTTTAGATAGTTACTGACTATCCCATCAGGGCTTCCACGATGGCTCAGCAAGAAAGAATCTGCCTGCAGGGCAGGAGACGCAGGATGTGGCATGGGTTTGATTCCTGGGTTGAGAAGATCCCCTGGAGGAAGAAATGACAACCCACTCCAGTATTCTTGCTTGGAAGTTCCAGGGACAGAAGAGCCTGGTGGGCTACAATCCATAAGGGTGCAAAGAGTCGGACACGACCAAAGCCACTCATGATGCACACATGACTATCCCATCCTGTCTTTTCCCCCAAAGCAGTAACTCAAAGAACAACTTTCTTATTCCTTGACCTGTACCAAAATATCTTATTCTGTCATGGATGTTAAATGCTTGGCCATCTAACCTGATAAAATAGTACAAAAAAGACATAGAATACTTGGTCTGATTGTCTTGACCTCTCTTATCTTCCATGTAAGCCTGCTGAACTATCCAGAGCAGAGCACTGCCCACAGCTGTTTAAAACTGGATAGCTCTCAAGGTCCTTCTCCCCTATGCAAGTGAAGCATGTAATTTAAGATAGTCTGATAAAAACACTTTAAAATAGAAAGTGGGATTTTTTTTTTCTTTTCTTTTACTTAAACTATTACCTTTTCCTTAGCCCAAAAGATGACATTATAAATGTTTTCACCTCACATAGCTTAGAAATTCTATCATCTCAGACCAAAAGTAGATGCTGAGACTCTGATATCTTGCTTAAATACTATCTCTAGGTCCTTTTCCCCAAACCTCTGGAATTAAATATATTCTGGTTGCAAGTGGCTGTTAACAGGGGCTGAACTTATTTTTCTCCTAAGAGGGAAGAAGTGTGGTGAAGCCCGCACAGGACTTATCAACTGGGACTTGATGGACAGAATGCACACCCTACCCCCAGGCATTGTGTCCTCCCTAGAGCAGCCCACGGACACGGTGTTGGAGGCTTGGGAGATCCTCTGTAAACGAGAAAGTAAAGTAGGGATCAAAGTTATGCAGGGTTCTGGCATTATGCAGAGGTTACAGATCAGATCAGATCAGATCAGTCGCTCAGTCGTGTCCGACTCTTTGCGACTCCATGAACTGCAACACTCCAGGCCTCCCTGTCCATCACCAGCTCCCGGAGGTCACTCAGACTCGCATCCATCGAGTCAGTGATGCCATCCAGCCATCTCATCCTCTGTCGTCCCCTTCTCCTCCTGCCCTCAATCCCTCCCAGCATCAGAGTCTTCTCCAATGAGTCAACTCTTCGCATGAGGTGGCCAAAATACTGGAGTTACAGCTTTAGCAGCATTCCTTCCAAAGAAATTCCAGGGCTGATCTCCTTCAGAATGGACTGGTTGGATCTCCTTGCAGTCCAAGGGACTCTCAAGAGTCTTCTCCAACACCACAGTTCAAAAGCATCAATTCTTCGGCGCTCAGCCTTCTTCACAGTCCAACTCTCACATCCATACATGACCACAGGAAAGACCATAGCCTTGCCTAGGCGAACCTTTGTTGGCAAAGTAATGTCTCTGCTTTTGAATATGCTATCTAGGTTGGTCATAACTTTCCTTCCAAGGAGTAAGCGTCTTTTAATTTCATGGCTGCAATCACCATCTGCAGTGATTTTGGAGCCCAGAAAAATAAAGTCTGACACTGTTTCCACTGTTTCCCCATCTATTTCCCATGCAGTGATGGGACCAGATGCCATGATCTTCGTTTTCTGAATGTTGAGCTTTAAGCCAACCTTTTCACTCTCCACTTTCACTCTCATCAAGAGGCTTTTTAGCCCCTCTTCACTTTCTGCCATAAGGGTGGTGTCATCTGCATATCTGAGGTTATTGATATTTCTCCCGGCAATCTTGATTCCAACTTGTGTTTCTTCCAGTCCAGCATTTCTCATGATGTACTCTGCATATAAGTTAAAAGCAGAGGTTACAAGGGAATACTAAAATAGCTATTTATTTCTTTTTAAAGGTGCCTTTCTTACCACTTAAAATATATGTAAATAACTCTAAAGCACAACTTATTTCTCGGACAAATGACAATCAGAAAGCATTGGTAAGCTGACTGTGTCTTTTATAACACAAAGAAGTCATTTTTTTAGATTTCAGATTTAAGAGGGAGCATTATGATGTATGCCCCATGTCTGTGAAATACCATGCATTAATTAGGAACATGGGCAAGTCCACCGACCTCCAGATAAGTCAAACTTTCAGATGGAAGTGTCATCATTACCCAGCTGACTCAAGGATATTCATTGCTTGAGGTGAAATTTAACACTTAGATTTCAATGATTCAATTAGATGATGCCTGACTTCACTTTGCAAAGTTAAAAGTTATTGGTTTTCCTTATGTTTTACAGTAGATTAGTTTTCTAAGCAAGGCATAATATATTAATGACAAATTTATTTTCAAAATTATTCTTTTTATCATTTAGTTCAGTAGTTCTTATGATAAATTTTAATATTTTAGGACAGGGTACAAAGTAATATGTTTGAACATAAATTTTATATGGCACTAATATTTTCTAAAGTTTTATGTGGAAAAGGGCTTTGTGACACCATAGCATTTTTTGATTTAGGGACTAAAGCAAAAAATATTGATATATGGGCAGTTCAAATCACATTTCAATTATAGCAGAATTATTTTTTGTAACTCAGTTATAGGAATTGCTTAAACCTGATTTTTGTGTAGTCTGAATAGATTTTAAGGAAGAAAATGGCCTATTTGGAGAGCTGAAAGGAATAGATTCATTTGGAAAGTTTTGTGAAATAAAGAATTCCTTAAATTGGTGGCATCAGGGTAAAGTGTTTATGAACCAAAGAGGTCTGACACCTTAAAATTAGTAACATTCTAACAGTTCTCTGAAGGTTATGGTTTGGCATATGGTATAATGCATACGGCAGTTTGCAAAAAGGTGTGTGAGTGTAAAGAAGTTCTTGGCATACTGTATACATGGAATCAATATCTCTATGGTCATACCTTGTACTATAATTTATTTTCTGAATTTTAAACATTTAACTGGTGAATGCTCCAAACATGGACTAGTCTTTAGTTGCTTCTCCCTAGAGCTGCAAGCAAAACTGGATCAATCACCTGCTTATAGACCAGTATCTTGGGGGTTTTTCCCACAGGCAGACTCCCTCACAAGCTACGATCGTCCCTTTGTCTGAACACTTCATCCCTCATAGCGCGCTAAGGTCTACCTCAGGCAAATCTATTTCATGGATACCCCTTTCCCTTAGTTTTTGCCCTAATATTCTTGAATATCGTTCTTCTCTTTCCTCTATGAGAGTATCTTTTTCTTTATTCTAGTTGAGAACCGAAAACATTGTAATAGTCACACTGATATGTACCAAACACGGGTAATATTGGTATTAACTAAAATGGAAAATTGCATATGTTAAAGTGGAACTGAACAAAATAAAAAGCCAAGGCTATCTTCATTACCCAAGGTTCTTCAGGTACTGGAACGGCTCCTTTAAAATCTTTACTTAGATTATAGTTTATCATTTTATCCTTATCTAGATAAATGAAAATCAGCACGTAAACCAAATTTTATCTTAGTCTGTTTTACTTTTTTCTATTTTTCAATTGTTGGATTACCATATATCGTATTTCTATTGTTTTGTATTTCAGATGTTCTGCATTTCAGCCTCATCAAAGACTAAATTGATGTTTATGGGCTAATCTGGACACCTAAAAACAATTTGTTTCACTTCATCTATAAGAAAATATGTTCAGATTCTCACTGGCTGACTTATAAAGGGGCTTTTGGAATACAACCCAATGTAAGTTTCAGACATAATGTATTTTAGTCTTTGTTGTTCACCTCCTCCCCAAGTTAGAGCATGTATTCGTTGGCAGATGTGGAGGTGTGTGTGTGTATTATATATACCTCTGTGTCTACACATATCCTTTCTGACAGTATGGATTCATAGCATCCTTTATCCTTTCCTTAAACGGATATTTGAATGTCTGTTATGTGAAAGGTGCAGTTCTAGGCCCAAGGGGTATCCAGAAATGAGGTTTATGCCCCGCCGCCCCCAGAGTTCACACTCTATTGGGGGAACAAACATAAATCAAATAAGTGCACACATACATATGAAGTGCACAGGGTGAGAGGTGTTCTGCAGGGAAGTCACACATGTAGACAGGAAACTGCTTATTTCCAGGGTTAGACAACTTACCCGGAGAGAGTAATGCACCAGCTAAGGTCTCGGGGTAGGCAGGAGTTAAAAGGGCAAAAGAATTGAGAAGTAATGGGAGAAGGAGACAAGGATGGAGAGGAAAATGCTCCAGACAGAGGGAGCCCATGTGCAAAGATCATGTCTGCTCAGTTAACTACTTTGGGTGATTTTTTCCAAGCATGACTACTGAATAGCTGGGAGACTTTAGCTTAAACCGTACCATAAAAACTAATCATAATCATACTAGAAAATAAGAAGGCATATATTTTACAAGCATTTGTACTTTTTTTAAGGTATGAAGTATTCCTTAAGCCCTGACAACTACTCTGAAGATGGAATTATGAATATGGCAACTTTTCTAAGGGGCTTTGAAGAAAAAGGGATAAAGAACGACAGGCCTGAGGACCAGCTGAGTAAAGAGAAAAAGAAAATTCTCTTCTCCTTCTGTGAGGTGTGCAACATCCAGCTAAACTCTGCAGCCCAGGCCCAGGTCCATTACAATGGCAAATCTCACCGCAAGCGAGTCAAACAGCTGAGTGATGGACAGCCCTCATCCCCAGCGCAGGGCTCCGGGCTGCCACCCCCAGCCAGCCCCAGTACCCACACCAGCACAGGTAGGTAGGGGCTTGCAGCCTCATTTCCTGCTGGGAGAAACGCTTCCGCTCTAGAAAATGAAGGATTTCGAGCATGGCTTATCTTTCACCTTAAAACTACCACCACAGTGTATATTCTTCTTCCTACAGGTAAAATCCAAGAGCTGTTTGTTACTTCTCAGAATACATTTTAAAATTGCTATTAATCTATATTAAACTAGGCACAAATATATATATATATATATATATACACACACACACACACACACACACACACAAATATATATACATACACACACACAAATATATATACATACACACTCAATTTGTATGTTTGATTGTAGGCTTAATTCTATATCTCCAAAGTATGAAAACATTCCTTGACATATTTTGAAATGTGTTTCAAATGGATGGTGATGTCCATTTTTTTCTCCTCTCTGCAAGACGAGGCTTTCTTTCGTCTCCTTCCTCTGCTTTCCACTGAGCAGCATACTATTAGATTGTATATAAAAAGCTCCAGCTTTATTTATAACACCCTGTGATGCAGGAAAGGAGCATTCATCTTGTGTGCTACAAGCCTTATATTCTTTTTGGGAGTTGGCAGCAGCATGTCAGCCGTGTTCTAACAACAGGAACAGGCATTGCCAAAACCAACAAGGCTTACCTCTGAGGTCCACGGCAAGCTCTTTCCCTGCCTCTTGCCTCTCACCCTTTCCTGTGGGCTGGGCAGAGGTGGAGGCTTAGGGCTTTTCTCATTCCTGAATCTGCCCAGATTTCTTCACAGTCTTACAGATCCTTTGTCCTCAGGCAAGGCTGCCTCCTCCCCATTGCTGGTCTTTGGGTAGCCTTATCTGTGACACAGCTAAAGAAAATGTGAACCGTGCTGTTTTCCATGGTGAAGATTTCTACAGAAAGTAGGCATCCTCCACAGGTTTACCTGGGAGGCCAGAATAATCCTCCTCCTAAAAGTGGGAGAAAGCTCCAAATTCCTCTCTAGCAAGTGTTTGCTTTGGTCATGAGGCTTCAACTTGAAGAGAGGTGTTGGGGTACCGCCCTTTGTTGGAATTTCACTTGGTGCTGTTACATAGTGTTAGATTTCATGAAGTTATATCATGATCCATATTGAGCTCCAGCAAAAATGGCTTGTGTGTGTTTGCTGTAATCAGTTTTGTATTTCGAGCTAAACCTAACTGCTGTTTACCCAGTATATGATTTAATTTCATTATTTTCTTCAGTCAATATTTATCATATTGTGGAAGAACTTATGGGAACTTACAGGATTACACATTTATTATAATGTGCTGTGCTTAGTTGCTCAGTCGTGTCTGACTCTTTGTGACCCCCATGGACTGTGGCCCACCAGGCTCCTCTGTCCATGGGGATTCTCCAGGCAGCCATGGCCTCCTCCAGGGGATCTTCCCAACCCAGAGATCAAATCCAGGTCTCCCATACTGCAGGTGGAACCTTTACCCTCTGAGCCACCAGGGAAGCCCTTTATTATAATTGGGAAAGATTACTTTTCTGTTTTCTATTTACTTATTATGATGATAATTTTTATAAATATTTGCAGATGCATTAATGTATCTGTATTTACTTATTAAAAATATAGTTGGTATTGTTGAAGCTGAAACTCCAATACTTTGGCCACGTGATGCGAAGAGCTAACTCATTGGAAAAGACCCTGATGCTGGGAAAGATTTAGGGCAGGAGGAGAAGGGGACGACAGAGGATGAGATGGTTGGATGGCATCACTGACTAAACGGACATGAGTTTGAGTAAACTCCAGCAGTTGATGATGGACAGGGAGGCCTGGCATGCTGCGGTTCATGGGGCAAACAGTTGGACATGACTGAGCAACCGAACTGAACTGAAGTGAGGGTAAAAATTGATGACTTTCTTGTTTCTAAATCAGAGGGTATGCTATGCTATGCTAAGTCGCTTCAGTCGTGTCCGACTCTGTGCGACCCCAGAGACGGCAGCGCACCAGGCTCCCCCGTCCCTGGGATTCTCCAGGCAAGAACACTGGAGTGGGTTGCCATTTCCTTCTCCAATGCATGAAAGTGAAAAGTGAAAGTGAAGTCGCTCAGTCGTGTCCGACTCTTAGCGACCCCATGGATTGCAGCCTACCAGGCTCCTCCGTCCATGGGATTTTCCAAGCAAGAGTACTGGAGTGGGGTGCCATTGCCCTCTCCGAAATCAGAGGGTAAATAACCCTAAATCCAATATCTATGTTTGAATGGAGGTTAACCTGTGGTTTCTAAAAGAAGTAATATTAGTAGATAACATTCATGGAACATTTTCTGTGGAGTATATTTTGTCCCTAAGATAAGAACCTTATAGGAATTTTCTCATTTAATCTTCTCATGAACCCTGAGGTAGGTACGAAGATTATTCCTAATTTGTAGAATAGGAACAGAGGTGCAGAGATAAAATTTATTCAGGTTTTTACAGCATGGAAATGGCAGATCAGAGTTCCAACCATATTTAAGGAATAGTGAGGCCATAATTCTTCATCAGTACTTTGATGCTGTCTTCTACCATGTGATAAACTCAGATTAAATTCAGACCCATGTGCTGTAATATATTTGTGGTCACAAATGGTTACTATCATGGTAAACTACCTCTCTCTAATGGGTTTTGAAAACAGATATTTAAAGCTCCAATTCATGAATTTTTCCATCTTTCTCTCATGCTAATGAAATTATCCAGCTGATATAAAATACATTTAGTTAAGACATATACAGAATATTATGGATAATATTCTATAAATAAAACATAGCTCATTATCTAGTATAAAACAGTATATTAATATATAGTAAAATGGGTGAGAAAATGAGATAGCTTTTCAAGTTTTACATTAGGCAGAAAGGAGCGTTTTCATTTACTGATAATATAGTCAGTGATTCAGAAGACTTGGGTTTAGCATGTAATGAAGGCTAAACCTTCATTACATCCATTAAACCATCAATGTCACTTAACATCTGACATTGGTTAACATTAATCCTCCCATCTGAAAAAAAGTGAGGATAATAATGTCTCCTCTTTGAAATAGAAATTGGACATAGATGTATGTACAAAGATGATTATGACGATCTATAATTTGAAAATATAAACTGTATCCTGAATGTCCAATAGAAAAAAGGTTAAATACATATTATTACATTATAAGATGATTGATAGAAGCCATAGTCATTAAAAGTCATATTTAATGTAACCCAGTGAAAGGGGAAACTGCCCATGGTCTCATGCCAAGTGAAACAACAGGCCCTAGAGTGGAAGATACCTTAGTGCTGCTGTGTGTGCACATTATTGTTTAGAGTCTCAACTCAGTGAAGAGCAAGCCTGGCATGGTTTGATTTATTCCCAGTCCCTTTCCTCAGTTTTGACCAATTGAATATCTATTTCTCACTGGAATTATGGAGGTGTGGGGGAGGTGGCCTTGCCCTACAGCCTTGACAAAGTTGTGGGCTATTGGTGCACGCGTGTGTGCATGCGTAGTTGCTCAGTCGTGTCTGACTCTTTGTGACCACATGGACTGCAGCCCTCCAGGCTACTCATCTAGGTAACTGCTATTCTGGTTGTGGGTCACAGATGCTCCTAACAGAACCTGTCGGTGAAGAGCTGCCTTCGGTCCCACAGACATAGGGAGTCCCTGAGATTTAGCTGTATCTTCCAGCTTACCTTAAGTTGGTAGCAAAAGACTCTATTCCCCCACTGTGTATGCGTCTTTCTCCCACACTGACTTATCCCTGGTAAGGTTGTATCCTCCTCTCTCATCTGTGTGCCAGTTCTTGGGGCTTGAGGTCGTGTGCAGAATCCACCTGACAACTAACATTCTTCGTGAAAACCTAGAGCTACTGGGGCCCAGGCAGGTAGAGGTGGAGTAGCTGGAGGTGGGGGGCTTCCCTCAACATTTCTCTGACCTTTTCAGGTAGCACAGGAGAGGCTGGCAAGTCCACTGACAAATCAGATACTTCATCAGAGAACAAAATGCGAAGCTCCCCTTTGTACTCGTCACTTGGCTTTAGGGACTTAGACTTATCCCTCAAAAAGAAAAGATATACTGGAGTCCTAATCCCTAGTACTTCAGGATGTGACCTAATTTGGAGAAAGAAATCTTTACAAAGGAAATTAAATTAAAACAAGGTCATTAGTGTTGACTCTAATCCAGTATGACTGGTGTCCTTATAAAAAGGGGAAATCTGGGTTGAGAGACAGGTGCACACATCGGGAAGATGATGTGAAAACACAGGGAGAAGGGAGTCATCTTCACACTGAGGAGAGAGGCCTGCAACCAGCCCTTCCGTCAGCAAGAACCTGTCCTGCAGTACCTTCGTTTTGGACTCCTGAACTGTGTGATGATAAATCTGTATTGTTGAGCCACCCAGTCTGTGGTACTTTGTTAAAACAGCCCAACCAGATTAACACAGGGAGAAAAACAGAAGCATGTCTCCTCCCCAGAGGAGAGTTGTAGACATAGCCTTCCAACAACTGTTAACTTCAGAGGGAACGTCCTCTTCTCTCTGTTGCTCTTGTTATGGTTTTGGGGTTGGCAGGTTAGGTGTGGGGTGCACAGGATGGCTAGTTGGGACTTGAGCCATTTTTCTGAATAAGAGGTGACTGACCCTCAACCCCATCTATTTTCCATGAAATGATGGGACCAGATGCCATGATCTTCGTTTTCTGAATGTTGAGCTTTAAGCCAACTTTCTCACTCTCCACTTTCAGTTTCATTAAGAGGCTTTTTAGTTCCTGTTCACTTTCTGCCATAAGGGTGGTGTCATCTGCATATCTGAGGTTATTGAGATTTCTCCATGCTTCTTCCAGCCCAGCGTTTCTCATGATGTACTCTGCATAGAAGTTAAACAAGCACAGTGACAATATACAGCCTTGACGTACTCCTTTTCCTATTTAAAACCAGTCTGTTGTTCCATGTCCAGTTCTAACTGTTGCTGCCTGACCTGCATATAGGTTTCTCAAGAGGCAGGTCAGGTGGTCTGGTATTCCCATCTCTTTCAGAATTTTCCACAGTTTATTGTGATCCACACAGTCAAAGGCTTTGACATAGTCAATAAAGCAGAAATAGATGTTTTTTCTGGAACTCTCTTGCTTTTTTGATGATCCAGTGGATGTTGGCAATTTGATCTCTGGTTCCTCTGCCTTTTCTAAAACCAGCTTGAACATCTGGAAGTTCACAGCTCATGTATTGCTGAAGCCTGGCTTGGAGAATTTTGAGCATTACTTTACTGGCGTGTGAGATGAGTGCAATTGTGTGGTAGTTTGAGCATTCTTTGGCATTGCCTTTCTTTGGGATTGGGATGAAAACTGACCTTTACCAGTCCTGTGGCCACTGGGTGACTCCAGCCATGAAATTAAAAGACACTTACTCCTTGGAAGAAAAGTTATGACCAACCTAGATAGCATATTCAAAAGCAGAGACATTACTTTGCCAACAAAGTTCCATCTAGTTAAGGCTATGGTTTTTCCAGTGGTCATGTATGGATGTGAGAGTTAGACTGTGAAGAAAGCTGAGCACCGGAGAATTGATGCTTTTGAACTGTGGTGTTGGAGAAGACTCTTGAGAGTCCCTTGGACTGCAAGGAGATCAGCCCTGGATGTTCTTTGGAAGGAATGATGCTTTTAAAGCTGAAACTCTAGTACTTTGGCCACCTCATGTGAAGAGTTGAGTCATTGGAAAAGACTCTGATGCTGGGAGGGATGGGGGCAGGAGGAAAAGGGGATGACAGAGGATAAGATGGCTGGATGGCATCACTGACTCGATGGATGTGAGTCTGAGTGAACTCTGGGAGTTGGTGATTGACAGGGAGGCCTGGCGTGTTGCGATTCATGGAGTCGCAAAGTGTCGGACACGACTGAGCAACTGAACTGAACTGACCCTCAACCACTGGCAGTTCTTTCACTAAATTTAGAATTTAGTGTATTCCTTTTGGAAGAATAGGAAGATGCTTAGAGTGTACCTAAAACTGTTTTAGAACACTCTGGGCTACAGAAGGAAGAATTAGAGGGGAAGCAAAAAGAGCTTAAATAACTTTGTCTGTGTGAGAAGGATTCCTACGGCTTTCCCCTTCCAGAACCAAGGAGAGGTGGAAGTACCAGAGAACCACAGATAACTCTTGCTTTTGAACAAAACAGTTGCAGGCTTCTATCCCTCAAACGGTCCACAAAGACTGGTGTTCCTGGTCCCTAGCAAGGTGAGCAGATGCACCTGAAGCAGTCTTCTGACCGCCTGTGAGCTTAGTGAACCCAGAGGCTGCTGGATGAGCCTGGGAACCACAGAGGAGCACCTGAGAGGAGCAAGGAAGCAGCTTTTCCAGCATCTGGGCTTGGAGTAGTGGCAGTGGAATGTTTCCCGTGTGCCATAAGCAGAGTGCAGGCCTACCTGAAGGTCCCTCATAGTTGTTAACAAGGGAACACCCTCACAGTGCCAGAAGATAAATACCAGACAGAAAGCAAAATCTCTCAGCAGATGCCTGTGTGCAGAAGTGACAACCAGGCCATAACCTCTCCTATCTGAGCCTTGGCACTATGTAATCCTATAAGCACCCTCTGTTCCCGACTCCAAATCTAGGTGGAACTTCTGGGAAAGAGGTACCCCATACTGCCTGAGAGTCAGTTTCTGTTACCACATGTGATAAATTTTGTAAGAAAGTGAAAACCCCATGGACTGCAGCCTACCAGGCTCCTCCATCAATGGGATTTTCCAGGCAAGAGTACTGGAGTGGATTGCCATTTCCTTCTCCAAAGGATCTTCCCAGCCCAGGGATCGAACCTGGGTCTCCTGCATTGTAGGCAGACACTTTACCATCTGAGCCACCAGGGAATTTATCATTAGTGGGTTTACCTTTAAAGGTTGACCCAAGGAAGTTTTTCATATAGAAAGGACATGATAAAAGAATAAATCTTAGAGTCTCAGGAAGGAAGAAACGACTGAAAAAGCAGAAATAAACATTGTAAAACAATTATACTTCAATAAAAATTAAACAAACAAAAAGCAAAAATATAGGCGCATACAATAACTGTATCAGTAAGGGTTCTCCAGAGAAGTGGAATCAATAGGGTGTGTGTGTGTGTGTGTGTGTGTGTGTGTGTGTGTGTGTGTGTGCGCGCGCGCACGCGCACATATGCACACATACATATATAAGAATATTTATTAAAGGAATTGGCTCAAGTGATCATGGAGGCTGACAAGTCCTAAGATCTGCAATTAAAAAGCAAGAGACCCAATAGGTCTGATGGTGTAGTTCCAGTCCAAAAACTGGCAGGCTTGAGATCAGGAAAAACTGCTGTTTCAGTTTAAGTTGGAAGGCAAGAAAAAATTGATAGCCCAGGTTGAAGGCAGTCAGGCAGGAGGAATTCCCTCTTACTCAGGGGAGGGTCAGCCTTTTGTCCTATTCAGGCCTACCACTGACTGGATGAGACGTGTCTATAAAGAAGGAGGAATTTGTTTTACTCAGTCTGTAGATTGAAATGTGAAATTCAGCATGAATTGTAGTAATATCATTTAGATCTATCTCCTAGAGTAATGGAAATAAAAACAAAAATAAACAAATGAGACCTAATTAAACTGAAAAGCTTTTGCATAGCAAAGGAAACCATAAATAAAATGAAAAGACAACCTACAGAATGGGTTGCAAATGATGTGACTGATAAGGGATTAATTTCCAAAATATATAAATAGTTCATACAGCTCAATTAAAACAAAACAAAACAAAAAACCCACGCAAAACATGGGCAGAAGAGCTAAATAGACATTTCTTAAAGAAAACATACAGATGACCAAAAGACACACGAAGAGATGCTAAACCTCGCTGATTATTGCTGCTGCTAAGTCTCTTCAGTCGTGTCCGACTCTGCGTGACCCCATAGACGTCAGCCCACCAGGCTCTCCTGCCCCTGGGATTCTCCAGGCAAGAACACTGGAGTGGGTTGCCATTTCCTTCTCCAAAGCATGAAAGTGAAAAAATGAAAGTGAAGTCGCTCAGTCGTGTCCGACTCTTAGCGACCCCATGGACTGCAGCCCACCAGGCTCCTCCATCCATGGGATTTTCCAGGCAAGAGTACTGGAGTGGGGTGTCATTGATTATTAGAGAAATGTAAATCAAAGCTACCTCACACCAGTCAAGATGGCCATCATCAAAAAGTTTGCAAATAATAAATATCGGAGAAGACATGGAGAGAAAGGAACCGTCCTATACTGTTGGTGGAAATGTGAATTAGTACAACCATGATGGAGAACATTATGGAGGTTCCTTAAAAACCTAAAAATAAAACCACCATATGATACTGCTGTCTCATTCATGGACATATATCTGGAGAAAACCATACTTTGAAAAGATACATGCAGCTCAGTGTTCATTGCAGCATTGTTTATAGCAGCCAAGACATGGAAGCAATCTAAAAGTTTCAGGTCATTGTGCTGTCACATGATACCTGAAATTTACATGATACTGTAATCAGCTATACTTTCATCTCACACGCTAGTAAAGTGATGCTTAAAATTCTCCGAGCCAGGCTTCAGCAATATGTGAACCATGAACTTCCTGATGTTCAAGCTGGTTTTAGAAAAGGCAGAGGAACCAGATCAAATTGCCAACATCCGCTGGATCATGGAAAAAGCAAGAGAGTTCCAGAAAAACATCTATTTCTGCTTTATTGACTATGCCAAAGCCTTTGACTGTGTGGATCACAATAAACTGGAAAATTCTGAGAGAGATGGGAATATCAGACCACCTCACCTGCCTCTTGAGAAACCTATATGCACGTCAGGAAGCAACAGTTAGAACTGGACATGGAACAATAGACTGGTTCCAAATAGGAAAAGGAGTATGTCAGGGCTGTATATTGTCACCCTGTTTATTTAATTTATATGCGGAGTACATCGTGAGAAACACTGGACTGGAAGAAACACAGCTGGAATCAAGATTGCTGGGAGAAATATCAACAACCTCAGATATGCAGATGACACCACCCTTATGGCAGAAACTGAAGAGGAACTAAAAGCCTCTTGAGTGAAAAAGTTGGCTTAAAGCTCAACATTCACAAAACGAAGATCATGGCATCCAGTCCCATCCCTTCATGGGAAATAGATGGAGAAACAGTGGAAACAGTGTCAGACTTTATTTTTCCAAAATCACTGCAGATGGTGACTGCAGCCATGAAATTAAAAGATGCTTACTCCTTGGAAGAAAAGTTATGACCAATCTAGATAGCATATTCAAAAACAGAGACATTACTTTGCCAACAAAGATTTGTCTAGTCAAGGCTATGGTTTTTCCTGTGGTCATGTATGGCTGTGAGAGTTGGACTGTGAAGAAGGCTGAGCGCCGGAGAATTGATGCTTTTGAACTGTGGTGTTGGAGAAGACTCTTGAGAGTCCCTTGGAGTGCAAGGAGATCCAACCAGTTCATTCTGAAGGAGATCAGCCCTGGGATTTCTTTGGAAGGAATGATGCTAAAGCTGAAACTCCAGTACTTTGGCCACCTCATGTGAAGAGTTGACTCATTGGAAAAGACTCTGATGCTGGGAGGGATTGGAGGCAAGAGGAGAAGGGGACGACAGAGGATGAGATGGCTGGATAGTATCACTGACTCGATGGACGTGAGTCTGAGTGAACTCCAGGAGTTGGTGATGGACAGGGAGGCCTGGCGTGCTGTAATTCATGGGGTCGCAAAGAGTCGGACATGACTGAGCGACTGATCTGATCTGATCTGATACTTTAATAAAAAATTTTAAAAATTATATTCAGTACAGCCTTAATGTAACTGATTCTTTAAAAAAATATGGCTAGCCTCAAGTTTCTTGTGTTTATTTCTCCAACGTTTTGAGATCACCTTAACTCTTTTAGACAAAAAGAAGTCATGGAGAACTACTTTCACATTTTTTTTGTAATTCTAGGTCTTTCCATAAGTTCCCGAAGGGAATCCATTAGATAAATCTCAGTCTAATTCCAAGTTTGTTCTTTTTTTTTTAATTTGGGAAATTATTTTTTTCTAAGCTACTCCCTATGTTCTCTTTTCTCTGCTTAAAATTAATGCAAATATAGGCTTGTTTAATAATATTTTTTTTATTTGTAGGTAGTATATTTTACTGATTTGTGGGTAATATAGTTTTACTGATTTGTGGGTAGTATATTTTACTGAAAGTTTGAAATCATGACGGAATTGAGTAGATATAGTATTATTAAATCATTTATGTAACAAATCAATAAGAATTTATACAGTTACATATGCATATACATATGAGTGTATATATGTTCATTCTAACCAAGACATTCCTATAATGAAAATTTCTTATTTGTTAGCTTTTTCCAACATATTTCATAAGCCCTCTTTATTACTCTGTAATTCCTCTGTCATCGTGGTAAACACTAACTGTACAATTCAAGGAAGTACAATCTGTTTATGCAAGTTCATTCATATAATTCTTGTTCAAAAAGCTTCAGTGTTCTTCATTGCTTTCAGAATAAAATCTACATCTTACCTAACACACAATGTGAAATTCATCCAAAGACAAACTCACAGAAACACCCAGAGTAACGTTTGACCAAATATCTGGGCATGCTGTGACCCAGTCACATAAAATTAATCCTCACATTATTGTTTTCCTCATAAGCTTCTTAAATCATGTTTGATGACAGAAACAAAACTGATGATGCTCAATACATTAATAATTAAAAGTGGGTAAGTTAAAAGAGCCTAATGGAAGTAAAGTTTCTATACTTTAATTTAAAGTAGTTAAATGGTGATATTGATAGATTGTCATAATTACAGTTATTAAAATACCCATACTTATGATGGGTTGTAATATAACCACTATAATTTTCAACCACTATGAAAATTTTAGAAAGCAATACAGTCAGAAAGAATATAAATAAATTAAGGTGGAGTCCTAAAAAATGTTCAAATAACCCATAGGATGACCGAAAAAAAGAAAAGAAATGAGAACCAGAGGACATAAATAGAAAACAAATAATAAAATGTCAGACTTCACACTAACATATGAATAATTACTTTAAATGTAAGTGGCCCAAATATACCAGTCAAAAGACAGAAAGCTTCAGAACAAATTAAAAAAGTTACCCAGCTATGTGCTGCTACAAGAAACGCACTTTACAGCCAGTGATGTAAGTAGGCTGAAAGTAAAATAATGGGAAACAATATGCCATGCAAACAGTAATTTTAAAAAGGCAGAATTACCTATATTAATATGTGATAAAGTAGACTTTAGAGCAAAGAAAATTACTAGCCACAAAAGTAGATATTACATTGTGATAAAATGTTCAATCTGCTAGGAAGACATAATGATTCTAAATGTTCATATACCAAACAAAAGTTTCAAAAATACTTGAAACAAAAACTTATAGAGCTGAAAGAAGAAATACATAAATCCTCAATTGAAGACTTCAACACCTCTTTGTCAACAACTGATAGAATTACTAGAGAGAAAATCATCAAAGGTATACAAGATCTGAACAACTCAACAAACCAACAGCACCTAACTAATTTATATAGCACTCTACCCAACAATAATAGAATACATTTTTTTAAAATCTCAAATGCCCATGGAATATTCACCAAGAGACACCATATTCTGGGCCATAAGACAAACCTTAACATATTGAAAAGAATTATAATCACGCACAGTATGTTCCCTGACCATAATGAAATTAAATTGGAAATCTAACTTCTCATTCACTTTTCACTTTCACGCATTGGAGAAGGAAATGGCAACCCACTCCAGTGTTCTTGCCTGGAGAATCCCAGGGATGGGGGAGCCTGGTGGGCTGCCGTCTGTGGGGTCGCACAGAGTCGGACACGACTGAAGTGACTCAGCAGCAGCAGAATAGAAAACCAACAGGAAAATTAAACAACATATTTCTTAAGTAATTCATGAGTGAAAGAATAAGAGTCAAAGGAAATAAAATTATTTAAAATATTTTAAAAATATTTAATAAAAATTTTTGAAAATTAAAAACATTTTTAAATATCAAAAATATTAGGATGTTAATAAAATAGCATTGAGAGGGAAATTTATAGCACTCAATGCTATAAATTTTAGAAAATGAGAGGTCTCCAATAAGTAAGCCCCTATTGTAAGGAACTAGAAAAGAAGAGAAAATATATCCCAAAGCAAGTAGAAAGAAATGATAAAAATCAAGAGCAGAAACCCCTGAAGTGAAAATAAGAGAGCGTCAGAAAAAAATCAATAAAACAAAAAATTGGCTCTTTGAAAAAGATCAATGAAATTTATAAGCCTCTAATAAGACTGACAAAGATGAAAAAGAAAGAAGACACAGAATAGATGATATTACTACAGAATATGCAGCTCTAGGATTCATAATTACAAAGCTCCCCAAAGGAAAGTTCTAGATCCACATGGTTTTACTGGAAAATCATACCAAAATCATACCTTTAAATAAAAGAACACCAATTGTGCACAGTTTCTTTCAGAAACTAGAAGAGGAATAAACACTTCCCAATTTATTTTATGAAAAGAATTACCCTGATATCAAAACCAGACAAATAAAATATAGAAAAAGAAAACTACAGACCAGTATCTCTGATGAATTTAGAATGAAAAATTCTCAACAAGATATAAACAAACTGAATCCATCAATGCATAAATATAATTGTTTACCATGACCAGAGATTTATTCTAGACATGCATGACTGGTTCAACATTCGAAAGTCAACAAATATGAAATACCATATCAACAGCTAAATAAGAAAATCATGTGGTTATATTGATTGTTGCAATAAAAGCATTTGAGAAAACCCAACACTCATTTTTGATAAAAACTCTCAGCAAGTTAAGAACAGAGGGGAATTGCCTCAATTTAATAAAGAACATTTACAAAAAGTCTCAGCTAACATCATTTTTATGGTGAAAGATGGTTTTTCCCCTGAGGCCAAGAGCAAGGTAATGATGTCCACTTACCCTTCTCTTATTCACCATAGTACTTGAAATTTTGGGCACCATAGTAAGGCAAGGAAAAAAATAAAAGGCATACAGATTGGAAAGGAAGAAATAAAATTTTCTCTCTTTGTAGATGGCATGATGGTCTATATATAAATCCCAAAGAATCTATGAAAGTTTACATGAAAGACAACTAATAAAAACCAGTTGCATGTCTTTGTGTATCACTAAAAATGAACATATAAAAACTTAAAAGTACAGTATCATTTATAATCACCCCCCAAATAAAATATCAGTACTTAGATATATACTTAAAAAAAATGTACAGAATCCATGTTCTGAAAATCACAAAGTATTAGGAAAAGAAATCAAAGACCTAAGTGAGTAGAGAAATATACCATGTTCATGGATTGGAAAACTCACCGTAGTTAAAATGGTAGTTCTCCCTAAGTTGATCAATATGTTTCATGCAATTTCTGTCAGAACCCAGCAGGATTTATTGTAGACACAGAAGAGCTTAACCTAAAATAATATAGCAAAGCACAGCTGTGCAGCTAAAACAATCGACAAAGAAAGAAAGCAGGAAAAAATCTCTGTCCAATATCAAGGCTTACTGTATAGCTGAAGTAATCAAAAGAGTGGTGGGGTGTTTTTAGTTGTTTGGTTTGTTTTGTGGAGGAATAGGGTCTTTCCTGGTGGCTCAGATGGTAAAGAATATGCCTGTGATGCAGGAGATTCAGGTTCGATCCCTGGGGGAAGTTCCCCTGGAGAAGTAAATGACAGAGCACTCCAGTATTCTTGCCTGGAGAATTCCCAGGACAGCAGAGCCTGGTGGGCTACAGTCCAGGGGGTTGCAGAGAGTCGGACATGACAGAGCGACTAACACATACATACACTGTGGAGTTATAGACACGTAGATCAATGGAAAAAACAAAAGTACAGAACCCAGAACTGTATATCAACACAGATATGCTTGATTGACTCTTGACAATTGAAAATCAATTCAGTGAAGGAAAAATAGTCTTTTCAACAAATGATGCTGGAGCAATAGCACATCTATAAGCAAAACAAAAACAACTCCTAAGACAAACACTTACACCATATATAAAAATTAACCAAAATGGATCATATATTTAAAGTAAAGCATAAAAATATCAAAACTTTTAGAGAAAAAAGTTCTCTGGGACCTAGGGTTAGTCAAAGAGTTGTGACTTGACACCAAAAGCGTGATCCAAAAAAGGGAAATTGATAAATTAGACTTCATTCAGAATTAAAAACTTTTGCTTGGTAAAATACCATGGGAACATAGTGAAAATATAAGCTATAGATGGTAGAAAATATTTGCAAACTGCACATCCAACAAAGGATCTAGTCACATGAAGAACTCTCCAAAGACAATAGTGGGGGGAAAAAGGCAATCCAATAAGAAAATGGGCAAAAGATAGGAAGACAAAGTTCACTGAAGATTAACAGAAATAAGTGCATGAAAAGCTGTTCAACAGCATTAGTCATCAAGGGAAGTATGAAAATAGAACTACTAGATGAATAATAAACTATTGATACTTGCAACAACTTGGATGAATCTCTAGGGAATTACGCTAGTGAAAAAAATCAATCGCACAAATTTATCAGTACATACTATGAATGCATTTATTTGTATAACATTCTTGACCTGACAAAAGTTTAAAGGATAATTGGTGCTTCCTGAGTGTTATGGCTTCCCTTCCCTGACGGAGGGAAATGGATATGATTATAAAAGGTCAACATGAGGGATCCTGTGGTGGTGGATTCAGGAATCTACACAGGTGACAAACACACACATATGCATACACACATACACATGAATACAAATGGTTGTTGCTCAGTCCCTCAGGCATGTCTGTCTCTTTGAGACACCAAGGACTGCAGCACGTCTGGCTTACTTGTCCTTTACCATCTCCTGGAGCTTGCTCAAACTCGTGTCCATTGAGTCGGTGATGCTACCCAACTATCTCATCTTCTGTTGTCCCCTTCTCCTGCCTTCAATCTTTCTCAGCATCAGGGTCTTTTCCAATGAGTCAGTCTTTGCATCCGGTGGTCAAAGTATTGGGGTTTCAGCTTTAGCATCAGTCCTTCCAATGAACACCCAGGACTGATCTCCTTTAGAATGGACTGGTTGGATCTCCTTGCAGTCCAAGGGACTCTCAAGAGTCTTTTCCAACACCACAGTTCGAAAGCATTGATTCTTCAGCACTCAGCCTTCTTAATGGTTCAATTCTCATATCCATACATGACTACTGGAAAAATAATAGCTTTGATTAGACAGACCTTTGTTGGCAAAGTAATGTCTCTTCTTTTTAATATTCTGTCTAGGTTGGTCATAGCTTTTCTTCCAAGGAGCAAGCGTCTTTTAATTTCATGGCTCTAGTCACCATGTGCAGTGATTTTGGAGCCCCCAAAATAAAGTTTCTCACTCTTTCCACTGTTTCCCCATCTATTTGCCATGAAGTGATAGGACTGGATGCCATGATCTTCATTTTTTGATTGTTAAGTTTTAAGCTGCTTTTTCATTCTCTTCTTTCAGTTTCATCAAGAGGCTATTTAGTTCCTCTTCGCTTTCTGCCATGAGGGTGGTGTCTTTTGCATATCTGAGGTTATTGATATTTCTCCGAGCAATCTTGATTCCAGCTTGTGCTTCATCCAGCTTGGCCTTTCACATGATGTACTCTGCATATAAGTTAAATAGGCAGAGTGACAATATACAGCCTTGATGTATTCCTTTCCCAATTTTGAACTGTTTTTACTTGAGGTAAAACTGGGGAAATCTGCATAGGATTGGTAGATTGTATCCATGTCAGCATCCTGATTGTGATGTTATTCTATCAGATCAGATCAGATCAGATCAGTTGCTCAGTCGTGTCCGACTCTTTGTGACCCCATGAACTGCAGCACGCCAGGCCTCCCTGTCCATCACCAACTCCCGGAGGTCACTAAGATTCACATCGATCGAGTCAGTGATGCCATCCAGCCATCTCATCCTCTGTCGTCCCCTTCTCCTCCTGCCCCCAATCCCTCCCAGCATCAGAGTCTTCTCCAATGAGTCAACTCTTTGCATGAGGAGGCCAAAATACTGGAGTTTCAGCTTTAGCATCATTCCTTCCAAAGAAATCCCAGGGCTGATCTCCTTCAGAATGGACTGGTTGGATCTCCTTGCAGTCCAAGGGACTCTCAAGAGTCTTCTCCAACACCACACTTCAAAAGCATCAATTCTTCGGCACTCAGCCTTCTTCATAGTCCAACTCTCACATCCACACATGACCACAGGAAAGACCATAGCCTTGACTAGGTGAACCTTTGTTGGCAAAATAATGTCTCTGCTTTTGAATATGCTATCTAGGTTGGTCATAACTTTCCTTCCAAGGAGTAAGCGTCTTTGAATTTCATGGCTGCAGTCACCATCTGCAGTGATTTTGGAGCCCAGAAAAATAAAGTCTGACACTGTTTCCACTGTTTCCCCATCTATTTCCCATGTAATGATGGGACCAGATGCCATGATCTTCGTTTTCTGAATGTTGAGCTTTAAGCCAACCTTTTCACTCTCCACTTTCACTTTCATCAAGAGGCTTTTTAGCCCCTCTTCACTTTCTGCCATAAGAGTGGTATCATCTGCATATCTGAGATTATTGATATTTCTCCCGGCAATCTTGATTCCAACTTGTGTTTCTTCCAGTCCAGCATTTCTCATGATGTACTCTGCATATAAGTTAAATAAACATGGTGACAATATACAGCCTTGATGTACTCCTTTTCCTATTTGGAACCAGTCTATTGTTCCATCACCAGTTCTAACTGTTGCTTCCTGACCTGCATACAGATTTCTCAAGAGGCAGATCAGGTGGTCTGGTATTCCCATCTCTTTCAGAATTTTCCATAGTTTATTGTGATCCACACAGTCAAAGGCTTTGGCATAGTCAATAAAGCAGAAATAGATGTTTTTCTGGAACTCTCTTGCTTTTTCCATGATCCAGCGGATGTTGGCAATTTGATCTCTGGTTCCTCTGCCTTTTCTAAAACCAGCTTGAACGTCAGGAAGTTCACGGTTCACATATTGCTGAAGCCTGGCTTGGAGAATTTTGAGCATTACTTTACTAGCGTGTGAGATGAGTGCAATTGTGCGGTAGTTTGAGCACTCCTTGGCATTGCCTTTCTTTGGGATTGGGATGAAAACTGACCTTTTCCAATCTTGTGGCCACTGCTGAGTTTTCCAAATTTGCTGGCATATTGAGTGCAGCACTTTGACAGCATCATCTTTCAGGATTTGGAATAGCTCCACTGGAATTCCATCACCTCCACTAGCTTTGTTCGTAGTGATGCTTTCTAAGGCCCACTTGACTTCACATTCCAGGATGTCTGGCTCTAGGTCAGTGATCACACCATCATGATTATCTGGGTCGTGAAGCTCTTTTTTGTACAGTTCTTCTGTATATTCTTACCACCTCTTCTTAATATCTTCTGCTTCTGTTAGGTCCATACCATTTCTGTCCTTTATCGAGCCCATCTTTGCATGAAATGTTCCTCTGGTATCTCTGATTTACTTGAAGAGATCCCTAGTCTTTCCCACTCTGTTGTTTTCCTCTATTTCTTTGCATTGATCGCTGAAGAAGGCTTTCTTATCTCTTCATGTTATTCTATAGTTTTATAAAATTTTACATTCAGTGGTAGTGAGACAAAGTGCTCAAAGGAACTCCCTGTATTATTTCATATAACTGCATATGAATCTTTAATTATCTTAATAAAAATTTCAGTTAAAATTGTAATAAAGATATTTCAACTCTAGTAGTATCATCAGATATAATAATGAACACAGATTTGGGGGTTTTCATTTTTAAAAATTATCAAGTAGCTACAGAGATTAATAAAATACAATCCCTTAAGTGTCAAGAGAGGTCAGATAAGGGAATGACAATGTGATATGCTGAGAACAGTGACAATTTATAGATAATGTAAATGTGGCACAGAGAAAGGAATGGTCAACTTTGTAACAATCAGAGAAGGCTTCCTAGAGGATGTGATATTTGTAGTAAATTTTATAAAATGTGTTTCAGTTTATTCAAGGAAAAACAACATTCCAGGGAGAGAGGGCAGCAATGTGAGTGCATATTGGGTGAACTATAAATAGTTTATTGTTATTGGAATGAAGAGTGTGTAGGGGGAAGGAAGGAATATCCATCTGGCAAAGTATAAAGGAGTTGAAACAGGGAGAAGAGTCATCTTTGTCCCGTGAGGTCAGAGGCATAGGAAAAACACAGTTGCCCAAACACACATGTAAAGAAATTAGGGACAACTGGTGGAATTCAGGGATTTTCTGAGTTGTCTTTTTATCCCACTCTGGTTTACATCAACCAGAAGCTTTCCCAACAAGTTCAGATATCCTAGCTTAGGTGTCATTTCCCCAGGACCTGCTGAATGCACAGACTTCTTCCCAATGTCAGACAAAATTGACCACCTTTATTTCCTGTCCAGAGTGGCTAGTGACCCTCATCCTGCCCTCTCCTGTCAAAGACTGAGACCTGTCTTCATCCTGAGTGCCCATCAATGTAATATTTCCTCTACCATCTCTATTCCAGTCACCATCCTCATCCTCTGAGGTGAATCTGAACTTAAGAAATATAAGTATGTTGATGCATTGATAGCTGATCATTTAACCCAGTGATTCTCGAGTTTTAGCATATGCTCCAGAACCACCTGGACAATGTGTTCTAATGTGGGATGCTGGGCTCCATCTTTAGAGTTCCTGATTCAGTAGGCTGGGGATGGAGCCTGAGAACTTGCATTTTTAACAAGTTCCCAGATATGGAAGCTACCTGTCCAAAATCACACTCTGAGAACACTAACCCAACAAGGAGGATTTATACCCAGAAACACAGCTTCTTACTTTAAATAAATTTGTAATTGGGAAATGGTCAGGAAAGAGAAAGAAAGATGACTCTTCATTCCTTGTCTTTCACTGGGGCATCCACTGACCCATGGGAAAAAGAAGGATGATGTCATGGAAATAGAGTGACGTAGCCCCACCAACCCCTCAACCAATCTCCACCCCTCACTGGGAGTTGTCTGAGTAACTCTGTGCCTCCTCCAGTATCATAAAAACAGCAGCCTGAAAGACTGCAGTTAGGTGGGTGAATGCAGCTATGTCAGACACTTATGCCAGATACTGTGCTAAGGAGGTTATGTCAGTTGAAGCCTCTCAACAGATTTTCAGGGAAGACACTGTTATTATAATGGACAATGTGAATGAGGAATAAAGAGGTTGGGTAGTAGCCAAAAGAGGCAAAGCTGGAACTTGGAACAAGGCAGCCTGATTCTTCACCATAATGTTATTACCTCTCATCTATGGAGATCAGCTGAACTGGGCAGAAGTAGCCTAGCGTGTGCTTATAGGTTACGCATGCTCAGAGAATTTACCTGATGTGCAAGTTCACTCAGAAAATACGGGCCCTGCGTTCTCTGTGGCTGCATCCTGGTCTGTGTGGCAAGGCTGGGTTTCACTGTTCAGAGGACGTCCCCCCTTCTCATTCACTGACACATGAGACTCTGACACTTTCCCCTTTGCAGTTGTTGTTTGGTCACTAAGTTGTGTCCGACTCTTGGCAACCTTATGGACTGCAGCATGCCAGGCTTTCCTTCACCATCTCCTGGAGTTTCCGCAAATTCATGTCCACTGAGTTGGTGATACCATCCAATAATCTCATCTCCATTTGCAAATTAGAAGCGAGTAAATCACCAGATAGAGTAAACGTTAACTTCACATTCTATTCTCCTTGTGTCCTTGGGGAGGGTATGTGTCTGTCATGGAGAATCCAGTTGCCCCAAAGATTATGTTGGGGAGGATTGATTTCATTCTGGGGCTTTAAGGATCCATATTTCCTCAGAATGACAAGGGGTTCTCTCTTAGGGGGTAACCTGTGATCCTACCTTTGACAATGGATGGTACCTGTGAGATCAGACCTAGAGCACGGAGGTTCTGCTGAATTGTGGGAAGAGAGACACACCGGTACTTGATCTGAGGTGCACTGGAGATAGAGTTATCATGAAAAGATTGAAATAATGGCTTTAGGCCTCACAACCAACAAGACAAATATGAACATCCTCATGTTCAGTCAGTCAGTTCAGTCACTCAGTCGTGTATGACTCTTTGAGACCCCATGAATTGCAGCGTGCCGGGCCTCCCAGTCCATCATCAACTCCCAAGGTTACCCAAACTCATGTCTATCAAGTTGGTGATGCCATCCAGCCATCTCATCCTCTGTCGTCCCCTTCTCCTCCTGCCCCAATCCCTCCCAGCATCAGGGTTTTTTCAAATGAGTCTGCTCTTCGCATGAGGTGGCCAAAGTATTGGAGTTTCAGCTTTAGCATCAGTCCTTCCAATGAACACCCAGGACTGATCTCCTTTAGGATGGACTGGTTGGATCTCCCTGCAGTCCAAGGGACTCTCAAGAGTCTTCTCCAACACCACAGTTCAAAAGCATCAATTCTTCGGTACTCAGCTTTCTTTATAGTCCAACTCTTCTATCCATATGACCACTGGAAAAGCTATAGCCTTGACTAGATGGACCTTGGTTGGCAAAGTAATGTCTCTGCTTTTGAGTATGCTATCTAGGTTGGTCATAACTTTCCTTCCAATAAGCAAGTGTCTTTTAAATTCATGGCTGCAATCACCATTGGCAGTGATTTTGGAGCCTCAAAAAATAAAGTCTGACACTGTTTCCCCATTTATTTCCCATGAAGTGATGGGACTAGATGCCATGATCTCTGTTTTCTGAATGTTGAGCTTTAAGCCAATTTTTTTACTCTCCTCTTTCACTTTCATCAAGAGACATTTTAGTTCCTCTTCATTTTCTGCCATAAGGGTGGTGTCATCTGCATATCTGAGGTTATAGATATTTCTCCCAGCAATCTTGATTCCAGCTTGTGCTTCTTCTAGCCCAGCATTTCTCACGATGTACTGTGCATATAAGTTAAATAAGCAGGGTGACAATATACAGCCTTGATGTACTCCTTTTCCTATTTGGAACCAGTCTGTTGTTCCATGTCCAGTTCTAACTGTTGCTTCCTGACCTGCATATAGGTTTCTCAAGCGGCAGGTCAGGTGGTCTGGTATTCCCATCTCTTTCAGAATTTTCCACAGTCTATTGTGATCCACACGGTCAAAGGCTTTGGCATAGTCAGTAAAGCAGAAATAGATGTTTTTCTGGAACTCTCTTGCTTTTTCCATGATCCAGCAGATGTTGGCAATTTGATCTCTGGTTCCTCTGCCTTTTCTAAAACCAGTTTGAACATCTGGAATTTCACAGTTCATGTATCGCTGAAGCCTGGCTTGGAGAATTTTGAGCATTACTTTACTAGTGTGTGAGATGAGTGCAATTGTGTGGTAGTTTGAGCATTCTTTGGCATTGCCTTTCTTTGGGGTTGGAATGAAAACTGACCTTTTCCAGTCCTGTGGCCACTGCTGAGTTTTCCAAACTTGCTGGCACATTAAGTGCAGCATTTTCACAGCATCATCTTTCAGGATTTAGAATAGCTCAACAGGAATTCCATCACCTCCACTAGCTTTGTTTGTAGTCATACTTTCCAAGGCCTACTTGACTTCACATTCCAGGATATCTGGCTCTAGGTGAGTGATCACACCATCATGATTATCTGGGTCGTGAAGCTCTTTTTTGTACAGTTCTTCTGTGTATTCTTGCCACCTCTTCTTAATATCTTCTGCTTCTGTTAGGTCCATACCATTTCTATCCTTCATTGAGCCCATCGTTGCATGAAATGTTCCCTTGATATCTCTAATTTTCTTGAAGAGATCTCTAGTCTTTCCCATTCTGTTTTGTTCCTCTATTTCTTTGCATTGGTTGCTGAGGAAGGCTTTTTATCTCTCCTTGCTATTCTTTGGAACTCTGCATTCAGATGCTTATATCTTTCCTTTTCTCCCTTGCTTTTTACTTCCCTTCTTTTCACAGCTATTTGTAAGGCCTGCTCAGACAGCCATTTTGCTTTTTTACATTTCTTTTCCATGGGGATGGTCTTGATCCCTTTCTCCAGTACAATGTCACTAACCTCCGTCCATAGTTCATCTTGCACTCTGTCTATCAGATCTAGTCCCTTAAATCTATTTCTTGCTTCTACTGTATAATCATAAGGGACTTGATTTAGGTCTTACCTGAATGGTCTACTGGTTTTCTCTACTCTTCAATTTAAGTCTGAATTTGGCAATAAGGAGTTCATGATCTGAGCCACAGTCAGCTCCCAGTCTTGTTTTTGCTGACTGTATAGAGCTTATCCATCTTTGGCTGCAAAGAATATAATCAATCTGATTTCAGTGTTGACCATCTGGTGATGTCCATATATAGAGTCTTCTCTTGTGTTGTTGGAAGAGGGTGTTTGCTATGACCAGTGCATCCTCTTGGCAAAACTCTATTAGCCTTTGCCCTGCTTCATTCCGTATTCCAAGGCCAAATTTGCCTGTTACTCCAGGTGTTTCTTGACTTCTATTTTTGCATTCCAGTCCCCTATAATAAAAAGGACATCTTTTTTGGATGTTAGTTCTAAAAGGTCTTCTAAGTCTTCATAGAACTGGTAAATTTCAGCTTCTTCAGCATTACTGGTTGGGGCAAAGGCTTGGATTACTGTGATATAGAATGGTTTACCTTGGAAACAAACAGAGATCATTCTGCCATTTTTGAGATTGCATCCAATTTCTGCATTTCCAACTCTTTTGTTGACTATGATGGCTACTCCATTTCTTCTGAGGGATTCTTGCCCACAGTAGTAGATATAATGGTCATCTGAGTTAAATTCACTCATTCCAGTCCATTTTAGTTTGCTGATTCCTAGAATGTCGACGTTCACTCTTGACATCTCATGTTTGAGAACTTCTAATTTGCCTTATGGACCTAACATTACAGCTTCCTATGCAATATTGCTCTTTACAGCATTAGACCTTGCTTCTATCACCAGTCACATCCACAACTGGGTATTGTTTTTGCTTTGGCTCCATCCCTTCATTCTCTCTGGAGTTATTTCTCCACTGATCTCCAGTAGCATATTGGGCACCTACCGACCTGGGAAGTTCCTCTTTCAGTATCCTATCATTTTGCCTTTTCATACTAATCATGGGTTTCTCAAGGGAAGAATACTGAAGTGGCCATTTCCTTCTCCAGTGGACCACATTCTGTCAGACCACACCCTCATGTTACAGATAAGTAAATCCAGAGGGAGAGAGATCTGGAGCCTTTTCCTAAGGCCACACAAAAAGATTCAAACTCTAAGATCCATCTCTCTCTCTACATTACCTCTCATAATTTTTTTACAGCAAATTTTTCACAAAGTAAAGATGAAAAGAATTCAGCACTATTTTCTTATCATCCGTATTTACTTCCCCCCATTGCTTACTAACTAAAATGCCCATTTTCTCTCCCACCTTCAATTAAGTCCCAAATAATTTCTACTCTCATTTAAGGTTAAGCTTTTAAGACTAGACCGGAGTTAGTCAAGCAAAGAGAGTGGGGAGAAGTGATTCAAAGGGAGTAAAGAGAATGCTTAGAATCATAAATTGAGAAAAAGCTTGACATGTGTAAAAAGCTGAGATGTGTGTGAAATTGAGTGTTAGGATTAGAAAGAAAGGTCAGAGATTTGGGGAAGATTGGAAGAAGGCTTTATCATTATTATTATTTTCTTTTTTTTTACATTTAAAAATTTTAATCATGATTCTGTGGGCCAGAGACCAGGCCTAGTTTGGCTCGGTGGTTCTCATCTGGGACTCACTGGAGGTGCAGGCAGCTGACCCACCACGTGGGTTTGGTGGTCTCAGCTGGCATCAGCACATGTCTAGCACTTGATGCTGGCTGCAGGCTGGGTGCCTCTCGTCAGCAGATCCTTCTCTTGGAGGTTAGGCGCGGCTTCATCACACGTGGGTCACAGAGTCACACTGCTGTATAGCTGTAACCACAGGGTTCTTTTGGTTGAAACCCATCACAAGACCACAGCAGATTCAACTGATAGAAAGGGAGACTCTGCCTCTTGGTCTGAGAGGTAGCATCTTTGGTCTGGCTGAACTGAGGAGATTTTAAGTTGAGGACGCTGTGGGGGCCAAGGGGAGAAAGTCAGGATGGATTTTATAACAGGACGTGGAGGTAATCGTTTGGAGGTGGAAATGGAGGGCAAGATCTGAAAACAGGTTGCCAGCTGAAGCATTGAGTACTGTGTTCTTTTCTTTGCTGCTGTATTCTGGGCTTCTCTTTGATGCCTCCAGGAGCTTCGATTGGTTTTTTTTTTTTTTTTTTTCTTCTTTTTTTCCAAAGAGAATTTATTTTTAATCTAAGAGGAAGTTATTTTAGCCATAAAATATAAGAATGACTAAACAAAGAATGTGTAAAACATAGGCCCTTTGCGTTTGTTATTGATGACCCCTTACTCTCAATTCCTGTCTACATTAAAGAAACAGCTTCTAGGGTCAGCGCACTGGGATAGGTATTATGACTATTACTATGTGTGTGTGGGCTTTTAAAGTACATAAGTCACATTTCTTACACTGAAGCTCATATATGTTTAAAATGTAAAATTTATCCTCAAAAGCATTTTCTCAGATGTTGTTGAACTTTGGAAATTAAACTCAAATCTGTAACACTCTAGAATTACCACAAGATGGTGCCACAAGTATACTGAAAATAAGATATTTACCTTATTCCTCATCCCAGCACATTCGCTGGAACTTACCAATGAATATGGAAAGCGAACTACAAAATGATGAGGATGTATGTGGGTCAGGGCATGCTCATTGGACAGACTTTTTATTGAGCATCCTCTGTGCTTTAGGTAGAATCTGTAGGAGGAATCAGGGCGCGTGTGTGAGAGAGAGAGAAAGAGAGAGAAAGAGAAATGGAGGAAGGGGTAGGGGAGATTTTTCTCCAATTTTCAGAAATTAAACAGACTCCTTAAATATCTTAATCTCTCTTTTTGTCTGTAAAAAATTGCAGTCTATTTTAAAAGATATTAACTCCAAACATAAAGTGTTGTGTGATAGATGCAGAAGAGCTAGGACTAGATTCATCAATATGATAATATCTTTTACTTTTGCAGTAGAAACATATGGTTTTGAATACATTCCTTTTCTTCATTTTTGATGAATCAATGTGCCATTTATAACTTAACTATGAAATCTTTTGCAAAATGTAAGTGCCACAGTGAATGTATATCAAATTATCAGTGTGTCAGTGAGTATCAGTGAGTTTCTATCAGTAAATGCACGAGGTAGATAAAGCATTTTGGTGTGTAGGTAGGTGGGTTAATTATTTTCAATGCACCTATTTCCTTAGACCTCTTAGTTATAAGTCCATAAAATCTTTTCATGGAGGAATTACTGTATAACTCATGTATTAGAGCCCATGTGATTTCTATAGTTTTGCAGGAAGGGACAGACTTGGAAGGGGAAGAAGTTTTGGTCAAAATATCACAAATGAGATCATTGAAAATAGAGCATATGATTTCTTTGGTATAAATCCCAAATCCTTATGAGAGAGTACAGGAATTATCTCTTGGAACAATTCAGACCCAATGATGACACAGTAGAGAGAGTATTTATCTATTTTCCTGACTCTTTGTCTTATCCAGTATTGATCACTATAAGTTTCTAAGCATTTTCAAAATTGTAATTTAATTCTTCCAAACAAGAATAGAGTTAGTGGCCCATATCTGTACTCCCCAGGTAAATTCAATTGAGTTTTATATTGCAGGACTTATTGAGGTAGAAATTGCTTATGAGTGAGAGTACAGCAATTTGGAATAGGATGAAGGCTCAAGGTATAATTCCAGACCTCCAAAATGTTTTGAGAGAGAGCCTAGCCATTACAGATTGTGTCGGAAATCTAGAACTATATCTCAGGTCACTTTTAAAAGTCCTTCTAGAACAGTTCTATATTCTGTACATATGGTATAAAAATGTTAAAGAAGGATATCGATTATATAAGTACAGAGCCCTAAGGAATTGATATGTAAAGGAGTTTGAGTGGAACTTCTTAAAAAAAAAAGAATAGGAGTGATCGGCCCTATTTTAGTGAAGGACAGTCTTTTGCTTTAAGAATACTTTGGACTATGAACTTTTACATGTATCATATTTATTAACAGACAACTTGTTTTACATCATCTTGGGTTTCAGTCTTTAAATAATTAAGATTTAAAATTTTTAGATTTTGAAATTTAAAGACTGTCATGCTAAGTCTGAGTGGCTGAGTGATCTGAATCATCAAAGGCACCCTAAATATGGGTCTCTTACAATAGAATACATTTATGATGTATTTTAGCTTATCTAAGGAGAAAGGCTTTCAGTAGCTGGCTCAATAGGAACTAAAATTATTGAGCTCAGATTCTCACTGGCGAATGAGTGTATGGTCACCCTGAGTGACCGCCTTTCTTCACACAGATGTTCTCCTTTCATAGCTTGTTGGCATCACAGCCAAGGAGGCTGTTGGACATTGTTCCAAGTTAGACAACCTTGTACAATGGTACCGCTGACCATAGGGGTGCTGTTCCTCCTCGGTCATCACAGGTTTTCTGGATCCGGTTCTTAAGGCGAGTTGAGAAACATGAGGCATCTGGAGGAACTGGGTGGTCTGGGTGTAGTATTTTTTAGGGGCTGCATATGATGGCATTTTCCATCACGTTGGCCCCCTTCATTTCAAGAGACTGTCTCTGGTGAGCCTGTCCTGCAAGCCCAGAGATGTTGACCCACAGATTCTTAAAGTTTATCTTTTCTTATGTGGACATGATGTAAAGAGATGTTGATTTTATTCCTGGGCAGTTACTGACTCCAAATAATCAGTTACTTTTATTATTGTTATTATTACTTTATAATATTGTATTGGTTTTGCCGTACATCAAAATGCATCCGCCATGGGTGTACACATGTTCCCCATCCTGAACCCCTTCCCACCTCCCTCCCCAATTTGCAAGGATTTCATCATACCACCAGGGCACTATTTTGGTTGCTAAAGATTTGGCCAAATTATGTTGTACTGTCAGAAATGAATAAATGCTATTGCCTTTTTTCACAGGAACATGACTTGGGATCGTATTCTACATACTAATATTAGAGTCACATACTCCATTATACTTTGTAGAGTGAATAGGAATACCATTTTTCTCCCACACACCCTTAGGTTCCTTCCCACTGCAAGTCTGGTTCCCAAAAGGCACTCAGAAAAGGCCTTTATTTGAGGGGGTAACTATAGTTTTGGAGGACTTCCCAGGTGGTGCTAGTGGTTAAAAAAAAACAAACCTGCCTACCAATGCAGGAGACATAGGAGACATGGGTTTAATCCCTGGGTCAGGAAGATCCCCTGGAGGAGAGTATGGCAACCCACTCCATTATTCTTGCCTTGAGACTCCTATGGACAGAGGAGTCTGGAGGGCTACAGTCCATATGGTTGCAAAGAGTCAAGACATGACTGAAGCGACTTAGCAGCACACACCTATAGTTGTTAATTTTTTAAAAATAAAAGTTGTATATATTTAAGGTGTTCAACATAATAATTGGATAAACACATAGTGAAGTGATTATTACAGTCAAGCTAAGTAAATATATTTGTCTCTTCATATATCACTTCTTTTGTATGTAGTGAGAGCACCTGAAATCTAGTTTTCAGCGAATTTCCAGTTCATTTGACCCTTGAACACTATAGGTCTGAACTGCATAGGCCCACTTATGTTGTTCAGTTGCTCAGTCATGTCTGACTTTGTGACCCCATGGACTGCAGCACACCAGGCTTCCCTGTCCATCACCAACTCCCAGAGCTTGCTCAAACTCATGACCATTGAGTAGGTGATGCCATCCAACCATCTCATCTCATCTTCTCCTGCTTTCAATCTTAGCATCAGTGTCTTTTCCAGTGAGTCAGCTCTTTGCATCAGGTAGTCAAATTATTGGAGCTTCAGCTTCAGCATTAGGCCTTCCAATGAATATTCAGAATTGATTTCCTTTAGGATTGACTGGTTTGATCTCCTTGCAGTCCACACATACACAGGTTCTTTTCACTAGTAAACCCTACAGTACTAGACAACCTGCAACTAGTTGAGTCTGTGGATACAGAGAAACTGTGTATATGAGGAGCCTCGAATATGGAGGAGCTTCGGATAAGGAAGACCAACTATATAAATTATATTTGGGTTTTCCACTGTGAGGAGGGTCGGACCCCTCTCCTTGGCAATGTTCAAGGGTCAGTTGTTTTCAATACAGTATTATTTTCATCATCATGCTGTACGTTAGAGCTCTAGACTTGTCCTTCCTATGTGTTATAACTGCAACTTTTTATTTTTTGAAGAGATCTCATACTTAGTATAAAAAAGTATCTATTTAGGAAATAAACTCATAGGAAAACTCCAAGTAAACACAACATAATATTCATGTGTCTTAAGAATATATTTTTCAAATGGGCTTTATTGTTATGCAGTTTGAATATAGATTGTAGAGTGTTACTTTTTTTCTATAAGTGATTTTAAAGAACTCCCATCCAACCAGTCCATTCTGAAGGAGATCAGCCTTGGGTGTTCTTCAGAAGGAATGATACTAAAGCTGAAACTCCAGTACTTTGGCCACCTCATGCGAAGAGTTGATTCATTGGAAAAGACTCTGATGCTGGGAGGGATTGGGGGCAGGAGGAGAAGGGGATGACAGAGGATGAGATGGCTGGATGGCATCACTGACTCGATGGACGTGCGTCTGAGTGAACTCCGGGAGTTGGTGGTTGGTGATGGACAGGGAGGCCTGGCGTGCTGCGATTCATGGGGTCGCAAAGAGTCAGACACGACTGAGCGACTGAACTGAACTGAATCCCAAATAGTGTATAAAATAAAATATGGACCTTTACTTCAGGAGATGAAGCTTATTTTTTTATTTGTTTTTTCTGACATTCTCACATGTGATGTTTAATATTGTGGATGTTTTGTTTTGGGATACAATGAGAAAAGGGTGAGATAAACCAATGTTTTATGGCTCATCGTGAAAACACATTTTCCTTTTAAAATTTCCTTTTGAAAATTATAAAGTATAGGTTGCTAAAAGAAGTATTAATGTCAAGTCCCTTTTGCATTACTGAGTATAGAGTAGGTAATCAACGAGTGGCTGGTTATCATTGTTTTATTTCATAATTTCTTGGCACAGTAATTCTGAATGGCTTCTTCTTGCCTTCTGTTCCCACATTCTAGTTTTGTCGTCTTGCATTATAGCGACACCTCTGGTCTCCTTTGTGTCTCAGTCTTAATAGCACCTTCTCGTATTTTTTCCTTATCCTGTTAAAGCAGTACTCATCTCCAAATCTCTTGCCTAAGCCAGAGAACACTGCCGAGGTACCACTTTCCAACCCATAACCTTATAGTAGTTTAGGTGAACATTTGTACACATCCATAATCTCTTACCTGCAGTTCCCCAAAACTAAGAAACTCTGAAAATTAGAAGGTTTTGTAATTTATACTGATGGCAAATCCTGACCTGAACTGATGTGAGGTTAACTGTAGTCTTTATTTATCCTGTCTAGTATTAATATGCACATATTGTGCTGCAGAAGACTGTTGATTATAGACTGTTGCCCTCTACTCTACTGGAAGTATTATATAATTCACAGTAAAGCAGAGTGTTATCTTTATAAAATCTGAAAGCATTTGAATTCTGAAATGCATCTGGCACTATGGGTTTTAGATAGGGGATTGAGGACCTATAATTAAATATTTTGGTTTTTATTTTAAGCTATTTTCTTATTACCAGGGAGTTGCATGTATTTTAATAATAATATGAGTTCTAGGGACACAATATCTCATAGACTATCTTCTAAGACAAGAAAAGTACAGAAGACCAGAGAGAGATGACATGAAATAATTTCTGAATCAGTGATACCCGATGCCATTTCTCATACAGTTGTTGTCCTAGGAGATTCATGAGACACTAAATGAATGGAATTCAGGCGGCAAAAGTGATCATAAAGATTTAGTACATTCTCTCCCCCTTCAAAACACATGTGCATCTCCAGTCATATATGTCTGTTACTGTCTTCAAGGAAGAACATGCAGCTGGTGTCCTGTAAGGAGTCAATTCCACACTAGGGACATGAGACTACTCGTGGGAGTTGAATGTTGCTCCAGTATGCTGTGTTCTGTAAATATGTGCTGTGGCGTAGTTTTTATTTATAATACAGATGTTTTAGATTAGATACTACTAAATATATCTACACCTAAGAGCTGTGAGTATTATAACAATTGAATACAGTTATCTATAGAAGATTTGCAAATCAGGAATTGTACTTACTAGAACCTGATTTGCTCTGCCTTAGAGTCTCAATGAGAACCTAAAACTCATTTTTAAAAAATTGAATAGAACCTTAAATATGTGCTTTGTCAGTGCTGCCTACTAGGAATTTCTCCCAGTCATTTTTATGATTTTTTTGATAAATGTTTTATGTCCCTTTTACTTTGCACTTTGCATGCACACGTCAAAGCTCTATATTTTGTTATCTCAAATCATTGCTGCTATTTTCTGGGATTTAGCCACCTTGTGCCTTTTTAAAACTATGTCAACTGGCTCTTGCATCTTATATTTTACTGATAAAAGAGGAAGGCTTGTGAAAGGTAAAGGTATAAATTTGAGGGTGGCTGGGTTAGGGATGTATGGATTTAATGAGCTGTAGATTTAAAAAACATAAAAAGCAATGAGAGACTATGGGGTTAAAAATATTCTCTACTTTGTATGTATATTTTCTCATTACACAGACTAAATATATTTAAATGTTTATTGTTTAAAAATTCATCTTGGAGTAAAATTGATAGTATTTTGCCCTGGCATAACCCTGCACATTTTTACTATTATTATTTTAATTTAGGGACAGGCACTCAGGGGTTAATGGATATTTAACTTGCTTTTTAACGACATCTGTGTCAAATATATGAAAAAAATTTTTTCTGTTATAGTTGTAATAGCCTCTAGTGATTTCATTTGTCTGTAGAAAAGTCCCAGGGATCTACAGCTATTTTTTTGTGTGTGTGTGTAGCTTTTATGATAGGTCCTTATAATATAGACTACTGATTTCTTCTCTGTATTTTGCTCATTGTTGAAAAGCCAGAGCTATTTTTAACATTTACACAATTTCAATAGACGATTTCTTCATTCCACAAGGTTTGGTGCTAAATCTGTGGAGCCTTTCATAATCATATCCTTTTCGTGGTTTGCTTGAATTTGATCACAGTGGCTGATTTCATGCATTGATAATGAAGGCTTAGGTTGCCTGTTTCTCGGCATAAACCCACCTCAGACCTGTAGGTTGACAGTGCTTCTGGTTTCAGCATGCTTGGAGATATAGAATTGAAATTGCTCTGTTTTCTTTACAAATGACTCAGAGTGTGCTTGTCCTTCCCTAAAATGTTGCCAGCGTGTAAAGGATTTTCAATGAGCAGTGCAATAAGCCAGCATCTGGGAAGGTTTGGAGCTGCACTGATATAGCGTGGTGCTGTCACACAGATAATCAGGGCTGGAGCCAAGTCTCCATAGCCCCGTGTGTTATACTGGTCACATCCTGGAAGTTTTGTTTATCCAGCTTGGTGGTTCTTGAAGCTGGTGAAAGCCCTGCCAAGATGTGGAGTGGACTTCCTAGCCGAGGTGAGCATTTTTATTCTAAAACTTGGACGTTGGGCTTGGGGGTGTCAGTAGCGGATTCTTTTGAATGCTGTGTTGAATCCTGTGAAGTTGTCAATTGTTGTTTATCATGTCGCGCTGACAGATCTGAAGGGGTAGCAGTGAAGAGCCATATATATGATTCTATAATTTGGGGGGAAGTAACTCCTTAAATGGATGTAACAGTGTTCTTTTTATTCTGTGCTAGCTGTTTGCTGAGGACATCTTACCCGTAGGTGACTTCCTTTGCATTTTAAACATTCGGAACAAGTCAGTGATATTATGTTATTTGCTGTCATTACTAAAAGTAGGCAATTAGCAGTGGTATTATGTACTTCAGGTGTATATAATAAGGCTATGAACTAAATGTACTTTGTAGAATCTTTGATGTGAAAAATGTATAGCAGGAAACACCGGATATTTATGAGATAACTAAGAAAGTAAGTGAAATAGATTGCATACTGGAGCTGACACCTTGTTAAGCTTGACATTATTAATAATTAAAAGTTATGACCTGTCATGCACTGGACAATCTAAAGTAATTGATTTTCAGAGATGTTATATTCAATGAGAGAAGGAGAAAATTAGCAGCATTTCTTCATAAAGCATGTTTTAATTAGATGTGACATTTTAAATGTAGCAGATTTTATCATTTAAATGTAAATAAAGGACTGACACTCATGTGAGGAGTTAAATGAGTAGATAATCACGCTGAGACAGGTCTGATGTGGCTTTATCAGTATAGAGTATTTGAACACCAGCCTGATAAGGGCAAACTCAAAGTTAGCTTCCAAGTAGATGGAGTCCTCTTGCTTAGGCTCTTCTAAACTCTAATTCCTACGTGATGAGAAGCTGTTTCTAAAGAAGAAAGGACTGTGACAGTTATGATGTATTCAATAGCAGTATGCTTATTAAGTGCCTGTTTAGTATGTTAGGTCTGCAGAGAAATCTATTTTTATTTGATTGGAAGCTAGCATGGCCCATGGGGTATATATATATGTGTGTGTGTGTGTATGTGTGTGTCTTCCTGCTAAATTTATTCTAGGCAGCTGTTTTATAGCTTTCAGCTCTAAAGTTATAGATAAGTGTGTATTTGTTTGACGGAAGATTCGAGAACCCCATTTACTGCCAGTACATGTAAAGCTTGGCTAAGCACACACATCAGGAGCAAACTGTTTGTGTTCGCCAATCTGTCTCAGCAAGTCCCAGGGCCACTATCTTGCTTGAAGCCACTGTGTGCTTTTGAAAGCATGAAATTAGTTTTATACTGAGCACATGGTTTCTCATTTAGCAGCTCTTTTTATGGTAATGGTCAATTTATGGTTCACTGCCAGGATTTCAGTGTTCTGTCAAAGCTGATAGCTTCTGCTAAGGTGTCTCTAGGAGATAAATTTTTGTGAAGCAGAGGGAGGGGAAGACCTCATTAGACTCTCAAGAAGAGACTCTTACCTTCAACCCAGTCTACCTTCCAGAATGCATTGTCATTCCTCCAAAGTTCCTTTATGCTGTTTGATCCAGGACCTACAGATTTAAAGTTGCTAACATTTACCACTTTGTACCTTACTCAACATGTGACATCAAGATGGCCATGTTCCGAAATGTAAAGTATTTGTTCATCTTTTCTCAATGCGTTTGTAGAAAACCACTCTATTAGTGCTGACTATATCATGTCATTCATCATTAGGCTTATCTGCTTCTTTGTTAACACATTCTAGAGCACTGTGGGAGAGGGTAAGGCTTTTATATATTTTATAGTTGATATAAACTACCCATACTTCATTATACATATATGTGCTATGAAGAGGTTTAGTTAAGGAACAAAATTACATTGTCTGAAGATACATTAAAATGTTGAAAAAAATTTCTTCTTTCATACAACTGCCTCATCTTAAACAGCAAGAGTTCTCAAATGCTAAAATTATAGAAATATTAAAAATAGTTTTTGTTCTCACAGAGTGATAAAAGATGAAATGTATAAGCAAATGTTGTGAGAATGATTTCCTTAGCATTTTCTTTCCATCAGAAAATAACCCTTGTTGAAAGTTTTGCTGGTAATAATGCATTTAGAAAGAGAAGTGATCAAAATTAACTACTAAGACATTTAATAAAATGTTTATTCTTGGGTTTATTCTTTGCATGGTAGAAATAAAGCTAAACAGGTGAATTTGGATACATTGAAATGGAGCTATTATACTTTTTCTTTCATTTGATTTTGACCGTGGAACTGCAAATGCTTTTAAAATCTTGCACTTCCTGATTTTTTTTTTCTTGTTAATCCTTGGATCATTGCCTAGGTTAAGCGATCTCACATGATTAAGGATTCAAGATAAAATGTTATTTATTGAAATGCAGGGACGTATTATGTGCCATTACAATTAGAAGATTTTCTGTTTTTAGATGAAGCCTAATTTTAAACTGTTTTTCTTCTGTCCTTTTGGGAATGTCACAAGTCATCATCAGATAGTCAAGGGTATTTCATTTTAGATTTTGACTTACAAATAAGTCTTGTATTTCTCACTTCCCCAAAGCCCATGAAACAAATTGGGTTTGTGAGTTGAGAATTAGAAGGTTAAAAGGGCATTGAGATTTTTTTCTCTGAAATTCCTGATGATGTAATGTGTTTAGTACACGAAACCATTAAAGAAGTTTTAAAACGTCAGAATTCTCTTAGAATAGTGAAACTTGTCATATTACACAGATCATGGAAAATTCATTAGAGGAAGTGAAGGATAATTTAGCATATCTTCCTGGAGTCTTAGTAGCAATTTCTCTTCACAAGAAGGATTTAGAAAGTTATGATGAGTTATGATGAATCTCAGTGATGTACCTGCATCTTTTCACTTTTCTATCAAGAGATAGCAATCTGGAATTTCCTTTAGCAGATTTTAAAAATGATTAGTTATGAAATACAGCAGATGAAGTCAGCCTGTGTTAGTTGAGAAACAGAATCAAAGTGCTTTTCAAGTTCATTGAGTTTTCCTGTTGTATACATTCGGTAATTAGTTTGGACTATCTATATACTCTGATTTCCCTGGTGGCTCAGTGGTAAAGAATCCACCTGCCAATGCAGGAGATGTGGGTTCAATCCCTGGGTCAGGGAAGAGCCCCTGGAGGAGGAAATGGCAACCTACCCCAGTATTCTTGCTTGGGAAATCCCATAGATGGAGGAGGAGCCTGGTGGGCCACAGTCCGTGGGGTCACAAAAGAGTTAGACATGACTTAGCAACTAAACAACAAATCTATATACTCTGTTGTTTATTTTGAGGTATGTTGCTGTGGTGATGAATAATTTTTAATATAAGTATGTCCCACAAAATATTTAGGACATACATATGCTACACATTATTTGTTGTTTAGCTGAAATGCAAATTTGAGTTACTGCCCTGTATTTATCAGAGAAGGAAATGGCAACCCACTCCAGTATTCTTGTCTAGAGAATCCTGTGGACGGAGGAGCCTGGTGGGCTGCTGTCCTTAGGGTCACACAGAGTCGGACATGACTGAAATGACTTTGCATGCGTGCATTCATTGGAGAAGGAAATGGCAACCCACTCCAGTGTTCTTGCCTGGAGAATCCCAGGGACAGAGGAGCCTGGCAGGCTGCCGTCTATGGGGTTGCATGGAGTCGGACACAACTGAAGTGACTTAGCAGCAGCAGCAGCAGCTCTATATTTAATATGGGAACCCTACCTGGTTCTATATAAGAAGTTGACCTTCTAATTATTACCTGGAAAACTGGGTCTACCAAAGCTCAAGTGGAGGTTTCTCTTTTCTGTAAAAGCAATCAGTTTCTACAGTTAGAGTTTATGCCAGGAAACTCCTATAATAAAGTTTCTGTTTGAGAAACTTCAAATGGTATAAAAAATAGGATTTTTGGAGCCGAAATCATGAGTAAGGCTATGAAAGCTTGTCATTACTGAGATAAAATAATAAAGATAGCACACTGAATAATAGCTGTAAGATTTTAAATAAATCACAAGAATTGTACAGTTAATTTCTGATTGTTGAAATCCTTTGCCTAGTAGGACATTTTCAGGATTTTTCTCACTCAACAGGTTTGAGATACTTATACATTAATTTTATTTTGTTGCATAATGAGAGATCCCTCCTTCCATGCCCTTCCACCCTCCATCTGAATTTTATTCTATATTAATTGTCCTTTTGATTTTAAGGCTCATATTTTGGACTGCTATTTCCTAGGTTTCTCAGGGAGGCAGTGCATCTTGAAAACTTGACTTAGAAGGATCCTTGGATTATTCAATGTACCAAAGCTGAGTAAAATAGAATAAACATAATATTTATTGTGTACCTACTATATGCCTTATGCAATATCAAAATATTTATAGGCAGGTTTTATTGAATTCTTTTTTTTTTTTTATTTTTTTTTGATTTTTCTTAACTTTACAATATTGTATTACTTTTACTGTACATCGAGATGGATCCGCCACCAGAATACACGTGTTCCCCATCCTGAACCCTCCTCCCTCCCCCCTTCCCACACCATCCCTCCAGGTCATCCCAGTGCTCCAGTCCCAGGCATCTGTTATAGGGCATCGTACCTGGACTGACTCGTTTCAGATATGATATTATACATATTTCAATGCTATTCTCCCCAATCGTCCCCCCTCTCCCAGTCCCAGAGTCCAAAAGTCTGTTCTATACATCAGTGTCTCTTTTGCTGTCTCATAAGCAGGGTGATTGTTACCATCTTTCTAAATTCCATATATATGCGTTAGTATACTGTATTTGTGTTTTTCTTTCTGGCTTATTTCACTCTGTATAATAGGCTCCAGTTCCATCCACCTCATTAGAACTGATTCAAATGCATTCTTTTTAATGGCTGAGTAATACTCCATCGTGTATATGTACCACAGCTTGCTTATCCATTCATCTGTGGATGGACATCTAGGTTGCTTCCACGTCCTGGCTATTGTAAACAGTGCTGCTATGAACATTGGGGTACACGTGCCTCTTTCAATTCTGGTTTTCTCAGTGTGTATGCCCAGCAGTGGGATTGCCGGGTCATAAGGCAGTTCTATTTCCAGTTTTTTGAGGAATCTCCATACTGTTCTCCATAGTGGCTGTACTAGTTTGCATTCCCACCAACAGTGTAAGAGGGTTCCCTTCTCTCCGCACCCTCTCCAGCATTTATTGCTTGTGGATTTTTGGATCGCAGCCATTCTGACTGGCGTGTAATGGTACCTCATAGTGGTTTTGATTTGCATTTCTCTGATAATGAGTGATGTTGAGCATCTTTTCATGTGTTTGTTAGCCATCTGTATGTCTTCTTTGGAGAAGTGTCTATTAAGTTCTTTGGCCCATTTTTTGATTGGGTCGTTTATTTTTCTGGAATTGAGCTGTAGAAGTTGCTTGTATATTTTTGAGATTAGTTGTTTGTCTGTTGCTTCATTTGCTATTATTTTCTCCCATTCTGAAGGCTGTCTTTTCAGCTTGCCTATAGTTTCCTTTGTTGTGCAGAAGCTTTTAAGTTTGATTAGGTCCCATTTGTTCATTTTTTATTTTATTTCCGATATTCTGGGAGGTGGGTCATAGAGGATCCTGCTGTGATGTAAGTCAGAGAGTGTTTTGCCTATGTTTTCCTCTAGGAGTTTTATGGTTTCTGGTCTTATATTTAGCTCTTTAATCCATTTTGAGTTTATTTTTGTGTATGGTGTTAGACAGTGTTCTAGTTTCATTCTTTTACAAGTGTTCAACCAGTTTTCCCAGCACCACTTGTTAAAAAGATTGTCTTTAATCCATTGTATATTCTTGCCGCCTTTGTCAAAGATTAGGTGACCATATGTGCGTGGATTTATCTCTGGACTTTCTATTTTGTTCCATTGATCTATATTTCTGTCTTTGTGCCAGTACCGTACTGTCTTGATGACTGTAGCTTTATAGTAGAGCCTGAAGTCAGGCAGGTTGATTCCTCCAGTTCCGTTCTTCTTTCTCAAGATAGCTTTGGCTATTCGAGGTTTTTTGTATTTCCATACAAATTGAGAAATTATTTGTTCTAGCTCTGTGAAGAATACCGTTGGTAGCTTGATGGGGATTGCATTGAATCTATAAATTGCTTTGGGTAGTATACTCATTTTCACTATATTGATTCTACCAATCCACGAACATGGTATATTTCTCCATCTATTAGTGTCCTCTATAATTTCTTGCCCACTTCACCATTATTATTCAACATTGTTCTGGAAGTTTTGGCCACAGCAATCAGAGCAGAAAAAGAAATAAAAGGAATCCAAATTGGAAAAGAAGAAGTAAAACTCTCACTGTTTGCAGATGACATGATCCTCTACGTAGAAAACCCTAAAGATTCCACCAGAAAATTACTAGAACTAATCAATGAATACAGTAAAGTTGCAGGATATAAAATTAACACACAGAAATCCCTTGCATTCCTGTACACTAATAACGAGAAAATAGAAAGAGAAATTAAGGAAACAATTCCATTCACCATTGCAATGAAAACAATAAAATACTTAGGAATATATCTTCCTAAAGAATCTAAAGACCTATATTTAGAAAACTATAAAACACTGCTGAAAGAAATTATTGAATTCTTATTACAACTTTACATTAGTGCACTATCCATTGTACAGATGCTGAACTATATATCAAAAATCCTACTCCCAGCCTAGACTACTCTATCTCAGCTCTGAATGTCACTCTTACATAGCTGGGCAACCTCCCTAGAGGAGAATAAAGGCTCATCTTCCTATATCTCACCTAAGACTGTATTGCAAAATTCTCTTTGTTCACTTAGCCTTTCCCATTACTTTTCTTCTCTCTTTTCACTTCTTAATATATCCCTTCCCCTACCACTATTTTTGTAATATCCCCAACAGGAGTTACTACACATCAGTATCTAATTTGATTCTCAAAATGAGAGAATATATGGAGAACTGAATCCTATATACTGTAACAGAATTTTGTGTTAGAATATCTTCGAGTTGCTTAGTCAGTAATGTAGAGGCAAATGTTCAGAGAAATTTCTTCAAGTTACACGTTTTATACCCAGTCTAAGATGCCACCTCAGTTCTGTAGTCATGTGACATGTCGGACCAGGGAGCCTGTTTTGAGCCCAGATGGACCAACTGAGTGTGAGAGCAACTAACGCCAATTTAGAAATGGATTAACACTACTAGCCCAATAAGGAGCTGCTCAGTAAATCATATCTTCTTTCAGTTCAGTGGTAACTCCCTCACCCCCGTGATCTAGTTAATTTCTCAATGTCTGTTGTCCTAGGACAAATTATAATTGACTTCCAATTTTTCATGTGTATTAATGGTATACTACTATTTCAATTTTGTTATTTTGGATATCAAAATATAGTATTTTTGGCCTCCCATCATCAATCTCTTTTCTACTTTTGCCCAGTCGCAAATATTACTGTAATGTTATACATTACTTCTAATTGTTTAGGATAATATTGGGGTGGCCTTTTCTGGCATCTAAACTGTACCATTTGGGAAAAGATTCTAATTCCTCCTTACCTTAAATATCATTCTATTCTCAGCTCCATATCAGCTCCAATGTTCTCCTACTTACGTCACTCCTATTTGGCTGTGTGGTATTTTTGTTGGCCAGATGCCAATGTGAATCAGTAATCTAAATTTCTATCACTAAATACCTTCAAAAACCTTTTTTTTTTCCTATGAAATTGTTCTCAAATTATTAGAAAATGCACTGGTGGTTAAGTAAAAGTTGCCGGTAGTTTGGCAGACTCCATATCTATTAATTTCCTAAAAGATGATATTATCCAATAGCTATATTTTCTTGGCACATGGCAGTTGAATAATAAATACATGCCTCCCACAGGGAATGCCTATTCTGTCAGAGTGAGGAGACTTCTGTGTTATTTCATCCAGGGAGTCTGCAATACCACTGGGGCATTTAGCTGAACATCATTTTGCTGACATTTCAGAACTGGCGTGTGAATTTCACTTGGAGATCTATGGTACTTCTAGTTCTATTTTTTTCTCTGATTCATTCTTTGGTAGTGTTGATTTTTTACAAGATGATAGAGGAAATGACTTTATATCTAGAAATGTTGTGTTTATTTCAGTAAGTTAAAGTAGTGTTTCTTCACTCAAGTTTTTTTTTTTTTTTTTTTGGTGGGGGAGATACTGGGAAAGGGAGCCTGAGTTTTGAGTAATTTCAAAATGTTCAGGAGGTAGCAAACTCAGAAATGAATCCATGGGGGCTTCTTTTTCTGATATCTGTGTGCATTTTATGTACTTTTATTATTGTACAATGGCTAATACTACCTCCATAATAAATTAGTTAACTCTTGCTTAACTGGAGCTTTTGGATTTTTAACACTTTAGGTACACTTTTTTTTTTTTTTGAGGCAAGGAATATTACTTTATTCAGAAAGCCAATTGGTCAAGAAGATGGCAGACTAATATGTCAAAAAACCCCATCTTATTGGGGTCAGGATGTCAGGTTCTTTTATAGCAAAGGAGAGGAGTTGAGGAAGTATCGTGTCTGGTGTCTGACTCTTGTGACCCTATTGGCTGTAGCCCCCCAGGCTCCTCTGTTCGTGGAATTTTCTAGGCAAGAATACTAGAGTGAGGTGCCATTTCCTATTCCAGGGGATCCTCCCAACACAGGGATACAAAGTGCATCTCTGTCTCTCCTGCATTGGCAGGCAGATTCTTTACCATTGCACCACCAGCGCCAGTGTTGGGAATTGTTGCAGGAATGAGCCAATTCTGACTCACAGATCTGTTCCTTTGACTTTAACCTTTGTTTTCCCCTGGAGAAGGAAATGTCAACCCACTCCAGTATTCTCGCCTGGAAAATCCCATGGACGGAGGAGCCCAGTAGGCTACAGTCCATGGGGTCCGCAAAGAGTCAGACACGACTGAGACACTTCACTTTTGTTATTATAGTGATGCATGGTGACCTGCCTCAGGGAACCTTGCCCCTCTGCCTGAAGAGTTTAACACATTCCCTTCCTGAGGTTGGTCATTCCAGGAGATATTTGCAAGCTGATGTTTTTCACTTGGGCTTCCCTGGTGGCTCAGTCAGTAAAGAACCCACCTGCAATTCAGTAGACCCAAGTTCAGTCAGGGTCAGGAAGATCCCCTGGAGAAGCCCAGGGAGTACAAAAGAGTCACACAGGGCAGAGCACACGCATGAGCAACAATGATGCAACAATTCCCTGCTGTCAGTATCTAAGTCACAATCTTGTGGTGACGACTGGTTCATCTAACTGCTTCATCAGATGACGATTTTGGGGACTGCCTTCTGTTGGTGGCAGTGTTCCAAATGTTGAGATTTATTTTCCTTTGTTCCTATTTGGAAAATGTCTACATGTGTAGACTTAGAAATATTGGACCTCAAACCTAGGAGGAAGCATCTCAAGGAATTTAGTGCTTTTCAATGTATGGGAAGATGGGAGAGTCAGGGCTCATTAAAATTATTTCCTTGGTATGAGGTTAGAAGGAATGATGCTAAAGCTGAAACTCCAGTACTTTGGCCACCTCATGCAAAGAGTTGACTCATTGGGAAAGACTCTGATGCTGGGAGGGATTGGGGGCAGGAGGAGAAGGGGACGACTGAGGATGAGATGGCTGGATGGCATCACTGACTTGATGGACGTGAGTCTGAGTGAACTCCGGGAGTTGGTGATGGACAGGGAGGCCTGGCATGCTGTGATTATGGGGTCACAAAGAGTCGGACACGTCTGAGCAACTGAACTGAACTGAACTGGTATGAGGTACACAATCATCTTTATGCAAATAAGGAGAACAAGCAGTGGATGTCATTCTGTGTACCCAGTAGTTAGAAACCTTGTACTGGGTTGTGAATCATGCTTTAATTGAGGTAAGGAGAAACATGAATGGCTTGAAAATGATCTCTAACACATATTTCTTGCTTCAGAACCTTTACATGCTTATACTCTTTTAATCCGTATAACAACCCTCTAAATAAGTACAATTATACCTATTTACAACTACAGAAACTGAAGTATGGAGAGAGGTTAGGTTACCTGCCCAAAGTCATGCAGATAACTCAGCTGGGATTTGAACCCAGGAAGCTGGACTCCAGAATCCGTGCTTTTAACCATGTCCTAGACTAGCTTTCTAGAAGATATTTAACAAAATCTTTCTTGATGTCATTTTGTGAACAAAATAGAAAGCTGTTGTCTGAATAGTGTACTTTAGTGGATTTATAACTGCTTGAATGCCTGTACCCAAGTGTGCTGTGCTTAGATGCTCAGTCATGTCTGACTCTTTGAGACCCTGTGGACTGTAGCCTTTCAGGCACTTCTGTCTGTGTACCTGGCCAATATTAACTTAAAGTAAAGCCCCAGGACTCTGCAGTGACTTGGTGAGAACATTGGTTACCATGTATTTAAATTTATGGATGATATAAACTGATAATAATAAAAACATAGGAAAATACAGTTGATATAAATCTTGATATCGAGGCCATGTCCCATATCATATACATTAGAATCTCTGACCGCAACAGAAATCATTATTTTTAAAGCTCCCAAGGTGACTCTATAACAATGTGCAGACCTACTTAGAACCATTGTTTTAAAAAGATGAACCAACTCCAACATGATCAATTTCAACTACAGTATCTGGAAAAGGGAGTGAAAAAGATGTAGGAGATGTAAACTCATATAAAAGTCAAAACCATGATAGGATTACCCCCACCCCAATCTTAATGGTGTCTTGGGTGGGACTAGAAGAACTAGAGTATCTGTAATATTGAAGTTTGCTCAACTGGCCAGAGCATGCCTGGAGTTTGAGAGAAATGCAAAGAGTTTAGGTCCTTTCATTTGAGAGGGACCACCATGGCCAAGGTGCACTGAATACTTTATCAGGGAGAAGAGATCATTAGAGGATTTACTGTATTACAACATATGAATTATAGTTTTTAAATTAAGCTTTAAGGGAAAATTAAGATCAGTGAAATGGACTTTTCAGGAAGGAAGATTCTGACTTGATATAAAGAACTTTACAATAGAGCTGTCTGAATATGAAGGGATTCCTTTTGGGTATACAGAATACATTCCTCATTGGTGATATTGCAGCAAAAAACACAGAATGTGACTCGGGTGTATGATAAATGAGGATAAGGATTGGATAGATGGTTAGATGAGCTTCCAAATTCAGGCTGTATAGTTCAATGACCATGTTTAAATTAATATATATGAGTGACCATTGGTTGATTGCATTAGTTCTGCCTCTAAGAAGAGCAACAGAGCACAGTGGTAATGGAAGGAATTCCTGTGAGGTTCAAAGCCCAGTTTCACCACAGCTTAGCTGCATGACTATGGGTAAATTACTTCACTTTCCAAGCCTCAGTTTCCTGATCTATAAAACAAGAATAATAATAAACTCCACTCCATGGATTTGTAGTACAGATTGAGTGAGAATAATGTATATAAAGGTCTTTGCGTGACAAGTTGAAGGAAAATAGGAGAAATATGAGATAATCAGAAGTTATTGTAGGAAAAGCTGAAAGGTTGCCTAGTGATGACTTTATGATTGGCATGTGGCAAGTGCTTTAATAAATGTAGTCCATTATTATTTACTTTATTCTTTCTGTGTTATAGCGGTCTTCTAGTAAAAATTAGAGTCTGAGAGATAAAACCTAAAGAGGTGAATATTGGTGGGAGACAGTGATGAGAGTAGAGGAGATCCAAATGGAGTAGCACAGCATAAAAGGTTTTGGGTTAGGTAGATGCTGCATGAAGAATTGGAGTTGAGTGGGAAAGAAAGGGTTATTGTAAAAGGGAATCAGAGAACCTTATTGTTTATGACTCCTCATCTCTTTCCATCCATTATTTCATTTGATCATTACCATAACTCTGGGAAGTAGATAGTAGAAGTAGTATTTGCTCATCGTACTAATAATAAATCAGAATCAACAAAAGGATAAGTAGCTTGCTAAAGAGGACAGAATTGAAAGTCAAACATAGACCTTTACTCCACAGCTTCTGTGCACCACACCAACTCCTTCTATCTAGTTCTGTGTGCAGCCCAGCCTGAACGTTAACATTTCACTGAAAACTTACCAGTTGACTATAACCAATGTGTTGAGGTTTGAAAATTAAGGGTATGTGATCAGTGAGTTGAATTTAGTCCAGAGATAAAGTTTTAAAGCTTTCCTGTTGATTGGAAGACAGCTTCTAAAGGTTAGAATGATAATTAGAAACTCAAGTAGTAGCTTTACCAGTCAATGATGTTAACATTATTATCACATTTTATGGGATCTGAATACTTAAAGGACTTTCTGTGTAATAGAATTAACTATCCTTAACACACCTCATACTAAAAGGTGAGCATCTTTAGCATGGTATAACAAATCCAACAGTTAATAGAAATCACCATGTAATAAACGTTTAATAGTTCAATGAGTTGAGAGAGGAGAAAAGGTAGCAGACTAAAGTTTGTGCTTTGATTTCAAAAGAGCTAAACAATATCTGCAAAATGGACAGAGAGAAAATATGCTGACTTATTTTTTAGACAACGTTGAAAGTCCCCAAAACATTGTTGTATCAAGCAAGACAAAATTTTATAAATTATTCTGCATACTCTTATTTTAGTATGTAGATTATAAGCATAGATGTGCCAGTTAAAATAATTTTTCAACTAATCAGAACCTTTAATTATTAGCTGTAATTGCCACAGTTATGCTTCTTGCTGACTAAGGTGTTATGTTTATTATTCTTATCACAATTGAATATGTTTATAAAATGCAAAAATAGTTAAGGTACATTTCAGAAACAAGCTCTTTACCCAGAGTTAAGCATTTCTATATCCAAATAGTATACATGTTCTATTAATGTACTTACCACAATGTGTATTATTATTTTAATACAAACAGTAAACATGTTCTATTGTACTTACCACAATGTATATTATTATTTTAATACAAACAGTATAAATGTTCTATTATTGTACTTACACAATGTATATTAATTATTATTTTAATGTCTTCCTCCTCTGCTGGACTGCCTTGGGGATAGGAACTATGTCCTAATTTAAGTAGTGACTCTCAGAGCAACCCTTGGCACATAATAAATAATATCCTTTCAACACTGACTAAAGGATAGGATAATTGAATACAGAATCTGTGAATTCTTGTGGCAAACTCTGTAAATTACTTGATATTGCTGCTCATAAAAATATTGATTCTTGAATTAAAATTACAGTGAGATACTATTTTTCTTACCTCTCAGATGGGCAAAATCAAACCGTATAATATCACAATGAATTAGCAAGTATGAGAGCATGAGTGCATTCTCATGCATTGGTGATTGAGGTGTAAGTTGGTTCCTATATTTGCAGGGCCACGTGGCGATAACTCCCGAAACTTAAAATATATGTATCTTTGGCCTATCAGGTCTACTACCCCAGATCTTTTCAGCATATATGCTTGCATATGCATACAAAGATACACAGAGCAATACATTTTTTGCATGTATCTGTATACACATACAAGATTTTATTCTAACATTATTTATAATAAGAAAATCTAGAAAAAAAACCCAGGGGTAGGTGATGATAATTATGGTTCATCCATGTTGTTTGATATTGTCTTAGCCTGGGTACCATATAGACTGGCTAGCTTATAAAGAACAGAAATTTATTTCTCACAGTTTTAGAGTCCCAAAGTCTGAGAAGAGCGTGCCAACAAGATTGAGGGCCCTCTTCCAGATCCCAGATTTCTCATTGTGTCTTCACATGGCAAAAAGGTGAGATCCTCATTTCTTTTATAAGAACATCAATCCTATTCATGAGGACTCTACCCTCATGACCTAAGCACCTCCCAAAGGTTTCACCTTTGAATACCATCACACCAGATGTTAGGATTTCAGCATATGAATTTTGGAATCACACAAACATTCAAAGCTTAGCAGACATTGTGTAGTAATTTAAAATAAGGCATCGCTAAGAGTCAGACATGACCGAGCGACTTCCCTTTCACTTTTCACTTTCATGCATTGGAGAAGGAAATGGCAACCCACTCCAGTGTTCTTGCCTGGAGAATCCCAGGGACAGGGGAGCCTGGTGGCTGCCGTCTGTGGGATCACACAGAGTTGGACACGACTGAAGTGACTTAGCAGCAGCAGCTACCTACTGCATAGCATAGGGAACTATATCTAATCTCCTGGGATAAAACATAATGGAAAAGAATGTATATGTGTGCATAACAGAGTCACTTTGCTATACAGCAGAAATTAGCACAACATTTTAAATCAACTATACTTCAATTTTTAAAAATTAAATGAATAGAATAAAGTACATAATAAAATAATCATTGATATGGAATAGTGTACAAATACAAGTAAAACAAGCAATATGTGTAAAAGATATATGTGTGCTTCCCAGATGACACTAGTGGTAAAGAATCTGCCTGCCAGGGAAGGAGATGCAAAAGGCACCAGTTTGATCCCTGAGTCAGGAAGAATGAAATGGCAGACCCACTCCAGTATTCTTGCCTGGAAAATTCCATGGAGAGAGGAGTCTGGTAGGCTATTGTTCATGGGATCACAAAGAGTCGGGCATGACTGAATGAGCACACACATACATCCATATACTTACAGAGAGTGGGAGGATAGAGCAAGGAGGAGGAAAGGAGGAAAAAGAGAGGAAGAGAGAAAAGAAAGATGAGATAAATGATTTCATGAGATAAATGATTTCATAGAGAGACTGCAGACTGAATTCAAAGTGGAATTACTTTTAACAATATTCCCTTTTGTATGGTTTGAAGTAGACTTTATTATACCCTTTTGTACATTTGAACTGTTGAACATATACATAGTTTACTTTTGAGAAAAAGAGATCTGTTCATATAAAAATAAAAGATGGTAGAAGTGAAGGGGAAATGGAAGGAATATGATATGATCAGAAATTATCACAGTAAAAGCTTGCAGGGCTGCACAATGATGACTTCACGGTTTCTAGCTACAGTTATTGTGTGGAAAAGATGTAAAGCAGGAGCCGTTTCACCAAGTAATTGGATGGTGATCCAGTATGTTGCCCTTCCCCTTACCCCCCAGTCAAGGTGAAAAATTGGCGTTTGGTCAAGTTCTGAGCAGGTATTGCATTGACTCTTTATGATTATTCCTAGTGCCTGACTGACGGTTTGTTTTTCCTTCCATAACTTGCTAGAATACACTTCTCAAGGATTCATGCTTTGAACACAAATCACTTGAGTGTCCCTCTCATAAGATCCTTCCATGCATCTTACTCCTGAGTGTTCATTTACAACACCAGGGCCTTAGGGGATTTCAGCTTTGTGAAATGGAAACTTCAAAAATATCCCAATGCAAGTCACACTACCATATTAAAAGGAATGGAAGAGAGAGAAAGACCACTTTAAAATATTAGTAAAGCATGCCTTAAATCCCCAAATAACAGTATTCAGTGTTGCACTGAGCTAACCCTGTTTTGTAATGGGTTGGTTTTTAAATGTCATACATTTTGTTCTCTGAGAAACTCACAACTCTGGGTGATCTTACCTTTGGCATTGAATACAAAGTCATGATAAAATGATAGGCAATTTATTATGAATTCCCTTGCTTCTAGGGGTTTAATGCTGAATTTGAATGTTAATTTAACACATTTTCAAAATCCCAGCTGAGCTAAAGTGGGAGTGATTTTATCTTATATTCAATATCAGCTTGCAGAAATGTGGCATGACTTGATTAATATTGTGATCAGCTGACTATTGATTAACTAGACATTTTTCCTTCAGTCTTCTAGTTGGCCTAAATTTGGCTGTACTGCTACTTGCTAAAATATACTCTTAAAAAAGTAAAATATACTCTTGTTTTCACTTGAAGATGATACTACTGGATTTTCACAGAGCTGTAATATGTTGATTTTATATATATATATATATTGGAGAAGGCAATGGCACCCCGCTCCAGTACTCTTGCCTGGAAAATCCCATGGATGGAGGAGCCTGGTAGGCTGCAGTCCATGGGGTCGCTGAGGGTCGGACACGACTGAGCGGCTTCACTTTCACTTTTCGCTTTTATGCATTGGAGAAGGAAATGGCAACCCACTCCAGTGTTCTTGCCTGGAGCATCCCAGGGACGGGGGAGCCTGGTGGGCTGCCGTCTATGGGGTCGCACAGAGTCAGACGCGACTGACGTGACAGCAGCATGCATATATATATATATATATATAAAATGATCCACAGATAATGACTGGCATTTATGCATTGCCTACCCAAGATTAAGGGTAAAGTTTGTGTTTGTGAATCTATTTTAGAGCCAATTAGACAACAGGAAGGCCATGATATTAGTCTCATTAGTCCATGTTCTAATTGGCTGAAATAGCTGGACACAATCCTAGTTGACCTATGCTAATATTCTATGAATTTTCATCTTTCTCTGTCTCATAAAAATTACAGCAGATACAGAGCAGGGAAAGATGAGTTCCAAACTCCACATTAGACAGTTTTAAGAAATTTAAAGACATATCCAAGAATCAGCACGGGGATGATAATACGCAAACCACAAAAGCTGAGCATTTTTACGAGGAAAGAGAGATCTTAATCCAAATAAGTAAGTTTCATGCCTCAATAGGCATTATCTCCATATGTAAATATTAGTGCCTAATGGTGGCCTGCTTGTGGTGTCTGGAGGTTAGGGTGGCTGTGAATAACTTTCAGAAAATAGCATTTTGGAAATCAAGCAAGCTATATGCAGAGGGCCAGGTGTCCAGGTCTCCAGGCACCCCTAAGAATCAGTTGGGGAGCTTTTAAATAGTACCAGTCCCCAGGCTCTGCCTTGATTAAATCAGAATCACTGGCACGGGGGTGTTTTTAAAAGCTCTTCAGTTTGTTTTTCTAAAGCTGTAAGAATCAGTCGTTAATGGGGTTTGTGCTCGACTGTGCAGGTAATGCAGTCTTTAAACAACGACCACAAATGAGTTAAATGTGAAGGGAATATTTAGAGTTTGTGATTTGGCATCAGGCTGTCACAGGTTCAAACCTTGACTCTTGACTCTCAATAGCTAAGTGGGAATGTTCTATAACCTGTATAAAGTCAGTTTTTTTAATCTGTAAAGTGTACCTCATCGGGCAGGAGTTAATAGTCAAATGACATCACAAATGCGTCAGAGCCTAGCACAATGCTTGAAAATGTGGTAATTGTGAAACAAATAAAAGCAGGGGTACACCTTTCTAAGTTTTTAGTCTTGGCTACCTCTTTTGTACAAAATGGGAACAGCATTAGCCAGGTCCGAACATTATAGGTTGAAAGCAAATGTATGCCTGTTTTCTTGAAGAAATGGATGTATTTTGGTTTCCTAAATGTATTTCTAAAAATTTATTTTAAATAGTAATGATTTCCATCCTAAAGTCCAAGTTACATTTTTACAGTAAAAAGAAGAGAAATGATCCAGTAGACTGAGTTATAAATGTTGGTGCCTTAGGACATGCTGATTGTTGTGGGAAACCATGGGGTGGCAGGGATTCTTTCAAACATAATTACACATTTGAATTTATTTGCTTCCCTTTTATCTTGCTATCATCCTCTTTCTTTTGTAGAATAAAATTGTTTCTATTACTTCATACCAAACATCTTGTCTATAAATGACTTTCCTAAATATTTCATTTACTCATTCAAGTGTTTATTCAATAGAATTTTTTAAGCATAGATTTTGACCTAAATTCTTTATTGGCATAAGGGCTGTATCCAACTGACAAATGAACTGGGTTGCAGTAATTGATTTGTAAGTTAATTAGTAGCTTTGAAGTATTTTTTATTAGATTTAATATTTCAAATTAGGCCTATGCTTGCAAGTCAGCTAAGCACTAAGTGGGTAAGAGGGGAGAGGAGATTATCAGAAGAATAACACATGATGTCCATAGGAAGAAGTGAAATTTAAACTAGTAATAGAAAGTAGTAAGGAAGAGGGACAGAAGGTAGGGTCCCAAAGTCAAGATGTATACTTTAAGGTTTCTGTTATAGCAAGATCAGTATTTAACTGCTTTTCTAACATTGAGTTTGCATGGAAGAAAGTCCTCTTGGAGCCTAGGAAACTAAGAGAAGAAGCTGTTTAAAATTCTTTATAGGTGATATTTATATGATATATCATCAAAATGGAACCCTTTGAAGAGTTATTAATGATTAAGCAGGAACCCAGACATAAACTTGGATTGCCTCATACTGGGATGTGTGGTCATTCTCATAAGGGTGTGGCCAAACTTAGAATTTTCCCAGTACAATTTTAAATAGATGAAACAAGAATCCAGATGTAGTTAGATTTAACAATTTAGAATTAACCATTTAAGCAGTCTGAACCTTGGAACACTTCAGTATTCAATCTCCTGCCTTCCTGATTGCTAATAGTTATGTGACCCTTTAGGAGATTAATTTGAGAGATTAGAGAAGACAAGTTTTCATATAAACACAATGCAACTTGAAAAATAAGAATGAAGTTGGGTAAGGCTCTGTACTGGTTAATTTCTCTTAACTTGAAAACACAAGGCTCATCCTCTTGGTTTTTATTCAGATGTTGTCCCTATAGTTTTGAAAATGCTGAAAGGTTTACAACTGTTGACATATTTCATTTTTTAAGACCATTTTTCACTTTTAAGATGCTTTTCCCATGGAATTTCCAACTAGATTGGGTCTACCTCCAGCTATCTCAAACTGAGTTTAATCACCAGGAAAGTTCTATTGATTGTCAATGATGTTTGCTTGATTAATTCAGTTCTAGCTGTGTTGCCTTTTTACCTATGGCTTTCAGCATGTCCTAGAAAATTAAATGTTTCCTTTGGGATTTTCAGTGAATTTGAACTGAAAAGAAGGTTATTTTCCTTTTTTTCTTAAGTAGAGAAGAATATTCTCATTTGTTTTCTTGAATCTAATTTTTACCCTAGTGTATATATTTTATATGAACTACATTTTTGAAGACATGTTTTAACTCCACTGTGTTTTTTAGGATTTAGTCTATTCTCTGTCTGATACTTGAAAGTGTTAACTACTTGAATCTTTTCAGAAGACATTGAGGGTTAGATTTAAGAAAAATTTGAAAACTATTTGTGCTACCCTTGTTTTAGTGATCTTTAATAATTTTCTAACTTGATCTTTTATCAGGAATTTGTAAGTGGGTTTTAAAGATATAAATACATAAAATGATATGACTGTTTTTGAAGCATGTGTGTTTAGTCACTCAGTGGGTCTGAGTCTTTGTGACCCCATGGACTGTAGACTACCAGGCTCCTTTGTTCATGGAATTTCCCAGGCAAGAATACTAGAGTGGGTTGCCATTTCCTTCTCCAGAGCATCTTCCTGACTCAGGGATCTAACCCACATCTCCTATGTCTTCTGCGTTGGAGGTGAATTCTTTACTTGCTGAGCCATGGGGGAAGCCCATTTTTGAAGAGTATATATCAATTGATTTCTTTCAGTCTTGCAATAAATTATCATTGATTTTGTTGTTGTTGTTGCCCTAAAGTCTTTCCAATTGGGTTTACAGATGTTGTCTTTTGCAATTTGCTAACCAGTAATAAATATGTCTGATGCCATCAGTTTTGGGAGAAGAAAGTATGACATTTTGAGACCAGGTAACAGTAGACTTAAAAGTTATTTTAAAAAATATTTATACATACAATAATGCTATTTTGTTTTGGGCAAAAAAATGATTGACCTGTGGTGGATTCATTTTGATATATAGCAAAACCAATACAATATTGTAAAGTCAAAAAATAAAATAAAAAATGATTGGCTATAATAAAGATAAATTTTTAGTCTTAAGAAAAATTCATAAACGTGGCTCTTTCACACTGACTGCTCCCTTCTGCATGAAAGAGGTCATCATATGGTGAGAAAAAAACAGACGAGTGTTGAGTGTTTTGGAACCTTGTCTTGAGGCTGCTACCACTTGTCTTTGAGACCGTGGGTAAATTGTATAACCCTCTGGGCTCCAAAGTTCTTCTCTCAACCATGAGAAGTTCAGGCTACATTTTTAATATCCTTTGGCTCAGTGGTAAAGAATCCTCCTGCCAGTGCAGGAGATAGACGAGATGTGGGTTCGATCCCTGGTTTGAAAAGATCCCCTGCAGGAGGAAATGACAAACCACTCCAATATTCTTGCCTGGAAAATTCCATGGACAGGGGAGCCTGGTGTGCTATAATCCATGGGGTGGCAAAGAGTCAGACGTGATGGAGCGCACACACACACACACACACACACAGAACTTAAGCTGGAAAAGCCTAAGGATATGTTTCATGTGACATTTCATTGCCAATTTTTTACACTTCACATAGATTTCTAAAGATTGGCTGCATTCGTAGTTTAAAAAAGAGAAGAAAATGTGTAATGTGTTTTCAGTTTCTCTAACGGGCTGCCCTAATGGCTCAGATGGTAAAGCATCCACCTGCAACATAGGAGACTGGCATTCAACCCCTGGGTCGGGAAGATTCCCTGGAGAAGGAAATGACGACCCACTCCAGTATTCTTGCCTGGAGAATTCCATGGACAGAAGAGTCTGGCGAGCTATAGTCTGTGGGATCACAAAGAGTCTGACATGACTGAATGACATGTCTGCTGCTGCTGCTAAGTTGCATCAGTCGTGTCCGATTCTGTGCGACCCCATAGACGGCAGCCTACCAGGCTCCCCCGTCCCCGGGATTCTCCAGGCAAGAACACTGGAGTGGGTTGCCATTTCCTTCAATGCATGAAAGTGAAAAGTGAAAGTGAAGTCACTCAGTCGTTTCCGACTCTGTGCGGCCCCATGGACTGCAGCCCCCCAGGCTCCTCCGTCCATGGGATTTTCCAGGCAAGAGTACTGGAGTGGGGTGCCATTGCCTTCTCCGCACAATATGTCTAGCTGCTCTAAAAATATGAATAATTAAGTGAAAGATTATTAGTCAGGGAGCTAAGTTGCTAGAGTTTAATCAAGTGCATTTTGTTCAGGCAAATATCTCATTGATTTTTTTCTGAAAGAGTTAAGCATGACAAAAGAACATTTGCTCTCTGAAAAATGGGGATAAACAGTCTTTGTTTTAAGATCTAGAGCATTTATTGTGATTGCAGTGTCCTTCAGAAATATCTTGAAGTGCCTGTATTGTATGTTGTCATCAATATGCAGGCATTTTACTACTAAATATCCTGTTCTAGACTTCATAAAAAATGCCCCAGTGATTTGATCAGTCACCCAGTGAAAACCTGCTGCCTCTAAGCTAGACTAAGCATCTGCTCACAAGTAAGATTTCCTCAGTGTTCAAAATAAATCTTTTTAGTCACTTTATGGTAGCTCTGATATGTTCCATATGGCTTAAATACGTACATTTAGGTGTGACATGATGTTTTTCCATGGTGGTTATTCAAAGACATTTTTATTTAGATGTGTTCATTGGTTACATTTTTAATCATATAATTCCCAATTTATCCTTGTTCTGCATGTAATTATAAATTTATGTGAACAATATATCTATGCAGAAACACTACATGATGATAGTCTACTTAGGTAGAGTATAAATATTTTTGAGTGGTGAGTATGGTTAATCCTTCTGCCTCTGTTAGGTCCATATTGTTTCTGTCCTTTATTGTACCCATCTTTGCATGAAATGTTCCCTTGGTATCACTAATTTTCTTGAAGAGATCTCTAGTCTTCCCCGTTCAATTGTTTTCCTTTATTTCTTTGTATTGTTCCCTTATAAAGGCTTTCTTATCTCTTCTTGTTATTCTTTGGAACTCTGCTTTCAGATGAGTATATCTTTCCTTTTCTCCTTGACCTCTCGCTTTTCTTCTTTTCTCAGCTATTTGTAAGGCCTCCTCAGACAACCATTTTCCCTTTTCCCATTTCTTTCTCTTGGGGATGGTTTTGACCACCACCTCCTATGCTATGCTATGCTAAGTCACTTCAGTCGTGTCCGACCCTGTGCGACCCCACAGATGGCAGCCCACCAGGCCTCCCGTCCCCGGGACTCTCCAGGCAAGAACACTGGAGTGGGTTGCCATTTCCTTCTCCAATGCATGAAAGTGAAAAGAGAAAGTGAAGTCGCTCAGTCATGTCCGACTCTTAGCGACCCCATGGACTGCAGCCCACCAGGCTCCTCCGTCCGTGGGATTTTCCAGGCAAGAGTACTGGAGTGGGGTGCCATTGCCCTCTCCAACCACCTCCTATACAATGTTATGAACCTCCGTCCATAGTTCTTGAGGCACTCTATCAGATCTAATCCCTTGAATCTATCTGTCACTTCCACTGTAAAATTGTAAGTGGTTTGATTTGGGTCATACCTGAATGGCCGAATGGTTTTCCCTACTTTCTTTCATTTTAATCTGAATTTTACAATAAAAAAGTTCTTGATCTGAGCCACAGTCAGCTCCCAGTCTTGTTTTTGTTGACTGTATAGAGCTTCTCCATCTTCATCTACAAAGAATATAATCAGTCTAATTTCATTATTGACCATTTGGTAATGTCCATGTGTAGAGTCATCTTGTGCTGTTGGAAGAGGGTGCTTGCTATGACCAGTGTGTTCCCTTGGCAAAACTTTGTTAGCCTTTGCCCTGCTTCATTTTGTACTGTAAGGCCAAACTTGCCTGTTACTTCAGATATCTCTTGACTTCCTATTTTTGCATTTCAGTCCCCTATGATGAAAAGGACATCTATTTTTGGTGTTAGTTCTAGAAGGTCTTGTAGGTCATCATAGAGCCATTCAACTTCAGCTCTTCAGCCTTAGTATTGGGGCTTAGACTTGGATTACCATGATATTAAATGGTTTGCCTAGGAAACAAACTGAGATCATTCATTAGCATTACTCTACTGACAAACATCCATCGAGTCAAAGCTATGGTTTTTCCAGTAGTCATGAACGGATGTGAGAGTTGGACTATAAAGAAATCTGAGCATCAAAGAATTGATGCTTTTGAATTGTGGTGTTGGGGAAGGCTCTTGAGAGTCCCTTGGACTGCAAGGAGATCCAACCAGTCCATCCTAAAGGAAATCAGTCCTGAATATTCATTGGAAGGACTGATGCTGAAGCTGAAACTCCAATCCTTTGCCCACCTGATGCGAAAAGCTGACTCATTAGAAAAGACCCTGATGTTGGGGAGGATTGTAGGCAGGAGCAGAAGGGTATGACAGAGGATGAGATGGTTGGATGACATCACTCAATGGACATGAATTTGAGCAAACTCCGGGAGATGGTAAAGGACATGGAAACCTGGCATGCTGCAGTCCATGGGGCTGCAAAGAGTTGGACACAACTGAGCGACTGAATAACAACAAATGCTTAATCCTTAAAAGGCCGGAAGTAATTATTAAAAACTGTAGCAGTCACATATTTTCAGATATTATTTTCCCAATTATATAAGACCTTTTCCAAGAGTTTTATTATGAAATGGTTCATTCTGTAGGATCCTAATATTGCTTAGCTAACACAACTTTCCTTGAAAGTTCTATGGACCAGAAAATAAATCATTTGTGTTTTACATTGTTTGGAATGTTAATTTTGGAAGGATAATAGTGATGAATATATTAAGTAGGATAATTCAAGTTAGAGTTTATTTTAATATATTTTGAATTTATAAAAGTGAAGTCATAGAAATTGAAGGATTACCTGAAAAATTTCTTTTGTTCTATACTCACCATCTTACAGCTGTGATCTATTTTTAATGTTGAACATTTGTTCATTTGCACTGATCACTATAGCCTGAGTGTTCCATGAAACATACATATGAAACTTTATGGCCACCAGAAGATTAATATTTCAAAGTAGAATGGCATGCTTATTTAAATCACACATTGTGGGGGTACATGGGCATGTTCTAGTCTTTATTTTGTATTAACTGTCTCAGTGTTCAATGTTCAGTTGACTTATGCAACCTCTCTCTGGTTTAATTTTTTCACCCTTAAAGTGATAAAAATGATATCTGCTTTACAAAGCCCCCAGAGATGCGATGTTTATTACATAAAATGGTCTGTGAAAGATATTTATAAAGCACAAAACAATATTTTACTATTTGTCTTTCCTTCTAATCATAATTGCAAGTCAATTATTAAACAGAAATAGCCCATAATTTTCTGATGTGAAGGAGTGTAATGCATGTTTTAAGAAGGTGAAAAGAGATAGTGTTCTACCTCTTAGAACCCAAATGATGGTAATTAACACCGGGGCAATGAACAGACAAAAGATTTTAATAAAGGAAAGATACAGAATATTATTTTAAGCTGACTTTCAATACCATTTCTTTAACTTATTTCATGCTTGTTGTAAAAAAAGTTGAAAACATTGCTGTGGAGCGAGAGTTTGAAATGACCATAGCCTTATCCACAAGAACACAAAAGTGGGAATCACAATTTAATTCTAGGGAGACAAGCAGGCATTATGACTATAAGATTTCATTTTAAGAACATGATACGTTTTTTCCTGTAGGTAGTATGCTATTGTCTAGATTATTCTTTCATTTTCAAACATTTGTACACAGATAAAAACATACATTTAGAAAAATCTAGAGTTCTTTATCTGAAACATCTGGTTAAATTGAAACATATTATAGTTCTTGCTATCAAATTTTGTTTTAGCCTTTTTCAAAGAAGGTTCACAGTAATTTCGTGTTAAATTTCTGTGCTCCCAGTTGTCTGTTTTGCACCATTTCTTGTCAATTTCACACTGTAGAGCAGTGTGAAGCTGGCAGAGCTAAAGAAATGGAGAACATTATGACTACATACCAAAAATACATTGTGTAAAAAGCCAACACCCTAATTTATAACAACCAAGGGAGGAAAAATGTTTAAAATCGTCTTCTTATGTATGTGTATCTCAAAGGAAAATGGAAATGTATATATGCTTACATACATATATGTACACATATACATAAACACACATACACACAGACATTCACATATATGGTGGGTAATTTTAAGGTAACTGAATCTTTTGCTATGGACTACCTAAAGTATGTCCTAGGAAAAGGTAGTTAAAGCAGTTTTTCATTTATGAGTAACATTTTCACTGAAAATTGACAACTCTAGAGTAATTTATTTCACATTTATAAATACTTAGGTGTTTAGAAATTAGATTATTTGATTGAACAGTAGGCACTGAACCTTTAGTCACAGAAACCTTTTTTCCTTACCATACCGAAATTTTGAAAAATATGTTTGTATAGTTTGTGATGATAGGTACAATTCAATACTCATTCTCTAAGTTTGATTAATGTTGCATAGTTTACTGTATACAGTAGTGATATTGATTCATTAATTAATATTAATATCATTGAATTGGTTATTTAAAATTAAATTATTAATAATTAATATTAATTCATTGTAATGTTCACTTGCTTACATATATTGTGAAAATTTTCCCAAATTATATATGTATATATGCCTACTAATAGTGACATAAATTTTGAATTCATTTTTAAGATATATGTTGACCGTTAAAAGATATTAAATTTTTTAATGATTTAGAGTACAAAAATCTCAGGTTAAGAATTTTCCATAAAAATAATACATTTTTATGCACAAGCACTGTTCTGTGTGTTAAGGACAATAGATACAGTCCCTTCCTCCATTAACATCCCAGTTACGTCTGAGAAGAGTTAGTTATTTATTAGAATTTGGCTTAAAGGGTCAAAATAATTATTGGCCTTTAAAAGACAGCCTTCACTTTAATATTTCTGTTTGGGAAAGCATTGCCTTAGCCTCATCTGCTAGTCTTAAGCTGAAATATGTTTGAATAATGTTCAGTAAGTATGATCTCTAATATTATAAATATTATGATGAGTCAATTTATATGAATGTGTTTTTATTTTATAAAGTCCTACACATTATTTTCTACATTTGTTAAGTATTTTCAAGGCTTATTACTTAATGGAGAAAATTATAGAGTGATTCTACTGTGGTAGGTATTTCTATGAAGTAATCGAGATATATAAACATTTTTGAGTGCTAATTCAGTTGAACTTTCAAAAAACTTTATAATATTATAGAATTTATCTCATGATAACTAAATTAATGTATATCCTTTGTTCAGTTTTCTCATGACTTAAAGTTGCATTTTTAATTTTCACTGAGACAAGATTATACTAATGATCATAGAGTATACTAATTTTTCACATAATGTATAAGCAGTGACATTTGTGAGTCCTTGATTTTACTACTTTATTGTTTTGGTCTAAATTGATAACCAAGCAAAGAAACTTAGCTTAATTAATAAATTAAGGACATAGAGTATTTATAAATATAAAATATCTTCAAAATGTATGTAAAACATAGATGTAGTTTTTAAAAAAATACTCCCATATACCTATCACCTATTTCAAAAATAAAACCCTACCTCAGAAGCCCCTTACTTTTTTCTTACTTCCCAGAGGTAATTCTTCTCTTGAACTGCATATTAACTATTACTTTGCTTTTCTTTATAATTTACTACTAAATATGTATATGACTTCAGAAGATGCTTATTTTTTTATCTATTGTTACATAATCTTCCACTAACATAGTTTTTGAATTTCATATTGTTTTGATATGTATCCATAGTTAATTCACCTTCAGTGCTTTTTTGTGTCTTCTTTTATATTCAACACTCCAATTTGTTTATCCATTCAACTGATGATCCACGTTTGGTTACCATCTTTCTCAGTTCACTTACGGGGAAGGCAATGGCACCCCACCCCAGTACTTTTGCCTGGAAAATTCCATGGACAGAGGAGCCCGGTAGGCTCCAGTCCATGGGGTCGCTAAGAGTTGGACATGACTGAGCGACTTCACTTTCACTTTTCACTTTTATGCATTGGAGAAGGAAATGGCAACCCACTCCAATGTTCTTGCCTGGAGAATCCCAGGGACGGGGGAGCCTGATGCGCTGCCGTCTATGGGGTCGCACAGAGTCGGACACGACTGAAGTGACTTAGCAGCAGTTCACTTAGAAGCAGTACTGTTTTGAACATTTATATATATATACACACACACACACACACACACACACACACACACACAAATATACAGATTTGTCTAGGTTATATATTTATCTTCTGTAGGGTATGTTCTCTCCAGGAAGTGGAATTTAGATTATATGAGGTTTGCGTGCTCAACTTAAAGTGATCATTTTTATCTGTTTTTTTTTTTTCCATGCTGAAGCACAAGAATAGTACCACATGCGTAGTAGTCAATTGCTATACATTAAATGAATGAATGAATGCCAAAGTAATTCCCTAAGTTGAGATATCAATTTATACTCTAGTCAAGAGAAAATGAGCATTCTATTGTGTCACATCCTTGGCAACACTTGAGACTGACTTTTTTAAATTGTTTACAATCTGGTAGTTATGAAATGCTCTCTTATTGGGGATTTAATTTGCATATCCCTGATAACTAATGAGGTTGAACATCTATTCATGTTTATTGACCATTTATGTTTACTCTGTTGTGAAATACCTATTAATATTCAGTGACCATTTGAGTTACTTAAATAATTATTTGTTACAGTTATTCATGTGGGGTACTCTTGCCTGGAAAATCCCATGGATGGAGGAGCCTGGTGGGCTGCAGTCCATGGGGTCGCTTAGGGTTGGACATGACTGAGCGACTTCCCTTTCACTTTTCACTTTCATGCATTGGAGAAGGAAATGGCAACCCACTCCAGTGTTCTTGCCTGGAGAATCCCAGGGATGGGGGAGCCCGGTGGGCTGCCGTCTCTGGGGTCGCACAGAGTCAGACACGACTGAAGCGACTTAGCAGTAGCAGCAGTGATAGATACTAGGACTCCCTGTAGCTCAACAATAAAGATTCTGCCTGAGATGCAGGAGACCAGAGTTCAATCCCTGGGTTGGGAAGTTCTTCTGGAGAAGGGAATGACAATCCACTCAAGTATTCTTGCCTGGAGAATTCCATGGACAGAGAAGTCTGGTGGGCTACAGTCTGTGGGGTCACAAAGAGTCGGACACAACTGAGCTACTAACATACACACACAGATACTAATTCCTTTTCAGTTTTATATGTTGCAGATATAGTTTCAGTTTATAGCTTGAGTTTTCACTGGTTTTATCTCTTGAAAATATTAATCCTTAACTTTAATATAATCATATATTTCTTTGCCTTTATGATTTGTGCTTTTTAAATTTTTCCCTACCCCAAGGTCATATAGGTTGTAAACATATTCAGATCAGATCAGATCAGTCGCTCAGTCGTGTCTGACTCTTTGCGACCCCATGAACTGCAGCACTCCAGGCCTCCCTGTCCATCACCAGGTCCCGGAGGTCACTCAGACTCACACCCATCAAGTCAGTGATGCCATCCAGCCATCTCATCCTCTGTCGTCCCCTTCTCCTCCTGCCCTCAATCCCTCCCAGCATCAGAGTCTTCTCCAATGAGTCAACTCTTCGCATGAGGTGGCCAAAATACTGGAGTTTCAGTTTTAGCATCATTCCTTCCAAAGAAATTCCAGGATTGATCTCCTTCAGAATGGACTGGTTGGATCTTCTTGTAAATACATTTTAGAAGTCTGTAGATTTTAAGATAGTGCAGGATAGGGGTAAGGACGGATAAACTAACTTGATTTTTAACAAAATCGATATTAAAAACTAGTGGGGAAAAGAAAATATTCACTGAGAACTCTGGAACAATTGGTCATCTATATAGAAGAAATAAAACTGCATAAAGTTAATCTTCTGCAAATGTACAGTTAGCTTTAAATCTTTTATCTACCTGGAATTGTTTTTATACAATCAACTTTATGCAGTTTTATTTCTTCTATATAGATGACCAATTGTTCCAGAGTTCTTAGTGAATATTTTCTTTTCCCCACTAGTTTTTAATATTGATTTTGTTAAAAATCAAGTTAGTTTGTCCGTCCTTACCCCTATCCTGCACTATTTAAAATCTACAGACTTCTAAAATGTATTTACAGCTGCCAAAAATCCCTCCTTACTTTTCTTCTTCAGGAATTATATCTGTCTTGGCCATTTGGCCTTCTGTACAACTGTTAAGCAGAATCTTAATGGGATCTAGGATGGAGTGCCTGGACAGCTTTAAGAACTTCTGCTGGAGATGTATTTGATGCTATCATGTGGACATGCTGTATTTCCTCTGCTGTACCTTTCTAAGTAAACCTGGTGGTATTAAAGACTTTTATGTCCTGTAAGTGTGAACATCAGTCTAAACCCAAGCTGATTATACAGAGTTGGCATGGCAACTCATTTATCAGTAGCTTAGCTCATCCCTTCTTCTTGAAGCTCAGATGGCAGTAAGATAATATTGTACTTTGTCTGCCATTATGACCTCTGGAGAAAAGGCAGTACAACATGCCACCTTAAAGAAAAGGATGTGATATATTTATCAGATCAGATCAGATCAATAGCTCAGTCGTGTCCGACTCTTTGCGACCCCATGAATTGCAGCACGCCAGGCCTCCCTGTCCATCACCAACTCTCGGAGTTCACTGAGACTCACATCCATCGAGTCAGTGATGCCATCCAGCCATCTCATCCTCTGTCGTCCCCTTCTCCTCTTACCCCCAATTCCCCCCAGCATCAGAGTCTTTTCCAATGAGTCAACTCAATGGATATATAATGAAAAAGGAGGAGGAAAGACTGCTTCTTTTATTTGGGTACAGTAAGGGTTGGCAAGAGGCTTCCCTGATGGCAAGTGGGTAAAGAATCTGCCTGCAATACAGAAGACAGAGATGTGGGTTCAGTTCCTGGATTGGGAAGATCCCCTGGAGAATGGCATGGTAACCCACTCCAGTATTCTTGCCTGGAGAATCCCATGAACTGAAGAGCCTGGTGAGCTACAATACAAAGAGTAGCACATGCACACAAGGACTGGAAGAGACAGGGAAAGTTAGAGGAGGTCAGAGGTTTGTGAACATAATGGTTGCCTCCTCATCTTGGTTGACTCATGGAATCAGAGTCATAGTGTTCAAATATGTAAATGGCAAAGTCAAAACAAGGGTCCTTTATCTTTGATTTCCTTTGAAACATGGAGTCAGATCATGGATGGAAATAGGAAGAGGAGACCCACTGGACTACACTGTATGTAGGCAACATGTAGAAGCCCAAGAAAGTGGAAGTGATGGACGATGTGGCTATGTGTGAGAGCCATGCAGCCAGGAGTTCCTGGAAGTTCATGGTAAGCTGCTCAGTGAAGAAGATGCCTGAAGAATATTAGACCAGTTTTTAAAAAGGTGTAGTTTTTAAAACACATTGAGTTGCAAAGTGTAAGTAAATTTGTAACCTTCCTACATCATCTCCTGGTTCTGTTACTGTATAATTCTATGATTGATTATCTTTAAAATGAAAACAGTGATTTATAAAGAAACAATATACCAAAACAGTTATTTAAGAGTTAGAAATTCATAATCCTCAGTGTTTATTTTGATTATTTAGTGTGTAATGAAATGTAAAAGTACACTTAAGTATAACTCAAAGTACAGATGTTAGAATTGTTCTATAACAGAAGAAATATATATTTTTTGACCATAAAGTCAGGGACATACTTTTAAAACCTAATGTTCAAAACAAGTGAAACTAAAAGTCTTATTACTTCAGAGTTAACATGCTGTGGATAAATAAAAATGTAGATGCATTCTGCATTAAAAAAATACCTTTTATGTTAGTAAAGATTGTTCTTTAGAAATGCTTGCGCTTCTTATCATATTATACTTAAAATATTGCTATAATAATGAAGTCTCATTAATTCAGCCTTTACTAATTAAGACATTATGAATGTCACTGGCTTAGCATAGCATAAACATTAGGCTACCTATCAAGAAACCTATTTGCCAAGTAATTTAATAGCAAATATAAGTCTTCAGATGACAGTATTAATCTGTGTGATGAAAAGTTGCTTTCAAGGATTTTGATACATGTATGCAAATAATAACTCATGATAAATTAGACATTTAAAAGCATATTCAGTTAATGTCCTTTTAGGAACAGTGCTTTAACTGGAAGTTCTGAATATTTGTGAAAGTTTCTAATTTAATACAATCAAAGATTTGGTAGTACTGCTTCCCAGGCTCGGTGGCAAAGAATCTGCCTGACAATGCAGGAGACACAAAAGACATGGGTTCAATTCCTGGGTCAGGAAGATCCTCTGGAGTAGGAAATGGCAACCTGCTCCAACGTTTTTGCCTGGAGAGTCCCATGGACAGAGGAGCCTGGTGGGCTGTAGTCTATGGAGTTGCAATGAGTTGGACATGACTGAGCATGCATGCAAACTTTTCTTGATAGTACTGGTTTCACTTGGACATTCCTTTAGTTTGAATCAGTCATGGAAATGGCAGCCCACCCTAGTATTCTTGCCTGGAGAAGTCCATGGACAGAGGAGCCTAGTGGGCTACGGTCCATGGGATTGCAGAGTCGGACATGACTGAAGCGACTTAGCATGCACAAATTAGTCTTGACCATGGGTTTATATTAACTATTTGAGAAAATTTCTAATTTTTTTCATAAACATCATATGTTTCCATACATTGGGTTTCCCAGGTGGCGCTAGTGGTAAAGAACCAGCCTGCCAGTGCAGGAGACATAAGAGATGAGGGTTTGATCCCTCAAACCACCAAAAGGATCCCTCAAACCACCAAAAGGATCAAGAAGATCCCCTGGAGTAGGAAATGGCAACCACTCCAGTATTCTTGCCTGGAGAATCCCATGGACAGAGGAGCCTGGTGGGCTGCAGTCATACATTAAATGACTGAAATCTCACAGTTTGTTTGTTTCGTTTTTGGGTATGTGAACCAAATGAAAATTAATGGGGAAACATAAGTGACTCAAAGTAAATTAATAAGTGAACTTTCATGAAATACTTAACCATATAAAGGGCCACACAGTGACTAATTGACTCTGATTTACCATCTCTTGCTGGATCAGGATTCACAGTCAGAACAGCATAGTTCAATTCTGTTGTACTAATAAACTATTGAGCACTTCTGTGATTGGGCCCCAATGTAGGGCCTGGGCCTACAGAGATAAAATATGCCCTCATGAGGCACCAACCGACCTTCATAGGGGGAAACATTGATAGTTGGCAACAATGGAATCTGAACCCACTGTGGAGTACTAAGATGATGGTCCAGACTGGAGTCTGTGACACCACAGATAAAGGACTTAGGTGCATGTAATAAAATAGTTAGATTATAAAGGGTTTTATGTTTGATTAGTTTTGTTTCTAAAGCACAATGTGAGCCAGAAACAAATAACAAATGCCTAAGGTTTCATGGAAAGTGACATCCTGGTTAGAACTGGGCCTCAACCTCTGCAGTAAATTTTCTATAGATTATTTTTCCTCTGAAGTTTAATGTTTTAGGTTACATAGCCATTGCTTACTTTTTCTAATTACAGAAGGAACACATGCTCCATCTTGAAAAACACAAAATAGTAAATAAAAATTTCCTGTAATTCTGTTCAGATCTAGCTATTGTCAACATGTTGATGGATGTCATGTGTCTTCTCTAGTATTGGAACGAGGATCTCAAGCCCTTTATCTACATCTGTACTTGAGGACTTACTTTTTTTCCTTATTGATTCACAAGAGTTCTTTATATATTATCTTTACTCTGTCAAGCATATATAAAATATAACCTTTCAGCTTGTCATTTGCATTCTGATTTTATATTTCTGTCTTATATATTTTATTTTAAAGTTATGCTTTGATATTTCAATTTCATATAAGACATGAAATTGAATTCTATTTTTTAATTTATGAAATTCTATATCTGGTGTTATATTTTACCAATGACCACATAAATATCTCCCTATATTTTCTTCTAGTTATCATTTTTTATATATAAAGCTTTAAATCACATGGAATTTAATTTTACTTTGGCTATGAGTTTGGTTTCTCTTTTCAGCACAATTGTTCAGGTAATCTTTGGTTTTCTCATTGATCTTAAATACTTCCTCTACCATGTAATTTTATATTTTTGATTCTATTTGGGGGACTTCCAACTATTTTTCTTTGATCTTTTGTCTGATAGCTGGTATTATGCATTTGAAAATTATGATATTTTCACATAATTCACATATGATATTTCACATAATTTCACATATCACAAAAAAATTATGATTTTTTTGTTGGATTAGAGAATACAGATACCCTGTAGAAATGATTTGCAGTTAATAAGATTTGTATTTTAATTCTGCCAAGCCTATTTTGGTATGAATTATTCTTTGTATTTTGTTTTATTTAAAACTTATTAGTTTAACACAATTACTAGTTTTTTGTGTGTGTGTGTTTTTCCCCCTCTCCTGAGTGCATGGTATATTCATATTGATTATGTTGTCAGATCTGAGAAATTGTCAAAATTATGGAGGTGTTTATGAATTCATTGTTATTAAAATTTACATTTTGTATAGTTGCTACATAAAATCTGAAGCAAAACACTCTAATGTAGCAAAAGAAAGAATGTATCACTCAAGTCTGTTTGGGTCCCTAAATGTTAAAGATTCAATTCAGTAAGGAAGAAGGGAATTTATTGTCTAACACCAGGGAGGAGTTAGGCAGGGTGCACAGCTGGCTCAAGAGGATCAAATAATGTTTTTAGCTTCTATCTCCCAGAAATGTTTTTAAATGCTGATTTGATTCTCAAACAAGGTCTTTTCAGGTAGGAAAAAGCTGATCGCAGCAGCCTCAAACTCCTTTTCTGTTTAACATCCCGAGTAGAAAGATTTCTTTCCCTTAACAGCCATATATCAATCCTAGGAAATTCTCATTGGCCTCTCTTGAATTATGTGATCTTTCCTGGGTTCCATTGGCCTTTCATGGATTACATAAGTTCTGAGAATCAGTAACTCTGAGTAGTAACATTGATTAGATCGTCTCTTAGGGATAGCCAGGCGTGAGTGACAGCCCCTGTGACTTGGCCTAGAATGGGGAAATCCCCTAAGTGACCTTAAGATACTCCAGTGGAGGTGGAAAAATATATAGACTCATAGGTAAGGTAGATTTGCTATCAACCCAGTGAAGCCTCAGCTTTAAAGCCTTTTATGTGCATGGACTCCTTCCAAAACTCTGGCACAGCCTTTCAGTATGGTAACATGAACATATATTTTATGGATATGTTAACCATAGTCAGTTAACACTGTCTTCTTCATCTCTTAACTTCCCTTCCATCTTCCCTTATGATAGGTGGCCCAGGAGTGGCCACATAGCATGTTTGGGATCTAGGTAAGGAGAAGTTGAGTTGGGGATACGTTATAATTTAGGGGGATATATTTATGTGTTTCTTAGTCACCTCCTTGCATAACTAAATTATTGATTTAAATAAATTAGCTATTGTAGTATAGCAATGACTTCTAAAAATACTCATATTGCATACGGAGCCAAATTGCTTGGTGGAGCAATATTGCACTATGAATATCTCTTAAAGCAACACATTATATGTAAAATAGAAGGTTAAGTTTTAAATGTATAAAGGTAGAAGCTGGTTGGTAGAACAATCTTTAGTCATCTGAAGTGCAGCTTTCAAATGGAGAATTTGGTTCTTACTGTATACATACATACACACACATAACATATATGTATATATTCAATAATGCGGCCTGTATGATTTTAACTGTATCATACAACTTATAAGCTATTGATAATTAAAATATTCATTTCAACAAATCATGCTAGAGGAATGACTTTTTTTTTTAATTTGTAAAATGTAATCATTGTCATTTGAAGTAATCAGTGAATAAATACAGCCCCCAAATATAGTTTAGAAGTAGTACAGATATGTGTCAGGTGGTTAATTAATATAAATACATTTTTTCTGAATATTGGTGATGGTAGAATTTGTTAGCTTTTCAAAATTTGGTTTTTGTTGTAATTTCTCTTCTCAGTCTAATGCTTATTTCCATAGTTAATTTTATATTTTTAATTTTATATTCCTTTTCTTAAAGAGAATCTCCAACTTTGTGTAAGTTTCTGTCTCCATAAAACTTGGATTGCAATCATAGCTACAGCACTCCACCATAGAGGGTGTGATTTGAAATTATAAAGCGTTAAAAACACAACAGATACATAATGTCCCATGCTCGTCTCTTTCCTACTCTCAAAATTATTTTTGTAAACATAATGAGAATTAGGAAATGATTCAGTAAAAGTGAAGCAGACAACCTTTTCATGACATGGTAGATAATGCAATTCCTTTCCAATTTGTATCAGTATGTCATTTCCCTACCTATTCTCCCCACCTTTCTCAATACCCACCCCTTCCCATCATCTAATCCATCCATTTCTTTGTCTTGGCAGAATAAGATAAAAGTGATGTTCTTAGGCAAAGGATAATATTTAAGAAAAATCTAAATAGAATTGTTAATTATCCCCCAAAAGTTTTAAATGTTGTAAATATTTCTTTAACTCCATTCACTTTCATGGAGACAAAAATGGGAACTTCTTTGCTCTGAGGAAATAGGTGAAAGACACTTGGAAGTAATCTTTATATAAATTTATATAAATATTAATGCTTTTAGTCTATTTTTAAAATATTGAGAGCCTAAAAATGTTTAACAGTTTGTACCTATTACTAGTGCTGTATAACAAACCACCCTAAAACTTAGTAGCTTAATATACAGTTGTCATTTTAGTTCTGTCTCAGAGTTTTTAAGGGCTTCCTTATAGCTCAGTTGGTAAAGAGTCTGCCTGAAACTCAGGAGACCCCATTTCGATTCCTGGCTTGGAAAGATCCGCTGGAGAAGGGGCAGGCTACCCACTCCAGTATTCTTGGGCTTCCCTTGTGGCTCAGCTGATAAACAATCCGCCTGCAATGTGAGAAACGTCAGTTCGATCCCTGGGTTGGGAGGATCCCCTGGAGAAGGGAAAGCCTACCCACTCCAGTATTCTGGCTTGGAGAATTCCATGGACTATATAGTCCATGGGGTTGCAAAAGAGTTGGACACGACTGAGCGCCTTTCACTTCACAGAATTTTTATGGCTCAGTAATTTGGGAAAAGCCTGCCTGGGCAGTTTGGCCTCATAGACACTCATGTGGTTGCAATTACGCAGTAGCTGGAACTGGAGCAGCTGGACGTGGGCTGAGCATCTTTATGTGTCCATCAGTGTAGTCTCAAGGGTTCTCTGCATGGTCTCCAGGAGGGCTAGTTTGGGCTTCCTCACTGCATGGCAGCCTTAGGGGAATCTCACTTTTTATGTTGTGGTTTAGGGGGCCAAGTCTAAGTGTTTTAGTTTTGATCTCAGCTCTATCACCTTTTATGATCTAGGCATTCATTGTCACTTGTTATGTTCTATTGGTTAAAAGCAAGTCACAAACTCACCCAGAATCAGAAGGAAGGGAATTAGGCTCTAGCTTTTGATGGGGGGATGGAAAGTTCCTAGAAGAGCATATGGAAGTAAAGACATCTTTGGAATACGTGATTTGCTACGCATTTTTATATAAATCAGACATATAATTTGTAGGCAGTATTTTAAGCATAGTCTAACTCAAGGATTTTTAATGCTCCCATTTTCTCAACAAAATATGGAGACTGTCCAGATGACCTTGCAATAGAACTATATTATGACATAAAATGGAAAAACGATCAAGGGTTACATGTAGTTTATAAGCATGTGAGATTTATTGAAGGCATATTTCTTCATAACTGATATTTTACAAATTGAAAAATATGACCTATTTAATTATTAAGACCATTATTCAAGCCCAATGATACTTTCAGAATGCTTGTCCACAAACCTAAACCTTCCCTATTTGTATGTTGCCACTGGAACACTGACTGGGCAGTTCTTTATATTAATTCTGTAGAGATAAAATTGTGACTGCTCCACATGACTATAAAGAAAGCTGAGCATCAAAGAATTGATGCTTTTGAACTGTGGTGTTGGAGAAGACTCTTGAGAGTCCCTTGGACTGCGAGGAGATCCAACCAGTCCATCCTAAAGGAAATCAGTCCTAAATAGTCATTGGAAGGACTGGTGCTGAAGCTGAAACTCCAATATTTTGGCCACCTGATGTGAAGAACTGACTCACTGGAAAAGACCCTGATGCTGGGAAAGATTGAAGACGGAAGGAGAAGGGGACGACAGAGGATGAAATGGTTGGATGGCATCACCGACTCAATGGACATGAGTTTGAGTAAGCTCTGAGAGTTGGTGATGGACAGGAAAGCCTGGCATACTGCAGTCCATGGGGTCACAAAGAGTTGGATACACCTGAGCAACTGAACTGAACTAAACTATACATTCACAAACATTGCCCACTGAACTTAGCAAAATCAGGGGTAATTAGGATTGATAGAGCAGTGTGTCAGACAAAGTTTCTGAGTTGATTCTTAGGCCTTGCATTGCATCATAAAGTATAGGGCACAGAACTCAAAAATATTGACAAGCAGACATAATGTGTGTGTGCCTGTCTCTTCAGTTGTGTCGACTCTGTGCAACCGTATGGACTGCAGCCTGCCAGGCTTCTCTGTCCATGGGATTCTCCAGGCAAGAATACCGGAGTGGGTTGTTGTGCCTTCCTCCAGGGGATCTTCCCCACCTAGGGATCGAACCTAAGACTCTTATATCTACCTGCATTGGCAGATGGGTTCTTTACCACTAGCACCACCTGGGAAACCCAGACAAAATATGGGCATAAATTATTTAAATGTGCACACCACTGCAACATTTTTAGTGAAGGCAAGACAAAAGCAGAACAGTAATAATTAACTCATTATTTACCCATCATAAACTAAAAGGAGATTTTGCATATATCATCATCAATTTAGTATATTATCATGCAGAACAGAGAAATTTTGTTTCTGTGTTCTAGCCTTTATGATGTGCAACTGTGAAAGACTCTGAACTAAATTATTTCAGAGAGTTCTGGTGCCAGGAATACATTAGTTTTCATTCTTAACTCAAGGAACCAGCTATAAATGTGATTTTGGTCCTAATGTGTTCTTAGAAATTCCCTCTGTTTCAAGCCATCTACAGTCCCCCTGCAAACACTTTACCTCCTTGTTAAAGAGGCATTATTGCATGGTTGAGAATAAAATAGATTGCTGTGTTCAAAGCCCTGATCCATCATCTACTTATTGGACATCCTTGAGTAAGTGACATAAAAGGTCTTTACTTCAGTTTCTTTATACATAAAATTGGAACACTTTTTATGTGTAGCTAATATGGAAAATGTAAAATAGTCTTTACTTTACGACCTTGTCTTGGAATCAGCTGAGATACTGTTACTAAAGAAACATGCATTGGCACATGTGCTTAATGTTAATTATGATCACTGTTATTATTCAGCCACTCACTTCCTCCCTGATTCCTCCAGCCTCTCCTTTGCCTTATTCTTTCTAAGTTTAATCCTCATCAGGTTTGCCTGACTGGCCGTGGCTCCAGGCAGGCCAGAGCAAACTGACTTGCCATTTCACTTGATTTTCCATGTTCAGCTCATTCAGTAAATCATCTGCCTGCAATGCAGGAGACCCAGGTCTAATTCCTAGGTCAGGAAGATCCCCTAGAGAAGGAAATGGCAACGCACTTCAGTATTCTTGCCTGGAGAATCCCATGGACAGAGGAGCTTGGCAGAAACAGCCCATGGGGTCGCAAGAGTCAGACACGACTTAGTGACTAAACCTAACCAACCAACCAACCAACCAATGTATTTATCACTCTATTCCTGTGACTTAGAACCTTTCCTGACATTACAAATATTTATCAAAGTGTGTTATTTTTATAATGTCTATTTTCTGGAGGCTAGATTGTCAAGAAAATTAATATGTTTTAATCTTACCTAGTATAGGTAGGAACGACTAGAATTTTATAAGATTCTTATATGTTGAGTGGGCCAACGTGAACATTTATTAATAAGAAACAGAGCCACACAGCTCAGGATTTTAGTAACCCTTAGAGAGGGCATGGCAACCCTCTCCACTAGTCCTGCCTGGAGAATCCCAAGGACAGAGGAGCCTGGTGGGCTGCAGTCCACAGAGTTACACAGAGTTGGACACGACTGAAGCGACTCAGCAGCAGAAGCAGCAGCAGAGCTCACCTAGTCCCATCCCTCACCCAAATGGGGGCATTCCTTTTATAATATTTATTCGGTTAGACAGTAATTAATATTTATCAAGCACCTATTCTGTGTCAAGCTCTCTGTGTTAGGCACTGAATTACCTGCTAAGTAAAGCAAATTTGGACTCTCTCGTCGTAGAGCTTACAGTGAAATGGGTAAGATCAATATTAATTAAATAGTAACATTTACTTTTTCACTGTGGAGGAAATGCTTAAGGAAAAATAAGAGTAAATAGCAAGAAGGATGGTTCTAATTGGGGGTGGGGGAGCAGTTATGGTGATCAGAGAAGAAGCTGGCTGAGATGGAAAATTAAATAGGAGTTAACTGGTTAAAGAAGGAAATGAGATATGGCAAAACCAATACAATATTGTAAAGTTAAATAAAATTTTTAAAAAAGAGAAGGAAATGAGCATTTTAAGCAAAGGCAGAGAGTGTAATGATGCATTTGAAGAGCTAAAAGAAGCCCACTGATGCTAGAGCCAAGAGGAGGCGTCACAGGAATTAGAAAGCATGTTGAAGAGGTAGATATAGTTGAAGAACTACTTCTCTTTCTTCCAACCCTGTCATCCTGTTTCCCACTTCTGAAAATATAATGGATTAGAAGGAGGGCAATAAGAGTTTATAGGGAGATCATTAGGAATACAATGTTTCCCAAATGTTAACGTTCATGTAAACCCCTGGAGAGGTCTTGTTAAAATGCAGTCTGATGCATTATTTCCAGTTGGGGTTGAGAATATGTCTCTACTAAACTCCCAGTGATACTGCTGCTTCTTGTTCGGAAATCTTTGAATAGTAAGGACCTAGATAAAAAATATATATACGTGTGTGTGTGTGTGTGTGTGTGTGTGTATTTTAATCTAGGTCCTTACTACTCAAAGATTTCTGAACAAGAAGCACCAGCATCACTGGGAGCCCACTCCAGTACTCTGGCCTGGGAAAATCCCATGGACAGAGAAGCCTGGTGGGCTGCAGTCCATGGGGTCGCTAGGAGTCGGACACAACTGAACGACTTCACTTTCACTTTTCAGTTCCATGCATTGGAGAAAGAAATGGCAACCCACTCCAGTGTTCTTGCCTGGAGAATCCCAGGGATGGGGAGCCTGGTGCACTGCCGTCTATGGGGTCACATAGAGTTGGACATGACTGAAGTGACTTAGCAGCATGCTAAGCAAAATGGCTTATGACAAAATGACAGCAAAATGGCTGTCTGGGGAGGCCTTACAAGTAGCTGTGAAAAGAAGAGAAGCGAAAAGCAAAGGAGAAAAGGAAAGATATAAACATCTGAATGCAGAGTTCCAAAGAATAGCAAGAAGAGATAAGAAAGCCTTGTTCAGCGATCAATGCAAAGAAATAGAGGAAAACAACAGAATGGGAAAGACTAGGGATCCCAGGGACGGGGAAGCCTGGCGGGCTGCCGCCTATGGGGTCACACAGAGTCGGACACGACTGAAGTGACTTAGCATAGCATAGCATAGGGATCTCTTCAAGAAAATCAGAGATACCAAAGGAACATTTCATGCAAAGATGGGCTCGATAAAGGACAGAAATGGTATGGACCTAACGGAAGCAGAAGATATTAAGAAGAGGTGGCAAAAATACCCTGAAGAACTGTACAAAAAAGAGCTTCACGACCCAGATAATCATGATGGTGTGATCACTGACCTAGAGCCAGACATCCTGAAATGTGAAGTCAAGTGGGCCTTAGAAAGCATCACTATGAACAAAGCTAGTGGAGGTGATGGCATTCCAGTTGAGCTATTACAAATCCTGAAAGATGATGCTGTCAAAGTGCTGCACTCAACATGCCAGCAAATTTGGAAAACTCAGCAGTGGCCACAAGATTGGAAAAGGTCAGTTTTCATCCCAATCCCAAAGAAAGGCAATGCCAAAGAATGTTCAGACTGCCGCACAATTGCACTCATCTCACACGCTAGCAAAGTAATGCTCAAAATTCTCCAAGCCAGGCTTCAGCAATATGTGAACCGTGAACTTCCTGATGTTCAAGCTGGTTTTAGAAAAGGCAGAGGAACCAGAGATCAAATTGCCAACATCCGCTGGATCATGAAAAAGCAAGAGAGTTCCAGAAAAACATCTATTTCTGCTTTATTGACTATGCCAAAGCCTTTGACTGTGTAGATCACAATAAACTGTGGAAAATTCTGAAAGAGATGAGAATACCAGACCACCTGATCTGCCTCTTGAGAAATCTGTATGCAGGTCAGGAAGCAACAGTTAGAACTGGACATGGAACAACAGACTTGTTCCAAATAGGAAAAAGAGTACGTCAAGGCTGTATATTGTCACCCTGTTTATTTAACTTATATGCAGAGTACATCATGAGAAATGCTGGACTGGAAGAAACACAAGTTGGAATCAAGATTGCTGGGAGAAATATCAAAAACCTCAGATATGCAGATGACACCACCCTTATGGCAGAAAGTGAAGAGGAACTCAAAAGCCTCTTGATTAAAGTGAAAGTGGAGAGTGAAAAGGTTGGCTTAAATCTCAACATTCAGAAAACGAAGATCATGGCATCTAGCCCCATCACTACATGGGAAATAGATGGAGAAACAGTGGAAACAGTGTCAGACTTTATTTTTCTGGGGCTCCAAAATCACTGCAGATGGTGACTGCAGCCATGAAATTAAAAGACGCTTACTCCTTGGAAGGAAAGTTATGACCAACTTGGATAGCAAATTCAAAAGCAGAGGCATTACTTTGCCAACAAAGGTTCGCCTAGTCAAGGCTATGGTCTTTCCTGTGGTCATGTATGGATGTGAGAGCTGGATTGTGAAGAAGGCTGAGCGCCGAAGAATTGATGCTTTTGAACTGTGGTGTTGGAGAAGACTCTTGAGAGTCCCTTGGACTGCAAGGAGATCCAACCAGTCCATTCTGAAGGAGATCAGCCCTGGGATTTCTTTGGAAGGAATGATGCTAAAGCTGAAACTCCGGTATTTTGGCCACCTCATGCGAAGAGTTGACTCATTGGAGAAGACTCTGATGCTGGGAGAGATTGAGGGCAGGAGGAAAAGGGGACGACAGAGGATGAGATGGCTGGATGGCATCACTGACTCGATGGATGTGAGTCTGAGTGACCTCTGGGAATTGGTGATGGACAGGGAGGCCTGGCGTGCTGCGATTCATGGGGTCGCAAAGAGTCGGACACGACTGAGCCACTGATCTGATATATATATACACACACACACACATATATTGCTAATCACTGCATATATATATATATATATATATATACACACACACACACACATATATATGTATGCTTGCATGCTAAGTTGCTTCAATTGTGTCCAACTCTTTGTGACCCCATGGACTGTAGCTTGCCAGGCTCCTCTGTCCATGGGATTCTCCAGGCAGGAACACTGGAGTACTGGAGTGGGTAGCCATTTAGTTAATAACTACAAAGACCTTGGAGGAGTATCAAGTTGGAGTTTTGCTTTGGCACTTTGAAGCTGGAGTGCTTTAGAAAGTTCCACATGGAAAAGTCACCTAGAAGTGATTCTATAGCTCAGTGAAGAGATCTGGACTGGAAATACAAAGTTGAGTCACCAACACATAGATGACAAATTAAACCCTGTTTGAAGATCTAGGAAGGGGATATAGAGTGAAAAAAAAAATTAGGAGCCATGATTTTTGAGCTTTTAATAGCATGAACATTTACTAAATAGTGTAATATGTTTATCTCCTACACCATTATATTCTTCATGAAATAGTTAAATGTTTAAAATAACATAGAATAATGTAATAACACTATGTACCTACCACACAGCTTTTTTGTATATTAATATTCACCATATTTATTCATATATTCAAGAAATAAGACACCACTGGTAGACCTCACCCTGGAGGCAGACACTATCTTGAATTTGTTATTTGTTACTTTTATGTATATTTTTATACTTGAGATATGCATGTATCTCCATCTGTCCATGCAACCATGAAATATATAGCATTGCTTTGCATGTTGTCAAATTTTATAAATGTTATTCATCATGGATTGAATATTTGTATGCCCCCCACCTCCCACCCCAAATTTATGTTGAAGCTCTAACCCCTAGTGTGATAGTAACAGGAGGTGGGGCTTTAGGGAAGGTATTTATTTTTAGATGAGATCATGAGGGTAGAGCCGCTATAATGGAATTAGTATTCTTAGAAGAAGACTGAGAGAATGCATGGAAGAGGGCATCACACAGCAAGATGGCAGCCAGCTACAAGCCAGGAATGCGACCGTCATCAAGAATTCAATCTGTAGCACCTTGATCTTGGTCTTCCTTGCCTCCCCAACTGTGAGAAATAAATGCAGTTTAAGCCTCCCACTCTATGGTATTATGTATAGTCAGCCTGAGCTGTCTGAGACATTTGAGGTGCTGCTGTAACAAATTCCAAAAAGTGTGGAAACAGCTTTGAAACTGGGTAATGGATAGAGGCTGGAAGACTTTTCAGGTGCATGCTAGGAAAAATAGAAGTTGCCATGAAGGGACTGCAAAAGGCAATTCTGGTAAGAGCTCAGAATAAGAGTTCACATGTATACCTGTGGCGGATTCATTTTGATATATGGCAAAACCAACACAATACTGTAAAGTTAAGTGAAATAAAATTTAAAAAAAAAGAGTTCAGAAAGAAAGGAGAACTGAAGACATCTTCTTAGAAAATACCTACATAACCATGAACAGAATGTTGTTAGAAAATTCAGTGATGAAGTCTGACTTCTGTTGAAGTCTCAGATAGAAACCAGGAACATGTTATTGGACAGTGGAGAAAAGGTGACACTTGCTATAAACTGGCAAAGAACTTGTCTGAATCGTGTTAGTATTCTACAGAGAACATGCAGGTGTACACATGTTTGTGTACAGAGAACAGGCAAGTGATGAAATTGGTTATTTAGCTGAGAAGATTCCTGAGAAAAGTACTGAAGGAACAGCTTGATTCCTCCTAACTTTAGCTGGGGGAAGAGAGAAATGTACAGAAGAAGAAATTGCTAAGCAAAAAGGAATCAGAATTTAAAGATCTGGAAAATTCTTGCCCTGTGCATATTGCAAAAAATGAGAAAGTTTGTTTGGAAAAGAACACCAAGGCTGTGGCTGAGTGACCCTTTTATAAGGATACTAGCATGGGTGTGAAACATGGCCTAATCAGTCATTTCCACCATGACCAGGAATAGAAAATAAATTATCAGCAAAGACACTGCCAGTTTGAACTAAAAGGGGCAGAGAAAGCACGATGAACATAAGGAAGCCTGTCAGTTTAGATCCTGTAGGACCAAATCACAGAACTCTTGGTTGTGAACATTCACTAGTCTTCAAAACAAGGGGAAAATGATGCCAAAGGCAATTGAGAGACCATCAGAGCTCCCTCTTCAGTTTCAAAACGGGAGCTGTCACGTTGGTCATAACAGGCCAGGCAGGGGCCACTTGGCCAAGCCCCCAGGGAGGACAGTCCCCGCCAGCAGGAGCCACGAGTGCAGTGCAGCTCCCAATGTAGTGGGTCGTGAAGGCAGAGCTGCTGCCCCATTAAGTCTAAAAAGCAGAGCATCAAACCAAAGAGGATTATTCTTGAGCATTAAGATCTGATGGCATTTACCTTGAGCAGTTTTAGACGTACTTGTGGTCCATCACCACTTCTTCCTTTCCTGTTTCTCACACTTGGGATGTGAATGCCTATCATAGGCCTGTCCCATCACTGTATTTAGGAAACACTTTACTTGTGTAGTTTCACAGGTTCAGAGCTGGAGAGGAAATTTACAAGGGGGTGAATTATCCCTCCAGTCTCAACCATATCTGATTTCAGTGGTATTTAGATGAGACTTTGAACTTAGGCTTCAGCATTGATGCTGAAACTAGTTAAAACTCTTGGTTCTATTGGGGTGGAATGACTGTATTTCACATGAAAGAAGGACATGTATCTGAAGGAGACCAAGGAAAAATGTTATACATTGAATGTGTACCCTCAAAATTCGTATACTGAAGCCCTTAACTCCTAATGTGATGGTATTTGGAAGTAGGGCCTTTGGGAGGTATTAACACAATATTATAGTTTTACTTCTGTTATTTTTTTTAATCAACCAGTATTTTTTCATTGAGGTGTAACCACGCTTGTACAGGTAACAGCAGTTATTATTTGCTATATAGTATTTCATATGAGGTGCATACAATAATTTATATATCCATTCTTGTGTTGATGACGATTTAAATTATTCTCCTTTTGCTATTGCAGTGAATCTGGCAAAATGAATTCTTATGCATGTCTCCTTTTGCCCATATGAACTTTGTTTTTTCAGGTAGATGCATTAATTAAGTGTGAAATCAATAGAGGGAGTCTTGGCCAACATATAGGAAAAAAATGAAATATTATACAGTACATGATATTAAGTATAATACATGTATTAATGCGATATAATACTGTTTCATGAAACTTTGGTTCACCCACCTATCAAGATCTTTTCTTTTCTGAGAAATCTAATTAACATTAAGCATTAAAATGCTGGTGGAAGTAGCCACAAAGACAAAGAAGAAAGCAGATGCATGGGAGGGAGCTGGGGGTGGAAGTAGAAGGAAACAAACATCTTCCAGTAAGACAGGAAGTAAGGAAATATGGGTTTGGATGACAGTACATTTGTACTTAAATTGAAGAAAGTAGGGAAAACCACTAGACCATACAGGTATGACCTAAGTCAAATCCCTTACAATTATACAGTGGAAGTGACAAATAAATTCAAGGGATGAGATCTGATAGAGTCTCTGAAGAACTATGGACAGAGGTTTGTGACCTTGTACAGGAGACAGTGATCAAGACCATCCCCAAGGAAAAGAAATGCAAAAAGAGAAAATGTTTGTCTGAGGAGGCCTTACAAATAGCTGAGAAAAGAGAGGCTAAAGGCAAAGGGGAAAAGGAAAGATATACCCATTGGAATGCAGAGTTTGAAAAAATAGCAGGAGAGATAAGAAAGCCTTCCTCAGTGGTCAAAGCAAAGACATAGAGAAGATAATAAAATGGGAAAGACTAGAGACCTCTTCAAGAAAATTAGAGATACCAAGGGAATATTTCATGCAAAGATGGCACAATAAAGGACAAAAATGATATGGAGCTAACAGAAACAAAAGATATTAAGAGGTGGCAAGAATACACAGAAGAACTGTACAAAAATATCTTAATGACCCAGATAACCACAATGGTGTGATCATTCACCTAGAGCCAGACATCCTGTAATGTGAAGTCAAGTGGGCCTTATGAAGCATCACTATGAGCAAAGCTAGTGGAGGTGATAGAATTCCAGCTGAGCTATTTCAAATCCTAAAAGATGATGCTGTGAAAATGCTGCACTCAAGATGCCAGAAAATTTGGAAAACTCAGCAGTGGCCTCAGGACTGGAAAAGGTCAGTTTTCATTCCAATCCCAAAGAAAGGCAATGCCAAAGAATGCTCAAACTACCGCACAACTGCTCATCTCATACACTAGCAAAGTAATGCTCAAAATTCTCCAAGCCAGGCTTCAACAGTATGTGAACCGTGAATTTACAGATGTTCAAGCTGGATTTAGAAAAGGCAGAGGAGCCAGAGATCAAATTGCCAACATCCATTGGATCATAGAAAAAGCAAGAGAGTTCCAGAAAAACATCTAGTTCTGCTTCACTGACTAGGCTAAAGCCTTTGAATGTGTGAATCACAACAATCTGTGGAAAATTCTTAAAGAGATGGGAATACCAGACACCTTACCTGCCTGCTGAGAAACCTGTATGCAGGTCAAGAAGCATACAACAGTTAAAACTGGACATGGAACAACAGACTGGTTCCAAATTGTAAAAGGAGTGCGTCAAGGCTGTATATAGTCACGTTGCTTATTTTACTTATATGCAGAGTACACCATGCAAAATGCTGGGCTGGATGAAGCACAAGTTGGAATCAAGATTGCTGGGAGAAATATCAGTAACCTCAGATGTGCAGATGATACCACCCTTACAGCAGAAAGTGAAGAGGAACTGAAGAGCCTCTTGATAAAAGTGAAAGAGGAGAATGAAAAACCTGCCTTAAAACTCAACATTCAGAAAACTAAGGTCATGGTATCTGGTCCCATCACTTCATGGGACCATGAAGCAAATAGATAGGGAAATAATGGAAACAGTAACAGACTATTTTTCTGGGCTCCAAAATCACGGCAGATGGTGAATGTAGCCATGAAATTAAAAGATGCTTGCTCCTTGGAAAAGCTATGACCAACCTAGAAAGCATATTAAAAAGCAGAGACATTACTTAGCCAAGAAAAGTCTTTCTAATCAGAGCTATGGTTTTTTCAGTAGTCATGTATGGATGTGAGAGTTAGGCCGTAAAGAAAGTTGAGCACTTAAGAATTGATGCTTGAACTGTGGTGTTGGAGAACACTCTTGCAAATCCCTAGGACTGTAAGGAGATCAAAGCAGTCAATCCTAAAGGAAATCAACCCTGAATATTCATTGGGAAGACTGATGTTGAAACTCCAATACTCTGGCCACCTGATGGGGGAAATGACTCATTGGAACAGATCGTGATGCTCGGCAGGATTGAAGGCAGGAGGCGAAGAGGATGGCAGCAGTTGAGATTGTTGGATGATATCACCAGCTTGATGGACATGAGTTTGAGCAAGCTCCAGGAGTTGGTGATGGACAGGGAAGCCTTGCATCCTGCAGACCATAGTGTCGCAAAGAGTCAGACACGACCAAACAACTGAACTGAACTGAACATTTGCAGGTGGGAGAGGGAAATGTCTAAGTTTTCTTTTGACATGTTCTCTTTTCTTTATGAAGTAAAATAAATGATATATGCTGGAAACTAGGATGCTAGTGGGGTAGATTTCTTGAGAAGAGTAAAATAGTCTCAAAGTTGCTAATGGAGAGAATAAAAGAGAAAACTTATTAAGCAAATGTAAAAGTTTACTAGGAAGTGTGAAAGTTGGGGATTGAAGACTTAGAATTATGGTTTTAATTATCAGCGGGAGGAAGAATGATTTTCTCTGTAATCATTTAACAACCCAGGAGTAGGGAATGCAGATAGTTGAATTAATTTAAGATTAGAGTTTTTCTGGCAAAGACAACTGAAACAGTGTATCAATGGAAGTGTCAATGTTAATGAAGTTAAGGTCACTCAGTCGTGTTCAATGCTTTGCGACCCCATGGACTATAGAGTCCATGGAATTCTCCAGGCCAGAATATTGAAGTAGGTAGCGTTTCCCTTCTCCAGGGGATCTTCTCAACCCAGGGATTGAACCTAGGTCTCCCGCATTGTGGGAGGATTCTTTACCAGCTGAGCCACAAGGGAAGCCAAGAATACTGGAGTGGGTAGCCTATCCCTTCTCCAGCAGATCTTCCTGACTCAGGAATCAAACTAGGGTCTCCTGCATTGCAGGCATATTCTTTACCAACTGAGCTATCAGGGAAGCGCCAATGAAAGAATGGTGAAATTAGGGACTAAAAGGAGGATTAGGCACCAACAAAAAGACAGGAAGAAAAGGAAATGAGAAAGACAAGAGAATGATGATCCATTTCAGGGGTCAGCAAACTCCCTCCCTCCCTCCTTTCCTCCCTCCCTCCTTCCCTCCCTATGGAATGGAAATTCTGGAAGGAAAAATAAAATAATAGAATGATTGAAGAGCGAGGCAAATAAACTCTATAGATTTAGGTCAGAGAAAAGGGGAAAGCAGTAGTCCAGGAATGAGAGTGAAGGAAAGAGCAGGTGGCAGGAGGCGTTTCCTTTGTAGAGTGAACAGGGGTTAGGTGGCCATCAGTATTTTAAATAATTGGCACCAAGTGTCATCTGGTGGATAGAGAGGAACAGAATGCTCCTCTGAAAATACCATATTCAATAATACCTGGAATGATGGCCCCATGTTGAAATTCCAGCCAGATGAGCTCACAGGCCATGGTTTTAGTTAATGCCCAGTATTCCAACCAAGTGTTACAAATTGACTACAGGCTCTGGTAGATAAGAGATTTCAGGCTTCCCCAGAGTACCTTTGGACCCTGGCATCTGCTTATTAGTCAATGACTCTACCAAGTCAAGGCTTCTTGGATGCTCAAGAAGCTAGAACCTGGAGGTCACCTGCATTCTATCTTCTGTACTTATCTCCATTCCTTTCTTGAATTCCCCTGGATGTCTGCCATCTAGTCTGGTAGGCTCTCTCCTTCAATCTGGTCCCCCAGAGTTGTCTCCTTTTTCATTCCTTCAAAATGTTTTAAAGTTTTTTCTTTTTTCTCAGAAAAAAGCCGTACATACTCACTGTAACATTAATTCAGATAACATAGAAGTCATACTAAAGAATGTAAAATTATCTTAAATCTACAACCTAAAAGATTACTACTATTAACATATTGCTATATGTCTTCACAGACTTTCTCTGCACAGATACACTTTTAATTTAGTGAGGCCATGTATATGTGTTCTCTTAAAATATATTACTTTCTAACAATATATCTTGGAACTTTTCTATCAAATTCTTATCTAAGTCATTTTTTAGTGCAGACTTAGTATTCTGTTATATGGATTTTCTCTGATTTATTATCAAATTCCATATTGTTGGATAGGGTTTCTATTTGTATAAAAATGTAATGAACATCCTTACATGAGTGACTTTCATAAAACAAAAATCTGATCATGTCATAATTTGGTGCTGGAAGTTCTCCATCCTATGACCTTTAGGATTAAATCCAAATGTTTAGCATGACGAAAGAGGGTCATTTTTAATCTGGTTTAAGACAACTTGCCCTCCATCCTGATTTTTCAATACAGCCCTGCCTGGGTGCCCACAGAATCTCTCCATCACAGTGTATTATTAGTGTGTTATTGACTTGTCCCTCTTCCCAGTTGTTGCGTAAACTCCACGAGGCACTGTGTGCTTTGCCCTCTGGTAGAGTTAATGCATGCAGTCAATACTTATTTGTTCGCCTGAAAAACTAAATGACTAGCATGCTTGTATATTTCCTTTCTTCCTTTTCATTCCTCTTCACTGTAAGTATTTTCATGAGTAGTCTCTTTTCTTTGTCAAAGTTTATATTTCTATTGATCTTGAAAAACATTGATTCATCCATTCCATTTCACAAAAGCTGATTGAATGCCTGCTGTATGCCAGTTACTCTTATAGGTGATGGGAAGTAGTAAACAAAACCTCCTGGAATTTACATTACAATGAGGAAACACACAAAAAATAGGGTAAATAAGTCAGTTCTCTGCTGTGTGAGAGTGGTACATGCTAAGAAGAAAAAATAACCTAGGGGAGGGGTTTTTGAAGTATGTGGATGTTGTGGGTGATGAGGATGAGTATTGATATTGGTTAGATGGGAGGGAGAACCTGTCTCCTTAAGAAGGGAAGGAGCTAGTCATACTGTTTCTGGGGGAAGGAGCCTTCTAAGCTAAGGAAGGAGCAAGTGCAAAGGCCCTCAGACAAGAACACACCAGACATATTTGAGGAAGGGCAAGGAGGCCAGTGATTCTGTCTGGAAGAAGTAGAGGAAAATACATGAGGTAAGAGTGGGAATAGCAAAGCAGATGGTCATGGCACTGTCTGAACTTTGGAATTTGCCCTGAATGAAAAGAGAAGCAGCCATGGGATGGGAGGAGTGGGGCGGGTGGGGGGCCTTGTAATATGATTTGTTTTGCTTTCTGCCTTCTGTGTTAAAAACAGGCTGAAGGGGAACAGTAGGTGGCTACTGCAATAATTCAGACAAATTGTTGTTTAGACAGAATGGTGGCAGTGAGCATTTAACAGTAAGTGATTAAATTGTGGATTTCTTTTGAATGTGGTTTGCTCATGGACAAGATATGGAATGTGAGAGAAAAAGCACAATCACAGATAACACCAAGATTTTCAATCTCTCAAAACATGAAACCAATAAAAATTCTATTCTTTTGACCCAGCAAATTTGATTTTGTCCCATTGGCCTAATTTCAGACTCACACTTAACTCATCCTAGCTATGTTTAACTGAAATTGTCTCAGAGAGTTCTCTGTATGTGAACATTTTTGTGTTTATTTACATGGTGTCACTATAAATTAAGGAGACTCATTTGTATATGTGTGCCTTACAGGAACCAGTCTCATAATTTAATAAGCACATCACATACAATACCCAAATCCAGTTGTAATATTGGTCATAAAATTTCTTGGAGCATGGTGCTCTAGTAATAAAATTTCCCTGAATTCTGCAAATGCATTTTCTTAGCACCTGGATCACTCTTCGGTAAATGAGTCCAGATGACTCTAAATGAATTAATAAATAAAGCAATCCTGCCTTTTACTCACAGATTTTCTAGTGACCTTGTTAATAGTTATAAATAGCAGTAAAGTACTTACAATAAATCAATTGTTTTCTATTTTGATTGAATTATTCAAAGCAGTCACAGAGTTACAAATCTTAAAATATTATTATCAGTTGATTTGCACTAGCATGAATTTTTAAATACTTGAATATGACAAATGTACAAAATAATGACAAAAGTCTATTAATACAGGGGTTATCACTTTTTCATAAAAATGTAAAAAATATAAAAAGTCTCTTGAAGCAGAAGACTGGTCTCTTTGAGACTGTTAGATACACCTGGAATTTGATCCTTTCTGCTCTTGTTTATAAACTAAGAATGCATCTCTAGGAGGCTGATGAAAGAATATATATTTTTTTAATCTGCCTAACTTCTTTTTTTTATTTATTTTAAATGAAACAAAGATGAATATTTTTAATGATAAAAGGTACAATTTCACAAAGAAGAGAGACATCATAAACCATTAGACACATTAACAACAAAGAAGCAAAGATACATAAAGCAAAAGTCAGAAGAAATAAAAGGGAAAAGAAAAAATATATAATCATAGTGAGACATATTAATATTTATCTGAGAATATTTTATCAACTTAAAGCTCAACATTCAGAAAACGAAGATCATGGTATCTGGTCCCATCACAACATGGGAAATAGATGGAGAAACAGTGGAAACAGTGTCAGACTTTATTTTTCTGGGCTCCAAAATCACTGCAGATGGTGACTGCAGCCATGAAATTCAAAGACGCTTACTCCTTGGAAGGAAAGTTATGACCAACCTAGATAGCATATTCAAAAGCAGAGACATCACTTTGCCAACAAAGGTTCGCCTAGTCAAGGCTATGGTCTTTCCTGTGGTCATGTATGGATGTGAGAGCTGGACTGTGAAGAAGGCTGAGCGCCGAAGAATTGATGCTTTTGAACTGTGGTGTTGGAGAAGACTCTTGAGAGTGCCTTGGACTGCAAGGAGATCCAACCGGTCCATTCTGAAGGAGATCAGCCCTGGGATTTCTTTGGAAGGAATGATGCTAAAGCTGAAACTCCAGTATTTTGGCCACCTCATGCGAAGAGTTGACTCATTGGAGAAGACTCTGATGCTGGGAGGGATTGAGGGCAGGAGGAGAAGGGGACGACAGAGGATGAGATGGCTGGATGGCATCACTGACTCGATGAATGTGAGTCTGGGTGACCTCCGAGAGCTGGTGATGGATAGGGAGGCCTGGCGTGCTGCAGTTCATGGGGTCACAAAGAGTCGGACACGACTGAGCGACTGATCTGATCTGATCTGATTTTATCAACTGCAGAAAAAATAAGGATAGGAGCATCTTGAATGATGTCATCAATAATTTATAATACATTTTATATTTAATTCATTTATATTAATCATATCCTACACAGATATTTTTAAAATTTTGTACCCACACATTGTTAGTAGATGTCCATATGACATTTAGAAAAACTGACAAAAAGATAAACATTACTAAATTCCAAAACTAGAATTCTTTTCTGTATGTGTGATTGATTTATACAAATACACATATTATTTTTAAAATTATTTTCCATTATAGGTTATTATAAGATATTGACTATCATTCCCTGTGCTATACAATAAACCTTTGTTGCTTGTTGCATATCTACTTTTTAAATTAGAAATCTAGCATTCTGTTCATATTAAGTCAAACAAGTGGAATCAAGCTGTCATGAATTTTTTAGTTAGGCAAAAATTCGTAAGTTTTCTAAAATATATATATTATGTGTATATATATATATATATATATATATATATATATATATATATACACACAAAAGCTTTTCTATTACGCTTGATAAAGGCTTGAGAAAGAACATCCAAAAGAAAAAAAGAGATGGAGAAATTGAAAAGCATAAACTAAATGAGATGGGAGCACTGAATATGAAATAGAAAAAGTGAAACTAGATAAAAGTAAAAGATCCTCATATAGTCCAGTTGTTTTTAAACATAGCTTCTCATTAGAAATATATCTGGTGTGTGTGTTGGTCACTCAGTCATGTCTGACTCTTTTGCGACCCCCTGTACTGCAGCCTGACAGGCTCCTCTGTCCATGGGATTCTCCAGACAAGAATACTGGAGTGGGTTACCATTTCCTTCTCCAAGAAATATATCTGGAGCTCTGGCAAAAAAACAAAAAAAAAGCAACAATACTAGGACATTTGTATTTTTCAAAAAATTCCAAGATAATTTTGATATGCTTAATGGATTTTAAAAAGTGATTACAGATGTTTCTATTAAATGGTAGTTTTGGTGATACAGAATTCTATAATTTTTCTGTTGACCAATCATTATTCAATGCTATTGAGTAATAATTACATCATCACAGTAGTGAAAGATGTTGATCACTGTTCACAATCAATAGCCAGACCACAAAAAATGATAATTATAATTACAAGCAATAATGGTAATATGATTAACCTAAGAATTTAAAATAATTACATACCATTTGGGGGGTCAAGCAGACTGATGTGGTAAGTGGAAGTGTATACATGCACATGCTTTCATCTGCTCAGCCAGTTGTCTTTTGGTTGGTGCATTTAATCCATTGCACTTATGGTAATTATCAGTATGTATGATCCTCTGGCTTTTGCTTTGGCTCTATCCCTTCATTATTTTTGGAGTTATTTCTCCACTGCACTCCAGTAGCATATTGGGCACCTACTGACCTGGGGAGTTCCTCTTTCAATATCCTATCATTTTGCCTTTTCATATTGTTCATGGGGTTCTCAAGGCAAGCATACTGAAGTGGTTTGCCATTCCCTTCTCCAGTGGACCACATTCTGTCAGACCTCTCCACCATGACCTGCCTATCTTGGGTGGCCCCACGGGCATGGCTTAGTTTCATTGAGTTAGACAAGGCTGTGGTCCGTGTAATCAGATTGATTAGTTTTCTGTGATTATGGTTTGTGTGACTTCCCTCTGATGCCTCTTGTCACACCTACCCTCTTACCTGGGTTTCTTTTACCCTGGACGTGGGGTATCTCTTCATGGCTGCTCCAGCAAAGCGCAGCTGCTGCTCCTTACCTTGGACGAGGGGTATCTCCGTGTATCTCCTCACCACCACCCCTCCTGACCTTGAACATGGAGTAGCTCCTCTCAGCCCTCCTGCGCCCGTGCAGCCACTGCTCCTTGGACGTGGGGTTGCTCCTCCCGGCCACCACCCCTGGCCTCTGGCGTGGGGTAGCTCCTTCCAGCTGCCGCCCCTGACCTCAGACATGGGGTAGCTCCTCCCGGCCGCCGCCCCTGACCTCGGGTGAGGGGTAACTCCTCTCAGCCACGCTGCTGCCGCACAGTCCGTCACAGCCGGTGCACTTTTGCTGCACTATTTCAAATCCTGGAAGACGATGCTCTGAAAGTGCTGCACTCAATATGCCAGCAAATTTGGAAAACTCAGCAGTGGCCACAGGACTAGAAAAGATCAGTTTTCATTCCAATGCCAAAGAATGCTCAAACTACCACATAATTGCACTCATCTCACACGTTAGTAAAGTAATGCTCCCAATTCTCCAAGCTAGGCTTCAGCAATACGTGAACCATGAACTTCCAGATGTTCAAGCCGGTTTTAGAAAAGGCAGAGGAACCAGAGATCAAATTGCCAACATCTACTGGATCATGGAAAAAGCAAGAGAGTTCCAGAAAAACATCTGTGATTTGTGATAATCACCATGGTACTTTGGCCACGTCATGCGAAGAGCTGACTCATTGGAAAAGACTCTGATGCTGGGAGGGATTGGGGGCAGGAGGAGAAGGGGACGACAGAGGATGAGATGGCTGGATGGCATCACCAACTCGATGGACATGAATTTGGGTGAACTCTGGGAGTTGGTTATGGACAGAGAGGCCTGGCATGCTGCAATTCATGGGATTGCAAAGAGTTGGACATGACTGAGCAACTAAACTGAACTGATGATCCTATTGGGCTTCCTTGGTGGCTCAGATGGTAAAGAATCCATCTGCAACACAGAGACCTGGGTTGGGAAGATCCCCTAGAGAAGGGCATGGCAACCCACTCCAGTATTCTTGCCTGGAGAATCCCCATGGACTCAGGAGCCTAGCTGGCTGCAGCCTGCGGGGTCGCAAAGAGTCGGACACAACTGACTAAACACAGCACATGATGCTATTTCTGTTTTCTTAATTGTTTTGAGTTTACTTTGTGTAGTTCTTTTCCTTTGTGTCTTTGCCTTGAGAAGTTCCTTTAGCATTTGTTGTAAGGCTGATTTGGTGGTGCTGAATTCTCTTAACTTTTGCTTGTCTGGAAACCTTTTACTTTCTCCATCAAATCTGAAGGAGAGTCTTGCTGGGTAGAGAGTATTCTTCATTATGGGTTCTTCCTTTTCATCACTTTAAATATATCATGCCATTCCCTTCTGGCTTGTAGAGGTTCTCTTGAGAAATCAGCTGATAGCCTGATGGGAGTTCCCTTGTATGTTATTTGTCATTTTTCCTTTGTTGCTTTTAATATTTTATGTCTTTAATTTTTGTCTATTTGATTACTATGTGTCTGAGTGTGTTCCTCTTTGAATTTATCCTGCCTGGGACTATGTGCTTCCTGGACTTGGTTGGTTATTTCCTTTCCCATGTTAGGGAAGTTTTCATTTATTATCTCTTCAAATATTTTCTCAGGTCCTTTCTCTCTCTCTTCTCCTTCTGGGACCCCTATAATGTGAATGTTCATGCATTTAATGTTGTCACCGTGGTCTCTTAGGCTGTCATTTCTTTTCATATAGATTTTTTTTTCTATATTCATTATATACTTATATTTCTATATTCATTAAATATTATATATTTCATATATATTTTCTTTTTTCTATATTCTGTTCTGTGGCAGTCATTTCCACCATTCTGTCCTCCAGGTCATTTATCCGTGCTTCTGCCTCAGTTATTCTGTTATGGATTCCTTCTAGTGTATTATTCATCTCTGTTTGTTTGTTCTTTAGTCCCTGTAGGTCTTTCGTAAACATTTCCTGCATCTTCTCTATCCTTGTCTCCATTCTTTTTCCTGAATCATATTCACTATCATTATTCTGAATTCTTTTTCTGGAGATTGCCCATCTCCTCTTCATTTAGTTGTTTTCCTGGGGTTTTATCTTATCCCTTCATCTGGGATGTAACTTTCTGCTTTTTCTTTTTTTTTTTTCCCCCTTTCCTATGGTAGTATCAGATTTTATTTTTTTTTAATTTTTATTTTTTTAAATTTTATTTTATTTAACTTTACAATGTTGTATTGATTTTGCTATATATCAAAATGAATCTGCCATAGGTGTACATGTGTTCCCCATCCTGAACCCTCCTTCCTCCTCCCTCCCCATACCATCCCTCTGGGTCATCCCAGAGCACCAGCCCCAAGCATCCAGTATCATGCATCAAACCTGGACTGGCGACTCGTTTCATATATGATATTATACATGTTTCAATGCCATTCTCCCAAATCATCCCACCCTCTTCTTCTCCCAGAGTCCAAAAGACTGTTCTATACATCAGTGTCTCTTTTGCTGTCTCATATACAGGGTTATTGTTACCATCTTTCTAAATTCCATATATATGCGTTAGATTGCCTATCTCCTCTTCATTTAGTTGTTTTCCTGGGGTTTTATCTTATCGCTTCATCTGGGATGTAACTTTCTGCTTTTTCATGCTGATTAACTTTCTGTAATGAAAGTTTTGTTTTACTTACTGTGGGATTGTGGTTCTTCTTGCTTCTTCTGCCTGCCCTCTGATGGAGGAAGCTAAGTGGAAGTGGAATCGCTCAGTTGTGTCCAACTCTTTGCGATCCCATGGATTGTAGCCCCCCAGGCTCCTCGGTCCATGGGATTTTCCAGGCATGAATAGTGGAGTGGGTTGCCGTTTCCTTCTCCAGGGGAAATCTTCCTGACCCAGGGATTGAACCCGGGTCTCCAGCATTACAGGCAGACGCTTTACTGTCTGAGCTACCAGGGAAGCCTGTGTAGGAAGCTAAGAGGTGTGTATAAGCTTCCTAATGGGAGGGACTAGCAATGGGCAAACCTGGGTCTTACTATGGTGGGCAGGGCCTTGCTCAGTAAAGTTCTAATTAACTGCTGATGGGTGGGGTTGCATGCCCCCATAGTTGTTGGCCTGAGGCGACCCAGCCCTGGGGTCTGTGGGGTCTATGGTCTGGTTAGGGGCGACCTCCAAGAGGGTTTACCCCAAGGGGACCTTCCCAGACAGCTGCTGCCAGTCCCCCTGTCCCTGTGGTGAGCCCCTGCTGACCCACGCCTCTACAGGAAGCACTCCAACACTAGCAGGTAATTCTGGTTCCATTTCCTGTGGCGTCACTGCACCTTTCCTCCGAGTCTTGGTGCACGCAAAGTTTTGTTTGTGCCCTCCAAGACTGGAGTCTCTGTTTCCCCCAGTCTTGTGGAAGTCTTATCCTCAAATCCCACTGGCCTTCAAGGTCAGATTCCCTGGGGATTCCTGGTCCCTTTGTCAGATCCCCAGTCTGGGAAGCCTGATGAGGGATTCAGAACCTTCACAACAGTGCGAGACTTCTTTGGTATTATTCTCCAGCCTGTGGGTCACCCACCCAGTGGGTATGGGATTTGATTTTATCATGACTATGCGCCTCCTACTGTCTTGCTGCAGCTTATTCTTTGTCTTTGGACATGGGGTACCTTTGTTTTGGTAGGTTCCAGCATCCTCCTGTCAATGGATGTACAACAACTAGTTGTCGAAAGAATCTGTGTTTATTTGGAGCAGTGCCCATTCCTTTCTGAGGGATACTTCTATAACAATACATGGAGGGGTAAAACATACACTGATTTTCTAGGTGATAGAACACATAACTTGTATTTTTCCAGGTTGCTCTCAGTCTTGGCTTTCAATCTTGAGAAGTCATTTAGGTACGACTGTGACCTAGCAACTATACTAGTTAAGAAACCCTTATAAGAAATTCAGCAGTGAATTTCTTATAAAAATGTATGCAAAAAAATTATTAAGTTGCTAGTGCCCAGCAGAGGCCATTGCCCTAAGATGGCAGCAATCTCAGACATGTCTAACAAATGCCAGAGCTTGGAGAGAAGCAATGTGCACTGCCTTTTACCTCTAAAATCTTTTTATGGATAGATAAAACTAGAAAATGAAAATAAGTTACATGTGGAAAAACAATATTGGCATCTAAAACTGGTGGTTAAATATGATCTGGCATCTCAAGTGACCTTGCGTGAGATCAGAGTGACTTTGGCCAAATTTCTTAATCACTGTTTTACTTTCTTTGCACAGTGTATCAAATGGGGATAATAATTTGTTGCTACCTGATACAATTGCTATGAGGATTAAATGAATCAGTTCAATTCAGTTCAGTCACTCAGTCATGTCTGACTCTTTGTGAACCCATGAATTGCAGCACTCCAGGCCTTCCTGTCCATCACCAACTCCCAGAGTTCACCCAAACCCACATCCATTGAGTCGGTGATGCCATCCAGCCATCTCATCCTCTGTTGTCCCCTTTTCCTCCTGCCCCCAATCCCTCCCAGCATCAGGGTCTTTTCCAATGAGTCAACTCTTCACATGACGTGGCCAAAGTACTGGAGTTTCAGCGTTAGCATCAGTCCTTCCAAAGAACACCCAGGGCTGATCTCCTTCAGAATGGACTGGTTGGATCTCCTTGCAGTCCAAGGGACTCTCAAGAGTCTTATCCAACACCACAGTTCAAAAGCATCAGTTCTTTGGTGTGCATCTTTCTACACAGTCCAACTCTCACATCCATACATGACCACTAGAAAAACCATAGCCTTGACTAGATGGACCTTTGTTGGCAAAGTAATGTCTCTGCTTTTGAATATGCTATCTAGGTTGGTCATAACTTGTCTTCCAAGGAGTAAGGGTCTTTTAATTTCATGGCTGCAATCATCTTCTGCAGGGATTTTGGAGCCCCAAAAAGTAAAGTCTGACACTGTGTCCACTGTTTCCCCATCTATTTCCCATGAAGTGATGGGACTAGATGCCATGATCTTCGTTTTCTGAATGTTGAGCTTTAAGCCAAGTTTTTCACTCTCCACTTTCACTTTCACCAAGAGGCTTTTTAGTTCCTCTTCACTTTCTGCCATAAGGGTGGTATCATCTGCATATCAGAGGTTATTGAGATTTCTCCTGGCAATCTTGATTTCAGCTTGTGCTTCTTCCAGCCCAGTGTTTCTCGTGATGTACTCTGCATAAAAGTTAAATAAGCAGGGTGACAATATACAGCCTTGACGTCCTCATTTTCCTATTTGGAACCAGCCTGTTGTTTCATGTCCAGTTCTAATTGTTGCTTCCTGACCTGCATATAGGTTTCTTAAGAGGCAGGTCAGATGGTCTGGTATTCCCATCTCTTTCAGAATTTTATTTTTTTTAGAGAAATGCAAATCAAAACTACAATGAGACATCACCAGACACCAATCAGAACTGCCATCATTAAAAAGTCTACAATAGATGCTGGAGGAGGTGTAGAGAAAAGGGAATCTGGGAATGCAAATTGGTAAAACCACTATGGAGAACAATATAAAGATTAATTAAAAAACTAAAAACAGAGTTACCATATGATCCAGCAATTCTACACTTGGGCATGTATCTGGAGAAAACTTAGTTCGAAAGGATACATACATCCCAGTGCTCATTACAGCAGTATTTACAATAGCTAAGACATGGATCAACCTAAATGTCCATCAACAGATGAATGGATAGAGAAAATGTGGTACATGTATAATGGACTATGACTCAGCCATTAAAAAGAATGAAAGAATGCCATTTGTAGCACCATGGATGGACTTGGATATCATCATAATAAGTGAAGTAAGTCAGACAGAGAGAGACAAATATCATATGATATTGCTTATATGGGGAATCTAAAAGAAATGAAACAGATGAACTTATTTACAAAACAGTAAAAGACTCATAGTCTTAGAGAATCAACCATAAGGTTACCAGAGGGAAAGAGGGAGAGGGAAGGATACAGAGGGAGTTTGGGGTTGACATGCATACACTGCTATATTTAAAATAGATAACCAACAAAGACCTGCTGTATAGTGCAGGGAACTCTGCTAAATATTCTGTAATAACCTAAATGGGAAAAGAATTTGGAAAAAGAATAGACATATGTATGACTGAATCACCTCGCTATCCACTTGAAACTAATGTAACATTGTTAATCACCTATGCTCCAATATAAAAAAAAAAATTTTTTTTAAGAACAACATCCAAGCTTAAAATAGCCACAGACAGAAGGGCTACAGCAAGGACCAGTGGAAACCAAAGACCAAAGCAGCACCCCCATCCTTCACCATTCCGGTCATGAAAGAACTTCGTATTGTCAGATGACCCTTGGGGTGGGGGTGCCCAGTTAACTGAGATTAAATGTGCCACTATCTTGGGATGAGATTTAATTTTGCTTACAAAAATAAACATATTTCACTTTTTTTTTTTTTTTTTTTTTTGCAAAACTGATTTTGTAGGGTAAAAGTCATGCTCACCTCACTACCTATGTCCATTAAAAACTGTGAGTTAAGCCTTTGGCTTCTCTACAGTCCAGCTGGTGATTACAATGCAAGATCTCTACCAGTGCTAAGGTTTTAAGATGATGCTAATCACAAAATTTATGTGCTCTTTTCCTTTTCCAGTAAATTGAAACAATATTTGTGTGTGACTTGTACAGCTGAATTCCATAAGAAATTAAATCATTAAAAAGAACTTGATAACTAGAAACAATTTATATATGTGAAGAGAGCTTTCTGTTAATATTTTAATAAGGAAACATAGTTATTAGGAGGCATAGATATCTTTTAATAAATCATGGCTATGGTGATAGATATGGTAAAAATTATTTATGTCACAAAGATTTTAAACTGGATATTAAAATAACCATAATACATATTAAAAATTCTTGAAGGCAATTATTATTTATCCAACTTTGGCACTGCAGAAAAGCAATTCCCCATCTGAGAGGACAGGATAACGTAGAGCAACACATAAATTCCAGGATCATTTATTCAAATCAAATATCCATTTTTACATCAAGGGCAACTACCTCTTCATAAAATAATAGTGTCATATATTATCTAGAAATGAATGTTACATATTTATAACTCTGGCTGGTAAATCCCAGTCATACTATTATTATGCCATTAAACTGGAAATATAGAGAGTTGAAAAGAGGAGTGATCATAATAAACACACTTTATTCTGCACATAATACCTGAAATTCAATCTACTACAATTTCCAAATACCAGAAGCTTAATGTTTATGGTCTTCACTGAATAATCTTCTTTTCCTTTGACTAAAGTCAATAAAAAGTCATCTTTAAACTTTTCATTGAAGCTAGAAACCATTCCACTAAACTACAAGGTCATAAAGATTAGAATAAAATCAAGATCATCCTTATGTTCTCTGCAAGCTAATGCTTTAATGTGCTTCTTCTCCACCCCAAAACCAGTTTATTTAAATAATTTTACCATATTGAAGTTGATAAATGTCTCATGTTCATGCATTTTTACTTGCATGTTCATATTCATTTTAGAGTTATTTTAAGGAAAATAATGTTATCAAGCAACATTATAAATATGCTGGGAAGCCCTTTAGTTTTGGAAAAGACACCTTTAAATACTTTCAATGCAGTAAGTATACATAAAAGTTACCATTTTAAAATGTATAGTTCAGTGGCATTGAATACATTCACACTGTTGTACAATCATCACTACCATCACTCTTTAGAACTTGTTTATCTTCCCAAACTGAAACTCAATATCCATTAAACTTCTATTTCCCCTACCCCTCTATGGAGCAAACAATTTTAAATAATATGTTTTTCAAAAACATACATTTGTAAGTTGGACTTACACTCTTAAGCAGAGACTTCAATTAAAAAGCTCTAGATTATGTCAAGCATCTGAATGCAGAGTTCCAAACGATAGCAAAAAGAGATAAGAAAGCATTTGTCAGACATCAATGCAAAGAAATAGAGGAAAACAACAGAATGGGAAAGACTAGAGATCTCTTCAAGAAAATTAGAGATACCAAGGGAACATTTCATGCAAAGATGGGCTCAGTAAAGGACAGAAATGGTATGGACCTAACAGAAGCAGAAGATATTAAGAAGAAGTGGCAAGAATACACAGAACTGTACAAAAAAGATCTTCAGGACCAAGATAATAACGATGGTGTGTTCACTGACCTAGAGCCAGACATCCTGGAATGTGAAGTCAAGGGGGCCTTAGAAAGCATCACTACAAATAAAGTTAGTTGAGGTGATGGAATTCCAGTTGAGCTATTTCAAATCCTGAAAGATGATGCTGTGAAAGTGCTGCACTCAATATGCCAGCAAATTTGGAGAAGAATTGACTCATTGAAAAAGACTCTGATGTTGAGAGGGATTGGGGGCATGAGGAGAAGGGGATGATAGAGGATGTGATGGCTGGATGGCATCACTGACTCGATGGACATGAGTCTGAGTGAACTCCGGGAGTTGGTGATGGACAGGGAGGCCTGGTGTGCTGCAATTCATGGGGTCACAAAGAGTCGGACATGACTGAGAGACTGAACTGAACTGACTGAGATTATGTCCCACTCTTTAGAAACAACTGAACACTGTCATCTGTTGGAATATGGCTGGCATTAGTACCTATGCCATTACAGACACATTGGTTGATGTTATATAAGAGTCATATATTTTGGACTTGGGCTATACAATTATTTTATTTTATTTTATTTTTTTTTACTTTTTTTTTTTTTATTTTGCTTAACTTTACAATATTGTATTACTTTTACTATACATCGAGATGGATCTGCCACCAGAATACACGTGTTCCCCATCCTGAACCCTTCTCCCTCCCCCTTCCCACACCATCCTTCCAGGTCATCCCAGTGCTCCAGTCCCAGGCATCTGTTATAGGGCATCGTACCTGGACTGACTCGTTTCAGATATGATATTATACATATTTCAATGCTATTCTCCCCAATTATTTTAAAACATCAATGGAAAGACTAAAAATGTTATAGAATAGTAAGTTCTTACATGATTGAATAATTCCTGCTTTTAACAAAAGATTTAGAATACATACGGGAAACACAAATATCAAATAGCATGTTGCATTTATATACCCACATTATAACCCTGATCTACTTAATAGAGAAGTGTTTTGTGTAATTGTCCTAAGGATGGCTATGGATTTACAAGGATCCTTCAGTGCTTTCATATACTATATCCTCTATGGGCAGGTGATGACACACTGCTGTGAACAGGGAGATACATAAAATGGTGTGTAAGTTGGGAAATTCTAGAATTAGCATTGATATTAATGTAAAAATAAGTGAGGTAGAAAGAATTGCTTTTAAAAGTCAATGAGTCCTAGGCATATACCCTGAGGAAACCAAAACTGAAAACGACACATGTATCCCATTGCTCATTGTAGCACTATTTCCAATAGTTAGAACATGGAAGCAGCCTAGATGTCCATCGACAGATGAATGGATAAAGAAGTGTGGTGCATATACACAGTGGAATATTACTCGACCATAAAAAGGAATGCATTTGAGTCAGTTCTAATGAGGTGGATGAACCTAGAGCCTATTATACAGAGTGAAGTAAATCAGAAAGAGAAAGATAAATATTGTATTCTAACGCATATATACAGAATCTAGAAAAATGGTACTGAAGAATTTATTTGCAGGGCAGCAATGGAGAAACATAGACAACAGACTTATGGACATGGGGAGATGGGAGGAGAGGGTGAGATGTATGGAGAAAGCAACATGGAAACTTACATGGCTATATGTAAAATAGATAGCCAATGGGAATAGACAGCCAATGGGAATTTGCTGTATGTCTCAGGAAACCCATACAGGGGCTCTGAATCAACCTAGAGGGGTGGCATGGGGAAGGAGAGGGAGGTTCAGAAGGGAGGGGATATATGTATACCTATAGCTGATTCATGTTGAGGTTTGAACATGGGTTCGATCCCTGGGTTGGGAAGATCCTCTGGAGAAGGAAATGGCAACCCACTTCAGTACCCTTGCCTGGAAAATCCCATGGATGGAGGAGTGTGGTAGACTACAGTTCATGGGGTTGCAAAGAGTCAGACACTATTGAGCGACTTCACTTCACTTCATATAGCTGATTCATGTTGAGATTTGACAGAAAACAACAAAATTCTGTAAAGCAATTATGCTTCAATTAAAAAATAAATTAATTTAATTTTTAAAATGAAAAAAAAAGTCAATGAATAGAAAATAAACTATATCTCACACACACACAAAGTTACCATTTTAGGCAAAGAAACTTTGAAAAGGCCCCTCATTCTGATGACTTGACCAAACTGGAAGGAAGCATATAACTGTCTGCTGTAAGTGACCCTTCTCTGTTTTCACTTACTCTTCAAGTTCTACCGCCCATGACTATAAAATGTAGCTTTGTATAATAAACAGATACTTGCTGACTGCATCCTTACAGGCCGTATTTGTTCCACCTAATCCACATTCCATTGCTGGCATGTTACAGATCCCTTTCCACCAAAACTTTTTTATGCCTGAGGTTACTATACTCATTCACCCTGGCTTTTTCATCTTTACTTTCAAATTCAAACTGCCACATCAATATGCCGCAGGCCACAAACTCCCTGTCCCCATGCAAATTCTGCTCTTTTCTAGTGTGAGCTCTTGACCTTCAGGTTATATTTATATAACTGTGCCTACAAAATTCAGAAACCCTCAGTGATAATGGTAAATAGCAATCAGTTTTCATGGGATGCTGAATAAATTCATCCTTTTGAAGGATGGTGGGCTGGGAAAGCAGACAGTGTGGCCCGGGTAGGTTTTCATGGTCATCATGAATTGTTTCTCTTGGCATCATCTGTTAGTGTGTCATGTTTCTCATTTATCATAACTAAAAATAATTGCAACACTGGCCACTTTCTTCCCTTTTGAATATGTTACTAATACTAGCAAGATTGTATGGCTCAAACCCTTTGAAAATCTCACATGCAGTTTAGAAACTCTTCCCATTTGACTTCTGACAAGAATTTTACTCACTCATTGATGAAAATAACAGTACTGTGGTGTTGGAGAGAAGACTCTTGAGAGTCCCTTGAACTGCAAGGAGATCCAACCAGTCCATCCTAAAGGAGATCAGCCCTGGGTGTTCTTTGGAAGGAATGATGCTAAAGCTGAAACTCCAGTACTTTGGCCACCTCATGCAAAGAGTTGGCTCATTGGAAAAGACCTTGATGCTGGGAGGGATTGGGGGCAGGAGGAAAAGGGGTTGACAGAGGAATAGATGGCTGGATGGCATCACCAACTCAATGGATGTGAGATTGAGTGAACTCTGGGAGTTGGTGATGGACAGGGAGGCCTGCTGTGCTGCGATTCATGGGGTCGCAAAGAGTCGGACACGACTGAGCAACTGAACTGAATAAGAGCCAGAGTAAAGATTCCCCTGGAATTATTTTTTTCGTCTCTTCATATCCAATTTATATGTAAACTCAAAAGTTCCATTACATGCTTAGAAATAATAACAGTTAACATTTTTTTAAGGTTTATAATATGCTAGGAGCTGTCCTAAGAGCTTTACATTAAACTATTCATTTAATAGTTGGAAAACTCTGAAAGAGATGGGAATACCAGACCACCTGACCTGCTTCTTGAGAAACCTATATGCAGGTCAGGAAGCAACAGTTATAACTGGACATGGAAAAACAGACTGGTTCCAAATAGGAAAAGGAGTTCGCCAAGGCTGTATATTATTACCCTGCTTACTTAACTTATATGCAGAGTACATCATGAGAAACCCTGGGCTGGAAGAATCACAAGCTGGAAACAAGACTGCCAGGAGAAATATCAATAACCTCAGATATGCAGATGACACCACCCTTATGGCAGAAAGTGAAGAGGAACTAAAAAGCCTCTTGATGAAAGTGAAAGTGGAGAGTGAAAATATTGGCTTAAAGCTCAACATTCAGAAAACGAAGATCATGGCGTCTGGTCCCATCACTTCATGGGAAATAGATGGGGAAACAGTGGAAACAGTGTCAGACTTTATTTTGGGGGGCTCCAAAATCACTGCAGATGGTGATTCCAGCCATGAAATTAAAAGACGCTTATTCCTTGGAAGGAAAGTTATGACCAACTTAGATAGCATATTCAAAAGCAGAAACATTACTTTTCCAACAAAGGTCCATCTAGTCAAGGCTATGGTTTTTCCAGTGGTCATGTATGGATGTGAGAATTGGACTGTGAAGAAAGCTGAGTGCAGAAGAATTGATGCTTTTGAGCTGTGGTGTTGGATAAGACTCTTGAGAGTCCCTTAGACTGCAAGGAGATCTAACCAGTCCATTCTGAAGGAGATCAGTCCTGGGTGTTCTTTGGAAGGAATGATGCTAAAGCTGAAACTCCAATACTTTGGCCACCTCATGTGAAGAGTTGACTCATTGGAAAAGACTCTGATGCTGGGAGGGATTGGGGGCAGGAGGAGAAGGGGACGACAGAGGATGAGATGGCTGGATGGCATCACTGACTTGATGGACATGAGTTTGGGTGAACTCTGGGAGTTGGTGATGGAGAAGGAGGCCTGGCATGCTGCTATTCATGGGGTCACAAAGAGTCGGACACAACTGAGTGACTGAACTGAACTGAATAATTAATGATGAGCATCTTTTCACGTGCCTCTTGATATTCTGTATGTAGATCAATGGATCTTCACTTTGTTCTTTGACTATTGTTGGCCACAATTTCGTCTCTCTGAGGTTATATTAGGACCTGTAGATAGTTCCAGGACTGAGAATATTATCATTCCTTATAAAAATCACACTGAACTTTCAAAGCCTGTATGTGGATATTGAATTCCATTGGATTTTAGGCATTATATGCTTAGTCTGTATGTTGTAATGAAAACAACTTCTTTCTATAGTTTCTAAACTGAAAGTTCTTGAAAGGCTCATTGTAGCTGAACTTATTTGAAGGGAGGGCCCAGGATTTGTGTGTGCCCTAAACACGTGCTTGCTGCTAAGTCACTTCAGTCGTGTATGACTCTGTGTGACCCCATAGACAGCAGCCCATCAGGCTTCCCCATCCATGGGTTTCTCCAGGCAAGAACACTGGAGTGGGTTGCCATTTCCTTCTCCAATGCATGAAAGTGAAAAGTGAAAGTGAAGTCCGCTCAGTCGTGTCTGACTCTTTGCGACCCCATGGACTGCAGCCCACCAGGCTCCTCCATCCATGGGATTTTCCAGGCAAGAGTACTAGAGTGAGGTGCCATCTTAACCTACTGTAAAACACAGTACTGCTGATTCAGGCTTCTTGAAAAGTAGTACATAAACCATTGTGCATAATATTTCTAAATGAGTCAATTTTTTAATAATTATCTGGAAATTCTTTCCTAACCACTTTATTATTAGGATATAATTTTTGACTTGTGTTTTCAAACAGTGTCAGTGTAAGTGTGAAACTGATCAAATTATTTTACCAGTCCTTTGCTGGAAAGTGAGTTGGTCAGATAAGCTGGTGAGATGAGAGGTAGGTGACCAAACTCAAAATCATGAAGACTTACTCCTATGTTTCTTTTAATAGTTTTTTTTTAAAAAACGTTTTGCCAATTCAACTATTAATTGCACTTCCGCTCTGAAAATGTCCCTGCTGCTGCTGCTGCTAAGGCGCTTCAGTCATGTCCGACTCTGTGCGACCCCACAGATGGCAGCCCACCAGGCTCCGCCCTCCCTGGGATTCTCCAGGCAAGAACACAGGAGTGGGTTGCCATTTCCTTCTCCAATACATGAAAAGTGAAAGTGAAGTCCCTCAGTCATGTCTGACTCTATGCGACTCCATAGACAGCAGCCTACCAGGCTCCTCTGTCCATGGGACTTTCCAGGCAAGAGTACTGGAGTGGGGTGCCATTGCCTTCTCCAGAAGATGTCCCTAGTTGGATGATGAATTATCAGATCAGATCAGTGGCTCAGTCGTGTCCGACTCTTTGCGACCCCATGAACCGCAGCACGCCAGGCCTCCCTGTCCATCACCAGCTCCCGGAGGTCGCTCAGACTCACACCCATCAAGTCAGTGATGCCATCCAGCCATCTCATCCTCTGTCGTCCCCTTCTCCTCCTGCCCTCAATCCCTCCCAGCATCAGAGTCTTCTCCAATGAGTCAACTCTTCGCATGAGGTGGCCAAAATACTGGACTTTCAGCTTTAGCATCATTCCTTCCAAAGAAATTCCAGGATTGATCTCCTTCAGAATGGACTGGTTGGATCTTCTTGCAGTCCAAGGGACTCTCAAGAGTCTTCTCCAACACCACACTTCAAAAGCATCAATTCTTCGGCGCTCAGCCTTCTTCACAGTCCAGCTCTCACATCCATACATGACCACAGGAAAGACCATAGCCTTGACTAGGCGAACCTTTGTTGGCAAAGTAATGTCTCTGCTTTTGAATATGCTATCTAGGTTGATCATAACTTTCCTTCCAAGGAGTAAGCGTCTTTTAATTTCATGACTGCAGTCACCATCTGCAGATAAATTATATGATCACCCTATTCACAAGTGCAGTCAATGAAACAGAGTAAAGCTCCCTGTCCTATAAGAATATTGTCACTCTAGCTGTGATCTCATCATCCCCTAGCACAGTCAGCCAACCCAGATTGTCCACATACAAAAGCAAGACTCATATGGCCTTCAAGAAGTACAGAAAAAAGCAATTTTTAAAAAAGATAGAATGAGTCAAGGGGTAAGGAGATAAGCTAAAGCTCAAAAATGTCTTCTTTCAAAAGTCTATAACTACTGTACTTTAAAAACTCTGAACTCCAATTTCTTTTCCGTTCCTAAAATATTTTATTCAATTCCTGCTGTGGAAATACTGTGGCTATATGCCAACAAGCTCAGTAGGGTGTCTCTTAACTTTAAAATATCAATTCATGGGCAATTTTGTATTTTCTCTTAAATACATATTTTACAAGTGAATTTTATAACTTACTGGAATTGGTGACTAGTATTTGCACAGCCACTTCAGTGATATAAATCCAGGGTTTTAAAAAAAGCATTACTGAAACTAAGCTGAGGGCTGTCCCACTTTCTTTATAGTCCAGCAATGAATCTGTCATTCCTTTACCAGTTTTAAGGGTTTGTTGTTGTTGTTCAGTCGCTAAGTCGTGTCTGACTCTTTGCAACCCCAAGGACTGCAGCATGCCAGGCCTCCCTGTCCCTCACTATCTCCTGGAATCTGCCCAAGTTTATGTTCATTGAATTAGTGATACCATCCAATCATCTCATGCTCTTTCACCCTCTTCTACTTTTACCTTCAATCTTGCCCAGCATCAGGGTCTTTTTCAGTGAGCTGGCTCTTAGCATCAGGTGGCCAAAGTATTGGTGCTTCATCTTCAGCATCACTCCTTCCATTGAGTATTCCGGGTTGATTTCCTTTAGGATGGACTGATTTGATCTCCTTGCTGTCCAAGGGACTCTCAAGAGTCTTCTCCAGCACTACCGCTTGAAAGCATCAATTCTGCGGTGCTCTGCCTTCTTTCTGGTCCAACTGTCACATCCATACATGACTACTGGAAAGGCAATAGCTTTGACTATATGCACCTCTGTCAGCAAAGTGATGTCTTTGCTTTTTAATATGCTGTCTAGGTTTGTCATAGGTTTGTCATTTTAAGGTTACCACCTTAATCATCCTGAGAGTAATGCGCTTTAAACCTGATAAAAGATCTGCATGGCTATGAGTTCACAAAGATTCATAGTAAACTCTTGTGTAAAATTTAATAATAATAATAATACTGAATTTGAACCTTGATAAATTATTTTCTCTTGTATCTCTCTTAACAATTGGCTATTTCTTTGAGTTTCAATCCTTGAGTGTAACACTAAACTTCTATATTTTAATGTAAATGTGTCTATTAATCATTATCTTGATTTTTTAGCCCCCATATATACTTGGGCCACTGATATTTATTTTTTTGACATTGCTCTTATAGGGAAAAATATAATGTATTTTAACTTTTGATTCCATAAAATTGAGTTATTTGAGAATTCAGCATATGGAAGAATTCTTTTTCTGCCTTTTAGTATCTTATTACTTCAAGACCAATACTATAGTCAGATAAAAACCTGGTTTCTCTACATTTGTTTGGCTTTGTTCCTTGTAGTAGAAGAACCTATAATGACCAAATGTCTGTTTACCAAGACGGGCAGTTATTGCTTTGTTGGTCCTGTCTATCTTTCTGTACCTTGTGATTATTTCATAAAAAGTATTTGGAGTAACATTATATGTTTATCAGTTCCAAGAATAGCTCTGCAGAGCAGAACACGAATGTAAAAAAAATAAGCCATTGGAACTCTGGATCATTTTTATTAGTTATCAAGCTCTGAGGACTCTGAAGTTGTAAAGTGCTTTTAAATTATTCATTAAGCATCTCTGTATCAGAAATAATTCATTACTGCATTACTCTCCCCATTTTCAAAATGAGTCAATTTATTTGGTCATATCAGCAGCCTGTAAAGGATGGAAGATCATAATTCATCTGTTCCTATTGTGCGTGTACATAGGCGACAGTGTTATAGTTACTGAGACTGGAGGGGTTGTTTATTCCTGCCACCCCACAGCAGTCATTCTGTGTACATAGTAGCTGATGCTAAAGAGTGACTTGCAAAAGACATGTGTGGGGTGGGCAGGATGAGAGTCACTGCAGAGGTGAGCCTCCCTTCTTTCCGGCAGTTTGGGTCATTCTGTGGATATACCTTGGCAGAAACAAGGTTAGGAACCATTGCTTTTGGTTCAGTCTAATAAATAGAGACCAAATTATCTTCTTCAGATCTCCCTGGAAGATATGGAAAGATCACATCTGACTAGAAGTGTTCTGATCCAGTGCTTCTCAAACCTAAAAAGGCAAATTCCGCTTCAGTATTCTCAGGCAGGGTCCAAGGGTGTGTATGCTAACAAGCTCACAGGAAGTGGGATGCTGCTCATGCAGGAACCCCTCTGAGTGGCCAGGGCCTCGGTGGTCCAGGCTTAAAGTGGGCCCCTCAGAGGACTGGAGTTGAAGGGCAAAGAACAGGGCCTGTCATGGGAGGAGGCAAGAAGTCCCTCCTGTGAACAGAAAGAGCTAAAGAGGAAGCTCCAGTGACGGCCGAGGGAGAGGCACTGAACATACAGCACTGATCCAGCCAGGAGCCCTGGAAAGATCTTCAAAGGTGAAGCAGACTTATTTGAGAGGAAGTCCCTCAGAAGGTTGCTAATACCTGCAGAGGTGGATCAGAAAGATTATTTATACAGCGGCATGAAAGACAACTTCAGCAAAACTTTTTGGATGGGATGTAGGAGAGAAATTGGTTTATCAAAAATACAGTACTATGTGTGAAAATACTTTGTGGAATGTGAAATGTTAGGGCATTTGGCATTAATTTTTAGTCGAGTCAACCAGCATGGAGCTGGGGATTTCAAGGGGTTCTGAGGAAAGAAGAGATTGTTGTGGTAGTGCTAGAGAATGGACAGCCAATTTTAAAGTGGATGAATGGAGGAGAGGGGGTGGTTGTATGTGATCACAGTATCTCTTGCTTAGAGAAGAACTGGAGTCAGGGAGTTGAAAAGGACCTTAAATGTCCCTTGGGTCAGCTCCTTCATTTAATATACGAGCAAACCTAGGTCTAGAAACAGAAGAGTGCGCAAAAGTCACTTAGTCCTCACAGAGCAGAGGCCCTTTGGGGGCTGCCAGACTTAGCTAAATTTAGATTTCAGATCAACAAAAATCATTTTCCATATAAATATGTCCAAGGAGTACCTTAGGTCAGGTGTAATATTTGTGACATTCATACAATTAAAAAAAAAAATTTGTTGTTGATCTGATATCCAGAGTTAACTGGATATCCTATATTTTATCTGGAAACACTAGATTCATTGAAAATTCAGTACATTTTGGTAAACAGAGATATAGGAAAGATGAGGAAAATATATTAGTCTTGTGTTTAGAGTATACACTTCATCAGAGTGTGAATTTCTGTGTGTTTTATTTCCTGGAGATTCCCCAGAGACTAGGTCAGTGCATAGCACTCAGCAAGTATTTATTGAATGAGTGAATAAAAGTATGGGAATGTTCCAAATATTGTGGCTTGTAGGATGCTTCACAAAAGAACAGAACTCAGATTAAGATATTCTCCGTGGCCAATATTTAACTTTTCCAGCAGAGCAGATCTTGAGCAAATGTCTCAAGAATGTTCGCTATGGAAAACATGGTACTAAAGAAAGATAAGATTGTGAAACAATTTTTGAGTCATATTAGGGTTTGAAAGTTCTGTATCACTAGTTTATTAGAATTTTCAAGAGTAATTCCCAGGACTTTAATTAATTTAAAATTTAAAGTGTGGGGTGTGACATAAATGGATCTGATTTGGAATGTATTTCTGAAAAAAAATAAATACTTTGAAGTGCATTTTTCTCCAAAGAGAAGTGTGACAGAGGCACTGATTGCTGGATCTCGGCCACAGCATCTGTGCCAGCAATGTGGGTACAGGTGGAGTTGAGCAGAATCATCTTCATCTAGAGCTAAATCAGAGTGGAAGGGACTGATCAGTTTTGCCCAGATTTAAGCACCTTTGAACCACAGTCTTGTTAGATTTCTTCAACTGAGACTTGAAGTAGAAAAGGAAATGATAAAGTATAAGAAGAAGAAGAACAACTGTCATTTGTTGGAACCTATTATACAGAGTGAAGTCAGAAAGACAGATACTATATATTAATACATATATATAGAATTTAGAAAGATGCTAGTGATCATCCTACATGTGGGGCAGCAAAGGAGACGCAGATGTAAAGAACAGACTTTGGACTCAGGAGGAAAAGGCGAGGGTGGGATGATTTGAGAGAACACCCCTGAAACATGTACATTACCACATCTAAAATATGACCAGTGCAAGTTCAGTGCATGACGCAGGGGGACCCAAAGCTGGTGCTCTGTGACAACCCAGAGGGATAGGGTAGGGAGGGTGTTAGGAGGGTTCAGGATGGGGGGACACATGTATACCTGCGATTGATTCATGTTGATATGGCAAAACCATCAAACTATTGTAAAATAATTTTTCTCCAATTAAAATTAATTAATCTAAAAATAAAAATAGTTTACTGTGAAGAAGATATTATGACCCCCATTTTTCAGATGTGAAAATTGAGGCATAGAAAAGTAAAGTAACTTAGCATAATAAGTGGTGAAAAGGGGTTTGAACCTAAGTCTCTCTCTTTGGTGTGATCATGCGTATCAACTCATTCGAACAATGAGGAATCCTGTGAACTATAATACTGGCTTATTTTACAAAAGAAAAATTCATCACTGAAAATAATTACAAATAGATCATATTATCATGAATCTAATTGTATTAACATGAAGTTAATAAACACCCTCTAACCCCAGGTGGGCTCCAAAATCACTGCAGATGGTGACTGCAGCCATGAAATTAAAAGACGCTTACTCCTTGGAAGGAAAGTTATGACCAACCTAGATAGCATATTCAAAAGCAGAGACATTACTTTGCCAACAAAGGTTCGCCTAGTCAAGGCTATGGTCTTTCCTGTGGTCATGTATGGATGTGAGAGCTGGACTGTGAAGAAGGCTGAGCGCTGAAGAATTGATGCTTTTGAACTGTGGTGTTGGAGAAGACTCTTGAGAGTCCCTTGGACTGCAAGGAGATCCAACCAGTCCATTCTGAAGGAGATCAGGCCTGGAATTTCTTTGGAAGGAATGATGCTAAGGCTGAAACTCCAGTATTTTGGCCACCTCATGCGAAGAGTTGACTCATTGGAGAAGACTCTGATGCTGGGAGGGATTGAGGGCAGGAGGAGAAGGGGACGACAGAGGATGAGATGGCTGGATGGCATCACTGACTCGATGAATGTGAGTCTGAGTGACCTCCGAGAGCTGGTGATGGATAGGGAGGCCTGGCGTGCTGCAGTTCATGGGGTCGCGAAGAGTCGGACACGACTGAGCGACTGATCTGATCTGATCTGATCTGAACCCCAGGTCATTGGTCTAGTGTCTCACTTCTGCTTTCATATTTTCTCTCCTGCTTTGCCTTCTGCGGGAGGCTGATCCACTCCCTCTGCATTTGCTCACTGTGCAGTTATTATCTTACCTGCGTCGGTCAGATGGAGTCCGGGAAGGGAGCAGATGGTATACTCTAGCCAAGTAATTGGAGAGAGTTTAATTAAGGGTGTATCTTCCAACGTATGGGCAGGCTTAAGAAAACAAACTGGAGAGCATGAAGGACCAGGAAACAGCAACAACTAGAGTCACTTACTGTCCCTGGGCCCTGAAGCAGCAGGGGAGGCAGCAGGTACCAGAAGCAGCTGCAGGAAGGGGACAGCCAACAGGTAAGCAGCTGCTGTCTTCCAGGAAGGACACAGCCAACATGTTGCCACCAGAGGGGAGCAAAACCAAACACAGTCTAAGGTCAGAATAGACAAAGGAGCAAACCGCTGCCCTCCCTCTCTTCTTGCAGCCCAAGCTCTTGCTGGTTGCCAGCATTAACTCAACCAGAAGCCTGAGGACAAGAGAGCCACCGATGTAGCCCACAGACTCCCAGGACACAGAGCAGGGTGGAGAGTGGAGCATGTTGGCTCTGGAAGGGCAGATGGAAAATATCCATTGCACAGCCCTTTCCTGCCTTGGTGACACAGCTCAGTAAGCTAACTTTCCTTCTCCTGCACTCTTGTTTTCCATATGGCTTCCTTTGCTCTCCCAAGTTCTGTCTCCTGCAGTCACCCACTCTGTGCACTGCTCTGCACTGGGGCAGCTAGTACTACTTCCTGTACTCAGCTCACATTATCCTGGCCCTGGGTCCAGTAGCCATGAAGCTCCTGCTACTGCTACTGCTAAGTCACTTCAGTTGTGTCCGACTCTGTGCAACCCCATAGACAGAAGCTCACCAGGCTCCCCCGTCCCTGGGATTCTCCAGGCAAGAATACTGGAGTGGGTTGCCATTTCCTTCTCCAATGCATGAAAGTGAAAAGCGAAAGTGAAGTCGCTCAGTCGTGTCCGACTCTTAGCGACCCCATGGAGTGGAGCCTACCAGGATCCTCCGTCCATGGGATTTTCCAGGCAAAAGTACTGGGGTGGGGTGCCATCTGTCTCCAGGTGCACCAAGGGACATGTATTCTGAGGCCCAACCCACTAAAAGGTCCCTTCCTGGTTCCCTGATTCTTTGGTTTTCTGATTTTACTTGTGAGGCCTTCCTTGTCACACCCATTGGCAAACTAGTTGTCTGCCTCTGGTTGCTCCAGAGTGTTGAGTTCTAAAGTTGTTTCCCTCAAATGACCACCCACCTAGGAGATCAAGTAGCCCCTGTCTGTATGCTGAGCTTGATTTCCTCTGGCATTTCTGCCCTTAGGAGCAGGGCAAGCTTTCAGTTCCTAGTATTTATTGCCCAGTAGAAGCCCATGACTCAGCAGTAAAGAATTCGCCTGCAGTGCAGGAGCCACAGGAGACACGGGTTGCATCCCTGGGTCTGGAAGATCCCATGGGGGAGAGTATGGCAGCCCACTCCAATATTCTTGCCTGGAGAATCCCATGGACAGAGGAGCCTTGTGGGCTACAGTCCAGGGGGACACGAAGAGTTAGACACAACTGAAGGGGCCTAGCCTGCATGTACACAGAAGCCACAGCTCATTTGGCCCAGCCTCAGAGCACTGGCACTCAAAGGGCATGGTGCAACAATGGGAGAGTCTTCTTTTCTCCTTCTTATTCTTCCCCTTCTTCTTTTTTAATTGGGGTGGTTACTTTCCTTGAGTATTCAGAAGATGATACATAAAACATTGCTTCGGGAAATTCTCTCCCCACTTCATCTCCTGCCCCATCATCCCTCAGCTAGCGAGTATGTTTTCTCTAAAGTCTTCCCCAGACCCCTCCCCCAACTCTAACTCATGCATCTTCCTTCCTTCTTTCATTTTGAGACTACAAAAGCCCCTGAGAACTTGCCTGGCAATAGAACCCTGCTCTGAGACAGAGAAGGGAAAGGAACTGAGCTGCTAGAGGCAGAGCCTTGTTAGAAGACAGAGGATGAGAGGCTGCATGCACTCTTGACTAAATTCTCCTCCACAGCTTTCAGATCATGTCGGAGTGAGAACAGCAGCACTGAAAGGTGTCAAAAGTCTTTTAAACTTTTAACAACTTGACACTTGCGGCATATGTCTCACAACCAAAGTCACTTTCTATGTGTCATTTTTGCAGTGGCTGCCATCCATGGAACACTTACCAAGGATTTTAATATATTTATCTGTAATGTTCACACCAAATCTGTATGCGGGTAGGTATCAGCCCCACTTTACAAATGAAGCTGAAATGCAGAGCCATGATTTGAACTAATGATGACTCTAAAGCATGTATCCTTTCCATTAATAATCGTACTAAGCACCCAGCAGTTGGACAACTACTTCCGCCAGTCCTGTCCTATGATACACGCAGCATTTTCAGTCTTCACACACACCTGGTGAGTAGTAGTGTTGTTAGCATCACTCTATTGGCTCCAGTCCATGGGGTCGCTAGGAGTTGGACACGGCTGAGCAACTTCACTTTCAGTTTTCACTTTCATGCATTGGAGAAGGAAATGGCAACCCACTCCAGTGTTCTTGCCTGGAGAATCCCAGGGACCCGGGAGCCTGGTGAGCTTCCGTCTATGGGGTCGCACAGAGTCGGACACGACTGAAGCGACTTAGCAGCAGCAGCAGCATGGGTGAGGATGGGCTTCCCCGCTAGCTCAGAGGTGAAGAATCCACCTGCGATGCAGAAGACATGGGTTTGATCCCTGTGTTGGGAAGATCCCCTGGAGAAGGAAATGGCAACCTGCTCCAGTATTCTCACCTGGGAAATCCCATGGACAGAGGAGCCCAGCAGGCTACAGTCTGTGGAGTCACAAAAGAGTCAGACACGACTTAGTGACTAAACAAAAGCAATGAACGAGGGTCAGAGAGGCTAAGGCACCTTATTGTGGTCACAGCTAGTATTCATCAGAGTCACGATTTGAACCCAGGTCCGTCAGACTCGAGATGTGTTCTTTTTATCACTGGTCTATAGTCCCATGATGCCCGTTTTATAACATTGTATGACAGGAACATATTCTATACTAATATAATAGCTTATTAGCAAATTTCTGGAGAGTTAGGTGGAAACAGGGGGTGATATTTCTAAGGGGTGAGAAAGAATCAACTTGGCAGGACCTGCTGGGATATGGCCTGAAGCAGTGCAGGGCAGTCACTGAATGCTAGGGGTGGAGCAGTGCAATGCATGCCAGTCATCTTGAAATAGAGAAATCTGGAGTTCATGAGGTGAGTCTGGAGAATACAAATGATGACTGATTCTATGAAACAGGGACCAAGGGACAGATTAGTTAGCCCTTAAAAGGTAATCCTGTAATAGTCATCTTCCCTGAAGGGAGTTCCAATGATTTGGATTCTCTCCTTTGTTATTGGTTCCCACTTATTGTAGGACTCAATTCAAGCAATCATGGATATTCTTGATAGCTCTTAATTAGGCCAAATTATATTGATGTGATCACTGACCTAGAGCCAGACATCTTGGAATGTGAAGTCAAATGGGCCTTAGAAAGCATCACTACGAACAAAGCTAGTGGAGGTGATGGAATTCCAGTGGAGCTATTCCAAGTCCTGAATGATGATGCTGTGAAAGTGCTACACTCAATATGCCAGCAAATTTGGAAAACTCAGCAGTGGCCACAAGATTGGAAAAGGTCAGTTTTCATCCCAATCCCAAAGAAAGGCAATGCCAAAGAATGCTCAAACTACCGCACAATTGCACTCATCTCACACGCTAGTAAAGTAATGCTCAAAATTCTCCAAGCCAGGCTTCAGCAATATGTGAACCGTGAACTTCCTGATGTTCAAGCTGGTTTTAGAAAAGGCAGAGGAACCAGAGATCAAATTGCCAACATCCGCTGGATCATGGAAAAAGCAAGAGAGTTCCAGAAAAACATCTATTTCTGCTTTATTGACTATGCCAAAGCCTTTGACTGTGTGGATCACAATAAACTATGGAAAATTCTGAAAGAGATGGGAATACCAGACCACCTGATCTGCCTCTTAAGAAATCTGTATGCAGGTCAGGAAGCAACAGTTAGAACTGGTCATGGAACAACAGACTGGTTCCAAATAGGAAAAGGAGTACGTCAAGGCTGCATATTGTCACCATGTTTATTTAACTTATATGCAGAGTACATCATGAGAAATGCTGGACTGGAAGAAACACAAGTTGGAATCAAGATTGCCGGGAGAAATATCAATAACCTCAGATATGCAGATGACACCACTCTTATGGCAGAAAGTGAAGAGGGGCTAAAAAGCCTCTTGATGAAAGTGAAAGTGGAGAGTGAAAAGGTTGGCTTAAAGCTCAACATTCAGAAAAAAAGATCATGGCATCTGGTCCCATCACTGCATGGGAAATAGATGGGGAAACAGTGGAAACAGTGTCAGACTTTGTTTTTCTGGGCTCCAAAATCACTGCAGATGGTGACTGCAGCCATGAAATTAAAAGACGCTTGCTCCTTGGAAGGAAAGTTATGACCAACTTAGATAGCATATTCAAAAGCAGAGACATTACTTTACCAACAAAGGTTCGCCTAGTCAAGGCTATAGTCTTTCCTGTGGTCATGTATGGATGTGAGAGCTGGACTGTGAAGAAGGCTGAGTGCCGAAGAATTGATGCTTTTGAACTGTGGTGTTGGAGAAGACTCTTGAGAGTCCCTTGGACTGCAAGAAGATCCAACCAGTCCATTCTGAAGGAGATCAATCCTGGAATTTCTTTAGAAGGAATGATGCTAAAGCTGAAACTCCAGTATTTTGGCCACCTCATGCGAAGAGTTGACTCATTGGAGAAGACTCTGATGCTGGGAGGGATTGAGGGCAGGAGGAGAAGGGGACGACAGAGGATGAGATGGCTGGATGGCATCACTGACTCGATGGATGCGAGTCTGGGTGACCTCCGGGAGCTGGTGATGAACAGGGAGGCCTGGCGTGCTGCAGTTCATGGGGTCGCAAAGAGTCGGACACGACTGAGCGACTGATCTGATCTGATATTGGAATGGGAAATGAAGGAAGTGTACTGGAACTAGTTTAAAATAGGGCTTTGATAGTTTTTATGTTGATTCATCTGCAATGAATAAAAATGTGGAGATGTTTTGATAAAATTATACAAATTTTGGCACGTCGAATTAGTTGTCTCATGAAAATCGGCAATAAATAGTTGTGAAGTAATTCTCAGAAGCCCATAGATTAACTGTTCTATAGGCCTCAGGTAATTTTTTGTGGTATGTGTTTTCAAATAAAGTATCAATTGTGTTGGGTGAAAGCCATCCAGTTTTTAGCAAATTTAGATGAGTTTTAATGTTAAAATATAAATGTTCTATCTGTTGGGTGAATTCTGATATGATTTAGTGGAGTATTTTTTTCTTTCCTGTCTTAAGGGGAGGGCAAGTTGAGGAGATTGTGCTTTTGAGATCAAAGAAAGTTGTCCTACATTATACATTCAAAATATTGTCCTGCGTACCAACCGCCTCTTCTCCCACAGCCAGACTCTACAGGTGAAAAAGTTGAGACTCAGGGATAGAAGTGTGTAAAAGGGAACTTAACAGGAACCAAATCTTGAGCCTTCCTTTCCCCGAGTTAGTTTCTGATGTAAACCCTGCTTTTTCCAGACTAACGTTTCTTCAGTGTTATCTTGAATTTTTATCACATCTGAGGTTCCATGCCGACCGCTCAGAACCCAGAGACCATGACGTACCCTAGAAGCTCACAGTGTGGGGCAGTTTTCGCCCTAAGACCGTACCTTATTGGTGCTCTGGCTACGGGTGAAAAGTTTGGCTTCCTTGGTCCCAGAGGGGGCCTGTGGGATCAGAAACCTCTGAGGCTGGCAGGGGCAGGAGAGGGGTCTCTCGCTGGAGCCATTGAAGGAAACGCCAACATGAACAGAACCGATGGTAACACAGTGAGAGGTGGGAAGAGTAGTGCTAAAGAGGAGGAGAAAGGAATGTGAGGAGGAAGAACTCTCTGCTCCCTTTCCGATTACTAGAAGGCAACTAGGCACTGCATCCTGTTGACCTCTGATGACAAATAGCTTAGCAATACACACGATGATGCTGTGTGCAGTTCATACTGGTTATCTGCATTTGGTTTGTTATCTACCAGACCCATTTCTTGATAAATACAGACTGCTATTCAAAAACGTGTTATGTTTAACATCAGAGGATAGATGAAATTTAAGCAATATAGGCTAAGCCTAGCACTTTAAATTGACTCATTTGTAGGTAGTGAAAGATTGTGCTGTCCACAGAGTCAGGATGATTGCAGTTACTTCACTTGAAGTATATTGTCCATGAATGGGTATTGACTTCCATTTCTCCTTTTGCAGGATTATATAACCATTGCACTTTTAATTAGGAAGGCAATGATGCTAATACCAAGAAATTCAATGCAATGAACTTTTTATTATTAGAGATAAAAATTAATCCTGAATTCCTTTGGCCTTTTAATTGTTAACTGTGGAATCAGTCAAATGTGGAGGCTGAAGAAGCACCAAGGGATAATGTAATTGCAACTCTTCAAACAATTGTATCTGTCTGGAGAATGAAGATTGATGATCTGGAAAATAGATCTCATTGTTTCAATTGTAGAATTATGGGCTTGGCCAGTAGCTATTAAGAGAGATTCTCTGGGAAACTTTTTACCAACAGAAAAAAGAAAGATACTTGTTAGATGAGGAAAATTTAATTCAACCACTTTTCATTAAGCAAGGCCAAAAACTCTAATTCCCAAGTTCATAGTTGATGAGAGGCCCCAGAGCAGTAATTATCCATTTTTCAAGTTTTCTGATAGAAAGCTCTTCAATTAGATATAGACAAGGAAGAAATTATGGTAAAAGGAAGGGTATTTTATCCTTTCTAAAGAGCACTAGGAAAATAGAGACTATATCACAATGTTAAGAGGTAATTATATTAAATGAGTAAAGCACTTTGAATTGTCTTAAAAGATGTTAAATTACTTTCACTATTACCATTCCATTTACAGTGCTTGAAATTTTAATTCAGAAAATAAACTTGCATCCAGTATTCATTTATGTTTTCTAAATTCTCAGGGAGGATAGGATAGGTTGCCCTGGGCATCCTTGGACATCCTTTGGAAAAATAGGTCATTCTGTGTTGAAGTAGGTAGCATGTTTTTTGTTCAAGTTGCCATTGAATCTTTGAAATGTGATTCAGTCTATTTGTCCATGCTGTTAGGAAGATCGATAAGTTGTCTCACTTGTCGATTCTAATGTGATTTGACAAGCATTGTTTGCATGGCCGTTATTTTTTTCTGCCTTCCTCATTCATATATGGGGTAGATGTAGGTATAAACGATTGACTTGGTATAGCCTGTAGGCAGTCATGGATTAATTTAAGTAAGAGTAAATGCCTCCTTCTTTGTCCAACCACATAATGGTAACACATGAATATTTTATTTTACCATTTTAAAGTGGGAGAAGCTTAGAAGCTGAATCGAAGTGACCTCAGACTCTCATTTGTTTATGACATAGTGTTTCTTGTGATTTTCTGCTAAGCTAAGAGTGAAGATGTAACTGTTTACCTCAACAGGGTAAATGGAAGCAGCTCTACAACCATGGTCCACCAACTTGCTGAACTCTGAGTATGTATCTGTCCAGGACTTATTTCAAGTCTGAGCACAAAGGTGATTCAGAGCAATTGGGCTGGCTAGAAATAGTCCCTGGCCCTGTGTATGGTTTCAGTCTGCTAATGTGCCGCAGTCCAGCTCCAGCAGCCAGGGATTCAACCTGAAGAGGTGAACGGTGTCGGCCAATGAGACAGCCTCTCAGTTTTCTTGGACTGCCTGTTTATTTCAAGTTTATACATTTACAAAAACATTAGTCCAAAGGTTTGACATTTTCAGTTCCCCCTCTCCCAGATTTATTATCTCCACAAATCATTGTTGCTCTTCAAACAGAATTCCTGTTTCAGTGATTCTCTTCAAAACAGCTTTATCATCTATTATCTACCTCCTCTAATGTGTCCCATAGTTAACTTGTGATGACATTGTAACTCATGCTACATTCCTCAGTTTACTACTTATCTTCCTAAATCCTGTTTGCCCCTAATCCTGAGCTCAGTTCAGTTCATTTCAGTCGCTCAGTTGCGTCCAACTCTTTGCGACCCCATGAATTGCAGCACGCTAGGCCTTGCACTCCATCACCAATTTCCAGAGTTCACTCAGATTCACGTCCATTGAGTCCATGATGCCATCCAGCCATTTCATCCTCTGTAGTCCCTTTCTCCTCCTGCCCCCAATCCCTCCCAGCATCAGAGTCTTTTCCAATGAGTCAGCACTTTGCATGAGGTGGCCAAAGTACTGGAGTTTCAGTTTCAGCATCATTCCCTCCAAAGAAATCCCAGGGCTGATCTCCTTCAGAATGGACTGCTTGGATCACCTTGCAGTCCAAGGGACTCTCAAGAGTCTTCTCCAACACCATAGTTCAAAATCATCAATTCTTTGGCACTCAGCTTTCTTCACAGTCCAACTCTCACATACATACATGACCACAAGAAAAACCATAGCCTTGACTAGACGGACCTTTGTTGGCAAAGTAATGTCTCTGCTTTTGAATATGCCATCTAGGTTGGTCATAACATTCCTTCCAAAGAGTAAGCGTCTTTTAATTTCATGGCTGCAATAACCATCTGCATTGATTTTGAAGCCCAAAGAGATAAAGGCTCACACTGTTTCCATTGTTTCCCCATCTATTTCCCATGAAGTGATGGGACCAGATGCCATGATCTTCGTTTTCTGAATGTTGAGCTTTAAGCCAATGTTTTCACTCTCCACTTTCACTTTCATCAAGAGGCTTTTTAGTTCCTCTTCACTTTCTGCCATAAGGGTGATGTCATCTGCATATCTGAGGTTATTGAGATTTCTCCCCGCAATCTTGATTCTAGCTTGTGCTTCTTCCAGCCCAACGTTTCTCATGATGTACTCTGCATCTATGTTAAATAAGCAGGGTGACGATATACAGCCTTGATGAACTCCTTTTCCTATTTGGAACCAGTCTGTTGTTCCATGTCCAGTTCTAACTGTTGCTTCCTGACTTGCATAAAGGTTTCTCAAGAGGCAGATCAGGTGATCTGGTATTCCCATCCCTTTCAGAATTTTCCACAGTTTATTGTGATCCACACAGTCAAAGGCTTTGGCATAGTCAATAAAGCAGAATACATGTTTTTCTGGAACTCTCTTGCTATTTTGATGATCCAGCAGATGTTGGCAACTTGATCTCTGGTTCCTCTGCCTTTTCTAAAACCGGCTGGAACATCTGAAAGTTCATGGTTCACATATTGTTGAAGCCTGGCTTGGAGAATTTTGAGCATTACTTTACTAGCATGTGAGATGAGTGCAATTGTGTGGTAGTTTGAGCATTCTTTGGCATTGCCTTTCTTTGGGATTGGAATGAAAACTGACCTTTTCCAGTCCTGTTGTCACTGCTGAGTTTTCCAAATTTGCTGGCATATTGAGTGCAGCACTTTCACAGCATCATCTTTGGGGATTTGAAATAGCTCAACTGGAATTCCATCACCTCCACTAGTTTTGTTCATAGTGATGCTTTCTAAGGCCCACTTGACTTCACATTCCAGGATGTCTGGCTCTAGGTCAGTGATCACACCACCGTGATTATTTGGGTTGTGAAGATCTTTTTTTGTACAGTTCTTCTGTGTATTCTTGCCATCTCTTCTTAATATTTTCTGCTTCTGTTAGGTCCCTACCATTTCTGTCCTTTATCGAGCCCATCTTTGCATGAAGTGTTCCCTTGGTATCCTAATTTTCTTGAAGAGATCTCTAGTCTTTCCCATTCTGTTGTTTTCCTCTAGTTCTTTGCATTGATGTCTGAGGAAGGCTTTCTTATCTCTTCTTACTATTGTTTGGAACTCTGCATTCAGATGCTTATATCTTTCCTTTTCGCTTCTCTTCTTTTCACAACTATTTGTAAGGCCTCCTCAGACAGCCATTTTGCTTTTTTGCATTTTTTTCCCATGGGGATGGTCTTGATCCCTGTCTCCTGAACAATGTCACGAACCTCATTTCATAGTTCATCAGGCACTTTATCTATCAGATCTAGTCCCTTAAATCTATTTCTCACTTCCACTATATAATTATAAGGGATTTGATTTAGGTCATACCTGAATGGTCTAGTGGTTTTCCGTATTTTCTTCAGTTTAAGTCTGAATTTGGCAATAAGGAGTTCATGATCTGAGCCACAGTCAGCTCCTGGTCTTGTTTTTGCTGACTGTATAGAGTTTCTCCATTTTTGGCTGCAAAGAATATAATCAATCTTTTTTGGTGTTGACCATCTGTTGATGTCCATGTGTAGAGTCTTCTCTTGTGTTGTTGGAAGAGGGTGTTTGCTATGACCAGTGCATTTTCTTGGCAAAACTCTATTAGTCTTTGCCCTGCTTCATTCCATATTCCAAGGCCAAATTTGCCTGGTACCCCAGGTGTTTCTTGACTTCCTACGTTTGCATTCCAGTCCCCTATAATGAAAAGGACATCTTTTTTGGGTGTTAGTTCTAAAAGGTCTTGTAGGTCTTCATAGAACTGTTCAGCTTCTTCAGCATTACTGGTTGGGGCATAGACTTGAATTACTCTGATATTGCATGGTTTGCCTTGGAAACGAACAGAGATCATTCTGTCGTTTTTGAGATTGCATCCAAGTACTGCATTTCGGACTCTTTTGTTGACCATGATGGCTACTCCATTTCTTCTGAGGGATTTCTGCCCGCAGTAGTAGATATAATGGTCCCCTGAGTTAAATTCACCCATTCCAGTCCATTTTAGTTTGCTGATTCCTAGAATGTCGACATTCACTTTTGCCATCTCTTGTTTGACCACTTCCAATTTGCCTTGATTCACGGACCTGACATTCCAGGTTCCTATGCAATATTGCTCTTTACAGCATTGGACCTTGCTTTTATCACCAGTCATATCCACAAGTGGGTATTCTTTTTGCTTTGGCTCCATCCCTTCATTCTTTCTGGAGTTATTTCTCCACTGATCTCCAGTAGCATATTGGGCCCCTACTGACCTGGGGAGTTCCTCTTTCAGTATCCTATCATTTTGCCTTTTCATACTGTTCTTGGGGTTCTCAACGCAAGCATACTGAAAGTGGTTTGCCATTCCCTTCTCCAGTGAACCACATTCTGTCAGACCTCTCCACCATGGCCGCCCGTCTTGGGTTGCCCCACGGGCATGGCTTAGTTTCATTGAGTTAGACAAGGGTGTGGTCCTAGTGTGATTAGATTGACTAGTTTTCTGTGATTATGGTTTCAGTGTGTCTGCCCTCTGATGCCCTCTTGCAACACCTAACCATCTTACTTGGGTTACTCTTACCTTGGACGTGGGGTATCTCTTCATGGTTGCTCCAGCAAAGCACAGCTGCTGCTCCTTACCTTGGATGAGGGCTATCTCCTCACCACCGCCCCTCCCGACCTTGAATGCAGAATAGCTCCTCTAGGCCCTCCTGTGCCCAGGCAGCCACAGCTCCTTGGACATGGGGTTGCTCCTCCTGGCTCCCGCCCCTGGCCTCGGGTGGGGGTAGCTCCTCTGGGCCGTTCCTGCGCTGTTGCAGCCTGGCACTCTAGGCCCCCGCCCCTGACCTCGGACGTGGGGTAGCTCCTCTTGGCTGTGCTGTGCACGCCATCGCAGCTGCCCACGCTCACTATCTCTTAAAAAGGCTTCTAGCTATAGTGTCTCTAAAAATTCCTAACTTCTTTAAGCTATAGTAAAATATGCTAACTTTACAACATTCCTTACATCTTTAACTTGTTTTAATTATTTCTAAGCCCTAAATTCAGTAAACTCCTTTGCCATAAACATTCTCCTCACAAATAGGCTTCAGATAGCAATCCCTCCCATGGCCTCAAGCTACGGCCTATGTGCTCATCCTGGAACACTCTTTTGTAAAAGTCCTTGAACAAATGTCAATGATATACTTTATGAATTATTTTCTGAGCACAGCTGCAGAAGGCTTTGTGCCTTCTCATGCTCCTCTCAAGAACAATAAGCACCTTAATATTCCTTTTCAGTCAACTCAGCTGAGGAGAGGAAAAGACAAGTAAGAATTACAAGGCCTAACTCCTTCATCCCAGGTCCATGCCTGTGGACTGAGGGGAGGGGGCAGGAGCCGTGCCTCCATTTTGTCAGTAATGCCTAACGCCGCTCCCGACACTAATGGGGACTCCTGTTGGCAGACAGTGAAAGTGAATGGCTTGAAAACCAGAGTATACGTGCCTTATCATTATTATTAGATGATCATAAGGTCCTGCCTCATGAAACATGAAAAACTATTCTTTCTAAAATCTCGAACATTTATTTATTTTTATTTGTAATTGGTGGATAACTGCTTTACCATATTGTGTTGGTTTCTGCTGTATAACAGTGTGACTTGGCTATAAGTATACATATATCCCCTCCCTCCTGAGCCTCCCCCCAGCCCCCATCCCACCCTTCTAGGTCACCACAGAGCCCCGACATAAGTTCCCTGTGCTATGAGGCAGCTTCTGCTAGCTAGCGATTACACACACAGGAGCATATGTGTGTGTGTGTGTGTGTGTGTGTGTGTGTGTGTGTGTGTGTGTGTGTGTGTGTGTTTATGATCTTCCCTGGTAGCTCAGATGGTAAAGCATCTACCTACAATGCGGGAGACCTGGGTTCAATCCCTGGGTCGGGGAGATCTCCTGGAGAAGGAAATGGCAACCCACTCCAGTATTCTTGCCTGGAAAATCCCATGGAGGGAGGAACCTGGTTAGGCTGCAGTCCATGCAGTCTGATATATATATATCAGATCAGTCGCTCAGTCGTGTCCAACTCTGCGACATCACAGCACGCCAGGCCTCCCTGTCCACCAGCAACTCCCGGAGTTCACTCAGACTCACGTCCATCGAGTCCCTGATGCCATCCAGCCATCTCATCCTCTGTCGTCCCCTTCTCCTCCTGCCCCCAATCCCTCCCAGCATCAGAGTCTTCTCCAATGAGTCAACTCTTCGCATGAGGTGGCCAACGTACTGAAGCTTCAGCTTCAGCATCATTCCTTCCAAAGAAATCCCAGGGCTGATCTTCAGAATGGACTGGGTGGATCTCCTTGCAGTCCAAGGGACTCTCAAGAGTCTTCTCCAACACCACAGTTCAAAAGCATCAATTCTTCGGCGCTCAGCCTTCTTCACAGTTTACATATATATGTGTGTGTATATATATATATCAATGCTACTCTAAAATCTATAACATTTCTTGTTTTTAAATTAAAAATAAGAAATGTCATATGAGAATGGTAGTAGAAGATGAAGAAGTTGGGGAATCGGGGAAAATCGGAAACCAATAAAGCACTTAGACCCTTATCATGGTTTATTCAGGGCATTCAAGATAAGGTAGCCACATTAAAAAAAGAAATGAACATTACTATTCTTTAATGGTAAAGTAATAAATATTTGTGTGTGTGTTTTTTTTTTTTTTAACAAATCATGTGAGAAATAGAGAAATGAAAAGATAAGAAAAACTGAAGCACCCACTCCAGCCATGTGGCTTCTGCCGCTCACAGGTGGCTGCCATTAGCCACTGGTGCTTCCCATTTCATTCTGTGTGTGGCTGTGGGTGACATTGTTTGTTTGTTTTTTTTAAGATGAAAATGGGATATTTTTGTACTTACTATTTGGAAGGTACGTTTAGTCTCAATTATTTGTCATTTTTTGTTTTACATTTTAAGTCATTGAAAGACATTCAAAAAGAGAGAATGAGAGAGAATGCAGCTGAGATTCTGCACTGATGCCTGCTTCTCCAGCAGCTGGTTGCTCTCTACCACTGTAGGGAGGAATTTCCTCCCTGATCACAGCCCCATAGCCTCCAGCACATGAGCTCTGACCTTGGCTATGAACTTCAGAGACCCAAAGCATTGACTCAACCTCATGGGGGCAGTAGAGTTAATGATATGAAAAAAGTAGGTAATAGGATTGGGGACCTCTTCCAAATGTGGGTGTATTTTCTTCTTGAGTTGAGGAGGAATAAAAACTCAGTGAAATTATCACAAATCTTAAGGGCTAAAAAAAAGACTATACAGATCTGTTCTGTAATCTATCTAAATTCTAGTAAATAGGCTTGTTCAGACATAGAGTTAAACCACAGTGAGAAAGCAGGAATGTTTCAGAATGTGGTAAAGGAACATGAAAACTATTGCTTGGATTTGGAATCAGAACACAAGGAATCAGAAGTAAGGGATAAAAGAGATCCTTTTTTAAAAAATAAAGGGTGTTTTCTTTGTAGTTACAAGAATAGTAGGAAATAGAAAGAAACCAGGAGAAGGACACAAAGATCTAACAAATCATATTAGCCTTGTACGTGGAAATAGAGGGAAAAAATCATCCAATAAAGTGGGGCAGACATTGAGAAATTCTGTTCTGAATCTGCTTATAGGGAGTGTGGTCACAAGAGGGAAGAGTAGGGGGTCAAGTCAGCTCCTGCTAGTGCAGGAAAAATATGTCAGAGCCTTTTCTGCTGTCATTGAAGTACTAAATGTTCCAGGAACTTTACCATGATGCCTTTGTTTGACCTTGTCATGTATGCATCTATGTCCTTTGATAGCATCACAGGTAAAAGGTGACTGGTTGAGGTCGGCATTTGAATATTACGAATTTGCCCAGCCAAGTATCATTTCACAACAATTCTTCATTTACAGTGTTATTTTTAATGGCTCCAGAGTGTGCCATTGTGTTAATATACTATGAGTGATTTAATATTCTTTTATTATTTGACATTTATGTTACAGTAAATTTTTCACCCTTATAAATTATGCTACAGCAAATATCCTCATAGGTAAAGCTTTGAGTGTCACTAGTTACTTTCCTTGTATAACTGTTGTAAATTGAGTTAAGGCCTTAGGGAATGTCCATGTTAGGCTGTTAATACCATTTGCCAAACTTTCTTCCATAAAGTTTGTAGCAATGTACACTCCCAACAAAAATGGAACCGTAACCATTTCCCACATTCAAGGGTGAGACTCTTAACACATCATCAGTTTTGTAAACCTCCTGATTATGTATTTTCCAATAGTGTATATGAATTCAATTAAGTCATATGTACTTGTTTCCATGATCCTCATTTTGATCAAAGGTGTGCAATTTTAAAATACCTGAAGGAAATGGCAACCCACTCCAGCGTTCTTGCCTGGAGAATCCCAGGGACCGGGGAGCCTGGTGGGCTGCCGTCTATGGGGTCACACATAGTCAGACACGACTGAAGCAACTTAGCAGCAGCAGCAGCAGCAGCAGAAGTTAGAGCAGTATTATGTGGTGTTCAAAGAATATTTAAACTATACAGAGTGATCATACTCATTGTTGTATTAACAAAATATTCTAATCTATTTCTCTAACCATAATCTAAAATATTTTTTTGTCTTTCATTCTTCTAATTGTATAACCACTAGATAGGAGACTAGTAATTCTTCCTTTCCTGAAGACTAGAAAAATCAAGTAGAGAACTTTAGAACATGAAGCCCCTGAACAGATCAGGGCATATTACTACAGGTTAGTTTTAAAAGAGTATCTAAAACAGTCCTATCCACATTTGAAATTTCTATATTTAAGAAGGTATGACATATTTCATGTACATTAATTGATGTGGAAAAATATAAATAAGTAGAAGATGTTATCCTTCTATTATTGACCTGAAAAAATGCATTAAAAAAAAAAAACAACAAAGAGGTATGGAAGAGAATAGCAATGGTAGTTTTGAAGACTTAAAATGAGTCTGCTGCTGCTACTGCTAAGTCGCTTCACTCGTGTCCGACTCTGTGCGACCCCACAGACAGAAGCCCACCAGGCTCCCCTGTCCCTGGGATTCTCCAGGCAAGAACACTGGAGTGGGTTGCCATTCCTTCTCCAACGTATGAAAGTGAAAAGCGAAAGTGAAGTCGCTCAGTCGTGTCCGACTCTTAGCGACCCCATTGACTGGAGCCTACCAGGCTCCTCCGCCCATCGGATTTTCCAGGCAAAAGTACTGGGGTGGGGTGCCATTGCCTTCCCCGTAAAATGAGTCTAGTGAGATTCAAATAAAAAATGCAGTTATTTGAATCATAGATTATTTATTCATGTTATATATTATTTTAAATGACTACATGGGGAATAGAAAGAGCAACAATCTTGTGATTAAGAACCAAAGTCTTACACGGAACTCTGCTGCTGCTGCTGCTGCTAAGTCGCTTCAGTCGTGTCTGACTCTGTGCGACCCCATAGACGGAAGCCCACCAGGCTCCCCCGTCCCTGGGATTCTCCAGGCAAGAAAACTGGAGTGGGTTGCCATTTCCTTTTCCAATACATGAAAGTGAAAAGTGAAAGGGAAGTCGCTCAGTCATGTCTGACTCTTAGCGACCCCATGGACTACAGCCTACCAGGCTCCTCCATCCATGGGATTTTCCAGGCAAGAGTACTGGAGTGGGGTGCCATTGCCTTCTCCGAGACACTGAACTCTGCCACGTTCTAAATATATGAACTAGGGAACAAAATTTAACCACCTCTGAGTCACAGTTTATCCATCAATTTAAAAAAAACATTTATTGCTTCTTATCTCTCATAGGGTTGTGATGATTGTTGATATACTAGATATGAAAATATATGTATTGCTACATACTTGTAACATTACTTACTACTTTTAATAATTATAGCAGTTTGTCTTCTCTCAGGACCTCAAGACCTAACGTTTTAACACTCTAAAGTAAAAAGCAGGATAGATGAAGGAAAACAAAGGAGGAATATTAACAAAAGATGAATATTTCAAAAAAAAATTATTGAGGTATCACATATCTCAAAAGAGTTCAAAAAATGTTTATCTTAGTGAATTACAACAGCTAATACACTTCAGTAAGTGTTCCCCAGACCAAGAAATGGAACGTTATCAGCACCCAGAAGGCCTCCTTGTGCTCATCTTGAAACAATAACTACCCCCTCCTTCCCAAAGATAACTGCCATCTGACTTCTAATAATATAGTTCAGTGATGCCTGTTTTTTAATTTTATAAATAGAATCATATTTTTAATATCAGACTTTTTTGAGATGTTATATATAGTTATAATTGAGTCATCTTTGTTTCTGAAGAGTATTCCACATTCCATATACCATATACCAAAATTTATCTATTGAGAAATGTTTGAGTTGTTTCCAGTCTGAAACTATTACAAATAATACTACTATAAAGAAAAATGTCTCTATTAGATTGATATATACACATGCATATGTACACACAGACTAATATCTTAATACATGCACGTACCCTCAGAGTAGAATTACTTGATCAAAAGGTATGCATGTGTTCAGCAATACAAGATTTCCTCAAAAGTTTTTCCAAATACAAACAATTTAGTGTTTGAGAATCCTAGTTTTTCTACATCCTTACCAACATTTGGTACTGCTAGACTTTTATATAACATGCTGGTCACCACATTATATATTAGATTGCCAGAACTTATTCATCTTATTACTGAAAGTTTGTATATTTTGACCAATGTATCCCTATTTTTCCCACTCGCCAGCCCTTGATAATCATGATTCTATTCTCTGGTTCTATGAGATAGACTTTTTTAGATTCCATGTATAAATGAAATCATGCAGTATGAGCAGGATTTCCTTCTTTTTTTGTTGAATGATTTTCCATTGTGTATATGTGTGTGTGTATATATATATATGTGTGTATATATATATATATATATATACACACATATGGGGTTTCCTAGGTGTCACTAGTGGTAAAGAACCCACCTGCTAATGCAGGAGACTTAAGAAATGTGGGTTCGATCCCTGGGTCAGGAAGATCCCTTGGAGGAGGGCATGGCAACCCACTCCAGTATTCTTTCCTGGAGAATCCCATGGACAGAGGAGCCTGGTAGGCTACAGTCCATCAGGTCGCAAAGAGTCAGACACGACTGAAGCGACTTAGCACACAAACATACTTTTCTTTATCCATCCAGCCATTGATGGACACTTAAGTAGTTTCTATATCTTGGCTTTTGTGAATAATGCTGAAATAAAATGGGAGTGCAAATGTCTCTTTAAGATACTCACTTTACTGGTATAATTTCCTTTGGTTATATACCCAGAAATGGGACTGCTGAATCATGTTTTAACTTTTTGAGAAATCTCTATGTTAATTTCCATAATGGTTAGACCAGTTTACCTTCCCACCACCAGTGTACAAGGGTTCCCTTTTCTCCACATGCTCAATAATATTTACTTCTTATCTTTTTGAAAATAACCATTCTAACAGATATTAGCTAATATCGTTGTGGTTTTAATTTGCATTTCCCTGATGGTTAATTCCGTTGAGCTCCTTTTCATGTACCTGTTGGCCATTTGTATGGTTTGTTTTTTTTTTTAATATCTATTCAACTCTTTACTTATGTTTAATTCAGGTTATTTGTTTCTTTGCTATTCAGTTATGGAAGTTCCCTAAATATTTTTAATATTAACCTCTCATCAGATATATGGTTTGCAAATATTTTCTTCCATTCTGTAGGTTACCGTTTCTATTTTGTTGATTATTTTCTTTGCTGTGCAGTAGCTTTTCATTTTGATATAGCCCCACTTATTTATTTTAACTTTTAGTGCCTACGCTTTTGATGTCATCCAGAAAAATCATTGTCAAGGCCTATATCAAGTAACTTTTTGTTTTCTTCTTGGAGTTTTATGTTTTATGTGGTTTCAAGTCTTATGTTTAAATCTTTAATTCTTTTGAGTTGATTTTTATATACAGTGTAAAGGTCCAACTTCACTTTTTGCATGTGTGGATATTTCGTTTTCTCAATACTGTTTATTAAAGAGACTGTTCTTTTCCCATTGTGTTTTCTTGGTGCCTTTATCATAGATTATTTACCTTTATATGTATGGTTTTATTTTTGGTCTTTCTACTCTGGTTTATTGGTCTGTGTGTGTCTTTTTATGCTAGTACCATACTGTTTTAATTATTATCTTTTTTCAAGTTAAGGAACTTTCATCTATCTATAGTTTACTAAGATTGCTTGTCAAGAATGGATGTTTTATTTTTTCAAATGCTTATATGAATATTATATTGGCTATAGATTTATTGTACATGATTTTTATTATGTTGAGATATGTTCCCTCTATATCCACTTTGATGAGAGTTTTTATCATGAATGGATATTGAATTTTCTCAAATGTACTTTTCTGCATCTCTTGAGATGTTCATGCGGTTTTGTCTTTCCTTTTGTTAATGTGATGTATTGCAATGATTGATTTACATATGTTGAACCATCCTTGTGTGACCCAGGAATGACTCCCAACTTGATCATGGTATATAATCCTTTTTATGTATTGCTGGATTCAGTTCACTAAGGTTTTGTTGAGGATTTCTGCATCTACATTTATCAAAGATCTTGACCTATAATTTATTTTGGTCGTGTCTTTGATTTCGGTATCAAGGTGATGGTAGCTTCATAGAATGAATTTGAGAGTGTTCCTTCCTCTTCAGGTTTTTGGAATAAATATAAGTTATTTGCATGTTTGAAAGAATTCACCAGTGAAGCTGTTAGTTAGTCATGAACTTTTGTTTACAGGGAGGTTTTTTTTTACAGATTCTATTTCACTTCTAGTAATCAGTCTGTTCAAATTTTTATTTCTTCTTGATTCAGTTTTGCAGCCTGAATGTTTCTAGAAACTTGTCCATATCTTCTAGGTTGTCCAGTTTGTTGGCGTTTATCTGTTCATAGTATTCTCCTGTAATTTTTTATATTTCTGTGATATCAGTGGTTATTTCTCCTCTTTCATTTCTTATTTTATTTGGGCCCTTCTCTGAATTTCTTGGTGAGGCTTGGCCCAGTTTTGTTTATCTTTTCAAAAAAGCAGCTCTTGGTTTTATTGATCTTTTCTATTGTTTTCTATCTCTATTTTAATTATCTCCTCTCTGGTCTTTATTGTTTCCATCTTCTTCTTTTTCTAATTCTTTTAGATGGTAGTTTAGATTCTGTGCGATTTTCTTGTTTCTTGTAGAAGGACTTCATCACTGTGAATTTCCCTTTTAGAATCACTTTTGCTGCATACCATAGATTTTGAAAGGTTGTCTTTTCATTTTAATTTGTCTCAAGTTATTTTCTGATATCTTTATTTGATTTCATTGTTACTTATTGTGTTTTTAGTAGATTGTTGCTTGGTCTCCATGTGTTTGTTCTTTTCCTGTTTTTCTTTCTGAGATTGATTCCTAGTTTCATATTGTTTTGGTGAAAGAAAATACCTTCTCTGTTTTTGGTCCTCTCTCTCCCTTTCTCCTTTTCTATCTGCTTCCTTTCCTGTTCTTTTTGTTCCATTTCTTCCACATTCTATATATTTAACTATGGAGGATCGATATGTTAGCATCTATTAAATCTTTCAAAGTATTGAGAATAAAAAGAGAACAATTTCTAACCTTAAATAATTTATCATATAGTTGTGGGGGTGTAGGGTATATTCAAATTAGTAACTTTTTATACACAATATTATTAAAGCTCAAGATCACATGGAAATGTGCGGACAAGTCTTAGTTTAATGTAGAGAGTAGTTTCCATAAGAATGTGCAATTGGAAGTGTTCCTTAAAAATACATACCTAAACTACTTTAAGAGAGAGAATACAGCTGGTCAGAAAAGAAAAGGTTTGAAAATACTGTATTAGTTTGAATTAAAATCATGTTTTAGACAAAATAGCAGTGGTTAAAGAAAAATAGAAGTATATTTCTTGTTAACTTAAACATAACTTGTAGGTCATCCATGTCTGGTACAGTATCCATGATGTCAAGGAGCCAGGTTCCTCCTTTCTTTTACTCTGACATCCCGACACACAGCTTTCACCTTGATGTCCTATGTGGCCACTAGCGCATCAGTCAATATATCTATATCCCAGACAGCGGGAAGAGAGAAGCAGAGTGACTTCCTCTCCCATTATGGAAATACCCAGAAATCTCACTTATTCTGGATTTTTGTCCCATGGCCATACCTAGCTGCAAGAGAGGCTAGGGAAGGTAGACTTTTTTCCAGGTAGCCATGTACTTAGCTTCAAAAGTTTATATAGTCATAGGGATGAGTACATAAGCATGAAGAGGGTACCGTAAGTGTGAGGAGAGTGATTCAAGCAGATACGTTTTGTATCTCATGTATCTAACACAGGAAAAGAACCTGCCACAAGAGGGGGCATTATATATACGTTGCTTAACAGAGAAATCTAGCATTATTTAATTTTACTTTGTGAAACAGCTGATTTCTTTTTATTCTTGAGTCATGGCACCCCACTCCACTACTCTTGCCTGGAGAATCCCATGGACGGAGGAGCCTGGTGGGCTGCAGTCCATGGGGTCGCTGGGAGTCAGACACAACTGAGTGACTTCACTTTCACTTTTCACTTTCACGCATTGGAGAAGGAAATGGCAACCCACTCCAGTGTTCTTGCCTGGAGAATCCCAGGGATGGGGGAGCCTGGTGGGCTGCCGTCTATGGGGTCACACAGAGTCGGACACGAATGAAGTGACTCAGCAGCAGCAGCATAGCTCCTTAGAAGAAGAAAAGCCTTCATCATCCTTGCTGTAGGACATTAATTCTGAACACTTTCTAGGTTTGTTCTTCTAGCGGTATGCATCTGCTTAGGTGAGTCTAGATTGCAACAGTTGAGAGTACTTTACTACACGGAATATATTTGGAGCTACAATTTCAGAAAATGAAGCAATTTTTTAAAAATAGCAAACTACATTTTAGAAGGTCCTCTAAAGTGGAGTAAAAAAAAAGAAATATCTTTGAGTTAGTCCATCTGGTTTTTGTTTGTTTCAATAGAAAGAGAGAGTAAACAGATAACTTAAGGTAGCAAGACATAATCTTAATCACTTCCCATTTTCAATAGTAGGCTTGTCTCAGCCTTTCCCCAGTTCAACTTTTATCCAAGTCAGATTGTAGGCAGTTAATATTATAGGTCTTCTGTTCAACTAAAAATGTTCGTTTGCTTTACTCATTTGCCATTGTGACACTGGAACTCTGAAAGAAAGCATTTTTACTTTCATGGTAACCAATAAAAAAGCCTCATAAAGTTTCTCACAAAACTTTGGAAGTTAAGGTATATTCTCTATGAATGCTTTACATCATGATATTTGTGTTCCAGTTGTTTTATGTAGACTCAGTCCTTTAACTCCATTTCCTGGTTTATGGGAGTAGTTTGTAAAGAATATGTTTTTAATAGACAGTAATCAAACAGGCAACAGGGATCTCTGGCAAGTAGCTATTAACTGTATAGACAGAAACTTGGAGTGTGATAGTTTTAGACTTCCTGAGCTTCTTGATGCTATTTTAATGCACTAAGAGTATAACCTAAATTTAGATCCTGCTGACTATTACCAGAGTGAAGTGCATACCTCTTTTGCAGACAATGCTACATTTAGTCACTGTGTATTTCTGTCAAGCTGGGAATGTAGTTTACAGCTCTCATCCCTTCTAAACACTTTAGTAAATATACATAAATATTTAGTGACTGCTTTGATTTGCACCTGTTTATTTCAATTTTGTGATCTCTAAAGCAGTTATTGACATGTTGTTTTGCTGGTGGTCATGTCACTTTATTTGAATAAATCTGGCATTGAACTTAAAGTTAATATCTAAAGTGAAGTCCATGTTGCTCCCTAAATATTTCTGTAGTCTATAGTTTCTCAGCCTGGGCACCATTGGCATTTTGAGTCAGATAATTCTCTTATAGGGGGCTATCCTGTATATCCTAGGATGTTCAGCAGCGTTTCTGACCTGTACACATTACATGCTGGTAGTTCTTTCCTCCATCCCAGCTGTGACAACTAAAAATGTCTCAGTTCAATTCAGTTCAGTCGCTCAGTCGTGTCTGACTCTTTGCGACCCCATGAACCGCAGCACGCCAGGCATCTCTGTCCATCACCAACTCCTAGAATTCACCCAAACTCACGTCCATCGAGTTGGTGATGCCATCCAGCCATCTCATCCTCTCTCGTCCTCTTTTCCTCCTGCCCCCAATCCCTCCCAGCATCAGAGTCTTTTCCAGTGAGTCAACTCTTCACATGAGGTGGCCAAAGTACTGGAGTCTCAGCTTTAGCAACATTCCTTCCAAAGAACACCCAGGACTGATCTCCTTTGGGATGGACTGGTTGGATCTCCTTGCAGTCCAAGGGACTCTCAAGAGTCTTCTCCAACACCACAGTTCAAAAGCATCAATTCTTCAGCACTCAGCTTTCTTTATAGTCCAACTCTCACATCCATACATGACTACTGGAAAACCCATAGCCTTTACTAGACGGACCTTTGCTGGCAAAGTAATGTCTCTGCTTTTGAATATGCTGTCTAGGTTGGTCATAATTTTCCTTCCAAGGAGTAAGCATCTTTTAATTTCATGGCTGCAGTCACCATCTGCAGTGATTTTTGAGCCCCCAAAATAAAGTCTGACACTGTTTCCACAGTTTCCCCATCTATTTCCCATGAAGTGGTGGGACCAGATGCCATGATCTTCATTTTCTGAATGTTGAGCTTTAAGCCAACTTTTTCACTCTCCTCTTTCACTTTCATCACGAGGTTTTTTAGTTCCTCTTCACTTTCTGCCATAAGGGTGGTGTCATCTGCATATCTGAAGTTATTGATATTTCTCCCGGCAATCTTGATTCCAGCTTGTGCTTCTTCCAGCCCAGCATTTCTCATTGTGTACTCTGCATAGAAGTTAAATAAGCAGGGTGACAATATACAGCCTTGATATACTCCTTTTCCTATTTGGAACTAGTCTGTTGTTCCATGTCCAGTTCTAACTGTTGCTTCCTGACGTGCATATAGGTTTCTTAAGAGGCAGGTTAGGTAGTCTGGTATTCCCATCTCTTTCAAAATTTTCCACAGTTTACTGTGATCCACACAGTCAAGGGCTTTGGCATAGTCAATAAAGCAGAAATAGATGTTTTTCTGGAACTCTCTTGCTTTTTCAATGATCCAGCGGATGTTGGCAATTTGATCTCTGGTTCCTCTGCCTTTTCTAAAACCAGTTTGAACATCTAAAAATGTCTAGACATTGCTAAATAGCCTCTGAGGAGCAAAACCATGTCCACCTGAGGACCACTGCTCTTCATCTCCTTCACTGCTGGAGAGTCCTCTGCCTATTTTCTAATTGGGTTGTTTTTGTTGTTGTTGATTTGTATGAGTGCTTTGTACATTTTGGATATTAACCCCTTATTGGATATACGATTTGCAAATATGATCTCTCATTCAGCAGGTTGCTTTTTTCTTTTGATGATGTTTTCCTTTGTTGTATTAGTTTGGTATATGCCCATTTGTTTAATTTTCCTTTTGTTTCCTTTACTTTTGGAGCACATCCACAAAAACAGAGCTAAGACCAACGTCAATTATAATTCTGTATTTAAAGAGATGGTTCCTTAAAAAAAGAAAAAAATTCCCACCCCTCCCTCCTTTCTTTTTTTCCTTTTCTCTTTTGCACTCCCTCTGTCCCTTTCTTTCTTCATTTCTTCCTTCATCATTCCACTTGTCTATATAAGATAACTGATAATTTAAATAGAATTGCACATCTACTCTTAGAAGAAAAAGAGTCTTTATAGTCACGTAGCTTCCTTCATTATACAAACAACATTCAACCAACAGCAGACACCAAGGCTATTCTTTTCCTAAACTTTGAACTTTTCAATGAGTATAGCAACTAATTACAGTCCCCATGGACTGGCTCCTTCTCTCCTTGGGATTTCCCAGGTGAGAATACTGGCGTAGGTTGCCATTCCTTCTCCAGGAGGGCCCACTTTCTTAACCCCTGTGTTCTGTTGCTCAAAATGAAGGTCGGATTTATGCTGGAGGAGTAATCAGAAGTTTTCGTTCCTGAGAAAGCTGAATAAATTAATAATGTTTGTTTCCTTCCATTTATTCAATTTATCAAATTAGATATTGCCTTTCTTCAAGAAAAATGTGTGATTGAATGGATGCCTTTTCGGTGGTGTGCTCGCAAGAGGTGGTTATTACATTTTCAGGAATTTGGCAAGGTAGTTATTAAATACAGCATCGTTAAAATTTAAATCATAGAAACATACACCAAATGAATTCTATTTAAGACAAAGGTAATAAATACTCAAAATTCACACTAATTTATAGTTTTTAAACTACATTTTCCTATTACCTGTGCGCTTGAGGGTTTTTACATCTATGTGTGTATATGAAGGAAGTGCTATATAATGGTGTGCTGCTGAGTGTTCTTTCCAGTTAGACATTCAGTAATGCCCATCACACTGGTAGCTTGAAACTAGCAACGGTGGGTTGTTGGCATCATGATTTGGTAAATACTACAAATAAAGCTTTCTTCCCCAGAGATCTAGTTATTTAGCATTTACTACACCATCCCCTTTATCATTTCTTTAAAAACATTCTTGCCTTGAGTTGAATCTTAAGAAGACTCTGTATTATATTGAGAGTTTAAATTGTATAGAAAAATCTCTGGAGTCTAAATTATGTTAGTGTTGCAGTACCTAATAAAGGGACTTTGAAAATGTTTATCAGTTTCTCATTAACATGTTTATTATTTCAGAAATTTGAGAATCCATCTTCATTTTAATAACCACTAAAATACCATCCTTGTGTTTCATGATCTCCACTGAACCAGTGGTTTTTGGTTTATCAAATTCAAATTTGTCACTCCAGAGTAAAAACCTATTTCCTCCCTCAATTTGCTGTAGATAGGAGCTACTGTAATATGCAGGAAAAACTCAAGACACCTGGATTCCTGTCTCAACCACTAAAAAAAGGTGACCGGGGCTTAGTGATCGTGCCTCTCTGCATCTGAAATCACCTAGGCACTTTAAAAAATACATTTTTAAAATGTATTTTTAAAATGTCTACCACACAGAACTATCTATCACGTGAGAATCTCCAGGGGTGGAGCCTAGGTGTTAGTATGTATGCTTTGAGATGCTCAGTTCAGTCAGTCGTGTCCAACTCTTTGCCACCCCATGAATCGCAGCACACCAGGCCTCCCTGTCCATCATCAACTCCAGAAGTTCACCCAGACTCACGTCCATCAAGTCAGTGATGCCATCCAGCCATCTCATCCTCTGTCGTCCCCTTCTCCTCTTGCCCCCAATCCCTCCCAGCATCAGAGTCTTTTCCAATGAGTCAACTCTTCACATGAGGTGGCCAAAGTACTGGAGTCTCAGCTTTAGCATCATTCCTTCCAAAGACATCCCAGGGCTAATCGCCTTCAGAATGGACTGGTTGGATCTCCTTGCAGTCCAAGGGACTCTCAAGAGTCTTCTCCAACACCACAGTTCAAAAGCATCAGTTCTTCCACGCTCAGCCTTCTTCACAGTCCAACTCTCACATCCATACATGACCACAGGAAAAACCATAGCCTTGACTAGACAAACCTTTGTTGGCAAAGTAATGTCTCTGCTTTTGAATATGCTGTCTAAGTTGGTCATAACTTTCCTTCATCATCAAAAACTATTTGGAAGTTGAAAATTGGAAAAGATCAGTTCAGTACTATGTTAACCCTCCTATGATTTTATATTTAGAAGGTTATAGAAATTATTAAATACCACCATGTCATTAAACATTAATGACATCTGAACCAGTGCCCCAAATTGACTTACGGTTAGGATGATCCTTCAGAGATGTATGCGGAATTGAGTCTGTCACCTGTGACGGACTTTAGCTCTTTTCATGTTGTGGTAAAAACTAAGTGCAGATCCATGAAAGGCTATTTCTCTCAGCCAGGATTTATTTGCTTGCAAGCGAGACTCAGGCTAACTTAAGAAAGAGGAGATTTGTTGTGAGGGTACAACAGCCAGTCTCAGGAGACACAAAGCCAATCACTGGAACAAGCTGGAGCTCATGGAAACTGGTGTCAACTGGAAAAGATGGGGAACCATCTTTTCTCTCAGAGGCAATCTCTATGTCCCACTGGCTTCTGCCTTTTCAGCTCTTTATGCTGTCTTTTTTTTCTCTTTAGTGATCTGTCCTTCGTCACAAACTTAGGCTTGAGTATGACCCCACCGACCCTGGTCTCCCACACTTATGTCACCAGTTTCTCATCTTCCCAGCTCCCGAACAATGGCTTGTCATGTTTTGAACCAGACCTCCAAGAATGTCTTTGATGATTAGCTGCCCCTAAATCAGTTATCTGGTCCTGGTTTGTCAGCCGTGGCTGGAATGGGATACAGTCATGTGACACTAAGGGGGTTCGTATTAGGCAGAAGAGGCTGGACTCCGGCAAGCACGCTTTGGAAACATGGAAACATGTTTTGTGTTCAGCCTTAATTACGAAATGGGTTATCTAAGGCTTTTCCTGCTAAAGGTTGCAGTACGTGTGCAGAACATGATTTCTGCGGAATCCTAGTGGATAAAATGAGAAGTTAGAATTCTTCCTGATTTACCCTGTAGTTGTAGACTAATACAAGATTGTTCGAAATTATATAGGTATTTTTCTAAATCATTCACTTGAATCATAATATGATAAATGCCGAATGTTAATAGAAATGCCTAAAATTAAATTGAAGAAGAAATAGCATATCATCTCTAAATCTCAGAATTTTTCTCTTTCTGGAGGACCCAAGGAAAAAAATTGAAATACTGCCAGTTATATTATGCAATTACATCTCAAATATGTTACATTTATACAATAAAAAACATAAAACAAATCTTATTATGCAAGTTGCCCACTGAAAGACACAAAAAGATCTGCTGGTTTTCTTTGTAATATGAGTAAAGGATTAATATGGATAAATCTTTAAGAAAGATTATAGATGATAGATGAATCTAGGTGGGGAAAAAAAACAGGCATTTTTATCAGACATGGGAGTCTCTTTGTAAATTGTATAGATTAGCCTGTTTGGTGAGAGAAATATGTGATCAAATGAAAAAGAGTTTTGAGATCAGGATCAGGAACATTAGTCTAACTTAAGTTCCCTGAGAGCAGGGCTCTTATAGCCTCTGCACTCAGTACAGTGCTTTGGGCAGAAGGGAACTCAACAAAGGTTTGGAGGATGAATAAATATTCTTATGATTTTTCTCTCCACAAGCTATCTGACTTGTATTCAAAATTTCAAGTGATTTGTTAAATCTTTCCTTAAAATTGCATTTTATTTTCCTCCTAAAACTGCTTTTATATTTTTTTACTTTTTAAAATTGAAGTATAGTTGATTTACAGTGTTGTGTTGATTTCTATTGTATAGCAAAGTGACTGAGTTATACACATGTATACATTCTTTGTTATATTCTTTTCCATTATGGTTTATCCCAAGACACTGAATATAATTCCCTGTGCTATGCAATAGGACCTTATTGTCCATCCATTCTATACATAATAGTTTGCATCTGCTGCTGCTGCTGCTAAGTCGCTTTAGTCGTGTCCGACTCTGTGCGACCCCATAGACGGAAACCCACCAGGCTCCTTCGTCCCTGGGGTTCTCCAGGCAAGAACATTGGAGTGGGTTGCCATTTCCTTCTCCAATGCATAAAGGGAAAAGTGAAAGTGAAGTCGCTCAGCCGTGTCCGACTCTAGAGACCACAGCCTACCAGGCTCCTCTGTCCATGGGATTTTCCAGGCAAGAGTACTGGAGTGGGGTGCCATTGCCTTCTCCCAATAGTTTGCATCTACTAACCCCAAATTCCCGGTCCGTTCCCTCTCTCATCCTGCTTCCCCTTTGACAACCACAAGCCTCTTTTCTGTGTCTTTGAGTGTGTTTTTGCCTCATAATAGATTCGTTTGTGTCATATTTCAGATTCCACATGTAAGAGATATGATGTAATATTTGTCTTTCTCTTTTTGACTTAATTCATTAAGGGTGATAATATCTAGTTTCATCCATGTTGCTGCAAATGGCAGTACCTCATTCTCGTTCATTGCTGGGTAGTATCCCAGTGTCTATATGCACCACATCTTCTTTATCAGTTCATCTGCTGATGGACACTTAGGTTGTCTCCACGTTTTGGCTATTTGAACACAGAGTGTTCACCTAGTGCTGCTTTGAACACAGAGGTGCATGTATGTTTTTGAATTATAGTTTTGTCTGGGTATATGCTCAGGAATGAGATTACTGGATCATATGGTAACTGATCTGAGGAAACTCCATACTGTTTTCTATTTTAAAGCAAGTGGACTCAGCTCCTGGACAAAGCAGAATCCTTTATCTTTTCCTCACTAAAATGGTTTAGAGTTTATATATGTAAATTATATTGGAAAAGTATATTACTGATAAAAATATTTCTACAGCTAATTTAATAACAGATCAGATGTGGGGAAGCGATACTCATTTGTCTCTAAAACTATATTTTAGCCATTTTGATTTCAGTGAATTCACCTTTTATAGAATGTTCTCAATGGTTTTCAATCTTGTTTCCAAGGGCTTCCATGGAGGCTCAGACGGTAATCATCTGCCTGTAGCATAGAAGACCGGGTTCGATCCCTGGGTTGGGAAGATCCCCTGGAGAAGGAACTGGCAACCCACTCCAGTACTCTTGCCTGGAAAATTCCATGGACTGAGGAGCCTGGTAGGCTTCAGTCCATGATGTCACAAAGAGTCGGACATGACTGAGCGACTTCACTTTCTTCCAAACACTAACTGTAAGCAAATCTTGAAAGAGAGCAAAGCACATTGGTGATATTTATTTATTTATATTCTTTGTTTATGGAGAACAGACCTTAAAATCCCTTTGGGTTTCAACTCCTGAAGTTAGATATACCCAAATATTTTTTCTTTGCTGAACAATCATCTCATTTCAGAATTGTCCAACTTGTCCAAAGTTTTATGGTCTTGTCCATCTCTTTCCAAATATATGCTGTAGGCACACTAGAAAAAGTACATTGTTCCCAGCTGGTGATCACTCACATGAGCTCAACAGTCACAGAGCATTTTGTTGCCCTAGGCAAACCCCATGGATGGAGGAGCCTGGTAGGCTGCAGTCCATGGGGTCTCGAAGAGTTGGACACGACTAAGTGACTTCACTTTCACTTCTCACTTTCATGCATTGGAGAAGGAAATGGCAACCCACTCCAGTGTTCTTGCCTAGAGAATCCCAGGGATGGTGGAGCCTGGTGGGCTGCCGTCTGTGGGGTCGCACAGAGTCGGACACGACTGAAGCGACTTAGCAGCAGCAGCAGCAGCAGCAGGCAAACCCCACCTCTAAGAGGACAAGCTGCCTTTACATAAAAATAATCTATGTAGGGTGGGCATCTATTAGATAGGTAGAGAACTTTTTTTAGTGAGAAGAAAAAGTTGTGACATTTCTGATTTAACCGTGGTGAAAACCTTGACAGATGTCAAGATATAGCTTAAGAAAATCTATGTGGTATTATTTGAACATCTGCTGTCTAATGTGACAGGGGAGCAGGCGCTCTGTCTGGTAGCATCATTGGTGATATAATTCTTTTGATGTGTCCAGTTGTGCAGAGATCTGATATGTCTGAACCAAGTTAATTATTATATGTCACTATATTGTCATGGAAGTCTTCTGTTGGCATTGACAGAGAATAAATAGTTTAATGAGAGCCATGTTATCTAAGGGCATATAAATCATTCCCTTCATATAAGTTAAACTCTGGAGTAAAAATAGCAATGCTACTATAGTAGTTAAAAAGATTTAATGCCTTGGAAGAAATCATGTATGTAAGTGATTCTTACATACTATCCGTGGGCTGGATTCCTGCCATCACCTCTCTGCAGGCTCTTGACACTCATCTGTATGGATGCAGATACTACAGACCAAGAGACTGAATCACTGGGGAGTTCTGGGAATTGATGGCTCAAGCCTCTTATACATAGTGTATTACCATTACCCTCATTTCCTTTTCTCTTATTTATTTCACTCCAGTTACTTAGCATTTGCACCATTACAGTGATCAAGGTGAGCCTCCTGCGTGTGTTTAGTCCTGTGCTTGCCCTTACTCCAGTTGAATCAGAGGATCATTAGGACCCAAAAGAAACTCGAGAATGTAACTAGTTCTTGACATTAACTTACTATACATTTTTAAAGAGAGATTATCTAAATTAGCTAGTTCTGCCTCCCTATTTTTAGAAACTATATACAGTTTCTTTTTTGTAGTGAAATCCCTCCCACTGTAATGTTTAAGATGAAGGATTTTTTTTTCTTTCAGTTTAGTACAAAAAAGTAACAATACAGAAAAAAAAAAGTAAAATTTTCAATAAGCCTGCAGTATTTAACATATTTTGGGGTATTTTCTTCTAGACATGTTTCTGTAGATATGCACATATACATTCATATGCATATGCAGTATGCTTTTTTATTTACATGTGTGACATCTACTGTACATCCAGTTCTACATATTTTCTCCCACTTGTTATATAGTGAACATTTTCCTATGTCACCGAATATATTTTGTAATATTTCACACTATCAACACAACCATTCCTCTGCTACTGAGCTTTAAGACTGTTTGTATATGTTTGTGATTATATATAATGTAATGAACATCTTCATTAATACAGCAGTTTAAATCATTTCTTCTTATTCTTTCTCTTTTCTGGGAACATTCTGGATTCTGATACTCAGAACTCATATAATTCTGTAAATGTTCACTCTTTTCAAATAAGTGCCAGTCTAGTTAGTAGTAATGATCTTTCATCTACAGAGAGCTGTACTTGTAGAAAATTGCAAAGCTGATTAGGCTACAATTTTTCCTCAGTTAAGTATAATCTCATCAGAAATAATAGTAGTTAATGCCTTTAGGTAGTTTTAAGCAAAAAACTAAATATTACAAATGAATGCTACTGAGGAATGTTACATGTATTTTAGATACTACATATAAGAACTCTTGAATTAATACATAAGATGAACTGAATATTTAGCATGATAGAAAATTCTGAAGTAATGGTGTAGTTCAAAGTAAATGATTGCTCTCAGATACTTTCATTCTCCCCTAAAGGAAACAAAAAGGAAAAATTAAAGTCTCTTCTGAAGAAAAAACGATTCAAAGAGAAACAAAAGGACCATTGCTTTTTAAAACCACATTTACTTTTACTTAATCATGATTTATATTTTCAATTTTAAAAAAAGAACTAATTTACATTCTCTGAAAATTGTTAGATAAAAACTTTACTTTAACCCTGCTATCTTTATTGACTCATTTTATAGGGAGGGAGCCGGGAAGGACTGGATCAGAAGATTTATAACTTTGGGCAATTTGCTTATGCTTTCTTAGTTTTTTCATCTGTGCAATGGTTGTTAAAAGAATTGAATGCAAAACACCTAAAAAAGTGCTTGACATGTAACTGAATTTAGATAATGCTAGTTCGTTTTGTTCCCACTCTTAAATGATAATGACAGATTATTTCAGGAGGTGAGTTTTTAAAATGGTTTCTCTCCTTCAAATAAATTCATCAACTAATATATAAAAAAATAAATAAAACCAAGCTAGTAGGTAAATTCTTGCTATTTTTCCATAAAATTATAAACTTACAGGCAGTTTGAGAGATGATTACTAATACAACAAGCAGAAATGAAATTAAAACTATAAAGTTAAGCAATTCTGATATCCCCAGGGTTATCCTAATTTCTTTGTGAATAGTGAGTTGGTCAAAAATAATTAAAACATTGACTTAAATGACTTAAATTTGTATAGCAATTTATGGTCTCAAATATTATCATATTTAGTTGGTTTGATTCTCACACAGGCAATATCACAGAAGCCCATGGAAGGTGAGTGACTGGCCCAAGGCCAAGCTAAATTAATTAATAATAAAGCTAGAATAAAAGATAACATATTATTTCTATCTCTCAGTCCTATTAACCATCAAGTAAAGAGAGAAGAGAAAAATCTAAACTAAAAGTGATAGATTATCTAAAAGTTAATGGAAGGGAAAATATTAAAAATCATACTCCTAAATGGGATTTCATATTAAAAAACAAAAATTGAAAATAAATGAGGCATGTATACATCTTAAAACCTAGAAAATATGTATCAAAATTAGTCAAAAGATGTTAGGAAGCAGACATTAATAAAGACAGAAGCAAATATTAGTGGAATAGAGTAAAGCAAGTATATATAAAAAAGACGAAACAGCTACTTAAAATCTACTTAAATAGACCAATGTACAACCAACCTGATTAAAGAAACATTAAACAAGAACAAATATAAAACATCTGAGTTCTAACTTTCAAAAATAGCACCCCAACTACTATTCAGACTTCTGAAAAGTTAGCATGTACTTAGCATGCTAAGTACCTAGTAACAGGTAACATGCTAAGTACCTAGTAACAGACCTAGTAACAGTGCCAATTTGTTTTTCTAAACCTGCTGTAATAAAGTACTACAAACTAGATGGCTTAAACAACAAAAATTTATCCTGTCACAGTTTTGGAGGCCAGAATTCTGAATTCAAGGTGTCAGAAAGGTGGGTTCCCATCTGAGAGCTCAGAGGAAAGGATCTGTTTCAGGCACCTCTCTTTGGCTGGCAGACGGCTGGCTGTCTTTTCCCTGTGTCTCTACAAAGTCTCCCCCTGTACCAGTCTGCATCCAAATTTCTCGGTTTTTATAAAGACACCTGACATATTCCTCATCTTAACTTGATTACCTCTGGAAAGAATCTACCTCCAAATAAGATCACATTTTGAGAAACTGGGCATTAGTATCTTCAACTATGAATGGAGGACTGGGAAGAGACATAATTCAAACAAACCATCACAAATGTCTTTTATCTTGGATTCATCAGTCATTCACTTTTATAAGGTTTTTTCCTAATAAAACTATGAAAGAGCCACACCCTTTTAAATGCTTTTGAATGTTATGTAATTTTAGAACTAGGATGGACCATAGAAATCTATTCTAACCATACCTTTATTCTTTTATTAAGGAAACAGACTCACTGATATTGGGCAACTTGCAGTTCAGTTCAGTTGCTCAGTCATATCCAACTCATTGTGACCGCATGGACTGCAGCATGACAGGCTACCCTGTCCATCACCAGCTCCTGGAGCTTGCTCAAACTCATGTCCATCGAGTCAGTGATGCCATCCAACCATCTCATCCTCTGGCGTCCCCTTCTCCTCCTGTCTTAAATCTTTCCCAGCATCAGGGTCTTTTGCAGTGAGTCAGTTCTTTGTATCACGTGGCCAAAATATTAGACTTTCAGCCTCAGCATCAGTCCTTCCAATGAATATTCAGGACTGATTTCCTTTAGGATGGACTGGTTGGATCTTCTTGCAGTCCAAGGGCCTCTCAAGAGTCTTCTCCAACAACACAGTTCAAAAACATCTTTTATTCAGTGCTCAGCTTTCTTTATAGTCAAACTCTCACATCCATACATGACTACTGGAAAAACCATAGCTTTGACTAGATGGACCTTTGTCAGCAAAGTAATGTCTCTGCTTTTTATTTTATTTTTTTAATATGCTGTCTAGGTTGGTCCTAGCTTTTCTTCCAAGGAGCAAGCGTCTTTTAATTTTATGGCTATAGTCACCGTCTGCAGTGGTTTTGGAGCCCCACAAAATAAAGTCTCTCACCGTTTCCATTGTTTCCCCATCTATTTGCCATGAAGTGATGGGACCAGATGCCATGACTCTAGTTTTCTGAATGTTGAGTTTTAGGCCAACTTTTTAACTCTCTTTCACCATCAAGAGGCTCTTTAGTTCCTCTTTGCTTTCTGCTGTAAAGGTGGTGTCATCTGCATATATGAGGTTATTAATATTTCTCCCCGCAATCTTGATTCCAGCTTGTGCTTCATCCAGCCTGGCATTTCACATGATGTACTCTGCATATAAGTTAAATAAGCAGGGTGACAACATACATCCTTGATGTATCCTTCCCAATTTGGAACCAGTCTGTTGTTCCATGTCAGGCTCTAACTGTTGCTTCTTGACCTGCATACAGATTTCTTAGGAGGCAGGTAAGGTGGTCTGGTATTCCCATCTCTTTAAGAATTTTCCAGTTTGTTGTGATCCATACAAAGGCTTTGGCCTAATCAATAAATCAGAAATAGACATTTTTCTGAACTCTCTTGCTTTTTCAATGATCCAACGGATGTTGGCAAATTGATCTCTGGCTCCTCTGCCTTCTCTTAATCCAGCTTAAACATCTGGAGGTTCTCTGTTCATGTACTACTGAAGCCTGACTTGGAGAATTTTGAGCTTTACTTTATTAGCATGTGAGATGAGTGCAATTGTGCAGTAGTTTGAACATTCTTTGGCATTGCCTTTTTTTGAGATTGGAATGAAAACTGACCTTTTCCAGTCCTGAGACCATTGCTGAGTTTCCCAAATTTGCTGGCATATTGAGCACAGCACTTTCACAGCATCATCTTTTAGAATTTGATATAGCTCAACTGGGATTCCATCACCTCCACTACCTTTACAACTGGTGACCAGCTTTACAACTGGCAACTTAACAGCTGGTCAGTTTCATCCTGGTTATTTTATCATTTCTTTCAAATGCTTCACACCACTGGAAGCTTATACAGAGACCCCACTCAGTACTGCGCCAGAGGTTGGAGTCTTATTGGAGATGTGGTGCTGCTGTGTATTTATCCTTCTTAGCATCATGCCCTTCTATCAAGCATTACTTGCTTTGCATCTGGTCAGACGAGCATGCACCTTTGCTTCTGGCTTTTTCTCTTCTGCCTTCACAAAGGGTCATTGAGATATGTATGCAGTTTGGTGTTTCAGTTTTTAAAAGTTCCTGTGGGGATAAACTGTCACAGAGGCATCCATATGTAGCTTTACTCATTTAGGCAATACCCAAGGTTTATTGTAATTGATTTGAAATCAAAGGTAGCTTGCTTGCTTTTCAGAAATACATTATTACCACAAACATTTAAGAGTCCTCCAGTATTGCTATTCTTATTAAATTGCTGTTTACTTAGAGGTGAAATGGTCAGTCTTCAGACCAAAGATACTTGAGTCAGTATACTACATACTTGAGTCAGTATATACTACATATATCTGGTAGTCCCAGATATATGTGTTTTTAGTAGACATCCTGGGTGCTTCTTTAGGTTTTTCCACACTACATTTTGAATAACAACAACAAAAACCTGCTTTAAATCAACTTATTATTCATTAATTTGTAAATAGCTTCTCCCAAGAGTAATTGTTTTATTTCCAAATAATATCACGTTATCAAACCTCAGATTTTCTTAATTTTTTTGACTATACTCCTTGGCCTGTGGAATTTCCCCAACTGTAAATGGAACCTATGTCTCCTGCAGTAGAGGCATGGAGTCTTACCTACTGGATCACCATGGAAGTCTCGATTGTCCATTCACATCATTACTTTACGTATCACTAGGAAAGAAAAAAAAAATTTTATATAACTAAGGACTTTATTTCAAACAAGAATTAAAAATAGAAAATTGAGAGCTATCTCCCTGGGTGTGGGGAAGAGATCAGGGCAAGGAATTCCGCGAGGCCAGGCCAGTACCCTCAGACTGGAGGGACCATGATCATTCCCTTCCACACTTCTGGGATGGGGGACCTCAGCAAGTGCAGGATCCTAAGTCAAAGCCCATCTACCCAGGGGAACTCGGGCTAGGGCTTAGTCCCAGAGAGGGGACAGTCAGGCAGCAGCATGGCCAAAGGCCAACCACAGGATCAAGTCCTCAGTACCAAGAACCTACTCTCTTCTTCCTGGGACCCAGAATACATGCAGAAATGGCCTGTGGAAAGATCCTCTCGGACCCTGGTGGGGAGAAGCGAGGCCCCAGTGTCCCACATTTATCGCTTCTGTCCTCTCAAGGGCAGTGAGTCCTGGAGCCCATCAGGTGGTAATACTGACACAGCTGGGGTGGCAGCAAGGAAGCTGCAGTCAGTCTGGACCCCATAAGTGGCTCTCCCCACCCGCCCTGGCAAGCTCTACAGTTACTACATGAGCCTTTGTCTTGCCTTCCATTTCCCTTGGTAGATGTCTGGGTGGGTGGGCCTTCCTTAGGGTTTCTCCAAGGGCCTTCCCAGGGAGGATCCCCTGAACCCGCCCATCGTGCTGGGGCCTGAGAAGGAGGATGTCACATAATGCAGTTGGTGAGGCACTGGAAGCTGTTATAGAGTTTGCTGGTGACAGACCGCATGCCACCATCCACCATCTGCTCCACCAGCAGCTGGAGCTGCTCCTCGGTCATGCTCATGTGGAACCTCTCCTTGAGGTTGCAGGTGGTGCTGGAGCCATGGAAGCAAAGAAGCTGAGAACCTTGCTGCATGATCTCTCAATCTGCACCACCTTAGCCCTGTGTTTCCGAGCCGCAATCAGCCCCTGCAGCATCAGCATCTTGTCATAGTTAAACATATCGCCGTCCAGGCCACCCATCACATCCACAAACCCTGTGGTCAGCTTAAAGGCCGATGTCTCAAAGCCCAGGTTTCAGGGTGAGCTGGATAGGATGAAGCCAGAGTCAACGTGGGTGATGTACCTTCTATGTCCAATAGGATGTTCACATTGTGTCTGTCATTGACCTGCAGCAGGTAGCAGGCCAAGCAGTAGCCAGTCCAACTTTGCACGAAATTGTACTGGGATCTGAGGAATGCCTCTGTGGTGTAACTGCCATGCTCCTGTAGGAAGTCATCGAGCAGGGAGAGCTGTGACTGCTTCTTCACCTGGTGTATGGATACAGTGTTGACCACCGGTTCAATCATGCTGCTGTCGGCCAAAATCACGAAAATCTTATATGGCTTGATCCACAGAGGTACTTACTCCTGTTCCCAAATGGACTGCAGTTGCTTTTAACACCTGGAAGGCCAACAGCTCCTGCCAAAAGTCATCCCCACACTTGAGAATGACTGACAGGAGCCTCCAGTTGGGGAGATGACCATAGGGGGAACCCTCTCTAATGCACCACACTTTCTCCTGCCAGGGCTCTTTGAGAGCAACTGCAGAAGGGTCTTCTGGGTCTCATTTGAAGGCTGTGGGGGTGTGAGCCAGCTGCCCCAAAAGGCACCATCGGATATTACCTGCTGCAATGAACGTAGACTCCTTGCTTTCCTGGCTGGTGATGCTGTCAACCGAGAACTGGGAGATGTTGTCACAGCTGTTGGTGTGCACTTCAGGGAGCTCCACCTGCAGCTCACCTATGTCATCCGCTGGCCAGGCCTCATCATCGTTGTCATTGTTGGGCACAGTGCTGAAGCTGCCTGCCTGCTGCTTGTGGGTGATGCCGCATTTGGGCAGGTTCTCTACAGATTGAGTGCTCCTAATTCGGTTCTCAGGGATCTGGGCGGGGACCCTAGATCTGTGGTGTCGAAGTTTTCACATTCGAGGACCTCCACATAGATCGGGTAGGGAGCCTTGTCCTTAGAGTTGAGGATGACAGCCTGGGTGTGGGGCACGCGGACCCATGTGGTGGTCAAAGCCAGCAGTGGGCAGCCAGACTTGGGCGGGGAGCTTGTGGTTGAGCAGGGAGAGCTCTGAGATCCGCTGCTGTGTCTTCTGCTCCTTGGTGGGGAGTGTGGCCAGCCGCTTGCCAATCGCCATCAGGGACTTGATGAATTCTTGCTCAGGAGCCAGTCTGACGGGGGAACTGAATGAATTATCAATACTCTCGGTGCTGGAGGAGAGCTCCTCATCCTCATTCTCCACTTTAGGCTGGCTGTTCATTTCAGGTTGCTGCTGAGACTTATGCTGGTGGTGGCATCTGACTTAGAGCGCTGGTGGGTCCTTTTAGAGGGAGACAGCTCTGTGTCAGAGACTGGGCTCAAGGAGGGCAGCTCCCTCTTTCGGTGAGCAGGCTTCAGCTCATCTGAGAGGATCAGCTTTCATAGCTTGGTCCCACGGGTGTGTCACTGAGTGGAAATGTGCATGTCTGAAGAGTAGGCCCCCAGCAACAGCAACTGTCAATAAACTATGATGCAGAGCTTTAAAGAGATTCCCTCTGGACCTGTGAATTATTCACACCAGCAAATCACATTTAAATTTCTGTTCAGAGGAATTTGGTGATTCTGTCTAGCTTCAGCTGCATTTCTGGGCATGCGATAGGCAAAACTTTACATGTACCATAGTTTCTTCCACTAGTGATTACCATTCTTATATCCTCTAATGGAATAAATGCTACTTTCCAAGAAAGTCTGAAGTTGCTGTCATTTCTCCATTTATTAACATCTGCTTCACCAACAAGTACACACACCACACTTGTTTGTATTTCATCTTTGTATGCAATAATTTGTATGATTTTATTTTTAAAATCATAGTGTGCTTTTTAAAGCATTGGTTTAAAAAATTATTTTTAAATGGCAAACTCAACATTTGATATCATTCAAAAATGATATCACTCAAGAGACAATAGAACAGCTGTGACCAAGTCCATGCAGACACTGACATTGCATATTGTGGGCGCCGCCCTCTGCATAGCTTCTGTAAGTTGTGATTAATTATAGACATATCCTGATTCAGAACTGTGAAAATGTGCGGGTGAAGAAGCCCTTGGAATCTATGTAATATAGTAATAAGCAATTTACACTGGAAATATCTTCATGCTAGATTATAGGATAACATAATGAGCTAAAGCAATGGTTCTCAAAGTGTGGTCCCAGGACCAGAAACTTCAGCATCGCCTGAGAATTTGCTATAATATAAATTCTCAGGCCCCACCCTAGACAGACTGAATCAGAAACTCTAGGGCTTGGGCCCAGCAGTCTGTTTTAACAAGCCCTTCAGGGGATTCTGATGTCGCTCCAGCGTGACAGCCACTCAGTAAAAGAGAATGGGGTGTCAAGGGCAGGGAGAGAGGCTTCCTTCCACATTTATAGAAAAATGTTTATTAGTATAAACATACACACATGTGTACACCTGTCCCTCTTGAAACTTGGTTTACCCCATATGAGAATTTACATGCATAATCCTTCAGGTCACTACATCCAAATATATATATTTGATATATGCAAGGCCTACATTCTACAATGACGGAAGAACCCCAGATGTTGGTATGTTGTGTCATCATCATCCTTGACCACCTCTCCTTTTGTTCTCTTTGTTCCTAGGTTTGTTTGTTTCCCATTTACCTCTTTCTCAGACGCTCATTTTTCTTAAACTTTTCAGCCTATTTTAATCAAAATAAAAGTAGCTGATCATGTAAAAGTTGAATCCCCAAATTATCTTTAATAGGGAAATACAGAAACATGAATGAATACCAGGAAAACTTTACTGCTCAAGGATCTGGATCCCAGGAAGGTATACATAGTTTAATTTCTGTCCACTGTCATTATAATATGTAGAAAGAGATATCTGCTGCAGGATAATTTAAAAACAATTGCTAAAATGTGTAATATTTGGATGTATCATTTTATTTTCTACTTCAAAAAACAGTCTCAGAAATCACATTCAACTTACTGGCTTTAGTGTTAGCTGGAGTGCAATGTATTCTTCCTTTGAGGTCAGATAGATTTTTCTCCTTTAAATTGTTAATTCGCAGCCAGTAGAAACATACAAAGAAATGAGATATTCCTTTGTTAAATATGCACTGCAATATCCTTATTGCTTTAAAACTGTAAGGTTTGTTCTCTCAAGAGAAACCTATTTCAGAAATAATTATCTTTGTATTGGAATCAAACAAACAATCCTTTGTGAAACTGAAATCTCATCGGAGACTCAGGCTCATAACACCAAATAATAAAAATATTTGCATTCTCTGATTCTTGATGAGTGATATCATTTTAATATACAGTCTTCCCTAAAAACATGTATATTATACAGAGCTTATTTTGCTGCAGAATTTCTTTTTAGTTTAGAGTTAAATGTATTTTAAATTAAAAAAAAAAAGCATTGGGGGAAAATCGGGTAGTTAGATTTTTTAAATATGATTTTATAAGCTTTTTTGCATGAGTTTCCCTTGTTTTATTTGTTAATTTAGTAGAAAAGGCTGCTCGGAATTTTAAAGAAACAGCATGATCAATTCAAAATTTATATCTCCAAGTCCAGTGAAATAACCTACTTTTCCATCATTTTTTTTGGCTCTGTGGGCTGAGGAGGCAGCACCTACTGACAGTCTCTGCATTGTTTGTTAGTTTCCACCAAGGTCCACAGTGAGTGAGTGGAGTCAGTCCAGAACTCCAGCAGGCTTAGGACACAAGGAAGAGTTTGTGAGGGCACCCGCTCTCACTGTAATAAAACCTGTGGCAGATTAACATACATCTCAGCTCTTGATACCTTTATTGTACAGAGTTTTCAAATTGGCTGAATTGACTCCTGCTGAGAAACATGCTTCTAGGTAAGTAACAAGACTTACAAATGGTGTTTTTATTTGAAAGTGATAGACAATACATATGGAAGTATCCTTGATTTTAGTTGTAATTTTCCAGATTGGTACAGATTTCATATAGTGCTGAGCGATGCCATGATTACTATTATCTGTCATCCTAGGATTTGGGATGATGAGGTTTGGCAATTTAGAATAGTGTTGTAAATGTGTGTCTAAGTTAAGGAGACAGTCATGACTCACGTAACTGTATGTTTTTCCTTCTATTAAGATAAGCACAACATTTGGGGGTTTAATCAGTAGTTGTTATAGACAATAGAGTCTTCATGAACTAAGTGCTAACATGACTTCTGGTTTAAAAATATACTGGGCTTCCATATGTTGTTAAAATGCTATGATGAGTCTTCTAGAAAGGGATGATTCTACATGATTATTTTATTAATATTTAAAATACATAGAAAATACCTAGATTCTCAGCTATAAAATTAGTTTTAAGTAATTGAACATTGAAAAGGCAAAGTTTGTATGCTACATCTGTTTAGTAATGTTCATAATTATATCTTATACAGTATATTTTAAAATATAGCATTTGCGTGCATTAGTCTTAAGGGAAATCTAGTAAAATCTTTCAAAGATCTGATATAGGAAGCTTTCTCAGAGGAGCATAATTAGGTTAGTAAGAATTTCTAAACTCTAAATTAATAAGAATTCCATTGGTGGCTACATAAACATTTAAAAAATGTTTTATTGATAAAATATTTTATTGTCAAGTTAATATTGTGAAATACTGGCTGAATTTTGTGGCTTGGATAATTTCTTTGGAAAACAAACATTTTCCTAATAGAATATGTCAGTAAGTGTACAATGAGTAGAGGAATTTTCCAGTTAATAAAGGCTAAACAAACATCTGAAATCTCCAGGAAATTAAGTGAAAATATCTTTTATTGCAGTGGTTATACTTTGACCAGTTGCACACATTACTTCACATGTGAGAACAATTTCAGCCTTTATTTTGGAGCTACTCATATTATCACTATATAGGGATGTTTGATTATCCATTTGGTACATAGTAAACATAATCATGTTAGTAGTTTAAAAGATAAATTATATTTCTCCTTTGTTGTCCATGAGTTTGAAATATTTAATTAGGTCAGTCTGCATGGAGAAGCTTATAATTGATGATGTATATTTAGGTCAATTTTTGCTATAATTTCAAGCCTATTTATTATTCTACTTGGTAACGGTGTACTGTTATGAAAAATTACTGGTCTAGGAATTAGGAGACCTAAGTTTGAGTTCTGGCTCATTAACATGGCTCCTACCCACTGTGTATCCTCCTCCATAAAATGATTTCTTAGAGCCTGCCTGTTTTTTTGCAATTCCATTTCTACCTTCCTAGTTTTCATCATCCTGTCTTGTCAGAGACTCTAATACAAAATGTAAATTATGCTGAAAATTTTAAACAAGGACCATCCTTTCACATGGCCAGTCCTTTCAAATCATAAGGTCCCATGCCATGAATAGGGAACGGGTGATACAGACAATTTAGGACAATAGTCCCAGCCTCTGGGAAGTGTACCTGTGCTCCTGTGAAATAGCCACCATTTTGTTTGTCATTTACAAGGGTAAACATATACACAAGCACATGTTTTACAACCCTCAAAGTCAGAAAATTCTAACCAATACCTGTCTTAAAGATATTTATTTTTTAAAAAATGATACTTCATTTGAAATCATCTGTATGAGTAGCTTCTCACATGCAAAATCTCAAAACATACTATACAGCATATTTATTACCTCTTCACTTGCCCAAGATTCCTCCATTTGATTGGATATTAAGTTTGCAGACATGAATCTTTCTGTCATTTCATTGAGAAAATTTCACTGTGGCTAAAGTTGCAAAGCATGAGCTTCGGGTGGCAGAAGTTTGACTTCTTCCCTCACTTGGTAAGTGGTTCAAGGAAAATCATCCATCCTTTCTGAACTCATTTCCTCTGTAAATGACAATACAAATGTTTATCTCATAGGATTGCTGGAGGAATTAAATCTGTAGTATTTATAAAGGATCGAGTATAGCATTTTAGCATTTAAGTTGGCAACCAATAAATGGTAGATAATAATTATTATTGTCTTATTAAGTTATCAACCATTGATTTCTATTTAGATTCACCATACTGTCTAGGGTTGCTGAAACTATATAGGTTTTATATAGTTATTTACTGCAGTGTTCCAACAAGACGAGTGAATTATTTTCCTGTGTGAATATAGAGTCAACCAGAACTCACTCTAAATTATAGTTGTGAGCTATAATTACTTCAATGGTTAAGACCATTTTGGCCTCTGGGAGTGAAAAGTTATATTTGACAGTGCATGTGAAAGAAGTATTTGTGAATTCATCTCTGTCTTCTATTCATACCTGGGTTAAAATGAGCCATGGTGTCAAGTGGTTTCTTTGGAACGTTACACAAACTTTCTTGTTCCTGGCCACGTAGCAGTTGGGAATATGCAAACAGGTCTGAATGGAGCCAAAGAGAAAATTCTTGTCAGGCAGGAAACCTAATGTTTACACATTAATCAATAAGATGACGGTCACTAAGGTGGCTATGACTAAGATTTCTTGTTCATCATGAATGGAAGCTCGCATCTCTTCTTAACAGTCCTTACTTCACATCAACATGTTCATCAGGACTGCACTGAAGCTCAGTGGTGACCCAGGCATTCTGGCACCAGAGGCTCTCTATCTCCCCTCCTCTCCCCCGACTCCCCACCCCCGGCCCCCTGCTCCAGTAAGGGAGGACCGTTACATTCACCTTTCCCCTATCAGACTGGCTTTCTGCTTTTCTTTTTTTTTTTTAAATTTTTTTTTAGTTGGAGTCTAATTACTTTACAATATGGTGGTGGTTTTCACCATGCATTGACATGAATCAGCCACGGGTGTACAGGTGTCCCCCCCATCCTGAGCTCCCCACCCACAACCCTCCCTACCCGATCCCTTTGGTTTGTCCCAGAGCCATCAGCTTTGAGTGCCCTGCTTCATGCGTCGAACCTGCACTGGTCATCCATTTTACATACAGTAATATACATGTTTCAATGCTATTCTCTCATATTGTCCCACCCTTGCCTTTTCCCACAGAGTCCAAAAGTCTGTTCTTTACATCTGTGTCTCTTTTGCTGTCTTGCATTTAGGGTCATCATTACCGTCTTTCTAAATTCCATATATATGTGTTGATATACTGCATTGGTGTTTTTCTTTCTGGCTTACTTCACTCTGTATAATAGGCTTCAGTTTCATCCACCTCATTAGAACTGACTCAAATGTGTTCTTTTTTATAGCTGAATAATATTCTATCGTGTATATTTACCACAACTTCCTTATCCATTCATCTGCTGGTGGACATCTAGTTGCTTCCATGCCCTGGCTATTGTAAACAGTGCTGCAGTTAACACTGAGGTACATGTGTCTCTTTCAATTCTGGTTTCCTCAGTGTATACGCCCAGCAGTGGAATGACTGGGTTGTATGGCAGTCTATTTCAAGTTTTTTAAGGTATCTCCACACTCTTCTCCATAGTGGCTATACTAGTTTGCATTCCCTCCAACAATATAGGTGGGTTCCCTTTTCTCCACACCCTCTCCAGCATTTATTGTTTGTAGACTTTTTGATGGTGGCCATTCTAACCTGCATGAGATGGTACCTCATTGTGGTTCTGATTTACATTTCTTTGTTAATGAGTGATGTTGAGCATCTTTTCATGTTTGTTGACCATCTGTATGTCTTCTTTGGAGAAATGTCTGTTTAGTTCTTTGGCCCATTCTTTGATTGGGTCATTTATTTTTATTGTATTGAGCTGCTGTTTGTATATTTTGGAGATTAATTCTTTGTCAGTTGTTTCATTTGCTATTATTTTCTCCCATTCTGAAGGCTGCCTTTACACCTTGCTTTATACCTTCCTGCATTGTGCAAAAGGTTTTAAGTTTAATTAGGTCCCATTTGTTTATTTTTGTGTTCAGTTCAACATTACTCTGGAAGATGGGTCATAGAGGATCTTGCTGTTATTTATGTCAGAGAGTGTTCTGCCTATGTTTTCCTCTAAGGTTTATAGTTTCTGGTCTTACATTTAGACCTTTAATCCATTTTGAGTTTGTTTTTGTGTATGGTGTTAGAAAGTTTTCTAGTTTCATTCTTTTCCAGGTGGTTGACCAGTTTTCCCAGCAACACTTGTTAAAAGGATTGTCTTTTATCCATTGTATATTTTGGCTTTCTGTTCTTCTATTCACATTAAGGTATAAATGGCTCAACATAGTTCTATGAGTTTGCATTTTAACTCACTGGAAAACTTCAAGCTAAAAATTTAAAACCCTAACCCCATGCAATGCTAAGTAATAGCTAGTAGGTTGAAAGATTTGGGATAAACAGATATAACCTCTAGATTAAGCATTCTCACTGCTCACCAAGGGGCAAAAATTCATTCTCAGAAGCAAAAAAGTAAAAAAAAAAAAAAATTGTACTACTTTTATGAAGTAATAATATAGTACATAAACAGACATGCAGTATATCTGTGGCAGTAAAATTTCATGGAGCACCCCATTAAAGACAACATTGTAAAGAAAACTCATTAAACAGGGGGAAAATGAAAAAAAAAAAAAGTATTGAGAAACAGTGCTCTAGGTGAAGATCTCAAAGGACTCCATAAGCCTATAGAGTGTGAATTTTACTGTATTTTTTTTTTTTTTTTTAGTATAATGTAACTTATGTCTGGCTTAGTTCAGTTTAGTTGCTCAGTCGTATTCCACTCTTTGCAACCCCATGGACTACAGCACTCCAGGCTTCCCTGTCCATCACCAGCTCTCAGAGCTTGCTCAAACTCATGGAGTCAGTGATGCCATCCAGTCATCTCATCCTCTGTTGTCCCTTTCTCTTCCCGCCTTCAATCTTTTCCAGCATCAGAGTCTTTTCTAATGACTCAGCTCTGTGTGTCAAGTGGTCAAAGTATTGGAGTTTCAGCTTCAGCAGCAGGCCTTCCAATGAATATTCCAGATTGATTTTCTTTAGGATTAACTGGTTGGATCTTGCAGTTCAAGGGACTCTCAAGAGTCTTTTCCAACACCACAGTTCAAAAGCATCAGTTCTTCAATGGCCAGCTTTCTTTACCGTCCAGCTGTCACATCCATACATGACTACTAGAAAAATCATAGCTTTGACTATATGGACCTTTGTTGGCAAAGTCTGGCTTAGTACTTATATTTGAAACTAGTATTTATGTTCTAGTAAGTCAAATATGGTTATTTGTTGTAGCTTTTATTCTTTTTAATTATGAAAAAAATGAAGAGGAAAAGAAAAGAAGAAAATGTGCTTGGATTTGAATTCCAGCTCCATCTCTTCTTTGTTCTGTGACCCTTGGCAAATTGCATACCCTCTTTAAGCCTCAGTTTCCTTGTCTTTGAGCTTCCCTGGTGGCTCAAACTGGAAAGAACCTGCCTGCAATGCGGGAGACCTGGGTTCAGTCCCTGGATTGGGAAGATCCCTGGGTTGGGAAGATCCCCTGGAGAAGGGAATGGCTGCCCACTCTAGTACTCTTGCCTGGAGAATCCCATGGACAGAGGAGCCTGGCGGGCTCCAGTCCATGGGGTCACAGAGAGTCAGACATGACTGAGCGACTGACACTCTCACTCCCTTTGTCTTTAGCTAACTTGAAGTACAATGCCCACCTTGTGGAATTCCAGTATCATAGGGATTAATCAAATTAATGTACATAAAACCTTCAGCACATTGCCTAGGGATTAAATGCATGCCAATTAGTAGCTATAACTTTATGTGTTGTATCTTTTTATGTCAATCACTGTCTTTTAAAATTATTATAGAAAGCAATTTTTAAATTTGGGAGATAGAAGTATCATCATCCATAAAATGATATTTTTATCATTTGTCTTTTAACATTTATCTTTCTGGGACAAATGTTAATACTATCTATAAAAAAAAAAAAAAAGCTAAACTTCTGCTTTTCCTTTAAACCAGTGACCACACCCATTGACATAAATCCAAATGAAATAAAATCTAAATTAAACTGTTTTTCTGTTTTACTCAGAGGCAGTCCTTTGCTAAACTAAACGTTAACATCTCTAGATACTAATATAGTCCATTAAATGTAGAATGATTCACTGTTCTGTCAGTTCTGTTGAAATATGTTTTCTTTTTAAATACTACATTGGACTTACTTAGATATAAAATCATTGTTTTATTTCCACTAATACCAGTAGAACTCAGTATATTTGAAATTCAGGTCTGTTTGTGATTTCATTTTTACATGGAATATCATCATTTCCTTTCTCTGTGTGGTATTTGCTTTTAAGTATTCATTAACATGTATGGAATTATGGGATAGAGAAGTTAGTTGAAAGGATATAGAATCAGCCAGTGATATTCAAACTTAAGAATTCATGTAGTGTTGGGTGAATTTCTGCATTGGTATAACTCAGTGGAAGATTTTTGTTTCCTTTAAAGGAGGATCTACAATCCATTCTCTCTCCTTTCTCTCTTCTCTCTGTTCTCTCTTTCCAAAGTAGAGTTGGCCTGCTTTTGTGATCTGTTAAAATTTTCACCTGCTGACCTTACTCCCAGGTTACCTTGCTTTTATGTTGCAAGACTAATACTCCCCTCTACAGATGGACAGCAGATGGAGAAGAAAGAAGGCTATCATTGTGATGTGGTGAGATAGGCTATATGAGCAATTTGGAAATGCATGTACAGTCCTCCTTGCCTTTCAGGTTAACTTCTTTTAAGGTGGGGCTGGGTCGAAGATCCTCTGGAGAAGGGATGTGTTACACACTCCAGTATTCTTGGGCTTCCCTTATGAAGTTCAAGTAAAGGCAGGTAAAGAATCTGCCTGCAGTGTGGGAGACCTGGGTTCGATCCCTGGGTTGGGAAGATCCCCTGGAGAAGGAAAGGCTACCCACTCCAGTATTCTGGCCTGATGAATTCCATGAATGTGTAGCCCATGGGTCGCAAAGAGTCGGACACGACTGAGCAACTTTCACTTTCACTTTCTTTGAAGGTAATTGATCTTATCACCCATGTTTCCACTTTTCTGTGAGAGAAATCCCTAATACAGAACAGTCATGTAGCAATGTTTTCCATTCCAGAGACTGGCTTTGTAATTCTTGGCTTTGAGAACAGAAAACACAAATGTGAGGATCAGAGAATGATTTAGGTAGACATCATGTTTCCACTAGCAGTGGAATTCAGAGAACATTGATGATACAATTATTTAAGAGTCTTTCTAGCTTTCCAGGGAGCTAGAGAGAACAGGTAGGCAAACACCATATTTCAAAAGCATATGACAAATCAAAGAGCCTTATTTAAAATATATTGGGTCAGATTCTGTATCCATATGCTTTAAAAATCATATTCCCAAGAGGATTTTGGAAGAAGTTTTGATTTTAAAAAGCCATTAGGCTTCAAAATTGATTTAAGAATACATATGTATTTCAATGCCATTCTCCCAAATCGTCCCACCCTCTCCTTCTCCCTCTCCCGTATCATATATGAAACCTGTTACCAGTCCAGGCTCGATGCACGATACTGGATGCTTGGGGCTGGTGCACTGGGATGACCTAGAGGGATGGTATGGGAAGGAAGGAGGGAGGAGGGTTCAGGATGGGGAACACATGTATACCTGTGGCAGATTCATTTTGATATATGGCAAAACCAATACAATATTGTAAAGTTAAATAAAATTAAATTAAATTAATAAAAAAAAAGAATACATATGTAACAGCATGGAGGTTCTGGTGCCCAACAGATATTCTCTAGTCCATGTAGAATTATCTTAAGTCTAGTTACTGCCATTCCAATGGAAGAGTCTGAGAGTTATCAAGACAGTAGGAGCCAAATATTTTGGCAGAAATGGTGAGATCTTAATATAGCCCTTTCGTAGAGTGACTAGTGAAATTTCCCCAAACCTAGACTTCTAAAAGTGTCATCCCCAAGAAGTTAGAATAATCTTCATGTATTTGGAACTACCGCATCATGAGGAATTAATCAGGCTTTTTCATGATCTCTATTTCAGATAAGAGAGCTTTTTCATCATCTCTGTTTCAGATAAGAGAGCCAAACCAAGATGTTTCATCCAGGAAAGTTGCAATTAGAGCTCAATCCAGTTCTTCTTCCCATCCACTTTCTATGCTTACTATTAACTATGTTCCAGGTAGGGCAGGAAAGAGCCCTCACCCAAGGCTTCAGTCCGCCTATGGTGGGAGGTCATGAAATGCCCCTTACTTCATCCCTTACATCACCAAATCCAAGGTTTTCCTCTATAATCTGCTTCAAATGTAGCTGAACCAGATCCATTGTATTTCTCTGTTAAAAATGTCTTTGTTTACTCTTACTCATGTTCATTTCTCTGTTTCTTTCCATGGAAATATTTCAAAATAACTTGGAGAGTCATTGTCAATTATTTTCCATCCCTTCGGGAAGGTTAAAGTGGCCTTGGCCAATGTGGGGAAGTCACACAGGCCGGTCTGGATTTGTTCACTAGCAGGGATATTGTTGAAATGAGACAATGCTTGCTTTGCTGATCACATGCTGTGTTTTGAGCCTTTCGGGGTACTTTCTTGTGGTAGGTGGAAATAGGGACAATTTGCTTTGATAATTGACTTGTGCCTAATATATTTAATCTAAGTCTCATGCAAAGGAAGACGAACTATAGTGTATCAATCAAGAAATTCTGATTGAACACTGAAAGTGTAATCAATTGGTATTTTCAAAAAGAATTGAGCAAGGGACCTGTTTGCACAGGAGTGGTAAAGGTTTAAGGAGTCAACAGTAGATGTCAGGGTTCCTGCTGACCAACTGTGTCTGCATTCTTGAAGAGGAAGGGGAGGTAATTGAGGTGTCTAAATTTGGTGGGCTAAGTTGGAGACAGAAAGGGAGACTGCTCAGTGAGAGTGGTTAGCATAGAAGGAAGCCGATGCTAAAAAGCACGCAAGGAAGGAATACTCCAGTGTCTCCAATGTCTGACTCTCTTTTTCCCACACAGAATGGGCAACAAATAGAGAAAAGATCTGCAAGCACAGAACAAGCGGTACACATGGTCTTCTGAACTCATTTCAGAACATCTTCCCCACCCAGTATTTAATTTAAACAGCAATTTATGGGAATTTTCCTTTACTGTATCATATTCCTCTGTGCTTTCTTTAATGTTCTAGACATTGATTGGCTTTTAAAATTTTATGTTAACTTGGGATCCTTAATGCACATGTAGATTATTGTGCTGTGCAGCAGTGGCGCACAGGGCTAGTGAGGGCGGATCTGTTTGCCCCTAAAAAGAAATAATCCCAATTTGTCATGCTTTTGCATTCCTGATCATGCTTTTTTATGGCTTACTGGTATTCTACAGTGTCAGGAGGCATGTATCACAGCAGTGCATGTTCACAGCAGCTCCAGATCCTTGTTCTGAATTCTATTATTTTCATTCTTCTGTACATTTAGGAAAGAGATAACCATTACTGTAGTCATTCACCCAATACATTTTTATTGAGCATTTATTATGCTCCTTAAAAGCCCTGAGGATATCAGGGTAAGCAAAGGAAAAAGGTTCCTGCCCCTAAGGAGTGTACGCCTCAGTTATTTTTCTAAATTAACCATTTGAGACCTTAGGAATTCTCTTAAGAATTGTTAATCTTCTGATGCTTTTGGAGGTGGTGATGGAAGACAGTTTCTGGTGCTTTGCTGAACTCTGAACTGTTGAGTTTACCAAATAAATAAGTGAGGTGTTTTACACTATTTAGTGGTGTTCATACATTTAAAAAATAATTTCTGCGTATCTACTATATTACATGTAGCAATTGAAAAATTAAGAAAATATCTTAGTGTTCAGAGTACTGCTCATCTAGTGGGAAGCAAATATGCAAATACCTACAAATGGCACCATGTGGAGGGCTGTGGGCCTAGCAAACAATCCCACCGTTTTGGATGAGAGTGTCTATGAGAGTTGCCATAATAACCATAACGTCTAGTTTCCTGGCTGCTCAAGCAAGTCCTTTAATGCCTCTCTGTTAGTAACTTGCACTTTTATTTAATAGAAGTCCCATAGCACTCACTTGTAAAAGCAGCATTTCCCAGAATCCATGGGCACAAACCGTTCAACTTTTTGAAACACACATGAAACAGGCCCAAGCACAGTGTTAACACTGTTTTAGGATAAACCACGTGACTCTGAATTAGGAGGCTCGGTAGAAAGTACAGTTTTAGAGATCACTGAACGTGTATTTTATATGAATAGCATATACCTGCACTCTGGAAAAATACTCATTGAAACTGAAAAATGAAACCACATAATTTAAAAAACGCCCTAATAATGGTTGGCTTTATTTTTATATTTTACCAGTTTAACCTTGGACTCTCTAGCAATATTGTTCATAGCCTTTGTCATGTTTCCAAATCTATACCTTAAAATGCTCAGTCTAAGCCAAGGTTAGCTGATCCTCTAACATGCTGAAAAAAAGAAAGCTCAGAATTCTAATTTTAATCTAAGACTGAAACTTTTTCCTGGCAGTACAGTTTTGGCATGCCCAATGAGGCTCTTCCTTTTTTTCTAAATGATTAAAAGAAACAACTCCTATGAAACGTTTTTTGTTGCTTCCTAACTCTCTTTTCCCACATTTTTTTAAAATGTCCCCGATAAAGAGAAGAGAAATCAGTATTAGCTACTTCCCATGAGAAGGACAGTCTTCAGGTTCCCCACAGTATTCACGGGATGGGTTCATATCTCAGTTCTACTCTAACACCAGCCTACCCGTGTGGAACCCTGCTGATGCTTTCGCACTCGAAGACCTAGGAGGCCCCTACAGAGCAGCATTCACATCTTCCTTTATTAGCCTATAGATTTAAAGATCATATTTGAAGTTCTTATAAAGATGCAGTCTCAGGGGCTGTCTTATTAGGATTTTAGTTTTGTTTTTGTACTCATGTGTGACAAAAGGGGTTGAGTGGTTTATGTGGACTGTACAATATAGTGTGTCCCTGAGTTTAGGAAAGAGTATAAACTTAATTTTATAGTATACATTAGCTACATTTTAAAATATTATACTCAGTACACTTCTCTTCAGCCACATTTAAGGCAATGTACGTATAATGGAAAGCAATATGCCCAATTATTCATCTAAAAAAGTACAAATATTTTATTTTCTCTATGTTTATAAACTTTATTGGACTTTTGTTAGTGTGTTGAGTAGCTTTTTTATTTTTTAAAGATTAACCATTGCATTGCTTTACATTTATTAATAGATGAAGGTCCTTCACCTAAAAACACATTAACGAACATAGTGTTTCAAAATATAACTTACATAATATTTTTTAAAAAGTTGATACAAATATTGAATCATTATGTTGTATACTGAAAACTAAAATGATATATGTCAATTATATTGCAATAAAATTAATAATGATAGTTAATAATTTTATCCTGTGTTAGTTACCTAACTTTGCAGAAAACCTGTATAATTTGACCATTTTGCCAGATTTTCCTGAAATGGTAAAAAAAAATCTTGGGATAAAACATGTACTCGGAATATATTAAAGTCAAAATAATTTAAACAAGTCTATGTCTTTGTTGTATATTATGCAACTAAATCACTGTGTGTTTATTTGTGTTTTCATCCTCGAGTAATGTCAGTGGCAAAGGGGAATCAGTAGGCATTGTTTCCAAATGTTTGCCATTTTGATGCTGAAGATAACTGTCATGCTGCTATTTTGCTTTAATCAATTCTTACTTGTTTCTAGGTATGACTTTATCAGTTGTCCAGTGGATTTAATGCCTCTTAACTCTCTAGTAAGACAGGGAAAGGTTTAACTATCAGTCAGCCAAGTCTTGTGCTGTGATGACACGTCAAGTCAGAGAAAATTCATAATGTTATATAGATAACCACGGAGTTTTTTTGTGTCTTGATTTCTCACCTCTCTACCTTATTGATGTGTTTTTCTTCTACTTCTGATAAAGGCAATGAAATAGCTACCATGTGTGGAATAAATGTGAGTTACCGTAGAGCCAAGAGACTGAAAGAAGCACAGTGTCACTCTGAAAATGACAGCTTGTTCCAGGATTCCTCTTTCAACAACAAAACCCCACAGCCTTTGCACCAAGCTCAAGCAGGAAGGATATCATGTTATGCTTTCAGCATTTAGCAGTAGCTATTAGTTGGGCTTTCATTGTCTTCAAGCATCCTTTATTTTGAATAACGTATGTCACCTTCTCTCATATATGTTATTCTTTGTGAGTGCCCCTGAGTATGTTTTGCTCTTTGTCAAGCAAAGCTTCTCTAAAGACAAGTGTCCTGAACTTGGACCTTTGGATTAATGGAGCAAAATGTGAATCAGAATTTATTTTTTTTCTAATACTTAAAACACACTCCTTTTTTCCAAAACATATGACATACACATAATCTCTCTGAGTAAGATTTCTCTGCGACTTCTTTAGTTTTCTGAGTCTTCATAAAGAGGAACTTTGTTACTCTAAGTGTAGTCTACATATTACAGACATAACAGTAAACACAGACCTTCTATACCTCAAAAAATGATGAAATCATCTATTAGTGAAATGCCTATGTATTTGAGTTTCTGCCTCATGCATTTATTCAACAATATGCTAATAATTTGGAGAAGGAAATGGCAACCCACTCCAGTACTCTTGACTCCAGTACTCTTGTCCAAGGAGAATCCCTTGGACAGAGGTGGGCTGCACTTCATGAGGTCGCAGAGTCAGACATGACTGAGTGACTAACACACACACACACTGCTAATAATTATCTGCTATGGACCAGGATTAGTGCTACATACTAAGTCTCCAGTGGTGCTATTTCTTTTCTCTTAGCCTTGCAAAATGGAAAGAAAGAATACTGGTATCTGGAAATGCAAACAGGTATTATGATTAAAATTATGTTTTTAAATTTATTTGGTACTGATTTTACTTAATTAAGCTGAACATTGAGATTTTTCAAAGTAAAACATTACATGGCAAAACAAGAATATAGAAAAGTATGCAATAAAAAGTAAAAAAAAAAAAAAAATTCCCCAAACCCCTAATCCTATTCCTTCAAACAAACTTTGCTAAGGGATTTTGTGCTTTGTTTCAGAATAAAACATAGCAAAAAATTAAAACTTACGCACACACAAACATATATACATTTATGTATACATATATGTCTGCATGAGCACAAATAGTATCATATGATACATTCTATACCTTAATATTTTTACTTAGTGTTATATCTAGTATGTCTTGTGGTTTTTCCATAGAAGAATTTATATATTTACCTCTTTCTCTCTTTAAAGACATTTTTTAAATTTTTAAACAAAATCAAATTTACAAAAATTTACAATATAGTACTAAGAACATTTTTTTATTCGATTTCCCTAGAATATCTTACTGTTTATTTACTGTAAAATACTACTACGATATTGGCTTCTCTGGTGGCTCAGATGGTAAAGAATCCAGCTGCAATGCAGGAGACCCAAGTTCAATCACTGGTTCTGGAAGATCCCCTGGAGAAGGGAGTGACTACCAACTCCAGTATTCTTGCCTAGAGAATTCCATGGACGGAGAAGTTTGGCAAGCCACATACAGTCCATAGGGTCACAAATAGTCAGGCATGACTGAGTGACTGGGAAATTCAAATAGATGTACTCCTGTGTCTCCTCCTCATATACCATTCAGGTTTTGGCAATTGTCCTAATATTGTGCTTGATTTCAACCTTTTTCACTTAATTTAGTTGCCATGTAGATTTGGTCTCCTGTCTGAAATAGTTGCTTGGTGTTTTTTTTGTTTTTGTTTTTGTTTTTGTTTTTTTAATTTTCAAGATCTGATTCTTTTGAAGATTACTGGCCACTTTGTATTTTCTGATGCTTCTTCTTGATTAACTTCAGGTTCTAGGTCTTGTACAGGAATATCATAAAATCAGTGCTATCTTCCTCTAATCATGTCCTGTCAAGTCTCAGATAATTTTAATTTCTTGCATCAGTGATGATGTTCTTGATAAAAGTGGTACTGTCCAGGCTTTCCTACCATAAAGTACTCTTTTACCCTTTTCAACTAATAAGCCTTTTGTGGGCAGGTGCTTAAAAACCATGAAAAGTTCATTTCTTATCAGATTCTCCATGTACTCTTAGGTATCCATATAGGTCATGCTTTCCTATTTTATCTAGTGAGTTACAGCCCTTACAATCATTTATTTTGATGCTCAGATGATCCCAAATCAGGCCAGAGGTGCTCTTTCAAGCTGACTCCTGTGTCCTTTTGACTTAGGAGATTTGTCATTTTTTTAACACCTCCTTGCTCCCTAGTACAGTAAAATATTTTGGGCTCATCTTATATTCCTTACTCTATCCCTTATGTTAGTCTTTTCTCAAGGAGTTCTGTTCCTTTCCAGTGGAGAATGGTATTAGAAACCAAGATCTGGGTACTAAATGAGCAGTGCCTTTGGGGATGTTTCTGCTATCAAGCCCTCTCAGTGGACAGTTCTAAGGACCATATAAATGTACACACACACACACACACACACACACATTTCCATTTATGTTTATATCTCCCCTTCCCTATTTGTAGCTCACGTCTCCAGTGAGAAAATTCTTGCTATTTACATATCTGATCACTTCCTCTGTGTGTAATCCCTCTCTCGTTGCTGCGCCCACCTTTCCCTCATGCAGATGCCTTCCTCAACCCACCTGGGCTCTGACCTACCACAAATCAGATCAGATCAGATCAGTCACTCAATCGTGTCCGACTCTTTGCGACCCCATGAATCACAGCATGCCAGGCCTCCCTGTCCATCACCAACTACCGAAGTTTACTCAGACTCACATCCATCGAGTCAGTGATGCCATCCAGCCATCTCATCCTCTGTCGTCCTCTTCTCCTCTTGCCCCCAATCCCTCCCAGCATCAGAGTCTTCTCCAATGAGTCAAATCTTTGCATGAGGTGGCCAAAGTACTGGAGTTTCAGTTTTATCATCATTCCTTCCAAAGAAATCCCAGGGCTGATCTCCTTCAGAATGGACTGGTGGGATCTCCTTGCAGTCCAAGGGACTCTTAAAAGTCTTCTCCAACCCACAGTTGAGAAGCATCAATTCTTCGGTGCTCAGCCTTCTTCACAGTCCAGCTCTCACATCCATACATGACCACAGGAAAAACAGAAGGGACTGCCAATCATCCCACCCCTACTCTTCCTGCCCATGTGAAAATCCTCCTCACTCCAGTCACTCCCCATGACCCACCCCTTCCCCCCAGCAGGCTGGAGTTCATGCACCAGTGTAGATACCATCCTCGCCCACTCAGGCTACAACACTTGGTGCTGGGATGCTGCCATGTGGGAACCTTCATTACCCTACTGGGGCTTGCCTTCCCATATTGGATAATCCCCAGCCACAGGAGCCTTGCTCACCTGTTCTGTTTTGACACCCTGTTCTGAGTTGCCAAATTTCCCCCAGTCCCACTCTGATGCAGACTCTACCTTGTCCTGCCCCATCTAATAAAGTTCAAAAAAATTATTCAAGAAGGTGGAAGAGTAAATTTTTAAAAATTATCTGCCAATATTTAAACTTAAATAACTATAAAGGAGGAATAAAAAATGTGATCACTAAATATTTTAGTTAATATTATAGACTATGTCACCTCTCTTCTCTGAGTCTATCCTTGCTCCTGCCCACCACATCTATGATTACTGATGCTCTTATCCCATATTTTGTCTCTTTAATGTAGGTAGTCCTTAACTTACAAGCTTTATACAAACATTCATATACCTGAATATCTTCTTCTGGTTTCCTCCATCCCTAGCATCACATGTTCTTTCTTGTCTCTGGTATATTGAAGGAAACCTCACTTCAGTACCACAGCCACTAAAGTAGATTATAGTCCTCTTTGATCACCTCTTGATTTAGAGCTCATACACATATGCATATCTACTCACCTGACTGAATTAAGAGCATATTTTTGTAATGTACTCATTTCACAAATTGGAGATAGTGATTTTAATTTCACATGTTAGAGTATGTTTTATTATACCTAATACAGTGCCAGACCCTTAGGCTCAAAGGTCCTAGGGTGTTGATGAAGCAAGTCAGGGTTTATTTTGGGGTCCTAAAATGAAGATCATGGCATCCAGTCCCATCACTTCATGGGAAATAGATGGGGAAACAATGGAAACAGTGTCAGACTTTATTTTGGAGGGCTCCAAAATCACTACAGATGGTGACTGCAGCCATGAAATTAAAAGACGCTTACTCCTTGGAAGGAAAGTTATGACCAACCTAGATAGCATATTCAAAAGCAGAGGCATTACTTTGCCAACAAAGGTCTGTCTAGTCAAGGCTATGGTTTTTCCTGTGGTCATGTATGGATGTGAGAGTTGGACTGTGAAGAAGGCTGAGCGCCGAAGAATTGATGCTTCTCAACTGTGGGTTGGAGAAGACTTTTAAGAGTCCCTTGGACTGCAAGGAGATCCCACCAGTCCATTCTGAAGGAGATCAGCCCTGGGATTTCTTTGGAAGGAATGATGCTAAAGCTGAAATTCCAGTACTTTGGCCACCTCATGCGAAGAGTTGACTCATTGGAGAAGACTCTGATGCTGGGAGGGATTGGGGGCAGGAGGAGAAGGGGACGACAGAGGATGAGATGGCTGGATGGCATCAGGGACTCGATGGACGTGAGTCTGAGTGAACTTCTGGAGTTGGTGATGGACAGGGAGGCCTGGCATGCTGCGATTCATGGGCTCACAGAGTCGGACACGACTGAGCTACTGAACTGAACTGAACTGAGGATGAGGATGTGGGCTGTCAGCAGGAGCTCATTTATCAGTGCATTTATTCAATGGATATTTATTGAACACCTCCTGTATTCAACCTACTGTTAAGTATATTTAAAAGGATATGTTACAGGAAGTGGAACCCCTTTGCCAGGGTCTGGGCTTTTGTCTAACACTTGGAAATGAATTGTGTGAGGAGACACATGAGCTGACAAAGCAAGAGACTTTATTGGGAAGGGGCACCTGGGCGGAGAGCAGTAGGGTAAGGGAACCCAGGAAAACTGTTCTGCCACATGGCTCATAGTCTCAGATTTTTATGGTGTTGGGATTAGTTTCTAGGCTGTCTTTGGCCAATCATTCTGACTCAGAGTCCTTCCTGGTGGCTCATGCATTGCTCAGCCAAGATGGACACCAGCAAGAAGGATTCTGGGAGGTAGTAGGACACACAGTATCTCTTTTTGACCTTTCCCAAATTCTTCTGGTTGTTGGAGGCTTGTTAGTTCTGTGCTCCTTACTATGACCTCCTGTTGTAAAAATGAGGTGCAAATAGTTACGATGGTGCCTAGCCAGAGCAGGCAATTTCAGTCAGTGTGTTTCCCCAACAGATACCAAGTTGAATATGACATCAGGTTTATGTTTTTAGATTGCTGGCAGCTTTGTGGGAGATGGAATACAGGACAGGGAGAAAAAGGCAGGAAAGCAGACCAGAGAAAACCACAGTAATCAGTGGGAAGGTGCTGACATGGGGTGGAGGCAGTGGGGTGGAAAGAGGGATGGATGAGACCCAATGTAGTTCTTAAACGTCTCAGAACTGTGATCACTTTATCAAGAAACGAAAACCTTTGCTCTTCTTCATAGACACAGGAATGTACATGGGCGTGAATACAAACAGTTTCACAAGGTCTGTCACGTGGTCTTCAGGAAGGCGGGCTGCAGGCCTGGGGCCTTAGAGTTCTCAGGAGATACTTGTGCAGGACTCCTGCTCTAAGGATCTTCAGCAAGGGAAAACGTATGCCTTTTGGGCTCCTGAACCCAATTCCAAAGTGTGTACATGGAGGCGTCCCTCACAAACAATTCAGAGACACCAGCAGAATGTCCTGCAACTTAATTGAGGACACCTCATTCTGACACTATGAGAATGAAAGTGCTACCCAGAGATAGCATCAGATCCCCCTGGTTAAGGACTCAGTCCCGCAAGAGCACCCTCCACTTCAGATACTAATCACAAACCTTGGTTGTTACCTGTACTTCTGACCAGCTGGCTGTAAACTGGAGGTTCCCACAGTGCACTCTTTGGGTTTGATTAATTTGGTAGAATGGCTGACATAACTCAGAAAACTTGTTTATTCACTAAATTACCAATGTATTACAAAAAATATTAAAGTATGTAAATCAAAATCCAGGTGAAGAGATACATAGGACAAGTTCCATTCTGTTCAGTTCATTTGCTCATTGGTGACTGATTCTTTCTGATCCCATGGACTGCAGCACGACAAGCCTCTCTAGCCATCACCAACTCCTGGAGCTTATTCACACTCATGTCCATTGAGTCTGTGATGCCATCCATCCATCTCATCCTCTGTCATCCCCTTCTCCTCCCGCCTTCAATCTTTCCCAGGTTCAGGGTGTTTTCAAATGAGTCAGTTCTTCACATCAGGTGGCCAAAGTATTGGCGTTTCAGCTTCAGCATCAGTCCTTCCAATAAATATTCAGGACTGATTTCCCTTAGGATGGACTGGTTTGATCTCCTTGCAGTCCAAGAGAATCTCAAAGTCTTCTCCAGTGCCACAGTTCAGAAGAATCAATTCTTTGGCACTCAGCTTTCTCTATATTCCAATGCTCACATCTATACATGACTACTGGAAAACCATAGCCTTGACTAGATGGACCTTTGTTGGCAAAGTAATGTCTCTGCTTTTCAAAATGCTGTCTAGGTTGGTCATAACTTTTCTTCCAAGGAGCAAGTGTCTTTTAATTTCATGGCTACAGTCACCATCTGCAGTGATTTTGGAGATCAAATCACCCCCAAAATAAATTCTGTCACCATTTTCACTTTTCCCCATCTATTTGCCATGAACTGATGGGTCCAGATGCCATGATCTTAGTTTTTTGAATGTTGAGTTTTAAGCCAACTTTTTATTCTCCTCTTTCACTTTCATCAAGAGCCTCTTTAGTTCTTCTTTGCTTTCTGCCATAAGGGTGGTGTCATCAGTATATCTGGTTATTGGTATTTCTCCCAGCAATCTTGATTCCAGCTTGTGCTTCATCCAGCCCAGCGTTTCTCGTGATGTACTCTGCATGTAAGTTAAATAAGCAGGGTGACAATATACAGCCTTCACGTCCTCCTTTCCTGATTTGGAACCAGTCTGTTGTTCCATGTCCAGTTCTAACTGTTGCTTCCTGGCCTGCATACAGATTTCTCAAGAGGTAGGTCAGGTTGTCTGGTATTGCCATCTTTTTAAGAATTTTCCACAGTTTGTGGTGATACCTAGAGTCAGTTAAGCAGAAGTAGATGCTTTTCTGGAACTCTCTTGCTTTTTCGATGATCCAACAGTTGTTGGCTATTTGATCTCTGGTTCCTCTGCCTTTTCTAAAACCAGCTTGAACATATGGAAGGTCAAAGTTCACATACTGTTGAAGCCTGGCCTGGAGAATTTTGAGCATTACTTTGCTAGTGTATGAGATGAGTGCAATTGTGCAGTAGTTTGAGCATTCTTTGACGTTGCCTTTCTTTTGGATTCGAATGAAAATGGACCTTTTCCATTTCTGTGGCCACTGTTGAGTTTTCCAAATTTGCTGGAGCAGCGGCTGTGCAGTGCTGGAATGACTTTGAGGAGATACCCCCACGTCCAAGGGCAAAGGAGAAGCCCCGGCAAGATGGTAGGATGGGTGAAATTGATTTAGAATCAAACCCCATACACGCCAGAGAGTCTTAGCGGTCTCAAACAAACCTTGTGCGCACCAGGACCCAGATCCCACAGAGACTGAGATATAGGACAAAGTCCCAAACAAAGTGGTTGCGTGCTCAAGGAGCTTATGGAGTTTGGCATGTGGAAGCATTCTGGTTCCCCAACCTAGAAGCTCCTCCTTTTGGATTTTCATGGAGGTTTTGTTATATATGCAAGATTAACTCATTGGCCATTGGTGATAGATTCAAACTCTAGACCCTTTCCCTTCTCCAGAAATCAAGGGGTGGGACTGAAAGTTCCAAACCTCTAACTACATGATTGAAGAAAGTAGGGAAAACCACTAGACTATTCAGGTATGACCTAAGTCAAACCCATAAGATTATAAAGTGGAAGTGAGAAATAGATTTGAGGGATTAGATCTAATAGAGTGCCTCAAGAACTATGGACAGAGGTTCATGACCTTGTACAGGAGACAGGGATCAAGACAATCCCCAAGACAAAGAAATGCCAAAAAACAAAATGGCTGTCTGAGGAGGACTTAAAATAGCTGTGAAAAGAAAAGAAGCAAAAAGCAAAGGAGAAAAGGAAAGATATACCCATTTGAATGCAGAGTTGCAAAGAATATCAAGGAGAGATAGGAAAGCCTTCCTCAGTGATCAATGCAAAGAAACAGAGGAAAACAATAGAATGGGAAAGACTAAAGATCTCTTCACGAAAATTAGAGATACCAAGGGAACATTTCATGCAAAGATGGGCTCAGTAAAGGACAGAAATGGTATGGTCCTAACAAAAGCAGAAGATATTAAGAAGAGGTGGCAAGAATACACAGAAGAACTGTACAAAAAAAGATCTTCATGACCCAGATAATCACGATAGTATGATCACTCACCTAGAGCCAGACATCCTGAAATGTGAAGTCAAGTGGGCCTTAGGAAGCATCACTATGAACAAAGCTAGTAGAGATGATGGGATTCCAGTTCAGCTATTTCAAATCCTGAAAGATGATGTTGTGAAAGTGCTGCACTCAATATGCCAGCAGATTTGGAAAACTCAGCAGTGGCCACAGGACTGGAAAAGGGCATTTTCATTCCAATCCCAAAGAAAAGCAATGCCAAAGGATGCTCAAACTACTGCACAATTGCACTCATCTCATACACTAGCAAAGTAATGCTCAAAATTCTCCAGGCCAGGCTTCAACAGTATGTGAACTTTGACCTTCCATATGTTCAAGCTGGTTTTAGAAAAGGCAGAGGAACCAGAGATCAAATAGCCAACAACTGTTGGATCATCGAAAAAGCAAGAGAGTTCCAGAAAAGCATCTACTTCTGCTTAACTGACTCTAGGTATCACCACAAACTGTGGAAAATTCTTAAAAAGATGGCAATACCAGACAACCTGACCTACCTCTTGAGAAATCTGTATGCAGGCCAGGAAGCAACAGTTAGAACTGGACAGGGAACAACAGACTGGTTCCAAATCAGGAAAGGAGGACGTGAAGGCTGTATATTGTCACCCTGCTTATTTAACTTACATGCAGAGTACATCACGAGAAACGCTGGGTTGGATGAAGCACAAGCTGAAGTCAAGATTGCTGGGAGAAATACCAATAACCAGATATACTGATGACACCACCCTTATGGCAGAAAGCAAAGAACTAAAGAGGCTCTTGATGAAAGTGAAAGAGGAGAGTGAAAAAGTTGGCTTCAGAAAACTAAGATCATGGCATCTGGACCCATCAGTTCATGGCAAATAGACGGGGAAAAAGTGAAAATGGTGACAGAATTTATTTTGGGGGCTCCAAAATCACTGCAGATGGTGACTGTAGCCATGAAATTAAAAGACACTTGCTCCTTGGAAGAAAAGCTATGGCCAACTTAGATGGCGCATAAAAAAGCAGACATTGCTTTGAAAACAAAAGTCCATATAGTCAAGGCTATGGTTTTTCCAGTGGTCACGTATGGATGTGAGAGTTGGACTATAAATAAAGCTGAGTGCCAAAGAATTGATTCTTTTGAACTGTGGCATTGGAGAAGACTTTTGAGAGCCCCTTGGACTGCAAGGAGATCCAACCAGTCCATCCTAAAGGAAATCAGTCCTGAATATTCATTGGAATGACTGATGCTGAAGCTGAAACGCCAATACTTTGGCCACCTGATGTGAAGAACTGACTCATCTGAAAAGACCCTGATGCTGGGAAAGATTTATGGCGGGAGGAGAAGGGGACGACAGAGGATGAGATGGTTGGATGGCATCACCGACTCAATGGACATGAGTTTGAGTAAACTCCGGGAGTTGGTGATGGACAGGGAGGCCTGGTGTGCTGCAGTCCATGGGGTCACAAAGAGTCGGACACAACAGAGCGACTGAACTGAACCTCGTGACTGATTCCCCTGGCACCCGGCCCCCACCTATTGGTGCTTATCAAAGGTCACCTTCTTAACAACCACACAGTTGCACTGACAGGAATTTATTAGGAATTAATCACAGATACCCATTTCACCTTTATGGGCTCTGAAGTATTTTCAAAGGACAAGAGAGCATTTTTTCTTTTTTTAATTTACGGAACTTTATTAATTTGATGGCATCAATTCATGCATGGTGTCCAGTACAGGTTTGCTCTTCCCAATAGATAACTGGACATATAATGCTGTTGGTACTGCATGCAATCGACATTTTTTAATTTAAATTTATTTATTTTAATTGGAGCTTAATTACTGTACAATATTGTAGTGGTTTTGCCATACATTGACATGAATCCGCCACAGGTGTACATGTGTTTCCCACCTCCCTCCCCATCCCATCCCTCAGGGTCATCCCAGTGCACCAGCCCCGAGCACCCTGTCTCATGCATTGAACCTGGACTAGCGATTTATTTCACATATGATAATATACATGTTTCAGTGCCATTCTCCCAAATCTTTGTTATGCAGAGATGCTCCTATTGTTCTCATAGCTCAGGAAATTCTGTGGGAATGACAGCTGTGAATCAGAAACAGTGGATGAAGACCAAATATTGAGTTAGCCAAAAAATTTGTAGAATGTTATGGAAAAAATTGATCAAACTTTTTGGCCAACCTAATAGGTGAGAAATATATTTTGGTCATCTGAATGATCAATATAGTCATATTATATTGTGATTTGTTATGATCTGAAAGGAAGAGGGAGTTTCAACAAGTGAGGGTGGGGAATAAGCAGATGGCATAAACAGTCTCCAGGCTTTTAGCACTTAATGGGTCTTCATGAACTGTGTTTGGGGAACTATTAAGACTTGAGTCTCAAGAGTGACTAGTACTCAGGAGCTATCTTAAAACTCTTCCTCTTATGTAATGATGTTTTGTTTGGGGGCAAATTATACTCAGAGACTCAGATTGTCTTTGCCAATAATTTATTTAGCACAGGTTCACTATGGGAATTGTAATTTCACAAGCCAATAACATGCAGGATAATGTCTCTTAAGAAACCAATAAAGAATTAACATACTCCAAAATAGTAAGAGATTAATCACACTATTGTTCCAGGCAAGGGGATGATGAAAGGAATAGTGAAAAAAAACAAAATTCAGTCAAGTAAATGTAAAGATCTAATTCCCTATACCAGGTGATTCATGAATTGGGCCATATCCATCTAGCAACTAGAAGGATGCTTTGAGGGGTTGTACAAAATGGGAGGTTTTTATAGGAAGAAGAGCTGAGCGAGTGAACTATTATCCAAAAAAAGAAAGGATTACTTTAAGATCAGGACATTTTCTCTTGGGAGGACTGGGTGCAGCAAGGGGTTTTATCATGCAGACTGCATCTTCTTCCTGGGGGATGGAGAGGACCCTCATTGGTGCTGACCAGAAAATTTCAGACTGGTTGATTAAGATTGCATTTCCGGTGAAGGTTGAAACTGCAAGTAGGTTAGGTATTAAATCTAGGTTTGGTGTCATGGGCTTTAGCACAAGTGACACCATTTGGGGCCTGTGGTTTTTCTATTTAACAGAATAAAATCCAGATTTACTGGAAGTAGATATTTCTACAAGTTCGTTTTCAGAAGAGTGGGCTTAGCTAACCCTGAGCTAATGTCCAGCAGCCTAGCAAGAAAATGAAAGTCTCTCATTGCTAGAGCACATTACTGGGGAACAAAGACACTGGCAGGCAAAGTATTTCCTTCTTGGAGCTACTATGGTTTCCACAACTGCTGGGCTAAGAGCCACCTTGCCCAGACCAAACACTCTTGAGGTGCAGGACAAACCTCTTGGTGTTGAAAGCTTAAAAGTCCCCTGACCCCCCAGGAGGGTCCTTCCACCACCCATTCTTATCGATAAGCCCCCAGCAGTACTTGCCAATAGCTAAGCTTTTTTAAAATTTATTTTTAATTGGAGAACAATGGCTTTACAGTGTTGTGTTGGTTTCTGCTGTACAGCAACCCAGATCAACCATAATTATATATATATATCAGATCAGATCAGATCAGTCGCTCAGTCGTGTCCGACTCTTTGCGACCCCATGAACTGCAGCACGCCAGGCCTCCCTATCCATCACCACCTCCTGGAGATCACTCAGACTCACATCCATCGAGTCAGTGATGCCATCCAGCCATCTCATCCTCTGTCGTCCCCTTCTCCTCCTGCCCCCAATCCCTCCCAGCATCAGAGTCTTCTCCAATGAGTCAACTCTTCGCATGAGGTGGCCAAAATACTGGAGTTTCAGCTTTAGCATCATTCCTTCCAAAGAAATCCCAGGGCTAATCTCCTTCAGGATGGACTGGTTGGATCTCCTTGCAGTCCAAGGGACTCTCAAAGTCTTCTCCAACACCACAGTTCAAAAGCATCAATTCTTCGGCGCTCAGCCTTCTTCACAGTCCAGCTCTCACATCCATACATGACCACAGGAAAGACCATAGCCTTAACTAGGCTAACTTTTGTTGGCAAAGTGATGTCTCTGCTTTTGAATATGCTATCTAGGTTGGTCATAACTTTCCTTCCAAGGAGTAAGCGTCTTTTAATTTCATGGCTGCAGTCACCATCTGCGGTGATTTTGGAGCCCAGAAAAAGAAAGTCTGACACTGTTTCCACTGTTTCCCCATCTATTTCCCATGTAGTGATGGGACCAGATGCCATGATCTTCGTTTTCTGAATGTTGAGCTTTAAGCCAACCTTTTCACTCTCCACTTTCACTTTCAACAAGAGGCTTTTTAGTTCCTCTTCACTTTCTGCCATAAGGGTGGTGTCATCCGCATATCTGAGGTGATTGATATTTCTCCCGGCAATCTTGATTCCAGCTTGTGTTTCTTCCAGTCCAGCATTTCTCATGATGTACTCTGCATAGAAGTTAAATAAACATGGTGACAATATGCAGCCTTGACGTACTCCTTTTCCTATTTGGAACCAGTCTGTTGTTCCATGACCAGTTCTAACTGTTGCTTCCTGACCTGCATACAGATTTCTCAAGAGGCAGATCAGGTGGTCTGGTATTCCCATCTCTTGAAGAATTTTCCACAGTTTATTGTGATCTACACAGTCAAAGGCTTTGGCAAAGTCAATAAAGCAGAAATAGATGTTTTTCTGGAACTCTCTTGCTTTTTCGATGATCCAGCGGATGTTGGCAATTTGATCTCTGGTTCCTCTGCCTTTTATAAAACCAGCTTGAACATCAGGAAGTTCACGGTTCACATATTGCTGAAGCCTGGCTTGGAGAATTTTAAGCATTACTTTACTAGCGTGTGAGATGAGTGCAATTGTGCGGTAGTTTGAGCACTCTTTGGCATTGCCTTTCTTTGGGATTGGGATGAAAACTGACCTTTTCCAATCTTGTGGCCACTGCTGAGTTTTCCAGATTTGCTGGCATATTGAGTGCAGCATCATCTTTCAGGATTTGGAATAGCTCCCCTGGAATTCCATCACCTCCACTAGCTTTGTTCGTAGTGATGCTTTCTAAGGCCCACTTGACTTCACATTCCAGGATGTCTGCCTCTAGGTCAGTGATCACACCATCATGATTATCTGGGTCGTGAAGGTCTTTTTTGTACAGTTCTTCTGTGTATTCTTGCCACCTCTTCTTAATATCTTCTGCTTCTGTTAGGTCCATACCATTTCTGTCCTTTATCGAGCCCATTTTTGCATGAAATGTTCCTTTGGTATCTCTGATTTTCTTGAATCGATCCTTAGTCTTTCCCATTCTGTTGTTTTCCTCTATTTCTTTGCATTGATTGCTGAAGAAGGCTTTCTTATCTCTTCTTGCTATTCTTTGGGACTCTCCATTCAGATGTTTATATCTTTCCTTTTCTCCTTTGCTTTTTGCTTCTCTTCTTTTCACAGCTATTTGCAAGGCCTCCCCAGACAGCCATTTTGCTTTTTTGCATTTCTTTTCCATGGGGATGGTCTTGATCCCTGTCTCCTGTACAATGTCACGAACCTCATTCCATAGTTCATCAGGCACTCTATCTATCAGATCTAGACCCTTAAATCTATTTCTCACTTCCACTGTATAATCATAAGGGATTTGATTTAGGTCATACCTGAATGGTCTAGTGGTTTTCTGTGTTTTCTTCAATTTCAGTCTGAATTTGGCAATAAGGAGTTCATGGTCCGAGCCACAGTCAGCTCCTGGTCTTGTTTTTGCTGATTGTATAGAGCTTCTCCATCTTTGGCTGCAAAGAATATAATCGATCTGATTTCGGTGTTGACCATCTGGTGATGTCCATGTATAAAGTCTTCTCTTGTGTTGTTGGAAGAGGGTGTTTGCTATGACCAGTGCATTTTCTTGGCAAAACTCTATTAGTCTTTGCCCTGCTTCATTCCGTATTCCAAGACCAAATTTGCCTGTTACTCCAGGTGTTTCTTGACTTCCTACTTTTGCATTCCAGTCCCCTATAATGAAAAGGACATCTTTTTTGGGTGTTAGTTCTAAAAGGTCTTGTAGGTCTTCATAGAACCATTCAACTTCAGCTTCTTCAGCGTTACTGGTTGGGGCATAGACTTGGATTACTGTGACATTGCATGGTTTGCCTTGGAAACGAACAGAGATCATTCTGTCGTTTTGAGATTGCATCCAAGTACTGCATTTCGGACTCTTTTGTTGACCATGATGGCCACTCCATTTCTTCTGAGGGATTCCTGCCCACAGTAGTAGATATAATGGTCCTCTGAGTTAAATTCACCCATTCCAGTCCATTTTAGTTTGCTAATTCCTAGAATGTCAACATTCACTCTTGCCATCTCTTGTTTGACCACTTCCAATTTGCCTTGATTCATGGACCTGACATTCCAGGTTCCTATGCAATATTGCTCTTTACAGCATCGGACTTTGCTTCTATCACCAGACACATCTACAGCTGGGTATTCTTTCTGCTTTGGTTCCATCCCTTCATTCTTTCTGGAGTTATTTCTCCACTGATCTCCAGTAGCTTATTGGGCCCCTACTGACCTGGGGAGTTTCTCTTTCAGTATCCTATCATTTTGCCTTTTCATACTGTTCATGGGGTTCTCAAGGCAAGAATACTGAAGTGGTTTGCCATTCCCTTCTCCAGCGGACCACACCCTGTCAGATCTCTCCACCATGACCACACACACACACACACACACATATATATATATATTTATCTATCCCCTCTCTTGAGCCTCTGATTGCCTGTCTACAACAATAGATGCTAATAATAACATCCTGACACAGCTTCCTCAAGGTAAACAACTTCACTTTTAGAATAAAACAGTCTCATTCTTAGGTCAAAATGAAAAAAAAAAAAGTGGATTTGAAATCACAGTAAACAAATACACAACAGATGGTGCTTATGAAACCCTTAGCATTTTGCCTGTTTAATACATAGACCTCAGTCAATATAAGTTGTTAACTATTATTGAATACAACAAAATACATAAAAGACAATGAGATGTGTTAATGTTTCTCCACATTGTTAGACGGTCATTTGGTAGGATAGCTCACTGGTATTAGTGTAAAATTTAGGACTAAAATCTGTTTAAGAGCCACCTTTAAAAGTAGCATTTCTCATGCTGTCAGTTTTTCCATAGAAAGATTAGGTGTCACAGTACACATCTCCTAGAAGTAGCAGAAGTCATTAGAGCTGCCATGTTGAGCCACATTAAAATTCAAAAGTCCCATCCACCTCCTTAGAACTGATTCAAATGTATTCTCTTTAATGGCTGAGTAATACTCCATTGTGTATATGTACCACAGCTTGCTTATCCATTCATCTGTGGATGGACATCTAGGTTGCTTCCAAGTCCTGGCTATTGTAAACAGTGCTGCTATGAACATTGGGGTACACGTGTCTCTTTCAGTTCTGGTTTTCTCAGTGTATATGCCCAGCAGTGGGATTGGTGGATCATAAGGCAGTTCTATTCGTAGTTTTTTGAGGAATCTCCATACTGTTCTCCATAGTGGCTGTACTAGTTTGCATTCCCACCAACAGTGTAAGAGGGTTCCCTTCTCTCCGCACCCTCTCCAGCATTTATTGCTTGTGGACTTTTGGATAGCAGCCATTCTGACTGGAGCCTATTATACAGAGTGAAGTAAGCCAGAAACAAAAACACAAATACAGTATACTAACGCATATATATGGAATTTAGAAAGATGGTAAAAATAACCCTATTTACGAGATAGCAAAAGAGACACTGATGTATAGAACAGACTTTTGGACTCTGGGACCGGGAGAGGGTGGGATGATTGGGGAGAATAACATTGAAAAATGTATAATATCATATCTGAAATGAGTCGTCAGTCCAGGTACGATGCCCGATAACAAATGCCTGGGGCTGGAGCACTGGGACGACCTGGAGGGATGGTGTGGGGAGGGGAGAGGGAGGAGGGTTCAGGATGGGGAACACATGTATACTGGCAGCAGATCCATCTTGATTTCTTGTAAAAGCAATACAATATTGTAAAGTTAAGCAAAAAAAAAAAAAAAAAGAAATTCACACTGAAAAAAAATAAATAAATAAAATTCAAAAGTCCTCCCATTTATTTTGAGATTTTAGTTCAGTTCAGTTCAGTCACACAGTTGTGTCCGATTCTTTACAACCCCATGGACTGCAGCATGCCAGGCCTACCTGTCCATCACCAACTCCCAGAGTTTACTCAGACTCATGCCCATTGAGTTGGTGATGCCATCCAGCCATTTTATCCTCTGTATTCCCCTTCTTCTCCCACCTTCAATCTTTCCCAGCATCAGGGTCTTTTCAAATGAGTCTGTTTTTTGCATCAGGTGGCCAAAATATTGGAGTTTTGGCTTCAGCATCAGTTCTTCCAATGAATATTCAGGACTGATTTCCTTTAGAATGGGCTGGTTGGATCTCCTTGCAGTTCAAGGGACTCTCAAGAGTCTTCTCCAACACCACAGTTTGAAAGAATCAATTCTTTCGTGCTCAGCTTTCTTTATAGTCCAACTCTCATATCCATACATGACTATGGGAAAAACCATAGCTTTGACTAGATGGACCTTTGTTGGCAAAGTAATATCTCTGCTTTTTAATATGCTGTCTAGTTTGGTCATAACTTTTCTTCCAAGAAGTAAGCATCTTTTAATTTCATGGCTGGAATCACCATCTGCAGTGATTATGGAGCCCCCCAAAATAAAGTCAGCCACAGTTTCCACTGTTTCTCCATCTATTTCCCATGAAGTGATGGGACCAGATGCCATGATCTTCATTTTCTGAATGTTGAGCTTTAAGCCAACTTTTAAACACTCCTTTCACTTTCATCAAGAGGCTCTTTAGTTCTTTTTCACTTTCTGCCATAGGGTGAGGTCATCTGCATATCTGACATTATTGATTCCAGCTTGTGCTTCATCTAGCCCAGTGTTTCTCACAATGTACTCTGCATATAAGTTAAATAAGCAGGGTGACAATCTACAGCCTTGATGTCTTTTCTCGAATTGGAACCAATATGTTGTTCCATGTCCAGTTCTAACTGTTGCTTCCTGACCTGTATACAGATTTCTCAAGAGGCAGGTCAGGTGGTCTAGTATTCCCATCTCTTTCAGAATTTTCCACAGTTTGTGGTCATACACAGAGTCAAAGGCTTTGGCGTAGTCAATAAAGCAGAAGTAGATGTTTTTCTGGAACTCTCTTGCTTTTTCCACGATCCAGTGGATGTTGGCAATTTGATCTCTGGTTCCTCTGACTTTTCTAAAACCAGCTTGAGTATATGGAAGTTCACAGTTCACGTATTGCTGAAACCCGGCTTGGAGAATTTTGAGCATTACTTTACTAGCATGTGAGATGATTGCAATTGTGTGGTAGGTTGAACATTCTTTGGCATTGCCTTTGGGGTTGGAAGGAAAACTGACCTTTTCCAGTCCCATGGCCAGTGCTGAGTTTTCCAAATCTGCTGGCATATTGAGTGCAGCACTTTCACAGCATCATCTTTCAGGATTTGAAATAGCTCAACTGGAATTCCATCACCTCTACTAGCTTTGTTCATAGTGATACTTCCTAAGGCCCACTTGACTTCACATTCCAGGATGTTTGGCTCTAGGTGGGTGATCACACCATCGTGATTATCTGGGTTGTAAAGATCATTTTTGTATAGCTCTTCTGTGTATTCTTGCCACTTCTTCTTAATATCTTCTGCTTCTGTTAGGCCCATACCATTTCTGTCCTTTATTGAGCCCATCTTTACAGGAAATGTTCTTTTGGTATCTCTAATTTTCTCGAAGAGATCTTAAGTCTTTCCCATTCTATTGTTTTCCTCTATTTCTTTGCTTTGATCACTGAGGAAAGCTTTCTTATCTATCCTTGCTATTTGGAACTCTGCATTCAGATGCATATATCTTTCCTTTTCTCCTTTGCTTTTTATAGATTTAATAAAGTAATAATGTGGAATGCAGCCCATAGTGTTATAAAATTTTTAACAAACTTCTCAACCACTAAAATTATGACATCTTATTCTCTGATAGTAGTTATAGAGAAAGATGACACTGTTTCAGATGAAACCATTCTCTTGGCAGTAAATAATGATGGGAAATCATACTATATTTATTACATTTTTTTAAAAATTGCATTAAAAAATCTGTGGCCTATATAAGCTGTAAAAGTTTATACAAATTGAGACTTTAAGTCAGGAAGTTTAGATAGTGAGGTTCTAAATTACCATTTCAAACACATTTTGAGAAAGATGCCAAAAGGGATAACTTTTAGGAAAATAAGACAAGAAATGTAGAGGATGGTGGAGTCCATTAGTAATGAGTGAATTTATTTGACCAGATGATGGGCTCAGGCTTTCTTCATGTTTTATTTTAGTCCAGTGTTCCAACCCTATCACTCATAATCCAGGAAATGATAGGAAAACAAAGTTGCCAAAATTTCTTTGGATAATTTGGCATCTTGATTTGAGTTTTCATAATGGAAGTAAATCTTTCTCCAGAAATTATTTGGAATAGAAATCTGTCTTAAGTTTTGAAACATTTATGACTCTTAGGATATAGGGAAAATGGCAGCTTTCCTGTTACATGCCTATTTGGTAAATATTGGGCCTTAATAACTTAGATGTAGAGGTTCCTCTGCACAGCAGCTACATGTCTGCATTTTGTGATCTGTGAGCTCCATAATCACGCAACGATACCACCTAACTAGTAAGACTGTTCTGAGATTTAAGTGAGAGAACTGAGTATAAATCTCTACACATGTCCTGAAGATAGCAATCACTCAATAAAAGTTAACAGTTATTGTTACCTTCGTCCAATGTTGGCAACACTAGCAAATAGATCTTCACAGTATCTAGGGCAGTGGTAAAAGAATGGATTATGTCTCCTTTCCTATACAGATGATCCCTGACTTACTATGGTTCAATTTATGATTTTGACTTTATGAGGGTGCAAAAGCAGTAGATATTCAGTAGAAACTGTACTTTGAATTTTGATCTTTTCCCAGGCCAGTGATATGTGGCACAGTGTTCTGTTGTGATGCAGGGAAGCAGCAGCAAGCCCCAGCTCCCTGTCAGCTACACAATCCCAAGGGTACACTAGCAATTCACTTACCACCACTCTGTACCCATACAACCATTCTGTTCTTCACTTTCAGTTCATCAGTCCACAAATTACATGAGCTATTCAATTCTTTATTATAAAACAGGCTTTGTGTTAGATGATTTTGCCTAATCTTGGGCTAGTATAAGTGTTCTGAACACGTTTAAGTTAGGCTAGGCCAAGCTATGATATTCAGTAGGTGAGGTGAATTAAATGCATTTCAACATACAATAAATTCAACTTATAAAGGGTTTATTGGGACATAACTTCATTATAAGTCAAGGAAGATCTATAATTAGAAGGAGAACTGGGAGCAAGCTCCAGGATTTTGGCTTTCATATTATTTTCATAAGAGCATGAGTATCGTCAGGAGAAATATTTGGGGGTGTAGAATCTTTTCAAAGAATCAAATTATATAAGCAGATTGAAAGGGGTTTCAGGATTTTGAGTTTTATAAATATATAAGTCTAACATTTATTGTCTTCTGTGAACTAACATTGCTTGTGCTGTAAGATTTTTTTTTTCATTTTTTTGAGTATTGCACTGTTTTATTTTCTTTTATTTAGATAGAGTTGATTTATAATGTTGTGTTTAATTTCTGCTATATAGAAAAGCAACATTGTTATACATATATATATTATTTTTCATATTCTTTTCCACTATGGCTTATCATATAATATTGAATATAGTCCCCTGTGCTATACAGTAGGATATTGTTTATTCATCCTATGTATACTGATTTGGATATGTTAATCCAAACTCCCAATTCTTTCTTTTTCCATCCCATTTTCCCCTTGGCAGTCACAGGAATGTTCTCTATGTCTGTGCATCTGTTTCTATTTTTTAGATATGTTTATTTGTGTTGTAGTTTAGATTCCATGTATAAGTGATATCATACAGTATTTGTCTTTCTCTTTCTGACTTCCTTCGTTTAGTATGATAATCTCTAGGCCCATCCATGTTGCTGCAAATGGAATTATTTTATTCTTTTGATGGCTAATATTCCATTGTGATTCCAAACCACATCTTTATCTGTTCACCTGTCAAGGACATTTAGGTTGTTTCCATGTCTTGGCTCATGTAAGTAGTGCTGCGCTGAACATAGGGTGTGTGTATCTTTTCAAATTATAGTTTGTTATATATGCCCAAGAGTAGGATTGATAGATCATATGGCAACTCTATTTTTAGATTTTTGAAGACACTCCATACTGTTTTTCATAATGGCTGCACCAATTTACATTCCCATCAACAGTGTAAGAGGGCTCCCTTTTGTCCATACCCTCTCCAACACTGATTATTTATAGACTGTTTAATGATGGCCATTCTGACAAGTGTGAGGTCATTCCTCACTGTAGTTTGTTTTGTTTCTTTTTTTTTACTTTTTATTTTGTATTGGGGTATAGCCAATTAACAATGATGTGACAGTTTCAGGTGAACAGCCAAGGGGCTTAGCCATACATACATATATATATATATATCTCCATTCTCCCCCACCCATCCAGGCTGTCACATAACAGCAGCGTTCCCTGCACTGTACAGTAGTTCCTTGTTGGTTATCCATTTTAAACACAGCAATGTGTACTTCTCCATCCCAGACTCCCTAATTATCAGCCTACAAGTTTCTGTGCAGTAGAGGAAACCATAAACAAAACAAAGACTGGGAGAAAATATGCAAATGATGAGACTAACAAGGATTTAATTTCCAAAATATGCAAACAGCTCATACAACTCAATAATAAAAATTCCAAACAACCCAATCAAAAAATGGGCAGAAGACCTACATAGATAATTTTCCCAAGAAGACATACAGAAGGTCAATAGGCACATGAAAAGAAGCTCATCATTGCCAATTATTAGAGAAATGCAAATCAAAACTGCATCATTGTATTTTGATTTGCATTTCTCTAATAAACTGTACCATTATAGTTGTGATTTTCATGCTGTTGTGAGAAACACATTGATTTGACTGTAATTTCAGTGGGTCTTTTAACTATGAATGGTTTCGGTAACATCTGCATTAGTCATTTGAAGAATATTGGTTTCCTGAGATGTGTAGATCCTTCAAATGTAGATACATGTCTTTATATAATACTTAAAAAATCACATTTGTTAATGTCATTATAAATTCCATCAGAAGTCTAAGTATTAGAAAGCTGTCAAGCTCACATTAGTAAATACTAGTTTTCAAAAAAATCTTACTTTTTTACTTGAAATTGTGAATTTTATAATTGGCAAAAAAATTCTATCAATTTTCCTTGAAGTAATAAGTTCATTTCATTTGTTATTAAGAAAATGTCTACTAGATGGCCAAGTGTGAATAACTATAGTTTATCTGCCAGTCACTCTTTCAAATGAAATGATATTGTATGAAAGAAGTGGCCAGTTCAGCTTGCAACTCAATCACCCAGGGGTGATTCTATGCATACTTTTCATTTTGTCACACAAGCTATTCAAAATCTTAACCAAAGGGTTGAGATCTAATGAAATTAACCAATTTTTACTGCTTTATCAAAGACATTCTCAAGATAATTTTTTTCTTTTTCTTTCTTTCATATTTTAAACCTTGAATATATGCTCATGAAAATAAGAACCCCTGGTAGAGTTTGGTGTCACTGTCTTTACTCATCGGCAAATTTACACACTATTTGCTGAAGTACCATCAGTACAAATGTCAATGAAGTGAAAAAGGCAGGGGAAAAAAAAGTCTTAATGTTATTATGAAAACAGTTCTGACCTTACAGACCCCCTAAATGTATCTTGGGAGCCATATTGTCTATAGACCACACTTAGAGAGTTGCCAGTTAAATTATACTTCATATTGGTTCAAAGAAGAATAACTGAGGTCATTATGGAATACAGTTTCTGTGAGGAGAAAAAAAGAGGGATAGGATTGGCTTAGGCACAAAAAGACATGGGTGAAAGGGAAGAAACTCACTGACCTTTGGAAGGGAAGGATAATGGGTCTCATGCCCTAGAGATCTTCAAAACAGAATCCTATTTTCTCTCTTACAACTTCTCTGATTCCACATAGCTGAAGGTGGATGGCCAGATCAAATGATTTCTTGATGTTCCTCCAAATTAAATGTTATGATTTTGTGATCCCAAAGAATGTGTAGCTTTTTTCAGACTAAAGTTTTTCATACCTCTGAAAACTCAATTTCATTCTAAATCAGTCTTCAGTTTTGTGTGGTTTCTTAGAGAGTTTTTTGCAAGATGCAGTTCTTAGTAACTTTCAGGTTAGAATCGAATCAAATTCTTTAAGACTGTCAGTGCTGCTAAGGGAGCCGGATGTTGCTCATGCTCATGCCCAGGATGAATGGAGGCCAGTAGTCATTGACAGTTATGCCTTTTCTCACCTATGTTAAAAGCATCTAAGGTAAGGATGGCCTCTGATCACTATCCATTCTACCTGTGGCTCCTGGGATGAAAGTCTTGGCTTTCATTTGGCTCACCAACTGAGAAGAACCAGAACATTCCCTGCAAAATACCTGTCAGGGATAGCAGAGCAGTCTTATATCACACACAGTCCATTCACATTTCCTCAGTTGTCCTGCTAATATCATTTATAGTCATTTTCTTTGTTTTTCAATCTAAGATCCATTCCAGGATTATACACTGTGTTAGCGTTCCTATCTCCTTATTCTTCTTTAAATAAAACAGATATCCAGCTTTCTTTGGTGGCGTTTGCTGTTCTACATCGTGTTGATGTTTTAGGAAAGTTCAGTCAGTCTAGATGTTTTACAGATTGCCCTTCATTTTGGATTTGACTGTTTCCTTGTGATTAGATTCAGACCAAGAATTTTGGAAGACTATCTTCCTAGGTGTTCTTCCCAGTGTCCTCAGGAGAACTAGGATCCCAGTGTACTCTATTACTGCCTATGTTAAGGTAAAGGTAGTGTCTGCATGATTTTTCTATTGTAAAGCAACTTTTCCCCTTTTTAATCCAAATACAGTCTGCACAGGGATACTTTGACATTGCATGAATAATTCACTACAGACTTTTGAACCTAGTGGTTTTCGTATCCACTGATGATTGGTACCTGAATTCATTATTGCTATATGGTTGTGAAATTCTCGTTTTCCATTTCTACCAATACTTTTATATTTATAAGTTGATCTTCTTTTTCTTCTCCTCTTTTGCATTAAAAAAATTTTAAGCATCACTATGTACTTATGAACATATTCTTTCAATTCAGTATTATTATAATCTATTCTTCATACCATTCCTTTGATACTCAGATTGTTCCAAATTTGACTAATAGGAGCTCTTCAGAGCTGGGTGCTGTTTCTTTTTGATGTGTCCTCATCACTATGAACTCATTCTCAATGGCACATCCAGACACTTCAGGCTTGTATTTTCCTGTTCTGAGAGTCTTATTTCTTTTTTAGAACTAGATCTAGTTCTAAACCCTAGATCTGGACATTAGATTTTCTCATCAGTACAGGAGTATCCTTACTTCTAGGCCTTTTCAGTAGATGCTAGAATGTTTACCAACATTCACATCCATGCTCATGTGCATACACACACACAGACACACCCTTATATGTATATGGTACTGCCATAGCTATGCAGTATAATATTGCTATCCTACTACTACTACCATTGATTCCATTCCAACATCATTGGGTTCTTCCTCTCCTTCCCCCATTGTATATTTCTGTTTCTCTTTTCCCAAGTGAGAATCCTCACACCCCACAATACTAATGTATTTATGTACTTCTTTCTTCAGCCCCACAATGCACAAAATTGTTTCAGATCTGCTGCATCAGTACCTCTAACCAACAACAAACTTCCTGTGGCATGTTCAAAATTCCCTACAGCTCTACTTGTCCTTATGATATATGTCTCTCTATATAGTCAGAATATTTTTACAAATCAGCTTTTATGTAAATTAGTTTTTTCTTCTCTTATCAACTTGATAAAAGTTGATAAAACTTTTAAAAGTCAATAGAAGTTTAGGTTTACTTCTTTTTGTTAATATAATAGATTTAAGAATTTATTTTCCAGTATTGTTAATGCATTTCTTGAATATACAGAAGCTGGTGTTTTAAACACTAAATCCAAATGTTACTAATGATATGCAAAATTCGGTCATCATATATAAGATCAGTTTAGAAACTAAAAGAGGAAAAGCATTAGTATTTTTCTTTCTTGTAATAATAAGATTTAAATTTTTATTATGTCTAAAAGTTCAGGATCAAGAGAAGTTTTTTCCAAGTAGAGGAAATTGCAAAGCAGTATTGAGCAGGATTAAGAAATTGTCTCCGGAATTGGATTGCCTGGGGACAAATCCTGGTCCCACCCTACACTTACTGGTTACAACCAGGTTCTTTCCCTGTCTTATATAAAATCAGGATTCTGCCAAGTGTAATACAAGACACTTAGCTCAGAGCCTGATGAAGAGTGCAAAAATGAATATTACCTATGATTTTTCTGGTGCTGATGGTGATGCTGGTGCTCAGTTTGAAACAGTGTATTCTGGATATGCAGAGTTCCTAATACTAAATTTAAAGGCTTATGTTCTTGGTAATGGGTTTTCTTTTTTTTTTTTTTTGGTATTTTATTCCTTTCTCTCAGTAGTTTTGACACACAAGGAAAAGTTATGACTTAGCTAGAAGTTCTGGCATTGGGAATGACCTTGTCCTTGTTTTGAAGTATCTGAAAAATAAAAATAAAAATTCCTCCTGCAAAACCCTGGTCAGTTGCTGCTGCTAGTCCTGGGGCAGAATGTCTGTCGGGATGCCAAGCATTACTGTCACTATAATCACCAAGGCATCTGCCAGAGAACTCAGGGCTGAAAACTAGGAGGAAAGTCTTCTGTATTATATCTAATAATAGCTCTGGAAATTTTTATGAAATGCCTGCAGGCAACTCCCTGGCTTGAGAAGTGCCACATACTGTAACTAAAGCAAGTGCATTGTTTCTACTCTTGCTAGTAGGTACACTGTAGTAGGAACCAAAATAATAACTAGAAATCATTTGTTACGACTTCTAGTGTTTTACTTGTAGTTCTCTTGGTTACTGTCAACAGTGGCTAGATATATTTCTGTAAATGACCTGTATTTTTAATCTGCAAACAGCTTCTTATAAACTAAAGATTTGTATAAACTACTGATTCCACCAGTGAAGAGCTTGGATAAGAGAAAAATGATAAATGTTCACGTTCTCATCTAATTTTGTTTCTGTAATTTCATACTCATTTTCTAAAAGAGAGACCCCTCCCGATTGTTTAGACTTCAGGTTCTGCAAAAGCTGATCTGCCCATTTCTCTACTAATATATAGTGTGATGGTGGTGGTTTAGTTACTAAGTGATGTCTGACTCTTGTGATTCCATGGACTATAGCCCACCAGGCTCCTCTGTCCATGAAATTATCCAGGCAAGAATACTAGAGTGGGTTGCCATTCCCTTCTCCAAGAGATCTTCCCAACCCAGGAATTGAACTCGGGTCTCCTGCATTGCAAGCAGATTCTTTACCGACTGAGCCACCAGGGAAGCCGTAAATAAAATGTAATCTTATCAATATTCTCATTAACATTCTTAACTCATTATTAAATCAATGATTAGGTTATGGTAAACATAAAATTGTATACATTTAACCTAATAGATCCTATAATAACGTGGCAACTTTTTCTCTAAGAAGTAAAATTTTTTATGCTGTCTGCCAGTTTTTTGTACTTCTTCTGTATCCCATGAGTGCTCAGAGTATTCTGATTGAGAATTTCTCTTGAATGAGACATAATCAGTTTATATGGCAGGCAGAACCATAACCCACAATAAATAATCAAGCCCCTCAGAAAAATGTCTGTTTCTACGACTGGTGCAGGAAATGTACAAGAGCCTGGAATATACCAGAAAGCAAGGAAGAAATCAAAAATCTATGGGGTTATATTTTAAAAAAGATTTAATAGCTAATTTGGATGGATTTTTAAAAGTTGACTGAAATTATTATAACACGTAAAATATATTAAAATCCATGAGTACATTAATGATAGGAAAAAGTAAAATCCAAAAAGCTTGATCACTTTTGAAGGGTATGAGGGCATAAACTCATTCTAAACATTGGTTGATAAAGAGAAAGAAACAAACTATCCTGCCTTTCCTGACAAACTGTAGTTCAGACTAGCATCACTATGAACAAAGCTAGCAGACTTAGGAAATCCATAGTAATGGATTTCCAGTTGAGCTATTTCAACTCCTTAAAGATAATGCTGTGAAAGTGCTACACTCAGTATGCCAGCAAATTTGGAAAACTCAGCAGTGGCCACAGGACTGGAAAAGGTCAGTTTTCATTCCAATCCCAAAGAAAGACAATGCCAAAAAATGCTCAAACCACCACACAGTTGCACTCATCTCACACGCTAGTAAAGTAATGCTCAAAATTCTCCAAGCCAGGCTTCAGCAATATGTGAACCGTGAACTTCCTGATGTTCAAGCTGGTTTTAGAAAAGGCAGAGGAACCAGAGATCAAATTGCCAACATCCACTGGATCATCGAAAAAGCAAGAGAGTTCCAGAAAAACATCTATTTCTGCTTTATTGACTACCAAAGCCTTTGACTGTGTAGATCACAATAAACTGTGGAAAATTCTGAAAGAGATGGGACTACCAGACCATCTGACCTGCCTCTTGAGAAACCTATAGCAGTTCAGGAAGAAACAGTTAGAACTGGACATGGAACAACAGACTGGTTGTTGTTGTACATCAAGGCTGTATATTGTCACCCTGCTTATTTAACTTATATGAAGAGTACATCATGAGAAACTCTGGGCTGGAAGAAGCACAAGCTGGAATCAAGATTGCTGGGAGAAATATCAATAACCTCAGATATGCAGATGACACCACCCTTATGGCAGAAAGTGAAGAGGAACTCAAAAGCCTCTTGATGAAAGTGAAAGTGGAGAGTGAAAAGGTTGGCTTAAAGCTCAACATTCAGAAAACGAAGATCATGGCATCTGGTCCCATCACTTCATGGCAAATATATGGGGAAACAGTGGAAACAGTGACAGACTTTATTTTTCTGGTCTCCAAAATCACTGCAGATGGTGATTGCAGCCATGAAATTAAAAGACACTTACTCTTTGGAAGGAAAGTTATGACCAACCTAGATAGTATATTAAAAAGCAGAGACATTACTTTACCATAAAAGGTCCATCTAGTCAAGGCTATGGTTTTTCCAGTGGTGACGTATGGATGTGAGAGTTGGAATATAAAGAAAGTGAGCACCGAAAAATTGATGCTTTTGAACTGTTGTGTTGAAGAAGACTCTTGAGAGTCCCTTGGACTGCAAGGAGATCCAACCAGTCCATCCTAAAGGAGACCAGTCCTGGGTGTTCATTGGAAGGACTGATGTTGAAGCTGAAACTCCAATACTTTGGCCGCCTGATGTGAAGAGCTGACTCATTTGAAAAGACCCTGATGCTGGGAAAGACTGAGGGCAGGAGGAGAAGGGGATAACAGAGGATGAGATGGTTGGATGGCATCACCGACTCAATGGACATGGGTTTGGATGGACTCCAGAAATTGGTGATGGACAGGGAGGCCTGGTGTGCTGTGATTCATGGGGTCGCAGAGAGTTGTACATGACTGACTGAACGGAGCTGAACTGAATAGTTAATGAGAAAAAAATGTCTGCTTTATAGATGCATTTCAATCAATAAATGCAGAAGGAAATAAAGAACTAAGCCATCACTGTTTTGCAACCTCTACTGAAATAATGAATCTAGGGAATGATCATCAACACTGCCTAAAACATTTGGTGAAGGGTTTATAGAGGATCTTCCTAAGAGATGGATTAGACTGGGAACACCAAAACCCACTGATTATAAAAATAGAGATAGTAGACATTATGTACCTTCTAATGGTACATAGGAAGTACACTATCCTACCCATGAAATATACTTGCCAAAATGTAGAAAATGAATCTGTTCAAGCCTTTAAACCTAACTACCAATTTTTAAGAAATATAGAAGAGGAACATGTTATATAAAACCATGGAATCAATGAGCAAATTCCAAAATGTAAGATATTCTATAGAACACATGACTCAACTTTTATTATAAACAAACATCAAGAGAAAAAAAGGCAGGTAAAACTATACAAATTAAACGTATGGTGATGAATTAATATTTGGGAGACATTTCATCCATATGTAATATGTCAACTTCGGTTCTTGATTTGAACAAAGCAACTTTGTAAAATACAGCTTTGAGGCAATTGGAAAAACTTGAATGTAGACAAAAGAGTATTGATGATATTAAGGAATTATGGACAATTTTAATGTATGAGCATGGTATTATTAAAATAAACTTATTTCTCAGAGATACAAATGATGTGTTTATAAATATATGGCCCAGCAATCCCATGGCTGGGCATATACACTGAGGTAACCAGAATTGAAAGAGACATATGTACCCCAATGTTCATTGCATCACTGTTTACAATAGCCAGGACATAGAAGCAACCTAGATGTCCATCAGCAGACGATTGGATAAGAAAGCTGTGGTACATAGATATAATGGAATATTTCCCAGCTATTAAAAAGAATGCATTTGAATCAGTTCTAATGAGGTGGATGACACTGAAGCCTATTATACAGACTGAAATAAGTCAGAAAGAAAAACACAGTTAATACAGTATATTAACACATATATATGGAATTTAGAAAAATGGTAACGATGACCCTATATATCAGACAGCAAAAGAGATACAGATGTAGGGAACAGACTTTTAGACTCTGGAAGAAAGTGAGAGTGGGATGATTTGAGAGAATAACATTGAAACATGTATATTATCATATGTGAAATAGATCACCCATCTAGGTTTGATGCATGAGACTGGGTGCTCAGGGCTGGTGCACTGGGATGACCCAGAGGCATGAGATGGCGAGGGAGGTGGGAGGGAGGGTCAGGATGCAGAACACATGTACACCCATGGCTGACTCATGTCAATGTATGGCAAAAACCACTACAATATTGTAAAGCAATTAGCCTTCAATTAAGATAAATAAATTTTTAAAATTATATAATATCTGAGATTTATTTAAAAATAATATACCTGGGGAGGAGAAAGTGGAGAGTATAAATGATATAAAGTTAGTATATGTTGATTGTTGTTAAATCCGGATGTGGAGATTTTTTAAACCTTTCCCTGAAGTTTTCCCTTAATGGTAGGAAAATGTAAACAGGAAATAAATGTGAAGATATTATACCTATACTCTTATTAACTGTTTCAGAAAATGAAAAAACTGACCAATAGAATGACATTTGTGAAATATTAAATGTGTTACATACAGGTAGTGGTGTGCTGGTAAATGGCTTTCTTCTAAAGAAGAAAACCCTGATTTGTAGTGTTTGCCAGTTTGCACAGTGTAAATCTGCCCATCGTGGCTGATTTCAAGCTATTGTGTAACATCACTGAATGTGGACTTTGAAAGAGATAAGTTGTCTCTATGGCCAGCTACATGCCTCCCACTACTAGGATAGATGCCAGAAAAGCATTAGTTTCTGGAGTCAGACTCTCGGTCAGATGCCAACACGAACATGCACTGTCTGTGGTTATCTTACTAGCCTATCTGAGCCTTGGTTTCCCCTTAGTTAAATAAAGATGGTAATTCCTGCTGCATTCAGAAAAGAGATCACACATGTAATGGACCTGGTGCGGTTCCAGTTACACAGTGAGAGATCCTTCGTGTTATTATCCTTTCTTCTTTTCAAGCTAAAATAGAACAGAGGACTCCTGACTTGGGTAGTTTCAAAGTTTCCAAAGAAAGGAATGAAGCGGATCATCTTTTCAGAGGGCTTCTTGCCCAGAATTTCTATAATTAGTTAAAATTGCAGATTTCAGGTGCAGGGTCGCAAACCTGCCAGAAGTTCGCCAAGCTCTAATTGGGTTGAATATTATTAGGTAGGCTGGCAAGTTGATGTGACACAATCGTGACTAGAATAGAACTATCTGTTATAGGTAGTTCTGTCCACTGTAATCTGGTACTGCAGATCCATGGGAAGAATTAAGTATTATCATAGAACTGGCATAGTAAAAAGTCTATAATCTGCTTAATCTTCTCTTAGGGAATGTTAAGACATCCTGAGATGTTTTGGCATGAATAAGCATAAGGGTTATGTTGACAAATTGGAAATGTTTCCATTCACAATTATGATGACTGTTTGTTATTAATAATAGTAGCATTTTACTTTCCAAAATCTTCATTTAAATTGGTGATTAACCATGGTATCAGTTACTGAAAGAGGAATTTTTCCATTGTTTCCTGAAATCCTAATTTTTTGTGTGTAGAAACCTAAGGTTAAGGTCATCACTGATTAGACAGTAATGATGCAGTTTTCAGAACTAGTGAATTTTATGCATATATAAAAATCTTTTTTGAGTTCATTATGACAAAGGCTAGAGAGAAGCTGAATTATGAATCAAGCCCATATTTAGAATATGAAGACAAGAATACCAAAGGCATTTGAAATGAGATTTATGTGGGTAGGGTGATGTGCTTCTAATGGTAATACAACTTGGGGGTATGTTTTTCCCTCTGAAGGAGAGTTGCATGAATTATAACTTTACATTTTTCAGATTTCTGAGCAAATACTTATGAGACAAGAAGCAGTATGTTGTATTATCCATCTGAAATGGACTCAATCTCCTTTGATCTTTAAAAGAATAGTTTTCTTCCAGTAAATTAAAACCTTTGCCCCTTGGAAATTTGAACTTCCTCTTTGTTTGAAATAATGCTATTTATACTAAATTTAATTTAATAGATCATAATAAGAATGCTTTTAGAAATAAAATGGAACAAAATAGAGTGTGAATAGTGTTTTCTGAAACTGAGGATTCCATTGTGTATGTATGCATGCGTAAATTCTAAGTCATGAAGTAAAATTTATTTTTCAGTGAGCCGCAGTAAAAAAGAGAACATTTTTAAATGTTTTAAAATGTACGATAAAAAAAATCCTGAAAATAAAATAACTCTTCCTCTTATAGTACATATCAAAATTTATCTAGATTAACAGATCTTCTTGGAATGTTGTTGTTGCTTTAAATAGAATCACCCTGGACTTAGTGGGGTCTGGGGCAGCTGTGAGTCTCCCAGTTCTGCCCGGGTCTTACTGGGAACAGCACAGATCAGTAAGGAGAGGGGAGTTGCGCTCTTGTCGGGGTAGTGCTTATGGAGATTAACCTTCTGTCCGCTTTCATTTCTTTCTCTCTTAAGCAGGAAGGATACTATTACTTAGCCTGTCCATATATACACACACACATGTATATATGTATATGTAATTTACTATAGTAGAGTGCATTTATTATATTATAGTTTTGTGTACCAGACCTATTATCGCAATTAGATTTCAAGACTTATAAGGTCAGAAGTTTTGCCTAAAGCTTTCTTTATCTTCTCACCCAGCATGTGTCTTGCACACACAGTAGCAGATGCTTCTTAAGTAATTACTGTTAATAGTGGAAATGGCTAAAGTTCATCCTAACATGGTATTTGAGCATGTTTATTTATATGTTTATATATTTATTCATGTTGTATCTTCACAGAATGTACTGCAATTTATGGCATGAACAGAAAAATAGTGGCTGAATTATAAATTAAAAATCATATACCATATACACATCTGTAAATACATATTTATATGCACACATACATATGCATTCTTATTGTAAACTCAGACTCTCTGGGTTCCTTCATAATTCTCTCTTTGAGCCTCATTCTTGCATCTGAACTACCCGGTTGGTGAAGTGAAAAAGAATGTATGTCAGTTGCATGCATGCTCAGTTGTGTCTGACTCTGTGACCCCATGGACTGTATGTAGCCTGCCAGGCTCCTCTGTCCATGGGATTCTCCAGGTGAGAATACTGGAGTAGGTTGCCATTTCCCCCTCCAGGGCATCTTCTCAACCCAGGTATCAAACCTGCACTGTCAGGCAGATTCTTTACCTCTGTGCAACCCGGGAAGCACCCTGTCAGTTACTTAATTTTTATTGTTAAAGAAAAAGAGACACCCTCAGAGGAGACAAAGGTTTCTCTGTATACGCAAGAACATGACTAAAAGGCATTTCTTGCATGAAGTTTCACATAGGAGACAATATGTGTAGGCTAGAAAATATCCACACCACCACTCCTAGAGAAATTGTGGTAATAGATTTTATTTCTGTTACTTCTGCTCCACCATAAAGATGGAGGGCTCAGTGATAAAACCCGGCAAAAGTTAAATCTGTAAAAAGACAGGAAAGTGTGGTCCAATAAGTTAATCTTTTTTCTGTTCTAAAGATACTTAGAATATTTATTTATAAGAAGATTATTTAAGCAGTCTCCCTGAGTATCATTTACCCCAAACAGATTTTTTTAACTAGATGGGATTGCAGAGAATGTACAATTACATTTTCTGGCAAACATGGAGCTCATAGGCAGTTAGGGTTGTTGGCTGAAAAAAATCCATCTGCTTTAGAAAAAGTTATGATTAAGAGATCAAATTAATATTCTTTGATGGAAATTGGTAACTTTACCAAGGTTCTTATCTCAAGTCAGGCACTTCATCTCCACACTCTAATGGGCTGTTCTGTGCAATGTTTTCAAGGATGAAATCCACAGTATCATTCCAAAGCAATTTCAAAATATGTGGGAATAGTTTTTGTCTATGCTTTGCTTGTTTTTTCTTTATGGCACTACTAATCACCAGCTTTTGTTCAATCTAGTAGTAATATTATTTTGTTAGGCTTTGTGTATGTCACAGAGTCCTATTAGTTTTCATACTAAAGTGGACAAGAAATCTGGAAGTGAATTTGAAACACCAAGGACCTAGTGTTTGGGGGCACCAAGTAGGATTTTTAGAATGTTCAGATATTTATGAATCATCTACTTCATACAGTGGTAGAAGAATCATTTCTACAACTTAAAGTCCATAATAAACATTATCTCAAGTAGAGGTGGGACGCAAACATGGGAGTAACAAGGAAGAGTTCAGGCAGCTCTGGGAGGACTCATATGAAGCCTGTGATTAAACACAGGGGATGGAATAGAGGAAGTTGGACTGGGGCTTCCGAGCAGTTTGGAGAAGCAAAAGAATGGCAAATAGGAATGAAAGAAGTTGTCTAGGAATGATCAGGTAAATGTTACTCCTCATTTACTTGGAGGGAAAGTAGGCTTTTAAAAATGAGAGGTGGGAAGAGTAAGGAAGAGATGATGAAATAGAATATCTTTGGGCTAGTTCTACTGAACCTAAGGAAAGGTCATTTTTAGGAAAACATGAAACAGCTACCAGACTGCCATTTTATTTTTTAAATATGGGTGCAGGTGAATCATTTGGAAGGAAATAAAAGTTGTTTAATTGTGTATGGGGGAGGAGAAGTCTAATAGACAACTGTTTTGAAAAATTAAGTTTTTGACTGTAATTTGTTTTATAATAATCAGGGGGCTTAGTTGCTAGTCATGAGACTGTTTACAGCAGAAAAGAAACCTATTGGAAAAGCATTGTGGAGCTCACAGGCTTGCCACAAAGTCTGCAGAACCACGTTTAGGACAAATGGAAGAAGCTAGAAACAGAGCTTAGTTTCATGCCGTGGAATCTACATGGTTGTAGCCTCAAAGAAGGCTAAGAAAATGAAAATCTGGCCTTTGGGGCTCTTAGTCCATTTGGGCTACGATAACAGAAATACTGCAGACACTCCTTTCTCATAGTTCTAGAGGCTGGAAGTCTGAGATCAGAGTGCAAGCATAGTAAAACTCTAGTGAGATACCTCTTCTGGGCAGCAGACTGCAGATTTCTCCTTGTATCTTCACATGGCAGAGACCAGAGAGAGGAAGCAAGCTCTCCTGTGACCCTTATAAAACCTCCAGACCTGTTCATGAGGACTCTACTGCCATGACTTCATCTAATCCTAATTACTTCCCAAAGATCTTACCTACTGATCAGTTCAGTTCAGTTGCTCAGTCATGTCTGACTCTGCGACCCCATGGACTGCAGCACACCAGGCTTCCAAGTCCATCAGCAATTCTTAGAGCTTGCTCAAACTCATGTTCATCAAGTTGGTGATGCATCCAACCATCTCTCCTCTATCATCCCCTTCTCCTCCTGCCTTCAATCTTTCCCAGCATCAGGGTCTTTTCCAATGAGTCAGTTCTTTGCATCAGGTGGCCAAAGTATTGAAGCTTCCACTTTAGCATCAGTCCTTCCAATGAATATTCAGGACTGATTTCCTTTAGGATCAACTGGTCTGATCTCCTCGCAGTCCAAGGGACTCTCAAAAGTCTTCTCCAACACCATAGTTCAAAAGCATCAGTTCTTTAGTGCTCAGCTTTCTTTAAGGTCCAGCTCTCACATCCATACATGACTACTAGAAAAACTATAGCTTTGACTATACGGACATTTGACGATATGATACCTACTGATACCATTGCATTAAATAGTACAGTTTCAACATATGACTTTTGGAGTGACATAAACATTCAATCCATAGCAAGTGCTTATAGGGAAGAGCAAACTTTGCCTCCAGCTAAGACTAGTAAGGTGTGAACTCCTCAAAGAGACATAAGGTTTAGGTTCTGGGCTCCCTCATCCCCCTAGAGAAGACAACTGTACTAAATCTTTCAAACCCTCATATATTCTTGAGTTCTGGAATGGTTTTTAAAGCTAAATTCTTCAGGTCACCCTAGAAAAGGCAACCCAATGAGTCTTGATTTTCTGGTCCAATTTAAAAGATGAGATTCAGACCCTCCCAGAACGTTGCCAATTTGAGGATCTAGTTAAGCCTCATGCATCACAACTTCTTGGTGTTGAGTGCCAGTGTTTTAAATTTTGACATCAAATTCTTTCTGTTGCTGGTGACTGTATTTTAAATGGAATTGTTGAAAATAAATCTAGATGTTTGGGGATTTCCCATGCGTATGCCTGTCTGTGGACTCCCAAGAAAGCCTTGATAGTGATGCTAGCATGTAAAACGGCCCTTGCAGGTGCCAACTACATAGGCAGATGGCTCCTCATGGGTGCTCTGCCAGCCACCCAGTCCTCTGTACTGCTGTTCTTCTAGACCAGTCTTCCTTCTGTCTCCTGTTAGTTGACATGCTAGTTACAGACAATCATGCCAGGCCACACTCTGGTGTGACAGTTGTACAAGCAAGGACATGGAAAGATTATCCAACCAGTTGTTTTCAAAAATTCTTATTCCTGTATATGTAGTTTAAAATGATACAAGGGTCTGAAAATGCAGAATAAGAACATAAATAACTCCTGTAAAATTCTATAATATGGGGTTGGGGCCAAAATAACTTATTTATTCCTTCTGAGGAGCATGCCCTCCCAAGTCTTTCTAGCCTAAATTTAGAAAGTAAGACTTATATTTGACTTTGGTGCCTCTCTAAGCTATTCCAGGATGTTTAAGGGATGTTTCAGCATCATTAGTGCCACAAAGTATGTGCTGCAAAAAGCTGGATTTCCTCTGCATATCCTTGAAGATAAATCTAGGAAACTCTGTGGGCTTATTTTTTCAATCAGCCCAAGCTAGGCTGAAAGATGTCCAGATGATGATACATCTGATAGTGATGACCCTGAATAAGTTCCACGAAGGGTTTTTATATTACATTTTTATTAGTAGTTGCACATCTTGAGATCTGATTCATTCCTATGTGTGGGTCTTTGAGCTTCTACTTATTTGCATATGTGCTCAGAACCATGCTAATTTTATTTCAGCATTTTGTGTGTGTGTGCGTTAAGAGAAAACAAGCACATAGATTTTTGATAAGCAAATGTTGGCTCAACTGATGAGCTGTAGCTTGTAGCTAGAAAGTTACAGCTTAGTGTAAGTGGAGAAGCAAAAAAAAAAAAAAAAAAACGGATAATTCAGTGATTTAAATCTTTTTCATGTATAATTTTATAGCTTCTGTAAGAGAGAAACTAAATACACATTTTGTCAAATTGAGAGTAACATTTGTCATGAAGCAAGTCTTCCTAACATTTTCATCTATGGCCTAAAATAAGATGGTAGGTTTTCATTTTATTTCTGAAGAGATTCTTGGAATTCCAGGTTCCACTGAAAAGTGAGATGGAGGGTATGAATTGGAGGTGATACAAAACAGAATCCCAAAGAGGAAACCAAGGAGCAAAACTCCATGTGGAGCTCTGTTCCTTGGCTGTCCTCCCCCTACATCTGTTGTAACTTCTTTTCCTCATCATTAGAAGGAAGTAAAAGAAGGAAGGGGAAGAGAAAGGGAGCTGGCAGTAGTGTGATGGCACCAGCTCTCACTCGCTTGGAAGAGCCAATTGTGTGCATCTCTTCCCACACTTACATTAAAGTAATATGCTGATAGCTTAAAATCAGCCATGGTGGGGATATTTAAACCAGAGAAACTGGCAATGCTGCCAATCAGGGCTCCGTCTCTCCCAAGAATAGCTTGTTAACATTTACTAGCTTTCCTCTGGTGACCTGCTGTTGAAGGGAACATTATTCATCTCAACCTTACGATTATGATCACTTCCTGATTCTGACTTGTCTGTGTACCTGATATTTCTAACAACCTTGACTACAGTCTGTCTTACTTAGACCTTGGTGCACTAGAGATATGTAGGACTGGAATAAAGTGTTCCATTTAAAATTAGTTAGGATGGATCTGTTTCCTATATTTTTACCTCGTTGAATTTCTCAATGCATTGTAAGTTACCTCTTCACATCTACTCATCTTTTTTAACTCTATTTTCTATTATCGTGCCTTGTTTAATGAAGTATTCAGATACACAGTGCCTAGTTAGTATGACCCAAGCAAGAGTATTATAGACTTAATTAGCAATCACTAATTGAATATCTCCTTTGCCTGAGACATCACAGATGTCTTAGACATTATCAGAGAAAATAAGGCACAGTACCTAGTTTCAAACATATAAAATCTAGGGAGAAAATCAGATACACACACACACACACACAGTTGAGACTAATGTAGAGAATAATGTTAAAGATGATATTAGAAAAAGCAAATAAAAATGGAAGCCAGACCACAGAGACTATAGATTATTTCTGACTACAGAAATTAGAGAAGGCTTCATGGAGACAGAGACTTTTTTAACCATGTCTTAAAGAACTGATATGCATTTTAAAGCTCAGCGCTATTTATAGCTTTTATGAGCAGATGACTATAACATTCACACCAAAGTAATTTGTAAGTTAGTTTATGTTGTTTACCAATCTGCCAAAATTAGCTTACTGTCATGGGAATCAGGAAAACTTAAAATAAGATTTTAATGACATGCTGCTAAGTCACTTCAGTCGTGTTTGACTCTGTGCGACCCCGTAGACAGCAGCCCATCAGACTCCCCCATCCCTGGGCTTCTCCAGGCAAGAATACTGGAGGGGGTTGCCATTTCCTTCTCCAATGCATGAAAGTGAAAGGTGAAAGTGAAGCTGCTCAGTCGTGTCTGACTCTTCGCAACCCCATGGACTGCAGCCTACTAGGCTCCTCCATCCGTGGGATTTTCCAGGCAAGAGTTCTGGAGTGGGTGCCATTGCCTTCTCCAACATAGATGTATGGAATTGTTACTAGATTTAGCAGATGCCAATGCAGAAGATGCATTCTGGTTATCTGTGTGCCCTCCATAGGTTATATGCAGAGCACTGTTTATAGAAGGCCCTTAATAAAAACTGCCAATTACTGAGGACCAGTTACATGTCTGGCACTTTAACATGTATGATATCATCAAAGACAAAAACCAGAAAAGTAAGAAAACTGATTTTATTCAGGCTAGTGCAGTAGGGAGAGGACTCCAGATCAGAATATGTCTCTGCAGAGGGGTTTTCACTTAGTCTTTATAGGAAGGAACAGACGAGTTAGAGATGGGGGGGACAGACCATTGGGATTTGCAGCCAGGGAGAATCTCAGAATCTTAGTAAGAGGAATGGGAAATATTTTTCTCTGTGTCTAGCCAGAGTCTAGGGGAAAGCAACTCTAATCTTAGCTAATCATTCATAAGATGTAGAACAAGAAATTGACTAGCCAAAACCTCATAGTTTACTACTCTGAAATACACTATTATCAGCATTTTTTAAATTCTTTTTAAAAAATCAAAACTGACTTTCAGAGAGATTGAGTGACTTGCCAAGGCTACATATCTGGTAAATAAAAACCACAACTTCATTCCATGGCTTTCTTTTGACTTTCCTTTTATTATGCTGCAACACACATTGTACTCAATAAATGCTTTAATAGTAATTTCTAAGGTTAATGAAACTTTCACTTTTTTCCTATATTTTCATTCATACTATCTAAAATCTGTAGAGAATAGCCTTCAAAGAACCAGGTCTAAATGTTTAGAATTGATAAAAATCTGTTCAAAGTGATTCGTAATAAGAGTGTGCCTCCTTCCCTATAAATAAATCTACCTTTCAAGTGAATGAGTAGAGAAAAATTTGAGATTATATCTGGTGGCTCAGATGGTAAAGAATCTGCCTACAGTGCAGGAGACCCAGTTTCGATCCCTGGGTTGGAAAGATCCCCTGGAGAAGGAAATGGCAACCTACTCAAGGATTCTTGCCTGGAAAATCCCATGGACAGAGGAGCCTGGTGGACTAGAGTCCACGGGGTCTCAAAGAGTCAGACATGACTGAGTGACTGACACTTTCACTTGCTGTGAATCAATGAGGTTATCACTGTTGTTTTTTCACGTCTGCTTTGTGGGGCCATAAGTTTGAAGGAGGTGCTTCAAGAGCCTCACAGAGTTCTTGGCTGGATTGACCGTCAGGACAGAAATGAGATGAAGCTTGGTTAACCAGCTTCTGCCAGAGTTCCCTTTGGGTTACACACATTGAACATCAGAGTAAAGGTCACTAAAGAATGTAGTTAAAATGTGAAAACCAACTGACCTAATAGAATAAATTACTTCTCTAAAACAAATGCTAAATATATGCTGTCCCTGGAAACCTATGGGTCTCTGAGTTTACTGGCTGTTGCCAGCTTCCTGGGACCCTCGCTGTGCTTTTCAGACTCACAGCAATGCACTGTTAAGATGCACCTGAAACACTGCTGGCGCAGCAGGGGAATCTAACCTAGCTGGCCTGAATCATTTGGCATCTATTCCACACTCAGATCATTGTAGTAATTACGAGTGTGATGTGATAATTTGTGGTTGAGTTTTGTCCTGGGGCCCAGCCATTCAGTTCTTTTTTTTCTTTTTTAAATGATGTTTTACTTTCATAATATCTTGTTGATACACAGACCAGGTGCTGTTCACAGTAGCTGCATGATATATTTTCTCAACAGCGAAGCAGAAATTAAGCATAAAACAAAAGCCACTGCCCTTCTGGCTGCCCGGCCTTCGTGAGCATGGTTATTGTGACTGCTCTCAGTGGAAGCGAAGAATGAGCAGGTTACTTTTAGGGTCTGGGACCAATGAAGCCAACATATTTAGGGGGCTTGTCATGGCTGGCAGTGAGAGTGTGGACTTTGTGACTTAGAGGCAAGAAACCCAAGTCCAGTGCTTTCTGTGCTCCACCCACCTCTTCCATCCCAGCATAACCTGGCTGTCCCCTGCCCCCTGAGCCGTTGGTAGAGCAGCTTAGGCAATGAAAGGAGATTCTATCATTAGTTTTGATTCCCTGTCATCTCCTGGGTTTAAGGGAAGAGTGCCATGATCAGAGGAAGATAGCAAAATAAAAAATAAGGAGACAGATTGGCCAGAAGATACTGGAAAATAATAGAAAATACATATAGGAGCTCTGAACTGTATTTATCCTCTGGAAAGCAAATGAATTATTTGCGTGAGTCAAAATTTCTAAAGAAAGGTATTTTGGCAGCATTGAATCTTAGGGAACTGGTTTAAAAGAAGTTGTGGACATGGAGAGACAGGAAATGATGTGACACTAGGGTCAGTGGAAGCTCCATGTACAAAAGCTTAAGGTAGGAATGAACCACAGATATTGACCGTAGACAGGTATGCTCAGATGATAAATCTGTAGGCAAAGATACAGAGGTTGGCATCAGGAGAGCTAAATTTTACATTTTGCTATTAAAATTATAATCATTGGTAAGCTGGTATCAGGCTTCCCAGATGGCTCAGAGGGTAAAGAATTTATGTGCGATGCAGGAGACACAGGAGATTCAGGTTTGATCCCTGGGTTGGGAAGATCCTCTGGAGGAGGAAAATATCAACCCACTCCAGTATTCTTGCCTGAAAAATCCCACAGACAGAGGAGCTTGGTGGGTTACAGTCCAAAGGATCACAAAAAAATCAGACATAAGAAAGCATGCACACACCTGAAACAAAAAGTCACTTTGCTTCCCTGGTGGCTCAGACAATAAAGAATCTGAATTCAATGCAGCAGAACTGGGTTTGATCCCTGGGTCAGAAAGATCCCCAGGAAACAGAAATGGCTGCCCACCCCAGTATCCTTACCTGGAGAATTCCGTGGACAGGGGCTACAGTGCATGGCGTGGCAAAGAGTTGGACTCAACTGAGCGACTAACATTTGCACTTACTGAAACTAGTATTAGCTTTCTAAGGCAAAGGTTAAAAATTTCTATGATCCTTCTTTGATAAGGTTCTCTGGAATTTACTGAGTATCGATAGGACTGTTCACTTTTGCAGGTTGGAGTGGCTAAATCTGAGGAATATTCAGTAAGCAAGAGGAAGAAATACGGTAGCTATTCCTGTGGCTCAGACAATAATCTGCCTGCAATGCAGGAGACATGGGTTTGATCCTTGGGTCAGGAAGATCCCCTGGAGAAGGGAATGGCAACCTCCTCTAGTATTCTTGCCTGGAGAATCCCATGGACAGAGGAGCCTGGCGGGCTACAGTCCATGGGGTCATGAAGGGTCAGACATGACCAGGTGACTAACACACACAACAGGAGGAAGAAAAGAAAAAGAGAAACAGAAAAATGTTTTATTAAGTCCTTGTCTCAGTCCATTAGGTCCACTATCACAAAAGTACCATTAGTTAGGTGGCTTATAAACAAGAGGGATTTATTTCTCATAACTCTGGAGGCTGAGAAGCCCAGGATCCCTGGTGGACTCAGTGGCTGGTGAGTGTTCACTTCCTCACAGACTGCAGCCTCCCAAGGCAGAAAGGACTGGGGGGCTTCGGGAGTGGGGGGGTCTCTCTTGTAAGGGCAGTGATCCCAGTCAGGAGGGCTCTGTCTTCATGACCTAACCACCCAAAGGCCCTACCTCCTTACACCCTCACCTGAGAGGCTAAGATTTCAAAATATGAATTTGGAGAAAGGGAGGACACAGCATCTAATATATAGCAACCCTCCAGGTGATTCTCCAAAGTTTGGACACTACTGCCTTAAAGTATTTGTTTTGAATATGAAAAGAACTCCAGAAAGGAGAAGGTTGGTAGATTTCTCTCCTAAACCTCCTTTCTCAATGATTTACAATTCTCTGATGAACTCTGGGAGAAAACGTCCCAATCAGGTGCTATGCCTTTGACACAAATCTCTGAAAAAGAGAAGTGTGGCTTTGGCCTTACAGAACAGCAGCCGCAGGAGTGCCCAGCTGGGCTGCATCGGCACCACATCAGCCTATGCCCTGGACGTACAAACTCAGGAATGATTTTTAAAAAATCAATTCTTAATCCAAGGCTCAGAAATGTTCTATTTGACAGAGTTTCAGACACCCAAATCATTATATCCAGAATGAAAAAAAAAAAGTGATGCTGAACTTTAATAAAATTTAGTAAACATTTATTAAATGCATGGAGACAACTGGCAATTACAATCTTTAGGGGTCAAATAAGTTTGATGGTAAAGGTAACAGATACCGTGCTGAAAAGGGAAAAATAGACACATAAAGATGTTTGGCACTGAATGGGAGAAGAACGAAGATACAGCTTTTTGTCAAGAGGATGGAGCGTGCGAGATGAGAGTCATGGCAATGGACAAGAGTCAGATGAGAGGAGGGGGAGTCCAGGGTGACGCAGCAGAGTTACTATCCATGAAGAGGGACATCTTACACTTGAAGTCATGGTCAGTTTTTTAATTTAAGCATTATAATAAAAATGGATAAATTGATTGATGATTAACATGTGACACTTAGAGAAAACAGATCTAAGAATAACTATGAAACATAGACATCCTTGCATTACTAATAGCTAACGGCTGGAGTTTTCATTATGTGCTTAGCACTGTACTAAGTATTCTCATTTGATTTTCACAACAATCCTAGGAAAGAGACACTGCTATTACTATCTCATCACAAGAGATGAGGAAGCTAAGGCTTTGGGCCAAAGTTGCACAGCTAATAACTAAGCCTCTAGGATTTGAACTCGGAAAGTTCTAATTCAGAATCTGAGCTCTTCACTACTCTGATGTGGATAATACAAGGAAAATGCATACATTCCCCAAGTTCTTGGGTCCTCAAGATGACTCAGTGCTAGCCTGTTTGCGTCCATCCTCTTTAAGTAATTGTCTTGCAATTTTACGATTATAAAAGTAAAATATAATTATTGCATCCAACTCAAAAACTTTAAAAAGTATTTGAAAATATATATTAGTGTTGGTCGCATCACCTAGAGATTACTGATGGTAGCATAAGCTACACTTGATTCTTGTGTTTATCATACCTGGAGCCAAAGAACTATCTGGAGGGCCCTGTAAAAGGCAGTGAGCTCTGACCCAGACACTCTGATTCACTAGATCTGGGTAGGGTTAAGACTTGCCTATTTTTAAGAAATCCTCTCCCATTGTATTGTATATAGTATAATCTCACTTCTAAATACACTATTCTATACCTTCGATTTTAAAATATCCCTATGTAAAATATCATTTATTCTGTTTACCTCTGAATTCTTGAGTACTTTTGTATTTCTCATCAAAACTGTCTTTTAGAGATAGGAAGATAGCTAGTAGAGAAATGACTGTCAAACCTCAGCATGCATTGTAAACACCTGAAGCATTTGTTCAAACACAGAGTTTCTGATGTAATAGGCCTGGGATGGGGCTTCTATTAGGGTTCTCCCCAAAAAATAGAACCAATAAGGTATATATGGATCTACTTGAGGAGATTTATTATAGGAATTGGAGAAGGCAATGGCAACCCACTCCAGTACTCTTGCCTGGAAAATCCCATGGATGGAGGAGCCTGTTAGGCTGCAGTCCATGGGGTCGTGAAGAGTCGGACACAACTGAGTGACTTCACTTTGACTTGTCACTATCATGCATTGGAGAGGGAAATGGCAACCCACTCCAGTGTTCTTGCCTGGAGAATCCCAGAGACGGCGGAGCCTGGTGGGCTGCCGTCTATGGGGTCACACAGAGTCGGACACGACTGAAGCGACTTAGCAGCAGCAGTAGCAGCAGCATTATAGGAATTGGCTCACAGAGTTATGGAGACTAAGAAGTCCCACAATCTGCCATCTCCAAGCTGGAAAACCAGGACAGCTGGTGATATAATTCAGTCCAAGTCTGAAAACCTGAGAACCAGGGGCTCTAGTGTCCGAGGGTAGGAGAGGATGAATGTCCCCGCTCAGGAAGAGAGAAAGAATGGTCCCTCCCTCCAGCTTTTGTTCTGTGCAGGCTCTCAACAGATTGGATGATGCCTGCCCATATTGGTGAACACAGATTTTCTTTACTCAGTCTGCTAATCAAATGCTAATCTCTTGCAGAAATACGCTCACAGATACACCTCAAAATAATGTTTTGCCAGCTGACTGGGCTGGTGAAACATTGCAGGGCTCCAAAATTTTCTAACAAATTTAAGTGTGGTGCAAATGCCACTGGTTCAGGACTACACTTTGAGAACTACTGTAATAGAGAGTACTTCCAAGCAAGAGTTCCTGGTTTAAAAAAAAAACAAAACACTCTCGTGGTCTTTGGAAATTCCTTAAAATTTTAAAATTCAAGGGCAAGCATCTAACCCTGCCTGTTAAGAAACAAATTCAGTGACATATAGTAGCCTGCTTAGTATATGAAAACTATTCAGCTGTTTCTGTGCCTCTATGACAACAGTAAAACTGTAACATGAAAATAATAATTGCTGAGGTTGTCAGCTAAAAAATCTTAAATGTCTAAACGACCATTAGTAGCCACAGAAGGAACAGTCGGACAAGGACAGTTACATCCAGTAATAGGCATCACGCCTATCACTGAAGGCTACTGTCTGACATTTCTTAAGTAGGACAGATACCAGAGGAGGATGTTGACGCTACTGGCAGTTTTTATGAATTATACATGATGCACCATTTTAAAATTCGATGGAAAACTGCCATTTACCCTCTCTAATAGAAGGCATTGTATGAAAAGTGAAGTGCTGGGTGAGTAACCATGAGAAGCAACCAATAGAATGGATCTTAAGCACACTTCTCTTTGCACTCTAGCACCTAATAGAAGACAGTCAGGCTTTAAAAGGAAGGCTGGCCTCTGGGAACCCAATAGCAGCTTTTCTGAACTGAATACCTCAGCACAGTCCATCCAGGCTTCCAAATCAGCAACCAGTTTCTGACACGTATCTGGTAGATTTCATGGCTTTTAGCTTTAACCCCTTGATGCTGGGGCAGTATAAGTGTATATCTGTATTTGGCATTCAACATTGTCTTGGTCCATTTGAGCTGTTAAAATATCACAGAACACCATGTAACTTTGAGCAGTAAGACAAATTTTTTTCTCACAGTTCTAGAAGCCAGGAAGTTCAGGGTCAAGGTGCTTGCAGATTTGGTGTCTGGTAAGAGCCGTGCCCTACGTGGCTATCTTTTTGCTATAATCTCACTTAGTTGGAGAAGCAAGGAATGTCCTTGGGGTCCCTTTGATAAGGGTACTAATTCCATTCATGAGGGCTTTACCCTCATGACCTATTCACCTCCCAAAGGCCCCATCTCCTAACATTATTACCTGCATTCCAGAGTATATAAAAATTCATTTGTCAGTAACAAGAAATACAGAAAACCACTGCCAGACAATGTAATCTACCCTAGAATTTTGCATGTTAAAATTAGAAATTTTTACCATAATTTGGGAATTACTAAAGTCACCTGGGAGAATTCATTCATTTATTACTCAGTCAATAGATACCTACTGAGCACTTCCTATATCCCAGGCATTGTCATAGGTTCAGGGGATAAAACAATGAAAAGAAAGAGACAGAGAGACACAGCTTTGACCATCAAGGAGTGTCCTTTATAGTTGTGATGAGTTTTGTCTTACTCTGTGTCTTCCAGAACCTTGCTGTGTCAAGGACCAATGGTGCAGGTGTCACTCGAGAAGTGCTGAGAAACGCTGCTTCTTAGCCTACACCCCAAATCTCCTAACATGGAATCTGTATTTTATTTTACAAGATCCCCAGGTGATTTGTATCCATATTAAAATTTGGGAATTACTGCTTTAGAAAACAGAGCCTGAGGCAAGGATTAAAGTTCTGGTTTTGTTTGAGAGTTCAAGCCCAGGGGAGCACAAGTAAGGGGAAAGGGAGGACAGGCAAGGGTGGCTGCAAGGCTGTGGGATGCTGGGCTGGCTGCTGAGTCTGGAAGGGGCACATCAGCCCAGTCAGCAGGTCTTATAGGCTTACTTGGCATGTGCATGTGGAATTTCTTCTCCAGAAAGATTCACACCAGGATCCCTCCTGACTCTTGCTTTCTTCTGACTGAGGTTCACACTACTGGGCTTCCCAAGTGGTGCTAGTGGTAAAGGATCCACCTGCCTGCAACGGGAAGATCCCCTACAGGAGGGCATCACAACCCACTCCAGTATTCTTGCCTGGAGAATCCAGAGGAGACTGGTGGGCTATGGTCCATAGGGTCCCAAAGAGTCAGACACAACTGAAGTGATTTAGCACTCATGCACCCCTGGCAGGCGCCATGCCTGTACTTCTTGATTACAGTGTACAAGCCTGAAATGGAGGCGTGGGAGCAGACCAAGAAAGAGAAAAAAGAAAGGAGCAGTGGAGTTTTAATAAGACATGAAGTTAGTGTCTTAAGACAATGCATTTGGAAAATTCAGTAATAGAAGAGAATAGAAGTGACATTGTCAGTCAGGAGAAACACGGAAACTTGAATGTTGGAAGTTTGAATGTCAGATTTTGTCATCATGAGTAACAGTTACTGAAGTCTTTTTTAACATTTACTAGTCCCTCTCTGCCTCCCTGTTTTATGGCCTTCTATTGCTCTGGCAGCACTCAGGATCTCCACATACCTATTATTTTATTAGTTCCTTCCTCTCCCTGGATTTTTGGTCACTCTTCTCCACTTTTATTGATCCTTGTGGTTTGTTTATCAATACCTTCTGGGTCTCAAATATTCAGGTCTATTGCTTCTCATCTGGCATATTGGTCCACGCCACATATATGTCTGTTTGATATCATTGTGCCCATATCCTCATCCTTGAACAAGCTATAAACCAAGTCTATGCTATGCTATGCTATGCTGTCACGTCAGTCATGTCCGACTCTGTGCGACCCCATAGACGGCAGCCCACCAGGCTCCTCCGTCCCTGGTGTTCTCCAGGCAAGAACGCTGGAGTGGGTTGCCATTTCCTTCTCCAATGCATGAAAGTGGAAAGTGAAAGGGAAGTCACTCAGTCATGTCTGACTCTTAGTGACCCCATGGACTACAGCCTACCAGGCTCCTCCATCCATGGGATTTTCCAGGCAAGAGTACTGGAATGGGGTGCCATTGCCTTCTCCGAAACCAAGTCTAAATAGAACCAAATAATCTGGGCCAGTAAATCTAGAATAGGTATCAAAGGAGAAACCACAGACCCCAGAGTAAGACAGACCCAAGACCCATGAGACACCCGCTGCCTGGTGTACTTGCTCTGATAGGTGTGTGCCTTCCATGAGTGCTCCCAGTATGGGAAACTTTCATCCAGGTCAACCAGATTCTACTCCGTCTGGAACCTATGGAAACTGAAAACATGGCCAGTACCTAAATGCTATAGGTAGTTATCCCCAAATAATGGAAATATAAGTTTTCATTTTTATCATTTCTTATGCTTTTCAAATTTCTCTGATAAAGTTGTATTGCTGTTAAAATAAGAAAGGAACTCAATTATTTTTATAAATTAATCTATTTTGTCAAGGCAACTCTTTTAAGAACAGATTAATGAAAAACCAGAATGACACTGCAGCCATTAAATTTTAAATTATTTGCATATTTCATAGACATTCAGTAAATCTCCTAAACTCCAGTCTAGAGTTTAAAGCAATCTAGATTCCACAGCTCTCAAAATCCAGAGGAATGTATTTTTCTCACCACAAAAAAAGAAGAAATAGATGAAGACTCAGAAAGCAGAAATTGTCCTTTCTGAAGGCAACACTGAACTGCCAAATGACTAATGAAGCATTTCTTAAATGTGGGTGACTCTCATGTTCTGGTGAACATACTGCCCATTCCTACAGTAAGGAGAAGAGCCTTAAAAAAAAGTCAGGATGTGATGGTGGTCAGCACTAAAGTCCAAACACCTTTTAAGGAGGTGCCCAGTGTCACAGGATACTCAACCATTTTATTTGTTCTGATTTTTTTTTTTTTTTGAACAAGAAGAGTCCTTATCAAATTTCTGCTTCACACTCTAACTTCAACTTATAGGCTCCACAATTAGCTGAAATATGCTTTCTGCTAGTCGAACATTTGATCAGCACATCAGAAATAATTTTGTATAAATGTAAACAAATATGATTGTACTTAATTACTCAGTTGTATCCAACTCTTTGCAACCCCATGGACTGCAGTTCACCAGGCTCCTCTGTCCATGGGATTTTCCAGGCAAGTCTACTGGAGTGAGTTGCCATTTCCTTCTCCAGGGGCTCTTCCCAACCTGAGGATCAAACCCATGTCTCCTACAATGCAGGCAGATTCTTTACCAACTATGTAATCAGCAAAGCCCTTAACAGATATATTAGTTTATGTCTAAGAATTTATTGACTCCCAACTACTACTTATACTTCTTATGCTATTACAAAAAAACCTATCATCTCTACTCAGACTTAACAAAATCATAGATCCTTATTTTGTGACGGGGATTTACAAATCAGTTCAAAATTCATTGATACTAAAAAGCCTCCTGACCCAAATATCAATGTTCTCTTTAGAAGATTTCACAGATCTTGAGCTGGAATTCCTGTGAAGAAGAAGGAAAAGTTGACTTTCTCACTTTTGCTGCCCTTGTTTACTGGGACACTAGAGGCTTCAGGCCTCTAATACTGTTGATGTTTACTAGGTATAAACAGTTATTCCTCTTGAGAATACTATACTTAAGGACATAAATTTGTAACGGCCATTTGTACTCCTTGTAACAATTAAGCTTATTTAATAATGTATGAAAATAATTGCATCTTAAGGGATAAGGAGTAGATTCCCGATTTTTCACATTGAACCAAATCACTCAATAAGTATTTATATAGGTACTTACCAGTGCACACATTTTTTAAGCATTGGGACCAGCTGTCACCCTGGTTAAAAAATGGAGTATGATATCCCACCTTCATGCCTGACCGCCCATAAATATACTTCAGATCCAAGACCATTTCTTGGTCTCTTCCATTTGGTGGGGGGAAAGCTACTTACTAACAATTGGTTGTCTTAGGAGGCCTTACAAATAGCTGAGAAGTGAAGATAAAGGAGAAAAGGAGAGATATACTCATCTGAATGCAGAGTTCCAAAGAATAGCAAGGAGAGATCTTCCTAAGTGAACAATGCAAAGAAACAGGAAAACAATAGAATGGGAAGGACTAGAGATCTCTTCAAGAAAATTAGAGACACCAAGGGGACATTTCATGCAAAGATGGGCACAATAAAGGACAGAAATGGTAGGGACCTAACAGAAACAGAAGATATTAAGAAGAGGTGGCAAGAATACACGGAAGAACTATGCAAAAAAAAAGATTTTAATGACTTGGATAACCACAGTGGTGTGATCACTTACCTAGTGCCAGACATCCTGGAATCTGAAGTCAAGTGGGCCTTAAGAAGCGTCACTCCGAACAAAGCTAGTGGAGAAGATGGGATTCTAGCTAAGCTATTTCAAATCCTAAAAGATGATGCTGTGAAAGTGCTGCACTCAATATGCCAACACATTTGGAAAACTCAGCACTGGTCACAGGACTGGAAAAGGTCAGTTTTCATTCCAATCCCAAAGAAAGGCAATGCCAAAGAATATTCGAACTACCAAGCAATTGCACTCATTTCACATGTTAGCAAGGAAATGCTCAAAATTCTTCAAGGTAGGTTTTAACAATATGTGAACCAAGAACTTCCAATGTACAAGCTGGATTTAGAAAAGTCAGAGGAACCAGAGATCAAATTGCCAACATCCTATGGATCACAGAAAAAGCAATAGAATTCCAGAAAAAACATCTGCTTCATTGACTATGCTAAACCCTTTGACTGTGTGGATCACAACAAACTGTGGAAAATTCTGAGAGATGGGAATACCAGACCACCTGACCTGCCTCCTGAGAAATTTGTATGCAGGTCAAGAAACAAGAGTTAGAACCGGACATAGAACAACAGACTGGTTCCAAATTGGTAAAGGAGCACATCAAGGCTGTATATTGTCACCCTGCTTATTTAACTTATATGCAGACTACATCATGTGAAATACCAGGCTGGATAAAACTCAAGTTGGAATAAAGAGTGCTGGGAGAAATATCAGTAACTTCAGATATGCAGATGATACCACCCTAATGGCAGAAAGTGAAGAGGAACTAAAAAGCTAAAGAGCCTCTTGATGAAGGTGAAAGAGGAGAGTGAAAAAGTTGGCTTAAAACTTAACATTCAGAAAACTTAGATCATGGCAACCAGTCCCGTCACTTCATGGCAAATAGATGGGGAAACAATGGAAACAGTGACAGATTTTATTTTCTTGGGCTCCAAAATCACTGCAATTGGTGACTACAGCCATGAAATTAAAAGATGCTTGCTCCTTGGAAGAAAAGGAATGTTAAACCTAGACAGCATTATTAAAAAGCAGAGACATTTTTTGCCAACAGAGGTCCATCTAGTTAGTGCTATGGTTTTTCCAGTAGTCATGTATGGATGTGAAAGTTGGATCATAAAGATGATTGAGAGCCAAAGAATTAATTCTTTTGAACTGTGGTGCTGGAGAAGACTCTTGAGAGTCCCTTGAATTGCAAGGAGATCAGACCAGTTAATCCTAAAGGAAATCAACCCTGAATATTCATTGGAAGGACTGATGCTGAAGCTGAAGCTCCAATATTTTGCCAGTTGATGCAAAGAGCCGACTCATTGGAAAAGACCCTGATGCTGAGAAAGATTGAAGGCAGGAGAAGGGGATGACAGAAGATGAGATGGTTGGTTGGCATCACTGACTCAATGGACATGAGTTTGAGCAAGCTCTAGGAGATGCTGAAGGACAGGGAAGCCTGGTACACTGCAGTCCATGAGGTCATAAAAAGTCAGACACTACTTAGCAACTGCACAGCACTAACAATTGGTGATTCTAATGACATTTTCAGTTGTTTCATGTTTAGAAAATATCTCAATAGTTAAGTTGTTTTATAAACCAAAGCACTATGACAGATGACAAAGCACAGGAAGAATGTGTCTTGATGTCCTATTTTAATTAGAATTAAAAGGAAAAATAAAAGGAAAGTGGACACTGCAGAATTAAGAATCATAAAGTATTTCTAGCCTGCCTAAGAGTGGTAAGTAAAATGGTATGTGCTGGACTTAAAAGATTTACATATTTGAAATAACTATGTGTAACATGTCAAACTGAACTGAACATGTCAAAATAGATTGTATTTTTAAAAAAATCATACTATGTGCTTTAAACATACTTCTATCAGGCACTTGCCATGGGAAAGGGGCTTTGTTATGTAAAAGATATAAAGAACACTGTTTCAACAGACATGGAGTTGGAAACTGAATATGATTACTTCTTAAAATATGCAATGTAGAAAACAAATCACTTCACAATTATGTACCTTGTCCAAGAAGAAAATATTATTTCCCTTTTGCTGCAGAATATAAACTGCTTTGAATTGAGTTTTAAAATGTGTGCAGGCTCAGTGACATTTTACAATGTTAAATGTTAGAATACTCTTTGGAAATTTTAAGACATTCCCTCCAGTAACCTGATCTGCCTCTTGAGAAATTTGTATGCAGGTCAGGAAGCAACAGTTAGAACTGGACATGGAAAAACAGACTGGTTCCAAATAGGAAAAGGAGTACATCAAGGCTGTATATTGTCACCCTGTCTATTTAACTTATATGCAGAGTACATCATGAGAAACGCTGCACTGGAACAAACACAAGTTGGAATCAAGATTGCTGGGAGAAATATCAATAACCTCAGGTATGCAGATGACACCACCCTTATGGCAGAAAGTGAAGAGGAACTCAAAAGCCTCTTGATGAAAGTGAAAGTGGAGAGTGAAAAAGTTGGCTTAAAGCTCAACATTCAGAAAACGAAGATCATGGCATCTGGTCCCATCACTTCATGGCAAATAGATGGGGAAACAGTGTCAGACTTTATTTTTCTGGGCTCCAAAATCACTGCAGATGGTGACTGCAGCCATGAAATTAAAAACTGGGAATAGAACTGCCTTATGATCCAGCAATCTCAATGCTGGGCATACACACTGAGAAAACCAGAATTGAAAGAGACACGTGTACCCCAATGTTAATCGCAGCACTGTTTATAATAGCCAGGACATGGAAGCAAACTAGATGTCCACCAGCAGATGAATGGATAAGAAAGCTGTGGTACATATACACAATGGAGTATTACTCAGCCATTAAAAAGAATACATTTGAATCAGTTCTAATGAGGTGGATAAAACTGGAGCCTATTATACAGAGTGAAGTAAGCCAGAAAGAAAAACACCAATACAGTATACTAACGCATATATATGGAATTTAGAAAGATGGTAACCTTAACCCTGTATGCTATGCTATGCTATGCTAAGTCACTTCAGTCGTGTCCGACTCTGTGTGATCCCATAGATGGCATACGAGACAGCAAAAGAGACATTGATGTCTAGAACAGTCTTTTGAACTCTGGGAGAGGGAGAGGGTGGGATGATTTGGGAGAATGGCATTGAAATGTGTATAATATCATATATGAAATGAGTCGCCAGTCCAGGTTCGATGCCTGATACCGGATGCCTGGGGCTGGTGCACTGGGACGACCCAGAGGGATGGTATGGGGAGGGAGGAGGGAAGAGGGAGCAGGGTTCAGGATGGGGAACACATGTATACCAGTGGCAGATTCATTTTGATATATGGCAAAACCAATACAATATTGTAAAGTTAAATAAAATAAAATTAAAAATAAATAAATAAAAGATGCTTACTCCTTGGAAGGAAAGTTATGACCAACCTAGTAAGCATATTCAAAAGCAGAGGCATTACTTTGCCAACAAAGGTTCGTCTAGTCAAGGCTATGGTTTTCCTGTGGTCATGTATGGATGTGAGAGCTGGACTGTGAAGAAGGCTGAGCGCCGAAGAATTGATGCTTTTGAACTGTGGTGTTGGAGAAGACTCTTGAGAGTCCCTTGGACTGCAAGGAGATCCAACCAGTCCATTCTGAAGGAGATCAGCCCTGGGATTTCTTTGGAAGGAATGATGCTAAAGCTGAAACTCCAGTATTTTGGCCACCTCATGCGAAGAGTTGACTCATTGGAGAAGACTCTGATGCTGGGAGGGATTGGGGGCAGGAGGAGAAGGGGACGACAGAGGATGAGATGGCTGGATGGCATCAGGGACTCGATGGACGTGAGTCTGAGTGAACTCTGGGAGTTGGTGATGGACAGGGAGGCCTGGTGTGCTGCAGTTCATGGGGTCGCAAAGAGTCGGACACGACTGAGCGACTGATCTGATCTGGTCTGATCTCCAGTAACCACTTTGACAAGGAGAGCAGACAAGAAAAGTTTCCTCAAAAACAATTTACTGTTTTACTTTGCAACAAATTAAAATATGTATAGAATAAACCCTATAGTATAGTTATATATTTTTCATATATAGAATAGTTATAGTAATAAATTTTTACCACATATAATAATGTTTACTTTGTAAAACTCTCTGGATGCTATGACTTACTGTAGGAGAAGCAGGCAACAGAGGATTAGGTGGTTGGATGTCATCACTGACTCAGTGGACATGAGTTTGAGCAAACTCTGGGAGATGGTGAAGGACAAGGAAGCCTGGTGTACTGCCGTCCCTGGGGTCACAAAGAGGTGGACACAACTGAGTGACTGAACGACAACAACAGCTGGTTTATTATTTGCATTTGAATTTATATGAGGAACAGAATTCAAAAATTATTACCAACATAAACATGTTTTAGTTATAGGAAGAGTTGATGGCAGTGGATTCTAACTAGTTATTTCTTGTCAATTAATTCAAAATTTCTAGCTAATAGGGTGGTTCTTTTATTGGGATAGAATTACTTTTATTATTTCTTTCAGTTCTACCCTTTATTTAGATTACATCTCTTTCCTAGTCATAATTAACCCCCTCTTAGAAATCCATTTTTTAATTTACATTTTTATAATCTGCCCTACACTTTTAGGATTTTTTTTTTTTTTTTTGTCTTTTGGCAATTTTTCCAGTTGATTTTTAAACTTAAAAGTCTCTGTGAGCTCACATTGATATCTCCTACGGTGCCAATCCTTAGAGAAAGCTTTCAATAAAAGATTTCTGAATGGACTCAGCTTTAAAATGGATCACAAATTACCAAAGAGGCATTTTCTGAAGAGGGACTTGCATTTAACTTCTGATAAATATTGGTGTATATTGTAGAATTTTTTTAAAAGTGAGTTGTTGTAGTTCAGGTAGGGAGAGGGTAAGGAAGAAGTACTAGACTAAGAAGAACTGAACTCCAGTAGGTTCCATCAGAAAATAGTCCTGTGAACTTTCCCAAGTAACCAACTGCTGTCACCCCGCCTTTACTTGGCCTGCTTCATGGGATTGTTACTTACAGTCTCATGAGATAATGTATGAGATAACACATTGGGTACTAAAAAGTACCATAAAAATAGGCAGTATGATTACACTATGTCTTAACCATGGCACACTGAACATTATAAAATAATATTGTTGTTCTAAGGTCCTTGGCCATTGCATTATGTTGGAATGGAAAAATTTTTTTCTTTAGAAAAATTGAGACCCTGGAAAAAAAATTTAAATAAAAGAACTAGGATTTACCAATGCTTATACTTTGACCTGTGGGCTTCCCTGGTGGCTCAGTGGTAAAGAATTCACCTGCCAATGTAGGAGACACAGGTTTGATCCTTGGGTCAGGAAGATCCCTTGAAGGAGGAAAAGGCAACCCACTCCAGTATTCTTGCCTGGGAAATCCCATGGACAGAGGAGCCTGGTGAGCTGTAGTCCATGGGGTTGCAAAAGAGTTGGACACAACTTAGCTACTGCTGCTGCTGCTGCATCACTTCAGTCGTGTCCGACGCTATGTGACCCCATAGACAGCAGCCTGCCAGGATCCTCTGTCCCTAGGAATCTCCAAGCAAGAATATTGGAGTGGGTTGCCATTTCCTTCTCCAATGCATGCATGCATGCATGCTAAGTCGCTTCAGTCGTGTCTGACTCTGTGTGACCCCTGGACAGCAGCCCACCAGGCTCCTCTGTCCACGGGATTCTCCAGGCAAGAATACTGGAGTGGGTTGCCATTGCCTTCTCCGACTTAGCTACTAAACAACAACAAACTTTGAACTAGACTGGAGCATACCCAGATTGTTTTAGGAGGTTGCTTTGGAAGATTGTACTAACATCAGCTAACACATACAGAGTATGTGCACTCTGTTAAGCCCTGGGTTGACAGCTTAGGGCACACTGTCTCATTTAATCCTCAATACCGCCCTATAAAGGTGGGCAGCATTATTGAACTCAATGTGTAGGTGAGGGAATTGTAGCTTAGATAAACTAATGTGTCTAAGGCTATACAGATCAAAAGATGCAGAACCAAACCTGAATCCACAATTGTTTTACTCCTGAACCAATGCACATTTGTTCTTTTTTGGCCTGGCAATGCTATTAGCTAAAGCCCAATCAATTTTCTAGCAATCCAAATCCATGAGGAAGTAAATTAAATAGTAAAGAATTATATTATTTAATATCAAATTAATTTGAAGATACCTAAGGAATCACATGGATCTTTAGAGGTAATTAAGGGAAATTTTGGCATCTTTAAAAGAAAGAGTTTTAAAAATAATAATGAGGAAAATTAAATAGCAAAATAAACTTGTTTAATGAGTTATTGCTTAAGGCATGCCTGTTAGCAATATATGAATTTTCCAAATATGTAATTTATGTCATAATATCAGGATTTTGTTCTCTAACATAACATTTTAGTTATGATAACTTCCAGTAAGAAAATAATAATACTCCAATTGAAAAATCATTCTGGTTTTCCAGACTCTCATATATTGGCAATATGTATGATATTTTCTCTTGAAAAATTGCAAAGTAGTTATCATTATAGAGAAGGCAAAAAATTTAATTTACAACTAGGTGGGCTAAAAGAGAAATGTATTCTAACATTTAAAATTGCAAGTCCAAGTTGGTAGCCAGGTGATTTGCTAAGTTGAATATTTATAATTACTGTAACCCCTTTAAAAAATATTAAAAAGCTTGCATGTTTTATTTTGGCTAATGAGACTGAATACATAACTGTTCAATGTCTTAAAAATAAGCACATAAAAACTGTGTGATCCTAATTGCTCATTTTATTAGTGGACACTTTTAAGTATTGCATAAATATCTTCTCAGGATGTTTCCTAATGAAGTCTCAGACAGTTTACAAAATAAAATAACTACTACTAAAGTGAGCCTAGGCAGTATGTCAGTGGTCAGTAATCCTATAAATCCTTATATACAATACTTGTGTTATATTTCTTCTTTGTTTTAGAAAGAGACATTTAGTTTTATTTGTTGCTATAGACTTTATGTATACCTCTCATCAATGTGATGAGAATTGTAGGTAAAAAAGAAAGTGTTAAAAATGGGAATCATTTTGATCCTGCCCTGCAATCTGTTTCTTATTGACTCCTTGGACCTTGTCATCATAACAGATATAGCAGTTCATAGCTTTAAATGGAGAAACAGATAACGAAAAAGCAAATTGTCCTAATAGCATATTTGGGAGAAAAGATATTTAAAAACTTTTTTCTTTTGATTATGACATTTTAGTATAACAATATTGATGGCTCTGTTTATTCTAAGGGACCTTGTAGCAACTGATCCCGAGAAACATTTGTAATGGATGTATTTCAATTAATACAACATTTCAAGTAACTCAGAATTATGCATATCTGTCACAACTGTGTCATAAATTCAAGTGGTGAATGCGAGTTTGAAAGAAGATTCTTCAAATCACTTAGACACAAGGCAAAATTACATTTCTACATCAGATTCTTTTTTTTTACATAATGCCAGAGCTTTTAAAAAAACAGAATCAGAAATATAAAACAGTTATCATACATAGATTTAGAAACTTTATGTACAACTTATGTTAGAAGTCAGAAAATTGTTTATTCCATACCTGTTATCTAGTTTCATAAAAGCTTAAAAATGGCAATCCTAGATAATAACCAAGAATTTTATACATGAATATTTTATTATTGCTTTGGTATAGTTTCAGAATTTACTTAGTGAACTTCAAAATCTTTTTCTTGCTTTATCCAGACTAAAACCTAACCCTTCCTTAGCACAAAGTTATCAAATGAATTGGCAGCATCCCCAAACCTAAATGTAGTTTCTAAATGTTGCCAAAGGATTATGCCCAGAATCTCTAATGCTCTCAAAGGACCATAACACTGTGCCGTTTTATCTTGTGTATTCAAAGAAAATGGTGCTGACTGGAATACCCAAGTGGGTTATATGCCTTTGTTCGTCCAAGAATGTCTGTGTTTATAATTTACCTTCACCTTGTCATTTATTTTTTTTTTTTCTATCCACATACAGTCATGAATCTTTTGAGAAACTTAGCTGCACTTCACCATTTCCTTCTCCAATGGGAGTTTAACTGATGTTATTATGTAGGGAAAGTGAAAGTTGGAAACATTTTCCCTAAATGGAATGTGGGTCTTTTCTATGAGAGTGGTATAATTCTGAAAACTTTTGTTGGGCACTCTCCACATGCTGGTTTCAGTGATGGAGGAAGAAAAAGAAATAATACAAGATTGGTTCTTGAAGTATCTCCTGGTGTAGCTGTCAAGATTGCTATAAAAACAAGCAGCATCCTACAAAACAAGAAATGCAAGATAGTCACTTTAGTTAAGCAATTTAAATGGCTCTGCCCCTTTGTAGGAGAAGGCGATGACACCCCACTCCAGCACTCTTGCCTGGAGAATCCCAGGGACAGGGGAGCCTGGTGGGCCGCAGTCCATGGGGTCGCTAAGAGTCGGACACGACTGAGTGACTTCACTTTCACTTTTCACTTTCAGTCATTGGAGAAGGAAATGGCAACCCACTCCAGTGTTCTTGCCTGGAGAATCCCAGGGACAGGGGAACCTGGTGGGCTGCCGTCTATGGGGCTGCACAGAGTCGGACAGTACTGAAGCGACTTAGCAGCAGCAGCCCCTTTGTAGAACCAACATAAAAAATTATGTTACTGATGCTTTCAATTTAAAGGAGTATTCCTGGAACTAAAAAGCCTCTTGATGAAAGTGAAAGTGGAGAGTGAAAAGGTTGGCTTAAAGCTCAACATTCAGAAAACGAAGATCATGGCATCTGGTCCCATCACTACATGGGAAATAGATGGAGAAACAGTGGAAACAGTGTCAGACTTTATTTTTCTGGGCTCCAAAATCACTGCAGATGGTGACTGCAGCCATGAAATTAAAAGACGCTTACTCCTTGGAAGGAAAGTTATGACCAACCTAGATAGCATATTCAAAAGCAGAGACATTACTTTGCCAACAAAGGTTCATCTAGTCAAGGCTATGGTCTTTCCTGTGGTCATGTATGGATATGAGAGCTGGACTGTGAAGAAGGCTGAGTGCCGAAGAATTGATGCTTTTGAACTGTGGTGTTGGAGAAGACTCTTGAGAGTCCCTTGGACTGCAAGGAGATCCAACCAGTCCATTCTGAAGGAGATCAACCCTGGGATTTCTTTGGAAGGAATGATGCTGAAGCTGAAACTCCAGTATTTTGGCCACCTCATGCAAAGAGTTGACTCATTGGAGAAGACTCTGATGCTGGGAGGGATTGAGGGCAGGAGGAGAAGGGGACGACAGAGGATGAGATGGCTGGATGGCATCACTGACTCGATGGATGTGAGTCTGAGTGATCTCCGAGAGCTGGTGATGGACAGGGAGGCCTGGTGTGCTGCAGTTCATGGGGTCGCAAAGAGTCGGACACGACTGAGCGACTGATCTGATCCGATCTGATCTGATTCCTGGGCAAAGATTTGAGAGAGAAAACGTTTGCTCTAAAAGATGTAGAAATAGATACATAATTCACCAAACTCCCATATTCAGGTAAATATTTTTCTCATTCAGAGTAGCTACCTAAGGAAGCTATGCAATACTTCTTTGATTAGAACATTTTAAAATGTCCTCTGGTTGACTTTTCTTTCATTTCATATTAAAATAGTATTTTAAAGAAATGCCACTTAGTTTTCAAGTGTTGTGTTTGGTTTCTGATATGTGGAGTTAGTTTCTTTCTTGAGATCAGTATTAGAGTTCAGATTGGATGTTATTCCTTGACCCTTAGGTTGGAAGGCATTCATTAGTGACACGGGCTGGGTCTTGCAATAAATCTGCTCTAGGCTGGAAGTTTGGCACAAATGAAGACAGATTCTGTTTAGAATTGTTTTCACATGAGGTTTCTAACGAACCAGCAAACAACACAATAAACGTGAGACTGAGATACAGGTCAGTGGACACATTTTCTGATGCCTCCCCTTATTCAAAGAGGTCAGGGCAGTCCACACACCATGAGGAATCGGCTTAGACAAACCAGGTCAGAACTTCTGTCACAGGCTGTGAGGCTAGGAGAAGGGTGTTTATCTGTCATGATAGCAGGAATTTCTTCCTGAATCACCATCATTTACTCTTTTTTTCACTGAGTCATCAAACAGCTGCCGTCAGTCTTCAGAATGGTATTTAAATTTCCAAAGAGGCCACTTTGCTGAATCCTGTGGTTGATTTAATCACTACCTGGATAGTTGTTTGTGGTTTAATAACTGAGTTGATTTTTTATCCAAAGTAGTTATTGGATACCCAGTTTGGAGAAAATATTATACTGACATGTAATGCCATAATATTTAAATAATATAGAATCTCCTTTTGGAGAAGGAAATGGCAACCCACTCCAGTGTTCTTGCCTGAAGAATCCCATGGATGGAGAAGCCTGGTAGGCTGTAGTCCATGGGGTCACACAGGGTCGGACATGACTGAAGCAACTTAGCAGCAGTAGCAGCAGCAGAATCTCCTTTAATGGAGGTATTTTAACAGAAAAGAAAGTTTAGGTAGAAAACAGTTCCATACAAAACTATAAAAATATTCCTATTTTTTAATTATTTGGGGAAAATACTAGGTAGAGAAGTTTAAAAAGAATTGCTCTGAGTTCTGCCCATTAGTTTAGCTGCGACTAAGAAATTTTAGCTATTAGTTGAAATCAAACATCTGGATGTTCTGTCTTTGATATGACAGCATGTAATATAAGCTTATCAGTAATTCATTTCATTGCTATTTTTGTTATTTTAAATACTTTCCATCCACATGTACTTGGCACTAAGATATATAAAGGAGTGAATACCTTAGGTTTTTTAAAATCAGTAAATCTGAGCTTAGTCTCAGCTTTGAAATAGCATAGTTTTTAGCAAGTCCCTTAACCTTCCTGGAGCTCAGTTTCTCAATTTATAAAGTGGGTATTTTTGAACCACAAACCAGTTTACCAATAATTAGATCACTTAAGAGATTCTATAGAAGATAGACATGTAATAGCAAGGCGGTTGGTTGGAAAAGTCAAATACCATCTGTTACTCAAAAGGTCTAAATACCTATTCATTCCTATGGAGGTGTTTTATTATCTGTCAACACACACATATACAGTAGTTGCTAATACAATTATTAAAACATTCTTTTACTCATTTACTTTCTACCTTTTGTCAAATAATGTGCTTCCCCATAATCCAGATAAACAATGATTCCTCATATCTTTTAGAATTCTTCACAACAGTATCCTCAGGAATCATTTCCTTCTTTACACTCTAAATACTAAAGGCTTTTAACATAAAAATCTGTTTCTTATAGCAGTGTGTGCTCACTCACTCATTTTTGTCTGACTCTTTGCAACCCTTTGGACTGTAGTCCTCCAAGTTTCTCTATCTGTGGAATTTTCCAGGCAAAAATATTGGAAGAGTTCCCATTTCCTCCTCCAGGGGATCATCACGACCCAGGGATTGAACCTGTGTCTCTTATGTCTCCTGCATTACCAGCAGATTCTTTATTGCTAAGCCATCAGGGAAGCCCTGCTTATATCTATGTTCTTTTTTTTTTTTTTCCAAAATAAAGATTGTGAACCATAAGAATTAATAAACTCTTTTTAGAAGGATGAACACTAATTCTAAGCCTAATTTTTCAAAGTGCCAAACAGCTCAATATTAGAAGATACCAGTGTTATGCAGACAGAGCCTTAAGTACGTGGAATTCATTATGACATTTATTACAACTTGATGCTATTTTTACAATCCAAATTCAAAACTATGGTAATGTGTAATATCATGAGCTCCATAGTGTAACAACTGTTGGCATCTCTCATGAAAAAAATCAGCCAATATTGCACCCAAGGTGGCATCACCACAGTGGAACAGGTGAGTCAGTCATGGCAGAGGAGGCAGTTGAGTTAGTTGCAGGTATGTCAAGAAAACAAGCTCATTGTAATAGATTTTAGATTTTGTTGTATTTTTAAGATATCTTCTTGAAAACATTTTAAGATTTATCAATATTATTTTGAGTTCTTATAATTTAGATGTGTAGAATACCTTCCATCCCAAAGAATCTAATACAGTCTAATACAGAGGCACTTTACTAACCACATACTAGTTTGCAACAGGGTAATACTGCAGTTACCATGGCAACTACATTATAACTCTTTCTTTTACTAACTTGGATCTTTTTTTAAGATTCTTTCTTCGTACTGACATTTTCAATGCTTGAGCTCTAGTGAAGATGATTTTTACCTTTGCACACTGTGAAAAGCTGAATTAATATTTTCGAAGGGTTTTGTACTTGTTGAATTTTTTGTATCAGGATACTTAAATTTAGAACTTGCTGGTGAAATCAAGAAACAAAGGGTCATGGGGGACTTCCCTGATAGTCTAGTGGCTAAGATTCCAGGCTCCCAATGCAGGAGGCCCAGGTTCGATCCCTGGTCCGGGAACTGAGTCCTACATGCTGCAACTTGGAGTTCGCATGCCACAACTACAGCTCCCGCATGCTGCAGTGAAGATCCTTAGTGCCGCAGGTTACACCTAGCACAGCCAAACAAATACATAAATATTTTTTAAAAGCCTTATGAAGCAATAATGTTATCTAGTTTTTCCCCTAACTGTAAGACACAAACATAACATTTTTAAAAATTTATTTTAAAAAAACACAAACATGTTTTTTTAATGAAAAATTTCCGTGTGCCCAAGCTGTTGGGATTTAGTTTTATCAAGAGGACCCATGAAAGACTGGCACAAAAATAGCTTTATATTAGTTGTGTGATAAGCTGAGATGAAGTGGCCACAGGAAAAGCAATGGAAGAAACATGAAAGGCTAATAGAAGCTTATTTTCAAGAGTGTAGTACTGACTTTCGCAAGATAATTGTGAAGGATACAGATCGACTTTGCATTTTCTGTCATCAGCATCATATTAAGCCATGCCCATATCCAACATAGGTGCTAATGTATACATTTTATCTGTAAAATACAAACATAGTAGTACATACTTTATAGATACTACTACTGAGCTGTGTTGCTGCGCCATTTAAGATAAGGTGATGCACTGAACCCACAATAAAAATACTAAGCACTAGATGTGGTTAAAAACACAAGAACCAAGAAAAGTCAAGAACAAAAACCAAGGGAAATAGGATCTTTCTGAAAGAATAGATTAGGGTTTCCAGGTGGCTCTAGTGATAAAGAACCTGCCTGCCAATGCAGGAGACCTAAGAGATGTGAGTTCAATTCCTGGGTCAGGAATATCCCCTGGAGGAGGGCAAAAAAATCCACTCCAGTATTCTTGCCTGGAGAATCCCATGGACAGAGGAACCGGGCAGGCTACAGTCCATAGGGTTGCAAGAGTCAGACACAACTGAAGCGACTTAGTACAAAGGGATAGATTAGATACCCGGAAATGGGGTACTGCCATTACAATTAAATGAAAATGTAGAAATGGAATTGGAATAAGGAAGTGGCTGGAGGTTGGAAGAATTTTGAGGAACATGGTAGAAAAATCTTAGATTGCCTTGAACAGACTCTCAGAAATATGGACTTTGAAGATGTTGCTAGTGGGGTTACAGTAGGAAGTGAGAACATATTATTGGGAACTAGAAGACAGGAGATCTTTGTTATATAATGGTAAAGCTCAATGGAATTATGCCCTTCAGTTACATTAAAAACTTGTAAAAGGTGAGTAGATATATCTTATTAAGGAGAATTCTGAGCAAAACGTTGAAGATGTGCCCTGCTTCTTGCTGATTAAAGCAAATGCAAGAAGACAAATATAAATTGAAAGAACTTAAACAAAAAGGAACCAGGGCATGATAATTTGGGATATTCTCATCCTATTCAGATGAAAAAACAAATGCTAAAATTAAGAGATTACCTCTGAAACTATGGCATACTTAAAAAAAAGGCCAAAGGTATGGCTATACCACCATATACAACCATCTTTGCTGTAACCTTTGAAAGATTAAGAGATCAGAGTGTTCAGTCATAAGAGTTATACATCAATTAAATTAGAGATCTTCTAGAAATCTGTTTGGCCCTCAGTCATCTCAACAAGAGCCAAAGATAGAGAAAGGATTATCTCAAAAAAATGTTGTGGATGTAGCTTCTTTCTAATGGAAAGTATTGCTGTGCCATCTACAAGAAATCCACAACATTCTTAAGAAAATTATATCAGCAGAGACACTACCAATGTGCATGGAAAGAAACAAGAGAGTACAAAATGAAAAGAGGCTATTGGACTCCAAAATTCTACCTATAGGAAGTAGGTTGATAAGACTACCGTCGCACACATATGCTACTGTTCATGAAAAAGGGAGGATGACTCAGAGGGCAGAACCAGTAATTCAGGTACCAGAACTGAGGGCTTCTAGATAAGAAACTACTTGATTCTGGCCTTGTCAGATCCCAAGCACAGAATCCAGTCAAACTCACTCAAACTTACCTGTGGAACCATGAGATAATAAGTGTTGTTCTAAGCCCATAAGTTTGTTGATAATTTGGTATGTAGCAATAGAAACCGAATACAGATATTAATCACTAGATTCTCTAAAAGATTCTAAAGAGTTTAGCTCATATAGTTCAAAAGAGAGGGAAAAAATGGTTCCTAGAGATTTTATGTATACTCCTAAACTGTTTACAAAAGATTTGCTCTGGAAATGTCTTTTAAATGCTATACTATCTATATGGTTTCTATAGAAATGCAGTTTTTAAGCTTTCCAGGATGGAATAAAGGAAGTTTACACAGCTGTTAAACAGCCCACAGTTTCCCACACAGACGCCTAACTATTTAAACTAAAAAGGCCGAGGAAAGCTTTTTTACTTAAAAAGCCAAATTCCTTGTTTTGAAAGTAGTAACAAAGATCAGATAGTTAAAGGATGATTTTTCCTTTGAATTGTCCTAATTTCAGATTTAAATATTTTTAAATGATAGTTTTTACTTTTACAATATAAGTTCTCTGTTAAGTGATTAATGCTAAATGAAGGTAAAAATCAAGTTATTACTTTTCATTGACATTTATTTTATGCTGGTATAAAATTTGTTTTATTGTGATATCATAAATCTGCAGTCTGTGAGTCATTTCTAACTTATAGTAAGAGTTCACCTTTATCACTTCAGACAAGGGCTTTGTATCACAGTTTGAATAAGATATTGTTGTCCTGAGATGAGAGTGCTACTTCACAAGCATGTTTTGGCATCGCACCTCCTCTTTTATCTGAACTAGCTCAAAATAATGTCAAAAATAGTAATGTCAAAAATAACATCAAAAAGTACTAATGTCAAAAATAACATCAGCTTACAATGGGCTTGCAGCAATGATGGTAGTTTTAGTAACTGAATCAACTGTAGGCCAAGTGCCAGTAGCTGGCTCAAGTCATATTTTAGGACATTATCTTCTGTGACTTACACTCAGAACATTGGGGCTTAGATGTAGGCAGTCACAAAGAAGACTAGAAGCCAGTGGTGGTGAACAATCTCTCCCCTGCTGTACCATACACAAAAAAAGTAGGTATGATAAAGTGTATGTTGATGCGATGACAATGACTACGTGAGCATAGCTGCCACTGGAGAGCGGTGGACCCTTTACAGTAGCTTTGAGCTCTGTTCATTAATGAAACCTGACAATTAACCACCTCTTATTCTAATATTTATTCAGATTTATTTCTGTTACTGCCAAATGAAGTTGCAATTAGAATTGCTTAATAACAATAATAAATTAAACAAACTACTAACCTATACTAGTAGGCAAAGGGCTCAAAGGTAAATAAGTCTCTCAAGCAGCAAAGTGACTTTTTTTAAACTTTTAGTTTCTTCTAGTAAATGGCCTTATTTTCTTTGGTCTTTTTGTCCTTTTTTGCCAGCTTTGTCTTTTCAAAGTTGAAAGAAATACATCTGGTTGTTTTACTTCCACCCCCTCCCTTTCCCATCATCATTTATATGACCTGGTAGTGGAAATTATATTTGGAGAATATAACAACTACACACGTGCTCTTTAACTTAATGATATTAGAAAGATTTTAAAGGAAGATTGCTGTAACTAAGGTGATCATTTATCCCAGTTCACTTAGGACAGTCCCAGTCTATGCCTATTAATAGCCTCTCCTTTCATTCTCAAAACTCTCCTGGTTTAAATGGTAAATTACATAGTCACCCTAGCTGTAACTAAGCTGGGCTAAATGATGGTATATAAAAATGTATGAACTTAACAGTTGAAATTTTGATAGAACCAAGTTATTAATAACAGCAAGGACAGAATTGCCCTTCTTGCCACTGGGGTCTCTGTGTACTCTATAGAATTTTGTCATCTTTTAGGAGTGTTTTCAAGTATTTAAGCACTTTTCTTGTTTAAATGCAAGAAAATTGAACTACCCAGGTTCTTATAGAATTATAATAAATGAGAGGATATTTTTCCATTCAATAATTAAAAAAATATTCCTAACAAAAATTCTTATTGAAGTTATATTTTAGAAATATAAATGGAATTTTAATAAAATGAAATCATGGATTTGAAAAAAATTTAGAGGACACTATTGTTGCTGATAATTTGGAGTGAAGAAAAAGTGTTTAAATGCAAAATATTTAAAATGATACAGCAAACAGAATAAAATTAATAGAGTGGTGTCTTTTTCAGATAGTTTAATATTCTTTGTCATATATAATATTTGAAGGCTATTTTTGTTATGTTTCAGTGTTTATTATTAGTTTAAAGAAAATGTTTCTTATCCCAGACAGGGCTTTCATTCCTACTAATAGCAAATAACTTATTTTTTATAATAATTTATAGTAACATTTTGCAGAAATTTAATTGAACCCAGACAAGTTATTTCCTTTGTCTCTCCATCTAATGATAACTATTTATGGTGAGTTGAATAAATAAAGCTTACTGCAAAGAATTGAGTTTAGGATCCCCATGTAGGTTGCAACAGACAGTATTCCCATTTGAAGATTCACAACGTTTACTTACAATATACTTAGTCTAAGGTTTTAGGGAGTTTTGAGAGGGCATTAGAGTCTGCTACCAACAAAAATAAAGACATAGAGAAGTAAAATATCTGGTGATTAGACTGCCAAAACCCTTCCAGAAGCAGTTTAAACATACAGCTTTCAGTTAGAGCCAACATCCTTTCAATTTAACATTTTGTTACCTTGTTAATAATGTAATGCAACAACCCCATCTGGACCATGAAATAATAAGACATAATTCCAAAGAACTTTATATTTTTTATGTAAAAAAATTATCCGACAATCTTACAGTGTACTTTCACTCAGTATTTTTTTTTCCCCAGTTACCAAATAGGAGCACTTTTCCAGGATGAAACTTGCTGTGGGGTTCTGCTGCTGTAAGCGTAACAGGGAGTTAGTTAATCGCAATGTCATAGTTTCATTGTCAGTTTTTTAATGAGGTATACTTATTGCCAAAGTAAAGCGTTCTATAAAAATGTGGCGATGGTGTAATGATTGTTATGATTGAATTGTGTGTTTTAGCCATCCAACTTACTGAGACTATTAAATTACAGTGGCCAGTACTATACTTATGAGTTAATCAAGTGGCAGTTATTTAAGGAAACAGTTTTTTTTTTGTCCTAAGTAGACATTATGTTTGCCTGTGTGAACAACTAAAGAATGTAGAGTGCTCTTAACTACATCACTGCTGGAAGGTCTACATGTTTTCCAGAAAAAAAAAAAAAAAAAAAAAAAGGGAGGAAGAGCAGGAAAAGAAATAGAGATCTGCCAGCTTCAGATTTGCCTCATTTTTGAGAGCATTCATAACTGTTTATTCTTCATAAATGGAGTGTGCTCAGATTTCAGTGATTTAATTTTTGAAAAGATACTGTTCCTACACAATTTGTAATCTCAAAATAACTAACAACACTACTGCTAACATGACTACATTTTCTCATTATGAAGCATGAGATAGGCTCTTGGATTTGTTTTCCACTGAGAATAAAGAAAAGAAGCTGTATGACACTTAGAGTCGCCGGAGCGGAAGGGACCTTGGGGTCCAACTGGCCTTGTGGAATAGACTTGGAGGGAGACCTCAGCTTCAGCCTAACAGCTCTGATGCTTGATAAATCACTGAAAGGCTTTGCCTGTGCCTCAGTTTATCTATTAAGGACAGTCAACGCATTCCATCATGTCCAATTTATGAGGACAAGACAGAGAATCTATGTTAACCCCAAGGAGAACACGTTCCTAGTGTAAAGTATACAGAACAACGGACAAATCACAGCAGAAGGAGAAGGGCCAGTTGCTTTTATTCTCTACTCTGAAGCCATAGCAGGTGCTGAGGTCACCATTGGGTAGAACAGTCTTGAGGTGCTTCTAAGAAATTAACCCAGCTTAGAAGGGATTAAGTTAAAGGTTCACTAGGGGAGCAACTTTCTAGGGATGATCATTATACAAAGTCTTTAAAGAAGGTTTGTAGGAAAAGCATTAGCCAGCCCAGTCCCCTGTATCCCACTGGGTTCTATCTGCTTGCTTGAGAGTCATGTCCCTCTAAGCACTTTAACTGCAGTCTGTATTTTCCTAGACAACAAAAGTATGTTCTACTCAAAGTAAAACATCTTCTAATAGAAATGTTCTCATTTTCCCTTAATCCAAGAACCACAGGGAAGCTGAAGAAATTTCATTTTAGAGCTACAGTATACAGATAATACAGAAAGGACTGAGTGAGCATTTTTAATTATATGGAACAAATAGAAAATATACAGTGAAAAGAATAAAAAATACTAGCATAAAAAATTCATATGATTACAAAAAGAGTTTCTAAGAGCTTGAATATATTTAGATATATATGTGTCTGTATATATAGGTATAATTTATATTGAAATATTAAATATATAAAGTATATATTCATATACTGTTCATTGTGAGGAATGAGTCACTTTGGGACTGAGATGTTTTATCTTTGCAATAAGTAGCTGGATAATTAGAAACTCTCCAAAGTCTCGGTAAACCTTTACTTTCTAGGTTTGTGGTTACCATCAGTCATCACAAGTATGTGTGTCCAGTAAAGCACGCATCTAAAGTGAAAGCTGAGACTGTCAAATGATATTTATGTAGTGGTAACCTTGTAAAATTCTTCAAAGGGGACAGAAAGAAGATTTCAAAAGGAGAAATAAAGCTACTATTTATTGAGCACTACCACATTCTGGATGGAAAAATAATTGTGATAATAATAGCAACAACAGTCACAGATGAAACAAGTAAATGGATGCAGGTAAAAGTCTCAGATGCCAGGCTTTGCGCTAAACACCCATGGATACATTGTCTCATATCATATCATGAAATATTAATAAATCCTAACCTAATCCCCATCTTACAAATGAGAGACCTCAAACACAGATTGATTCATCTGCCAGACTCTCCTGAGCTGTGAAGCTTGTGTTCAAACCCCAGCTGTCTGTCCTCAGAGTCTGTTCTCTCTCTCACTCAGTTCTGACAACCCTGGAATATGGCATCAGCTACTGATGTAGATATTAGTTTCCCTGTTTCGAGGAAGTTTGGGTGACTTCTCTAGGGTAACACACAGATCCTACAGCAAGGAAGTTAACCCAGCCCTTTTTAATCATCTGCTTTGTGCTAGACTAGTCTACATTTCCCCTTTTTAGAACTTTTGTCCTTATGGTGAAAGTTTAATGAATCTTGAATTAGATATCTGACTATATTTTATCAATGGCACCCCACCCCAGTACTTTTGCCTGGAAAATCCCATGGACGGAGGATCCTGGTGGGCTCCAGTCCATGGGGTCGCTGAGAGTCGGACACGACTGAGCGACTTCACTTTCACTTTTCACTTTCATGCATTGGAGAAGGAAATGGCAACCCACTCTAGTGTTCTTGCCTGGAGAATCCCAGGGACGGGGGAGCCTGGTGAGCTTCTGTCTGTGGGGTCGCACAGACTCAGACACGACTGAAGCGACTTAGCAGCAGCAGCAAAAGAAAAATCAGCAGATCAACACTAGCAATAAATATTTATATCACAGTAACATCTGTTTTTTTGCTGTTTTTCCCCAAATTGGCCTGTTACATAGGTTTCCATAGGAATCAATTCCTATCACTGACCCAGGACAGTCTCCCAATTCTAAACTTGCTTGCATTCCAGTGATTAAACTGAAGATGTCTCAGTGACATTTTCCTGTTTGTTCATGGAGCTACTAAGGTAGAGTAAGGCTTGGTCAATTATTTCTAAATTCTTGGACCCTATAGAAAACATTCTTCATGAATCAGATTCAGTTTCAGTGGAAATAAACAAATAGGAAATAGACATGTAATCTGGACTTTAACTGGGGTGGAAGAGAACTGCTATTTCTCTCCCCTTTTCTGGAGTGCAGGAAATTGCTATGGATTAAAGAAGTGCCAGTACCACCTCCCATTTAGCCCACTTTAGAAATGTACACATTCTCTCCCTTTAATCTTCTCTTCTTTACTGGTCTCTTTTCCCTGTGGAATGTGTGTACTTGGACAGCTCTGACTTCTTTGGATTTGATGGGAGAATGAATTGGAAGCTGGGTCATTCGGTGCTGGGCTGTCTGCTAATACCAGTAGAAATTAACACAGTTAGAGCAGAATCAAGCCCACTGTTCACTTCATGTAAGCCATTGAGCAATTCGAGAGTAATGATAGTTTTTTATTTCCTCCTGGCATTAAGACTGAAGAGCCAACTAACAAGTAATAAGAAAATTCAAAATTAAAGCTGACATGTCTTCCTTAATTTTCCCCAAAGTGTTTGAGTATGATTATTATTTAATGCTACTTTGTCCCTTAAATATAGGGTATACCAGTCAACACATGAAATCATTTTAGATAATAGAAGTTTGCCTGAAAGCTAAGACCAAAATACGAAAAATATACCAGAGTGCCTCAAAGTGGGGAGTTCTAAAATCCTAAAGTGCAGACTAATGCAGAGCTTTCTCTGAGATGCTAGGTAGGGTTTTTTCAAGAGTTTCTGTCATTTTGTGACGTTTTCCTTCTTTGTCTATGCTTCAAGCTCAGCCCTACTGTATCATCACATTTTGCTGTTCAGATTCACAACCATTGATGGTGGGTCAGGAACATCATCCATGTACAGAAAGGACAGTGCGCTATAACATTTATATGGAAAAGAAAAGAGGCTTCAGTGACTAGGCATGCTGAACTCAGAGCTGTCAAGCAAATTATGCCAGCCCAGGATGTCTGCTCAAAGAATCACTGGTGTGGCAGGTGATGAATGAGTGGTTTTCATGCCCTCAGGCTCCTTCCCAAGAGAGAGAGACTAAATTAGAAGATGATTTTAGGAATCATGGTGGGTACGTCTGACAGAACTCAGATCCCACCTCTTATCTCTACATGCATGAGGAATGATGGCAGGACTGGGTCTCAACTTGTGGGATGTTCAATACAGAGATGAGAAAAACCATCTTCCTTAGTCATTCTGCCTCTTTGAAATGAAAATTTGCTCAAACAGAACAAGATTTCAGATTTAAATCAGAAGCACTGTGTATCCAAAGTAAAGGGCCTGCAAAGTGCTCACCTTTCTAATGGTGGTTAGAAACGGGCATTGAGAAAATGGCACCCAGCTTTTGACCTCAACCCAGAAAGTCAGGGCTTCCCTCACAGCTCAGTTGGTGAAGAATCTGCCTGCAATGCAGGAGACCCACGTTCGATTCTTGGGTCAGGAAGATCCCCTAGAGAAGGAAATGGCAACCTACTCCAGTATTCTTGCCTGGAGAATCCCATGGACAGAGGAGCCTGGCAGGCTACTGTCCATGGGGTCGCAAGAGTTGGACACGACTTAGCAACTGCACCACCACCACCAAAAAGTCTTATCGTGTTCAAGCCCCACCAGCTCCCAAAGGGATATGCAAGACCACTTTATCTTTTGAGAGAAACTAAATATAGGGCAAGTTTGTTTTACTTCATATTAATAGATTTAGAAATGGAATTTATTATTAGAAGAAACTAGAAGTTGAATATTCATTAGTACCCTTGATCCTCTTTTGAGCAGAAGACTTGAAAGAAAAGCTGGGTTTGGAAGGAATCTTTTTTAATCTTCTCTTTTTCCTGTGCTTTTGGGGCCAATGTTAAGTTCTGCCATCTGTAGAACATGTTCATTTTAAGTGTCTTACTTATAAGCTTCAGCTCTTTCAGGAAATTGTTTTTTGCTAATGTTACCTAAATGGCAGAAATTGGCTTTCATCTCACATCATCTCTGCATTATTAAAATGCAGCTTGTTGTGCAGAGTTTTAATGGACTCTTTAGGGCCTTTACATATTAATGTTACATACTAAGAAACTATTAAAGCATTCCAAATAAAACATATTCACCAGTTAAATGTTCTGTTTGTTTGTGATCATGAATGAAAAGGACAAGCTAGTTATTTTCATGGCCATTTAGGAAAAAGTTGTCATCTAATACAAGCTTAGTTTCCTCATATAAGGCAATGTAATCATATAATTCCAAGGAAGTCTAGAATTTATATGGTGAATACAAACAAAAACAATTTCAAACTACTCTTGATTATTTTAGTATGAAGTACTTACAGAAAATTCTTAATCTAAGACAAATTTTTCTTCTGTCAACAAGAAGAATGAGGGTAATCCTTAATTTTTCTTCACCTCGTATGTACTTAGGGATTCTGAACACTTTAAAAATATGTAAATGATGTTAACTGATCAACCAGGTAGAAGGGGCAGAGAGTAGGAAAGAAAATGAGAACGAATACATCATTTTAAAATTGTTTCACTTTCCTCTCTCAATCTGAAAGGAGTACCATTTTCTCACCAAATATTTACTCAAATATTTGGTATTAAAGCATGGTTCAATCAAGGTAGAAACCTATAAAGTTGGGCCCTGCGTACCTGCTTTTTAAACAGATGAGATTGTGTCCCAGTATAATGCTGAGAGCTCTAGTTTCAGTTTAGTTCAGTTCAGTCGCTCAGTTGTGTCCAACTCTGCGACCCCATGGATCACAGCACGCCAGGCCTCCCTGTCCATCACCAACTCCCTGAGTTCACCCAAACTCATGCGCATCGAGTCAGTGATGCCATCCAGCCATCTCATCCTGTCGTCCCCTTCTCCTCCTATCCCCAATCCCTCCCAGCATCAGTCTTTTCGAATGAGTCAACTCTTCGCGTGAGGTGGCCAAAATATTGGCGTTTCAGCCTCAGCATCAGTCCTTCCAGTGAATATTCAGGGTTGATTTCCTTTAGGATTGACTGGTTTGATCTCCTTGCTGTCCAAGGAACTCTCAAGTGTCTTCTCCAGCACCAGAGTTTGAAGGCATCAATTCTTTGGTGCTCTGCCTTTTTTATTGTCCAGCTCTCACATCCATACATGACTACTGGAAAAACCATAGTTTTGACTAGATGGAGCTTTGTTGGCAAAGTAATATCTCTGCTTTTTAATATGCTATCAAGTTTTGACATTGCTTTTCTTCCAAGGAGTGAGTGTCTTAATTTCATGGCTGCAGTCACTGTCCACAGTGATTTTGGAGCCAAAGGAAGTCTGTCACTCTTTCCATTGCTTCCCCATCTATTTGCCATGAAGTGATGGGACCAGATGCCATGATCTTCATTTTTTGAATGTTCAGTTTTAGGCCAACTTTTTCACTCTCCTTTTTCACCTTCATCAAGAGGCTCTTTAATTCTTCCTTCCTTTCTACCATAAGGGTGGCATCATCTGCATAACTGAAGTTATTGATATTTCTCCTGGCATCTTTATTTCAGCTTTTGCTTCATCCAGCCTGGCATTTTGCATGATGTGTTCTGCATATAGGTTAAATAAGCAGAGTGACAATATACAGCCTTGACCTACCCCTTTCCCGATTTGGAACCAGTCTGTTGTTCCATGTCCTGTTCTAACCTGCTTCTTGACCTGCATACAGATTTCTTAGAAGGCAGGTAAAATGGTCTGGAAATCCTGTCTCTAAGAATTTTCCAGTTTGTTCTGATCCACACAGTCAAAGGCTTTAGCGTAGTCAATGAAGAAGTAAATGTTTTTCTGGAATTATATTGCTTTTTCTATGATCCAGAGGATGTGGGCAATTTGATCTCTGGCTCCTATGCCTTTTCTAAATCCAGCTTGTACATCTGGAAGTGCTTTGCATAGTATGGCCATTTTAATAACATTGATTCTTCCGATCCAAGAGCATGGGATATCTTTCCATATCTTTGATCATTTTCAACTTCCTTTATTAGTGTTTCATAGTTCTCAGCATAGAAGTCTTTCACCTCCTTGGTCAGATTTATTTCTAAGTTTTTATGTAATTTTTAAGGGATTTTTTTTTTTTACTTTCCTTCTTTACATTTCACTTTAAAGAAATGTAACAGATTTCTGCACATTAATCTTGTATCCTGCTAACTTGCTGAATTAGTTTATCAGTTTTAGCAGCTTTCGTTGAAGTCTTTAAGGTTTTCTCTATGTAGTATCATGTCATCTCTATACGGTAGAAGTTCCACCTCTTCTCTTCGGATTTGAATACCCTTTATTTCTGTTTCTTATCTGACTGCTGTGGCTAGGATTTCCAATACTATATTGATAGACGTGGTGAGAGAGAATATCCTTGTCTTATTCCAGATTTTAGTGGGGAGGCTTACAGCTTTTCATCATTGAGTATTATGTAGGCTATAGGTTTGTCATAAAGTTGAAATATGTTCCCACTATGCCTACTTTGGTAAGAACTTTTATCATGAATGCATGTTGAATTTTACCAAATACTTTTTCTGTATCTTGCAGTAAAGTGGTTTTGATAGTAATAACAGATATTTATGTAAGGTACAAGTTTTTGGTCTTGGGGTGGGTTACCAAAAGAACAATAGTTAGTTCTGTCTGGGTTTAGGGGAAAGAAAGGAGATTGACAAAGACTCTACAGAGAAGAACAGAACTGAACTTGAATTTTATTTGACCTGAATAATAAATAATATAAATTTGAACTGAGTTTGGATGTTATTCACCAGAGAACAAGATATAGAAGGTATAAGAGTACAGGACTATAGGACTGCTGCTGCTGCTGCTGCTAAGTTGCTTCAGTCATGTCCGACTCTGTGCGACCCCATAGACGGAAGCCCACCAGGCTCCCCTGCCGCTGGAATTCTCCAGGCAAGAACACTGGAGTGGGTTGCCATTTCCTTCTCCAGACTATAGGACTAAGTCAGCATAAAGCCTCAAGACCTACAGAGAGCCTGTGTGGGTAGAATGCAAGCATGAGATAAAACATGCAAGAAATAGAACAAGTGGAAAGGGCTTTACTTGACACAAAAGTTTGGATTTTTATGAGAAGCCATGACAGTTTCAAGTAGAGTTTTTCAGCTGTTCATAAATGTGTTCTAGGAAGACCACTCTATTCAAATATGAAAAAGATTAGATGCAAGAAATCCACTTAGGAGGTTATGACAGAGGCACAGGGAGAGGTGATGAAAGAGAGTAGTGGCTATGGAGTGGAAGGGAAAAACTAAGACATGAGGAAAGGGATTTGTCTAAAATCACTGAATGGATGAAGGATGAAGAAAGAAGATGAAGTTCTCTATAATCCTGTTAGCTTTTGCCTCCTATGAGTCAGTTATTCAAGACTGCTAGGTCAAAACCTCTTGATTCAAAAGAAGATTTTCATAAACATACTTAATGTAAATATATTTTAGAGCTTGATAAAATGGCTTATTGTCTTGCTTTTAAACTATTAGAATCATTGTGTTTTTGAGGGGAACTTAATAATATTGGTGCCGAATGAGCAGGGTATAAAAAATTGATTCTTTATTCAGAAGACATACCATAGACAAGTAAATGGACACTGTTAAGTCACCCTGAATCATGTAGCATATTATGAAGAGGCAAAAACAGTCTGGTTAAATGCTCACATTCAGAAATTCTATGAGATAGTTTAATATGAATACCTAGGAGACTCAGAAAGCCAGAAACAAGAGCAGAGCCTGTAAGCAGCAGCCACAGCTGACCTGAAGTTAGAATTCATGCTGAAAATTCCTCCTACGCATCCCCACCTTCCATTTGCTTTTGTTTTTTCACTGTTTGTCACTTAGCAAATTTCTTGAGAGTATCTCTCCTTGATCCCACCCCATTCACTCCAGCCCACTGTCAGAACACACCTTGGTTCTCACAAAGGCTACCGTGTCTTCTCCGTTGCCAGCTCCAGTCGAGTGTCTCCCTCCCCAGCCTACTTGATCTTTATGTCATGATTGTGAAATGCTCTCATTTTCCCTCTGTGACATCATGATCACCCTTGTTGTCACTCACCTCTGTCCACTTTGCCACTGTCAGGTCATGGGCTCCTCCTTCCTGGAACTCTACTCTCCCTGGGCCATTCATCCACACATATAACTTCTGTGTGTAGCTAGTGTCTCTTCTAGGGCCTGGTCATGTCCTTATGTTCCAAAAACAAAAATCTAACTTTCTACTCAACATCTTCACCTGTTTGTCCCTCAGGCAACTCAAATTTAACACATCCCAAAGCGAACTCCTTCTTCCTCAAATGTTTGCTTTTTCTGATTACAATCTCTCATCTTGTCATGACTACATCTCTGCATTCATCTGCTCGCATTTAACCTGCTTGCCACGCTAAGCAGGTTAAACCTCATTTTTTTCTCACAGATATATTGTACTCTATAAATTCTGAGTCTTTGCACATGCTTAGAAGACCTTCTTGTTACACATAACAATAAATATATACATACAATCATTTACTTTACCTGTCTGAGTTTTACTGAACATTCAAACCTCTGTGCAAGACTGACTTCCTCCAGAAAAATTTTTGACCTCAGGCCTCCATTATTAATACCCATCTTTTGTAGTTGTCTGGTGGATTATACTCCATTATAGCAGTTCTCAGTTAGGGTGGGAGGGAGAAGGGTGGGAGTGGAAGGTAGGAGGGTAATTTTAGTCCTTAGGGGACATTTGACAATGTCTAGAGGCAATGGCACCCCACTCTAGAACTCTTGCCTGGAAAATCCCATGGACGGAGGAGCCTGGAAGGCTGCACTCCATGGGGTCGCTGAGGGTCGGACACGACTGAGCGACTTCACTTTCACTTTTCACTTTGATACATTGGAGAAGGAGATGGCAACCCACTCCAATGTTCTTGCCTGGAGAATCCCAGGGACAAAGGAGCCTGGTGGGCTGCCGTCTATGGGGTTGAACAGAGTCAGACACGAATGAAGTGACTTAGCAGTAGCAGAGATACTTGGTTATAATAAAGCACTGGGGTGCTCCCAGCACCTGGTGAGTAGAAGCCAGGATGCTGCTAAATAGCCTACAATGTAAAGCCCCTACAACAAAGAATCATTCATCACTAAATGTCACTAGTGCTGAGGATGAGAAAATCCATTGTATTGTAATTGCATACTATTTCTTTTTCTATTTCTCTCACTAAACTATAAGGTTTGGAGAAGAGGAATTGTGTCTTATTCGACATTGTACATACAATAGCTAACAGCTATATGCAGGAAGTAAAAGCTGCTTGGCAAATGGTAAATGCTCAGTAAACGTAAGTGCACAAGCAGGTGGGATAGATTGATGGATGGTTTGAATGGTGTCACATTCAGACCCAGAGAGAAAAACTACATATATGGACAGAGGGCAATAGGTCCTGAGGTTATACTTCTAAAATAGCCTTGATGTCACTTCTGCTGTTTGAAGTCTGATCATGGAGAGCAGTAGGAGGGCTCAAGCTATGGATTCATGTTTCTGTCTTGTTGCATATTTAAATATATTTGATTTTACTTATTTAAATATTGTGCTATACTACTTGTTGAGTGAGATATAAACATGTATATGTTTGTACCCATTACTAGTAACTGACATAGTCCTGGGTACCTACTGTAAGCAAGGCCTTTTAGCATGTTGTGATGGGAGAATAGGGCTTGGTTTAAATTCTGGGCTTAGTTTCAATACTGAATTTTATATACCTAAGCAAGTGTAATAGTGTCATTTTCTAAGTTATAAGCATAGTGTTGTTTTGATAATTACATGGACTTAAGTCCTTGTTATGGAAAACATTTCCTTCTGCCTCTTCTAAAAGCTACCTGTATTAGTTAGGAATTGCACTTGACTCTGATAGTAATGGCTTATGAATGTAGTTTATTTTTCTCCCACACAAAAGAAGTCTAAAGGTCTACAATCCAACGTTTGTATTATGCCTCCAAAACTTCATTAAGGAAACCAGGCTCTTTTTAGCTCAACATTTTTCCAGTGCTAAATATGGCCCTGGTACTTAGAATGTCTGCTAGAGCTCCACTCACCACTTCTGTTTGCCAGGCAGCAGTCTAGAGGTCAGGTTGAAGAAAGTCATGCCTCTTTCTTTTAAGGAGCCTTCCAAAACACATTTCTGCTAACAGTAAGTGTGTTTTTGTGTAAATTCCTTAAGACCTAGTATCTTAGAATTTAAAGGACAGAAATGTAGCATTTAAAGAGTTCATTTATCATTCTGTAACATTATTTTACCACCTCCAAATTAGTATGTGTACATACATATGAATGTATCCCAAATACGTTTACTAGTTTTGATGCAGACATTTAGAAATGGAGGTCATTAGTTCTGACATTCAAAACATATTTAATTTTTTACAATCATATTGTTTACTAAGAAAAGGGTAGAAACAGTGATACCTCAGTAGCACTGAGCACACCTAGTGTCCAGATTTGAATTTCTAAATACCTTCTCTAGGAAACAGAAGTAGGCATCCTTGGAGATCAGGGTTAACATCACCAGGAATAAGTCATCACTATCATCTATTCCTTGATATGAAGTGATGAGAAGGACACTTTACCTCTGTGGTATTCTTTCAAGAAACTCATAACTCCAGACCAACCATGAAAAAAACATGTTCACAAATGGGAAATGTACAAAATACCTACTTCTCAAACTTTTCAAATTCAAGATAAAAAAAAAAAAAAAAGAACAACTGAGAATACTGTCAGGGACTAGAGGAGACTAAGGAAGCTTGATAAGTAAAGGTAATATGGTAGTTGGAGATTGTATTCTGGATGCGGAAAGAATATTAGTGCAATATAAATGAAGTCTGGACTTCTGTTAATAGAAATGTACCAATATTTATTTCTCAGTTTTGACAAATGTACCATGTTAATATAAGTTGTTCATATTAGAGGAAATTGGGTGAGGAATATACAGGAACTCTCTGTATTAACTTCATAATTTTTCTATAAAGTCAAATTTATTCCAAAATATAGTTTATTTTAAAAATACAAATTTCTGACACATATTGAAAGGGTGTTATATTCACTTGTATAGGACATTGTTCCCAGTATATTTGATTAAGTATATTTTCCAAGTTTGCATAGACTTTGTCTAGTTTGTTTTCTGATATCTCTCCAATATCTAAAAATACCTGACATAGAGTAGGCACTCAATAAATGCTTGTTAAATGTTGAATGAATACAAGCATATTACCTTCTGAGAACAAATTTATGTGTTAACCTAAGGATAACACTAGGGAAGAATATGCACATCAAAAATCCCTCTCATCTGTTTCTGAGTCATTGTGATTTCCCAATGTATTATTTTGTAAATTATTAGGGCATTCTGATTAGCCCTCCACTGCATAGACCAGGAATAGTTTGTTCCATTAGGAAAACAAGAGAGAAAGATCCTGGAGGAGATGGTAACTGTCAGGATCTTTACTAGAAAAATAGAGGTTTGTGCCACGGATTTTAATTCAAGGAAACTTAAGCCTTTTTATAATCCTATGAGATTAATAGATCAGGTATTAGAAAGTGGCACAGTACTAATTTTCTATAGATTAGTCATTTTATCTCTATTACTATAAAAAAAAAATTGAATGGGTAAGGCACTACCCATTAGATCTAATCAAGTGGGTAAGGCACTTGATTAAAATCCTAGCCTCACCACTTACTACATATGTGATTATAAGAAAGTTTTTAAATCTCTCTAACCCTCAATCTCTAGTAAAAGTGAAGTAGTGTACCTCACAAAGTATATGTACAATCCTTTACTAATGAAAATGCAAGATAGATTACTATAACAAGTGCTCAAGAATACAGTGACTGTCACAGACCAAAGGATTGTTTCTTCTTACCTAACAACCCACGAGTGGAATAACAGCTTTTCGGAAACTCAGGCTACTCCATCTTGTTGCTTAGCCACCTCTGATCTGCGTTCCTTTTTTTTTTTTTTTTCTCCCCACATGTTCAATTCACCCTCACTTCCACATTCCAGGTCACACGAAGGAGAAACTCTGAAGGAAACACATCTTTCCTTCCAAGGGTGTGACCCGGAAGCTATCACTTCCACTTACGTCTCATTGGGCAGAACCTAGTCATGTCAGGTGGCCCCAGCTAAATGCAATGGAAGCTGGGAAATGTTTTCTTTAGCTGGGAAGCAATTTGGCCAAACTAGTATTTTGATATTGTGGAGACTGACAAGAAAATTAGCAGAGCCTGCCATAAGCACTTGGAGTAGTGCCTTACATGGAATGAATGCTCTCCAAATGACATTCTCTTTAACTCATTGAAAGAGGATGAGAGTAAAAGGATAAGAAGGTAGGTGGCAACATTTTATCAACTATGACTTTTGCCATTAGTCAGAATTTAGGATGGACCTTTCTGGGAAGCTGTGTTTGCATTTGAAAACTTGTTTATCTTCTTCAGATTAAGACACAGCTCCCAAGAAATGATTTATATTCATCCTAAGGAAAATAAATTGCAGAATTATTTCAAAGTGTACTTGTTTTATATGAAATGGCCTCAGCCAGTTTTTCCTCTAGCTCAGGAAACTGATGGATTAATTTAGGAACAGTGTCCTGGTGGAAAAAGAAAGATACAAAGTAGAATTATGTTACTTATTTTTATATAGAAATTCTTTTATTTGTTCAGTTGTAATTTTGTTAATTGGAATTCTACTTTCTACTTTTAGCATGGATTCACTTTTAACAATAATGTATACTTACAGATGTGGGACTGCATCTTTAGGAACTTTTTTTTCCATTTTTCTAATGATTTAGTTTGATTGGTTTCCTGAGGATATTTACTTTAACATGCTGAACTTGGACAGTTTTGTTCCAGGTAAAGCCGTTTATACAGAGCCCCATTCATGCTAAGCTTACCTAGGACATTCTTACATTCATGAGTTCCAAGTGTATGTTGTCAGACCCTCATGTGATCTCTCAGACCACACTGCTCTCCAGTTGGCAGCTGGACATGATTTAGTTGGCCCTCCCCTTGAGTTGTGGAGAAGGTAATGGCACCCCACTCCAACACTCTTGCTTGGAGAATCCTATGGACAGAGGAGCCTAGTGAGCTGCAGTCCATGGGGTTGCTAATAGTTGGATGCCACTGAGTGACTTCCCTTTCACTTTTCACTTTCATGCATTGGAGAAGGAAATGACAACCCACTCCAGTGTTCTTGCCTGGAGAATCCCAGGGAGCCTGGTTGGCTGCCATCTATGGTGTCGCACAGAGTTGGACACGACTGAAATGACTTAGCAGCAGCCCTTGAGTTGACATCAGCAGTATGAAGGATGAACATGATATTGATGGTGTTAATGAGCTTGGGTTGCTATGAGAAAACGCTATAGCCACTTAAACAACAGCCATTTATTTCCCACAGTTCTGCAGACTAGAAAGTCCAAGGTCAAGGTTCCCACAGATTCTGTTTGGGGTGAGAACTCTCTTCCTGGCTTGTGAGTAGTTGCCTTCTCTGTATGTCCTTCCAAGGCAGATAGATAGTGCTCCGGTGTTTACCCTTTGTTAGAAAGGGCAGGGCTTCCTATGGCACTAGTGGGTAAGAACCTGCCTGCCAGTGTGAGAGACATAGAGACACTTGGATTCAGTCCCTGCTCAGGAGGATCCCCTGGAGGAGGGCATGGCAACCCACTCCAATATTCTTGCCTGGAGAATCCCCATGGACAGAGGAGCTTGGTGGGCTGCAGTCCACAGGGTCACAAAGAGTCAGACACGACTGAAGCAACTTAGCACAGCACACATAAGGGCATCAGCCCTATTGGATTATGGCCCCACCCTTATGCCCTCATTTAACTATCACCTCTCCATAGGCCCTGTCTCCAGCTATAGTCACACTGAGAAATAAGGCTTCAACGTATGAATTTTGGGAGAATACAAGTATCAGTCCGTAACACTGATCTCTCTTTCATTTATCATGACACATACAAAGGGTGTATGTTTTTTCAAATACTTGTCTTGTGTCATCCTAGGTCATCTACCTAAAATTTCCTATAGCAGAATAAAGATTGTTCCAGTGGCTTCCTTAAGTCTCTCTCTCTCTAATGAGATAACCAGTTTAATATTGGATTGGCACCACAAAATGCTTTAGGAGTTATAAAATGTTAAGATATTAAAATGTAATAAAATATTTACAAGGCACTCTACAAGGCACAAATTTCTTGCTTACATTAGTTCTTGAATCGTCGTAGTAGCTTTGTGAGAATGGTGGGAACATCTTATTGACTCTGTCTTATGTACTAGAAAATAGAAGTTTGGGGAAGTTCAGTGATTTTCCTAAGGTCTCAGAGCTAATAATTAATTGACACTGAGACTTTATTCCAGGACCTCTCATTTATAGTCCACAGTAGGCCAAATAAAAGTTTGAATTTGACTCTAGAGTCACTTAGATTTGGTTTCAATCCAAGATTTGTCACTTAATAACAGTAAGTTGGCAAGTTACTTAACTCACTAAAATACCTCAATCTTCTCTGGGACATGGAAATAAGAGAGTCTACCTCATAGGGTTCTAATGAAAATTAAATTATGTAATGCCCAGAAATAACTTAGCATAGCACCTGCTGCATAGAAAATTGTTCCACATTGTTGGTTATTATTTTTAAGCACATATTAAATACTGTTGCATTGAATTTAACTCAAACCCGATTTATACATTTTACTAGACTTTAGAATAAAATGTTATTCAAACTATGTATGCTATTGGCTAATCTCAAAACACTTTACAAACTTATAAGTGTTAAAATTCATAATAAGGATTTTATTGAGATGTGAGCATCTGAATTGTGACCTCAATATCTGTGTGTAAGGGGATGACAGAGGATGAGATGGGTGGGTGGCATCACCGACTGGATGGACATGAGTTTGAGCAAGCTCCAGGAGTTGGTGATGGACAGGGAAAGCTGGCATGCTGCAGTCCATGGGGTCACAAAGAGTCGGACATGACTGAGCAACTGACCTGAACTGATACTTATTCTTGACTGGTCAAGCAACAGATTAAAATAGTTAACAATTAGCAGATATTTTAAACTCTACCAGTTATACTTAAAGCAAACCAGTGGGATGTTTTTAGTTATCTGACTTTGGTTTCAGGTCATTTAGTGCTCATTAATAAAGAAAACTGAGTTTGGAATTCTCATTTTTCATTTCACACCAGTAATAGTCAATATAGTCTAATAACTGTGATCAGAGAAACATTCAAGAAGGAAAGATTTAGTTGCTTGAAATTTGCTGTACAGGAAAGTCAGGTTATTTGTGACTATTCTCCACATTATCCAGGATTTAATCCATTGAAATGTATACTTTTTTCTACTGTCTTGATTCTACAAGCCTAAGGTAAGAGGTCATCATCACATCAACTTAGGTCAACCATATTGCCTGAAAGGTACTCCTCTAATATGCCCCGATTTTTCAATTAATTTAATGTGTATATATGGGTAAATTAATAACACAAACTTTAATTTGTTTTGCCCATTAGTTCTGTTTCTCATGGACTAGGAATACAGAATAGGTAATTAGAGAATTTCATACATTTCTCTATTTAATATGTATGCATGTTTGTGGTTGTATGAGTATGGGAATGTTCTTATTCAGATAATTAGTTCTAGTTAAAGTTTCATGCAGAAGGTCAAATAAGCTTTTCTCAAGTAGAAGAAACTATACCAAACCAGGAGTTAACACAGTTAACAGTTGGAGCAAAGTCAATTAGCAATGTAAATGTTATTACCTCTGATTTGTGATCAGCTGAACAAACTTTGAAGGACCAGTGTGACTTTCAGGCTTCAGGAACAGAATAAATGACTTTGAAATGTAAAAGAACTGCTTTGCCTTGGATACATAGGTTAGTCAGTTCTGAATCATCTTGATTGAAAATTAATAATACTGATGCTTGAGTTGTTCCTAAATGGGTCTCAGTTCTCGTCAGGGCAACTATGAATACATGGATGAGTAAGGTGGATGAGAGCATGAAATTATTTTCTTTCTTTGCCTCATAGATGACCTCAGAGTGACTGTACACACACAGACAGCCACACATTCCCCCATGGTTTTGATTTGAGAAAGCAAGATAGATAAACCTATGACATCAGCTTGTTTTTGTGTTCAGTTGTCACAGTTTTAAGATATGGTTTAATCTGTGGTTATGTACCCAGAAAGGATGTATGTAACTCACTCATTGCCCTTGTAACATTTGCTCACTGTATTTTCCCTACTAGCTTCTTGAGAGCAGAGACCATGTCTTACTCAGGATGAACACACAGCCTGGTTCATAGTAGATGCTTAAAGAGTGTTTGAGTGAATGTATAAATGGCTTTGAGCTTGTGAATGGAAGTTATGGTCCTTAAATTTGCAACATACATAAATAAAACCATAAAATGAAGAATATATCAGTGTGTATGGATGTGTATACATGCACAAACTTATACCATATTCAAAGTGCTGTCAAGTACAAGTTAAGTAATTAATATCTAAGATGTTTAGCCAGCAATTACAACCTCTAAATATGTAATTAAATAATGAAGCAGGAAAAAAAATTTGAACTTGCTAGTTTCTTAATGTGATAACAATAGACATATGTCAGTTGATAAACATTATGAGTGTTAAATATATCATCCCAAGTAAGTTGACAGAAATTCAAGCCCACTGACATATTTATTCATGGCACAAGTTTTGGGGGTGTTTTTGGAACAAAGACAGACTTAGTTCATACCAAAAAGCAATTATTTTGTTTATTGTTTCCCTTACTGTGGACAGAAATACTATTCATTTTGGTAATTTATGAGAAATACTGAAATCTAATTATCTAAACATTTGTTAAAAGTCAATTATGGCTTTTTTCTGATATGAAGTTATAAAACTTATAAGGATTTAATAAACTCTTAAATTAGCCTGATTCCCACCCTTCAAGATTAGTATTATAAAAGAATACAGGTTTAGTTGCCACATTTTATACTAGAAATATACTGACATAGCATGGGCAGAGAGACTATTTAAAGTAGACACCAGCTCTGTGTAATTAGACATTCACAGTTGTAGGTCTTACAGATGGAAAAAGAGCTATATTCATGTATACTTTGTGCTGTATTATTAGAGAAACTCTATGTTTCACTGTGAAATTGTGTGTCTTATATAGAATTAACTTTATATTATCTACTCAAATTAGAACTAGAAGTAGCTTAAATGGAAAAAAAAAATATTCTAATACCTCATCTGAGGAGAGAGCTTTGGCTTACTAATCCTGACCTTGAAAAACAGGATCCCTTGATCCAACAGGAAGTGGATAGCCTGCTCATTGTCTCATGGAGTGTTCTGAAGGCCTCAAACAAAATCTTAATTTTATTTTAGTAGCCCAATGGTATAAGACTTCTTCATGTCATATTTGTGCATTTATAGATAATGATTAGTTACTACTGCCTCAATATATTTTCGTATGGACTCCTTATATCCCAGATGAAGAATGCTTGAAGTCATCTGTTAAAGAGTTCTTCCTCAATTTCTTTTTCTCTGGCAAAAGGACAAGTCTTTATAACCACAAGCTTAAGTCTTAATACCTCCATCAGGAAGGCAAACATGCTAGTATAGCAGAGATTACTGGATCCAGTCAGTTGGATTTAATCTGTATTTGTTGAACTGCCAGAGTTTTTTAACCCATCATGGATATGGGATTGGAGCTGAGATCCAAACACCTTCTGCCTCCTGTCCTCTTTTCCAAATTAGAACTCTCTATTACTAACATGTCTTTGTCACTGATTTTCTCTGAAATCATTATATATGAGTTTGGTGGTTGTTAAATAAATATTTGTACAGAGCTAGGTGTACCTACCAGGATTGTGGATGGACAGACAGATAGAGGCATGTTCAACACAATGTGGTAGGTATGGTGATGTGAAATGAAGTGTTACAGGAGCACAGTGGAAAGATACTTCACCTAGCCTTTTTGTTCAAAGAGGCATTTCCGTTCTTAAAAAGTGGATAGAAATACGCAGATTAAAGAAAAAGACCAAAGGGTCAGCGGGAGACAATCACACAGGTGAGAAATATTTAGCATGATGGATACAAAGGACGAGAAACAGATGTGTGTTGCTGATGTAATGTTTGAGACAGGCATGGTACAAAATGAAGCTCAGATTATAGAAGTCTCGCCATGGAGGAATGTTTAAGCCCTATTAGTGTAAATCGCATGTGAAGGCACAGGTCTATGAGCATAGAGACCTGTTGGTATTGTTCATGCCACAGTCCCAACATTGTGCATTGATCTGACACACAGGTCCTGGTCCTCAGCAAGTATTTGTTAAATAGATGAACTTATAAAGATTTTAAGCAGAAGAATTGTGTGTTTCAATTTATATTGTTCTGGCAGCAGCCTGGGAGATGGATCTACAGAGAATAAAAGTGGAATGAAGGTGACTAGTAATGATGGGAAGAGGTTAGAGTCTGAACTAGAGTCAGAGATGAATTTGGTGGATTTGTATTGGAGGGCTGAACATCTAGGAGCTGGTGGTTGTGTGGCTGTGAGAAGAAAAGGAGAGATAAGAGGCCAGTGTTACCATAGAGATGCCATCATTTAACTTAAAGAATATAAGGAGAGGAGTTGTCTAGGGGAAGAATCAAGTCCAAGTTTTTCTGCAAACCTATCTTAATTCAGTTGTTTCAACTTTTACTTTAAAAATGAACCCAGGATGAAGTTCTTACATGTTTTCGATGAAAATCTGGTAGCACTTAAACACTTTTAAATATCCTGTGGCTATTACATTAGCTTTAGATGGAGAACATAATCTGAAAATGTGAACACTTCACCTTTAAAAATTTCTTCTTTATTTTGATGACACCAAAGCATTTTGATATAACTAATTGCTACTTATTTTTCACACAGAAATTCTGGTAGAGAAGTATGTTAATTCTGTCCTCTTTTTTTGTTGTTTGTATGGCATTATTCGCCTGGGTTGACCCCATTGAAGATGGGGGCGGAATCAGCTGCCACCTTGGAGCCTCACTCCCAGACAAGTGGCCTTTGACAACTTCTGGAGTAATGCTTGGAGGCCAGGGAAAATTCCAAATGATCACCATTTCTATTTCTGTTTCTCAATCGGATTTTAACATTTGATGAGGAGCAAAACAAACTCAGAACAAAGAATCATCCTTCATTTGAACTTCAAGTTCAAATAATGTTAAATTTAACTTGTACTCAGATGGTTAAAGGTATTGTTAAAATATACAATTCTTGTTCAGTGAAAGTTTGTAAGAAACATTAATTTTTTTTTTCTTACTCTTTGGCACTAGCTCTCTTCCTCTTCTAAACAGGTCTTTTATTATCTCAGGATATTCCTTCAGGGGCCTTCCTAGGTGGCGCTAGTGTTAAAGAACCTGCCTTCGAATGCAGAAGACTTAAGAGACGTGGGTTCAATCCCTGGGTCGGGAAGATCCCCTGGAGGAGGAAATGGCAATCCACTCCAGTATTCTTGTCTGGAAAATCCCATGGACAGAGGAGCCTGGTGAGCTGCAGTCCATGGGGTCGCCAAGAGTCAGGACTGGACTGAGCGTACGCTTGCACATTCCTTTAGGATGAGTAACTTCATCTTCTCCCATTTCAGAGTAATATCTCTCAGCCCAAATAAGTTTGGTTCTAGACATAGTTAAGGGGCATACAGTTGGCAATAACCAGTGGATATCTGGATATAAAGAGCTGAGGCTTGGGCAGAGGGGCTCTGAATAGCAGTTATTGGCAGAGACAGTGCCCTGAGAGGCGAGGATGACCCCGTGAGAGGGGGTAGAGGGCCAGCAGCAGAAAACCAGTGGTAGAACACAAACATCCACATCCACAGAAGCAGAAGAGGAAGAGGAAGCCTCAGAGAAAGGGCAACTTGAACAGAGAGACCAGAGGAGGCCAGGAGAGTCATGTCCCAGAAGGCAGAGCTAAAGAGAAGATAAGGAAGGAAAGAGGGAGAGAGCAAGAGAAGCAAAGAGCTCCTGGGCAAAATGCATTCCTCTCTCTCATCAACCTGCCTCCTTAACCTGCTTCCTGCACCATCTTCCATTCTTACCCAGCTCTTCTGCACCCTAAGAGAAGATGATGGTTCTTTGTTTCTGTGCATATGTGTTAATGATTTCTGCCATGAGAAAAGAAATTTTCCACTATGTGCAAGTATAACTATATATTAGCTCCTTTTAGTATCACTTCCATCTATTTTGCTTATAGGTTTTGTGGCTTTTAATGGTATTTTCCTGTAAGTAGCTATATAATTAATTTAACTCTAATGCGAGTGTTGCAATGGTTCTTATTTTTGTGGTTATCCAGCAGATTTTACCATTGTTTACTAAGGGATATTTTTCAGTCCACTCTGCTCCTTGTGCAGGATGAAACAGATAAATACATTGCTCAGAGCCAAGTAGAAACAGTTTAGATTCTGCTTCTATGAACTTTCTGCTTTGTTGTTTGCACTAAGAGAACTCTTAACAATTTTGAGAAGGATAAACAGAGAAGTTCATTTTATTGTACCACATTCTGAACAAGGACAATTCTGCATGTCCAATTTGCATCAGTTTTGGTCTTTATTTTATCCACAAAAAGGTGCAGTGGTTTTTCCCTGAGTTAGATTGTGGTGTAGCTATGTTCCATCCACGGCCTAATACAGTTTATATGTAAGATTCAAACCCCTTCACCTAGGCAAGGGTAGTATTTCTATACAGGACCGTCGTTTTATTAATTTGCATTTGTGCCTTTGGGGCTTCCCTGGTGGTGCAGTGGTAGAGAATCTGCCTGCCGCTGCAGGAGATAGTGATAGTGAAGTCGCCCAGTCGTGTCCGACTCTTTGCGACCCCATGGACAGTAGCCAACCAAGCTCCTCCATCCATGGGATTTTCAGGCAAGAATACTGGAGTGGGCTGCCATTTCCTTCTCCCGCAGATCTTCCCAACTCAGGGATCGAACCCGGGTCTCCTGCATTGCAGACAGACGCTTTACCATCTGAGCCACCAGGGAAGCCCTACTGGTGCAGGAGAGGCAGGTTCAATCCCTGGGGCAGGAAGATCACCTGAAGAAAAAAATGGCAACCCACTTCAGTATTCTTGAAGGGAGAATCCCATGGACAGAGGAGCCTGGCGGGCTCAGTCCTTGAGGTCACAAAAGAGTCAGATACAACTGAGCAGCTAAACAACAAATTTGCATTCTGGGGAAAGGCTTTGTTATCAATCTTAAAGATCATTAAAGGAAAGAAGTGATTTTTAAAATCATTCCTTTTGGTTTATAAGGACACAGATATGAGTAAAAAGTAAGTAAGAGGGATCTGATAACAATGCTATACTTTTTATCAAGTGAATGTTAGATTTCATTATAAACTTTCTTTTCTATGGCATTTGGTGAGTTTGTTTTGACTGTTTCTTTTCTGTCTGAAGAAACTGAAACATAAAGAAATTAAATATTTTATCCAAAGTCATATAGACATTAGCTCTGAGTGACCTTGATACTGCTGACACAACTTGGTTTTCCTCCAAGCTTGTTTAAAATATTGATGGAGCCCTTGAAAGCTTTCTCATTTGTTTTTCTTTTTTTCCTAGCATAGTATTGAGTTCTATTTTTGTAACTTCAAAAATTCACACAGCACAGTTGTTAAAAAGTTCAAAATTAGCATTCTTAAAATTTGGCTTTAAACCTAAATTTTAGATTTTTAAAAAAGACCCAGCTATATGGCATACGATACAGCTAATGAGTAATGAAGAATATCCATTAGTACTGAGAAAACTGATATAATTTACTTTTAAGTTTTCTTTTTTTTTTTTTTTCTAAGAACTGAACCCATCATTTAGAGGTTGTTTGGTTTTGTTTATATTTTTGCTGGTAGCTGCTATCTTCACAAAGGTTGGCATACCAATTTGACATTTATCCTTACGAAAAAAAATAATAAAAATTATATTTTTAAGAGATCAAATTGCCAACATCCGCTGGATCATTGAAAAAGCAAGAGAGTTCCAGAAAAACATCTATTTCTGCTTTATTGACTATGCCAAAGCCTTTGACTGTGTAGATCACAATAAACTGTGGAAAATTCTGAGAGAGATGGGAATACCAGACCACCTGATCTGCCTCTTGAGAAATCTGTATGCAGGTCAGGAAGCAACAGTTAGAACTGGTCATGGAACAACAGACTGGTTCCAAATAGGAAAAGGAGGAAACACAAGCTGGAATCAAGATTGCCGGGAGAAATATCAATAACCTCAGATATGCAGATGATACCACCCTTATGGCAGAAAGTGAAGAGGAACTCAAAAGCCTCTTGATGAAAGTGAAAGTGGAGAGTGAAAAGCTTGGCTTAAATCTCAACATTCAGAAAACGAAGATCATGGCATCTGGTCCCATCACTACATGGGAAATAGATGGAGAAACAGTGGAAACAGTGTCAGAATTTATTTTTCTGGGCTCCAAAATCAGTGTAGATGGTGACTGCAGCCATGAAATTAAAAGACGCTTACTCCTTGGAACGAAAGTTATGACCAACCTAGATAACATATTCAAAAGCAGGGACATCACTTTGCCCACAAAGGTTCGCCTAGTCAAGGCTATGGTCTTTCCTGTGGTCATGTATGGATGTGAGAGCTGGACTGTGAAGAAGGCTGAGCGCCGAAGAATTGATGCTTTTGAACTGTGGTGTTGGAGAAGACTCTTGAGAGTCCCTTGGACTGCAAGAAGATCCAACCAGTCCATTCTGAAGGAGATCAGCCCTGGGATTTCTTTGGAAGGAATGATGCTAAAGCTGAAACTCCAGTATTTTGGCCACCTCATGTGAAGAGTTGCGGGGAAGGCAATGGCACCCCACCCCAGTACTTTTGCCTAGAAAATCCCATGGACGAAGGAGCCTGGTAGGCTCCAGTCCATGGGGTCGCTAAGAGTTGGACACGACTGAGCGACTTCACTTTCACTTTTCACTTTGATGCATTGGAGAAGGAAATGGCAACCCACTCCAGTGTTCTTGCCTGGAGAATCCCAGGGGCGGGGGAGCCTGGTGAGCTTCCGTCTATGGGGTCACACAGAGTCGGACACGACTGAAGTGACTTAGCAGCATGTGAAGAGTTGACTCATTGGAGAAGACTCTGATGCTGGGAGGGATTGAGGGCAGGAGGAGAAGGGGACGACAGAGGATGAGATGGCTGGATGGCATCACTGACTCGATGAATGTGAGTCTGAGTGACCTCCGAGAGCTGGTGATGGATAGGGAGGCCTGGCGTGCTGCAGTTCATGGGGTCGCAAAGAGTTGGACACGACTGAGCGACTGATCTGATCTGATCTGATGAGTGTTATTGCTGAAAATGTTTACTTCTGGTATTGATAGACCATTAAAAACTTGAAGATTGAGAAAAGACTTTAATTCAAATATAGTGATAAGGATTAATTTCTGGTGTAGATATACTATAAGTTGCATGTGTGAAGTCTGAGAAGATATATTAGGAAAGGATATGAATTAGTCATTGTCTCATTTTCTTTGTCTATAAAGGATCTACACTTGCTGGGTTAACATCAATGTTTGAGGGCAAAACCTTGAAATATTGACTAAATCTAAATCCTTGCTGTCATATTCAAGACAACCCCAAATCAAATATAATTATAGAAATTCAGACACATTGTCATTTACTGAGTTGTCCTGGGAACTTTTATGATGGCTGACTATTTTAAACAAATGATTACCTTTGACAGAGAAAATATAAATGAGAGCCTCATTCAAGAATCTCTTTTTTCATGCCATAATTGGATACCAGACGATGTTCAGATAGGTCATACCAGATCGCCAGTAAAGACAGGCAAGGGAAAATAGGAAGGAAAGCAGGTATGGAATCACACGAAGGGCAAAGAAGGACCAGGAAAGCTGAGAGAGAGCAGCAGCAGCATGGAGGGAATTAGGCAAGCCTGCCCTGGCCTCCCATTCGTGAGGCCTCAGACAAGAATATAGATTGAGGCCCACCTATGTCTATCATAAAGTTAAAGATTAGGCCACTGTGCTGCTAAATGAAGTATATTCTGTCCTCCTCCCTTCACAAATGTAAATGCATAAAAACCTGAGAAGACCAGGTATTATTTTATAATTCCCGACGTGTCAAAGTTCTGTACCAGGACATGGGAGCACAAAGTAGCTCTGGAGTGTTCACGCCACAGACCCCATGGCCAAGCTCCATCTACATTTCCTGAAAATGAATCTACATGTCCTGAAAGCAGCCATCCAGAGGCCACCTCGTGGGGCCCGCAAAGTGTTGTCCATGACAGATAGAGACACAGTGGCAAGTTGCTCTAAAGCCAGAGTGTGGACATAAAGAATCCCAGGTGCCCAGCGTGCGGCCTAGAAGAGGCAGTGGGAGAGCGTAGGCTCATCTGGGTTCATCTCCTTGTCCCACAGACTTGGGAGCAGCATGGCCAGAGAGGTTGTGTCTGAGGCTGAAGTAAGCAGGAGATGACCTGGATTTATTCCAGTACATATACTCCTGCTATATACATCTGTGAGGGAGTAGCATTGGCAAGGACTATCTAATACTGTATTCTTCAAACTCCGTTCAAGTATATAAACATACTTTAAAGGTCATAGATATATATTTCCTACGTAACCTTTTAATTGTCTATACAAGACCACGTGACTCTCTGTTCTGTTATATTCTGGGAAACAGTTTAGTGCCTAAGAGCATAGTCTTTCAAGCTAAAGCAAGGCTCTGAGTTGTGCCTTGGTTTGAATCCTGTGTTGTCCCTTTCCTGGTGTGGAGCCCTGGGCAGAATGCTTCATCTGCTGAGTAAAGGTAATAAAATCTTGCTCTAGGATTGTAGTGAAAGTACATGAGGTTAGTCTTTAAAAGGCCTAGATCAAGTAAGTGCTCAATAGATCACAGCGCTGTCATCGTCGTCATAATCACTGTCATTATTTTTACAGCTGTTATTTCTTACAGTGTATAGCTATTGAGATGACCTTGGGCAAGTCATGTAACCTCTCGGAACCTCAATTTCTTCACACATAAAATGAGGTCTTTGGAGCAGAGGCTACCTAAGGTTCTGTCTAGTTAAGACAAGGGACTTTTTGGAGTTCTTTCTTCTTTAGTTTACATTATACCTGAACTTGACCTCCAGGCTACATTGTAAATTGTTAACAGATGCTATCTACTCTGCATATAATATCACGATATAAGCTATTTTAAATAATCTGATATTGAAAATGTGAATCTTTTGTAAAATCTGCAAAACCCTGGATTCAGTGTATAGTTTATGAAACAAGTACTTGTGATTCATTGTAGCATTCCTTTATTCACTGGCTCTTCTGGTACATTAAAAATCACATTTGATTTACAAAAGACATTGAGTTTGCCTGCAACTTTTCAGGAACATATGCAGATATTTTAAATCTCTTTGAATCACAGAAGCCTTTGAGAATTGATTAGCTCCGATTCCATTCTCCCAAAAACGAGCATGGTTGCAAATATTTGCATATAATTTTTGGAGAGTGGGGGGTCCATGGATCCTAATTTAAGAATCTCTGGCATAAAGCCAAAATAAGAACGAAATGGAATGTGCTAAGGACATTGGAGGCATTTTTGAAATTGGACCTAAAGACACCTGGCTCTTTCCAGGATGAGAGCAAGAGAGGACTAATATTTATTGAAGGCATCCTCCATGACAGACACTGTGCTAAGTATTTTATGTGTGTTGTGTTGTTCTTCCCTTTCCAAATGTAAAAAAGATGGGTATTATTTCTGATGAGAAAATTGAGGTTCAGATAATATGCAACTCTCCAAAGTCACATTGCTAGTAAGTAGCAGAAGCAAAACCTGAACTGGAGTCTGACTCTAAAGCTCCTGTGCATGCTCATTCGCTTCAGTCGTGTCTGACTCTTTGCAACTCCATGGACTGTAGCCTGCCAGGCTCCGCTGTCCATGGGATTTTCCTGACAATACTGGAGTGGGTTGCTATGCTGTCCCCCGGGGGATCTTTCCAACCCAGAGATCAAACCTGCGTCTCCTGTGTCGGTGCACTGCACGTGGATTCTTGACCCATTGAGCTACCAGGGAAGCTCAGCACCATGATAAAGGCCCTAAATTCCTTCACATCTCTCCCCAAGCTCCTAAATCTTTGTGAAAGAGAAGATCACAAAAATGCAGAGATCTGTCTTCCTTGGTGAACTTGTTAGAAAGGAACTCCCTAAAACAGCTCCATGCTGACAGCCAACTCTTCCCTCTCCCATGCTTCTGTGCTGGCTCGTTGGAGCTGGACTGAATTTCAGCAGTGCTGAGCTGCTATTGAGAAGGGCTGGGGCCTGTGAAGAGCTGAGCATTCTCTTGACTGGATGTGACTCAAAAGTTCTGATCCCCTACGTGCCCCAGCAAAGGTTTCAGCTGACATCCTGTAAAAGAGTTGTCAGCCCAAGAGCAGAGAAGTGGCCTGTCAGACTCAAAATGTCCCACTTGCCAAGTCTCACATGAGAAAAGTGAAGACAGGCCCCATTTGGAAAAGAAGAGCTGCTTTCCAAGAGATTTATTACATAAGGGTCATGTTGCAAAACATGTGCTGTGCTCAGGAGACTCAACTCCTCCTTGATTCATTCACATTTCACAAGATAGCTAATTAATCTCTTCAAAGCAGAGGGAATAGATGGCAGAATAAATGAAAGGCCTTATGTGAATGCCAAAACAACCTGAGGCTTACTGGAATCCTGCCTTGGTTCTATAACCTGGTATTGAACTTTCTTCATAAACAGCCTGACCCTACACTGTACAGAAATCACTGAGATTTGTACCCTTAAAATCTTTATGTATCAGGGTGAGATCTATATCCTCATTTCTAACCTGTCAAAATAGAACATTCTTAGTAAGGTGAAAAGTACATTGGCAAATCCATTTTTGGTTTCAAGTCATTTTAAGATAGGCTGTCTTATCACCTCTGACTTCACAGTATGTCCTAGAAAGTCACGCTGTTTTCACAGTGATACTAGAAGCACAATGAGATTTGGTATTTGATTTAGATTTTCCTTATGCTTTTCCACATGATATGGAATTGCTTCATGCAATCACTTGCCACTAAGCATTTCAGAACTTTATTTGGCAGTAATGAGAAAAAAAAACTATACTTTAAAATGTTTGGGAGTGAAATGGGCATAATTAGAAGTAGCTGACATCTAATATGTTATTTTTCTGACTTGGCATGTATGGTACAAGAGGTTTTCTACTAGTGTAAAGAAGGTACCTCCTGTTTACATCAGTGAGGCAGCATAGCTTAGTGGTTAAAATAGCAACTCTGGAACCAGACTCAGAGGGTCTGAGTCCCAGCTATGCTGCTCACCTGCTTTGTGACCTTAAGCCAGATACTTTAACTAGGATGGCTACCATTCTTCTCTCTTACATTGTCTCCATATCAATCAGTGGGTCCCCTAATATTTGTGGACTGAGGATCCTTGTGTCCCAATAAATGGAATGTGTACCAAGTATTTGGTAGATTAAATAAATGCCATGTCTCACACATATCCAACATATTGTTGCCAAATGTATATCAGCCCTGTGGTGATAATGAAATATGGGCAGACCTTGTTTTATTGCACTTGGCTTTATTGTACTTCAAACATACTATTGTTTTCACAAATTGAAGGTTTGTGGCAACCCTGTGTCAGGCAAGTCTGTCCATGCCATTTTCCCAATAGCATCTGCTTTCTTTCTGTCTCTGTGCCAATGTTGGTACTTCTCACAATATTTCAATCTTCTTAAATTATTATTATGATTTATTATGATGACCCGTGATCAGTGATGTTTGATGTCACCACTATGACTCACTGAAGGCCCAGGTGATGGTTTGCATTTTTTAGGAATAAAGTATTTTTAATTAAGGTATATACATTGTTTCTTTAGACATAAGACTTTCACACTTAATAGACTAAATATAGTGTGAACATAACTTGTATATGCATTGGGGAACCAAAAAACATTATGTGACTCACTTTATTGAGAAATTTGCTTTATTGTGCTAGCCTGGAGCTCAACCTGCTGTATCTCTGAAGAACCTCTGTGCCTTTATTTAAATGTTACTGACTTCATGATAGTATTGCATATAATCAATGAATATTAAGGGGAAATGTGGTAATAATATGTGAGGAGTTCTTCAAACCATTTGGTTCTTGAAAAGTGCGATCATACTTGAAAAGGCTGGAGAAATATGGCCATTCATTCATTTGAGATATGTATTGAATGCCTACCACAGGCCTGGCACTGCTCTAGAAGCTGGGAATAGAGCACCTAGAATACAGCTGTTGCTCTCACGGAGACTATATTCTAGTGAAAGGAGACACTGAACCAGAACACAAATAGGATGAGATCATCTTAGAGACATAAGTGAATGGAATAAATAGAACAGAACAGCGTAACTGAGGGAAGGCCTTGCTGAAGTCCTCAGTCATGTCTCTGCTGCACTGAGATGTAACTGAGTTGGGAGAACAGAGTTCCACACTGAGAGAACAGAAGAGGTAGGAGCTTTGAGATAAGAAAGAGTTTGACATGTTTGGGAAAGAGAACGGAAGTTTAGAGATGGGGGAGAGGGGTGATAAAGAGAGGTGATACAGGTTGGTTTTAGAAATAAATAAGGGCTTAATCATACAGTAACTACAGGCCATGGTAAGGTATTTATTTTATTCAAAGTGCAGTGAGGAACCATTATACACTAGAGTAACACAATTTGTAGTTTTAAATATTTGTTTGGCTGTTGCGTAGAGAACCAAGTATAGGCATACCTAAGTTGTCTCACAGAGAAGGCGATGGCACCCCACTCCAGTACTCTTGCCTGGAAAATCCCATGGACAGAGGAGCCTGGTAGGCTGCAGTCCATGGGGTTGCTAAGAGTCATACACAGCTGGGCGACTTCACTTTCACTTTTCACTGTCATGCATTGGAGAAGGAAATGGCAACCCACTCCAGTGTTCTTGCCTGGAGAATCCCAGGGACGGGGGAGCCTGGTGGGTTGCTGTCTCTGGGGTTGCACAGAGTTGGACACGACTGAAGCAACTTAGCAGCAGCAGGAACAAGTTGTCTTAGAAAGGTCTGTTAAGAGAGCTTAGTTGTAGTCCAGATAGATGCTGATGACTTGGATTAGAATGAGGCAGTGACATGTAGAAAGATTTGCAGTACATGCTGGAGGTAGGAATAACAAAACTTGTTAATAGTTTGGATGTAGTTAGTGAGTGAAAGGAAGAACCAAAAAATCAAATGCAGTCAGCCCTCCATATCCCTGGGTTCCACATCTGAATTCAATCAACCAATGATCAGAAATATTCTTAAAAAAAAAAAAAAAAATTACACAAAGTTCCAAAAAGCAGAATTTGAATTTGTTGTGGGCTATCAACTATTTACATAGCATTTACATTGTTTTAGATTTTATAAATAATCTAGAGATGATTCAACGGAGAAGGCAATGGCACCCCACTCCAGTACTCTTGCCTGGAAAATCCCATGGACAGAGGAGCCTGGTAGGCTGCAGTCCACAGGGTTGCTAAGAGTCGGACACGACTGAGCGACTTCACTTTCACTTTCCACTTTTATGCATTGGAGAAGGAAATGGCAACCCATTTCAGTGTTCTTGCCTGGAGAATCCCAGGGACAGGGGAGCCTGGTGGGCTGCCATCCATGGGGTCGCACAGAGTCAGACACGACTGAAGCGACTTAGCAGCAGCAGCAGAGATGATTCAAAATTTACAGGAGGGTGTACACGCAGGTTATATGAGAATAGTACAGCATTATAAAGAGTACCCATGGATTTTGGTATCAAGCAGAGCAGGTACCAAGAGACAGCTATATTTTAAGGTCTTGCTAACATCCTGTCTTCACAATGAAACTGTCCGCAGCCATTCTAACGCCTGTTTGTCTCTCCTTTCTGTGTCACAGTTGTTTTTTTGAGCTCATAATCACCTCCAGGTGCTTAGGATACATTGTTGTTCAGTCGCCAAGTCCTGTCCAACTCTTTGTGATCCCATGGACCACAGCACACCGGTCTTCCCTGTCCTTCACTATCTCCTGGAGTTTGTTCAAACTCCTGTCCATTGAGTTGGTGATGCTCTCTAACCATCTCTTCTTCTGCCGCCCCTTCTCCTTTTACCTTCAGTCTTTCCCAGCATCAGTGTCCTTCCCAATGAGTCAGATCTTCACATCAGGTGACCAAAATATTGGAACTTCACCTTCACCATCAGTCCTTCCAATGAATATTCAGGGTTGACTTCCTTTAGGATGGACCAGTTTGATCTCCTTGTAAACGGAACAAAGACCCCCGCCCCGTATCTACTCTGTACTACTTCTCTATCAGCGCTTGTAATTAACACTAAATGTTTTGTGTCTTTGCAGTAGTCTAATTATTTCAGATACATTATTTTTGCTTTCCAAATAGACGGTCAACTTCTTAAGAACCAGGGACGCCAAGAACGTCTAGCTCAGTGCTGGAGGCAGCAAAAAGGAAGAGTGAAAATGTGTCTTTTTTCATAGGCAACTTCTTGTTTATAAGCTGCCTACTTTAAATAAATTTGTGGGAATCCAAAATTGCCATTCAGATAATTGGAAAAGCAATCATTTTTCCATTAAAAAGGAATTATTTAATCACTCAAGAGTTAATTTAAAATAACTGACTCCCCTAATGAATGTAATTAAAAGTTTGTTAACAGGTCATTATGTATTTGTTGGGAGATGTGGTAAAGGAACTGAAGCTAGAGTATCAAGGGCCACAGTCAATTTTAAATTATGAGAAATGAAGACAAAGGAGCTGAAATTTAGAGCTGTAAGTAAAAAAGAAAATAAGTTCTGATTTCTAAAAATTCAAACATATAGACAGATTTATAGAGAGGAGTTCCATTTTCTAAATTTAGAGTTTATAAGTGACAGTTAAAAATTGTCTCTAACCAGATCACATTCATTCTAGCAATGAAGGTCAGTCATTTGAATACACAAGGAAACTGGCTTTTGGTTACAGCTTTCTGAGTATAAGAATGAAACAAAATTCCTGGTTTTCTATTTTGCATGAAAGAATGAGCATTTTCATAAACACAAGATCCTGACTGTTTTTCAAGACTCCTTATCATATTGATGGCACTGAGTTGCTATTGCTGGTTAATATTCTAACACCTCTGTGAGTTAATCAACCTTTTGAGGACTATCCCAGGAATCCAGTGACCATTTATCACTTTGTTTCTGTGAAAAATACTTCTGAGTTCTAGAATACTAACTTTAAACCCAAGGTCAGGAACACACCCCAGTTATTAGGAGTTCTCTTATTTCTGTAATTTTCATAATCCATTTACTCTTTGAAGACCATCATACATTATCAATGAGAAATAAAACTTTTAATCAGGTGGTATACAGTAGCACAGTTCTTATGATGAGAATGTAGATATTCCTTTTACCTCATTTATTCATTTAACACATTTATTGAGTGCTTTTGTGGACAAGGAACTATAGGCAAACAGCAGTGAGTCAAGTCTGGTCTCTAACCAAGAAGAGCTTATGGTTCCTTGGGGAAGAAGACACATGTACAATCAGATCAGATCAGTCGCTCAGTCGTGTCCGACTCTTTGTGACCCCATGAATCGCAGCACATCAGGCCTCCCTGTCCATCACCAACTCCCAGAGTTCACTCAGACTTACGTCCATCAAGTCAGTGATGCCATCCAGCCATCTCATCCTCTGTCGTCCCCTTCTCCTCCTGCCCTCAATCCCTCCCAGCATCAGAGTCTTCTCCAATGAGTCAACTCTTCGCATGAGGTGGCCAAAATACTGGAGTTTCAGCTTTAGCATCATTCCTTCCAAAGAAATCCCAGGGCTGATCTCCTTCAGAATGGACTGGTTGGATCTCCTTGCAGTCCAAGGGACTCTCAAGAGTCTTCTCCAACACCACAATGCAAAAGCATCAATTCTTCGGCTCTCAGCCTTCTTCACAGTCCAACTCTAATAGAATGTCTTAAATACCATTAGGAAAGTGTAGATGAAAAGTATTTCAGGTTCAGAGGAGAGCAAGATATTTCCTTCGTATGAAAGTGGGAAGACTTCCTGAAAGAGAGTATTTAAAACACCACTTGGAAATGGAGAGAATTTGAAAGGGGACAGTGAAGAAAGGGCATCCGGGGAAGCATGGCAGCATAAACAAAGCAACGGAACTACGAAAGTGTGTTTGTACAAGAACGGGTCAGTGTCTCATGCAGTGAACACTTCTGGAGCGATTACCAGGTATAAGACACTGCCTGAGGAGCCAGAGATAGAAAGAAAGAAAACTGAGACTCAGTGTTTGTCCTTAAAGAATAATTCAGTTTAACATTAAAAGTGTGAGTAAGGAATTGGTTTTCAGTTAAGCTTGAGGATGCTGCTGAATGCTGAACTGAGGTGTTGGGATTGTATTCTGCAGCAATGGCTTTGGGGATGATGATAATAATGCTTATTATTCACTAAGTCCTTCAGGGTTCTTTGCACTTTAAGAATTTACATGCATTAGTTCCTTCTGGTCTCCTCATGAGATATGATTACTCTTTTATTCCTACTTGTCAGCTGAGAAAACTGGGGCTTAGCCAGTTAATTCCTTTAATGTTGCCAGCTGGTAAGTAGCAGAGTAGGGATTTGAACAGGTGTATTGGATTTCAAAGCCCATAACTCATTGAATTGAGTCATGGAAGATATTTGAATAGAAAAATGATTGATTTTAACTACCCTTCTTAAGAATTCAGTTGACTCAGTGGGACCACAATGATTAAAGGATTGTACTAGTGAATAGCTTATGAGAACCTAAATGGAGGTATTAAGTAATGGGTATAAAAAGGGGAAGGAAGTGAGAGAGCTCATAAAGATAACTACTTAATTCAGGAGCAATGAAGAGGAAAAAGTCAAATAGAGCCTCAAGTTTTAGCATCTGTGGTACCTGGAAGACTCATGGTGCCAGGCAGTGAAATAAAGACCACGAAAGGAGAGAAATCTCTCGGGGAGGTAGTGGGGGTTTGTGAAGTGAAGGAATAGTAAGAAAAAGAAAAAGTGAAAATGGAAGTGTAGGCTGCTCTAAAAGAAGTTAAAAATTAAGGGGAAAGAGAGTCATTGGTAGACTAAGCAGCTCACAAGAATGAGGAAATGTCTTTGCTTTCCTTAAGAATGGAATGACTAAAGAAAAATGCTGACTGATGAACTAAGATCTTGGAATCGCTGCAGCCGCATTAACTCAAGGGCACAAACAGTGGGTTAGCAGATGAGGGATCTTTGGTGCCTCCTTCAGATTCATCCAGACTCTTCCAGTCCTTTAGATGACCACTGAAACACTATCTCTGTGTTAGTAAATAAGTCTGCATGTCTCCCATGGGCTTCCCTGGTGGCTCGGTGGTAAAGAATCCGCCTGCCAAGCACGAGATGTGTGTTTGATCCCTGGGCCGAGACGATCCCCTGGAGAAGGAAACGGCAGCCTCTCAAAGTATTCTCACCTGGGAAATTTCCATGGACAGAGGAGCCTGGCAGGCTACAGTCCAAGGGGTCACAAGAGTTGGACACTACTCAGTGACTAAACAACCATCTCTCCTATAGTTTTCCCTACAGAGGCTTAGATGTTCCTTATCTCTTTCTCCTGTTGCTTTTGGTACCTACGTGCATGGATCAGTGGATCTCAAACATCAGAGTGCTTCCAGATCACATGGAGGGCCAGTTAGAACACAGATTGCTGGATCCCACCCCAAGCGTTTGTGACTCTGCAGATCTGGGATGAAGTCAGGATTTGCTCTGTTTACAAATTCTCAGATGATACTGATGTTGCTGATCGTGGGACCACATTTTATATTACTACTACTGAACTAAATTAAGGACCTGTCAGAGGTACAAATAAAGAATTTGGGGAACCTTACAGTGGACTAGTGTGCAAGATCTGGAAATGTTCTAGAAAAATACTCTTATCAGGTATGATTTGTTGTTGTTCAGTCACTCAGTCATGTCTAACTCTTTGTGACCCCCATGGACTGTAGCATGCCAGGCTTCCTTGTTCTTCACTATCTCCTGGATTTTGCTCAAACTCATGTCCATTGAGTCAATAATACTATTCAACTATTTCATCCTCTGTCACCCCCTTCTCCTCCTGCCCTCAATATTCCCCAGCATCAGAGTCTTTTCCAGTGAGTCAGCTCTCCGCATCAGGTGGCCAAAGTATTGGAGCTTCAGCTTCAGCATCAGTCCTTCCAATGAATATTCAGGGTTGATTTCCTTTAGGATTGACTGGTTTGATCTCCTTGCAGTCCAAGGGACACTCAAGAGTCTTCTCCAGCACCACAGTTGAAAAGTATCAATTCTTCAATGCTCAGCCTTCTTCATGGTCCAACTTTCACATCTGTACCTGACTACTGGAAAAACCCTAGCTTTGGCTATAGGGACCTTTGTTGGCAAAGCGATTGTCTCTGCTTTTGAATACACTGTCAGGCATGATTTAAGATTAGGCAGAAAAAGAATGAAATATTTTGTCTAGCTTCATGAAAGAAAAATAATTTAAATGAAGCATCAACATAATTGCTACAAGTAAAGAGTTTTCTTAGGAGAGGTATATCATAAAGTGAAAACCACAGCAGTGACTATAATTTTATTTTAATCCTGAAGAACTAAGTATTATCTGAGTAAGAAGTCCACAATTATTATTTAGGGGAAAGTAAGTATAGAGCTAGCATACTGTGTTCCATTTAGAGTCCTATGTTGTTATTCATGACAACTGAGGCCAAGAGATATGTGCCATTTCCAAGAGCTGGTTTTATAATTACCAACTTGATTGCCACGTCTAATTATTCCCTTGGGTTTACCTGTCCCTGATCGTTACCGTGCAGATCTGACTTAAGTAGATACACCAAATCTCTAAATTTGGGTAGGTGTAATTTGTCCTGTACATCATTACTAAAGTGTTCGCTGTGGTTGGCAAATGTGCTACAAGTTGCACAATGAAAGGTGCAAAATCCTTCCTGACGTTTGCAAACATCAGTCATTTTTAGTTTCTTTCACTCAGCCAAATGCTCACTAAGCTAACGAAACAGTATCAATGACCATCACCTTGCTGCTGCTGCTAAGTCGCTTCAGTCGTGTCCGACTCTGTGTGACCCCATCCCTGGAATTCTCTAGGCAAGAATACTGGAGTGGGTTGCCATTTCCTTCTCCAATGCATAAAAGTGAAAAGTCAAAGTGAAGTCGCTCAGTCATGTCCGACTCTTAGCGACCCCATGGACTGCAGCCTACCAGGCTCCTCTGTCTATGGGATTTTCCAGACTGGAGTGGGGTGCTGAAGCAAAACAACCATTTGGTCATAGCCACACTGGGTAACCTGGACATATCAGGAGCCTTATTCTTCTGATCGTATGGTCAGAGGTCACTAGAGGGAGAGTAGAATTAGTTAGATATATGAATAAATATATCATTTTAGTTTCAAGCCTACACAACTGTTAGTTTCATTATGATAATTCTCCCATATAAGTGAAATTAGATTTTTGAGTTGAAATGCATAAATATCCCTATTAATGGCATCCATGTCAAATTATCTGCTTTAGTCTTTTTAAATTATACATTGTGAATATTTAGTTTAAACCTAAAATTCCACAGAAAAGAAAACAAATTTTCTACATCTAATGGTATACAAATAAATTATTCAGGACTGGCAGAATATAAATAAAATTCATATTTTAAGAACATTTTCCTTTTTTTAAATAAAAAGCAATTTCAAAATAAAGATTTAGTTGCCTGCCTAGAAAAGAAAAAAAAAATAGTCCTTTCAAGTCAGAGTGATACTAAAAATTCCAAATTGTTATAATAAGTACATATTCTAAGAGAATTAAATTGCTTTGTTGGAAAGGATAGGTGGGTGTCAGATTATTTGGTTTAATTTTTACCATAGCAGAGTGGTAGTTACTGAGTAGCTGGGAGATACTCAGAAAAATTACAGGAAAGAAAGTAAGTGTCAGTCTTTTAGGATATATTTGGTTCAGTGTCGTCAGAAGATAGTCTGCCCTCTCCCTGGAATCAAGTTGCAAACCTCAATAGTAATTAGAGCTAAGCAGCAATTACAGGACGTATGATTTGTTCAGACGCACTGTGTGTTGGCTGTTTCCTAGCACCATATTTCATGGGAGCACAGGTTGAAATGATGGAATTATTTATCTCTCAGTCTACTACCTCGTACAGTGCTCGAGTGCAGAAGTGAACGTGAATTGTAATCTTAAAAACCAAGGTAAGCATTGCCGACTGATCTGCCTTTACACCTTTGGGAACTTTTTCATGAAAAATATGACCAAAAAATGTAAAACAGTTAAAACCAACTTTAGAAAAGGAAAAATGTATCAGAGTAATGTGCTAATTTTGTGACTCCCCCAACCAATATCACCCTGGCATATCTAACTTGTTTTATTTAAATCGTTGTACAGGGTCACTTTGATAAGGAAAATAGAGATGTGACAGACTTCCCACACTTCCTTTGTGCTGATGAACTAGGCTTTCTTTTTCTTTTGATGTTGGTTTCACATTTTTACTAGGTAAAAATATGATTCATATTATGTTAGAACCCTTTCTCCCTCTCTTTCCTATTATCTTCAAGAAGTATGTTTAAGCAGATGATTGTACATGCTCAAGAATTCACATTGAGATTGATAGAATAGTGTCTGGTAGCCTGTAATAAAATTGAGTAACATGGGTGATTTGTACCGTTGTCACATGATTTTTATGATAGGCACATGTCAAACTTTTAATGTTCCATCTCGTTTAAATAGAAACTCAGTGGCTTCATGCTTATTTAGACCATTTAGCATAAAAATCTCTCTGGAAACCAGGTAAGTTTAACTCCTCAAGAGGCACTATTGTCTGTCATGAGAATAAATGTACTTTGTATGGATACAATAGACATTTGTGAAATTCTCCTTTTTATTTTAATATTACCACTTCAGTCCGCCTCACCTAAAAAATCCTTTTTCTTTCAGTTTCGTCATGTTTTAAACATGAATTAATACTACTGTTGGGAAAGAACTTAGAACCTCTTGGTGGGAGGAAGGTGTTTTTATCTCATTGTCCCCAGCGGGATTTCAAGTGGTTTGGGAAATAGTAAAAGAGCATCAACTTCTTTTATTCTACCTCACTGGTAGATTAGGGCTATAAACACTGAGGGTTCCATAGACTCTTGCTAAAAAATGAGTGGATTAAGACCAGTGTGCGTGAATCTTTCCAAGGTCCCAGAGACCCTGTGTTATGGGAACTCTAGTAGATACTATTGCTCACTGTCCCTTTTGCTATTATGTTAGTACCTGATTTGGCAAGAAAATTTTTTCTAGCTCTGGGTCCATAATTGACTTTGTTTTGTATATTTGCTTTGTCATGGAATTATTTATCCCTGAGGATCATTTTTTCATCAGGAAAACATGGGATAATTGTAATCCGTGTAACAGTTTATAAGTCTACTTGATATACTTAAAAGTACTTTGTGCCTCTGAATGAAAAGTTATACTATTTGTATAACCCAAGACACATGGTGAATTTCTGTAAAAATGTATCATTAAATTCCGTGTGAGATTTAAGTTCTCAACTTGCGCCATTCTGTCATGTGGGTGGCAGGTAATATCCTGTGAGCACATGTAAAAAAATCCTCAGTTGTTGCAACTGACACGACAGCTTTTAACATAGTTGGAGATACAGCCTTAATTGTTTTGTCTTGTTATGGGGACAAATTCATCCTGATATTGGCAAAATCTTGCTATTAATCTTTTGATTTATAGAAGCAAATATTGAAAATGAAATTAATATGCTTCAGCTGCAAAATAAGGTAAATAACAAATTTTATGAGCTCTTTCTAGTTTTCTGGGAGTATTGCGGTGAGAGAGAGAGAGACAGATTTGAAAGAGAGAGATAGGCACATACATACACAGAGACAGAGACAGAAAATTTCAGAGACATTAGAGAGCTAAGAGAGAAGTGAGAGGCAGAAAAGATAAACAGATGGGATGGGGGTGACAAGAGAGACAGAGCAAAGTCAGATAAGAGAACAACAGAGGAAGTGGGTGTCAGAGAGAAAAAGAGACTCAAGTCAATCAAGGTTTGGAAATAGAGATTGTGCAATTTGGGAACTTTGGATTCTTTTGCATTTTCTTTAACTAAAATTTCAACATGCTTTGTCATATTGAATGCATGGAGCACCAGATCCATTTTTAGGAATGTTTACTCTCCATTTGCGTCCTTTAAAGCAAAGGGAGCTCTAAAAGGCTGAAGTTCAGAAGAGACCAAGACTCAAAACAAATATTCTTCTAAAAGAAAATATTTCCATTCCTTTGTTACCTTAAAAAGCAAATCATTGAAAAGGAAAGTGATGAGTGCTGTGATTAAATTCCCTACTTTCCGTGTGGCTCCTTATTAAAAGTGTGTTACGTCTTTGACTTTCGGTGTTCACTGGGGGAGTGAGGAGGTGTCCTTTAGGAAGCCAGAAAGAAATTCCAAAGAATGAAAGCAGTATAAAGGTATAAGGATAAACATAATACCCAGGGACAGTCAGAGTCATTTGCGATGAATCACTGCCAGTGCAGGAACTCCTTGGGCTCTCCCCAGAGGACCTTATCTGATGCTGTTTTGCATATCACTTGTGCCCCAGAAGCTGCCTACATGACTGTAACAAGTAGCATCCATCTCTAGGCTGTCCGGACAGTGGCACAGTTCCAAGAAATCAGGCCAGGGGTTTGCCATTCTGTTCAGTACTAGAGATGCTTTGGAGAGCGAGCGTCCCCTGGGTCAGAGGATTCCCTGTGTTTCTCAGGATAAGGGTGTCTCCCAGTTGCCCAGCTCCTTTGTCTGAAGGACTTCGATGCCCTGCTTAATTAGGTTGTTCCTGCTCACACAGTTTTTGCCTCGCTCTCCTTCATTCTTTACAGATTTCTGCCAAATAATTGAAGATGACAAAGAAGTAAATCATTTTAGGAGTGAGATGTTGGGAAATTCCCAATAAGGCATTGGTGCCAATTCTAGTCCACTTGGCAAAATTCAGCCAGACTTACCCCTCTTCCTTCCCAGTCCAAATCCCCCTCATCCTTTTCCCTATGCTAACCTCACTGTTGCTGCATTACCCAGTTTCTGCTCACCCTGTCCCTTGCACGGCCAGGTTTAGTCACCCCATACCGATTTCCACAAGGATAGAACGGTGGCTTTCATAACTGCTTACACAGATGGAATACTTAATACCGCCAGGTGGAAGCCATCTCTTCTGCGCCTGGATAAACATGGCTTCCGGCTGATAGAGGACCAAGAGTGGCCTCATCCATGATGGTCACCATGATTAGAATTTTTTTTCTGAATTCTCTGCACTGCATTGTAATTATGGCAGCCATGCAAAAAGGGAACAAGATTTTAGTGCAGTTTTTACTGTTCTCTTTATTTCCAAATTGTGTTTTCTAGGGGCCTGCTAACTTTTTTTTTTTTTTTTAATATGGGACCGGGTTTTGAATAGCTTGGAAATGTTTGGTTAATAGTTAAACTAAGGAAACTTTTTTTTTCCTACCAAGGTGGAAGTAGAGAACACCGCAGAGCAAATATTAACTCTGTTTCTTTAAATCAAGCAAGCTTCTGGGAGAAAAATACCTTTTAAAAAGGGCAATTAAGTAAATCATTATTCTTTTCTTTTCCCCTCTTTGGTTCTTACATGTCGATAGCCTAAACACTGAATGCAAGAATTGAAATTCTCTGAAAGTGGAGGGCGAAACATTTTGTGTCCTGGAGCTATAGAATTTATAGCAGCAGCTTGGTGTGTGGACCTCCTGAGTTGCTGTTTGCAGCCCCTTCAGGCGGGCCCATCCTGCGAGCTGCAGAGGAGAGGCCTAAACATAGAGCCGGAGGCCACAGGGCCCTGCTGCTCTGATCTGTTCTAATAGAAGGTTAGTTGCCACTCTTTGGAAAAATATGTCTTTTCAGATAGAATTTTTGTAGCAGTTCTGCTAGAAATTCAGTATAAAAACCACCAGCAGAAATGTGTGTACCTCCTATATGAAGCTATTTTAATTAGTTATATTGATCCAAGCAGTATGATTTAAAGCATAGTTTGAATGGGTTTTGTTGTTCGCATCTTTCCCCCTCATTGGGAATATTAAAATAATTATTTAAAATTAGGTGTTGTAACCAATCCGCTGCTGCTCTTTAAAAGGGGAAGAAATGTTGGCTCTTGGCCACACTGGCTTTTCTCTTTCATTTAATTTCTTCCATTATTCATATTAATAAAGCCATTAAAATTAAAATCTCATTTAAAAATGAGTGCTTCTACATTTCAGTCTATATTCAAAAACAAAACAGCCTGAATACTAGTCTATTTTAATTTGTAAAAAATGTAAAGACTTCAATATATGATTCCTGTACATCTTTGTACAGACAAATATTTGAAACAGTGTCTCTGGGCAATGAGCTCTAAATTCTACCATTAGACAGTTACCATGCTGGATTAATTTCTCCTATTCCCATTTTCCTCATATAAGATGAAGGATAGATTCCTAAATTGTTTCCTGCTAAGAATTTATGAAATATAGTTCCTCTAGAAATATTCAGCAGTTTGAGAAACATAAGTTGTGTTTCCTAGGAAAGTTTGTATTTTTAGGAAAGTTTCTAAAATAAGTCATATTGCAAGTAGATCCCTGCTGCTGCTGCTGCTGCTGCTAAGTCGCTTCAATCGTGTCCAACTCTGTGCGACCCCATAGACGGCAGCCCACCAGGCTCCCCTGTCCCTGGGATTCTCCAGGCAAGAACACTGGAGTGGGTTGCCAGTTCCTTCTCCAATGCATGAAAGTGAAAAGTGAAAGTGAAGTCGCTCAGTCGTGTCCGACTCTTAGCGACCCCATGGACTGGAGCCTACCAGGATCCTCCGTCCATGGGATTTTCCAGGCACAAGTACTTGGGTGGGGTGCCATTGCCTTCCCCAAATAGGTCCCTAGCATGCCGTAAAGGGAGAGCAAGGAGTTCCTTGGTATCCTGTAACCAAAAAAGGCGTCAGACCTCATGAGAGCATCTTGACGCCATAGACAGGAGTCACTGGGCAAAGGAGCTCAGGACCATCTCCCTACATCTTTTTTTTGCCAGAAAATTTCGTCAGGCTACTGACCTCCCAATCCAGTCTCGACCTCAGACAATTTTAGTAAAGCCCTGTCTGGAGATAATTTTGGCTTCTCTAAAGACTTAGTAATTTAGGAATGAAGCATATGACATTCCCTTTTGATAAGTCAGGTGTATTAAAAACTATTTCAAAAAACTTGACAAAGCACCTGTCAGAACTCTGTTTTCCTTTGCATTTCCTTTTTTGTGTGGTCAGGCTAAACATAGTGGCTTACAATGGAAGAGCTCTATAACCTGGGCAAAAATTATTTAAATTAGCTTAAGAAGACAATTGGTTTTTAAGACTTTTTTGTGAATTAGTTGTCTTCTTTACTTAAATTCTGTAATTCTCAGATTTTTTTGATGCTGCTTTAAAAAAGGATTGCAGCTAATGAAGTATGTCAGGCGTTTAATCAAATTATATTTTGTACTCTGTAGTACATAAATCTACATAAATCACTGATTTTTCTCAGTGCTTAAACATAAGATGTTCAGTGCATGGACAAAATACTCAGATATAAATGAACCAGCCCTGAGCTGTATGTATTGTTTTGCTACACTTCCAAAAAGTCATCCATTGCATCTTAGTACAAGATTCCTCATCTTGTGTAGAACCTGGCATCTTACTACTAAACCCAAAGGACACTGTGGCTTAAAATCTATCATGATGTGGCCTCACTGCTGTTTTGTGATGCAGCACTTCATTATTGCTTATAAACTTCAAGATGGTACTCAGAAGGATTTATTTTTAAACTCACCATTCTGCCAGGATGCTGCTACTATTGAAGCACTTTGGAGGGAACCCTGAGCTGCCCCAAGGGAGATTCAGGCAGAAAACTGCCAATTGTCAGGATTTTAAAGACCCAGAGTTCAAAGATACACATTTTTTCTCTTTGGCATCACTGGATTCTATGTCAGTCTCCTCTATCCACTTATGAAATTCATCAAGGAAGCATCAATATTAAAGGGAACTTTTATTTTCTCACAAATTATTTTGAGCAAAATCAAGCTGGTGGTAGAAAAAAATAACTTAAAAAACTTATTTATCCTAAAAGTATACAGACTTGACAGTATTTTAAGATGTTCTTATTGAGGAATTTTTCCTGTATGTATCAAAGTAGTTCACTAAAATTAATAACATCGAACACATTACTTTTAAAAATTTCTATTAAAATGTAACATATAGAAAAGTGCACATCCTGTAAATGTACAGTTGAATGAATGTATACAGACATGCTCACCTGGGAAACAGAACTACAAACTGAACATCTCCAGCATCCCAAAAGTCCCTTTCATGCTCCTGTCCAGTCACCACACCCTAACCTCATCCTACTCTTCCTACAAGAATAGCCAGGACTCTAACAAACAGCATAGATTAGTGTTGCCTGATTGTGTACTTTAAATAAATGCTACCATACAGCATGGTGATATGCCTCTTTATTTTAGTTCTTTTTCTCAGCATGACATTTACAAGGTTTATTTGTTGTTTCATATCACCATGTACCATTTTTTCTTATTTTTTCTTATTGCTATATTCTATTATGTGAATGTTAGGTTATGTGAAGATACCAGAATCATTCTTTTTATTGTTAATGGGTTAATTGGTGAATTTTCAGTTTGGGACTATTATATACAGTATTGCTATGAATATTCTTGTACAGATCATTTCTATTAGGTATATACTTAGAATTGCTGAGTCATAGCGTAAGCGTGTATTCAGTTTTAGTTCAGTTCAGTTCAGTCGCTTAGTCGTGTACAACTCTTTGCGACCCCATGAATCGCAGCACACCAGGCCTCCATGTCCATCACCAACTCCCGGAGTTCACCCAGACTCACGTCCATCGAGTCAGTGATCAGTTTTAGTAGACATTGCTAAATCATTTTTCAACATAATTATAACAATTTACATATCAGATAAGAGTTCTATATCCTCATCAGAACTTGATAATCTTCTTTCTTCATTGTAACCGTTACAACAAACATTGTAACAATGGTTACAATGACATATGAATAAATATCTCATAGTTTAATGACTATCCCTCAGGTCAGGAAGCAATAGGTAGAACTGGACATGGAACAACAGACTGGTTCCAAATAAGAAAAGGAGTACGTCAAGGCTGTATATTGTCACCCTGCTTATTTAACTGCTATGCAGAATACATCATGAGAAACACTGGGCTGAAAGAAGCATAAGCTGGAATCAAGATTGCCAGGAGAAATATCAATAACCTCAGATATGCAGATGACACCACCCTTATGGCAGAAAGTGAAGAGGAACTAAAGAGCCTCTTGATGAAAATGAAAGAGGAGAGTGAAAAAGTTGGCCTAAAGCTCAACATTCAGAAAACGAAGATCATGGCATCTGGTCCCATCACTTCATGGGAAACAGATGGGGAAACAGTGGAAACAGTGTCAGACTTTATTTTTCTGGGCTCCAAAATCACTGCAGATGGTGACTGCAGCCATGAAATTAAAAGACGCTTACTCTTTGGAAGGAAAGTTATGTCCAACCTAGATAGTGTATTGAAAAGCAGAGACATTACTTTGCCAACAAAGGTCCGTCTAGTCAAGGCTATGGTTTTTCCTGTGGTCATGTATGGATGTGAGAGCTGGACTGTAAAAAAGGCTGAGCCCCCAAGAATTGATGCTTTTGTACTGTGGTGTTGGAGAAGACTCTTGAGAGTCCCTTGGACTGCAAGGATATCCAACCAGTCCATTGTGAAGGAGATCAGCCCTGGGATTTCTTTGGAAGGACTGATGCTAAAGCTGAAACTCCAATACTCTGGCCACCTCATGTGAGGAGCTGACTCAATGGGAAAGACTCTGATGCTGGGAGGGATTGGGGGCAGGAGGAGAAGGGGACGACAGAGGATGAGATGGCTGGATGGCATCACCGACTCAATGGATGTAAGTTTGAGTGACCTCTGGGAGTTGGTGATGGACAGGGAGGCCTGGTGTGCTGTGATTCATGGGGTCGCAAAAAGTTGGACACGACTGAGTGACTGAACTGAACTGAATGATAAAGTCAGGTGCTTTTTATATGTTTATAGGCCATTTGGTGTCTACTTTTGTGAAGTGTCCATTCAAGTCTTATGCCCAGCTTTCCTACTGTGTTCTTTTTATTACTGATCTGTAGTTCTTTATTCTAGATTCAAGTCCTTTGTCAAAATGTGTATATTGTCAATATTATCTCACACTCTCTGAATGGTCTTCCCGTTCCCTTGATTGTGTCTTATCCTTACATTCTTATTCTTAATAAACCATATTTATCACTTTTTTCTTTCATAATTATCACTTTTTTGTTTACTGTTTAAGAAACTTTTGCTTACTCCGAGGTCACAAAGATGTTCTGCCTTTCTCTTTACTGTTGACCTTCTGATCCAGAAACAATAAGAATTCCTGAGTGCCTAAGCAAGTTTTAAATTTTAACACATATTTCTATGCTTTTTGTTTATGCGATCCCTTTCACCATTCTCCCATACCCACCTCTCAAAATATTAACCATTCCTCAGGTTTATCTTAAGAGATAGTTCATCTATGGAAATATTTATGAACCCAGCTCCTAGCCAGATCTAATTTCTTTCTCACTGGAGCCTCCTTAAATTTTTGTTAATAATATATGACCACTGACATATCTCGCCTTTTAGAAGTATTGATGGATTTAACTCTTTATGCTCTCCAGAGATATGGCATAGTGTCAGAGGGATAGGAATGGTTCCTAACTACAGTAACCGAAGCTTAATGAACACTTGATAGGTGTTAGGCACAGGGTTAAGTCCCTTGTATAGAAGGATCTCCATTAGTTCTCTTACCTGTCCTTCAATGCAGGTATAGGGGTATACAGAAGGAAAATCACTTGTCCAAGGTCATATAGCAAGAAAATGGTAGACCTGCAAGTCATCAGTGTTCGACTGAATAATACATAAATAAATAAAGTTGCTCAGTCGTGTCCGACTCTTTGCAACCCCATGGCCTGTAGCCTACCAGGCCCTTCTGTCCGTGGGATTTTCCAGGCAAGAATACTGGAGTGGGTTGCCATTTCAAAACAGCGTTGCCTAAAGGATTTGCCATAGTACCGTGGTTATCCTAGACCCCTGTGAAAATAAAAAGGGCTGATTCATTCTCACATTGAGGGGAGAAGCTATATCTCCCTAGACATTCATAGTACCTATTGGTGTATTAAAAACTCCAAAATGTTTTCTAGCAAAGAACCATTTCAGACTTTGTTGAAACCAGCATCTTCTCTGTGTATTTGATGACAAGAATCTTTTCCACATAACTTTATAAATAGCCTACTTTTTGGAATAACGGCCTGGGCTTTATAGTTAAACAAACAAGAGTTTGGACTCTGGCCCTACCACATTTTAAATGATCTTAATCGCTCTAAGCTTTACCTTTCTCAACTGTATAATGGAGATAATAATACCAACCTCATAGAGTTGTGTTATAATTTCATAAAATAAGGACCACAAATCACTAGCACAGTACCCAGCATAGAGTAGAATCTCATTAAATGGTAGTTATTGTTTTTTTTATTATCTCTTAGCAAGTAAAATAAATTCTGACTCAATTTATACTTCCTATCAGTATTACTGACTCGATGGATGCCAGTCTGAGTGACCTCCGGGAGCTGGTGATGGACAGGGAGGCCTGGCGTGCTGCAGTTCATGGGGTCGCAAAGAGTCCGACACTACTGAGCGACTGATCTGATCTGATCTGATCTGATCAGCATTATGCCCGTACAGTTGATCTTCTATAAATAGTTACTGAATTAAATAATGCTGTTATTTGGGGAAGGTTATTTTTTAGATAAATGTGTGATGGACAGGGAAACCTAGCATGCTGCAATCCATGGGGTTGCAAAGAATTGGACACGATTAAGTGACTGAACTGAACTGATAGAGCGTTAAAAAATATTATATATTTTAGTTATTTCAGTATTAATACTACATTGAGCTCAAATAAAATTTTAAATAATTCCTAGATGCAAAGGAAATCCTAAATTTTAAATCTCATATTTTGCTGATGTTGCTATCTACAAGTAGAGAATGTGTCTATACAACTGAGATATCCTCAGATATTCAATTCTGTTACCATAGCATAGTAGTAAAAACAGAATTAAATAGTCAACTTTCCTGGGTCTGAATCCTGGCTCTTTTTTGTACAAACTATGTGAGATCGGTCTTCACCTCTTTGGACCTCAGTTTCTCATCTATAAAATAGGGCTTAGTAACAGTAGTTTGTTCACTGGATTATTGTAAGTACCTTTGTGGACATGGTTGTGCATATATTCATTTAATATACATTCAGATCAGATCAGATCAGTCGCTCAGTCGTGTACAACTCGTTGCGACCCCATGAATCGCAGCACGCCAGGCCTCCCTGTCCATCACCAACTCCCGGAGGTCACTCAGACTCACATCCATCGAGTCAGTGATGCCATCCAGCCATCTCATCCTCTGTCGTCCCCTTCTCCTCCTGCCCCCAATCCCTCCCAGCATCAGAGTCTTCTCCAATGAGTCAACTCTTCGCATGAGGTGGCCAAAATACTGGAGTTTCAGCTTTAGCATCATTCCTTCCAAAGAAATCCCAGGGCTGATCTCCTTCAGAATGGACTGGTTGGATCTCCTTGCAGTCCAAGGGACTCTCAAGAGTCTTCTCCAACACCACAGTTCAAAAGCATCAATTCTTCTGCGCTCAGCCTTCTTCCGGGGAAGGCGATGGCACCCCACCCCAGTACTTTTGCCTGGAAAATCCCATGGACAGAGGACCCTGGTAGGCTCCAGTCCATGGGGTCGCTAAGAGTCGGACACGACTGAGCGACTTCACTTTCACTTTTCACTTTCATGCATTGGAGAAGGAAATGGCAACCTACTCCAGTGTTCTTGCCTGGAGAATCCCAGGGACGAGGGAGCCTGGTGAGCTTCCGTCTATGGGGTCGCACAGAGTCGGACACGACTGAAGCGACTTAGCAGCAGCAGCAGCAGCAGCAGCCTTCTTCACAGTCCAGCTCTCACATCCATACATGACCACAGGAAAGACCATAGCCTTGACTAGGCGAACCCTTGTTGGCAAAGTAATGTCTCTGCTTTTGAATATGCTATCTAGGTTGGTCATAACTTTCCTTCCAAGGAGTAAGCGTCTTTTAATTTCATGGCTGCAGTCACCATCTGCGGTGATTTTGGAGCCCAGAAAAAGAAAGTCTGACACTGTTTCCACTGTTTCCCCATCTATTTCCCATGAAGTGATGGGACTAGATGCCATGATCTTCATTTTCTGAATGTTGAGCTTTAAGCCAACCTTTTCACTCTCCACTTTCACTTTCATCAAGAGGCTTTTTAGTTCCTCTTCACTTTCTGCCATAAGGATGGTGTCATCTGCATATCTGAAGTTATTGATATTTCTCCCAGCAATCTTGATTCCAACTTGTGTTTCTTCCAGTGCAGCATATCTCATGATGTACTCTGCATATAAGTTAAATAAACAGGGTGACAGTATATATTTAATATTAATATATAAGTGATATGTGATAAAATGGTATAAATACATAATTTTATATGTAAATGAGTATATATGGATATGGTATGTACTTATATGTGTGTAGACATGTATACACACGTATGTAATGTGGTAAGGATAGTGCCTCGTATATACACTGTAAAATTGTGATCTCTGTTACTACGCTGTGTGGCCTTTTCAGAAGCATAATTTATCAGTCACATACACTATTCACATTGTTCCCTCCTCCACCCTTTGTTTCTTGTTTTTCTTACAGGGCAGGCTGATGAAACAATGGAAATGATGAGGGAAGGAGAGGAGGAGCTGTTGATTGGTGATTGTCCTGGCAAAAGGGAAAATTACTCAACACTAGGGGCAACAAAGCTAGAAAGGAGATGAAAAGAAAAATCTGAGTTTAGTGGAAAATCTGAAATGCCGCTCATTTTAATTTCTTTAAAGAAATCTTTGTGAATTCTGTAATCAACATTGTCTCTACCTAATAGATTTTTATAGTACGTGGACTCCTTTATTTCAGTACTCACTAAAGCAAACATACGTATGGATAATAATGGCATCAGAGGGAACTCCTGCTACAGGTTACAGTTGTAGATTTGATTTCATTCTGTAAATGCTTCTCCATGCAGATTTTCTTTGTCTCTGGCATACCCTCTAAAAATTAGGTGTTTTGTTTGTTTGTATTTTGTTATATAAAGAAGAACATCTAGCTAAAACCTGAATAGGCCTTCAGAGGTCTGTTTCTAAAGGTCAAAGACTACAGCAGTCATTTCCAGTATTACCTGGTCCTCAACTGAGGTTTTATTGTGCTGGATTATAGCATAATCCATTGACATAATAAGGCACCTATTATGTTACAGAGGCAGTAGTGAGTTGATTTTCACATTATTGGTTTCGCAGTACAATGAATACAACTTGGCTTTTACCATCAAAATGAAATTTATGAGAGAGAGCTAATTGCATTCTTATGGGAGAATATATGGATCTGCAGAATTTCTACAGTGAGAGTGGTGACTGTTAGATCTTTGAGGTGTTCAAAGGAATTTGATATAAATAAATGTATATTTATAGTGATATGAAAAGCCTTATTTTCAAATAAGGTGGATCCCTATTATTACTTGACTTATTATGATGTATATAAGATTATATCCTAAGCTTTGAGACAGAAATACACATAGGAAGTATTTTACGTAATATTGCCAAATCGTTGGTATAAAAGACAGTATTGGCTCTGTCCCATGAGAATAGCATCATAATAGGAACATTATACCACCCTTTGTGTTGAAATACCTGCTCATTATATTTTCAATCTTTTTGTTCCTCAGTGAGTCCTTGAGTTTTAGAAAAATTAAGCACTTTCTTGCAGGGTGCAATGCATTTTTGCCCAATTGCTGCTTGTGTCTCCCACTGACTTTTGGGCATCCTGAGGTGAGGAGAAATGTTTCCCAGCAACAGCAGCAGCAGCAAAATCTGGAATAAGATGACAGAGAGGTCAAAACTCAAACTAACTTGTGTAAAATGTGCAGTTTATTCTATTCATTTTCCATTTGCAGAAACATCCTTTGACGCAATCAATTTTGGTAAAGTGATATTGAAGAGCAGGTTTTAAAAGTGAAAACAGCAAGGTTGAGGTGAGGGAATTGATGAAAGCATAGCATAGTTAATATTTATTCAGAAGATCTACCAGTACTTTAAAACAATCTGTGTTTAACATGGCAAATTGTCTGTCATTAAAATGCTAATGAAATGGTAAACAACTGCTAAGTTTTTTATGCTAATGAATGGTGGCAGCTAAGTAGTTCTCAAGCCCTGTCTTTATTAGCACAGAGATTTGATTGGATAAGGGGGATCATTGTGCATTCTGACCTTTGTTGATGCAGCAATCTGTTTGTCAAGTTCCATGCTGCAGTCTATTTGATTTGAGTTTGCTAGTACAAAGTGACTCTTGCAGGCTCTCAGGGGCCATGTATTACTGTGTTATCAGAGCCACCATTGTGGGCTTAGAGAAAGAATTTTGCTTCCCTTTGTGAGACCCACAGTGGCAAAATAATTATACATTTGTTCATTGGGCATGTTAAAAGACAGAAGTCGACTGAGTAAATGTTGAAGATCTAATTGGTTTTATTGAACGATTCATGCATCAGACAGCATCCCCGCAGTGAACAGGCAAAAGAAAGGGAAGATTTTGCCAACCTAAAACAAAAACGCACAATTTGAGAGTTGTGAGTTAAGTTTTATTTGGGGCAAAATGAGGACTATAGCCCAGGAGACAGCAATTCAGATAGCTCTGAGAAACTACTTCAAAGAGGTATGGGGGAAAGTCAGTGTGTATGTCCTTTTGGTGAAGGGGGACTACATGCAGTCAAATAAATATTTTTTGCAGAAGGTTTCTGCTCTGAGGAATCAGCGTCACCATGGATTTTAGTGCTTTTCTAGATATGAGGAGATGTAAGAATTGGCCTTATAAAAAATCAGGTCCTGAAAATATCTGTCTGAAGACCTGTTCTGGCAGATTTTCTCAGAGTACAGAGCACGTCACTTCTACTCTCTACTCTGAGCTCCTTTCAGGGGAATGCTGCAAGTCAGCAGCTACAGCAGCACCTGATTTAATCCTTGTAGAGGAGGATGGCAAGTGCCAATGGCAAATGACAATTTGTAATTGATGATTTTTAAAGGCAGGGCAAGAAAATCAAAAACAAAAGGGATTATTTCAAACCTAAATAACCTGTCTATGGGGAACAGAAGGGGTCTGTGTGAAAGATCTTCCTTTGGTGCATCTTCCTTTGGTTGATGGAGAGGGCCCACGTGACCAGTTGCCTCATTGGTGCTCACCAGAAGATTCCACCTTAACTGGTTAGGATTACATTCTTGGGTAGGTTTACATTCCTAGGTTGTAACTGCAGTTAGGTTAGGTACTAGCACAAGTGACTCCATTTTAGGTCTTTTCTTTTTTAACAGGCAGTTATAAGTATACTGTATACTTTTATACTTTAGGCTTTTGACAACCATAAAAGCTATAAATTGTAAAAGGCCATTGATCTAATATAAGAAATATCTGTCTTTCAACTTAGCTAAGATTTTGAGGCAAAGCTTTTAAGATAAATATTTTAGTAAATGCCTCTGTAGCATTTGACACATTGATATAATACATCATCTTGGATCTACAAGCTCTGAAGTTAGCAAGTAATGTAACATTACCTAATCAGAAGAATGATGTGTAATTAAATGCAAGGTGGTTATGTGAATGCCCGGTTGAGATGAAAGTATTTACTTTGTAGGGCCTTGCACATCAGACAGTCAAATACATATCAAATAAAGAAGGAACTTTTTTAAGTGAAAAAAATATAGGGAGTATTTACTTTGACATTAGGGAAAAAAAAGAACATCTCTGTTTGATCTATACTTTTAGCTGATTCTCTTTTTGCTCAGTCCTACTCTATATTCCCTAATGCATGGATTGACCTAAAGACTTGCCATTAGAGATAAATGCTTTAGACGCCCTTCTCATTTTTCCTGTTTTTAGGATCAATGTAAATAAGGTATGACAGTCTTTTAACACTATTGCCAATAACGTTTTGGAATGATTTGAAAAGTAATGCAGAGTTTACTAAGGAAATTCATTACCAAAAAAAATCACTGAAATAAAAATTTTAGCTATTCTGAGACACTATGAAAAAAGACTGATGGAAATTTTAATAGAGCATTTTCCCATGTTGTTCATTTCTCCCTGAAGTCAACAGGCAATTTTAGGCATGTAATTATTTGTGGTCCTATAGGACTTCCCTCAGAGAAGGCAATGGCACCCCACTCCAGTACTCTTGCCTGGAAAATCCCATGGATTGGGAAGTCTGATGGCTACAGTCCATGGGGTCACTAAGAGTCGGACACGACTGAGCGACTTCCCTTTCACTTTTCACTTTCATGCATTGGAGAAGGAAATGGCAACCCACTCCAGTGTTCTTGCCTGGAAAATCCCAGGGACGGGAGAGCCTGGTGGGCTACTGTCTATGGGATCGCACAGAATCAGACACGACTGAAGCAACTTAGCAGCAGCAGCAGCAGGACTTCCCTGGTAGCTCAGCTGATAAAGAATCTGCCTGCAATGCAGGAGACCCCGGTTCAATTCCTGGGTTGGGAAGATGCCCTGGAGAAGGGATAGGCAATCCAGTCCAGTATTCTTGGGCTTCCCTGGTGGCTCAGATGGTAAAGAATCTGCCCACAATGCGGGATACCTAGGTTCAATCCCTGGGTTGGGAAGAGTCCCTGGAAGAGGGCATGGCAAACCACCCAGTGTTCTTGCCTGGAGAATCTCCATGGACAGAGGAGCCTGGTGGGCTACAGTCCATGGAGTTCCAAAGAGTCAGACACTACTGAGTGACTAAGCACAGCACATTATCAGCATGTCAGAGAAAACTGGAACCTTCATACACTGCTAGTGGTAGTATAAAATGGTTTGGCCATTTTGCAAGACAGCCTCAAAGTTCTCAAAAGGTTAAACCATTTGACTATCATATGACCCAACAATCCCCGGTTTGATACATTTGACATTCTGATACATGCTACAACATGAATGCATCTTAAAAGCATGCCAAGTAAAAGAAAACAGTCACAAAAGACCTCATCTTATGTGATTTCATTTATGTGAAATATCCAGAAAAGACAAATCTGTAGAGACAGAATGTGGATCAGTGGCTACCCAGAGCTGGAGGTGTTGGGAGAAAGTGAGAGTGACTGCTATTAAGTATGGAGTTTCTTTTAGGGATCATGAAAATCTAATATTGTTTATGGTTCTGGTTGCACAGGACTCTGAATATCTGAAAATCATTAAATTGTACACTTTAAGTGTGTGAATTTTATCTTCATATGCCTGTCACATTTTGTTTAAAAAGGGCATATCAGAGCCTGTCTCCCAGAGAGCCACCTGCACTAGCAGTTACTGATCTGCAGTCTGTAGAGAATACAGACGAAAGAAAAACGTGTGTTATGGTGGAGAGAAGTGTTTTAAGTCTCCTACAGACAGGTTATACCAGATATATAAAGACAGCTAATAGAATTGTTAAAGGGATAGTTGCTAAAATAATACAAGGCTCATTAGAAATAAAAGGTGAAATAAAAAATTTGGTTCCAACTCCTAGTGTCCCTCCAAAACCCTGCCACATCATCACCCTGTTTGGATTCTCTAACTCTCCAGTGTCTAGACTAAGGACAACCTTCTAATTGTTTTTTTTAGAGAACAAATTGTCCAAGTGATAACTTCCTGGGAAGTAGACCATAACTGTGAGTCCAAGGTTTCTTCCATGGGTGAAAATCCTATGCCTGTCTCTGATTTGCATAAACACTCCCACTGGCCAGTCAATAATTATGAATAATAAAGAGCATCTGGCTTCAGGAGGCTCCTCCTCTCCTCCTACATTTTTTGGCCAGTTGGAGGCAAGAGTGGAACAAGAGGATGATACTCTGCCCCACATGCCAGCAGGGTCTGTGTACTGTGTGTCTCAGCAGAGTCTGAGCAGCCCTGGCCTTTACCATAGGGAAGCATCCTGTATCACTGTCTTAGACATTGAGCAAGAAGACCCTTTTTAACAGTATTTTCTCCTCCTGTGCCATTTGCTGACTGCCAGCATAACTCTGTGGTGGTTTCGTTGCTAAGTCATGTCCAGCGACTTAGCATAACTCTTGCTTGCAGGTTGCAGCTCAGCAGTCTTGTTTTTGTGCTCTAAGTTGGGGAGGGAGATGGATGTGAGCAAGAGATTACATTCATTTTTGTTTTGTTCTTGGCAGGCAGTACATGCCATACTACTACCCTTCCTGCTCTTGTGCGCACACCTACCCTGATGATGCAGCCTTCACTGGATATCAAACCGTTTATGTCATTTCCCGTGGACAGTAGTTCTGCTGTTGGGCTCTTTCCAAATTTTAACACAGTGAGTACAAGCATTTTTATTTTATTAATCTCCTCCTCAATCTCTTTCATTACAGTTGTGAACAGGCAGTAGATGTGACCTGTGCCCAAGTGTGTAATTTTATACCATATATTGGTTATGCAACTCAGCTGTATTATGCAAGATAATGCTTCACCCATGAGAATTAGTCCAAACAAAGCCAGCATATTTACTTTACAAATATTTACGCAGGCAACTTTCACCTGTTGCTTTGAGCAATTTTGATAGACTTTTCAGGGACTTCAGAACCTATGTTATTTCTGGGATGCTGTTCCCATGCTCAGGAGCACAATTTAGAGATCTCAAGTCACATTGATTTTTCCTTGCTACTAGAAATAAAAAGAAATGTGTATGTTTCAGCTCTCTGGGGACATTTTTATTTGGAAGATTTTTTTTAGATAAAGACTCTTACACAAACAGAAATTTTATTTGGAAGCTATTGTAGATTATGGCTATCTGATGCTATTAGTAAAAAGAAAAAATTCACTTTAGATCTACATGTTAGTTGTCCACACGATACTTTGACATTCCTTTTAAAACATGATAAATATTAGTGAATTACCTGTAATTGCCAATGTTCTTTATTCAGGGCAGCTAGCCTTTTATCTGAATGAAAGACAGTTTTTATAGGTATGCCATGTGGAGCATGACGCCCTTCAACAATAGAATTCCGCCCAAAATCTGCCCATAGCCAACTTCTAAGCTTGCAGTAAAAGAAAAGGTTAACCAGTTCAGATAATTGCATAAATTATGTCTGTTCAGTCAGTGAATACAGCCGGTTGGGGCATGATGGTCTACATGAATGATCCAGCATTATAGAATAGAAGCTACTATAATCAAGAAAAAGAACTGCATTATCAGCATCACCAGACGGGGGACATCTGAAGCACTGCCAAATATTTCTTTCTGCAGATTTATCTTCTGTATGAAGTGAAAACAGCAAGAGGACTTTTCCTCAAGGATTGTAAATAAAATCTGCTGACAGGCCTTGTGTCGTAACTTAGGCCTTGTAAGGTAATTAAAGGGTCGTTGGTCAGCCAGCTTTTTAAAGAGCACTGGCTTTGACTTAGCAAGTCAGTGGTTGAATGTTTGCATCTTCTTGGGGTTTTTCAGACACAAGTCACACAATTTTTTTTAAAGGCCTCAAACGGTGAACACTGTTTCTAGTGAAGTGGAGCAGCTCAGTAAGATAAATCACACCTGCCCTGCTCACATTAATCCATCAGGAGTGACCATGCCAAAGCAACACGTTGTGCCATTTCAGAGAATGAACTAAGCATGCCTGTTCTATCCTCTGTCTAAACATGGGTGATGCATCCCAGACATAATTGAATTAAGCTATACTTCTGAAAACATTTATTAGATATTCATGTTTTGATTAATGTACTTTTGAAAGACAGCATTTATAACCACTGCAGAAGTTCAGTCACTGTCAGAAAGCAGAACTGAAAATGTGAGTAAGCATAAATGTCTCCTATGGTGGTTTACCTCTCTGTATTTTTTTTTTTTTAACACAAGTAGTATTTATTTCAAAAATTCAAATAAAACATTAACGTTCAAAGCAAAATGTCAAAGTCACCATTCCTTGTTGCTGTAGACACACTCCCTTCACTAGAGAAAAGTGCTCTCTGCAGCTGGCATGCATTCTTCCAGCCCCTTCTAGAAGTATGTTATGTACACATGTAACAGGAACCTACCATCTGATTAGCACTGTTCTCTAAGTCACTTTTAGAGAACTTCTAAATGTCTTACATATACTTCTCTGTTTTTAATGGCTGTAAAGCAACAGTGGAAAGAATATTTTATAAGTTAAAAAAAAAAAACAGCCTTATAGTGGCTTGTTAATGTTGTGTAGGGCTTACAGATGCACTGATGTTAGTCACAGTCGTGCCCAGCTCTTTGCAGCCCCATAGATCCCACCAGGCTTCTCTGTCCATGGGATTCTCCAGGCAAGAATACTGAGTGGATGGCCATGCCCTCCTCCAGGGGAATCTTCCCGACCCAGGGATCGAATTCAGGTCTCCTGTATTGCAGGCAGATTCTTTACCATCTGAATCACCACAGCAATTAACCATATGATATATTAATATTTGGGAGGAGGCAGTGGCACCCCACTCCAGTACTATTGCCTGCAAAATCCCATGGACGAAGGAGCCTTGTAGGGTAGGCTGCAGTCCATGGGGTCGCACAGAGTCGGACATGACTGAAGTGACTTAGCAGCAGCATATTAATATTTGAGAAAATCCGAGGAATAATTCTACTAGTAGAATTTCATTGTTTTTTCTTCTTGATGCTGCTCATGGTGGGTTGCCATCTCTGTGCAACCCCGTAGACGGCAGCCCACCATGCTCCCCCATCCCTGGGATTCTCAAGGCAATCACACTGGAATTGGTTGCTATTTCCTTCTGCAACTTTCAAATGAAAATATTTTTTTCATGAAAGTGAAGAATATAGCAAAGAACTGCCTGATATAATCATTTTATTCTCTCTATATTATACCCAAGGCATTTATTGGATAGAGAGTTCTTCTGGTAATGTATTAAAAATTAAGTCATTTAATTTTTAAGTAAGACCCTCTATCATCTTGCAAAAAAAATTGAATTTATGGGATCATTGGGTTACCTATGATTTTACACTGATTTGAAGTTTCAGTTACTCTAATTCTTTTCCTATCATCTCTTCCATTCCAATTCTAATTCACCCAACAAACTTCCCAGGGCAATTTCAGAGAAGTCACTGTCCACAGTTTCCTAGGAAAATAGTTTTACATCACTACTAATAATTATACTGGATTTTTGTATTTTGAGGTGTTTTACATTCTTCAAAGGACTCAGACCTTAGAACGTTTTAATCAACCATGATTATTATTCCTATTGTCTACATGAGGCAAAGGCATTAGTGAAGGAAGAATTGAGTCTTGAATTAGAATCTTCTTACTTCAAAATTGATGTTCTGGCTCTACCGTGGCCTTGATTCTTTTGGTCCGTGTCACTTCCCACCTCATTCAGTGTGAACAATGCTCAATCAGAAATCTTCTGTGCTCTTTTTGGCAGCTTTGTAGACAATTTTCAGGAGAATCATTAAGCAGAAAGAGGAAAAGATTTTTTTTGAATGTATAAAGTAGACCTCTGCAAACAATATATATGAAGCAGGATGTATTTTAAAAAGTTATAATTTCTTATTAGCAAATTTTAAAAGTCTATTCTACTCAGTAGTCTATGCACTCTTTGAGAACCAACATGAATGCTACCATAATCACTTCATTTTTAAATCAAGAATAATATTAGTAAATATAAGAAATATATTTTAACTCATAACTACTATCAGAAGAATGAACACTGTTCTCTGAGACCATAGCTGAGAGCTGTTTAAGTCCCAAGTTTTGCTATTTTCTCTAAGTGAATTTAAAAGACATATGTGAAGTAATGATTTCCTCCTGTTTTTATAGTGGAGTATGAGCCTGTTACACAATAAACACAGCAAGAATGAAATGGGATTCTGTCATATCTGAAAGCAGAGTAGGTGGCTCTTCTACACTAAATTGTATGCAAAGAAGATGCCTGCTTCACAGGATGCATTTAGTGGCCATCTTCACTTACAACTGACAAAATCTCTCTCAGTGTTTATAGGTGAGAATCAGCAAAAAATTCAAGAACGCTTTTGGAGGGGAGTTCTGAGGAGACATGCTAGGGAAAACGGGGTTGGCTCACTGATGTCTTGTGGTGGCCTATATGTCAGGGGTGCGTGTCTGGAGAATGAGGACGTTAGCTCTGCTCGTCAGGAGTTGGACTTCACAGAGGGACTGTTTGCGCCTCGGACGGGTGAAAGACTGAACAAACCAGAATGTAAATTTTTAAAGGTCTTGACCTTTTTATCTAAAGCTTGATAGGCTTTCCCGCCAGGCAAGTCACTGAGGCTCTTCCGCCATGCTACCCAACCTTCGTTTATTTGTCATTCAGGGCCCAACGTAGATAGCACCTGCTTCACGGGAGACTTTCTCTGACTCTTCCAGTCTGGCTTAAGTGCCCGTCCTCTGTAGTCCCAAAGGAACTCCCAGTTGCACCATATTCTCCCTGATTAACCATGAGTCTTCACTGGAATGTCAGATTCTTGAGAACAGGGGCTATATTCTGTTTGTCTTTGTATGCTTGGTGTCTGGCACAGCTGCTCAATAAAACTTTTTTGAAGGAAGGATAGAGGAAAGGGCTCTAGTTCTGCAGTTTGCAATGTCCTTGGCATCCCATCTAGCAAAGGGGATTTCAGCTTTTCTGAGCCCTAAGGACAAGGTGAAAAGAGTAGGTGTTTACTTTTATTTTCCTGAGAATTGTCATCCTTTTTTAGTTTAAAAGGAGTAATTAGATATAAACTTTTCCCTAGCTATAGTTCTGGCTTCCTCTGTGTGGATGGTATGGAAACTGTACAAATATCAACTGCATTCTTTGTCCTAGGTCCTAGTCTTAGGAGCATTTAGTTTAAAATCAAGGTCATTAGTTATGGAATTAACATTCCATATGAAAACATAGTATATGAACTAAAGAGTACTGGGTTTGGGGAAGGAGATAAAAAATTAAAACAAGAGTACCATAGGTGCCCAAGAAACTTATAAGAAATAGAATTAATAAGTAAGAAAAGGCAAGATAATATCATAACCACCCACCCCCAAATAGATAAAGTGAAAATAGTTTCTGAACTTTATAGTGTTCAAAAAAGGCCAGAAAGAATGAATTTTTGCATCCCAATAGAACTATTTTCTTTATTTTGTTATTCACTTTACTTCAATTTGCAAAGTACCCTTCATGGCCATCCTTTAATTTTTGTGCATGATTTTTTTTTTAGCTGCCAAATGTATATATTTATTTCTTCCTATTAGAATCAGAATCTCCCAATCATTTATTGTGGATTCCATTTTTATCTTCCTCTTACCTGGATAATACTTAGTATTTAATACTTGGTATTCTATACCTGGATAATACATGGTTATCCTTAATAAGAGACATCTTCAAATTTTAAATAAGATGCATACTTACCATGATGGATCATGTCAACTTAATATGATAAAATAGGTCTATTTTGTAGGCATACCTATGTACATGCTGTTATCAACTGAATGTGTCCTCCTCCCCAAATTTATATAATGAAGGTCTAACACCTGATAATACTTAGAAATTGGGCCTTTGAGAGATAATTAGTTAGATGAGGTCTTGAGGGTGGTGCCCTCATAATGTGATTAGTGCCCTTTTAAGTAGAGACACCAGAAAGCTATTCCTTTATCTACCATGTGAGAACATAGTGAAAAGGAAGCCATCTGCAAGCAGAAAGACAGCTCTTACCATAGCCTGACTGTGCTGGTGCCCTTGATCTTGGGCTTTTAGCCTCCAAGATTGTGAGAAATTTATGTCTGTTGTTTCAGCCACCCAGTCCATGGTATTTTGTTATGACAGCTCAGGCAGAATAAGACACATGTGCAGCCTATATATTGGTTTTGATTTTGTTGTTATTAATTTGCTAAATCATGTCCAGTTTTTTCAAGTTTCTTTTTGACAGTCACATATTAGATATATGCACAGATATATTTGTGTGATGCTCCAGAGCTATAGCTATAATCGAGAACCCCTGTAAGACAACAGTCATCTGTCAGTTTCTCTGCTGATTGACAATATTTTCCATGCCTGTTTATTTCAAATTCTTTGTGAGTCTATCCATGTTTCTGTCTCTCCTTCAGGAAAGGATATGCGCAATGAATGTCACTGATACTTTATTGCAGGAGGCTCAATGATCTTATTTTTGTGGAAAAAAATGGATTTTTATTACCTACCTTGAATTTATTTTTTTCCTGACTCATGAACAAACATGTGGAGAAGAATAAAGATTATTTCTATTGTATAAAGTCCCAAATTGCTATATAATTCCTTGAATCATCCATAACAAGTTGTAGAATGAGAAATATGTTTACCATTCATTTTATTGTTCTAAATTCTTTGGGATTCTCAATCGTTCATAGTTTGTGATTTCAATGACTATTTAAAATTTTTATTTCTTTTAGTAGAAATATTCATATATTTATCAAGGACATGGTCCAAAATAAAGAAATCAGGAATCAAACTCACATTCACTTTGCTGTGAATTCATGCCATGCTTCTCATGAGATGTTACTGTAAGGAAACCTGAAGTAAGCTAGAACATTCCATTTTTACCTGCCTTTAAAATCTATATCAATTTAATGATATAGATTATGGGAATTCCCATAAGGATAACAGCTGATCTTTCAATAGAAACTCTCCAAGCCAGGAGGGAATGGCAAGACGTAATTAAAGTGATGAAAGAAAATAACTTACAGCCTAGATTATTGTATCCAGCAAGGATCTCATTCAAATATGAAGGAGAAATCAAAAGCTTCACAGATAAGCAAAAGTTGAGAGAATTCTGCAGCACTAAACCATTTCTCCAACAAAAACTAAAGGACATTCTCTAGATAGGAATCACTAAAAGGGTGTATAAATTTGAACCCAAAACAATAAAGTAAATCTTACTTATCAATAATTGCTTTAAACGTTTATGGGCTGAATCCCCTAATCAACAGACAAAGACTGGCCGAATCGATACAAAAACAAGACCCCTACATACCTTGTCTACAAGAGACAACCAAAAGACTAAAATGGGTCAAATGGATACAAAAACTAGACCCCTATATATGTTGTCTACAAGAGAACCACCTTAAAACACGGGATATATACTGACTGAAAATGAAGGGCTGGAAAAAGATTTTCTATGCAAATATGGACCATAAGACAACAGGAGTAGCAATACTTATATCAGATAAAATTGACTTTAAAGATCCTGAAAAGGATACAATGAAGGTTACACATAACGACTTAAAGGAACAATCCAAAAAGAAGTTATAACAATTATAAATATATATGCACCCAACATTGGAGCATTGATATATCTAAGACAAACATTAATTAGTATGATAGAAGAAATATGCAGCAATACAATAATAGTGGGAGACTTTAATACCCCACTCATATAATCTGGCTGTAATAGACAAAGTAAAGAGCAAAACATATTCACTTATGAGCCTCAAAAAATTCAATTCACTCAGGAGAGTTAAAAAAAAAAAAAAAAAAGACTTATTTGTTCACTCTGTAAAGGTTTATTGACTATTTTATGGGTTTGGTACCACTTTGGGTAGTAGGGAGGAAGAGGTGACAAATGTGATCCTGTCCTAAATAATATATTGTGGTAAAGATAGACCTACCAATACAAAATACCAAGATATGCCTAAGATGAGGACACCCAAACTGGACTTTTTGTTTCCTGAACTTTTCATTTTGAGAACAAACCTCCTAATATAGGAGGAATTCAACATGATTATTTTTAAGTGTTCTTTGTGATTAAAAACAGAAAGCCATTAGTTAAGAAATTACATATACTCCTCCCCACCATCACTCCCCTTCTTCCTTCCCATTTCCCTCCCACCCTCACTGATCCTTTCCTTTGCCCATTTTCCCCTGCAAAAAATAAAAATAAAAAAAAAATAAAATAGGGAGAGGGAAATACCCCAACAAAAATAAAATTAAAAAAAATAAAAAAATTTTATCTTGAAATATTGAATCAGCCTTACCTTGAGTATTCCACTTGATCATGATACATATTATTTTTTTAATTCACTTTTGGTTTTGGTTGGTAAAATTTAATTGAAGATTTTTTTCATCTAAGTTGATGGGAGATATTGGCCTGTAGTTTTTTTTGTGTGTGCATGTATGTGTGCTGCCTTTGCCTAATTTTGGTGTAAGAATAATAGTGGCTTCATAAAGTAAGTTGACAAGTATTCCCCTTTAAAAAAAAATAAAATCTATATCAATTTAATGAAGTCCTTAGATTGTGTTCAAATATCCCATTTCTCTTTTCACTCTTGAAATCCTTTTGGAATATATAGATATTATTGATATGGTATGTGTATATCCATGTATGCTTACATAATATGTGGCCATATATGTGCTCTGTCCTTAATGAAATTACTTGTCCAAGGCATCCAGGGAAAAAACATGCATTCACAACCACTTGTAGAATGTCTACATGTGCCAGTCTTTGTGCTAAGGAGGAGTACTAGTGAATAAGACAGAAGCTGCTTTCACTAGCTGGTAGATATTACTTCTTCCCCTTGTTTAATTTGTCATCAGGTAACAGAGGATTCTGCTTCTAGTGAATAGTGAAGTCAGTTGATAAAAACTGCCAAGAAACATCAAGTTAAGACCTTGATGGACCTTTACAGGGTCAGGAGTCACAAGGTTTCAGGAGCATGTGAAAAGAGGAACCCGTAGTTCCACCATGCTGTGTCCTCTTTCGTGTCCCTTTCTTTATCCTAGCCTCAACCTCACATGGCTCTGGAGCCTCATCTTCAGTGCTAGAGTTTCAAGGATTATGTGTACTTGGAGGGCACATCAGATTTTCTGGCAAGACAGATCTTCAGTCTTGGAGCTGTCCCAGGTCAGCATTTTTTAGAGTAGAGTCAACTTGGCAAAAGTGTCTGTGTCAGGCCCTCTTTTTAAAAAATGTATCTTATTTTTAACGAATCTCCAGCTAATTAAAAGAAGAGACCAACAACAACCTTGTTCCTAGGTTCTTGCAATAACCAAGCCTTTTTAATGCCTGCGGTAAAGTAGGAGAGCTTAATAAATATAAAATGTGGCAGAATATTATTGTACAAAACATTGCTTCCAGCCCAGAAACAGTATTTCTAAATCAGTTGCTCTATCAACAATCATTGATGGTGGTGTTCCTTTGAGAAACCTTTATCAAAAGCTTGGGAACCCATCAATAGCACAGACTTCTTTTTTCTTCTCTCTAGATTCTTGTATTAGAATTAGAGAATTCTAATATTCTCAAATCTCATTGGGGAAGGGAAAAAACATGTTTTGGAATATTCTAATCCCTTTATTTTTATAGTGGCTTTTGAGGGTGCTAAAGATGAGTTGGAGTGCTATTTAGCAATCTGTGAAGTTTCAACATCTTTGCGGAGCTCAGTAGGGATCTTGGAAAAATACTTTTTTCACAGGTTTAGCTGTTAACTTAAGTTTTCTTACCTTCCTTTTTATGTTCTGATGCTTGAGACAACGTGGAAGAACATAAATAATGTGAATAATGCCTTATTTTCATGGAATTCTAGTATCAGAGGGCTTTAGTGTGTTTTAAAGACATTCTACAATGAAATTTTTTTTAACACATCTATGTTTAAAATAGGCTACATGCGTCTTTGTGGTACCCTTTTTGCAGAGCAGAAGGTTGTAGAATATAATCTAGTCTTCTCATTTCTTCTCATAAACAGCTCTGCCAATGAAAAAAGGGCAGTAAAAACTATCAGACAGGCAAAGAGTTGGTTCTTCACCCTACAGTATCCTGAATTTAAATGTGTGTATTTCTCATTTCAGGTTGTTCATATGGGGCATATTATTTACAGTATCCAATAAATCCTCGTGGCTCCTAACATCGGGCTTTGCAGGATATTCTATTCAGAAGATGAATTTGTCTTGTCAGTCTCATATTTGTTTTCTCTTATTAGGGACATTTTCTAGAGTCAAGTGAAGATCTGAGAGGTAGAGCAGGAAATAATATGTGTTCTCTTTCACAGGTTTGTGATTTACAAATAATTACATATATACAGAAAGTCTCCAACAATTCAAAACTTGTATCTGGGTCTAATTTCTTTGTTTTCCTTATGTAGACATCAAATTTCCATAATACGTAAAAGGGTTAATTGTCATGATAATCAAATCCACAAAATTTCCATTTCTAAAATGAGCTATTAGATGCTAAAATGATTACTAATAGCTATTATCACACGATACATACTTAAGTTTCAACTTTGACGTACTTACCTTCTAAAGGGGACAGTGGCATTCATTCATTCAGTCAGTCAGTCATTCAGCATTGATATCCCACTTCCTCCCCAAAACCACTTGGAACATCCCCCTTAATCCGAGAAATAAGGCTGCTTGACATGTTCCAAAGTGAGTCTTCTAACAGTCCTACCTGGCCTTGAACTATACTTTGTGCTACCCTGGGGAGCAGGAACCAGAGTGGAGGGGAGAAAAAGGAAGAGCGGTCTATTTCATTACATAGGAAAGGAGCACTTGACAAGAGTCAGAACACCACAGTGGACTTGTTTTCTTTGATCCTGAAAAAAGCATCTTGGTTCTACTTTTCCTCAATCTAAAACTAGGGGCTGATTAATACCTTCCTAGTCTATATCATGCGGAGAAGGCAATGGCACCCCACTCCAGTACTTCACTTTCACTTTTCACTTTCATGCATTGGAGAAGGAAATGGCAACCCACTCCAGTGTTCTTGCCTGGAGAATCCCAAGGATGGGGGAACCTGGTGGGCTGCTGTCTAAGGGGTCACACAGAGTCAGACACGACTGAAGTGACTTAGCATCAGATCAGATCAGTCGCTCAGTCGTGTCCGACTCTATGCGACCCCATGAACTGCAGCATGCCAGGCCTCCCTGTCCATCACCAACTCCCAGAGGTCACTCAGACTCACATCCATCGAGTCAGTGATGCCATTCAGCCATCTCATCCTCTGTCGTCCCCTTCTTCTCCTGCCCCCAATCCCTCCCAGCATCAGAGTCTTCTCCAATGAGTCAACTCTTCACATGAGGTGGCCAAAGTACTGGAGTTTCAGCTTTAGCATCATTCCTTCCAAAGAAATCCCAGGGCTGATCTCCTTCAGAATGGACTGGTTGGATCTTCTTGCAGTCCAAGGGACTCTCAAGAGTCTTCTCCAACACCACAGTTCAAAAGCATCAATTCTTCGGCGCTCAGCCTTCTTCACAGTCCAGCTCTCACATCCATACATGACCACAGGAAAGACCATAGCCTTGACTAGGCGAACCTTTGTTGGCAAAGTAATGTCTCTGCTTTTGAATATGCTATCTAGGTTGGTCATAACTTTCTAGTATAGTCTATATCATGACATCATGAAAATTTGAGTTATTATATTTATGGAGTATTGAGGATGTGACTGACGACTTAGAGAATTTCTGAAAAAAAAAATTTCTGGAATTTAGTGAATGTGAAAAAAATCGAAACAATATAACATGCCACCATCCTATTTTTAGTAATTTAAAATACTCATCAATTTCAAATGAGATGTTTATGAGGTGATTCCCAAACAGAAAAGCTGTATTCTTATAAATAATATAAATATTTTTATTAATATTTCTATCTCTTTGATCTCATCTTCTTAACCAGTTACCTTAAATAAATCAAGATATGTTTATCCCTGGGGCTAGAATTGTGCACTAGAGCAATCCTAACTAAGGTCGATGCTAAGAAATGGCTAATGAAATGAGTCACCAGTCCAGGTTCAATGCACGATACTGGATTCTTGGGGCTGGTGCACTGGGACGACCCAGAGGGATGGTATGCGGAGGGAGGAGGGATGAGGGTTCAGGATGGGGAGCACATGTATACCTGTGGCGGATTCATTTTGATATATGGCAAAACCAATACAATATTGTAAAGTTAAAAATAAAATAAAAATAAATTAATTAATTAAAAAAAGAAAAAAAAAAGAATATGGCTAAGACCTCATTTGTGAGTTTTAAGTTTACAGTCAGCTTGAAGAAGTCATGTCTGGCACTAAGCAGGTGCTCAATTTACGTTAGCTTGAATGATATAAAAGTAGTGCATACCTAAAGACCAGAATCACCTGACTGCCTGAAAACAAGAAAGAGGAATAATGAATTTTGAGCAGTGCTGGGGAGAAGGTATATTGAGTGGAGGCTGGGAATAACCACAACTGGTTTGGCTGGATTCTTTTTTTCTTTATTTATCTTCAATAATATTTAGATTTTAAAGGCCATGTTTAAAGATATTTTGAGCCCCAAAGCTTTGCACCTGTGATGGTCATTGACACCAAAGACACAAAGATGTTTTCTGTTATATTTTCAAACTGCTGTTGACTTCCAAATATAGAACCTTTATTCTCACATTATTTACTAATCAAATTGATATTAGTTAAAATGGAAATTAAAAATATTTTAAACTTAAAATAGTCCACATGTTCACTTATCCTTCTTGTATTGATAAAGGAAGTATATTCTAAAAATTCCTTGGATCTTTGTTACAGAACTCTCTTCACCATACTGCCTTCTTTTTTTTTATTTAATTTGCCAGTCATATGAGAAAAACCTATGCAACCTGTGCAGTAATACCTAATTGTAAATTCAGTGTGACATCTACCTGTAAACTCGATGCTTCCTCAAAAATGACTAGTAAGTTTATACTCTATCCCCAAATAGTATATAGCCCTTAAAGATATGTACATACGTATGAAAACTGTTCTTTCTTAGAATATAAACATTAGCCTAAATAAAACTTTTAAAATATACAAGCCAAGATAGTCTAGCTCCATAGCTGTCAGGAATAGCAGGGAAATGTATCAATCTGTAGACTTCTGGGACAGGAAGGGAGGAATTAAAACAGATATATTTTAAATCAGTTTCTTCATAAAAGAACTTTCTAGAAAGAGCCTGTGGCACATAGCTCATCACTCCTTGTGCAATCAGACCCTCCATTGTCGTCTGAGAGAGCTGCCACTTCACAAGACTGGCCCCTTTAATGGATGAGTAGCCTCTGAAGAAGAATTGTGACAGCCAGATGTGGAGTTCTTTGAAGCTACACTTTCTGGGGAACCATCATTTTGGTTACAAGCAAGAGTAATATCAGAATTTCCTGGGAATCAGTCATCACAGGAAATTATCAGCAATTCATAGACTTTCCTTTATGTATTTACTTCCACCTCAGGGGTAATCACAAAAGATTATAGTCTCCATTTCGGCTTCCATATCACTGAAATATTCTTCTCTGCTGAGAACAATTGATTTCCAGAGGCCAGCTTTTAACCCCAGCTTCAGGAGGCCACTCCGACTGCAATGGTTTGATAACCGCCATCAGTTGTTACTGTGATATGGTTCTGATGTGAGGCAGAGATTCAGTGATTCCTGACTAATTATAAGAATCCTTTTAAATAAAGTGACATATCAACTTCTCATGCTATTGCTATATGCTATTTTTTTCCATTTTAGTAAGTGTTAGAAGTTGAGGGAGACAGAAGGGTAAATAAAAATTTTCAAGTGACTGTTGTGAAGATTTTGAAGCCAGCATCCTGAAAGACCGAATTTCAGAATGGAAAACAGAATAATTCAGAAATGTTTATGAAAGTCTTCAGAGATAGATTGATTACTGAAGAAGGCTTTCTTATCTCTTCTTGCTATTCTTTGGAACTCTGCATTTAGATGTTTATATCTTTCCTTTTCTCCTTTGCTTTTCGCTTCTCTTCTTTTCACAGCTATTTGTAAGGCCTCCCCAGACAGCCATTTTGCTTTTTTGCATTTCTTTTCCATGGGGATGGTCTTGATCCCTGTCTCCTGTACAATGTCACGAACCTCATTCCATAGTTCATCAGGCACTCTATCTATCAGATCTAGGCCCTTAAATCTATTTCTCACTTCCACTGTATAATCATAAGGGATTTGATTTAGGTCATACCTGAATGGTCTAGTAGTTTTCCCTACTTTCTTCAATTTCAGTCTGAATTTGGCAATAAGGAGTTCATGCTCTGAGCCACAGTCAGCTCCTGGTCTTGTTTTTGCTGATTGAATAGAGCTTCTCCATCTTTGGCTGCAAAGAATATAATCAATCTGATTTCGGTGTTGACCATCTGGTGATGTCCATGTATAGAGTCTTCTCTTGTGTTGTTGGAAGAGGGTATTTGCTATGACCGGTGCATTTTCTTGGCAAAACTCTGTTAGTCTTTGCCCTGCTTCATTCCGTATTCCAAGGCCAAATTTGCCTGTTACTCCAGGTGTTTCTTGACTTCCTACTTTTACATTCCAGTCCCCTATAATGAAAAGGACATCTTTTTTGGGTGTTAGTTCTAAAAGGTCTTGTAGGTCTTCATAGAACTTTTCAACTTCAGCTTCTTCGGCGTTCCTGGTTGGGGCATAGATTTGGATTACTGTGACATTGAATGGTTTGCCTTGGAAACGAACAGAGATCATTCTGTCGTTTTTGCGATTGCATCCAAGTACTGCATTTTGGACTCTTTTGTTGACCATGATGGCCACTCCATTTCTTCTGAGGGATTCCTGCCCACAGTAGTAGATATAATGGTCATCCGAGTTAAATTCACCCATTCCAGTCCATTTTAGTTCGCTAATTCCTAGAATGTCGACATTCACTCTTGCCATCTCTTGTTTGACCACTTCCAATTTGCCTTGATTCATGGACCTGACATTCCAGGTTCCTATGCAATATTGCTCTTTACAGCATCGGACTTTGCTTCTATCACCAGACACATCCACAGCTGGGTATTCTTTTTGTTTTGGCTCCATCCCTTCATTCTTTCTGGAGTTATTTCTCCACTGATCTCCAGTAGCATATTGGGCCCCTAAAACAACAGAATGGGAAAGACTAGGGATCTCTTCAAGAAAATCAGAGATACCAAAGGAACATTTCATGCAAAGATGGGTACGATAAAGGACAGAGATGGTGTGGACCTAACAGAAGCAGAAGATATTAAGAAGAGGTGGCAAGAATACACAGAAGAACTGTACAAAAAAGAGCTTCAAGACCCAGATAATCATGATGATGTGATCACTGACCTAGAGCCAGACATCTTGGAATGTGAAGTCAAATGGGCCCTAGAAAGCATCACTACGAACAAAGCTAGTGGAGGTGGTGGAATTCCAGTGGAGCTATTCCAGGTCCTGAAAGATGATGCTGTGAAAGTGCTACACTCAATATGCCAGCAAATTTGGAAAACTCAGCAGTGGCCACAAGATTGGAAAAGGTCAGCTTTCATCCCAGTCCCAAAGAAAGGCAATGCCAAGGAGTGCTCAAACTACCAAACAATTGCACTCATCTCACACGCTAGTAAAGTAATGCTCAAAATTCTCCAAGCCAGGCTTCAGCAATATGTGAACCGTGAACTTCCTGATGTTCAAGCTGGTTTTAGAAAAGGCAGAGGAACCAGAGATCAAATTGCCAACATCCGCTGGATCATGGAAAAAGCAAGAGAGTTCCAGAAAAACATCTATTTCTGCTTTATTGACTATGCCAAAGCCTTTGACTGTATGGATCACAATAAACTATGGAAAATTCTGAAAGAGATGGGAATACCAGACCACCTGATCTGCCTCTTAAGAAATCTGTATGCAGGTCAGGAAGCAACAGTTAGAACTGGTCATGGAACAACAGACTGGTTCCAAATAGGAAAAGGAGTACGTCAAGGCTGCATATTGTCACCATGTTTATTTAACTTCTATGCAGAGTACATCATGAGAAATGCTGGACTGGAAGAAACACAAGCTGGAATCAAGATTGCCGGGAGAAATATCAATAACCTCAGATATGCAGATGACACCACTCTTATGGCAGAAAGTGAAGAGGGGCTAAAAAGCCTCTTGATGAAAGTGAAAGTGGAGAGTGAAAAGGTTGGCTTAAAGCTCAACATTCAGAAAACGAAGATCATGGCATCTGGTCCCCTCACTGCATGGGAAATAGATGGGGAAACAGTGGAAACAGTGTCAGACTTTGTTTTTCTGGGCTCCAAAATCACTGCAGATGGTGACTGCAGCCATGAAATTAAAAGACGCTTACTCCTTGGAAGGAAAGTTATGACCAACCTAGATAGCACATTCAAAAGCAGAGACATTACTTTACCAACAAAGGTTCTCCTAGTCAAGGCTATGGTCTTTCCTGTGGTCATGTATGGATGTGAGAGCTGGACTGTGAAGAAGGCTGAGCACCGAAGAATTGATGCTTTTGAACTGTGGTGTTGGAGAAGACTCTTGAAAGTCCCTTGGACTGCAAGAAGATCCAACCAGTCCATTCTGAAGGAGATCAATCCTGGAATTTCTTTAGAAGGAATGATGCTAAAGCTGAAACTCCAGTATTTTGGCCACCTCATGCGAAGAGTTGACTCATTGGAGAAGACTCTGATGCTGGGAGGGATTGAGGGCAGGAGGAGAAGGGGACGACAGAGGATGAGATGGCTGGATGGCATCACTGGCTTGATGGGTGTGAGTCTGGGTGACCTCCGGGAGCTGGTGATGGATAGGGAGGCCTGGAGTGCTGCGGTTCATTGGGTCGCATAGAGTCGGACACGACTGAGCGACTGATCTGATCAGAGATAGATTAAAAATACCAGTGGTTTTTGCTTCATATTAAGATTCTTCATGAATATTACTAAGAGATTTTGTGATTCATGACAACTTGCTATGTAATTCATATAGGTCTTTCTCCTTTGCTTGATTAAGAAATCTTGATGCCATGTCCATGGTCAAAATATAAGGAAATTGACACGTTTTTAACTGATGATTTTATTTTATTTGCATATTCACTTTTCTCTTACATATGATGCTCTTACTCTGAACACACGGGGACAGAAAGAACTTTCTTTATATTTGAAATAAATTCGGTGGATAAAATAGTTTTACGTAGAAGTAAATGTTCCTTTGTTACAAATTCAAAACACTACATTCCTTACAAATTCAAAAGAAAGGAAGGCAGTTCAGTTTAAACTACTTTTGTTATTAAATGTAGCCCCCCCTTGCATCTCATAAAAATAATTATAAATCAAATGAATAAATATTAATGTCAAGCTGTACTTATTTAATAAAGCCTTATTTAATAAACCGATTATCACCCCAGAGTGCAGAGGAAGGCACTTTATTAAAATTCTTTAGTTTACAGGTATGGTGTATTTTGTATTATATAAATGCAGAATTGAATCAAAAATTCTTTTTTGCTGAGAAGAGTAAATATGTATATACATATCCATCCATACAAAAAGGTACTAGCAAGATGACTATATAATATATAATAGTTTTTATGTCACCCATCCACAAAACCACTCAGGGACCACTTTCATAACTAAAGTCCTAAAATGTTAAGTGTGGCAGGTAAGCCTGCATGAAGAAGGACCAGTAGAATCAACATTGGTATAGCCATGATGTCCTTGGAAGAAAATGGGAGAAGGGAACAGATAAAATGCAAGATGCCCAGTTAAAGTTGATCTGCAGGTAAACAATGAAGTATTTTTAATATAAGAATATCCTATGTAATATTTGGCACATCATTTATATTTTTAAAAAAGGATTTTTATTTCAAACTTCGTAACCAGAGCAGATCTGGGTTCTGGTCTTAGCTGTAGAGGTTCAAGCAAGTTACTAAAATTCTCCAAATCTTTTCTCATTTTCAAGTGAGAAAGTTGGAGTAAAATAATACTGGTGAGACTGGGACCTCACCTACATGCTTTAACCAGACCTGTTTTCAATGTTTTATTATACTATGTTTCCAGTTAGGATTCTGTTTGGGGGTAAAGTGAGGGAAAGGTTCTGAAACTCAAAACAAATTAAAAGTTTGAAAGTATAGATGCTCCCTGACATTTTACTGCTATCCTGTGAGAGTGTGACATGGGACAGCCCACAGTGATACTTAGGATTGGAACGTTCCAGATATGCTGCCTTGCATCGAGCCTTGCGGTCCTCACCTGTAAGGCTCCTTCTAAGTGCAAGAGTAAGGAATGTGTTGTCCTCTATTTAGGGGGAAAAGCACTTCATTTCCACTTTGCTTTACATAATGAAGAATACATTCAAACAGGTCCAGATTTCTGATTTTGCAATTCTTCCAGCCTAGTGGGGTTTTCTTTTCATCTTAAGCCTTTTTAATTTGTGTCATGAACCTGTTTTGCCTCCATGTCAGGAGGTATCTGATAGTTACTGAACATCCTTTCAAGCTTAGCTTTGACAGAAGGGTTTTGAAAGGATGTGTCAGTGCATTTGGCTGTTGAGGAGGGATATTGGTTTTTAAATCAAGAAAGCTCATTACATCACTAGTCACTGAGAAAGGCCTTGTGACGTTTTTTTAGGCCATTTACCAGAAAAATAGGCAAATATATCACTATTACTTAGTTTCAGAGACTTAGCACCAGTAATTTTTTTAAATTGCATGTATAATCATGAGCAAGTACTGTTTGGTTATTTGTATGCCTTTTTTTCCTAAGAATAAAAAGTTCTGCTTTTTTTTAAGTTCTATTTAAAAAAAAGATATTTCTCAGACTTATTTTTGGCTCTGAATTTTATGTTGCTGCTGCTGCTGCTAAGTCGCTTCAGTCATGTCTGACTCTGTGGGACCCCAGAGACGGCAGCCCACCAGGCTCCCCCATCCCTGGGATTCTCCAGGCAAGAACACTGGAGTGGGTTGCCTTTTCCTTCTCCAATGCATGAAAGTGAGAAGTGAAAGTGAAGTTGCTCAGTTGTGTCTGACTCTTAGTGACTCCATGGACTGCAGCCTACCAGGCTCCTCCATCCATAGGATTTTCCAGGCAAGAATACTGGAGTGGGGTGCCATTGCCTTCTCTGGAATTTTATGTTATAGAAGCTTAATCCTAGAGCCAAGTTTGGAGTGTTCTCAAGCCACTATTTTAAAAAGAAAAGCAGGAAAGGCCAGAAGGCAGGTGACCATCTTCTATCTCAGATACCGACCTGTTCTTCCAAATAAAGCTGGGTAGCTTCTTTCAATGTCCTGTAGAATAATCACTTCTCATAAGCTATCCTCAAGTGAACCCCTATCTTGTTTAGTACTTTAACATCTATTGAAAATCTATTCTTCAGCCCAGATTCCTGAAATGGTTTATTTCTTATTGTATTTCACCCTGAGGAGACAAAATAGTAAATAAAACATAGGTAACAGGTGACTCAATTATTTTAGTTTCTCTTGGTGAATCCAGTTGCTGTTCCCATCACTCTGAATAGTGTGTTTCTTTGGATAAGATAGTTTATTGTCAACTAAGTATACCTTGGGCTCTTTGTTGTTGTTATTTGAAATATGAGTATACCTTATTGAGAAACATAAAGTATACTACTTTGAAGGTAGTAACTTTTCCACAGAAAATATTAATGGCATTTGTCATCATTTCATTTCTTCTTCCCTGCTATTATAAAATTCAGAATAGAGCTAAATTCTTATTCATTCTCTACGAGGTAGTTTTTCCCTTTTTCTTAAATATTTTATAACTTTTCTCATAAATTCTCTCAAAAGTGCATCTAATAATTTCATGGAAACTTTTTTTTTACCTTGTCTTTGACAGTTGTTACTGAACTTTCAAATCTGTATGCATGCATTGGCCAAAAATTATTTTAGTTATAGGAACATCAGATAATAAGGATAAAATGAAAGCCTTTCAAGAACTTTCTTTGTGTCCTGATGGAAAAACACCTCTCTCTTCTCATGGTTTCCAGTCATGTCTAACCATTCATTTGTTCAAGAGCGAAAACAAAGAAAAACACTGGATTTCCCTAAGAGACATAATTTAGGTCATTTCCTAAATGCCTTTTCCCTGCATTGAAAGGAGCAGCTGAATTGGAATTGAGCATGGTCCAGCCTTCCTTAATACATCATATCAGCCAATTACTTTCCAAAATGCATTTTTAACCTGAATATGGATACATACACCATTGAATTTCAGTTCTTAAGTGTACTCATCTAATGTTTGAATAGAAACGTCAGCACCTGAAGCATTGCTGGGCATGTATGTGTCCATGCAATGAGGTATGAGTAAACCTTCAATTAAATCTCATACCCATTGCAGATGTAAATTGAAAGTCTTATTTGTTAAACTGAACTTTTTGAAATGCTCTTTGAAGCAGCTTCTTAAATCACCCAGCAGCATAACTACAGCTTTGCTGCAACTCTCTTGATCCCTGGCAGTGTGGAAAATCACCAGGCATGTGGAGCCAGGCAGGAAAATGGAACATTTTACATTTTCGCTGACCATCTGATCGCATACAAGGATCTACTGTCAGAGTTAGACATTCAGCTTCAGTAAGGTGCAGAGACGCCTTAGGGCATCTCCCACTAACAAAATAACTACTGTCTGGAAAAGAACTCAAAATCTATTTCTTCAACCTAGAACCATTTAAAAATTATCCACCAGAGTGTTAAGCTGGTTTACCACTAAAGAGAGGGAGATGGTGAAACCACCCATTCCTTTCCTTTTAGCTTGTTCACTTGTACCATTTGGAAACTCCAAAGTTCTAAAAGTGTTAACAATGTAAAACATTATTTTCTTGTAATACCTTCACATAAAAAACTGTTAGAGTTTAGCCAAAATATGTGTTGTTCACTCTGCGACCCCATGAACTGCAGCACATCAGGCTTCCCTGTCCTTCACCATCTCCCAGAACTTGCTCAAACTCATATCCACTGAGTCAGTGATGCCATCCAACCATCTCATTGTTTGTCATCCCCTTCTTCTCCCTTCAATCTTTCCCAGCATCAGGGTCTTTTCCAAGGAGTCAGTTCTTCCCATCAGGTGGCCATAGTATTGGAGCTTCAGCTTCAGCATCAGTCCTTCTAATGAATATTCGGGACTGATTTCCTTTAGGATTGACTGGTTTGATCTCCTTGCTGTAAGGGACTCTCAAGAGTCTCCTCCAACACTACAGTTTGAAAGCATCAATTCTTTGGCATTCAACTTTCTTTATGGTCCGTCTCTCACATCTGTACATGACTACTGGAAAAACCATAGCTTTGACTCGATGGACCTTTGTTGGCAAAGTAACGTCTCTGCTTTTCAATATGCTGTCTAGGTTTGACATAGCTTTTCTTCCAAGGAGCAGGCATCTTTTAATTTCATGGCTGCAGTCACCATCTGCAGTGATTAGGAGTAACTCGTGGTCATTTTGTTATTCACTAGAAAGTACCAGGCCAACCACACTGTACCAGAAACCCACCAGGAAGGTCTCCACGTGCGATGCATCCATCACTTAGCTTTCATCCTTAGAGAACTTTTGAAAGCAGATCACTGTAGTTTCCCTTTCTCTTTGAGGGTATGATGACAGTGATGGCTCTGAGATCCAACTGTTGTCTTGGAACTTGGGAGCTGAAGAAAATTCTCTGTGGAGATCTCACAGATGGCTGTGAGAGCCAAAGAGCATGTGCTTTGCCCTTTTCACCAGTTGTATGATTCTGAATTCTGTATGAACTTCCCTAAATCACGGGATAATGTCCTTATCCTTACATATTTGGTATGATCTTACATGTGAAATTATCAGAAGCACAGTTGTATCAAGGCAGTGAAAATATATTTAGGAATTATCCATGGTAAAATTGTGTTTCTTTCCCATTCTCCTGTTTTATTTTTTTCATAGTAAAACACTCTGAAAGTACCATATTTATAACTTTAGAAATACTTGTTCCCCTATCTGAAAGTAGAGAATTACTATAAAATCTTCCCTAAGTTGAAATGTTGTAAAGTGAAGAAGCAGTTTCCATAGGACACATCTCATTAATGGATGCACAAAATAAATCCAGATAAAGCCCAGAAGCCTAGACACAAGTCAAAGCTACAGCAGCTGAGCGCTGAGATGCTGAGTGTAGTTCCTGGGGAAGGAGCTTAGTGGTGCTACTGTCCTGGCTTGAGGTGCCCACTGCCTCTCTCTATATAGGTTATGCTTTATAAAAGCATTTCAAAAGAAATATTAAACACTATTTTAAAATTTCACCTTTTATAATAAAAGCAAAAATCCCATTGGGATTTCTTTCAGTTAGTGAAAACAGGTACTAATACAGGTCTTTCTTAAAACCAAGTGGTGCAAAGCAAACTTTCAAAAGCAGGGAGTACCTGTATAGGCCTCCCCAGCTAGAATGTTGTATTTTTGAAGGCTTCTTCTCTACTGTTATGTCCAGCTCCCCAAACAGTGCATGATGGTTATTTAATAAACTATTGTTAAATGAATCAATTTTCAAGAAAATACAGTGTGTGTGCAAACTAAAAATTATACATTTATAAAAGTGAGATGTGTTGGAAAGGAGCAAAAATTCCCAAGGACAGAACTGTCTACGTTGACATGAAACACTTAATCTCTGAAAAGGTTGCATTTTTTTGTTATCAGGGTGCTCTAGAAAGAGGACATTATTTTATGGCAGAAATAGACATCTCTAACATTCTATATATGTTTCTTTTTTTATTCTTTTAGAAATGAAACCAAGGTGGAATTTCTCACACACATACACACAAAAAAAAACTACTCTAAAATGCAGTTTAGTTTCCTTTCAAAATAGATCCCAGGGTGTTTTTTCCTTACCCTAGCCATCCTTTTTGTCATGGAATGTTGTTCAGTCACTCAGTCGTGACTAACTCTTTGCAACCCCATGAACTACAGCATGTCAGGCTTCTCTATCCCTCACTGTCTCCCTGAGTTTGCTCAAACTCATGTCCATTGAGTCAGTGATGCCATCCAACCATCTTATCTTCTGCACCTCCTTCTCCTGCCCTCAATCTTTCCCAGCATCAGAGTCTTTTCTAATAAGTCAACTCTTTGCATCAGGTGGCCAAAGTATTGGAGCTTCAGCTTCAGCATCAGTCCTTCTAATGAATATTCAGGACTGATTTCCTTTAGGATTGACTGGTTTGATCTTCTTGCAGTCCAAGGCACTCTCAAGAGTCTTCTCCAGCAACATAGTTCAAAAGCAAACTGTGTTATGGAATAGATAATTCTTATTTAATGAATTCCAGAGCTTTTCAAAGAGGGCCTAACAATATGGAATTTAAGTGAAAGATGTCAGACTGTCTAAATTCATTTTAAGGGAAAAAGGAAAGGAAAGGAAATTAAAAAAAAAAAAAAAGTATTCTGGTCTATACTCTGGTTGGTTGCTTCCAGTCTCTGGACTGGCTCCACTTACATTTTCTACAAGGAATGTTGACCACCACTAGGGAGGCTCTGGAAAGGGCCCTTAATTTCTGCAGCTATCAAAATACTGCTAATTGTCACCCAGTCTCAAAAAATGCAAAGGTCTACAACATTTTGATAAAATAGTAGTAGTAGTACTAGTAGTCGTAGTAATAGCTTTAGTAGGTCTGACTTAGATCAGTGTGACCTATTATTTTCTTAAGTGTGTTATTTTAGCCTTTATACCAATTCTGGCTGACTTTCTGGTGGAGTAATGGTATCCCTGTGGTACAAGAGCACAGCTGATTTTGTTTGCCAGTCACAGTGTGTGGTTTTAGCAAAGAGCTAAATACGGCACTCAGTTGAATCAACAGTCCGGGGAGAGTGTGGTGTGTCATTTGTCCTCCTTCTAGTGACACTGATGGCATTCAGGTGGACCCCTGTCAGGATGCTCTGGGCAGGAGAAGCAGTAAGAGGACGCAAGTCTCAACTGTTACACATCCCAGATGCAAAAATGCAGGTCCCACAGCATGCCGTGCCAGGGTAACGTTCCATGGGGCTTATTTTTATTGAGACTTCTGATTTGAAATCCAAAGCAGTACTGAGTTGTGTAGTTGAAATAAAGCTGCCAATGATACGTGTTTGTATTTCCTGATCTTTGAGAAAAGCAATTTGTCTTGCAGTAGTTGTGTCTGCTTTGTTTCTATTTAAGTTTTTAAGGATTTTAAACAAGTAAAACAGTAATAATAAAGGTATATGGTCAGAGTATTTAAATATAAAAGGCAAAACCTTTTTTGTAGTAACTCATAGAAATAAATTGCCCTTCAGTTACATAAGCTATTTCTTTTAGAAGTGTCAGTTCCTGAATATTTGAAGTTCTAATGAGACCCTATTATCTCATTCTTTTCCATAAATCCAATAATGGAAAAGGAAAGGATGAAAAATAGTCGTTCTTTTTGTGCTCCTGTAATTGGACAATATTGTGATTAAAAAACTGATCCTTTGCCAAACTTCTGGAAAGCCGTAAGTCACAAGGATTTAGTAGCTGAGGTCTGCTTTGTAGTAAATCAAGGACAGGTGCAAATGATGGCCATCACCTGCTCTGTGTAATCTCTAAGTATTTCTGGAACTTTACTTTTTTTTTCTGTATGCAAGCCCAACAATTACAATGGGGAAAGAGAACAGGGCAGCCCCAATTTTTATTTATGGATCTCCTGAAGTAGCCCAAGAAGAAATGGGCTTATCCTTAGAAAGGTATATATTGGTCAGAAAGAAAAAAACTGAGACTCACTTCTCCAGGAAACTTACCTAAACACCAAGCAGGCCTTCTGTGTAGCTTGACTGGGCTGCAGGGAATTCTAGAAACACTCCTCCTTTCTTCGCAAATCTTACCTCCTACAGCAGTGCTACACACGATATCCATAACCCTGCTTGGTGGTCCGTTAGCGGGGAAGAATTGGGGGAGAGACTCCTGCCTGAGTTTGAATCCTGACTTCAAACCTACAAACTCAAGGGTGACCAGTTATTAAGCTTCTCAAAGCTTCAGATTCCTCATTTGTAAAAGGAGGGTAACAGTAGTATCTGTCTCACATGATGGTGGTGACTGCACGAGATAATCCCTCAGTAGAGTTCCTGGCAAATGCTAAGAGTTCTGTTAATCTAAGCTGCCCTTATTAAGATGTTTATTATTATTATTACAGCTTAAAGTATTAGTCATGCAGTCGTGTCCAACTCTTTGTGACCTCATGGACTGAAGCCTGCCAGGCTCCTCTATCCATGGGATTCTCCAGGCAAGAATATTGAAGTGGGCTGCCATTCCCTTCTCCAGGATAACAGCTTAGAGAAAAAAAATTAAAAGGCACATAGAGCAGGAGTATAAACACATTGATGTCACTGTTAAAGGGAGGATCCTGGATGCTTAAAGTGTGAGAAAATGAGAAAAGGGGGAAAAAGTTCAAAGTAAGGGTGGGGCAAGAGGGGACAGACCTTCATGGGCCTTCTCTTGCCTCATTGATTTGCTTAATCATCACCCTTTTTCATTTTTACAATGTCCTTTCTTGGGTTTGACTCATCCTACCCCATCTAATTTGGGACAACATCTGGAACATATTAGACCTCCAGAATGTTTGTTGAATGACTGATCTCTAACTTTTTAAAGTCAAAAACCTGATTCCTGCTCCTGTTTAGTAGAAAAGCTAGTGCTGCCTGCTAGACTGTATAAGTGGTTACCAAATGCTTCATAGAACATCGGTTAAAACAGATAGCTACGTTTAAGATGAAATGTCCTCATCTTCAAGAACAGTATGGATACCCAGACACATATGAGAAACCCTGGTATAATTCTTGAGCAGTCTTTTTTGCTATTTAATTAAGTAGTGCTTGGTTTGCTTCCATACCCAGCCTCATGTGATGGCCGGTGAAGTCCTTGTAAAACTCATTGTAAGTTCATACAATTTGAACTTTATCCCCTTGAAAATTATTGAGATAGGTGAAAGGTTTGTAATTTTATTTGCCTAAAATCCCACCCAGGAAAATTATCTCGAATGTAAATGTCATCTAGTACTAAGTTATTTGTTCATGTCTTCCCTACCCTGGCTTCTCTGCCCTCCCCTAGACTTCATCTGCCTTTAGTGAAGTGCTGTGGTGTGGTTTTTTTCCCCTTGGCTAGGTTTTATTTGCAACTGCATGTGTTTTTATATGATTGCTTACACTGTGTGGATATAAATTACTTTTTGGAATAATCAGTGAAAGTGATAATCTTTTAAAAAAGAACTCATACAAATACACATTTGTAGTTCCATAAATTTTGTGAATGCCCCCAAAGATACCTGTTTATTCTTATTTTGATATTGAAAATATAATAGACGGTGTGATAAGACTAGCTTCATGAATTCCTTTTATAAGTACTGTAATAAAATGGTTAATTTGTCCATACATACCCTCCAATTATCTCCTCAATTCCTGGCAACAGCCACAACCCCATCTTTCAATTTTATTGCCTCCCAGTTAATTGCACTAATAGGTTTTACTTTTCATTTCTGCATGACTTTCATTATAAAAAGTGGCAAGTGCTAACTCTTGCTGCTTTTTAGTTAGTACATATTTCAGACTTTTTAATCAGAGATGAGCAAAGCAAATGGATTTTTTAAAATTTCATGTGAATATGCTTGCTAGCCTCAAAATTCCAGATGACTACTTCTGACTTTTACTCTTTTAGAAAAGAAGAGGCTTATTTGGGACCAATAAATTCTGCCAGGTAAGGAATATTGGTAGCTAGAGCTATGTGGTAGTTTGTTGTTTTTTTTTTTCTCTAGAAAAGCTCTTTTTAGTAGTTTACCAGTGAATCAGTCTTCTCAATTCACAGACAGGTTTCTTGTGCAATGTGAACTAACATGAGCTAATTTAATGAGTATTTAACAAGGCATTTGTTCATTTAAAAGTAATGTAAACATTTTAATAAAGATGTTTGAAAACATTTGTGCACTTTTAATAATCAAATGTGTATGAAATCCAATTGAATCTTTTGAGTTTGTTTTATAATTTCAGTACCTTAAATAATTTTCCTGAGTACTCTACATATGAAATGATTATGATATAGATATATGGTATTGACTATACTAAATTGAATCATTTTCATTTATCATATTTTATGATTTATGAGAATGTTTTTATTCAGCCTGATTGTTTTATTCATCTTGAAAATTGGTGATTGAATAAAAGACTTGCCATTAGTTATACATATCTCTTTATGAAATATGAACTATCTCTGGTGGCTAAGACAGTTAAGAAGCCACCTGCAATGCGGGAGATCTGGGTTCTATCCCTGGGTTGGGAAGATCCCCTGGAGGAGGGCATGGCAACCCACTCCAGTATTCTTTCTTGGAGAATCCCCAAGGGCAGAGGAGCCTGTTGGGCTATACAGTCCATGGGGTCACAACGAGTCGAACATGACTGGGACTAAGGACAAATCATTATGATTAGAGAGAAATGAATTTGCCTTAGGGGAAGAAAACATTTGTTGATGTAAATTAACATTATAGTTATTATTTTTATCTAAATTTTAAAGTATTTTAGGAATACTACAAGAAAAAATTCAGGATTTTACTACTCTATACTTTAAAGAAAGAGAAAGATGTAAAAGTGTTTTCTATGTTGTTGCTAAGCCTGGATCCTGCTGAAATGACCCAGATATTTGTAGTTACTACATGCTAAGTCACTTCAGCTGTGTCTGACTCTTGGCAACCCCATGGACTGTAGCCCGCCACACTCCTCTCTGTGGGATTTTACAGGCAAGAATGCTGGAGTGGGTTGCCATTTCCTTCTCCAGGGGATCTTCTCTACTCAGGGATAAAACTTGAATCTCTTATGTCTCCTGCATTGACAGACAGATTCTTTACTACTAGCACAACCGATAGCCCTTCAGATGGCAAATACTGAAAATATCAGATAGGCTGTGTCTGTTTCAAAATATCGGATGAATTGGCAAGTTTCTTTCTTATACCATTTAAAGTCTTCTTTCAACTAAATTATGTCCTCCCAAGTGACATATGAATAAGAAATATAATTATAGAATTCTATGATAAACAGGGGGAAAGAAATAAGATTGAGACAGAAAAAAAAAGTGGACCTTTTCTTGAAATACCTATAAAAAAATAGAGAATCAAGTGGAAAATAGAGAAAATTTGTTCCAAGTGAGAAATATGAAAGATAAAATTTTCATGTGATTAGCAGTTAAGCCATTCAAAGGATGAAAAGAAAGCCAGCGTTAATGACAGATGCAAAGGAATCAAGCAAAAGGACTGTTTTATGAGGATAAGTAGGATTATATGTATAAAGTAGAGAAGTCGATTCTAGCTAAGAATTTCTTGAAGGAACCTCTTTAGTTTGTTTCTCATGAAACAGATGGGTGGGAACTCACCTGCCTTTATATGGGGGTGCTTAGCCACAACTCACCTTTCAGGAAGAGAGCACTCAGCCTTGGGAACATAAACAGTATTTTCAGGTTATAGGGTATAAATATGAGATTTGAGTAGAATACATTTGTATTAGGAGTTACTTGAAAAATTATGTAGGCAGCTAACAGTTTCAAAAATTCAAAGGGAATGTTTATATCCAAGGTTGTATTGGAAATCTCAACAGATATCTTGGTTTACTCAAAATTTGGAACTAGGTTTTTGTAGATGTATCTTTTGTCTATGTTTCTATATTGAAGTGTGGGAACCACTAGGATGTGCAGATTTATTTTAGATGATGGAAGTTTTAATTTTTAACTTTCAATATATTTTTTGAAGTGAAACTATGATTTCATAAGTATCATTGCTGCATTCTTAAAAAGTCTATTTTAATATGATTTAAAGAAAAGTGTTAGAATAACAATATATATAATAGTATAGGCATATTATAAAAATGATGAAAGGAAAATGTGTTTAGGAAATATCCATATTGTTTTATTCTAGATAGTTCACATGTCACTAGATTTATTTTTTAGAACCTTAGAACAGAAAATATCTCAATAAAACTCTCTTGTGTTTTTAGCTTTGCAGAATAGTGCAAAGTTTTCCCTCCTGCCAATAAAGTTTGGGCTTTTTTATTTTTAAGCCTGTCTAAATTGTTTTGCCATCCCTAGTAACAATCAGAAAGTTACAGGTTCATGTTTTGCAAATTGATGAGACCTAAGTATTCACACTGTGAGTATACTAAGGAAGTGGACTAGGGTTTAATTTTCTGATATTTCGAGATTTTTGCCCATAGAGGTTTTTTTTAAAATTCTTATTAAATGAATTTTAATACAATTTCAGCTACAACCTTGAGCAAAACAAATCCCCAGATTTCCAGTAATGATATTTTATATTAAATAGTTAAATGTAATACTCTTAACAGTTTTTTTTTCCTCTTTCACTTTTTAAGTTATCATAAATAAAATTGACTTTTGGAGAATGCCCACAGTCCTGTAAATTTCCATACATGTATAAGTTTGTGTAACCATCACTTCAGTCAAGGTATAAAATAATTCTGTTACTCTCTTCTTTGAATTTCTAAGTGTTCCAAACCATATAACTTATCTTTATAGTAGGAATACATTATCCTAAACTTGTAGCAAAAAAAAAAAAAAAAAAAAAAAAACTACTTTGCTGTGCTGCTCAATAAATCTGTGCTCCACTCTCCTTTCTAATGAATTCAAGTTCTTCTAATTGCTAATTGTACACGTGGTTGATTTATGGTCCTCATCAGGGATAGCATTCATTTCTCCTTTCTACCAAATATCATCAACTAATCCAGTCCTAAGCTCTAACCTCTGGAGATTTCCTAGACGATGGTATCAGTAGATCTGTCTTTGTTTACATTACATCTGTTGATAAGTTATGCTTTGTTCATCATCCGCATTGTTTTTGAACTGCCAGTTGTCTGACGTTAATGCTGGATTATTATCTGGAGTACACAGGAGAATCACTGCTGCATTTCTTTTTATAGGCTCTGCAGATAGTGTTCTTTCTTTTTCCAAGTATTTTCATGGCTTTGTGCCATGCTTTTTCTACACTATCATTGCATATTTCTCTATCTATGTATGGTACATGCAAACCAAAGAGAGGAAAGTCACAAGCTATAAGTCAAAACTTTCCTTGAATATTTAAACAAGTGTTGCATCTTAGCCATTCTGTTATGGACATTTGAGTAGCATGCATTTCCAATATAATGAATATCTAGAGTCCATAAACAATAATAAATTATTTTTAAATAAAGATCAACATTTGTCTAACTGTCTGTAATATAAGTCTATCATTTATGACTTTACCACAGATAGAAAATTAAGAAACTGAAACGTATCTGTAACGGTCATCACTGAGGTCATGTCAGAACATCTTAAGTATTATTACTTCACATAGAGAAAACATTAACAAGTTAATTTTAACCCTGATATTTGGATCTTAAGTTTTCTTGTTCTATTAATCTTTTAAGGTTTTTCAAGGTTTCTTATATAAATATAAGATATCTTGAAATGTGACTCTCCTGTGATTGTTTATGTGTGTTTTTATTTGAAAAAAAAATTTTTTTTGCTTTTAATTCTTGGAAATAAGCATATTACTAATGAATGAGATTCTTTATGATCCTTGTTTGGGAACTAAAAGATAAAAACCTCAAGGAATAATACAGCTACTTTTACTTGTACACACTATTGTCTGTCCTTTGAAGCTATAAATTGACTGTTTTGTCGTTTGCTCCTCAGATGGATCCTGTGCAAAAAGCAGTCATTAACCACACATTTGGAGTGTCCATTCCCCCAAAGAAGAAACAAGTTATTTCTTGTAATGTCTGTCAGCTTCGCTTTAACTCGGATGTGAGTATCACCTTTTCATTGCTCTCTGTAGTCTGTCAGCGTGGAGTCTGATTGTTCTGAACATGTACATCTCTTCATATTACATATTCTCTAGAAGCACATGTATTGTGGGCTGTTGGTGGCCCATTTATTTCAGTGTGCTCGATTTTAAAGGGATTCAGATTCAACATTAGAAACTTGAACCACAGAGTGGCTAGTATCAAAAGTCAAGATTTCTCTATGTAATCAGTCTCATCTGTATCATTTTATACTTAATTCTACCAGTTATATTTACTTTTCAGAAATACTTGAATAGCAGAAAATATTTTTTAAAAGTTTAAAATGCAATGAAAATATGAAAAACTGCAATGAATGTTGAAGAAAACCATTGTTATTATTCTTGATAGCCAGTATCACATTTAAGTGTGTATGCCAAATCATATTAAACACTGGAAAGAATAATTTGTTGCACAGTTTATATTTTCTGGGAAGATAGAAATACAGGGAGAGCTTTGTAAATTATCTTATCTGGCAAGCATAACCATCCTGTTTTAAAAAAAATGATAATAAAAGGATATACATTAATATTTTTTGAAAGTCAATTTTAGAATGTAGAAATAAAATAACAATATCACAATAAATAATAATTAGGATGTTTATAATATTCAATTATCAAGTAAAGCCAATGACCAATGCAAATCTGAATCTGGCAACTGTATATTATATGTGGTTTTTCCCAAGATATTTTGCCATCAAAGTTATTTTGCAAAGAGTATGTTATAAGATTCATGAGTTTCAGAAATACTAAAATAGTAAATACCTTTCTTTGCATATACCAGTAAATGATATTTTCATAATTCTATTTAGGAAACATAATGAAAATTATAGTCATTGGAAAAGAGGAGATATGCCTATTATGACTTATAAAAGTATATTTAATGAAATTTCAACCAAAAATCCAATGAATTTTTTTGGCACCTGATAAAATCTTTCTCAAATTCCATATTCAAGAATTCAAATGTTCTCAAATAAATTGAGAGATATATAGTACCAATTCACTAGGAAATCTCTGTCTTGTTAAGATGTCATTTCTTCCCCGATTGATCCATACACCTAACACAACTTCGATAAAAATCCTAGAAGGCTTTTTTCATAGAAAATACGAAGACATTTCTTAAATGTAATAGAAAAGGCCTATGATAGTCAAAATGTTTTTTAAGAAAGAGCAAAGTTTGAGTACTTATACTTTTTTATTTTAATACTTTCTATAAAATCTGTAGTAATCAAGACCATATTATTGGCGAAAGAGTAGTAGACACATTGATCAATAGAACAAAATAGACCCACACCTGTACAGTCGGTTGATCTTCAACAAAGTTGCAAAGATAGTTCAATGGAGAAAGGTCAGTCTTTGCAACAAATAGTGCAATTGGATATCTACAAGTAAATTTTTAAAAAAGAACCTTGTGTGCTATTTCCCACAAAATACAAAAATTAATTCAAATAGATCATAACTATAAACTTATAACTATAAAACTTAAAAGTTAACTATAAACTTAAAACTATAAAACTTCTAGAAAAAAAATAAGGGAAAATTTATGTGACCTTGAGTTAGACAAAAATTAATTAAAATAGATCATAACTATAAAACTTAAAACATAACTATAAACTTAAAACTATAAAACTTCTAGAAAAAAATAAGAAAATTTATGTTTCCTTGAGTTAGACAAAGATTTCATTGTCTTAAAAAATATGAAATAAAAAATGTGAATTATAAAAATGCTCATTATTGGACTTCATCAAAATTAAAAATGTCTCCTCTTCAAATGACACTATTAAACTGTTAAGAAATTGAAAAGAAAAACTACAGACTGAGAGACAATTTTTGTAAGACACATGCCTTGTATGCAGAATATTTAAATAACTTACAATTCAATAATAAATAATAAATGGGCAAAAGATTTAAATAAGCACTTTACCATGACAGATAAATATGCAAAATAATTCTCAACATCATTAGCTGTTAAGGAAGCAAACCACAATCAGATACCACTATACCTATTAAAATGATAAAAATTAAACCAATTGATATTACCAAATGCAAAAATGAGGACCAACTGGAACTCTCATTAACTGTTGTGGGAAATAAAAGATAGTGCAGATCCTTTAGAAAACAGTTTGATGGCTATTTATAAGAATTTTTATAAAGTGATAGATACATTTCTCATACAGCCCATCAACCCCACTTCGAGGAATTTATCCAGGAGAAATGAAAACAGGTGGCTCAGACGGTAAGTCTGCCTGCAATGCGGGAGGCCCAGGTTCGATCCCTGGGTCGGGAAGATTCTCTGGAGAAGGAAATGGCAACTCACTCCAGTATTCTTGCCTGGAAAATCTCATGGATGGAGCCTGGTAGGCTACAGTGCATGGGGTTGCAAAGAGTCGGACACAACTGAGCGACTTCACTTCATAGGAGCTTTATTCATAATTGTTCAAAACTGAAATTGATCCTAATGTCTATCAACGGATGATGAAATAAACTAAAATATAGCCCTACAATGGACTCAGCAGTAAAAGAAGTGATATACCAACGCCCCCTGCAGCGTGGATGAATTTCAAAGGCAGTGTGCTAAATAAAATTAGTTACACAGAAAAACTATACACTGTATGCTGCTAAGTTGCTTCAGTCATGTCCGACTCTGTGTGATCCCATAGATGGCAGCCCACTAGGCTCCTCCGTCCCTGAAATTCTCCAGCAAGAACACTGGAGTGGGTTGCCATTTCCTTCTCCAATGCATGAAAGTGAAAAGTGAAAGTGAAGTCACTCAGTCATGTCCGACTCTCTGCGACCCCATGGACTGGAGCCCACCAGGCTCCTCTGCCCATGGGACCTTCCAGGCAAGAGTATGGAGTGGGGTGCCATTGCCTTCTCCGATACACTGTATGGTTACACTTATATAACTTTTGCACAAGACAAAACTGTGGGGACAGAAATCTGACCCATAATTAATAGGGACTGAAGTTTGGGTTGAGAAATTCATCACCAAGGAGCATGAGAGAATTTTTTGGGTGATGGAAATACTCTAAATCTTCGTTGCTATGGTCATTACAAAGCTGTTTTGTTTTGTTTTTTTCTTCAAAACTCATAGAACTCAATACCTAAAAAGAATTTTACTGTATGTAAAGTATACCTCAGTAAACCTGACTAGGAAAACAAAATCCATGTGATAGTAATCATGAAATATTTTGTAAATTGAAGACTAATTATAGAAACATACCTACTAGATATATTAAACTACAATATTGCTACTAGATTTAAGGTATAATAATTAAAGGAATTTTTTAAAGAAAAGACAAATAAGAAATACTGAAAATAGGTCCAAGTATATTTAACATTTTTGCCCAGTTATTATCCAAATTTATGTAGCCATGTAGGGAAATTAACATCTTTGTAATTTTACGAATCTAAAATGAAAATGTTCACTACTTAACTGGCCACTGACAAAATGAATGCCCAGGTGAAGACATGCTCCATATTTAATTCTAGCATTCCCACTGCAGTGATGCCAGATGTTGAAGCATCTCATAATACAAAACAAAGAGATTGTAAAGTAAAATTGCAAAAATCTTGCAAAAGATGCAGATTTTCATGAACTCACGATTGTCATGTTGGAGAACTGTTTAATACAAAGTCACTGACAAGTGAGGATCTGCCTGTTAGAAGTATTCATTTAACAAGAGAAAAATTAAAAGGTTGATGATAGACAGGCTGCTCAAAGTAAAATGTTTAACCGTCAAGTGAATAATAAAACTTTTGCAATTATGAATCCCTTGAATTAAAAAAAAAGAAAACATTTAATTACGTGGTCCAAAAAGAAAAGTAATTTTAAAAGAATCATTGAAGAATATTGTTTCATCCTATTCCCATCCTCCTACTCTCCATGCCTTTCTCTCTCTGTTTATCATAACTACATTAATATTTCTTGCCTATCTTTCCTGGGTTTGTTTATGCCGATATAACCAAGTATGAATATATACTCTATCTCCTTCCTTTTCTACATACAAGGTAGTATACTATTTATGCTTTACTTTTACCTTGCATTTTTTTTTACCATAACAATATATCCTAGAGAATTTTCCCTATCAGAACCTAGCAAGGCCCCTCACTGCTTTTTCATAGGTGTGATAGGCAAAGATGTCCACATCCTAGTCTCTGGACTCTTTTACTATATTACCTTGTAAGGCAAAGGGGAATTAAGGTAGTAAATGGAATAAAGAGGACTAATCAGCTGACCTGAAAATAACTGTCCTGGATTATCCCACAGGCCCAAAGGCCCTTAAAGGTAGAAGAGGGAGGCAAAATAAAAGGTTAGAGTGACATGATATAAGAACAAATTGAGTGACCATTGTTTGTTTGAAGGTGAAAAAAGGGACCACATGCCAAGGAATGTGGGAAGTTTCTAGAAGTGAAAAGTCAAGGAAATTGACTTAGAGCCTCCAAAAGAGAATGCAGTCCTGCTGATCCCTTGGTTTCAGCCCAATGAAACCCATGTTGGACTTCCAACCTCAAGAACTGTAAGATAATAAATATGTATTGTTTAAGTCACTGAGTTTGTGGTAATTTTCTACAACAGCGATAGAATACTGATACAGCAGTCTTTGTGTAGATGTTCCATGGTTTCTTTAACTAGTCCCTTATTGGTGGACACTTAGGTTTTTTTCTTATCTTTGGAGTTAACATAGATTTTCATAACCAATAAATGGCAGATCTTCAAAAGAGATGTGGGTTCAATCCCTGGGTCAGGAAGATACCCTGAAGAAGAAAATGGCAACACAGTCCAGTTTTCTTGCCTGGAGAATCTCATGGACAGAGGAGCCTGGCAGACTACTGTCCATGGAAACACAAAGAGTTGGACACGACTGAAACGATTTAGCATAGCATGCTAGTACATAAATTTGGGTCTCTTGCCTATAAATCGACAACTCTCCCATTATCTTATGTTGCCTTAAAAATTAACTCATTTTCTTAGCACTTACTGTGCTCCTATTTTATTTTACGCCAAGCACTATACATACTAGGCGCTTCCCTGGTAGCTCAGCTGGTAAAGAATCCGGCTGTAATTCAGGAGACCTCAGTTTGACTCCTAGGTTGGGAAGATCCCCTGGATAAGGGATCAGAGATCAGTCGCTCAGTCATGTCCAAGTCTTTGCGACCCCATGAATCGCAGCACGCCAGGCCTCCCTGTCCATCACCAACTCCCGGAGGTCACTCAGACTCACATCCATCGAGTCAGTGATGCCATCCAGCCATCTCATCCTCTGTCGTCCCATTCTCCTCCTGCCCCCAATCCCTCCCAGCATCAGAGTCTTCTCCAATGAGTCAACTCTTCCCATAAGGTGGCCAAAATACTGGAGTTTCAGCTTTAGCATCATTCCTTCCAAAGAAATCCCAGGGCTGATCTCCTTCAGAATGGACTGGTTGGATCTCCTTGCAGTCCAAGGAACTCTCAAGAGTCTTCTCCAACACCACAGTTCAAAAGCATCAATTCTTCGATGCTCAGCCTTCTTCACAGTCCAGCTCTCACATCCATACATGACCACAGGAAAGACCATAGCCTTGACTAGGTGAACCTTTGTTGGCAAAGTGATGTCTCTGCTTTTGAATATGCTATCTAGGTTGGTCATAACTTTCCTTCCAAGGAGCAAGCATCTTTTAATTTCATGGCTGCAGTCACCACCTGCAGTGATTTTGGAGCCCAGAAAAACAAAGTCTGACACTGTTTCCACTGTTTCCCCATCTATTTCCCATGTAGTGATGGGACCAGATGCCATGATCTTCGTTTTCTGAATGTTGAGCTTTAAGCCAAGCTTTTCACTCTCCACTTTCACTTTCATCAAGAGGCTTTTGAGTTCCTCTTCACTTTCTGCCATAAGGGTGGTGTCATCTGCATATCTGAGGTTATTGATATTTCTCCCAGCAATCTTGATTCCAGCTTGTGTTTCTTCCAGTCCAGCATTTCTCATGATGTACTCTGCATATAAGTTAAATAAACATGGTGACAATATACAGCCTTGACGTACTCCTTTTCCTATTTGGAACCAGTCTGTTGTTCCATGACCAGTTCTAATTGTTGCTTCCTGACCTGCATACAGATTTCTTAAGAGGCAGATCAGGTGGTCTGGTATTTCCATCTCTTTCAGAATTTTCCACAGTTTATTGTGATCTACACAGTCAAAGGCTTTGGCATAGTCAATAAAACAGAAATAGATGTTTTTCTGGAACTCTCTTGCTTTTTCCATGATCCAGCGGATGTTGGCAATTTGATCTCTGGTTCCTCTGCCTTTTCTAAAACCAGCTTGAACATCAGGAAGTTCACGGTTCACATATTGCTGAAGCCTGGCTTGGAGAATTTTGAGCTTGACTTTACTAGCGTGTGAGATGAGTGCAATTGTGCGGTAGTTTGAGCATTCTTTGGCATTGCCTTTCTTTGGGATTGGGATGAAAACTGACCTTTTCCAATCTTGTGGCCACTGCTGAGTTTTCCATATTTGCTGGCATATTGAGTGCAGCACTTTCACAGCATCATCTTTCAGGATTTGGAATAGCTCAACTGGAATTCCCTCAACTCCACTAGCTTTGTTCGTAGTGATGCTTTCTAAGGCCCACTTGACTTCACATTCCAGGATGTCTGGCTCTAGGTCAGTGATCACACCATCATGATTATCTGGGTCGTGAAGCTCTTTTTTATACAGTTCTTCTGTGTATTCTTGCCACCTGTTCTTAATATCTTCTGCTTCTGTTAGGTCCATACCATTTCTTTCCTTTATCGAGCCCATCTTTGCATGAAATGTTCCTTTGGTATCTCTGATTTTCTTGAAGAGATCCCTAGTCTTTCCCATAGGTCTTGCAAGAGGGCATCAGAGGGCAAATACACTGAAACCATACTCACAGAAAACTAGTCAATCTAATCACACCAGGACCACAGCCTCAATGAAACTAAACCATGCCCGTGGGGCAACCTGGGATGGGCGGGTCATGGTGGAGAGATCTGACTGGGTGTGGTCCACTGGAGAAGGGAATGGCAAACCACTTCAGTAATCTTGCCTTGAGAACCCCATGAACAGTATGAAAAGGCAAAACGATAGGATACTGAAAGAGAAACTCCCCAGGTCAGTAGGTACCCAATATGCTACTAGAGATCAGTGGAGAAATAACTCCAGAAAGAATGAAGGGATGGAGCCAAAGCAAAAAGAATACCCAGCTGTGGATGTGTCTGGTGATAGAAGCAAAGTCCGATGCTGTAAAGAGTAATATTGCATAGGAACCTGGAATGTCAGGTCCATGAATCAAGGCAAACTGGAAGTGATCAAACAAGAGATGGCAAGAGTGAATGTCGACATTCTAGGAATTAGCGAACTAAAATGGACTGGAATGGGTGAATTTAACTCAGAGAATAAGGGATAGGCTACCCCATCCAGTATTCTTGGGCTTCCCTGGAGACTCAGATGGTAAAGAGTTGCCTGCAATGCGGGAGACCTGGGTTCAATCTCTGGGTTGGGAAGAATCCCTGGAGGAGGATACAGCTATCCACTCCAGTATTCTTACCTGGAGAATCCCCATGGACAGAGGAGCCTGGTGGGCCACAGTCAATGGGGTCGCAAAGAGTCAGACGTGACTAAGCACAGCACAGCATACATACTAGACTCCAGAATCCAACAGCAACTTTTACTAGTAAACAGGGTGCATGAAAGCTTTTAAGGATTAACCTTATTGCATCCTCTCAGAACATGTTCTCAGTTTTCAGCTCTATATGTTCATTATTCTATACATAGAAATGCTACACAGTGTAAAACTTGGAATTAAGAGTCCTTGAGTGTGATTTAACCTCTAACTTTGAACTTTGATAAACCATTTCACCACTGTGGGCCTCAGTTTCCTCCTCTGTAACATAACCTAAAATGGACTACATGGTCTTTGAGAGGATCATTCCAGCACAATGATTAAAAATCATTTCATGGTATTTCTTTAGAAGAATGGGATTTAAACACTTCCATCTTACAGGTGGAATGGCTAAGACCTAGAAAGAATGACTATGCACTTTATTTGTTATTTGTGTCATAGGTTGAGTGAGGGGAGGTATGTCAGTCTTCTTTATACAGCCTAGAATTGCTCTGGGAGCAGATTCGTCTTTGACATGACCTTCATTTAATGTCAGTAATTTTCTTTGTATTTACTAACCGAGACATGGACAGATGTCCCCATGAGCACCTGACCACTGGTTTTCTTGTCATCACTAAAGCTCTGTTGATAATGGAGAATGAAAGTAAATTTCTGAGTCATGCTTAGACTCTGGGCAGGAGAGCCACAAAGTCTGGATGGCAAATTCACAAGTGTGACATATACATGTTCTGTGTTTAGTAATGGTGCTATAATCTGCATAACTGAGCTCTGAAACTGAGTGTTCTTTATTTGGGGGAGAGTTTATTATTTTATAATTACCCTATTTACATTTTAATGTAAGAATTAAGAAGATGCTCATCCTTATTTTCTTTAATAACATTTCTAAATCAGCCTAAGACTGAATTGGCTTTCCTCTTCAGTGTAGAAAATATGTTTATTGAAAAATCTGGAAGGCAGATTTGCACAGTTAAACAGACTGCATTCTGCCATTCTCCATTACCCGTATAAACTGTACCAGGGCAGATTTCATGCATAAAAATTCAATGTGACCTAGTTTAAGTGTCCAGTAACCCCCTTTGTTCAGCTTTTATCATCTCGGTAGAACTCTACTGTTGGAAAGCAAAATACTACAGCTTTATTTACACAATACAGCATTATGCAAATGAACAAGCATTAATCACAAACATTTCCCAAGTGAACCTTTGCAAATTGACACCATTAACTTTGCCAAGGGGCAGGTGTTGCAGTCCAGGAATAATATGTCTTTCCAACTGAGTCCTAGACATTTGTTCAAATATGTACATCACCCATATCCCTATTTCTTCTTGACCACCTTTTTCCTGTGTAACATGGTTTAGGCTGAGCATTGAATGAAATTGTCCTGGGCTTGAATGCCCCCTTTTTCTCCAGTGAACAAGTACACTGCAACTCCAGTGTGGCTATAAATTGATAAGCTTAAATCTGAATCATTCCCATTAGCTGGGAAATATGTTTCTAGAGTTAAGCCTTGCCAGGGAAATAGGTCTTCCATATGTTCCCTAGTCAGTTTTTAAAAAGACTCTCAAAATTATTGGACTTTCGTTTTTCATCCAAAAAGCAAGAAACTAGAACTTTTAACAAAAGCTTTTAAAATGTTTTTGAGGCCGACATTTCTTTTTTGACTAGGTTGAAAGCTGACAGATCCCAAATAATTTCTAATTTTCATATTAATTTTAACTTCTTAGAGAATAGTAGCAGAAGGATAAAGAAAACTGACCCCTAAAAAGATTTTTACATAAAATCAAGGCAACTTAATACTCTTGAATGCTTAAAAATAGAGATGATCTTCTTTTATTGTTGTTATCTCAGAGCAGAGTTAATCATAAATACCCTAAACATGTGACTGAGCCCTTTATACTTCATGGGCAAATCGAAAGGAGAGCATAATGATCTTTTTAATCAAGTTTTATATACTCTAATTCAAGAACTGACCCTGAAATTTTGGTACTCAGCATTAATATCACAATTGATTAAGCGTGAGATGCAGGGTCCCTAACTGCTAACCCCACTCATTTGGAGCTAACTCATTTGACTTTTTAATTTACAGCATTACTTTTTGAATAGAATTATAAATCAAATCATCTATCATTCACTTTTATATAAATTTTACCTGTGGCTCCTCTAAGTTTTTACTTTTGTTGTGTTGTTTTTGTCTTTGTTTGGATTTTGATTATCTAGTATCTCCTCTCTCTCATGGAGAAGGCAACGGCACCCCACTCCAGTACTCTTGCCTGGAAAATCCCATGGACAGAGGATCCTGGTGGGCTGCAGTCCATGAGGTCGCTAAGAGTTGGACACGACTGAGCGACTTCACTTTCACACCTTGGAGAAGGAAATGGCAACCCACTCCAGTGTTCTTGCCTGAAGAATCCCAGGGACAGGGGAGCCTGGTGGGCTGTCGTCAATGGGGTCTCACAGGGTCAGACACGACTGAAGCGACTTAGCAGCCTCTCTCTCATTCTAGCCCACTGTTCTTTTCCCTTGCTGTGTTCGATTTCCTCATGTCTTAAGTCATAAGGAGATAGATGACCTCATGCCATTTCATTAATTTACATTAGACCAATACGGTATAAATGGACAGAAAATTAAGGATTTGCTCAGAAGTTAAAATGGCAAGGTGACCAACTGTTTGTGTGAACATTTCCGTAAGTGACCTGACTTGCTTATTCTTTACTATAAATATCTCTGAGATTTCAGGAAATGCAATCATCCAACAATCACTCTCAGCTCATGTGTAATTGATACATCTGCAGTGCTTCTTTGCTCTGCATTTTACATCTTTGTCAATTTAGCAGTTTTCATTTGGACAAGGTTATTTATATATGCTCTCCTGGGCCTTTCTGCCTGTATCTCTTTTTGAAATTTTAATGTTATGCCCACTTCCTGATTTCTTTAGCAGTTTATATAATACAGTACAAATTCTCTGTCTTGTATAAACAAACTGCCCCCATCCACCATCTGCCACTCAAGAGGCTTTAGTGTATTTTCTGCTGGAGGCCCTGGCATTCCCTGTCATCCAGCAGGGATCTCAGCAGTCATGAGATTAGGGAGAAAACAACAATTTCGGGTCCCACATAAATGCCCTTTCTATGTGCTCTTGGCTGACCCTCCATCTCCTTTGGCCCCCAGGCCTTACTGCATCTCTCCACCAGCTGCCAGGAGGCAGCAAGTCCCTACAGCAGCTGTGGTTCCTTCCCTGGGAGGTAAGAGCAGCAGGGAGATAAGAACCCCTTACACACCTTCTTGGAAGACCTTTCTTGAAGCAACAGCGGAATAAGCACCCAACTGCAAGGGCACCTGCTTAAATTTTCTGAGGGATCAAGCTTTTTGTTTGAAAAATGCTCTTCTAGGGAACTTGCATTTCGCTCTTGGCTGCCTAGCTCTGGTGTTAACTCTAGAAATTCTGTCCGCAGTCATTCATGTTTGTCTTTCCGCATCAAAACATGTTCTCTTCCATCATGTCCCTCCTTCCTGTGTTCTCTCTTCTATTCCTTTCTCCCTCTCCTCCAGCTCTTCTCTGGCACAAAGGTACAGCAAATGCACTATTCTTTCTTTCTCTCCTGGACATAATGTCTTTATTAAGCTTTTTCAAGTTTAATAACTGGATTCATTGCCTTAAATTCTGAGCCACTTTTCACTTGGAAATCCCCTAAAAGGTATTTTTTAAAATTTATTTTTTAATTGAAGGATAATTGCTTTATAGAATTGTGTTGGTTTCTGCCTAGAAGATAGTTTTGCCTAAAGTATGTTGAACATAGTATTTAAATTCCAACCAGTGTAGTGTTTAAAACAATTTTTCCTATATTTCCTGTACTTTCAGGCCCTTTGATAACTGATATGTGAACGAAAACCTTTAACAGTCATTTTCTAATATTTGGCCCTCTTTATCACCACTGGACTTCCCTGATAGCTCAGACAGTAAAGAATCCACCTACAGTGCAGGAGACCTGGATTCAATCCCTGGGTTGGAAAGATCCCCTGGAGAAGGGAATGACTACCCCCTCCAGTATTCTTGCCTGGAGAATTTCATGGACAGAGTAGCCTGGCGGGCTACAGTCCATGAGGTCACAGAGTCAGACACAACTGAGCGAGTAACACACACATCACCACCATCAGATATGTCCAACAAATATCTACATATGTTAGGTCCACAGATCAACTTAACTCTTCCCCCCTCTCATACATACATATAGTCACTGCCTGCTCCCCATGCACACTACTCCATTTTCTCTTGAAGCCCTTGAGATGGACAGCAGCTCCTTTAGTCTATTAATTTATACTCTATTTATATAGTCACATATAAACTGAGTATACACAATTATGTATAAGTATATATGTGTAACTTGTGTTTTTTTAAGAATCGATGCTGATAAAATGTGAGCAGCAGAGTTTTAAGAATACTGAAACTCAGCCTGCTAAGTTTCACCTATGCTAATAGTGGCCTTCCATTCAGAAATTAAATAAGCCATGGAAGTTGGTCCTCATAAAAAAGTAAGTTTATGATGAAGGGATTTGGAGAAAGTCACACTCAAACTAAGCTCTGCAGTTGGTCATTAAATAAAGAAATGATAATCTCATTGCTGGGTTAGAAAGTGAAAGCTAGTTGTAAAGTTTACATCTGCTAAACAATACAAATTATTAGATAAATGAATAATTTTATAAGTTTGAAAAACCAAGTGATCCTGTCAAGAAAGAATGTACTGACGACGCAAAGAATCAATAGCATCAAATGGAAGTCTAGAAAATGATAGCCTGCTTTTGTCAAACATTTTACATTTTTCCCATAAATAAGACTATTTATTATTGATTCTATGGTGTGGAGGGTAGTGAAGCAGATAGTGGGTAATTAAAAGCATAAATCTCAGGAGCTTGGGAAGGTAATTCTCGCTTTGCAGGCAGAGCTGCCAAAATGATGAACATTTTTTGCTTCAACATGACAGAAATATAGTGTGGTTACAGGGAGAAGGAACATAGTGAACTAAAAGTTTGCTTCAATAGCTGCTGCTTAAGAAAGCTCTTTAAGAAATTTAGTCAGCCTTTTGGAGGCATATAGTAGTTACTTATTCATTTTTTTTTGATTGCCTTAAATTAGCACTGTAACATTACCAAAATGTTATAGCCTTTCTCAGAACTACCTTATTATGAATGGGCATTTGATCATTTAGAACTGATTTTAAATTCATTACTGAAAATAAAAGGAAGATCAGGATAAAGAGAATCTTTTTTTTTTTTTTCTGGTTCTTTTTTATTATTATAAATTTATTTTAATTGGAGGCTAATTACTTTACAATATTGTGTTGGTTTTGCCATACATCAACATGAATCCACAACGGGTGTACACATGTTCCCCATCCTGAACCCCTCTCCCTCCTCCCTCCCTGTACCATCCCTCTGGGTCATCCCAGTGCACCAGCCCCAAGCATCCTGTATGTATCCTGCATCGAACCTGGACTGGCGATTCATTTCACATATGATATTATACATATTTCAATGCCATTCTCCTGAATCCTCCATCCTCGCCTTATCCCACAGAGTCCAAAAGACTGTTCTATACATCTGTGTCTCTTTTGCTGTCTCACATACAGGGTTATCATTATCATCTTTCTAAATTCCATATATATGTGTTAGTATACTGTATTGGTGTTTTTCTTTCTGTCTTACTTCACTCTGTATAATAGGCTCCAGTATCATCCACCTCATTAGAACTGATTCAAATGTATTATTTTTAATGGATGAGTAATACTCCATTAAGTGAGCATTATGACTTATAAAGACTCATCAAAACATATATTTAACTAATGGGGAAATTATACAACAAATAATTCAATCATTTGGGGTGCTCTAAGAACACATAGGTGCCTTATATGACATGTTACTTTAGAGATTTGTATGTGTTTAATAATATTCAAAATTCTGATGACCTACTTAATGTGATGTGAAGAACAGAAAATATGAAAGCTTGGACAAGGAAAGTACCAAAACTCACTGTCCCATATAAGAATAAGTTTTCAACAGAAAAACATTAAGCTTCTGTTGCTTAATTCCTTCAAGCTTTGGTTGTGTTGTTCAGTCTCTCAGTTGTGTCCAACTCTTTGCAACCCCATGGACTGCAACATGCCAGGCTTCCCTGTCCTTCACCATCTCCCGGAGATTGCTCAAACTCATGTCCATTGAGTTGGTGATGCTATGCAACCATCTCATCCTCTATCATCCCCTTATCCTGCCTTCAGTCTTTCCCAGAATCAGGGTCTTTTCCCATGAGTTGGCTCTTCACATCAGATGGACCAAAGTATTGGCTCTTCAGTTTCAGCATTATACCTTCCAGTGAAAAATCAGGGTTGATTTCCTTTGGGATTGATTAGTTTAATCTCATGCTGTCCAAGGGACTCTCAAGAGTCTTCTCCAGCATCAAAGCTCAAAATCTTCAATTCTTCAGCACTCAGCCTTTTTCACGGTCCAGCTCTCACATCCATACATAACTACTGGAAAAACCACAATTTTGACTGTATGGACCTTTGCCAGAAAAGTATGTCTCTATTTTTTGAATACTGTCTAGGTTTGTCATAGCTTTTCTTCCAGGGAGCAAGCATCTTTTAATTTCATGGCTACAGTTACCATTTGCAGTGATTTTGGAACCCAAGAAAGTAAAGTCTGTCACTGTTTCCATTGTTTCCCCATCTATTTGCCATGAAGTGATGGGACCAGATGTCATGATCTTAGTTTTCTGAATGTTGAATTTTAAGTCAACTTTTTCACTCTCCTCTTTCACTTTCATCAAGAGGCTCTTTAGTTCTTCACTTTCTGCCATAAGGGTAGTGTCATCTGCATTATCTGAGGTTATTGATATTTCTCCTGACAATCTTGATTCCAGCTTGTGCTTCATCCAGCCTGGTATTTTGCATATAAGTTAAATAAGCAGAGTGACAATATACAGCCTTGATGTACTCCTTTCCCGATTTGGAACCAGTTCATTGTTCCATGTCTGGTTCTAACTGTTGCTTCTTGACCAGCATATGGGTTTCTCAGGAGGCAGGTAAAGTGGTCTAGTAGTCTCATCTCTTTAAGAATTTTCCAGTTTGTTGTGATCTACACAGTCAAAGGCTTTAATGTAGTCAATGAAGCAGAAGTTTTTCTGGAATTCTCTTTCTTTTTCTATGATCCAGTGGAGGTTGGCAATTTGATCTCTGGTTCCTCTGCCTTTTCTAAATCCAGTTTGAACATCTGCAAGTTTTCGGTTTACATGCTACTGAAATCCAGTTTGAACATCTGCAAGTTTTCGGTTCACATGCTACTGAAGCCTAGCTTAGAGAATTTTGAATACTACTTTGCTAGCATGTGAAATGAGTACAATTTTGCAGTAGTTTGCACATTATTTAGCATTGCCTTTCTCTGGGATTGGAATTAAAACTGACCTTTTCCAGTCCTGTGGCCATTGCTGAGTTTTCCAAATTTTATGGCATATTGAGTGCAGCACTTTCACAGCATCATCTTTCAGGATTTGAAAGAGCTCAACTGGAATTCCGTCACCTCCACTAGCTTTGTTCATAGTGATGCTTTCTAAGGCCCACTTGACTTCGCATTCCAGGATGTCTGTCTCTAGGTGAGTGATCACACCATCATAGTTATCTGGGTCATTAAGATCTTTTCTGTATAGTTCTTCTGTGTATTCGTGCCACCTCTTCTTAATAACCCTGCTTCTGTTAGGTCTATACCATTTCTATCCTTTATTGTGCCTGTCTTTGCATGAAATGTTCCCTTGGTGTCTCTGATTTTATTGAAGAGATCTCTTGTCTTTCCCATTCTATTGTTTTCCTCTATTTCTTTGCATTGATCACTTAGGAAGGCTTTCTTAGCTCTTTGCTATTCTTTGGAAATACGCATTCAGAAGAGGGTATATCTTTCCTTTACTCCTTTGCCTTTCGCTTCTGTTCTTAGCCCTCCTCAGATAACCATTTTGCCTTTTTGCATTTTTTTCCCCTTGGGGATGGTTTTGATCACCACCTCCTGTACAATATTACAAACCTCTATTATAGTTCTTCAGGCACTCTATCAGATATAATCCCTTGAATATATTTATTACTTCTACTGTATAATTTTAAGGGATTTGATTCAGGTTATACCTGAATGGCCTAGTCGTTTTCCTTACTTTCTTCAATTTAAGTCTGAACTTTGCAATAAGTTCGTGATCTAAGCCGCAGTCAGCTCCCAGTCTTGTTTTTGCTGACTATGTGGAGTTTCTCCATCTTTGGCTGCAAAGAATATAATCAATCTGATTTCAGTATTGACCATCTGGTGATGTCCATGTGTAGAGTCTTCTCTTGTGTTGTTGGAAGAACGTATTTACCATGACCAGTGTGTTCTCTTGGCAAAATTCTGTGAGCCTTTGCCCTGCTTCATTTTGTACTCCAAGGCCAGACTTTCCTGGACTCCAGGTAGCTCTTGATTTCCTACTTTTGCATTCCAGTCCCCTGTGATGAAAAGGACATCTTTTTTTGGCATTAGTTCTAGAAGATCCTGTAGGTCTTCATAGAAGTGTTCAACTTTACCTTCTTTGGCATTAGTGGTTAGGGCATAGACTTGTATTACTGTGATACTGAATGGCTTGCCTTGGAAACGAACAGAGATCATTCTGTCATTTTAGAAATTGCACCCATTGCTGCATTTTGGACTCTTTTATTGACTTTGAGGACCACTCCATTTCTTCTAAGGGATTCATTAAATGTTGCTTTGCTGATCAAACATTAATAACACCTTTTAAAAAATATTATGGGTCTTCTTTTTTCTCTGTGTAAAATTCCTGGGTTAATAACTATTTTGACAAAAGTAAAAGATTTCTGAAACAATTTCCAAAGCATTTTATTGCTGATTTTTGTCATCTTTCCACTTTGGGGTTGGGTAAGACTTTGAAGGCTTGTGTATTTTTCTCTTTTTTTTGGTACAGATTTCTTTAGTTAAGATTGGGTGTGGAATCCTTAACAATAAGATAATGTTTCACTCAATTTTTGTTGTTTAGATTCTTAAGCTAAAAAATATATGCAGCATACAATTGGAAATCAGATAGAATTTCTTGGCTGAATAACTGTAGGATTCCTGAATGATTAGTTCCTGGTTTAAAGTTTATATTCAGGTGTTATTTAGTATGTGTTTGATTTCCCATAGCTTATCATTTGTATGCTTGAGTGGGCAATTGGCTATAATTTTCACAGTCTTTACAACAAGGAAGAAAAACATTACTTATGTAAGACAGAAGCAGAAAAGCTGGATTCCACAAGAAGTAATCTTGCCTACTCTATTGCTTTCAAGCAAGTGGATAAATTAATACAGTTCAAAGCATTGTGTGAAAGGGATAACTTTTAACCAGTTTTACTTCTCAAGCAACTTTTTAAATAAAGTGACATTTGCCCTGGAGGCTAGAGAATTTTAGATATGGTGAAGGTGAAAGTTGCTTAGTCGTGTCTGACTCTCTGTGACCCCATAGATATATAGTCCATGGAATTCTCCAGGCCAGAATACTGGGGTGGGTAGCCTTTCCCTTCTCCAGGGGATCTTCCCAACCAAGGATCAAACCCAGGTCTTCCGCATCACAGGTGGATTCTTTACCAGCTGAGCCACAAGGGAAGCCCTTTAGATATGATAGGTCAGCATTAAAATAATTTTTTGGAGGGTGGGGGGTGGGATAGGCAGGAGTGCCTGACCAGCTATAAGGAGCTTTATGAGGCATGGCTAGTTGCTGGGGAGAAGATAGCATATGAAGAAGTACTGCTCTAGCCAATGTCTAAGATTTCAAGCTAGGAACTTTTGTTGAAAAAATAGTGTTGCTGCTCAATTTAGTTCTTCAAGGAGAGTAAAGAAGCTGTCAGATTAGCCAGAGACAGAAGAAGAGGGTCAAAATAGTTCATGCCTAGAAAGGAAAATTCAGGAAATATAAGACAGGTTCCCTACCCTCATAGACCTGATTAGCTAGGGAAACAAAACAAATATACATAGAAACCTTGTTGAACTGTGTGGTGTTAACTGCTGTAAGGTGATATTAACATAAATTTAGGAAAGCAGACAGCACACAGGCTAGAAGTATCATGGGCAGAAAGCTAGCATTTGACAGATGCCTCTTCTTCCACCAGGCTCTACATCAGATTCTTTCCACATATATTATTTCTGTATTTGTACCGAGTGAGGTTCAAGGAGGAAATGAAACTGTGAAAGGCTTGAGAGATGGTCAGCATTTGACAAGGAGAGAACTGAAGAATTATTGAGTAGTAGAGCTGAAACAAATAGGGCTTCCTGAGGATGTGGTCTATGAATAGGCTGCAGGGGGTCCATGAACTGTGTAATATTATGCACAATTTTGTCTGTCTGTGTAACTGAAACCATAATCACTTAGAAAGATGTTGAAGTGATTGAATCTTCCATTTCCTGAGAGAAATGTTCCACAGCTTCCTTTGGCAACATGTTCTAATATTTAATCATTTTTAGTATTTTGTCTTACTGAAATCTTTATTTATAAAAGAAAAAAGAAAGAAAGAGAAAAAGAACCGTGGTCTTTATCCCCCCTCACTTTCATTCTGTCTTCTAGAGCACATAGGAAACAAATGTGGTATTCACTACTCAGAAAAAAGGTCTCATGAACAAGAACTCCCAAGAATTCTTCATTCTGTTTAGGTTCTGATTTGGGGGGACTGAGAATATGATTCAGCTTTTATTTATGTGTATTTCCTTCAGGTATAATATATTTCAGCTCTTATCAGTGGCATACCTAATATCTGTCACCAAGAGCAGATCATTTTTAACATCTCCTCTATAGGACAAAGTCATTTTCAGAAATAATTGTGAAATTACATGAATAGTAATAAAAACCAGGAAATAAACTCAGAGACTTTTTATTAAAGTTTCAATATATTATTATACCACTAATATAACAGTATAAAGGGGAAGAAAAGTAAAGGATTGATCCTTTTTGAGTATATTCATGTACTTTTAAATGAGAGAAACATAAGCCTATATATTGTTCTGTCACAGAAATGATCATAATATTACAGTAACAAGTAAATTTTAAGAAAATCAAATTTATATAAAAAGTACAATTTATGTACCCACTGACTTGTACCACTGATATTTTCTTCTTCTTTCCTTAGTTTTAAAGCACAGAAGAACCTAAAAAGAAGCATACATTTTTATATCAAAGATATTAACAAAAGTCAGTAAAATCCATCACATATAAGCAAAACTTTTTATTTACCAAACAACAGTAGTACATGTCATAGTTAGCACTGTCTCATCCTTAAAGTTCAAACACCAATAAAAATTCTAATCCATCATGGAAAATGAGAGAACTGAAGAATTTCAAGTTCTGTTTTGTCTTTAGTAATCACTGTGCTATCACTGTTTACTTCAAAATCAGTTATTGAAATGCTAGAATATGAGTGGCACAAAGCTTGCAAACTTGATTCTCAAGCGTTAGGAATTTACTTTCAAAATGAGTAAGTATAGCAGAGCCATTGTGAATTAGGGTGTTTGATAATGTAACTACAAGATCTGTATATTAACTCCATATAGTTAATTAAAAGACAAGTAAAAATATATGCTACTTTTAAGTTTACATACATATTACTATAATTCAGCTATAATAACAACAATTGTTTAAAACAGACCAACACTTTTTTTTTTCAGGGTATTTTATTACTGTTTAGAATTACCACCTGTAATGATAATAAAAAGCAGACCTGTTTTCAGTTAGTTTCATTACTGTTTTCAAATTATCTACATACAGTTCAACTCCATATTTCCTGTGCTGAAGTGGACATCTCTCTCCCTTCCCGTATACCATGTATGGCGTGTGTGCTAAGTTGCTTCAGTCATGTCTGACTTTTTGCACCTTAGGGACCATAGCCACCAGCTTCCTCTGTCCATGGGATTCTCCAGGCAAGAATATGGAGTGGGTTGCCATGCCCAACCCAGGGATCAAACCAGTGTCTTTTATGTCTCCTGCATTGGCGGGCGGATTCTTTACCGCTAGCGCCACCTGGGAAGCACAGACTAGTTAAACTTATGCTAAGTCACTTCGGTCGTGTCGGACTCTGTAGGACCCCATAGACTGCAGCCCACCAGGCTCTGCCATCTCTGGGATCCTCCAGGCAAGAATACTGGAGTGGGTTGCCATTTCCTTCTCCAAGTTAAACTTAGCATGGAGATAAAGTTGTGCTGATTTATACGTGTAATCTCTAAATAGTTTCCTTTTTTATCTTTAACAGTGCCCACTGCATATTCTCTGAAATATAGCTTTCATTATCTCTGACCTGTGAACTTGAGGCAACCTGGTTTTTGCTCTGGAAAGAAATAACATTATATATTATTTGAGAGACACCTATGGAATCCTTTTTTTGTGATGATTTATTTGTTCATGTCATGAATTTTTGGCTTTTTCTTATACCATTTGAGAGGAATGGGAAAGAATATATTTATTAAAGGGGACTTAGATTAGTCATTAGTTTTGTAGCCTGCTTTGCTCCATCATACTGTGTTGCCAAAATGTTCATTTGGCTTTTTAAAACCTGAATGAACGTTTTGGCCAAGCCAACAGAATGACTGTAAGGTTTGGGTTGTTTTTTTTTTTTTCTATTCTAATCGAATCCTCAGTTACCCATCTTGGGAAGGAACAGAACTTTGGGTTCAACTTTCCCTGCACATATCTACGTGTGTAACCTCAGAACTTAAAGTAACTCGCAAGTTCTTCAGTATTCCGTGTTTTGATCACAACTGGGAGAAAATGGAGAAGGAAATGGCAACCCACTCCAGTGTTCTTGCCTGGAGAATCCCAGGGACGGGGGAGCCTGGTGGGCTTCCGTCTATGGGGTCGCATAGAGTCGGACATGACTAAAGTGACTTAGCAGTACCAGTAGCAAGCCAAAAAAATACCCTATATGCACTTTTAAACTAAAAATACCAACAATCTCTTTTAAAGATCTAATTTATACATTTACACAGATGTTCATAGAAAGGGGTATTCACTAACATCTGTAAGTGTTGTGGAAATGATGGATGTCTCTATTTGTAAAATGTCAAAAAGAATTACTGAATGTGCAGATATAGATTAAAAAATATAAAATTTGAATATCTGAAAGGCATTCTCTTCAAACTAGTTTTCCGGAGATCTAGACATTGAATAACTGTTTTTTGCATAAATTTCCATTTTTATAAATGCAGTAAATTCTTATTAATTTGGACACCACTAATTAGGGATTTGTGATAATTCAGGTATGGGCTAAATTGTACTTTTGTTTGGTCCAAATTTTTTCTTCAAAGATAATGCAAATGAGTATTACAAAGAAGGATGAAGCATAGAGATTTAGAATACCAATAGAACCAATTCTTTCATGATTATGTAAGCACTTTAAGGGCACTGATTAAAATGAGAACAATGATATAATTTAAAATAATTCTTATATACTTTAACACATCACTTAAGAATCTCTGGTAGCTAACGGCATTTCTTCCAGAATGTTCAACTTTTCAATTTTTTTTTTTTTACCATTCATTATGCCCTTTACCCAGATTATTCCACATTGTTGAGGTTTTTCCAAAATTATAATCATCTAGTAATACCTAATCCCATTCTCTTTTTTTAAAAGCAAATGATATTTTCTATGACTTGGTTAGTATTTTCCCAGGAACTCTTTTGAGTCAAGTGTTTGAACTTACATGGTATCTAGGTTTTATAGTTCAGACCAAACAAGCATTGTTTTGAAGGATGACTTATCCAATTTAGTTACCTGCACTGATCAAATTGACTGAATGATCCATAAGTCACTGATTTTGTGTTCTGACCTGGGGCAATCTTGATAGACAAGTGAGTGAGCCACTGTATATAAGAATTGTCTTTCCAATAATTGTGGAATTAGTCTGTTAGGAATCTGTTCACCCCACAATTAGGTGGATCAAGCAGCCAGATCCCAAAAGTCATACCAACTGGTAACCCCTGCTTCAGTCCACGGTTTCTCACTATAGACAGAAGTCAGTCAGGAATTTAAAGTAAGTTCAGTTCAGTTCAGCCACTCAGTCATTTCCAACTCTTTGCAATCCCATAGACGGCAGCGCACCAGGCCTCCCTGTCCAACACCAATTCCCAGAGCCTGCTAAACCCATGTCCATTGATTTGGTGACGTCATCCAATCATCTCATCCTCTGCCGTCCCCTTCTCCTCCCACCTTCAATCTTTCCCAGCATCAGGGTCTTTGCCAATGAGTCAGTTATTCGCATCATGTGGCCAAAGTATTGTAGTTTCAGCTTCAGCATCAGTCCTTCCAATGAATATTCAGGACTCTCAATGTCTTCAACACCAGAGTTCAAAAGCATCAACTCTTCAGCATTAGCTTTCTTTATAGTACAACTCTCACGTCCATACATGACTACTGGAAAAACCATAGCCTTGACTAGATGGATCTTTTATGGCAAAGTAATGTCTCTGCTTTTTAATATACTATCTAGGTTGGTCATAGCTTTTCTTCCAAGGAGCAAGTGTCTTTTTTTTTTTTTAGTGGTGTATCATCTTTTTATTTATTTATTTTTTTGGGGGGAGGGAAATGGGAAAGAAGAAGGGGAGTGATAGTGGGGAGGAGTATATGTAATTTCTTAACTAATGGCTTTCTGTTTTTAATCACAAATAACAATTTAAAAAATCATGTTGAATTCATCCTATATTAGGAGGTTTGATCTGGAAATGAAAAGTTCAGGAAACTAAAAGTCCAATTTGGGTGTCCTCATCTTAGGCACATCTTGGTATTTTGTATTGGTAGGTCTATCTTTACCACAATATATTTTTTAGGACAGGATCACATTTGTCACTTCTTCCTCCCTACTACCCAAAGTGGTACCAGACCCATAAAATAGTCAATAAACCTTTACAGAGTGAACAAATAAGTCTATTTTTTTTTAACTCTCCTGAGTGAACTGAATTTTTTAAGGCTCATAAGTGAATATGTTTTCCTCTTTACTGTGTCTGTTACAGCCAGATTGTGTAAGTATGAGTGGGGTATTAAAGTCTCCCACTATTATTGTATTATTGCATATTTCTTCTATCATACTAATTAATGTTTGTCTTAGATATATCAATGCTCCAATGTTGGGTGCATATATATTTATAACAATTATAAATATATATGCACCCAACATTGGAGCATTGATATATCTAAGACAAACATGTTATAATATATTGTTGCATATTTCTTCTATCATACTAATTAATGTTTGTCTTAGATATATCAATGCTCCAATGTTGGGTGCATATATATTTACAACAATTATAAATATATATGCACCCAACATTGGAGCATTGATATATCTAAGACAAACATGTTATAACTTCTTTTTGGATTGTTTCTTTAAGTCGTTATGTATAACCTTGATTGTCTCCTTTTCAGGTTCTTTAAAGTCAATTTTATCTGATATGAGTATTGCTACTCCTGTTTCCTTTTGGTCCATATTTGCATAGAAAATCTTTTTCCAGCCCTTCATTTTCAGTCAGTATATATCCCCTATTTTAAGGTGGTTCTCTTGTAGACAACGTATATAGGGGTCTAGTTTTCGTATCCATTTGACCTGTTTTAGTCTTTTGGTTGTCTCTTGTAGACAAGGTATGTAAGGGTCTTGTTTTTGTATCAATTCGGCCAGTCTTTGTCAGTTGATTAGGGCATTCAGCCCATTAACGTTTAAAGCACTTATTGATAAATAGGATTTACTTTATTGTTTTGGCTTTGAATTTATACACCCTTTTAGTGATTCCTATCTAGAGAATGTCCTTTAGTTTTTGTTGGAGAAATGGTTTAGTGGTGCAAAATTCTCTCAACTTTTGCTTATCTGTGAAGCTTTTGATTTCTCCTTCATATTTGAATGAGATCCTTGCTGGATACAATAATCTAGGCTGTAAGTTATTTTCTTTCATCACTTTAATTATGTCTTGCCATTCCCTCCTGGCTTGGAGAGTTTCTATTGAAAGATCAGCTGTTATCCTTATGGGAATTCCCTTGTGAGTTATTTGATGTTTTTCCCTTGCTGCTTTTAATATTTGTTCTTTATATTTAATCTTTGTTAATTTGATTAATATATGTCTTGGGGTATTTCGCCTTGGGTTTATCCTGTTAGGGACTCTCTGGATTTCTTGAACTTGAGTGGTAATTTCCTTCTCCATTTTAGGGAAGTTTTCAATTATTATCTCCTCAAGTATTTCCTCATGGTCTTTCTTTTTATCTTCTTCTTCTGGAACTCCTATGATTCGAATGTTGCTAGATAGCATATTCAAAAGCAGAGACATTACTTTGGCAACAAAGGTTCACCTAGTCAAGGCTATGGTCTTTCCTGTGGTCATGTATGGATGTGAGAGTTGGACTTTGAAGAAGGCTGAGCGCCGAAGAATTGATGCTTTTGAACTGTGGTGTTGGAGAAGACTCTTGAGAGTCCCTTGGACTGCAAGGAGATCCAACCAGTCCATTCTGAAGGAGATAAGCCCTGGGATTTCTTTGGAAGGAATGATGCTAAAGCTGAAACTCCAGTATTTTGGCCACCTCATGCGAAGAGTTAACTCATTGGAGAAGACTCTGATGCTGGGAGGGATTGGGGGCAGGAGGAGAAGGGGACGACAGAGGATGAGATGGCTGGATGGCATCACTGGCTCGATGGATGTGAGTCTGAGTGACCTCTGGGAGTTGGTGATGGACAGGGAGGCCTGGCGTGCTGCGATTCATGGGGTCACAAAGAGTCGGACACGACTGAGCGACTGATCTGATCTGATCTGAGCATTTAATGTTATCCTGGAGGTCTCTGAGATTGTCCTCATTTCTTTTGATACGTTTTTCTTTTTTATCCTCTGATTCATTTATTTCTAGGATTCTATCTTCTAATTCACTAATCCTATCTTCTGCCTCTGTTATTTTACTATTTGTTGCCTCCAGGGTGTTTTGGATTTCATTTATTGCATTATTTATTATGTATTGACTCTTTTATTTCTTCTAGGTCCTTGTTAAACCTTTCTTGCATCTTCTCAATCCTTGTCTCCAGACTCTTTAACTGTGATCCCATTTTGATTTCAAGATTTTGGATTAATTTCACTATTGTTATTCGGAATTCTTTATCAGGTAGATTCCCTATCTCTTCCTCTTTGGTTTGGTTTGGTGGGCGTCTATCCTGTTCCTTTAGCTGCTGGGTATTCTTTTGTCTCTTCATCTTGTTAAAATTGCCAAGTTTAGAGTGTCCTTACTATATTTTGGTAGTTTGTTGAATTCTCTTTATTGAGGCGGTACACTGGTCTTTTCAATATCTGATCTCTGCCCTGTTACAGAGGGGGCGGAGATGAACACCCAAATCTAAGCCGGCCAGGTTCAGGCACTCGGATAATCCTCAGAAGCACAGACTCGGTTGAGTCTGCGTTTTATGCCCTTCCCAGATCCGAGTAGCGCAGGTGATGAAGTGTTTAGCGAGTGCAGCTGCTGCGACTTATCGCCTCCCCGCCACTCAGTTTTCTGGGTATACAACCGGCACACTTTCTCAGGCAGATGTTGACCATCCAGAGCCCCAAGAAGCGTAAGTCAGCACAGAAGCCTGCTTACAGTTCTGTAGATAGTGTCTCTCTAGGGCTGTGATTGCCCACCTCCGGCCCTGGCTGCCTGTCACCGGAGTGGGACGGCCTGCAGCTGGCCATCTCTGTGCAGTCCTTTGTTCCGTACGTAGTCCTGGTGGTGTCTTAAGTTAGAGCTGGCTTTTGATGTAGTAGATAACCGACAGTCTGGTTATTTCGCTCAGATAGCGCCTGAGATAGCCAGGCCAAATCCTTTCTCAAAGCGATGTAGGCTGCGCCGCGCAGCCCAGCCCCCACTTGCCAATAGCAAATGCTGGTGTCCGCGCCGCTTCTCCGCAAAAGGAGTTACCGCAGGGCTCGTTTTCTCCTTTTGAAGACAATGAATTGTCTTTCTAAGTGCCTGATGTCCTCTGCCGGCATTCAGAAGTTGTCTTGTAGAATTTATTCAGCATTCAAATGTTCTTTTAATGGATTTGTGGAGGAGAAAGTATTCTCCCCGTCCTATGCGTCCGCCATCTTAGCTCCTCCTCTTGGGACTGGTCTTTCTAATAATTTTCCATTCTTGCACTCAAACTGAATTATTCACATTTCCCTAAACAAAAATTGGTTTTTCCATATATTTCTTTCCTTATAGCTTTATTATTAGTACTATATATCTCTTGTCTTGGGAATTCTTTCCATTGTTGAAGGCCCATCTCAAAACTCTTTTCTCAAATTTTCATACCATTTTATTAAGCCCCAGGAAAAGGTATGTGCACATTTTGTTGCCTGATTCCCAGAAATAGGTTTAGGAAAACAGATAATTATAATATATCCATAATGACAAATTAGGGTATGGAAAATAATTAGGAAATTTTTAAATGTCTGGTTTGATTAAATTAAAGCATTTTAAATTCATTTCTACTTATAAAAATAAGAAAAATAATATTTTGAAGCATCTAATGCCTATTTTTGCATCATGAGTGACAGGACAACTTTGAAAAGCAACCTATATATCTATAAATAAGGTACAGTTGAGATATAAATTCAGTTCAGTCACTCAGTGGTGTCCAACTCTTTGAGACCCATGGACTGCAGCAAACCAGGCTTCCCTGTCCATCACTAACTCATGAAGCTTCCTCACACTCATGTCCATCAAGTCAGTGATGCCATCTAGCCATCTCATCCTCTATCATCTCCTTCCCCTCCTGCCCTCAGTCTTTCTGAGCATCAGGGTCTTTTCCAGTGAGTCAGTTCTTTGCATCACCTGGCCGAAGTACTGGAGTTTCACCTTCAGCATCCGTCCTTCCAATGAATGTTCAGGACTGATTTCCTTTAGGATGGACTGGTTGGATCTCCTTGCAGTCCAAGGGACTCTCAAGAGTCTTGTCCAACACCACAGTTCAAAAGCATCAATTCTTCAGTGCTCAGCATTCTTTATAGTCCAACTGTCACATCCATACATGACTACTGGAAAAACTATAGCCTTGACTAGATGGACCTTTGTCAGCAAAATAATGTCTCTGCTTTTTAATATGCTGTCTAGGTTGATCATAATTTTTCTTCCAAGGAGCAAGCGTCTTTTAATTTCATGGCTACAGTCACCATCTGCACTGATTTTGGAACCCCAGAACATAAAAAGTTTGTCACTGTTTCCATTGTGTCCCCATATATTTGCCATAAAGTGACAGGACCAGATGCCATGATCTTAGTTTTCTGAATGTTGAGTTTTAAGCCAGCTTTTTCACTCCCTTCTTTCACTTTCATCAAGAGGCTCTTTAGTTCCTCTTTGCTTTCTGTCAGAAGGGTAGGGTCATCTGCATATCTGAGGTTATTGATATTTCTCCTAGCAGTCTTGATTCTAGCTTGTGCTTCATCCAGCCCAGCATTTCACATGATATACTCTGCATATAAGTTAAATAAGTAGGGTGACAATATACAACCTTGACGTACTCCTTTCCCGATTTGGAACCAGTCCGTTGTTCTATGTCCAGTTCTAACTGTTGCTTCTTGACCCACATACAGATTTCTCAGGAGGCAGGTCAGGTGGTCTGGTATTTCTGTCACTTCCCACAGTTTGTTGTGATCTACACAGTCAAAGGCCTTGGTGTAGTCAATAAAGCAGAAGTAGATGTTTTTTGGAATTCTCTTGCTTTTTCGATGATCCAACCGATGTTGGCAATTTGATCTCTGGTTCCTCTGCCTTTTCTAAATCCAACTTGAACACCTGGAAGTTCATGATTCATGTACTGTTGAAGCCTGGCTTGGAGAATTTTGAGCATTACTTCGCTAGCGTGTGAGATGAATCCAGTTGTGCGGTAGTTTGAACATTCTTTGGCATTGCCTTTCTTTAGGAATCAGTGAACTAAAATGAACTGGCATGGGTGACTTTAACTCAGATGACCATTATATCTACTACTGTGGCAGGAATCCGTAAGAAGAAATGGAGTAGCCCTCATAGTCAACAAGAGTCCAAAATGCAATGCTTGTGTGCAGTCGCAAAAACAACAGAATGATCTCTGTTCATTTCCAAGGCAAGCCATTCAGTATCATAGTTCAGTTCAGTTCCATTCAGTAGCTCAGTCATGTCCAACTCTTTGTGACCCTATGAATCACAGCGTGCCACGCCTCCCTGTCCACCAACTCCCGGAGATGACTCAAACTCATGTCCATTGAGTCGGTGATGCCATCCAGCCATCTCATCCTCTGTCATCCCCTAATCCAAGTCTATTCCCCAATGACTAATGCCAAAGAAGCTGAAGTTGAACAATTCTTGAAGACCTACAGACCTTCTAGAACTAATACCCAAAAAGATGTCCTTTTCACTATAGGGGACCAGAATGCAAAAGTAGGAAATCAAGAGATACCTGGAGTAATAGGCAAATTTGGCCTTGGAGTACAAAATGAAGCGTGGCAAAGCCTACCAGAGTTTTGCCAAGAGAATGCACTAGTCATAGCAAACACCCTGTTGCAACAACACAAGAAAAGACTCTACACATGGACATCACCAGATGGTCAACACCGAAATCAGATTGATTATATTCTTTGCAGCCAAAGATGGAGAAGCTCTATACAGTCAGCAAAAACAAGACCTGGAGATGACTATGGCTCAGATCATGAACTCCTTATTGCCAAATTCAGACTTAAATTGAAGAAAGTGGAGAAAACCACAAGACCATTCTTGTATGACCTAAATCAAATCCCCTACGATTACACAGTGGAAGTGACAAGTAGATTCAAGGGATTAGATCTGATAGACAGAGTGCCTGAAGAATTATGGACAGAGGTTCTTGACTTTGCTCAAGAGGAAGTGATCAAGACCATCCCCAAGATAAAGAAATGCAAAAAGGCAAAATGGTTGTCTGAGGAGGCCTTACAAATAGCTGTGAAAAGAAGAGAAGTGAAAGGCAAAGGAAAAAAGGAAAGATATACCCATCTGAATGCAGAGTTCCAAAGAATAGCCAGGAGAGATAAGAAAGACTTCCTCAGTGATCAATGCAAAGAAATAGAGGAAAACAATAGAATAGGATAGACTAGAGATCTCTTCAAGAAAATTAATGATGCCAAGGGAACATTTCATGCAAAGATGGGCACAATGAAGGACATAAATCGTATGGACCTAACAGAAGCAGGGTTATTAAGAAGAGGTGGCAAGAATACACAGAAGAACTATACAAAAAAGTTCTTCATAACCCAGATAACCACAGTGGTGTGCGTACTCACTTAGAGACAGACATCCTGGAATGAGAAGTCAAGTGGGCCCTTGGAAGCATCGCTACAAAGCTAGTAGAGGTGATGGAATTCCAGCTGAGCTATGTCAAATCCTAAAAGATGATGCTGCAAAAGTGCTGCACTCAATATGCCAGCAAATTTAGAAAACTCAGCAGTGGCCACAGGACTTGAAAAGGTCAGTTTTCATCCCAATCCCAAAGAAAGGGAAGGCCAAATATCAGTCGAGATATATTATGGTTCATTCATATAATGGGGTAAATATACACACTTATTTTAAAAATTAGAAAACTTTATAATTAATGACTTTTTAAAAAATCTCTAAGATCTATTGCTAAATAGAAAAGACAAAACTCAAAACAACATATGTGGTGTGTAGGCATTTGTCTAAAAATAGAAGAAAGTAAAAATACATACATATATATTTTCTTGATAGGCATGTCAGTTATCTCTGGCAGGATACACAAAATGACAGCAATTAATTGCTAAGTCTGAAAGTTAGACTTTTCACCGTGTAGGTTCTTTTGTTTTATACTTTTCAACTGTGTGATTATATTACTTGGATAAAAAATAGATACAATTTAAATTTTAAAAAACTAAAGTAATAGCTAATTGGACAAAAATGAAATTCAGTAGAAATCATGGCTGATTCAAGTTCAAAGAATGCAGATATTCCAAAATATTGTAACTATTGGTTGAAAAGAATAGAAAATCATTCTTTTAAAGCCTTTCTGATACTATATATATATATATATATATATATATATTCAATTCAGAACTTTTTATTGAGTCTATACTATGTAGACAGCATATTCAAAAGCAGAGACATTACTTTGTCAACAAAGGTCTATCTAGTCAAGGCTATGGTTTTTCCAGTGGTTATGTATGGATGTGAGAGTTGGACTATAAAGAGGGCTGAGAGCAGAATAATTGATGCTGTTGAACTGTGGTGTTGGAGAAGACTCTTGAGAGTCCCTTGAACTGCAAGGAGATCCAATCAGTTCATCCTAAGGGAAATCGGTCCTTGGTGTTCATTCGAAGGACTGATGTTGAAGATGAAACTCCAATATTTTGGCCACCTGATGCAAAGAGCTGACTCATTTGAAAAGACCCTGATGCAGGGAAGGATTGAGGGAAGGAGGAGAAGGGGATGACAGAGGATGAGATGGTTGGATGGCATCACCAACTCAATGGACATGGGTTTGGGTGGACTCTGGGAGTTGGTGACAGACAGGGAGGCCTGGCGTGCTGCGGTTCATGGGGTCGCAAAGAGTCAGACGTGACTGAGCAACTGAACTGAACTGAACTGATATCATGTAATAGGTGCTTCAGAAGATTCAAAGATGAGTAAGACATGGTTCACATTGATCTTATCATATATGAATGATTTTGTTGTGATTCTTATTGGTGAGCAGAACTTTTAAAACAATATTGCATGGCATCAGAAATTGAAAGGCCACTTAGCATTCCTTGATTATATTGAAATATTTTGGTATTTATCACTGAATCAAAAGTATGGGCATTTTTATTTTACTTTTTCCTCTGGCAAACCAGTTTCTTATATGTGAAGAAGGTTGACCAGCTTAATCTGGAGTAGAAACTTCTAGTTCAGTCTGATACTTCAATGTAAAAATATCATTAACATGACTCAGATTAGCTAAGTGACTACTAAAGATGTACAGTTTTATTATTTTCTCTTACTTGTGTTTGTATGTTTTGAAAAGGGTATGGTATTAATCTTCATGTTTACATATTTTACTTAATTTTAAATTATAAAATGTCTACTGGGCTTTAAAAATTGGTTTAGTGCTTTAGGGTAGGAGTTTTACAAAAACCTACTTTGTAAAAGAGGTTTTCCAGTGACTAATGCTTGCTAAATAAATAATATATGAAACATATTATAAAACATCACTAAAGCCATTCTTCAGCCAATTTTCTAAGCATAGCACTTGCAAACTTATTTTCCCACTTTTGTCTACATAAAGAATATTATATCCCAAATATAAGGAGACACATTGCAAATCCTAACTTTAGATTTATTTTGTATCGTTTATGTAAATTTCTTTAATATGGAAATGGAAGTAAATGTAATACCTTCTAGACTGATTAAAAATTAATGTGTGGAAGCCTGGGAGCCTAATTTAAAGGACCATCAGAAGACTTGAATTAGTTAGCTGTAGAGTCACAGCTTTAATGAGGAGACTTGAATTATGTTGCATTACTTATCATTGAATAACAAAAATCACTCTTAGAAAGCACACAATGGCAATCCATTTCCCCACTGAAAGATAGCAGCACTCTCAAACCCTTTAGGAATTTGGGATGTAACTCTGAAATCACTGTAAACTCTTCTTTATATTTCAAGGTAGTAGAAAATTATTAACTAAAATGTGCCAGTTTAATTGGAGAAGGCAATGGCACCCCACGCCAATACTTTTGCCTGGAAAATCCCATGGACAGAGAAGCCTGGTAGGCTGCAGTCCATGGGGTCGCTAGAGTCGGACACGACTGAGTGACTTCACTTTCACTTTTCACTTTCATGCATTGGAGAAGGAAATGGCAACCCACTCCAGTGTTCTTGCCTGGAGAATCCCAGAGACGGCAGAGCCTACTGGGCTGCCGTCTATGGGGTCGCACAGAGTCAACACGACTGAAGCGACTTAGCAGCAGCAGCAGCAGCAGCAGCAGCAGCCAGTTTAATATAGAATTTGAAATTAGTTTGAGAGAAGTGGATAATTTTGAGAGCTTTGGGGTAAATCATAAAATAAGATACTTAAGAATATTAAGTAATTATTAGTAAATCCTTAATGTTTTATATTGTATTATAAAGATAGAAGATGATATCCATGTATTTCATAAAAATTCAAAGATTTAGAAGTCCTAACAGATGAGGTCCTCTATGCAAAAGTCTTTGAGACAATTAGGTATTTTCATAAATTATAAATGTTCCCATTATTACATATTCAAGATTATGTTCATATAGAGAGTTAATTTTCTCATTTGAGTATAATAACTTAGAGAATATGCTTCATCAGTATTCTGTGTGAAGTTCATGATTTACTCCCCTTACGATTTGGAAGAGAGGTTAAAGGCATATTTTGCCTGTGTTCATTTACTTCCATCTTGCCTTAGTTAAACCCTGGGGCACATACTAGGAGTTGGCACACACCTTATCATTAAATTGACTCAAATATTGACCCCCAGACTAAAATACAAAGTAAATAAACCTTTCAAAAATTGTAAATGAATCAGAGAGGTAAGCAGCCTTATTTTCTTAGGGTAAGCATCTCAGATACTTTTTGCTTGATTCTTAACTAAATTGTGATGATGTTAAAGAAATCATGACATTAAATAAGACTCATTTTATTATCCATTATCTGTATTGAAAAAAATTACCTAAACCTACTTCCAGGGCTTCGTGGTATCTCAGACAGTAAAAAATCCACCTGCAATGCAGGAGACCTGGGTTCAGTCCCTGGGTTGGGAAGATGCCAGGAGAAGCAAACAGCAACCCAGTCCAGTATAATTGCCTGGAGAATCCCATGGACAGAGGAGCCTGGCCAACTACAGTCCATTGGGGTCGCAAAGAGTCAGACACAACTGAGCAACTAACACTTTCATTTTCACTTAAAACCTATTTCCATTAGGTTGATGGAGGGAAAAAAATCTTTTTCAAAATACAGTCTCTACAAGTGTACCCCAGGGTTCACTGCAGCACTGTTTACAATAGCCAGGACAGGAAGCAACCTAGCTGTCCATCGGCAGATGAATGGATAAGAAAGCTGTGGTACTTATACACAATGGAATATTCAGTTCAGTTCAGTCGCTCAGTCGTGTCCAACTCTTTGCAACCCCATGAACTGCAGCACACCAGGCCTCCCTGTCCATCACCAACTCCCAGAGTTCATCCAAACTCATGTCCATCGAGTCGGTGATGCCATCCAACCATCTCATCCTCTGTCATCCCCTTCTCCTCCTGCCCCCAATCCCTCCTAGTGTCAGGTTGTTTTCCAACGAGTCAGCTCTTTACATGAGGTGGCCAAAGTATTGCAGTTTCGGCTTTAGCATCAGTCCTTCCAAAGAACATCCAGGACTGATCTCCTTTAGGATAGACTGGTTGGATCTCCTTGCAGTCCAAGGGACTCTGAAGAGTCTTCTCCAACACCACAGTTCAAAAGCATCAATTCTTCAGCACTCAGCTTTTTTCATAGTCCAAGTTTCACATCCATACATGACCACTGGAAAAACCATAGGCTTGACCAGACGGACCTTTGTTGGCAAAGTAATGTCTCTGCTTTTGAATATGCTATCTAGGTTGGTCATAACTTTCCTTCCAAGGAGTAAGCGTCTTTTAATTTCATGGCTGCAGTCACCATCTGAAGTGATTTTGGAGCCCCCAAAAATAAAGTCTGACACTGTTTCCACTGTTTGCCCATCTGTTTCCCATGAAGTGATGGGACCAGATGCCATGACCTTCATTTTCTGAATGTTGAGCTTTAAGCCAACTTTTTCACTCTCCTCTTTGACTTTCATCAAGAGGCTTTTTAGTTCCTCTTCACTTTCTGCCATAAGGGTGGTGTCATCTGCATATCTGAGGTTATTGAGATTTATCCTGGCAACCTTGATTCCAGCTTGTGCTTCTTCCAGCCCAGCGTTTCTCATGATGTACTCTGCATATAAGTTAAATAAGCAGGGAGACAATATACAGCCTTGAAGTCCTCCTTTTCCTATTTGGAACCAGTCTGTTGTTCCATGTCCAGTTCTAACTGTTGCTTCCTGACCTGCATATTGGTTTCTCAAGAGGCAGGTCAGGTGGTCTGGTATTCCCATCTCTTTCAGAATTTTCCACAGTTTATTGTGATCCACACAGTCAAAGGCTTTGGCATAGTCAATAAAGCAGAAATATTACTCAGCTATTAAAAAGAATGCATTTGAATCAATTCTAATGAAGTGGATGAAACTGGAGCCTATTATACAGAGCAAAGTAAGTCAAAAAGAAATATACCAATACAGTATACTAATTCATATATATGGAATTTAGAAACATGGTAATGATGACCCTATGTGCGAGACTGTGACAGAGACACAGATGTAAAGAACAGACTTTGGGACTCTGTGGGAGAAGGTGAGGGTGGGATGATTTGAGAGAATAGCATTTAAACATGTATATTATCATATGTGAAATAGATCGCCAGTCCAGGTTTGATGCATGAGACAGGGTGCTCAGGGCTGGTGTGCTGGGATGACCCAGAGGGATGGGATGAGGAGGGAGATGGGAGGGGGGTTCAGGATGGGGAACACATGTACACCCATGACCGATTCACGTGAATGTATGGCAAAAATCACCACAATATTATAAAGTAATTAGCCTCCAATTAAATAAATAAATTTAAAATATATAGTCTCTATAATTTACAGTATTCATGATAGAATTAAGAAATTAATTTTCTGGGATAAACTTCACCTTGACCCATATATATGATTAATTTGTTTTCAAAAGGAGATCATTTTTAATTTTGGCCTACTTTGAAAGAAAGGAAATACCAGGAAGAGAGAGCAGAATTCAGCAAATGAAAGGATTTGGAGCTCAGATCACAGTTGATATAGTCAGTCTACAATAACTGTCTCTTTTATGCCCCGTTCTACTCAACTCTAAACTGGAGATATAGAGTATAGTTGGATGATCAGGGGTAGAACTTTGGATTGCTGGGAAACATCTAAACGTAATAATCTACCTTCACATAGTTGAAATATAAAACTTACTAGAAAAGTGAGACCAATTTTTGTTCACTTGGAATTGTACATAAACAAGTTTATTTAAAAGATTAAAGCTCCTTCTTTAAAAAGCCACTTTTCTCTATATTCTAGGTAATTTTAAACTCAAACAGCAGTATTTTTTTAATTCACCATGTAAATTCTGTTGTGGCTGTTAGGTCCATTTATAGCTTCTACATATTTCAATGTGTAAAGTAATTCCACCAGTGAATTATGCACCAGAAGCCTGAACAACAGTACTCTTAGCTGACTAAGAGAGTGCATTTGAAAAACTACCTTGAAGCCCACCAAAAATCTTAGCATTTTAAGAAATGGCTTAATTTACCTATATGGAAAAGTTGGGAAAACATAAACACATACATGTGTGATGCTCATATATTCACATAGTGGCATTTTAAAAGCAGCTATAATCCAGCAACCCTACTTCTGTTTCGTGACATTTTGCTATAATCTGAATTAGGCCCAAAGGGAATTAGCAATCTAGAGTGTACATTATTTTCTTCCTGGAGTAACCACTTTTCTCTTTAATAATATAGAAATATTTGGAGTTGATGGCCTTTATACATATATACTACAAAGCCAGTAAATATGAAACACCATAGCCAGAGTTCTGGCCTTGAAGGAATCCAGAGGACCCTATTCACATTAAAATCTGTGTGACAGTAGCCCCCCTCACCCCACCAGCACACACAGTGCACAGCGTGGCGACCCTGGACAGGCTATAGCCCCCTGGAGTGTTTCACTTAGCTACAAATTATGAATTAGCAAAGTCATTGCATCTTTTTAAGCTAAAAATCTCCTAGTGGTTATAATTGTGTTTGGACTTTGTTTTCAACAGATCCCAGTAGATGAGGACTAAACAAAGTGAATATCAAAGCCAGTAGTATGTCATTACTGATATTGCAGGCCTTAAAATTCCAAATATCAACAGAAAGACTTATCTTTGGATTAAGTAAGCCTTTCTCTTGGGTGTATTTTATGTTTCTTATGTTGTACATTGTCTCTGAGAGGATGTGATCTTATCAATGCAACACATGTGCAAAAAAAAAAAACAAAACATTTTTTGAGTTGAATGTAGCCTTATGTTAAAACAAAGAGTCAAGTAATTATTTAGCTGCTGCTACTGCTGCTAAGTCGCTTCAGTCGTGTCCGACTCTGTGCAACCCCACCAACGGAAGCCCACAAGGCTCCCCTGTCCCTGGGATTCTCCAGGCAAGAACAGGAGTGTGTTGCCATTTCCTGCTCCAATGCGTGAAAGTGAAAAGTGAAAATGAAGTCACTCAGTCGTGTCCGACTCTTAGGGACCCCGTGAACTGCAGCCTACCAGGCTCCTCCATCCATGGGATTTTCCAGGCAAGAGTACTGGAGTAGGGTGCCATTGCCTTCTCCGAATTATGTAGCTACTACTCAGTAAACTCTAATATATCTAACTATGGTATTTTAAGTGTCATGCTTTTATCTCAAATTATTAAATCTTCTATATAAATAATTTAGTTGTGCTTTGAGTATAGGATTATAGTTTGCAGCAGAGGATAAAATCTGTGATGTAAAGGCAACAACGTTCTTACAGCCATCTATATAAAAGATGCCTACAAGTAGAACATTGTTTTTTACTTGTGGAACACTATGCTGTATTTTCTCTTTTTACACTGGATAATAATGTTGGATGCAGCAGCCTTTCCCTGTTGTTCCTTTTATATGTCTGTGTTCTAGTGATACTGAAAAGCAGCTATGCCCAGGAAACACTGCTCAATTCACAGGACTTCACTCCCCCAGCACATGCTGGTCCCTCTACCTGAAACGCCTCTGCCTCCACACTGCCTCTTCAGAACTCGACCCTAGAAGTAGGGCACAGCTCTGATATTCCTTTTCCATGAAGCCTCCAAGGTCCTCCTCCAATCCAAAGAGATTTACCTCTCCTCTGACTCCCAGACTTTTTTGTCCCAGTTTATCTTCCATTTTATAATTCCACTCTCTGTTTGGTTTATAGTTACTTATACGTCCATCTTTTCTTCCAACTACCATTCTTGTGAGCAAGGGGCCTTTGTTATTAATCTTTCACAGTGTCTAGCATATGGCAGGTGCTAAGTAATCCCCTGTGGAATAGTCAGGATTTTTCCCCCTTGTTAGTTTAGGCTGTTTTATGGTAGTTTGTTTGACATCTGTTTTATTTGGCATTTTAGTATATAGAATATATACATTTTTTTTTCTGAAAAGTAACTGGCCTCTGCTATTTTCCATCTAACACTGCTTGACGCATTGAAATCTAAGGTCTCAGAAAAATCAGATGCCTACAGTTTTAATGATACACTTTCTATAGTTAAGGGAACAGTTCCAATTACATTTTAAGATGCAAAACAGTTGGGTCTCTTAGTAAATAAATAGTTGAGGACTTCCTCCAGTGACTTTACTCTGCTCCAGCCACTTGCCAGTTTGTGTTTGGGCTGTTCTTTCTGCTCAAAGGAAACATAGTTCAGTGTTTTCTTTCAAGATCCTATCTACCTCTCTGAAGTCCAAACTAGAAATAAAACACAGATATGGGAGCTCAGTGAATTATCGAATTTCTTATTATTGCATTTTTATTTGTAAAGTAATGCATTATCTCATTATTTATCTTTTTTCTTTGGACCAGTAGGATCCTAAGAGAAGTGGAGGATTTCAGAAGGTGAGGGGCCTTAGTAATAAAGATAGAGATGAATGGAAGGAAAAGAAATCCCAGGATGTCATCTACTGTCCAAGCTATTCCTCTACCATTGGGTGGTCAGGTAGCTACTGGAGTGACCTCTGTAAGAGCCTAGATATCAATGAATTCCTGTGTGAAAGTCAGTATGATGCTTTGGGTAACTCTCTGATTTTGACGATTCTTGGCAAGGGGTTTATTTTATTACTGCCAGTTTAGGGTGTATAGAAGTACTTTTGGAAGGGAATCAGAAAGCAAACCATTAGTGCTAGACAAATCGGTGTCTGCTGATTAGTCGCTGAGGTATAAAATAAGTCCATTTGGTTAGCCAAGTCTCTCAGAATGATACAAGAACCATCACTGATCAGGCTTAATCGTCTTGCCTCATTCATAGGTTCTCTGGCTCTTGTCCTTGTTGCTTTCATTTCTCAATTAAGGAGATTCCCAGATAATGAAGTCAGGTTAATCATGTTGCTATTTAACAATGTCTCAGTTTCACTTGAAGATTTGCCCAGGATTTAGAAGCTGTTGACACCTCAGATACAGTACTGGGGACAGCAAAGTGCTACTACCAAGAATACCACAGGGAATTGGAAAGATGCCAAGCATGAGTGAGTGGTGTCTGCCACTGTCTTAACTCGGGATCTTTCATAAACAGCAGTGAGGAGAGTCTAAGAAGGCTTGTTTCGCTTTTCTCAAGGCCCCAGAACTCAAAAGGAAGGTGAATCATGGCTCAAGAGAGCTCTTTCCATCCTGGCATCCAGTGAGGTGTCACTTAGCTGGCTCTTTAATCCCAAGTGCTAATTGATGCTGTTAGCTTTCTGCAAGGGTGCCAGGAAATAATAATGAGGAAGTGACACTCCACTTATCTTGTGCTAGGAGGTTTTATTTAGAGAACTTGATGCTTCTTTAGCCAAAGAACACTAAAGTAACATCTCACTATTTAGTATACTTTGAAAGATGAATTAACTAGGCGGTCTCCTGATGTCTTGTAGAAATTGTTATATACCAAAGAAGCGGGCCTTTCTTAGCTACTCAACAGAAGGTTCAGGCCTAACGTACTATGTTAGTGTTGGTTTGGCTAAAAAGTTCATATGAGTTTTTCCATAACATCATACATAAAAGTCCAAATGAACTTTTTCAATCCAATAAATTTATTTCCATGAATTAAGAAGATAGTCCCTACTCATAGAAACTTTTACTGAAGTATAATCCTTCACTTAGTCATTAAAAGCAGTGGGCTTTGTATGTAATTTTTTACTTCTAATAAAATTATATTATTAATTTAGTGTATGTGTATATTCAAAGTAAGGATACATAGTTATGTGGGCTCCTTTGGTGGCTCACCATTAAAGAATCTACCTGCCAGCCAGGAGATGTGGGTTTGATCCCTGGGTCAGGAAGATCCCCTGGAGAAGAAAATGGCAACCCATTCCAGTATTCTTGCCTGGCAAAACCCATGGCAGAGGAGCCTGGTGGGCAAAAGAGTTGGACGAGACTTAGTGACTGAAGCTACAACAATAATGTATAGTTAAATAGGGGCACCCTCGGAACCATGTCAGATCCTCAAAGTGCCTCTACACCTGCCTGTGTGACTTTTGATAAAGTATTTAACTTCTCATACCCGGTGTTCTGTTTGTAAAGTGTTGACCAATAATTGTACCTACCTCACAGGGTATTATGATAATTATAAGAGCAAACACACATAATACATTTAGAACTGTTCTTGGCAGAGGCTCAATAATATTGCTCATTGTTGTTATTTCTTCATGTTATCAATTTTTAAAATTTGTTCATGTATTTTCTTAATTTATGCCTACCCAACAGTATTTGCTGGATTTAACCATTCTCAGATGTTAATAAAACTTAACATTACACTTTTTCCTCCCTTAGGATTGGATTTTTTTCAACTTGATAAGAGAACAGCATGAGAAGTCCTTGAGCAAACCAATTAAGAACAATGATAAGTCAATGATAGTCTAAAATAATATTTATGAAAACATATTCAGAAAGTTAGGGACTAAGTATAGTCAATTCAAATCTGTTGACCTTGGGGGATCCAGGTTATGTGCTAGGAAAATCACATATATTTAGCTGAAATGTAGAAGTAAAACCTGACTCCTTCTGTCCATTGCCATATCTACCTACACACACACACACACACACACACACACACACACACACACACACACACACCTACCTATATTCTGCTTGCTGAGGAAAATGGATGAAAACATGAATATTACCATCTTCAAACACACACAAGTGTATATAAGGAAAACTGAAGTTAAAAAAGTTATTATTTTAGGAATCTTCGAACAGAAACTTTCACTTTCGCTTCTTATTTTATATAACAGGCTTATCAGCATCTTCACTTTTCTAACCAAGCTAATATACCATATAATGTATGTTTTGGTTTGTTTATATTTTGGGAGTCTGTTTTAAATGAAATTAGAGCTGCTGCTGCTGCTAAGTCGCATCAGTCGTGTCCAACTCTGTGCGACTGCATAGACGGCAGCCCACCAGGCTCCTCCGTCCCTGGGATTCTCCAGGCAAGAACACTGGAGTGGGTTGCCATTTCCTTCTCCAATGCATGAAAGCGAAAAAGTGAAAGTGAAGTCGCTCAGTTGTGTCCGACTCTTAGCGACCCCATGGACTGCAGCCTACCAGGCTCCTCCATCCATGGGATTTTCCAGGCAAGAGTACTGGAGTGGGGTGCCATTGCCTTCTCTGAAATTGGAGCAAATATACTTAATTCTTCAGTTAATATGTGCATTATACTAGATGCCAAAAAGGTAAAATCCTTGTTCTTTAGGTAGAGGAAAATTTTCCAAAAATCAGCAAATTGACTAAATGTTTTCTTGTTTTTCCATAACTTGTTTTTGTCTTTTGAAAATTTTTAATAATCACTTGCCTTGATCATTCTTCTTCTTTTTTTTTTTTTTTTGATCTAGTATTGAAGTCACGGTTTCACCTATGCTTTGTGTATATGTGAATGTAATACTAACTGCTTTGACTTCAGAATCACATCTGAGATCAGAAACAAGCATTGTCCCTATTTCCTTTGTGGCTTATATTGTCTATTCTTAGAATTGGAGTCATCAGAATGACACATTAAGCACATAGCGATGACTTCACAGTGTAAGGCCATTTCCACTCACTAGCTGGTGCTTTGTCACATCCCTTGCTCTCAGAGCAGAGCCAAGAGGAATATAGGTGCAGGGAAGACAGATTTGTAGCTGAAAGGAAACTAAATGACGTGGTCGTGTAAGGTCTTACCCGGGTAGGACACTCAAGGTGCTTGTTGCCAGCCACACATTTGACAAGTAACCCCGATGGGCAGTGGTGGGAAGACGTTAATGACAAAGTTCACCTTCATCCCAGTTTTGCCCTAACCCTTTTGTCCACTTGTATAATGTCTGGTTTTGAAAAACACAGGTCCTCTGTGTTGTATAGAAGGTCTCAGTATGCAAAAATCTCTTAGATACTGGTCCACTGCTCATTAAATGCCAAAAATGTAGTTGAGTGCTGAGCTATAAATGTCTGTGGTGCCTATGACTGAATGTATTTTTTCCTGCATGATCATCCATTGTGGTGTTTGTAAGTAGCAAAACAATGAGCCTGATTTGTTCTCCTTTGTAGAGCCAGGCCGAGGCCCACTACAAAGGAAGTAAACATGCCAAGAAGGTCAAAGCACTAGAGGCAACGAAAAATAAACCCAAAATGGTTTCTTCCAAGGACAGCGCAAAGGCTAATCCCAGCTGCTCCATCACTCCAATCACAGGCAACAACTCTGACAAATCAGGTCAATGACACTTTTTGTTCTTTACATTCTTTGTGTTCCTCCTGGTCCTCTGTCCCTACCTCGTTCCCGTCCCCTCCACTGTTGCATGTTACTCTCCATGATTTGTTTTTATAATATGAATATATTTCCTTCACAGGAAAGGTTATGTGTTTGCACGGAATCTAAGCATTTGATATGTTACCATTCCATGTTGTTAAATATATACCTTTAAGTATATATGTGTGTGTGTAAATATATATATATATATAATATATGCACGAAAATAAGTGGAAGCTTCTTGGTCACATTGTGTTTAGACAAAAATCAAGAAATGGGTCTAAAATACTGAGTTTATTATTCCCCTCTATTCTTTTTATGTTTGTTTGTTGCAATGGACTTTTTCAGTCAAGGAATTCTTAAACTTGTTTATTAACAGACATTTTTATATTTTCTTACCCCAGTGAAGGGGAGTTGAAGGGCAGCAGAGTAAAGTTTTTTGAGAGAGTAACACTATTAAGTGAATCTAGAAATGTGTCCAATAATAAAAAGCTATTGATTTTTTAAGGTAGACTTCCCCTCAGAGTTATAAATGAGCTCAAAGATTTTAAAGGAACTTTTCACAGTTATGAACTGACTAAAAGAACTTTATATAATCAGAAATGGGCTACTCATGGAAGGGCCTCTTAAGAAGAGTCTCTATTTCATAGTCCCAGTGAATCAGCACTTTTTCTGAGTAGGTTCAAAGTGAATGACTCAGGAAGAAGAGAAAAAAATTATATTTCTAGTGGGTATGCCATGAAATTGGATGTTTAATAGGCTTCCACACGTGCACAGCCACCCGTCAGCACCCAAGATAGAGGAGTCTCCTTGTTGCAGTGACCGTCTCTGAAGGAAAACTGAGAGAATATTCCTTTTCTCCTATGTTTGACTCTCTCTTTAGGCACCTCTCTGTTGTTGGAAGCACGCACACACACACACACACACACACACACACACACACACCTGCTCTTCTGATTTTCTTCTGCTCTCCAAATCATTATAGAATTTGAGGAGGAGACTTAAGAATGCTTTCCTGTGGTTGCCCAGGGGCTTGGGAGAAAAACAAATCCATTTGTAAAAGGAGGATTCAGAAAACTCTCGTCGGACAAAGAGACTGTAAAAAGTGACCATTATTGGTGAGGTCCCATAGATGCTGGTGCCCAAAGCTCTGAAGCCTGGAATGAATGAGCTGATTCAAACTTGGTGATAAAAGACTTTTGTTCTCTGTGTGATAGGATCACTAAATTGTGATACCTGATGAACAGATAATAAATACTAAATTATTACATCACACTTCTCCCCTTCTAAAGAACAAAACCGTTTTCTGCATATGAGCAAGTTAATCTTTAACCCAGACTTATCAGTTATTAGAGTCAAATATTATCTCGTGTTTATAAAACAGCAAGCCACGGTGAGGTCCACATTGCATCCGGTATTTGCCCAGTGTTACCCAGTGTTTGGAAGACCAGGATCCATCATCTCTGACCTCCTGCCTGATTTCATTTTCTACAGGATATTGTTGCCTCTGTGAAATAATATTCTGAGAAAGGTTTTCTTACCTGGCTTGTGCTATTTATGCACAGAAGTCCTTATAAGCAAAATGATAAAAACAGTGGAGGTTATTGTCACTCTATTCCTTCAGCTTATTTAAGACTTTACAAATAATCATGCTTGCCTAGTGGGTAATAGGAACACTCAAGTACAGCAGTGGTATAAACAAGGAAAGAGAACTGAGATCTAGAAGAACCCTAGGAGATGACAGTCGGGAGAGAAAAACAAATCTCAAGCCCAGAGTCTCTTCTCCAGTAGCTATGTGGTGGTCTGTAATCCTACATCCCCTGCTGCTTCTGCCACTTCCCTATGTACCCCCCAAAATACCTGTGGTCCAGCAGTATTGACCTCATTTACCATATCATCGTCCAGACTTGGATTAGAAATCATGGAAGCTATATGTATTTGAGGGTTACCTCACTTTTCCATGTTTTTCGTACTCAAAATCTTCATAAATTAGTAGGCAAGTCATTGGTTAGGTCATTCAAATTACTTTTTTGTTTCTCCATGTTTTAAATATTAATACTAGTGAAACATTTAATTTGTCCTATTATATCTATGGGCGCCCGTTGGCCACCACTTCCATCTACGGCCATACCAGCCTGAACACGACCGATCTCGTCTAATCTCAGAAGCTAAGCAGGGTCGGGCCTGCTTAGTACTTGGATGGGAGACCGCCTGGGAATACCGGGTGCTGTAGGCTTTGGGGCTTCCCTTGTGGCTCAGCTGGTAAAAAACCTGCCTGCAATGCAGGAGACCTGGGTTTGATCCCTGGGTTGGGAAGATCCCCTGGAGAAGGAAGAGGCTACCCACTCCAGTTTCTGGCCTGGAGAATTCCATGGACTGTATAGGGTCGCAAAGAGTTGGACACGACTGAGCGACTTGTACTTTCACTTTTTAATTATATCTAAAAAAGCAATACCAAAGCTGTTGGAAAATGGCACTATTTAAAAATAAAGTGTGTTATATTTGCTAAATAGATATATGGGATTTTTTTTCACCTTCAACTAAGTGTTGGCTTCTAAGCAAGAATTTATACATGTGTTTTGTACAATTTTCAAGTTAGAAAATTAGAAAGTTTGCCCAGATGGGAAATCTGGTCTAAATAATGTAATACAAAACCTATTGTTGACCACCTATTTCTAAATCCTTAAAAGTTCCTTTTGTCATAACATTATTATGAGAGACGGTCATGACATTTTGGTAACTGGTTTTGATTTTGTTTAAAACCCCACTTTAGGAGAATAGGAGACACAGGGACCACACCTTCATAAACAGTCTAGGTGGGTCACAGAGTGAAGGGGGAGGGAATAGGAAGGAGTGTGGTACTTAATTAACTGAAATGTTTTATTTCAGACAACACTGCCTCTAAGGAGTCAGCCAAAAAAGTAGAGTAATAGTCACAGTGAGAAGTCATGGTTGACTGATAATTCTTACAAGACTGAAATTCACTAGCATTGATCTTTTTGTTTTGAATGAAGAGCTCCTATCAAGTGAGTTTAAGCAGTGTCTATGTGATTCTGAGATATTTGAGTAAAAAGGGAATATGCTAGTAACATGATGTCTCAGCTATCAGATTTCAAAATCCAGGCATTCAGAGCATCCAAAGGATTTAGTAATTCAATTTCCTTTCTCACATTTTAGAATCAATAACTCAGCAATAGAGTATTGTTCAATGAGGGCAAATCCTGAAAAAGAGGAAATAGCCAACTTTTAAGGGAGGGAGCTTCTGGGAGTACAGCATCTGGGGATTCACTGAAAATCAGTCGAGAAAAAAATGTCATTTCAAAGAATCTGACAAGTATGGGACCGACAGATGATCTCACTTTACTCCCTGAGAACACAGATTATTTATTCTAAGAAGTGACCTAACAATCTTCTAAGAGCTAGAAAAGCCTTTTTACCTGCTATTTTAGCAACTGGGGCAACTGGTTTTTTTTTGATGCATTTTGAGACATAATTTGATCATGTTGTGTCTGGATCTGAGATTTGTTATAATGAAACTATCAGATATAAAAAGTTCAGGGTATTATTGGAAGCTTTCTCTCTCTCTCTTTTTTTTTTCTTTCAAATCTGTAAAGAAAATGAATTTAAACTACAGTAACAGGAATTTCATTTATTATAAGAAGCTCTGACCACATGATTGAAAAAAACTAAATATGTTTTATTTCAGGCAAGGATAGCTGTCCTATTCACTTTTTAGAAGTTAGAATAGAATTAAACATAAAATCCAAAGAAATAGCTTTCTAGTCTTCTAGGATCTATCCCCACTTTTCATGATGTATCAGTGGGAGTTCAAAACTTTGCAGGAGGGAGGATAAATGTGCTTTGAGAAAATTGGGGTCAAGACACAGCAAGCATTAGGCAGCTTCAGGAAGATGGCTAGAACGTATTGGCCAGACACTCTACCCAAATTTCTCCCTGGAGTTCAAGTGTCATAATGCCATATGACAGTATACTTCCCTGTGATAATATGCCCCATACATCAAGTTGAATGCTCTTTGTGACAGCATTTAACCACTCATAGCAGAGCCTTTGGAAAACCTTATTTCCTGAAAATAATGAAATATTTTGATAATCAACCTAAAGATAAAACATTGTGATAATTCAACCTAATGGTCCATATGTCTAGTCTTTAGCACAAGTTTTTTTAATTAATTAGGTATCAAGATGGGGAAAATACACATCTAGCTCAAAGTATATAAAGCTATTTAAAGCTAAACAGCTTTTAATCAGTTGCTGTCTAAAAAGATGATAGCAGATGGAATGATTCAAAATGCTATAGATATACTTATAAATGCAATTAAGAGCAAAAGATGATGGAACCAACATGTTCTGCTTAAAATGTAACAATAGGAATACCTTGGGTTTGTTCAGTGTGTAAAATCCAGTCACATAACTATTTTTGTATGACCCCCTCAACAACCCTGTGACTGGTCAGGCTGAGACTAGTATCCCTCTTTCATACATGCACACAATAAACTCTATCCATTTATTAACTCAGCAAGTATTTATTATCTATGCTAAGTAGTATAGTGCATCTATAACATCTGCCATTTCTAGGGTACAACAATGAACAGAAAGACACTTTCTCGCTCCCAAGGAGCTTCCAAAGTAGTGGGGTTTTGTTCGTTTTACTGTATTGTCTCTTAGGGCTACAGAGAAAAATAATATACAGTAGCCACCTTCAAGCTGCTCCCCAAAATATGGCAACATTGAAGTACCTGGGTCTTAGAAAAATGAAATGTCTTTGTGAGCTTGCACCACTTATATCCCAGTAGAGTCAGAGCAGGAACTTGGGGCTTCTGGTCCCATGCAGATTCCACTGTTCCCATTACTTCTAAACTTTCCTGACTTGGAAAAATTAATACAAGTGTCCCAATGGGCAAAGTCAGAAACCACTAACCCACTTTTTTAAGGACTATTGAGTAGGACTGTGTATTACTTTTAAATTGTTTGCTATCTCTTGGTATTTTTCAGTAGGAGAGGTGGCAGTGAAAGGGCCATTAAGGCTTTGCTTTATTGATAATCCTTCATTTCTGTGCAATATGTTGTCTGTTTCATTTAACTGCAAGAAACCAAAGCTTTAGGAGTTAGAGATTTTTTTCAAGGACAAGTTTGAATGGAAACACTCATTTCACATAAATGACAAGTGTTCTCAAAGCTCCTGCTTGACAGCTGTTGACTTTATGTAACTGGAGGCAGACACACTCCTTGAGATAGAGGTCAGCAGAGGGCAAGAGCATCACCAATATGGCAGAGCCTTGGCTGCCTCCTCAGGGGTCCAGTGGATTTTCCTGAATGTTGTCCACAATTTCGGTAGCATTTGGATCACCCCTCTAAAAGATTTCCACTGGGGACAGAAACACTGTTTTGTTTATCCCCTATGTGTATGCGTGTGTGCAAGTCACTTCAGTCCTGTCTGACTCTTTGCGATCCTATGGACCGTAGCCCACTAGCCTCTTCTGTCCATGGAATTCTCCAGGCAAGGATACTGGAGTGGGTTGCCATGCCCTCCTCCACGGGATCTTCCCAACCCAGGGACTGAACCCACGTCTCTTGTGTCTCCTGCATTGGCAGGCTGATTCCTTACCACCAGCACCATGGGAAGCCCTGTTTATCCATACCCATGACCATAACATGGAGATAGAGATGACAGTACCAGAAAATACCTAAGAAGGAAGGAAAGAAGTGAGGACATCTCAAACCTGTTTTAGTTTCCAGCATAATGTGCTTTTGCATGGTGGGAATTCCTCAGGTGTGAACCCAGAGTAGTTATCAACTAGTACATCAGTACAATTTGCCTGCAAAGGCTACAGTTCAGCTTTTTATAGTCATCCCATTACCTTATGAAACTGCATTTTTCAATTTTGTTGAAGAGTTTTTCTGCCAAAGATACAAATGGAGACCCTCGCCTCGTCATTTTTATGGGTTCCCCTGTGTGTTTCACAGTTTTTATGTGTTGTTACAAACGGGGCTAAGTTTCCCAACTGACAGCTTCTCATTTCCACAGACTGCTGCAGGACTCCATTGATTAGCCAGCAAGGTCTTTGTAAATGCTTCTTTCCCCCATTTCTGTCTCTCACACCAAGACCTTGTGCTGTTGAGTAGAAGAAAATGATAGTTTTCTGCTTTGGCAGCATCTGTCATTTTTAGACAAGCGCCATCATAAATTTGGCATGCATCTACCCAAATTCAGGAGGCCAAGATTTAGTAGCCCTCATAAAATAATAGATTAACTATATTATGACAAACATCTTAAGGCTGAAATTCTGGGATACAATCATGTAGAACATAAATTGAGTCCCATCTGTCTAAAGAGAACAGACCATTATACTAAAGCTCATATTTCCATGAAATGTACATATATCATTAAGACGTTCAAAGTCAATTTAAAAAATGAAACTGCCTCCATCTTTGTCCGTGCACCTTGAATTTGACAGCACCGTCCTGCCAGGCAAGGCTGATGACTCTTGTGTAGTCAAGTATTTGTCATCCTCTGGAAACTAACTTCTGAAACTTCTGAGCATTTTATATTGCTTTGAAGTAATACTGAGCACATATTGTCAGGCTTTCCACTTCGAAAGTTATTTCCTGGAGTTTCTCTAAGAAAATGAACCAAAAGTTAAGACCAACTTAACTTTGATTTACTGAGGATCTGTTAACTTATGACTTACTGGGATATGTTATTAACCATTATTTTAAGGCTTATATCATTATTAAAAATTTTTCTCATCTTCAGACATATTTATTTTAACTGGAATTCATCTCTTTTTGATTACATTTATTTACAACTTTTCTGCATCAAATAGATATTGAAATATAAAACAACTTTGTATGGACACTAAATTTTATAAATGTACAAACATAAATTCCCTCGAGATCTTAACAAAGATTATTACATTTTTATGACATTCAATTTATTTGCTTCGGGAAGAATTCTCTTACACTGACATATTTTCCTGAAATGAGTCAATCATGAAATAGAACTACTAAATAACTATTCGTAGATTCTGTGTGCAGAGACTGGTTCTAGGTACTTTGGGGGATTCTGGGCAGTTCTGATGATGCTTATAGCCTAGTGCCACACAAATTTAACTCTATAATTAGAGTTAAAAGTTTAGTGTTTTGCATAAAAACATTTCTAAAGTATTTTCCTTTTCCCTGACATCTTTCTCTGAGAATCAGGTTCACTGTCGTGGATACTGGGCATAGTATTATGTAGTAGTAGTTTGGTGCTCTCGTTTCTATGCTGTGCTATGCTAAGTTACTTCATCTGCATATCTGAGGGTATTGATATTTCTCCCAGCAATCTTGATTCCACCTTGTGTTTCTTCCAGTCCAGCGTTTCAGTCCGACTCTGTGTGACCCCATAGATGGCAGCCCACCAGGCCTCCCCGTCCCTGGGATTCTCCAGGCAAGAACACTGGAGTGGGTTGCCATTTCCTTCTCCAATGCATGAAAGTGAAAAGAGAAAGTGAAGTCGCTCAGTCGTGTCTGACTCTTAGCGACCCCATGGACTGCAGCCTACCAGGCTCCTCCATCCATGGGATTTTCCAGACAAGAGTACTGGAGTGGGGTGCCATTGCCTTCTCCTTCTCATTTCTATAGACCAGCATAGCTCAATAAAACCTTCTATGGTGAAGAAAATGATCTGTAATCTGGGTTGTCCAACACGAGTGCCATGAACTATTCAGCTCTTGAAATGTGGTTTGTGCTCCTGAGGAGCTGCATATTTAATTTTATTTAAGTAGCCACATAAGGCTACCATGTTACACAGCACATCTATAGACTATGGTACTCTTTGCTCTTTTGACTAGCCATGATTCTAGAGAAGGCATTCCATTCTCTGAGACTCTCTTTTCTCATTGGTAAAGTGGGAGTAATGCCTTCCCTACAATCCGTAGTGGTGTGTGAATCAAATGAAATGATTGCAAAAGGACTTTGCAAAGTGTAAAGCATAATTAAAACAACTATTATTGATGTTCTTGCAGTTTTGGAGAGGTTATTTGTTTGTTTTGGGTCCTCCTATGGGGTCTTATTTCAGCTACTTTCAATGAGAGGTGACAGCTGCCCCTTGTGGTAGTCAGGTATTGTTATCTTTTATTATGCTGCACCTAATACAGTATATTCTAGAAAACAGATAAAACAGATACAAGCTTATTAGACTTATATGCAAAAAAATAACTTTAACAGCAGTACAACTGATCAGATCAGATCAGTCGCTCAGTCGTATCCAACTCTTTGCGACCCCATGAACTGCAGCACGCCAGGCCTCCCTGTTCATCACCAGCACCCGGAGGTCACTCAGACTCACATTCATCGAGTCAGTGATGCCATCCAGCCATCTCATCCTCTGTCGTCCCCTTCTCCTCTTGCCCCCAATCCCCCCCAGCATCAGAGTCTTCTCCAATGAGTCAACTCTTCACATGAGGTGGCCAAAATACTGGAGTTTCAGCTTTAGCATCATTCCTTCCAAAGAAATCCCAGAGCTGATCTCCTTCAGAATGGACTGATTGGATCTCCTTGCAGTCCAAGGGACTCTCAAGAGTCTTCTCCAACACCACAGTTCAAAAGCATCAATTCTTCGTCGCTCAGCCTTCTTCACAGTCCAGCTCTCACATCCATACATGACCACAGGAAAGACCATAGCTTTGACTAGGCGAACCTTTGTTGGCAAAGTAATGTCTCTGCTTTTGAATATGCTATCTAGGTTGGTCATAACTTTCCTTCCAAGGAGTAAGTGTCTTTTAATTTCATGGCTGCAGTCACCATCTGCAGTGATTTTGGAGCCCAGAAAAATAAAATCTGACACTGTTTCCACTGTTTCCCCATCTATTTCCCATGCAGTGACGGGACCAGATGCCATGATCTTCGTTTTCTGAATGTTGAGCTTTAAGCCAACCTTTTCACTCTCCACTTTCACTTTCATCAAGAGGCTTTTTAGTTCCTCTTCACTTTCTGCCATAAGGGTGGTGTCATCTGCATATCTGAGGTTATTGATATTTCTCCCAGCAATCTTGATTCCACCTTGTGTTTCTTCCAGTCCAGCGTTTCTCATGATGTACTCTGCATATAAGTTAAATAAACATGGTGACAATATACAGCCTTGATGTACTCCTTTTCCTATTTGGAACCAGTCTGTTGTTCCATGTCCAGTTCTAACTGTTGCTTCCTGACCTGCATACAAATTTCTCAAGAGGCAGATCAGGTGCTCTGGCATTCCCATCTCTTTGAGAATTTTCCACAGTTTATTGTGATCCACACAGTCAAAGGCTTTGGCATAGTCAGTAAAGCAGAAATAGATGTTTTTCTGGAACTCTCTTGCTTTTTCCATGATCCAACAGATGTTGGCAATTTGATCTCTGGTTCCTCTGCCTTTTCTAAAACCTGCTTGAACATCAGGAAGTTCACGGTTCACATATTGCTGAAGCTGGCTTGGAGAATTTTGAGCATTACTTTACTAGCGTGTGAGATGAGTGCAATTGTGCGGTAGTTTGAGCATTCTTTGGCATTGCCTTTCTTTGGGATTGGAATGAAAACTGACCTTTTCCAATCTTGTGGCCACTGCTGAGTTTTCCAAATTTGCTGGCATATTGAGTGTAGCACTTTCACAGCATCATCTTTCAGGATTTGGAATAGCTCAACTGGAATCCCATCACCTCCACTAGCTTTGTTCGTAGTGATGCTTTCTAAGGCCCACTTGACTTCACATTCCAAGATGTCTGGCTCTAGGTCAGTGATCACGCCATCATGATTTTCTGGGTCGTGAAGCTCTTTTTTTGTACAGTTCTTCTGTGTATTCTTGCCACCTCTTCTTAATATCTTCTGCTTCTGTTAGGTCCATACCATTTCTGTCCTTTATCGAGCCCATCTTTGCATGAAATGTTCCTTTGGTATCTCTGATTTTCTTGAAGAGATCCCTAGTCTTTCCCATTCTGTTGTTTTCCTCTATTTCTTTGCACTGATCGCTGAAGAAGGCTTTCTTATCTCTTCTTGCTATTCTTTGGAACTCTGCATTCAGATGTTTATATCTTTCCTTTTCTCCTTTGCTTTTCGCTTCTCTTCTTTTCACAGCTATTTGTAAGGCCTCCCCAGACAGCCATTTTGCTTTTTTGCATTTCTTTTCCATGGGGATGGTCTTGATCCCTGTCTCCTGTACAATGTCACGAACCTCATTCCATAGTTCATCAGGCACTCTATCTATCAGATCTAGTCCCTTAAATCTATTTCTCACTTCCACTGTATAATCATAAGGGATTTGATTTAGGTCATACCTGAATGGTCTAGTGGTTTTCCCTACTTTCTTCAATTTCAGTCTGAATTTGGCAATAAGGAGTTCATGGTCTGAGCCACAGTCAGCTCCTGGTCTTGTTTTTGCTGATTGTATAGAGCTTCTCCATCTTTGGCTGCAAAGAATATAATCGATCTGATTTCGGTGTTGACCATCTGGTGATGTCCATGTATAGAGTCTTCTCTTGTGTTGTTGGAAGAGGGTATTTGCTATGACCAGTGCATTTTCTTGGCAAAACTCTATTAGTCTTTGCCCTGCTTCATTCCATATTCCAAGGCCAAATTTGCCTGTTACTCCAGGTGTTTCTTGACTTCCTACTTTTGCATTCCAGTCCCCTATAATGAAAAGGACATCTTTTTTGGGTGTTAGTTCTAAAAGGTCTTGTAGGTCTTCACAGAACCATTCAACTTCAGCTTCTTCAGCGTTACTGGTTGGGGCATAGATTTGGATTACTGTGACATTGAATGGTTTGCCTTGGAAACGAACAGAGATCATTCTGTCGTTTTTGCGATTGCATCCAAGTACTGCATTTTGGACTCTTTTGTTGACCATGATGGCCACTCCATTTCTTCTGAGGGATTCCTGCCTACAGTAGTAGATGTAATGGTCTTCTGAGTTAAATTCACCCATTTCAGTCCATTTTAGTTTGCTGATTCTTAGAATGTTGACATTCACTCTTGCCATCTCTTGTTTGACCACTTCCAATTTGCCTTGATTCATGGACCTGACATTCCAGGTTCCTATGCAATATTGCTCTTTACAGCATCGGACTTTGCTTCTATTACCAGACACATCCACAGCTGGGTATTCTTTTTGCTTTGGCTCCATCTCTTCATTCTTTCTGGAGTTATTTCTCCACTGATCTCCAGTAGCATATTGGGCCCCTACTGACCTGGGGAGTTTCTCTTTCAGTATCCTATCATTTTGCCTTTTCATACTGTTCATGGGGTTCTCAAGGCAAGAATACTGAAGTGGTTTGCCATTCCCTTCTCCAGCAGACCACATCCTGTCAGATCTCTCCACCATGACCCGCCCATCCTGGGTTGTCCCACGGGCATAGCTTAGTTTCATTGAGTTAGACAAGGCTGTGGTCCTAGTGTGATTAGATTGACTAGTTTTCTGTGAGTATGGTTTCAGTGTGTTTGCCCTCTGATGCCCTCTTGAAACACCTACCGTCTTACTTGGGTTTCTCTTAACTTGGGCGTGGGGTATCTCTTCCTGGCTGCTCCAGCAAAGCACAGCCATCGCACCTTACCTTGGACTAGGGGTCTCTCCTCACCACCACCCTTCCTGACCTTCGAGGAGGGGTATCTCCTCACCACCGCCCTTCCTGACCTCGGTCGTGGGGTAGCTCCTTTCAGCCGCGCTTAGTGCGCCGGTCCTCACCGCTGCCCTTCCTGAACTTGGAGGAGGGGTATCTCCTCAACGCCACCCTTCCTGACCTCAGTCGTGGGGTAGCTCCTCTCGGCCGCACCCGCCGAGGCGCTTAGTGTGTCGGCCGCAGCCGCCGAGGTGCTTAATTATATCATTATATGCCTGGTTCAATTCAGTTCAGTTGCTCAGTCGTGTCTGACTCTTTGCGACCCCATGGACTACAGCACACTAGGCTTCTCTGTCCATCACCAACTCCCAGAGCCTGCTAAACTCATGTCCATTGAGTCAGTGATGCCCTCCAACCATCTCATCCTCTGTTGTCCTCTTCTCCTGCCCTCAATCTTTCTCAGCATCAGGGTCTTTTCCAATGAGTCAGTTCTTCACATCAGGTGGCCAAAATATTGGAGTTTCAGCTTTAGCTTCAGTTCTTCCAGTGAATATTCAGGACTAACTTCCTTTAGGATTGACTTCTTGCTTTCCAAGAGACTCTCAAGAGTGTTCAACACCACAGTTCAAAAGCATCAATTCTTCGGCGCTCAGCTTTCTTTGTAGTCCAACTCTCACATCCATACATGAGTACTGGAAAAACCATAGCTTTGACTAGATGGGCCTTGGTTGGCAAAATAGTGTCTCTGCTTTTTAATATGCTGTCTAGGTTGATCATAGCTTTTATTCCAAGGAGCAAGTGTCTTTTAATTTCATGGCTCCAGTCACCATCTGCAGTGATTTTGGAGCCCCCCAAAAATAGTCTCTCACTGTTTCCATTGCTTCCCCATCTATTTGCCATGAAGTGATGGGACCGGATGCCATGGTCTTAGTTTTCTGAATGTTGAGTTCTAAGCCAACTTTTTAATCTCTTTAAGAATTTTCCAATTTATTGTGATTTGCATAAAGTACCAACACCTAAACGTTTTATATAGGTTATCTTATTTAATTGTAAAAATGCTTTGAGGGATACTAACATGAGACCTAGAAAGGGGAAATAATGGCTCAGAGTCATTCAGATGAAAAGTAGTTTCAAGGTCTCACCCAGGTGATCCCTCAAATTCGCTACCATGATACACTGCCTTTAGATGCAGGTTCATGAACTTTACATGCTTTTTGAAGACTGTCTGAGACTCTTTTTCACTGGGTCTGACATCTCAGAAATGTGTGTTAGTTCTTTCCCCATTCTATTTTACAACTGTTTTTTAAAAATCAATTTTTGAGTAGTTTTGGATAAAGATATATTAACCAAGGTATGATTCTTGAGTACCTTTACCTACTTAGCATGTAGTAGAAAGAGCATAAGCTTGATTATTTCCACCTTTCCCTGAATGTTTAACTCTAAGTAATGTTCATTGACCTTCTCTTTCCCCATCTATAAAATGGGGGAGCTGATATCTACCTCCCATGATTGTTGTCAAGAATACTGAGTCAGTAAATGTGCCTGGATCACTGAGGACACTGTCCTTTTGAGTTTATGACCATTTCAGGCCATGCAACAGTGACCTACACTTACATCCCTTCATGTGCTTCTTTTATTGTTGTTATTGTTTAGTCTGACTCTTTTGCAACCCCATGTACTGTAGCCCACCAGACTCCTCTGTCCATGGGATTCTCCAGGCAAGAATACTGGAATGGGTTGCCATTTCCTTCTCCAGAGGATCTTCCCAACCCAGGGATCAAACCTGAGTCTCACTGCAGGCAGATTCTTTACCACTAAGCCACAGCAAAGCACTTGATTTATTAGCTCAGTTCAGTTATTTGCATTTTTGTCTTCATTCCAGGACATTAGGGTCTGATGAACCTGAACTCTCCCAGTGGGACATTTAAAGATGTGGAAGGACCCTTCTTGCTCTTCTGTGCATATTTGTGTAATGCAGGAAATGTCTTTCTACTTGTCTCCCAGTGGTTAACTATCATCCATTATGTCCCCTGCAGATGCTGGCATTGCATCCTGCACACAGCAGTCACATAGTCAGCATACATTAAATTACTATCATTAAGAAGAATTTAATGGAGTAAGCTCTGGTACCCTCCCTAGAATATGAACAGGGCAACAAGACACTGATGCTGCTCCTGCTAAGTCGCTTCAGTCGTGTCCGACTCTGTGTGACCCCATAGACAGCAGCCCACCAGGTTCCCCCGTCCCTGGGATTCTCCAGGCAAGAACACTGGAGTGGATTGCCATTTCCTTCTCCAGTGCATGAAAGTGAAAAGGGAAAGTGAAGTCGCTCAGTCGTGTCTGACTCTTAGCAACCCCGTGGACTGCAGCCTACCAGGCTCCTCCGTCCATGGGATTTTCCAGGCAAGAGTACTGGAGTGGGGTGCCATTGCCTTCTCCGAACAAGACACTAGTTAACTCTTTTTCTTCATATTCAGTAAGACTGACGCCCCACCTCCTAAGTCAACAATATGTTCTGTATGTAGCTAGGGTATTAAAACAAGGGACAACCCAAAACAACTTCATTTATTGAGGGAGAAAACTGGGTACTACTCGTGAAGAAGCAGCCCAGCCTGAAGCCCAGGTTGGCTACTGAGACGAAAGGAGTAGGAGGGAACATGTAATCAGAAGGAGAAACACAGCCCTGCCTGACAAGTCCCTGCTGGCATGTATGTCCATAAATAAGGAGAAATTTGTCAGTCCATACATTTTATTTCTAACAAACAGCTTGCAAAAAGTTCTTAGCATTTACTTTTTTTGTTTCTTGTATGCTATTAATATATTAATTACTAAGCCTCTAGAAATTATGTTCATTTTCTTTTCAGTATGAAATGACATAATTCTTGTCGTAATAGAGATTATTTTATTCCTTGCTTTCAAATATTTGAACTTCAGATAGAGTCTTCAATGAATTTTGCCTATTTAACTAACAAAATGGCCATATTTAAGGTAAAACAATTTGTCCTCCCTAGCACAATATCCGGAGAAGGCAATGGCACCCCACTCCAGTGTTCTTGCCTGGAGAGTCCCAGGGACAGGGGAGCCTGGTGGGCTGCCATCTGTCGGGTCGCACAGAGTCGGACACGACTGAAGCAAGTTAGCAGCAGCAGCAGCAGCACAATATCTTTGTCCTTAGTTCTTTGTTAACAAATAAAATATTTTCCTCAATGCGGAAATTAGTGTACTACATTTTGAGTTAAAGTTTTTTATGTTATCCTTTTCAACAAAAATTTTACCCCATTATTGACCAATCCAATGATGACTATCTAGCAAATGTTATTTTAAGTACTTTGAAATATCACTAGCAGATGTTCTATTTATGTTATTTATGGCATTTTAAATTGAGAGAATCCTTTTGGAAAGCAATGTCATAGAATAAATCAAGAACCATAAAAATGTTAATTCCAATAGATGAATTAACTCCTCTTTCTGTAATTTATACTAAGGAAATAATCCTACATACAAAGCAAGAAAAATAAAATGATATACATGAAGACATTCATCAGAGCATTAGTAAAAACTGAAAACAAGATGATCAGCTAGGGAAATTATTTTTAAAAAGTACTTATGCTGCTACTGCTGCTGTGTCGCTTCAGTCGTGTCCGACTCTGTGCAACCCCATAGATGGCAGCCCACCAGGCTCCCCCATCCCTGGGATTCTCCAGGCAAGAACACTGAAGTGGGTTGTCATTTTCTTCTCCAATGCACGAAAGTGAAAAGAGAAAGTGAAGTTGCTCAGTCATGTCCTAACTCTGTGCGACCTCATGGACTGCAGCCTACCAGGCTCCTGCATCCATGGGATTTTCTAGGCAAGAGTACTGGAGTGGGGTAGAATATTATGCCGCTTTAAAGTAAATAAAAGTAACAACATGAAACAAGAGTACAATACATTAAATCAAAAAGTTACAAAATATATTAAAGCACAAGTTAGAGAATGGTTTTTTGAGGCATGTATTTACACATATTTATTGAGCTCCCGTGGGTACCCAGCCTAACACTACACACTGGATACATGATAGTGAACCAGGCCAGTGTGGGCTTTGCCCTCATTAGAGCATATCAGCTGGAAGGGTAATACTGAACAGATGATGCCAAGGTTGATAGAAAGAAAGGGATGCTAACCTAGTCTGGGAACAAAGGAAGAGCTTAAGCAGGAGACTGAAGCTGTCTCTGTCTGTTGAGAGAGACACAGAGGCTCTGGTTTAGGGGTGGAGGGAAGAGGATTCTCAGAAAAAGGACCAGTATTGCATACAGTGGAAGATGTGAAAGACTGCCCTATTTAAACATCTGAGACAATGAAAGAACACTTGGGGACAAGAGAAGGAACTCAGGATGTTGGTGAGAAAGTAGTTGAAATGATGGCTAGGGACAGAAATGAAGATGGTATGGGCATAATGAAGTGACGGGCCAAAACACAATGGTTCTTTTTCTCATCTTTTAATTTTTTATTTTATTATCAACTTATTTATTTGGCTGCTTTCAGGCTTAGTTGTGGCGTGCGGGATCTTTAGTTGCAGTATGCAAAGTCTTAGTTGTAGCATGTGGGATCTAGTTCCCTTATCAGGGACTGAACCCGGGCTCCCTGCATTGGGAGTGCAGTCTTACGCACTGTATTCCTGTGGCTGACTAGTGAAGCCTGTTCTCTGAATGGTGTTTTTAAATCCATAAAATGAAATTGGTAGTTTTACAAAGGAAACCAATTGTATTAAAATACCATTGTCAATGTTTGTTATGATACAGTAGCATACCAATAATGCATTAAATAAGATCTAACAGCTGGTCTAATATCTGCCATAATTTTGAAGTGTGTAAACCTTTCTATGTTATCTCATTTTAAAATATCTGACATGTATGGGTGACAAAGGTAAATGTATTACCCAAACTGCTGTAGTTTGTTGCCTTCATTTATAATTGAAGGATATGGTGAATTTCAGTTAGAGATAAATGAAAATATCTATATCTTTTTATCATCCAAGTTCATGGATCCTGAGAACTCATGGACCCCTTGGAACTCCACAGACTCCAGGTTAAAAACTCCTGTTTAGTGTTTATTGTGGGTGTTTTGTTTTTTTTTTTTCCTCTCTCTCTCTCTCTATTCTCCACATACCATATTCCTTGCAAAAGAATTTCTTCTAATGAGTTGATGGAGCATCCTTGGTGGCTCAGTAGTAAAGAATCTGCCTGCAGTGCAGGAGACGTGGGTTTAAGATGCTGGTTCAAACCCTGGATGGGGAAGATCCCCTGGAGAAGGAAATGGCAACCCATTCCACTATTCTTGCTTGGGAAATCCCATGGACAGAGGAGTCTGGTGGACAGTCCATGGGGTCACAAGAGTAGGATGCAACTTAGCGCTAAACCACCACCACAACCAATGACTTAATGACGTTTATATACCTTGGGGCACAGGTGGGCAGGAAAGAAATTCTTAGCCATTTATTTTGTATTATAGTTGGGAAGCTCACAGTCTGCAATACAATGTCATATCTCTTTCTTGCTCAATTTCATCATGGTCACAGTCATAAGCCCCCATGTTGCAGTACCCCTAAGCATGATTAGACACCCTAGACAAACTCCTTTAGAGATCAGGCTTCATAAATCAATCTCACCTTTTTAAAGGAGACTTTCTCTGATTGACAGACTTTTTTCCTGCCACCTGTATGTCTTAAATATAAAGCTGGTTTTGACAACTTTGCAATAAAGCAGCAGACTGAATTTAGGTACAAATGCTGGATTTGAAATGGAGAAGTATGATTGCCTTTTAGTGATATATTTTTAAGGGGTTGGTAGTTTTCTTATGCCTGGGCAGTCCAGCCCCTGAAAGTCTACACAGTCTCCTTAGGGCAGGCAGTACCCAGTTAAGTCCATGAAGAGTAAAAGCCTGTACCTATCTCCTTGGAACAGTCTAAGGCAATAAACTTGTTGGCTGACAATGTTTCATACATTCTCTATTAGGTAAAGATATACATTTTAGGTGAGGACTCACTTTCCTCAGTACCTCTCAGGCTGACCTTTCCATCACCAGCATGCTCCTCACCCTGCCTGGAGCCTCAAAGCTAAGCCTAAAGTCTGTATCTAGAAAGGAAGAAGGTGGGAGGAGGAGAATTCAAATGTCTCCCTTGTACCTTGTGAATGTCTCCTCTGTGAAGGGCCATTAGTTTAGAAGAAAAAGAACCTGTTCCTCATTCCACCTAGAAAATTAGTTTTAAATCTTATTCCTGGCTTTTGAATTGCTCCTGGACCTAGTCCCCAAAGGATTTGATTTGAGTGACATGAGTTACTTATTCTGTTTTTCATAATAAAGCTGCCTCAGAAATAACTGTGTTACATCTCTTGTGACAAATCAGAAAAGGGGCCATTTTTCAACCTGAAGAAGTCGAAATATGATTTCTCTATTGTATAAGTCAGATGACTGGAAAACTATACAAAATAGGAGAAAGCTGTTCACTGGACCCAAGGTCTAGGAAATAAGCCCTCTTTTGTGCTCACTTAGAATGACAGGTTCACTATGTCAACGCCAGCTCACCGATACGGAGTGTAAGCTGCCAGCTTCCAACATGGAGCTATTTGGAGATGCCACTGTTTTATCTGAGTGCGAGACTGGCAGCTTCTGCTCTCCAACAAAGTGGCACAAGGGGCGATGGAGCAGGTGTCATATGGTGCTCAGACAAGGAGGGTAGTGACTATCATTTCATTGGGTCACAAAATCACTGAGGGGGGTGTAGCCCATTGGCCAGAACCTGATTGACACAGGCTTTCAAATGGAAAGGGCAGGGATGTCCTCAGTCACTACTGAACCTGGCAGAAAATTACATCACAGGACCTGTTTTGAACTTATAAGATCAGCCACCTGACTGATGGGTCCTAAGTTACTTACATAAGCTTTTTTGTTTTTTAATTGTAAGTGCATGCACATTCCAATTCAGTAGAGTCACTTTTATTTATAGATAATTTCCCGTGCTTCCAGGATTAGTCTAAAGGCCAAGATATGAAAATTAGACATAAACATAGTTAATTAGGAATTAACAAGCTTCACAGTGATAAACCATGCTTGAAGAGACAGGATTTCTGGAATTTAGCTAAGCCATGGTAACATGGCATTAGATGGAAAGGGCCCACAAGCATCATACTGACCCAATGTATAATATTTTAGTGCTATGAGAATTTCATAAACTAGCTTTCGTTTCCATGTCGGTACTTAGCTTTTTGGTGTTTCTGAGCTCGTCATGCAAGTCCTTTGCTTCGTTTTACATATCATAAGCCATATGGAGAATTCTATATGGCTTATTCTTTCCACTTTCAAAGTGGTCCAGCGATTCACCCTCAAGTGGGGCACTGAGATCAGCATTTTCCAATGAGAAGTCTTGTGACTGTCAAAGCAGGTGAGCTAATTAGCAGGTGTTGTGAAATAAGTCGGGCAATACTATACTACCTGGGTAACCCTTGTGGACATTTAGAATTAGATCAGGTCCAAATGAGGCTCCTAGGTGGAGGAGGCCTAAATGGGCGACTACAGGACTCAGAGTATACTGGGTCAGTCTCAGGCCACCTGCTAAAGACTATGTGTCTTTGGGGTTTGGGTTGATCATGAGTGGTATCATCACTAGGATACAAAACCTGAATCTGATATCTAAAAGGGTGAGGAAACTTCAATAATACCACAAGACATAGTACTTGGAATTTCTTAAAGAGCATTGTTGCATAAGTTTATCAATCATGTAATTGTTTATAACTCAGATGAGTATCAGTTCAGTTCAGTCGCTCAGTCACATCCGACTCTGCAACCCCATGAACCGCAGCACACCAGGCCTCCCTGTTCATTACCAACTCCTGGAGTCCACCCAAACTCATGTCCATCGAGTCAGCGATGCCATCCAGCCATCTCATCCTCTGTTGTTCCCTTCTCCTCCTGCCCTCAATCTTTTCCAGCATCAGGGTATTTTCAAATGGGTCAGCTCTTTGCATCAGGTGGCCAAAGTATTGGAGTTTCAGCTTCAACATCAGTCCTTTCAATGAACACCCAGGACTGATTCCTTTAGGATGGACTGGTTGGATCTCCTTGCAGTCCAAGGGACTCTCAAGAGTCTTCCCCACCACCATGGTTCAAATGGCGTCAATTACTTGGTGCTCAGCTCTCTTCACAGTCCAGCTCTCACATCCATACATGACCACTGGAAAAACCACAGCCTTGACTAGACAGACTTTTGTTGACAAAGTAATGTCTCTGCTTTTTAATATGCTGTGTAGGTTGGTCATAACTTTCCTTCCAAGGAGTATCTTTTAATTTCATGGCTGTAGTCACCATCTGCAGTGATTTTTGAGCCCCCAAAAATAAAGTCTGACACTGTTTCCACTGTTTTCCCGTCTATTTGCCATGAAGTGATGGGACCATATGCCATGATCTTCGTTTTCTGAATGTTGAGCTTTAAGCCAACTTTTTCACTCTCCTCTTTCACCTTCATCAAGAGGCTTTTTAGTTCCTCTATTGAGTTAGACTCAGATGAGTATAGTCTGATGTAATTTGTTACTGACTTTTTATGGTTACTGATTGGTCAGGTGGGTTGTTGGGGTACAAACCTCTGATGAGTTTCCAAACACAAAGAGCCCATGAGAAACCTTCCTGAGACCTAGACACCAGTTACGTTGCAAAAATGTCTGGCTATATTTTTGTGATATTTGTGTTTTCACATATACTTTAGATTTTCTGGCAAAGATACATGCTTATTATTTATATGTAAGTTTGTGTAGGATTCCTAAAGATAAATATGCATTGATATTTGATATGCATATATAAACATACATATAAAACCTTTGGAAATAATTATTCAAGTACTTTACATAATCAATGGCTAAAATACATTTATCCATTCTATCTACATTCATTTCACTAGATACGATTTGGCTGTTAACAGTGGACTTTTCTAGTATTTTTACTTGTGAGGCTAGAAAACACTGCAATGAGTTAAATATTCCTTACTTCAACAAACTTATTGTCCATCTATGGTTTTCTGAATATTGGACACAAAGATGAATTAAAACATTGTTCTAGGGCATAAGAATATCTCTATCCCAGTAATAAATTCAAGTGTGAAACATTGTAGCTAGTGTGAGATCAAAATATAATTATATGAAGAGGATTATGAGAACGTAGAGCAGGGGTTGAGAGGGAAAGACTTGGAGAGTAGACTGGAAGTAAGAATATCTCTAAAGAAGTTTTATGATGATCCAAGGAGGATAAATGGGAGCCTGAAATGAGGCAGTGGCAGATGATAGACACTGAATAAATGTCTATGGGATGAAAAGGTGAATAAGGCTGACAGAAGAGGTAGGTAGGAGGTAGTGTCAATAAATTTTGGTCATTCATTAAATGTAGAGGATAAAAGAGGGAAGAATTCAGGAGTCTTTGCTGACATTTCTAATATACAACTGTAAGGTCATCAGTTGACATGGGTACTTCTTGGAAGGGTCCCTATGTGGAACAGCTCATTCATTCAGTATCTGGCATGTTGAGTTGGAAATACCCAGAAATATATGTCCACAGACTATTAGGGAAAGGGAGGGGGCGGTTCATGAACCTGTAGAACTTTCACCTGTGATTTTAGGAATTTCTGTCAGTGTGGTAGAGGAAATCATTGGAGTGAATTAGATAACATAATGCACAAAGAGGACAGTAAATGACCTTGAGGGATGCCAACACTTAGAGGCAGGCAGAATAGGAACTGATGAACAAGTCCTGGAATGAGCTTTTATTGAGGCTGAAGGAGAACCAGGCAAGGGCAGGGTAGTGGACATCAAGTGAGTGGAGCATTTCAGGAAGGAACTTGTATGCCGAGTGCAAGAGAATACTAAAGAGAGACCACTGGCTTTTGCAGGTGGGTAAGGATGGACAGGGGAGAAGGCAATGGCACCCCACTTCAGTATTCTTGCCTGGAAAATCCCATAGATGGAGGAGCCTGGTAGGCTGCAGTCCATGGGGTCGCTAAGAGTCAGACACGACTGAGCGACTTCTTTCACTTTCCACTTTCATGCATTGGAGAAGGAAATGGCAACCCACTCCAGTGTTCTTGCCTGGAGAATCCCATGGATGGAGAAGCCTGGTAGGCTGCAGTCCATGGGGTCGCACAGAGTCAGACATGACTGAAGCGACTTAGAAGCAGCAGCAAGGATGGACAGAGAGAGAGGAACGGGAAAGAGCCACTGCACAGGACCACTGCAAGTTCAGTGCCAAAGAAAAGATAAATGGAAAGCTCCATGAGTGAACCAAGTCAGAGAATGGCTTTGGAACATGAAAGTGTTAGCATTATGTAAGCAGAAAGAACCTAATAGAAACAAAATAGAGCTATAGGAAAGAGAGAAGAGATTTAAAAGCTAGATCGTCCAGGTGGAAGCACTTACCTTTCCTCAGAGATGCGAACAAAATAGGTGCAGAGGGAAGAAACTGTAACATCAGTAGTAAATTCATCCAGCTGGGCCATTTTTCTCAGGAATGAAAGGCCAGACATTTGCTCATGTGAGATTTGCAGTATTGATAGAGGTAAATATTGATATTGATATTGATATTGATAAAGCTGCCTTGGGCAAGCTGACTGGTTGTATATATTTCCTTTATAGAATCACTTGTTTTCCCATTTGTCTGATTTATTTACATGTTCTCCAGGTATATAACTTTTCTACTATATATGTTTCTAATTAAGCAAATCTAATCTGTAAGTTTATAGTATTTAAAAATGTGTGTGTGGTTATTCCATTACCCAAAGAGCTCTACTTTCAAAAAAATCTTTTAAATAGTGCATTCAGATTATTACTAGATTTTCCAAGATCTTTTTGCATGTCACCTTCTAAGAAAACATCTAATAAATAAAGAGAGGCAAACTGTTATATCTAAACATTATCTGCAATGTAGGTCTTCTCTTCCTGCTCTTTTAACAGCTGCAGTCCTGTTAGACTACAAATGAATCCTCATTTCTTTGTGCATCTACCGATACAGTGATGATGCTCCAGCATCTGTACATCTCTAATTACATTTTGTTTTGCAAAGAACTCCAAGGTAACAAATTGGCTTCTTCATCTTTCAGTTCCTATGCTGCTGCTTCCTCCCCTCCCTCACACATCCATTAACTGTCTTAATGGAATTCTATCTTAAACTTTAAAACGTGTCATCAGTTGGTGGTTTCTATCCTTTGTTCCGTGTCAGAGCATAGATAAGAAGTGGACAAGTGGGGCAGAGGCTTAAGAAGTCTCCTGCAGCACACGAGTTGACATACTTAAGGTCCGCCATGTTTCTTTGTCTGGTGCAGAGTCCCATGAGCTTTTCAGTTTCATTCCTCACAAGACCACACTGAGAAAGTAGGTCCTCTGACTGACACCCATTCATTTCTCATCATTGGGAAATCGATAAAATGAAGAGAATGATTTCAGAATTCTGTTTCAAAGTGAACTAATTTGCTTTCAGGAGTGTTAAGCTCTAATCCAGGCATTTCTTTTGTTTTTTTGAAATAAAAATGAGATGTTGGACAAGGCACTTGTGAAAACAGGAAAGAGTATGACCAGCATACATTGCATGCTTCTGGTGCCTAATCTTTTTTGTGCAGTATCAAGTGTAAAAAGGGAAATTATTGTAAAAACTGACAAGCAGTATCCTTCAGTGACCTCAGAAAGCACAAAGGACGATTCTATTGAAATTGTAGTCTTGTTTCCTGAGCACTTTTCTGAATTGGGAACTCCTTTGCTATTCTGGAAAGCTTGGCTTGGAAAGACATTGGCAGGTGTGAGTGAGCGAGGCTCATAGCTTTTCAAAAACTCTCTGACAAATGGCAAATGACTGCACAATGAACAGAACCTGTGGCATTTTCACTGAAAGCAAAATTCATGTATTAAAATTCTATCCAAAATTTAAGTCTTTTGAAGCCATAATGATAAAAATAATATGTAACTGAATGAATACTATTGCTCCTAAAAACTCATTGCTTTGGGGCCTGGGGTGTGAGCTGGCATTGTCCACTTGCAGTGATTTACTTCTAAAGACTGGTTCCCATTTTTTTTCGGTACTCAACACAAGACACAGATTTAGATATCCACAGCCCTTAAATGTGAAACAGAGCATGACCTTAATCTCATTAACTGGGAATCACTTGAGCACAGGCCCCAAAACTATTAACTTTTCATTGTGTCTTGCGCCTGAACCCCTTGCCTTACCTTTACAATCTTATTGTTTCTTAGAGCCCAAGGAGAAAATGATGGTATTTTGCACATGTTCAGATTAAGGCACCAATGAACTGACACTTAAGTCACTTGCCTTAGGTTTATTCATCAGTAAACAGAACTAAGTTCTCCTGGCTGAGAGGCCAAGAAGTTTGGTCACCCTCCTAAATACCATTATCTCTAATCTCAGCGAATGATACCACCCACCATTCACCAAGTGTTCATGCTGAAATCTTAAACTCTCTACTACCACCCTGGTCCAAGCAGCCATCTACAACCACAGTAGTCTCCTAGCTCACCTCCCTGTGTTATCATTTCACAAGTTCTTCTCCACATACCAGTGAGCATGATCCTAGGAAAGCATGGCTCGGATCACCCCTCAGGAGACTCAGAAATCACACTTAGATCACATCCAGATTTCTCTCAGACTCTATCAGACCGTATGGCCTCTGATCAGCTCCTTCACCTCACAGCCTGCATTCACTCTTCTCACTCGCCTTGATCTTGCTCATTTCATTTTAAGGTTTTTGCACTTGCTATTCTTTCTTCCTGGAATGCTCTTCCCAGAATTCCTGCTATTTTATTCAAGGGTTTGTCAATATTACCTCTTTAGACAGGCTTGAAATGACTCTATGAGCATGCCATGCTTTATTTTCTTAGTACACTTAATACTATGAGACTATATATATATATACACACACACATTATACATATATATGCATGTATATACATATATGTATATATTATACACATTTTATATAGGCTTATATATATAAAATATAAACACACTTTATACCTGCTTGTATGTATTTAACATACATTTTATAAATATATACACAGCTAATAAAAGTATATGTATATTTGTATAATTTTTTTTTCTGGCTCCACCACTAGATAATTAATTTTATTGATTCAAAGATCTGGTCTTTTCACCTCTAACTTTAGTGCCTAGGATAATGTCACAGGTACCCATTAATTATTAAATTAGTTGGATAGGTAGATGGTTATTTCCTTAGGATGTATTCTTAGGTGGGACTTACTTGGTAGAGTGGTGTGAACTTCACATATGTCTCAGAATGGTTCTGCTGCTTCACATTTCAGTCAAGCAGGTACTATATCTTATCTTTTCCTCTCTGATAATCTTTAAATCTTTGCCATTTCTCAGTGGCAGAAAATATTTGTAGTTGTTATTTGTATAGCTTGATAAACCAACACCTGTATTATCAAAAACAAAAATGCAAGGACATTTTTATTTCACATAGAGCATCATAACCTTCTTGTGGACGTCCATTAACCCTTCTGGGAAATTAGTCAAGAAGTGAGAACTCAGAGAAGAAAACACAGAAGCAAAAGATATGCCTTTAAGAAGGTTTCCTAGGTTTCATGCAAATTTTCAACCTTAAGAAACTTTATTTTTTCTTTTTTTTTCTTTTTTAATGTTACAATATTGTATTGTTTTTGCCATATATCAACATGAATCCACCACAGGTATACACGTGTTCCCCATCCTGAATCCTCCTCCCTCCTCCCTCACCGTACCATCCCTAATAAACTTTATTAAAACAGACTTATTTGTCTGGTTCTCAGCAAATTTTGCCTATATTGTGCTATGCTTATATGGCATCATGTAACTAAGATATACAAAGATATTTCCATCCACTCACTTACCTTTGTTCAACAATGTGAGGCCTTCAAAAAAGTATTACTGGGACTTAACATTCTTAATCTCTACTCCCTCAAAACAGAAGAGCAATAAGAAGCACTGGCTTAGGATTCAGAAGCCTGTAGTTGAATCCATGCTCCACCATTTTAGTAACTGGATGAATGTGGGAAGTTACTTAGTCTTTCTAAGACTTGGTTATTTTTTATTTATGAACAATTGTAATTTAACACAACATTATAGAGAGGAAAGCATACCACTCTCTGGGGAGATAATCTATAATACATGTATCTGAAAAACGACTCTTGTTCCTATAAATCATTAAGAAAAAAGCTTACAATCTATTTTTTTTAATGAGGGAAATATTTGACCAAGCAATTCACAAAAGAAGATATACAATTAGCCTATAATATGCAAAGATGTTCCATATCATTAGTCACCCGCTAGAACAGCTAAAGTCAAAAGGACTGAAAACAGTGATACTATTTGTTAGAGAGAATAGAGAACAATTGGAATTCTCATACATTGCTGGTAGAAATATAAATCAGTACTGCCATTTTGGAAAACTCTTCAGAATCTACTAAAGATAAATATATACGTAGAGAGAGAGATAGAAAACATAAATGAGTATTTATGGCTACCAAAAACATGTCTAAGAATGTTTATAGTAGCATTACTCAAAATAGCCAAAAATTGAATGCTCATTAATACTAACGTAGATAAATAAACTATGGCACAGTCATACAATGAATACTATCCAACCATTAGGAAAAGTACAAACTTCTATGATATGTGCACCAATATGGATGAATCTCAGACATAATGTTGTATGAAAGAAGACAAGTATAAAATAATATATATTGGGCAATTCCATTTATATGAAGTTTGAAAATAGGCAAAACAGATCTAAGTTGATAGAGATGAGAATGGTGGTTATCTTTGAAGGGAAGGGGAGTATCAACTGATTGGGGATTCAGTGGACCTTTCCAGGGTGGTGGAAACATTCTATATCTCTCTATCTTATATATTAATATCTTGTATCTTCTGTATATCTTAGGTTAACATAAATGTATTTGTTGTTGTTCAGTCACTAAGTCATGTCCGACTATGTGACCCCATGGACTGCAGCACACCAGGCCTCCCTGTCCTTCACTAACTCCAAAAGTTTGCCCAGATTCATGTCCATTGAGTCGGTGGTGCTATCCAACCATCTCACCCTCTGCCACCCTCTTCTTTTACTCTTTCTGGAGCTATTAGTAACTGTCCTCTGCTCTTCCCCTGTAGTATTTTGGACACCGGCCAACCCAGGGGCTCATCTTTCTGTGTCATATCTTTTTGCTTTTTTTATACAGTTGATGGGGTTCTCACGGCAAGAAAACTGGAGTGGTTTGCCATTCCCTCCCCCAGTGGACCACGTTTTGTCAGAACTCTCCACTATGACCCATCCGTCTTAGGTGGCCCTGCACAGCATGGCTCATAGCTTCATTGAGTTATGCAAGCCCCTTCAGCATGACAAGGCTGTGATCCATGCTGCTGCTGCTGCTGCTGCTGCTAAGTCACTTCAGTCGTGTCTGACTCTGTGCGACCCCACGGACGGAAGCTCACCAGGCTCCCCTGTCCCTGGGATTCTCCAGGCAAGAACACTGGAGTGGGTTGCCATTTCCTTCTCCAGTGCATGAAAGTGAAAAGTGAAAGTGAAGTCGCTCAGTCGTGTCTGACTCTCAGTGACCCCATGGACTGGAGCCTACCAGGCTCCTCCGTCCATGGGATTTTCCAGGCAAAAGTACTGGGGTGGGGGTGCCATTGCCTTCCCCGTGTGATCCATGAAGGGGACACAAATGTATACATAGGTATAAATTCATTAAACTTTGTGTACTTTACAGTGTATAAGTTATACCTCAATAAAAAAGAAATAAAAGGTACAGATAGTTAACAGTACCTCATTAGAGGATATGAAAAATAAATGAGAAAATGAACATAAGTTCTTACCATACTTCTTGGTCTATAGAGAGTATTCAACTAGCATTGGCTATTAATTTGTGATTATTATTGCTGCTTTTGCTATCACTCTAAGCTATAACTGCCAGGAACATCTACTAGGTCATTTTTTGTTTGTTTTACATAAAAGTAAACTTCTTTAAATAAGGATTGAGCCTCTGAATTCAGCTTCTAAGAACACTGCTCCAACCAACTTAACAATATTAGTTATGTGTACAGACATAGGAAACAAACTAAAGGTCACCAAAGTGGAAAGAAAGGTTGGGGGATAAATGAGTTTGAGATTAACATATACATACTGCTACATGTAAAATAGACAACCAACAAGGACCTACTGTCTAACACAGGGGACTATGTTCAATATTTTGTAATATCCTATAAGGGAAAAGAATCTGAAAAAGAATAGATATATATGTAAGTATAACTAAATCACTTTGCTATACACCTGAAACTAACACAACCTTGTAAATCAACAAGCTTCAATTAATATATATATATAGGCTGCTGCTAAGTCGCTTCAGTCGTGTCCGACTCTGTGCGACCCCATAGACAGAAGCCCATCGCTCCCCCGTCCCTGGGATTCTCCAGGCAAGAACACTGGAGTGGGTTGCCATTTCCTTCTCCAATGAATGAAAAGTGAAAGTGAAGTCGCTCAGTCGTGTCCGACTCTCAGCGACCCCATGGACTGGAGCCCACCAGGATCCTCCGTCCGTGGGATTTTCCAGGCAAAAGTACTGGGGTGGGGTGCCATTGCCTTCCCCGATATATAGGCTACCCAGAGGTAAAAGAATCCGCCTGCCAACGCAGGAGACCTAGGAGACCTGGGTTCAATCCCTGGGTCAGGAAGATCCCCTGGAGGAGGAAATGACAACCCACTTCAGTATTCTTGCCTGGACAATTCCAGGACAGCGGGACCTGGCAGGCTCTAGTCCATAGCGTTGCAAAGAGCTGGGCATGAATCAGCGACTGAGCAAACAGATATGTGTAGATGTTGGTTGTATACAAAAGGAGGCTTGTTATTATGGTAAAGTTTTCTTATTTAGTGTAAAAAATTTTAACTCCTAAAAATGCATTTACCTCAAGAATATTTTTCCCTTTTAGAATCAAGAGTTTTTTTTAAAAATTACTTTGAAATGCAAATCATTAGTTTTATGAAAACATATTCAACCTGTTTAGTATAAAAAGAAAGGAAAATCAAATTGACAATGAGGTACTGTATTACATCTGTCAAATTGGCAAAAAACAATGGATGCTTAGGCTGGTAAAGGTATGGGGAAGCCAGCAATCCCTTACAAAGCTCTAAGAGTATTAATTTGTATAACCATCTGGAGGGCAGTTTGGCAATGTGCATCACAAGCTTTTTGTCTCAACAATTTCTCTTCAAAGTTTAGGTCCTGAGGAAACTATAATACAAGTATACAGAGCTGTTTGTACACAGTGCTGTTTATTGAGTATATGCGAATTCAGTGGCGTACAAACATGATTGCCTATATACTCTGTTGAATCTTCCTTTCTCATTCCTCAAAGGCATTGTCAGATATCAGAAAAAGGTCTGGTCTTATCTGCAACTTTAGGCTCTTATCCAACTGAACACTGCCTTCATCCTGGCTCAGACTGGACCACGGGAAGAGGCATAGCTTGCCCTTTCCTTCTTCCCCATCATATCATTTCTGATTCTTGCCCTTTCCAGTCTTTAGGGATGGGAGAAGGAATGGAAGGGAGGGCAAATACTTTGGTACTTAAGGACAATTATTGATGCCTTCTGCATGGCAGGTATCCAGATGCTTCTCAAAGACCATGTGTAAGGTCTCCACGTGGTTCAATTCTTCCTCAGTCCTGACCACCAAAGCTCCACTGCTCAGGCTCTTACTGCCAGGGTCCTGATGGTCAGCCCTCTTGTATCTGTACCAATAGCGAGGCTCAAGCCTGGCCACCTTTGCTCAGCCTCATCTCCGTCCAGCCTTCCTTTCCTCTACCTCCCCTGGCATGAGGGACAGACCACCAAGGCCTAAAGCCATCTGATGGGGGAATGAAATACCAGTGTCCCCTTGTCACATGCGTATCTAGCTTTACTTATTTGTCTGGATTCAGAAGCCTCCAACCAGACAAGAAACTTAAAATGCCAGCAGGTCCTCCAATCCCTATACAGTCCAAGTGGTAGGTGATAGGGTGTTGGTAACAGGCTAAGTCTACTACCTTTTTTTAAATGCTACCAGTATGTGTCTGGGAGTTCTTTGAGGACTTTCTCTAAGGTACTGAATTTCTTGATACCAACTGCTTTCAGTTTGGGGTTGTGCGCTTCATTCCCAGGTAAAAGAATTCCTACTCAGTATCTTTTTATCAATAGTAAAAGTGCAACCAGAAATAACCTAAATATCTAAAGATTTGTTAAATATATCCATGTAAGTATACATCATTTGGTATTATAAATCATGATCCAATTCTATCTATATTTATTGAAATGGAAAGATATTCTTGATACATTGCTAAGCAACAAATGTTAATAATAGAAAATTATGTTTCTGTCTATTCATATACACTATTATATACAATAATGTGGAGTAATAGATATTGAAGCATAACCATCCAAGTCAAGGATCAGCAAACTGATACCTGCAGGCTAAATCTAGCCTGCTGCCTCTTTTTCTGACTTTGTTCAATCACAGGTGCTGCTGCTGCTGCTAAGTCGCTTCAGTCGTGTCCGACTCTGTGCGACCCCATAGACGGCAGCCCACCAGGCTCCCCTGTCCCTGGGATTCTCCAGGCAAGAACACTGGAGTGGGTTGCCATAATCACATGTGAAAGTGGCTACTTTCCTGCTATTACAGCAAAGTTTAGCACAAGTTGAAACAGAGACTGCTGCTACTGCTGCTAAGTCACTTCAGTCGTGTCCGACTCTGTGTGACCCCATAGACGGCAGCCCATCAGGCTTCCCCATCCCTGGGATTCTCCAGGCAAGAACACTGGAGTGGGTTGCCATTTCCTTCTCCAATGCATGAAAGTGAAAAGTGAAAGTGAAGTCACTCAGTCATGTCCGACTCCTAGCGACCCCATGGACTGCAGCCTACCAGGCTCCTTCGTCCATGGGATTTTCTAGGCAAAAGTACTAGAGTGGGGTGCCATTGCCTTCTCTGAGGAAACAGAGACTATGTGGCCTAAAAGCCCACTATGTTTATTATCTGGTGTTTTACAGAAAAAAGTTTGTTGACTTTTATTTTAGATGACAGAATCATGGGCGATTTTAATATTTTAAAATGTTTGTCTAACTTTATTTTATATATCAAGCATTTATCATATAAAATATTGCATGTATCTGTTATTGATATCTGTTATCTGTTATTGAAGCCATTGACACCTGATTAGAAAAAAACTTCTATTTATAACATTAAACTCAAGAGTAAACTTCGTGTGAAATCAAAAGTTGATTATAGCTTCCAAAGTTCTACTTCAAAATAAGATCTACGATATAGTTAGAATATTATTTTGTTTTTAAAATCAAGACCTATAAATGGACATGACTAATTACCAACAGTATTAGTTTCTGAAAACTGATTTCAGAATTCTTACATGTTCTTTTCATCTTCCATGTCAGAGTATTTGTGCTCTGAGGCTGTATCAGATCAGATCAGATCAGATCAGTCGCTCAGTCATGTCTGACTCTTTGCGACCCCATGAACTGCAGCACGCCAGAACTCCCTGTCCATCACCAACTCCCGGAGGTCACTCAGACTCACATCCATCGAGTCAGTGATGCCATCCAGTCATCTCAGCCTCTGTCGTCCCCTTCTCCTCCTGCCCCCAATCCCTCCCAGCATCAGAGTCTTCTCCAATGAGTTAACTCTTCACATGAGGTGGCCAAAATACTGGAGTTTCAGCTTTAGCATCATTCCTTCCAAAGAAATCCCAGGATTGATCTCCTTCAGAATGGACTGGTTGGATCTCCTTGCAGTCCAAGGCACTCTCAAGAGTCTTCTCCAACACCACAGTTCAAAAGCATCAATTCTTCGGCGCTCAGCCTTCTTCACAGTCCAGCTCTCACATCCATACATGACCACAGGAAAGACCATAGCCTTGACTAGGCGAACCTTTGTTGGCAAAGTGATGTCTCTGCTTTTGAATATGCTATCTAGGTTGGTCATAACTTTCCTTCCAAGGAGTAAGCGTCTTTTAATTTCATGGCTGCAGTCACCATCTGCAGTGATTTTGGAGCCCAGAAAAATAGTGTTAAGCTGGGTCAATTCGAGGAAAATTTTTGGAGTAAAAAAAAAGTGATATTAAAAACTGATTACTTTCACCTGGTTTATCAACTAGAAATGAAAACATTCCAAAAAGAGAGATTTTCAAAATGTTTTGAGCTTTGGAAAATAAGTGAATCAGAGTGGGACCTTTCAAGAAAGCTACTTTGAAAAACTAAATTCATTTGGATGCATAAATTATGGATATTTGTTACAAAGGGCAATTCTGATGCAGCTTTGCAAATTTTACTTCAAAATCCTGCAGGATAAAACCTTAAGAAAGGAGTCTGAGTAATCAGGAAATAATTAAGACAGTCAGAAAACCTGCTAATTAACATTAGGTGAGGGAATACTTGAAACTGGAATTCATATTAACTAGAAGTTCCAGATGACATGCATCTTTATTAAAAGAAACAGAAGTAAACAGTTCATTAATTAAACTTTCAAATACACAAAATAAGGCTGTAAAAATGTCAGTAAGGGAAGAGAAATAACAGACTTTGATAAAAATATCTAATAATTAAAATGAGAATAATAAAATTAGGCTTTGACGCTTATAAGTATACATATCCAGAAAGAAAGTCAGAATTTAAATAAACTATTGCATCAGAGACTTACCTGATTTTAGGATCTGTCTTGTTGACTAGCTAGTATCAATCCAGCAGCAGAATCCCCTGAATATGATGAAACCATTTACACATTTCCAAAGTCAATATGTTCCTTACATTCTCAAAGTTTAAGACTCTGATCTATCTAGGGCATATAAACTAAAACATAAATTATCTAAATGTGAAACCGTGTAAATCTTAAACACTCCATAACTTTTTAAAAGGGAAACAGCTCTCCTTAGTATCTACTTTCGGAGAAGGCGATGGCACCCCACACCAGTACTCTTGCCTGGAAAATCCCATGGACGGAGGAGCCTGGAAGGCTGCAGTCCATGGGGTCACAAAGAGTCGGACATGACTGAGCAACTTCACTTTCACGCACTGGAGAAGGAAATGGCAACCCACTCCAGTGTTCTTGCCTGGGGAATCAGAGTCGGAGATGACTGATGCGACTTAGTAGCAGTATCTACTTTAATAGTTTTAAGATATTCTCTGCCTTCTGACTCAATCCATCCTTATATCTCCCATTACACCTGTTGCCCTTTTCTGTGCTCACCTACCAGGTTCTCACCAGGAAACTCCATGCTTTTCAACACCTAAACATTCCCTCACATTTCCACTTCTAAACATTCACTTCTTGCTCCTTTCCACTCCATTCCATGCTTATCTAAATCTGATCTTCAAAACTTATCTTCAAAACCTAGACAGAATGCCACTTCCTTAATGAAAAATTGCTTCCTAACCAAACATAATTACTTTCAATTCTAGATTCTCATGCCTCTTACCAGTTTCTGTCATAAATTAGAGATCTCTGAGTGAATTTCTTATATCCTCTGCTAAGCTACTACTTTTTTAAAGTTTGTGCTATGCTTGAAGTTCAGTCGCTCAGTCAGGTCCTACTCTTTGTGACCCCATGGACTGTAGACCGTCAGGCTCCACTGTCCATGGGGATTCTCCAGGCAAGAATACTGGAGTGAGTTGCCGTGACCTCCTCCAGGGAATCTTCCCAACCCAGGGATCGAATCCAGGTCTTCCGCATTGCAGGCAGATTCTTTACCATCTGAGCCACCAGGAAAGCCCAAGAATACTAGAGTGGGTAGCCTATCCCTTCTCCATTGGATCTTCCCGACCTAGAAATCAAACCGGGATCTCCTGCATTGCAGGCAGATTCTTTACCAGCTGAGCTACCAGGGAAGCCCTTTTTAAAGTCTATACCTACTTTATCAGAACTATGCTCTTCAGTATCTAGCACATTGTCAGCAGTTACCATATTATTAATATGCACTTGTTAATGAGTAAATGACCTCTTTTGAAAAGGAGATGTAAAAAGGAAATCTGTGTACTTTTTCCTAAAGAAATAGGGACACAGAGGAAAAAGGTAATTTTGTCCATCTTCTCAATGTACCCTGAATCAGATGATTGTTGAATACCATAAATATTTTTAAGGCAAATATGCCTTAAAACTAAGCTATAATTGTAAAACAAAGAAACAGCTTTTTTACATCTCCAGGTGACTAATGTATGCCTCTTATAATGTTAATGCTACGTGAAGTCCTCTCTGTGCAGGAAGATTAATACATTACATGGTGAATAGTTACAGAAAAGATCATGCTCAATGATGCTACCTACTAATCTGTGGGGCATTTCTGAATATTAATGAGCCCCTGTTTCCACATTTTTAAGGTAGAAATAATCTTCAGCCTTAAGTTTTTCACAAGTTTGTTGTAAGAGATTAAAAGATAATGTAAGTGATAGCACTTAGTAAATTATAAAGTTCTATGTAAGACTATAGGAGGGAGATCAACATAAGGGAAATTAATATGAATAAAAGACAGAATGATGACTAAATGACTAAAACACGTCAGATTCTTTAGGAATTTATATAAAATATTTTATGAATTGCTTGAAGCCAAGGATTTTGCTACATGCAATAACTTAAGCTCCCATCACAAGAAACTGAGTAATACCACAGGAACAAATCTTAAAAGATTACTGAATTATTTCACTGCTTTGTAACATTCAGTCACTAAGTCATGTCTGACTCTATGCAGCCCCACGGACTGCAGCACACCAGGCTTCCCTGCCCTTCACTATCTCCTGGAGTTTGCTCCAGCTCATGTCCATTGAGTTGATGAAGCCTGCCAACCATCTCATCCTTTGTTGCCCGCTTCTCCTCCTGCCTTCAATCTTTCCCAGCATCAGTGTCTTTTTCCAATGACTCCGCTCTTCACATCAGGTGACCAAAGTATTGGAGCTTCAGCATCAGTCCTTCCAGTGAATATTTAGTGCTGATTTCCTCTAAGATTGACTGGTTGATCTCCTTGTTGTCCAAGGGACTCTCAAGAATCTTCTCCAATACCACAGTTCAAAAGCATTGATTCTTTGGCATTCAGCCTTCTTTATGCCCCAACTCTCACATCGATACATGACTACTGGAAAAAGCATAGCTTTGACACTATGGACCTTTGTTGGCAAAGTAATGTCTTTGCTTTTTCATATGCTGTCAAGGTTTGTCATAGCTTTTCTTCCAAAGAGCAAGCATCTTTTAATTTCATGGCTGCAGTAACCATCCATAGTGATTTTGGAGTCCAAGAAAATAAAGTCTGTCACTGTTTCCCCATCCAATTGCCATGAAGTGATGGGACCGGATGCCATGATCTTAGTTTTTTGAATGTTGCGTTTTAAGCCAGCTTTTTCATTCTCTTTCATTTTCATCAAGAGGCTCTTTAGTTCCTCTTCGCTTTCTGCCATTATTATCTGCATATCTGCTTTGTGAGTTCTAGAAAATTGCAAATTCAATCTGAGGGATCCTTATAGACAAGAGAATACCAGGCCTAAAGTAATCTTCAATCTAACTTACTTACTATTACCATTTAGGAAGACTGATTTACTTCCTTCACTCATACTATTTGAGGTCAGTTTAGTAAAACCCTGAGATCTTTTCCATCATACTTCATGGTATCCTGAAGTTTTAATAAATTGTCTAAAAAGGACTAGAGATTGTGGAAACCAAGGATTAAAAGGGATCTGAGCATTCCTTTATTCCAAACACCACCCAGGTGTTGAAATTTATCTACAGTATCCCTGCTGTGTCTAGTCTTGACCTTGATGAATCCAACTCAGGAAAAGGGATGGAAATCAACTGCTGATCCCTAAATCAATTAAGCATAAATACCATCTCCCCTCATTTTTGATGTGTGTGGAAGTGCTGGTTTGCCCCAAATACAGAAGAGACACCCAGAACTTTATTATTCCTTCATCCTTCCTTCCTTCTTCGTCATCCAAGTCTGTGGTACATGGTTAGGGCAATTAAATAAATTTTCAGTTTTAATTCCCTTTCTTTCTTAATGAGAGTTTATCAGCATATCTACAGACATTTTCTAAGAGAAAGGCTCTACTAGGATTAAACTCGTGATGAATTTTCTATTTGCCTTAGAAGCTCCAGCTTCTTTCTCAAAGGAGCCACCGAACAGAGTTTGTCTTGAATAGCAAATGAACCCCAAAGTGTTAGACTCTGTTAAAGTCACTTTGACCCCTCTTATAGCCTGCATATGGGCCTTGAGGATTATAAACATTAAGTAGCTACATGATCAAAATGCCAAGACATCTGTAAATGATTTGGCTAATCCTCATATTGTGCTTGTGGTTAATGTCATTATTTAAAACTTATGATTCAGACTGGCAGTAATTAATAAATATAATGAGTAGAATCTTTGAATCTTTTATTTTGGGTAAACTACATTCCTATTCAAAGAACAGCAAAAACTTAACCAATCATAACCAAAATTAACTATGTTTCTTCCCTCCCCTCTGCCCTGTTCCCTAAGGTTAAAATTTTAACTCGGTATAAAAATTGAATTTTAACTTTATGTTCTCCATGTCATAATTAAAACATGAGTAGTCAAATGAAACTGCCATTGCATGTCTTATTTCACGTTACCATCATATCATTTAATCAGACTAGAAGCTAGCTGGTTTCCCTATATATTAAAGGGACAAAATTTATAACTCAGGGGTTTCAGACAGAAAGTTACCTGCTGCAAGTGGGAGAACAAAGTCATGTTTCAGGAGTCATCATGACCTTGCAGTGGTCTGATATGGGAACTGAAGCCATGGAGTTCTTTCTTCAATCAATCTCAATGAAAATCTGCAACACACACACACACACACACACACACCCATGGAGTTCTTTCTTCAATCAATCTCAATGAAAATCTGCACCACACACACACACACACACACACACACACACACACACACCATATAGAAAACACACACACACACACCATATAGAAAACACACTTCTGCCTGCCAAAGGGAAAGGTGGGGGTAAGGAAGAAAAAATTACGAGTTTAGGATTAACATATATACAAACTACCATATATAAAGGAGATAAACAGCAAGGATCTACTGTATAGCACAGGAAACTCTCCTCAGTATTCTGTAATAACCTATATGGAAAAGAACCTGAAAAAGAATGGATATATGTACATGTATAACTGAATCACTTTGCTGTATGCTGCTGCTGCTGCTAAGTCGCTTCAGTCGTGTCCGACTCTGTGCGACCCCATAGACAGCAGCCCACCAGGCTCCCCCGTCCCTGGGATTCTCCAGGCAAGAACACTGGAGTGGGTTGCCATTTCCTTCTCCAATGCAAGAAAGTGAAAAGTGAAAGTGAAGTCGCTCAGCCGTGTCCGACCCTCAGCGACCCCATGGACTGCAGCCCACCAGGCTCCTCCGTCCATGGGATTTTCCAGGCAAGAGGACTGGAGTGGCGTGCCACTTGCTGTATACTTGAAACTAAAACAACATTGTAAATCAACTATACTCCAATATAAAATAAAACTTTTTCAAAAACTACATGCAGAAATCAGATTTCTGTTTTTAATTCCTTTATGTCAGTTTGTCTGTCCTTACAGTATATGAGGCCTTAACACTGTCTCTGTGTGTCTCTCTTAGAAGAAAAAGGGAAGTTAAAAGGCAGCGTTTCCAATCAAGCATCAAGCTCTGAAGGTGGCTCATTTCTTCCCAAGCCTGGCACAGCAGCCCTGCCACCTGCAGCAGCCACTTCTCCCTCCAAGAGCACGAATGGAGCGCCTGGTACTGTTTCTGAATCAGAAGAAGAAAAAGCCAAAAAACTGCTTTATTGTTCACTATGCAAAGTGGCTGTGAACTCCCTGTCACAGCTAGAGGCACACAACACAGGTTAGCAGCTACTGTTTGAATTTAAATAATGTTTATAACAAAATCCAGCTTTTCCCATCAGAATACCTTATCCTTTGTTGTTCAGACATTAGGTTTGTTCGGTCTTCTCTACTTTTTTGATTCAAAGGAGTGATTTTAAGAAAGTATGTTATAACAACTTTAGAAACAGCAAAGCAGAAACAGCTTGGAGATAAAATTTGTTCTCTTCTTTATTTTCTCAAAAGCATCTAGTACTTCCCCAAACTCATTATGACAAAATGACGGAAATGAAGACAAATATCTCTCTATGCACAACGTTCACTGCAACATACTCCTAAGAGAAGAAAAAAAAATGGAAGCAACCTAAAAGCCCCTCAGCAGGGAAATGTTGAATGAATTATAGTAACCCAGGATGATAGAACATATTACTCAGCCATTACAGTAAAATTACAAGAAAATATGACTTGATGTGTGAAATATTCAGGATATTTAATTTGCATGATCCCAATTTTGAAAATATATTTTTTTTAGTATACTAAAAAAAGAAACTGAAAAGAAATACACTAAAGTGATAACAGTGGTTATCTCTGGGTGGTGAAAATAGAGGTAATGTTTATTTTCTTATGCTTCTCTATATTTTCATATTTTCTTTATTATATACTCATGGTTTCCTTTTTTTTTCCAATGAAAATATGTTAAATCTATGTGCATGCTAAGTTGCTTCAGTCGTGTCCAACTCTTTGCAACCGTGGGGACCTACCCCATGAGGCTCCTCTGTCCATGGGATTCTCCAGGCAAGAATACTGAAATGGGTTGCCATGCCCTCCTCCAGGGGATCTTCCCGACCCAGGGATGGAACCTGAGTTTCCTGCATCTCCTGCATTGGCAGGCAGCTTCTTTACCACTAGCACCACCTGGGAAGCACCAGATTCGCATTAAAAAGGTCATTTCAAAAAGTTTTGGGAAATGCAACCTAAAGATAAACTTTTCAAGAGCTTCATATAGTTCTTAAATAGCTATTTACTGTATGTTTCTTTCTGTCTTAGGATCTAAACACAAGACAATGGTTGAAGCTCGTAATGGGGCTGGTCCAATTAAGTCCTATCCAAGACCTGGATCAAGATTAAAGATGCAGAATGGCAGTAAGGGGTCAGGACTACAGAACAAGACATTTCATTGTGAAATCTGTGATGTTCACGTTAATTCAGAAATTCAACTCAAACAGGTAATGTACCCTGAATTAGTAGTAACTGTTGCTTGGGTATCCTTTTGACTGTATCCCTAGTCTATATTAATGGTTCTCACTGTGCTCACAGTTAAATTTCCTGACCTTATAGGATGCCTACAATATACAACATGCAAGTGCTATGTGGAAGAAAAAGTTAGTACTAAATATCTGTGCCTACTAATACTATAGGCTTCCCTGGTGGCCCAGATGGTAAATAATCTTCCTGCAATGAGGGAGACCCGAGTTTGATCTCTCTGTTGATCCTCTGTTGCCCTAGAGGAGGGCATGGCAACCCATTCCAGTATTCTTGCCAGGAGAATCCCATGGACAGAGGAGCCTGGTGGATTACAGGGTTGCGTCCATGGGGTCGCAAAGAGTCGGACATGACAGAGCAACTAACGCTTTTACTTTTCACTTACTATTACTACATGTCAGATTCCAGGCTTGGTGTTAGAGACCAAGGAGCACCGCGGTCACTTGGAGCTTACAACTGAACAGGGACTTCTAAGATAGTAGAGGTTCAGTCTGTCTTCCAAGGACCCAAAATCTACTTAGGGAGGCAGATTCATCAGTCACTGTGGTGCATGCATGCCTGTTCAGTCCTATCTGACTCTTTGCAACCCTATGGACTGTACCCTGCCAGGCTCCTCTGTCCATGGTATTCTCCAGGCAAGAACATTGGAGTGGGTTGCCATGTCCTCCTCCAGGGGATCTTCCCAGCCCAGGAATCAAACTTGTGTCTCTTATATCACCTACATTTGCAGGAGTATTCTTTACCATTAGTGCCACCTGGGAAACTCCTAGTCACAGTGGTAATACCAGGCAAAGTTCAAGGAGTGCCATAGAGAAAGGGAAGGGAGAGAGGTGTTGCAATATAATGGGGAGCAAATCTTAATTCAGAGAGTGTGGTGATCTTACCCACACCACCACAAGAACCAGGGACCTGGAACTGGGAATGGAGGAACCAGCTCTTCACCTGATCTCAGCATGTCCTATTTTCAGGAACCAGACATATTTTTCAGTCTAGGAAATACATTTTACATAGCATAAAACTCACACATCGATTCAGCTAATGCATCAAACTTTTTTCAGCACATTTCTAGCCGAAGGCATAAGGATCGAGTTGCCGGGAAGCCATTAAAGCCGAAATACAGCCCTTACAACAAACTCCAGCGGAGCCCAAGCATTTTAGCAGTAAGTTCACCTTGCCTGCTCACCTGTCTTGTGGAGCAGCCTTGCTGGCTGGGGCAGAGACTGTGGGTAAGGAGGGTCTAGGGACTAATTGGTCCTGAATGGGTTTTGACTTTAAATAGCCCTCATAGAGAGGAAATTTAGAAGGAACACAGTCCCTTCTGTAGGATACCTTGAAGATAGATTGCTTAGAAGAAAGAAACTGAACCTCTATAAGGGCCAGTACCTTACTGTTCACGGGATCTTTTCTGAAGATTCTCTTCTTTAGCATATAAAGAAAAGTCTTGTGAAGAAGGGCAGTGATGCTTGAGGAATCTTGGAGCATGTTAGGGGAAAATGAAGTGCATCTATTTAATATCCTCCTCCTTTCTGGGGTGTTTTTCCAGAAAGCACATGGGTTGTGTATATTCCTCTGTCTTTCCCTGTCTAGCAGGCATGTTGAGAGTCAGCCTGTCTTACCTGCTCTCAATATGTGCTATTTTCAGTTTCTTTGCAAAAATATCGGTGGGTTCCACCAATAGATGTCATATAAATACCCAGATGGAAGGTTTTCCTAATCTCCCTGGGACTTAGCCCAATGTGGTGTTCTGTCTGAGGCTGAAAGCTGGGATTGGCCAGCTGGAGGTGATAACTGACATTACCCCCAGCTTTTCCAAAGCTCCATGGATGCTGCAAGCAGGTGTTACGAGCATTAAGCAAATCCAGCTTGCAAAGCTCCTCCTGATTGCAAAAGAGAGGGATTAAGGATTGATTTCTTACTTCACAGGAAGATTCCACCTGGGATTCCTTTTAAATAGAGACAGTTTCTAGCCCACTTACAATCATTACCAATGACAACTCTGAGTTAGCTGCAGATTTTCAGGGAATAGTTTTTAAGTGGCCAGAGAGGTATAAACTGACTGTATCTTCTTGACTCCTCATGGGTCCCCAGTATCCCGAACTCTGTTACCTAACCCAGTGTAGCTTTTTTAATGTGAGGGGAAGGGGAAGGCACATTCTCTTAAAAGCCTCATTGTGGGTTAAGACAAGCCAGAATTTTGAATGGAGCTCCTCCACACTCTACACAGGAAACCAAACCTTGGGCATGTTTGGTTTTTTCCTTGTGAGCAGCAGCATAAAATAGCTTCAGTATCTATTCATAGAGGCTTTCCCCTGAACCTAGTGCCCAGGGGCAAGGACCACCAGACAAGAGTTGAAATGGAAACAAATTATAGTTAAGGTATGCCAAGAGACTTTGAAACCAGCATTGTGAAAATAATCTAGACAGGTCAAGATTTTTAAATTTTGACTTCTGAATGTTGGTTTTTACTTACAAAAATATATCAGTGCTGCCATCATTCAAAACTCTCTCCCCACCCCACTCCTGGTTTTCTCCCTCTCCTAGGCAAAACTTGCATTCCAGAAGGATATGATGAAGCCCCTGGCCCCGGCCTTCCTGTCCTCGCCCCTGGCGGCGGCGGCGGCCGTGTCCTCTGCGCTGTCTCTGCCGCCCCGGCCGTCGGCCTCGCTCTTCCAGGCTGCAGCCATCCCTCCCGCTCTGCTGAGGCCGGGCCACGGCCCCATCCGCGCGACCCCCGCCTCCATCCTCTTCGCCCCGTACTGATGTTCCACAAGCCCCCAGACGGTTGAGGCAGTAGGGAAGTAGAGCAGACAAGCCAAAAAAGGATTCAGCAATTCGAGCATTTTGAGTTGCAGTCCCGCACCCAGCTGCAGAATGCAGCATACCACCCTGAGCCCTGACTCCAAAGAGAAAGTCACTGAGATTCAAGTGTTTTTGGGGGGTGCGCTCCTGTAATTTCAGAATCTGAGCAGCACAAGCTTTGTCTCCCTCTTTCCTCCCCCTGCCCTAACCCATTCAATTTGTGTATCTGAAATACTGAGTTTCTTGCAAATGTGTTTGTCAGAAAAAAATATATATGTGCATATATATCATTCTCTGACAATTTTTCCATGGGTGTGATCTGGCTTAGAAACAATATGGAATATTTTCCTGACAGACTTGAAAAACTAGGGTCTTCCTCACACGTCTGTAAATAATCCTGGAATCCAACTGGGCACATTCTAGTGTGGAACAAAAATAGATGAACACAAGTGCTTGCTTGTGGATACCATCTCACCAACGGATCACCGCGTTTTCCTTCTGGTGTACTCTTGTTGACAGGGATCGTGTACTGTTTTAGACCCAAGTGCTGTTGTATCCTGTATAGTACTAGATCTGTATTTCTTGTCTGAATTAACACTTTTAGTTGCTGTGTAAATGTTAGGAGGCAAAGTAGCTTTGAATTTTCTCTTTGAGAGAACAAAAGATAAAGTAATGTATTTTCTTTGTTCTACATTTTATTTGGTGATATTTAAACAAAATAGAAAGCCATATAACATAGCTCTGATTACTACCTGTCTGCTATTTTTGTTTAACTTATTTTGGAGCTTCCTCACCAGTTTTGAGTTGCTAAGCAAATGTATACAAACGGAAAAAGAGCTTCCTAAATTGCACATTTTTGCACCTCTCGTGCACTCTGCAAGAAGACAATGAATCTATGTATTTCTATGTCATTATCTTCATTTTTAACCTGTTTTCATTTGTAATGATGCTACATAATTTTGTGGCTCCCTAATGCAATAATGTACAGAAGATAAAAAAAAAATTTATAATTGAACAATCTGTCTTTCTGTTCACTGAATCTGTTGCAGGTCATGCTCCCATGCCCCCATTTCTAAGCTGATATCAACAAGACTGGAATGTTTGTGATATCAGGGGCAAGAGGTATAAGACAGCAAAATAAAATGAACTCTTTTAGAGCATCTATATCTGCAATCTGTAAATGGTAAAATGTCTGTGTATTTTTTTAAATGTACCTTTTCAATAAAAGTACAAAAAATAAAATCTGTTTGTATTTTCAAAGTTATTTTCTCCTGAGACACTACCAATTTGAACTCATCTGATGAAGGATTTTCAGTAGGTGTAAAGATTGCTTCGTATTTAGCATTTTCACTTCTTATTTTCAGCATATTTATTTGTCATGTTTATTCATTACTGTTCACAGCATCTGCATGAAGCGAGACTTTACTGCTGTTTTCCCTCTGAATCTCTAAGAAGTTGGACCAGAGTTGTAAGTGTGACCCACAATCACAGTAGCAGCCTGCCAAAAATTTTGACATAGTTTTTAAACATTCCCTGAGTCTTCTAAATCCCAAACTCATCTTTTATTCAAGTCCAACACAATAATGATCTCCTTTTAGAGGAACCGACTCCATTCTCACCTTTGACCTTCTCTAATCAGCCAACCCTTCTTTTCTTCCACTTCATTATGTTTTTAAGTGTAAAGAGCAATACATCCTTGTTTTTTCTGGTTATCTGCTTAATGAGTTACTCTAATACATAGTGGCTTAAGATAAAACCATTTTATCATATCACAATCTTGGGGATCAGTAATTGTATCAAGGCTCGGCTGGGCTGTTCTGTTCCTGAGTCCTCAATAAAAGATCCCTGAGTAGTATTTAAGCCAGGCTTCAGCAATATGTGAACCGTGAACTTCCTGATGTTCAAGCTGGTTTTAGAAAAGGCAGAGGAACCAGAGATCAAATTGCCAACATCCGCTGGATCATGGAAAAAGCAAGAGAGTTCCAGAAAAACATCTATTTCTGCTTTATTGACTATGCCAAAGCCTTTGACTGTGTAGATCACAATAAACTATGGAAAATTCTGAAAGAGATGGGAATACCAGACCACCTGATCTGCCTCTTGAGAAATCTGTATGCAGGTCAGGAAGCAACAGTTAGAACTGGTCATGGAACAACAGACTGGTTCCAAATAGGAAAAGGAGTATGTCAAGGCTGCATATTGTCACCATGTTTATTTAACTTATATGCAGAGTACATCATGAGAAATGCTGGACTGGAGGAAACACAAGTTGGAATCAAGATTGCTGGGAGAAATATCAATAACCTCAGATATGCAGACGACACCACCCTTATGGCAGAAAGTGAAGAGGGGCTAAAAAGCCTCTTGATGAAAGTGAAAGTGGAGAGTGAAAAGGTTGGCTTAAAGCTCAACATTCAGAAAACGAAGATCATGGCATCTGGTCCCATCACTACATGGGAAATAGATGGAGAAACAGTGGAAACAGTGTCAGACTTTCTTTTTCTGGGCTCCAAAATCACTGCAGATGGTGACTGTAGCCATGAAATTAAAAGACGCTTACTCCTTGGAAGGAAAGTTATGACCAACCTAGATAGCATATTCAAAAGCAGAGACATTACTTTACCAACAAAGGTTCACCTAGTCAAGGCTATGGTCTTTCCTGTGGTCATGTATGGATGTGAGAGCTGGACTGTGAAGAAGGCTGAGCGCCGAAGAATTGATGCTTTTGAACTGTGGTGTTGGAGAAGACTCTTGAGAGTCCCTTGGACTGCAAGAAGATCCAACCGGTCCATTCTGAAGGAGATCAATCCTGGAATTTCTTTGGAAGGAATGATGCTAAAGCTGAAACTCCAGTATTTTGGCCACCTCATGTGAAGAGTTGACTCATTGGAGAAGACTCTGATGCTGGGAGGGATTGAGGGCAGGAGGAGAAGGGGACGACAGAGGATGAGATGGCTGGATGGCATCACTGACTTGATGGGTGTGAGTCTGGGTGACCTCCGGGAGCTGGTGATGGACAGGGAGGCCTGGCGTGCTGCGGTTCATGGGGTCGCAAAGAGTCGGACACGACTGAGCGACTGATCTGATCTGATCTGATCTGAGTAGTATTTGGCTGGTAGATGGGCTGGTATGGAGGCCAAAATAGCTTTGCTCATATGTCTGCCTAGATGGAGGGACTGGGAAGCTAGACTCTACTGGAACAGTTCAAGGGCCTTTGGATGGTCTTCCCAGCTAAGTGGTCTCAGGTAGTTATCTAGTAATTCAGGGCTCCCAGAGAGAGCATTTGCAGAAATTCTAGGTGGAAGTCAAAAGGCTTCTTATAAAATTGTCTCAAAACTCCCAGCATGTCACTTATGCTGCATTCTATTGATCAAGCAAGTCCCTGAGATCAATCTAGATTCAAAGGGAAGGAGATTATTTACTTTGAGAAAAGAATTTTTGGCCATCTTTAATCTACTATTCTGTTATAGAATTTTGAGGGAAGTGGTAGTAGCACAGTGATCCAACCAGTCCATCCTAAAGGAGATCAGTCCTGGGTGTCCATTGGAAGGACTGATGTTGAAGCTGAAACTCCAATACTTTGGCCACCTGATTCAAAGAGCTGACTCATTTGAAAAGACCCTAATGTTGGGAAAGATTGAAGGCAGGAGGAGAAGGGGACAACAGAGGATGCGATGGTTAGATGGCATCACCAACTGAATGGACATGAGTTTGGGTAAACTCTGGGAGTTGGTGATGGACAGGGAGGCCTGGCGCGCTGCAGTTGATGGGGTCACAAAGAGGCGGACACGACTGAGCGACTGAACTGAACTGGTTGTAGCTTTATAGCTATTGTGCTCAGTCATGTCCGACTTTCTGCGGCCCCATGGACTGTGGCCCACCAGGCGGCTCTGTCCATGAAATTTTCCAGGCAAGAATACTGGAGTGGGTTGCCACTTCCTACCAAGGGATCTTCCCAACCCAGGGATTGAAACCACATCTCTTGTGCATTCTGCATTGGCGGATTTTTTTACCACTAATGCCACATTGTGGCTATTATAGATTCTGTTTTCCTCCATCTTAAGTCCAGACTATGTCAGTTTTTTAAGTTGAGAAGAATAGGGGTTGAAGTAGGAGCTAAATTCTCATTTCTAAGATATTAAGGCCTATGGATGACTGTGCAGCTGTGAAATGTGGCCACAGACTTCCTCTTTCAACTGTTTGAAAATTGTTGACCTCAATATTCTAGACTTATAATCAGGTCAGTGTTAGTGTCTATTAAGATTCCAGTTTTACATGCAGAATTTGAAAGTGAAAATGAAAGTCGCTCAGTGGTGTCAGACTCTTTACTATCACATAGACTATACAGTCCCTGGAATTCTCCAGTCCAGAATACTGGAGTGGGTAGCCTTTCCCTTCTCCAGGAGATCTATCCAACCCAGGAATCGAACCCATGTCTCCCACATTGCAGGCAGATTCTTTCCCCTCTGAGCCACAAGTGAAGCCCTCAGAATTTAAGGGGGATTTTCAATATGACTCTTGAATTCTCACCACTGGTAGTTACATTAAATCTTTGTTGGACTTTCAGACATATTTTGAAGGAACTGTGTTTAAGTTCAACTCTAGAGAAGCTTTTTTTTTAAGACACCATTGACAATTACATTTCATTTCTCTTGTGTCATTCTAAATCTCATTAAATTTTACCAATCCTCAAAAAATTTTAAATATCTACATACAAATAGACCTAGGAAATGATTATTATAGAGTCTAAGTTTTTAAAAATCACCTCAGGGAGGAAGTATGAAAGAATAAAAATTAAAATACAAAAGAAGCCAAGAATAGCTTCAAGCAATGATTTATAAAACACTATCAAGCAGATATATCTTATCATCCGCCCTGATTCTGAGATGGCAGGATGGATCAATCCTGAGGGGTATATTAATTTGAACTAGTACCCCTTCCTATGCCATTTCTAGTGGGAAAAGACTACTATTCTACCCCCTACTTATTCAGAAAGTTAAAAAATGTGCTGCTAACTCTGACATAGTCCACCTCTATAGAATCTAAAAACTCTAAGAATCTAAAAACTGGTCTCAAATAGGATTGCCAGATAAAATATAAAAATACCTCATTAAATTTTCAGATAGGTAATGAATAATTTTAGCATAAATTTTTATAGTTTTTATTATGACATTACACATAGATTAGTATGTTCCATAAATAAGTATCTGGAACATACGTATACCAAACAATATTTGTTGTCTATCTGAAATTCATATTTAAGTGGACAGCTTGTATTTTTATTTGCTAAATCTGGCAACACTTGTCTCAGGAGTATTCCTCTTCTTCTCAAGTACCATAATTATTCAGGAGAGAAGTGACCTCCTGGGTGTTAAAAGCTAAATGGTGAGGTTCTTAAAGGCACACTGTAAAACGCAGTCACAAATAGACAGAGGAAGGGTCTTGCGATAAGTAAATGTCAATGATATACTGACATTGATAGGACCAGGACAGGGAAATATGTAGCTGCAGATGCCTTTAACTTAAAGCTGTTTTGATACCTGTTTAACAAAATTAAAGTATTATGAAAGCAAAAAAAAAAAAAAAAATCCTTTTATATTATGCACAAAACATATCACCCTTGAGTTGTTCCTTCTCTGCCCTAAGAGAATTCTTATTTTCTGGAGCAGAAATGGTTGTGGTTGTGTAAATTTTTCTCTCAGAAAGTGCTTTAAGGCAAATTACACTACAGTTAATGTAGCTGAGACAGAGAACCAAGGGATTCTCAATGTGGGGGGGTGGGGTGGCGCGCAGGGGGATAAGGAGAAAGAACTGATAGAACATCAGGTAAAAATCCTGTTGTGCTGTCTCCTTTTGGGAGTCTAAAGAGATTAACTGAGGAGAATGAGTTTGGGGGGTGTTTTGAGGAATGGGTGCCCACTGCCTGAGCTGCCATCAGAGAGAGAGATCATGGCAAGAGGGGGAAGATGAGCAGGAACTCCTTGATAGATAAGTCAGCATCAAGACATACACGTTTGGGACTTCCTGGTAGCTGAGACTTTCTGAGCTTCCAAAGCAGGGACATGGATTTGATCCCTGGTTGGGGAACTAGGATCCTGCATGGCGCATGGCATGGTCCCCAAAACAAACAAAAACCAAAAAAACTCACATAAAGATATACCCCCTTGATAAGCACAAGCATCTTCAGGTAACAGGCAGAAGAATTTCATTTCACCTCTCTAGGTCTGCTATGTGGATTCTGGTCTCTGCTGATAGTTTGCTTTCTACCAGATATTTGTTTCATTAATCTGTCGGCCCTCAATTAATATTACAGGTGACATGACCTCTCTGAGAAAATGCCAGTTTCTGGTGCCTCGGTGGGTTGAGGAGAAAATGAGTATTGCATGAGAAAAGTCCACAGGGGATGCTCATCTTGGCCTCCTTCCTTCCTCCAGGTAATTAGCTCCCCAGGAGCATTCATCAGGGATATGATGCAGGTTTTCAGCAACTATAAAAAGGGATTGTCGGGAACTGCCCTGGTTTCTTCGGCTAAAATTTCTAAAGTCAGAATGAAAATATAATGTGTTCTTCTACTCCTCACTAAATGCTCAGACTATATCAGACCTCAGGTTGTCAGATCAATCCCTCTGTGGATGCAATGAAAATATCTTTATGTCACATTATTTATTTTAAAGAAGTCACTTATCTACAGATGATTGGACAAGCTTGTTGTTAAGCACCTGTTTTTCATTTTTATTATAGTAGAAAAGTAAAGTTAGACTAGAGGAGAATTAAAAAGAATAATACATATTCTGCACTCGAAAGACCTGAACTGAAGCTCTGGTCATTTCATACACTCGTTAGTTCTATGACCTTATGTCAGAAAATGATCTTACGTAATTTCCCAACACCTCAGTATTTCACATATGTAAAACAGACATAATGATACCCAACTCACAGGGTAATTCTGAGAAGCAAATAAAATTAAACATGTAAAAATGTTTCTGTAAATTACAGTTTGCGAAACCAGGTTTCATAGTAAGTAGATAAATGAAATTAATTTTTTCACTTTAAATTTCTAAATTTTAATTAAGATTTTCTCAAATTAGCCTATTTTTGAGTTTTTAGTGTTAACCTAGACTCAGAGGAAAATACATCTGTAATGGAGAATAGCAAATTCATTCATTGTAAGTTGATGCTTTTATTCACAAGAGTATAATGCAAATAGAAATAGTACTAAAATAATAGAGCCAAAATAAATGCAAAGTGTTTATATATCACAGAGCTTGAAGTTTATAAATCTTGAATTCCGTATAACAAAAACAGAATTTCAAAATCTTCTTTGTGTTATTAAAAAATTACTACTATTACAAAAATAAGCTTCTTTCTGATATAGAAAATTAAAAGACACTATAAGGAGGATTTAAACATGCAAGACAAATTAAGAAAATATTTATAATGTGACATATAATTTCATTTATTTATTATACAGAGAAGTCATAAAATGAAGTGAGGAAACTCTTTCAGAGAAGAAAGATGAGAAGTTCAATAGCAAAACAGGCAATAAGGCAACTCAGAAAAGGCAAAATATATACCAATGCTTATTAAATATGAAGATATGTTTATCATCATTAAAAAATACAAATTACATCAACTTTTTTTTTACCTAGCATATTAACAAATTATAAACTCTGTAAACCTTATGTCAGTGAGAGTGGGGAAACAGATATATTCATGCACTATTTGTATTAATAAAAATTGCTTTGACTTTTCTGGAATTATATGTATCATTATGTCAATTACCCATAATCTTGGGCCCAGGAATTCCATGTCCAAGGCTTTATTTTAGGACATTAACCCTGTAAATTTAAGAAGATTTGTGTCTACAGTGTTTCTTAATTGTTTGTTTATCAAGAGAAACTATTCCTTAGCCCAGATATTCATAGTTGCACAGTTCAGGAACATGGGTAAGTTACAAACTTCAGTGAAACTCAACTCAAGGAAATTCTTTACATTCCAAAAACACTTTGCGCTCTAAAAGATACCAGCCTTCTTCATCTCCTCAAAATATCTGCCTCAATAATTTCACTCAGATGAAAAATAATGGGATAATGATAGTTTAAGTCTGGTTCAACACAAATTTACAACCTTATTTATCAAGGCTGAAAATAGAAGACTATTAAAAATAGCTGAAGAGATAGCATGTGTCATAGTGCTTAATGTTACTGTAACTGTTGGTTAAGGCTCACATCTAAATCTGATGCAGAGTTTTTTGTGTGTGTGTGCGTGTTTTTTTCTGTATAGGCATTTCCATTTACTGTGTGCCTTTTTTGTAACTTAGACTTTCTGAGACTCGGTCTGCTAATCTGATGCAGAGTTCTTAATAGCACTGAAATTCTTTTTTCAGCTAACTGATATATAGAGAGTGGTACTATGAGTCTGGAAGTACGTTTCAAAATAGCATAAAAAAGTTCATTTATAGAGATGAGTAAATAAATTATGGAACTTACAGAGTGGGAAACCGCATAATGACATAATTCTGTAATTATGAAAAGATGTTGATGATATGTGTCCTAATGGGGGAAATAAAAGGTTAGAACAACATGTTGAGTTTGATCACATTTGCATTAAAGTTTAAAACTATCTGTTCATTTGTATATATACTTGGAGAAATGTCTGATAAAAAGAGTTATCCAGACTGATAGATGTTACCCCTGAGTTGTAGATTTTCATGTGAATTTATATTTTATTCATAAGTTTTGGTAAATTTTTGCATTTTTTTTTTACAAGGAACACATGTTGCTATTTCAGGATCATGTAAATATAATCAGTTACCCTGTTACAACCAAAATAGATGACCTCCAGTATATAATGACAGAGGGACAATTTTAAAAGACCCCAAGAAATTATAATTGGAGAATAAATGCATAATAAATGTCAAATAAAAATAATGATAAAAAGCAAAAAAGGAGTTTTACTGTTACTTCAGATTTCTTTTCTGCCTTGAGAAAGACTATTTTGCTGACATATTGAGAAACTGTAATAAGATTACTTTAAAAAGGAAACATCCAATAATTTAAATAATGTAAATAGCCTCTTCAGATCTATGATTCTCAATGCCTCTCATATAGATTCTTCTCATCTATGTTCTAAGTTCTGTTGTTCAACCAATTCTGTCTTTTATTACTAAACACCAATTCTATGGCAATTGCATAACCAATGCCTAAATTCATGGCACCCCACTCCAGTACTCTTGCCTGGAAAATCCCATGGATGGAGGAGCCTGGTGGGCTGCAGTCCATGGGGTCTTGAAGAGTCGGACAGACTGAGCGACTTCACTTTCTCTTTTCACTTTCATGCATTGGAGAAGGAAATGGCAACCCACTCCAGTGTTCTTGCCTGGAGAGTCCCAGGGATGGGGGAGCCTGGTGGGCTGCTGTCTATGGGGTCGCACAGAGTCGGACACGACTGAAGCAACTTAGCAGCAGCAGCATATTCATACAACTCCATGACATTATTATAAGATCAAAATGAATTCACCTTTCGATGTTGGCTGGAAGTGCATTTTTATTATCAGATACATAATCTAGTCAGTAGGCCACCAACTGAACAAAGGCAGTCTCCTTTTTCCTTCTCTGAGATGACAGCCATTTTAGGCATATCATCTGATGTTTCAATTTAGGCAGAGGGGAAGAATCAAATGCATAAAAAGCGCAAACTATGTAAGAACTAAGAGCGAAGAGCTAGTAAAATTTCCTTGAAGAGCAGCTGACAGCATTTAACCTACAGAACCCAGAAGTTTCAAATGATAAAAGGATAATGTAAAACACAAACTCTCCTTCCTGTCAGGTGGTTGGAATCCCATGCAGGCACTTCCCTTAAGAGAATTCATTATTTGGATGCCAAAACCATTTCACTTTCCACTGCATATACACTCATGGCACGTATGGGACTAAACGTTAAAATCAAAGCATGCATGATAAATAGGAAAACCATGTAGTGAAGGAACACGTTGCACTTTGATTTCTGTCTTTCTAAGATAAAGATCAGTAGGCTTCTCCGTGTAGCTCCAGGTAATAGGAGGCTCTCCTGAGGTGCATTGTCATTACTGATAGCTCACAGTCAAGTTCACACCTTCTTTAAAACAAAAGGCTGGCTTTAATTCTCACTCACAATTCACAACATGGCTGAGCCCATTTTCAATCAATACATTGAGCAGTTAAACACTGCAATTGTCTTGAAGACAGAACACCAAGCAAGAGTAGAAAAGTAGCACTGGTCTCAAGCCAGAAAGCAGTGCTTTTGTAATAGGGTGGTTGCTTTGCTTTTGTTGTGGTTCAGTCACTCAGTCGTGTCCGACCCTTTGCAACCCCATGAACTGCAGCACGCCAGGCTTCCCTGTCCTTCACCATCTCCCGGCGTTTGCTCACACCCATGTCCATTGACGGGGAAGGCAATGGCACCCCACCCCAGTACTTTTGCCTGGAAAATCCCATGGACGGAGGAGCCTGGTAGGTTCCAGTCCATGGGGTCGCTAAGAGTCAGACACGACTGAGCGACTTCACTTTCACTTTTCACTTCCATGCATTGGAGAAGGAAATGGCAACCCACTCCAGTGTTCTTGCCTGGAGAATCCTAGGGACGGGGGAGCCTGGTGGGCTGCCGTCTATGGGGTCGCACAGAGTCGGACACGACTGAAGCGACTTAGCAGCAGCAGCAGCAGCATGTCCATTGAGTTGGCGATGTTATCCAACCATCTCATTTTTTGTCATCCCCTTCTCCTCCTGCTTTCAATCTTTCCCAGCATCAGGGTCTTTTCCAGTGAGTCAGCTCTTTGCATCAGGTGGCCAAAGGATTGGAGCTTCAGCATCAGTTCTTCCAATGAATATTCAGGGTTGACTTCCTTTAAGATCGACTTGTTTGATCTCCTTGCAATCCAAGGGACTCTCAAGAGTCTTTGCCAACACCACAGTTCAAAAGCATCAATTCTTCGGTGCTCAGCTTTATGGTCCAACTCTCACATCTGTACATGACTACTGGAAAGACCATAGCTTTGACTAGACGGACCTTTGCCGGCAAAATGATGTCTCTGCTTTTTAACACACTGTCTAGGTTTGTCATACTTTTCTTCCAAAAACCAAGTGTCTTTTAATTTCATGGCCACTTTGCTTTGTCTGTAGGAAAAAAATTTGAACTGACTGCTGAGTCTTCACTGAAGTGCAAAGGACAACTTGGATCATGGATCCTCAAAGGGTAATATTAGAATAATCACCTGGAAAGTTTGTTAAAATGCATATTCCTGGGCACCACACCCCTCTCTCTAGAGATTATTATTCCAGAGGGCAGGAGTGATGCCCAGTAATCTGCATCTTAACAGGTGCCCACCCCCACCGCACCCCCAGTGTAACATGGAGAAGATAGAAGACAGACAGGTTCATAACACTGAAAAAAGCATTATTGGCCTCAGGATACATATATGACTCATGGATCTAGGCAGTGTTGCATATCAAGTCCAGAAAAGTGAATGTTAGTCACTCGGTCTTGTCCAACTCTTTGTGACTCCTTGGACGTCAGCCCACCAGCTTCCTCTGTCTGTGGAATTTCCCAGGCAGGAATACTGGAGTGGGTTGCTATTTCCTTCTCCAGGGGATCTTCCCAACCCAGAGTTTGAACCTGGGTCTCCTGCATCACAGGTGATTCTTTACCATCTGAGCCAGAGTAAAGCAATAAATATTTCCAAAGATTACACCAGACCTGTGGCTTCCCTGGTGGCTCGGACGGTAAAGAATCTGTCTGCAATACAGGAGACCTGGATTTGATGCCTAAATGGGGAAATACCCTAGAGAAGGGAATGGCTACCCACTCCAGTATTGCCTGGAGAATCCCATGGACCAGAGGAGCCTGGTGGGCTACAGCCCATAGGTTTACAAAGAGTTGAATATAACTAAATGACTAACATTTCCACTTCTTTCCAGACCAGACTTCAGATTAAGACTACAAGAGGCCCATCTTCAAACAATCAAATACTTTTAGTAAAACAAAGATTTTAAATGCCCTAGGAATCAATTCACTTGTTTTTCTCCTTGCAAACAAAAAAGCAAAACAATACAGAAGTCATCTGTAATATGGAAGAGGACCTAGCAATTCAAGACAAATAAAGGAACCAAGTTACTTCTGATTTAAGAAGAGAAATAAGAGAAAAGACGTTTTAGGTGTTTATGGAAGACTGTTCCTAGTTCTTCAGTAGCAATTCTAGAAAAGTAAGGGGATATTTTTAAGGTGGCTTTTAAAGCAATATCTCTAAAATTTATCCATTATTGTGGTGGACTAGGAAAAGCATGGCTTTAAGCAAACATAGGGGAATACTTTAGGATACATCTCAAGGAAACTCTATCCCTCAATATTGAAATTTAGCTAATATAATGTTTGACTTATAAACCAGGGGGTATGATGTCCAAATAAGTTTATTTTTCACATATGCAAATCTTAGTCCCTTCAGAACCACATTTTTTTGGTTTTATTTGAACTTTTGGATAGAACCTTCTTTAAAAGTTATAATCTATTGTCCTGCCTTCTTAAACATAATATATTGACTGTAATATTTCCTCGATGATTCAAGTTCATCATTAAAGCCATCATATGTGGCACATATGCAGAAGATGTCCTATAGCTATGGAAAGAAAAATGGACAAAAATCAGAATCTCCAAATTCCAGCCCCCAGAGCCTACCCTTACTGGCACTTTATCTTAAGCAACTTTGAGACTCAATAACCTCATCTATTGGGGAAGGCAGTGGCACCCCACCCCAGTACTTTTGCCTGGAAAATCCCATGGACGGAGGATCCTGGTAGGTTCCAGTCCATGGGGTCGCTAAGAGTCAGACACGACTGAGCGACTTCACTTTCACTTTTCACTTTCATGCATTGGAGAAGGAGATGGCAACCCACTCTGGTATTCTTGCCTGGAGAATCCCAGGGACGGGGGAGCCTGGTGAGCTTCCGTCTATGGGGTTGCACAGAGTCGGACACGACTGAAGCGACTTAGCAGCAGCAGCAGCAACCTCATCTATAAAATGAGGATGATACTACTTGTCCTGCAAATATCAAAATGTATTGTGAAGAACTGATAAAAACAATAAATAATAAATGCTCAATGAATTTTTAGCTAATACATTGTTGGCATGATAACCACTGCACACACCCAGGAAACAGATGAGGAAACAAAGCTCCAGAGATGAAGTAACTCACGCATTCATCCCAGACAGCCTCCAAGACTGCTCACTACTTTCAGAGCTTTAGACTCGTCATCTAAATCCTGGGAACCATATGTAGCAACGCAGGGCTTGTGAACTACTTACAGAAGTTCCTGCGGAGACATGACATCCGAGTAATAAAAATGGGAAAATGGATGGGAAAGAGCTTTCAGTTTAATCTCCTGTAGTAGTCATTTATTGTTGATGTCAGACTCTGAAAAGACAGTGAAATTATAAGAACAGTTCCTGACTTCAGGTTACTTAAAATGCTGGGAAGCCGGGGGACGGTAAAGGGAGGAGCTGGTTTTGAAGACAACACTCGTGAACATTATTTCAGTGTATAATAAAAGCAAATGGAAGACAATGAGCCCAGTGTGTGGGGGTGGCACATATGCAGAGTGAGTAGATGTCAAGGAAGACTTTCTGGAGAACAGGACAGCTAAAGCGGGGAAAAGAAAAAGCTTTCCAAAAAGAAGGAATGGTGTGAGCAAAGGCACAGAAAGATGAAATACAGTGTATGGAGGGAATCGTGAGCAGGTCATAGAACCTGAACATGGGAAACATGGTAATAGTAATACTATTGCTGCTGCTGCTGCTGCTAAGTCGCTACAGTCGTGTCCAACTCTGTGCGACCCCATAGACGGCAGCCCACCAGGCTCCCTTGTCCCTGGGATTCTCCAGGCAAGAACACTGGAGTAGGTTGCCATTTCCTTCTCAAATGCATGAAGGTGAAAAGTGAAAGGGAAGTAGCTCAGTCCTGTCCGACTACTATTACTAAAAACAGGGTAATAGTCAGCTGGGAGACAGTTGTGGATCAGTCATGAAGAACCTCATGCAGAAGTCTCAGTGAAGTCGTGTGGCCTGTGGGATCATTTGAGGATTTTAACTGGGAGTCATATGATCAGATTTGCATTTAGAAAGATCTTTTGGTAGAAATATAAAGTATGGGTTAGAGAAGGCTATGTAGACCTAAGAGACAGTTCTGCGGCCACAGGATGACCTGAACTAGGGCCTCAGTAATAAAAAATTATGAAACACTCTGGACAACAAAAAATGCTATGTGAAAACTAAGCAGCGGCAGCTTGACACCACTGTGTTTTAAGCAACTCAAGAGCAAGAATAATGAAGCTGCAGCTAAGGTAAATACTCACTCAATGAAAGGGTTCACCTTTGTCATCCCCATACATCCAGCATGGTACCTTGTACTAGTGAATCCCAATAAATACATGAATGATGGGCACCAAGTCAGGGCTGCTGGATACGTAAAGCTATTTGCCTTCATCCTGAATAGTCCCCCAACTATCATATCCTCTGAATTCCATTGTTTACTTTTGTGATGTGTCATTTTCCTTAGTCACTCCTCTAAGTTTCTGTGAATGAAGAACCAGAGAAGCAAGACCAGTAGAACTGTGTGTAAAATAAGAACAGAGCTCACCGAGCAGCCTGAAGGATGCTCCCAGGAATAAAGTGTATTAGAACCATTTTTAGTTTTTTGACATATGTTTTAGCTGCTCAACTGCAGCATTTTTTTCATTTTTCTTTCTTTTTTTTTTTTTACTTTCAGATGTTCCGTAGTGTTTATAAGTTGAGGTTGTCAAGAAATGACTTCTGAAACATATAAACCACTATAAACTATAAACCACAATAGGAATAAATAATCATCTTCATTCTACAAGCCATGAGGTGCCAGACACTAGTGCTAAGAATACTAAGAGACTCTCACCAGGCTCTAAAGGAGCTTATTAAGCCCTTCAAGGAAAGTAAAAATTGGGTAGTAGATTCCTTTTCACATGTGTCCATTTGCTTTAACTTGATTTATTTTGTTTCTGATAATACTGAAATGAATCAGGCTGAGGATCACCTGCTATGCTATGCTATGCTAAGTCACTTCAGTCGTGTCTGACTCTATGTGACCCCATAGACAGCAGCCCACCAGGCTCCCCCGTCCCTGGGATTTTCCAGGCAAGGAGGATCACCTGAGGAGCATTCAAAAAATAGCAAAGCCATGACCTCATGACCCGTCCCTGGGATTCTCCAGGCAAGGAGGATCACCTGAGGAGCTTTCAAAAATAGCAAAGCCTTACATCAACTGAAGCAGAATGTAGGTGATGAGCCCTGGGCATTGACTGGAAAAACAAACTCTCCAGGTGACCCGAATGAGAAGCCAGGTGTAGAAACATTAGTATTAATTACTTGTTATTATTAGATACTTTAATTGATTACTAATTATTTAAAGCTAAAGAGAGACCATATCTATGACTGTGAGAGGAAATTAATGTCCTGATCACTACTGAAGGCAAATGTATTTTGTAAGTCTGAGGAACCACAAACAAAAAAACCAGCTTTCTACGTGGGGGATGGAAGAATATTTGGTTAAGTGATGTATTTTTTTTTTCTTAATCAAACCATCATCTAACCCACTTAGATATGGACCTACGGAGCATTTGAGCTGTCATCTGGCACTATGTTCATGGAGATTTGGGGAGAAAACTTATCATTTACTGCTAAACTTCTGATGGAAAAGAATTAAACTCTGGAAGTAAACTTCCTAAAATTACTTATCTACATTAGAAATTCCTTAAGTGACACAGAATAATCTGTTAGACCATTGATACTAGAGTAAATAATATTAATTACTTAATTGCCCACAATCTACACAAATTCCTGTATGACTGACTCCAAAAATCCATGTAGGATATTGGGCTATATCATGATGATAATGAGGGTGGGGAAAGATGATCCCACATACTTAATAATAATAAAAAATAATATCTAGAGACATGAATGCTTGAAAAGTCTTGGATGCTTCAGAACCATGGCATATGTTGAACAGTGTTTAGAAGGTTATAAATGATCTTTATCTGCTACGAGCTTGAATTTTGCCGGTCTTCGTCTGCGGCTGCTGCTGCTAAATGGCTTCAGTCGCGTCCGACCCATAGAGGGCAGCCCACCAGGCTCTTCTGTGTGCTAATGTCATCCAATTTCCCCTCTGAGATCTCATATGTCATTATGATCAGAATCTGTAAACTGGCCAGAGGGGGGATCCTCACAGGGTCAAATGCTCCTGCTACCGCTGAAGACGGCAACAGAACCAGAATCATATTTTCCATGACAGAAAAGAAGGGAGGCGCTCTCTAATTTCTCTTTCCTCCTTTTGAATTTTGCCCCACTTTGCCAGCCAAGTGGTGTGGCTTTCTTATTTAGGGGTGCCATTGATGAATACTAGCATGTGCTCCAACTATGAACATCTCAGAGGAAAAAAACGTAGCTCCCTTTTCTGCATCTTTTACAACACTTACCAGAGCAAAGCTGGAAAACTTCCATTACAGGCAGAAAAGCAATCATTTTCACCAAATTTCCCATTGCGTAGCTCTGCCTCAATTAGCCATTGAAGAGAGAAACCAGCAGGTAATGGAAGGCCTCCTGCACATGTTTTCATTGCTGCACACCTGGAAGCTAAGCCCTGCCATCTGTGAGTGTGGAGGAGGAGAACCGGGTTTGCACAATAAGGTCAGTGGGTGTGACCAGCTGGGTGGAGCTGCAGCTCTGGGACTGACTTCCTGAGGCCTGAAGTAGTGGCCCACAGCCCTCTGCACTTGGAGTTCGATTCTCATGGCCTGCTTACCCATTCTTAGCATCTCGGAAAGTAGGTAAAATGCTGCTTGTTACAAGCAAATAGAGAAAGTGGAGCCCAGCTCTTAGGCAATGCAGAAACTTGATAGTTTAGAATGAGTCACAACCCTTAAGGACAGGAGCAATCTGGCATTTAGGGGGGCCAGAAGTAAAGTCTGAGGAGCAAATGCTGCTTCAGCTGCAAGGGCTCCAAGGCCGGGAAGCCTGCCCAGTCCACACAGCCCCATCTTCAGGGTAGTTCTGTCAAGAAAGGGAGCAGTCTGGAGTGACTGCAGATGTGCTCGGCTCCATTCGCAAGTGCTGTAGAAAACCTTGACCCACCGTGTGCCCAGTGCAGCACAGATTTTAATTTCCTTCTCTGGGGAGCAGAGGGGAACCATGACAACAAACTGATGTGAAGGAAGAAGACAGTCTGCAGTTTTGCTGCTCCCACAAATAAGTGGGAGCTATCCCCAAAGACACTTAGAAGAAAATGGAATGTTCTAGGAAAGATATACAGGCCACTTGTTAATTAATTGAAACACTTTGGAGCAAAAAGGAAAAAAAAAAAGGAAAAGTATGGAATAAAGTGTGAATCAACACGTTAAAGAAGTATGAGGCTCCCCTGGAGATAAAACCTCCTCCCAAATGCCCTACTGGCTACCCTGGTCTCCTCCCGCCACCATGCTTAACCTGAGGGTACCCTCTCCTCAGGGCCATACCCTTGCTTTAAGCCAGTGCCCACAATCCCACTTGAGCTCAGTTTTAGGAGACCCAAGTTGCCTCTGAATGCTGGAACCTCCCCATCTCATTTGTATTTTGAACCATGCCTTCCCGTACAGCAGCTTCTGCAGTTTAGTAAGTTCCCCCTGAACTTAACTGCAGGGATCATGAAAATGAAATGTTGCCATTTTATTTGGTTATTTTACTTCTTCCTGAGCAATGCAGATAGGCAGTAAAATTAATTAAATCAACACTCTCCGTTACCACTCCTACTATTTCCCCAGAATAAGTTGTCACTCTCTCTAAGAGGTTTTTTCACCCCCAAGGCTGTTTTAAAATGGTAATACAACCTCTACTGCAGATGCAGGAGGACTGGCAATAAGATGTGCAAACTTACCTTTTCTAAATTTAATTAAACTCATGTAGCAAGAATGTCTTTCAGAACCATAGTCTTGAACATAGTCATATCTCATATTTGAGCATGTTTAGAGAGTTTTGCAGGGGGTGAGGCGTGAGAAAAGTCTATTTGCAGAGCAGAACAAACAGACTTCTCTCCCTGCAGCCTGTCTCAAGTGGAGGGGGCCTAAAGAGTCCCCTGGGAGGCCCTATGACAATCTAGAAGGGTGGGATGGGGAGGGAGATGGGAGGAAGGTTCGGGAGGGAGGGGACATGGGTGTACCTGTGGCTGATTCTTGTTAATGTATGACCAAAAAAACCCACAAAATTCTGTGAAGCAATTATTCTTCAATTAAAAAAATAAAGGAAAAAAAAAAGAGTCTTCTGGAAAAGAGGACAGAGCAATGGGGTAAAGAGTATAACCTCGTAACAAAGTTTGGAGGAGGGAGCTAGTTCTTAGTCTTTCAGCTTCTGGACCCCTTTGAGGATCTGCTGAAAGTACTGGACCCTCTCCATAGAAAAATTTCCATTTGCCCCTACAACACTCGATTTCTTACACCATTCCAGAGGCATTCTCAGAGTCCTGAAAACTTACCTATAATTTCATGGACTCAGGGATGCATTCCTTAAAACTCCTACTTCTTGAGAATTGACCAAGAATGGCACTGCACCCAATACCCTATGCACTGGCTGCAGGCCTGCTCTTGAGCAGAGGCAGCTAACCATCCTCAATTCTGTAACATGTTGGCCACCAAGTGACCCTGCTGTGACTTCCTGTGTCTGTATTTCATTCCAAGGGAAAGTGTTTCACTCACTCCACCTTAGGCACTTGAAGGACAGCCACAAGCACTGGACTCTGTGCCCAGCAGAGCAGAGATGCCAGGGAAGTGCCACCCATGAGGGTGCCTACCAAAGTGTTATTGGCCCTCCAGAGTCCAGCCCTAACAAGGGTCCTCCTCCTCAGTGTCACTTACATCAATAGAACGAGATGCAGTTTGGTTCAGAAGCAAAGGACAGATTTACTCATTAATCAAAGAATAAAAAGGTATGAGCACAGGCTTTCCTGACAGGACACAGATAGGGCTGCTTTATAGGGATCTAGGTAGGCAGTCGGAGAAGACAATGGCACCCCACTCCAGTACTCTTGCCTGGAAAATCCCACGGATGGAGGAGCCTGGTAGGCTGCAGTCCATGGGGTCACTAAGAGTAGGACACGACTGAGCGACTTCACTTTCTCTTTTCACTTTCATGCATTGGAGAAGGAAATGGCAACCCACTCCAGTGTTCTTGCCTGGAGAATCCCAGGGATCGGGGAGCCTAGTGGGCTGCCATCTATGAGGTTACACAGAGTCGGACGCGACTGAAGTGACTTAGCCTAGGTAGGCACTGGGAAGAGTTCTCGCGGGACTAGCAGAGTTCTCGCGGGGCTAGCAGAGTTCTCGTGAGGTAGCGGAGTTCTCGAGAGACAGGCACCGCTGTGCAGTTGGGTCTGAGTCTCGGCAGAGGGCCCTGTGCGGGCATCTTTGAATTGAGGTGTAGTGGATGTCTTTTCAAGGCCTCTGCATGCAGCACCTCGTGAGCAACGGAAACTAAATTAAGCACAAAAGGAAAAAAGGTTAGACTCTTATTTTATTACCCAGATTCTATTTTTATTCCCTGGGAATTGTTAATGCTGCTTTACTGGTTATCTTGTCCTGCTCCTGATTCTTGAGGGGCGCTGAGGGGCACAGGTCCTTCTTCATTAACTACTCCTTGCTGATTTGGGGGTAATAATAGCCCCCAGGTAGAGGAGCCTGGTGGGCTGCCATTTCTGGGGTCGCACAGAGTCGGACACGACTGAAGCAATTTAGCAGCAGCAGCAGAGGAGCAGAACTTCTCCCCAGCTTCCTTTAGATGTGTTTGATTGTCATCAGGCCTCAGCCCTAGCTGTTCACATCCCTCAGCAACCACCATTTGGAGTTTTATGGATTCTAACCTTTTGGAGACCATTTAGCATGTATGGCTCAAATATTAGCAAGAGAATAATGGTCATTAAGGGGCCCAGGAAGAGTAGAAACAAAGTGAGGCTAGGGAGGGCCTGTTTTGCCCCGGTCCAGATTTATCCAGCCAGATTAGGCTGCCGGATTTCTGCTAGACAAGTGGTTTTTTCCAGTAGTCTGTCTGCACTTTATTAGGCCATGTAAGGAAAGAGCAAATTAGCCAAGATGGCAGTGGTCAGATTGTCTGGGTCCCTATCCACTCAGCTCTTGACCCACGTTTTGTAAATAATGATTATGTAACAGCTGAGATGGGAGAAGGCAATGGCACCCCACTCCAGTACTCTTGCCTGGAAAATCTTATGGACGGAGGAGCCTGGTAGGCTGCAGTCCATGGGGTTGCTAAGCGTCAGATATGACTGAGCGACTTCACTTTCACTTCTCACTTTCATGTATTAGAGAAGGAAATGGCAACCCACTTGAGTGTTCTTGCCTGGAGAATCCCAGGGACGGGGGAGCCTGGTGGGCTGCCATCTATGAGGTCGCACAGAGTCGAACACGACTGAAGTGACTTAGCAGCAGCAACAGCTGAGATCATTTGTAGCACTGCGCACAACCTATATAAGCACCACCTGAAAAGCTCTTGTAATCAAGTTTAGGCAAGTCACCTTGAGTCCAGTTGCCTAATTGTTGTTTCTGCTCTGTCAGCCATTAGAAAGTAAAGCATGTCTGCCTTGCTGCTGTGAATAAAGAATATCTGCAGTTTCTATGTCTCCTCGCATCTTCTTCCAGCTTCAACACTCTCGCCTTGCCTATCCTGGGTTCTGCCAACAGTGAGATACAGCAAGACAGGCCAGTTTCATTGAAGTACAAACAGCACTTCATATTGGCTAATATTATAGATCCTTATCTGGTCAGCTAATCTAGGGCAATTTTGTTTTCCATGACAATTCTGAACAGTGAGTCAACAGACTTTTATGGATTGAAATCAAGGCGAATCGGCCATTGTCCCCATGGGGGCTGTTACCTTTTTATGGTGACACGTGTTATATTTGTTTTCCTGGGCCACGGTCACTGGCATGCCTATGAGTACAGTGATTCCTGAAAGGAGTAGTACTGCTGCTCTTTTGGAACGTTGTGGCTTCCCCTTTTCGTTAATGGTCTGATTGTAAACTTGAATCAGCCTTGGATCTGGCCCCACTGTTCTAATGGTGATATAGCCCTTTTTCTTGGTATTGTCCAAGCATTGGGATACCCAGCCTCCTGTTGAGTTTGGGTGCTTACCTAAGAACATGTACTACTACTAAGTCACTTCAGTCGTGTCCGACTCTGTGCAACCCCATAGACAGCAGCCCACCAGGCTCTCCCGTCCCTGGGATTCTCCAGGCAAGAATACTGGAGTGGGTTGCCATTTCCTTCTCCAATGCATGAAAGTGAAAAGTGAGAGTGAAGTCGCTCAGTCATGTCTGACCCTCAGCGACCTCATGGACTGCAGTCTTCCAGGCTCCTCCATCCATGGGATTTTCCAGGCAAGAGTACTGGAGTGGGCTGCCATTGCCTTCTCCGAAGAACATGTAACCTCCTTATAAACCCACCAACCCTGTGCCATTAACTTGAGTTCTTGAAGGACTGGTATCCTGGCATTCTAACTACATATCTGGGGTCTTACTGGGACATCTAGATATGCTACTTAGCTGTGTTTTTCTCTTTTGGACTGTCTAAGTGTCATAAATGGGGCTAGTTTTGACATCACTCTATTTACAGTTTGAAACTTGGACATGGTTTCCATTGCAGGTTGCAAGTTGTACTGTCCAGTTGTAAGGGTAACATTGCCCATCAGGTAGGATTGACACCAGGGTATGCAACAATTGTTGAGTGGCTTTAAAGACCTGCAAATTTTTCCTAAAAATGAAGATATCTAGGTGTGCCCTGATGCTGAGGCTCACTGCCATGGTTGGGTTTATATTGGGATTGCCTGCTAGGAGGAGAATGGTATTTACTGCTTTATTTTCAGTTTTTGAGGTTCCTCTTAAATACAGTTCATCTAATGGTCCTTTCCTGTTTCAGGTTGGAAGTGATGCATCCAATAATCAGTGAAGTTCCATCCTTAAATATCCCTGGTCACACTTTTATTGGTTTTCTGCTTGGGGCATGAGTCTACCATACATAAGTTCATATACACTTTACTTTTGATATTTTTTTTTTTAGGAATCAAAACTTTATGCAAATTATTACCTGCATTCTCACATTGAGCAAGGCAGTATTTTACGTGATTTTTAGAAGCTCACATATGGGCCTAATGCCTCTGCATTACCCCCTACACTTTTAGCTTTTATAGTTTTTTCTTAATTTATTTTTGATTGAAGGATTACACTATTGTGTTGGTTTCTGCCATACATCAACATGGATGAGCCATAGATATACATATGTCCCCTCTCTCTTGAGCTTCCCTTCCATCTCCTAGCTCATCCCACCACAATTAACTTTAACTTATCTCTTCGAGCTAAGTACATGCTGCTGCTGCTGCTGCTAAGTCGCTTCAGTCGTGTCCGACTCTGTGCGACCCCATAGACGGCAGCCCACCAGGCTCCCCCGTCCCTGGGATTCTCCAGGCAAGAACACTGGAGTGGGTTGCCATTTCCTTCTCCAATGCAGGAAAGTGAAAAGTGAAATTGAAGTCACTCAGTCAGGTCCGACTCTTAGCGACCCCATGGACAGCGGCCCACCAGGGACCTCTGTCCATGGGATTTTCCAGGCAAGAGTACTGGGGTGGGGTGCCATTGCCTTCCCCGAGGGTAACTTAATTCAGTCTTCTTGAGTCTCCTGGCATAGCTTGGCTAAGGTTCATTTTAAGGTCTGATCATATCTCTCTACTTTCCCTGAGGATTGGGGTCACTAGGCTAAGTGCAAGGTCCATAATTTATGCCCAGGGCACTTGTTATCTCCTTGGTCAGTTCGGACACAATGCTGGGCCATTATCACTTTATAGAGCTCCTAGGAGCCCACAGTTGGATATGATCTCTTTTAGTAATGGCCTTAGCCACTTTGGCTGCAATTTCAGTTCTAGGGGAAGTGTTTCTACTCAACCTGAAAACATATGCAGGGGCAGCATCTTTCTACCTGAAGCTGCCTGATGATCCAGGCAAGACAGTGAAATCAGCCTATCTTCCCCGGTATATGTTCCTCTGGTACGATTGGGCTTTATCTGGGGGCTTCTGGGGGCTTGGTGTTAGGGTTATTCATTGTGTACATGGGGACTGTGTCAACTCTCTGACTGATGATACTTTTCATGCCAGGAGTTACCGTGACATCAACTAACCAATTATGTAGAGCTTCATTCCCTTAGTGAGTTCCTTGATGAGTTTTCCTGATGGCTTGATAATCCACAGTTTGGGGAAAGAAGCATGGCTCATTTTCACTAACTAGCCACACATGGCCTCCTAGATCTCTACTGAAGCCCCGTTTGGGGACTTTGAACAACTGGATGGATCTAGCCTTCAAGGTATGAGGGGTAGTTGCCTGGTTAGTCATTCTAGTGCTGTCTTTTTGGCAGTTGCTTCTACCTTGTTTCCCTTTATTAACTCTGCCATCCCCCTTTTGGTGATCCCTACAATTAATCACTGCCACCTTTTTTGGAAGCTGTGCTGCTTCTAAGAACTTCAATATGCTCAAGCCATGTTTCACCTGTTTATTTTCACAGTAAGCATATCTCTGTCCTTTCAAATAGCCCTGTGTATATGTAGAATGGCATACCAGGAATCTTTATAAACATTTAAGATCTTCCCTGCAATCAGCTACAAGGCTTGGGTGAGGGCAAAGTCTCTGGGATTAGGTTGCATGCTTCAATGACTTGGGCCTGGGAGGTGACTGTATATCCTGCCAGCCTTTTTCGCTCTCACAAAATTGGTTCCATCTGTGAATCATTCCTCTTCAGCATTTAGGAGAAGCTCATTTCTTAGGCTGGGGCAGTTGGAATAGATCACGTCGATGGTTTCTATACAGTCGCGCTCTTGGGGCCCCCATTTCTGTGGGCAGTGGGGGGGGCAAGATTTATCTTGTGACAGGTATTTATAGTAGCCTCTAGGTTGTCTAAAAGCATAACCTGCACTTGAATCAACCTTATGGAAAATAGCCATCCTGCTCCCTTAGAACTCACTAAAGCCTGAACCTGGTGGGGAGTCCATACAGTGACTGGCTAACCAGATGTTAACTTTTCAGCCTCTTTTATCAGGTCTATCATAGCAGCTACTTCCCATAGGCAAGGAGGCCATCTTTGACCTAAGTGTTTAAAGAAATAAGCACCACTCAAGTAAGCAGCCCCAGTTTTTGAGCTAATACCTCAAGGGCGATTACCCTTCTGTCTTGAATATAAAGGTCAAAGGGTTTAGCTAAATCTGGGGAAGCCAGGGCAGGGACCTGAAGTAATTGCTTTTTCAATTCTTAAAAGACTCCTCTGTAATCTGAATTCTATTCAAAAGGATCATCATCTTTCCTTTCAGCTTTTCATATAGAGGCCTAATGATTAGATCACAGCTACAGATCCAGATGCAGGGAAACTGGCCATCCCCAGGGAACCCCTAAGCTGTCTACACACAGTATGCCACCGCCATCTTGAATTGGTGCAGCCCTTCTGCACACGGTCCACTAAGCTGACGTGTCAGGCACAATAATTTCCCACTAAGAACTCTGGTCTGAAGTGGTGCTGTGTGCGTGGCCTCTGCACACAGCACCCTAGGAGCAAGTGAAACTAGACTAAGCATAAAGGAAAAAAAGGTTAGACTTTATCTTTATTCCTTGAATATTGTTAATAGGCTTTTCTGGTGGCAAAAGCCTTAGGAGCTAGGACTCAAGCACCACACCAGTGAAAAGTGGGTCTAAACACTTCAGTGATCTCATTTATTCCCACAGGTTGGTGAGGCTGGGAACCTTCAAGTTATACCTAATAATTACATTCCTTAAATTATTATTTGGGGTTTGTTACTGGAAAATGTGAGTCTAAAAGACAGGAACATTTCTGGAGTAAAGAAGGGAAGCTTTCAAAACCCCACTTTATTGAACTAATTTATTTTTAGCACTTGCATATTTAATACTGTCAAAATGGTTAAAATAAGTATTGAAGGCAATCTTTCAAGGAGACATCTTTGAACACAACTCTCAGGAAGGAGATCTGTGGTGAGATAGATGAATGTTTTCAACTCCAGAATTCTGTGTGGGACTGGACACATAGGTGACTAAGTGGTGAAAGTTGGAGAGGCAATCACTTAATATGCAGGTGTTCATTCAAGTGTCAGGAAGTCAAGGGGGCTTGCTGAATCTTAGGAATAAATCTGCCCCTAAAAGAGTCTCAGTAATTGAGATGTTATTGTCTTTTTGCTACTATTTTAATTTATTTAACTCCCTACTCCATTTGGCCATCATTTTTTTCTTTCAATGCACTGAACTATCTTAAGATAGCATTGGCAAAAGCCAAAATTGCAACCCAATTATTAGAATCCACACTCTCAATATAATGGGGGCAGGGTGCTGACAGTATTGATGTCTAAAATAGAGCAAATGTAGCTTCTGCTTGAGGTCACCTGTGAACTTGAACAGAGTAGTTAACCAGTCCTGTTCCCTCAGATGCAAGAGGAGGGGCTCTGATAGATTATCTTAAATGAACCTTCTAACCATAGTCATGACTATAATACTTTGAATTTTATATGGATCTTTGATAATCACTTTCTCTCATTTAATCTAGCCTGCTCAATAAGAACACAGACTCTGGAATCAGACTGCCTGCTTGGGTTCAACTTTTGGCTGTACCTTTTACCAGCTGTGTGACCTAGAGCAAAGTAGTAACCTCTCTGCGCATCTTTCCTCATCTGTAAAATGGAAATGATAATTCTTCATATGATTGCTATGACGATTAAATGAGTTGTCACATATAATAAGCTTAAAACAATATTTTGTTGGGTATAGCATAACTGCTCAATGAATATAGTGTTACTTGTATTTATTTTTAAATTTAATCAATTACTCGGTCAGTGCCTCCTTTTAACTTTTTGTTTTATTTCTTTCCTTTACTGTTTTATTATCCATCTCTTGAGGGCTCTATTTTATCACTTGTGTAATTATTTAATATGGCTAATAAATTTGAGTTTGTAATAGCCAGCTTAATTGCATCTTTAGCTAAGGTCTGAGAGATAATTTGAAGCTGATACTTATTGTGATATCATTTGCAACTGTTCTTTTGTCCCATTTATACCACTCAAATGTCCATAATATCTTAAGTAGTTTATTTTGCTCATAAGTAGAATCCAGCCAATAGATCAGCATATACATAGAACAAAGTCACTCCTCCATGAAAATGAAATTGCTGAGTACTTACAAAGTGACATTTAGGAGGTACTAAGAGTCCTACCTGAAAATAACTAACCACCTATAGCCTCTAACCACCTCATCCTCTTGCCAGAGTCAGTGTTTCCTTCTGCATGGTCTGAAATACCTACTGTGGCTGTTTTGATGAACAAGGTATAAGTCACTCCTTGGAGCCATAGGAAAAGAACTGCTTCTAGGAGTTACAACTATCTCACACACACTGTAAGTTTACTTTTCAAGGCATTTTAATATAAATGTTCTCATGTGTATCTCCCTAACCCTAACCCCTAACCCACACCCTAACCCAACATAGAGCATGGTAGTATTATCACAATGTTACAAAGGTGGAAGCAGAGAGAAGCTAAAAAAGCTTGCTATCAATTTGCTGAGCAACCTATAAGTACCCAGTGTGATCTCTAGAGGGACTTAAAATAGAAGACCTAAATTTAAAAGAGCTAACAATTTAGCTTTGCTTCCTTGAAAGTTAGGAATTGCATTTAGAATTTCAAGATGTGTTGCGTTAATTACCTTGAAAAGTACAGGGAACCAACTATGGAGATCAGGAAACCAAAGCCAGGTGAGTTTCAGAGGGGAGTTCAGATGAAGGAGGGTGTCAATACATGATTCTGATGATGAAGATAGTCCACAATGAAGGTCTTCAGTAACCCAGAGCTATGACAGAAGAGGAGTCGAGGGAGGGTGGACCCTGACTTCAGGGTCAGATCCCCAGTCCACTCAAGATAGCAAAGCCAACAGCGGACAGTGTGTCCTGGCACCTGCCCTGTATCTCACACAGCCCATGAGGTTATAAAAGCAGGTTCTAGGTACTGATTTATACAGAAACTGAAATCTCTGCCCCTTCTGACTAGAGGATCAGATAATGGCTTATTAATCATCAGAAAAACTTCCCTGATACTGTCTGGTTGTCATGATTAGTCTTGCATGTTGACTTGGCTAGATCTCGGTGCCCAGATACTTGATCAAACCCTCTGGATGTTTCAGTGAATGTGTTTTTTGGACAACAGCAACATTTAAATTGGTGGATTTTGTTGAAGCAGATTACTCTCCCTAAAGTAGGTCAACCTCATCTGGTGAGTTGAAGGCCTTAATAGATCAAAGACTGACCTCCCTCACCAAGAAGGAATTCTGCCAGAATACTGCCTTTGGACTCAGATTGCAGCTTTTTCCTGGTCTCCAGCCTGCCAGATTAAAGATATGGGACTTACCAAAGACCAAAAGCTTCCACAATCATGTAAGCTAATTTCCTTAAAAACAATCTCTTTATATATTTTTTAAAATTTTTATTAATATTTATAGATTTATAGTCATGCACATCCTGTTCTGTTTCTCTGCAGAATATCAATTAATACACTGATACACACCTTTGTACATTTCAGAGAAAAATGGCTGCTTTCTCTGAAACCACTAAGCTTTAATATGTTAAAACACAAGACCTTCTGTTATGTTGAGAGGCAGTGTCATGCAAGGACATAGCACATGGGCTCTGGCTGGTTTGAATCCTGTTTCCATCATTTACTATAAATTGACAGCAATAACAACCTCTTTGGTCCTCTTGTTCTACCTGATAATAACAGCTTCCACCTCATAGAATTTGTAAAGTGAAACATACATTCAAACTGATACATACAAAGCATTTAGTACAGAGTTGAGAACTTAATGAACTCTCAATAATACTAGCTGTAATGTTTCTTGCTCTCCATCTCTGGGGAATTCTTATTAAGTCAGGAATGAACAGGCCAAAGACTCAGAATCTGAAGAATTCCCTATTAAGCTGCTGTATAACATATTGTGTGATTTCCATGATGCCTCTGTTTCTCTGCTATAAAATGAAGTAAAACAGATGGGTTGTGAGTTGATGAGTCTATAAAGCCATGTGAAGTCCTTAGATAAAAGGTACCCCTGAGCATTGCTGTCACATGGCAGGCAATTGAGTGTTATTATAGGGCAGGTTTTATATTTTTAATATATTTTAAATGGTTTTTTGGTCAACAGGAGTGAGGTAAACAAAGTGCTATTAGAACAGAAACTCAGAAACAGTGGTATAATCACCTCTTGGCTTGCACTACCTCTTTATATGCGATTCACTGCCCGAAGAGTTTGAAAGATAAAAAACCTAATTTTTCTGGGGTTTACATTTTCTGTAATCTGACTCTGATAAACAAGGCCATGCCAAGTCTTCTCTGTGACTTGGATAAGCTCAAGCATTTCTAAGTAAATCATAGAATATCTATTCACAGCTATTCACTTTTTAATAAGCATCAAGCTAGAATCAGCATCTTTTCTCAACTGAGCCATTTTTGGAGTATTTCAGAATTCTGCCATCTGTGGGGTCGCACAGAGTCGGACATGACTGAAGTGACTTAGCAGCAGCAGCAGCAGCAGCAGCAGAATTCCATGGGCTTCCCTAGTGGCTCAAACAGTAAAGAAACTAACTGCAATTCAGGAGACCTGAGTTCAGTCCCTGGGTTGTGACGGTCCTTTAGAGAAAGGAGTGGCTAGTCACTCTAGTATTCTTGCCTAGAAAATCCCATGAACAGATGAGCCTGGTGGGCTAAAGTCCATGGGGTATCAAAGAGTCAGAAACGGCTGAGCAACTAACACTTTTACTTTCACTTTCCAAAATTCCATAATACTTCCAAGGATACCAAACTTAATCTGTGAATTGCAGAGATAACCTACTTTTAGTCACTAAAGGAAATATAAAAATAACCGTATTATGCCCAATGTGTAATAGATAGTTCCAGAGGTAGCATGGTTTAGAACCACACCTGGATTTTAGTTCTGTTTCTAGCACTAGGTATGTGACCTTAGCAAATCACTAACCTGTTTTTTGGTTTTTGTTTGTTTGCCTGTAAAATATCAGATCAGATCAGGTCAGATCAGTCGCTCAGTCGTGTCCGACTCCTTGCGACCCCATGAACCGCAGCACGCCAGGCCTCCCTGTCCATCACCAACCCCCGGAGGGCACTCAGACTCACATCCATCGAGTCAGTGATGCCATCCAGCCATCTCATCCTCTGTCGTCCCCTTCTCCTCCTGCCCCCAGTCCCTCCCAGCATCAGAGTCTTCTCCAGTGAGTCAACTCTTCGCATGAGGTGACCAAAATACTGAAGTTTCAGCTTTAGCATCATTCCTTCCAAAGAAATCCCAGGGCTGATCTCCTTCAGAATGGACTGGTTGGATCTCCTTGCAGTCCAAGGGACTCAAGAGTCTTCTCCAACACCACAGTTCAAAAGCATCAATTCTTCAGCACTCAGCCTTCTTCACAGACCAGCTCTCACATCCATACATGACCACAGGAAAGACCATAGCCTTGACTAGACGAACCTTTGTTGGCAAAGTGATGTCTCTGCTTTTGAATATGCTATCTAGGTTGGTCATAACTTTCCTTCCAAGGAGTAAGCGTCTTTTAATTTCATGGCTGCAGTTACCATCTGCAGTGATTTTGGAGCCCAGAAAAAGAAAGTCTGACACTGTTTCCACTGTTTCTCCATCTATTTCCCATGTAGTGATGGGACCAGATGCCATGATCTTCGTTTTCTGAATGTTGAGCTTTAAGCCAACCTTTTCACTCTCCACTTTCACTTTCATCAAGAGGCTTTTTAGTTCCTCTTCACTTTCTGCCATAAGGGTGGTGTCATCTGCATATCTGAGGTTATTGATATTTCTTCCAGCAATCTTGATTCCAACTTGTGTTTCTTCCAGTCCAGCATTTCTCATGATGTACTCTGCATATAAGTTAAATAAAGATGGTGACAATATACAGCCTTGACGTACTCCTTTTCCTATTTGGAACCAGTCTGTTGTTCCATGACCAGTTCTAACTGTTGCTTCCTGACCTGCATACAGATTTCTCAAGAGGCAGATCAGGTGGTCTGGTATTCCCATCTCTTTCAGAATTTCCCCCAGTTTATTGTGATCCACGCAGTCAAAGGCTTTGGCATAGTCAATAAAGCAGAAATAGATAGTAATATACAATTTATAAGCTACTATGTGAAAAGAATCTAACCCAACGTCTGCTGCTGCTGCTAAGTCGCTTCAGTCGTGTCCGACTCTGTACCACCCCATAGACAGCAGCCCACCAGGCTCCCCTGTCCCTGGGGTTCTCCAGGCAAGAACACTGGAGTGGGTTGCCATTTCCTTCTCCAATGCCTGAAAGTGAAAAGTGAAAGTGAAGATGCTCAGTCGTGTCCGACTTTTAGAGACCCCATGGACTGGAGCCCACCAGGCTCCTCCGTCCATGGGATTTTCCAGGCAAGAGTACTGGAGTGGGTTGCCATCGCCTTCTCCGCCCAATGCCTAGCACATACTAAATATTTCTTCTCCTGTGGCCCTGTGGTGAAAAATCAGATAACTTTGATGTGATCCAAGAGTCCTCAGTTTTTCACGTTATTTTATTGAGGGTTAAACTGAGTTCACATAATATAAGAGAGTTATAATTTTGTTTGCTGCCCCCAAACATCCTAGCAGAATTAACAGGATTCTCTGAAACTGTTTTTTAACTCAAATTCCCCAGCTTAGAATTTTATGTAGTAATGAGAATCAATGAGACCAAAAGCAGAACCCAGATAGCCTACTATTCCTGAAGCCACTGCCAAGGATTGCAGACCAGGGCCTGAGCCAAGCAAACCCACAGCCTTCTGGTGTTCCCTGGAGGCCGCCAGTAGCATACCTCTTCATGCAAGGATCTTTAATATCTGAAGGGCTATAAAGGGACACTCAGAGCCTCGCTCTTACTTGTGTTAGATATATATATATATGTCAAGTGTTCGCCATCAGACACCAACATCCATTTTGCTTTTCTCATATAGAGGTATTATCTTTCTATGCTCATTAACTTTCTCTGCCTTGAGATGTCTGACTCCTTTAAAAGAATAATGATAAATATTAGAAAGAAGGTCATAAAAACCAACTACCAGGGAAATGCAAATCAGAATCCCAAGTTAACACTTTAGACTTTTAGGGTGGCATGTATGCATACTTAGTCACTCAGGCATGTCCAGATCTTCGCAACTCTATGGACTGTAGCCCACCAGGCTCCTCTGTCCATGAAATTATCCAGACAGGAATGCGGGAGTGGGTTGCCATGCCCTCCTCCAGGGGATCCTCTCAACCTAGGGATCTAACCCAGGTCTCCCACATTGCAGGCAGATTCTTTACCATCTGATCCACCAGGGAAGCCCAAGAATTCTGGATTGGGTAGTCTACCCCTTCTCCAGGGATCTTGCTGACCCAGGAATTGAACTGGGGTCTCCTGCATTGCAGGTTGCAGGCTGATTCTTTACCAGCTGAGCTACCAGGGAAGCCCTTTAGGATGGCTACTATATTTAAAAAAACAATAAACACAGAATAACTAGTGTTGGTAAGGATATGGAGAAATTGGAACCCTAGTCCATTGCTGGTAAGAATGTAAAAGGGTGCAGCCACTATGGAAAATGGTTTTTCTTCAAAAAATTGCATATAGCATTATCATGTGATCCAGCAATTAACTTCTGGGGATATACCCAAAGAACTGAAAGCAGGAACTTGAACAAATATCTGTACACCCATGCTGCTTATATAGCAGCATTACTGCTGCTGCTGCTGCTAAGTCGCTTCAGTCGCATCCAACTCTGTGCGACCCTATAGACGGCAGCCCATCAGGCTTCCCCGTCCCTGGGATTCTCCAGGCAAGAACACTGGAGTGGGTTGCCATTTCCTTCTCCAATAGCAGCATTACTAACAATAGCCAAAAGGTTGAAATAACCTAAGTGTCCATCAATGAGTAAATCAGTAAATAAAATGTGGTATATAATATAATGGAACATTATTCAAACTTTAAAATGTAGGCAGTTCTTTTTTAAATTTATTTATTTTTTTATTGAAGGATAATTGCTTTACAGAATTTTGTTGTTTTCTGTCAAACCTCAACACGAATCAGCCATAGGTATACATATAACCTCTCCCTTTTGAACCTCCCTCCCATCTCCCTCCCCATCCCAGCCCTCTAGTTTGATACAGAGCCCCTGTTTGAGTTTCCTGAGCCATACAGCAAATTCTCGTTGGCTATCTATTTTACATATGGTAACGTAAGTTTCCATGTCACTCTTTCCATACATCTCACCCTCTCCTCCCCTTACCCCATGTCCATAAGTCTATTCTCTGTGTCTGTTTCTCCATTGTTGCCTTGTAAATAAATTCTTCAGTACCATTTTTTTTTCTAGATTCTGTATATATGTGTTAGAATACAATATTTATCTTTATCTTTCTGACTGACTTCACTGTGTATAATAGGTTCTAGGTTCATCCACCTCATTAGAACTGAATTGAATGAGTTCCTTTTTATGGCTGAGTAATATTCCACTATGTCTATGTACCACAAGTTCTTTATCCATTCATCGGTTGTTGGTCATCTAGGTTGCTTCCATGTTCTAGCTATTGTAAATAGGGCTGCAGTGAACAATGGGATACATGTGTCTTTCAGTTTTGGTTTTCTCAGGGTATATGCCTAGGAGTGGGATTCCTAGGTCATGATGTGGTTTTATTTCTAGTTTTTCAAAGAATCTCCATACCTTCTTCCATAGTGACTGTATCAATTTACATTCCTACCAACAGTGCTAGAATGTTCCCTTTTCTCCACACCCTCTCCAGCATTTATTGTTTGTAGACTTTTCAATGATGCCCGTTCTGACTGGTGTGAGGCGATATCCCATTGTAGTTTTAATTTGCATTTCTCTAATAATGAGCGATGTTGAGCATATTTTCATGTGTTTGTTAGCCATCTGTATGTCTTCTTTGGAGAAATGTCTGTTTAGGTATTTTTCCCACTTTTTGATTAAGTTGTTTGTTTCTCTGGTATTGAGTTTTATGAGCTGCTTATGTATTTTGGAAATTAATGCCTTGTCAGTTGTTTCATTTGCTGTTATTTTCTCCCATTCTGAGGGTTGTCTTTTCACCTTGCTTATACTTTCTTTTGCTGTGCAAAAGCTTTTGAGTTTAATCGGGTCCCACTTGTTTAGTTTTGTTTTTATTTCCATTACTCTAGGAGATGGGTCATAGTAGATCTTGCTTTGATTTATGTCATCAAGTGTTCTGCCTATGTTTTCCTCTAAGTTTTATAGTTTCTGGTCTTACATTTAGGTCTTTAATCCATTTTGAGTTTATCTTTGTGTTTGGTGTTAGGAAGTGTTCTAATTTCATTCTTTTACATATAACTGTCCAGTTTTCCCTGTCTGGGGAGGCCTTGCAAATAGCTGCGAAAAGAAGAGAAGTGAAAAGCAAAGGAGAAAAGGAAAGATATAAACATCTGAATGCAGAGTTCCAAAGAATAGCAAGAAGAAATAAGAAAGCCTTCTTCAGTGATCAATGCAAAGAAATAGAGGAAAACAACAGAATGGGAAAGACTAAGGATCTATTCAAGAAAATCAGAGACACCAAAGGAACGTTTCATGCAAAAATGGGCTCGATAAAGGACAGAAATGGTATGGAACTAACGGAAGCAGAAGATATTAAGAAGAGGTGGCAAGAATACACAGAAGAACTGTACAAAAAAGAGCTTCACGACCCAGATAATCATGATGGTGTGATCACTGACCTAGAGCCAGACATCCTGGAATGTGAAGTCAAATGGGCCTTAGAAAGCATCACTAGGAACAAAGCTAGTGGAGGTGATGGAATTCCAGTTGAGCTACTCCAAGTCCTGAAAGATGATGCTGTGAAAGTGCTGCACTCAATATGCCAGCAAATTTGGAAAACTCAGCAGTGGCCACAAGATTGGAAAAGGTCAGTTTTCATCCCAATCCCAAAGAAAGGCAATGCCAAAGAGTGCTCAAACTACCGCACAATTGCACTCATCTCACATGCTAGTAAAGTAATGCTCAAAATTCTCCAAGCCAGGTTTCAGCAATATGTGAACCGTGAACTTCCTGATGTTCAAGCTGGATTTAGAAAAGGCAGAGGAACCAGAGATCAAATTGCCAGCATCCACTGGATCATGGAAAAAGCAAGAGAGTTCCAGAAAAACATCTATTTCTGCTTTATTGACTATGCCAAAGCCTTTGACTGTGTAGATCACAAGAAACTGTGGAAAATTCTGAGAGAGATGGGAATACCAGACCACCTGATCTGCCTCTTGAGAAATCTGTATGCAGGTCAGAAAGCAACAGTTAGAACTGGTCATGGAACAACAGACTGGTTCCAAATAGGAAAAGGAGTACGTCAAGGCTGCATATTGTCACCATGTTTATTTAACTTATATGCAGAGTACATCCTGAGAAATGCTGGACTGGAGGAAACACAGGCTGGAATCCAGATTGCCGGGAGAAATATCAATAACCTCAGATATGCAGATGATACCACCCTTATGGCAGAAAGTGAAGAGGAACTAAAAAGCCTCTTGATGAAAGTGAAAGTGGAGAGTGAAAAGGTTGGCTTAAAGCTCAACATTCAGAAAACGAAGATCATGGCATCTGGTCCCATCACTACATGGGAAATAGATGGAGAAACAGTGGAAACAGTGTCAGACTTTCTTTTTCTGGGCTCCAAAATCACTGCAGATGGTGACTGCAGCCATGAAATTAAAAGACGCTTACTCCTTGGAAGGAAAGTTATGACCAACCTAGATAGCATATTCAAAAGCAGGGACATCACTTTGCCAACAAAGGTTCGCCTAGTCAAGGCTATGGTCTTTCCTGTGGTCATGTATGGATGTGAGAGCTGGTCTGTGAAGAAGGCTGAGTGCTGAAGAATTGATGCTTTTGAACTGTGGTGTTGGAGAAGACTCTTGAGAGTCCCTTGGACTGCAAGGAGATCCAACCAGTCCATTCTGAAGGAGATCAGCCCTGGGATTTCTTTGGAAGAAATGATGCTAAAGCTGAAACTCCAGTATTTTGGCCACCTCATGCGAAGAGTTGACTCATTGGAGAAGACTCTGATGCTGGGAGGGATTGAGGGCAGGAGGAGAAGGGGACGACAGAGGATGAGATGGCTGGATGGCATCACTGACTCGATGAATGTGAGTCTGAGTGACCTCCGAGAGCTGGTGATGCATAGGGAGGCCTGGCGTGCTGCGGTTCATGGGGTCGCAAAGAGTCAGACACGACTGAGCGACTGATCTGATCTGATCTGTCCAGTTTTCCCAGCGCCATTTATTGAAGAGGCTGTCTTTGCCCCCTGTATATTCTTGCCTCCTTTGTCAAAAATAAGGTACTCATAGATGCATGGGTTTATGTCTGGGCTTTCTATCTTCTTCCATTGGTCTATATTTCTGTTTTTGTGCCAGTACCATACTGTCTTAATGACTGTAGCTTTGTAGTATGATCTGAAGTCAGGAAGATTGATTCCTCCAGCTCCATTCTTCTTTCTCAAGACTCCTTTAGCTATTTGGAGTCTTTTGTGTTTCCATATGAATTGTTAAATTTTTTATCTAGTTCTGTGAAAAATGCCATTGGTAATTTGATAGGGATCACATTGAATCTGTAGATTGCCTTTGGTAGTATAGTCATTTTTACAGTATTGATTCTTCCTACCCAGGAACATGGAATATCTCTCCATGTGTTTATGTCATCTTTGATTTCTTTCATTCAGTTCAGTTCAGTTACTCAATTGTGTCGAACTCTTTGTGACCCCATGGACCACAGCACTCCAGGCCTCCCTGTCCATCACCAACTCCCAGAGTTTTCTCAAACTCATGTCCATTCAGTCGGTGATGCCATCCAACCATCTCATCCTCTGTCATCCCCTTCTCCTCCTGCCTTCTATCTTTCCCAGCATCAGGGTCATTTCAAATGAGTCAGCTCTTCACATCAGGTGGCCAAAGTATTGGAGTTTCAGCTTCAACATCAGTCCTTCCAAAGAAGACCCAGAACTAATTTCCTTTAGGATGGACTGGTTGGATCTCCTTGCAGTCCAAGGGACTCTTGAGAGTCTTCTCCAATACCACATTTCAAAAGCATCAATTTCTTTCTTTCATTAGTGTCTTATAGTTTTCTGTGTACAGTTCTTTTGTCTCCGTAGGTAGATTTATTCCTAGAAATCTAATTCTTTTTGTTGCAATGGTGAATGGGATTGAGTCCTTAATTTTTCTTTCTGATTTTTCATTGTTAGTATATAGAAATGCAAGTGATTTCTGTGTATTGATTTTGTATCTTGCAACTTTGCTAAATTCACTGATTAGCTCTAGTAATTTTTTGATACTGTCTTTAGGGTTTTATATGTACAGTATCATGTTGTCTGCAAACAGTGACAGTTTTACTTCTTTTCCGATCTGGATTCCTTTTCTTTTTCTTCTCTGATTGCTATAGCTGGGATTTCCAGAACTATGTTGCATAATAGTGGTGAAAATGGACACCCTTATCCTGTTCCTGATCTTAGAGGGAATGTTTTCAGTTTTTCACCATTGAGAATAATTGCTGTAGGCTTATCATACCTGGCCTTTACTATGTTGAGGTAGATTCCTTATATGCCCATTTTTTGAAGTGTTTTGACCATAAATGGGTGCTGAATTTTGTTAAAGGCTTTTTATGCATCTAATAAGATTATCATATGGTTTTTATCTATCAATTTGTTAATATGGAGTATCACATTGATTGATTTGCATATATTGAAGAATCCTTGCATCCCTGGAATAAACCCAACTTTATCATGGTGTATGAGCTTTTTGATGTGTTGCTGAATTCTGTTTGCTAAGATTTTGTTGAGGATTTTTGCATCTATATTCATCAGTGATATTGACCTGTAGTTTTCTTTTTTTTGTGTTGTCTTTGTCTGGTTTTGGTATCGGTGATGGTGGCCTCGTAGAAGGAGTTTGGATTGTTCCTCCCTCTGAAATTGTTTTAAAGTGTTTTAGAAGGATAGGCATTAGCTCTTTTTTAAATGTTTGATAGAATTCTCCTATGAAGTCGTCTGGTCCTGGGCTTTTGTTTTTTGGGAGATTTTTGATCACAGCTTCACGTTCAGTGCTTGTAATTGGGTTGGTCATAATTTCTTTTTCTTCCTTGTTCAGTCTTGGAAGATTGAACTTTTCTAAGAATCTGGCCATTTCTTCCAGGTTATCCATTTTATTGCCATATAGTTGTTCATAATAGTCTCTTATAATCCTTTGTATTTCTGCATGTCTGTTGTAACATCTCCTTTTTCATTTCTAATTTTGTTGATTTGATTATTTTTCTTTTTTTCTTGATGAGTCTGGCTAAAGGCTTGTCAACTTTGTTTATCTTCTCAAAGAACCAGCTCTTAGTTTTATTAATCTTTACTATTGTTTCTTTAATTTCTTTTTCATTTATTTCCGCTTGGATCATTATGATTTCTTTCCTTCTACTAATTTTGGGTTTTTTTTGTCCTTCTTTTTCCAGTTGTTTTAGGTGTAAAGTTAGGTTGTCTATTCGATGTGTTTCTTGTTTTGTGAGGTAGGATTGTATTGCTATAAACTTCACTCTTAGAACTGCTTTTTCTGCATCCAGTGGGTTTTGATTGTTGTTTGTTTCTAGAAATTTTTTGATTTCCCTTTTGATTTCCTCAGTAACCTGTTGGTTATTTAGAAATGTGTTATTTAATCTCCATATGTTTGTGTTTCTTACAGTTTTTTCCTTTTAATTGATATCTAGTCTCATAGGATTGTGGTCAAAGAAGATGCTTGATACTATTTAAATTTTCTTAAATTTACTGAGGTTTGATTTGTGACCCAGAATTGGGTGTATCCTGGAGAATGTTCCATGTGTACTTGAGAAGAAGGTGTATTCTTCTGCATTTGGATGGAATTTCCTAAAGATATCAATGAGATCCATCTCATCTCATGTATCATTTAAGACTTGTGTTTCCTTATTAATTTTCTGTTTTGATGATCTGTCCATTGGTGTGAGTGGGGTGTTAAAGTCTCCTACTGTTATTGTGTGACTCTCAATTTCTTCTTTTATGTCTGTTAGTGTTTGTCTTATGTATTGAGGTGCTCCTATCTTGAGTGCATAGATATTTACAATTGTTATGTCTTCCTCTTGGATTGATCCCTTGATCATTATGTAGTGTCCTTCCTTATCTCTTGTAATCTTCTTTATTTTAAGGTCTCTTTTGTCTGACATGAGGATTGCTACTCCAGCTTTCTTTTGCTTCCCATTTGCATGGAATGTGTTTTTCAATCCTCTCACTTTCAGTCTATATGTGCCTTGAGGTCTGAAGTGGATTTCTTGTAGACAGCATATATATGGGTCTTGTTTTTGTATCCATTTAGCCAGTCTCTGTCTTTTGGTTGGAGCATTCAATCTATTTACATTTAAAGTAAGTATTGATATATATGTTCCTATTGCCATTTTTGTAACTGTTTGGAGTTGATTTTGTAGATCTTTTTTTTTTTTTTTTTGTTGTATTTCTTGACTATATAAGTCCCTTTAACATTTGTTGTAAAGCTGATTTGGTGGTATTGAATTCTCTTAATTTTTGCTTGTCTGAAAAGCTTTTGATTTCTCTATCAATTTTGAATGAGATCCTTGACAGTACAGTAATCTTGGTTGTAGATTTTTCCTTTTCAGTACTTTAAATATATCTTGCCATTCCCTTTTGGCTTGCAAAGTTTCTGCTGAAAGATCAGCTGTTAAGCATATGGGGTTTCTCTTGTATGTTACTTGTTGCTTCTCCCTTGCTGCTTTTAGTATTCTTTCTTTGTATTTAGTCTTTGTCAGTTTGATTAGTATGTGTCTTGCATGTTTCTCCTTGGGTTTAACTTGTTTGGGACTCTTTGTGCTTCTTGGACTTGATTGACTATTTCCTTTTCCATGTTGGATAAAAACCTACAATCTCTTCAAAATTTTTTTCATAGCCTTTCTTTTTCTCTTCTTCTTCTGGGACCCCTATAATTTGAATATTGGTACATTTGATATGGTCCCAGAGGTCTCTGAGACTGTCCTGAGTTCTTTTCATTCTTTTTACTTTATTCTGTTCTTCAGAAGTTATTTCCACCATTTTATCTTCCAGCTCACTGATTTGTTCATCTGCTTCAGATATTCTGCTATTGATTCCTTCTAGAGTATTTTTAACTTCAGTAATTGTTTTGTTTGTCTCTGCATGTTTATTCTTTAATTCTTCTAGGTATTTTTTAATTCTTGCATTTTATCCATTATGTTTTCAAGGGTGTTTTTTTTTGTTTTTTTTTTTTATCATTTTTACTATCATTATTCTGAACTCTTTTTCAGGTAGTTTGCATATTTCCTCTTCATTTATTTGGACTTCTGTGTTTCTAGTTTGTCCCTTCATTTGTGTAGTATTTCTCTGCCTTTTCATTATTTTTTTTAAACTTATTCTGTTGAGTTCTCCTTTTTCCAGCCTTCAAGGAAAGATTTAATTCTCTCTGTGAAGAAGGGTGAACCATTTCTTCCTTCTGGTTTCTGTCCTCCTAAGGTTGGTCCAGTGTTCTGTGTAAGCTTCATATAGGGTGAGATTTGTTCTGAGTTTTTGTTTGTTTGTTTGTTTTCCCTCTGATGGACAAGGCTGAATGAGGTGGTAAACCTGTCTGCTGATGATTGGGTTTGTGTTTTTGTTTTTTGGTTGCACCAAGGTGCTACTGGTAGTTGGATGTGGCTTGGTCTTCTATTCAAGTGGTTTTGTTTGTGTGAGTTCTCACTATTTGATACTCCCTAGAGTTAGTTCTCTGGTAGTCTAGGGTCTTGGAGTCAGTGCTCCCACTCCAAAGCCTCGGGGCTTGATCTCTGGCCAGGAACAAAGATTCTACAAGTGGTTTGTTATGGCATTAAGTGAGATTTAAACAAATATCCAAAAATGAGAAACCAAAGATGAATCCCAGACAAATGGCAGTTACAAAATCAGGCAAATAATAATTAAAATAATGGAATATACACATATACATATACACCCATAAGCAAAATCAAAACAGTCTAACAAAAATAAAGTACAGTGGATTGACCTGGCAAACAAAGGAAACCAAAAATTAATATCTACCAGAACAAAACTAACTAAAGCACAAACTAGAAAACAAAACTAAAGCAAAGTGTCAATTGGGAAATAAAGCAACGAAAATAAAACTAACAAATATGTTGAGAGGAAAGGAGAGAAAGAAAAAAAGAAAAAATAGATATGCAAAGTTAAATATTTAAGGTAGATACAGAAGGTTTATATACATTAAAGATTAACTGCAAGGGGAAAGAACAGTATGAAAAACAAAAGAATAAATGTAGAAAAAAATAATAGGTTTTAAAAATTAAAGAGGAAAAAAAAAAAAAAAGGAAAACTCCACATAACTGCAAAAGCCCAATGTAGAGACAGGTTTCTAACAAAAATAAAAAATGTGCCTGAAGGGGGAAAAAAAAAGCTTAATTGAATTTCATAGTGCCAATAAAATTGACAACTAGAGGAGGGGAAAAGGAAAAAAGAAAAGAAAAATCCAAAAGATTCTACAGGACAAGTCAAAAAATAGAAATAGTAAATGTTTTTCTTGAGTCACTGCTTTCAGAGTCCTTTCCCTTGCTGGGAGTCACAGTCCACCTCACCTCCCTAGAATGCCCTCCAACACTGTGGTGATCTCTGGACCTGGATGCTCAGATTCTAATCTGGTCCTACTCCTGTGTGTTCTTGCCCTCAGTGTCCACAGCTGTCAGAACTAGTGCATTTTCTTTTGTGGGAGTTCTCAATGAGCTTTTATATATATTTATATACAGACACAGAGTCTGCCTAGTTGATCTTATGGATTTAATCTGCAACTTATACAGCTAGTGGAAAGGTTTGGGGTCTTCTTCCTTAGCCACACTGCCCCTGGGTTTCAATTGTGGTTTTATTTCCATCCCTACATATGGGTCGTCCACTGGGGTTTGCTCCTGAGGCTGCCCTGGAGGACTTGGGTTTGCCCCTGTGAGGGCCAGGTGTGGAGGTGGTGCAGCTGCTTGAGTCACAGGGGTTCTGGCAGCACCAGGTACTCAGGGGAGTTGGCAGCTAGGGAAGCAGGAAATACAGTGCTCTAGAAGGGTATGGCAACCAGTATTGGCCAATACGCTTCAATATTCCTGCCTGGAAAACCTCCCTCCCCAACATAGAAGCCTGGCAGGCCACAGTCTACAGGGTTTCAAAGAGTTGGACACGATCAAAGTGACCCTGCACACATAGACATAAGACACTTTTTTGCCTGTGGCAGCTCTGCTGCAGTGAGAATTGAGCATGAAGGTGGCACAGCTGCTTGGCATGTGGGGACCCAGGTGGCACCAAGTGTGCAGGGACATGCACTGCCTCTGTTGCAGGAATTATGGCCCTCTCAGAGTCATTTTTGCAGCCTCTTGTACCTGGCCATCAGAAGGCCTCTTGGGCCAGTCTTTCTCTTTAGCTCCGTCCATTCAGGCACTTAGAGGGTTCCCTTGCCTGGGGTCCTTCTCTGTTGTTCGGTGTATCAGAAACACAGAGGGGCCCTCTGGCTGGGGTCCTACTGTGTGGATCGGCACATCAGACATTTAAAGGGGCACCCTGGGTGGGGTCCTACTCTGTAGTTCAGTGTGTCAGACGTTTGATGGGCCAGCCTCTCTATTGTTCAGCTGCCTATGCTGGCATGTGGGGAGAGAGGCCATGGTGATGGTTCCACCCCCTACGCATGACTCAGCAGTATTGCCTTGCTTCCATGGCCGCCTGTCGTTCCTCCACAGGCATTTCCCCCCAGAATCTCCCCACATCCCCTCGATCCCTCTCTCTGCAGTCAACAGCAGCCCTCGCTCTGGGATTGTTCCACTATTCCTAAACCCCAGCTCCCAGACACTGTGCCTTCCAGGGGACCAGCATTCCTGTCCTAGGTATGTATGACTGAGGCAAGGACTGTCTGATTCTCATTCTATTTAGGCTGCCATAGATAAGCCGTTTCATTCTCAGCCTTAAATGTTTCTCCTCTGACTCAGACAACTGCCCTGATGTAGGGATCATACCCCCTAATTCAGTTCCCCCACCCTCCAAGGGCAGGTCCAGTCCTAACACTCCTGTTTTTCCCCCTAGTTCCTTCATCCTACAAGTTTTGAGTGATGCTATATATTCTTTTCTACTGGTCAGGTATTCCTGTCCGCTCTCAGCTGGTGTTCTGCATGCACTTCTTTGTCTGAAGGTGTATTCTTGATATATCCATGGAGAAAGATATACTCCACGTCCACCTGCTCCTTCACCATCTTGTTCTCTCCCAAAAAATATAGGCAGTTCTGACACATGCTACAGCATGGATGAAACTTGAAGACATGCAAAGTGAAATAAATTAGTCATTCAGTTCAGTCACAGTCAGGTCTGACTCTTTGTGACCCCATGGACTGCAGCACGCCAGTGCTGTCCATCACCAAATCCTGGAGCTTGCTCAGATTCATGTCCATTAAGTCAGTGATACCATCCAGCCATCTCATCCTCTATCGCCCCCTTCTCCTCCTGCCTTCAGTCTTTCCCAGCGTCACGGTCTTTTCCAATGAGTCATGTCTTTGCATCAGGTGGCCAGAGTATTGGAGTTTCAGCTTTAGCATCAGTCCTTCCAATGAATATTCAGAACTAACTTCCTTTAGGATTGACTGGTTGGATCTCCTTGCTCTCCAAGGGACTCTCAAGAGTCTTCTCCAACACCACAGTTCAAAAGCATCAATTCTTCAGCACTCAGCTTTCTTTATAGTCCAATTCTCACATCCATACATGACTACTGGAAAAACCACAGCTTTGACTAACGGACCTTTGTTGGCAAAGTAATGTCTCTGATTTTTAATATGCTGCCTAGATTGGTAATAGCTTTTCTTCCAAGTATCAAGCGTCTTTTAATTTCATGGCTGCAGTCACCATCTGCAGTGATTTTGGAGCCCCCCAAAATAAAGTCTGTCACTGTTTGTGTTGTTTGCCCATCTATTTGCCATGAAGTGATGGGACCGGATGCTATGATCTTCATTTTTTGAATGCTGAATTTTAAGCCAGCTTTTTCATTCTCCTTGTTCACTTTCATCAAGAGGCTCTTTAGTTCTTCTTCACTCTACCTTAAGGGTGGTGTCATCTGTGTATCTGAGACTAATGATATTTCTCCCAGCAATCTTGATTCCAGCTTGTGCTTCATCCAGCTGGGCATTTTGCATGATGTACTCTGCATATAAGTTAAAGAAGCAGATTGACACTATACAGCCTTAACATACTCCTTTCTCAATTTGGAATTAGTCTGTTGTTGCATGTCCAGTTCTTACTGTTGTTTCTTGACCAGCATACAGACTTCTCAGGAGGCAGGTAAGATGGTCTGGTATTCTCATCTCTTCAAGAATTTTCCACGGTTATGAGCCACACAGTCAGGGAATCTGGTGTAGTTAATAAAGCAGAAGTAGATGTTTTTCTGGAATTCTCTTGCTTTTTATATGATCCAGTGGATGTTGAAAATTTGATCTCTGGTTCCTCTGCCTTTTCTAAATCCAGCTTGAACATCTGGATGTTCTTGGTTCATAGACTGTTGAAGTCTGGCTTGGAGAATTTTGAGCATTACTTTGCTAGCATGAGAAATGAGTGCCATTGTGCTATAGTTTGAACATTATTTGACATTGTCTTTGGGATTGGAAAGAAAACTGACCTTTTCCAATCTTGTGGTCACTGCTGAGTTTTCCAAATATGTTGGCATATTGAGTGCAGCACTTTCGTAGCATCATCTTTTAGGATTGGCAACAGCTCATCTGGAATCCCATCACCTCTGCTAGCTTTGTTCATAGTAATGCTTCCTAAGGCCCACTTGACTTCACATTCCAGGTTGTCTGGCTCTAGGTGAGTGATCACACACCATCATGATTATCTGGCTCATGAAGATCTTTTTTGTATAGTTCTGTGTGTTCCCTGATGGTAAAGAGCCAGCTTGAAGTGTGGGAGACCTGGGTTCAATCCCTGGGTTGGGAAGATCCCCTGGAGAAAGAAATGGCAACCCACTCCAGTATCCTTGCCTGGGAAATTCCATGAACTGAGGAGCCTGGCAGGCTATAGTCTGTGGGGTCGCAAAGAGTGGGACACAACTGAGTGACTTAACTTTCTTTCTTCTTTTCTGTGTATTCTTGTCACCTCTCTTAGTATCTTCTGCCTCTGTTAGATCCATATGTTTTCTGTCTTTTATTGTGTCCATCTCTGCATGAAATATTCCTTTGGTATCACTAAATTTCTTGACAAGATCTCTAGTCTTTCCCATTCTATTGTTTTCCTCTATTTCCTTACACTGATCACTGAGGAAGGCTTTCTTATGTCTCCTTGCTATTCTTTGGAATTCTGCATTCAGATGGGTACATCTTTTCTTTTCTCCTTTGCCTTTAGCTTCTCTTCTTTTCTCAGCTATTTCCAAAGCCTCCTCAGACAACCATTTTGCCTTTTTTGCCTTTATCTTGGGGATGGTCTTGATCACTGCCTCCTATATAATGTCATGAACCTTTCTCCATAGTTCTTCAGGCACTCTTGTTAGATCCAATCCCTTGAATTTATTTGTCACTTCCACTGTATAATTGTAAGGGATTTGATTTAGGTCATACCTGAATAGGTTCATACCTGAAGTCAAGTGGTCCTTAGGAAGCATCACTATGAACAAAGCTAGTGGAGGTGATGGAATTCCAGTTGAGCTATTTCAAATCCTAAAAGATGATGCTGTGAAAGTGCTGCACTCAATATGTCAGCAAATTTGGAAAATTCAGCAGGGGCCACAGGAGTGGAAATGGTCAGTTTTCATTCCAATCCCAAAGAAAGTCAATGCCAAAGAATGCTCAAACTATCATACAATTGCACTCATCTCACACTCTAGTAAAAATAATGCTCAAAATTCTCCAAGCCTGGCTTCAGCAATACGTGAACCATGAACTTCCAGATGTTCAAGCTGGTTTTAGAAAGGCAGAGGAACCAGAAATCAAATTGACAACATCCGATGGATCATCGAAAAAGCAAGAGAGTTTCAGAAAAATATCTATTTCTGCTTTATTGACTATGCCAAAGAGTTTGACTATGTGGATCACAAGAAACTGTGGAAAATTCTTAAAGAGATGGGTATACCAGACCACCTGACCTGCCTCTTGAGAAACCTGTATGCAAATCAGAAAGCAACAGTTAGAACTGAACATGGAACAACAGAATGGTTCCAAATAGAAAAAGGAGTACATCAAGGCTGTATATTGTCAGCCTGCTTATTTAACTTATATGCAGAGTACATCAACGCTGGGCTGGAAGAAGCACAAGCTGGAATCAAGATCGCCAGGAGAAATCTCAATAACCTCAGATATGCATATGACACCACCCTTATGGTAGAAAGTGAAGAGGAACTAAAAAGTCTCTTGATGAAAGTGAAAGAGGAGAGTGAAAAAGTTGGCTTAAAGCTCAACATTCAGAAAACTAAGATCATGGCATCCAGTCCCATCACTTCATGGGAAATAGATGAGGAAACAGTGGAAACAGTGGCTGACTTTATTTTGCTGCTGCTGCTAAGTCGCTTCAGTCATGTCCAACTCTGTGCGATCCCATAGACGGAAGCTCATCAGGCTCCCCTGTCCCTAGGATTCTCCAGGCAAGAACACTGGAGTGGGTTGCCATTTCCTTCTCCCATGCATGAAAGTGAAAAGTGAAAGTGAAGTCGCTCAGTCGTGTCAGACTCTTAGCGACCCCATGGACTGGAGCCTACCAGGCTCCTCCGTCCATGGGATTTTCCAGGCAAAAGTAATGGGGTGGGGTGCCAAATCACTGAAGATAGTGACTGCAGCCATGAAATTATACTTACCCCTTGGAAGCAAAATTATGACCAACCTACACTGCATATTCAAAAGCAGAGACATTACTTTGCCAACAAAGGTCTGTCTAGTCAAGGCTATGGTTTTTCCAGTGGTCATGTATGGATGTGAGAGTTGGACTGTAAAGAAAGCTGAGCGCTGAAGAATGGATGCTTTTGAACTGTGGTTTTGGAGAAGACTCTTGAGAGTCTCTTGGACTGCAAGGAGATCCAACCAGTCCATCCTAAAGATCAGTCCTGGGTGTTCATTGGAAGGACTGATGTTGAAGCTGAAACTCCAGTACTTTGACCACCTCATGAGAAGAGTTGACTCATTTGAAAAAGACCCTGATCCTGGGAAAGATTGACGGCAGGAGGAGAAGGGGATGAAAGAGGATGAGATGGTTGGATGGCATCACCAACTCAATGGACATGAGTTTGGATAAACTCTGGCAGTTGGTGATGGACAGGGAAGCCTGGCGTGCTGCACTGCAGTTCATGGGGTCACAAAGAGTCGGACACGACTACACAACTGAACTGACTACACAACTAACTGAACTGAACTAATCATCTAGTGGTTTTCCCTACTTTCTTCATTTTAAGTCTGAATTTAGCAATAAGGAGTTCATGATCTGAGCCAGTCATCTCCCAGTCTTGTTTTTGCTGACTCTATAGAGCTTCTCCATCTTCGGCTGCAAAAAATATATAATCAACCTGATGTCAGTATTGGCCATCTGGTGATGTCCATGTGTAGAGTCATCTCTTGTGTTGTTGGAAAAGAATGTTTGTTATGACCAGTGCGTTCTCTTGGCACAACTCTCTTAGCCTTTGCCCTGCTTTATTTTTTTACTCTAAGGCCAAACTTGGCCTGTTAACTCCAGGTATCTCTTGACTTCCTGCTTTTTCAAACCTGTCATAAAAGGACAAATACTGTATGATGCTACTCATAAGGTATTTAGAGTAGTAAAATTCAGAGACAGAAATTAGAATGGTGGTTGGAAGGGGCTAGGAGAGGGAAAACCAGGAATCATTATATAAAGGGTGCAGAGTTTCAGTTCTGCAAGATGAAAAAGGTTCTGTAAATGAACAGTGTTGATAGTTGCACAATAACATGAATGTACTTAATGCCACCAAACTGTACACTTAAAATGGTAAATTTTATGTTATATATTTTATCACAATTTCTTTTAAACATTAATTCATTTAAAATAATTTTTGAAAAATTAGCCTACCAAGAACTATGAAAGAGTATAGGGAGTGCTTTTTAACAAAAGAGTAGATTTTAACATCTAGGAGAAATTAGTATTCTGTCCTTTGTTTGGACAAATGTGTGGGTATATACAGAGTGTGACAATATACATTGTCTTTCTATTATTTTTCTGTTTTATTTTTAAAAAGAGGACCAGACCATTTTCTCAGCTTAATGGTAAGTGGGCAATGATCATTTTTAGCAGCTCCCTTTAGATCCTAAAATTTCCTCTGCCTCTTTTTTCCATTCAAAGAACCTCTCTGGAAAGATATAAAACCCATTCATACTAGGGGAAAATAACTCATCATAGCTTAATGAGAGTGACACTCTCGCCCTGGCGATAGAGGGGTAGATTTCAGCTAGCCTGAAAGAACTTAGCTAAAGGAATAGCATACTTACATTGTAATCTGAGCCTCCAGCCAGAGGATGAGAACGAGTGCAAGGGGTTTAATTTCATAAGGCACTTGACATCACACCATGTCACCATTCAGTTATGGCTGGTCAGGCTCTGAGTCATGGAAAATTTCTTTTAATGCTGTATCAATTGTATACCCTTAGTAAATTGAGATTAGGAACAATGTGATTTACATGCTTTTCCAAATTAGACCACATTAGTTCACTCACCAATTATATGCCAACTATGTGACCAAAACTATAATAGGCTGTAGACATTCAAAAATGATGCAACATAGTAACTTGTCCAAAAAGAACAGGAAAATTCGTCTAACCTGAGATTGTTAATAACTATATATATAAATGACCCCTTTTCACCCTCTGCCAGGGCTGGCTTGGCTGAGCCTCCTAGTATTATTGTGCATGCTTTTATTATAGTATTTACTGACTCATATTTAAATTACATGTGCTCATGTCTGTCTTTTCCATTATACTATGGGTATGAAATGCATCAAAACATAATACGTTAGATTTGCATGTTAGAATGATCCTTCATATTTTCTGGTAAGTAGCTCTGTCTCATTATCCATTGTTGTGGAACAAATGACCTTAAAATTTAGTGGCTTAAAGCAAGAATTTATTTTTCATGATCCTGTGAGTCAAGAATTTGGCATGGCTTAGCTGTTTTGTTCTGCTTCACATGATGTCAGTTAGGGTTACTAATGTACCTGCATTTAGCTGGGAACTGGGCCAGAGGTGGAACATCCAGAGATGCGGTCTCCTTCCTCAGGGCTTCTCTGACTGTGGTCACTAGTCATTCATTAGTCTAGCCTAGATGTCCTTGTAACATGGTGGCCGGACTCCAAGAAAAAGAAAGTAAAAGTTGCCAGAACACATAAGACCTTGGCTCAGAGGCCCCAGAATATTCTTCCTACAACATCCTGCTGGTAAGATTCAAGAGAGGGAAAATAAACTCAGCTTCTTGATGTAAGAGGCAGCATGAGCATGCAAGAATGGGAGGAATTGTAGCCTGCTGTATTTGGAGGCTATGTGCCACAATAACATTTTTAAAACTCTCTTAATTACTATAAATACCTAGAAATACATAGCAATATATAAGAAACGTCTATTAAATAATGATCTGATCTCTCTACAAAGTATTGAAACCCTAGAGCCCCAAAATAAGGAATGTACTGAAAAATACTCTAATAATTCTAGCGCCATAGGGGAAAAGAATAATCAGTCCCAGCAACATGGAGCTTGGGTCTGCTAACAACATGAACATAAGAGATAATGTTTGAGTTTCATCAAGGTAGGGAGTTGCAAGTGAGATCCCACAGAAAGCTGTGATTCCTGAAGGGCTTTACTCTCAGGAGAGACCGGAAGATACCCCCATCCTCTAAGAGGATGTCAAAGTGGGTTTGTTGTCTCTTCCTAGTATTTCCAAGGAATAAAATCTCTCCCAAGAGTTTCTAACTTCAGGCCAGCCCTAATATGAATTTGGGTTTAAACACATATTCTCTGTAGTGTTCAGATACCCAGACAAGGAGTTTGAAAAAAAAGTGGTCCCTACCCAGTAACATCCTGAGGAATCTGGCATTAAAAGTTATAAAACCTCTATAAAAGGAAAAGTAAATAAACCAAGTTATATAGAATTCTTGCAGTTAAAGTTTTGTGGTATATAGATCACGATCCAAATTTATAAACAGAGTAACAACAGACCCTGAGTGAAATTCAGCAAACAAATGAAAGGATAGGTAGAGACTTAAAAATAGACACCCTCAGAAGGATAGACTTTTTGAATACAGAAAGCAGAAGAAAAGGAGGGAGTCAAAATAAGAGAAAACTGAATGGATAAGTTACATAACAAATTAGACACAGTTGAATAAAAAACTAGTTAACTAGAAGATAGATTTCAGGACATTTCCTAGAATGTAGTATAGAGATATAAAGAATTTGAAAATGTGAAAAAACATTTATACTTGTGGAGTATGATGAAAAATGTCAACATACATCTAAGGGTTCCAAAGGAAAGCTGTGGGAGATAGGAAAGAAACAATATTTGAAGAGCTAAGGACAGAATTTGCACAATTGATGAAAGGTTTGTCTTCAGATTGAAAAAGCCCAGCAAGTTCTGAATAAGACAAAATCAATATAAAACCCACTTGATTACAGTCCTTAGAATGGCCAAAATTGAAAAGACTGACAATGTCAAATATTGACAAGGATGTGGAATAACTCAAAGCCTCAAACAAAATGAAAAGACAAAGAAGATACTTGCAATGCATACACCAACAAAAAACCTTACAAATTTCTACAAACCAATAAGTTAAAACAAAGCAATGCCACTGAACAGGTAGTTTAGAGAAAATAACACTTAATGATCCATAAGCATAAGAAAAGAAGGTATATATTTAATAATCAGAGAAAATAATTAAAATGACAATAATACACACTTTGACAAAAAGAAATGTAACTCGACAGTTCTACTTATCAACAGAAATGTTGAGGAAAGGAGTGAAAAGTGCTAGAGAAAAATGTGTATCAGTGCAATTACTTTGGAGTGCAATTACTTTAGAGAGCAATTTGGCAACATGGGGTAAAGTGAAACATTTAGTTCCATTTTTAGCACTATACTTTAGAAAAATTCTTAAAATTGCACAAGAAAATATGGGTCAGAATATAAGAACTGTCATATCACTGCTGGTAAAAGTGAAAAATAACCTGAATATGACCATAAATTCTGGATAACCAAATTTTGGTACATTCAGATAATGAAATGCTAAGTGACAAAAATTGAAATTGAAAGGCTGAAATAAATGACTGAAAGGGAAGCTTTGATATGATTAAATTAAAAATACAATAGTCCATGAAATGTGAAAGTTGAAAAATATGTACAGTATGATAACATCAATGTATAATTTTTTAAATTCATGTTAATATGTTATGGCCACTTGGTGCAAAGAGTAGACTCATTGGAAAAGACCTTGATTCTGGGAAAGAATGAGAGCAGCAGGAGAAGGAGGTGAAGGGATGAGATGGTTGGCTAGTGTCATCGACTCCACGGACATAAGTGTGAGCAAGCTCTAAGAGACAGTGACGGTCAGGGGAGACTGGCATGCTGTAGTCCATGGGGCCACATGGACTGTGGACATGACTGAGCAACTGAACAACAATAATGTGTTATAGATAAAATCCATTTACAATAAACATATGAAAAGCAAAACAGGAATGTAGTGATCATTGGCGGTGGGGGGAGGTGGAATGGACAGGACTGGGGTAGAAGGAAGTATACAAGTGACTACTACCATATTTGCAAAGCTTTATTTCTTTTTTAAAAATAGCAAATTTGGTAAGATTTAGCAAACCTTGATGGGTATATAGGTTATACTATAAACTACTTTAGAATTCTTCAATGTTTGAACTGAATCATAAATTTTATATTTTCCAAGATAAGTTCTTCTGGGAGTTTAGGGGATATTTGGGAAGCGATGAGTCTGGAGGCAGGGAGAAAGCTAAGGAAGAACTGAATTATGCTGGGGCATTGAAAATGGAGAGTGGATCCTGGATGCAAGAGACGATTAAAAGCTGGTTTCACCAAAATTGTTCATTGCAGCCCTATTTACAATAGCTAGAACATGGAAGCAACCTATATGACCATCAACAGATGAATGGATAAAGAACTTGTAGTACATATACGTAATGGAATATTACTCGACCATAAAAAGGAAATCATTGAAGTCAGCTCTAATCAGGTGGATGAACCTATAACCTATTATGCAGAGTGAAGTAAGTCAGAAAGAGAAAGGTAAATATCATATTCTAACACATATATATGGAATTTAGAAAAATGGTACTAAAAAAATTATTTACAGGGCAACAATGGAGAAACAGACATAAAGAATAGACATATGGACCTGGAGAGAAGGGAGGACACAGTGAGATATATGGAAAGAGTAACATGGAAACTTATATTACCATATTTAAAATAGATAGCCAACAGGAACTTGTTATATGGTTTAGGAAACTCAAACAGGGGCTCTGTATCAACCTAGAGGGGTGGGATGGGGAGGGAGATGGGAGGGAGGTTCAAAAGAGAGGGGATATATATATATATAGTTGATTCATGTTGAGGTTTGACAAAAACAACAATATTTTATAAAGCAATTATCCTTCAATAAAAAAAATTTTTAAGTTGGTTACAATATACTTGGTGACCAACTGAATATGAGTGCTGTAAAGACAGAGAGGATACTGGGATTGTGTTCAGTTCAGTTCAGTTGCTCAGTCATGTCTGACTCTCTGCGACCCCATGGACTGCAGCATGCCAGGCTTCCCTGTCCATCACCAACTCCCAGAGTACTCAAACTCATGTCCATTCAGTTGGTGATGTCATCCAACCATCTCATCCTCTGTTCTCCCCTTCTCCATCTGCCCTCAGTCTTTCCCAGCGTTACGGTCTTTTCCAATGAGTCAGCTCTTCACATTAGGTGGCCAAAGTTCTGGAGTTTCAGCTTCAGCATCAGCCCTTCCAGTGAAGACTCAGGACTGATTTCCTTTAGGATAGACTGGTTGGATCTCCTTGCAGTCCAAGGGACTCTCAAGAGTCTTCTCCATCACCACAGTTCAAAAGTATCAATTCTTCAGCACTCAGCTTTCTTCACAGTCCAACTCTCACATCCATACATGACCACTGGAAAAACCATAGCCTTGACTAGATGGACCTTTGTTGGCAAAGAAATGTCTCTGCTTTTTAATATGCTGTCTAGGTTGGTCACAACTTTTCTTCCAAAAAGTAAGCATCTTTTAATTTAATGGCTGCAGTCACCATCTGCAGTGATTTTGGAGCCAAAAAAAAAAAAAAAGTCTGACACTGTTTCCACTGTTTCTCCATCTGGTATGGGTCATCAGTGGTCTGCTGCAGGGACAGGGGCTCTGGGTGTGGGTATGGCATAAGTCCTCTTGAAGGAGGTCTCCATTAACCCCACCATAGAGCTACCAGCACTTACATATGCCTGGGAAATACTCTTAGAGGGCACAACAGAACCTTGTGCACTAGGACCAAGGAGAAAGCAAAAGTGACCCCACAGAAGACTTGCCTGCGGGTGTCCAGGAGTCTCCAGTGAAGGCGTGGGTCAGTGGTGACCTGCTGTAGGGTTGGGGACACAGTCTGTAGCCGTACGTGCATGGGATCTTTTGAGGGAGGTCACCATTATTTACATTACCTCCACCATACCTTGGGATTGTACAGTTCAGTTCAGTCGCTCGGTCGTGTTCAACTCTGTGACACCATGAATCGCAGCACGCCACGCCTCCCTGTCCATCACCAACTCCCGGAGTTCACTCAGACTCATGTCCATTGAGTCAGTGATGCCATCCAGCCATCTCATCCTCTGTCGTCCCCTTCTTCTCCTGCCCCCCAATCCCTCCCAGCATCAGAGTCTTTTCCAATGAGTCAACTCTTCACATGAGGTGGCCAAAGGACTGGAGTTTCAGCTTTAGCATCATTCCTTCCAAAGAAATCCCAGGGCTGATCTCCTTCAGAATGGACTGGTTGGATCTCCTTGCAGTCCAAGGGACTCTCAAGAGTCTTCTCCAACACCATAGTTCAAAAGCATCAATTCTTCAGTGCTCAGCCTTCTTCACAGTCCAGCTCTCACATCCATACATGACCACTGGAAAGACCATAGCCTTGACTAGACTGACCTTTGTTGGCAAAGTAATGTCTCTGCTTTTCAATACGCTATCTAGGTTGGTCATAACTTTTCTTCCAAGGAGTAAGCATCTTTTAATTTCATAGCTGAAGTCATCATCAGCAGTGATTTTGGAGCCCCCCAAAATAAAGTCTGACACTGTTTCCACTCTTTCCCCATCTATTTGCCATGAAGTGATGGGACCAGATGCCATGACCTTCATTTTCTGAATGTTGAGCTTTAAGTCAGCTTTTTCACTCTCATCTTTCACCTTCATCTTTCAAGTTCCTCTTCACTTTCTGCCATAAGGGTGGTGGCATCTGCATATCTGAGGTTATTGATATTTCTCCCGGCAATCTTGATTCCAGCTTGTGCTTCTTCCAGCCCAGAGTTTCTCCTGATGTACTCTGCATATAAGTTAAATAAACAGGGTGACAATATACAGCCTTAACGTACTCCCTTTTCCTATTTGGAACCAGTGTGTGGTTCCATGTCCATTTCTAACTGTTGCTTCCTGACCTGCATATAGGTTTCTCAAGAGGCAGGTCAGGTGGTCGGGTATTCCCATCTCTTGAAGAATTTTCCACAGTTTATTGTGATCCACACAGTCAAAGGCTTTGGCATAGTCAGTAAAGCAGAAATAGATGTTTTTCTGGAACTCTCTTGCTTTTTCCATGGTCCAGCAGATGTTGGCAATTTGATCTCTGGTTCCTCTGCCTTTTCTAAAACCAGCTTGGACATCTGGAAGTTCACAGTTCACGTATTGCTGAAGCCTGGCTTGGAGAATTTTGAGCATGAGTTTACTAACGTGTGAGATGAGTGCAGTTGTGTGGTAGTTTGAACATTCTTCGGCGTTGCCTTTCTTTGGGATTGGAATGAAAACTGACCTTTTCCAGTCCTGTGGCCACTGCTGAGTTTTCCAAATTTGCTGGCATAGAGTGCAGCACTTTCACAGCATCATCTTCCAGGATTTGAAAGATCTGAACTGGAATGCCATCACCTCCACTAGCTTTGTTTGTAGTGATGCTTCTTAAGGCCCACTTGCCTTCACATTCCAGGATGTCTGCCTCTAGGTGAGTGATCACACCATCGTGATTATCTGGGTCATGAAGATGTTTTTTGTATAGTTCTTCTGTGTATTCCTGCCACTTCTTCTTAATATCTTCTGCTTCTGTTAGGTCCATACCATTTCTGTCCTTTATTAAGCCCATCTTTGCATGAAATGTTCCCGTGGTATCTCTAATTTTCTTGACGAGATCTCTAGTCTTTCCCATTCTGTTGTTTTCCTCTATTTCTTTGCATTGATCGCTGAGGAAGGCTTTCTTACCTCTTCTTGCTATTATTGGAATGCTGCATTCAGATGCTTGTATCTTTCCTTTGCTCCTTTGCTTTTCACTTCTCTTCTTTTCACAGCTATTTGTAAGGCTTCCTCAGACAGCCATTTTGCTTTTTTGCATTTCTTTTCCATGGGGATGGTCTTGATCCCTGTCTCCTGTACAATGTCACAAACTTCATTCCATAGTTCATCAGGCACTCTGTCTATCAGATCTAATCCCTTAAATCTATTTCTCACTTCCACTATATAATCATAAGGGATTTAATTTAGGTCATACCTGAATGGTCTAGTGGTTTTCCCTACTTTCTTCAATTTCAGTCTGAATTTGGCAATAAGGAGTTCATGGTCTGAGCCACAGTCAGCTCCTGGTCTTGTTTTTGTTGACTGGATAGAGCTTCTTCATCTTTGGCTGCAAAGAATATAATCAATCTGATTTTGGTGTTGACCATCTGGTGATGTCCATGTGTAGAGTCTTCTCTTGTGTTGTTGGAAGAGAGTGTTTGCTATGACCAGTGCATTTTCTTGATAAAACTCTATTAGTCTTTGCCCTGCTTCATTCTGTATTCCAAGGCCAAATTTGCCTGTTACTCCAGGTGTTTCTTGACTTCTACTTTTGCATTCCAGTCCCCTATAATGAAAAAGACATCTTTTTTGGGTGTTAGTTCTAAAAGGTCTTGTAGGTCTTCATGGAACCATTCAACTTCAGCTTCTTCAGTGTTACAGGTTGGGGCATAGACTTGGATTATTGTGATATTGAATGGGATTGTGTAGCTACTACCAAAATGGGAATTTCTGAAGAAGTAGCAGGAGAACATTTGGGGAATGTTGCAATAAATTGGGACTTCCCTAGTGGCTCAGTGGTAACAAATCTGCCTACTAGTGCAGTAGATGTGGATTAGATCCCTGGTTCAGGAGAAAGAAATGACAACCACTCCAATATTCTTTCCTGGGAAATCCCATGGACAGAGAAGCCTGGCAGGCTACGGTCCATGGGGTCACAAAGAGTCGGACACGACTTAGTGACTGAACACGCACGCACACAATAAACTGAGTTGGATATTTTGAGTCTGAGGTGTCAGTGAAGCATTCAACTGGAGAGTCACATATGTGGTTAGAATTGTGGGTTTGAAGTTCTAACAGAAAGTCCCTGGGCTTGAGATACAAAATTAGGAGTCATCATAAAAATGATAGTCAAGGTCATGAAAGTTCCAAATCTTCGGTGAGACTTGTATGATATTCAAGAAAAGTTCAGCTCTGTCTCATTGGCAGGCAGTTCCTGATATGTGGAGGACATCAGTTGTGCACAGGGGACAGTGGGTCATCTACCAGATCTCTTCCATGTTTCAGACCTTTTTCTGGGCTGAGAGAAGCAAGACACTGCTAAGTGGAGCATTCTCCAAATTCCAGGCAGAATCTGGTGTACTGCCTTTCTTCATCTGTGCTCAACCTAAGGACACCAATGCCAAGAGCCAGGTCTGCAAGCAGCTTAACTTTTAGTAGCCCACATACATAGGAACTTCCCAGATGGTGCACTGGTAAAGAACCCACCTGCCAATGCAGGAGACATAAGAGACATGGGTTTGAAACCTGGGAAGAGGCCCTAGAGCAGGAAATGGCAACCCACTCCAGTATTCTTGCCTGGAGAATTTCATGGATAGAGGAGCTTGGAGGGCTACAGTCCATAGAGTTGCAAACAGTTAGACTCCACTGAAACGACTTAGCATGCATACATAGTAACAACCAGGATGGAATCTATAGGCATCAGATAAGGAAAGGACGACATGGGGCCTGGATCTGTAGCTTCCAGGGCCAGTTCACAGACATGCAACAAATGCAGTTACACAAAGCCCCACTCTCAGAAGTGCCCTGCACTTGCTGAAAAGCTCTGAATTCTTAGCAATTTTATCTTTGAATTTGTACTTTGCGAGTGAAGTTCAAAGAGACAGTGGAGCAGAGGAGATAAACACAAGTGGGACCACAGTACTTTGCCAACCATTTCCATATAGTATTAGTAACTGTTATTAAACTTTCACAACAGATCTAACATGTACTGACTTTGGCTCTCACTCACCTCCCATGCATCCTAAGTCCACTAGAATTGCATGCTCGTTTTATCTTCATACATCCAAGACTGAATAAGTGGGTACCTTGACAGCCCCAAGAGTTCATGCTTTTCATTTGAACCAGAACTTGGTTCAGAGAAAGAAAGTAATGGGATTCTAGGAGACACAAATTTTTTTTTTAAAGACCTATTACATTCTTTCTTATTCATGCCACTTAACTAAAAGCTACAACATACAAGAAAAGAAAGTCTAAGACAACCCAGAGTCCCTTTTCCTTTCAAGACTTCCTTACTAATTAGTGAATGAAAGACAGTGAGTATTGGTATAATGTGTGGGTAATAAATGAATAAAGCAATTTGTGATTTCAATTGTTCAGGAAAGAACAAAATGCATATGTAAGTATGAACTATAAAATATTGATGATTCCACATATGAGTTTAAAACATAAAAGTTGGCACTGTACAATATAATGACGAATGATAAAATTCATGCTAATAAAAATTTTTTACGTAGAATGATGATTATCCCTATTATGTCAAATAAGTAATAAAATACTTTTTAAAAGGGAAAGGTTTTATATCAGTACTTTCTTACAACACTTTTTTCCTCCTTTATGAACAACAGGATCTAGATTCTCATGTTACACTAAGCCTTTTTTTCCTTATTTATTTACTAATCCAGGGTTCTTTATCCTTCCACAATCACTCAGTTTCAACTTGTTACTGAGGAACTGAAAAAGATAGAAGGAATATTCATAACCAAATGAAAGTGAAAGTCACTCAGTTGTGTCCCACTCTTTGCGACCCCGTGGACTATACAGTCCATGGAATTCTCCAGGCCAGAATACTGGAGTAGATATTATAACACAAAATAATGTCGAAATGCTAAAGTAATTGACATGTTTTAAAGAATGAGTTGGTTAAATGCCTTCACATTTACATTTAGGATTATTCTAACAAGAATATGAACAGACCCTTTGATCTCGTACCCATAGTACACTTGAAAGATAAACAAAATACTTGGGGTGCTCTATCCCACCCCATCTACAGGTGTGTCGTGCCTCACACCTAGTGCAGGGATTAACAGAGAAACAACCTTCAGAACTCTCAGTCTAAAACTAACATCTGGTGAATTACATACTGTGTCCCAGTTAAATTGTGGTTGTTTTCAGAAAGGGACGTTCAGCCTATATGTTTGTGTTCATCTCTTTTTTCTTCCTCAGGTTTCTTGAATTCTTTCTTGATTCTTCTCCAGTACACCCCACCAACTCACAAACTTTGGATTTGGGAGAAAAGGAACTTCCCAGGAAGCAGTCATGAAGCTGCAATCCTGGTGCCCTACAAGCCCTGTCTAGAAAGTTATTTGGTTGTTTCCTTAGAGTTGTGCTTCCCTAGTGGCTCAGACTGTAGAGAATCTGCCTGCAATGTGGCAGACCTGGGTTCAATCCCTGGGTCAGGAAGATTCCCTAGAGAAGGGAATGGCTACCCAGTCCAGTATTCTTGTCTGGAGAACCCCATGGACAGAGGAGCCTTGTGGGCTGCAGTTGATGGGGTCACAAAGAGTAGGACACGACTGAGCAACTAACACTTTGACTTGTAGGTTATGATTCTCTTCACAGTTAAAACCAGCGTGGGACTGTTTTCCCATCTCCAAAGTTCCGGGCAGCCTGAGTGATTAATGAATCTGTTCCACCCTTACGAGGGTTTGAAAGATGCCTAGTAAGGAGTGGTGAGGCAATTTACAATCCCCCAGTGACCCATCTTGCCCCACTGTCAGCCTGATGAAGGCTGACACTATTTTCTGGGAGCCTCATGTCAAGTGTTGTTGTTTTTCAGTCGCTCAGTCGTGTTCGACTCTTTGTGACCCCATGCACTGCAGCACGCCAGGCTTCCCTGTCATGTCAAGTGGAGGGAAGGAAAACCAGCCTTGTGCTCCAGAGTGCCACGGTTGCTTGGATCCCAGTTCCAGTTTTCCTCATAGGTTCAGAAACTTTAGAACTCCAAACATCACACTATTGCCCCCTGGTGGATAACGATATAACAGTTTCTCCTTGCTAACACCTAGGTGGAGTATTTCTCTGAGCTTGAATATGCATTTGATATATGAATCCCAGTAAATGACCACCCTAATATATATACTCTCTCTAGAGCAGTAAAGTATTTTGCTGTAAATTGAGCAGTTTAGACTCTCACTTAGCTGTCAATATATCTTAATCATCAGGGTTTTCCACCACCGTGTTTTTTATTGACATTTCTGTTGCCCAGAGAAAGTCCAATTCTCTAGTCCCTGGCAAGCTACTTGCAAAAATTTCTGAGCAGCAATTACCGGGGACAACAGCAACCACTGAGGGTCTAGAGGATCCAGTCCTCAGCGGTGAGACTAGCCAAAGACTTCAAATTACAAGAGCAGTTCAGTCACTGACCTCTTTAACCCTTACAGGAATGACTCCCTTAAGAACTAGCTGTTGGTGTTTGGGTAATAAAAAAAATGAATATCCAAGTGTTTTGACTAAAGCCTACCCTCTGCACCACTAGAATAAACCAGATACTAGAAAATTCTTATTTAAAAAATTGTTCTCCCTTATCTGATACAGGGTATCAACCCAAAACTACAGCAGTGTCATTCTTAATGGAGAAATTTTAGAAATTTTCCTTGAAAAATCAGCATTGAGAAAAAGACAACTATAACGACTTAGATTCAACGTGGTACTTCTGTTCTTGCACATTGCCATACCCCATCCTAGCCCACATGTATTTTGTTTATCCCAGTCAGCAAGTAAAGGTAAAAATAAAAATTAAAAGATAAGGACTGCAAAAGAAGAAACCTATTTATTCACAGATTATATTAAAATATAAGAAGTTCTTAAATCATTCAAATTAATAAGAATATAGCAAAATGACTGGATATAGAATTAATTGTTTTTCTGTATGCCACCAAAAACCAAAATTTTAGAAAGAATGCATTTTTAGAAGAGGCTAATTTTTGTAGCAATTAGTCTTTCAAACATTAGACCTTTAGGCAATTAAGTGCCTACTAATTAATAAAGTATGTTTAAAACTATAAAACTTTATTACATATCATTAAAGAACATCTAAATAAGTAAAGAGGATACCTTAGTAGATAGGAAAACTCAAATCCTGAAGTCCCAACGGTATCTAACTAATGTATAGATTCCATGCATTCAATCAAATTTCCCTAAGGATTTTTCTAGAAAGTTTTCAAATCTTAAAATTTCTAGGATAAGTCAAAGCCAGGGATCACCTATATGTTCTAGGGAAAGGAGGAGAAAGGGAGGCAGTAGAAGACTTGCCATTTCAAAATTTATCAGGAAGCCAAAGAATGATTGGCAAATTGACAATGTAATAGAGAAGAGCCTAGAAACAGACCTCTAACATATATTTGAAAGTGATGTGACAGAGTTAGTACTGCAGATGACTGGGGAAAGAATAAACCATTCAGTAAATTGTACTGGGATGACTGGATATCCACTTTAAAATAAAAGAAATTTTATCTCTACCTCACAGTGCACACAAAAATCCATTAAAATGAATTAAAGACTTGAATGTGAAAAGTAATTAAGATAGACACAGTGAAATTTTATTCTTGGTTTGGGATTCAGTAGTGATTTTAATCCAAAGGGCAGCCTAAGTCCAAAATCTCAGATAAGAGCTTTTAAAATGTAGTGCAAATAAATCAAGGAGCCCAAGGAAAAGCAGTCAAGATGCAGTGTTTCATTCAAGTAAATAGTTAGGAAATAAAAAGTAATTAAGCATCAGTTCAGTTCAGTCGTCAGTCGTGTCCGACTCTTTGAGACCCCATGAATTGCAGCACGCCAGGCCTCCCTGTCCATCACCATCGCCCAGAGTTCACTCAAACTCATGTCCATCGAGTCGGTGATGCCATCCAGCTGTCTGATCCTCTGTCATCCCCTTTTCCTCCTGCCCCCAATCCCTCCCAGCATCAGAGTCTTTTCCAATGAGTCAACTCTTCGCATGAGATGGCCAAAGTATTGGAGTTTCAGCTTTAGCATCATTCCTTCCAAAGAACACCCAGGACTGATCTTTAGAATGGACTGGTTGTATCTCCTTGCAGTCCAAGGGACTCTCAAGAGTCTTCTCCAATGTGAAAAGTATACCAAAGTGGAGTGACATTCCTAGGTCCACAGTCTTCTTAGGTATCTTATAACTTCTTGAGAAAATCTTCCTTTTATTATAAAAGAGTAACCTTCTTTTATGAATCTTAAACACACATATGAAATAACACTATGTGAGCTGATCAGATCAGATCAGATCAGTCGCTCAGTCGTGTCCAACTCTTTGCGACCCCATGAACCGCAGCACACCAGGCCTCCCTGTCCATCACCAGCTCCCGGAGGTCACTCAGACTCATATCCATCGAGTCAGTGATGCCATCCAGCCATCTCATCCTCTGTCGTCCCCTTCTCCTCCTGCCCTCAATCCCTCCCAGCATCAGAGTCTTCTCCAATGAGTCAACTCTTCGCATGAGGTGGCCAAAATACTGGAGTTTCAGCTTTAGCATCATTCCTTCTAAAGAAATTCCAGGATTGATCTCCTTCAGAATGGACTGGTTGGATCTTCTTGCAGTCCAAGGGACTCTCAAGAGTCTTCTCCAACACCACAGTTCAAAAGCATCAATTCTTCAGTGCTCAGCCTTCTTCACAGTCCAGCTCTCACATCCATACATGAACACAGGAAAGACCATAGCCTTGACTAGGCGAACCTTTGTTGGTAAAGTAATGTCTCTGCTTTTGAATATGCTATCTAGGTTGGTCATAACTTTCCTTCCAAGGAGTAAGCGTCTTTTAATTTCTTGGCTGCAGTCACCATCTGCAGTGATTTTGGAGCCCAGAAAAACAAAGTCTGACACTGTTTCCACTGTTTCCCCATCTATTTCCCATGCAGTGATGGGACCAGATGCCATGATCTTCGTTTTCTGAATGTTGAGCTTTAAGCCAACTTTTTCACTCTCCACTTTCACTTTCATCAAGAGGCTTTTTAGCCCCTCTTCACTTTCTGCCATAAGAGTGGTGTCATCTGCATATCTGAGGTTATTGATATTTCTCCCAGCAATCTTGATTCCAACTTGTGTTTCTTCCAGTCCAGCATTTCTCATGATGTACTCTGCATATAAGTTAAATAAACCTGGTGACAATATGCAGCCTTGACGTACTCCTTTTCCTATTTGGAACCAGTCTGTTGTTCCATGACCAGTTCTAACTGTTGCTTCCTGACCTGCATAAATGTGCTAATTCATGGTAATCATTTCACATTGTATATGCATATTAAATCATCACATTTTATACCTTTAAAATCATATTGTACAACCAAATGCATAGATAAAATTATTTTTTTTTAACTAATAACCCTATTGGCCCTAAAAACAGGTTTTGGTCATAGTTTATTTAGTGTGACCCCATTACTTCACAGCAAAGAGATGGGAAAAAAGTGGAAATGGTGGCAGATTTTATTTTCTTAGGCTCCAAAGTCACTGTGGACAGTGACTGCAGACATGGAATTAAAAGACACTTGCTCCTTGGAAGAAAAGCTATGACAAACCTAGACAGCAAATCAAAAAGCAGAGACATCACTTTGCCAATAAAGGTCTATGTAGTCAAAGCTATGGTTTTTCCAGTAGTCATGTACGGATGTGACAGTTGGGCCATAAAGAAGGCTGAGCACCAAAGAATTTATACTTTTGAACTCTGGTGCTGGAGAAGACTCTTGAGAGTCCCTTGGACAGCAAGGAGATCAAACCAGGCAATCCTAAAGAAAGTCAGCCCTGAATAGTCACTGGAAGGACTGATGCTGAAGCTCCAATCCTCTGGCCACCTGATGTAAAGAGCTGACTCACTGGAAAAGACCTTGATGCTGGGGAAGATTGAACGCAGGAGGAGAAGGGGATGACAGAGGATGAGATGGTTGGATGGCGTCACGGACTCAATGGACATGAGTTTGAGTAAACTCCAGGATACAGTGCAGGACAGGGAAGCCTGACGTGCTGCAGTCCATGGGGTGGCAAAGAGTCGGCCATGATTTAGCAACTGAGCGACAAGAGTGTGATGCTGATACCACTAGTGTCCTTTCCTTCTGAATTTATTTGGTGTATTTTTTTCCATCCATTTACTTTCAACTTCCCTGTTGTATTTTGCCTCAAATATGTCTCTTATAAGAGCATACATTTTAAAACTAAATAAAGAGCTCTAGCTTCTTAAAGGTTATGCTATACAGTTGTTGCATTAACAGATACATTTGAATTTACTTCTGCCATCTTATTTTTTCTGTTACTCATGTTTTTTGGTTTTTTCTGTTTCTTTTTGTTTCTTCTCTCTCTCAAAATTTCTTTCTTGCAAAGGAAAGAAATACTATCACACTGATAACTGCCCCTCTATTTTGTTGTTATCTACTATTTTACTCTAAATTATTCTTTTCACTATTGATTTCTAGTTGAAGATGTTTTGGAATTACTACTGTATTTGCTAACCATTGCTTCTTCATTCCACTCCTTTTTGAGTTTAATTTCTTTCTCTTGAAATACATTTTATATGTATTTATTTCTCTTGAACGGTAGTTTAGCTGAGTGTGGAATTCTAGGCTGACAGTTCTCCTCAGAACTTTGAAAGTATTGTTTCACCTTCTATCATTTTTTATTGCTGATGAGAACCTGCTGTCAACTTTTTATCTCTTTATGAATAATCTGTTTTCTCTCAGCTGAATTTTCTCTTTGTATTCTATAGTTTAAAGATATGTTTAAATGAATTTGTTCTATTGTGCTCACAATAGAACACTATGTTCTATGTTTTTTAATCACTTCAGAATAATTTTTAATATTCAATATGAAAGTGAAATGAAAGTCGCTCAGTCATGTCTGACTCTTTGCAACCCCATGGACTTTACAGTCCATGGAATTGTCCAGGCCAGAATACCAGAGTGGGTAGCCTTTCCCTTCTCCAGGGGATTTACCCAACCCAGGGATTGGACCCAGGTCTCCCACATTGAAAGCAGATTCTTTACCAGCTGAGCCACAAGGGAAGCCCAAAATTCAATATAGTTGTACTTTATTCAATTCTCTATTTACCTTATTTCCATTTGGTATTTTTCTCCCTTTCTGCTTCTATTTGACAAATTTCCTTATGTTTCATCTCCAGATTACCCTTATCACTTCACTTGTGTCTAACCTGATAGTTTTCCATTTATATGGCTGTATTTTTAATGTCTAGATGTCCTAATTGGTTCTTTTTTTAACTTACAACCTCTTCTCTTTTTCATGATATCCTTGTTCATGATCATTCCAATTCCTTTTTAAAAAATCTCTTTATACAATTTGAATAATTCTATTTTAATTTTTTAGATTGTTCTATGTTGTCTGCAGTTCTCATTTGTTGATGTTTACTCAGCTTATTTTCTATATGATGTGCATTTCTTATTGTGAATTAATTTCCAGAAATTGTTATTGTTATTTTGGAGTTTCTTTTGTCATGAAAGTGTCTTACAAAATAGTTTTATATCTGGTTCTCCTGAAATCCAACGGGTTTCAAAGATCCTAAGTACAACGTTATGGCATTTCTGTTTGTGAGTTCCTGAACCATGAAGTATTATAAATTTATATTCCATGTCTGGGTGTGGTACAAGCTTAGAATTATAATATCTCATGTATGCCTTTTCTTTTCCACTTGAGGTACTGGACAATTAGAAACACCTTTACTATTTCACCTCAATCAGTGGGCAGCAGTTTTTTTCTTTGTGTTGAGCTTGATTATATACTCACAAATTCTTAAAATGTACCTTTTTATGAGTTACATTATGGTTACTTGTCTATGTTAACTTAGTCCACAGAGTTGTTAAAAGTATCACTAAAGAATTCCTTTTTTTTTTTTTTTTTTTTTTTCCTTTTTAATTCTCATTCAGTCTTATGGTGCTGCTAGTTTATCTTTAAATTTCCTTACAAAATAAGTAATGAATATATAAAGGAACAAAGACTGATACAACAAACCCAAATGTACCCACTCCTCATCTTAAGAAAAAACTACTAGTAAAGCTGAAGCTACCTATGCACTTATCACTGATGGAATATCCTTCCTCCCTCCCAGAAGTAACCCCTTTCATGAATTTATGCTGACTGTTCACATGCTTTTCTTTATTCCTTTAAATTCAGTTCAGTCGCTCAGTCATGTCCAACTCTTTGCAACCCCATGGACTGCAGCACACCAGGCTTCCTTGTCCATCACCAACTCCCAGAGCTTACTCAAACTCATGTCCATTGAGTCGGTTATGCCATCCAACCATCTCATCCTCTGTCATCCCCTTCTCCTCCTGCCCTCAATCTTTCCTAGTATCGGGGTCTTTTCCAATGAGTCAGTTCTTCGCATCAGGTAGCCAAAGTATTGGAGTTTCAGCTTCAACATGAGTCCTTCCAATGAACACTCAGGACTGATTTCCTTCGGGATGAACTGGTTGGATCTCCTTGCAGTCCAAGGGACTCTCAAGAGTCTTCTCCAACACCACAGTTCAAAAGCATCAATTCAGCTCTTGGCTTATTTATAGTCCAACTCTCACATCCATACATGACTACTGGAAAAATGATAGCTTTGACTAGATGGACCTTTGTTGGCAAAGTAGTGTCTCTGCTTTTTAATATGCTGTCTAGGTTGGTCGTAACTTTCCTTCCAAGGAGAAAGTGTCTTTTAATTTCATGGTAGCAGTCAGAATCTGAAGTGATTTTGGAGCCCAAGAAAATAGTCTCTCACTGTTTCCATTGTTTCCCCATTGTTTGTTCCTTTACTACATACTGAAGTATCCCTAATGACATAGTTGTGTGAATTTTAAACTTAATATATGTGTATATGTATATTAAGATCTTCATGACCCAGATAATCATGATGGTGTGATGACTGACCTAGAGCCAGACATCCTGGAATGTGAAGCCAAGTGGGCCTTAGAAAGCATCACTACGAACAAAGCTAGTGGGGGTGATGGCATTCCAGTTGAGCTATTCCAAATCCTGAAAGATGATGCTGTGAAAGTGCTGCACTCAATATGTCAGCAAATTTGGAAAGCTCATCAGTGGCCACAGGACTGGAAAAAGGTCAGTTTTCATCCCAATCCCAAAGAAAGGCAATGCCAAAGAATGCTCAAAATACCACACAATTGCACTCATCTCACATGCTAGTAAAGTAATGCTCAAAATTCTCCAAGCCAGGCTTCAGCAATATGTGAACCGTGAACTTCCTGATGTTCAAGCTGGTTTTAGAAAAGGCAGAGGAATCAGAGATCAAATTGTCAACATCCGCTGGATCATGGAAAAAGCAAGAGAGCTCCAGAAAAACATCTATTTCTGCTTTATTGACTATGCCAAAGCCTTTGACTGTGTAGATCACAATAAACTGTGGAAAATTCTGAAAGAGATGGGAATACCAGACCACCTGATCTGCCTCTTGAGAAATCTGTATGCAGGTCAGGAAGCAACAGTTAGAACTGGACATGGAACACCAGACTGGTTCCAAATAGGAAAAGGAGTACGTCAAGGCTGTATATTGTCACCCTGTTTATTTAACTTTTATGCAGAGTACATCATGAGAAACGCTGGACTGGAAGAAACACAAGTTGGAATCAAGATTGCTGGGAGAAATATCAATAACCTCAGATATGCAGATGATACCACCCTTATGGCAGAAAGTGAAGAGGAACTCAAAAGCCTCTTGATTAAAGTGAAAGTGGAGAGTGAAAAGCTTGGCTTAAAGCTCAACATTCAGAAAACGAAGATCATGGCATCTGGTCCCATCACTGCATGGGAAATAGATGGGGAAACAGTGGAAACAGTGTCAGACTTTATTTTTCTGGGCTCCAAAACCACTGCAGATGGTGACTGCAGCCATGAAATTAAAAGACACTTACTCCTTGGAAGGAAAGTTATGACCAACCTAGATAGCATATTGAAAAGCAGAGACATTACTTTGCCAACAAAGGTTCGCCTAGTCAAAGCTATGGTCTTTCCTGTGGTCATGTATGAATGTGAGAGCTGGACTGTGAAGAAAGCTGAGTGCCGAAGAATTGATGCTTTTGAACTGTGGTGTTGGAGAAGACTCTTGAGAGTCCCTTGGACTGCAAGGAGATCCAACCAGTCCATTCTGAAGGAGATCAGCCCTGGGATTTCTTTGGAAGGAATGATGCTAAAGCTGAAACTCCAGTATTTTGGCCACCTCATGCGAAGAGTTGACTCATTGGAGAAGACTCTGATGCTGGGAGGGATTGAGGGCAGGAGGAGAAGGGGACGACAGAGGATGAGATGGCTGGATGGCATCACTGACTCGATGGATATGAGTCTTAGTGACCTCCGGGAGTTGGTGATGGACAGGGAGGCCTGGCGTGCTGCGATTCATGGGGTTGCAAAGAGTCGGACACAACTGAGCGACTGATCTGATCTGATACGTATATTAAGTTGCTTTGTTTTGCTCAATTCTTTGTTTGTTTGTTTGTTTTTAATTTTATTTTACTTAACTTTATTGTATTGGTTTTGCCATACATCAAAATGAATCCGCCACAGGTATACATGTGTTCCCCATCCTGAACTCAATTTTTTGTTTTCACATTGTGTCATGTTAATATATATATATATATATAGTTCCATTTCATTAATTTTCACTGGTGTGTAGTGTTCCTTTTTGTGACCATCACAATTTGATTTTTGCTCACTGATATTGATGGATATTTATCTTTCCACATTTTTGCTGCTATTGACAGTGTTGCTCTAAACATTTTTCTGTGTATGTTCACAAGACTTTCCACAGGACTAGCTGCGACTTAGCAGCAGCAGCAGCAGCAGCTGTGCTAAGCTATAGAGCCTTTGTTATTCAGTCGCTCAGTCTTGTCTGATTCTTTTTGACCCCATGGACTGTAGCCACCAGGCTCCCCTGTCCATGGGATTTTCAGGCAAGAATGTTGGACTCTCCAGGGTGTCTCCCTGACCTAGAGACTTAACCCATGTCTCCTGTGTCTCCTGCATTGGCAAGTGGATTCTTTACTGCTGAACCACCAGGGAGTCCGTAGAATCCTTACATTTTTAGAATTATTAAACGTTGAAAATTTTTTTCAAAGTTATATAAAATTTACAGGTAGTGTGTCCTTTATGCACAATACACACCAATTGTCTCTCGCCTTTGCTTCCCTCCCAGTAGTTTCCACATGCACTGCAGACTTTCCCCAAATAATATCTCCTCCTCTCGAGCCTCAACCCCTAAATCTCCACACAGCCTTGTCACCATCCTCCAAGTCTTCTACTTCTCCAGGCTGGAACCGTCTAGCGTAGGAGGGGTACTTGGTCAGCTCTGCTCCCTCCAATTTTCCCTTGACTCTGGTGGAAAATGTCACAACCACTAAATCAATGTGGCTTCCCCGCCTCCCCCCACCGCTGCTCCTTTCTAGCTCTTTTTATTAAAGGGAATTCTCTTGTGAATAAAATTATTCAAATTTTTACAGAAGTGACTTCCAAATAAAATAGGTATATTAATCTATGTGTCCTCTTTGGTCTGTTTTACATGTTCATTTCAACACATATTCTAAAAGAAATATCTATTTTTTGGTTTTGTACATGAAAAATATTTAGTCTAATCCAAAAATTCTGGTCCTCATAGCTGACTTTCAGAAATTATATATGCCATGATGGCATCACTGACTTGATGGACATGAGTTTGAGCAAGCTTCGGGAGTTTGTGATGGACAGGGTAGCCTGGCATGCTGCAGTCCATGGGGTTGCAAAGAGTCAGACACGACTGAGCAACTGAACTGACCTGATGTGTGTATATGCATATGTGTATTATACCAGATGGACTGTCTGTGATGTCCATTAGATTCTCAGAGAAGTCCATGACCTTTTAATAATCGTATAACCAACTTTTTGCTTATGGGATAAATGTCAGGTGCATATGGATTAGGTCAGCTCCAGCGGAGCTGGATGGGCAGGAGAGGTTCCTTAATACCTCTCCCTCACAGTAGAGCCCCCTTCCATAGTCTGCATCTATTTATTCAAAGAAACACTATAGAACAACTATATAACATAAATGAAACATATTTCTGCTCTATAATTTTAAATGTAAATTATAAATCAATAACCTTGTCTGCCTTTGTAAGTTTTCTGGTAAAAACCACAGATACATAAAGTATCTAATAAATGGATACTTCTATATGTTTCTTCTAGTCAATTGACATGATTATAAATGGTGAAACATTAACTCCTTTAAATATAATATTGTGGAGATTTTTGTTTTACTTTTTTAATTAATTTTTTTTTTTTTGCTGCCCTAAGTCTTAGTTGTGGCATGTGGGATCTTCATTGCTACGTACGGGATCTTCGCTGTGGCATGTAAAATGACCAGGGATCAAGCCCCTGCATTGGGAGTGTAGAGTCTTAACCACTGAACCACCAGGGAAGTCCCCTTAGAGTTTCTTTTTTAAATAATTACATATATATATATGGAATTTCAAAGAAATTATTTAATAATATAGAAAAATAATTTTTTAAACTTCAGCTGATTACTAAGTGCCTTTTAACTTACTATAGAGAATGCATTTATAAAGATCTAGCAAGTGTATTCATGGAACATGAGGCATGTAGCCACCCAAATTCATGGCTAAATCTCTCAATTGATAGAGTAAATTGCTGACAACAGAAACATTTGTATTGGCCAAGCACTGTGGCTTGATTAAATTTGCTCTTTTATTTTATAAATCTGTTGTAAAGCCGTTAGAAGAGTTTTATTGCTCAAATTATGAGGCTAAGTCAGAGTGGCCTTTTAAATCTATGAATTAATTAGAACTCTCTTTCCAGAGCACTGAAAATATTCACCCCTTTCTTTCAAAGAATATATTTCCTTTCTCTATTAAAAACAAAGTGTGGTTTAGATCTCAGTTCCCCAGGTGGCCATCATTCTTGTGTATGCCCCTTGGATAGACCAGGAAATAAAAGTTCCCTTCACTATTTATTTCTTGGTAGGTAAGAGAAGCAACTTACAGAAGCATCTTATAAAAGAAATTAACCTTAACCAAATGCATTCAAAATATGGCCTAGACACAAGTCCAAGAAAGAATGACCTCTTTATTCTCTACTCAAAATTCATTTTCCTTTCTTTATACCTTCAGCAAGAAAGTTCCATTGGCCCAGCATTTCTAATTTTTGCCATTGCTTTCTTCTTTCTACTACTTTATCGACACTTTCTTTTTTGCTGTTGTTTAATTTTTATTTTGCATTGGAGTAGGGCTTCCAGGGTGACTCAGGAGTAAAAGAATTCGGCTGCCAATGCAGGAGCCACAGGAGGTGCAGTTTTGACCCCTGGGTCAGGAAGATCCCTGGGAGGAAGGCATGGCAACCCACTCCAGTATCGTTGCCTGGAGAATCCCATGGACAGAGAAGCCTGGTGGACTGCAGTCCATGGGGTCACAAAGAGTTGGACACGACTGAGCGACTAAGCAGGCACACGTGCATAGTTGATTCGCGGTGCTGTGTTAGTTTCAAGTGTACAGCAAAGTAATTCAGTTATATATATATATACACACACCCATTCTTTTTCAGTCTTTTCCCTTGTAGTTTAATACAGAGTACTGAATGGAGTTCACTATTCTATACAGTAGGTCCTTGGTAATTATCTGTTTTATATATAGTAGTGTGTCTGTGTTAACCCAAATTCCTAAATTATCCCTCCTCCTCACTTTTCCCCTTTGGTAAACATAAATTTGTTTCCTAAGTCTGTCAGTCTTTTTCTGTTTTGTAAATAAGTTCATTCATATCATTTCTTTAGATACCACCAGTCACATGATATTTGTCTTTCTCCATATGACTTACTTCACTTAGTATGATATCTCTAAGTCCAGGCATGTTGCTGAAAATGGCATTATGTCATTCTTTTTATGGCTGGGTAATATTCCATTGTATATATGTACCACATCTTCCCTACCCATTCCTCTGTCAGTGGACATTTAGGTTGCATCCATGTCTTGGCTGTTGTAAATAATGCTGCAATAAACATTGGGGTACATGTATATTTTTGAATTATAGTTTTCTCTGAATATATGCCCAAGAGTAGGGCTCTGGATTATAGGGTAGTTCTATATTTAGTTTTGTAAGGAAACCATGATATTCTCTACTATGACTGTACCAGTTTATATTACCATCAACAGCATAAGAGGGTTCACTTTTCTCCATACCCTCTCTAGCATTTACTGCTTGTACAATTTTTGATGATGGCCATTCTCACTGGTGTGAGGCAACCATCATTGTAGTTTTGATTTGCATTTCTCTAGTACTTAGTGATGTTGAGTATCTTTTCATGTGGTCTTCTGTGTCTTCTTTGGATCTATGTCTATTTAGGTGTTTGGCCCATTTTTTGATTGGATTGTTTGATAAAAACCTGCCAAAAGATAATGCCCACAATTTTAGAATCTTTTAGTCAGATTTTGCAATGCTTCACTCTTAAATAGGAATGTAAACTAAAAGATAACCAGATGGTTAAGATGTCTCCAAAGTAAAAAAAAAAAAAAAATTAAAATAAAGCATTTTTTAAATTGTATAAAGAAAGCAGTATGCAGAGAACAACAACAAAAAAAAACAACTGTAATTAGAATCTTCCAAAAATAAGAAATCAAGACATGCGTAAAACAACAAAGAATTATAAGAAAAAAGAAACAAAGACAAAAATACTGGAAATTATAAATTTTATTATCAAAATTTGAGGAAGAGAAATATAAAATAACTGAAAATTCTCAGAACCTTAAACAAGCAAAAACACTGAAAACACTTTAAAAAGAAGTAAATACAGCGGTTCAAGCTAGAAATGTCTATATCCAACTGAGATGAATTCCTGAGTGATCAGAGGAAATTGTGAAAGAAATACTCTAAGAAACAATATAAGAATATTTCCTGCAATGAAAGGATATGAGTCTTCATTTTAAAGAGGTCACCAAATGCATGGCACATTAAACAGAAAATGACTCACAACAACGCACCAGGAATAGAGAAGATAGTAAAAGTTTTCATCGTACACACTTTGAGTCACATATAAAAGACTGGGGCCGAGAGTGGCATTGACTTCTCAATAAATAGCACCCTAAATTAAAAGACAATTGAGCAACACCCTCAGTGATGAAGCAAAATAATTTTCAGTCTCAAATTATCATTCAAAGATGAGAATAAGAATAAAGACAAATTCAGATATACAGAGGACGAGGCATTTTACCTTCCATGCTCTTTCAAAAATGAGTCACTGAAGAATGATATCCAGCCAAAAAAAAAGGGGGTGGGGGGAACAAAATGAAAAAGAAGAAAATATGAACTATGCAGGGAAATGGAAACAATCAATAAAGCATCAAAGAGGACTCCCAGGTAACTGACCCTGTAGCATATACTGGTGTGAGAGAACAGAGACTTCAATCAGGTGTCTTCTGGAAAAAACTCTTCAATAGCTTAGTTTTTACTATGGAGCATTTTGGTTTGGGGCAGATACATAGGTAGCAAGTGCTACAAGTGAAAAAATTTGACAGGGTAAAAAACTACTGCAAAATGGAAAAATGAATCACAGCATATGCTTTAGCTCTACAATAAATGGTATTTATAAGGGTATAATGACTTTACACTAAATATTGATTTAATTTAAAATAGTAGCTTGTAAGTGAAGATGGGTAGGAGGAAGGTAGTATAACATCTGTCACAACAGGATGCCTAAAATTAATGACTTGAAGAACAGTAGCATAAGTGTGTCATGTAGAAATATGGACTTGAGAATAGAAGAAACAGCTTAAAAAGTCAAAAGATTATATTTGAGTAGCAAGTAATAAACGTTGGTCACGGTCTTATTTTTCATTTTAAGTTTAATGGTACTTTTTTTATTTTTCAACCAACTGTATATATTATTGATTTTGACTTTCTCAGTAAATAGTTTTAAAATAACAAGGTTTTAAAGCAAAATGATGCCCAGATCTTTTGATACCTATCTTGCTAGCCTGAGCTTCATTGGTTTACTAGTGCTCTGGAGATGAGCCATGTGGTCGGACTCCTTTGGTTTATGGCTAAGCAAGCAAAATACTGAGTATTTAAAGACAAGATGCGTGTGTTGATTCCATCAGTGTAATCTGTTTATGTCTCACTTAATTTCCTCTGGTCCTTTACTGAATGTCTATGACAGGATTGTGATATAAGATTTGTACAGCTGTTGGCTCTGTTAGCAAAGCACTTGGTACCCCACAGTTATGAGGCCTCTGAGAATTTGTTAGCTCCTTGAAGTCTTGTGGGTTTTTAGACTCACAAATCCTAAATTTAAGAAATTGTCAAAGTAATCTCCCATAGACCAGGAATTTAGGTCAGAAAATACTCCAAATCCCTCAGACAGAAAAAGCTGTAAATCTTTTAGGTTTCTTTGGAGGGTCTGAAGAGAGGTGATGTATTTAAATCTGAGGATTACATGGCAAAAGTATATTAGCTTGGCAAATTCCTGCCATGATGCTACTCTCCTGGGGAGAGCAAGTCCATCTATGATACATTATATCTCTGGGAAAACACAAAATTGCTGATTCCTTTCCATTACCCTGGCCCCTTTCAAGGCTCCTCCAAAGCCTCTGCAGAAATATCCAGTTGCCTTGGGTAAAAAAACCAGACCAAAAAGATTTAGCCAAGAAGGTTATGAGATTCAAACTTTTTATCTTTTTACCTTCAACTCTTTGGCTCTTTCTAACTGTTCCTACCCAGCAGCTCTCAGGAAGAGTCTGAAGTTTAGAAGTATAAACCCCTGCTTAACTAGTGTTAGTGATGAGGTACACTTTACATTCCTCATGGGTAAATCATTCCCACCCTTCCATGTACCCATCCTCTCTGCCCAAGGTCAGAAAAAGGGATCTTCTTATTTAAAAAAAAAAAAAACAAAAACAAAAAGACACACTTTATCTAATCAGTAGATTATTCCCATTAAATCTTCAGCATAACCCAGTTGTTAAACAGATAAACCAAAATATTTCTAAGGAGTAATCTGGCATTACTTAGGGAATCTGCTAGATTCTGCCTCTCTGCGCCCTAGCCTAGAATTCTCAGGGCAGACACTGGGTGGTCAAAGGGCTGGACAACTTTTATTTTCTGTCTCAGGGATCACTGAGTTTCAATGCCTCATCTCTAACATCTTGAAAACTGAAAGCTGTTTTTATATATTGTCTGTCTGTTTTTCTTTGATCTGTTCTTTCTTCCTTCTTTACTCCCCCCCCACCCCACCCTTTTTTTTTAAGTTGTTTCAAACAGAGAATAAGTCTGGTTGGAAGCAGAATGCCTTCTTTTGGTTTAGACTTCCCTGGTAGCTCAGCTGGTAAAGAATCCACCTGCAGTGCAGGAGACCCTGGTTTGATCCCTGGGTCAGGAAAATCGCCTGGGGATGGGTTAGGCTACCCACTCCAGTATTCTTGGGCTTCCCTGGTGGCTCAGACGGTAAAGAATCTGCCTGCAATGAGAGAGACCTGGGTTCGATGCCTGGGTTGGGAAGAGCCCCTGGAAGAGGGCATGGCAACCCACTCCAGTATTCTTGCCTGGAAAATCCCCGAGGACAGAGGAGCCTGGCAGGCTGTAGTCCATGCAGTCGCAAAGAGTCGGACATGACTGAGCGACTTTCACTTCACTAAATATCTTGTAGGAAATCTCATCAAAGTGAGATTAAATAGCATAAAAAAGTGAAGGACAAAGACTGGTGGATTTCTGGTGAAACCTACCTGTTCTATGTGAAATAAAAATTATGCATGTACTCAGGGCTTTCGTGGTGGCTCAGCTGGTAAAGAATCCGCCCGCAGTACGGAAGAACTGGGTTCAATCCCTGGGTTGGGAAGATCCCCTGGAGAAAGGAAAGGTTTACCCATTCTAGTATTCTGGCCTGGAAAATTCCATGGACTGTATAGTCTATGGGGTTGCAAAGAGTCAGATACAACTGAACAACTTTCACTTTCAGTCAATGTTTATTTAAAATAATCATACTCTGAGACTTATTTTATCAAATTACATAATATGTAATATAATCTGGGTCTGGGTGACACATAAGGCCTATGTGACTTGAAGCTATTTACTCATTTATTCATTCAACAACCAGTAATTCAATCAATAAGAATTTATTGATCACCTAGCATATGCTGGACTCTACTCAAGGTCCTAGGAATAAGGCAAAAGAAAACAGGCTGTCAGATTCTCTGTGTTCATGTAGTTGATATAATAATGAGGAGATATGTAGAAAATACTCACATAGGGAAACAAATAAATAAGATCACTGCTGCTGCTGCTAAGTCACTTCAGTCGTGTCCCACTCTGTGCGACCCCATAGATGGCAGCCCACCAGGCTCCGCCATCCCTGGGATTCTCCAGGCAAGAACACTGGAGTGGGTTGCCATTTCCTTCTCCAATGCATGAAAGTGAAAAGTGAAAATGAAGTCGCTCAGTCGTGTCCAACTCTTAGCGACCCCATGGACCGCAGCCTACCAGGCCCCTCCATCCATGGGATTTTCCAGGCAAGAGTACTGGAGTGGGGTGCCATCGCCTTCTCCTAAGATCACTGCAGATAGTGTTAAGTGCCATGAAGAAGATGAAACAGTGCAGTGAGACAGAAAGTGACTGGTGGTAGGGACGAGACGAAGTTCTACTTTGGCTGGCTCCTCAGGAGAGTTCTCTCTGAAGAGTTGGCATTTGAGTTTAGACTTGAAATACCAAAGGAAAAACAGTGTGACAGTGTGGAATGGGTTAGAGATAAGGGAGATATTCCAAACAAAGAGAAGAGCAAATGCAGAAACCCCAGGAGGGGATAGAGCCATGTGCATTTGTGGGGCATAGAAAAGGCCAATGCGGTTGGTGGCAGGGGAAGAGAGGAAGAAGAGTGGTGTGAGGTGAGGTCTAAAAGCTAGCAAGGAGGCCTCCTTGGCCATGGCAAGGCACTTGAAAATTATAGTCATTCCAACAGGAAGCCAGTAGAAAGATGTGGTATAATCAGATTTATGCTTTAAAAAGTCAACTCTGGCTGCTGTGTGGGACCGGCAGGGTCCAAGTGAGATATAATAGAAGCCCAGACCACAATTGTATTGTTGGAATAGATGAGAAGTGATCATGTTTAGAATATATTTTACAGATAGAGCTTATAGTACTTGATAAAGGATGGGTTGTGAGACATGAAAGAAAACCAGGATTCAGAAATGTTTGTGGCCTGACATACTGGCATGATGAAGGTAGCATTTTCTGAGTGGGGAAAATCTGGTGGATGAGCAGCCTTTTAGAGGTTGCCCAATGCCAAAATGAGTGTATCAGTTTAGTAGTTGGATACGCAAGTTTGGAGTTGATGAGAGAGGCCTTAGGGTAACCAACACATTTGGAGATTGCCTACTGAAAAACTATATAAAAAGAAGAGAACTGAGGACAAGGCTTAAGAAATCAACTTTTAGATTATCAAGAGGAGAAGCTGGGCCAGCTAAAGGCATTGTGAAATAGCAACAATTAAGGTGGAAGAAAAATTCCAAAAACAAAGTATTTCCAGAAAGAAGTGATATTCATCTGTGGTAAGAGCCACAGAGAGATCGAATACCATGAAATCAGAGAAATAACCATTGAACTTGGCAAGATGGAAATTGTGATCTTGATATGAGTTACTCAGTGGAGTGGTGGGGAATTCAGTCTAAGAAGTTAGAATGGAATAGTAAGAAAGCAGAAACAGTAAGTATAGAAATCCTGTTTGCTCTGGCTTTCATATCCCTCTACTTGAAGATCCAGACATATGTGCATTTTGTGTTTTAAATAAATTGTGTCCACAAGAAAGTCAGAGTCAGCTTGTGTCAGCTATCTCCAATGGTACCTTGTGCAACTTTTTAGTAGATATTAAACTAGAAAAGAGTCTTGTTTAGAGTTCAAATATATAGGGTTTGGAAATTGAATGGAATCGTGTTTCTCTTATGAATGTCCTTTATTCAAAGTGCTGGAGTGTTTTTTCCAAATTTATTTCATTATTATTTTGTTTTTATTCAATACTTGATTCAATCAAAAGGTATATTTATTGTATTATTTATATGTTATAATTTATGAAGAAAATAAATACTCATGTGTCCTCCACTCAGTTTAAGAACTATATGGTTATTAATATTTTTGCATCTATAATAACTGTGAGATCCCCCCTCTGTCATTATCCTGACTTACCCTCTCCCTACTGATGATTACTATCCCAAATTTAATTTTTCCCTTGATTAAAAAACTAGCTTTATCATATACATATATATCCCTAAACAACATATTATTTAATCTTTAGTTGATCTCTTTGGGATATGAGAGTATTATAAGCCATTTTCCTTCGTAGAAATAGCAACTTAGGTGACTGTATGATTTACCCAAGGCCAAGAAAACCAACTGAAACCAGAGCCAAATATAGTTACTCTTGATTCAGAACGTATGTACACGTGTGCTCAGTCGCTTCAGTCGTGTCCACCTCTTTGCGACCCTATGGACCATAGTCCCTCAGGCTCCTCCGTCCAGGGGATTCTCCAGGCAAGAATACTGGAATGAGTTGTCATGCCCTCCTCCAGAAGATCTTCCCGACTCAGGGATCAAAGCTGTGTTCCCCGTGTCTCCTGCATTGAAGGCAGATTCTTTAGCACTGAGCTACCGGAGAAACTCAATTCAGAACATGTCATATTAATACTCACAAGAGCTAGTACTACAACAAAAAGTCACAGTGGAAGAGTCATTCTTTCCAGCTTAGTCCAAATGCAACCTCAGAATCCTTTTACTCAATACATCAGGCATTCACTACTAATTTCTTAGAGTTTTTAAAGAAAAGCTATATTTGATCAGAAAGTTCTGTTGAATAATAAGGAATACAGTTATTAACCTCGTTCCTAAGAGTGAGATTTCTAACTCATTTTAATATTGAAAATTATTTTTAATAACCTATTTATTTGATGTAGATCAACTCATATTGCAAGACGAGAGTGATGTCTTTCTCTCATTTGAAAATCAGTAATAACATTTCACCTATGAGAATTTATACGCCCTAGTTTGCTAATGAAAGTAATATTTCTATATTTTGTTGTAACAGAATTATAGGGTCTCAGTATTAAAAGTGAAAATATGTTATTCCTGCTCTTTTCATAGATGAGATTTCCTGACTTAAATTAGTAGACTTCACCACACTCAAGATTCTTTGACCTGTCTATTCTCAGTCCAAGAGATTTAGGCTTTAATTCAATAGTTTAATTGATACATTCACCTTGAGGCAAATCTCTGTGTTGTGTACTAGATGTAGTATTGGGTTTCTACATCATTCCCAAAACGAAACTCCTGTTTTATCCCCCAACTCATGGGCATCCTTGTCTTACACATGGTCTCATCTCTTTCTTCTGAGAATAGAACCTACTTTCCTATGGATAACCCATTTTATATGATAACTGGAGGCCACATGACTTGTCCTGGCCAATGAAAAAACTCTTGCCCCAGGAAAAAGTGATTGGGGCAAAAATGATTAAGTGACCCAAGGTTGGTTAATCTAACCCAACATGAAGGCTTTTCTATTAATATAAGTGCTACCCAAAAAAAGATATTGTCTTTCTTTGAGAGGTTTTAAACTCACAAGATATGTGTTGTGAAGTAGTTAACAGCTAGGATATAAGTTTTCTAATGCTGACAGACATTCTGCCTGCCTTTGAGAGTCATTTGAGAGAAAATTTCCAAGAACTAGAAATATAGAACCTTTATAATATCATTGAAATTTCCTATCTTATCATGCCTAAAATTATTCCTGTTCTATGGACTTTTAGCTAAATAACATAAAAGAATTTTTCCCTTCTATGGTTTGAATGGAATTTCTTTTACTGTCACTGAAACAGCCATGGCTAATACATAAATTTGTACATGAAAATGGAATGTGGCAGGCAATAGGCCTTAAATTGAGAAGTTGACTGAGTCCAGGTGGAATGATATGTGGTCGTGAAACAGTTGATTAAACTTGGGTGCATTTAGTTTGGGGATATAAATCATGTGCTTACCCAGGCTGTAGCTTCAGGGACCTTTGTGAAAAAGATACCTGGGGACTTCTGCTTCTGGCCACAATGAAATACTGTACACTAGAATTGTCCTCTTGCCTCATATAACTGAAAAATAAGAACAAAAAGAAAAGAAACAATACTTTTCATACATTGAACAGCAGGCAACACAGGATAGTAATTCCAAAAGAAAAAAAAAAACTCAGTGAAGTAAATTGTAAGACTGCTGTGGCATACTGCCTAGAGTTTCCAGGATGCGCTGAGGAGAGGAAGAAGAACCCAGCATTCTCCTGAGTTAGAAACACAAAATGGGGTTCACAGAGGACAAGGAAGCTAGAGTTTGGCAGAGCATTGGAGATAAAGAGAACTGCAATTTAAAAAGAGCTCCCCCCTGAAACCAAAACTTCACCTGAGTCCTGATCATTATATGTATATGAGGAAATTCCCTAATGTCCTGAAAAAAGGGGAAAAAAAAAACCTGAAGGGAGCAAGTGGACCCAGTCATAGGACCTTGCGCCAAGAATAGCTGGTGTCTCCTCCAGTCAGAGTGGACAAATGGCAAAACGCACGGGGCATCAGACATAATACTCGAAAAAACCCTGACCCACTAGTGGGAAAAATTTAGCCCTGAATGAAATGCTAATCTGTTTCTACCTAATAGAGTTTAAAAACAAGCCTCCGAAGATGACACTGTTACAATGTTCATCTGTTAAACATTAATCTGACCCAGTAAAATGAAGAATATTTTTAACTATATATATATGAATATTCAGCAGCCAGCAAAGTAAAATTTTATTCAGAGAAGCAGGAATAGGACCTTTAATAAATAGGAAATCAATCAAAATGGAGGCAGAAATGTCACAAATGATAGAATTAGTAAACAATGAAATTAGTAAACAACGTGAAAATGACTGTCACATCTATGAGCTTCCCTGACGGCTCAGTGGGTAAAGAATCCACCTACAATGCAGGAGACACAAGAGACACAGGTTCAATTCTGGGGTTGGGAAGACACCCTGGAGAAGGAAATGGCCAGTATTTCCATGCCAGTATTTTTGCCTGGAAAATCCCACGAAGAGAGGAGCTTTGTGGGCTCCAGGCCAAAGGATCACAGAGGCACAACTGATGACTAAGCAGAGCACATCACAGCTGTATTGCATTTGTTCACAGATGTAGTTCAGTTCAGTCGTTCAGTTGTCTCTGACCCTCCCTGTCCATCATCAACCCCCAGAATCCACCCAAACCCATGTCCATTGAGTCGGTGATGCCATCCAACTATGTCATCCTCTGTCATTCCCTTCTCCTCCTGCCCTCAATCCCTCCCAGCATCAGGGTCTTTTCAAATGAATCAGCTCTTCGCATCAGGTGGCCAAAGTATTGGAGTTTCAGCTTCAACATCAGTCCTACCAATGATCACCTAGGACTCATCTTCTTTAGGATGGACTGGTTGGACCTCCTTGCAAGAGTCTTCTCCAACACCACAGTTCAAAAGCATCAATTCTTTGGCGCTCAGCTTTCTTCACAGTCCAACTCTCACATCCATACATGACTACTGGAAAAACCATAGCCTTGACTAGATGGACCTTTGTTGGCAAAGTAATGTCTCTGTTTTTTAATATGCTTTCACAAATGTAGAGAAAACATAAATATGTTAAGGAAAAACATGAAAGATGTTACAGTGAGCCAAACTGATATTTTAGATATAAACAGTACAGAATCAGAGATTAAACATACCTGAAAGAAATTGCAACCCAAAGTAATATGACATATAATACCTATATGGAATCAGTTTCTACCATTATCCACATTAACTCCATTTCCTCATAATGTGCCCATTAGTAGTATCCACTATATTGAGTGTTTTAACAATTAAGTGAGCTAATAAATGTAACTCAAAGCAACCCTTCCCATCTAAAAATAACTCATTAATATTAGCTACTACTAATAATAGTGTAGGGGAGAAAAATTTGCCACCTCAAAGTGTTTCTCTCTGGCATGAGAATTAATTTAGACTGATTATTTTTAAAAAACAGAAGACTCAGAAAGTTTTTCTTGTTACCTCCCCCTTAACTGCCTAAAAGAATTTAAAGAGTCTCTTCTAGGAATAGAGCTATAATCAGAGAGAGCTGCAAAAGATATGGACTAGATGTGGTTGGGAGAAAAACTTGGCAAGGTCCACTCTGTGTTCCATTGTCTCTACATGGCATAGTGAATATTTGTTTACCAAACATTTGCATTTCTATCTCCATGTGAATTACCTTCCTCACCTTTAAAGTCTTAAACCACTACCCCAGTGTTTTGTTTTGTTTTTCCTTCAGGCTTCTTTTTTTTTTTTTTTTTTTTAATTTTATTTAATTTTACAATATTGTATTGGTTTTGCCATACATCAAAATGAATCCGCCACAGGTATACATGTGTTCCCCATCCTGAACCCTCCTCCCTCCTCCCTCCCCATACCATCCCTCTGGGTCGTCCCAGTGTACCAGCCCCAGGCATCTGGTATCAGGCATCAAACCTGGACTGGCGACTCATTTCAGATATGATATTATACATATTTCAATGCCATTCTCCCAAATCATCCCACCCTCTCCCTCTCCCAGTGTTTTTGTCTTTAGCTGAAGATGGTCTTTAAAGTGAGGGCTTTGGCCGTGTTGGCAAGGGCAAGTTTCTCAGTTTTCCTGGGTCTTTCGCATGTATACATATTATTAAACTTGTTTTTTTCCTGTTAATCTGTCTCAGGTCAGTTTAATTCTTCATCCATCTATAAGAACCTAGAAAGATAGAGGAAAATTTCTTCCTCCCTGACAACATAATATATCTTATTTACATATTTCCCCCAGTTGCTTTGCTGTGTTCCAACTCTCTTGATTTCTTAGCTACTATCTGCCTACTTAGACCAACCAATTACCTATCATTATTCTCACCAACACCTCCAGCTTGATTGAACTTGCTTTTGTCATTTGCGGCTAGATATGATAATAATGCTTATCCTTCCCAAAGGCCAGTCTAGTTTCTGCTTTTTTTCCTACTTGGTTTAGTCTGTCCTGCTGTTTATCAAATTCACTGTTCTCTCTCTGACAACAGGGAACCTTAAAAGTCATCCAATTCAATCACTAAAATTCCCATTGTGATAGGTATTATAAAAAGCTTATTTTATTTTTCTAAATTTAAAAGTTTATTTCAGGCAAGATATACTATACATAAGTCAGTTTTGCAGTTGTTTTCTTTTTCACTGACATAATGAGTTTGACTAAACCCTGAAATATAAACTGCTCTATTTTAGTTTGTTATTTAATATTCATAATATATTACATATCAATAGTATGTAAAAGAATAGTGTATTATATCATTTAATTTTGCATGGTATTAAGTATCCAACTTCTACCTTGGATTTATAAATGTAAACTCTGCTAATGAAGAATAATGAGTTACTTACTCATTATTACTCATAAGCTGTATACTTACAGCTATACTTTTTGAGCTAAAATTTTAGGTGCCCAGAAAGATTTTTATATGGTATCTCATTTCATAATCACCACAACTCTGCATGTTACTTACTATTGATATCTCTGTTTTATAGATGAGAAAATTAAGGTTGAGAAAGGTTAAGTGACATGAAAATCACATATTCAGGAAGCTGGTGACCCTGGATTCCAATCTGTATCTTTCTGATGCAAAAACCTGAGTTCTTAAACACTCTGCTATATGGGACAAAAATGAGGTAAATACCTTGAACAGAACTAGTACTTTTTATTCCATTTTGGAAAATATGTTACTAAAGCACAAAATAGAAAGATCTGTAAGATTAAGGTTGAGAGAGTTCTGGAAATCTATAGATAGAAATAAATCCTGGAGAGAGAGGACAGCTATACTGTACCTTGAATCATCCATGAAGTCAAAACAAGTATGAGGGCTAACTGTAGTTAGAAATCAATTTTCTTTCTAGTTTTTCATAGTTTCTCTTTCCCCATACTTTAAAGTATCCTAATCTGCTTTCCTACTGTGACTTATTTCTGGTAATGTACAGTTGGAATAACAGCATCCTCGCACCTAGTGGGCTGTGTAGCTGTGCATGCTGGGAATAGTAAGGATCATGAGGAACTCTGGAGGTAGAACACAAGCCATCATCGCTTCAAAACGAAGACATTAGCTCTGCTGATGGTGGGAACTAACCAAAGGCAATAACATCAAAACCACAGGAGCACCTTCACATTGTAAAAGCAAACTCAGTCAGTAGCAGACTAAGCAGTGTACTTTGATGAGAAATAATATGTTTTATTAAAGCAGCTTCTTCTGTTTGTTAAAATGTATGCCTTCAACCATAAAATACACATTCATTTGTTTAGCCTGTAAATATGTACTTAGTATCTAGATAGGTACTATACTTTGTACAAGGATGCCTAGAAAGACATAGATAAAAATCTCAGATCTTTAAGTCTTCAGAGTCTAGTATAAAGATCAAATATGTAAATGATCTTTACATTTACAACTATACTTTTTGAGCTAAAATTTTATGTGCCAAGAAAGATTTTTATATGCTACTTCATTTCATAATCACAGCTCTACATGCAAAACACTACCAGGAATATACCTACATTTAAACAAAATGGGGTGTATTATTTACTGCAGCAAGGGAGATCTCAACTTCCCACCATGTGTAACAAAGGGGAGTCTTAGAGGATGTTAAGGAGACTCGATATAGGAAGTTGGCCATGTTCATTGGGGGGAAGACTCAGGGAATCAGGTGATTGTTCTGGATTGCATGCTGCCAAAAAAAGGAGCAATTCTATGGTTGGTTATCTTCATACTCTTTAGGAGCAGAGAGGAATGGAATGAGGTTAAACCTATAATTGGTTAAGCAGCAGCAGCAAGTCACAGTAGCTGGGAAAGAGAGAGATGTGGCCATTTTTGTGGTTAACATGGTGGTGGTGTTTTTGTTTGTGAAGGCAATGGCACCCCACTCCAGTACTCTTGCCTGGAAAATCCCATGGATGGAAGAGCCTGGAAGGCTGAAGTCCATGGGGTTGCTAAGAGTCGGACACAACTGAGTGACTTCACTTTCACTTTTCACTTTCATGCATTGGAGGAGAAAATGGCAACCCACTCCAGTGTTCTTGCCTGGAGAATCCCAGGGACGGCAGGGCCTGGTGGACTGCCATCTATAGGGTCACACAGAGTCGGACACGACTGAAGAGACTTAGCAGCAGCAGCAGCAGATGTGCTTATGGAGGGATCTTGTTTTTGTTTCAACCCATTGAGTGGATTTGCCACAAAATAACCTCAAATGATCTTGGTGTTCTGTGCAAACGTTATGTTCAGCAGGAAAACACCATGGCCTGCTAGGGGATAAGGCTGCTTTTTTCTTTCTCATTACTAGCTTACACTATGCCTCGATAAATGCTAAACTTGAAAAGAATATACAGATGTGGGAGTTTAAGAGACTGATAAATTCTGCTTTTAAATGGATGTTCTTGAGAAAAGTGGTTAATGTGAACAGTGTCTTGAAGGATGCACAGGAATTTACTTGGTAAAAGAGAGGTCAAAGGTCATTTCCAAGCAGAAGCAAAATATGCAGGCAGATGTGGGCACACATAGCATGATGGGGAACTTTGAGCACTGTAGTATGCTAGAATGAACTGAGTTGGTGAAATTGAGGTTGTCAGATGGCAGCAGTCAAGTCATGAAGAAACCTGGACTTTATGCAGCTGGTACTATGGATCCATCAAAAATTATTTGAATCAGAGAATGCCATTATCAGATCTGAGTTTCAAAAGGGAGATTTTGGCAGCCATATGGAAAACAAACTAGTCTGAGGAAAGAAAAGGACAGAGACCGTTTAGAACATCAGTTTAAGCAAGAAATGATGACTGCGTAAACTGAATCAGTAGCAATGAGAATGGAAGACATAAGGGACACAAGATACATGTCCAGCATAAAACGACCAGACTCAGAGATTGTATCCTCCACTAAAATACGGAGGATGCATAAGGCAAGGAGGTAGGTGTAACTACCCACCACTGTACACCTAACACTAGTACAATAGCTGGCATGTGCCAGTTTCTCAATGAATGTTAGTTGAGTGAATAAACAAATTGTCAGAAATGGGTTGGGGAGGATTTCAGTGAAGGAGAAGCAGATACTTCTAGGTCATGGTGTTGGGTAAATGGTGACTTAATAAACTGAGCTAAAGGAGCATATTTTTGGAGGAAGAAATTAGTTTGATTTTGGACAAATGCACAAATCAAAATAGTTATTCTTGGCTTTATAAAAATTCTTCAAGGAGTATTTTAAAAATGAAAATAACCTGAAGTCTGTTGATTAGCCAAATAAGAACCCAGAGTCCCAAAAGTATTACCGTATGTTAAAAGAAGTTAATAAGTTCCTTCCTTGCTGAGAACTATCTTGCAGTAGATAAAAGTTCCAGACTAATTTATTATGTTTGGTTACTAAAGAGTCAGAACTGAAAAGTAATGGAAAATATAACTGACATATGAATGAAAATTTTTTCTTATCTGTACAATAGGTTTTTTTCAGCTTTATTAAGGTATAATTCAGATCAGATCAGATCAGTTGCTCAGTTGTGTCTGACTCTTTGCGACCCCATGAATTACAGCATGCCAGGCCTCCCTGTCCATCACCAACTCCCGGAGTTCACTCAGACTCACGTCCATCGAGTCAGTGATGCCATCTAGCCATCTCATCCTCTGTCATCCCCTTCTCTTCTTGCCCCCAGTCCCTCCCAGCATCAGAGTCGTTTCCAGTGTGTCAACTCTTCGCATGAGGTGGCCAAAGTACTGGAGTTTCAGCTTGAGCATCATTCCTTCCAAAGAAATCCCAGGGCTGATCTCCTTTAGAATGGACCAGTTGGATCTCCTTGCAGTCCAGGGGACTCTCAAGAGTATTCTCCAACACCACAGTTCAAAAGCATCAATTCTTCAGCGCTCAGCCTTCTTCACAGTCCAGCTCTCACATCCATACATGACCACTGGAAAAACCATAGCCTTGACTAGATGAAACTTTGTTGGCAAAGTAATGTCTCTGCTTTTGAATATGCTATCTAGGTTGGTCATAACTTTCCTTCCAAGGAGTAAGCGTCTTTTAATTTAATGGCTGCACTCACCATCTGCAGTGATTTTGGAGCCCAGAAAAATAAAGTCTGACACTGTTTCCTCTGTTTCCCCATCTATTTCCCATGTAGTGATGGGACCAGATGCCATGATCTTCGTTTTCTGAATGTTGAGTGTTAAGCCAACTTTTTCACTCTCCCCTTTCACCTTTATCAAGAGGCTTTTTAGTTCCTCTTCACTTTCTGCCATAAGGGTGGTGTCATCTGCAAATCTGAGGTTATTGATATTTCTCCCGGAAATCTTGATTCCAGCTTGTGTTTCTTCCAGTCCAGCGTTTCTCATGATGTACTCTGCATAGAAGTTAAATAAGCAGGGTGACAATATACAGCTTTGACGTACTCCTTTTCCTATTTGGAACCCATTGAGATAGCATATTCAAAAGCAGAGATCTGATCTGATCTGACATACAATAAATTGTGCACATTTAAAATCTACAATTTGATGTGTTTAGAGATATTTATACATCTGTAAAATTGTCACCACAAATAAGATGAGTATACCCATCTCCTCCAAAAGTTTCTTTGATTCCATTGAAATCCCTCCCTCCCCCACTTCATCACTCCATCCCCCCAAACCCACTCCCCAGGCAACCACTGATTTACTTTCTCTATATAGAGCAACTTTTAGAATTCAGTGCAGCTTTTAGAATTTTATGTAAATGAAATCCTACAGTATGTCTTCTTTCGTGTGTTACTTCTTTGACATTTACCCATATTGCATGTATCAAAACTTCACTTTTATTGCTGTGCAGTATTTCACTGTGTGATATACACACAGTTTATAGATTCTCTTGTTGATGGACACTTAGGTTGTATGATGGTTTTAAAATATGTCCACAAATTCTTTGACACTGCTGTCTTCAAGACATAGAGCCTAATTTCACTTTCCTTTCCAACGTGAACTGAATTTAGTGACTCATTTCTATTTAATAGAATAAAGCAGAAGTGATGGCCTATAGCTTTGGAAACTGGATTTTATAAGAATTTTGGACTTCCACCTTCCTGCCTCTTGGATCACCTGCTTTGGGGGAAGCCAGCTGCCATGCTGTGAAGCAACTCAAGCAGCCCTGTAGAGAAACCTATGTAGTAAGAAACTGTAGTCTTCTGACAACAGCCATAAGCCATGTTGGAAGCTAATCCGATTTCAGCCCAGACTTCAGATGACTGTAACCCCTTGACACTTTGGCTGTAACCTCACAGGTGACCCAGAACCAGAACTACCTGGTGAAGCTGCTCCCAAATTCCTGACCCACAGAAACTGTGAGACAATAAATGTTTGTTGTTTGAAGTCACTAATATTATGGGTACTCTGTTACATAGCAACAGGAAACTAATATAAGTTGTTTCAGCCTTGAGGCTATTGCAAGTCAAGCTGCTATGAATATTTGTATAGAAGCATTTGTGTGTGTATAAACCTACATATATACATACATATATGTAGGTATATACACATGCATATGGAGAAGGCAATGGCACCCCACTCCAGTATTCTTGCCTGGAAAATCCCATGGACAGAAGAGCCTGATAGGCTGCAGTCCATGTGGGGTCGCTAAGAGTCAGACATGACTAAGTGACTTCACTTTCACTTTTCACTTTCATGCATTGGAGAAGGAAATGGCAACCCACTCCAGTGTTCTTGCGTGGAGAATCCCCAGGACGGGGGAGCCTGGTGGGCTGCCGTCTGTGGGGTCGCACAGAGCCGGACATGACTGAAGCGACTTAGCAGCAGCAGTATACATACATATGTGCGCTTGTGCTCAGTCGTGTGCGACTCTTTGCAACCCCATAAACTATAGCCCTCCTGGCTCTTCTGTCCATGGGATTATCTGAGCAAGAATACTGAAGTAAGTTGCCATTTTCCTCTTCCAGATATATATATATATATTTTTTCATTTCTTTTGGTTTACTATATATTTCACCACAATTGTTAATTTGTATTGTTTTCCATTCAAGTGTCAAGTTGACACAACAAGGTTATAAGCTCCAGGTATTTATTTAATATTCTACACCATGCTCAGACTCATGCTAATTGGCTAGTAAATGATCAATATTTTGAACTGCGATAAATTGAGAACAATAGTAACTACTCAAATGACTTTCAGTAAGCACCTGAGAGAAGAAGGGAGAAGGTGATTCAATGTTGTCGGTAGGCATACTGACTGACCTCCCTCATTTTCACCTTGTGAAAAAAGGAATTGATTTGCTTTAGGTCTAGGGAAAGGATGCAGTGTGGAGCCCATAAAAAAAATTTCAGTCCCAGGTGATGTGACTTCTAGTTTGAATGATACACATTAAATGGGGAGAATGAGTCTAACTTCATCCTGGTGAAAATCTGAGGTGACACCTTTCTGAAAACAGAAATAAAATGTACTTTATCACTTTGCCAGAGAGTTTCCTTTCTCTTTCAACTGCTTTTCAACCAGTGTAAGCTGTGCTTAAGGAAACTTACCATGGCACTGAGAATTTAGGTAAGATTTCTCTTCCAGCTCTCAGATACAGCAGGAGAGAGCACCTATGTGGAATGCCTTTGCAATGCTCAATAAGTTTCTACAAGTTGAGTCCCTTTATATGGCATGGAAGAGACAGATTTTTTTTAAAGGGTGGAAATGTAAGATTTGAAATAGCCAACTGCCAAAAAAAAAAAAAAAGTATAGGGGGTGCTACCAAATTTAACCACAATGTACTGGATGACTCTGTTACTAGGAAGTGGGATTCACTCCATTGAAATTCTTGAGAGCTAGTAATAATGGGAACTTATAAAAATATTCATGAGATTTTCTGTTTTGATTTTCTTGTCCTAATCTTGCTTCCATTCTGCCAAAAATTTGCCTAGGGGAGATTTAGAATTGTTAAAACAGAAATGGAAAGAGGGAAAAATAGTGTTACTATTCAGTTTTTGACACCAAAATTCAGCAAGTTTTTTTTAGCGCAAATCGTCTCTACACTGCTTTATCTCTTCCTTTAGAAAGCCGAGATTGATAATCCTAGTCATGATGTTTTGTATAATGGAGTTGCCATCAACACAAGGAGAGGAAGATGGAGAAAACAAACCCATTCTAGGCCTGGCTGATCAGAAGTACTGTAGACGGTAGGAAGAAGAGGGAGCGAGAGAGCATCAAGCCTGACACCCTTCCTGCCTCACAGACTCCTAGATTAGAAGAAAAGGACTTTATTAATCACAGCAATAGCATTAGCCAAAACGTCAGTATTTGCATAAACTCCTCAAGCCTGAATGCCCACAGTGTGACAGGAATGGCCACCTCACTCCAGCAATGTAGTTGACCACTTCCAAGCTTAGGAAACTGGAATCCTTTATAATGGACAGTGAACCTGTCTGACCTTCACCCAGGAGATAAACATTGTCTTACTATCCCAGATGTACAAAGATGTATAACAACATGGAACCCATAGCAGACTAATAATTGGTACTTGACTAAAAAACAAACCTTCAAGATAGGCACATTTCATTCACTTTCCAGAGAATTAAAGTCAGGATCAAAGAAGCGAAGGAATTCACACTAGGCCCCACAGTGGTACAGTTGGAATTTATACCTAAACCTGACTCCTTACATGCTTTCTGCCCATCAAACCAGCCCATCAAACCACTCCCAAGACCCATGCCTGATTATGGTCAATGTTCACTTCCAGAGGAGAATTTCTATCAGCTTACCATGTTTCCCAGGATGACAAACATTATTTCCTGAAAGGTACCTCAGAAGAACTAAACCAAAACTTTATAAATGAATTTAGCAGGCCTTCGCTAAGTGAGATGTCTCTACATTAGGACCCCAAATTTTACTTGTCATCAGAAGGCAGAGGAAAAAGAAAGAGCCATTGTCCCAAGTGAAGGAATATCCTAGGAATCCAAATGGAGCATTTGTCTTTTCACAAAATCAAATTGCCACAAACCTGTGAAGAGTAGAAAAAACCTATCCTGGAAGGATGGAAAAGAAGAGAGAGCATTTTGCTTTAACCTGGGCTGATTTTGTAAACTTGTTTCTAAGAGGGCTGCCATCAATTTCTTCCCTCCCTGTATACGTATTTCACTGCTCTCAAGAGAAGTAGTGTCTATTCCTCTTTTTCTACCCTCCCCTTTGAGTCTGAGCTGAACTTACTGAATTTTTTTATAGAAAAATGCAACAGGGATCTCCCTGCTTTCCAGTGGCTAAGATTCTGGACTCCCAAAGCAGGGAGATGAAGTTTAATCCCAGGTCAGGGGACTAGATCCCAAATGCTTCACCTAAGACCTGACACAGCCAAATAAATAAGTAATTGTGCATGTATGGCTGAGTCCCTTTTCTATTCACTTGAAATTTTACAACATTGTGAATTGGGCTATACCCCAATACAAAATAAGAAGTTTTAAAAAATAAATATTAAAAAAGAAAAATGCCGCAAAAGTGACATTCCAGTACTTCTAAGACTAGGTCATAATAAGTGTTACAGCTTCTGTTCAGGTCTCTTGAAATACCTGCTCTGGGGAAAATGTAAAATGTCTGGCTACACCAAGATTCTCATGCTGTAAGGAAGCACAAACCGGCCTCATGTACAGACAGATGTCCAGCCACCCACCCACTTCCAGCCATAGCAGCCCATGAAGTGTTAGTTGCTCAGTTGTGTCTGACTCTTTGCAACCCCATGGACTGGGGCTTGCCAGGCTCTTCTGTCCATGGGATTCTCCAGACAAGAATACTGGAGTGGGTTGCCATTTTCTTCTCCAGACCAGCCCATACACCAGTCATATACGCTAAGGAACCATTGTTTACACTGTGAGTTGGAAGTTTAAAGGGGCAATTAAAACTTAAAAATGAATATGTTGCAGAGTTAATGGGATTATAGGGTTACACTTCCAATAATATTTGAAGTCTCTGAAGTTGGTAAACTCATCATTCTGGGGTGGTACATCTCACTAAGGGCAGTTTTGCCCTCCAGAGAACATTTGGCCATGTCTAGAGATAACGTTTAATTGTCACAAGTGGGCTTAGGGATGCTATTGGCTTCTAGTGGGTAGAGGCTAGGGATGCTACTAAACATCTTAAGATGCACAGGACCAGTCCCCCATAACACAGAATTATCCAGCCCAAATTGTCAACAGTCCCAGAGCTCAAGAACTGTGTTCTAAGATACCACAGGCGATTACAATTGAAAAAGTGATTGGCAACACATTTCTCAAACAAATATAACTTCTTACCTTTGAAGAGAAATGTTTCTTGTCCAAAATAAAAATTTTAATGTTTATGTCAATTGGAACGGATAGGTTTGAGTCTGATTCATTAAGATACATTTTTTTCATGTATTTATTTGGCATTTTATATGCCATAGGCAATGCCCTAGGCACTGGGGATTTCAAAGTAAGTTCACTGCCTTCTCCGAGCTACTATCTAACTTGGAGATAGACTGGTCAACAATCACATTACCATAGGATAATTGTAGGACTAGATACTGGAAAACAGGACAAGGAACATCGAAGTCAGCAAAGAATTTAAAATTCAGTCACAGGAGAGAATTTAAAAGAGAAGAGCTCCGGAATGAAACTGTATGGCTAAGTAGAAATATTTTAGACTGGATGCTGGAGAGTAACAGACTTCATGGCAGGGACACCATGAAAAAGCATAGTTGGTATACAAATCTGATTAGTTTTGGAAAATACATTGTGATTTCTTTTTAATGGTATATGGAACAATTAGGACTTAAATCATATCTAAAGTCATTACAGGCTTTTGAAATTTTGTTTGGGAAAAGTATGGCTGATAATATATATCTCCAAGGAGAAAATCAAGGAAAAGAAGTTCAGAATCGAACTTTCTTCATGGTCTAGAGAAATAAAAAGCATGAAAACAATATAGGATATGGCTAAGAAGAGATTTAAAGTATTGCATTAAAAAGCTTTAAGTCTTTTTAAGGACCCCAAACCAGCATTAAATGTAAGGGTAAAGAATAAAGGAGGACTGCAACCAGCATGCAGGAAGCATTAGATGTAAAAGCTCAGGTTTAACTCTGGAAAATAAGTTTGCCTTTGTTGTTGTTAAATTCTTTTTCAGGTTGGAACAATCATTTTTAAAATTCCACTTAGAACCCAGGGGATCTTTATGATAAACAACCTAAAGTCTCTTATGCTATCACATGCCTTCAATTTTCTCACATTTTCCCTTTAGAGACACAAAAAAACCCCTGTGGACTTCAGAATATCTTAAGGACTTTAGTCATACAATATTCAATTTGAAGTGGTATCACTAGTACGTTTTTATGATTCAAAAATCATATGGTATGACATTTTTAAATAGGCCCAAAGACTATCATCACATTTTTATAATCATTTGCTGCAGTGATGTATGCTAACACCCAAGAAAATGTACTTGATTTCAAAAGACACATTTCCCTTGGCAAAACACCTGTTTCAAAGTGGAACAAAGCTTCTTTCTTCACAGCATATTCTGAAAGCATGGAAGATCACTAAGTGGTATATGATAAAGGGTTGTGAGCTAACACAAAACCAACACCAGAAACCCACTGCACCAAGTTGGCCTGGTTACGCTTAACTAGTAGGATCCAGGATCTCTCCCTAGGCACCTAGAAACCCTGTTTTGGAAAAATCAGTTGTTATATAATGATTTTAAAGTAGGTAAGTGGGACTTATGCAAATAAAACTAGTACTTGAGTGTCCCAAATACAAAGTACATGATGTGATGATCTCTGCAGAAAGCAGAAACCAAATCGTGCTCCAATGAGTTCATCTAGATTCATCAAAAATGTTTCTCAAACTGTGGTTCTCAGACCACTTGCACCCATAAAATCTGTGTGCAAGACTTTATTAAAAGTTTCTTTTGTGCTGTCTCAGGCCTAGTGGATAGGTATATTTAAGTTGATTCTTAGCTGAACTGATAGCAATTCTGTTGAGGTTTCAGGTTGTAGTTTTATCTACAGGTTTGTTTAGCACCTGACATATAGTTGATATACTTTTTATCATTAATGCTATCTCTTGCTGAAGCTTCCTCATCAGGGTTTTTGGTTGCAAGGAGTTTCTATAAGTAGCTTATATACCTTCCAATTCCAGAAATTGGTTTGGACATGCTCTTGTATGCTTACTGTTCAAACTTTCTGTGCAGCAGGCCCCTCTTATTTTCTCGTTTGGCTCTTTCCTCCTTTTGGGGCCACTTTACCTTCATCCTCCTTGTCCATGCCTCTGGTCTTCCAGCTCAGAGGCACTCTCTGCCCGCTGGGAACCTGGAACTTGGAGCTCACAGCACAGGGTAGCCAGTGGCTCTCAGCTAAATTGTCATCTGTTGTAAGGACAGGACAGAACTCTTACTTTTATTATTTATCCCTTTCTGTGCTGGCCATATAATTGGCACTTAGTTGACAGTTGGAGATTAAGGGGGGCAATTTGGTTATTTCAAAAAAGAGAAGGTGAAATTTGTGCTAAAAACTAAAGGACTGGCTTGATACGGAGGGCTTAAGGCGTGTTCAGGTTTGACCGCAGAGCCTGATGGTTGATAGCTGAGAACAGCTAGCATTAGTGGAGGTTTGCAGCATCCAGGCAGTGTGCTCAGTTCTCTCTGGGCGCTACCCCAGCTCGGCCCAGACCTCATTCTCCTGTTCTGCAGAGGTGGGACTTGGAACAGCCCTCCTTCACGGTGTTGGCGGGAGGGCTGCGTGGATTAATGTGGTAGAGTGCTTGGTGCTTAGAAAGTGCTCAGTAAATAATCATGGTGGTTGTGGTTGTAGGTTTGTTATGTCCAGAACCTTGATGATGAGCTAACACATTGCAGCTGTGATCATTTAGTTGACCTTGAACCTGGCTCCTTGTCTCATTCTTCCGCGTTCTCTTCTTGAGTCCCCACGTGCAGGAGGTCCTTGAATCTCATTTATTCTTGAGCTTTATTATTTGTCTCGTTCATTTTTTGTTTGTGTCTTCTCCCAGTACCCCCTTAGATGGTTCTCTACACCTCTTAAGTTGACTGAGGGCAGTGGTTTCTTAGCTGGTCTCTACTTTCAGAGTTTTTCTCTTTTATAATCCCCAAGGCTGCTAGACCACTCTTTCTAAAACACACAGTTGTTCTCTTTAATAATCTCCTGTTTAAAATTGGGCCTTGGAGCTTCATCCCGGGTCAGGTCCATCATGGCCCAGAGGGTCCTGCCTTACCACTGGCCTGCTCTCCTCTCCTTGTGCATAGCGGCCGTGGGTCACACCAGTTCATGCCCCTGGGCTTTTCTCTCCTTCCTGGTAAAGTCTTCTTCTTCCTTCCTGTTCCAGGAAGTCTGTTCTCAGAAACGTCTGAGGCTGTGCAGAAGGCATGGTCACTGCATCCCTCCAGCCCCTGCTGTGCCCAGGATATGCTCTTGCTGCGCTGGGCATGCCTGGGACAGCTTTGGGTCTCCTCTCCTGGGTCACCAGCACCCAGCACTGTGCTAGCACTCAGTCTCTGCAAATGCCTAATGATGGCTGAGGACAGAAGAGCACATCTCAGAAAGTCCCTCAGTACTGGTAAGAACAAAAAATTGAGATTTCAAAATAAGCTGTCTTTTTAGACTTCCCTGGTGTATCAGACGATAAAGCATCTGTCTACAATGTGGGAGACCCAGGTTCAATCCCTGGGTTGGGAAGATCCCCTGGAGAAGGAAATGGCAGTCCACTCTAGTACTATTGCCTGGAAAATCCCATGGACAGAGGAGCCTGGTAGGCTACAGTCCATGGAGTTACAAAGAGTCAGACACGACTGAGCAACTTCACTTCACTTTAGGCATGCTAGAGTTTAAGACCCATATCTTAATGTCAAAAGTCCAGCAAAAAGTTACATAAGAAAGTTACTTATTTTGCATTGAATCCACTCAATACATATAAAATAGTACTGAAAAAAATGAATATTTGCTTCTTTAACTAATGGTATTAGAACCCTACAGCACACCGCTCCCACCCTCCCACCCCACCCTCGTATGAAGGCCTTTGGGTCCCCTGCCTCTTGTTTGTAGAAAAGCTGAAGTCTCCCAGGCCCCCTGAGTCACAAAAGAGTAGACCCAAGCAATTAATAATTAGGACAATAGAGTCACAGACTCACTGTCTGATGCACATTCCTGAGTTGTTTTACAGATATTATAACTGCCACCAGAGGGAGAAAAATAACTGCGTGATGACCAGACTGTAGCCATGACATCAGCTGCTCCGTCTTGAGCCATACTGAATCTACAGCTAGAACAGTTCCAAGAACTGAATTTTACAGAATGAGATTAACACTATTGCCCATAATAATTTCTGTCTTTGTTGAGCATCAAAATAACTCTAAGTTGTTCTGCCTATATGTGTAAATGGGCAACTAAAACTGCCAGCAAAGAGATGCTACAGACCCATATCACAGCATCTTCCAGTCTAAGAGTATGGCCCCATATGTCAGCATGAAGAAATTATGGAAGATGAACCTTTGTCCATAGCCCCATAGTAATGGAATGGTGCTGACAAGTGGGGATTTGTAAGCAGTGTGTGTGTGCATGCTCAGTTGTGTTTGCAACCCCATGGACTGTAGCCTGACAGACTCCTCTGTCCATGGGATTTTCCAGGCAAGAATACTGGAGGAGTGGGTTACCATTTCCTACTCCAGGGAATCTTCCCAACCCAGGGATCAAACCTGAGTCTTCTATGTGTCTTATGTCTCTTACAGGTTCTTCACCACATAGCGCCTCCTGGGAAGCCCCTTATAAGCAGCATTTAGCAGCAAAGAGCTCTTTATGGGAAAGAGTTCTCTGCAGGAGAACCATTTGTTTTGTGACTTTAGCAAAGCTGTATTGTAACTAACCTTCAGCTTAGTCACAGGCACCCCCATGTTTCACTCATCTCTGACCCAAGCACATCTTCCAAATCTTTCGATCATACAATACCTTGCCTGACTTTTCATTGATCAAAGAAGTAGAAAGGAAGAATAAGTAATTAACAGATAATCAGATCTCTTCCCTAGCTTCCCCTTCAGTTACCTCACAAATTGTGTGAACAAGATGGCAGCTTAAAAAAACATCATAAGAGACTGACAAGCTTGCATGCAGTAAAGGATGGTGATGACTCTGACCCCTTATTGCAACGATTAACTGAGATTACTTCTCTTTTCTCTTTAAAAACGTTCATGACTGAGCAGATTATCTGGAGTTCGTTTTGAGGAACACGGAGTTCCTCCTTCTCTGGAATACCTTCTTTGCAGACTGCTGGCTTTATGATTAAGAGCAGTGGTTTCCATTTTCACTAGCACTTGCCTCTCGGATATTGATTTTCGAGCAACAAGCAGCCAGACCTCGGTTTGGTAACAGTATTGAGTGTTATTAGCTATGTTTACATGATGGAACATCAACATTTGGCAGAGGGAAACAACTACTGATTCTTTGCTTAAGAAATAAAATATTTCATGATAACATTTGGCAAAGCCAGGAGCCATCATGGTGGGTTTTAATACTATTTCTTCAGTTCCCTTTAGAAGAGTTTGGTGGGGGTGTGTTTCTCTAGATAGAGAAATCTGATTCACAAATATGGTTCCTCTGGAAAACTTTTTTTTTTTTTCCTTTTAAAGTAGGAATGTGTCCTGACCCAGGAAAGGATTCTTGATTTAACTTGAGATCCAAAACAACCTGGGGTAACATCATTAAAAAGAGTAAAGTATGATATACTGACAGGATATTTTTCCAGACATGTGAGGTATCATATAAAAACACCAATCTTAAAAGCCGTGCTCCCCTATAGGTGTTTTTATCATGCCCCATGACTCCTAGAAAGATGTTATTAATTCTTTGGGCAGCAGGGGTGCATAGTGAAAGGAATTTATATATTCGTGACTGAATAAATGAAGTAGATTTCTCTTCCCTCCCAAACTCATTGTTACTGAAACGGATTCCCAGAAGTGTTGATCCATTGGTCAGCCAAAAATCTCTGGCTTCATGGATATACATAAGCTCAAACAGATTGTACTTACTGCCATTATGGGGTCATGAGAAAAATCAGTGAGCAGAGGAAACTGCAATGAGAAAAAGCCCCAAGAGAGAAGACATGAGATAGAGACAGAGAAGAGGCCGCAAAGCCTCTGAAAGACTTAGGTTGATTTTCTAGCACTAGTTGACATGAGACCCAGCTGAATGCCGGTAGGTGTTCTTGTATTCCGTAAGACCTCTGAGTAGCCCGCCCTATTTCCCTTTTGTTCCTTTGATGTGAGCTATTTATTGGGCCTCTGTTCTTACAACCTGGAAAAGAAAAATAGGAAATAGGGTGCCTTACAGAATATGATGAATAATTGTGTTACAAACTATTTATAATGGGAATCTGCCACTTTGTTTCAGGAATAGCCTGGCCTCTCTGACCTATCTCCTGGGCCTTTTATCCACATTTTGTTGCTTTTCTTGTAAATAAGAATTACACAGAGAAGAAGGTATTTGAACTCAAATCACACAGTTTTAACTTGAGCAAATATTGTCTTTAATCAGCTGAACCCCCTTTAAGGAATGGAAACTAACATTTAAGTACAATTGCATGTGCAAAGATCTTTACATCATTAGTTCTTTAGTCCTCATGACTTTGTAAGGTTCAGAATCAGGGAGGTCCATTGGCTTGTTCAATGATCCAAGTTAGAAAATGTTAATGTTTACATGTAATCTATGTGTCTGTTTCTTAGTTCAAAACTTTTTCAACGAGATGAGCGACTCACAAAATACAGTACGTTGATTAAATATATGCTATCCAAGATTATTTTAACTATATTATGAAGTATTTTATAAAGTTACACATTTATTTTAATATATTAGAAAAATAATTAGAATCATATCTTAGTGAATATATATACATGTATATAGTAAATAATAGTACAGATGGCATGTAGATATGACAAAAATTTTAAAGAGATGATTGAAATTTCAAACTTTCATCAAGTTCATATCAAGTTCCTGTGAAATTATAAACATCTTGAAAACCTGTTCATAAGTGATCCGGTGGCCATATTAAATTCAGATTTGGATGTAAACTAAATATGTTAGGAAAGAAGTCTGTCTCCATATTATATTGAAATGGTTCATGTATAGAAAGCATTGTTGCATTTTTTTCTAAATTTCACTAGTGTCATTGCTATTAAAGATATTAAAATATAAAAATACAGTATTTCTCTGCATCTAATACAAGTGCATCAAAATTTTTTAGTACTAATATAAGCAAACACTATAAACTGTTCTAAAGTTTTAGCAGATATTAAAAAGACTCAACAACTTTGAACATTTTGAGAATGGTTTCCAGGTAAATGATAAGACAGGATAATGTTATAATGAAGATCAAGGGACTTCAACTTCTAAAGAAATATAATAATCCTTCAGTGATATGCCCAGTGTGTCATACTCAAATGATGAAATGGATCTGGGAAACTAAAATGACGAAGAAATCAAAATGGTTAGTTACCAAACACTCTGAACACAAACCACAGGAACATTCTCAGCCAAATAGAATATCCTTCTTATACTAAGTCTGAATATCCTTCAGACTGAAATGTGCCATTAAGGGGATTTCGGACACTGAATACTTATAGATGCATGGGGGCCAGAGTATAGTGGCATAGGACCGGATTAAGAAGCAGTCCTGATTCTATTCTCCTAGTTCCATCCTCTATTGAGAGTCTTTGAGTAATGCTTTCATCATCCGAAGTCTCCATTTCATTGTATCAGAAGCCGTGAATAAAAATATCTACATGCTTAGGTCAAAAGATTATTGTAAGGTCCATTTTTACATTGTGATGTGCTACCTGCTAAGCAACGTTATGCTTAGAAAAATAGTTTAAAAGAAGGCTTACATTTTCTTCCTTATAATGAGCTTTACTTGCCTTACTTTCTCCTATTGATGTATTTCTTTTAAGAAGGGCAATTATTCTGGAACACAGAATAGCATTCAAAATTTGAAAGTTGGGAGAGAGTAGCATTGAAACTTATACATTATCATATATAAAGTAGGCAAAAGCTTTTGACTGTGAGGATCATATCAAACTGTGGAACATTGTTAAAGTGATGGGAATACGACACCACCTTAACATGTCTCCTAAAGCTGAGTGCCAAAGAATTGATGCTTTTGAACTGTGGTGATGGAGAAGACCCTTGACAGTCCCTTGGTCTGCAAGGAGATCCAACCAGTCCATCCTAAAGGAAATTAATCCTGAATATTCATTGGAAGGACTGATGCTGAAGCTGAGACTCCAATACTTTGGGCCACCTGATAAGAATTGACTCATTGGGAAAGACCTTGATGCTGGGAAAGATTGAAGGCAGGAGGAGAAGGGGACAATAGAGGATGAGATGGCTGGATGGCATCACCGACTCGATGGACATGAGTTTGAGTGAACTCCAGGAGTTGGTGATGAACAGGGAAGTCTGGCGTACTGCAGTCCATGGGGTCACAAAGAGAAGGACATGAATGAGTGACTGGACTGAACTGAACTTAGAAACCTGTATGCGGGTCAGAAAGCAACAGAACCAGACATGGAAGAGAGGCCTGGTTCAAAATTCGGAGAGGAGTAAGACAAGGCTGTATATTGTCACCCTGTTGATTTAACTTATATGCAGAGTACATCATATGAAAGGTCAGACTGGATGAATTATAAGCTGGAATCAAGATTGCCAGGAAAATACCAACAACCTCAGATATGCAGATGATAACCACTCTAGTGGCAGAAAGCAAAGAGGAACTAAAGAGCCTCTTGATGAGGATGAAAGAGGAGAGTGAAAAAGCTTTTTTAAAATTCAACATTTGAAAAACTAAGATCATGGCATCTGGTCCCATCATGTCATGGAAAAGCAGAAGAGGAAAAAGTAGAAACAGAGACAGATTTTAGTTACTTGGTTCCCAGAATCACCACTGCGGTAACTGCAGCCATGAAATTAAAAGAAAGAAAACTATGACAAACCTAGACAGTGCATTGAAAAGCAAAGACATCACTTTACTGACAAAGGTCCATGTAGTCAAAGCTATGGTTTTTCCAGTAGTCATGTACAAATGTGAGAGTTGGACCATAAAGAAGGCTAAGCACTGAGAAATTGATGATTTTGAACTGTGGTGCTGGAAAAGACTCTCAAGTCTGCAAGGAAATCAAAACAGTCAATCCTAAAGAAAATCGGTCCTGAATACTTATTAGAATGACTGATGCTGAAGCTCCAAAACTTGGTCACCTGATGGGAAAAGCTGACTCATTAGAAAAGACCCTGTTTCTGGGAAAGATTGAGGGCATGAGGAGAAGGGGACAACAGAGGATAAGATGGTTGGATGGCATCACCGATTCAATGGACATGAATTTGAGCAAACCCCAGGAGATGTTGAAGGGCAAAGAAGCCTGGCATGCTGCAGTCTACAGGGTTGCAAAGAGTTGTACATGACTTAGCAACTAAACAACAACAACAAAATAGATAGCTAGTGGGAAGTTTATAACAGCCTGATGGGGTGGGTTGCAGTGAGAGGTGAGGGGAGGTTCAAGAGGGAGGGAATACATGTATTATGGCTGATTCTCCTTGTATGGAAGAAGCCAACACAATATTGTAAAACAATTATCCTCCAATTAAAAATAAATTTGTAAAAAATTTAAGGTTGGGGACATGTTTACAATGGGAGATAGGGAAATCCTATATTAAAGAAGGGATTGTTTTTTCAAAGACCCATTACAGCAGATTAGGTGGTTTACTGGATGAGATGGTCCAACTTAAAAAACTGCACTTGGAATTCTAAGGAGGAATGTGTTTATCTTTCACAACATAGGCTCCACTAGCCTGGTGATGGAGAAGGCAATGGCACCCCACTCCAGTACTCTTGCCTGGAAAATCCCATGGACAGAGGAGCCTGGCAGGCTGCAGTCCACGGGGTCGCTAAGAGTCGGACATGACTGAGAGACTTCACTTTCACTTTTCGCTTTCATGCATTGGAGAAGGAGATGGCAACCCACTCCAGTGTTCTTGCCTGGAGAATCCCAGGGACGGGGGAGCCTGGTGGGCTGCTGTCTATGGGGTTGCACAGAGTCGGACACGACTGAAGTGACTTAGCATAGCATAGCCTGGTGAACTATGTGAAGTAAGGAATTCATGCTCTGCATCTGGCTCATGCCAGTCATCACTGCTGCTGCTGCTGCTGCGTCGCTTCAGTGGTGTCTGACTCTGTGCGACCCCATACTAGCTAGTTTGAAAATGCTGCCTCTCCTTTCTTTTATTGACAACGTGGATCTTGCTGAGGTTCTGAAAGTCTGTGTAATTGTTTTGTTTTCTAAGTCCTCAGAATATTTTTTCAAGGTAATATCATTCTAAAAGAAGCTTTAATCAACAGGCTTGCCAGGTAAGATGGATGCTCAGTTACATGTAAATATAAAAGGCCTTTTTTTTCGTGTTTAATTACCTTAGAAATAGTTCTATATGCCTTGATAAACTGACTTCACTTTTACCTAAGATAAACACTACCCTTGAAAATCACTTGATACCTTTTGCCCTTGGTTAGATGTCAAATCTGATGAACATTTCTAAAAGCCATTTCTCTTTCAAATGACCTATGGAGGTTGCTTCCAGTACTGAGATTCTAAATTGCCTTTTATTTCTCGGTAATATTCTTCTGCTCCACTATATGGAAGAAAGGTTGCTTATTATACCCTCTAGTGGTGATTGTGACATTCTTAAAAATATTTTTATTGCATTCTTTGCCCTTTTCCTATAAATTTGCTATATATTTACTTTAAAATATATGTATATGATTCTTTGACTTTATACTGTAAATTGTATGGTATAAAAGAAATTTACCAATCTATGCTGCTGCTGCTGCTGCTAAGTCACTTCAGTCGTGTCCGACTCTGTGCGACCCCATAGACAGCAGCCCACCAGGCTCCCCTGTCAAGATACAAAAAATGTAAATCATTTGCATTACACTTAGTGTTTATAAATACATCAAAAATAGGTTTATAGATTGGTCCATTTTCCTCACATTTCATATACTCCAATTTTATTCCAATTTTAAAAATATGTCTTATTCTTCTCTTTCATTAGGAATACTGTCAGTAAGCAGTTATTCACACCACTGGAGGAAGTATATATAGACTTCTACATATCCCAAAATGTCATTATATTTTGGTTTAGAGTCCTTCTTTACTCATACTTAGTCATGAGTACATCTCATTTTCTAAGAATTCACAACATTTGAAATAAGGAAGCCACCCATGGAATTTCTGATTCTACAAGAACTAGGAATTTGTCACTCCTTCCTTTTTCACTCTGCCTTCTCCACCCCAAGAAGGACAAGGGGCCTTTTTTTTAATTGAGGATAAATACACATTTTGAAAGAACATCTGCCAAGATTGTTGCTATGTCTCTGTCTACATTCTTCTCAGGTAAAAATTTAATTAGGTGTTTTCTTCTAAACTTCTTGCTTTCAAATTCCTAATCAGTTACAGTTTGTATACAGATGATGAGAATAAAGACAGTTAAGAAAAATTAAGGAGACAATCAACATAACAGGTGGTTCTCAACAAAAACTTGAAATTAAGAGCTGTCTGCAACTGAGAGTAATCAAGAGATAACCATAAATTAAAATGACTTTAATAAATAGATAAAAATGTCTTGTTTCTGGATAAAAGAGACTCAGTATTTTGAGATATCAATTTTCCTAGATTAATCCACAAATTCATTGACAACCCAGTAATATGTTAATATACTTTGGGTAATATATTTTGACCAAAATATTTATGTATGTTTCTAAAGTTTATCTGAAAGAAATGCAAATGAAAATAGCCAAGAAGAGCAAAATTTAAATAAGGATACTAGAGGGAAGGACTAGATTTAATGTGTTTGAATATGATATGAAGCTGTAATAAAAAACAGCATGTTATGAGCCTGCTAAAAGAGATGTGTATCAGTGGAATAGGAAAACAAACAGTGATATTTTAGTAAATGCTAATACTGACATTTTGAACTGGTGAACAAAGAAGGATTAAAACAACTATTTGGAGAAGAACTACAAAATCTTCCTTCTTTTCTCTTCACATCAAAATATATTCCTGTTAGATCTATGAGTTAAATTTTGAAAGACAAAATACTAGAAATAAATAAGGATTAGTATTTTAGTAAGTCTTGGAGTTAGGAAGGCATTTATGAGCATGTGAAACCCAGAGACCATAAAGAAAAATATCTGTAAATATACTACTGCATATATTTAAATGTTGGATGTATTCATAAAAATATTTCATAATTATAGTCAGAAGTCCAAAACTGGAGAAACATTCATGTTTGTGAAGACAAAGTGCTAATTTTCTAATTTACAAAGAGCTCTCTTTTTGTCACTAAGAGAAAGAAAACCCAATAGAAAAATTGGCAAAGTATGTAAATCAGAAAACCACAGATGAACAAATATAAATGAACAGAAAACAATGAAAAATCTTGCACCACCTCACTAATGAATACAGAAACACAAATCTAAATAAGCTTAAAAATCTCATCTGATCAACTTGGAAAAGATGAAAAGAGTTGGTAATACAGAATTTTTAATGTAGTGAATTTTGGCACTGTAGGTAGGAATGTAAATTAATATAATATTTTGGGGGGTAAAGCTGGCAATATTTATTAAAATGTTTCTGACTCAGTATTTCACTTCTACAATTTTAGGACTTTATTCTACAGAAATACTTCACATGAATATTCAGATATATAAGTATAAAGCTGTCTTTATATTATTAAAAATGACCCAAATACCACTGTGGAAGAAAGTATGGCATGTCCTCCTAAAGATAAATATATAGAGTAACTTAATATAACATGGTAATTTCACATGATCTAGCAATTCCACTTCTGGACATACACCCAAAAAAACATGAAAGAAGGGACTCAGATACTTGTACACCCATGTTCAAGCATTATTCTCAATTGCCAAAGGTAAAATCAATCCAAGTGTCCATCTGTGAATGGATAAATAAAATATATTACAGTTTGACCCTGAACAGCACAGATTTGAATTGCCTGGGTCCATTTATACATGAATTTTTTTCAGTAGTAAATACCGCAGTACTGCATGATCTGCGGTTGGTTACATCTGTGGATGTGAAATGGCAATATGGAGGAAACTTGGATGTGGAGGCCCACATATAAGTTACACGTGGATTTTTGACTGCATAGAGTGTTGATACTTGGAATGATGTACAAAATGCATTATGAAGTGAAATGAAGAAATGGAAGTGGAAATTGCATTATAGTTGTTTTATATATTTCTTTTATAAAAATAATGTTACATCCAGTTAACCAAGGGTAAGTCCTTCTAACCTATATGATAGAAAAATCACCTTTGTGATTGTCTTCTTGGAAATATGGAGTCAGATTGCACTCTTGTACCTATGAGATGGGTTTCCTGTAAGCAATGAATATTCTCTGCTGTCAATCATACTAGGAAAAGATTGATTCATCCAGGGACAGAAAATGGTGACAGAGTGAGCAAGAATTAATTAGACTGAGATAGGGAAGAGATTTTCCTCCTTTCGCTGGGCTTGAGAATTGCCAGACTAGGAGCCCTGCCCTGTGCTCTATCATATGGAGACAATTTGATGACAAGTTAGGAAGGTGTCTTCTCTGGTGCCTCAGAGGGTAAAGCATCTGCCTGCAGTGTGGGAGACCTGGGTTCGATCCCTGGGTCGGGAAGATGCCCTGGAGAAGGAAATGGCAACCCACTCCAGTACTCTTGCCTAGAAAATCCCATGGACAGAGAAGCCTGGTAGGCTACAGTCCATGGGATCACAAAGAGTCAGACACAGCTGAGAAACTTCACTTCACTTCACTTAGGAAGGTGGTTCAACCCATAGAGGACCCAAAGTAGGCTGTTCACGAGCTGTAGCAGCAATTTGTTTTTCATATCAGACTTCCCTTCCATTTGTCCCTGTCTTTCTGTAAGGTCAGCAGGCTGAAGAAAAATTACTGGAGAGGCTGTGTCCATGCTAGTGGACAGTGGTAACTGCCAAAGAGCTCCCGTGTCCTGTGGAGTAAAGATGGTGAGTTTCATCTCCAGAGCAAAGAGGAGCAGTTTAACAGGAAGAGAGGACCAGAAGGGACAAACCTTGGGGACATGTTTCTTAGCAGATGTTAGGTACCGAAAACCATTAGAAACAAATGAGAAACAGTCTTTGCAGGAGATTCTTCTTCATCATTGAGAAGCTTGGGGAGAGGTCCCACCATCATGGTTTGGATTAGAATAATTTTAATCCAGATATTATCTTGGGTCTTTCTGACCTTTAAAGATGGTTCAACACCCAGCTTCAATGTCAAGTCTGGTAGATTTCAAAACTTTTCCAAGGGTTCTGTGAATTCAAGGGGATAAGGCAGGAAAGAAGGGACTTAGAACTCATGGCTCCCTCTAGTGTGGATTCCCTCTACCTAGCCTCAACCTGGCTTTGACACTCAGCCCCAGGACCTATTCTCACAAGGAAAGCTGATTCATGTCAAGCATTCTGTGGATCTAACAATCTTTACTACACCACTGGGGTCATGGAAGAGGTGGCATCACCACTGCATACAAATGACATGAAGCCTGTATGAGAGACCCTGGTCTCTGTGCTTCTTGGTACCTCAGCACAGGGATTTTCTTAACTCCTCCTCATACATTCTCACAGTCTAACAATCTTTACTACACCACTGGGGTCATGGAAGAGGTGGCATCACCACTGCATACAAATGACATGAAGCCTGTATGAGAGACCCTGGTCTCTGTGCTTCTTGGTACCTCAGCACCTGGATTTTCTTAACTCCTCCTCATACATTCTCACAGTCTCCTTTCTCCTCCCCCTCATTTACTTCCCCCTGATTATTTCTTCTCCACCCTTCCCTCTGCCAATGATTAAATGAAAAAAGAACTCCCCTCCTTGTCTCACACAGAGCTGCTGCTGCTTAGTCGCTTCAGTCGTGTCCGACTCTGTGCGACCCCATAGATGGAAGCTCACCAGGCTCCCCTGTCCCTGGGATTCTCCAGGCAAGAACACTGGAGTGGGTTGCCATTTCCTTCTCCAATGCATGAAAGTGAAAAGAGAAAGTGAAGTCGCTCAGTCGTGTCCAACTCTTAGCGACCCCACGGACTGGAGGCTACCAGGCTCTTCCGTCCATGGGATTTTCCAGGCAAAAGTACTGGGGTGGGGTGCCATTGCCTTCCCCGCTCACACAGAGCAGTTCTTCCCTATTCTCTGTATATCACATCTTGACCAATCACTTTAAAGGTTCACCTTTCAACTCAGTCATTAATTAAGGTCTTAGGCATCTTTTCATGTGATTTTTGGCCATCTATATATCTTCTCTGGAGAAATGTTTATTTAGCTCTTGTATCCATTTGTTGATTGAGTTGTTTGCTTTTTTGATATTGAGTGGCATGAGCTGTTTGTATATATTAGAGATTAATCCCTTGTCAATTGCCTCATTTGCAAATATTTTTTCCCATTCTGTGGGTTATATTTTTGTTTTGTTTATGATTTCCTTTGCCCTGTAAAAGCTTCTAAGTTTAATTAGGTCCCATTTGTTTATTTTTGCTTTTATTTTTGTTACTCTAGGAGGTGGATTCAAAAAATATTGCTGCAATTAATGTCAAAGAGTATGCTGCCCATGTTTTTCTCTAATGGCTTTATAGTATCAAGTCTTACATTTAGGCCTTTAATCCATTTTGAGTTTATTTTTGTGTATGGTGTCAGAGAATGTTCAGATTTCATTCTGTTACATGTGGTTATCCAGTTTTTTCCAGCACCACTTACTCACTGTTAGTGTTAGTCGCTCAGTCACATCCGACTCTTTTTGACCCTATGGACTGTATTGCCTGCCAGGCTCCTCTGTCCATGGAATTCTCCAGGCAAGAATACGGGAGTGGGTAGCCATGCCCTTCTCCAAAGGTCTTCAAACCCAGGCCTCTTTCATTGCAGGCAGATTCTTTACCATCTGAACCAGAGACTGTTTTTTCCATTGTATATTCTCACCTCCTTTGTCATAGATTAATTCATGGTGAGTGTGTGGGTTTACTTCCAGGCTTTCTGTCCTGTTCTTGAATTTTCACAAAAAGGGCTATATTTCTTTCCTCTGGAACTTCAGAAATCTACCTCTTGCCCTCGGGGAGCTCACAGTGCACAGAACGAAGGTGTGAACCCCAGTGTGATACAACTGATCAGTGCAGCTTGTTTCACGAGCAACCCCAAGAACTGAGATGTCTAATTGCATTATCTGTGCTTGTCGAATTAATTTTATATGGCTGTGAAATATTTTCCGAGTGACAATAGACATACTTCCTGTCTCCCTAGAACCATAAGTTGCCAGAAGGTCCTAGCTTTGATGGATCTCCCTAATGGAGTCCTTCTAATAAAACTGGCATTTGATTTTCTCTGTCATTCATGCTGCAATTTATTTTTTGTTAGGTTTTAATTGAAAACATCCACATATTTCCTCTGGAGCTATAATGCCAAGGAGCCAGTTATAGTAGTAGGCACACTTTCCTGCTCATCCTGATAAGAAAATACAGGGAATTTTAATTCTACCTTGTTTTTTGCCCTAGATTTAGAATGTAAATTCTTTCTACATATTTATGAAACAAGACAAGCTGATAGCAAGAGCAGTACTCAGTAATTGGAAAGTCAGTTACTTTTTATCTCTTGGTTAAACAGCGGAAGTAGGTCAGTTCTTTGTTAATATTATTGGCAAATAATATTTAGGATGATACATCATCATAGGATGATACAAATTACTAGGGTAAAGACATTGTAAAGTTGATTTTCAAGCAAGAGGCAATAGCTAACTTATTCTTTTTCTTAAATATATTAAGAATGCAGTGACCAATTTTTCATTAATCAAAGTCTGAATCCTTTTTTGTTCAAACTAATTTTTTTAATTAGTTTTTTTTTATACCTTACTAAAAAAACTGACAAAAACTAAACTAACTCAGCAATCCATTTTCACTACTCAGATCAAGCACGTGCTAGAAGGGTTTGTTCAGATGCATTTGTTGCTATTCCGTTGCTAAGTCGTGTCCATGCATCTGAACATATTTCAGCCATATATCAAAGTATATGTGATGGAGAGAGAAATATAAATGTGAGAATAAAATATTTATGGCATGGAATTACTCATGCCCATTTGTTTATATAGCCTTCTGTGTGTGTTTCTATCACAGGCGTGAAACTAAAATTCGAGTAGATCCCTCTGCATTTGAGTCTTCTGCTGAGGAAATTTAAATTGCCCATCTACTAATTTTTTGCATTTGAGATAAATCATGAGGTGTTTATAAATATCATTTCAAAGGCTAAGAGATGATATCTGTGTATTTGGCTTATTACTAAACCAAGAATTAGTTTGTTTTAGAAGCAATATGATTCTCCAACAGCCTCCATGTTTGCATACATCAGAATTGATGGCAGTTTGGAAGCCAAATACAAAAGCAAACATTTCTCAGGAAGAACTACAACTTGCTGCCATCCATTTCTATCAAACTCTGGGTGAAACATTACCGAAAACCTACTTCTCAGCCTTGATCCTAAGTGGCTTAGAAGGCTGGTGACCTCATCCTTTGATGTTTAAAAAACGAGGAAACTATACTTCAACCAAAGAGGCTAGAAAACATTAAAACTGCTCAAACTGGAAATTTCCACAACATCTGACAACACACCAAAAGCCACTGAGACAAACATGCTCTCAAGGGCTGTCCTGCCTCCAGTTTCCTGTGCTTTCTGCAAGTACTTCAGTTTTTCAATCTGCTTCTGGAGAATGCTGGCCACTGTTTCAGGGAAAATGCTTCTGTGACTATTGCAACGTGCTGAATTCTTCCCCAGACCAGGGAGATCCTAGACACTAGCCTGTGGACAACTGCTGCAAGTGAAGTCAGGAATCTGATCTGCAGGAGCAACTTTTGGGTCTGTTGTTGTCCCAGAGCCCAAGAGCTTTGAGACTGGGAATGAAAGCAAGAACACTAGAGTCTGAGTGCCTAACTCCTATCAGAAACTTCAAACCATCTTCAAAGATGTGAGAGCTCAACTCTGAGTTAGCGCATTTTCAGTAGTTCTTTGCTTGCTGTTCCCACAATTAATGAACACCCCTTTAGATTCTGCAGTTCTGTAAATCCATGGATGATTTAACCTGAATCATGACTCTATTACTTGGTAGTTAAGAAGAATGACTACGAATAGGAGAGACTCAGTCTCCCAAGGATATTTGTCAGTTCTTGCTAATCCATTGGACTTCCATGGCCCTCAACCCTCAGTTCTTTATATTCCTGAAACATTTGAATCCTTTATGTGATCTATTTTCAGAATAGATCAGCCAATTTAATTTGTAGTTACTAGTTACATTGCAACTAGTTAGATTTTTGATGTTGCAACTCTTGGTAGACTCCTCTGGAAGATGATCATAATAATAACTAGCATTCGGTGAGCTCTTCCTATGCGGTAGCTCTTTTACAGACATCATCTGTCACAGAAATTCTGGGAGACAGGCACTAATATTAGCCCTACTATACAGATGATTAAACAGAATCAGAGAGATTAAGTTACTATCCCAACGTCACACAGTGGTTGAACTGAGACTTGAACCCAAGCAGTGTAACTGCAGAAACTGTATCTCTGTAAAAGTCAAGTAAGGTGTAATCCCCTGTCCAGACTGTCTGGGAAAAAAATTAAATGCTCCAAGTTGAAGGATGACTGAATAAATTATGGTTTACCCATGCAATGAAATATCAGGTAATAATAAAACAAAATAATAGTTTTATGAATATGCAGTAATATGAGAAAATGTTAAAATGTAATATTAAATGAAAAAGTGCTTCACAGTAAAATCTCAATTTTGTACCTAAGAAAAATAGATAATAGAATGCCAGTGTTGATTATCTCTAGAAATTGGATGAAAGGTGATTTTAGTTTTTTCTTTATGCTTCTCTGTATCTTCTAAATTTTTGGAAGTGGCCATCATCAGGAAAATGAGCTCGGTCATGTCTGACTCTTTGCAACCCCATGAACTATACAGTCCATGGAATTCTCCAGACCAGAAACTGGAGTAGGTAGATGCTCCCTTCTCCAAGGGATCTTCCCAACCCTGTGGAAGTGGCCATATATTACCTTAAATTCCAAAAATTAAGGTATAGTAAAGCATAAAAATGTCTGAAATTCGCTTCTCCTAATTTCTAGCATTGAAGAAAAAGGAGTCTGTTTCTGTTTTGTCTGAGACAGTGATGTCCACCTCTACCCAGAGGTATGTGGCCTCTTATCCAGACCTCTGTCTGGATTAGACTCCTTAATTTTCATAAGAAAATGTCAATTCTACCACCAGCTCAGCTGACACTGATAGATGTGTCCTTCATTGTCCTCATAGATTATCTATACTCGAGCATCTCTCCACAGAGGATAACCTTGAACTCTGCTGTCCCAAACAGGGAGCTTGATTACTTTATATATGTTTATATATTATATTCATGTGCATTATTATATCTGAATATATACTATATATTCAGATAAAACTACCAGATGGCCATATTGTCTATTTCTCTGGGACTTAACATTTTATCATTGATCCTTACATCTGTATCCTACAACCACCTTGCTAAGCTCCTCACAAAATTACGTTTGCTGAGCTGAGTTTAGCCCCAAAATCATGAGCTTTCAGTGAAGAATCTTATAAGAAAGAGCCCTATTGCATTAAACGTAGAACTGTTGAAATAGTTGTTCACCATATCATTACACTATAAAAGGGCATTTTTCCCAAGTCAAAAGTCATCATGATCTTTCTAAGCAATAGATTTGTTTTAATCTTATGGACACTAAAATTTGTATCATCAACTTAAAAATTACAGACCACTAATAACCCTCTGTCTTAGCCTGCTGTAAAGTCCTGGGCTAGATACATGGTGTTCCTCCAACAAATGTCCAGATGCTTGTTTGTTGAACCGATCTCTGATTTTCTTCTGGCATTGACTTTTTCCTTCTTTTTTTTTTTTTTTTCATTTTTATGTGCACTTTCAAACCATATGAGGAAGGGGAGAGAAGAAATAAATGGATAGATAAATGAATAAAAGCAAATTTGTGTTGGGAACTTATGGCTATGATTTCAAATCAACACAATGAGCGTGAGAATTTTCTTCCTTCATCTGTTTTTCTAGAACAATTTACAGAGATTCAAGAGTTGGTGACATGATGATGACATGACAAATGGAAGATTTTTCCCACCGCTATTTGTTTTAAAGAAAAATGACAGAGGTCAAGCCCCGGGTTCATGTACTGCCCTGACAAGATCCACTGTGACACTGGGAACACCCTAACATGAACTGTTTTCTCAGGAAACAGGCCAACTGCTTTGATCTCAAGTGGACAAATCAGAAAGGCAGGTAGGAGTGACTTGTTTCTCTGTAATTTTACAAGCTCAAATTCTACATTGCCTTCAGTTGTTTCACAGGCTCCTGTACTTAGAAACTTTCAGCTTCAGAAAAGCGAACACAAAGCCCCAAATGAGAACAAAGGCGTGCAGGCTCTGCCTTCCCCACAACAGTCTGATCGCTTGAGCAGAGCCCTCTTGCTCCCAGTACCAATAAATTTACCTTCTCACACGTGAGAGAGCTTCTGCAGTTGCTTTCCCCATTACCTTGTCCTCGCAGGATTTTCATCATCTGTTGTTTTTTTCCATTTAGTCTTTAAGGTGTTTCACCTTCCCCTGGAGGCAGCACTTGATCTCTTTCTTTCCTGTAAACAGCAGTGTGGCCTGTCTTAACATTCTCTCCAGAACAATTTTTCTCTCTAAAGTGCTGAGTCACTGAAGGGAGGAAGAGACATTCTGTGGGCTGCAGTAGTCAACTGAGAAAACAGAATCATTTCCCAGGACTTAAAAGGGTACTTTCAAGAGTGAGCAAATTAGAAAAGTGGGCAAGAAGTCTGTTCAGGGTGAAAGGCGCAAAGTCTTTCCACATAGTCTGTGGAAGATCATCTTTCATAAATGAAAAAGGTGCGAGTGGAAAATTCCTTTATTCTGCAGCAGGAGGGTAGTGCATCAGCCCTGGGCTGGGATTGCAGAGAGTTCTCTTGAGTTCTTAGCCTTTCTTTCTGGCCTCTGCCTTTCAGTTTTTCACCAGTTCAATGGGAAGATGACCTCTGCTCCTACCGTAAGAGAAGGGTACCGACGAGTGAGTGTATGGGAGTTCTGAGTTTTGGAACACCTGGATTTGACTGTTGATCTTCAAGTATCCACTGCTTCAAAATCAGTCTAGGTACCTTTGAACTTTTTATTTTGTATTTCTCAAAGGCTACTGAATTAAACTTTTTAAGATAAAGAATAAAGTGGACAGGATATACAGGAAAATTCTAACACTATAAGCTTTTAAAATGGAGACTGATGGCAATTTCTTGTGAATCAAAAATATAACAAAATAAAAACAGTTTAAAAATGATTATTAGCCCTACCCAAACTCAGGCTGGCTTCCCAGAACAGTAATGTGTGTGATATTTCCACAGCCTCCTTTTCAAACCCTTCCCGGATCCAAATCATCACACAGCTACCATTCGAGTAGCATGGTCTCATTATGAATATATTATCTTACCCATCCTGGTTAGAACCATATGAGGTAGGTATAATTATCCCATATTTCCAATAAGAAAACTGAGGCTCATAAAAGTTAGGTAATTTGTCTAAAATTATAAGACAGTAGAAATGGATGTCTGGCCTAGCTGAACTCAAAGCCACTCTATTTCCACTGTTTGGCTGGCTAATCTGCTACACTGATCTCTATCTAACTTCCTACTTGCATTCTGTGGAAAAGGCATAAAGTTTGGAGCTGTATTCTTTAATCATTCACTGTATAACTGGTGATGGTACACAGCTGTCCAGGCTTTAATTTCCTCAGGTCTAAAATATGGATGACAATGCCTACCTAATGTTAAAACCATTAAATGAGATAATATATTTAAAACACGGGCCAGTGTCTGGCTCATACTAGTTGCTTAATAAGTATCAGAATATGGCCATATCATCCTTTACTTACACTAAAATGCTCCAGTATTAACATTCTTAAAAAAAAAAAATAAAGTTCTTTATATGTGTTCTAGTTCCCCCACACACACAAAATAAACCTATGGCTCATATTCCTTTATAACCTCCTTGTGTCAGCATGCTATTGATTACATATTCTGGAAACTAAATTTATGCTGAGTTAAACAGGAAGGAAATCAATTACCTCACATAGGAGGATGGTCAGGGCAGGCTTGAGGGGTGGCTGATTCAACAGTTGACTATGTCATTAAGGAGCTAGAATCTTTCTGCTCCTTGATGGACAGAATCTGCTTCACCCTAAGGTTTGTTACCCTACCTGGTGAAAAGGCCTATGGCTGCCTACAGTACCCAGAAGTAATCACATTTCATTTATATCTGAGAGGAAAGAAAGGCCATCTCACTATGGTTCTACAGCCGTTAATCAGCTAATCTTTCCTTGCCGAATCATTCACTGGTAAAGGGAGGTGAATTTTCAGGATTGATTTGACTCATCATCTGAAGGGATGTAGAATTTGTCCACTACCCTCCCCAAAGTTTTATACTGTAAATCTCAATGAGTGAAAGAACAAGCTTATTTATGAGTACAGGTGGAAACTCTAGTAATATCCAGAAAAGAGATGGTGAATTGTTACAGAAGTAAACTAAGTCTATTTGATTTCAGAGCCCAAAATGCCTCCATACCATTGGTCATGCAGAAAGGAGTGGTAAGAGTAAACCCTTTAACATATTTTTGCTTTAGATCAATTCTGTTGTGACACTGATTAACTTAGACCTCTAAATACGCTTCTCAAGGACAGATGACACAGACGAAAAACAATACCCTTAACACATTATCTAGAGCTGGTTCCCCACAAGATGATTTAGGTGGTACACATTTACCGCCTTAAATAACATTGAATTACAGAGGACTGAATCCTTCTGATACTATCAGAGCAAAAGCCAGTTTAATGCTCTGAGTCTGCAGCACTTTCTAACAGGTGTAAATCTCCCTTTAACAAAGACAGGCTTCGAGCTTTGAAGGACATCACCTGGACTTTTAAACATTGTTTTGTCTTCCTTTCAAACAGTTTTTCAGTTACTTTGTATTTGTGATAAACAATATTGGTCCTGGGGCTTCCCTGGTGGCTCAGTGGTTAAGAAACCACCTGCCAATACAGGAGACAGGGGTTCGTTCCTGATCTGGGGTTCGTTCAAGATCCCACATGCCATGAAGCAACGAAACCCATGCACCACAACTATTGAACTTGTGCTCTAGAGTCTGGGAATAATAACTACTGAGCCCACGTGCTGCAATCACTGAAGTCCTAAAGCCTGTGCTCCGCAACAAGAGAAGCCCTTGCAATGAGAAGCCCATTCTCTGAAACTGGAGAGTAACCCCTGCTTTCAATAGCTGAAGAAAAGCCTGTGCAGCAGTGGAGACCCAGCACAGCCAAAAATGAACTAATTGATTTTTAAAAAATTGGCCTTTCCATTTTAGGTAATGATAATTAGGAAATAATATGAAATTTCCTTTGAAAGCAAATCTATTTAAGGAAAACAAAATCAAGCCAAAGAGTAATTAGTTTGGAGAAAGGGTTATGCGTGGATGTTAAAAATTATGAGGCAATATGTAGTGGTATATGAATAAGGAAAAAAATTTGAAAGTGTTTTGAGAAGACTAAAGCTTGAAAAGCATTTACCTGGAGTAACTAGAGAATGATGGCAGGAATAATTTAAATTCAAGACTAAAGAAATTGCTAGCGCAGAGGGTAATTACTTCAGGAGCCACAAGAGGGCAGTGGATCAGTGGCTGTAAAGCCAGTTTGGTCAGTGTGTCTTCCTTACCCAAGCCCTTGTTCCTCTAAGTGTGGTCCACAGACCAGCAGCATAAACATCACCTGAGAGCTTATTGGAAAGGTAGTGCTCTGGCCTCATCTCTGGACTACTGAATCAGATATGCATTCTAATGAGATTCCTACTTAATTCTTTTGCACATTCAATTCAGTTCAGTTGCTCTGTTTCCAACTCTGCAACCCCATGGGCTACAGTACGCCAGACTTCCCTGTCCATCACCAACTCCTGGAGCTTGTTCACATTCATGCCCATTGAATTGGTGAAGCCATCCAACCATCTCTTCCTCTGTCATCCCCCTCTTCTGGCTTCAATCTTTCCCTGCCTCAGGGTCTTTTCCAATGAGTCAGCTCTTTGCATCAAGTGGCCAAAGTATTGGAGCTTCAGCTTCGACATCAGTCCTTCCAAAGAACATTCAGGGTTGATTTCCTTTAGAATTGACTTGTTTGATCTCCTTGCAGTTCAAGGGACTCTCAAGAGCCTTCTCCAACACCACAGTTCAAAAGCATGGATTCTTTGGCGCTCAGCCTTCTTTATGCACATTAGAGTTTGAAAAGTACTGACTTTGGCTCAGAGTTTTGGGTCTCTTTTGGCTACTCTTCCTGCTGTGGAACAAGGCTGACTTGGTTATAATTTCAAAGAAGTACATTTGCCACAGAGTCTACTATGATGTTGCCAGATTATTTATGTTTGAATCTCAGTTCCTCGTCTCACAGTAGCATTTGGGTGAAAAACTGCATTTCCAATACTTATAACATTTCTTTAATGAACAGATGCTCAACAAATGGATGGATAAATGAATAAACCATTCAGACACGGAGAAATCATATTTCCTAACAGTGTTTCTGTGTTCCTGCCATCCTTTATTTTGTCAGTTTGATGGAAGATGAAGGTTTATTTGTGTCTTTTAGTATCAACTGCTTTAAATCTTTTTGTAACAAGACAGGAAGTAAATGTTCCCACATGTACACATATCTGTTCAAAGGTTTCTGGCACATTCAGGTGAGCTTTCCCAGGGCTATCCTCCATAATCTGATATCTGTTCCTACTAATATAAGACCCTGGGTGTGCAAGCCATGTACAGGTTGAGACAAGTAGAGTTTGAAAGAAAGGGTTCACATTCTGATCATGTTATAGGTTTCAGACCATCTAGGCCTTAGGGAAGGGGAAGGCAATGGCACCCCACCCCAGTACTTTTGCCTGGAAAATCCCATGGACGGAGGATCCTGGTAGGCTCCAGTCCATGGGGTCGCTAAGAGTCAGACATGACTAAGCGACTTCACTTTCACTTTTCACTTTCATGCATTGGAGAAGGAAATGGCAACCCACTCCAGTGTTCTTGCCTGGAGAATCCCGGGGATGGGGGAGCCTGGTGGGCTGCCGTCCATGGGGTCACACAGAGTCAGACACGACTGAAGTGACTTAGCAGTAGCAGAGGCCTTAGGGAAATTGAAGTAAAAGAATAAAACCCACTTGTGTTTCCTTACCTAAAAATCAATAGGTTATTCCAGAAAAATATTAAAAATGACTTGTATACTTTGGGGAGTAGAGCTTTTAGTAAAATACTAGAAGAATACTTTCAGTATTTTCCCTTTTAATAGGTACAAGTGCAGGATATTGAAAAAGCAGTAGGATGCTTCAAAAAGTCTAAAATATAAGGCCTCTTGCCTCTGTAGGCTTTGTGTGTTTTCCAATCATTCACCCACTACAAATCAATTTACAGTTGAATGGTTTCTCCATTAGTTCTGGTGCCGGAATATACTGAGAGGAAAGAGAAGTCTAATTGATGGGGTTATTCCTGGACTGAGGTGAAGCTCCCAAGCTCCATCCTTGAAACTTTACAGAGTAACTGGCCAGCAACTCAACAAGTAGGTTTTCATAACCCCAACCATAAAGCCAGTGCATAAAACTCCCTACTATTAAAGCCTAAGTAATGTGGTACCGGAGAAGGCAACAGCACCCCACTCCAGTACTCTTGCCTGGAAAATCCCATGGATGGAGGAGCCTGGTGGGCTGCCGTCTATGGGGTCGCACAGAATCAGACACGACTGAAGCAACTTAGCAGCAGCAGCAATGTGGTACCCCTTCCTCCTTTCTAAAGCTGCAACCCTGTGATTTTTCTTTCATTTCATTTTTGCATTCATCCACTCATTCATTCGATCATTCAACAAATATTTTTGAGTACCTGCTAAATGCTGGGGATCAGATCAGATCAGATCAGATCAGTCGCTCAGTCGTGTCCGACTCTTTGCGACCCCGTGAACCGCAGCACGCCAGGCCTCCCTGTCCATCACCAGCTCCCGGAGGTCACCCAGACTCACACCCATCAAGTCAGTGATGCCATCCAGCCATCTCATCCTCTGTCGTCCCCTTCTCCTCCTGCCCTCAATCCCTCCCAGCATCAGAGTCTTCTCCAATGAGTCTACTCTTCACATGAGGTGGCCAAAATACTGGAGTTTCAGCTTTAGCATCATTCCTTCTAAAGAAATTCCAGGATTGATCTCCTTCAGAATGGACTGGTTAGATCTTCTTGCAGTCCAAGGGACTCTCAAGAGTCTTCTCCAACACCACAGTTCAAAAGCATCAATTCTTCGGCGCTCAGCCTTCTTCACAGTCCAGCTCTCACATCCATACATGACCACAGGAAAGACCATAGCCTTGACTAGGCGAACCTTTGTTGGCAAAGTGATGTCTCTGCTTTTGAATATGCTATCTAGGTTGGTCATAACTTTCCTTCCAAGGAGCAAGCGTCTTTTAATTTCATGGCTGCAGTCACCATCTGCAGTGATTTTGGAGCCCAGAAAAATAAAGTCTGACACTGTTTCCACTGTTTCCCCATCTATTTCCCATGTAGTGATGGGACCAGATGCCGAATGCTAGGGATATAGAACAAAAAAGACAAAGTCTCTGCTCTGGGGAAACTGACATCTAGAATGTGAAAGAGGAGAGAGACAACAGCCAAAGAACAAAGATTAATTCTATTAGTTACAGAAGAAGGAAAAGCTGGGTAATGTGACTGTGCATGTGGAACATGAGCAAACTTAGAAGGAACCAACAGGCAAAGACTCTGAGAATGTGACATTTGCTCCAAGACTTGAATGGGAGTTAGCAGAGCAAGCCTTGCTGGAAGAGTCTTCTAGTAGAGATCAGCTACAAAAAATTCCCAGGGCAAGAAGATCCTGTTCAGCATGTTTGAGGAACAAAAAGAATATCAAACTATGTCTGTATCAAATCGATTAAGGTCAAGAGTGGTATGTATAAAAATATACTCACGAAAGTTCAGTGAACAGCTACATTTATGTTTGGTGGAGGGTATAGGGAATGTGGAGATACTTGATAGCACATTGTAATGAGCCCAGAAAGCCCAGGCTCTGCTGTGATTCTACTTGTTCATACTCCTGTGCTTAGTGGTTGTAGGGAAAGAAAGATGCTTTGCATTATTGGGGCTGGGTTGACTTGAGTTTTGTTGATGCTCAGAAGCGGACCTATTGGAATAGTCTTCATCATGAGCCGCACTGGTGTCTTATCCTATCAATTTATGTTGTTACTTTGCACACTGAGTTATTTTGGAAGCTGCTCAATCATGGTGGCTCTTAAAGAGAAAACTGCAATATAAAATTCCAACCCACCCATGAAAAGTTTTGGATATTAAATTTTTGAGACCTATCAGTAACTGTTATAATTAGCTCCTGCTGAAAATCTGTATTTTTTCAGAGCATCATTACTCTTCATAATTAGTTCTATCATTTCCCCATAAAATATGATCCATTTTATCTGAAGTGCTAAAATCAAACACAAGTAGTTGATCACTGTCTATCTGTAATTTGCATTGCTCTTTATCCAAGAAAATATTAGTTTTTGTTAGCCAGATAGAGATCTATTATGAATGTCAATGTAACTTAATTAAAGCATAATATTAATCATAAGACTATCTTCCAGACTCAAATACTTCCTCAATGATGTTTACTTGTCTAGAACTTAGCTGATGAAATGCAAAAATAAAATTGGATAAAGGTATTTTGGTGAGTAGGGAGATTTAACAAAAGCCTTTCTTAATGAAAAAATAATGTAATAGAAAGTACAGAAAGAATTGTATCTACTAAATTACATTCAAAAGAATATCACAGTAAAATAAGTTGTTCTGCTCATTTTATATCTAAACTTTAAATAACATTGATTAAATTTCTGCATTTCGTTGCACTGTTCTGTAAGTTAGTCAACAAGACATAGGTCATGCCCTCGATTAGTTTTTGCAAATTTTATTCATTTTAATATAAAATGCCCGAGCAGTTTTAGGCATTAGAAAACGTTCTGCCATAATCATATTTTTTGCATAATTTTAATGTATGTAATAGCATAAAAACCTGAAGTGTATTCTATATTAATGAGGGTGAGTGCAACTTCTTTGGGGAAAATTGTCCATTTCTTTAGAGAAATTATTTTAATGGATCTCTGGTTATGCAAGATAAGGCCCAAAACTTGGTGCTAATGTGGTACTTTTGAGGTCGTGGGTGTATTCAGGTAATGAGGTATTACGGAGAGACAGTAATTCTCTCTGTAATTAAATAAAAGGCTGTCTTCCACAAATGTAAAGATTGTTATAGTAACTAATTTGGAACTTCCTGGCTGGGGTTGTAGTTGTCCTAGATACAGAGTTGTCATCGTGAAACTAAAGAGGGAAACAGAAAACTTAGATAACAAGAGGGGCCCCAGCCATGAGAGAGACAGTGACGAGAGCACCCCACAGAGAACCATTTCCTAGCCATCCGCAGAGCATTCGGCACTTCTAGCAGCCTCCCGGGATGAGGCCGGAATTACAATATTAAAGGAAAGAGTGCCTCCAGAAGGGAGAAGTTTGTGTGTGCTCAGATTACACCATAAACTGTGTCAGCTGAAATGCTTTTGAATGGAGACAGCAAAAAAACCTCAACCCAAACTGAATTAAACAGTAAATGGGAATCTGGAGCTGAAAAGGCTAACTCTTCATCCAGAGATTGTGTGTGGGTTGAGGCAAGAGTCAGGGTACAGGAACCTTCGAGAGACGGTTCTTCAAGTTCCTGCCTTCCCTTGGGTTGGCTGCCAGCCTCAGCTGCTGCTCCCCATTCACACCCAAGGGAAGAGACAGGCTTCCCCAGCCACGTAACAAGACAAAGGTCATGTGCTGATCACCTAGGCCTGAGTTACCTGAACTAATAGAGGTGTCAAGGGAACAGGATTACTCCAATTGGTTTAGCTATATCAGGTCTGAGCCCTGTACCTGGAGATGGAGTCAAGCCTGAAAGAGAAAAGTCAAAGTCGCTCAACTGTTTCTGACTCTTTGCAACCCCATGGACTGTAGCCCGCCAGATTCCTCTGTCCATGGAATTCTCCAGGCAGGAATACTGGAGTGGGTAGCCATCCCCTTTTCCAGGGGATCTTCCTGACCCAGGGATTTGAACCTGGTCTTTTGCATTGTAGGCAGATTCTTTACCATCTGAACCAACAGGGAAACCCAGGAGTCAAGCCTACTGAGGCAGAATAGTATTAAGGGAACCAGGGAGGATGTTTGGAAGACAACTTTGGTATTCTTTATAAGATCTAACAAGCTTCCTGAACTTTGGCTTCTGGAAGAGTTTCAGGAATGAATTTTAGGTCCACTCAAATTTCAGTGACTAGTCAAGAAAATTTAGTTTTAATTCTCTTTCCATAGCTAGTATATAATAAAATCATCTTAAATTTAACAATTCCGTTTTCTCAGAGTTAAATAATACCAATTTAAGCTATAGTATTTTTTTTTTTTAGTGAAACCTACTATACTTAGAACTAAGTGTTAATGAGCAGTTTGAAAGCATTTGAGAACCAGTAAACTCAAGAATTCTCATGAAGACGGCAGGTGGGTGCTGAAGAGTTTGACAGCCTTGGGACAGCACAGAGGGCTGGCTTCTCATCCCCACAGACAGAAGCTAAGGCACACTGCCCACATATACCAGCTGTACAGCCTGAAAAGGGAGCCCAGCTGGGGAGCTGCAAAGGATTCTCCAGGACTCCCTCTGGGCATCCTTGCACCCATACATGGGGCTCTCCCAATGAAATAGCAAAGTCGGAGCAGCAGGAAGCCTCCCAGCAGTGCACAGTTGGAGTGATGCTTCAAGCAGCAAGCAATATTTTCCAGATGTAGAGATTCAGTGTGCTTAGAGATTTGCATGGGGACTACAGAGTAGCTGTCTATTGCTGCTGACTAAAGAGCATACATATGTGGCTGGAGCCCTTCTAGACGTGAATGAGAGGATTTGGTTTGTATTTGCTTTAGCACAGTGAAGAAAACTAAAGAATAATAAAGGTGAAGTTTTTAAGACTCAGGAGACCCTGGACTCGATAACAGGGGGAGATGGAGAATATGTCACTTTCGTGAAAGATCTACTTTTGACTTACACTGAAATCTGTCTGGCCAGTGCTCTCCTTCTAAAGTCTTCCGTGAACTATACCTGGTAGAAATTTATTGTCTATTTAGCAAGGTCTCCAAAGATTAAAGACATGAGTTTTTGCATTTTAAAGACTGTTAACTCCCTTGATTATGAACTCAGCCAGAAAAACAGGACAAAGTTGGGTGGCAAATGCATTATGTATGTGAGTTTGTTTTTAATTGATTGATTTGAATAATCTTCATCATGCTGGTTCAGATTGACAGCACATGCTATTCTGTAGCTGCTGCTTTAGACTGTGTTAGCCTTCTCTGACAGAAAAGGAAATGGCAACCCACTCCAGTATTCTTGCCTAGAAAATCCTGTGGATGGAGGAGCCTGGTGGGCTGCTGTCCATGGGGTCGCACAGAGTCGGACACGACTGAAGCGACTTAGCAGCAGCAGCAGCCTTTTCTGAAAGAAGTCAGTTTTTCACCTGACACCCTGACCTTTGACAGAAGAATAGACTAGGCTGTAAACTCATCTCAGCTGCTGCAGAGATTCTCTACTTCAAAAATGCCTGCCTCACAGGTGCTAAAATCACTACCCATGTTCCTCACAGCTTTGGAGAAGGCAATGGCACCCCACTCCAGTACTCTCGCCTGGAAAATACCATGGACGGAGGAGCCTGGTAGGCTGCAGTCCATGGGGTCGCTAAGAGTTGGACACGACTGAGACACTTCACTTTCACTTTTCGCTTTCATGCATTGGAGAAGGAGATGGCAACCCACTCCAGTGTTCTTGCCTGGAGAATCCCAGGGACGGGGGAGTCTGGTGGGCTGCTGTCTATGGGGTCGCACAGAGTTGGACACGAGTGAAACGACTTAGTAGCAGCAAACCTCACAGCTTAGAAGAATTAATTTTCTTTTAAGAAAATGAAGGCAACTTCTAAGAGTTGCCTTCTAAAATGCAAATATTACTGGCAAAATTCTTATATTTAGCCAACTTACATCTGGTTTAAATAGTTTTAATTTGTTGTCTTACATATTCCATCTGGGGGTGGTACCTAAGATTTTTTTTTCTCCCCATTATGTCGGAATTCTTTATATTTGAGTTGCTCCTCCTTCCTATGGGCTTCCCTTGTGGCTCAGCTGGTAAAGAATCTCCCTCCAATATGGGAGATCTGGGTTCAATCCCTGGGTTGGGAAGATCCCTTGGAGGAGGGCGTGGCAACCCACTCCAGTATTCTGGCCTGGAGAATTCTATGGACTGTATAGTCCATGGGGTTGCAAAGAATCGGACATGAATGAGCAACTTTCACTTTCACTCCTTCCTATAGACTTGCCTGTAAAATTTTTACACACATTCACACACACACCTGTTCATGCAACCAATCTCCCGAAATGTGTGCCACAAAGCACCATTTTATATTGATGTAATTATAAACTCATTGATAATAGTCATACATTTTAGCCCTCCTGAGATCAGTGTCACATCCTACTCTTGCTATTCTATTTTGCCATTTTCTAACAAGAACAACAAAATGTTACTCTGTTGCTAGGCAACCTTGGCAATTTTGTATGTAGCCCTCTACTTTCATCATTCTTCCCGCTTCCTTCTTGTGGTCAAAATATAATTGCTTTTCTTCTGAAACTTCTTTCCCATTCCTGGCTGCCATTGTCATCGGATAACTGTCATCCTGTTACTCTCACTATTGAATTCAGTGATGAGAAGCCACAATTTGCTATAGAAAATTGACATGTTCTTATGATGCATCTGTGTGCTTTCAAAGAAAGAGTTCCTCTCTTAGAGGTCACGTTCCAAACTAAGGCTTTCAGCTCTTGGCAACCCTCCCTCTCTAATTTGCCTCCTCTTTACAACCCCTATCATAATCCCTTGCTTTCAATAAGTAGGTTTGTGGCTAGAGTATGGTCATGTTTTGTGTACAATGATCACATTCTGACAGAAAGTGAAGTTATTTTGTAGATGCTTCATCATGAATGATGCTCAGTCTGTGAATTGATATACATCAGCAACAATAAAAATGACAATAACTCTAACTTCAGCTGTGGGCCTATTGTGTGCCAGGCACTGCTCAGTGACTGATATACATTATCTGGTAAATCTCCATAAACTCGATGAGATACAATCACTCCCTTTGTGTAGATGAGGAAGCTGAGATGAGACTCAGGGAGCCCGGATCATATGCTTAGTGGGTAGCTGAACCAAGGTTTCTTCATCATTGATTATGAGAAGTAACATCAGCTTAATAACAGCTTAAGTGTAGATGATAATTGGAAGATGAATCTTGAATTCAGAAATATTAAACTGGAAAAACATGCAGATTAGAACCAAGAAAATACTACACATGTGTGTGTACTTAGTCGCTCAGTCGTGTCTGACTCCTTGCGACCCTATGGACAGCAGCCCGCCAGGCTCCTCTGTCCATGGGGATTCTCCAGGCAAGAATACTGGAGTGGATTGCCATGCCCTCTTCTAGGGGATCTTCCCAACTCAGGGAAAGAACCCAGGTCTCCCACATTGCAGGCAGATTCTTTACTGTCTGAGCCACCAGGAATGCAAAATATATATATGAGTGTATATATATATGCACACACACACGTATATATCCCTGGAGTAGGACATGGCAACCCACTCCAGTATTCTTGCCTACAGAATCCCATGGACAGAGGAGCCTAGGGGGCTGCTGTCCACAGGATCACAAAGAGTCAGACACTCCTGAAGCCACTTAGCACACATAGTGAATATACACACGTGTATAATGAACTACATTCTCTTGCTTACAAACTGGAATTTTTTTCCCCTAATTATTGTTCCAAGTAAATCACATAACAGTGTCATCTAATTTCCTTGTTTCCCTCCCCCACACCCCAACTCCCATGTCCCTGCTACCATTTAATGGGGTTCTTTCCAATACATGCATGCCTAATGAGTATTTTTTAAGTTGTGAAGAGGTGCCTTTACAATTAGTAAATCTGGAGTCAACACCCACCTCTACCATGCGCCAAATAAATCACCTTAAGGAAGATAATTCTCTGACCTTATGTCTCTGGGTATATTTTGTTTATCCTTATCAAATTTTTGATAGAGATGGATAAATCTATGTGAATGATTAAGTCTCCCACTAGCCATGACTTCTTTGATAACAAAGTCTTTTATTTATCCGGGTATTTCTCTATAGTATCTTGCACATACTGAAGTAGGTGTTCAATAAATATTTATTTAATCACATTTGTTAATATACTTCTTTTCCCCAAATGGTTAATCACAGATTGCTGGTATTATGAGAACTAATCAAGTAATTTGGGGAGACCTTTCCATATCTTCCGTAAGAAGTATCATCTCAGAGCTGTGTTTTCACTTGTCCCTTGAGGATTTGGTTCAAGAAGCAAAGACCCTGCCCTTTTGAAACAAACCTGCCTTCTCAAAAGTTGAATTTCTCCCTTCTTCCTTTAAGAAGAGAGAAGGCACAAATCAATGATGTAGAGAAAGGCTGAGCACAGAGTTAATTTTACTAAGCTTGACTCTTTAGTAAATTGACTTTTTAGAAAGTTTCACGGAATGAAAAGAACAGATTATGTCTGAGTTCTAGAAAAGAGTTGAAATTTTATTTATCAAAGATGGCGCATTATAACTTTTTAAGAAAAAAAAAGTTTTAAGAAAATAGACATTTTCTTTTCCCCATTTTAAGAAAATACCCAGTTCAAATGCGTAACTTAAGCCACATAAAATGTGGTAGGAAACATCTATTTCCTAGATGCTTTGACTTAGCCAGCAGTGAAACAAACAGAATAGCTTAATTTTGGCATTATTGTTTTGCAAAGGTGCCAGCCAACTAGAAGGAAAGAGATAGGAGATAAGCCTTTAATTCAAATAGGTGATTAGCCATTTAATTTCCTTTGTCTTTTCTTTGTTTTCTATTACATTTCATCTCAGAGTTGTATATAAAATAAACCTAATTAAACTGAAAGAGAAAAGTAGAGTGATAGCCTGATTGACAAGTTGGGAGAAAAGCTGTACTTTGAATCAGCACTAAAATAAAGACAAACTAGAAGAAGAGCCTGAACATCAAATATTTGTTTAAACTTCGGGCTTATGTTATATTTCATTCACAGTTTTGAATGTTAGGTTTAGTGGAACGAATCAGTGATGTTTAGGTCATGCATCTCTGGATGATAGGAATGTGCATTTTCCTTGTTTTGATACGTAGATTGTATGTTCCTTATTTGATAATTTACCTCTTATATCATGCTATTTCAACAATACCACTGTTCACAAATTCCAGCCATTACTAAGATGTAGAATTTTCTTCAAGGGCTATTAATTATCTCTTCCCATGGCAGACATTGTCTTTTATCTAATCAATGTTTTACCCATTTTGTGGAAGTTGTAAAATAAGTCTTTTTTCTTCTAGTTTCAGGAATCATGTCTACATCCCAAGCACCAGACTGCCTTTCAGCATGATGATGCCCTTAAACTCAGGTTGGTAAATACATGGGTGGGTGCTATCAATCCTCAGCTCCACACCCAAAGCAAGCATCACTCATTGATCCTTCCTGTTCAGCCTGTTTTTAAACTTGGAATTCAATGCCACAAAACAGCATGTGCTACTAAAGCAATCTCAGCATAAATCTTTTTGCCAATCTATACTAGACAGTAATCTGTCCCCTTCCTTTTCTGTAATTTTTCTGTCTTCTTGACTAAATTGTTTTAGTATTCCTTCTCTACCTGATCAAATGTCTCCTGCCTTAATACATTTTTCTCCTGAATTACAAAGTAATAATCATTCACTAGGACAAAGAGGATTCCTTCATGGAATTTCCAGTAGAAATTCCAATCTTGTGGTTTGTTTTGCACCTTGAAAGGAATGGGCAAAAGTTTAAGAATTTTGTAAGTGAAAACATGGAATGAGAAGTACAAGGTAAACATGCAGTCTTAGATCTTTCTATCTTTTGTATGTTCCTGATTCATGCATATTTAGAACATTTTGAAAGCAATCGAATCACTGTCCCTCTGATGTTCTTATAATGTGCTCATTTGCTCAGGTCAGAATATGGAAACTTCTTCAGAGTTCATTTAGCAATGATGCCAACCATGTCAATTTTCCCTCATAACAAATTGTGGTGGGAAAAGGACAAATATTTCCAGCACTTAATTTGGAGTTTTGTATGTGTTCTTTTCCTCTACATCAATTTTATCAAATTTCCCACTAGTTTTATTAATTTTGGCAAAGTCCAGCAGATCCTACTGGAATTGTTGCCAATTCTTTTCTTTCCTTCTTTCCTCCTTTCTTCCTTGTTTCCTTCCTTTCTTTCTTATTTTTTATTGGGGTATGGTCGATTTATAATATTATATAAATTTCAAGTGTACAACATAGTGATTCACCATTTTTAAAGGTTATACTTCATGTATACTTATGTACTATATGTTGGCTATATTCTTTGTGTTTATAGTATATCCTGTACCTTATTTTGGAGAAGGCAATGGCACCCCACTCCAGTACACTTGCCTGGAAAATCCCATGGACGGAGGAGCCTGGTGGGCTGCAGTCCATGGGGTCGCTAGGAGTTGGACACGACTGAGCGATTTCACGTATATCCAGGCAAATCTCAGTAAGATGTGGTCAAAATAGTGCTTTGAGTGGCCAATTACCATGTGATAAGCAGACCTGTCCTATAACTATGTGGTTGGAAATCTAAATATGAAGTTCAGATAGAAATATGAGAGCTGAGAGTACAGCTTGATTACCTTCACACCCCTGCAGGAGATATGGACCATACCAAAAGTATTATGCAAAGACATAGAATGAGTAAGATTGAAGAGAGAGAGTGTGTGTGTATTTTAAACATTGGAAAATGGCCACATCGTCATCTCAGAGTGAAACATTTTCATTGGTAGATTAGCTCAGAGAAAGAGTCTGAGAAGTGGTCTGAGAAGTAAGAAGAAAAGCAGTAGGCAATGGAGAAAGGGAACTCAAGGGAAAAAGAGTTCCAGGAAGGAGAAAGGGACTCACCCTATAAAAACATCTTTTTAATAGAAAACTTAATGTATAACAGGCTCAAATTGAAACTATAAAGAAAGGAAGTACCAAAGAAAATAGAGACACTTACAGTTAGAATTGTGGGAAGCTGAGAAGTTATTTATTGCAATGCTTCCATTTTCATGAGAAATTGAAGGTAAAGTCATTTAATAAATATTCTTGGGGTGAATTATGAGAGTTTGGGACAGCTGCAATGCAGATGGAAAAAAAGAGACAAGTAGGAATAAGCAGAAATATTTTTGAGAGCTTTGAAACCCAGGTAAGGCTAGAGACAAATTGCAGTGGCACCAATTATGTTGCTACACTAGTTTCTCTAATAGCTTGGGGGCACACAACAACAGGGAAAGATCAGAATGAATTCATCCTACTTATAGCACACTGACTTCAGAAAATGGATTGAAGGGGCTTCCCTGATAGCCCAGTGGTAAAGAATCTGCCTGCCAGTGCAGGAGACATGGCTTCAATCCCTAGTCTGGGAAGATCCCACATGCCACGGAGCAACTAAGCCCATGCCCCGTAACTACAGAGCCTGTGCTCTAGAGCCCAGGAACTACAACTGCTGAAGCCCGTGTGCCCTAGAGCCCGTGGTCCGCAGCAAGAGAAACCAGGGCAATCAGAGAAGCCCGTCCACCACACTGAAGAGTAGCTCCTATTCCAGCAGCAACGAAACCCCGGCACAGCCAAATTAAATAAAAAATAATTAAAAAAAAAAAAAATGGATTGGAAACCAGTGAAAGTCAAAATTAAAATTCTATTCAAAAATATCCAAGAAGTATGGAGTATACTTTAAACTATAAATCAAGTTACCTGGATTCTATCACTGACTCAGCCATTAACTAGCTATGTGACTGACTAGGTTAAGTGACTAGCTTGCCTGCCCTTCACCTTTCTGGAACTTAACCCATCTATAATATGCAGAAGTAGAAATGATTAAAGTCTCTTAAAACTCTAAAGTCTGAGATCTATGAGTCTTTGTGATATTCATTTATTTACTTCAATTCAGTTCAATTCAGTCACTCAGTCGTATCCAACTCTTTGCAACCCCATGAATCACAGCACGCCACGCCTCCCTGTCCATCACCAACTCCCAGAATTCACCCAGACTCACATCCATCGAGTCAGTGATGCCATCCAGCCATCGCATCCTCTGTCGTCCCCTTCTCCTCCTGCCCCCAATCCCTCCAAGCATCAGAGTCTTTTCCAATGAGTCAACTCTTCACATGAGGTGGCCAAAGTACTGGAGTTTCAGCTTTAGCATCATTCCATCCAAAGAAATCCCAGGGCTGATCTCCTTCAGAATGGACTGGTTGGATCTCCTTGCAGTCCAAGGGACTCTCAAGAGTCTTCTCCAACACCACAGTTCAAAAGCATCAATTCTTCGGCGCTCAGCCTTCTTCACAGTCCAACTCTCACATCCACACATGACCACAGGAAAAACCATAGCCTTGACTAGACAAACCTTTGTTGGCAAAGTGGTGTCTCTGCTTTTGAATATGCTATCTAGGTTGGTCATAACTTTCCTTCCAAGGAGTAAGCGTCTTTTAATTTCATGGCTGCAGTCACCATCTGCAGTGATATTGGAGACCCCCAAAATAAAATCTGACACTGTTTCCACTGTTTCCATCTATTTCCCATGTAGTGATGGGAACAGATGCCATAATCTTCGTTCTCTGAATGTTGAGCTTTAAGCCAACTTTTTCACTCTCCACTTTCACCTTCATCAAGAGGCTTTTTAGTTCCTCTTCACTTTCTGCCATAAGGGTGGTATCATCTGCATATCTGAGGTTATTGATATTTCTCCTGGCAATCTTGATTCCAGCTTGTGCTTCTTCCAGTCCAGCGTTTCTCATGATATACTCTGCATATAAGTTAAATAAGCAGGGTGACAAAATACAGCCTTGACATACTCCTAATTATCAACATGTGCCAAACACTGTTTAAGATATGGATTATAATAATGAACAAGTTGTTGAGTTACATTCTAGAAGGAGAAATCAACAATAAACAAGTTAAATATATATAATTGAAAATAGTAACAGGTAAGATGAAAGGAAAAGAAAAAGAAAATACAGCTGACCCTTAAACAACCTGTGAGTTAGAGGTGCTGACCCTCCACACAGTTGAAAATCTGCGCATAACTTATAGTTGGCCCTCTGGATCCATAGTTCCTTTGTATCCTGGGTTCCTCTGCATCTGCAGATTCAACCAACCAGGGATTGTGTGGTACTGTTCTATTTACTATTGAAAAAAAAACCTCTGTGTAAGTGAGAACTCACAATCTAAACCCCTGTTGTTCTTGTCAACTTCAAGGTGAATGGAAGGTAATCTGAGAGAAATAAGGGATAAACTATACAGACAATGACATATGAGCAGTTATACCAATGACAAGCAAGAGTCAGCCGTACAAATACTTAAGGGAATAAACACTCTAGGCTGAACAAGCAGCTAGTACATAAGCCCTGAGTAGAACTGAGCTTAGTATATTTGGAGAAGACCAACTGTGCTTCACTTCCGTGATAGCCTTCCTTCAAATTCATAGGACTCCAGTCTAATCATGAGAAATATGAAACACTCAAATTGAGGGCCATGGGACATTTCATCAAACAGCTGACTCAGTTCAGTTGCTCAGTCGTGTCTGACTGCGACCCCATGGACTGCAGCATGCCAGGCTTCCCTGTCCATCACCCACTCCTGGAATTTACTCAAACTCATGTCCATTGGAGAAGGAAATGGCAACCCACTCCAGGACACTTGCCTGGAAAATCCCATGGATGGAGGAGCCTGGTAGGCTATAGTCCATGGGGTCGCAAAGAGACAGACACAACTGAGTGACTTCTCTCACTCACTCATGTCCATTGAGTTGGTGATGCCATCCAACCATCTTATCGTCTGTCATCCCCGTCTCTTCCTGCCTTCAATCTTTCCCAGCATCAGGGTCTTTTCAGATGAGTCAGTTCTTTACATCAGTTGGCCAAAGTATTGGAGTTTCAGCTTCAGCATCAGTCCTTCCAATGAATATTCAGGACTGATCTCCTTTAGGATGGACTGGTTGGATTTCCTTGCAGTCCAAGGGACTTTCAAGAGTCTTCTCCAGCACCAAAGTTCAAAAGCATGAATTCTTCGGTGCTCAGTTTTCTTTATGGTCCAACTCTCACATCCATATATGACTATTGGAAAAAACCATAGCTTTGACTAGACGGACTTTGTTGACAAAGAAATGTCTCTGCTTGTTAATATGCATTCTAGGTTGGTCATAACTTTTCTTCCAAGGTTTAAGCGTCTTTTAATTTCATGGCTCCAATCACCATCTGCGTGATTTTGGAGCCCCCAAAATAAAGTCTGTCACTGTTTCCACTGTTTCCCCACCTATTTGCCATGAAGTGATGGGACCAGATGCCATGATCTTAGTTTTCTGAATGTTGAGCTTTAAGCCAACTTTTTTACTCTCCTCTTTCACTTTCATCAAGAGGCTCTTTAGTTCTTCTTCACTTTCTGCCATAAGGGTGATGTCATCTGCATATCTGAGTTTATTGATATTTCTCCCAGAAATCTTGATTCTGCTTGTGCTTCATCCAGTCCAGCATTTCTCATGATGTGATCTGCATATAAGTTAAATAATCAGGTGACAATATACAGCCTTGACATACTCTTTTTCCTATTTGGAACCAGTCTGTTGTTCCATGTCCAGTTCTAACTGTTGCTTCTTGACCTGCATACAGATTTCTCAGGAGGCAGGTCCCATGGTTTGGTATTCCCATCTCTTTAGAATTTTCCACAGTTTGTTGTGATCCACACAGTCAAAGGCCTTGGCATAGTCAGTAAAGCAGAAATAGATGTTTTTCTGGAACTCTCTCACTTTTCCAATGATCCAACACCTGACTAGCATTCTTCAAAAGTGTCAAAGTCATTAAAAATAAGACAAGCCTGTGAAAATATGTCTCAGATATATGTCAAAGATTTGAGGATACTGAGGTGATGTGATGACTAAATACAAGGTGATATTCTGGATAGGAACCTGAATAGAAACTGATGAAATCTGAGTAAAGTCTGTAGTTTAGTAAAATAGTCTTGCGTCAAGGTTAATTTCTCAGTTTTGATAAATGCATTAGGGTTATTTATAAGATGCTGACATTAGGAAATGCTGAGTGAAGAGTGTAGAGAAACTATGTCTACTCTTTTTGCAACTCATCTGTAGATAAAAAAGTATTTCAAAATTTTTAAGTTGATATATTAATAACATTTCTTGGCAATAAGACATGGAGGAATTAAAATATGTTGAGTATGACCCACAGTTAAAGAAACTAATAAAAAATTTGAACTTTTCAATGAAAAAACAATTACTTGGATTGATAAGTATAGAAGCAGGGAGACCAGTTGGGCTATTCCTTATCCCATGTGAAAGATGATGTGGCTTGAACATTAATAGTATGGTCACAGTGGAAATGAAGGGACATCAATGAATTTGGGATATATTTTGGAGGTAGAACTGACGAGGCTAGATAAAAGATTAGGCAGGAAGGGATTATATAGCCAAGAGTTTGGTTTGGTTTGGTTTGGTTAAAATGCATGTCCTACAAACTCAACTCAAGCATTGTGCAGCCAAGTTGCTGTGGATTGCTATTTGTGTCTTCTGTCTGGCTTCTAATTCTTGGCAGCAAATGCTCTATGTCGTTTCGTTTCTTTCTGCTTACCATAGTTCCTTGATTATTTTAACCCTCGAACTTGTTGTTTTTCAGTTCAAATCAGGCAGGTGAATAAATCAACTTCTTCCCATTTTAAAATTCTTGAATTCTAGAGAGAGATTTTAAAGATTTAGTCCAATTATTTTGTTTATAGATGAGGAAACTGAAGCACCAAGAGCCCAAGTAGAATGCTTCTGTGATGGATCCAGAAATGATAACCAATATTTTTATTGTCAGGCAAGACATACATTTCTCCTCCTTGAATTTACCTCAATACATCTAAACAGTTTTCTAGTCCCAGGTGCAGTAACTGGCACATCTGAATGCAGTAAAGCATCTTACCCTAACCACTGAGACTGGAAAGTTGTGATTTTATACCACACACAAAGCAACTGCTAGGAACACTTGGTATTTTTTTGTTAATATAGTTAAGAAATCTTTTGAAACTTTGAACTGGGCAATAAGAAGTATTTCATTACAAATGGTAGGAGATACCTTGTTCTTACAGATTAGGAGCTCTCGTTCAGTCATGAGTCCATGAAGGGCTACATGTGACCCTGAATTTCCAGTGCCTCGCTCAGGGTAGATGTCCAAGAAATCCTTATTTCTGGATGGCAAGAATGAATAGAATAGTTGCTGTTCAGTTTGCTACTTAGAAAAACACACTGCAGAAAGGACTCACAAATCTAGTTCTTGCCAGCCTTTCACTGATTTAGTCTTTAGGTTAACACTAATATTTTAGGTCATGTTGCTCATCTCCATGTTTCTTTGGTTAGTTCTACATAACAGTTTCCTCTCTTCCCTAAATTTTCTAAAGTTAGGTATCTGTGTATCACCTTCTCTTATCCTTGATCTAGTAAGAGGCTTAATATCTAATCATTTTTTGAATCTGAAGATATATTTGAATATTAATACCAGTGCTAATTTATGAATTAAAAATTGAGAACTTTGTATTTTTTACAGGCATTAGAGAAACATCAGAAGTATTTAAGGAAACTCTTTTACTATATACATAATTTTCTATATTCTTTACAGGATTATATGGTTCAGTGATCTAAGCTTTGAGTATAAGAACTGACTTTTAAGTCTGCTTCTGAAGCTCATGCTGTATAATTGACTTCATCTGAAAAATGAAAAGTGACTCCTGTTGAATAGTTGATGTAATGGTGAACATTTCCAAAACCATCTGAAATATCATTTTAAATAGAAGATAGGAGGAAAATAGTCAAATTCCAATTGAGGAAACTATACTTAAGAGGATATCCTTTAAGGTAAAAGATGAAAATTTAGTATAAAACTTTAAAGAGGAAAAAAATTTCTACTATTTCTAAGTGTTTTTGAAATGTTCTGTAATGTCCAGAGAGATTAGACTCAGCCTTAAGGAAAATCTATTTAACTTAACAATAATTTAAGGTGATTTTTAAAATCTAAATGAGGAAAAACTCAAAGGAATAAGCAAAAAATTAAAATTCAAGGAACCTATGTTTCCCTGACAACTTTTAGGAAAGTTACTTTATTTTCCTGTGATACATTGCACATCTGTAAAATTATTTGCCAGTAAGGACTTTAATAAAGGTAAGCTTCAGTGTCCGATAAAGTGTTTTGTGGAAAACTATGGAAATCTGGAATTTTAAAATCTAATTTTCCTTTAGAAAGGAAATTAATATCCCACTGGAGACTAGATCAGTTTTTTATTGGCATGATCCTAGTCATAGCTAGGCCAGAAACGAAGAGAATTGAAACAATTAGACTCAACAAAGCAAATACAAAATATCTAATTGGAAGCATGCAAGGAAATTTATGATGTTTGAGATTTTTCCACTAGAATTAAACTAAAGATTTGTGGCAGAGTTTGACTCCAAAACCACCAAGTCACACCTAATGGCTCCTTTACTACATAGGAACATGTGGAGCCCAGCCCAAATCCAGACTAGTCACTTTATACTCACACTTAATATGGATAGAAGTTTCCACTGTACAATTCATGGTAAAATCATAAAAGAGGAGCCAAGATTTTGCCACCACTGAGAAAGCATCTAGTTCTTAGCAAGCAAGACATGTGGTGTCTAGAGGCTGCTGCAAACCTTAAGTTCCCAGAGGTAAAGGGAGCAAATAAATCATCCACGGTTTGAAGTTCAGCCCCTGGTTTGTAGTTCAAACCATGCTCAAGAGGTTTTTGAGTTAAACAATGGCTGAAGCAGAGTACAGAAGAGAGGAAAGGCTGGTCAAGAAGACAGACTCCAGAGTAATGACTAAAAGGATTGTTTTCTAGCATTTTGAAATTTTCTAAATTTGAAAATTCAACATACAATTGAGCCTTGAACGACACGAGTTTGGACAGCATGGGTCCACTTATATGAGGGTTCTTTTTTCCATTAGTAGGTACTACATTTACCATTAGTAGGTACTATTATATAATTCACAGCTGATTGATCCCACAGATAAGGAGGGCAGACTATAAACTGCACTTGGATTTTCGAGTGGGCAGAGAGTCTGCACCCCTAACCCCTATGCTGTTGAAAGATCAACTCTGCTTCATGTATACCAATGGCTTCTCTGACACTTGGAGAAATATCTTTGTAAGGTAATAGCTAGAGGCCTTTTAGGGTTCCACTGATGGTTTTGAAGTAAGAACCAGATGATAGTATTCTTTTAGTTTCAACTTGTGCTTTTCAGTTTGCGTGGTCGAGAGTGGGTGGATGAAAATTTTATAGATGCTTTTGTATCATCTTACAGTTCTTCATTTTATGTGATAAATTGTGGGAAAGCTGTGTGCAAACCAAATTATATTTTAAATGCACTCACTGAGCGTGTTGAACAAAGAGATACAAGCATGTATTCTCCAGTAAAGTCAGCAATCACTCTGCAGTCTCCTTTGTGGGAATCTAGACATTCCTAATTGGGTTTGATTAAAGCTAGGTCCATGTGCCTTATTAAATTCTGCATTTGTGTAGAAATTTTACTTCTTTGATGGAAAATCACTAATTACTTCATCCAGTTCTCCTTTGAGGTTGAGATAGAAGCATTATTAATCCAATTTTGTTTCTATATATGATTAACATAAACCACTTTGACTCAAATGAAAGATAGTTATTTTCTCTCTATCATCCTGATACACAGTGTTGGAACATATAAATAGGTGAATTAAAAACTGTCAAAAGCTTACCTATGAAACGAGATTTCTGTCTGCTAACACTGTAAAGTTTATTCTTTTCCAATAGAAATGAATAGAAACATTATTCTGAAAATATTTAGAGTATGTATGTATGTCATAGTATTAATACATGAGTTGTCAAAACTATGGCCCGCCGGTCAAATCCAGCCCATCATTTGTTTTTGTATGGCTCACAAGTGTGTCCATATACTTTTTAATGCTTGAGAAAATTTGACAGAAGAGTAATATTTTGTCACACATAAAAAAATTATATGAAATTTAAATTTAATTGTCCATAAAAATGTTTTATTGGCATAGAGCCATAGTCCTTGTTTATATAATGTTTGCATGGCTGCTTTCATGCTACAAAAGTAGAAATGAATAATTTGGACAGAAACTGTATGACTCGTAAAACCTAAAATATTTACCAGCTGACCCTTTACCAAAAATGTGTGCTGAAACCTTATATATAATATATGAAGTGATTTGCATCCCAACAGTAAATAGTCCAACAATGAAAAACAGTGTTCATGTTTGATTAAAATAAAATATAAAATATAATAAAGTTGTCTGAGATTGAAATATGTTTAAATTATATAGACATAGAAAATCTAATATTCTAAAGAGAAAAGATACATGTTGAGATAGTAAGTGATTTAAAATGAAGTTAATTCACCTTTTAATAAAATAAAAATAGTTTATAAATAGATGTGGATTGAATCTATACATCATTTTCATTTTAGAACACTTTAATTTATGATACAAATTTCTTTTAGCTGTAACTCAAGCAAAGGACAGAAAAAACTCAGTAAAGAAATAACTCCAAAATATGGAGAGAGAAATGATAATACAATTAGAAACCCAATTAGTGAGTTATAGTAGAGGAAACATATTTAGTTAAGTTATTAAATGCCTCCTGAATTTCATTCATCTACACAGTTTTTCATTGTTTGGTTCTATTTTGAAAGTGTTGGGATTCTTTTTGATGACTACAGACTAAAGAAATAATTTTGCATTCTGCTAAGTGTAGAGGGATTTTACAGTGCTACCTGGATAATTGGTGTGATTCCTTAGCCTATTTAATGAGATTGACATTAGGCTGAGGCCACACTTGGGCTTCTGAGGTAGAGCAGTATGAGATAACAGAGTTTAGAATTATATGTACTTTAATGCAAGGAAGGTTAGTGAATCAGGAGGGGAAATAAGATCACTTCTTGTTCATTGACTATACTTGCTTGAAAATAAATGTTAGCATTTCGTCAGTCACACCCTAACTGATCCTTTCATTCTAAATGTCTTGTGCGTGTTCTGGTCTTTTGTTATTGTTCAATGGCTAAGTCGTGTCTGACTCTTTGCCCCCCAACAGACTGTGTCATGCCAGGCTTCCCTGTCCTCTACTATCTCCTGGAGTTGGCTCAAGTTCATGTCCATTGAGCCAATGAGGCTATCTAACTATCTCATCCTCTGCCACCCTCTTCTCCTTTTGCCTTCAGTCTTTCCCAGCATCAGGGTCTTTTCCAATGAGTCAGCTCTTTGCATTAGGTGGCCAAAGGATTGGAGCTTCAGCTTCAGCATCAGTCCTTTCAATGAATATTCAGGGTTGATTTCCTTTAGGAATGACTGGTTTGATCTCCTTGCAGTCCAATGGACTCTCAAGAGTCTTTTCCAGCACAGTTCAAAAGCATCAATTCTTTGGCGCTCAGCTTTCTTTATGGTCCAACTCTTACATCTGTACATGACTACTGGCAAAACCACACCTTTGACTATACAGACCTTTGTCAGACAAGTGATATCTCTGCTTTTTAATATACTGTCTAGGTTTGTCATAGCTTTCCATCCAAGGAGCAAACATCTTTTAATTTCATGGCTGCAGGCACCATCTGCAGTAGTTTTGGAGCCTAAGAAAAATAAAATCTGTCACTCTTTCAACTCTTTCCCCCTTCTATATGCCATGAAGTGATGGGGCCAGATGTCATGAACTTAGTTTTTTGAATGTTGAGTTTTAAGCCAGCCTTTTCACTCTCCTCTTTCACCCTCATCAAGAGGCTTTTTAGTTTCCCTTTGCTTTCTGCCATTACAGTGGTACCATCTGCACATCTGAAGTTGTTGATATTTCTCCTGGCAATCTTGATTCCGCCTTGTGACTCATCCAGCCTGGGATTGTGCATGATGTACTCTTCATACACTTTAAATAAACAGGGTGACAGTATATAGCCTTGATGTACTCCTCTCCCAATTTGGAAGCAGTCTGTTATTCCATGTAAGGTTCAAACTGTTGCTTTTTGACCTGCATGCAGCTTTTACCGGGAGACAGGTAATGTGGTCTGGTATTCCTGTCTCTTTAAGAATTTCCCACAGATTGCTGTGATCCACACAGTCAAAGGCTTTCTTGTAGTCAATGAAGCAGAAGTAGACGTTTTTCTGGAACTCCCTTACTTTCTGTATAATCCAACAAATGTTGGCAATTTGGTCTCTGGTTCCTCTGCCTTTTCTAAACCCAGCCTGTACATCTGGAGATTCTTGGAATATATACTGCTGAAATCTAGCTTGAAGGATTTTAAGCGTAACCTCACTAGCATGGGAAATGAGAGCACCTGTCCGGCAGTTTGAACATTCTTTGACACTGCCCTTCTCTGGTATTGAAATGAAAACCGAACTTTTCTGGTCTTCAGACATACTACCTTCAGTAGTTTACAGTAAGGTAACATATGGCAATAGAAAACAGGACTCTCACTGAAGGAATAAGAGCGGCATCACAGGAGGGCCTCAAGGAGACAAGAGAGGCTTGGCTAACCAGAACACCCACAGCAACTAATATACTAATAAACAACAAATATACTAGTATATAAATAAGTATAATATGTAAATATTTACTAACAGGCACATGTATAATATGTAAGTATATAAAATATCAATATACATAAATGTATATTAATATGTAAATATATTAAGCATGTGAAAATAATCCCTACCTGATTATATAATAAAAAAGAAATTAAAAGAAAGCAAAAACAAAATAAATGTCAAAGTAATTTTGAAAATTAAAATAGAATGATATAAATATCTAATATTTGAGATTATTATTCTTAAAACTTCAAAATGCACCTAGAATTAATGGCCTGCTCAACACAGAAATCTTTCATTTACTTTACATTGCTGTTGTCAAATTGCTAAAAGTGTGTGCAAAAGTGTCCTCAAATTGGGTACTTCTGTTTCATAAAATTTGTTTATTGGTGATAATATTTTATCTTCTTGCCTTGGTTTTGGCTTTGCTGTTGAAATCAATATTGCTTTTGATAATTCAGATCTTAGATCTTTTTCTAATTTCATACTAGTATTCCACAACATATGCATCTTTTTCTCACTGTATTTTTCTCTTATAGAATTTGCAAAGATCTGTGAAAGTTGCTCAGTCGTGTCTGAGTCTTTGAGACCCCATGGACTGTATAATCCATGGAATTCTCCAGGCCAGAATACTGGAGTGGGTAGCCTTTCCCTTCTCCAGGGGATCTTCCCAATCCAGTGAATGAACCCAGGTCTCCCACATTGCAGGTGGATTCTTTACCAGCTGAGCCACCAGGGTAGCCCAAGAATACTGGAGTGGGTAACCTATCCTTTCACCAGTAGATCTTCCCGACCCAGATATCCAACTGAGGTCTCCAGCATTGCAGGTGAATTATTTACCAACTGAGCTACCAGGGAAGCCCCTGTAGCTTATGGTAAATATTCCAACACCAATGAGCAAATAATTTGAGGCTTCCTGATGGTTCTATGGTAAAAGAATCTGCCTATAATACAGGAGACAGGGGAGATTCAGTTTTGATCGCTGGGTCAGGAAGATCCCCTGGAGGAGGAAATGCAACCCACTCCAGTATTCTTGCCTGGAAAATCCCATGGACAGAGGAGCCTGGTGGGCTACAGTCCAAAGGGTCCCAAGAGTCGGATATGACTGAGCGACTGAGCACAACAGCACATTTAAATAATTTAGCATTCAGATCTCCTAGCAAAGTTCATAACACTTCATTGGATTATGCATGAAAATTGCCAATTTAAGGACTCATTTTGCTTCCAAAACTTATTTTTTGGAACGCTATTCACAGAATTTTTATTAAGTGTACTATACACATAAACTTCTTAATTTCTTTCTATTTGCAATAATAACTCATCATGAAGAAGAAATGGGGTCACAGAAATACATTCACAACATAGCCGCAGCAGTAAGCAAAGTAACTGGCTGGATTGTAACCATGCCACTTCTGTATGTTCCTATCCTATTCTAATGCTAACCTAAACCTTTGTTTCCTCATGATGGCATTTCCTGTTCCTTTTATTCACCTTGACCTCAGTGGCTTGTATGGATCCAATGATGTTTCCAGGTTGATTTCTCTGCTTTAATTCTCACAGCACAATTGTAGTGCCTGTCCCTGTTTTCTCCGTTTCTCAGGTGATTTTTCTTGGGATTCAGCATTAAGAAAAATACAGATTTCCTCAGAAATGTGGGGTAGGAATTTCTAGAAGGAAATATGAAATCAGCCAGTCTTCCTCTTTCTATTGATGCATCTTTGCTTCTACTGCTAAGTCGCTTCAGTCGTGTCCGACTCTGTGTGACCCCATAGACGGAAGCTCACCAGGCTCCCCCGTCCCTGGGATTCTCCAGGCAAGAATACTGGAGTGGGTTGCCATTTCCTTCTCCAATGCATGAAAGTGAAAAGTGAAAGTGAAGTCGCTCAGTCGTGTCCGACTCTTAGTGACCCTATGGACTGGAGCCTACCAGGCTCCTCCGTCCATGGGATTTTCCAGGCAAGAGTACTGGAGTGGGGTGCCATTGATGCATCTTTATTGGACCTCATAACTTCCTTACTTAGGGCTTTCTGCTTGCCTTCACAATGTTTCCTACTGGCCCAGCTCACATTGATTATCACCTCTTTGGGCTGAACTATTATCTCCAGGCTGTTCTTAGATCAGATGCTTATCTCTGGTCCAACTGGTTGCAACTTGGAAGAAATGGGGTCCAAGACCTGTAAACTGCTGCCTCAGCTCCAGGTGAGCAGCAGGACGGTTTCCTCAAACAGAGTTTGTAGGTAAACTGGGCTCAGTGAGTAATGGGTGTCATACCACCCCTGTGACTTGCCATAAGCTTCCTTTCAGGGAAAAAACTGTCTGTAGACTGAAATAGCAAAATGCCATTGCCTTGTGAAGACAGTTACATGCATTCCCTTGTGAATCCCCTTACCCTCTAGCTCTTTTTGTTGTTCAGCTCCTATATACATACTGAGGGCCAAACCCAAGGCAGAGCTTAACTTCTGTGCCAAATAAAAGAGAGGAGAAGGCACACAGGATTTGAGTATTTAGGGAGGGAAACCCAGACAACGGGAACTAGAGAAGGACAATGTGAAGAGAAGGATGCAGGAAAGAGGAGCTCTTCTTGGCAGCACAACCAAGGAAGGAACTTCAAAATCAACAAACAAAAAAAAGCAAAAGTAGGAATTGAGTGTCTTATTTTTGTCAGTGACATACTCTCTTCTATTGGTTCATTTCCTTCCATTCTTTTCACTCTGCTTTTTTACTTTTTTATAAAGTGAAAGTAAAGTCGCTCAGTTGTGTTCAACTCTTTGCAACCCCGTGGACTGTAGCCCATCAGGCTCCTCCGTCCATGGGATTCTCCAGGCAAGAATACTGGAGTGGGTTGCCATTTCCTTCTTCAGGGCATCTTTCTGACCCAGGGATCGAACCCAGGTCTCCCACATTACAGGCAGACGCTTTAACCTCTGACCCCCCCAAGATGGTGTTAAAATGTAGACTTTTTGTTGTCCTCCAAAATCTCTTTTCTTTCTTCTATGGTTATAGAGCCCCTGACTTTTGGCTACACATATGGCCATCTAGGTTGGTCATAACTTTCCTTCCAAGGAGTAAGCGTCTTTTAATTTCATGGCTGCAGTCACCACCTGCAGTGATTTTGGAGCCCAGAAAAATAAAGTCTGACACTGTTTCCACTGTTTCTCCATCTATTTCCCATGAAGTGATGGGACCCGATGCCATGATCTTCGTTTTCTGAATGTTGAGCTTTAAGCCAACCTTTTCACTCTCCACTTTCACTTTCATCAAGAGGCTTTTTAGTTCCTCTTCACTTTCTGCCATAAGGGTGGTGTCATCTGCATATCTGAGGTTATTGATATTTCTCCCAGCAATCTTGATTCCAACTTGTTTTTCTTCCAGTCCAGCATTTCTCATGATGTACTCTGCATATAAGTTAAACAAACATGGTGACAATATACAGCCTTGACGTACTCCTTTTCCTGTTTGGAACCAGTCTGTTGTTCCATGACCAGTTCTAACTGTTGCTTCCTGACCTGCATACAGATTTCTCAAGAGGCAGATCAGGTGCTCTGGTATTCCCATCTCTCTCAGAATTTTCCACAGTTTATTGTGATCTACACAGTCAAAGGTTTTGGCATAGTCAATAAAGCAGAAATAGATGTTTTTCTGGAACTCTCTTGCTTTTTCCATGATCCAGCGGATGTTGGCGATTTGATCTCTGGTTCCTCTGCCTTTTCTAAAATCAGCTTGAACATCAGGAAGTTCACGGTTCACATATTGCTGAAGCCTGGCTTGGAGAATTTTGAGCATTACTTTACTAGCATGTGACATAAGTGCAATTGTGCGGTAGTTTGAGCACTCTTTGGCATTGCCTTTCTTTGGGATTGGGATGAAAACTGACCTTTTCCAATCTTGTGGCCACTGCTGAGTTTTCCAAATTTGCTGGCATATTGAGTGTAGCACTTTCACAGCATCATCTTTCAGGATTTGGAATAGCTCCACTGGAATTCCATCACCTCCACTAGCTTTGTTCGTAGTGATGCTTTCTAAGGCCCACTTGACTTCACATTCCAGGATGTCTGGCTCTAGGTCAGTGATCACACCATCATGATTATCTGGGTCGTGAAGCTCTTTTTTGTACAGTTCTTCTGTGTATTCTTGCCACCTCTTCTTAATATCTTCTGCTTCTGTTAGGTCCATACCATTTCTGTCCTTTGCTTTTGAACTGTGGTGTTAGAGAAGACTCTTGAGAGTCCCTTGGACTGCAAGAAGATCCAACCAGTCCATTCTGAAGGAGATCAGCCCTGGGATTTCTTTGGAAGGAATTATGCTAAAGCTGAAACTCCAGTATTTTGGCCACCTCATGTGAAGAGTTGACTCATTGGAGAAGACTCTGATGCTAGGAGGGATTGGGGGCAGGAGGAGAAGGGGACAACAGAGGATGAGATGGCTGGATGGCATCACTGACTCGATGAATATGAGTCTGAGTGAGCTCTGGGAGTTGGTAATGGACAGGGAGGCCTGGCGTGCTGCAGTTCATGGGGTCGCAAAGAGTCGGACACGACTGAGCGACTGATCTGATCTGATCTGATGACCATCTAGATTAGAAACAACACTTCCCACCTTTCCTTGCAGTGAGAAGGGGTCATTTGACGGAGAGTTCAGGACGGAGGGGTCGAAGAGTCATGTAACAACTTCTGGGAATCTTGCCTCAGAGACAGCATGAGTGCACTTTCCTTTTTTTCCCCTTCATCTCTTTCTTCATCCCACTGCCTGAGATAGAGACATTTCCACCTTCAGCTTTGAGGTTGAGGCCATGCATAGCAGAACAACAGCAGTAGTATCTGTGTAGTCTCATAAATTGTATACTAAAATATATATTATGCCGTACCAGCCTTAGACAGCCAAATAGACTTTCATTTAACAGACAAATCAGCTTCTACTTACTTTAATCCACGTATTTAGAAGTTTCTTCACACACATTTGTACTTAAGTAATGTAGTTGCATAGATTTTGCTATAAGCCACCCTTTTCACTTAACAATGTATCATACATTTTTATTGCCAATATTGTTTGTAACTGCTATAGACTGAATGGCTGTGTCCCCCACAACTCATCTGCTGAAATCCTAACCCGAGTATGATGCATTAGAAGGTGGGGCTTTGGGGATGTGATTAGGTCACAAGCAATTCTCATGAATGGGATTAGTGCCATTATAAAAGGGACCCCAGAGAGTGCCTTCACCACTTCCATCATTGACCTTGGCGGCATCTGGAATTGTGAGAAATAAATTTCTGATATTTATAAACCATTCAATCTATAGTATTTTGTTATAGCAGCCTGAACACATTAAGACAGTTATCATAATTTTTGATGGCTGTTTATAATTTCATCTCATAAATGTGCCACAGTTTATATAAGCAATTTCCCCTTATTAAATGTTTAAGTTGGCATTAATTAATTTATATATTTAGCTCTTAAAACTCCTTAGTTTTAATTCAATCATCCATACTAGAAACGCTACTATATAGTACAAGATGAGGATAATTAATTTTATGGCTGTCCAGTAACCATGATACTAATTATTTAACTTATTTCCCATCCCATTTAGATTTGTGCTGCTGCTGGTATCTGATATTAAATTCTCATATCATTAATTTCTGTTTTATTTATTCTGTTCTGTTAATCTATATATCCTTAGGCGAGTGCTCTATGTTAATTATCATACCTATAAAGCAACCTAACTACAAATATGTTAAAATACTTATGACTTTCTTTTTTCACGTGGGTCAGTCTATTTTTACCCATGTGTCTTATAACCATGATATCCTTTTTAGAGCTGAGTCTGTTATTCACAAACAATACTATTAATAGTGAAACCTTGCTTTAAAACAGTATTTATTTCTCAGCTCCTTCAAATGTATTGTTTCAGTTGAGTTCTATACAGAACTATTATGACATTCATTATTCAGATTACCCACATTCAACTACTCTGTCTCCAAAAATTTGAAACCAGAGGATTTTTAAAAAGAGGTTACAATCAGGCTCTCTGAAATTTTTCTGAAATGCTCCCAAGGAGACAGCTGTCAACTCCTTTGGCTGCAGCCCACAGCGTTTGCTGCAGATTATTGATGGCGTTCTGCAGTCAGGTCAGAGCCTGTTAGCCTCTTGCTAACTTTGGTTGCAGCTGTCTGCAGTCACGCTGAGCATGTGAGGTCCAGCAGCACAGACCATCAAAAAGCTGTCCTCCGCCTGCTTTAAAAATAAATCCCTATAAAGTAGAACAAGTAATTGATGTTTTGCAATTTTTATACTTGGGGACTCGAATCTGATCTTAAGTTGATGAAGCATTAGTAGATCTGCTTAGAAAAGAGGTGAAAAGCTGTTGTTTGAATAATAAAACATGAGAGAGACATTTTAAGAGATTTTCAGTCTGTACTGCTGACATCTGGATGATATACCATACTCAGAGTTCAATGGACTTCTCAGAATAGCATCTGTTATGTGCAAAGAGATACGGAAAGAATATATTCCATACTTTAAGTGCTTTAACTACCAATAAGATATGGTTCAAGTGTGATAAGGCAAGAAATTCGAGCAATTTCTAAGATCATGTATTTTTTAGAAAAGCTTAAGTGCCAACTAGATTAGCTTGGAAATGTTCCATAACTATACATCTATAAAAATGTGTTTTAAAACATTGTAAAGTTATAGCCACTCTAATCAGTAGCAAGAAAGTAAAATGGAAGACTTAAGAAGTGTTATGTAGCTAACTTTAAGAAATTCCATAGAAATTAACTTTTACATTGAGGCAGCCCCAAACAGAAAAATGGATTATGTGGGGATAACAATCAGATTGGAAAGGAATCGTCAAGGGCATTCTTTGAGCCATGAAATAGTTGTAGCTTAAGTCAAGCTGCTTAATATACTTAATGTCAGTATATTTATGCATATTGTATATGCTTAGTCCTGTGCTTATATTATAAAGTCACAGGAACTTTATGAAAAAAAAAAGCAAAAATAAGCAGTAGAAAGGTTGCTCTAAGTCAGTTTCCCAAGTTGGTTCCATCAGAACAAATTGCCACAGGATATGAGCACATGTGACATGAAAAAAATGTTTCATGCTAATATATCTAGAGAAATGCTAAAGTGAAAAAAATGAAGCTGCTCGGTCATGTCTGACTCTTTGCGACCCCATGGACTGTAATCTGCCAGCCTCCTCTGTCCATGGAATTTTCCAGGCAAGAGTACTGGAGTGGGTTGCCGTTTCCTTCTCCAGCAGATCTTCCCGACCCAGGGATCGAACCTGAGTCTCCTACATTGCAGGCAGACGCTTTACCATCTGAGCCACCAGAAAAGCCCCAAGTGCCTATTTATATTGCTAAGCACATAGCTATATTGCAGGACTCCTCTGAGCCTTCAATAGTCCATGATAGATTGTGCCCCTCAGAAAGAGTTTTAGGAGGCAACAATTTCCCAAACTTAATCTGTACTGAGGTGACCTATTTCAATCTCCTGGAACACTGGTTTGGAGAATGAATCTAAAAAGAAACATGTAGTCATTCAGACATTTTTCCCCAAAAAGTCAAGCATGCCATGAGAACAAATGAAAACTTTCTTTGATACCTTGCAGACAGAAATTTTGGAACGCTGATTCTAAGAAATTGTGGAAGAACTTTATAATATCCAAAGAGCATATAAAAATTAAAACAGAAGAAGGGAACTCAGGTTTCCATAATAAAGAAGTTCATTTTTTCCATTTGTAAAATTGAATTTTAAACCTCAGAAAGATCTTAAAATAACACCTCATTTAGCCAATCGTCTGATTTTACAGATGAGGAAACTGAGGCCCAGATCAGTCAAGCGATTTGTCCAGGATTATTCAGTTAGTTAGAACTCTAGTGTGGGATGAGAGCTTGGTTCTGATTGCACTCATTTCATGTTCTCTTCATCTGATAACTCCCACCCAACAGGTCAGTTTTTGTTTTTGTTTAATTAAAACACATAAAGAGAAAAATTAAAATTCTTCCTTTTAGTTCAGGTCAGTTCAGTCACTCAGTCATGTCTGACTCTTTGTGACCCCATGGACTGCAGCATGCCAGGCTTTCCCTGTCCACTACCAACTCCCAGAGTTTGCTCAAACTCATGTCCACTGAGTCAGTGATGCCATCCAACCATCTCATCGTCTATCATCCCCTTCTCCTGCCTTCAATCTTTCCCAGCATCAGGGTCTTTTCCAAGGAGTCAGTTCTTAAAATAAGGTGGCCAAAGTATTGGAATTTCAGCTTCAGCATCAGTCCTTCCAGTGAATATTCAGGACTAATTTCCTTTGGGATTGACTGGTCAGATCTCCTTTGCAGTCCAAGGGACTCTCAAGAGTCTTCTCCAACACCACAGTTCAAAAGCATCAGTTCTTTAGTGCTCAGCTTTCTTTATGGTCCAACTCTCACATCTGCACATGACTACTAGAAAAAGCAAAATTTTGACTATACAGACCTTTGTTGGCAAAGTAATGTCTCTGCTTTTTAATATGCTGTCTAGGTTGGTCGTAGCTTTTCTTCCAAGGAGCAAGCATCTTTTAATTTCATGGCTGCAGTCACCATCTGCAGTGATTTTGGAGCCCCCCAAAAATAAAGTCTGATACTGTTTCCACTGTTTGCCCATCTATTTCCCATGAAGTGATGGGACCAGATGCCATGATCTTAGTTTTTTGAATGTTAAGTTTTAAATTAGCTTTTTCACTCTCCTCTTTCACTTTTATCAAAAATGCTTTCTTTACTCAGTCCTTTATTCCACAGCTCTCTCCAGAGCTAATAGTTTTGTTGCCTTTTTATTTTGTGCCCAGGTTTCTGTACTTCTCTAATTTATCCAAAAGTATGTTGTTCATCTGTAAATTTATTCAGTAAACACTCAGTGAGCACACACTCTATTCCATACATACACAGTTGAAGTTTCTGCTCTCAGATTGCTCAGTCTAGTGTGAGAGATAGAACATTCTATGATAAGCACCATGACAGAAGCTAGATAAAAACTTAAGGACCACATTTCTTGAATTGTGAGAAGTAAAGAGAAATTTTCTAGAAGGGACGAAACCTTAACTGAATCTCTTTGGGGGAAGATAGGTATAAGGTAGATAAATAATGGATGGTTGTTCTGAGAGCAGCACAGCTAAAGCAGGAAAGTGTGTAGTGTGTCTGCTGATAGGAGTGTAGCAGGGAAATAAGTTTGGACACACAGAGAAACACCAGATCATGGAAGGCCTTGTATCCAATGCTAATGATCTGGATCTCACATGTTAAAAAGATCCAGCTGGCAGCAATGAAGAGAAAGGATTAGAGTGAAAGAAGGCAAGAGGCTATGGCAGGGGTCCAAGGAAAAAGTGATGAGGGCCTGAAATATGACATGCAAGTAAGAATAGAAAGAGAGACTCTCCTCTCAAGAGAATGAATGTGGCCTGGAACTAGGAGACGAAAGTGCAAACGGAGAGAGGATTGGTGTGCAGCTTGTCTTGGAGATAATATCCCAGGATGGCTATTGGACTAGATGATGTGGGCGTGGGCCCAGAGAAGGGGGAGTTGAAGATAACTTACAGTGCTGGCTTAAACATCGAAGTAGAATGGCCCTGATCTGAGTTACAGAAATAGGAGACAGGCAGGATTAGGAAAAATGTATGGACATGTTAAGTAAGACATTTAAGAGTGTGGCAAGTTGACAAGTGAATATATGTGTGTTGGATGCAGAGGAGAGGTTTGGCCTAGAGATATTAATCTGGAAATCCTAAGCATATAGTATAGGTACTGTGTTTAAACTTATTAAATGGATGAGATTCTTTCCAGAGAACATGTACCGAAAAAAGAATAAGTTCAAGATACAGAATATGGAGGGCAGGAAAAGAAGAAGGCACCAACCGAGGAGACCTAAGAATGAGCCAAGAGATGACAGTGATGTAGGATGAGAGCTGAAAGGTCTGTGGATGTATAAACTAAAAGCTCTGGAATTGAGGTATAAACAAGTGAAGAAAACAGAGATTTAGGAAGTGCAGGAGAAAGGTACAATTCTGGAGTTGGCTGGGAAATAGGGAAAGATTCAAAGTGGTAGGGTCACACATAAAGTTGACTTGAGAGGGCAGGAAATTGAGGGATTTTTCCCCCTGAAAATTGTATTTTTTTTTTTTTTTTCAATAAAATAGAAGCAAGTTTATTTTCTGAAACAAAGAGGGGATATTGTACTTGAGAGGATAGGGAAGAGTTACAGATAAATGTTATGGGGAATGAATGAGGGAGTCATCCACAGTGGTCTCATGGAATGACTGGCATGCACCATTAATGGTCCAGCTAAAATGGAACTCCAAGATGCTAAGGGGGCACTGATTCGTTCTTTTTATGTATTTATTTATTTGGCTGCAGGGTCTTAGCTGCAGCACATGGGATCCTCCCTGGGGCTCATGGATTTCTTTCCAGTCATGGCACACAGGCTCAGTTGCCCCACAGCATATGGGATCTTCCCAGACCAGGGATCGGACCTGTGTCCCTGCATTGAAAAGTGGATTCTTATTGGTTCATTCTTTTCAAATGTATAAGAGACAAACATTGACATTTAAGAAAAGAGCTCATTTTTATAGAGCACTGACGAGCTTCTGGACTAGTCTTCCTTTTGGTTAATTACCCACATCACAGGTAAGCCTGGACAATAGAGTCAAGCAATCATAACTCAGAACAGCACTATTCACTTGATACTCCTGTTACCTGAACTGTGGTCTGAGTGCAGAGCAGGAAGTATGTAGACTAAATCCTGTGAACTTGGAGATCAAAGTTAGCCAAGGGTCATAATCTCAGGATAATATATTTCATTGGATTGTGACATTATCTGATCAGATGATTGATATTTTTACTTTCCTTGTTGAATACTATAAACCTAAAAGTTAATCATGTGAAAATTATTTTCTGATAAGAAGGCTTGTTTTGTTTTTTTCAGCTGTAACTAGACTCCAAAATATAAAATGGAAACATTAAAGAATGTATTAAAGCTTTTAGACATGATTACGTTTGTGGGGGAATTAAAGCAATGAAGAATAAGAAAGTCCACTTAAGGGGGAAACTTGAGACTAAATGAAAGAAATTTTCAAGTAAGGCATTAATTATACTCCCATTAAAATCTGAATCTATTGTTTATTATTAATTTAAATAATGTGTGTGTATATATGTGTGTGTATATATATATATACACACACACATACATACACATATCACATACATACACATACATCAGATCAGATCAGTCGCTCAGTCGTGTCCGACTCTTTGCGACCCCATGAACCGCAGCACGCCAGGCCTCCCTGTCCATCACCAGCTCCCGGAGGTCACTCAGACTCACATCCATCGAGTCAGTGATGCCATCCAGCCATCTCATCCTCTGTCGTCCCCTTCTCCTCCTGCCCTCAATCCCTCCCAGCATCAGAGTCTTCTCCAATGAGTCAACTCTTTGCATGAGGTGGCCAAAATACTGGAGTTTCAGCTTTAGCATCATTCCTTCTAAAGAAATTCCAGGATTGATCTCCTTCAAAATGAACTGGTTGGATCTTCTTGCAGTCCAAGGGACTCTCAAGAGTCTTCTCCAACACCACAGTTCAAAAGCATCAATTCTTCGGCGCTCAGCCTTCTTCACAGTCCAGCTCTCACATCCATACATGACCACAGGAAAGACCATAGCCTTGACTAGGCGAACCTTTGTTGGAAAGTAATGTCTCTGCTTTTCAATATGCTATCTAGGTTGGTCATAACTTTCCTTCCAAGGAGTAAGCATCTTTTAATTTCATGGCTGCAGTCACCATCTGCAGTGGTTTTGGAGTCCAGAAAAATAAAGTCTGACACTGTTTCCACTGTTTCCCCATCTATTTCCCATGAAGTGATGGGACCAGATGCCATGATCTTCGTTTTCTGAATGTTGAGCTTTAAGCCAACCTTTCACTCTCCACTTTCACTCTCATCAAGAGGCTTTTGAGTTCCTCTTCACTTTCTGCCATAAGGGTGGTGTCATCTGCATATCTGAGGTTATTGATATTTCTCCTGGCAATCTTGATTCCAACTTGTGTTTCTTCCAGTCCAGCGTTTCTCATGATGTACTCTGCATAGAAGTTAAATAAACAGGGTGACAATATACAGCCTTGACTAACTCCTTTTCCTATTTGGAACCAGTCTATTGTTCCATGGCAATGGCACCCCACTCCAATACTCTTGCCTGGAAAATCCCATGGACGGAGGAGCCTGGTAGGCTGCAGTCCATGGGGTCGCTAAGAATCGGACATGACTGAGCGACTTCACTTTCTCTTTTCACTTTTATGCATTGGAGAAGGAAATGGCAACCCACTCCAGTGTTCTTGCCTGGAGAATCCCAGGGACAGGGAGGCCTGGTGGGCTGCCATCTATGGGGTCACACAGAGTCGGACACGACTGAAGTGACTTAGCATAGCATAGCATATTGTTCCATGTCCAGTTCTAACTGTTGATTCCTGACCTGCATACAGATTTCTCAAGAGGCAGATCAGGTGGTCTGGTATTCCCATCTATTTCAGAATTTTCCACAGTTTATTGTGATCCACACAGTCAAAGGCTGTGTTGGAAGGTGATTAATATTATTAAAGTAAAAAAAAAAATGTAGGGTATAGGGGATTATAAGTGGGGATTGGAAGGTTGAGAACGGACAGGGAACAAAGGAAAGTTGTAATTTCAAGTAGGATCATTGTGATTAAAAACTGGGCAGAGGAACTGAATATTTTTCCAAAGTAGACACACAAACAGCAAGCAGACATGAAAAGTTGCTTAGCATCACTAATCATCAAGAAATGCAAATTAAGGCCACAGTAAGATACTGCCTCACACTTATCAGGAGGACCATCATCAAAAAGACAGGAGATATATGCTGTAAGGATGTGGAGAAAAGGAAAGCTTCATGCGGTACTGGTGGGGTTGTAAGTTGGTGCATCCACTATATGGAAAACAGTGTGGAGGGTCCCTGAAAGATCAAAAATAGAACTGCCATATGATCTAGCAGTTTCACTTCTGGGCATTTAGCCCCCAAAGCACCAAAAACACTAATACTAAAAGATATTTGCACTTTAGCACATATATGCAGCATCATTACAATAGCCAACCCAAGTGTCCATCCATAGGTGAATGGATAGAGAAGATGTGGAGCATGCTTGTGCACACACACACACACACATACACAAACAGGAATATTACTCAGCTATAAAAAATGAAATTTGCTGTTTGGGACAATACCAATGAATCTAGAGGGTACTAGGTTAAGGAAAATAAGTCAGATAGAGAAAGACAAATATTGCATGATCTCACTTACAAGTGGAATCTAAAAACAAAACAGATAAACCAAAATGGAAATAGACTCGTAGAGAGAACAAATAGGTGGTTGCCAGAAGAGAGGGGAATTGGAGAGTGGGCACAGTAGGTGAAGGATATGAAGGTGTACAAACTTCCAGTTGCATAATAAATAACTCATGGGGATGTAATATAAACATAAGTAATGTGTATGGCCTAAACTTACACAGTGATCATTTCGTAATGTGTATGTGCGTTCTCAGTCACTGCAGTCGTGTCTGACTCTTTGTGATCACATGGACTGTAGCCCACCAGGCTCCTCTGTCCATGGAATTTCCCAGGCAAGAATACTGGAGTGGGTTGCCATTTCCTTCTCCAGGGGGTCTTCCTAACCCAGGGATCAAATCTGGGTCTCCTGTGGCTCCTGCATTAGCAGGCAGATTCTTTACCACTGAGCCACTAGGAAACTCCATTTCATAATGATTGTATGCAAATATCAAATCACTATGGAGTATACCTGAAACTAAATAATATCAAATATCCACTTCATTAAATTTTTAAGATACCAAAAAACTAAGCTCTATATAGCTTTTAAAAAAATTAAGTAATCAGAGTATGTCTTATTGAAATGGTAACATTAAAAAGAAAAAAAAAAAAAACCATGAGAAAGTGACCCTTGGGGATTATATAGATTGCTAGCAGTGCCAAAACAAAGTACCACAGACTAAGCCGCTCAAACTACAGAAATTTATTTTCTCACAATTCAGGAGGTTAGAATCCAAGATCAAAGTGTCTGCAGAGTTGTTTTTTCTGGGCCTCTCTGCTCGGCTTACAGATGGCCATGTTCTCCCCACGCTCTGACACAGCCTTCAGACTGCATGCCTGTGTCCAAATGTCCTCTCATCGGTGGATTAGGGTCCACCTTATTTGCCTCATTTTAACTTAATCACGTCTTTAAAGGTCCTATCTCTAGTCACATTTTGAGGTACTTTAGGGGGCTAGGGGATGTGAGAGCTGGACTGTGAAGAAGGCTGAGTGCCGAAGAATGGATGCTTTTGAACTGTGGTGTTGGAGAAGACTCTTGAGAGTCCCTTGGACTGCAAGGAGATCCAACCAGTCCATTCTGAAGGAGATCAATCCTGGAATTTCTTTGGAAGGAATGATGCTAAAGCTGAAACTCCAGTATTTTGGCCACCTCATGCGAAGAGTTGACTCATTGGAGAAGACTCTGATGCTGGGAGGGATTGAGGGCAGGAGGAGAAGGGGACGACAGAGGATGAGATGGCTGGATAGCATCACTGACTCGATGAATATGAGTCTGAGTGACCTCCGGGAGCTGGTGATGGACAGGGAGGCCTGGCGTGCTGCGGTTCATGGGGTCGCAAAGAGTCAGACACGACTGAGCGACTGATCTGATCTGAGGGGGCTAGGAGGCTTCCCAGGTGGCGCTAGTAGTCAAGAACCCACTTGCCAGTGCAGGAGACCTAAGAGAGGTGGGTTCAATCCCTGGGTTGGGAAGATCCCCTGGAGGAGGGCATGGAAACCTACTCCAGCATTCTTTCCTGGAGAATCCCTTGGGCAGATGAGCCTGAAGGGCTACAGTCCAGAGGGTCGCACCGAGTCAGACGTGACTGAAGCGGCTTAGCATGCACGCATGCACAGGGGCTTAGAACTTAACACATGAATTTGAAAGAGACACAAATTCAGTCCATAGGAGGGATATTCCACAAAGGAAACAGCTAGTTCAAAGGCCCTAAAATAGGGATTTACAGGAGGTCCTCGAGGAGCAGCAGGGACAAGCATGGAGTGGAATGGGTGAGGGGGAGGGAAAGGCCGCTTGTGTGGGGCATTGCACACCATTTTAAGATCTTTGTGTGTTACTCTGAGGGAAATGGAAAATCGTGACCACACTTTCAGTGAAATAGTGACACATTTACTTTATTTTTTTTATTAATTTATTTTTAAATTGAAGGATAATTGCTTTACAGAATTTTGTTGTTTTCTGTCAAACCTCAACATGAATCAGCCATAGCTATACATATATCCCCTCCCTGTTGAACCTCCCTCCCATCTCCCTCCCCATCCCACCCCTCTAGGTTGATACAGAGCCCCTGTTTGAGTTTCCTGAGTCACACAGCAAATTCCCGTTGGCTATCTATTTTACATATGGTAATGTAAGTGTCCATGTTACTCTTTCCATACATCTCACCGTCTCCTCCCCTCTCCCCATGTCCATAAGCCTATTCTCTATGTTTGACATCTTTACTTTATATTCCAAGTCACCAGCTGCTATGTTGAAAACAGGCCATCAGGAATAAGAGGAGAAAGGTGACCAGCTGAAAGCCTCCACCATGAGCTAGAAGAGAGATGATGAGGCTCAGAGCAGGAGTACAGCAGTACGGATGGTGGAGAATGTCAGGATGCATTTTGATATTTGTATATTCATTTATCAAGCACGCATTGAGTGTCATGGCTGCCAATGGGGCAGAAATGGTCAGAAATGTGTCTAGAAAGATTCATAGGAAAAAATGAGGTATGAAAGGAAAAACTGAATTGCCTTCTTCAAAGAGAAGAAAATAAGAGAAACGCTTATAAAGATAGTAAAATGTAAAATCATTAAGTGGTTATTAAAACGGTCTTTTAATTAAATGTCTATTCTATTCAACATCAAGAAATTTGTGTATAAGATGGTGGAGAATGCCATCCCAGTTCATTTTAGAGTTCCGGTACCATCTATTTCCCCTTACCTTGTCTCTACATTCCATGTAAAATAAGACTTGACCTTTCCCCTTTTCATAATCCAGACATCTGGTTGCAGCATGTGGGGCATTTTTAAGGCACGAGAAGGGGAAGCGCTGATGTGAAACAAAGGGCAAGATGAAAAGGAGGGAAGAATGGGCAGGAGGAAAGAAGCAAGGGAGGTCTGGTGAAGGGGATGGGCACACAAGGCTCATCCCGCCCACACGCCAGGGTCCACAGACAAGCAAACAAACACCGACTTCAGACTGCATTTAATCGGGAACTAAACGGAAAGGGACGTAGCTGTTAAAATTAGGGTTAACAACTACCACCCTTTAAAGTATAATGTATTAATTTGTTAGGACAGCCATTACAAAGTACCACAGACTATACAGTTAAACAAGAGAAATTCATTTTCTCTGAGTTCTGGAGGCTGGAAGTCTTAAGATCAAGATGTTGGCAAGGCTGACTTCCGGACTCTGCTCTCTGGCTTGCAAGTGACTGTCTCACTGGGTCCTCACCTGGTGTTTCCTTTGACTCAGGCATCTTTCGTGGCCTCCTGTGTGTCAGAACTGCCTCTTCTTATGAAGACACAATTCAATCCATGACAGTACTTATGCAATTCCATTTAATATTTTAAAAATTCTTCATATATTCCTTTAATCTATGTTGGAGTTTAAAACTTTAAAAAGAATGCAGAGAATGAGATGGTTAGATAACATCACCAACCTAGTGGACATGAATTTGAACAAACTCCCGGAGATAGAGAAGGACAGAGGAACCTAATGTGCTGCAGTCCGTGGTGTTGCAAAGAGCTGGACACGATAGCAACTGAACACTACCAGCAAAGCTTATTAATGAAATATACAGTGAAATACTTTAGTCTTTAGTAGAGCTGCAACAAATATACAATAAACAGTATTTGAACTTACTACCTTTTCGTCATTAGGAAACAAAAGTTTGATTGGCAAAATGAGCCTGATTCAGGCCATATATTATAACCATAGGTTTTTCAAGTAAAGTACTTAGGTTAATTAATACCTGCTATTGTTCTGTAAACAGAACAAAGATACAGAATAAACTTTAAATCTACAATATTATATGTGAATACATGTATAAATCATGGGAAACTAAATGCATAAATAATTCCTATCATGATACAGTGTGTTCAGTTAGATCTCATTTATTACGTGGTCTTAAGATAAAATGTTTCAGAAATAAAAATAAAAGAGAATTTTCTACATATTTGGTTTTAAAAATTCTTCACAGATTGAGAATAATAATTATGTCTATATCAAAGATAGGCTGATAAACTAATTTGGAAGGATCTTAATTCTTTACTAAAACCAAAAGTAAAAAAAAACAGCTCATTTAAAATACTGTGTGTTATTTTTTACCATCTTTCTAAATTCCATATATATGCGTTAGTATACTGTATTTGTGTTTTTGTTTCTGGCTTACTTCACTTTAGAAAGATGGTAAAAAATAACCCTACTTACGAGACAACAAAAGAGACACTGATGTATAGACCAGACTTTTGGACTCTGGGACCGGGAGAGGGTGAGATGATTGGGGAGAATAGCATTGAAATATGTATAATATTATATCTGAAATGTATTAATTGTTCAAACTAAACACTATCATGTTACAATTTGTTCATACTAGATGTTTGTAATGTTTCTGATAATCAATAAAAGAGATTCTTGATCAAAAAAAAAAATAAAATAAAATACTGTGTGAAACCAGTTCATATTTCTTATCATATTTCACTTTTTTTGTGGAGCAGAGGGAACTATAATTTGGGCTAAGTTCTTAGGAATAGAAGTCAAAACATTTATTACCTTTTCCTGCTTTTTCTCTACTTTCCTCCCTCCTCTGTCTTTCTTGCTCATCTTCTCTGTCCCCTTCTTATTCCCTCTCTCTAAAAAAAAAACCACACATTTATTACATTTTATGGAAATGGAAATGTGTGTTTGAGTATACATTATATTTTTAAAAATTTTTTCTTTCAAGTACAAATAAATATTTATCTCTCCAAAAGGTACTGTTAATTTTCCTCTGCACTTTTCTTTGAAGAAACCTATGGCTCACTGCAAAATCTGATGCTTTGACTTTGGAATTTCAGTCTCATAGCTATCCTGTGTCAGAGAAGGCAATGGCAACCCACTCCAGTATTCTTGCCTGGAAAATCCCATGGATGGAGGAGCCTGGTGGGCTGCAGTCCATGGGGTCGCAAAGAGTCAGACACGACTGAGCGACTTACTTTCACTTTTCACTTCCATGCATTGGAGAAGGAAATGGCAACCCACTCCACTGTTCTTGCCTGGAGAATCCCAGGGACGGGGGAGCCTGGTGGGCTGCTGTCTATGGGGTCGCACAGAGTCAGACACGACTGAAGCGACTTAGCGGAGCAGCAGCAGCAGCAGCTATCCTGTATGCTTGTTTAAACACTTGTTTATAAAGATGTGTTTGGCTGCTACCTTATGTTAACTTCACAGTGGGCAAAGCTGTCAGTTAGACTGCCCTATTTTTTTCCAGTCTATTTTTTCAAGTTGCAAATTCTAAATAAGTAGTCTGTTAAATTATTGCACATAATTTAAAAATAGCATGTCATTACCATCAACCACCAAGTAGAATGATTTAATTTTAAATCCCTTCTCCATTTACTTACTGAAGAAATGATTCTGTGATCAATTTGACCTTTCACCAGCATAATTGCCAAGTAATTAACAATGATAAATGATTACCATCTAAATTTTAAGTAATCATTAAAGGATGGCATACACTTGGTACAAGCCAGGAACTGTTTTCTACAAAATATTAGAAACACATATTTCACCCATTCAGTGCATACTTTTGAAATGTCTGTTATGTGCCAAAATTGTCCTCAAGTTTATTTTCCTAAGCTAAATGAAAGAAATAAGTGATATATTAGAAGGTATTAAGTGGTACAGAAAATAATAAAAGTAGGAAAGGGGAATTGGGAATATGTATGTGAGATTTAGAGGGTACAATTATAAGTAGGATGTTCAAAAAAGATGAGTGAGACAGGTGGGCTTCTGGAGGAGGTACAGCTGACCTACCATCCTGACTTGTCTGGGACTAACGGTTTCCCAGGATGCATCCTGTTGCTAAAACCAGAGCCATCCCAGCCTAGGCAAAGCAGACAATTGACCGCCTGAGGTGTGTTCCAGATAGAGGAAGAAGAAGACAAAGGTCCTGAGAGGAGGGCGTGTCTGGCAGTTTCAGCGACTAGTAAGGAGGCCGGTGTGGCTAGAACGGAGATGAGTTCTGTCATGGGAAGGGATCTCATCATTCAGGGCCTGGTCATGGATGCCATGCCACCTGAACCCACTCCTCAGCCTTGATGCACTCAACCCCAGATGCTGCTGATAGGCTTGCCCATGTCTTTTCAGGGGGCTTGCCGTCAGCTGTAGAGACTTGCCTCCTCCAAGTTGGTGTCTCTTTGAGGGAGCTGCTGCTGCTGCTGCTAAGTCGCTTCAGTCGTGTCCGACTCTGTGCGACCCCATAGACAGAAGCTCACCAAGCTCCCCCGTCCCTGGGACTCTCCAGGCAAGAACACTGGAGTGGGTTGCCATTTCCTTCTCCAATGAATGAAAGTGAAAAGTGAAAGTGAAGTCACTCAGCAACCCCATGGACTGGAGCCTACCAGGATCCTCCGTCCATGGGATTTTCCAGGCAAAAGTACTGGGGTGGGGTGCCATTGCCTTCCCCGCTTTGAGGGAGCAGCCCATGACTAATGACGGGCTAAGATGGGACTACAGTGGCCTGGCCCCCTGTCCTCAACCTGGCTCAGCTCAGGCCTCGTCTGTAACCAGCTACAGTTCAGCTTTTCCCTTCACCTCAGTTCCTTACCCTGGTGCCTCAGACGGTGAAGAATCTGCCTACAGTGCAGGAGATGCATGTTCGATCCCCGAGTCAGGAAGATGCCCTGGAGAGGAAAATGGCTACCCCTCCTGTCTTTTTGCCTGAGGAATCCCATGGACGGAGGAGTCTGGTGGGCTACAGTCCATGGGGTCACAAAGAGTCGGACACAACTAACAATTTCACTTTTCTTTTCAGTTCCTTTCAGGTGGGTTTCCTGAGAGCACTCCTCAGTAAGCTTTCCAGCTGTGTCTCCTTTGTAGTATCTATGTCAAACAAACCCAAGCTAAAACAGGACTTGAAAGTGATTTTGAGAGACAGGTAAAACCTCTGAAGGCTTTTGAAAGAAACTGAAACCGGAAATAGTTTCTCTTCTCTCATTAGTCATGAAAGAGTACAGAACTTTCTTAGTTGCCTATTTCAGATTATTCTTCTGAACTTTGTTGTGGTTATTTCAGAGGGTGGGAGAACTGGGCTATAACCCAAGTGGAAATTGTAGATTTGCTGAATGGTTGGCATTTCCCCCTTTGTTTCGACATGTGAGCAGTGGGAGGACCAACTCCTCAGCTGATGCAGCGAACCCATATATTTCTAGATGAGTTACATCATACATTGAATTCCATTGTGTTATTGGGACTGTGGTGGCTGTTTTAAATAAAGTAGGTACACCAAAGTGAAACAAGCAAAAGGGAAATCTTTGCCCTCAAGGATTTTATTCTACTCTCTCTGATCCATTTTATTGAAACTGTTCAATAATAAATGGCTTACTCCAGCATACCTCAGGACCTTAATTTCCTGTGGAGCCAGCAGTAGTAGGTAGTGGTTGGGGAGACGAGGAAATATCAAATGGGAAAACAATGATCTCCTTTCTAGTCACACACAGCCACTTAAATGTCCAGCTACCCAGGACATGTATTAGGTGTATTTATTATGTCCAGCATTTTCATATTTCAGGCTTCACTGTAGAGTTTCTGGGCCAACAATAGGCTCCAAATTCATATTATGTAGGAAAACAATGACTAGGAAAATATTAAGTAGGTGGTAGCTCCATTCATCTTGTGTATGAAGAAGCCCTTTGTCCCACAGTTCAAATGTTGTTTTTAACAAACTTGTTCAGTGTAAAAGTCTCCCTGACATATGAATTTTTCCTGAAGATGTGTGAATTTTCCATATGATTAAAATTTTTTAGAGATAGACGGTGGTTAATTGTGTTTATGGTCTGTGTACAGTCTTAGTTATTCAGATTCAGAGATGGAAATTTAAAAAAGGATGTTTTGCTTGATAAACATTTATAAAGCTGTGAAAAGTACAGTTCTTTGAAAGTAGATCTGAATTTATTCCTGACTCTCAAACTGCTTCAGGTGTGACAGACCTTAGAGGGGAGAGGTCCTATAACACAATGAGGTTCTAAAAAAACCAAGCAGGTTTTGAATGAATCTTTCACATGCATTTTTAAAAAACAATTGTATTTATTTGTCTTTGACTGTGCTGCACTGTCATTGCCGTGCGGGCTTCCCTCTAGTTTGGGCAAGCGAGGGCCACTCTCTTGCGCTGCGTGGGCTTCTCACTGTGGGGTTTCTCTTGTTGCAGAGCGGGAGCTCTAGGGTGCATGAGTTTCCTCAGTTATGGCTCCGGGGCTTAGCTGCTCTGCAGCAAGTGGGAGCCTCCTGGATGAGGGATTGAACTTGTGTCTCCTGCATTGGCAGGCAGACTCTTTACAATGAGTGACCGGGGAATCCCCCTCTTCCACATGAATTGAATTTAAAAAGTAGATGGTGGTGGGGACCCAACTGTGGATTCTGGGGCTCACTAAACAGATCTACAGCCTTTAGTAAATCCCTTAATCCTTCAGAGCCTTGGCTACCTTATCAATTTAATAAGACTGATTCCTACTCTGTCTCTAAGAGAGAACCCTAAGAGATGCTGGTTCTGTCCTTGGGTCAGGAAGATCCCCTGGAGGAGGACATGACTCCCCACTCCAGTATTCTTGCCTGGAGAATCCCATGGACCGAGGAGCCTGGTGAGCTACAGTCCATAGGGTCGCAAAGAGTCAAATACGACTGAAGCGACTTAGCATGTATGCCTGCTATCTATGTCAGAACTGGGCACACATATTCATAGATGTGAGCATGACTTGGAAACCATTCTTATTCCCATTGCTTCTGCTGCTGCTAAGTCGTGTCCAACTCTGTGCAACCCCATAGACGGCAGCCCACCAGGCTCCCCCGTCCCTGGGATTCTTGCCTTATTAACCAACTACTCCAGCTGAAAATGATGATGTAGAAGGAAAGGCGAAGACAGGGTAATCCATGGTTCCTTTCCTTTGTACTCCTTCCTTACATATCAGTATGCCCAAAGTACACAGTGAGGGAAGGATGCATGAGTATCAAGAAGTGAGATAAAAACAGTTGAATTAGTTTTGTGCAATATTTCCACTGTCCTGTTAAGAATAGAATGTGCAAATTGTGTCATTTCTGTGATTCTGCATACATTAAATGCTCTATTTCTGTTTGAAACTGACATTGTACAACATAACGATGAATGGTAAAATGCACACTAATTATTAAAAATTTTGATTTTTCTTTCTGTTGGATGATGTTAAATGTCAAACAAAAACATACAAATTAAAAGAGAGAGCAAGGGGAAAAAGGGAAAACTTTATTTTAGCAACTTTAATAGTACTTTTTTCCTGCTTTCCAACAAAGAATCCTTCATTTTTATTTTGCACTAGGCCCCACAAATTATGTAGCTGGCTTTCAGTATGTGTGTGTCTGTATGACAAAGAGAAAGAGAAGTAGGAAAAGATAGAGAGGAAGTACATATGCAAGTATGTCCACTCAGAACCTGTATATAAACCTACTGTGTGCCCCTGTATTGGGCTCTGATGCAGAAGTGAAGAACACAGACTACATTTGGCTGCTGGAGAGTGATGAACCGAATTTGACACTTGTTGAAATAACAGGAGAACCTTCAAGTGAAAACAGTCTAAAAAACAGCTGGCCATGTATGTGTGGTGTTTTTAAAAGACATGAAGGTAAACATATCAATTTGAAAGTCATTTACATAGAACCCGGGTCTCCCGCATGGTAGACAGATGGTTTACCGTTTGAGCCATCAGGGAAGTCATAGAAACAATAGATGTTATAATAACAGTGAAAAGATGAAACATATAAGATAAACTTTAAAATGACTGTGTACCATTTACATGGAAAACACTACTGAAAGACACAAAAGAAGACTTGAAATAAAAAACATTCTATGTTCATGATGGAAATAATCAGCATGATAAAAAATGTCAAATCTTCCTAAATTAATCTGTAAATTAAACCTGATCCCAATCTGTATAACAAAAAGAATGTTTAAATTTTAGAACTAGACAAGCTGATTCTAAAGTTTATATGTAAAAATACATAAGCAAGAATAAAGAGGAAAATTTCAGAAAACAAGGAAAATGAGAGGGGATTCCCTATTATATAAAAGTACTCCCTGTTTAAAAGTACACTAATTAAACTAGGTTGGAGCATGTTCATCAGTAAAACACAATAGAATGTCCAGAAATAGACCAAAAAATGCAAGGAAGTGATTTTAAAAAAACAGCGTTTCAAATTAAGGAGGAAAGTAAAATTATTCAACAAATGGTTTTGCAGTGAGTGGATAGCAGTTGGGAAAAAATAAAACTTGGATTCCTACCTTACACTTTGCATGTAAATGAGTTCCAAATAGATCAAAGATCTAGACATAAAAATAAACCCATAAAAGTACAAATGTAAAATTTGGGAAATTTTGCTTTAAATATCAGCATGGGAAGGGTTTTACAAGTATAACATAAAACACAGAAGCCATAAAGCAATGATTGGTGAATTTGTTTCCATAATAATCAGAAATTTTATAGGAAGCAAAACACAACATATTTAACAAAAACTAAAATTTGAGAATATATTCAACACATATTAGAAGGAAATTCCTATAATTCATAGGGGAAAAAGGCCAACTATTCATACAAAATAGGAGTAAGGGGGGGAAGGAATGAAAAAGTAGTTTATTAAGAAGGAAATACAAATTGCTCTTAAATGTATACCAATCCTCACCCAGTTATATACTACATTAGAAGCTACGTTTCACTTATCAGACTGGCAAAAATTAAAAAAAAATTATAATAGAGTTACCAGGCATTACTGGAGAGGTTGTAATTGAAATAACCTCAATAAAAGGCAGTTTCACAGGAGTCAGTTAAAATAACAAATGTGCATACTCTTACTCTTCATAGAGAAAGCAAGGGAATTCCAGAAAATCCTGTACTTTGGCTTCATTAAATATACTAAAGCTTTTGACTGTATCAGATCAGATCAGTTGCTCAGTCGTGTCTGACTCTTTGCAACCCCATGAACCGCAGCACACCAGGCCTCCCTGTCCATCACCAACTCCCAGAGTTCACCCAGACTCACGTCCATCAAGTCAGTGATGCCATCCAGCCATCTCATCCTCTGTTGTCCCCTTCTCCTCCTGCCCCCAATCCCTCCCAGCATCTTTTCCAATGAGTCAACTCTTCACATGAGGTGGCCAAAGTACTGGAGTTTCAGCTTTAGCATCATTCCTTCCAAAGAAATCCCAGGGCTGATCTCCTTCAGAATGGACTGGTTGGATCTTCTTGCAGTCCAAGGGACTCTCAAGAGTCTTCTCCAACACCACAGTTCAAAGGCATCAACTCTCACATCCATACATGACCACTGGAAAAACCATAGCCTTGACTAGACGGACCTTTGTTGGCAAAGTAATGTCTCTGCTTTTGAATATGCTATCTAGGTTGGTCATAACTTTCCTTCCAAGGAGTAAGCGTCTTTTAATTTCACGGCTGCAGTCACCATCTGCAGTGATTTTGGAGCCCAGAAAAATAAAGTCTGACACTGTTTCCCCATCTATTTCCCATGAAGTGATGGGACCAGATGCCATGATCTTCATTTTCTGAATGTTGAGCTTTAAGCCAACGTTTTCACTCTTCACTTTAACTTTCATCAAGAGGCTTTTCAGTTCCTCTTCACTTTCTGCCATAAGGGTGGTGTCATCTGCGTATCTGAGGTTATTGATATTTCTCCTGGCAATTTTGACTGTATAGATTACAATAAACTGTGGAAAATTCAAAAAGAGATAGAAATACCAGACCACCTTACCAGTCTCTTGAGAAATCTGTATGGAGGTCATGAAGCAACTATTAGAACTGGACATGGAACAATGGACTGGTTCAAAATTGGGGAAATCAAGACTATATATTGTCACCCTGCTTATTTAACTTATATGCAGAGTACATCATGCAAAATGCCAGGCTGGATGAATCCCAAGCTGGTATCTAGATTGCTGGGAGAAATATCAATAACCTCAGATATGCAGATGATACCACTCTAACGGCAGAAAGCAAAGAAAAACTAAAGAGCCTCTTGATGAGGATGAAAGAGGAGAGTGAAAATTTAAACACTCAATTCAACACTCAAAAAACTAAAATCACGGTATCTGCTCCCATCACTTCATGGCAAATAGAAGGGGGGAAAGTGGAAACAGTGACAGATTTTATTATCTTGGGCTCCAAAATCATTGCAGATTGTGACTGAAGCCATGAAATTAAAAGGCATTTCCTCCTTGGAAGGAAAGCTATGACAAACCTAGACAGCATATTAAAAAGCAAAGACATTACCTTGGCAACAAAGGTCTGTGTACTCAAAGTTTTGGTTTTTCTAATAGTCATGTACAGATGTGAGAGCTGGACCATAAAGAAGGCTGAGCACCGAAGAATCAATGTTTTTGAATTGTGATGCTGGAGAAGACCCTTGAGAGTCCCTTGGACTGCAAGGAGATCCAACCAGTCAAACATAAAGGAAATCATCCCTGAATATTCATTGAAAGGACTTATGCTAAAACTTCAGTTCCAATACTTTGGCCACCTGATGGGGAAGGGGTTGCTCATTGGGAAAGACCTTGATGCTGGGAAAGATTGAAGGCAGGAGAAGAAGCGGGTGACAGAGCATAAGATGGTTGGATGGCATCATTGATACAATGGACATGGATTTGAGCAAACTCAGGGAGACAGTGAAAGCCAGAAAAGTCTGGCGAGCTGCAGTCTGTGGGGTCCCAAAGATTTAGACACGACTGAGCGACTGAACAGCAATACTCTTAGCAATTCTAGTCCTAAGTACCTATTCTATATGTACAAAATGATGTTTATAAAAGACTGTAGTATACTTAAAGCAGACTAAATGTTTAGCATTAGGAGACTGGTTTAAAAAATATATATTTAAATAATGAAATTCAGTGTGTCTCGTGTGTACTGGTAAAAGATCTCCAAAATCTATTAAGTGCAAAAAGTAATGTGTTGAACAGGGTACACAGCATATTAACATGTGGGGGAAATTATATGTATTATATATATAATATAATTATACATATTATAACTACAGGCTTTCCTGGTGGCTCAGCAGTAAAGAATCTGCCTGCAATGCAGGAAATGCAGGAGACACAGGTTTGATCCCTGGATCAGGAAGATTCCCTGGAGGAGGAAATGGAAACCCACTCCAGTATTCTTGCCTAGACAATCCCATGGAGAGAGGAGCCTGGTGGGCTACAGTCCATATGGTGACGACACACAGCCTATTCTGAGAAGGTTTTGCAAGAGACTATAATCGTGATTGCCTCCTAGGAGATAAATTGGATGAGTATGGGTCCAGGAGAAAAATAGATTTTTTTTCACTTAAAATTACTTTGTACTTTTGAATTTGATACCATGTACATTACTCAGAAAAAAAAAATTTAGACTAAAAGGGTCAATATTTAAAACCAGTGAGAGATTTGAAATAGTTTAGATCTCTAAGTGTAACAATATTAACGTAAGAAAGCAAAAGGCCATGACAAATATCTCTTTGAGGGAGGGAGACGTATCAGCTAGACACTATAGCAAAATGGAGTAAGAAATAGAAAACGATAAAACAGTGTCACAGACGATGAAAGAAAAGTGTTTGAAAAGGAAAAGATCTATATTTTTAGCTATAAAATAGCTATAATACTTTGTATATTAATAAATGCAAAAAAGGATGGCATATTAGAAAAGATCAGTATACTTAACATAAATCAAGAAAAAACATCACCACCCTTATGGCAGAAAGTGAAGAGGAACCAAAAAGCCTCTTGATGAAAGTGAAAGTGGAGTGTGAAAAAGTTGGCTTCAAGCTCAACATTCAGAAAACAAAGATCATGGCATCTGGTCCCATCACTTCATGGGAAATAGATGGGGAAACAGTGGAAACAGTGTCAGACTTTATTTTTCTGGGCTCCAAAATCACTGCAGATGGTGATTGCAGCCATGAAATTAAAAGACAAAGGAAAGTTATGACCAACCTAGATAGCATATTCAAAAGCAGAGACATTATTTTGCCAACAAAGGTTCATCTAGTCAAGGCTATGGTCTTTCCTGTGGTTATGTATGGATGTGAGAGCTGGACTGTAAAGAAGGCTGAGTGCCAAAGAATTGATGCCTTTGAACTGTGGTGTTGGAGAAGACTCTTGAGAGTCCCTTGGACTGCAAGAAGATCCAACCAGTCCATTCTGAAGGAGATCAGCCCTGGGATTTCTTTGGAAGGAATGATGCTAAAGCTGAAACTCCAGTACTTTGGCCACCTCATGTGAAGAGTTGACTCATTGGAAAAGACTGTGATGCTGGGAGGGATTGGGGGCAGGAGGAGAAGGGGACAACAGAGGATGAGATGGCTGGATGGCATCACTGACTTGATGGACGTGAGTCTGGGTGAACTCTGGGAGTTGGTGATGGACAGGGAGGCCTGGCGTGCTGCGATTCATTGGGTCACAAAGAGTCGGACATGACTGAGCCACTGTACTGAACTGAATAGAAAAATGATCAAAGAACATGAATGGATAATTCCTAAAACAAGAAAATACAAATTTCCAGTAAATGTATTAACTTGTAATTCTGGAAATGCAAATTAAACATAGAGGAAATGTTTGACTATACACTTAGAAAATTTTTTCTTAAATTTAATGCAATGCTCAGTGCTAATGGAAACACTACTGAAACAGTTATTTGGAAAGCAGTTTGTCAATATGTATCAAGCAACTTTGTAATTGTTAACAAATTTGATACTGCAATCTCTACTTCCAGGAATTTCTACCAAGGAAATAATCAGAGTGATATAATGCTAATGTTATTTTACAACATTATATCAGATGGCAAAACAGAAGTTAATCTCAATGTTCATCAGTGGGTCAGTGTTCTCAGTGTCTCCTTCCTCTAGTTTTAGAGGCTTCCAGTTAAGCCTCATTCTTCCTGCTAGGGTGTTCTTTCTAAATTATACATATAGTAAAAAGAAGAAAAAAGAAGGAGGAGAAGCCCTCCAGTACTTCATTGAATGCTGATAACAGTCCAGACTCCTTGGAAAGTTTAGACTCTTCTGTGATTTTGTATTGCTCTGGCCTTAATGGTCAACTTGTCTTTTGTCCCATGCTAACTGACCTGTTTTTAGTACCCTCAACTCACTTGGATGTTTAATGCTCATGTGTTTACTCTGCCTTGAATGATGCCTGAGTCTGCACACATTCACCTAATCAACACACACTGTCTTTCAAAAACTCAAGTGTAAAGTCTTTCCTGATTCCCCTTCTCCTACCTCCAACCCCTCTCCCACCCCCACCCCAGCCAGAATGAAGTGATCACTCCCTCATTAGTGCTTTATTTCATTTTGTTGTGCACACATCTTATTGGATCAGTGAACTGTAAACCACTTGACATCAGAGAATTCTCTTTTTATTTTCAGGACCTAGTTTAATATTTGTAGACTTTAAAAAAAGAAGGGAATGAGTTATCAAATACTATATAGAGCGAAAAGAGGAAGAAAATTCATTGAACATGATAAGCAGTCATTGTTAACTCTGAAAGAACTGTTTCAGTGGATTAGCTGGGAGGCAGCAAGTAGTGAATGAATAGAAAACAAATAATCATTTCAAGTCTAGATGATTTCATTTTTTCCCAAGAAATTTATTATTGAATGGAAGGGGAAAGAAAGACAATAACTTTAAAAAATTATTTGAATTTTGTTTTTTATAAATAAATAGAAACTTAAGTACATTTGCAGGCAAAGAAGAAGAAACTACACCCAAATGAAAGTTCTGTCACATGGCAAGATTAGTATGCTATTAAAATATGAGTATAGTGAGTGACTCCATAGTTTATGCTTTACATTTATTATTGGTAACTAGGATGAGGAACTTTTGTTGGCTCTGTCGTTTTCCCAACCCTTTTCCCAGCCGCCCCCAAAGGAATACTAATCAGATCAGTCTAACATTTGATGGTACCAGTCAGGTTCAGAGTCAGTGACTATGAACCCTGTGGGTTTTATGTATTCTCTTGCCTACTTGGTGCTAGGTATGTGTAACAAACAAGCTTTCTCTTCCTTTCCGCCTAGCAATATCATATGACTATTTCTATATCTGTTAACCTTTATATTTTCCATCTGATTATCTTCTGTAAAATTGCTTCAGATCTGCCCTTTAAATTTACCAATATTTTTATTCCACTGTGCATAATGTGTTTTAACTAATCAATTGAGACTTTTTTTTAATTTCTTTTTTTTTAATTTTATTTTGCTTAACTTTACAATATTGTATTGCTTTTGCCATTCATCAAAATGAATCCGCCACAAGTATACATGTGTTCCCCCTCCTAAACCCTCCTCCCTCCTCCCTCCCCATACCATCCCTCTGGGTCGTCCCAGTGCACCGGCCCCAGGCGTCCATCATCAGGCATCGTACCTGGACTGGCGACTCGTTTCAGATATGATATTATACATATTTCAATGCTATTCTCCCAAATCATCCCACCCTCTCCCGTTCCCAGAGTCCAAAAGTCTGTTCTATACATCATTGTCTCTTTTGCTGTCTCGTAAACAGGGTTATTGTTACCATCTTTCTAAATTCCATATATATGTGTTAGTATACTGTATTTGTGCTTTTCTTTCTGGCTTACTTCACTCTGTAAATAGGCTCCAGTTCCATCCACCTCATTAGAACTGATTCAAATGTATTCTTTTTAATGGCTGAGTAATACACTGAGAAAACCAGAATTGAAAGAGACACGTGTACCCCAATGTTCATAGCAGCACTGTTTACAATAGCCAACTTGGAAGCAACCTAGATGTCCATCCACAGATGAATGGATAAGAAAGCTGTGGTACATATACACAATTGAGACTTTTTTAACGGTTGTATTCTTAAAAATTTTTATTGGAATATAGCTGAATTATAATGTTGTGTTAGTTTCTGCTGCAGACCAAAGTGAATCAGTTGTATGTATACATGTACTTTTTTTTTAGATTCTTTTCCCACATAGGTTATTATAGAGCATTGCGTAGAGTTCTATTTCTATCTTGTAAAGTTTTGTCTGTTTTTTTTTTTCCCCCAAATGTTTCTGGTTTTAGACGTGAAGCCTCTTATTACTTACTCATCTTATTTATCATTTTTAAATTTTTCAACATGTTATAGTAAATTTTTTGTTTGTTTGGTAACATGAATATTTGAAACTTTTGGGAGACTAGATCTGATGTTTGCTGCTTCTGATTTTCTCCTGCATTTGTTTGCTTATATATTTCTTATACTGATTGATTTAGTTGATATTAATATGTGGGATTCTCAAAGTTTTAAACAAAAGGTGTGTTTCTCCAAAAATCCTCTTCTGTGTGAAACCACATGTGTCACTGACCTGGGACCACTGGCACTTCTTTTCAGGTCTCCAGCTTCAGGAGAGAGCTGATCTCCTTTAGGTCCCTGTCTTGTCCCTAGGTTGCTTCTCTGGGTGCTGGCAACCAGCACCAGGTCAGTCTGCCTTGGTGGCTTAACACTGCTGCGTTTTCTTTCCCCCATGTCTAATGAACCCAGAAGTACATGACATTCCGCCTCCTGTTTCCTTGTAGACTCCTTCCAATCAAGCTTTCTCCCATCATTCTATCAAACCTGTTCTTCCTTGGGTTGCCAATAGCCTGGTTGTTCCTCATTACACCTGCCATTGCTCAGCCTCATCTTTGTTGCTGTGACAACTTTATGTGTCACCTTCTCTGGGTCATAGTACCCAGATTTTTGGTCACATATTTATTTAGATGTTTTGGTGAAAGTGTTTTGGGAAAAGATTTACACTTAAACTGGTGGACTTTGAGTAAAGCAGATATCCTCCATAATGTGGGTGGGCTTCATCCATTCAGCTGAACCCCTGAACAGAGCAAAAGACTGACATTTCCCCCAACAAGAGGGATTCCATAGCAGAAGGCCCAGGGACTTGAACTGCAGCATCAATGCTGCTTGGGTCTCTAAATTACCAGTTCCCTCTGTAAATTTTGGACATGCCAAACTCTGTAATTGTGTAAGCCAATTTTTTAAACAACAAACACAATACATATATCTATCCTACCTATGGGTTCTCGTTCTCTGAAAACCCCAACTAATACACTCACCCTAATAGTAGTATTAGATTGAGTTGGTCATTCTCCTGTTTTAAAAATATTTCTTTACTTGATTTCCATAATAATACATACTCCTGATATACATACATTATATATATATATATATATATATATATATATATATATATATATATATATTTAACAGCCTCATGGTGGTTAAGTTTCCTTTGTAGATTCTGGCTCATCTTCCCAGTCTCTAAATGTTGGATGCTCCAGAATGGACAGCAGAGGCTTTAGATCTCTTCTCTACACTTTTTTTCATTAACCTCATCAAGTCTCATAGTTGTGACATTACACTGATATACCAACATATTCCAAATGTGTGTTTCTAGTCCAGACCTCTTAACTCATATTTCCAGCTGCTTAATTCTAAATTTATGCTTATCATCTGATATGTATCTCAAAGTTAACATTTTTAAAACCAAATTATTAAGCACTCCTCCCTTTCCATCCCCCTCAAGCCAAACTGCTCCTCCCTACAATTCCCACATAGTAAATATAGAATATCACTGTTCTAATTGCTCAGGCCCCAAACCCGTGAATTATTGCTGGATTCTTTTCTTCCTAAACCCCTACATCTAATCTGTTATGGAATCCTGGTGCCCTGCTTTTATCTTATAACCAGAATCTAATCACTACTTACCACCTGCTTTCCCCACACTGTGACAAGCCATAGTCACATTAGTCCTGAGTATCGGGTAGGCCAGAAAAGCTCGCTTGGGTTTTTCCATCAGATATTACCAAAAAATCCAAAGGAACTCTTTTTTTTTTTTTTTTTCTTTTTTAAGATTTACTTACTAGTATCTATTTTTGGCTGTGCTGGATCTTTGTTGCTGTGGGATTTCTGTAGTTTCAGTGAGCAGGGGGTACTTTTGATTGCTGTGTGCAGGCTTCTCATTGCGGTGATTCTCTTGTTGCAGAGCATGGACTCTACGTGCTGCTGCTGCTGCTAAGTCGCTTCAGTCGTGTCCAACTGTGCGATCCCATAGACGGCTCCCCCATCCCTGGGATTCTCCAGGCAAGAACACTGGAGTGGGGTGCCATTGCCTTCTCCGGGACTCTTGGTGCAGGCTTCAGTAGTTGTGGCACACAGGCTTAATTGCCCCATAGCATGTGGGATCTTCCCAGACCAGGGATGGAAGTCATGTCCCTGGCATTAGCAGGTAGATTCTTAACCACTGGGCCAGGAGAGAAGCCGGAAAATCAACTTTTTAACAACATATAACAAAAAAAAACTCCCCAGTAAAGGAATACCTTCTAGCTTGGTACATTATATTTTTCCTTTCCTCTCCTCCCTGCTCCCCCAAAGGAACTTTTTGACCAACCCAGTAGTTCTCCTCTCTCTGCTGATCTCTGGGCTTATACCCGTCCCTTCAAGGCACTCTACACTCAACAGCCAGAATGAGTCTTTAAAAGTACAAACCCCACCTATCACTCCTCTGCTCAAAACTCTGAAGATTTTGCAATTGGCTCAGAGGAAGAGCCGCAATCAAGTCCCTGAAAGACCCGGCACACTCTCTCCCCCCTCACCTTATTCCCTTCCCTCTCTGCTCTGGCAGGTGCTTTGTTGTTTCTGCTGCTTGAAACACTTTTCCCGCAGATTTCTGCAGTGCCCTCTTTCAACTTTTCCAGTCTTTGTTTCATGGCCACCTCCTTGGTGACACGCCTTCCTGGTTATCCGTCTAAAACCCAGCTTATCTCCCATCCTCTATTTGTCATCCTTCCTTTATTTTCCTCCATAGCATTCACCTAGCAACTACATATTTTACTTTATTCCATCTGTCTGCCCTTCAACTAGAGTATCAGTTCAATGAGGATAAGAATTTTGCTTTATTCACTGCTATATCCTCAGTGTCTAAATACCATCCCTCATAATAGGAGGCACTCAATAAATATTTGTTGAATGAATGAAAAATATTGCCGTAAATACCCATTCTTGGCAAAGGTATGGGGAAAGATGCAATCGGTCACATTTGGAGAGGTAAGTATAACTTGATGCCATATTTTTAGAGGTTTTTCATTCTGCAGTGAGCCGTTCACTCACAGTGAATACATTTGCACCTAGACCTGCTCAGCTTCTATCATTTTCATTACCTGCCCGGCCTGTGCAGTTGTTGCATTTTTCCCCCTCGACCCACAGTTGTTTCTCATTTCCATCTTCCCTTAATTGACCCTCTCTCTGCTCATGTAGCCACAGTAAGAATACTCAAAAATCTCCAAGTAGCATGCTCTTTAGTGCCTCTTAGCCACTGTATATGGGGCTTCCTCAGTGGCTCAGTGGTAAAGGACCCACCTGCAATGCAAGAGCCACAGGTTTGATCTCTGCATCCAGAAGATCCTGTGGAGAAGGAAATGGCAACACACTCCAGTATTATTGCCTGGGAAATCTCATGGACAGAGAAACTGGTGGGTTACAGTCAGCCCTTTAGGGTTGCAAAGAATCAGACACAACTGAGCATGAGCTCCCACATTTGTTGTTTCTTCTGCTTTTTCTTCTGTTTCCAGCCTAGACACTGGCCACTCTTTCTTCTAGACTTAGTTCAGGTGTCAAAGCCTCCTGAAGCGTTCACTAGACACCTTGGCAGTGGCTCTTTTCTGGATCCATGTAACGTTTGTGTAGAATTTAATGATAACTCTAGCATGTGTTGCATTGCATTGAGTGTTTGGTTGAGTTCCTGTCTCCCCATGAGACTGAGCACAACCTTCTGTCTTCAACTTTGTCTCCAGGACTCTAAAGCAGGATTGTTGCTGTTGTTCAATGGGTAAGTCTTATCTGCCTTTTTGCAACTCCATGGGCTACAGCAAACCAGGCTTCCCTGTCCTTCCCTGGGCTTGGCACTACAGATTTGGTTGCCTGAAAAAACATCATTGAATGTCTTTTCCCATGTTTCTGTTCATGCCCACCTTTTTTCCACCTAAAATGCTTGAAAGTTGCTCCTATGACATTAAAATGACTATGGAAGCATCTTTCAATAATTTCAATACAGATAATAATTTCAATATTTCATAATTTCAATACAGATCAGATACCCAGGGTTGTTTCTCAGAAGCATAAGCTGAGTGCCAGCAACAGCTCCTGTGCCAGATTTGCTGCCATACTTTGATTGAGAAAGTATAAACTGTAATTGTTTTCATCTTCAGAACAGTGATAAGCTATATTATCAGTATCTTACAGTAATCAGATTTATTGGCTTATTTGCATATTTTTATATAAAAAGTTGGCCAGTACTTTGGCCACCTCATGCGAAGAGTTGACTCATTGGAAAAGACTCTGATGCTGGGAGGGATTGGGGACAGGAGGAGAAGGGGACGACAGACAATGAGATGGCTGGATGGCATCACCGACTCGATTGACGTGAGTTTGAGTGAACTCTGGGAGATGGTGATGGACAGGGAGGTCTGGCGTGCTGCGAATCATGGGGTCGCAAAGAGTTGGACACAACTGAGCAACTTAACTGAACTGAACTGATATAAAAAGTTAAGGTTTCAGAATAAAATGGTCAACTAGAATTGTGTGGCTCCCTTCAAGTCCCCAAAGGGAAACATGCCTTTTATTCTTTTCTTCTAAATCTAAGACAATATTAATGAGGCACGAACCTAGATTGTGTAACATGTTTTCAGCACTGATCCACAGTGCCGGAATCAAGTAACTCCACACCCTAAGAAGTGGCTGTAACCCAGGATGACACAATCTGTATTTGTCAACTTGCCAATTAAAAAAAAAAGAAATTGTTTAAAGGCTCTTTGTTATATAATAATGTTTTATTCAGAAGGAGAGCCAGAAGGAGAGGAAAAGTTGGATTGATACAAAAGGCAATTCTTTCCATTTCCCACTTTATCCCACAAGCAAATCAATCCTTTGCTTTAGTATTGCTAGTGCCTCCTCCAACTTTATGCAATGGGCCTTCTCCCAAGCTGCCATTCAGCTGCTAAACTCACAGCGGAGTTTCTCCACCTCTCCAGACCAACTGGACAGTAACAGAGTGGAAGGATCCTGGACAATGGCTGGAGATTATTTTTAAATGCGGTTTGTCCCTATTTTGTTCAAGAACACAGAATTAAAACACACACATACACAAGAAGCAAACACACAGGCAAGAGAGTCTTTTCCAATCATGGAAGAACTGAAGCTAGGAGGGAACACTCTGATCTCTGGCCTCAGATTTTGAGAGTCCAGAGCAAAACACATTACTTGATTGCTGAGGTAAATGTTGACGTTTGTAGTCAGGCTGATAACTGAAACACACTGAAAAACAAAAGTAAATCTTATGACTTGGACCAAGCTTGTTTTTAACATTCTTTTCTGTCTTACTAATAAGTAGGACCTAGCCCCATACTAAAATATCATGTAACAGAAACTAAAGAACTTTCTCCATAACTTAAATAATAATGCCATCTAAATGAGACCTGATTCTTTCACTATGCAGATTAAACTTGACAATCAAGTGCTTTTACCTCTTCAGCTTTGAATAAAATATTTTTAGATGTAATTTTTTTAGTCCTTATAATGCACATAATAAGTAAAAATATTCTGATCAAGCAAAATTGTATTTTTCTATCCTAATCATGAAAAAATCATGAATCCTAAACATTCAAAAAACTAAGATCATGGCATCTGGTCCCATCACTTCATGGCAAATAGATGGGGAAACAAGGGAAACAGTGACAGACTTTCTTTTCTTGGGCTCCAAAATCACTGCAGATGGTGATTGCAGCCATGAAATTAAAAGACACTTGCTCCTTGAAAGAAAAGCTATGACCAACCTAGACAGCATATTAAAAAGCAGAGACATTACTTTACCAACAAAAGTCCATCTAGTCGAAGCTATGGTTTTTTCAGTAGTCATGTATGGTTGTCAGAGTTGGACCATAAAAAAAGCTGAGCACAGAAGAATTGAAGGTTTGGAACTGTGGTCCTGGAGAAGACTCTTGAGAGTCCTTTGGACTAAATCAGTCAATCCTAAAGGAAATCAGTCCTGAATATTCATTGGAAGGACTGATGCTGAAGCTCCAATACTTTGGCCACCTGGCTAATACTTTGGCCTTGTGAAGACTTGATTCATTGAAAAAGACCCTGATGCTGGGAAAGATTGAAGGCAGAAGGAGAAGGGGATAACTGAGGATGAGATGGTTGGATGGCATCACTGACTTGATGGACATGAGTTTGAGCAAGGTCCAGGAGCTGGTGATGGACAGGGAAGCCTGCGTGCTGCAGTCCATGGGGTTGCAAAGAGTCAGACATAACTGAGCAACTGAACTGAACTGAATCATGAATAAACTGAAGAATTATTGCAGGGTAGGGTTTTAAAGGTGCATCAACAAACTAGAAAATAAGGTACTTGAATGTGTGTTTTTAATATACAGTGATGAGGCTAGAAGTGATTAACATTATAAGTTTAGTATTTGGGTGGGTAATAAGATATTTCACAAAAACTGCCCTTTTAGTCTGAGGTTTAGAGAAGCACACATCCTGCAGTGACTATTCTATTTTGTCAGCCTACTTGCCCATTCTCCCCTTTTACTGGACTGTTCAGCGTTTGACCATTCATATGACGCAAAATTTTCACCCCCCTGATATTATTCTACATGAACAATCCATCAGAAGGATACCCACTCAGTGCAATAGTAGCTCTTCTCCTTGTAACCTAAAACAAACTAGTTTGAAGCTGTACAGGCTGAAGACAGACCGGAAAGAAACTGGATTGGGAGAAGGGGCTCTGAGAAAGATGTTGACTTTGATTTGGTTTCTGGTTCTGGCTCAGAAGTCCTCAGAAATGCTGTTCTTCTGTCCGTGCCCTTAAGCTGTATCCAGAAAATCCATCATGCCTCCACCCCAATCCAGTTCAGATTGGCTCTGATACTTGCAACCAAAGAATTCTGACACCTATGGGAACGTATACTGTACTGACATTTAATGGTACTGATCGGAAGGAAATTTATTGGACAGAACTATAAAAATTTTATAGCCAGTTTACTGTGCTCTATTATGGAATGTATTATATATTGCCAGAAGCATTTAAAACAATTTGCCTTTAACTTGACCTCCTTTGTTAATCTCTATTACAAAGTTTATATTAATTAGATTGACAGTAAATTGATTGCTATAATTAGGGACTTTTCCTTAGTCTGAAATTTTATTTCATTTTCTATTACTCAAAATACTTTGAAAGCATATTGATATTCAAGAAATAAACTTGTATCATGCCTCAATTATGCACCACATCTATTTGCTGCTACTGCTACTGCTAAGTCGCTTCAGTCATGTTGACTCTATGCGACCCCATAGACGGCAGCGCACCAGGCTCCCCCGTCCCTGAGATTCTCCAGGCAAGAACACTGGAGTGGGTCTCCATTTCCTTCTCCAATGCATGAAAGTGAAAAGTCAAAGTGAAGTCGACCCCATGGACTACAGCCTACCAGGCTCCTCCATCCATGGGATTTTCCAGGCAAGAGTACTGGAGTGGGTTGCCAGTTAACACACATACAGATGGTACTGCAAATATTCATACACTTTCAGCTTATAGCAGCCAGTAGTCCAGAGGCCTGGACTCTAGACGTTTTGTTAGCTAAGTCTAGTATTAGGTATGTTGCTTGATTTGCCCAGGTCACAGGAAAATGAGGATTCTGGGACAGATGGGGCAGGGGTGGGGTGAGGGTGTCTTCCAGCTTTAAAATCCTAAGCAGCAGCAGCAGTCCTATTAGAAAAAACCTGCTGATTTCATAAAAAATCAAACATTACTTTTTACTCTTTCCTTTGGTCTGTTTACCAAAAACATTGTATGAAAGTGTCATTGGGGGAAAAAAATCCAATCTGATACAAATGAACACAAACTATGTGGGCCTTGGAGAAAGTTCTGTTGTCTAAAGAACTTGAAATACATTGGCCTAGATGATTGACTACTACTACTACTACTACTAAGTTGCTTCAGTCGTGTCCGACTCTGTGTGACCCCATAGACGGCAGCCCACTAGGCTCCTCTGTCCCTGGGATTCTCCAGGCAAGAATACTGGAGTGGGTTGCCATTTCCTTCTCCAATGCAGGAAAGTGAAAAGTGAAAGTGAAGTCGCTCAGTCGTGTCCGACTCTTAGCGACCCCATGGACGAGCCTACCAGGCTCCTCCGTCCATGGGATTTTCCAGGCAAAAGTACTGGGGTGGGGTGCCATTGCCTTCCCCTAGATGACTGACTAATAGTTGGCAAACAAAACACAGCAACAAAACAAACAAACAAACAAATAACAATAAATAAAACAACTCCACTCTTTAAAGTGTTATTTTTATAATTTCAGAAACATGAAGATACATTTTTCAAAAACCATATCTTTTTAACTTTCTCAGTAAAAGACAGAAGTCTTGCGCTTCGAATTAAACTGTCAAAAGCTGATGAAATAAGTACTCATAGTAATTTTAAAAGAAAATTATTAAAGATCTTTCCTAAAAATTCACTAAAGTATTAAATGTACATTATTAAAAATAAATGTTATCTTCTTTTAGATTTAAAAATATAATACCTTGATAATTTTTCTAATATTGATTTTGAAAAGCTAAATACTCCCAGAGGCAAGAATTGCAGAATGAATCCCAGCTCAGTGCTGCAGCTCTGGCACCATCTCACAGCTTTGTGACTGTGGTTTGTTAGGCAATTCTACTTGCAAGATATGGAAACTCAAACATGTGACCTCAGGGAATAGGGTGCTAGGGTTTGGTTCTTGTCTGTTGGGTTTGTGAAGAATACATATGTTAATTAGAAAAAGTGAAATCTCAGCCATGATATCAGCTTTCCTTCCAGGGAATAACAGGAAGGTTCAACAACAAAGCCTCTTAGGAGAGGGGTACAGATTGAGTCAAGCTTTTTGGAACACAGAATTTGAAGGAGATTCAGCGATTTTGTGGATTTTAAGAGCCAGAGTTCTCATCCTGCTGGAACATCCCAATCACCTGAGGACTGTTTTAAAAATACAGATTTAGAGGCCCCCTCTGCCAAGATCTGGTCCAATACACCTGGGAAAGTGCTGGGAATGTTTTGTATTTAAAAAGACCCCAGCTAGAAATAGCTAAGAAAGGAAGAGAAGTAAAGGAGAAAAGGAAAGATATATCCAATTGAATGCATCGTTCCAGACAATAGCAAGGAGAGATAAGAAGGCCTTCCTAAGTGAAAACTGCAAAGAAATAGAGGGAAACAATAGAACAGGAAAAACTAGAGATCTCTCTAAGAAAACTGACAATATCAAGGGAATATTTCATGCAAAGATGGGCCTAATAAAGGACAGAAATGGAAAGGATCTAATAAAAGCAGAAGATACTAACAGGAGGTAGCAAGAATACACAGAAGAACTGTATAAGAAAGGTCTTAATGACCTGGATAACCACAATGGTGTGATCACTCACTTAGAGCTAGACATCCTGAAGTGTGAAGTCAAGTGGGCCTTAGAAAGCATTACTAACTCAGTGTTGGCCACAGGACTGGAAAAAGGTCAATTTTCATTGCAGTCCCAAAGAAAAGCATCTCCAAAGAATGTTCAAACTAGTATACAGTTGCACTCATCTCACACGCTAGCAAGGTAATAGTCAAAATCCTTCAAGTTAGGCTTCAACAGAATGTGAACCAAAAACTTCCAGATGTACAAGTTGGATTTAGAAATGGCAGAGGAACCAGAGATCAAATTGCCAACATAGAAAAAGCAAAGGAATTGCAGAAAAACATCTGCTTTATTGACTACACTAAAGCTTTTGACTGTGTGGATCACAACAAACTGTGGAAAATTCTTAGAGAAGGCAATACCAGACCACTTTACCCATCTCCTGAGAAAATTGTATGCAGGTCAAGAAGGAACAGAATTGTACGTGGAACAATGGACTGATTCGAAACTGGGAAAGGAGTACGTCAAGACTGCATATTGTCACCCTGCTTATTAACTTCTATGCAGAGTACATCATGTGACATTCTAGGCTCGATGAAGCTGGAATCAAGATTGCCAGGAGAAATATCAACAATCTCAAAATGCGGATGATACAACTGTAATGGCAGAAAGTGAAGAGGAACTAAAGAGCTTCTTGATGAAGGTGAAAGAGGAGAGTGAAAAAGCTGGCTTAAAACTCAACACTCAAAAAACTAAGATCATGACATCCAGTCCCATCACTTCATGGCAAATAGATGGAAAAAAAGTGGAAACCATGACAAATTGTATTTTCTTGGGGTCCAGATCACTGTGGATGGTGACTGCAGTCATGAAATTAAGACTCTTGCTCCTTGGAAGGAAAGCTATGGCAAACCTAGACAATGCATTAAAAAGCAGAGACATTACTTTGCCCACAAAGGTCCATATAGTCAAAGCTATGGTTTTTCCAGTAGTCATGTACATGAGTTGAACTATAAAGAATGCTGACTGACAAATAATTAATGCTTTTGATTGTGGTGCTGAAGAAGACTCTTGAGAGTCCCTTGGACAGCAGTCTATACTAAAGGAAATCAACCCTGATATTCATTGTAAGGTCTGATACTGAAGCTCCAATACTTTGACCACTTGATACAAAGAGCAGATTCAATGGAAAAAACCATGAAGCTGAGAAAAACTGAGAGCAGGAGGAGGAGGGGGCAACAGATAAGATGGTTGGAAGGCATCACTAACTCAATGCACATGAGTTTGAGCAAACTCGGGAGTTATTGAAGGACAGGGAAGCCTGGCCTGCTGCAGTCCATGGGGTCACAAAGAGTCAAACATGACTTAGTGACCGAACAACAAGAAGATTTTGAATGCCCTGCTCTCTGGCTTGCCTAGTTTTGCCCTGGACTTGGTGTCTGCTTCCTGATTAGCACACTACCTGTTGACTCCCCCAGCTTCTTTACTAAGGGCTCAGCGCCTCACTTCCTTCAAACCTTAGCTCCAGGAGAAGACTCTTGAGAGTCCCTTGGACTGCAAGAAGATCCAACCAGTCCATTCTAAAGGAGATCAGCCCTGGGTGTTCTTCAGAAGGAATGATGGTAAAGCTGAAAATCCAGTACTTTCGCCACTTCATGCGAAGAGTTGACTCATTGGAAAAGACTCTGATGCTGGGAGGGATTGGGCGCAGGAGGAAAAGGGGATGACAGAGGATGAGATGGCTGGATGGCATCACTGACTCGATGGACGTGAGTCTGAGTGAACTCTGGGAGCTGGTGACGGACAGGGAGGCCTGGCGTGCTGCGATTCATGGGGTCGCAAAGAGTCAGACATGACTGACTGAACTGAACTGAACTGAACCTTCTACTGAGACTTTCTCTATTCCTGTGATAGAAAGTTGCACCCCAGCCTCTGGCACTTTCTAGTTCTCTCCCCTGCATAATGTTTATCCAACATTTACCACCTTCTAATACACTGTTTGCTATATTACTTTTTTTATTGCCTGTCCCATCCACCAAAATGCATGATCCTTGCAGAATTTTTGTGTATTTTCTCCCCTACATACAGTATTCCCAGCACCTAAAACAGGAAACTCTTGATAAGTATTCCTTGGGCAAATGAGTGAATGGATGTGCAAATGGGTTTTCTGCGCAGTCATTGGCTGATGTTATCTTCTGTTCACTGGAGGTGTCAGTGCCCTTCTCACACGTGGCCACCCTCTCTGCCTCTTTTTGGATCCAGCCTCCCCAGTTGATTGTCTGATTGGACTGGTTTTTCGGATTGAGTTTTTTTCCCAGGTCATTTTGAATGAGTGTGCATTGACTGTTTACAGGTCAGGTACCCTCCCAGGGGTAATCCACAGTGATTCAGGGATTACAGGGCAGGAAAGAGTACTGCCTGGGGCCATTGCTTCAACAGGGCCTGTGGGTGGAGCAGTTTGTCCAAGAAGCCTATTTTGAGGCAGTGAGTGTTCAGCAATTACCTGACTCAGCTGAGCTTCAGTGTAGGTCTACCTTATCTCAGTGCGTTCTTCAGAAGTTCCAGAGAATGATGTTTGGGAAATAGATGCACATAAAATACTAGCTTATAATGAAGCAAAATGAATGTGAGAAGTTATATAATTTTAGGGGAAAAGTTATATAATTTATAATTAAGTTGTAGGGGAGAAATTATGAATTTAGGAACAAGTTGCTTAAAGTGCTTTGGGGATTCTCCCTGCCCCTCCACTCCTGAATGCCTTTCAAATGTTATTCTTATTTCACATTATTCTCTGTTTGGCAGGGGATCCTGATACATAACTTCCAAAGTGATATTTAAAGTGAACACTCAGTCTCCAAAAGCAAATTGCACAAATTCAGTTTCGAGGAATATGCTTAAGTAGGTATGTATGTGTTAAAGTCCTAGAAAAGGTTTGAGTTTTTGTTTTTAGTTGGCAAAAAAGAACATGATATTTATGAATAGTGCAGGTTGGTAGAAAAAAAGAAATGTGATATCAAGTTGAATTTTGAAACATCATCATAAGAATGTATAAAGTTGTATTTCTCTCTTTTCTCTTTATAGCTGGAAGGCTGGACTCAGTTCTAGATGCCATCTTTTAAGAGGCACTAGGGTATGTTTCACTTTTCACTTTCATGCATTAGAGAAGGAAATGGCAACCCACTCCAGTATTCTTGCCTGGAGAATCCCAGGGACGGGGGAGCCTGGTGAGCTTCTGTCTATGGGGTCGCACAGAGTCGGACACGACTGAAGCGACTTAGCAGCAGGGTATGTTTAGAGGTAAGTGGAGGAGATGCAAAGGGCATGTGTGTCAAGGCTGTGTGAGAAGGCACACACCCTGTTTGCTGATTTAGGCAGTATAAAAGGCTGCCTATGGAAGGGGAATTGGACTCTTCTGTACTCCGTACATCTAAGTACTGCATTTACATTCACTGAATGTTTTAATTCAATTGTATTCCTATTAATGCTAATGATTTAACATGATTATTTTCCTTTTTTAAAGTCAAGCTAACTAATACTTGGAGCTGTTTTGTGCTTGTCCAAGGTCATATAGATGGAAGTTATAGAACTAGGACCTGACCATACCTCTTTGGAGTTTAAATCCAGTGGTGTTTTCTACTCATACCATTGTTACCTACCAGGTTTACAGGGAGACACATTTCAGTTCAAAGTAGGGACTAGCAGGGCTAGTCAAAGATGAACACTATTGTGAGATAGGAGTGGTTCCCTATCACTCAGAGTTCAAGCATATGCTGGATAGCTGCTTTGCAAGGATCTGGCTGTCCCTTCACTTTATAGATATATAAAGAAGGATATGTTTACCTTAACAAAATACTAAAAATGAATAGAGCCAAAGGAACTCCAGAGGTGAGGCCTAGTGGATTTAAGTGATTGAGCTATGTTCAATCTGTTGTCATTGGAAAATAGAGCACCCAAACACCAGCATTTATAGCCTAATGTGTTTCCTGTTGCAATTAGATCAGATCAGTCGCTCAGTCGTGTCCGACTCTTTGCGACCCCATGAACCGCAGCACGCCAGGCCTCCCTGTCCATCACCAGCTCCCGGAGGTCACTCAGACTCACATCCATCGAGTCAGTGATGCCATCCAGCCATCTCATCCTCTGTCGTCCCCTTCTCCTCCTGCCCTCAATCCCTCCCAGCATCAGAGTCTTCTCCAATGAGTCAACTTTTCGCATGAGGTGGCCAAAATACTGGAGTTTCAGCTTTAGCATCATACCTTCCAAAGAAATTCCAGGATTGATCTCCTTCAGAATGGACTGGTTGGATCTTCTTGCAGTCCAAGGGACTCTCAAGAGTCTTCTCCAACACCACAGTTCAAAAGCATCAATTCTTCGGCGCTCAGCCTTCTTCACAGTCCAGCTCTCACATCCATACATGACCACAGGAAAGACCATAGCCTTGACTAGGCGAACCTTTGTTGGCAAAGTGATGTCCCTGCTTTTGAATATGCTATCTAGGTTGGTCATAACTTTCCTTCCAAGGAGCAAGCGTCTTTTAATTTCATGGCTGCAGTCACCATCTGCAGTGATTTTGGAGCCCAGAAAAACAAAGTCTGACACTGTTTCCACTGTTTCCCCATCTATTTCCCATGCAGTGATGGGACCAGATGCCATGATCTTTGTTTTCTGAATGTTGAGCTTTAAGCCAACCTTTTCACTCTCCACTTTCACTTTCATCAAGAGGCTTTTTAGCCTTATTACCTTATTACCTCCTTATTACCTCCTTATTACCAAATTCAGACTGAAATTGAAGAAAGTAGGGAAAATTACTAGACCATTCAGGTATGACCTAAATCAAATCCCTTATGATTATACAGTGGAAGTGAGAAATAGATTTAAGGGCCTAGATCTGATAGATAGAATGCCTGATGAACTATGGAATGAGGTTCGTGACATTGTACAGGAGACAGGGATCAAGACCATCCCCATGGAAAAGAAATGCAAAAAAGCGAAATGGCTGTCTGGGGAGGCCTTACAAATAGCTGTGAAAAGAAGAGAAGCGAAAAGCAAAGGAGAAAAGGAAAGATATAAACATCTAAATGCAGAGTTCCAAAGAATAGCAAGAAGAGATAAGAAAGCCTTCTTCAGTGATCAATGCAAAGAAATAGAGGAAAACAACAGAATGGGAAAGACTAGGGATCTCTTCAAGAAAATCAGAGATACCAAAGGAACATTTCATGCAAAGATGGGCACGATAAAGGACAGAGATGGTGTGGACCTAACAGAAGCAGAAGATATTAAGAAGAGGTGGCAAGAATACACAGAAGAACTGTATAAAAAAGAGCTTCAAGACCTAGATAATCATGATGATGTGGTCACTGACCTAGAGCCAGACATCTTGGAATGTGAAGTCAAATGGGCCTTAGAAAGCATCACTACGAACAAAGCTAGTGGAGGTGATGGAATTCCAGTGGAGCTATTCCAAGTCCTGAATGATGATGCTGTGAAAGTGCTACACTCAATATGCCAGCAAATTTGGAAAACTCAGCAGTGGCCACAAGATTGGAAAAGGTCAGTTTTCATCCCAATCCCAAAGAAAGGCAATGCCAAGGAGTGCTCAAACTACCGAACAATTGCAGTCATATCACACGCTAGTAAAGTAATGCTCAAAATTCTCCAAGCCAGGCTTCAGCAATATGTGAACCATGAACTTCCTGATGTTCAAGCTGGTTTTAGAAAAGGCAGAGGAACCAGAGATCAAATTGCCAACATCCGCTGGATCATGGAAAAAGCAAGAGAGTTCCAGAAAAACATCTATTTCTGCTTTATTGACTATGCCAAAGCCTTTGACTGTGTGGATCACAATAAACTATGGAAAATTCTGAAAGAGATGGGAGTACCAGACCACCTGATCTGCCTCTTAAGAAATCTGTATGCAGGTCAGGAAGCAACAGTTAGAACTGGTCATGGAACAACAGACTGGTTCCAAATAGGAAAAGGAGTACGTCAAGGCTGCATATTGTCACCATGTTTATTTAACTTATATGCAGAGTACATCATGAGAAATGCTGGACTGGAAGAAATACAAGTTGGAATCAAGATTGCCGGGAGAAATATCCTGTTGCAATAGTTGTCCTTTAACTAAAAACTGGGTCCTCACTGTTGTGGGACTAGTGGGTATGGAAAGAGGAAGGGCAGGGATGTTTGGTGACTTACTATAATAGATTGTTTGGCATAATCCTGCTTTATTAAAACAAGCAAAGAATGCCAGTGGCAGTAGGAGAGGGTTTAAAATGATAAACAGAGAATGCCATATGGTAAAGGAAAGAATACTGTGGAAGGTTAAGTAAGGAAGGCAGGGGCTGTGGATTGCACTGTATTTCCCTCTTGTTGAGTAGATGCTCAACATGTATTTATCGGAATGAAGAGTGACATCAGTACTTGAACAAATATTTAAAGAGAACCTTCCTAGTGCTGAGTATTGCGCTATGTCCAGGAGCCAAAAATGAACTAGACAAAAATCTCTACCCTTTTAAGGAATTCCCAGTCTAGTAAGAATAGACCACCAACCAAAGCAATAGGAAAAATAGAAAGCGCTAAGGATTATTGTAGAGAATAGATCAAAATTTCCATGAAAGCAGAAAGGAAAGAGTAATTCAGTGTGTGTCGGGTGAGGATGTGGTTGTGGAAAAAGGACAGGATGTCAGGGAAGACTCTAAGAGGAAAAGACGCACTATCTTTATTATCTTGAAGGACAGTAGACGTTCACTGGTTAAATGAGGGATGAATTTCAGATGGAGGAAAGCATACAAAGGAGCTGAACATGAGGTGTGGTGGGAATTAAAGCTGGAGTTGAAAAGGTCTGGGGATCAGATCATAAATGACCTTGGATATCACAGTAATTGCTTGAACCTGATTATCCATGTGACAAGCCTTTCAAAGACTTTAAAGCGGGAAGTTTTGTGTTTTTAAAGCATTCCTAGTAGTCCTTAGGAACAGAAGCAGAAACAGTTGACAAGGCTTGACCTGCTGCTGCTAAGTCGCTTCAGTCGTGTCTGACTCTGTGCGACCCCAGAGACGGCAGCCCACCAGGCTCCCCCGTCCCTGGGATTCTCCAGGCAAGAACACTGGAGTGGGTTGCCATTTCCTTCTCCAATGCATGAAAGTGAAAAGTGAAAGTGAAGTCGCTCAGTCGTGTCCAACTCTTCGCGACCTCATGGACTGCAGCCCACCAGGCTCCTCTATCCGTGGGATTTTCCAGGCAAGAGTACTGGAGTGGGTGCCATTGCCTTCTCCGAAGGCTTTGACCTAAAGGGTGGCAAAGAGGCTAAAGTCATGGAGACAGATTATCAAGAAGAGGAAGTATTAATCCTTGGGACTTTCAATCAGAGAACTTTAGTAGAGAGATTTAGTTGCCTAGTTGTTGGAATGGTACTTTTTTTTTTTTTTTCCCCAGTGGAATTAGGTGATACTGAAGTGAGTGGCACAGTGAGTAATAAGTAAGGCCTGAGATTGGGACCACATGGCTGCCCTGAGCTTGTATTAGCTGATGACTCTTTTGAACTGAATTCAGGAAATGACATAAAAACAATTTGCGCAAGAAAACTGGAAGAACAAGGACTCTGAAGTCATTACATTTGGAGAAAAATAACTAGGGGTGGTGAAGATGGGCAAGTAGCCATTGTCAGAAGGCCATTTGTGGATAAATTCTGGACTGCCCAAAGGAAAGCTCCCCAAAGAAAAACAAATGCCCTGAATCCAGCCCTTTCTCACTACAACCCATTCCCTCCAACTGCCTTACCCTTCAACTACATCACACACCTCTGTGTGGGAGAGTCGTCTCCTGGCAGTGGGTACTTGGAACTAAAGGAACCCCAACAAACCTAGGATGACAGTGTCAGAATTTTGAAAATCTTGGATACCATGTACATATTTCCGTATGAGGGCAGAGACAACAAATGACTTGCGAGGCGTCAAGTGGTCGTGGGGTTGTCCTTCCTTAAGCCCAGGCTTCCCGACTCTAGGCCCAGTCCTCCTTCCACCACCCCACGGTGCCTGTGGGCTTGGGAGGCGGGAGCTCCGCGCCTGGTAAGGATCACCGGGTGGGCCTGGTGGCGTCGGAGGCCCCCTCCTCGCCCAGCCCCCAACCCCCCAGCCCCAGCGGGACTGCCAGCCCCGCCCCTTTCCCGTGCCGGGCGGGGTCGCCGCGCCGCCGCTCCCCGGGCGCGCGCTGGGCAGCGCGGACTCGGGTCGGGCCGAGGGTTCCGGGAGGTCTCGCCAGGCCGCCCGCGCCGCAGCCCCTGGCCTGACGCACAGAGGGGCCGGGACGCAGTTTGCCACGGGTGACCGGAGCCACCGCCGCCCGGGCCCGCTCCGCCCCCAGCCCGCCTTCCACCCGCCTCGCCCTCCGCCTCCGCCCGCGCCTCACTCGCGTCCCCGCGTCCTTCCCACCGCCCCGGAGCCGCCGGCCCCCAGCGCCAGCCAGGTGAGTGTGGCCGCCGCGCGGCCCGGGCTGCCCGGGCGGGAGGACCGCGCAGGCCCCGGGGCCAGGCGGGGAGCGTGGGCGGGTGGAGGCGGCGCTGGGCCCAGCTTTCTAACCCCCGCGCGGCCGCGCGACTGCGGGAGGGTGGCCCCCGCCCCGTCGCCCCCGCCGCAGCCCCCGCCGCCACCGCAGACAAAGCGCCCGAGGTGGGAGTCCCGCGGGCAGCCCTTGCCTCCGCGCCGCCTGCCGGGTGCGGGCGCGGCCCGCTGAGCCTGGGCGGCCCGCGTCTCGCCTCCCGGGCGCCCTTGTTCATTTCTGGGTGAAAGGGACCCGAAACGTGCAACAGGTACGGGCGTTAATTATTATTTTCCGGCGGGTCCGGTCCGCCCGGCGTGCGGGGACCAGATGTGGCGGCCGGCTCCGGGGCGAGTCCCCGCGTCCAGCGCCCGCGGCTGGCTCCTTTGTGTGGCCGGTGACCGGCCCTGGCCGGCGGGTGGGGGACGCCGGCCAGAGACCCCCGGGCTGCAGGAGCCTTCTGGACGGCTCCCTTGGGGCGTGGGGGCTTGGCTTACCCCCGGTATGCTGGCCGGTAACATCCCTCCAGCCTTTGCAGGAGTCACAAAGGGAAGGGAGAGCGGGTTGGCAGGGATATCTGGATGTGTATTTATTTTTATATGTGAGGTAGACTTGTATTGGAAAGGAACCGTAGTCTGGCAGGCTCTTGAGGGTTTCTGTGGCATTTCACCCCGCGATGCACCATTTGGACATGGCAGCTGCTGCGACTCCCCCGTGGTTCTCTTGGTGCTTTGACATCTTTCTTAAACAGACATCACCTGAGAAGTTGGAAATGCTGTTGAGTAACTCGATACAGCTGTTTGACAGGTCTTCCGTCTCTTCACGTTTCGTCTGTGCCAAGTAAAGCCACCGTGTATGCTAGCATAGGTTGGCAAACCCTCAAATTGAGATCACCGCTCAAAAATACCCCCATATTGGGAAATATTAACCTGTATGGTTTACTTTGGCTTGATGAACCTTATTTTCTTAGTTGTGAGAAACTTTTTTTTTTTTTAACCCCCAAAGAAAGAATACAAAGTAAAGAACAATTTATCTTTGTTTACATACATTGGGTCGTGCTATTACCTAGCTGGTTTCATTGGTATGCTATTTTAGTATAACAATACTAAATGGAAGGAAAATATCTTCCTTTTGCTTTGAGCAATAAAATACTTCTTTGTTCTAGAACCAGGAAGCTTTTATACATAATACTTTGTGTGGCCAAAAGTTAGTGACTGTCTTTACCCCGTGACCAAATTCGTGAAAAAATACCCAAAGGACTTGGAAAGCATTACCCAGCTCTATAGATTGTTTTTATATTCCAAATTCCAGGAAATCATTTTGTTGTATATTTATTCAAACAAGCTAGACTAAATTTAACCTTAAAAATTGGGCCTACTCTGTAAATTCCCCAGCATTAGGGAATGAATTTTCTGCATTTAAAGAATTTACCAAGCATTTTGATCTCTGTGTATAATAGTTGGAAGGAGCTGGTGATGGACCTAGACATATGACAGCAGAATGCAGAACATGGAAACAGGTAGATCAAGCTTGCGAAGTTACATCTACTTGGGTTTTAGTTGATTGATGTGTATATCTGAAAACTAAATGTCCACTAATTTAAAAAACAAAATACTGCATTTTGACCTATTTTTAAAAATGTACTCTATAAAGATTCCTTCAGACTTGTCTCTACTCCCTAAAATCAAATGATACTAATAAGAGTTTTCTTTTGAAGAAATAAACTAATACCAAATTAATCTGATCTGTAGAAAGTTTTTCTGACATAATTAGTAGTTTCACTTTACTAAAAATACCATTCATCTGTGTAACATCTAACTTCAAAGAGCTTTCATAGCTGTTACAAGCAACAGGAATAATCTGAGAAAAGTAATGTCTTTACAATCAAAAAGTAGGAGAAACTTAAATTTCTACAATAGTTTTATTAAAATATAGCTCATATACTGTAGAATTCACCCTTTTAACGTGTACAATTCAGTGGTTTTAGTTTATTCATAAGGTAGTGCAAACATCATCACTAATTCAAGGAGCATTTTCCACATCCTAACAGGAAACCCTCATACCATTAACTGCCACTCCCATTGTCCCTCATGGACACTTGGCAGGCACCAGTCTACTTTCTGTCTCTGTGGATTTGCTGATTTAGGACATTTCCTATAAATGGAATCATATAATATGTGGCCTTTTGTGTCTTTCACTAAGTGTAGTATTTCCAGAGTTCATGCATATTATGCATGTATTAAGATAACTCCTTTTTATGGCTCAGTAATATTCCACTGTATGGATATGCCACATTTTGTTTATCTGTTCATCAGTTAATGGAATTTAGGTCGTTTCCACTTTTTGGCTATTATGAGTAATGCTGCTCTGACTGTTCATTTATAGGTTTTTGTGTAGACTTATGTTTTCAGTGATCTTGAGTATATAGTTAGATGTGGAGTTGCATAGTCCTAAGGTAACTCTTAACTATTTGAAGAACTGCTGAATTATTTTCTGTAGTGACTGCATTTTACATTCCCATCATTAAAGTATGAGGGTTACACTTTCTCCAGCCTTGTTAAGCTTGTCTTTTTGATGATAGCTATTCCAGTGTGTGTGAGGTGGTATCTTATGGTTTTTGTTTGCATTTCTGTAATGGCTAATGATGCTGAGCATCTTTAAATTCTAATTGGCCATTTATATATCTTTGGAAAAAATGTTTGATTTATAACTTTTCAGTTTATGTTTTCACATGTATTTTTCTCATTTAGTCTTTGAAATGACCCAGTTAAATAGGTTTACTCCTATTTTGCTGCTGGGACACTGAGGTTTAAAGAGGTTAAATCATTTGTTCACTTTTTAATCTTACGGAGTTAATAAGAGTCAAGGTATGAATGTAAACTCAGATCTTCTGACTCTGCTTCCTGCATTCTTTCCACTTTATGAGGCATGCAGAAGTTAAATTGTGTTTGTGGCTTTGCTTGGTTAATCATCAACAAGAAAAGGGGTAAAATAAATAAATCAATGAAACCAAACAACAAAAAGCAGGTGTTGTGTCCACACTGCCTTGTGTTCTCCAGATTTTCTTATGCTTTGTCAAATAAATTCTTTGATTTCTCCTATCCTAATAAGGTAGATATCATTTCAATATTTTCTTTGGGGAAACAAACCTAAAAACAGCTTCTTAGTGGCACTGCTAAACCTAGAACTTGTTCACTGAGACATTGCCTTTTCTGTTCCCCTGGAGCTTCCATGTCCTCTATTTTTCCTACTAATTTATACCCTTTAACCGTAGAATAATTGAATAATTTCACAGTTTTCATAAATACCAAGTTATTTCTAGGTTATACTGAAATTAATTTTTATTTTTGAACAGGGCAGTTTGCCAGATTCACTTTGAAGTGTAGGATTACTAAGGTGTGTGTTTCAGTTTTTATGTGTTACTTACTCTGATATTCTTGTCTCCCTAGAGGGTAGGTTGAGGCCATATGTTATTTATTTGTCTTTGCATATCCATTGTCTACCATTGTGCCCAGACATGTAAGAAGGACTCTAACCTTTGTTGGACGAATGAATACAAATATATTTTTTCCACTTGCACCCCCCCCCCAAAAAAATCCAATAAAAGTCATTCTTAGAATAAAGGCAGTACAAATTCTAAAGAATTTCTTATCCCTCGCGTATGACCTGAAAAATAATAAATGATAATGAAAACTTGACTTAAAACAGCACTATCTAATGGAAGAAAGTAAATGTTCAATGCTGGGCTTAAAAAAATTGGCTCCAGGTATCTGGAGGCTGGCACAAATGCTCAGTGCCCACACATAAGGTTATACCTTGTGTGTGTGTTAGATAGATGAATGCCCAATGAGTAAATAAAATAATTAGTATTGACTGTGATAGCTAGAGGAGATACATCAAATGGCTATCAGGTCCTGCTTTTCATTTGTATATTTTAATTGTCAAATATGATACATGTTAATTATAAAAAATTAAAATAATATACAGAAGTATAGACTAAAGGCCTTTCCTGGTGGCTCAGATGGTAAAGAATCCACCTGCAGTATGGAAGACCTGGGTTCAATTCCAGGATGGGGAGAATCCCTTGGAGGCGGGCATGACAACCCACTCCAGTAATCTTGCCTGGAGAATCCTCATGGACAGAGGAGCCTGGCGGGCTATAGTCAGTCCATGTGGTCACAAAGAGTCGGACATGACTGAGCAACTAAGCACATGTAGAGTAAGGCAAAAATGTCACTAAACTATTTGTCCACATCCCTTCCTTCACCCCCAGGACTACTCTTGTCACAGGTCACCTTGTTAGCAGTTTGAGGTTTATATTTCCAAATGTACACTTTTGCATTTATGTGTATCAGTTCAGTTCAGTTGCTCAGTCGTGTCCAACTCTTTGCGACCTCATGAATTGCAGCACGCCATGCCTCCCTGTCCATCAACAGCTCCCAGAGTTCACTCAGACTCAACGTCCATCGAGTCAGTGATGCCATCCAGCCATCTCATCCTCTGTCGTCCCCTTCTCCTGCCCCCAATCCCTCCCAGCATCACAGTCTTTTCCAATGAGTCAACTCTTCCCATGAGGTGGCCAAAATACTGGAGTTTCAGCTTTAGCATCATTCCTTCCAAAGAAATCCCAGGGCTGATCTCCTTCAGAATGGACTGGTTGGATCTCCTTACAGTCCAAGGGACTCTCAAGAGTCTTCTCCAATACCACAGTTCAAAAGCATCAATTCTTCGGCGCTCAGCCTTCTTCACAGTCCAACTCTCACATCCATACATGACTACTGGAAAAAGCATAGCCTTGACTAGACAGACTTTTGTTGGCAAAGTAATGTCTCTGCTTTTGAATATGCTATCTAGGTTGGTCATAACTTTCCTTCCAAGGAGTAAGCGTCTTTTAATTTCATGGCTGCACTCACCATCTGCAGTGATTTTGGAGCCCAAAAAAATAAAGTCTGACACTGTTTCCACTGTTTCCCCATTTATTTCCCATGTAGTGATGGACCAGATGCCATGATCTTCATTTTCTAAATGTTGAACTTTAAGCCAACTTTTTCACTCTCCCCTTTCACTTTCATCAAGAGGCTTTTTAGTTCCTCTTCACTTTCTGCCATAAGGGTGGTGTCATCTGCATATCTGAGGTTATTGATAGTTCTCCCAGAAATCTTGATTCCAGCTTGTGGTTCATCCAGCCCAGCGTTTCTCATGATGTACTCTGCATAGAAGTTAAATAAACAGGGTGACAATATACAGCCTTGACATACTCCTTTTCCTATTTGGAACCAGTCTGTTGTTCCATGTCCAGTTCTAACTGTTGCTTCCTGACCTGCATACAGATTTCTCAAGAGGCAGATCAGGTGGTCTGGTATTCCCATCTCTTTCAGAATTTTCCACAGTTTATTGTGATCCACACAGTCAAAGGCTTTGGCATAGTCAGTAGAGCAGAAATAGATGTTTTTCTGGAACTCTCTTGCTTTTTTCGATGATCCAGCAGATGTTGGCAATTTGATCTCTGGTTCTTGTGCCTTTTCTAAAATCAGCTTGAACATTAGGAAGTTCACGGTTCACGTATTGCTGAAGCCTGGCTTGGAGAATTTTGAGCATGACTTTACTAGCGTGTGAGATGAGCATATGTATGTACAAATACACATTTACATACCCAGCCATACTTAGTACATACATGTATATTCAGTGGTTTTTCTTATACAAAAGAGATCATACTACACATATTTGTTTTTCACTCAAACTATTAAAGAAATTTGTATATGTGATCACAAAAGATAAACATAATATTTATGTTTCACTTTTAGTTTGTTTTTCTTGACTCATTTGGTATCAAGATTAAGCTAGTCTCTGAGCATGAGTTGGGAAACTTTTTTTTTTCCTCTATGCTCTGGAATATTTGCCCTATAAACATTTATTGACAATCACCTAACAATCTTGCAGGGAGGGAATAGAGCTCTAGGACAACCTTTCTGTGATATTTTTTTGTTTTTATTGTTTTATCAGGTTTTGGCCCTTATTTTCTGTTCCATTTTTGGTTAAAGAAGTCCTTCTCCCCCACCCATTCCTTTCCCCAGCTCTGATGAGTAAATTGACAAAAGCAAACGTAAATGATTACATGAATCATTGCATGCAGGAGTATGTGTGCTTTTCTCTTAGAAAGATCCAGAGTAGAGTCCTGCTGTTAGTAATTGTATAACCTAAGCAAGTTACTTACCTTTTTAAAACTTGTTTCTTTATCTGTAAAATGATGATAATCCCTATATCACAGAAATCTTAGAAGCATTGAGATGTGAGCTAATATGTGAAACATTTCAGTGGTTGGATCCAATAAGAATGAAAAAATTCATAATACTAACATAGCATGCTATACAAATGTAAATTTGTCACTGTGGTTATTATAAATTGTTTTAGCCTAATACAGATAAATTTAAGAAGAATAGATGGTGGTGTTAGAGACAATTTCCACTAATACATTGGAAGGATCTATAAAAATTTCCAGGCCATTTGGAATTTAATTTTGGTAGACAGTTATTTCTAAACACTTGTATGCTTTTGAGGCAGGATAGTAGGAGAAACTAGTAGACTAAATAGACCTGGATTAATTTTGTATTATCACATGTGACTTTGATAAATTAATTTCTCTCAGTGAAATTGGATGAATGTACCTACTTTGCGTTTCACTTCTTTTCACAGCTATTTGGAAGGCCTCCCCAGACAGCCATTATGCTTTTTTGTATTTCTTTTCCATGGGGATGGTCTTGATCCCTGTCTCCTGAACAATGTCACGAACCTCATTCCATAGTTCATCAGGCACTCTATCTATCAGATCTAGTCCCTTAAATCTATTTCTCACTTCCACTGTATAATCATAAGGGATTTGATTTAGGTCATACCTGAATGGTCTAGTGGTTTTCCCTACTTTCTTCAATTTCAGTCTGAATTTGGCAATAAGGAGTTCATAGTCTGAGCCACAGTCAGCTCCTGGTCTTGTTTTTGCTGACTGTATAGAGCTTCTCCATCTTTGGCTGCAAAGAATATAATTGATCTGATTTCGGTGTTGACCATCTGGTGATGTCCATGTATAGAGTCTTCTCTTGTGTTGTTGGAAGAGGGGTTTGCTATGACTAGTGGATTTTCTTGGCAAAACTCTATTAGTCTTTGCCCTGATTCATTCCGTATTCCAGGGCCAAATTTGCCTGTTACTCCAGGTGTTTCTTGACTTCCTACTTTTGCATTCCAGTCCCCTATAATGAAAAGGACATCTTTTTTTGGTGTTCTAAAAGGTCTTATAGGTCTTCATAGAACCGTTCAACTTCAGCTTTTTCAGCGTTACTGGTTGGGGCATAGACTTGGATTATTGTGATATTGAATGGTTTGCCTTGGAAACGAACAGAGATCAGTCTGTTGTTTTTGAGATTGCATTCAAGTACTGCATTTCGGACTCTCTTGTTGACCATGATGGCCACTCCATGCAAAGATCAATGCAAAGAAATAGAGGAAAACAACAGATGGGAAAGAATAGGGATCTGTTCAAGAAAATCAGAGATACCAAAGGAACATTTAATGCAAAGATGGGCTCGATAAAGGACAAAAATGGTATGGACCTAACAGAAGCAGAAGATATTAAGAAGAGATGGCAAGAATACACAGAAGAACTGTACAAAAAAGATCTTGATGACCCAGATAATCACGATGGTGTGATCACTGACCTAGAGCCAGACATCCTGGAATATGAAGTCAAGTTGGCCTTAGAAAGCATCACTACGAACAAAGCTAGTGGAGGTGATGGAATTCCAGTTGAGCTATTCCAAATTCTGAAAGATGATGCTGTGAAAGTGCTGCACTCAATATGCCAGCAAATTTGGAAAACTCAGCAGTGGCCACAGGACTGGAAAAGGTCAGTTCTCATCCCAATCCCAAAGAAAGGCAATGCCAAAGAATGCTCAGACTACCGCACAATTGCACTTATCTCACATGCTAGTACAGTCATGCTCAAAATTCTCCAAGCCAGGCTTCAGCAATACATGAACCGTGAACTTCCTGATGTTCAAGCTGATTTTAGAAAAGGCAGAAGAACCAGAGATCAAATTGCCAACATCCGCTGGATCATCGAAAAAAGCAAGAGAGTTCCAGAAAAACATCTATTTCTGCTTTATTGACTATGCCAAAGCCTTTGACTGTGTGGATCACAATAAACTGTGGAAAATTCTGAAAGAGATAGGAATATCTGACCACCTGATCTGCCTCTTGAGAAATCTGTATGCAGGTCAGGAAGCAACAGTTAGAACTGGACATGGAACAACAGACTGGTTCCAAATAGGAAAAGGAGTACGTCAAGGCTGTATATTGTCACCCTGTTTATTTAACTTCTATGCAGAGTACATCATGAGAAACGCTGGGCTGGATGAACCACAAGCTGGAATCAAGATTTCTGGGAGAAATATCAATAACCTCAGATATGCAGGTGACACCACCCTTATGGCAGAAAGTGAAGAGGAACTAAAAAGCCTCTTGATGAAAGTGAAAGGGGAGAGTGAAAAAGTTGGCTTAAAGCTCAGCATTCAGAAAACAAAGATCATGGCATCTGGTCCCATGACTTCATGGGAAATAGATGGGGAAACAGTGGAAACAGTGTCAGACTTTATTTTTTTGGGCTCCAAAATCACTGCAGATGGTGAGTGCAGCCATGAAATTAAAAGACACTTACTCCTTGGAAGGAAAGTTATGACCAACCTAGATAGCATATTCAAAAGCAGAGACATTACTTTGCCAACAAAGGTTCGTCTAGTCAAGGCTATGCTTTTTCCAGTAGTCATGTGTGGATGTGAGAGCTGGACTGTGAAGAAGGCTGAGTGCCGAAGAATTGATGCTTTTGAACTGTGGTGTTGGAGAAGACTCTTGAGAGTCCGTTGGACTGCAAGGAGATCCAACCAGTCCATTGTGAAGGAGATCAGCCCTGGGATTTCTTTGGAAGGAATGATGCTAAAGCTGAAACTCCAGTACTTTGGCCACCTCATGGGAAGAGTTGACTCATTGGAAAAGACTGTGATGCTGGGAGGGATTGGGGGCAAGAGGAGAAGGGGATGGCAGAGGATGAGATGGCTGGATGGCATCACTGACTCGATGGATGTGAGTCTGAGTGACCTCCAGGAGTTGGTGATGGACAGGGAGGCCTGGCGTGCTGTGATTCATGGGGTCGCAAAGAGTCGCACATGACTGAGCGACTGATCTTATCTGATCTGACCTACTTTGCAGGGTAGTCATGAAGAAAGCAATGGCACCCCACTCCAGTACTCTTGCCTGGAAAATCCCATGGATGGAGGATCCTGGTGGGCTGCAGTCCATGGGGTCGCTAAGAGTCGGACACGACTGAGCGACTTTACTTTCACTTTTTCACTTTCATGCATGGGAGAAGGAAATGGCAACCCACTGCAGTTTTCTTGCCTGGAGAATCCCAGGGGCAGGAGAGCCTGGTGGGCTGACGTCTATGGGGTCACGCGGAGTCGGACACGACTGAAGTGACTTAGCAGTAGCAGCATGAAGAAAGACGTTAAGATAGTGCTTGGCATCTAATAGATGTACAACTGGTTAGTTTTTTCTTTGCATGTAATGAGTGCCCAACAGTGATGAACATGAGGTGTTGGGTTCTACTATTTTAAGACTGCTTGATGTAGTGGCAAGAACCTTAGTTCCTAAATTAGAACCTTGGTCCCTAAATTTAGCCTATATATCACACTGACTAGGCATTGACCTTGGACAAGGCCCTGCTAAGCTTCTGTTTCCTTACCTATAAGATAAGAGAAAGAAAACTGACACTTATTGATGATCTGTTTTACATACAGTTTACTAAAGTGAAAGTCACTCAGTTGTGTCCAACTGTTTGCAACCCCATGGACTGTATAGTCCGTGGAATTCTCCAGGCCAGAATACTGGAGAGGGTAGCCTTTCCCTTCTCCAGGGGATCTTCCCAACCCAGGGATCAAACCCAGGTCTCCAGCATTGCAGCCAGATTCTTTACCCTCTGAGCCACAAGGGCTTACAGTTTACTAAATAGATTACAAATCGTATTTAATCCTCCCAATAATCTTATAGAGATTATTGTCATTTCTCAAGTTTTTTAGGTGAAGAAACAAAGGCACAGGAATTAGACTTTCTGAGGTCCACTTGGTGGACTCCCCAACTCCTACCCCAATCCTGTCCACATTCTTTTCACTCATTACAGCTCTTTCCTCCTGGGGTGGTAGGGTGTTCCCCTGCATACAGGGAATACCAAATGAGGAACTTTCTGCAAACTGAAATACTAAATGTATTAAAAAGCTTGCCCAGTGTAGGATGAAACTACTTATTTATTAATGATTTCCATTAATAAAATATAAACAGAATTGTTAATGTGCCCTAATGCCTCTGCTTAAGAATAGTAATTTAAGTTTTATAATAGTTGTGTTGCTCATAATCGCTTTACCTAAATAATTTATTAGGCTTCATTCATTTCCAATTTGACCAGGTAAAGAAGAGGGGGTAGGGAGTAGTTGTAAAGGAAAAGATAACCGCTGTTTGATAGTGGTGTGTGTGTCTGTGTTTATGTATGGATGCATGTATGGAAGAATTAGAAGTACAGTTCCCTGGCAGTTTGGCATTTACAGAAAGTACAGGTTCTTGGAAAGAAGTAGAGAGAGTCTGCATTATAATTCATTGTCTGCTAGAGGACTTGCGGAGTCATTTAAAATATGGACCTGCCTTTCTCAGCTGGTTTGTAAAGAGCTATTGATTATATTCTTGAAAGATAGTAATGTCTTTCCTTTTATAGGAGTTGCCATTTTATTTGATAGATTCAGTGATATTGATTTGGCATTTCTGCAAGCCTTGTGCCAGGGATATGGAAAACAAAAAATGCTGTTGGAACATCACAAAAAAAATGTGATTCAGTAATAGTATAGAAGGTTTTAGAGATTATCTCTTGAGGCTTCAGGTATCATTTTTATTCTACTTGGTAGGAGTGGGAATTCCTATGTTTAGAGAATTTTTCAGAGTAGGCTTGAATTGCTCTGGGTAAATCTCACTGTTACTGAATGTTTGCTATTTTGCAGAATACGAAGCATTGTGGGCTGTGTAAGAGTTACCGAACATGGTTCTTGTCTTCAAAGAGTTTATATTTAGTCAGGGAGGCAGTGAAGGAGGAAACCAAGCGAAAGGACACAGAGTTCTTAAAGCTTGTATCTGCTCCTTGTAAAATCAGTTACGGTGCAGTGAGCTTTGGTGAGACGTCATAGATTCTCCTAATGGATGCTGAAAGAAACATCTAAACCCTTGGAAACTGATAGTTGTGTATCTTGTTCTTTCTCTGTATAGTGTTCTCTTTGCTTTGCAAAAATTACAGTTTGGTCTTGGTACCAAGAATAGTCCCCCTTCTGAGTGCTTTTCTATTTATCCCCTGGACTGTGGGCTGGACTTTCCCTTAGGTGATGGCTGTTAGAAAGCCAGACCACATTGGTAGCCTACCCCAGGCTGCTGCCTTATAGATTTTAGGCTGTATATTTTTTCAACTTTTTTCTTGGCATCATTTTTGGTGTTTTCCTTATTCTTTTCTATTATTTTATATCTATTAACTTTTTATAGTTCATGTATTCCTGTAAGTTTCATTAATCCTTTCAGAACAAAGTAAGAGTAAATGTAAATAAATATATGTTAAATTCATTGAGGGACTTATCAAGGCAAACAAATCAATATGACAAACAGATTTTATTTCACAGGCCTGCTGAGATTGATAATCATGGCTGCCTGGAGCCCTGCATTAAGAAGTATCGATAGCTGGAGTCTGTTTCTGTTTTGTGAATAAGTGCATTTGCATCATTTCTTTCTAGAGTCCTCTCGTCAGTGGTGTTCCTCTTTGTCTGACCTCCCTCAGTATGACGTCTCCGGGTCCATCAGTGTTGCTGCAGATGGCGTTGTTTCATTGTTGCTAAGGGCTGAGTAATGGCCCATTGTATATGTGTGCCACATATTCTTTATCCAGTCATTTGTTGATGGTCATTTAGGTTGATTCCATGTCCTGATTACTGTAAAGTGAAAAGTGAAGTCGCTCAGTCATGTCCGACTCTTTGCGACCCCATGGACTATAGCCTACCAAGCTCCTCCATCCATGGAATTTTCCAGGCAAGAGTACTGGGGTGGGTTGCCATTTCCTTCTCCAGGATTACTCTAAACAGTGTTGCATGAACATTGGGGTGCATGTATCCTTTCAGACGATGTTTTTCTTTGGATATATGCCTAGGGATTGCAGAACTATATGGTAGCTCTATTTTTAGTTGTTTTTTTTTTTTTTAAGGAACCTCCATGTTGTTCTCCATAGTGGGTATACCAATTTACATTCCCACCAACAGTGTAGGAGGGTTGCCTTATCTCTACCTGCTCTTTGCAGATTTTTGATGATGGTCATCCTGAAGGTGTGAGATGATAACTCCTTGTAGTTCTGATTTGCATTTCTTTAATAATTAGACTTGGGGATTCCTAGGTGGTCTGTCAGTCCAGGAACGCAAGTGGTGCAGGCTTATTTCCTGAGTCCAGAAGATCCCCTAGAGTAGGATATGGTACCCCCACTCCAGTATCCTTGCCTGGGAAAGTCCGTAGTCATAGGAGCCTGGCAGTCTAGAGTTGGAAACGACTGAGCAACTAAGCACACAATAATTAGGAACCAACTTACTGGTTGTGAGGTGGGGCAGGGGAGGATAGGGCGTTTGGGATTGACGTGTTCAGATTGCTGTGTTTAAAAGTGGATAACCAACTATACGTACTGTATAGCATAGGAAACTGCTGAAATATTATGTAACAACATAAATGGGAAAATAATTTGAAAAAAAAAATAGATACAAGTATAACTGAATCACTTTGCTGTACACTTGAAACGAACACAACATTGTAAATCAACTATACTCCAGTATAAAATAAGTGAATAAGCCCCGAACAAAGCATTTACAAATGCAACAAAAAGTTTAAATACTTAGACTATAAAGTACATTCATGATCTTATAGTCAAAATTTTAAAGAGTGGGAAAGGCTACTGTGATCACGAGCCCTGTTGTCAGTGGTTAGGAGTAGTGATGGCGTGAGTGCCTGTATTTTGCATCTCTGTTACAAAGTATATGAGGTGCTGAGTAGCTCAATAGGTGGGTGGCTTTGAAGTTTATAGCTCGATTTTGCTAGGAGGGATGCGAAATTGGGGAAGAAGCTGACTTGTTGGGGTTGGTTTGGTTAGATGTTTGCATAAAAATGTTTGCATAAAAGAGAAACGAGGCTGGTGGGAAAAGTGAGGACGGGGATGTGGGAAGCTTTAACTGGTAGATGGGTGAGATTAGATTTTTTTTTTTAATCTTTTAAAATTCTAATTATTCCCCTCTGTTATTTCCATAACATAATAATATTATTATGTTATTTCCAGGGCTTTGCTTGAGTTCAGGTCCATGTCATACTTGTAATTTTAAAAGTTAATTGAAAAAATAAGTTAATTGAGGTAATTCACTCGTTTCAAAATTTAAAAAGTTTAAGAAAACACAGTAAAAAGTCTTGTATTTCTGTTCCTCAGCTACTGAGTTCTCTCTACAAAGTCAACTATTGTTATTAGATTCTTCTGTATCCTTCCAGAAATAGTTTACGTATGTATATGCGCTTTCCCACCTGTTTTACACAAATGATATTTCTATATGCATATACTGCTTCTTCCATACTAGACACTATTCTTTTTTTTTTTTTTCTAGACACTATTCTTTACCTTAATCTTTCACTTCTTAGAGGGATTTTTTAAATAGCAGTGCACAAAGAGCTTTCTTCCTTATTTTAAAAACATTTTTATATTTATTGTTTTGGCCCCACTACTCGGCGTGGTGTGAGGGACCTTAGTTGCCTGCCCAGGGGTGGACTTTGTGCCCCCTGCTGTGGAAGTTCTTAACCACTAGACTGCCTGGGAAGTCCTTTTCTGTTTTAAATAAACTTTTTACTTTGGAATAATTTTAGACTTACATAAAAATTGCAAAAAAGTTTCCATGTGCACCTCACCCAGTTTCATTTCCCTTTAATGTTGTCATCTTACTGTGGTAGTAGTCAGAACTAAGACACTGACACTTTGTTACTGTTGACAGTTTATTAGATGGCACCAGTTTTGCCGTTATTTTTCTGTTCCATGATCCCATCCAGAATACTATAATTGCATTTAGTTGTCATCTCTCCTTAGTCTCCTCTGACAGACTTTCAAACCTTTATATGACCTTAACAGTTTTTGAGAGTACTGGTCTATAGACAGTCTCTCAACATGGGTTTGTCTGATGTTTTCCTCATTAGCATGGGGCTGTGGACTTTTGGAATTACTGCGGAGTTGAGTTGTCTTACTCATACCTCCGTGAAGGAGCACTACATGATATTTACAAGATATCACTGGTGGTGTTTAACTTAGATCCTTTGGTTATCATAGTGTTTGCCAGATTTCTGCACTGTAAAATTGCTGTTTTTCCCTTTCCATTATAGGTGAATTACTAAGCTTAGCCTACCCTCAAAGTGGGAGGGGGAATTAAAGGAACTTTAAAAAAAATGTAATATTCCTTTGGATGTGTTGAGAGAGTGTGTAATTTCCTCGGAACTGTCTCACTGCAACAGAGATTTGAAACAGTGGACCAGTGTTACAGCAATGTTAGAGCTCACAGTTTTATTCAGTAAACAAAGGATAGTATACCCTTGAGGTGTGAGGGCAGGCCGACCCCAAAGGAGAGGCCCCAACTCATCTTGGCTCCCTCTTTTTTTATGTTTTGTCTCCTTCCCCCTGAGCCTGTCCTATGCAAATTAAGGCTAGCCAGGAATGGGGTGTGCTTGTTTTACCTGAGGTTCTCACTCAGATCCACAGATTTTTCCTTTGTTTCCTTTTCTGGGCTTTTCCCTTCGTCTTTTAGCTACCACCATTTTGGACTCCTTTTTCTTACTTTTTTCCTAACTACCTAACAACAGATGGATGTATCCTATAGTCATCTCTTCTCCTTGTTGATGTTTTAGGTTGGCCAAAAAGTTTGTTTGGGTTTTCCCATAACATCTTATGGGACGATGAGAACAAACTTTTTACCCAACCCAGTATTTGGATGATATAGTATATCGTAATAGTTAAGAGAACGGGCTCTGGAGCTACACTGCCTAGGTTCAAGCCTCGGCTCACACTAGCTATGCGGTCCTGGGCTACTTTTATTTGGCTTCTTAGTTTTTCCATCTGTACAATATGAATGTTAATAGCACCTGCCTCAGGATTGTTCCGAAGATTAAAGAGCGTATGTGTTAAGTGCTTGGAACAATGTTTGGTACTGTACTAAGTGCTAGATAATTTTTTGCTATCATCATTATTAATTTTTTTTGTTCTTATAATAATATTGCAATGAGTAACTTGTTATTTCAATGCAGTGGTGGGACAGGCAAGTATGCTATAAGATAAATCCTTAGAAATGAGTACTTGTGTTTGCAATTTTGATAGATATTGCCAAACTTCTCTCCATAGAGGTTGTATCATTCTGCACATTCACCCAGAATATATGAAAACATCTGTTTCTATCTCCCTTTTACCATATTATTTGATCTTTGCCAGTCCATTTATAGCACATACTATGAATTCATTTGACCATCTTTTTGTTGTGAAACAACTTGTGCTCCATCGACTAGGAAGTGATAAAAGTTGTTTGGAGGAAATATAGTAACTAGAAAAGGAGTTTTTTGGCCCTGGGGGAGACTAGAGGAAGTACTGCTGTTGAAAGATGACAGTGTGTGAAGTGGAATACCAAATTGCTGGCCTCTCTTCTGGTGTGACAGCACGGTGTTTTTGTAATTGTGGAAGGAATCACCATCTTACATTTGTAGCCAGTGATGAATGAAGGTGCACGGGTGGAGGTTGGAAGGAAAGACTATAGTTGCATTAAAATAAAATTGAAAGTTAATCTGACACATTGTTTTATGATATGCATGCTTATTGTGTAATGATCAGGCAGAAATTAAAAGCAGGTCACACATATAATTGTAATTAACATCATGTTTCAGAGGCTCTTCTTTCTCAGTCTATTCTTCAGTATGTAGTCATTGCTTGTTGGTATTTTTTTCCTAATATCATGTGTTGTGTACTCTTGTTGTTATTAAAATGCTTCCCCTTCCCCCACAAAAGCAGTGTGAAAAACAAAAGTGTTAGATCTTAACTTGACATGAGCTGGATGTGCTGTGCTGGGCTTAGTTGCTCAGTCGTGTCCGACTCTTTGCAACCCCATGGGGTGTAGCCTGCCGGGCTCCTCTGGCCATGGGATTGTCCAGGCAAGAATACTGGATTGGGTTGCCATGCCCTCCTCCAGGGGATCTTCCCAACCCAGGGATCGAACCCAGGTCTCCCACGTTGCAGGTGGATTCTTTACCGTCTGAGCCACCAGGGAAGCCCTTACATGAGCTGGCTAGGGGGTGGTAGTGCTGTGATGGTCCTTAGCTATTTTCCTTAGTTTGAGTTTCCTGTTTTGGAGTCCATCAGCCCAGCCTACCCACTCCAGATTAATAATTTCTTTACCTCTTATGCACTGGAGGCTGCTAGAACTCTAGGGTGTGAGAGCAGATTGCTGGGAGGTGGAGGGCAGGAAAAAATGACCACTGTTCTGAAAGAAAGAAGGGATATTAAACCAGGAGAAGGAAGTAGTGGACACCTTGAAAATGGAATCTGAATCACTGGAATTTGAGATTCTCGGACTCTGAATAATTAAGGTTAATAGAGTGAGTAGGGCAAAGGAGAGCTCAAGTGACCTGTTAACTCTTCTGACCTGGTTTCCCAAGGCATGTTATCAGCCTTGATTCCATGATATCAGTCAGGAAGACTCAAGCAGTCTTCCTGGTGGCCTCTGCAAAATAAAAACAAAGCTCTCCAGCGCTCAGTCAGCCCAGGTCAACCGAAAGGTGAACATTTCTCCTGACTGCCTTAAACTGTAAACAAGGCTCTTGAAAGGCTGAGCTCAGTGCTTGCTGAAGTCCTTCACCATGTTGGGGCAGCTGAAAGAGGTGGCCTCTGGAAAGAAGGATACCTGGGAATGTAGAGAAGTTGGAAGGCAGGAGAAAGGAACACTTAAAGGCAGCGGTGAAGACAGACATGGATTGTTATAAGTTTCATTGGTCCTGGGTTATCTTTACTCAAAGACAAAAAAAGCTGTTAGAAATAGTTTCTCCTTCTAGGCCAAGCACCCAACAGACAGGCATTGTGGTGAGATGGAAACTATTACTACTACTTAGAATTTGTATCCAGTTAACCTCCAGAATACCTAAAAACTCCATGAGTAGGATGGGGAGTGATGCTTTAGGGCATCTGAATTAAACAGATGCCAACACTTGGTCTGCAGTTTAATTCTGTCTTAAACATACAATTTTTGTTAAAATCCCATTTGAGTTAACCTTGTTTTGTACATAGTGATGATACTTAAATCTCTCAGTTACTTATACCTTAAGTGTGAAACATTTAAGCAGATGATTATTGCTTTTCTCATTAATACTTGACTGAGATCAGATAGAAAATAACAGTGTTGGTAGGAAAGGCAGTTTTATAATTTACATCTTTTGTCCTGGATCATGCTGGACATTGCAGTTGTTATCTTTGGGGGACATTTAACAGTTGAGTGTAGCTTGATGAAGTCAAGCACATTGTTGGAGCCAGCCTAAGTCTGAATTAGCACAGAGCCTGGCACTCCTTGAGAAGGCAGTGGCAACCGATTCCAGTACTCTTGCCTGGAAAATCCCATGGATAGAGGAGCCTGGTGGGCTGCAGTCCATGGGGTCGCTAAGAGTTGGACACAACTGAGCGACTTCACTTTGACTTTCATGCATTGGAGAAGGAAATGGCAACCCACTCCAGTGTTCTTGCCTGGACAATCCCAGCAACGGCAGAGCCTGGTGGGCTGCCGTCTACGGAGTCACACAGAGTCAGACACGACTGAAGCAGTTTAGCAGCTACTTAGCAGTGGCACTCCTTAATCATTCCACATATGGTAACTAATATCTCCCCATTCAACCCATTTGATTGTTGTTGTCTAATTTATTTTAGAACATATCATTCAGATATTAGAAAGTGGAAAAAGGTTCAGTGAATTTCTTACCCATCTGTAGCAAGACATAAAAGAGTTCCCTTTTGTAGCCATACCTACTGCTTCCTTCCCACCTATCCCCTTTCTCCTTAACACCCGGCAACCATTAATCCAGTCTCCATTTCTGTAATTTTATTATCTCAAGAGTGTTGTATAAATGGAATCTACCAGTGTGTAACCTTTTGGATTGACTTTTTTTTTTCATTCAGCATTGTTTTGTGGATAGTAATTTGCATTCTTCCATATTTAAATAGTTTGCTTTTAATTGCTGAGTAGTATTCCATCATATGGATGTGCCAGTTTCTTTAAGCATTCACAGGTTGAAGGACATCTGAGTCATTTCTAGTTATAGGTTGCTCTGACTAAAGCTGCTGTAAACATCTGTGGATAGGTTTTTGTGTGTGTGTGTGTGTGTGTGTGTGAATGCAAGTCTTCCTTTTTCTGAAAAAGATATAATTGCTGGGTTGCTTGCTTACTTTTTAAAATAAATTTCCAGAATGTTTTCCAGAGTGGTGGTGCTATTTTACGTTGCCAGTAGAAGGCGTGAGCCCTAGCAGCCTAATACAGTGAGTGATCTAGTTTTTTTTTTTTTGCATCCTTGTCAGCATTTGTTTTTTGAATTTTAATTGTTCTACAGTGATGCTTCATTGTGGTTTTAATTTGCATTTTCGTAATGGCCCACTATACTGACTAATTCTACATGTACTTATCATCTGTAGGTCCTTTTTGGGAAACGTATGTTCAAGTTTTTTGTCCATTTTCTGTTTGGATTGTCTGTTGTTATTGTCATTTTACTGTTGAATTTCAAGCATTCTTTCATATATTTTATATACAAGTCCTTTGTCAGATATGGGGTTTTGGCATCAAATCTAGCCTACCTCTAGATCTTGAAAATTGATTCCTACAGTTTTAGAAAACTTTTTGAAGAGAAAAGTTTTACAGTTTTCTACTTATGTAAGTCCATGATCCATTTTTTGTTGATTTTTATATAAGATGTGATGAAGGTTTCTTACTTTTACCTGTGCATACCCAGTTGTTCCACCATCATTTGTGGGAAAGGCAGTCTTCATTGAATTGTTTTTGAACATTTGTCAACAAACAGTTGAGCGTATTTTTATTGTATTTCTAGGTTCTCTCTTCTGTTCATTGAGCTATGATCTCTGCCAAGATCACAGAATGGCTGCGATCACTTCAGTTCAGTTGCTCAGTCGTGTCCGACTCTTTGCGACCTCATGAATCGCAACATGCCAGGCCTCATTGTCCATCACCAACTCCTGGAGTTCACTCAGACTCGTGTCCATCGAGTCAGTAATGCCATCTAGCCATCTCATCCTCTGTCGTCCCCTTCTCCTGCCCCCAATCCCTCCTAGCATCAGAGTCTTTTCCAATGAGTCAACTCTTCGCATGAGGTGGCCAAAGTACTGGAGTTTCAGCTTTAGCATCATTCCTTCGAAAGAACACCCAGGGCTGATCTCCTTTAGAATGGACTGGTTGGATCTCCTTGCAGTCCAAGGGACTCTCAAGAGTCTTCTCCAACACCACAGTTCAAAAGCATCAATTCTTCGGTGCTCAGCCTTCTTCACAGTCCACCTCTCACATCCATACATGACTATTGGAAAAAGCATAGCCTTGACTACACGGACTTTTGTTGGCAAAGTAATGTCTCTGCTTTTGAGTATGCTGTCTAGGTTGGTCATAACTTTCCTTCCAAGGAGTAAGTGTCTTTTAATTTCATGGCTGCACTCACCATCTGCAGTGATTTTGGAGCCCAGAAAAATAAAGTCTGACACTGTTTCCCCATCTATTTCCCATGAAGTGATGGGACCAGATGCCATGATCTTAGTAGAATGTTGAGCTTTAAGCCAACTTTTTCACTCTCCACTTTCATGAAGAGGCTTTTTAGTTCCTCTTCACTTTCTGCCATAAGGGTGGTGTCACCTGCATATCTGAGGTTATTGATATTTCTCCCAGAAATCTTGATTCCAGCTTGTGCTTCCTCCAGCCCAGTGTTTCTCATGATGTACTCTGCATAGAAGTTAAATAAGCAGGGTGACAATATACAGCCTTGACGTACTCCTTTTCCTATTTGGAACCAGTCTGTTGTTCCATGTCCAGTTCTAACTGTTGCTTCCTGACCTGCATACAGATTTCTCAAGAGGCAGATCAGGTGGTCAGGTATTCCCATCTCTTTCAGAATTTTCCACAGTTTATTGTGATCCACACAGTCAAAGGCTTTGGCATAGTCAGTAAAGCAGAAATAGATGCTTTTCTGGAACTCTCTTGCTTTTTCCATGATCCAGCGGATGTTGGCAATTTTATCTCTGGTTTCTCTGCCTTTTCTAAAACTAGCTTGAACATCAGGAAGTTCACGGTTCATGTATTGCTGAAGCCTGGCTTGGAGAATTTTGAGCATTACTTTACTAGCATGTGAGATGAGTGTAATTGTACGGTAGTTTGAGCATTCTTTGGCATTGCCTTTCTTTGGGATTGGAATGAAAACTGACCTTTTCTAATTCTGTGGCCACTGCTGAGTTTTCCAAATTTGCTGGCATATTGAGTGCAGCACTTTCACAGCATCATCTTTCAAGATTTGGAATAGCTCAACTGGAATTCCATCACCTCCACTAGCTTTGTTCGTAGTGATGCTTTCTAAGGCCCACTTGACTTCATACTCCAGGATGTCTGGCTCTAGGTCAGTGATCACACCATTGTGATTATCTGGGTCTTGAAGATATTTTTGTACAGTTCTTCTGTGTATTCTTACTACCTCTTCTTAATATCTTCTGCTTCTGTTAGGTCCCTACCATTTTTGTCCTTTATCGAGCCCATCTTTGCATGAAATGTTCCCTTGGTATCTGTAATTTTCTTGAAGAGATCTCTAGTCTTTCCCATTCTGTTGTTTTCCTCTGTTTCTTTGCATTGATCACTGAAGGAGGCTTTCTTATCATCTCCTAGATGTTCTTTGGAACTCTGCATTCAGATGCTTATATCCTTCATTTTCTCCTTTGCTCTTCACTTCTCTTCTTTTCACAGCTATTTGTAAGGCCTCCCCAGATAGCCATTTTGCTTTTTTGCATTTCTTTTCCACGGGGATGGTCTTGACCCCTGTCTCCTGTACAATGTCAGGAACCTCTGTCTCTAGTTCATCAGGCACTCTTACCTATCAGATCTAGTCCCTTAAATCTATTTCTCACGTCCACTGTACAATCATAAGGGATTTGATTTAGGTCATACCTGAATGGCCTAGTGGTTTTCCCTACTTTCTTCAATTTCAGTCTGAATTTGGTAATAAGGAGTTCATGATCTGAGCCACAGTCAGCTTCTGGTCTTGTTTTTGCTGACTGGTGCTTCTCCATCTATGGCTACTATGGGTGTATAATAAGTCTTGAAATCTGGTAGATTGATTCGTCCTGTTTTATTCTTTCTATGATTATTTTAGCTATTCTAGTTTGTTTGCCTTTCTATATAAATTTTAGAATAATCTCTGTATCTACAAAGAATCTTAATGGGAAAGATTTTGTTAGAAAGTGCTTGAAAACTCAGTATCAGTTGGCTTCCCCCATGGCTCAACTGGTAAAGAGCCCACCTGCCAATGCAGGAGACACAAGAGGCTGGTTTCATCCCTGGGTCGGGAAGATCCCCTGGAGAAGGAAATGGCAACCACTCCAGTATTCTTGTCTGGAAAGTTCCACGGACAGAGGGGCCTGGCAGGCTATAGTCCATGAGATCACAAAGAGTTGGACATGACTGAGCATGCACAGGCACAGTATCAATTTGGGGAGAATTGATATCTATGTTCGGAGAAAGCAATGGCGCCCACTCCATTACTCCTGCCTGGAAAATCCCATGGACAGAGCAGCCTGGTGGGCTGCAGTCCATGGGGTCGCAAAGAGTCGGACTGAGCGACTTGACTTTCACTTTTCACTTTCATGCATTGGAGAAGGAAATGGCAACCCACTCCAGTGTTCTTGCCTGGAGAATCCCAGCAACGGCGGAGCCTAGTGGAATGCTGTCTATGGGATTGCACAGAGTCGGACACGACTGAAGCGACTTAGCAGCAGCAGCAGATATCTTTATTGGGCTTCAATTTTGGCTCAGCTGGTAGAGAATCTGCCTGCAGTGCGGTTGGATCCCTGGGTTGGGAAGATCCCCTGGAGAAGGGAAAGGATAAAGGGATATCTTAATTATATTGTGTTGTCCAGTCCATGAACAGTGTTAAGTTTCTCCATGTTTTGTAGATCTTTGATTTCTCTCATCAGTGTTCAGCATGAAAGTATTATATGTGTTTTGTTAGATTTATACCTAAGAATTCCATTTTGAGGGCTTCCCTGGTGGCTCAGAGGTTAAAGCGTCTGCCTCCAATGCAGGAGACCTGGGTTTGATCCCTGGATCGGGAAGATCCCCTGGAGAAGGAAATGGTAAGCCACTCCAGTATTCTTGCCTGGAGAATCCCATGGACAGAGAAGCCTGGTAGGCTACAGTCCACAGGGTTGCAGAGTCGGACACAACTGAGCAACCTCACTGTACTATACACTTTGCCATTTTGGGGGTCATTATAAATGGTGTTGTTTTTCAGTGTTCCATGTTACTGCTAGTATATAGAATGTAGTTGGGTTTTTGTGTGTTAATCTTGTACCCCACAACCTTGCTGGACTCATTTATTAGTTCTAGGAATTTTCAGTAGATTCCTTGGAATTTCCTACATAGATATCATCTGCAGAGAGGGGCAATCTTTTTTCCTTTTTGATCTGAATGCTTTATCTTTCTTTTTCTTGTCTTGCACTGATTAGAGCTTTCAGTGCAGTATTGAATAAGATTGGTGAGGGTAGGCATACTTGCCTTCTTCCTTATCTTAGGGAAGAACTTATTCAGTCTTTCTCCATAAGTATGTTAGCTGTAAGTTTTTTTGTGTAAGCTCTTTATCAAGTTGAGTGTGTTCTGCTTTTTTCATCATTTTTAAAGACTTTTATTATGTAGCAATATTGAAATTTGCCAGTTGTGTTTCTTGCAACAATTGGTATGATTCTGTGATGTGTTCATGGTATTCCCTTATTCTTTTTACTCTCTACAGTCTATAGTGATATCCCTGATTCACTCCTGATACAGATAATTTGTGATTTTTCTGTTTTTGCTCATTTTTACTGTTTTTTAAAGTTTTTTGGTCTTCTTTTGAGATATCGGAGCTTAGATTATTGATCTGAGATTTTTTTCTCTTCTAATTTATGCATTTAATAATTTTCCCTTCAACACTTCTTTAGTGGTGGTCAGCGTTTTTGATATATTGTATTTTTGTTTTCATTTAGTTCAGTGTATTTTTTTTTCTTTAATTTCCCTTGTGAGTTCCTATTGACCCCATAGGTTATTTAGAAATGTGTTGTGTAGTTTCCAAGTGGTCAAGAGTTTTCCTTTTATCTGTTATTTCCAGTTTGATGTCTGTTGTGATCAGAGAAGATATTGGGTTCCTGAAAAAGTAATTACAGTTTCCACCTGTGAATTTTAAATCTTTTAATTAGGCACAAACACATCTTTATTAATCGAAGTAGGAGCCGTTATAATCAACACATTGTTGCCAGTGAGAAATAAGTTTGTTTATTCTTGTAGCATAAAAATCTGTGCTTCAGGATTCCAGGAACTCCTGGAAAGTGTTTTCTGCCTCCTGCTGGCTGTGGAAGCATTTTTCCCTGCAAAAGTTGTTGAGATGCTTGAAGAAGTGGTAGTCCGTTGGCTAGAGGTCAGGTCAATATGGTGAATGATGCAAAACTTCCTAGATTTATTCAACTTTTGGAGCATTGGTTGTGTGATGTGCTGTCAGACGTTCTTGGTGAGAAGAGTTGGGCCCATTCTCCTGACCAGTATTGGCTGTGGTGTTGCAGTCTTTGGTGCATCTCATTGACTTGCCAAGCATACTCCTCAGATGTTGTGGTTTCGCTGGGATACAGAAAGCTGTAGTGGATCGGAGTTGCACCAGACCACCAAACAGTAACCATGATCTCTTTTTGGTGCAAGTTAGGCTTTGGGAAGTGCTCTGGAGCTTCTTGGTCCAGCCACTGAGCTTGTTGTCCCCGATTGTTGTATAAAATCCACTTTTCATCTCGGGTCACAATCTGATCGAGAAATAGTTCATTATTGCGTGGAATAGGAGAAGACAACCTTCAGAACGATTTTTTGATTTGCAGTCAGCTCATTAGGCACCCACTTTTCAAGCCTTTTCACTTTTCCAGTTTGCTTCACATGCTGAATGTCTGTGGAATGGTCAGTGTTGAGTTCTTTGGCAACTTCTCATGTAGTTGGAAGAGGACCAGCTTTGATGATCCCCTGGGTTGTTGTCAACTTCCTAAGGCTGACCACTGTGCTCCTTACCTTCAAGGCTGTCATCGTCTTTGCAAATCTTCTTGAACCAACACTGCACTATGTGTTCTTTAGCAATTCCTGGACCAAATGTGTTATTGATGTTGTAAGTTGTCTCTGCTGCTTACAACCCATCTTGAAATTGAATAAGAAAATTACTGGAATTTGCTTTTTGTTAGCATCATTTCCCTAGTCTAAAATAAATATAAAATAGACATCAAGTAGTAAGTCATTAGCAAAAAAAAGCAAGAAATGCATATTAAAATGATGTATGACATAACCGCATTTAAGAATGTATTTGAATCAAACAGCAAAATTCAACAATGCCAAATCACAGTTACTTTTGCACCAACATAATACTTTGTGTGATTTCAGTTACTTTTTAATTTGTTGGGATGTGTTCTGTGGCCCAGGATCTACATTAATACGGGTTATCTTAGTACACATTCCATGCGATTTTGGAAAGATACGCATTCTGTTACTATTTGGTGGAGTGTTCTATACACGTGACTGAGTCCTGTTGGTTGATAGTGCTGTTGAGTTCTGTAGCCTTGCTGATTTCTCTCTAGTTCTACCTGTTATTGAGAGAAGGATGTTAGTCTCCAACTAAGACAGTAGAGTTATCGTTCTTTTAGTTTTTGCTTCACATATTTTTTAATTCTTCAGTTGATACGTTTAGGATTGTTGTGTCTTCTTGATGGATTGACTCTTTTGTCATTCAATAACATGCTTGTCCTTCTCTGATCATTTTCTTTGCTCTTTGCTCCAAAGTCTACTTTATCTGATGCTAATATGTAGTAATTCCTGTTTTCCTTTGAGTACTGTTTATATGATTTATCTTTTTCAGTCCTTTTAGTCTGCCTTTATAGTTATATTTGAAGTGAGTTTCCTATAGACATACATAGTTCCTTGTAGACATCATATAGTTGGATCATGTTTTTTAATTCACTCTGCTAATATGTCTTAATATATTTAGGCTTTTATGTTTTATGTAGCTTTAGATTTATTAGGGCTTACGTATGCCATTTTATTTTTTGTTTTCTCTTTATCTCTGTATTTTTCCTTTCTTTTATTCTCTTTCTGTGGGTTAACATATTTTAGAATTCCATTTTGATTTATCTGTTGTGTTTTGGATTTATCTCTTTATATATTGGATGTTTGGTGTTTGTTGTAGGTATTATATATGCATAACTTATTACATTCTGTTGTTATCATTTTACCAGTGAAGTATTAAAACCTTAAATTCCTTTGTATCCCTGTACACCCTCCCTTTTATTAGATAATTGTCTTAAAGTGTTTCCTGTATGTTCATTTAGAACAACATCAGACGGTTATAACTTTTCTTTCACCCATCAAGCATAATTTAGGAAACTCAATAGGATAAGGAAAGCCTATTGTATCTACCCACATATACATATATGTATTTGTGTGTTTTGTTTTTTTTTTTTTGCCCAGCTGCATGGCATGTGGGGTCTCCCTGACAAGGGGTCAAACCTTTGCCCCTTGCAGTGGAACCATAGAGTCTTAACAACTGGACTGCCAGGGAAATCCACTACCATAATTTTGGTTACTATTTTCCCTTTCCTAATATTTGGAAGTCCCTTCTTTTATTATTTTCTTCTCTTCAGAGAACTTATTGTAGTTATTATCTTAGGGTTCATTTGTAGGGGATGAATTGGCTTAGTTTTTTCCATACCAGAAGGTCTTGATTTCTTCCTCCTGACTAACGGACTTGTGACTCGGTGTATATTTCTTTAGGTTTATCCACCTTAGGGTTCACTCAGCTTCTTGAACCTGTAGGTTTCTGTCTCTTGCCGTATTTCTTCAAAGATTGGTTAGGCCAAAATTTTCTTTGGGTTTTTCCATAAGATTTCCAATCTTCCATAAGATTTCCATAAATTTCCATAAGATTATGGAAAAACCCAAACATACTTTTGGAAAAAGTACTTTATGTAAAAAAAACATACTTTATGTAAAAGTACTTCCATACTTTATGGAAAAACCTGAACATACGTTTTGGGCAACCCAATACTATTTCAGTCACCTCTTGTCTCTTTTCTCCTATACTTCTGGGATTCCAGTGACACAAATATCTTTTGTTGTAGTCCCACATATCCCTGAGGATCCCTTCATTTATTTTATATCCTGTTTTATTTCTGTTTTTAAGATTGGGTGATTTCTACTCTCTTCTAGTTTATTGATTCTTTGTTCTGTCCCCACCATTCTGCTTTGAGTCCATATACTTAGCTTTTTTATTCAGTTATTGTATTTTTCTGTTCTAAAATTTCTGTTTGGTTCTTTATACCTTCTATTTCTTTGCTGAGCCTTTCTGTTTCTTTTTTTTTGCGGTTTTCTGTTTTTCCATTACTTTTGTGCATAGTTGCTTGTTGAAGCCTTTTGCTCATGGCTGCTCTAAGATCTTTGTCAGATAATTCTGGCAGCTTTCCACGTGGCCTCCAGTGACACAGCAAGGATGAGGGGTACTGGAATACCGGGGCTCATTATGAGATGACAGTCTTGAATCCCTCCTTGACCTTCCCTGACACTAGTGCTGAGTATGCCTCATCACAGCCTGGTGAGGGTGGGAGCCGGGCCCCCATGTAGCCTTTGCTGGCCTGAGCGGGGAGGGGGTCACGGGCTTTCGCATAGTAGTTAGCTGGAACGGCACTGTTACTGCCTAAAAGTTTCCTGTCTTACTAGACTGTCCCTACCTGGTCTTTTGGCCAAAGAGAACAAACTGTTTTGGGTTTCTTTTTGTCTTTGCCTGTTGATGTTTCTACACTGTCAGATTTTCAGCTGCGAGTCTAAGATACATGCGGCAAAAAGAAAACTCAGGGATCTCACCGTATGACTTGTTCCTCAGGTCTTGGGGTTCCTGGGCAGTCTTCCTTCTTCTCTCTACCTTTTACAGATTTCTAGTATTAGTTTTATGTGTAATGTTTGTAATATCTAGGGCTTTCAATTGCCCTAGAAGAATAGGGGAAAGTACTTTATTCTATCTTCTTGGAACTAAAACACCCTGTCATTTCTTTTTAAAAACTTCCAATGACTCCATTGCCTTTTAGATGAATATTTAAGTTTCTTCTTTGGTCAGTGACCTTTCCAGTCCATACACAGTCATAGCTTTTCTTTCCATTTCCAACCATTCCTGTTTGTCTCCAGCACACCATCATATTGAATTCTCCCCTCTGTTATAAACAGATTCTGCACCTACTGTCTTTATGCCAGGAAAGTGAAAGTATTAGTCACTCAGTCCTGTCTCGACACTTTGTGACCCCTTGGACTGTAGCCAGGCTCCTCTGTCACTGGAATTTTCCAGGCAAGAATACTGGAGTTAGTAGCCATTCCCTTCTCTAGGGGATCTTCCTGACCCAGTAATCAAACTCCAGTCTCCGACATTGCAGGCAGATTCTTTACCATCTGAGCCACCAGCAATGGCTTATACCATGGTCTTCACCAGTCTGTTCTCAGCCTGAAATGCCCCAGCCTTTCATCTCATGGCTACTTTGTAACTTGCAAACTTTGCTAAGTGGTTGACTGCATCATCAGTTCTTTCAGAGGATTTGAAGCTGGAATGATTATAAAACGTTGTATATTCTATGTTATACTAATTATGTATTCCTTCTAAAGTAAGGTAATTGTTATAATTTTAATTGTTAAAATATCTGCAACACCAGCAAGTGGTTGTGAGAGACTTACTCTTTGTTGAATAATGGACTTAAATATTGGTATATTTTGAATGATGTTTCTTTTAAAATATAATATTATTAGTGCTAAATGATACTTTATATTTTAGTCTGTGTTAATAATTATAAAGACCTGGACAATGGTTTTGAATCTTAGCTGCATATTATGGTCAGCTGGGGAGGTTTGAAACCTTTTTCCTATGAACAAAGTCTGCTGCTAAGTCACTTCAGTCATGTCTGACTCTGTGCAACCCCATGGACTGCAGCCTACCAGGCTCCTCCGTCCATGGGATTTTCCAGGCAAGAGTACTGGAGTGGGGTGCCGTTGCCTTCTCCAAAGTCTAGAGATTCTGATTCAGTTAGCTTGGAGTGGATATTTTTTAAAAGGTCCCATAGTGGTCCTAATAACATAGCTGTGTTGAGAACCACTTGTCTGGTCTAGAATTAGATTATCAAAAAATGTAAGTGGACATCAATGATTTCAGTCACTGTTAAGGTGTTGTCCTGGGATGTTTCCAGTTATGTAGCTTTGAACCTTGTCTTTCAGTGTTTTAACCTTAGCAGAGTTTTAAAAAGTATGTTGTACATCCTGCAAATGACTCATGGATGTGATTATGGTATAAAACATTATATGAAATGTCTAGTTTACAAAGAGAAGATGATACTTTGTGAAAATATTTCCTTAAGACACTTAGAATTACTAGGTCTAAGATGTTTTTGAAGATTTAATTCACTTTTTTTTAAACAAAGGATTGTTTTAATAACAGTGAGATAATGTAGCATCCTGTTATACAGTCCATTTAAACTAGAGTTGTTTGTTAAATTAATAGTATTAATTTGACTTTGAGTTTTTTTTTTGAGGGGGTCAAACTAAGATACATAGAAAGAATATAGTATCTTAGCCTGATTGTAAACAAGGAATTTGTGCTAGAACTGACAAATCAGACATTGGTAGTGATTGGGAAGTATAGCACTCTTGAATGTCCTATGTTAAAATTGATGTAGACATTTGACATTTAGGTAGGTAGTATGCTTGACTAAAATGGTTAACAGGGCTTTTAATTTCAATAATAAAAGTGGTTACAGGTAAGGAAAAGAAAAGCAACTTGAAGGAAAAAAAAAAGAGGTCAGTTAATAGAGAATACAGAGGAAAAAAATAGGATCAAAGACAAGAATTCAATTAACTTTGGTGACAACAAAGCCTTTTCTCTGAGGAAGAAGAAATTAGGTGCTCTAGTTCATTCTTTATTTTAAGGACACTTACTGTTTGGCTTATTATGTATGACCTCTATAAGAAGAATATAGGCCTTCCCTTGTAGCTCAGTCGGTAAAGAATCTGCCTGCAGTGCAGGAGACCAGGGTTTGATCCTTGGGTTGGGAAGATCCCCTGGAGAAGGAATTGGCAACCCACTCCAGTATCCTTGCCTGGAAAATCTCATGGACAGAGGAGTCTGGTGGGCTGCAGTCCATGGGGTCGCAAAGAGTCGGGCACAACTGAGCGACGAACACTTACTTACACTTACTCTATGAGACAGGGAGGGCAATGGCACCCCACCCCAGTACTCTTGCCTGGAGAATCCCAGGGACGGAAGAGCCTGGTGGGCTCCAGTCCATGGGGTCGCCCACAACTGGGCGACTTCGCTTTCACTTTTCACTTTCATGCATTGGAGAAGGAAATGGCAACCCACTCCAGTGTTCTTGCCTGGAGAATCCCAGGGACGGGGGAGCCTGGTGGGCTGCCATCTGTGGAATCGCACAGAGTCGGACACGACTGAAGCGACTTAGCAGCAGCAGCAGCAGCAGCAGTCTATGAGAAGAGTGTAGAAAGAATTATAAAATAACACTGACTTTTCTCCTACAGTTAGTGATTTATTAAGTAATAAGTTTGCAGTTTCATATAAGAACTGGTGTGATTGAGGGGACTACTGCAAAAGAACTTATAGTTTATATTAAGTTACTTTTAATGAATGATGGTGACAAAGTTATTGGTTCATTTTCAAATTAGTACCTGTCAGGTCTGTATTTCTAAATGTAGTTTATTCTGTAAATGTAATGTCTTATTTAATGTTTATTTTAATGGAATCTAAGAATTTTGAAGGAAAATAAGGATTCTAGGATATCTAAGGGAAAATCAAGAGAAGATAACTAGTGTATCATTATGCCAACAGTTTTCTAGAGGCTTGTTAATATCATATAGATATAGATTCATTTCAAAATCTATTTACCATGGTTGTATCTTGGTTCTTTCTGGTAGGAAATAAAGATGTCAACTCCCATGGACACTTTTGTCTGGTGAGCAGGCCTGGGGGACATCTCTGTACTCCCAAGGCCTGGGGGAGATTGAGGATTTATTCCTTACAGCCTGTTTCCATTTTTGGCATACGTGTCTGATTACCAATGCTTGTTATCCTTCCAGACTAACTCAGCCATTTGTCTTCCATTTACTGAGTTCCTTGGTGCTCTAGATGCTGTACTTGGTACTTGTAGAAAAGGGGTGTTTGCATAATAGAAAGTTAAACTGCCTCAGTCCCTGACGTTCTGGAATATATACTTTTAGTAGATGTTAAATTTTATATTTGGAAATGCAGGCTATGATAGAAACATGTAGGAACGGCAAGGCAATCAAGGTTTAGTCACATGCTAGGTCTCCAAGACAAAATGATTGCTATTAGAAAAACCAGGAGGGTGAGGTATTGAAGACATCAGTAACAGTCATGATTTTGCATATTTGTACATGATACTATTTTCTTCATGGAAGCTTTCACATGTATTATTATGTGATTAAGGATCCATTTCTTAAGAAAGTAATTTTATTTATCCCTGTAATGTTTAAAATGGAAAGGAGGACGAATGAACCAATCTTCTGTAATATTTTCCTTTAAACTTTCTGATAGAAAATTATGTAATTGGCTTAGTTTCATATCAGGAAAAGTAAGATTAAGCAGTGATTAGATTTTTTATAGAATTCAGTTTAAATCAGAAACTACTGCATTTAAAGCACTTTGACCAAAACAGTATTTCTTGTACTTAAGTATTATAAAGTGAAACTATTTTTGGTTTTGTACTGTTTTATATCTATAACTTTATTTTAGTCACAGTTCATAACTTAAAAGGCTGTGAACAACATGTGTTCTTTATCATCAAACTACAGAAAATAAAAAATTGGAAAATTGTGTCAGATTATTTGTTTTCCGGAGATGACTGCATAAAAGTTAAGTCTAGGGCTTGTTCTAACTTATATAACAAGCAAAAACATATGTCATCTCCTTGTGAAAGGTATATTAGTCTTAAAATTTCATTTTCTTTTTTTTTTTTAGCTTTTACTTTTCAGCATGTAGGTAGAGACTTTCTTAACATTTCCTACTCTTGAGGACCTAGTCTAGTCTAAGTAGTTCAGCAAATAAATATGACTTGGTCCTTCTGTCAGTGAGTCCCTCAGAATGGGAGTTATACTGTGTGATAAGTGTGATACAGATTTGCTATCGCTGAGTCATAAGCAGTGTCCAGTTCTTTGCAGACCCCACAGACTTCATTACACCACGCTGCTCTGTCCTCCGTTTGCTCAGATTCATGTCTATTGAGTCAGTGATTCTGTCTAATCATCTCATCCTCTGCTGCCCCCTTCTCCTTTTGCTTTCAGTCTTTACCAGCATCAGGATCTTTTTCAGTGAGTCAGCTCTTCGCATCAGGTGGCCAAAGTATTAAAACTTCAGCTTCAGCATCAGTCCTTCTGATGAATATTCAGGGTTGATTTCCTTTAGGATTGACTGGTTTGATGTCCTTGCAATCCAAGGGACTCTCAAGAGTCTTCTCCAGCACCGCAGTTCAAAAGCATCAAGTCTTTGGTGCTCAGCCTTTTTTGTGGTCTGACTCTCACATCCATACATGACTACTAGAAAAGTCATAGTTTTGACTGTATGCACGTTTGTCAGCAAAGTGATGTCTCTGCTTTTTAATATGCTGTCTAGGTTTGTCATAGCTTTCCTTCCAAGGAGCAAGTAAATGTCTTTGAATTCCATGGCTGTAGTCGCCCTCCACAGTGATCCTGGAACCCAATAAAATGAATTCTTAGTGGAGCTATTAGTAATAGAGATATTATAGTATAAGATTAAATATTAGCACTAAGGAACCAGAGAGTGGTTATATCTTCACACTGTGTATTGTATCAGGGAAGGTTTCACAGGGAAGGGAAGCTAAGATAAGGTTTAAAGAATAAATAGGAATTTCTTTGATTGGCTAGATAAGGATATTTCAGCATAGATAGCATATACCAAAGCACAAACAGTGCAAGTGCATTGCAGGTTCAAAGAAAGCATTGCGTTTGCTTTCTTCCGTGTGAGAAGGGCACAAAATAGAGAGGCAAGGGCATGATCTGCAGAAAACTTAAGTCTGTGTAGAAGGGTTGCCATGGAGACCATTTAAGATTTTAAAGTAGAGTAGTGAGACGGAGAAGGCAACGGCACCCCACTCCAGTACTCTTGCCTGGAAAATCCCATGGGCAGAGGAGCCTGGTAGGCTGTGGTCCATGGGGTCGTGAAGAGTCAGACACGACTGAGCGACTTCACTTTCACTTTTCACTTTCCTGCGTTGGAGAAGAAAATGGCAACCCACTCCAGTACTCATGCCTGGAGAATCCCAGGGTCAGCGGAGCCTGGTGGGCTGCCATCCATAGGATCGCACAGAGTCGGACACGACTGAAGTGACAGCATCAGCAGCAGTGAGGTGGTTTATTTTGCAAGTGTGTGAAAGTGAAGAGTGCAAAGTCAGGAAATCATTTAGAGGTTATATGATAATTCAGTCAATAGTGCTGTTGAAAAGAAGAGGAGATGGATTCAGCAGATTATGTGGCCATTTGGATAGAGGTTATAAGAAGAGAAATATCTCTCAGGTTTTTGGCTGTGGCTTTAATATGTGTGTGTGGGTGCATACATATGGTTGGGGAATAATGTAAAAAAGCATTATTATCAAATGCTGCTGTATTTTTACCTAAATAAAAATATTTAGGTAATTTCAAACTTGGAGAAAAGTTGCAAAAATAATTCAAAGAATTGCCATGTACTCTTTGTTCACCATAGAGTCCCCAAGTGTTAACTTTTTGCCACAGTTGTTTTTCATAAGGCAATAAGTAGGTTTTTTTTCTGAACCATTTGAGAGCAATTTGCTAACTTTATGACCCTTTGCCCCTAAATCCTTCAATTTACACTTCACAAAAAACAAGGATATTTTCTTAAATAATCACAGTACCATCATCAAAATTGGGAAATTGACATTGATATAACACTGTGTCAGTTTTATTAAAAATTTTCTGAATTTACTAATGTCCTTTTGATTAAAAGAGAAAAAACTTGTTTTCTGGGTAAATGGTTCAGTCTAGGATCATTTGTTGCTTTTAATTGCCATATCTCTTTAATCTCCTTTAATCTAGAATACTTCCTTGGTCTTTGTTTCTTGATAAAAATTTTTTTGAAGAATACAGTTTAATTATTTTGTAAAAATATTCCACCATTTGGATTTGTCTGATGTCTCCTCCTTATTAGATTTAGGCTGTGCATTTTTGACTGGAATGTTACACAATTGAGAGCTTTGCAGGTGGCTCAGTGGTAAAGAATTCCCTGCTAATGCAGGAGATGCAGATTTGACCTCCAGTTGAGAAGACCCCCTGGAGTAGGAAATGGCAACCCGCTGGAGTATTCTTGCCTGGAAAATTCCATATACAGAGGAGCCTGGTGGGGCTACGCAGTCCATGGGGTTGCAAAGAGTCGAACATGACTGAGCAGTTGAGCATGTGCTACACAAGTGTATCAGCGTACAGTATCTGAAGGTCCATACTATTGTTTCATTACTGGTAATGTAATTTTTAATCACCTGGTGTGGTGTCCTCCAGGTTTTTCCACTAAAAAATCAGTTTTTTCCTTTGTAATTAATAGGCATCTTTTGGGGAAATACTTTGAGACTCTGTAAATACCCTGTGTCTCATAAAATCTTGCCTAATAATTTTAACAAATGACAATATTTTTTACCTGAATCATTCTGTGTCCTTCTGATGTGTACTCATAAATCAAGATGTTTCAGGGTTCTTTTGTACTCTGTGCAGATTCCTGCCTTGGAATTTGCCATTTTTCAAGGCGGCTTGATTCTTTATAGTAGCAGTAGTAAATAGAAATCATGATCTAGACATTTGTGCTCATTGCTACTGAGAGGTCATAGATTTTAGGCCCCTGTTAGGATTTTCCAGAGGAACAGAACTCATAGGAAAGAGGTATAAGGAGATTTATCACCAAGAATTGGTTCATGTGATTAAATTGGCAAATCTAACCTGTAGGGTGAGCTGGCAGCTGAGAGACTCAGGGAGAACTAATGTTTGCTGGTCCATTGAACTAATGTTCCAAGGCCATTAGGCAAGAAGAGATGATATTGCAAGTTAAGTCCAAAGGCAGTCTATTTGGAGAATTCTTTGATGTTAGGAGAGAGTCAGTCTCTTTGTTCTGTTTAGGCCTTGAGCTGGTTGTATGAGGCCCACTGGTGTATGAAGGGCAGTCTGCTTTACACTATTGATTGAAATGTTAATCACATCTAAAAATATCCTTGCAGAAACAAAATAATGTTTCATCAAACATCTGGCCACTCTGGGCCAATTGACACATAAAGTCAACTGTCAGAGCCTTCCCAGTGGGTAGAGCTAGGGGCACACATAGACATCCCCTATATTAAGTGAAAACTATGAGTACATACTACTTTTTTCTAGCCGTCATTATGGGGTTCATTGTAATCTCCCTCCCTGCTGCTACTGCTACTGCTACTAAGTCGTCTCCAGGCAAGAACACTGGAGTGGGTTGCCATTTCCTTCTCCAATGCATGAAAGTGAAAGTGAAGTCGCTCAGTCGTGTCCAACTCTAGTGACCCCATGGACTGCAGCCTACCAGGCTCCTCCAGCCATGGGATTTGCCAGGCAAGAGTACTGGAGTTGGGTGCCATTGCCTGCTCTGAATCTCCCTCCTAGTTTCCATATTTGTAACTCCCTTCTTTGACAGTGAAAATTCTAGGTCCTGTTATCCACAATTTACTTACTTTTTTGTTCCATCTTGGAATACACATCAAGCAATTCAGAATTGTTAATCTTTTTTTTTTTTTTTTAATATTCATTTGGCTGTGTGAGGTTTAAGACTAGGGTTAGTTGTTGGGTCTCAGGTGCAGCACACAGGATCTTCATTGCAACTGGTGGAGTTTTTTGTTGCAGCCCATAGACTCTCTAGCTGTGGTGCAAGGGCTTGGTAGCTCAGAGGCACTTGGTAGGTCTCTGACCAACGAGCGGACCACATCCTTTGCACTGCAAGGCAGATCTTTAACTACTGGACCACCAGGGAAGTCCCCAGAACTGCTTACCTTTAACACAGTGAAAAGACATTTATTGGAATTCAGTGTTCATTTGGGTGTTTTGTTTGTTTTCTTTATAACCTGAGAGTGTTTAGCCTTAAAGTCACTTGGATTAGTTCTCCCCACCCCCTTTCCTCTGTGGTGTGATGTTCATCATTTCAAATGCCATTAGAGACATCTCTTTGTTCAGTTTCTCTTTTAGGTTTTTTTTTTTTTCTGTCATTGTTATTAATTTTGTTATTTGAGTATGCAAATTAAGAACTTATACACATTTAGAACTATACAGAAAGAGGAGTGTTAGTTTTCCCTCCGTTCTCTTCTGCTCCTTTTTGCAGTCCCCCGTCCTTTCTACTCATTCTCTCTTCCTTCCCATAGGCAGTTAGTCTAAATTTGTCTTTGCACAAGATGAGCATGTACGTGTATATATTCTTCTTTTTCTCTTTGTACAAAAAGTAGCACACTGCAGTTATTCTTTTGCACTTTGTTTCTTCCACTTAGACTGGGTATCTGTATTATTTCATGGGGATCTCCGTTTATTTTTAGAGTGTGACCGGTGTACGACTTCACTTTCACTTTTCACTTTCATGCATTGGAGAAGGAAATGGCAACCCACTCCAGTGTTCTTGCCTGGAGAATCCCAGGGACGGGGGAGCCTGGTGGGCTGCCGTCTATGGGGTCACACAGAGTCAGACATGACTGAAACGACTTAGCAGGTAGCAGGTTGTATGGCTTTACCAACTGTTTACTTGGTTGTTCTTACACTGTGGAAGTTCATGTTATTTCTAACTGTATTTTCTAATGACAAGTAATATTGAAATGAATAATCTTGCAAAACGTGTTGAAAGTGTATCATCCCAGTTATTTTGTATATTTATGTTTTCTCCTTTTTTCCCTTGTATGTATTTTGTCTGTTTCCTTAATTTAAAGAAGCCTAAGCTTTTGATTTATTTAGAAAGTACCTCATTAATTTCTTTTTTAATCTTTATTGTTTCTATCCTTGTGTTTTGCTTTGGTTTATTGTTCTTGTTGAATAAGGAATTTATTTTTATTATTGTGAATGTTTATTTTAAATGTAATAGGTTTTCCTTTTTTCAGTGAATTAAATGTATCATTTTTTAGAAAATTATAATTTTGGTTTGTACTTTGCTGTGTCAATCAAAAGTTTTAATAGTAGACAATTAAAAATTTTTGGAGTGGAATGACCTTTTGTTTTTTGATTCTGTTAGTAATGTTTGATTTTATTAGACTTGTGATGTGCCTTTGCATTATTTCTTCCTCATTTCTTTGAGAAGAGTATATGATTCCCTCCCCCTCTTTTTTGGTCATTATTCAGACCCACCTGAGAATGAGTTTATTATCAAGGTATAAAGTTTGATGGGCTTTCCTGGTGGCTCACTGGTAAAGAATCTACCTGCCAATGCAGGAGACATGGGTTCCATCCCTGGGTTGGGAAGATCCCCTGGAGAAGGAAATGGTAACCCACTCCAGTATTCTTGGCTTGGGAAATCCCAGGGACAGAGGGGCCTGCAGGGCTACAGTCCAAGGAGTTGGAAGCAGTCAGAAATGACGTAGCAACAATACCAATAACAAAGTGTAATATATAAGATTTATCTTTTTACGTAATGTCAATTGTTTGTATTCTCGACTAAACTCATGAGCGTTAGTTTTACATATTACTCAAGTTATTTTTCTGAGTTTTATTGCATTACTTGTAGTTTTTGCCTTTGAAGGTGGTTGTTGTGGTATTTGATGCATAAGCATTCTTAATTTTATATTTTAATTGTATAATATGGCTGCTAGCATTAGGTGGTTTTTTTGGTCATGTTTCAGCTGCCTTTTGACTTGAATTCTTCAGTATCAGGATCACTACTTTTGCTTTTTATTTTTTCTGTTCCTTTTTACTCTATTTTTTTTGATATGCCATGGCCTCTCTCTTTAATTTTTAGTCTTTTTGATTTACTTTGTTTCAGGTTATCTTTTTTTTTTTTTTAATTGAGGTATAGTTGATGTATAATATTATGTAAATTTTAGATGTAGAACAATGTAGAACAGTGAATCACAATTTTTAAAGGTTATATTCCATTTATGGTTGTTAAAAAATAATATAGTCTTTGTGCTGTACACTATATCCTTGTAGCTTATTTTATACTTAATAGTTTGTACTTTTTAATCCTCCACCCTTATTTTACCCCACCTTTCTTAGGTTATCTCTTGCATAAAGCATTAGTTCCTTTTTAGGAGCTGTATTAAAAAATTATCTTCTGTTGGTGATTGTTGAATTCGATCTCAGCTTTGTCACTGCATGTTACGTACTCCCGTATGCATTGAGCCTGGCGGGGTCACAGAGACTCACATACGCAGCTGAGCGCGTTTCACAGGCACTGTTGGTTGGGATGTGCTTTACTTGCATTTCCATTTTAAAAATGTCTTTGGACATTTTGGATTTTTTGTTTTTGTTATAGAAGCTGCTTGTGTGCTTACTCCTTTTAAAAACACCCTCTTCCTTGTTTTCACGTTTAACTCTATTGTCCTTTAGTGTTTAATGGTGTGCTTTGGTCCTTACCTTATTGCTGTTTCAGTAATCAATGAGTTTATTCTGTGCTTTTCTTTTTTTCTCTTCTCCCATGTTTTTAGTTGAATGAGATCAATCCTGGAATTTCTTTAGAAGGAATGATGCTAAAGCTGAAACTCCAGTATTTTGGCCACCTCATGCGAAGAGTTGACTCATTGGAGAAGACTCTGATGCTGGGAGGGATTGAGGGCAGGAGGAGAAGGGGACGACAGAGGATGAGATGGCTGGATGGCATCACTGACTCGATGGATGCGAGTCTGAGTGACCTCCGGGAGCTGGTGATGGACAGGGAGGCCTGGCGTGCTGCGGTTCATGGGGTCGCAAAGAGTCGGACACGACTGAGCGACTGATCTGATCTGATCTGATCTGATACCTACTTTGCCTTCAAACCTAACCACAGATTTGTTTTTGCACTTAGGTTTACAGTTAAATTTGTTAAATCCTCACTATCATCTTTGGCTGAAGTTTCCCAGTCACCTACCTACTGGTTAGATCTATCTCAATTTATAGTAGATTTTTAAAGATGAGCTTGTGAACACAATTTCCCTGTTCTTGCATATTTAAAGTTGTTTTCTGGAGCCTTGACACTGGCAGGACAGCTCGGTTCACAGTTTGTTTCCTTGCTTGCAAATGTGGCCTTGTTCTTTATGTCATTTTTTTTGAGAAATCTGATCCCAGTCTTAATTTTCTTGCACTTTCAAGTCATTCGATCCTTTGTTTGAAATTCCTGGTTTTATTTTCCCTTTTATTTTTACAGTCTGAATAGTTTCATTGTGATTGTTGTCTTGGAGTTCCCCATAGCAGGTCAGTCTTCTACCTGCTGGATTCTTTTAATATATACAGTTGGGCCTTTTGTTTCTGAGACACTTTCATTTGGATTATAGGTTTAAATATTCTAATGTTTTGTTTTTCTTCTATTGGTACTGTAGTTACACATAATTATGTCTTCTTTGTCTATCTTTCATTTCAAAAGCTTTCTGTTTTTTACTTCATCATGGCATTTTCATCTTCTTCTTTTACTGTTTTCTTCAATGCCTTTTATAGGTTTTATTTGTATTTATTTTTGAGCACCTTGTGATTTGATCTTCAATTCTGATAGAATTTTATCTTCTTCACCTTTTTTTTCATTTCTGTTAGCCTTTGTTCATTCTGTTTTCAGCTTTAAATTTATGATCCAAAGTGGTTTGTTTTTTTTTTTTTTTAGTGCTGTTGTATATCAAATTCGTGTTCAAGGAGATACAGTTGATCCTGGAATGTTTATTAACATTTTTTGCTTTGTTACTGATTTGGAGAGGTATTTTTCATCAGCGTAATTGTTCTGATTTAATTTTGTAGTAGTTTTATATAGATGACGATTGCTCATGGTTCTGCATTTCTGTGAGCAAGGCTGATGTCTTAGGGACTTATGAGGATCCTAATTTGAGAGTACTCCCTCTGTTACTGTTGCAAAGCGCGCTTTTTTCCTCTGTCTTTATTTCCTCTTGTAGGGGAAAGGATTGTCCGTCCCTCAGTTTGCCTCAGTGTTCGGTTGATGGGTATCAAGGGAGACTCCTGGGAGTGGGGAGGCTCTTAGGAGGGAGTTCAGGAGGGTGATTATCTTAGTTTTAGTCCCTGTAATTTTAAGGATTGAAGCCATTGTAATGAATGTAAGCTAAAAAGGGATTTATTGAAAGAATTCTGGGATTTTGCCTTATACAGAATGGCAGCTGGGCCCTCTTGAGGTATGAAGCCAGGGTGCGTGGTAAAGCCACCTGCTTAAGGTCACACAGCTAATAAGGAGCAGAGTTAGGATTTGACCCCAGCTCAGTCTGACTCTAGTTCTTCCTCATGATACCCTGCTGCCTCTGCTTGTTTTCAGGGCTTCCATACACACAGTGCAGAAGTCATTAAAAATGGGAAGTGGCTGCTTTGTTGCCTCCTTACCTAACTTTGTACTAGAAGTAGCGGCCAGTTCAAGAAAGCCCTTTTAAACTTACATCTTTTTTCTGTAAAGTAAATAATTGATATAGCTTCTCACTTAAAAAATTTAATTTTGTATGTTGTGTGTCCCAACAGAAAAATAGTATATTCTTTCTAATTGCTGTTGCCATCATCTCCCTTCCAGAATACAGTGTTAGTTGATGGCAGACATGATATTGTTTCAGTTATTAGAGATACTTGCTGTCAGAAGCTTCTTCCCTGGCTATCCAGAGGAGTCTGGAGTTTCTTCTGTGGTGGTTTTGTGGAGTCTACAGATCACATGATCTGCCAGGTGAGATGTGGGTGCCAAGTCAGGAGCCATTTAAATATAGCAAGAAAGAATTAGGAACTGGGAAGTATTTTATAGATGTTAAAGGGAGAAGGTAAGGTGGAGGAGGGGCTGATGATGAATGTTGTGATTAAAGTGGAGATGCAACTTCCAAAAATGAAAAAGTGTTCATGTTAAATAGTGCCTTTTCCCAAGTGTTGAAAATAGATAATGAAAACTCACTTGAACTATAAATGTAGTAAAGTTAAACAAGCCATTTCTAAAAGCCAAAATTAAGAGTTGGCTCAGCATAAAGAAGGCTTTATAAAATGCCTCTCTTCATTCATGATCCCGATGGGCCAGGCCCCAAGATGTTTCAGTAAGGGTCCCTGAACTGTGTAATTTAATATTCTCTACAGAGCAAATGCATGCTCTGTTCATAGTGCTTTGTCAGGGAAAATTATTAAGCTTGTTTTTCCCTTGCTGCTTCTCCTCCTCCTTAATTATTCTGCCCAATGACACCTAAATGAGAAAGCTGGCAGGACTGTAAGAAGGGAGTTTATTCAACGAATATTTATTGTGCGTTGGTCATGTGCCAGGCTTTGTCCTGGGCAAACAAGCAGACACATTCAAACAGCTGAGCTAACACCTACTTTAGATTTCAGAAGTAAGTTGTTTTGGCTCTATTGACTATATAGGTAAAACAAATTGTTATTAAATTTGAAATATGCTCTTATGTGTTAATATGTTATACGCAAAACCTTTGGACTCTTTCTTTTCTGAGTCAAACAATATGGTAGTTAATTGAGTCTCCACCAAAGAGCTCTTCCTGTCTTCTGACCAGCCATTCTGTTCATCCATCACAGCGAATGCCTATTGTGGACATAAATTTTGCTTTTCTTAATAATTTAATTACTTATAAAAGAGTATGATACAGTGAGAGGGAGACTTCTGAAAAAATGCCTCCAGTCACAAAGTGAGACAGATGTATAGGGACAGGAAATAAGTCTGCAGTGCGAATGCAGTGGTGAAAGTAGGCATTCTGCCTGCCTACCTTCTTTTATCTTCTGGTTATTTCACATGTCAGAATTGATCTCTTCCTCCTCAACAGTCTTAGTTGGAGACCAAATACTCAGATCTTTCTACATAAAGAACTTTAGGATATGAAGGTGAATATGTGAAAATTTTTTTAAAATTATGGGTAGCCTGTTTCCTATCTCTTGACTTTGAAATAAGGAAAATATTGCTGAATGTAAAAAAAGTTGTTAAGGATTGTGGCTTCCTCTTTTACAGTATTGGTATGTTTAAAGACTTGGTTTTCTGAATTGTATCTTGGACATTTTCAAAGATGCAAGAGCAGAGTGAGTAGTAAAATGAACCACTGTTTACCTGTCATCTGTTGACTGTCAATAGTTGTCAATGTGCCCAATCCTACTCCATGCATATCCCCCTCCCCATCATTGATGCAGATCCCAGACATACTGTGTTTGTAAATGTTAAAGTATCATCAATGAAAGATAAGGCACTGTTTTTAATAGACATAAATTTACTGTCATTACATCTAAAAAAAATGAGCAGTTCTATTTGAGAGATGCTGAAGACTCTCCTTACTCATACCATAATATAGGTCACTGTGTTAAGCAAGAGTGTGAGAAGTAATGGCATTTATGCCTTGGATTCAGTGTTAGATTTAAATGCCAGTTTTGCTGCTTTTTAACTTCATGAGCTTGGGCTGGTTAAGCTCTCTTCATTTCACTTAGTCTCAGTTTCCTTAGCTGTTAAATGGAAATAACAGTAATCCTAGTCTCAGAGTTGTGAGTTACAAATGAAGCAATGAAGGTGAAGTGACTAGAATAGTGTTTTAGTATTATATATAGAACATTTTCAATAATACTAGTCATTGTTATTTTATTTGGGGACATAAGGAAATGTACCTTATATACCTAGGCTTCCGAGGTGGCTCAGTGGTAAAGAATCTGCCTGCCAGTGAAGGAGACTCAGGAGTTATGGGATCAGTCCCTGGGTTGGGAAGATCCCCTGGAGTAGTAAGTGGCAACCCACTTCAGTATTTTTGCCTGTTAGAGTCCCATGGACAGAGGAACCTGGCAGACTGCAATCCATGGGGTTGCAGAGAGTTGGACACGACAGAGCATGCGTAAGGAAATATACAGATAACTAATTTCACATTCCACCTTTCAAGTGTAGGTGATGTTTTAAGGTGATTTGCATTCAGTGATCCTCTAAGCCTCTGATTTTATGGGATGCTGAAAAGTCTTAGTATTATTGTAATTCAGAGGCATATTTTACACTTTTCTCAAAAGCAGATGATTTGTTATAGGACATACGATACTGTTGAAAGGAATAAGTATTTAATCTTTACTCAAATCTTGGATGTTTTTATGTATATTTGTATGAAAGCTTTGAGATCCCCTAAGAGACCATGCTTTCCTTTTAAAATTTTGTTCACTTATTTATTTTGGTTACACTATATCTTCATTGTTTTCTGCAGTCACAGCGAACAGGCGCTCCTCTTCATTGTAGTGCTCAGGCTTCTCGTGTTGCACAGCACAGGCTGTAGGCTCACGGGCTTCAGTACTTGCAGCGTGTGGCTCAGTAGCTGTGGCTTGTGGGCTGGTGAGTACAGGCTCAGTCGTTGTGGCACAGGGACTTGGTTGCTTCGTAGTATGAGGGATCCTCCTGGACCAGGGACTGAACTTATGTTCCCTGCACTGGCAGGTGAATTCTTATCCACTGCGCCACCAGGGAAGTCCAAGAGACCATTGTTTATAAATCTCCCCATAGCTTAAAAATAAAAAGCAGATCTGAATGCCCTTTTGTAGTGCCAATTTCCTTAAAGTGATAGTTTGGGCAACTGTAAAGTAAAAGTTGTATCAGTATTATTGCTTACACTCTCCTTTCTCCCCTCTATTTAATCCATTTAATCTTTTCTTATTTTACACCATCCAGAATGTACAATGTTGAAAGAAATTTGTCTTTGTAGCTAAAGTTCTTTCATAGCAGGATATTCTAATTATAGTAAAAGTTGGGGATAAATTGCTCAGCATAAACAGTTCAGTTTATAGACTTTCTGGAACATATTGCTTACATATTTTTAGTTTTTATTTTTTAATACTTGAAGTGCACATCACTTTCATTCAGATTTTCCTGATTTATAAAATGTTCAATTCTAGTTTTTTAATTATTTTTTGATAGCTTTATTAAAGTAAAATTTATGGTCATAAAATTCACCCATTCTAAGGCTGCAATTCAGTGATTCTTTAACACATTTTTTGACTAGGGGATTTTTGCAGAAACTAATGCCTGTGGCTGGTGATTTGTTATGAAAGTGAATATTGAAATGTCTGTGGTCAATAACGTTTGGGTAACAAAAGATGTAGTAATACATCTCCGATCAATAATACATTAATAGAGTTATAGAATCATCACTGCAATTTGATTTCACATTTCCGTCACCCCAAGAAAGAATCCTTGTGCCCATCACCAGTCATTCCCCATACCTAACCCAGATCCAGGCAACCATTAATTTCTTTGTTTCTATGCATTGCCTGATTTGGATATTTCATATAAATTGAATCATACACTTTGTAACCTTTTGTGTCTGGCTTCTTTCACTTAGCGTAATTTTTTTTTTCGCGTACTGTTTTATGGTTCATCCATGTTGTATCATGTATCTATATTTCAGTCCTTTTTAAATTGCTGAGTAATGTTCTATTGTATGGATGTGCCTTATTTTGTTTATTTATTCAGAATTGATGGACATTTGAGTTTTCATGTCTTTAGTGTTATGAATAATACTGTTGTGAACATTTGTAAGTTTTTGTGGGGACGTTTATTTTAAGAAATTATTCACATATGTAGAAATAATGGTTCTCTGTTAATTCATGTATTTTTAATTTTGATTTTATTATGTGACAGTGTAATGGAGAGAAGCCCTGTGCAGGGTTTTAGGAGTCTGGGTTTCATGTTATTATTCAACGTGCTGTTCAGTGTTAGAACAGTGAATCTGTGTTTATAGATCTCAGTTTCTGCTCTAGATTGAATCTTTGTATCCTTCCCAAAATTCATAAGTTGAAAACTAATCGCCAATGTGATAGTATTTGGGTAAGCCTGGAAAATCCCATGGATGGAGGAGCCTGATGGGCTGCAGTCCATGGGGTCGCTAAGACTCGGACATGACTGAGCGACTTCACTTCACTTTACTTTTTAGAAGATGATTAGTACATGTCTCAGAGAAACCCGGGGAGCTCCCTTGCCCTCCTACCAAGTAAGGACGTAGAGGATGGCCCCCCAAGAACCAGGAAGGGGCCGTCATCAGACACTGGATCTGCCTGTGCCTTGATCTTGGACTTCTCAGACTCCAGAACCATGGGAGATAAATTTACTTATAAGCACCACATTATGGTGTTTTTGTTTTAGCAGCCTGAACGAAACTGTGAAAAGTAAATTTCTATTGCTTATAAGCCATTCAATCTATGATATTTCTATTATAACAGCCTGTATGTACTAAGACAGTTTCCTTATCAGTAAGGTGAAAAAGTTGAAGTAGATGCCCTCTATGGTTCTAATCACTGGTTCTGAATCTATTAGTTTTTGTCTGACCTTGGGCAAATTACTTAATTTCTCTGTGCCTCAGTCTCCTCGTGAGAAAAAATGGGGATATTAATGTAATTATGGCTTCCCTGGTGGCTCAGACGGTAAAGAATCTACCTGCAATGCATATAATTATGTTGTTTTGAGGGGGAAATTATATTCTTGAAACTTGAAAAAAGTGCCAAGATGTGTTAAGCTACTTGTACTATGTTTGTTCCCATTTTAGTGTGTTGTACCAAGAAGGCCTCAGTGGGAATGCTTGGGCTGTGGCCTCTGTAGAGAATCAGTGGTAGAAAGCTAAATAGTAGCTGGTGGAGGAAGGAAAATTGAGCTGTTAGTAATAGATGCCACTGAGTGCTTAGCATTCTAGAGTATACTAAACACTGCATATGTATTAGCTCACCTAATCCTGGGTCTGATGAGTTAGATTCAGTGACTGTGCCCATTAAAGAAAGGTTAAGGAATTGTCCAAACCACCTAGCTAGTAAGTGGCTGCCTTCTAGTCACACCCTTGCCCTGGGGCATGATGTTTACCTCTGCACCAAACCACCTTTCTGGGAGAACACCTCCCCAGGACAGAGTCCCATGGCAGAAAGGTGTTCAGTGGGGAGGACTTGGCTTGGGAAAGATACCTGGTATTGCTAGCAGGCCTTCTGAGGGAAAAAGAGGTGCTCATCTTGTACGTAGTTTTCCATATGTCTTGTGTTACTTGGCTGCATGTATAACTGTGTATGACTGTTTAGTTACTGAACAAGTTAAGGGATTTGCAGTATGGTTAGTATTGTTTTCGTGTTTTTGGCTCAAAAATACATTGTTGTATTTTTTTTTAATGGACTTTTGCCTGATGGAAAATAACTTTCACGTGTTCCACTGGCTTCTTTCTACTTGGGTAATGCCATAATAATTTCCATTTTGTGAACAGTTTTCCATATCTTTAGTTAACTTAGATTTTTTAAACTTTTGTTTTGTACTATTATACATTAACTTTTTTCCAGTGTGCTGTTTGATGTACCAAATATTTTCATTATATAAACAAAAATTAGAAACCTAATGATACTTTTGTTCAGTCTGTTAGACAATTATATGTCTGAATTAGATTTAAAATTATATGAGATTATCTCAATGAAAGGTATGTATGTCTTTGCTGAGTATAGGGTAGGAACACTTCTTTCTAGGATAAAGGTCAATAGAGAACAGATTTAATGATGACCCAGAGAAATTTTGAGATAAAGAGAGGATGGGATCTAGAAATATGATCATGAGTTTGTTATCACGTGCTTCCCCTGATGATTGAGACAGACCTGTTCCGCAGCAAGTGAACTCCGTGGACACATCCATTGCCTTGGGGAAGGAAGTGGTCCAGGCTTCTTGGAGCTCAGTGCGATACTCAGATGCAAAAGCTGTGCATGAAGAGAGTTCACTTCAGAGAGCTCTCGTATCAGGTAAAGACTCTCTAGCCATGGGGTATGCCAGAAATGTCTCTAGCCATGGGGGATGCCAGAAATGTCTTTACTGGAATTCCACCCGCGTCATTCACTTCTCTAAAGCAGTATTCCTTTTGCTGCCCCAGTTTTAGCGAGGAAAGTTTTACTTATAAATTAACACAGATAGGAAAAGCCAAAAATTTTAAAAAGTCGTACAATTATGGACCTTCTGAAGCTGAATCTTCAAAAAATGAAGGTTTGCAGTTGCCAAGGACTTGGTAGACTAGCTCAAGAGGTGAGAAAGTCCTTAAAGAACTGAGTTCCCTTTTGCTTTTATACATACTCGTGTCTGGCTCCTGAGGAAAAGGGGCGGCAAGGGTGATGATGTAGGGGTACTTGCTTGTATTGTTTTTGAAAAGGGTTTTTAAGTGGCAGGCTATCATTACCATTAGCTTTAAATTTTTTGACATTTAAATACAGTGTAGGACTTCTCATGTCCCACTGGACCTTTTCTGTAGAATTTTCTTGTCTTTTAAAGTAGGTTATGTTTTCATAGAAAACTTGGAACTTTGTCTATTTCCTTCATACCTTTCTTCTTTTCTCCCTCCCTCATGGAATAAACTAGGTCCTGACCCATCTGTAAAAATGGTGTCAAACGAGGATACTTCAGGTTTCAATTTTATTTAGAAGAATTACTGTTTTGGATAGATCTGTACTGTTGTGAAAGTTAAGCATTTTATCATTTTCATTTGAAGTCTATCCCAAAGGTTTGGTTTTCTTTCAGAATTGTCAGTGTTATTATAAACCCGGATTAATAATCATACATTGGCACCTACAGTAACAAAAATGACACACGTTTTTAACTGTTGATCTGCTTTATTGATATATTTTTGTAAAGTTGAGTGATGTTTCCTTCTGCATAATTTTACATATGGATATGCAGGCGATGCGCCCAGCTGGGTAATACTTAGTACTTCTGTGTGTGCTTACTTGTTTTCATCTAGGGTTGCTCTTGCTTTGTAACAATAGTTGAAAGTATTTGTAATCTGAATTTAAGGACAACTATAGTATTTCTTCTGGAAATAGAAGGCGAAGAGAGCGAGCCTGCATTCTGATTTTGCTCATTGCCATTATGTGTCTACATGATGTAGACTCATTAGAGATGATTTAGTTAGCCTTCGGCTATCCTAATGGGTTTTCACTGGTTGTTAAAAATGCTCTTCGAAGAATAACTAAATTTTCCAAATAAACTGGTTGATTTATACTCAGTGAAAGAGGAGTTCCAGTGCACCCATTCATATCATCAATTACAATCTCTCATGAAGTGTAATTTGCCCAGTCTTGATTAAAAGGCCTGAAATGCTCTTTGACTGCTGCTTAACACATCCTCTGCTGCCCTCTAACGGCTGCCCATTGGTGGAACCCATCGTGGTCCCCCTTACCATCATAGACCTGCCTTTCTCCAGCACTTATGTAGCTGCTGGGTCCTTGGTAAACTGTCCCAGTAGAAGAAGCTGAAGAAGCTGCTTTGAAGGAAAAGTGTGCACATGTGATCTGTGATCACATCACGAGGTGTGGATGGTCAGGTAGCTGTGATGATGTTAGGACTCCTAAGGGGTGTGTCTCACTGTACTGTTAGTCACATACGTTTGTTCATTTGCTTGTTGATTCATCCATTCATCAATGAAATATATTATGAATGCCAAGGGTATCCAGAGTGTCTTGCCTTGATTGACTCTAGTAGATGCTTATTGTAGATTTGTTAAATGAATGAATGAGTGAATAAATAAACATGAAAACAAATAGGACAAGTCTCTCCTTTGGGGAGGCAAAATATCACTTTAACTACTTAGTTGCCCTGGCTTTCCTTTTTTTACCTCTTCAAGATCTTGAGAAAGATGTTCAAACTAGAAGACATACAAATTTCCATTGAAACCTAGTCTCTTTATATTTTTCAGAACTTCTCAGAATTCTTCATTTCTAACTGTAGACGGGCTGTTTTCAGATAGGATTTATTTTGCACCCAGGAATGAGAATTTACTTCGATGTTTCTTGCTTTTGGTTGGTGGCAACATGCAGTCATGGTTGCACATTTTCCTACATATTCACCACTCTCCAAGGCATCTCACCAGCTATGAACTGGCTTTCTTCTTCGTTTATGAATAATAAATTGTGACTTAATTTATCCAGATTGTTTTAAATACCATATATGAAATATGACATGTTTGTGATAAGCACTTTGTGAATTGTTGAATTTTCTGCTATTTTTTTTAGCCTGCTTCACTTAGCAAGTTTTTTTAAAAGCTTACTTTTGTTGCCCCTTTCCATTAACTCATATCAGGTATATGTCTGTCATTGACTTCATTCCTTGTTCAAGAAATATTTCACTCAAATATGTTTAGGTTCAGTAAGTTTCTAGTGAAAAATCAGTGATCTGGATCTACCCACTGGAGAAAAGTAGGAGCAGATACTCCATATTTAACACTTACTGTGGTGATAGCAGTGGACAGTGATATTTTGCAGGATTTTCTCTTTATTTTGTTTTGTGTTGCATTAGCTGTGAAGATATCCTGCTGAAAAACCTGAACAATCTTGGCCAACCCAATATGTTAACTATTTTATGAACTATCAGATCAGATCAGTCGCTCAGTGGTGTCTGACTCTTTGCGACCCCATGAACTGCAGCACGCCAGGCCTCCCTGTCCATCACCAACTCCCGGAGTTCACTCAAACTCATGTCCATTGAGTCCGTGATGCCATCCAGCCATCTCATCCTCTGTCGTCCCCTTCTCCTCCTGCCCCCAATCCCTCCCAGCATCAGAGTCTTCTCCAATGAGTCAACTCTTCGCATGAGGTGACCAAAGTACTGGAGTTTCAGCTTTAGCGTCATTCCTTCCAAAGAAATCCCAGGGCTGATCTCCTTCAGAATGGACTGGTTGGATCTCCTTGCAGTCCAAGGGACTCTCAAGAGTCTTCTCCAACACCACAGTTCAAAAGCATCAATTCTTCGGTGCTCAGCCTTCTTCACAGTTCAGCTCTCACATCCATACATGACCACAGGAAAGACCATAGCCTTGACTAGGCGAACCTTTGTTGGTAAAGTAATGTCTCTGCTTTTGAATATGCTATCTAGGTTGGTCATAACTTTCCTTCCAAGGAGTAAGCGTCTTTTAATTTCATGGCTGCAGTCACCATCTGCAGTGATTTTGGAGCCCAGAAAAAGAAAGTCTGACACTGTTTCCACTGTTTCTCCATCTATTTCCCATGTAGTGATGGGACCAGATGCCATGATCTTCGTTTTCTGAATGTTGAGCTTTAAGCCAACCTTTTCACTCTCCACTTTCACTTTCATTATGAACTATATATAAGATAACTACAGATAGGCAGATTTGTTTTTTTTGTTTGTTTGTTTGTTTCTGATGACTGTGCTAAGGACTTGAAAAATCTTAAATGAATTCTGTAAAATTAAATTTAATTGGAACTAGTAGTACAGTAATCATGACTTTTCATTACCCACCTCTTTTATGATAACAATGAAAGAGATTGATGGAAAGGAGACTCTAGAAGGGAGGAAGATATAAAAAGTAAACATTACAGCTTTCATCTCTTTGACTGCTTCACATTTTATTCATCAGTTTGATCTTGGCCCACACATCCAAAACCTGCATTTCTCATTACTTTAGATTACTTTTTCATCACTTTCAAGATGTTCCTTAAAGAAAAAGGCTATTGGATTAAATGAAAATCAGTATTTTGCCATGCTGAAATGGTTTTGTGAAGTCATGGAAAGTTTAGATACTGCATCTATGTCTCAGGAAAGTGATGAAGTGTACTATTGCTTCTGGGTGTTATAGTTTTCCAAGTTAAATCTATACCAGAGATTGAACCATCTCCCTTTTGTGCTTTAAGTACGTGGAGAACACAGTGGTGCAAAATTTGACACTTGTTGGCATAAAATTGATAACCTGACTTGCAAAGCTCACATAACACAGATTTACTCAAAGGTTTCAGATCAGATCAGATCAGTCACTCAGTCGTGTCCAACTCTTTGTGACCCCACGAATCGCAGCACACCAGGCCTCCCTGTCCATCACCAACTCCCAGAGTTCACTCAGACTCATGTCCATCGAGTCAGTGATGCCATCCAGCCATCTCATCCTCTGTCATTCCCTTCTCCTCTTGCCCCCAATCCCTTCCAGCATCAGTCTTTTCCAATGAGTCAGCTCTTTGCCTGAGGTGGCCAAAGTACTGGAGTTTCAGCTTTAGCATCATTCCTTCCAAAGAAATCCCAGGGCTGATCTCCTTCAGAATGGACTGGTTGGATCTCCTTGCAGTCCAACGGACTCTCAAGAGTCTTCTCCAACACCGCAGTTCAAAAGCATCAATTCTTTGGCGCTCAGCCTTCTTCACAGTCCAACTCTCACACCCATACATGACCACAGGAAAAACAATAGCCTTGACTAGACGAAACTTTGTTGGCAAAGTGATGTCTCTACTTTTGAATATGCTATCTAGGTTGGTCATAACTTTCATTCCAAGGAGTAAGCATCTTTTAATTTCATGGCTGCAGTCACTATCTGCAGTGATTTTTGCAGTGATTTGGTAACTCAAAGGGTTACCTTCAGCTATTATTTCTTATGCCTTAAGAATTCTAGCGGGGAAGGCAATGGCACCCCACCCCAGTACTTTTGCCTGGAAAATCCCATGGACGGAGGAGCCTGGTAGGCTCCAGTCCATGGGATTGCTAGGAGTCGGACACGACTGAGCGACTTTGCTTTCACTTTTCACTTTCATGCATTGGAGAAGGAAATGGCAACCCACTCCAGCGTTCTTGCCTGGAGAATCCCAGGGACAGGGGAGCCTGGTGAGCTTCTGTCTATGGGGTCGCACAGAGTCGGACGCGACTGAAGCGACTTAGCAGCAGTAAGAATTCCAGATATTCTTTTTTTCTTAGGTACTGATTAATTGTTATTTTAAAGATTGATTTATTTATGGCTGTGCTGGGTCTTCATTGCTGCGTGTGGGCTTTCTCTAGTTGGGGTGAGTGGAGCCCATTCTCTAGTTGTTGCAGGCGGCTTCCCAGTGCAGTGGTTTCTCTTATTGTGGAAAACGGGTTTAGGCACGTGGGCTCAGTAGTTGTGACTCATGGGCTCTAGCTGTGGCGCACAGCTTAGAGCTTAGTTGTCCCACGGCATGTGGGATCTTCCTGGACTGAGGATTGAACCCATGTCCCCTGCATTGACAGGCAGATTCTTTACCACTGAGCCACCAGGGAAGCCCTGGTTTGTTGAGCTTTATTGTGACGAGGCTTAAAACGTGTTCATTCAAAATGGATAACAGCAGATTGCAGTGGGGGGTGGGCACAAAGAGCAATAATGGCATTGAGTGATTGCAATGGCACCCCACTCCAGTGCTCTTGCCTGGAAAATCCCATGGACGGAGGAGCCTGGTGGGCTGCGGTCCATGGGGCCACTAAGAGTCGGACACGACTGAGTGACTCCACTTTCACTTTTCACTTTCATGCATTGGAGAAGGAAATGGCAACCCACTCCAGTGTTCTTGCCTGAAGAATCCCAGGGATGGGAGAGCCTGGTGGGCTGCTGTCTCTGGGGTCGCACAGAGTCGGACACGACTGAAGTGACTTAGCATAGCATGAACATGAACGTGAAGTCGCTCAGTCGTGTCCGACTCTTGGCGACCCCGTGGACTGTAGCCTACCAGGCTCTTCTGTCCATGGGATTTTCCAGGCAATAGTACTGGAGTGGATTGCCATTTCCTTCTCCAAGGGATCTTCCCAACCCAGGGATCGAACCCGGGTCTCCCGCATCGTAGACAGACGCTTTACCGTCTGAGCCACCAGGGAAGTCCTAGCATAGCATAGCATAGCATAGCATAGCATATATGACTTACCAAACTCTAAACTGCAGTTTTGCTTCCTGTACCAGTCAGCTTTCTCCATTGACTAAAAGAGAAGTCTGCTCTGGTAACTTAAGGAGAAATGGATTTATTAGGAGAATGCTGTATAACTCAAAGAATTTATGAGGTTCAGAAAAGTAGGAAGGACCCAAAAGCAGTTGAGAAGTTGTCTGTGCTTTTACCATAGGAAAAGTCTGGTTAGGAAGCCAGTTCTGTTGATACTTCTATGGCGAAGTTGCTCCTGTATCTTCATTACTTCCTCATGTTTGAAATTCCTTGTGAGGGCATCCCACTGACAGCCTCGATCAGCAGTTCTCTTTTTTCTAGGTTTCAGGGTGTCTTTGTGTTCAAAATTATTTTTTAAATAATTTTTATTACGTCTTAATAATGGCCTTTCACTGCATTGACATTTGCGCTGATGATACAAAAGCTAGACTCCATCTTGTTCACTTGGCCAAATGTCACTGGATATTTTCAGGCCTGTTTTATTGGTAAGGTGATGATGTGATATGAGAACAGTGTTACTGGAACCAGATTCCCAGGATGTGAGTCCTAATATCTCCACTTACCTAGGTTTGAGGTGTTGGGCCACATTTAACTTCTCTTAACTCCAGTTTATGTTTCTGTAAAATGGGATTAATAATAGTACTTACCTTACGGAAATGTTGTGAGGAGTAATCAAGTTAATACAAGTAAATTAGAACAGTGTGTGCCTTGTAATAACCACTTGTAAATGTTAGCATTCATACTCATTATTATCCAGCGTTCACATCTGATCTTTGACAAGCTGGTCACAAGAGAAAGGAGCTTAGACATGAGCCTGAGCTGTCTGGTTCTTGTAGAGCTGAAGAAAAGACTTATCAGATCAAGATACTGATCTAGAAACATGAAGTGCTACTATTTTAGGTTAAAAATGTAAAACATGAACTTTTCCCTCATTCTTCCTACTATTTTTATGTTAGCCTGGGCTGATATAGAACAAAAATGAATGGCCAAATTGCAAACAAATATTCAAAGATAAAACTTGAAGAGAACATCTCATGTTACTTTGACAACATGTTTTCTTTTGTAGGCAGGTGCCAACAGTAGTGACTTTTTATTTTTTTAGTTGTATATGCAAAAGCTGTAAAATAATACAGTTCTTTTAAGTAGTCATGCTTAAATAGTCATTGTCTGACAAGTGTTAAGACTACATTTCTTTCTCCAAATAATCTTGGATTTCTTTTCAAAAGACTACATTTTTTTCAGGGCAAGGCTGTGACTTGAGTTTTTAGCTTTAGCTGAAAGCACAGAGCTTGAAATGGAATAGGTTTATAGCAAGTATTTGCTGAATAAGTAATGTTTTGGTTTTCCAGTACTTATAAAAGTTACATTTACACAATATTATAGTCTGTTAAGTGTGCAGTAACATGTCCAGAAAAACTATGTACCTTAATTAAAAATATTTTATTGCTGAAAACGGCTAGCCATCATCTGAGCCTTCAGCGAATTGTAATCTGTTTGCAGTGATAACATCAAAGATCACTGATCACAGACCACCATTATAAATTAGTAATAGTGAGAAATAATAGTAATGGCAAGAAAATTTAGTAATAGTGAGAAACTTTGAAATGTTGCAGGAATTGCCAAAATATGACACAGCAATCAGGAAATAAGCAAATCTTGTGGGAAAATGGCATCAATAGACTTGCTTAATACAGGGTTACCACAAGCCTTCAATTTGTAAAAGAAATACAATAAAGTGAAGCATAATAAAAATGTATGTCTGTATATATTTCATAGAGTAATTATCACTGTGCAGTTGACATTTAACTTTCTGTGTTTACAGAGAGAAAAATTTACTGGAGGAAGTTTACTGGAGTAAAATGGAGGCCTCAGTGATATTACCCATCCTGAAGAAAAAACTAGCTTTCCTTTCAGGTATGTTTCTTCTTAAAATTGGAAGTGTTTGATGTATAAACTTGCTTAATCTTTTTTCTTTGATGATTCAGAAATACACTTCCTTTTTCTAGGAAAGTTCTGTTTTAAAGGTATTTCTGAGATACCTGTTACTCAGAATGGATAGCAGTGCAAGCCAGCTCTGTCACTTTTGGTGCTTGGCAGGCCAATTTTTATTCCGTTCTGTAATTTGATTAAAATGACCTCTATAAGGTAGATATCATGATGTCTCACTCCTCATATGAAAAATGAAATAATTAATACAGGCTGAGAATAATTGACTAGGCAGCATCTAACTTACTGTTTCTGAAATACAGAGTAATTCATTTTTGTGATATCCTCTTTCCTAGCTTTTGTCCTCCATCTTTCTAGGAAGAAGAGTTATGAAATATGTTACATGGTTTTCTCTTTTTACTACTTGAACTTGGTTTATACAGGGTTGAGTTTACCTTCAGTTATTAACCCAAAGGCTGCATCAACAAAGAAGAGACAAAGAGAAGCTCTGAGATGTTTTACTATGTGAAAGCAGCGGTGACACTAGGGGTAGCAGCTTCATGGGATTTTGGATCATTGAGTAAATTTGCACATGCTTTAGAATAGGTACTGTGGCCCACCTGTTGAAGATTAAATTATTTTATTTTGTTTTTTCTGTCTTATTCTCTTTAGGTTCTATCACAGTTGTCTTGATATTGAGACTACGATGTCCTTTTTCAATGTGTATTGTATCTCTGTGATTGGCGTGTTTTTCTAGTGTACGTTATAAAGGACAAAGATACTGAATTTCATTAGTAATATTGCTTCTCTAATATGTGTTTCGTTTTTTAAAAAATAAACTTTCTCCCTTATCAGTTGACACTTAGATGTTTTATCTCTATTTTTTATGATATGAATGGGGTTGTAGGAAGCATTTTTAACAGTTTGTGAGTTTTGTGCAAGTTCAGCGGTATAAATTCCTCCAAGTGGAAGTGTTAAAGAGAATTTACATTTAAATCTGTGTTATATCTTGTCAGATTGCTCTTTAAGAATATCGTTTCAATTGTTATTTCTTTTCTCCCATCAGTGTATGAAGATAGAATAGACCCACAGACGTAAAAAACAAACTTGCAGTTACCAAAAGAGAAATGGGAGGGATAAGTTTGAAATTTGGAATTAACAGATACACACTACTATGTATGAAATACATAAAGACAAGCTCCTACTGTGTGGCCCAGGGAACTATATTCAATATTTTAAAATAACTTATAAGGGAAAATAACCTGAAAGAGAATAGATATATATGTGTATAACTAAATCACTTGGCTGTGTGTCTAAAACACTGTACATCAACTATCAGACTGTTGCAAAAAAAAAAAAAAAATCTTTATCGGTGATATTTTTGCATTCTTATTACACTTGTCTCTGTAGCATTTGACCCTGATTACCACACCCAACTTGAAAGGATTTTTCTCCTTGGCATCTGCCTTCTTTTGCATTTACACTGGTGATTATTTTATTGTCCCTTAGTGAAAGCTGAGGGCATAAGGTTAAATGTAGTGCTAAATGTTAGACGTATCGTCTGCAGGCAATTTCACAGTGGTTTAGAGTGCTACACTTCAGATATGAACTTTTTTTGCAGGTTTGGTTTAATGTAGGGATAAAGCTTAGCAGTTTTTGAAGAGCAGATAAAACTTTTCTGAACCCAACCCCTCTTTCCTGAATTTCTCTGCTACTGCTGCTGAGTCACTTCAGTTGTGTCCGACTCTATGTGACCCTGTAGATGGCAGCCCACCAGGCTCCCCCTTCCCTGGGATTCTCCAGTGCTGGGGTCCAGCCCCGGTGGATCCAGGGATTTCGAAGGGGAGACGGCATAGGCGATCAGGAAACAACTACTTATTAAAATATTAATTAAAGATATAAAGAGTGATGAAAATGAAGTTAGCTCAGTGAGGAGGAAATTCAGTGAAGAAAAGCGGATGAAATGATAACTCAGTGAGAAGGAAATTCAGTGAGAACATTTTGTGGAGAGAGGAGGCTGAATAATTCAGCCAGAAGGTAAGAGAAAGAACGACATGGGGAGACCAAGCTTCGGTGAGCAAAGCCCCACACTTTACTTTTCAAAGTAGTTTTTATCCCTTAAGTTATGCATAGAGGATAATGGGGGAAGGGGTGGAGTCATGCAGGGACAGCAGTCCCTGAGCCAGGCTTTCAAACCTATCACACGCAAAAGTTTAGGTGAGTTACATCATCTTCTGGCCCAGATCAGATCAGTCGCTCAGTCGTGTCCGACTCTTTGCGACCCCATGGACTGCAACACACCAGGCCTCCCTGTCCATCACCAACTCCCGGAGGTCACTCAGACTCACATCCATTGAGTCAGTGATGCCATCCAGCCATCTCATCCTCTGTCGTCCTCTTCTCCTCCTGCCCTCAATCCCTCCCAGCATCAGAGTCTTCTCCAATGAGTCAACTCTTCGCATGAGGTGGCCAAAATACTGGAGTTTCAGCTTCAGCATCATTCCTTCCAAAGAAATCCCAGGGCTGATCTCCTTCAGAATGGACCGGTTGGATCTCCTTGCAGTCCAAGGGACTCTCAAGAGTCTTCTCCAACACCACAGTTCAAAAGCATCAATTCTTCGGCGCTCAGCCTTCTTCACAGTCCAGCTCTCACATCCATACATGACCACAGGAAAGACCATAGCCTTGACTAGGCGAACCTTTGTTGGTAAAGTAATGTCTCTGCTTTTGAATATGCTATCTAGGTTGGTCATAACCTTCCTTCCAAGGAGTAAGCGTCTTTTAATTTCATGGCTGCAGTCACCATCTGCAGTGATTTTGGAGCCCAGAAAAACAAAGTCTGACACTGTTTCCACTGTTTCCCCATCTATTTCCCATATAGTGATGGGACCAGATGCCATGATCTTCGTTTTCTGAATGTTGAGCTTTAAGCCAACCTTTTCACTCTCCACTTTCACTTTCATCAAGAGGCTTTTTAGCCCCTCTTCACTTTCTGCCATAAGGGTGGTGTCATCTGCATATCTGAGGTGATTGATATTTCTCCCAGCGATCTTGATTCCAACTTGTGTTTCTCCCAGTCCAGCATTTCTCATGATGTACCCTGCATATAAGTTAAATAAACATGGTGACAATATGCAGCCTTGACGTACTCCTTTTCCTATTTGGAAGCAGTCTGTTTTTCCATGACCAGTTCTAACTGTTGCTTCCTGACCTGCATACAGATTTCTCAAGAGGCAGATCAGGTGGTCTGGTATTCCCATCTCTTTCAAAATTGTCCACAGTTTATTGTGATCTATACAGTCAAAGGCTTTGGCAGAGGCCTATTAACATTTTAAGGAACTTATTTTCTCTAAAGGTCAGGTGCCACCCTCCAAAAGCATTGGAGTTGCATTTCTATAGGGCAAAGGTGTGGTGGGTTGTAACAAGAAAAAGAATTAACTCAAGGGTCCAAGGTTACAAACATTAAAGCTACTACTTACATTTCAGTACACTGCCAAGGGCACAGTAGGTAAGGGATATGGAGACTTAGCAGCAAACATTGGCCCAACAAGTGAAAAGCCCTTCACCAATACAATTTCTAATGAATCTTTTAACTGCTCACAGGAATCTGTGTTTAGAAAGTTTAGAACATCTCATGCCTCTCACAGTTGGGAGGATCTGAGCAATCATATGTGGCCGGAAAAACCTATTCAGGCAGGCTAGAGGATTTCCAAAAGGAGTTTGTAGGCTGAAACACTGTCACACTCAGGAATTATTAACTGGAGCTGTAAGTTAGCTCTTTTTTCAGAGAAAGGTAGTGGGGGACAGCCCCCTCTAAAGTCAGAGGTGAGAACACAAAGCAGAAAGTAGGCAGACTTCGGCTTTTTTGGGGGGTAGATGCTCAAGAACCTCCAGGGGGCTCCTGAGGCTGGATCGCCCTTGCATTATTGCCAAGCCTCCTTCCTCATGACCCTTGTCATGGGCAGAGCGCTAATCCAAACTGGCTCCCAACACTCCAGGCAAGAACACTGGAGTGGGTTGCCATTTCCTTCTCCAATGCATAAAAGTGAAAGTGAAGTCACTCAGTTGTGTCCAACCCTTAGCATGGACTGCAGCCTACCAGGCTCCTCTGTCCATGGGATTTTCCAGGCAAGAGTACTGGAGTGGGGGTGCCATTGCTACTGACTTAATTATTTCAGTCAGTAATATTCAAGCTTTTTGAATAATAGACAAAAACTTTTCAAACCAACAAAGTACTTCAGGGAATAGTTTGAAAACTGTGGGTGCAGTTCTTTAGGAAAAAACGAAACAAAAAACATATTCTAAACAAAAAACATTTGCAGTAAGGCACTATTGATTATCTATTAAGTTAACCATTTGAAATTGCCATTTATTGAGATTAAAGTACTTGAATATCAGTAATTTATATGGTTAACCTGATAAAAGATCATTTATGGTTTGTACTTCGTAAATTGTATCCATGTTATTCATAGGATGGAGAAGGAAATGGCAGCCCACTCTGGTATTCCTGCTGGAGAATTCCATGGTCAGAGGGGCCTGGCAGACTACAGTCCACGGGGTTGCAAAGACACAGGGTCAGACATGACTGAGCTACTAACACTACACTTTATTCATAGGAATCTTTCTTTTTTAAATTTCACTTCTTTCAGTTTTTAGTGGAAGAGATATATAAAATTGTTTCCTTTAGTATTTACTGGCTTTTACATTTCTAAAATTGTCATAAATGTCGGTTGGGTTAAAAGATGGACTTCAGTGTGAAAACCAGTGATGTGGGGAGCTTTGAAAGAAGCTATGTGTATATAAAGTACTAGTTATGTTTTCATGTTTATGGAAAATCAATGAGGACTTGAACGTCCATGAAATGCACGTACACTCCACTTCCTGGCTTTCAGGCTTCTGTAAGCAGGTCCCATACACTCTTCTCAGCTGGACCTCGCTTTCCCTTTATTGCCTCATGAACAGAGAATCCTATATGACCTATGTGAGTTACCTCAGATCATTCCTTGTCACAGAATGCTCTTTTGGCTAGGTTTATAAATTCTATCCATTTTTCTTAAGTTTTGAACTTTTCTATGTACTGTTATACATTTATTACGGCTCTTATGTTCTCCAATTTCTAAATCCCTATTTATAATATTTTACATTTTGTACAGCACAGCCTAGCAAGCTGTCATATTTCATATTATTATTTCTTATGACTTAAAGTTTTTCTTCCTAGATTGATTAGAAATTTATTTTGTTTTACTTGTAAATGCTTACTGTGCTGGGCACACAATAGGTGTTTGATGAATTGATTACAATCAGGAGCACATTGAATGGAAGAAATTAAACAAAATGGTAATTGCTATGTTTAAGTGAAGACTTGATGGGTGAATTTTTTTCCTCTTATTTTTTTCTAAATTTTGTACAGTTTTACTGCACTACTTTAAACATTGATAATATATAAAATAAACAGCCATTATATAGTTTTTTACTTACGTCTTAACCTTGAAATTGTTTTTGTAACTTTGAACTCAAGTATATATTATTCATTTAGGTCTTCAGTATCTCTTACATGTTAAATTTACATATTTTTTTCTTTAATAGGAGGAAAGGACAGACGAAGTGGCCTCATTCTGACAATTCCATTATGCCTAGAACAGACAAATATGGATGAGCTGAGTGTCACCTTAGACTACCTCCTCAGCATTCCAAGGTGACTCTAAAGGTGTCTTTTCTTAAATTTCAGTATGTTTTCATTTACTTACTGATTCCTGCCATTGTAGGAATTCCTGTAGTTTGCTGTCTTACTTGATTTTATTATCAGTGAAATTATAGTCAAAATAGGAGAATCAATAGTATATAATGCTGTAGCAGATGAAATAAAGACATTTTATATTCCTGGTGCACTGAATGATAACAGATTTCTAAAATGTATGTGCTGTCACCTTTTAAGGAATACAAAGATTGAGCATCTGTCTGTATACCATGTAATTTGAGAAAACTTAGAAAAGTGAATCTTGTATTTAGGAAGCCATTTAGATATAAGTGAGCCTCTGGTGGCTCAGACAGTAAAGAGTCTGCCTGCAGTGCAGGAGACCTGGGTTCAATCCCTGTGTCAGGAAGATCCTCTGGAGAAGGAAATGACAACCCACTCCAGTATTCTTACCTGGAGAATCCCATGGACATGGGGTTGCAAAGAGTTGGACACAACTGAGTGACTTCACTTTCACTTTCTTTAGATATAACTATATAGATATAAATATATATGTGTTTTTTAATATATTGGATGAAGGCTCTTTGGAGTTTAAAACATTTTTTTTTAATGCAACAATGTTTATATTTTAACCCAAAGAGGTTGGATTTTTAAGTTTTATATTTCTTGGGTGAAGACAAGCCTTAACTCTTTGTATATGCTTGAGCCTACCTTTCACTACAGCAGCAACAGACAAGCCCCTCCCCAGCTTCCCTTCCCACATGTGATATTTGGGGGCTGAAGTTGGCCTGCACATTAGACTCATTTGGAGATCTTTTTCAAAATTTTTATGCCTGAGCATCCACCTCCAGAGAGTCTGATCCAGTTGTTCCTGGGAATCCTGCTTATCAGAAAAAAATTCTTTAAAGTTTCCCAGATAATTCTTACATGCAGTCAGAGTTGCAAACCATTGCAGTAACGAGGGCAGATGTTTTATGTGTGTTTGTAGAATGTAGAGGTGGTAAAAGGAGCAAAGTTATCGCTTAAATAATGCTGGTAAGCTTCAGATGCATTTTAAGCATTTTAGTCAGAGCAGACAGTTCTTTATCTCTTTTTCCTGTACTTGAATTATTGACATAATAAATTATTTAATTTTAAACCACTTTGCAGAATACAAGGTTAAAATTATATATTAGAAGATCTGACTTTAATCCCATCTGCTTCCAATATTGCTCTATAATGTAATGATTCTATTGCTGAATGTTTTTTCAATATTAGGGGAACAGAAGTCTCCAGGTAAAAAATTTCAATTTTTTTGCTTTTTGCTTTCTGGAAAGGAAAGTTATCAGATCTCACAATGGATTAGTACTAAATAACCTTGCTAATTCTCTGAGGTGCTGACTGCTAATTTGTATTATTCTTCATTAGATTGTGAACTGCTTTTTAGGTAAACAACACTGGTTAAACATATAACTGGCAAATTATCAAAAAAAAAATTCATGGTTTCATAGGTGGTTAAACGTGCTGATAGAGCTTAGAGACCATCTGAACCAACTGTCTTATTTTCCAGTTGAGGGAATTGAGACTCAGAAGTTAGTTACTTGCCCAGGATTACACAGTCAATTAGCAGTAGAGCTGGGGTTAGAATCCACAGTTCCTGACAGCAAGCCAGAGATCTTCATACTTCAAATGAATAGAATACAGTGTAGTTGCATCTTACCTGAGGTGAGGTTCTAAAGTATAGAATGTAATGCAAAAATTACTGATAGTCAAAATCAGCCTTGAAAAATGCCTAAGGAAGAATTAGAGACTTAAATGAACTATTATTTTATGAACATGCTAGGTTTTCTTCCAGCATTAGAACATGTCATGGAGACTAAGTTCCAGAAGACACAGTTTGCTTGTGGTTAGGTCTGTGATAAGAAAGTGCATGCTGGTATATACTAGGATCACACTCAGCCTCCCAGCATGCTCATACTATACGAGGCACTGGGTAACTGAGGCTAATGGACCAGCGGTTTCACTCATGTCTCCTGTCTGTTCACTCTGGGTGTGCAAACCAAAAGTACAGTAGAGGGCAAAATTGCCTACACTATTTAAACGTTCTCTTTCTCTCTTTCATTCTTGTATAGGTATGGTGGCTCAGCGGTCAAGAATCCACTTGCCAGCACAAGACACCCAGATTTGATCCCTGGGTCGAGAAGATCCCCTGGAGAAGGAAATAGCAACCCATTCCAGTATTCTTGCTTGGGAAATCCTATAAACAGAGGAGCCTGGCAGCCTACCATTCATGGGGTCACATAGAGTCGGACATGACTTTGCAACTAAACAACAATGCATATAATACTGTGCATGCTGAGGCCCTTTAGTTGTGTCCAACTCTTTGTGACCCTATAGATCGTAGCCTGCCAGGCTTCTCTGTCCATGTGATTCTCCAGGCAAAAATATTGGAGTGGGTTGCCCTGCCCTCCTCCAGGGCATCTTTCCGACCCAGGGATCAAACCCATGTCTCTTAGTCTCCTAAATCGGCAGATGGATTCTTTACCACTAGCTCTACCTGGGAAGCCCACGTATAATACTATTGCAGTGTAAATTATGAATCAGTTTCTGCATACATACACATACATACATCTGCCAGCTAACAGAGAAAATATAAGTTGAAATAAGGTGAAAGAATTTAATTTAGCAAGACAAAATAGAGATCTGGATACTTTATTTTTGATAATTGTTCTGCTAAATTTTGACCTGATTCTCAGGTATTTGCAAATGGCTCTGAATTTTTAGCCTTCTGCTTTTCAGGACCAACCTCCTAAAACTTTGGCTTTTAAAAACATAGTTGGCAACTTTAATCAGTACTTGCTATTTCATTAGTGAGCTCAAGTGTTTTTGAGGTCTTCTTTGCAAGCCTGAAGAGTAATTTATTAGGTGTAATCCTAAAAAGTGGTTTTTCTCCTTCAGAATGCCTACTATTCAAAACTATTTTTAAATTGTGTTATGAGAAGTTTCAAATATACAGAAAAGTTGAAGGAACTGTGCAGATCATTACACCCATCACTCAGAAGCCTGCACCAGGTGTTGTAATGCTCACATATCTGTGTGTTTATCCATCCCTCTTTCTATCCCAGAACTGTTTTTAAGTTTACACTATAAGATCAGGCTCAGTCTCGGTCTAGAAAGGTTTTCCTTTTTTTTTAGTATATCTGCATTTTTATGTGTGTGCCTTGCTTGTTTCTCCAAGCCCCTGCTGTTAAAGTTTAGCTCCTTTCAATTGCTGATGTCTCCGGACAGCTTCCACAATATAACTAGCTAATATGGCCTCTTCTTTATAGAAGATATCCAAAAGGAGTCTGTCTTTGCAATGAAAATGTTAGCATTTTGAATATTACTAAAAGTTATTTAAAAATGGAAAGGAACTACTCAGTTTCTTACCTATGAAAATTAAAGTCGCTCAGTCGTGTCCAACTCCTTGTGACCCCATGGACTATACAGTCCATGGAATTCTCTAGGCCAGAATACTGGAGTGGGTAGCCTTGCCCTTCTCCAGGGGATCTTCCCAAGCCAGGGATTGAACCCAGGTTTCCTGCATTGCAGGTAGATTCTTTACCAGCTGAGCCACAAGGGAAGCCCTTCTTAGCCATATTTTATACTTACTTTAACAACCAGGGGCAGGGTGTGATACCTACCTATTTCAAATGGGTAACCCAGCACCATTGAAACTAAGAACATTTCCTGTTTCTTTGTCACACATAGTTTGGCCCTAAGCTTGTTTTTCTGTTCCAGACTCTTGATCAGAGGGGCTGAGAAGAAAGGAGAGGTTCAGGTTAATCATTGACTTCCCAGGTGACACAGTGATAAAGAATCCACCTGCCAGTGTAGGAGACACAGGAGATGTGGATTGATCCCTGGGTTGTGAAGGTCCCCTGGAGGAGTTCATGGCAACGTACTCTAGTGTTCTTGCCTGGAAAATTCCATGGATAGAGGAGCCTGTCAGGCTTCAGTCCACAGGCTTGCAAAGAGTTGAACAGAGCCTAGCGACTGAGCACACAGTCATGACCTGAATATAAATTTATGTTCAGGTCTCTGTGAAGTTCAAGACTAACCATTACTGCCCCATTTTCTATAAAGGATTTTTAATGAAAAATAATATAGACTGAAACTGTTGGACCAACCTGAGTGCTAAGTCTTAGGAGAGGTAAATGGAGTTTTTAATTTGTTTTTCCAGCAATTGCTGTACATTTTAAAAATAACATGATCAGAAATTGAATCCATGATTCAGAAAGCATAATCAAATTAAAGATTCCCTTATGAAGGTAAAGACAAGACATATAAATTAATTTGCAAATCTTTTCATTAAAAAAAGTAAATACTGAGATTAGCTTTATTTCTTTTTATATTTCAGAATTTTACATCATAAGCATGTTTACTTTCAAAGTATAAAATGAAATTTGTTTCAGTCCTATTACACAAAGTATGATAATAGATATTGAGACTGCCTGCTTTTTAAAAGGGTTTCCCAGGTGACTTAGTGATAAACAATTCACCTGTAATACAGGAGACCTAGGTTCAGTCCCTGGCTGGGGAAGATCTCCTAGAGAAGGAAATGGCAACCCACCCCAGTATTCTTGCCTAGAAAATTCTATAAACAGAGGACCCTGGAGGGCTACAGTCCATGGGGACACAAAGAGTCAGACATGACAAAGCCACTGAGCACGCATGCGCATGTTTTAGAAACATGTGACAAAACATAGATATCAGTGTTTCTCAGCCATTTTTTGTTATTGTTGTCTTTGTGAGGAGCTTTTTTAAACAGTTTTTCCTATTCACTTCTGCTTGATGTCATAGAGTTCAGTTTAATCAGTCAGTTATTAGATTGCAAAGTTATGTTTTCTTTATCCCCATGCCCACAATGCCAATAAAAATGATTTGGATACTTTAGGTGTTTCTTATACAGATACTGAAAGAACCAACCAGAATGAAGTCATGGAAACTACCCAAAATACATCATGAAAGGTGCTATAACAGCTATGTAGTTCTTATTTAGAATAGTGAAATTATAATTTAAGTCCCATATAGGTAGTTTCATAATTGCCAGAATTCTATGGGCTATATATTCTATGCATTCAGAATGAAAAAATATCTTTGGACATTTTTATTCAAAGAAGATCTTACACAGAATCTAAATTTATGAAAGAGTTAGAAGTCGAGGCTCACAACGTTTTCTGCTCATCCCTGCCTTCTCAGACTCCACTTCTACTGCAGTGGCCCCTTACAGAGCACTTAGAAGATAATTTGAATATGTATATAACACTGATTGGTCATTGGTTTGTCTTAGACTTTAGAAAGCTCAGTATAGTCTGCGAGTGTGCCTTGGATGGCTCTTCTCTATTTCTGTTTTTTTATGGGGCATGCTTCTAAGAAAGTTTGAGCCATTGTCTTCCTTTCCTCCTTAGCAAAAGCACTTCTGGGAAACAAAGTGTAATTGTGTTGACCTACTGTAGTTAAGTGCTCTGGACATGCTTTATGCTGTTGATGAGTGCTTTTTTAAGATTAATTTCATTCATTCAATGACTGTGTATTGAAAACATACATTGTCCCATTTTAAAATGTGAGAGCTAAGTTAGTATTTCCTTTCTTTGCCATGAATTTTTAAATTTGTTGTCTTTCCTGTTCCCTTATGCTTAAGTTCACGTCGAGGGATGGCTTAGTTGTCAGGCTGGGCTAGTACAGCAGTATCCAGGCTAATTTCTCTATCTCCAGTCTCCCCCCAATTTATACAAAAGAACAAAATTAATTTCGCCAAAACAATGGTTCTGTCATCCTTCTCAGTTTTCTAGACCTCTTCTTTCACACAATGAACTTTAATGCAATAGACTGTTTATTTTGTTGATACAAAGTGCAGACATTGTTCACCATGCTTTGTGAAGACAAAAAGACTAGGTCTGCATTCTCCATGAGGGTCTTTCAATCTTCTCAACTGCTTTGCCAAGACTTTGTGTGGTTTAACCCACCCTTTCAGTTCCTACTTCTGGAGTGCTTATTTATCATGCAAGACACTTTTATAGCACTTGCATTAACCCAGTCTTCAAAATAATGATATTATCTCTATTTCATATATGAAAAAATTGAGGGCAGAGAAGTTAAGAAATTTTCCCAAATTGATGAGGTTCCTTTGCTTATATTCCTCTTGTTCTGTTTCCTTTTCTGTTAATTTTCATTAGCTGCTTATATAGGTATTTCCCAGAATCTGCCAGCATTCCTTCAGATTTACAGCACTTGCCGTTTCTGACTCTTTAGGCATTCAGTCATAATGTGTTTAGTGATAATTCTTGAGATTTTCCATTTATTTGTCTTCTATTTTAAAAAATTTCAAAGATGTATGTTGCTTCCTTTGTAACATTAAAAAGGTAATGTCAGTGCACAGAGATTGGACACTAATTAAAATACTTGCGCGCCACCTTTTCATCTTTCTAAATAATCTTAAGCTTCTTAATGGGAGAACCTGTCTTACGTATTTTTCCATAGACCTGTGCAGTACCTCATACTTAGTGATCCATGGCCAGTGGATGTGGGTTTCTGCTCTTATCTGACTACTTCACTTTCTTCAGAGCTCTGTGTACTCAGGCTGACTGAGCATTCTCACAGCATCTTACGTTTTGTTGGAAAAATCAAACATGTAGAGTTGCAGCTCAGTAGAAGCCATTTTGATGGAAACAACTCTGTCTAGGTTCGTCTTGCTTTCCTTTGAGAACACTAAATTTGAAACGGACCTGAGAACTTACTTATGGATGATAAAGTGCATTAGTTTACTTATGGATGATTGGAATGCATATGTGAAAAGAATATTCTGTACTTAAAAAATAATAGGTAACAGTAAGTCATTTAATTCTCATAACAGCCCTATTAGACGATCACTATTATCCTTGGCTGGCCCTGTCTTACATATAAGGGAACTGAGGCTTAGAAAGTGTATGGAATTTAAGTATCTTGATCAAGAACCTGTGGCAAATTAGGATTTGGACCTGGTGGCCTAACTAAAGCCTGTGTTTCTAGTCACTGTTGTACTCACCTCTGTTATAATCACAATGCCATTGCGATTGGAAACTCTAATAATCATTTACATTTAACCTGCATCTATTACAACTTAGAGTTGACCTATAAAGATAACTGTGGTGAACCTAGTGGAACATAATGGAAATCTTTCAGATCTTTTTTGTTTTAACATTTTCTTTCAACCATGTATTCAAGGTACATTTAAAATCATAGCATTTTTCTAGCTCACAGGGAAATTGTTGCTCATCCAGTTATAGAATCATGGAATGTCAAGATCGGAAGGTACCTTAACAGTAATCTAGACCAACATCTTCTATCATCTAGACTAACACTTTACCCATATTTAAATCCTCTCTAACCGTGAACTTCCTGATGTTCAAGCTGGTTTTAGGAAAGGCAGAGGAACCAGAGATCAAATTGCCAACATCCACTGGATCATGGAAAAAGCAAGAGAGTTCCAGAAAAAACATCTATTTCTGCTTTACTGACTATGCCAAAGCCTTTGACTGTGTGGATCACAATAAACTGGAAAATTCTGAAAGAGATGGAAATACCAGACCACCTGACCCACCTCTTGAGAAATCTGTATGCAGGTCAGGAAGCAACAGTTAAAACTGGACATGGAACAACAGACTGGTTCCAAATAGGAAAAGGAGTTCGTCAAGGCTGTATATTGTCACCCTGTTTATTTAACTTATATACAGAGTACATCATGAGAAACGCTAGACTGGAAGAAGCACAAGCTGGAATCAAGATTGCCGGGAGAAATATCAATAACCTAAGATATGCAGATGACACCACCCTTATGGCAGAAAGTGAAGAGGAACTAAAAAGCCTCTTGATGAAAGTCAAAGAGGAGAGTGAAAAGGTTGGCTTAAAGCTCAACATTCAGAAAACGAAGATCATGGCATCTGGTCCCATCACTGCATGGGAAATAGATGGGGAAACAGTGGAAACAGTGTCAGACTTTGTTTTTCTGGGCTCCAAAATCACTGCAGATGGTGACTGCAGCCATGAAATTAAAAGACGCTTGCTCCTTGGAAGGAAAGTTATGACCAACCTAGATAGCATATTCAAAAGCAGAGACATTACTTTACCAACAAAGGTTCGCCTAGTCAAGGCTATGGTCTTTCCTGTGGTCATGTATGGATGTGAGAGTTGGACTGTGAAGAAGGCTGAGCGCCGAAGAATTGATGCTTTTGAACTGTGGTGTTGGAGAAGACTCTTGGACTTCTTGGACTGCAAGAAGATCCAACCAGTCCATTCTGAAGGAGATCAATCCTGGGATTTCTTTGGAAGGAATGATGCTAAAGCTGAAACTCCAATATTTTGGCCACCTCATGCGAAGAGCTGACTCATTGGAGAAGACTCTGATGCTGGGAGGGATTGAGGGCAGGAGGAGAAGGGGACGACAGAGGATGAGATGGCTGGCACTGACTCGATGGATGCGAGTCTGAGTGACCTCCGGGAGCTGGTGATGGACAGGGAGGCCTGGCGTGCTGCGGTTCATGGGGTCGCAAAGAGTCGGACACGACTGAGCGACTGATCTGATCTGATCTGATCTGATCTTAGTAAAATGTGAGAAAATTATGATTATGGCTGTTTCTAAGTACTCTAAAAGATAAATTTAGAGTATTTTATGCCCTTAAGTTCCTACAGATGGCATTTGCAAGCTTCATTACTTTCTTTGTCTTAGTATACAGATTAATTTATTGTGCTTTGAAATATAAATGCGTTTGTATAAAACTTGCTTGTTCAACAAATTGATTGTGCAACCTGTGCCTCAGAGATACAGATGCCAGTGACAAGAAAGTGCCAAATTATGGGGATGACACATTTTTCTTGGCTCCAGTCCCAACCAGGGAAGGCCCTTCACTGAGACGCTCCATATGTCTTAGCTCCCCTTCCTGCAAACTTCCATTCTGCACTGGTAGAGTCCCTGCCACTCCTCTGGTGACCCCTTGCTGACAGGTACTGTGTTAGGCTGGTCCTTCTAACGCTTGTATCCCCCCTCAGTCACAGTGGTCTTTCTTCCTACCTGGTCCCACACCTAGCCATTAGATAATCAGAGTTGCTTCCCCAGCAAGTCTTTATATTGCCAATATGAAAGTGATCATTGTATTCCCTTACCCCCACCCTTCAAGAGTGGTTAGTGGATCTTTTATTTTATAATGCAAAATCCAAGTCACATACCCATCACTTTTTTAAAGTGTTTATTTCAGTGTTTTTTCATTATTTTCACAGGATTGCATAACCATCACTCTACTACTAGAACATTGCCATCAACCCCAAAAGAAAACATGTACCCATTGGCAGTCATTCCTCATCCCGTTCTCCCCTCCTCCCAGCCCTTGGTACCCACTAATCTGCTTTCCATCTCTATGAATTTACCCATTCTAGAAATTTCATATAAATGGAATGATCCAATATATGGACTTTTGATCTGGCTTTCTTTTCACTTAGCATAATGTTTTCAGGGTTTATCCATGTTGTAGTACGTATCAGCACTTCATTTCTTTTTATGATTGAATAATACTCTATTGAATGGTTTACCACATTTTGTTTTTCCATTCATCAGTTTTTGAAGATTTGAGTTTCAGATTTTGGCTCTTATGAATTGTTTTGTATGGGCAAGTGTTTTGTATGGACATGTGTTTGCATTTGCCTCACGTCTTGAACATTTCTCTCTTCTCTTTGAAAGCTCAGCTTCTGTCCCCACTTACTGAAGCACCTGTTCTTCTTCCAGGTCTTTAGCAATATTGTCCTCATTCTTGTGATCTTACTGTTTCTCAGTAGAATTGGATATCACTTCTCCAGTAATCCTCTAGAGGTTAGTATGAGTTCTTGGAGAGAGTAAGGAGAATTAGTAAAATTCCATGGACTGTTGGATTTAAATCTCAGGAGAGGCCTCCTATTAACTTTTCCTGTAATGTAGGCAATTGGGATAACTTTGAGTGGGGAGAAATTTCACTACCAAATCCTTGCTCTGCTAGGCAAATCTGCAGTTTCTTCCACTATATTAGAGGAAGACAGTTGAGATCCTTGCATTAAGTTGATTTTATAGTAAAACAAATACGACTAATAATAAAGCTATGTAGTTTTCCACTTATGATAGAGTTTTTTTCCATGTAGTTGTTGCATTTTATTAGGGCAGGCTCCTGGGAGGTGTTTAGTTGTTACTTAAATAATTGAATATGATATATAGCAATAACAAATTTTCCAGCACTCAGGATTTTCTGGTCAACGACTCAGAGGCAAAAGTGAGAACAGAGATAGGTCCGATATGGTGTATTTGAGCTTTGAATTATTATATACACCAAATTTTCACCTCTTTAAGTTTCTCCCAAAGAACATAATTTCCAATGGTTTAATAATCAGTTCAGTTCAGTAGCTCAGTCGTGTCCGACTCTTTGCAGCTCCATGGACTGCACACACCAGGCTTCCATGTCCTTCAGCAATTCCTGGAGCTTGCACAAACTCGTGTCCATTGAGTCAGTGATGCCGTCCAACCATCTCAACCTCTGTCATCCCCTTCTCTTCCTGCCTTCAATCTTTCTCAGCATCGGGTCTTTTCTAATGAGTCAGTTCTTTGCATCAGGTGGCCAAAGTACTGGGGCTTTAGCATCAGTCCTTTCATTGAGTATTTGGGGTTGATTTCCTTTAGGATTGACTGGTTTGATCTCCTTGCAGTCCAAGGGACTCTCAAGAGTCTTCTCCAAAACCACAGTCCAAAAGCATCAGTTCTTCGGCACTCGGCTTTCCTTATGGTCCATCTCTCACATCCATACATGACTCCTGGAAAAACCATAGCTTTGACTAGATGGACCTTTGTTGGCAAAGTAATGTTTCTTCTTTTTAAAGGTTTAGTAATAGCTTACTTTATTTTCTACCTGATTTTGAAATACACTTCACAACCTTACACTCTTGGCAGGAAGGAGAGATAAGAGGTACCCACACTTGGCAGTCATTAGTTACCTGTCACTGTGATCCCGTTTTACAGATGAGGAGGTTGAGGGGCCAGTAAGGCTATTTGAATGTTGGTTCCATTTTTTTCTCAGATTAAGATGTTGAATTTACATGCTTTTAGAGTAATTTTCTCACCAAATTAGCTTATAAATTGCCGATGTTTCCTGAAGTGAGAAAAGTAAATTGCTGGAGAAAACTGGAAGGACACCCTGAAGAATTGTGTTGACAGTGCAAACCAAATCAAGTGAAATTAATGCTGTGCCATGTATGATTCAGCCTAAGTTTTATTTAGGATTTTGAAGAATAAAATAGGAAGCTTATTTTAATATATTGTGTAATTTTGTTTTGTTTCAGTGAGAAGTGTAAGGCTAGAGGATTTACCGTGATTGTGGATGGCAGAAAATCCCAGTGGAATGTGGTGAAAACAGTAGTCTTAATGCTACAGGTAATTTTATTTTTGGCTATCAGGAAGCGGTTTTATTTTACAGCAACAGATTTAGATGATAGTGGCAAATGCATCTCATTTATTGGACTGTGCCCAAGCTTCTAAGCAGTGACTTTGTTCTGAAATGCACAGATCACTGTTGAATTGTTCAGATTTGATCTTTATAGGTTTTGCTTGAGTAGTAAAATAAATTTTGACCCTAAAGATATGTAAATTATCAAAAGTAATATGTCATGTTTAAGTAATTTACGTATTGAAGCCAGCGAGTTTCAAAATGTGAGGGCAGAGGTTATCAGACTCATCTGGGCGCTCTTGCACTCTGTAGTATTTGCATCATCCCTCCTCAAGGAGGGAATAGGACTGGGTAAGTCTAAGCTGAGAATTCTGATAGGTTTCTCCCTTCTGTTTCCCTCTTTCTTCCAAAAATCATCAGGATTTGTGATAGTCATATCTGTTTCTAATCTAAAAGAAATGTACTCAACTTTAGGTGTGTCCTTGGGGACTTTAGCAGCTCACAGACAAGCTCACATAAACAGCTGTGGCTATAGAATCCCTGGTCTGGGTGGGTCCTAGTCTTTTGCTTACATTTCCTTGTGTTCGTCACAGAATGTTTTTGTATTTCCTTGCATGTAGTAGGTTCCTAGTAGTTATTTGTTGATTTATTATGAGAGTATTGAGGATATTGAGAAAAATACAACAATTGAGTGAGTGAAAGGGAACAGATTGCTCTCATGTACCTGGGTTTCCTTAAAAGGGCTTGTGTACAAAGTTAAAGTTAAGTGAGTTAAAGAGATTATCTAATTTAAATAAAGTGAAAAGGGCATTCCTGGCTGATTTAGTGATAGCTCAAAAATTAAGTGAATATAGTAAAAGGAGCTGATGGCAGGCTAGTTTGGGGAAGGTATGTTGGCTGTTACATGGAAGGTGAACATTCAATTATGTTGAAAGAAAGATCAAGAATTTTAAATGACCTGGGAAATAATTAGTAGCTACTTTAGGGTTCTGTGGAAAGGAATATAATTTAAAATTTTAAATGACAACTAGGGAGAATGATTGTTAATGGATTATTTTTTAAGATAAATAATTCTTCGAAAAAGAATCTCAAGGAATGGGTACTCATAGTTTTAGTGCTTGGTATGGTTCAGGTGCTATGTACTAAGCTTATTATATAAATGATCTCATTTAATTTCATCCTCACAAACTTGGGAAACAAGTTCTGTTATCCTCAAAAGTCTTCAAGGATTTTAAATAACTTAACCTATGTTCTTGTGGTGAACATGGGAGAAAATCACAGTTGGAACCTGGAGCAGCCTAAGCCCCTTTAAAAGTGTATATTTAGCAATGAGATGTATCTGAGATGGTTCCCAGATTTTCTGCGCAGTACCTTATTCTTGATTGGTTAGCCTAAACCTTCATCATTAGACTCCCTCCTTTGGGTTGGAAAGGACATGGGCTCCAGTGGATCAGTTTTTAAGGGAACACAGATTCGTGTTCCAGTAATAACTCTTTCTGTTAAATATATTCCCAGCACTTTTAAATTGTAAACCCTGGAGATAAACTCTTCTCTGTACAAATTGTTAGAAACCCATTAATTATAACCTTGGATTCTTCCATTCAACTGTGTCACCAGTGAGCTGTTTGGGACTTGCTGTATGAACTGGACTTTGATCAGTGGCAGTTTTGAAGAACAATCAATGGATGATTTAATCCCCTCTTGTGATTTCTATTCTGATAGGTGTTTTAACAACTTTTGGATTTTGTTAATAGTTACATTTTCAGAAATTGCAATGGCTTCTTGTTTACTCTTTGTCAAATAGTTTCTGCATACAAAGTTAGTTATGTTGCTTTTATTTCAGAAGGTGCTGGAACCAGCTGTTTGGGAGCCCTGAGCTCTGCCTGTACAAATATTCTCTGACATGACTGGCTTGTTTTCTTTTGTTCCTAACAGCTTTAATACTCAATGATTTGGCATATTTGATTTCCATAATCATATAAATAAACTTCATTCTACTCTAAATTTCCCACCCCCTCTGATACAAGTTTTGATAGCATTGATTTTTTTTTTTAACTTTATTCATAATCCAGTCATTGCAGGGGCCACTAGATTTGTGACATGTCCAGTGAGATATTTAAATTGAAAGGTTCTCTGTTTTCCCCTGATCAACAATAATAATGCTTATTATCATATAGCATTATTATTATTCAGTAGTGCTATTTATGGTCTAGAACAGTGGTTGACCCCTGGAGCTTGTAAACAGAGTTTTGTTTACATATTGTTTATGGCAGCTTTCACACTATGTGGACAGAATAAAAATAGGTGCAACAGAGACCATATAGGCTTAAAAACCTGAAATATTTTTTATCTGGACCTAGAGAAAGAATTTACTGACCCCTAGTCTAGAATGTTTGGCATGTTATGGTAAAACTTGAGAGTTAGACCGACGTGGTTTTTGTTCTAGTGCTATTCCTTCAAACTCTGTTCCTTTAGACTGGTTTCTTTAGTTCTCTCAAGCTCAGTTTATGCTTTAGTAAAATTGGAAGGATGAGATCCACTTGTTAATGTGAATTCATTTATTCAACAGAGATTCATGGAGTATCTTCTATATGCCAGGCACTGTCATAGGCCCTGGAGATACAGGAGTGCCATGATAGATGAGTACCTGCCATTGGGAAGCCTGTGTTCTGTCTGAGGAATCAGACTGTAAGCAATTAGGCAAATTACTAAGTAATGTAGCATCATATACTGATAAATGCTATTTAGAAAAATAAATTGGTGAAAGGAGACTGAGTCAAATGTTGCTGCTTTACATAGGATGGTCAGAGAAAGTCTCTAAAGAGGAGGGACTATTTGTGTAGAATCCTAAATAAACTGAGAAAGTGCTCCTAGGTATAGGGCAAAGAACATTCCACACAGAGGAAACATCAAGGGCGTAGTCTTGAGCTGGGAACAGATCTGTCACATTCCAGGAGCAGCAAGAAGGTCAGCATGGCTGTGGTAGAGGAGTGAGCTAAGAGGGGAGAGGTGTGTGATGAGGTCTGAGGTCATGCGGCCTTGAGCTGGGCGGGCTTCTTGGCTTTGCTAAGGGGTTTGAATTTTATTCTGAGTATGAAAAAATGCAAACTGGGAGGCCTGCTAAGAGGGTTTCAAAAAGCTGATTTGTTTGGGGATATTAGCAATGTAGGTAGTAGAAATGGGTAGGTTTAATTAAGATATATTTTAAAAATAGACTCTATGGGACTTGCTGATGAGATATATATGGAATATATATTAGCTCAGTAAATGTTAATTTCCATTCTTTAGGTGATGATGTGAATAACTGGATCTAGCAAATGTGAAATTGTATTTGTGGAGGTTTAGCTTTGTCCTCTTCTTCAAGTTAATAATCATGTAGAATCTTGGCTTCTTTGTATAATGGTATAAGAAGCTTATTTGTTAGAAAATTGATATACATTATTGGAAGAAATTCTCTAAGATGATTGTGTTAGAAAAAATTTTTTTCATATCATAGAAAAGCCAAATTTAATAATTTCTAAACTAAAAATTATCTTGCAGTTTAAATATATTCCTATTAGAGATTCAGTAAAACGCAAAAATAATTCACATGTGCTGTCTTAAACATTGTTTTCTGAATCAGCTTGTCTTTCAGATATTTCTTTATTGCCATGTATGTTTTGCAGTTTGCAGCATTTCTTGTATTTTATCACTTTAATTATTTTCCAGAGGTCTCTTACTCTGCTCAATCATGAATACCTAATAATTTACAGCTTCAGTAAATTACTAACTTTACATGTATAATTTTTTCTCTTTTTTTGTATTTTATAGAATGTTGTTCCAGCTGAAGTGTCCCTTGTTTGTGTAGTGAAGCCAGATGAATTCTGGGATAAGAAAGTAACACATTTTTGTTTTTGGAAAGAAAAGGATAGACTTGGCTTTGAGGTAAATATACTCTATGAAAAAGCAGAAGTGTGCTATATCTTTAAAAACAGCATTTTGCTGGTATTATTTTGTTTGTTCAGCATTGGATACTATGCAGTGCTTACACAGTGCTCAGCCTAAGTAATGATTAATATTTAGTCAGCATTCTTGTTGAATGAATTATTCTTTGTCAAGGCCACAAATGCTTTCTTGTTTTCATATTTATTAATCTTTGTGAATTCTTTTGAATAAGTAGAACCTTTCCATTAAAAACATTTTTGGGGAATTTCCTGTTGTTTGAGTGGTTAAGACTTTGTGCTTTTTGATCCCTGGTTGGGGAACTGAGATACCATAGGCTGTGCAATATGGCAAATATATATATATAACATTACGAAGAAGACATTTAGCTAATACTAGGAAATCCTAGGGAGAAGGCAATGGCACCCCACTCTAGTACTCTTGCCTGGAAAATCCCATGGACAGAGGAGCCTGGTGGGCTGCAGTCAGTCCATGGGTCACTAAGAGTCGGACACGACTGAGTGACTTCACTTTCACTTTTCACTTTCATGCCTTGGAGAAGGAAATGGCAACCCACTCCAGTGTTCTTGCCTGGAGAATCCCAGGGACGGGGAGCCTATTGGGCTGCCGTCTATGGGGTCGCACAGAGTCGGACACGACTGACGTGACTTAGCAGCAGCAGCAGGAAATCCTAGACATTTAGAAATTGAAATCAGAGCCTATTTGGTATGATGTCATAATTATTTCTTAGTATCTGGTTTGGTTTTGATATATAAAAAGTTCTTCATCCTTCCCTGTTGACAGTATTCTCTCCCTCTTACTTTGCTTGTGTGAAACTTCAGTTGACCCCTGGACAGCATGGGTTTGAACTGCACAGGTCTGTTTACAAGTGGAGGTTTTCAATAAGTACACGTCAGTCCTCCATATTTTCAGGTTTAACGTGCACAGATAGAGAGGGCCATTCATTGTACTTTGCCATTTTGTGAAAGGGACTTGAGCACTGCGGATTTTGGTGTCAGTGGAGTGTCCTAGAACCAGTCCCCTGTGGACACTGAGGGAAGGCTTACATATTATTATTGTGGGTCAGAAAGAAGTCTTAAGGTAGAATGCAAATTTAAACAATTCTGTCACATTTTCCTTCCACAGCTTATTAATCCCAGCTTCCTAGTTGGAGAGTCCGCAGATGTTAACCTTTACGTTAGCCAGGTGTGGAAGCACTGAAGGGTGCCAAGGCCTAACCCCGCCCTGTAACACCTAGAGCCTTGCAGTGTTTCCAAGAGTCAGGCAGTGAAGACACATTGTGGACTTTGCTATACTACAATCGTCATTTTTATTTTCAATAAAATCAATGTATTTTTGGTATGGAGGAAGTCTCCAAGGTGTCTAAGATTTAATAAAGCCTAGTTAAAATTTTTTTTTAAATGAGGTAGCCTGAAATATCTTAAAAATGTTAACATTTTTCCTGCACTTTAAAGTATAAGATTCATCCATTTTAGTGTACAGTTCTGAGAGTTCTGATAAACGCAAACTGGTCTGTAATCACCACAGTCAAGAAATCCAGGGAATATTACGTCAACTCCAAAAATTCTATCATGTTCTTTAGTCAACTCCTTCTTCCCTCTTTAGTCCCTGGCAACCACCCATCTGTTTTATGTTCTGTGTTTTTTGCCTTTTTCAGAATCCCATATAAGTCAAATGACAAAGTCTGTAGCATTTTAAATTTACTTCTTTCACATACATATTTGCATTTGGGGTTCATCTGTGTTGTTGTGTGTATTGGGGGTTCCTTTCTTATTGGTAGGTAGTAATCCACTGTGTAGATGTACCACAGTCTTGTTTATTCATTCCCTGATTGAAGGACATTTGGGATTGTGTTCAGGTTTTGGTGATTACAAATAGTCACTGTAAATATTGTGTATAGGTCTTGTGTGAAATTTTTTTAAGAGATAAAATATCTAGGGAGTGGGATGTTGGGTCATATGGTAAGTGTATGTTTATTTACTTTCTAAGAAACTTCCAAACCAGCAGTTTCAAGGTGGTGGCAGTATCATCTTTCATTCCCATAAATTGTGTGAAGTCCCAGTTGCTTCTTGGCAGCACTTAGTATTATCAGATTTTGTTTCTAAATTATAGTTACTCGAGTATGTGTCTAGATGTTTATCAGTATTGTTCTACTTTGCATTTCTCTAATGGTTAATAATGTGCGTATATTTTCAAGTACTCGTTAGCCATCCATATACTTTTTGATGATTTCTGTTCAGCTCTACTCATTTGTTAAAAAGTAATTAAGGCTTTTGAGCATTACGTGTGTGCTTTGGATAGAAGCCCTTTGTCAGATATACCGTATGCAAAAATGGCATCTCATTTTGTTGTTTGCCTTTTCATTCTCAACAGCATTTTTAGAGAAGATTTTTAATTCTGATGAAATTTGGATTTTAAATTTTTTCTTTTATGAATCAGGCTTTTGATATCATAGCGGAGAGATCTTTGCCTCAGCCAAGGTCACGAAGGTTTTATGTTTTGTTTTAGATGTTGTACAATTTTAGGTTTTATATTTAGATCTGTGATCTATTTTGAGTTAATACTTGTGTGAATTATTGTCTGACATATATTTAATGACTTCAGTTATTTTACATTTATTAAGATTTGGTTTTTGAGCAGTAGATGCTCTCTTTGCTGATTTCCTCATGCGCGTGTATTCTCCATGTACTGTGCGTGCGTATTCTGCTTCTGTGGATGGTATGATCTGCAGCAGTCAAGATTGTTCATGGTGTTATTCATGGGCTTTGTAGTGTTCTGCCTGCTTATTCTACCAATTACTGAAAGACGAATATTACACCCTCCAACTATAATTGTGTGTTTATTTGTCCTGTCATTTCTATTGGTTTTTGCCTTATATATTTTGAAGTTCTTACTGGGATGACTAGTTAAGATTTCATTATTAAATATCCTTTTTTTTTATCCATGATAATACATCTGGTTCTGAGGTACACATTGTCTGATACTACCGATACTACTGAAGCTATCCCAGCTTCTTTTCATTTACATTTACAGTGTTTGGTTTGTTTGTTTTTTTAATCGATTTAGTATAGTTGGGTCTTGTTTTCATATCCAATCTGACAGTCTTTGTCTTTTTAGTGGTTTGTAACACCATTTATATTTAATTAATTATTAATATGTTTGGATTAAAATCTTATATCTTGCTAGATTTTATGTAGTTTTTCTGCCTTTTTTTGGATTATTTTTATAATTATATTTTATCTTCATTCAATTTGCTGCTGCTGCTGCTAAGTCGCTTCAGTCGTGTCCGACTCTGTGCGACCCCATAGACAGAAGCTCACCAGGCTCCCCTGTCCCTGGGATTCTCCAGGCAAGAACACTGGAGTGGGTTGCCATTTCCTTCTCCAATGCAAGAAAGTGAAAAGTGAAAGTGAAGTCGCTCAGTCGTGTCCGACTCTTAGCGACCCCATGGACTGGAGCCCACCAGGCTCCTCGGTCCATGGGATTTTCCAGGCAAAGTACTGGGGTGGGGTGCCATTGCCTTCCCGTTTAGTTCAGTTCAATTCAGTCACTCAGTCGTGTCCAAACTCTTTGCGACCCCATGATTTGCAGCACGCCAGGTCTCCCTGTCCATAACCATCTCCTGGAGTTCACTCAAACTCATGTCCATTGAGTCGGTGATGCCATCCAGCTATCTCATCCTCTGTCATCCCCTTCTCCTCTTGCCCCAATCCCTCCCAGCATCAGAGTCGTTTCCAGTGAGTCAGCTCTTCGCATGAGGTGACCAAAGTACTGGAGTTTCAGCTTGAGCATCATTCCTTCCAGAGAACACCCAGGGCTGATCTCCTCTAGAATGGACTGGTTGTGCAGTCCAAGGGACTCCCAAGAGTCTTCTCCAACACCACAGTTCAAAAGCATCAATTCTTGGGTGCTCAGCTTTCTTCACAGTCCAACTCTCACATCCATACATGACCACTGGAAAAACCATAGCCTTAACTAGACTGACCTTTGTTGGCAAAGTAATGTCTCTGCTTTTCAATATGCTATCTAGGTTGGTCATAACTTTCCTTCCAAGGAGTAAGCATCTTTTAATCTCATGGCTGCAGTTACCATCTGCAGTGATTTTGGAGCCCAAAAAATAAAGTCAGCCACTGTTTCCCAATCTATTTCCCATGAAGTGATGGAACCAGATGCCATGATCTTTGTTTTCTGAATGTTGAGCTTTAAGCCAACTTTTTCACTGTCCTCTTTCACTTTCATCAAGAGGATTTTTAGTTCCTCTTCACTTTCCGCCATAAGGATGGTGTTATCTGCTAAAATCCCATTACTTTCTTTCTCTGAACCAAGTTCTGGTTCAAATGATCCATATAGTCAAAGGCTTTGGCATAGTCAATAAAGCAGAAATAGATATTTTTCTGGAACTCTCTTGCTTTTTCTATGATCCAGCAGATGTTGGCAATTTGATCTCTGGTTCCTCTGCCTTTTCTAAAACCGGCTTGAATATCTGGAAGTTCACGGTTCACGTATTGCTGAAACCTGGCTTGGAGAATTTAGAGCATTACTTTACTAGTGTGTGATTGGAGAAGACTCTGATGCTGGGAGGGATTGGGGGCAGGAGGAGAAGGGGACGACAGAGGATGAGATGGCTGGATGGCATCGCTGACTCGATGGATGTGAGTCTGAGTGACCTCCGGGAGTTGGTATTGGACAGGGAGGCCTGGCGTGCTGCAGTTCATGGGGTCGCAAAGAGTCGGACACGACTGAGCGACTGATCTGATCTGATCTGAGATGAGTGCAATTGTGCGGTAGTTTCAGCATCCTTTGGCATTGCCTTTCTTTGGGATTGGAATGAAAACTGACCTTTTCCAGTCCTGTGGCCACTGCTGAGTTTCCCAAATTTGCTGGCATATTGAGTGCAGCACTTTCACAGCATCATCTTTTAGGATTTGAAACAGCTCAACTGGAATTCCATCACCTCCACTAGCTTTGTTCGTAGTGATGCTTTCTAAGGCCCACTTGACTTCACATTCCAGGATATCTGGCTCTAGGTGAGTGATGATACCATCGTGATTATCTGGGTCGTGAAGATCTTTTTTGTACAGTTCTTCTGTGTATTCTTGCCACTTCTTCTTAATATCTTCTGCTTCTGTTAGGTCCATACCATTTCTGTCCTTTATTGAGCCCATCTTTGCATGAAATGTTCCCTTGGTATCTCTAATTTTCTTGAAGGGATCTCTAGTCTTTCCCATTCTGTTGTTTTCCTCTGTTTCTTTGCATTGATCACTGAGGAAGGCTTTCTTATCTCTTCTTGTTATTCTTTGAAACTCTGCATTCAGATGCTTATATCCTTCCTTTTCTCCTTGCTTTTCCCTTCTCTTCTTTTCACAGCTGTTTGTAAGGCTTCCCCAGACAGCCATTTTGCTTTTTTGCATTTCTTTTCCATGGGGATGGTCTTGATCACTGTCTCCTGTACAGTGTCACGAACCTCATTCCATAGTTCATCAGGCCCTCTATCTATCAGATCTAGTCCCTTAAATCCATTTCTCACTTCCACTGTATAATCATAAGGGATTTGATTTAGGTCATACCTGAATGGCCTAGTGGTTTTCCCACTTTCTTCAATTTAAGTCTGAATTTGGCAATAAGGAGTTCATGATCTGAGCCACAGTCAGCTTCCAGTCTTTTTTTTGCTGGCTGTATAGAGCCTGTACATCTTTGGCTGCAAAGAATATAATCAGTCTGATTTTGGTGTTGACCATCTGGTGATGTCCAGATGTGTAGAGTCTTCTCTTCTGTTGGAAGAGGGTGTTTGCTATGACCAGTGCATTCTCTTGGCAAAATTCTATGAGCCTTTGCCCTGGTTCATTCTGTATCCCAAGGCCAAATTTGCCTGTTACTCCAGGTGTTTCTTGACTTCCTACTTTTGCATTCTAGTCCCCTATAATGAAAAGAACGTTTTTTTGGGTGTTATTTCTAAAAGGTCTTGTAGGTCTTCATAGAACCATTCAACTTCAGCTTCTTCAGCATTACTGGTTGGGGCATAGTCTTGGGTGGTAATTTATATCTCTTAATTTTTTTCCAGTGGTTGCCCTGGGTTTATCATATACATGTTTAATTCAATCTTTAAGTCAAATAATATACCATTTAACACTGGTAATCCCTTACTACAGTATATCTCTAACACTTTCCTCCATTGCTTTCATACATTTTACTTTCACTATACTGTAAGCACACAATATACTGCTACTGTTTTTGCTATAATATCTTTATAACAATTAAAATAAAAAATTTCATATGTCTTCAGTTGTGATATTTCCAGTATTACTCATTTCAGCTTTTTGGCTGGTGTAGTCCTTCTGCCTGAAGAACTTCCTTTAAACATATCTAGCATCACAGGTCTGTTGGCTTTGAAGTTTCTTAGATTTTGTTTGCCTGAAAAAAATGTTTATTTCTGTTTCAGGTTTGAAAATTATTTTCAGTTGGTATAGTTTTTTTTCATTATTTGATTTTTTTTTTCTTTTAGCATGTTAACTTTATTACACCTTCTATAGAATATCTGTATCATTGCCTTCTCATTTCCTTGGTTTCTGAGAAGTCTGCTGTTACTGTATCTTTGGTCTTCTGTAGGTTATATATCTTTTTTTTTTTTTAATCTCCTTATCCACCTTTAAAATTTTTGCCTCATTTTTAATTTTCAGCACTTTTATTTTGTAATGTTTTATTTAGTGTTAATTCTGTTGTTTGCTGCATTTCTTGGGTCTCTGATTTGACTTCTGCCATCAGTTTTGGAAAATTTAAGACATTTTCTTTTCAAATATTTCCTTTGCCTCATTTTATTTTCTACTTTTTCTAGAACTCCTGTTGCATATATGTTAGATGATATGAAAATTTCTCACCATTCTAGGTTGGTGTTCTATTGTATTTTTTTCTTTTTGTGTTTCAGTTTGGATATTTTCTGTTGATCTGTTTTTAAGTTCACTGCCTGCTTCCTTAGCTGTGTTGAGTCTGTTGATGAGCCATTGGTAAATGGACTTTATCTCTTTTATCATGTTTTTTTTGTTTGTAGCATTTCTTCTGGATTCTTTCTGATGGTCTCTCTCTCTTTGCTGTAATCCCTGTCTGTTTTGCCTGTTGTCTTGCAGATCATCCATGAGAACTTTAAGCATAAATAATAGTTATCTTAGTTCCTTAGCTTAATAGTTGCAGTATCTGGGTCTCTATTACTCTAGTTATATTATTTGGTTTTTGTTCTTGGCAGTATGTTTTTCCATTCTTGCCTTTTGTATGTTGCATGTTGGACATCTTGTTTAGGACAGTAAAGATTGAGATAAACTATATTTGTACCTGCACATGAGCCCCTCTTGTTTTTGCTGGGCTCTTAGTGAGACGGGGGAGGGCTTGATTTAATCTAGACAGGAGTTGAACTGGCTTGGGCTGTTGCTCTTTTTTTCCTCAGGACATGACAGGCTTCAGACTCCTCTAGAGTCGGTATTTGTTTCACCCTCAGCTATAGATCTTTCCTTTGTGTTTGTGTCTCAGAGGACTTCCATGGTGGCTCAGATGGTAAAGCGTCTGTCTACAGCGCGGGAGACCTGGGTTCAATCCCTGGGTTGGGAAGATCCCCTGGAGAAGGAAATGGCAATCCACTCCAAGACTATTGCCTGGAAAATCCCATGGACAGAGGAGCCTGGTAGGCTACAGTCCCTGGGGTCGCAAAGAGTCGGACACGACTGAGCGACTTCACTTTCTTTCACTTTGTGTCTCAGAAAAGGTTTCTCTTTGCACTTCCCTCAGCAGTAGACTACTGTTACTTGTTACTCAGTGTTTGTCAGTGGTTCATTTTTTTCTTGTTCTGATTCAGCTTCGGTCTTAGGAACACTTTGCGACCCAGGGTCTAGAGGGTCTAGGACCTGCTTTCCCAGCTTTAGGAAGACTAGCAGTCTGGGTTCATAATATATCCCTGCCTCCACTAGGATAGAGGGTCTTTCTTTCCCCTTCCTCCAGCTGCAGTGGGTTTTATTTATATTCTAAGGGCTTCCCAGGTGGCTCAGTGCTAAAGAATCCACCTGCCAAGAAGGAGAGGTGGGTTTGACCCCTGGATTGGAAAGGTCCCCTGAAGAAAGAAATGACAACCCACTCCGGTATACTTGCCTGGGAAATCCCATGGACAGAGGAGCCTGGCGGGCTATGGTCTATGGGGTTGCAGAGAATGACACAATTGAGTGATTAAAAAACAAAACAGCAAAGGTCATCCTGTCTTACTGGCTTCCTTCAGCACCTAAAAGTGTCACCTTGTTCGCTAGGATTGACAGAGTTGAGGAATCTGGGCTGTGCTTCAGCTTCCTGTCTTTCCTTTGGTGGTTGCTGTCCCCTTCCCCCAGGTCTTTTTGTAATTTCTTACCTACCTACCCACAATCTTTCTCATGAGTCTCTGAGAGGTCTGTGGAGAAGAATCTGCAGGTGTGTTTGAATTCTTCTTGTATCTTTGTTTCCAACAGGTTCAGTACCTTTATATAAGCCACATTTGACCTTTAACAATTCATTGGAAAATTTGGCTGAATTCTTAATCTGACTTGTATCATACCTGGTATTTTCCCCAGGTAAGCAAGTGTTCCAGCTCCATTTGTCTTTGAAGGATGGTCTTTACTGGTTTTCCTGTGGACTTAACTCTGTGATGTGTTTTAAAAATGTCATTTTCCAGATTAATTTGCATTACTTTGTTGTTCTTGTTAGGATTGGAGCAATGCTCTTTCCATCTTTCTACATATCCTAAGCAGAAGACAGATGTTTTGTTTTTCAGTGTTATCTGGCAAACTTCTGTCATGGGTTGATTTGACTGTGATGTAGACTTACTAGAAACTGTTTGCCAGCACTGTAAGGGAAGGCAGCCCTGGCTGTTGGATTATGTTAGGAAAGGTGTTAGCCTAATTGCTAGATGGAAAACTGCATCCCATGGGGGAGAGTCAAAAGTGTACTGAGGAAGATAGTAAAAGCTGAATGCAGGAGGCCTGCATGTAGCCATGGTGAGCGAGGATTTCATTCAGGCAAGGAAGTCTGCCTTTTATGCCAGGGCCATGCCGGAAATGTTGCTCTGATGGACTGCAAAGTGGACAGAGGCCAGTAGTTCAGAAGCTAACACTGTGAACACCAAGTAGGAGCAAAGATCCGTTTCATGAGGAACTTGTCACATCCTGCTTAAGTGAGGCATCTGCTCAGAAATGGTATGCCTAGTTGGGTTTCATGCTGTATGAATTTGTAGTGGCTCAATACCTTGCATCTTGGAGGGTAAAATGAAAGACAGAGAATTCCTATCTGCTTTGAACTGATATCATAGATAGTTTAGTTTTAAAACTATGGTTTTACAGCTTATTGTATCAGTATATTTCTTTCAGATATTGAGGAGATTCAGCTATTTTTCTAGCTGGATAAGTAAATAAGCACTAGACACTTATTTAAAAGCCTAATGTCCTAATGAGATGAGAGTACTTTCAAATGCTGACTAATATACCACCAAACATAATCTGCTTTAAGGGGCAATTCAAAACCAGTCATTAAATGATACTTAGAACTACATATCATTATAGATGTTTGTTTGATTAACAGTTAGTTTCCTTGATGTTATTTTGGATCATTTGAATTGTCATAATTGAGCTTATGTTTTTGTATATATTCTAAATATTTTTAAAAGAATAACTGTTAGAAGTACTGGTATCCCTACAAGAAAAAGTTTATGTTTTACCTTATTGGATTATTCATCACAAAGATTTATTACCAGCTGTCCACAATATTCATCAAATAAATATCCAATTGTCATTTAAATGACAGCCTGTTCCCATCATTTCATATTTTCCTGCCTATTATCCTTTCTATTTTTTTTTCCCTCTGGATGGTCTTCCTCTTGTTCAATTTCCTTGTGTTTTTCATCAGCCATTGAATATTCCTCATCTCAGGACATCTCATTGATCATCTAAATATTTCTTTATATATCCTTCCTGTCTCTGAAATAGATACCTGCCTGTTCATTTTCCTTTTTAGCAGCTCAGACATTCCAGTGCTTCCTGACCTTGAGTAGCATCATACCTGCTGCTTTGGTACCTTTTGCTGGATAGCTGATAGTATCGATATAGTCTGTCTAATGACAAGGTAAAATTGAAGTAGTGCTGGCATTAATCTTAAATTGAGAAACTAATAATCAAAAGGATCTTATTTTCTCATTCTTTATTGTCATTCATGAAAGTCAAAAAAATTTTTCTTTTTACTGGTAATGTTAACCAGTAAGAGCAGTAATGCTAACCACCATTCTAAGTTGTTTTCTTGTCCTATTTCTTCTGTTACTGCATCTGATCCTTTTCTCTTTTTGAGGCCATACCAGTGTTAGGATCCAGGACCAGACTTCCTTCATGATTCTGTCAAGAATACCTCTGACAGAGGTCAAGAATACTATCACTTCTGTCTTCTTTCTAGTTTTTGCAGAAAATTATTTTATTTAGTGAAAAAAAATATTCCCCAGCCAATAGATACAACCAAATACACACATTGAAATAGTTTAACAGATAACATACACCTGAGTCTGTATTAAGCACTGACACACTTTCATTTTAGATCTTGTACACACATTGTTAGCATGAATAAAATTTAAAAAGGAAAAGCATCTGAGTGCCTACAGAGTGAAAGGTTCAGTATTAGATTCTTTGAGAATATTTTATTAGGAAAGGATAAGTATTTTAGTTATAGATGGAAGAGTGGGAGTAAAGGAGAAATAAATTTTGGGTCTTCCTGTAAATTAAATTCCAGAAAACCTTCATAAATGTTTGATTAAAAACCATATGGTAAATACCTTTTTCCTCAAACTTGTTGAACAATGGTATGTGCTAGTTAGTAAAATATTGTGGTTTAGTTGTTTAATTTGTCTTATCTTAACCTCTCTCTACGGAGAAGGCAATGGCAACCCATTCCAGTACTCTTGCCTGGAAAATCCCATGGACGGAGGAGCCTGGTAGGCTGCAGTCCATGGGGTCGCTAAGAGTCGGACACGACTGAGCGACTTCACTTTCACTTTTCACTTTCATGCATTGAAGAAGGAAGTGGCAGCCCACTCCAGTGTTCTTGCCTGGAGAATCCCAGGGACTGGGGAGCCTGGTGGGCTGCCGTCTATGGGGTCGCACAGAGTTGGACACGACTGAAGCAACTTAGTAACAGCAGCAACCTCTCTCTAACATATGTAAAATAAAGGAAAAAATATTTATGTAGGACATTACTATTTTTAAAATGTTATGTTTTTATTTCCTTTGAAAGGACTTGGCAAAAGTTTGAAAAACTCACGTAGGTAGTATTTTTCCCTCCATCTTATGGTTCTTCCATTTTACTCTGGTTCACGTTGCACTTGTTACCAGGTGTCAGATTTCCCTGGAGATATATCTAAAGTTTAAATTTCTGCTTATTAAAGTGATAACTACTTTAAATATAACCAATAACCCTTTTCATTAAGATTTTAGTTATATCCATACATACTGAGATATTCATGGAGATGAATATTTGGGGATAATTAACATTGCTTGTGTGTACTCAGTCGCTCAGTCATGCCTGCCTCTTTGTAACCCCATGGACTGTAGCCCTCCAAGCTCCTCTGTTCATGGTATTCTCCTGGCAGGAATACTGTAGTGGGTTGCCATTTTCTCCTCCAGAGGATCTTAAAAATTAGGATATGATCCCCACCACATCCCTGAATAGATAAGATAAAGCATATGCTAAAGAGTGATTTTCATAAGGCTAAAGTCATGACACCCATGTAACTTAAAATAACCATAAGTGAAATACATCATGCAACTCATTAACTAATAAAGTTATCAGTAATTTGTGAGGTGTGGTTCAAAGAGCACTTGAGGAATTTAGGATTTTTATAGACAGATAAGATTGCCAAAGTAGACACAATATTAGCTAATGTCCTAATCCATAAATTATAAACTTTGAGATTCTGTTACGCTACTGAACAGAAATTTATACTATTGAAATAGTATGTGTATAACATATAGTATCCACATGAGTTTGTACCAAGCACACAGAGACACATTTTCATTTTAGATCTTGCACACATAAATAAAAATATTTTAGCATAAATAAAATTTTTAAAAATCCACCGATCATACATTATTTGCTTTTCTCTTGAACAAAATCTAAAATTTATCCCTTGTCCCTACCGAGGGTAGTACTTATTGATTAGTCCATAGAAAGTCAGTTAAAGTCACGAATCTAGCTCTGCGTGAACGAATGCCCAAGAATATCTTTTGCCCATTCCCTAAGATTTAGATAGTGTTTCTTATATGTGAAGTACATTTTTAATAGAATTATGTTTTGTAAAATTTGAATTTGAACATAAGTGACATCAGTTCAGTTCAGTCTCTCAGCTGTGTCTGACTCTTTGTGACCCCATGAACCACAGCATGACAGGCCTCCCTGTCCATCATCAACTGCCAGAGTCTACCCAAACCCATGTCCATTGAGTCAGTGATGCCGTCCAACCATCTCAACCTCTGTCATCCCGTTCTCTTCCTGCCCTCAATCTTTCCCAGCATCAGGGTCTTTTCCAATAAGTCAGCTCTTCGCATCAGGTGGCCAAAGTATTGGAGTTTCAGCTTCAACATCAGTCCTTCCAATGAACACCCAGGACTGATCTGCTTTAGGGTGGACTGGTTGGATCTCCTTGCAGTCCAGGGGACTCTCAAGAGTCTTCCTGAACATTTAGATCATTGCAGAATAATGGAAGCTACTTTCTGAAATTTGATACTACTGATTTTAGTATCAATTTCTCTTTAAGCTTTATATTCCTAACCAAGACTAGTTGTTTTTTTTTAATATTTTCCCATATTATTTTTCAAATTATTAAAAGCTTAAAGGAAGAGTTCATTTTTTTAAAATTTCCCCTTTTCAAAAATATAAGCAGTTTCTTTTTCATTTAAAATGTTGCTCTTGTCCAGTTGCTCAGTTGTATATGACTCTTTGTGACCCCATGAACAGCAGCATGCCAGGCTTCCTTATCTCCCTGAGTTTGTTCAAACTCACGTCCATTGAGTTGGTAATGCCGTCCAACCATCTCATCCTCTGTCACCCACTTCTTCTGCCCTCAGTCTTTCCCAGCATCAGGGTCTTCTCCAGTGAGTCAGCTCTTTGCATCAGGTGGCCAAAGTATTGGAGCTTCAGCTTTAACATCCATCCTTCCAGTGAATATTCAGGGTTAATTTCCTTTAGGATGACTGGCTTGATCTCTTTTTCTGTCCAAGACTCTCAAGAGTCTTCTTCAGCGCCATAGTTCGAAAGCATCAGTTCTGCGGCACTCAGCCATCTTCATGGCCAACTCTCACATCTGTACCTGACTACTGGAAAACCATATGGACCTTTGGTGGCAAAGTGATGTCTGCTTTGTAATACACTGTCTAGGTTTGTCGCAGCTTTTTTTCCAAGGAGCAATCATCTTTTAATTTCATGGCTGAAGTCACCATCCACAGTGATTTTAAAGCCCAAGAAAATAAAGTCTGTCACTGTTAGTATTTTTTCGCCATTTGTTTGCCTTGGAATGATGGAACTAGATGCCATGAACTTAGGTTTTACAATGTTGAGTTCTAAGCCAGCTTTTTCATTCTTCTCTTTCACCTTTATCAAAGACGCTTTAGTTCCTCTTTGCTTTCTGCCTTAAGGGTGATGTCATCTGTATATCTGAGGTTATTGATATTTCTTCTGGCAGTCTTGATTCCAGCTTGAGCTTCATCCAGCCCAGAATTTCGCATGATGTACTCTGCATATATGTTAAATAAGCAGAGTGATAGTATACAGCTTTGATTTACACCTTTCCCAATAATACATTAGCTTTTTTTTTTATACCTTTTGATCCCCTTAACGCATTTCTTCACACCCGACTCCCCCTAGTAGTTCTTTGTACTTATGAGCTTGTTTTTGTTTGCCAACTTTCAAGAGTCCCCATATGAGATGCTATTTATCTTTCTCCTTCTGACTTAACCAGAAGGTAAAGAGGTTTTGGAGAAACTTCCATGTTGTTTTTATTTAGATTAAAAAAATTTTTTTTGGTTGTGTTGGTTTTTGCTATACAGTAATGCAAATGAGCCATAATTACATATACATTCCCTCCATTCCCTCTCCTCCCCTCCTGCCTTCCCTCACTCCAAGTCATCACAGAGCTTCAGTTGCTACACAGCAACTCCTCACTAGCTGTCCATCTTACACCCAGTAGTATATGTATATTGATGCCACTTTCTCCATTTGTCCTACTCTCTTCCTCCCCTACTGTGTCCACAAGTCCGTTCTCTGCTTGTGCATCTCCTTTCCTTCCCTGAAAATAGGTTCATCAATATAATTTTTCTAGATTACATATATATGTTAATATAGTATATTTGTTTTTCTGACTTACTTCACTATGATAACAGGCTGTAAGTTCATCTACCTCACTAGAACTGACTCAGATTCGTTCTTTTTTATAGTTGAGTAATATTTCACTGTATATATGTACCAGACCTTCTTTATCCATTCATCAGTTGATGAACATCTAGGTTGCTTCCATGTCTGGCTACTGTAAACAGTGCAGCTGCGAACATTGGAATACATGTGTCCTCTTTGTTTACAGCTTTTTCAGAGTATACACCCAGTAGTGCAGTTGCTGGGTCATATGGCAGATTTATTCCTCATTTTTTGAAGGAATCTCCGTACTGTTCTCCATAATGGCTGTATCAGTTTACGTTCCCACCAACAGTGTAGGACTGTTCCCTTTTCTCCACCTCCTCTCCAGCATTTATTGTTTGTAGATTTTTTGATGATGGCCATCTGACTGGTGTGAGGTGATACCTCACTGTTTTGGTTTGCATTTCTCTAATAATTAGTGATGTTGAAGACATTTTCATGTGTTTGCTGTCTGCCCATTTTTGAATTGGATGTTTGTTTTTTGCTGTTGAGTTCTGAGTTCTTTATACATTTTTGGATATTAGCTCCTTATCAGATACATGATTTCCAGGTACTGTCTTCCATTGAGTTTGTTTGCCTTTTCATTTTGTTGATGGTTCCTTTTGCTGTGCAGAAGCTTTTTAGTGTGATGTAGTCCTACTTACTTATTTTTGCTTTTATTGCTTTTCCTTTTGGTGTCAGATTAAAAAAAATCAATGCCAAGACCTCTGTCAAGTAGTTTACAGCCTGTATTTTCTTCTAGGAGTTCTAAGGTTCCAGGTCTTATGCTCAAATCTTTGAGCTCTTTTGAGTTGCTGCTGCTGCTGCTAAGTCGTTTCAGTCGTGTCCAACTCTGTGCAACCCCTAGATGGCAGCCCACCAGGCTCCCCCATCCCTGGGATTCTCCAGGCAAGAACACTGGAGTGGGTTGCCATTTCCTTCTCCAATGCATGAAAGTGAAAAGTGAAAGTGAAGTCTCTCAGTTGTGTCTGACTCTTCGCGACCCGATGGACTGCAGCCTACCAGGCTCCTCCATCCATGGGATTTTCCAGGCAAGAGTACTGGAGTGGTCTTTTGAGTTAACTTAAGCTTGCTATGCTATGCTATGCTATGCTAAGTCACTTCAGTCGTGTCCAACTCTGTGTGACCCCATAGACTGCAGCCCACCAGGCTTCCCCGTCCCTGGGATTCTCCAGGCAAGAACACTGGAGTGGGTTGCCATTTCTTCTCCAATGCATGAAAGTGAAAAGAGAAAGTGAAGTCTCTCAGTCATGTCCGACTCTTAGCGACCCCATGGACTGCAGCCTACCAGGCTCCTCCGTCCATGGGATTTTCCAGGCAAGAGTACTGGAGTGGGGTGCCATTGCCTTCTCTGAAGCTGTGAGGAACATGGGTAGTGATTTTAGCACCTGTGAGGCAGGCATTTTTGAAGTAGAGAATCTCTGCAGCAGCTGAGATGAGTTTACAGCCCAGTCTATTCTTCTGTCAAAGGTCAGGGTGTCAGGTGAAAAACTGACTTCTTTCAGAAAAGGCTGCTGCTGCTGCTAAGTCGCTTCAGTCATGTCTGACTTTGTGCGACCCCATGGACAGCAGCCCACCAGGCTTCCCCCGTCCCTGGGATTCTCCAGGCAAGAACACTGGAGTGGGTTGCCATTTCCTTCTCCAATGCATGAAAGCGAAAAAGTGAAAGTGAAGTCGCTCAGTCGTGTCCGACTCTTAGCGACCCCATGGACTGGAGCCCACCAGGATCCTCCATCCATGGGATTTTCCAGGCAAAAATACTGGGGTGGGGTGCCATCGCGTTCCCCGATAATGTCTTTAGTACTCTAAAAATTATGGTAAAAAAGATAGTATATGATGTGATTAGATCAAATTCGGATTTTCATTATGGGGACTGAAAGACTTTCTACACAGAGTGGTCTACCATGCTAGGCTTATAAACCTGTACTCACATAATTGCTTAAAAGGAAATATAAAAAAGTATAAAAGTAAATCAGCTGAATTTTTTTTTTTTTAGTATAAAAGTAAAATTTCAAAGATCAGGTTATAAAAATAATTCCCCCCTCTGTGATTGCATAATACTACTTTTCATCCTAATTTATATGTAATTTTATCCAGCATGAAAATAGCTAATTTTAAAGATGATTTACGATTCATTCTTTGTCTTACGTAACTATTTTAATATTAAAGATTATGAATTCCATTTGTGAATGAGAAAAGTCAAAACTGGTCTTTTCACTTGGTATATGTTAAGATAGTATTATGAAGTTCACTTTGATGCAGTATTTTATAATAGTAATAGTTTAGTGAATTTTCTTTTTAAACTTAAACTCATTGCATATTATTTCTACATTATATTCTGGACAAAGCAATAAAATTGCTGTAGAATGATACAGGATTTTTGTAACTGGGACGTGCTGCTTCAGAGTGATACATGGGTTATTTTCTGAAATGTTCCATTCCTCTGAGAATGGTATTAAGTATTTTTTGAAAAATGAAATGTCCAATTCATGGTTCCATCTTCTCCACAAGTAGGCATTGTTTGATTTTTAAGAAGATTTGCTTTTGAGCTAGCAAAATGGGTCTTTTTATTAATTGATCATTTTAGAGTAGATCGGAGAAGGCAATGGCACCCTACTCCAGTACTCTTGCCTGGAGAATCCCAGGGATGGAGGAGCCTGGTGGGCTGCCGTCTATGGGGTCACACAGAGTCAGCCACGACTGAAGTGACTTAGCATAGCATAGCATTAGAGTAGATGAAAATGTCAATAGATATGGAAGTTTTTTAGATAATATAAAGAACTTAATAGATAATAAACTTTATAGATAATAAAGAACTGATAATAGTATGTTTAAATCAATGTTCTAATCACTAATCAATGTTAATCACTCAGTCGTGTCTGACTTTTTTATGACCCCATGTACCGGGGTCCAGCCCCGGTTGGATCCAGGGATTCCCTCGGGAGGACGGCATCGGCGACTGAGAGAGATAGGAAAGAATTTTGCAGTTAAGAAAATAGAGAGAAAAGAGGCTGATATTCTTTGGTTTACACAGAAAGCCAATAAAGCCCCAGCACGGGACTTGCTCTGTTCATGTAGGCCGCAGGCGCCCTCTCGAATAGCTGAAGGTGCCCCAACTTAGGCACCTTCTCGTGTGGGTCTTAGAAGCCCAGGCAGGAAAGTGAATGCAGAGGGCCTCTGCACTCCAGGGAATCAGCCTGAAAAGGAAAAGGAAAGAGAAAGAACGACATGGGGAGACCAAGCCTCCGTCAGCAAGACCCGCAGCTTTATTTTCAAAGGGAGCTTTTATACCCTCAGTTGTACATAGAAGGTAATAGGGGGTGCAAAGTCATGCAAGGTCAGCAGTCCTTGACCCTTATTGAAACCAGGCTTTTTTTCTGCAAACTTATCAGATACAAAGGCTTTAGGTGATTTACATCATCTTCTGGTCAGGAGACCTGCTAACATTTTTCTTCTGATAAAGGTTAGTCAACCAGAAAAACTTACTTTCTCCAGAGGTGATTTTTCTTAAAGTTTGGTGCCACTCCCTGAAAGCACTAGATAGAGTTGCATTCCTATAGGGCAAAGGTGCAGTGGGGATAATCAAGGGAAGAATTTATTAGCTCAAGGGTCTAGGGTGTATTAACATTAGGGCTTCTACTTACATTTCTATATACTGACTATATTAATCAGTATACTCCCAGGGACACAGTGTGTAAGGGGTATGGAAACTTGGCAACAAGCATCAGCTCAACAAAGAATTCCTCTATTAGTTCTATTTTAACAATTTCTAACTCACCTAGAGGCTCTGCATTGTTAGAATATCTTAAGCCTTCCGTGCCTCTCATGGTTGGGAGGCTGCGAACAATCACATGCATAGTTGTAAGAGTCCGGAAACCTGCCAGGCGGGTTAGAAAACTTTCTGAGGGATTTGAATTGGAACACACCTTATTATACACTGGAGACTTATTAACTAGAACTCTAAGTTGATTTTCTTACAGAAAAAAGTGTTGGGGATAGCCCCTCGTGAATGTCAAAGGAGTTGGTGAAAGTCATAAAATAGTAAGACAGATTCTGGTTTTGGGGTAGACACTCAGGCAGGTCGGGGTTGGGGGGCCCTTGAGTTCTGACTCGCCTTGCCCATCAGAGCTCTCCTGCATGACCTTGTCATAGCTGGGGACTCCCGTGCTGGCTCCCGGCACCCATGGACTATTAACCTGCCAGGCTTCCCTGTCCATGGGATTATCCAGGCAGGAAAGTGGAGTGGGTAGCCTTCCCTTCCTCCTGACTTAGGTATTGAACCCACGTCTCCTGCATTGCAAGTGGAGCTGCTCAGCAGTCCTGAGCTGCTAGGAGAGTCTGTGTTTTTGTGTCTTCTGTACTTTGTATTAGAATTTTCAGCAGTTGTGTCATTATTTCTCTGTTTTCATATTTAGAATCTTAGGGTAGAAAGGGGTCACACATAATACATGTGACCTCAATATGTTTTGAACTCTTATTTTCTAGTTTTCTTTTTAATTTTGGTGATCATTGCTTTGGAGGACTGAATTTTTGTTTAATCTTATTTTCCTTTTTGCCAGGTAATAAAACATCTCCCATAAGATAAAATGACTCCTTGATTTGCATTGTTTTATATTTTAACTTTTGTGCAGGTTTGTTATATTAGTGATTTCTTTAAGAACTGTAAAATAAGGGAATATAGGAAATTTTCCTAGTATAAATTTTTGTAATTTAAGAAGCTGCAATGAATGGTTTTAGAGAAAATAACCTAGCGTAGGAATCCAAATTTGTTTTACCACATTGTCGGAAATGTGTTCTTTTTTTTTTTTTTAAATATATAGATTAGTTTCTAATCTGTTTCTGTAATTTACTAGTGTCCAGAAATCTTTCTCTAAACAATTTCCATTTTTAAAATTAGGGTTCAGTTCAGTTCAGTCGCTCAGTCGTGTCTGACTCTTTGCAATCCCATGAATTGCAGGACACCAGGCCTCCCTGTCTATCACCAACTCCCGGAGTTCACTCAGACTCAGGTCCATTGAGTCAGTGATACCATCCAGCCATTTCATCCTCTGTCGTCCCCTTCTTCTCCTGCCCCCAATCCCTCCCAGCATCAGAGTCTTTTCCAGTGGGTCAACTCTTCTCATGAGGTGGCCAAAGTACTAGAGTTTCAGCTTTAGCATCATTCCTTCCAAGGAAATCCCAGGGTTGATCTCCTTCAGAATAGAATTAGCATTCTAATTTTACCTCAGACCTAAAGCCTCACTTCCCCACGCTCAGCCCTGAAAAATGTAGTATCATATTTTTGCTTGTATATTTGAAATTACTATGTTTGTGAAATCCCATTCCTCTGTGATGGTTGCTGTCACTTAGAGTTCAGTTTGCTGTCTGTTATAAGGTGATTTGTCCTCTTGGAAGAAGTTGTCTGTGTACATCTTATGTTGCATTCTGGCAAGTGGTGTCATTTTCCAAAGGCAATTGAAAACAACACCAGCTGTGTGCTGAGAGGAAGGCTTCTCCTTCCTCCTTAGGATACCACTCCTGAATCGCTTGAAAAGATGATTCTTAGTTCCAAGAATTTTCATACAATAAGATTCTTTCTTACTGTTGCAGGCTGCTCCTAAAATGTTGTTTCCCTCATTCTTTTTGAAACATATATTATGCAATAAGCCTCATCTGCACTTTCTCCTCACTTTCACCATCTCAATAAAAATGAGATTATTGCAGCAGAAATGGAGATATTTCACCATGGTAGATAGTTCTCTAAATTGTTAATTTGAAGTGATGGTGGTTTTGAGTCAGATCACCTGACTGTTTAAACCGTTGTTTTTTTGTTGACTTTGTTTAGCTTTGAGATGCCTTTGCTGTTGATACAATTTGGTATATCTACATAGCAGATCGACTGTTTTCACTTTGAACAGCCACCAATGAATTTTATAAGAATATGGATACTATAAAAATTTTTATAGTGATAGAGAAAATTTGTTTTATGCAAATTGCCATAATTATCATGTTCCTTTGTTTACATTTGTTTTGCATAAATAAAAATATCATAGTAGCAGTAATCTTAGCCAACTATTTAAAAAATTATATTTAGTAAGAGATAGTATATTCTCCAGGGAAGGCAATGGCACCCCACCCCAGTACTTTTGCCTGGAAAATTCCATGGACACAGGAGCCTGGTAGGCTCCAGTCCATGGGGTCACTAAGAGTCGGACACGACTGAGCGACTTCACTTTCACTTTTCACTTTCATGCATTGGAGAAGGAAATGGCAACCCACTCCAGTGTTCTTGCCTGGAGAATCCCAGGGACGGGGGAGCCTGATGGGCTGCTGTCTATGGGGTCGCACAGAGTCGGACACGACTGAAGTGACTTAGCAGCAGCAGCAGCAGCAGTATATTCTCAAATATATTTTACATCATGAAAGGAAGTAAATCTGTACTAATTACATTTAAATTGATTTTTAGGAAAAACAAGAAATATTCAGAACTTATAAATTCTCAGAAAATAACTGCGCATTTTCCCTTTGGCTTTTGTTGCTGTTAATCACTAAGTCATGTCCTACTCTTTGCGACACCATCTACTGTAGCCTACTAGGCTCCTCTCTCCATGGGATTTCCCAAGCAAGAATATTGGAGTGGGTTGCTATCTCCTTCTCCAGAGAATCTTCCTGACCCAGGGGTTGAACCCGCGTCTCCTGTATTAGCAGGCAGATTCTTTACCACTCAGCCACCAAGGAAGTCCCTCTCTTTGGCTTATTAAACTTGAAATCTGTTGCTAATAAACTTTAAGGTATTTAGGAACTACAACTGCAAATGAACTTAATGTATTTAGGTGTATATAGTGAGATTAACCAGAGTGGATAGAAGATGACAACCGCTGTCTTCACTGGGCAAGATAGGTTATTTATTAGAGAAAATGACCCAAATTAAATGTATAGGATGACAACTCTTTCGAATTATGACCTCTTAGAGCTTAAAGAGACATTGTAGATAATTTAATGCAGCTGCCTTCTTTGGCACATGGATAAGCCTGGAGTGAATTCCTTTAGGTTGTCTTCTACAAGTCAGTGATTTGTGGCAGAGCTAGGACAGAAACCTGGAATAATTGGCCCCTGGCTTAGTATCCTTCCAATTATCATATAATAATGTTTAACCTAGGAAAGAGATTTGAAATCATTTGGGATATCCTGGTAAAGCTTTTGGCCCTCTGTGCTACCATGACCAAAGAGAAAACATTTAGATTTAGAGTATTTTCAGTAAAGGTTTTAGAAACAAAATAGAAAACTTTTAATCTACATCTTTTTATAAAAATGTGCAAAACTCTCTGGAATATTACAGAAGTAACCTATAGCTGATTCCTGTTGAGGTTTGACAGAAAGCAACAAAATTCTATAAAGCAATTATCCTTCAATAAAAAAATAAATTTTAAAAAAAGAGCTCATTTACTTTGTAGAAGCATCTTATTCATCCTTATATTCCCAGCTCTAGAGTATGTCACTTCTAATAAATAATACTTCTAATAAATAAATGTAGTGTCCACTATGGAGAAGGAAATGGCAATCCACTCCAGTATTCTTGCCTGGAAAATCCTATGGGCGGAGGAGCCTGGCGGGCTACAGTCCATGGGGTCGCAGAGAGTTATACACAAAACAGTGAATGTTGAACAAATGAATAACGTATCATTAAAAAGTTATAAGGGGTATATGATACCAATTTCTCAGGAGATATGTTTTCACTGTTTGAATATTGTGCCAAATAAAGGAAGATTGAGAGCAGGAGGAGAAGGGGCGACAGAAGATGAGATGGTTGGATGGCATCACCGACTCAACGGACATGAGTTTGAGCAAGCCCTGGGAGACAGTGAAGGACAGGCAAGCCTGGTGTGATGCAGTTCATGGAGTCACAAAGAGTCGGACACGACTTGGTGACTGAACGACAGCAACTAAAGGGATTGATTTTTATACCAAGAAATTACTCATATTGATAAGATTTTGAATATATTTAAACTGAGCTGCTAGTCTTTTTTTTTTTTTAAGTGAGATTTTAGAAATGGATTATGGTAACTCTTAACAGATACTGACAGTTTATTGAATTCCTTTTAAATGCTGTTGTATTATTAAATATTTATATAATATTTAATCATGTTGGAAACAGTATTGGATATTACCTCCTCATCCCTTTTCTTGACATTAATAGTGGCTCATTAAGTTTTTTTTTTTTTTTTTTACCTTTATAGGTTATTTTAGTATCTGCCAATAAATTGACTCGTTATATAGAACCATGCCAGTTAACAGAAGATTTTGGTGGAAGTCTGACCTATGATCACATGGATTGGTTAAATAAGAGGCTGGTTGGTATATTACAATGAGATAACATGCTGTTACATATAAATAAGACATATTTTGATAGCTATTTCATTTTAATGCACTAAGATGTAGATTGTTTTTCATTGTACAAAACTAAAGAAATAGAACATGTACCACGTGATAGCATTGTGCTTGAAAGCAGACACTCTGGAGACGGACTCACGAGTGTGAGCTGTCGCTGTTGTCATTAGTAGCAGTATTAAAGTTGTAAAGCTTTTGAGTTGAATAATAGTAGCATAATTTCCTGAGAGATAATCTAGTTGATACGCCATTTTCAGAGAAATATTTAGACATCAATTTGAGTTGAAAAGCAAGGTTAAGGTTTTTATTTCTGAAAATATATCTTCTTTCTCAGGACAAACTTTGGAAATCTGATATTCTATACACAGATACATTACTGCTTAATTGAACAGCTGGGGACTAAAAGAACAAATTAAAGTTAACTCAGTTTAGACTATATGCTAATGTTTTGGAGAACAGTGAGTTAATGGATATTTCAGAATGGATAACCAGTTCTTTTTTCACCGTATTTTGATTAATGATATGAGACAAATAAGTGTCTATTTTGCCCAAATCCCTTTTTAGAAATATTTTAAGAAATCATGTTAAGATTATAACTAATTTATTCTCCTGCTACATGCTTGTATATAAAACTTTTAAACTATTACATACAGTCAGAGTGATTAATAGAATAGCATAAAGAAATATTCTTTTAACTAAAATTAGAGGCTTAGAACTGGTCTAAATAGTGTTCATATAGTGAAAATGATTGTTGGTGCAGATGTTTCGTAAGGAAACAGGAATAAATATAAACTGATCTGATTGAGGAATAAAATAATTTCTTAATGTATTTAAATTATAAAAATTCCTTATCCGTTAAAACTATTCACTGTTTTAGGAAGCAGTTTTGTCTTCTTAGTTGTAAGAAGCAGGTGGTTTTTGTCTTTTGCACTGCTGGGCTCTAGTGATTGACTTGTGGATTCTGACATCCAGAGCTGGAACCAGAATCCCGCCTGGCTAATTATGTTGCTCTTTGTTGGAAATCCTTCTGTTCATATCACCTTTTAAGGTTATTCTTAATATGTTAATAAAATCTCATACTGTAGGTTTTTGAGAAGTTTACAAAGGAATCTACATCATTATTAGATGAACTTGCATTGATTAACAATGGAAGTGATAAAGGAAATCAGCAAGAGAAAGAAAGGTAAGTGGCTTGTTGTTGTTCAGTAATTAAGCTTTTGTTTTTGTCTGTTTGTTTGTCTTTTAGTCATTGAGTCTTTGACTCTGTGACCCCATGAACTGCAGTGCTCTAGGCTTTCCTGTCCTTCAGGATCCCCGGAGGTTTGCTCAAATTCATGTCCATTGAGTTGGTGATGCCATCTAACAGTCTCATCCTCTGTTGTCCCTTCTCCTCCTGCCCTCAATCTTTCCCAGCATCAGGGTCTTTTCTAGTGAGTCAGCCCTTTGCAACAGGTGGCCAAAGTATTGGAGCTTCAACATCAGTCCTTCCAATGAATATTCAAGGTTGATTTCCTTTAGGATTGACTGGTTTGATCGCTGCTGTCCAAGGGACTCTCAAGAGTCTTCTTCAGCACTATTCAAAAACATCAATTCTTTGGTGCTCAGCCTTCATTATGGTCCAACTCTTAAATATGTACCTGGCTACTGGAAAAAGCATGGCTCTGACTGTACGGGCCTTTGTCAGCAAAGTGATGGTTGTCTCAGCTTTTTAATACCCTGTCTAGATTTACCGTAGCTTCTCTTCAAGGAGCTAACATCTTGTAATTACATGGCTACAGTCACCATCTGCAGTGATTTTGGAGCCCAAGAATATAAAATCTATCACCTGTTTCCACTTTTCACTCATCTATTTGTCTTGAAGTGATGGAACCGGATGCTACGATCTTAATTTTTTGAATGTTGGATTTTACACGAGTCTTTTCACTTTGTTCTTTCACCCTCATCAAGAGGCTCTTTAGTTCCTCTTCACTTTCTGCCATTAGAGTGGTATCATCTGTATATCTGAGGTTATTGGTATTTCTCCTGGCAGTCTTAATTCCAGCTTGTGTTTCATCCAGTCTGCATTTCATATGATGTATTCTGCACATACGTTAAATAAGCAGAGTGACAGTATACAGCCTTGACATATTCCTTTCTCAGTTTTGAACCAGTCCATTGTTCCATGTCCAGTTGTAACTGTTGCTTCTTGTCCTGTATACAGGTTTCTCAGCAGACAGGTAAGGTGGTCTGGTATTCCCATCTCTTTAAGAATTTTCCACAGTTTGTTGTGATCCACAGTCAAAGCTTTGCTATAGTCAAGAAAGCAAAAGTAAGTGTTTTTCTGGAATTACTTGCATTTTCTGTGATCTAGTGAAAGTGAAGTTGCTTAGTCGTGTCCGACTCTTTGTGACCCCATGGACTGTAGCGCACCAGACTCCTTCCATCCATGGAATTTTCTAGGCAAGAGTACTGGAGTGGATTGCCATTTTCTTCTCCAGGGGATCTTCTTGACCTGGGAATCGAACCTGGGTCTCCCGCATTACAGGCAGACACTTAACCGTCTGAGCCACCAGGGAGCTAGTAGATATTGGCAGTTTGATCTCTGATTCCTCTGCCTTTTCTAAATCCAGCTTGTACATCTGGAAGTTCTTGGTTTATGTACTGTGGAAGCTTAGCTTGAAGGATTTTGAGCATTAGCTTGCTAGCATGTGAAATGAGCTCAATTATATGGTAGTTTAAACGTTCTTTGGCGTTGCCTGTCTTTGGGATTGAAATGAAAACTGACCTTTTCTAGTCCTGTAGCCACTGCTGATTTTTACAAATTTTCAGACATATTGAGTGCAGCACTGTAACTGCATAATCTTTTAGGATTTGAAATAGCCCAGCTAGAATTCCATCACCTCCATTAGCTTTGTTTGTAGTGATTCCTCCTAAGGCCCACTTGACTTCACACTCCAGGATGTCTGGTTCTAGATGAGTGATCACACTATCATGGCTACCTGGTTCATTTAGAGCTTTTTAGTATAGTTCTCTGTATTCTTGGCACTTCTTCTTAAACTCTTTTGCTTCTGTTAGGTATATACCGTTTCTGTCCTTTATTGTGCCCATCTTTGCATGAAATGTTCCCTTGATATTTCCAGTTTTTTTAAAGAGAACTCTAGTCTTTCTCATTCTACTGTTTTCCTCCGTTTCTTTGCATTGTTCACTAGGAAGGATTTCTTAACTCTTCTTGCTCTTCTCTGGAACTCTGCATTCAGTTTGGTATATCTTTCCCTTTCTCCTTTGTCTTTCACTTCTTTTCTTTTCTCAGCTATCTGTAAGGTCTCTGCAGACAACCACTTTGCCTTCTTGTATTTCTTTTTTGGGGGAAGGTTTTGATCACCACCTCCTGTATAGTGTTACAAACCTCCATGCATAGTTCTTCAGTCACTGTCAGATCAAATCCTTGAATTTATTCTTGCTTACTTTATTTTCACAAAGCTATAAATTATCTGTTAAAAGATAACCTCTGTTAATGCAAGCCAAGAGAACTAAGGTAAGCACATCTCCATCAAACTTAGCATACAAAAGTTGTGATAAATTTATTTTTTAATTCTTGAGAATTTAATTACATGTAAAATTTATTGACTTGAATCCAGGTTTCAAGTTTTTTGTTGACTAGAAATATACTTACTTTTTTCTGACCCTGTGTATAATAATTTGCAAGAAATATTTTCAAACTGAAAGACTTACATTCCTTTTTAGAGTTTTACTTTGCTTGTAAAGATTACAGAAAATCTTGCAGCTTGAAATAAAATCATTATAACCTTATTTAAATACATTAGCACTTAAATGCCTATCTTGTAGAACTCCTGTGTCCTTGTAAAATATGTGATATTCATGAGTTCAGCTTGGGGAATTTATAGTGTTTTATGACACTGGATGAAGTAATTGTTCATTTGTATTATCTAAATGTAACTACCTAGATGTATCATTTTAAGAGATTTCCATTGAACTTTTCAGCCTTAACAATTTGCAGACCAATTTCCTTTCCCCAGGTGAAAAGCACTGTAGGAAGCAAAGTAATCCTCAGTAATAAAGTAGTCACTAGACAGTAATTTTTCATTAGAAAATTTGAAAGGATCAACACTTACCTTGTCTGTCTCTTTTGAATCTGACCTTATAAATACAATGAAACTTTGACAAAATGCATTGTTACTCTGTTAATCCAAAATAGTCACAGACCAATTAAGTGAGATAAGGTAGGACAGCTATCAGAAGGTCATAGTTTAATGCCAAATCTTGATTTAAAACAAAGTAAAACAAGTGGTTTGAATATGTCTAAAGTTAGAACTAACATTTAGTAACATTCCTACCTTAGAGACCATATAAAAATGTAAAAATTTTACATATATGTAAACATGTGACTATGTGTATAGATATCTCACACACACACACACATGCTATGTAATTGAAAATATCACGCAAGTTACTTGACAAAAATTTGCTAAACCTCTTTATTTCTGAATAGCCTAACAATAAGTCTGCTGTTTCTCAGAAACATGTTCTTTAGGTAAGACATCCTAAGAGGGTACTGGTAGAAAAAGAGTTCATAGTCATAGGGTTTAATGCAGTTTCTCTTTCCCTCTCTGGGAATCACTGTGAATATTCACAGAATACAGGCTCCCAGGTAGTGCTAGTGGTGACGAACCAGTAAAGGAGACAAGAGAGACATGGTTTCCATCCCTGGGTGGGAAAGATCCTCTGGGGAAGGGAATGGCAACCTACTCCAGTACTCTTGCCTAAAAATTCCATGGCCAGAGGAGCCTGGCAGTCACAAAGCTGAAGGGCACAGCTGAAGCAACTTAGCATGCACGCATGGGTTCTGAGAAAGTGTTGCAGTAAAGAAACCTGTTTAATTGCTTTCTTAAATTTTTCTGTACTTACGTGCCACTGGAACCCTGTTTTTTTCCTACCTAATAGTAATCTCCTTCAGTGCTTTGGGAAACACTAGGAAACCATGGCTTGTGACTGCAGAAAGTGTCAGGTGAAATCTTGTATTTGCCAATCTCTTCCCAAGGAACTCAAGTGTTATTGCATAGTCTCTTTGAAACTCCATACAACAAAATCCCCCTTGGAAATTTTCATCACTTATTTCAGTCCTTAGGAAGCACCTGGGCTTTACAAGAGGGGAAGCCCTAGATCATCTGACAGAAGTGAAAGGTGTAGAGCTAGGCCTGTTACAGTAGCTACGCCCCGGCTTTGACTTGCCATGCATCTCTCCTTTATCATCTCTACTGACCGTATATGTTTAAGAAAATGAAGGCCATAGTTCAGCTGCAAATGAAATGGGATTAGTACAAGGAAGAGAGCACGTGTGCTAGGGGACACACATACAATTATCAGAGACTATTTGCAACTCTCAGGGATTGCTGTAGCTAAGAAACTTTTGATTGGAGGATGGCTGCATGCACGTTTTTAATGTTAATGTTGTTGGGTTACTGCATAGTGACAAATTTCAGTTTAAAGCACGAATCCAGTGGAAAATAACAAAATGGATTCCTCTGATATACTTGAAATAATACTGTAGTTAATAGCAATAAATTGTAGTTTCCAAGTATTGTATTTTATGATTTATCACATAGATGTTTCTTTGGCTGCTAGTGTTTAATTATCTCTAATGGACTTACTGATGGTTAAGAGAAATTAGCCTGGTAGGCCAATATATTTCAGATTTTCATACTTACATGTCCCTGTTTTGGTAAGTATATATAAAAGATTTCCTTAAGTTATTTATTAATAAATAGAAATACATGTAGTTTTAAAGAATTACTCTTTTGGTACTTGCCAGGTCTGTGGATTTAAACTTTCTTCCATCAGTTGATCCTGAAACTGTTCTTCAGACAGGTAAGATGAGACAACGTATTCATTACTGATCATTATAATCTATTAAATCAGCCAAATATTAATTAGTAAGATAAACATGAATTGAGTATGTATTATGTTGTAGAAACTCAAGAAATTTTTCAAACTACTCTTTGGTTTAACCTAACGGTGTATTAATATACTCTTATCAGTTCAGTTCAGTTCAGTCACTAAGTCGTGTCTGACTCTTTGTGACCCCATGAATCACAGCACACCAGGCCTCCCTGTCCATCACCAACTCCCGGAGGTCACTCAGACTCACGTCCATAGAGTCAGTGATGCCATCCAGCCATCTCATCCTCTGTCGTCCCCTTCTCCTCTTGCCCCCAATCCCTCCCAGCATCAGAGTCTTTTCCAATGAGTCAACTCTTCACATGAGGTGGCCAAAGTACTGGAGTTTGAGCTTCAGCATCATTCCTTCCAGAGAACACCCAGGGCTGATCTCCTTTAGAATGGACTGGTTATTAAAAAATTATTAATAATGATCAGTTGTCTTGAAATTTTTGAATTTATTTATCTGTGACTTGAAGATAAAAACTTCTGTTTCATTGGGTTGCTATGAGGATTATTGAATGTGGATTACGTCTCTAACATTGTATTTTTATACATTTTCATATTTCATTCCCATAACAACTCCTAGAAAAAAATAAGTATTATTTTCTCTATTTGTATTTGAGGAAGCCAGGGCTTATAGATACTAAAATACTTGCTCCAGATGAAATGATTATTAAGTTCTATCACCATCAGATCAGATCAGATCAGTCGCTCAGTCGTGTCCGACTCTTTGCGACCCCATGAACCGCAGCACGCCAGGCCTCCCTGTCCATCACCAGCTCCCGGAGGTCACTCAGACTCGCATCCATCGAGTCAGTGATTCCATCCAGCCATCTCATCCTCTGTCGTCCCCTTCTCCTCCTGCCCTCAATCCCTCCCAGCATCAGAGTCTTCTCCAATGAGTCAACTCTTCGCATGAGGTGGCCAAAATACTGGAGTTTCAGCTTTAGCATCATTCCTTCTAAAGAAATTCCAGGACTGATCTCCTTCAGAATGGACTGGTTGGATCTTCTTGCAGTCCAAGGGACTCTCAAGAGTCTTCTCCAACACCACAGTTCAAAAGCATCAATTCTTCGGCGCTCAGCCTTCTTCATATATTACAGCCCAAATAGTAGTTCCACAAATTCTGGAACGCGTTGGAATTTTTTCCAATGAAAATACCTTAATTTTATTTATAATGTATTTTTCTAGTAATAGGGCATACTTCTAGTCCTCTAGCAGGTAATGTTTTAAGCACTTTAAGTGCGCTAACTCATTTATCCTTCACCACAGCCCAGTGAAATAGGTACTCTTATCATCCCAGTGTTAAGGTGGGGAAACTGAGGCAATAGGATTAGTAACTTATGCAGATTACACAACTAACAATGCTAAATTTGGTACTCGAACCAAGGCAGTTTGGTTTCTACCTGTGGTTTTTGAAACCATTATATAGTGCTGCTTCTGTAATGGAATTAATATCCACAAGGAAAACATTAAAGGTAGCAGTCATCAAAATAGAAAAAATGATATGTATTCTGAACTTAATGACTTTATTGGATATATATGTAGAGAATGTGTGTGTATATATATAGAAAGACTTTGCGTAAGTCTTTAAAACGGGTGTTTTTCCAATTATAAAGTCTGATAAAGACTAAAGAAACAAATTCTGTATATCTTTATTGTATAGATTCAGTTTTCCTGAGTTTTTTCAGTATGATTTGGGTCTTACTTCCTGAAAGAGCAAAGAAATAATTGTAATCTGAGTAAGTGCATGTTTAGATGGTAAAATAGACAGTCAGTAAAAATATTGCTTTAGATTAAAAATACCTAATATGATGTTTATATTTAACATTTTAAAAGTTGCTTGAGCCATTAAATTAAGACACCTGTTAGATTTGTATTTTAGAATTATCTTTATATGTCACTGAATCCTTTTTGTTTGTTGTTGGCTCATAAAGCAAAGATAGAAAATATAAAATGGAGACATTTAAAACAATCTTGGATATTTTTCAGAAATTGGAAATAACCTGTAAATCATAAGAAAAAATGTTTATATTATTTAAAGCCATTTAAATTTAGGACACTTTCTTTAATAAAATTGAAGAGGAAAGAATTTAAATGTCTGTATTTTGGGCTCCTTAGTACTAATTATAGTTCTATTATCCTAGAAAAAAAATTTACAGTTTATTCACTTTTAAAATTGTTAATATTATATATATAGCTTTAGATGTTGCATATTCTATAATTTTAATTTCTTTTGCATGAGTTATTTTTCTTCATGAGGTTGCTGTAATCAAAGAACATTGAATGCAATTTTTATACTAGTATAGCTCCTCATGATTCACAGTTAATACGTTGTAGACATTTATATAGAGATTATTTGAATATTATTTTGTACCAGTAGTGAAGACTTTGTCCCTTTAATCATTCATTTGTTACACACCAACATTTCTCTAAGGTGCTATGATTAAGGGTATGAATTAATACTGAAATCCTACAACATATTGCTTAGTATTATTTAGTACCATCAGACAAACATGCTAATTGGTACCATCAGACAGGAAGTCCCAGATTTTAATTGTGCTCTGAAGGGAAAGAGTGTTGGATAGCACAGTATCCTGAGCAGTGAATCCAATAATAACAAGAATGTGATAGAAAGATAGTTAGATCTAGAAAATATATATGCCATATCCATACTATATACTTACTATATAGTATGACATATATGATATGTATGTATTTATGGCACTGCTCTTCCCCGAGTTACAGTGTGGTTGCATCCTGATAAACCCATCATAAGTTGAAAATACCATGTCGAAACGCATTTAATACACCTCAAGTACCAAGCATCATAGCTTAGTCTAGCATGCCTTAAACGTGTTCAGAACACTCTCATTACCCTAAAGTTGGGTGGAATCATCTAAAGCAAAGCCCATTTTATAATACAGTGTTTAATGTCTCATATAATTTACTGAACAATGTACTGAAAGTGAGAGAAGAGTTGTGCGAGTACAGAATGGTTGTCAGTGTATCGGTTATTTACCCTCATGATTGTGTAGCTGACTGCAAGCTATGGCTCACTGCTGCTGCCCAGCATCACACAAGTATTAAATTGCATGTTGCTAGACCAGAAAAAGAAAAAATTCAGAATTTGAAATATGGATTCAACTGAATGCAACATTGTAAAGTCAGAAAACTATAAGTCAAACCATCATGAAGTCAAGGACTGTCTGTATATGATACAGTTATGATACAGAACATAGTGTATAGATAAACTAAATAGTATACATCCATATGTGTATATATACATGCAGTTTTCCTGTTTATTTCTATATAAATTGAAGAATTACTTTTTAGTACTTAAGACCTGTTAGGTAAACATAGGCAGGTATGTTCTAAAAATAAGGGACTAAAATTGAGAAGATTGAGAAATAAGATTTGTATTTCTTTATGGATATTAATTGTAAGTATCTTTCATTTGTGAAGGACATGAACTGTTATCCGAATTACAGCAGCGTCGATTTAATGGCTCAGATGGAGGGGTCTCATGGTCTCCTATGGATGATGAACTGCTTGCACAGCCACAGGTTATGAAATTATTAGATTCACTGCGAGAGCAATATACCCGCTACCAGGAAGTTTGTAGGCAACGAAGTAAGCGTACACAGTTAGAAGAGATTCAGCAGAAGGTGATGCAGGTAGGTGTCTGTTTTGAATATATTAAATTCTTTTTAAAATCTAAATTTTTTTTTTTTGTAATTCCTACTCTGTACCTGATTTTATACTAAGCCTTATTTAAACTATATAGAAAGTTTTAGATATATGTCAAACCAGACATTCAAACTGTTTTTACAATTAGTTCAGTTTAATTCAGTTCAATCGCTCAGTTGTGTCTGACTCTTTGCGACCCCATGGACTGCAGCACTCCAGGCCTCCCTGTCTATCAGACAACTCCCGAAGTTTACTCAAACTCATGTCCAACCAGCCATCTTGTCCTCTGTTGACCCCTTCTCCTCCTTCCTTCAGTCTTTCTTAGCATCAGGATCTTTTCCAATGAGTCAGTTCTTCTCATCAGGTGGCCAAAGTATTGAAGTTTCAGCTTCAGCATCAGTCCTTCCAAAGAATATTCAGGACTGATTTCCTTTAGGATGGACTGGTTGGATCTCCTTGCAGTCCAAAGGACTCTCAAGAGTCTTCTCCAACACCACAGTTCAAAAGCATCAGTTCTTCGGCACTCAGCTTTCTTTATAGTCCAACCCTCACATCCACACATGACTACTGGAAAAACCATAGCTTTGACTAGACGGACCTTTGTTGGCAAAGTAATGTCTCTGCTCTTTAATATGCTGTCTTGATTGGTCTTAGCTTTTCTTCCAAGGAGCAAGCGTCCTTTAATTTCATAGCTGCAGTCACCACCTGCAGTGCTTTGGGAGTCCAAAAAATAAAAAAAATAAAGTCCAAAAACTCTTTCCACTGTTTGCCCATCTATTTGCCATGAAGTGATGGGACCAGATGCCATGATCTTCGTTTTCTGAATGTTGAGCTTTAGGCCAACTTTTTCACTCTCCACTTTCACTTTTATCAAAAGGCTCTTTAGTGCTTCTTCTGCCATAAGGGTGAGGTTATCTGCCTGTCTGAGGTTATTGATATTTCTCCCAGCAATCTTGATTCCAGCTTGTGGTTCATCCAGCCCAGCATTTCTCATGATATACTCTGCATATAAATTAAATAAGCAGAGTGACAATATACAGCCTTGACGCACTCCTTTCCCTATTTGGAACTAGTCTATTGTTCCATGTCCAGTTCTAACTGTTCCTTCTTGACCTGCATACAGCTTTCTCAAGAGGCATTTCAGATGATCTGGTATATCCATCTCTTTAAGAATTTTCAATAGTTTATTGTGATCCACATAGTCGAAAACTTTGGCATAGTCAGTAAAGCAGAAATAGATGTTTTTCTAGAACTCTTGCTTTTTCGATGATCCAACAGATGTTGGCAATTTGATCTCTGGTTCCTCTTCCTTTTCCAAATCCAGCTTTAGCATCTGGAAGTTCATGGTTCCATACTGTTGAAGACTGGCTTGGAGAATTTTGAGCATTACTTTGCTAGCATTTGAGATGACTGCAATTGTGCAGTAGTTTGAGCATTCTTTGGCATTGCCTTTTTTGGGGATTGAAATGAAAACTGACCTTTTCCAGTCCTGTGGCCACTGCTGAGTTTTCCAAATTTGCTGGCATATTGGATGAAGCACTTTCACAGCATCGTCTTTTAGAATTTGAAATAGCTCAACTGGAACTCCATAACCTCTGCTACCTTTGTTTATAGTGATGCTTCCTAAGGCCCACTTGACTTCACATTCCAGGATGTCTGGCTCTGGGTTGGTGATCATACCATTGTGATCATCTGGGTCATGAAGATCTTTTTTGTACAGTTCTTCTGTGTATTCCTGCCACCTCTTCTTAATATCTTCTGCTTTTGTTAGGTCCATACCATTTCTGTCCTTTATCGAGCCCATCTTTGCATGAAATGTTCCTTTGGTATCTCTGATTTTCTTGAAGAGATCTCTAGTCTTTCCCATTCTATTGTTTTCCTCTGTTTTTTGCGTTGATTGCTAAGGAAGGCTTTTTTAATCTCTCCTTGCTATTCTTTGGAACTCTGCATTCAGATGCTTATATCTTTCCTTTTCTCCTTTGCCTTTCACTTCTCTTCTATTCACAGCTATTTGTAAGGCCTCCCCAGACAGCCATTTTGCTTTTTTGCATTTCTTTTCCATGGGGATGGTCTTGATCCCTGCCTCCTATACAATGTCATGAACCTCCATCCATAGTTCATCAGGCACTCTGTCTATCAGATCTAATCCCTTGAATCTATTTCTCACTTCCACTGTATAATCATAAGGGATTTGATTTAGGTCATACCTGAATGGTCTAGTGGTTTTCCCTACTTTCTTCAATTTCAGTCGGAATTTGGCAATAAGGAGTTCATGATCTGAGCCACCGTCAGCTCCTGGTCTTGATTTTGCTGACTGTATAGAACTTGTCCATTTTTGGCTGCAAAGCATATAATCGATCTGATTTCAGTATTAACCATCTGGTCAATTAGTATTGACATTTAAATCATATTATTTCTACCTTGATGATGTTGAGCACTCAGCTTACTGTATCAGAATGAGCTTCAAAAATAACTAGTTATTGGGAACATCTGTTGTGGTCTTTGTAGTCTTGTAATAAATAACATTTTGTTGTTCACTGTGAGTTTACTTTAAATTTCTAATAACATTGGGTTTTTTTGTTGTTAATTTGGGCGTTATGAAGAGGTTTTCTGTCCTACTGAAATGATGACATGTGTTAACTGTAATATTATTTCGTTACTATATGGTACTGGTAGAAAGCATGAAATATATTTAATACTTAGAAAGTTTTATTTCTTTTTAAAATCGATTTTTGTAAGTAGGCTAAAAACACTAAAAATGGGTACTTAGGAAGATATTTCTGTATTTAGGCTACATTTTGGATTTTCATCTGCTGAATTATTAAGAAGTAAATCTTAAATTTTCCACTTTGACAATCCAGATTAGAAGTGTCCCAGTGTTTTTAATATAGATTCATTCATTCGATAAGCATTTGTTAAGTATTTATTATATAAAACACCTTGTGGTTTTTCTGAAGGATATAAATTTGGGTTTTGCTATACCAAGCTTAAGAGGGGAGAGAGTGTTAGGTGTCCGAGGAAATGACTGCAGTGCTGTGGGCGTTCATAGGATGGAGTGTTCCTCTGGTAGCAGGAGATCTGGCAAGACTTAGTGGAAAAAGGCAGTGCATGAGCTTATCCCCAAGAATGGGTAACCTCTACTTTGAGTTTTAAAGGAGAATTGGCATCCTGTGGAGGAGAGAGGATCACATTAGTAAATAATAACAGCATTAAATCCCAGGATCTAGTGAAGAGAAAGGCAGCCGTAGGTCCCAGGACATGTTCAGCCTGTAATCATGAAGCATGGTCCGTGAGCGTGAGCTGAATCCCTGTTCCTCCGTGTATTTGCTGTGAGATCCTGGTCACATTTTTACAACCTGAACCTCAGTTTCACTTCCTTCTTTGTTCTTCCCCTTCCTCTCTTTCTTTTCCTTCTTTCTTTCACATATAAGGCAGGGATAACAGGACCTCTTTCGAAAGGTTTGTTGAAAGAACCCAGCACTCAGCTAATGGTAGCTATTTCATTTATTCCCAGTGAACGAGATTCTAGTCTAGAATTCTCATTCGGCTGTTGGAAAACTTGTTCTGTGAACGGCCAAATAGTAAATGTTTAGGCTGTTTGGTTCATACAGTTTTCTTGCAGCTATGGCTGTTTAACTGCTGTTGTAATGCATATTCATTATGTAAACAAATGTGTTTGGCTGTGCTCCAGTAAGACTTTATTTATAAGAGCAAGTGGGGACTTGCTTGACAGTCCAGTGGTTAAGACTCTGTGCTTCTAGTGCCTGGGGCACCGGTTTGATCCCTGGTCGAGGAACTAAGATCCTGCATGTCATGGGTGCGGCCAAAACGTGAGGAACTAAGATCCTACATATCATGGATGCGGCCAAAATAAAAAATAAGTAAAAAGTAAAATTAGATTATTAAAAAGTAAAAAGAAGTGGCAGGCTAGAATTGTCCTGCAGGCACTAGTTTGCTGACCCCTGACTAGAGCATTAGGGAATCATGGGGAAGAAGGCTTGAAAGGAAGGACGGAAATGGATCATGGAAGATCTTGAATTCCAGGCAAAATGATTTAGGCTTTATCTCATGATAACGACATACAAACTGAAGATTTCTGAAAGAAAGTGAAAGTGAAGTTGCTCAGTCATGTCTGACTCTTTGCGACCCCATGGACTGTAGCCTACCAGACTCCTCCCTCCATGGGATTCTCCAGGCAAGAGTGCTAGAGTGGGTTGCCTTTTCCTTCTCCAGGGGATCTTCCCGACCCAGGGATCGAACCCAGGTCTCCTGCTTTCCAGGCAGACGCTTTAACCTCTGAGCCACCAGGGAAGTGTGCTCTATGTGATATATTCATAAATTAAAGATACCTTTTATTAAACTCAGATAAACTTTAGCTAAGTAGCTTGAGAGTAGCTTCGAAAACCATAAAGATGGAATAGCACAGCAGTATAAAGTGCCCCGGCAATCTTTATTCCAACTTGTGTTTCTTCCAGTCCAGCATTTCTCATGATGTACTCTGCATATAAGTTAAATAAACATGGTGACAATATGCAGCCTTGACGTACTCCTTTTCCTATTTGGAACCAGTCTGTTGTTCCATGACCAGTTCTAACTGTTGCTTCCTGACCTGCATACAGGTTTCTCAAGAGGCAGATCAGGTGGTCTGGTATTCCCATCTCTTTCAGAATTTTCCATAGTTTATTGTGATCCACACAGTCAAAGGCTTTGGCATAGTCAGTAAAGCAGAAATAGATGTTTTTCTGGAACTCTCTTGCTTTTTCCATGATCCAGCGGATGTTGGCAATTTGATCTCTGGTTCCTCTGCCTTTTCTAAAACCAGCTTGAACATCAGGAAGTTCACGGTTCACATATTGCTGAAGCCTGGCTTGGAGAATTTTGAGCATTACTTTACTAGCGTGTGAGATGAGTGCAATTGTTTGGTAGTTTGAGCATTCTTTGGCATTGCCTTTCTTTGGGATTGGGATGAAAACTGACCTTTTCCCATCTTGTGGCCACTGCTGAGTTTTCCAAATTTGCTGGCATATTGAGTGCAGCACTTTCACAGCATCATCTTTCAGGATTTGGAATAGCTCCACTGGAATTCCATCACCTCCACTAGCTTTGTTCATAGTGATGCTTTCTAAGGCCCATTTGACTTCACATTCCAAGATGTCTGGCTCTAGGTCAGTGATCACATCATCATGATTATCTAGGTCTTGAAGCTCTTTTTTGTACAGTTCTTCTGTGTATTCTTGCCACCTCTTCTTAATATCTTCTGCTTCTGTTAGGTCCACACCATCTCTGTCCTTTATCGTGCCCATCTTTGCATGAAATGTTCCTTTGGTATCTCTGATTTTCTTGAAGAGATCCCTAGTCTTTCCCATTCTGTTGTTTTCCTCTATTTCTTTGCATTGATCACTGAAGAAGGCTTTCTTATCTCTTCTTGCTATTCTTTGGAACTCTGCATTTAGATGTTTATATCTTTCCTTTTCTCCTTTGCTTTTCACTTCTCTTCTTTTCACAGCTATTTGTAAGGCCTCCCCAGACAGCCATTTTGCTTTTTTGCATTTCTTTTCCATGGAGATGGTCTTGATCCCTGTCTCCTGTACAGTGTCACGAACCTCATTCCATAGTTCATCAGACACTCTATCTATCAGATCTAGGCCCTTAAATCTATTTCTCACTTCTACTGTATAATCATAAGGGATTTGATTTAGGTCATACCTGAATGGTCTAGTAGTTTTCTCTACTTTCTTCAATTTCAGTCTGAATTTGGCAATAAGGAGTTCATGGTCCGAGCCACAGTCAGCTCCTGGTCTTGTTTTTGCTGATTGTATAGAGCTTCTCCATCTTTGGCTGCAAAGATGGCCACCTCATGCGAAGAGTTGACTCATTGGAGAAGACTCTGATGCTGGGAGGGATTGGGGGCAGGAGGAGAAGGGGACGACAGAGGATGAGATGGCTGGATGGCATCACTGACTCGATGGATGCGAGTCTGAGTGACCTCCGGGAGTTGGTGATGGACAGGGAGGCCTGGCGTGCTGCGGTTCTTGGGGTCGCAAAGAGTCGGACACGACTGAGCGACTGATCTGATCTGATCTGATAAAGTGCCCTGGTCACCTGGGTCTGCCTTCTTCTACCACATCCAAGTTTTTTGATCTTGGGAAGAACGAGTACTTCTCAGCACCCTAGCTTCCTCCTCAGTAAACTGAGGAAAACAGCAACAGTAATAATAATACCTACTTAATAGGGCTGTTAACAGAGATTAAGAAGATTTAACTTAATAAGTGTTTAGTGCTTGGCACATAATGAGTTTTTATTAATAATAGCATTTTCTCACCTATTAAAAGAAAATGAGTATCTATTATACAGTAGTGTAACATTGTGCCTGGTGGAATGTAATGGTGAGTACAGACAGACAGAGTCCCACTTTTTGGTTACATAATTACAGAAATAATTGTAAAATTGCAACCATGCCAATTCCCAAGGACAGTGAAGGGAGGAAGGTTGAGAAAGAAGGCAGTATCAGAGATGAAGCATTTCTTACTTGCAAGACTTAATGGATGGTGGTGTCCTCTAGTTACAGAACATTAGAAAGGGCTTGGGTTTATGTCCAGAAGGAAAAGGTGTGGAAAATCATGAATTTGATTTTAGACATATTTAGTGTTCTTGCCTGGACAACACCAGGGATGGGGGAGCCTGGTGGGCTGCCGTCTATAGGGTCGCACAGAGTCGGACATGACTGAAGTGACTTAGCAGACATTTCAGGGGACTTTGAGACATCTAAGAAAAGATATATAAAGGTAGTCCCAAACAGGTCCAGAAATGAGAAATCTGGGCTTGTGTGTCATCTGTGTATGAATAGTAATTAAAACATTCATGCGGTGAGAGTTGTCCCGGAAAAGAGCTGAGTAGATGGGAGGAGGGCTTTTTAACTGAACTTTGAGAAACTCCAGCATTTAATGACAAGATAGAGGAGCATATTCCTGAAGAGAAGGCAGTGAAGGATTGGTCAGAGTTGAAGAAAAGTATAAAGAGCTGTGTATCGTGAAAGCCCAAAGAAGAAAATATGTCAGGGAAGGAGTTGAAAACCCTCTCAAATGGTGCTGAAAGGCCGGAATAAGAGGAAGACTTAACACATCCACTAAGAATCCATAAGATCCAGGTTGTTGGTGATGGTAGCGCTGGCAGTGGCAGGGCCCGGAGCACATTGGAGTGAACTCAGGTATGAGAGTGGAATGTGGTAGAGGAGACGCCGAGTGTAGAGAACTCATGGAGAATGTTGTCTCTGGAGGAAAGATGAGAAATAGAGCAATGACTAGAAGCGGGAGTGTGTTAATTAGCTAGGTGTGCTGTATTGAAATATTACAGACTAGCGGACTTGAGAAATCTGTTTTCTCTTTGTTCTAGAGGCTAAAAGCCCAAGATCAGGGAGTTAGTGGGGTTGATTCTACCTGAGGACCGTGAGGGAATGATCTGTGCCAGGCCCCTCTCTTTGGCACGCTGTAGCCTTCTCCGTTTCCTCTCATCATTTTGCCTCTATACCTGTCTCTGTTTGAACTTTGTCACTTTTTAAGAACACCAGTCAGATTAGGGCCCACTTTAATAACCTAATTTTAATTTAACTGCCTCTGTGAAGAATCCTGTCTTAAATAAATACTCGTTACATCCTGAAGTACTGGGGCTTAGGACGTCAATGTATTGGGTGGCGGGGCTTGAGGGCACAATTCAGCCCCCAACTGGAATCAAGTGTAGTTCGTTTGTCTGTTTTTGTCATATGGAAAACTAAGAGGCTTAGTTTGGAGGAGGAAAGTTTCTGTTTGGAGGGAGGAGTTGAATATGAGAGAGAGAAAGAATAATTAATACTATCAAGTTTGTGACAAGGTGGAAGTGAATGGACTCCAAAGCAGAACTGAAAGGATTAGCTTTAGAATGGAAGAGAGAGAACTCCATTCTAACAGGAGGGAAGTGGGTGGAATGAATTCAGAATTGCCTCTCTGTACGTCAGGCATTAAGAAGATGACTGAGTTCCTGAGCGATGAGGTGTGTTTTGTAGAGACAAACGTGATCTACTTTGTGGTAGAGGTTTGGGGGCAGGGCAGAGTTGGAAAGGACTGTGGTTAAAGATGATTAGAGGTTTAAATGGAGTGGAAATGATTCAGAATTTTTTTTTTTTTTGGTGGAGATTGTAAGAGTGAAATTACCATGGATTTATAGATGTGTTTTTAGGTAGTGTTGGCCTTAACTTTATGGTGGAAACTTTCTGGCCTGTTCCTGTGAATACATGGCTGGCTGTTAGCATGCAGGCACCAGAGGATGTGGGTGACGGGATTTCTCCAGCATTGTGCTTTGCTCTGTGGGATCAGGGGCAAAGGTGTTCATGCATTTTTGAAATGATGGACCAGCTCAAATAGATAAAGAGTAAAGAAACTAGAGAAAAGAGATGAGGATTCTTAAAATGATGGTGATGATGGCAGTGAGATTGTTGTTAAAAACAACCTCATTTCAATTCCATTTTCTTTATGAGCATTACAGGTAAATTAGAAAACTAATATTCATCACATGATGTTTTCTACACTTTGTTTTTCACAGGTCACATTTTAGGGAAAGATCTATTTTTCTTGCCAAAATGATTACTTAAGTTTAGCTATTTAGTAACATATCATGTCAGCACACACAATATAAACTACCATCTTCAACCTTGCAAATTTGGGGGAAATGAAATTTCTTGTTTATGTAAAAATAATCATAAAGTTGACTACCTCTGCTTATGTAGAATTAATGAAAGTTGACATTTTTCAGATTTGTTTTTTTAGTGACTTATCACTTAAAACAGAACATAATGAAAAATAAACCAATAGCTCTAATAGATGAACTGTATGAGAAGTAGTATCCATTGCAGTTATCCATCACTTATTCTCCACAGTTCAGATTGGTAGCATTAGACTTCATATGGAATGCAAAAGTACTCTGTGTTGCTGGCACTATATTTTAAAATGAGATTTCACATGCTTCTGAATAGGAGGCGATACCACATCACTGAAATAAGCTATTGCTAAAGCCTTTGACTGAGTGGATCACAATAAACTATGGAAAATTCTGAAAGAGATGGGAATACCAGACCACCTGATCTGCCTCTTAAAAAATCTGTATGCAGGTCAGGAAGCAACAGTTAGAACTGGTCATGGAACAACAGACTGGTTCCAAATAGGAAAAGGAGTACATCAAGGCTGTATATTGTCACCATGTTTATTTAACTTATATGCAGAGTACATCATGAGAAATGCTGGACTGGAAGAAACAGAAGTTGGAATCAAGATTGCCGGGAGAAATATCAATAACCTCAGATATGCAGATGACACCACTCTTATGGCAGAAAGTGAAGAGGGGCTAAAAAGCCTCTTGATGAAAGTGAAAGTGGAGAGTGAAAAGGTTGGCTTAAAGCTCAACATTCAGAAAACGAAGATCATGGCATCTGGTCCCATCACTGCATGGGAAATAGATGGGGAAACAGTGGAAACAGTGTCAGACTTTGTTTTCCTGGGCTCCAAAATCACTGCAGATGGTGACTGCAGCCATGAAATTAAAAGACGCTTGCTCCTTGGAAGGAAAGTTATGACCAACCTAGATAGCATATTCAAAAGCAGAGACATTACTTTACCAACAAAGGTTCGCCTAGTCAAGGCTATGGTCTTTCCTGTGGTCATGTATGGATGTGAGAGCTGGACTGTGAAGAAGGCTGAGCGCCGAAGAATTGATGCTTTTGAACTGTGGTGTTGGAGAAGACTCTTGAGAGTCCCTTGGACTGCAAGGAGATCCAACCAGTCCATTCTGAAGGAGATCAATCCTGGAATTTCTTTAGAAGGAATGATGCTAAAGCTGAAACTCCAGTATTTTGGCCACCTCATGTGAAGAGTTGACTCATTGGAGAAGACTCTGATGCTGGGAGGGATTGAGGGCAGGAGGAGAAGGGGATGACAGAGGATGAGATGGCTGGATGGCATCACTGACTCGATGGATGCGAGTCTGAGTGACCTCCGGGAGCTGGTGATGGACAGGGAGGCCTGGAGTGCTGCGGTTCATGGGGTCGCAAAGAGTCGGACACGACTGAGCGACTGATCTGATCTGATCTGATTCTGATTATTGATTATGGCAGTAATTTTGACTAGCATTGCAAATATTTCTAGAATCATCCCTGTGATTTTCTTCCTTTGTAGAAAGGAAGCATAGATGCAAATAGGCTACACTCTCAGTTGCATAAGTATGCAGCTGGAGGCTGTGACCCCAGTTCTCTGTATTCTTTCTTCTGGCCAGATGCTTTACATTTGCTCGATATGCTCTTCTGCCTGGCTTGACCTCACATACGTCTAGAAATTCTCTCATGTCGTTTTTGGAAGTCGTCCTGGCTGGGAATAAATGTTAAATAGTCACATGCATTTTGGGCCTCTTCAGATACTTATCATGGTGGATTTTAAGAGCACATCTCCAAGGTTATGCTTTGCATATAAACGTAACCATTTGAGAGATCACATTGATAAGGATTGTACATGAAACTGTGTTTGCTTTAATATTCATATCAACTGAGCAATAGGTCCTGATTGAAATGAAGTTCTATAAACCTATTTTGGCAAACCACCATCATTAATACATTTAAATACACTTGTTTACTGGGGCATCAACCTCAGTTTGCATCATTTTTATTAGAAATAGTCATACATTTATGGTGTGCCTGTTACTGATGGTGCATTCTAAGGGAAATTACTTTCAGCATACATTAAAACTATATGTACATGTGACTGTGAAACAGTTTGTGTGTGTGTGCATGCCAAAGAGATGTCTTTGCTCTACTTAAAGTTTATTTTTAAATTTATGGCCCTTTGAATGTTCTCTGCTGATGAGTTGTTTTTCCCCAGTTATCATGATTTATATTAACCTAGAGTTTCTAGAGTTTACATGTTTTCTAGAGTTTTAAAGTTTAAATGTTTATATAATATTGTCTTAGGTTTTTAAAAATAATGTACATTTTAACATTAGTTAAAATTTTTGAGTTATTTTCATTGCATCCTTATTTTTAGAATTTAGATATTTTCAGTGAAATAATTTATCACTTGTTTAAAATACGTAAATGCTATTATATAGCTTTTATATTCATAATACATTGTAATAAATGAGAAGCAGATGAGTTCCCCCAGCGAATGGAAACCTGTTTCAAATTGTTTACATGCACTTACTTAAATGCTCTTACTTAAAACTTACTCTTTTTTTTTAGATTTATTTATTTAGTGGGAGGGTGTTGGAGAGTCTTCATTGCTGCACTCGGCCTTCCTCTAGTTGCAGGGAGCGACAGCTACTCCTTGTTGTCCTGTGCGAGCTGCTCATTGCAGTGGCTTCTCTGTTGCAGACAAGGTCTGGGTGCACGTGCTTCAGCAGTCGCAGCGTGCGAGCTCAGTAGTTGCGACTCACAGGCTCTAGAGTATGGAGTTAGTATTTGTGCTCAGGCTTAGTTGTTTTGTGAAATGGGAGTCTTCCCGGACCAGGGATTGAACTGGTGTCCCTTGCATTGCAAGGCAGATTTTTAACCACTGAACCACCCAGGAATCCAAAACTTTCTCCTTTCTGTTTTTTAAAAGCATAGAATAAAACAATTCAGGGATTTGCTTAAGAAATACATGGATTTTATTGTAAAAATGTAGATGTGAGACAAAGTTTATGAAGAGTGATAAACAGAAGGAACTTTTACCTTCAGAACAAGTGAGAAAGGCAAAGAGACTAACACTATTCATACCATCCTCTGTGCTCAAGTATCTTATGTATAGTGACTGTGATCGTGACAGCAGTCCTGTACAGTAGGTAGCATTGACACGTCTTAAATGTGATGGGGCAGAGCCAGGATTCAGATTTCAGAGTCATGTTCAGTGATTTCTCCAGACTGAACTGCTCATCTGTCTCTCATGAAAGAGTGATACTTTGCACAGGCTGGTGGACACAAACAGGAGCCTAGTACCCTGCCTTTTCAAAACCAGTCATAGAAGAGTAAAGCAGAGAAAGTGGAGATGTTGAGGAACATTGTATTCTAAAGAGCATCTGCTGCTAGGGATTTGTAGATGAATTTAGGACTCTGAAAGCATGAATCTAACAAAGAAAATACTTAAACTTTTTTTTGTTTTTGAGTTTTTGCTCTCTAGTACTAAAACCTTGTAGAAAAGGTGGAAGCTACGAATATATTAATATTTAAGATACTAGGACAAAAAAGGGGACAGGCACCAAAAGATAAATCCCGAAAGAATGGCATATTATTAGTAAGCAAACATTCACAATTTATTTATTCTAATATTTAGAAACACACCTGAAGCGATTTGTTTTGAACTTGGTGGAAGTATTTTAAGAGCAATAGTCAGCTATGTAGAGTGCAAAACCAGAAACAGAAAGCCTGGTTGGGAGGCTACCACAGGGATCTCGGTAAGGCCTGAAGCAGGCTTAGATGCCAAAACAACAGGATTCTAATATCAGATACATAGGATATAAGAGGGAAAAAAGGAGCAAAAAATGACTCTGAGGGATTTTGGCTTGAGAATATTGCTCCAAATTATAACTTTCAAATGTGTAATTTATAATAATGCTTTCTAAAGTATTCTTATTATGTAGGAAGTTTCAAAATTAAAAAGAAATAACAAGAGTAATCACAAGAGTACTGTTTTTATTTGGATTTGTTTGACATCCAGAAATCAACATTATAAGTTCAGACAAATCAGAAGCATCCAGGCCCTTGGAAATGAAAAACAACTCATTTTTAAAAATAGATCAAAAGAAAAATAAACACTTCAGTAGAAAACGTAAGACCAAAATCATCAACATGAGATGAATCTTGAAAGAGGTCAGGAAGAGAAGGGACTCAAAGATTTCAGGCAGCAGGACAGCCCATATTAAAGCAAGACTAGTGAGAGAGCATGGCGCCCTTGAGGAGCACTGGATGCACAGGGTGGGCTCGAGTAAAGGAGGAAATGGTGATGCATAGGCCAGGGCATATCCATGGCATCGTATGCCATGCCAGCTAGCCACATTGCATCCCAAATGTTGCACAGAACCACACTGGGAGAGAGATTCCAACAAAGATGAGTATTCAGTCCACATGAAAAGATTTTTATTTAGTATGTTGTTCTGCTTTTCCCCTCTGGTTATTAACAAACAGTCTTACTGTGTGTGTGTGTTTTTTTTTTTAAACCAATCTATGTTATAAAAATATAAAATCAAAAAATAAATCACATCTACTTTGTTTCCATAAAACTTTCCCCTAATTTTAGTCAACTTAGTATCATACACCTAAGAACTTACCAACATTCTTATGCTCTAACTAGTTTTTTTTCTTAGTTACCATCTCTAACCCGATTGTGTGATAAACATCAGATCAGATCAGTCGCTCAGTCGTGTCCGACTCTTAGAGACCCCATGAACCGCAGCACGCCAGGCCTCCCTGTCCATTACCAACTCCCGGAGGTCACTCAGACTCACATTCATCGAGTCAGTGATGCCATCCAGCCATCTCATCCTCCGTCGTCCCCTTCTCCTCTTGCCCCCAATCCCTCCCAGCATCAGAGTCTTCTCCAATGAGTCAACTCTTCGCATGAGGTGGCCAAAATACTGGAGTTTCAGCTTTAGCATCATTCCTTCCAAAGAAATCCCAGGGTTGATCTCCTTCAGAATGGCCTGGTTGGATCTCCTTGCAGTCCAAGGCACTCTCAAGAGTCTTCTCCAACACCACAGTTCAAAAGCATCAATTCTTCAGTGCTCAGCCTTCTTCACAGTCCAGCTCTCACATCCATACGTGACCACAGGAAAGACCATAGCCTCGACTAGGCGAACCTTTGTTGGCAAAGTGATGTCTCTGCTTTTGAATATGCTATCTAGGTTGGTCATAACTTTTCTTCCAAGGAGTAAGCGTCTTTTAATTTCATGGCTACAGTCACCATCTGCAGTGATTTTGGAGCCCAGAAAAATAAAGTCTGACACTGTTTCCACTGTTTCCCCATCTATTTCCCATGTAGTGATGGGACCAGATGCCATGATCTTCGTTTTCTGAATGTTGAGCTTTAAGCCAACCTTTTCATCTCCACTTTCACTTTCATCAAGAGGCTTTTGAGTTCCTCTTCACTTCCTGCCATAAGGGTGGTGTCATCCGCATATCTGAGGTTATTGATATTTCTCCCAGCAATCTTGATTCCAACTTGTGTTTCTTCCAGTCCAGCATTTCTCATGATATACTCTGCATATAAATTAAATAAACATGGTAACAATATACAGCCTTGATGTACTCCTTTTCCTATTTGGAACCAGTCTGTTGTTCCATGACCAGTTCTAACTGTTGCTTCCTGACCTGCATACAGATTTCTCAAGAGGCAGATCAGGTGGTCTGGTATTCCCATCTCTTTCAGAATTTTCCACAGTTTATTGTGATCTACACAGTCAAAGGCTTTGGCATAGTCAATAAAGCAGAAATAGATGTTTTTCTGGAACTCTCTTGCTTTTTCCGTGATCCAGCGGATGTTGGCAATTTGATCTCTGGTTCCTAAATGATTTAAAATTAAATGTAATCATTGCTACATTGTTTTGCTTGACTATTTACCCATCTCATCTCTTGCATTAAGTTGAAGTAACTGAGGGCAAGAACCCAATTACAAGAGTTTTTTTGGAAATGGCAAAAAATATTTTGGTTGTCAGATACTATTTCTCCCAGAGCTTCTGTGTAGGTGTTTCCCAATGACTTTCATTAAGAATCTCAGAAAATAAAAATTATAAACAAATTAAAGCAATCAATAGTATATATATGTTGTGAAGGTTTATTTTCAGTTAAAACTTTCATGACTTGAATGTTTCATACAGAAGTGTTTTAGAGAGTAATTTTATAATGTATATTAGCTGTTAACATTACAAGATCATTGGACTCAGGATGTCATTGAAAACATTTTCTAAGGAAACAATAGAGGATTGGAGAAAAATTCTGTTGCATAACTGCTATATAATACTCATGTTTAAATTACTTAGATGCTCAACAGTAGAGAACTGGAGCTGTGAAAACAGGTGTAATAGTTATTTGATGTAGGACATTACCTGCTTAGCTCTTAGTGGTGTTGGTTGATTGGATGGTTTGGTTGGACAAATGAGAGAGCAAGAGGGTGAGGCAGGCAAGGAAGTTGGCCTTCTTAAGAAAGAGGTTTAGAACCACTGAAAATTATAACAACTATGCTGCTACTGCTAAGTTGCTTCAGTCGTGTCCGACTCTGTGCGACCCCATAGACGGCAGTCCACCAGGCTCCCCCGTCCCTGGGATTCTCCAGGCAAGAACACTGGATTGGGTTGCCATTTCCTTCTCCAATGCATGAAAGTGAAAAGTGAAAGTGAAGTTGCTCAGTCGTGTCCGACTCTTCTCGATCCCATGGGCTGCAGCCTACCAGGCTCCTCCATCCTTGGGATTTTCTAGGCAAGAGTACTGGAGTGGGTATAGCCACATGAAAGTGAAGAGCCCAAGAGTAAATTACTTGTATTCTATGAGAATCAACTACATCACTTATATCTGGAGTAACACGTGAAAATGAAATGAGTGTGAAAAATTAATGAAAGGAAATACACATGATTATTCCTCAGGTTGGGGGTTGTTGTTATTGTTCAGCCGCTCAGTTGTGTCTGACTCTTTGCAATCCCATGGACTGCAGCACGCCAGGCTTCCCTGTTCTTCACTGTATCATGGAGTTTGCTCAAACTCATATCCATTGAGTCGGGTGATTCCATCCAACCATCTCACCCTCTTCTCCTGCCTTCAGTCTTTCCCAGTATCAGGGTCTTTTCCAATGAATCACCTCTTCACATCAGGTGGCCAGAGGATTGGAGCTTCAGCATCAGTCCTTCCAATGAATATTCAGGACTGATTTTCTTTAGCATTGACTGGTTTGATCTCCATGCTGTCCAGGGGATCTGAAGAGTCTTCTCTAGGACCACAGTTCAAAAGCATCACTTCTTCAGCACTCAGCCTTCTTTATGGTTCAACTCTCACATATGTACTTGACTACTGGAAAAAGCATAGCTTTAACTATATGGACCTATTGGGCAAAGTGATGTCTCTGCCTTTTAATACCCTGTCTAGAATTGTCACAGCTTTTCTTTCAAGGAGCAAGTGTCTTTTAATTTCATGGCTTCAGTCTCCATCCTCAGTGATTTTGGAGTCCCAAGAAAATAAAATCTGTCACTGTTTTCCATTTTTCTCCATCTGTTTACCATGAAGTGATGGTACCAGATGCCATGATCTTTGTTTTATGAATGTTGAGTTTTAAGCCAGCTTTTTCACTCTCCTCTTTCACCTTCATCAAGAGTCTCTTTAGTTCCTCTTCATGTTCTGCCGCAAGGGTGGTGTCATCTGCATATCTGAAGTTATTGGTATTTCTTCCAGCAGTCTTAATTTCAACTTGAGCTTCATCTAGCCTCGCATTTCACATGATGTACTCTGCATATAAGTTAAATAAGTAGGGTGACAAACAGCCCTGACGTACTCCTTTCCCAATTTTGAACCAGTCCATTGTTCCATGTCTGGTCTGACTGTTGCTTCTTGACCTGCATACAGGTTTCTCAGGAGGCAAGTATGATGTGGTGCTTTTATATAGTTATTAAAATTACATTAAATTCTTAGATTTTAAAATAAATATATATTAACCTGGTAGCAGCTATGGAATGCACTATATGTCTGTGATAAGATAAGCCTGTCTCACTGAGTCTCTAGTATTACTTTGCTCTGTGTGTGTGTATGTGCGTGTGTGTGTGCATGCCTGCTTAGTCTCTTAAGCATGTTTGACTCTTTGCACAGATATCCTTATTCATTTCTGGGGAGCTATGCTAAGTTAAGATTTAGGACATAACCATGTATCTGTTGTTAAATTTCTATTTTGAATTTAGCTTACTAAATAATAATTTAGCTTGGTAGAGCTGGGTAATATTTTTTTCTGTTAGAATTACTTCACTATGTCTATCTGGTTTTAGAGTATATATGTGTGTGGGTAAAGTAAGCAAAACTCGTTTTTCTTCTGCATGTGAATTTGATCTTCTTCTGCATGAGATATTGATCTTAACTGTCTAGCTCTATTCTCTTGAAAACTTGATGAAAATTACAATGTCAGCTGTGTTATTACGTCAGGAATATTGTTTGTAATTAAAATTATTCTGGATCTGGATTGGAAGATCTGTTAATAACTTGATGGAAGGCATAACTTTGCACATCTTTGATCTCAGTGACTTTTACAATGGGCATGACACTTGTGTGGTGTGAGGTTTTAATAGAGTGTCTCCCATATCTATCCCATATGGATCTCATCTCCTGAACTGAAGGACTGCTTCAGGGACTTAGCAAACGAGAAACACCTGATGCTGCTCTTTTGGCAAACTGTAGTCCCCTCCCTGTATCTTTCTGAGGAGACTTGGTGCCAATGGGACTTTAGATGGTCTTTCAGACCCCTAGAGTGTATTGCAGTAGTATAATTCTGTTTTTAATTTTCAAAGTGAGAAAAATATTTTATCTTCTTATCAGTTAATTCATTCTGTTCTTTCGATCCTTTGGAAAGAACTCTAGATGATGAGTCAAGACATGTGACTTTTAGTAACTAAATAACGAGTTCTATGACCTTGAACAAGTCACTTAATCTTTCTGAAAGTCACTTTTCTTATTAGATAAAAAAATTTCACAAATGTCATTTTTGATGCCCCTTCCAATTTTAAATCCTGTAGCTCTCTGATTTTCTTATCATCATAAGTTAGTTTTTAATCCTTTCTTATGGGAGCATCCCAGATTTTTTTAACTGGCAGATAATCAGGTAGCTGAAAGCCTACGATGCTCTGGTGTACATTTTATCAAATTTAAGTTTGGGAAAGTTGTCACATTATATAGCTGTATAGTTCCAAAAGAAACATTTACTATAATACAGTAAAATACAATGTTCAAGAAAATAGAATTTAAATTAAAAATACTTGAGGAACTTTGGGAGGGGTAAACCAATTAGAATGAAAGCTTGAAAAGTTTTTGATTATTTTAAAATTTCATCTCAACTTCTATTCATAGGTTGTGAATTGGCTTGAAGGGCCTGGATCAGAGCAGCTGAGAGCCCAGTGGGGAATTGGAGACTCCATCCGGGCTTCCCAAGCCCTGCAGCAGAAGCACGAAGAGATCGAGAGCCAGCACAGTGTGAGATGCTCTTTCCTCTGCAAGTTACAGTGCTGCCGTCAGTGATAATTCATAGCATGTGTGGTGCTGAGTGACAAGTTGCTATATACTTCGATTTAGGGTCATAAAGTACAGTAAGGTTATCAAGTACATTGGTAGCACTTGACCGCTCTGTACATATTCATTAGATGTTTGGTTTCGGTTTTCAGTTTAGAAACACAATTCATGTGAAATTTTTAAAACTACAGTAACAGAAGAAAGAATGATAGTACATAAATAGAACCTTCATCTGTAATCTTGAATTTTAAAAGTATTATCTCAGTAACAGGAGCTGTAACTTAAATACAAATCACTGAACATTTTTTCTTCAGCATAAAAGGAAAAAAATCATGTTGGAACCTATGAAATGCATAAAATAGTTCCATTCAGTTCAGTTGCGCAGTCGTGTCCAACTGTTTGTGACCCCAGGAACCGCAGCACACCAGGCCTCCCAGTCTATCACCAACTGCCAGAGTTTACCCAAACTCATGTCCACTGAGTCAGTGATGTCATCCAACTATCTGTTCCTCTGTCATCCCCTTCTCCTCCTGCCCTCAATCTTTTCCAGCATCAGGGTCTTTTCAAATGAGTCAGTTCTTCGTATCAGGGGGACAAAGTATTGGAGTTTCAGCTTCAGCATCAGTCCTTCCAATGAATATTCAGGACTGATTTCCTTTAGGATGGACTGGTTGGATCTCCTTGCAGTCCAAGGGACTCTCAAGAGTCTTCTCCAATACCACAGGTCAAAAGCATCAATTCTTCACCGCTCAGCTTTCTTTATGGTCCAACTCTCACGTCCATACATGACCACTGGAAAAACCTAGCCTTGACTAGACTGACCTTTGTTGACAAAGTAATGTCTCTGCTTTTTAATACCCTGTCTAGGTTGGCCATAACTTTTCTTCCATGGAGTAAGCGTTTTTTAATTTCATGGCTGCAGTCACCATCTGCAGTGATTTTGGACCACTCCCCCCAAAAAAATAAAGTCAGCCACTGTTTCCACTGTTTCCCATTTGTTTGCCATGAAGTGATAGGACCAGATGCCATGATCTTAGTTTTCTGAGTTGAATTTTAAGTCAACTTGTTCACTCTCCTCTTTCACTTTCATCAAGAGGCACTTTAGTTCTTCTTCACTTTCTGCCATAAGGGTGGTTTCATCTGCAGATATTTAAGATTTTTCAATTATAGAATTTTATTTTTAGGTCGCTTTCATGTACTAAAATTAGGAGCATTGCAAAGACAAAAATGTACTGCGGGCCCTTCCATATTCACAGGTTGCACATACATCTGAGGAGTCAACCAACCAGAGATGAAAATACTAAGGAAAAAAAAATCCTTAGTTATAAAAAGCAAAACTTGAATTGCAGTGTTTCAACCAATAGGTGGCACTGCATTGTCACCTTGAGAACAGGTTGGTTGATGCAAGATGCAAAGATTAGTTTATGGTGTTTAAGATGTTCTAATATTAAAATTTTTCTTTTCTCTTGGTAAATAAAAGTCAACACTTTAAAGCATGTATTGGAATTGTTCGAGTCTTCTGAGACTGACAGATTTCTAGTATATTGATTGCTTAATATGGGTAGAATTTGGAGAAGCTTTTAATATGCCATTTTGGGTTAAAGCAATCTGTTAAATACTAAATTTTAGATTGTTTATAAAAGCATAATTCATAATAAGCTAAAACAATCCCAAATCAATAAGGATTTTCAGTACTAATATATGGAAAATTAAAATTCTACTAATATGTAGTTAAATCCTATTAGTAGTAAATATTAATTAACTACTAATATTAGTAGTAAAATCCTACTAATATGACAGAATGTGGTCCACTGGATAAGGGAATGGCAAACCACTTCAGTATTCTTGCCTCGAGAACCCCATGAACAGTATGAAAAGGAAAAAGGATACTGAAAGAGGAACTCCCCAGGTTGGTAGGTACCCAATATGCTACTGGAGATCAGTGGAGAAACAACTCCAGTAAGAATGAAGGGATGGAGCCAAAGCAAAAACAGTACCCAGTTGTGGATGTGACTGGTGATAGAAGCAAAGTCCTGTGCTGTAAAGAACAATATTGCATAGGAACATGGAATGTTAGGTCCACGAATCAAGGCAAATTGGAAGTGGTCAAACAAGAGATGACAAGAGTGAATGTCGACATTCTAGGAATCAGCGAACTAAAATGGACTAGAATGGGGGAATTTAACTCAGATGACCATTATATCTACTACTGTGGGCAGGACTCCCTTAGAAGAAATGAAGTAGCCATCATGGTCAACAAAACAGTCCGAAATGCAGTACTTGGATGCAATCTCAAAAACGACAGAATGATCTCTGTTCATTACCAAGGCAAATATCACAGTAATCCAAGTCTATGCCCCAACCAGTAACACTGAAGAAGCTAAAGTTGAACAATTCTGTGGAGACCTATGAGACCTTTTAGAACTAACATCCAAAAAACATGTCCTTTTCATTATAGAGGACTGGAATGCAAAAGTAGGGACTCAAGAAACACCTGGAGTAAGAGGCAAATTTGGCCTTGGGATACAAAATGAAGCAGGGCAAAGACTAACAGAGTTTTGCCAAGAAAATGCACTGGTCATAGCAAACACTCTGTTCCAACAACAGAAGAAAAGACTCTACACATGGACATCACCAGATGGCCAACACTGAAATCAGATTGATTATATTCTTTGCAGCCAAAGATGGAGAAGCTCTATACAGTCAGCAAAAACAAGACCAGGAGCTGACTGTGGCTCAGATCATGAACTCCTTATTGCCAAATGCAGACTTAAAGAAAGTAGGGAAAAACCACTAGACCATTCAGGTATGACCTAAATCAAATCCCTTATGATTTTTTTTTAAAATTTTATTTTACTTAAATTTACAGTATTGTATTGGTTTTGTCATACATCACAATGAATCCACCACAGGTATACATGTGTTCCCCATCCTGACCCCTCCTCCCTCCTCCCTCCCCATACCATCCCTCTAGGTCGTCCCTGTGCACCAGCCCCAGGCATCCAGTATCAGGCATCAAACCTGGACTGGCGACTCGTTTCAAACATGTTAATATGCATATTTAAATGCCATTCTCCTAAATCATCCCACCCTCCCCCTCTCCCAGAGTCCAAAAGACTGTTCTATACATCAGTGTCTCCTCTGCTGTCTCGTATACTAGGTTATTGTTACCATCTTTCTAAATTCTATATATATGCGTTAGTATACTGTATTTGTGTTTTTCTTTCTGGCTTACTTCACTCTGTATAATAGGCTCCAGTTCCATCCACCTCATTAGAACTGATTCAAATGTATTATTTTTAATGGCTGAGTAATACTCCATTGTGTATATGTACCACTGCTTTCTTATCCATTCATCTGCTGATGGACATCTAGGTTGCTTCCAAGTCCTGGCTATTATAAACAGTGCTGTGATGAACATTGGGGTACACGTGTCTCTTTCATTTCTGGTTTTCTCAGTGTGTATGCCCAGCAGTGGGATTGCTGGATCATAAGGCAGTTCTATTTGAAGTTTTTTGAGGAATCTCCATACTGTTCTCCATAGTGGCTGTACTAGTTTACATTCCCACCAACAGTGTAAGAGGGTTCGCTTTTCTCCACACCCTCTCCAACATTTATTGCTTGTAAACTTTTGGATCACAGCCATTTTGACTGGCGTGAAATCGTACCTCATAGTGGTTCTGATTTGCATTTCTCTGATAATGAGTGATGTTGAGCATCTTTTCATGTGTTTGTTAGCCATCTGTATGTCTTCTTTGGAGAAATGTCTATTTAGTTCTTTGGCCCATTTTTTGATTGGGTCATTTATTTTTCTGGAACTGAGCTGTAGGAGTTGCTTGTATATTTTTGAGATTAGTTGTTTGTCTGTTGCTTCATTTGCTATTATTTTCTCCCATTCTGAAGGCTGTCTTTTCACCTTGCTTATAGTTTCCTTTGTTGTGCAAAAGCTTTTAAGTTTAATTAGGTCCCATTTGTTTATTTTTTATTTTATTTCCAATATTCTGGGAGGTGGGTCATAGAGGATACTGCTGTGATGTATGTCAGAGAGTGTTTTGCCTATGTTTTCCTCTAGGAGGTTTATCGTTTCTGGTCTTACATTTAGATCTTTAATCCATTTTGAGTTTATTTTTGTGTATGGTATTAGAAAGTGCTCTCGTTTCATTCTTTTACAAGTGTTTGACCAGTTTTCCCAGCACCACTTGTTAAAGAGATTGTCTTTAATCCATTGTATATTCTTGCCTCCTTTGTCAAAGATAAGGTGTCCATATATGCGTGGATTTATCTCTGGGCTTTCTATTTTGTTCCACTGGTCTATATTTCTGTCTTTGTGCCAGTACCATACTGTCTTGATGACTGTGGCTTTGTAGTAGAGCCTGAAGTCAGGCAGGTTGATTCCTCCAGTTCCATTCTTCTTTCTCAAAATAGCTTTGGCTATTCGAGGTTTTTTTGTATTTCCATACAAATTGAGAAATTATTTGTTCTAGCTCTGTGAAGAATACCGTTGGTAGCTTGATGGGGATTGCATTGAATCTATAAATTGCTTTGGGTAGTATACTCATTTTCACTATATTGATCCTGCCAATCCATGAACATGGTATATTTCTCCATGTATTAGTGTCCTCTTTGATTTCTTTCACCAGTGTTTTATAGTTTTCTATATATAGGTCTTTAGTTTCTTTAGGTAGATATATTCCTAAGTATTTTATTCTTTTCATTGCAATGGTGAATGGAATTGTTTCCTTAATTTCTTTTTCTGTTTTCTCATTATTAGTGTACAGGAATGCAAGGGATTTCTGTGTGTTGATTTTATATCCTGCGACTTTACTATATTCATTGATTAGTTCTAGTAATTTTCTGGTGGAGTCTTTGGGGTTTTCTACGTAGAGGATCATGTCATCTGCAAACAGTTAGAGTTTTACTTCTTTTTTTCCAATTTGGATTCCTTTTATTTCTTTTTCTGCTCTGATTGCTGTGGCCAAAACTTCCAAAACTATGTTGAATAGTAATGGTGAAAGTGGGCATCCTTGTCTTGTTCCTGACTTTAGAGGAAATGCTTTCAATTTTTCACCATTGAGGATAATGTTTGCTGTGGGTTTGTCATATATAGCTTTTATTATGTTGAGGTATGTTCCTTCTATTCTTGCTTTCTGGAGAGTTTTTATCATAAATGGATGTTGAACTTTGTCAAAGGCTTTCTCTGCATCTCTTGATATAATCATATGGTTTTTATTGTTCAGTTTGTTAATGTGGTGTATTACGTTGATTGATTTGCAGATATTGAAGAATCCTTGCATTCCTGGGATAAAGCCCACTTGGTCATGGTGTATGATCTTTTTGATGTGTTGTTGGATTCTGATTGCTAGAATTTTGTTAAGGATTTTTGCATCTATGTTCATCAGTGATATTGGCCTGTAGTTTTCTTTTTTTGTGGCATCTTTGTCCGGTTTTGGTATTAGGGTGATGGTGGCCTCATAGAATGAGTTTGGAAGTTTACCTTCCTCTGCAACTTTCTGGAACAGTTTGAGTAGGATAGGTGTTAGCTCTTCTCTAAATTTTTGGTAGAATTCAGTTGTGAAGCCATCTGGACCTGGGCTTTTGTTTGCTGGAAGATTTCTGATTACAGTTTCAATTTCCGTGCTTGTGATGGGTCTGTTAAGGTTTTCTATTTCTTCCTGATCCAGTTTTGGAAAGTTGTACTTTTCTAAGAATTTGTCCATTTCTTCCATGTTGTCCATTTTATTGCCCCATAATTGCTGATAGTAGTCTCTTATGATCCTTTGTATTTCTGTGCTGTCTGTTGTGATCTCTCCATTTTCATTTCTAATTTTATTGATTTGATTTTTCTCCCTTTGTTTCTTGATGAGTCTGGCTAATGGTTTGTCAATTTTATTTACCCTTTCAAAGAACCAGCTTTTGGCTTTGTTGATTTTTGCTATGGTCTCTTTTGTTTCTTTTGCATTTATTTCTGCCCTAATTTTTAGGATTTCTTTCCTTCTACTAACCTTGGGGTGCTTCATTTCTCCCTTTTCTAGTTGCTTTAGGTGTAGAGTTAGGTTATTTATTTGACTTTTTTCTTGTTTCTTGAGGTATGTATGCCTGTATTGCTATGAACTTTCCCCTTAGGACTGCTTTTACAGTGTCCCACAGGTTTTGGGTTGTTGTGTTTTCATTTTCATTCATTTCTATGCAGAATTTGATTTCTTTTTTGATTTCTTCTCTGATTTGTTGGTTATTCAGGAGTGTGTTGTTCAGCCTCCATATGTTGGAATTTTTAATAGTTTTTCTCCTGTTATTGAGATCTACCCTTACTGCATTGTGGTCAGAAAAGATGCTTGGAATGATTTCAATTTTTCTGAACTTACCAAGGCTAGATTTATGGCCCAGGATGTGGTCTATCCTGGAGAAGCTTCCGTGTGCGCTTGAGAAAAAGGTGAAATTCATTGTTTTGGGATGAAATGTCCTATAGATATCAATTAGGTCTAACTGGTCTATTGTATCGTTTAAAGTTTGTGTTTCCTTATTGATTTTCTGTTTAGTTGATCTATCCATAGGTGTGAGTGGGGTATTAAAGTCTCCCACTATTATTGTGTTATTGTTGATTTCTCCCTTCATACTTGTTAGGATTTGTCTTACATATTGTGGTGCTCCTATGTTGGGTGCATATATATTTATAATTGTTATATCTTCTTCTTGGATTGATCCTTTGATCATTATGTAGTGACCTTCTTTGTCTTTTTCACATCCTTTGTTTTAAAGTCTATTTTATCTGATATGAGTATTGCTACTCCTGCTTTCTTTTGGTCCCTATTTGCATGGAAAATCTTTTTCCAGCCCTTCACTTTCAGTCTGTATGTGTCCCGTGTTTTGAGGTGGGTCTCTTGTAGACAACATATGTAGGGGTCTTGTTTTTGTATCCATTCGGCCAGTGTCTGTGTTTTGGTTGGGGCATTCAACCCGTTTACATTTAAGGTAATTATTGATAAGTATGATCCCGTTGCCATTTACTTTATTGTTTTGGGTTCAAACTCATACACCCTTTTTGTGTTTCCTGTCTAGAGAATGTCCTTTAGTATTTGTTGGAGAGCTGGTTTGGTGGTGCTGAATTCTCTCAGCTTTTGCTTGTCTATAAAGCTTTTGATTTCTCCTTCATATTTGAATGAGATCCTTGCTGGGTACAATAATCTGGGCTGTAGGTTATTTTCTTTCATCACTTTAATTATGTCTTGCCATTCCCTCCTGGCTTGGAGAGTTTCTATTGAAAGATCAGCTGTTATCCTTATGGGAATTCCCTTGTGTGTTATTTGTTGTTTTTCCCTTGTTGCTTTTAATATTTGATCTTTGTTAATTTGATTAATATGTGTCTTGGGATGTTTCGCCTTGGGTTTATCCTGTTTGGGACTCTCTGGGTTTCTTGGACTTGAGTGATTATTTCCTTCCCCACTTTAGGGAAGTTTTCAACTATTATCTCCTCTAGTATTTTCTCATGGTCTTTCTTTTTGTCTTCTTCTTCTGGGACTCCTATGATTCGAATATTGTAATGTTCAATATTGTCCTGGAGGTCTCTGAGATTGTCCTCATTTCTTTTAATTCGTTTTTCTTTTTTTTCTCTGATTCATTTATTTCTATCATTCTATCTTCTAATTCACTAATCCTGTCTTCTGCCTCTGTTATTCTACTATTTGTTGCCTCCAGAGTGTTTTGGATCTCATCTATTGCATTATTCATTATATATTGACTCTTTTTTATTTCTTCTAGGTCCTTGTTAAACCTTTCTTGCATCTTCTCAATGCTTTTCTCCAGGCTATTTATCTGTGATTCCATTTTGATTTCCAGATTTAGGATCAATTTCACTATCATTATTCGGAATTCTTTATCCGGTAGATTCACTATTTCTTCCTCTTTTGTTTGGTTTGGTGGGTATTTATCCTGTTCTTTTACCTGCTGGGTATTCCTCTGTCTCTTCATCTTATTTAAATTGCTGAGTTTTGGGTATCCTTACTGTATTCTGGCAGTTTGTGGAGTTCTATTTATTGTGGCGTTTCCTTACTGTGTGTGGGTTTGTACAGGTGGCTTGTCAAGGTTTCTTGGTTAGGGAAGCTTGTGTCGGTGTTCTGGTGGATGGAGCTGGATTTCTTCTCTCTGGAGTGCAATGAAGTGTCCAGTAATGTGTTATGAGATGTCTATGATTTGAGGGTGACTTGGGGTGGCCTGTATATTGGAGCTCAGGGCTGTGTTCCTGTGTCGCTGGAGAATTTGCTTGGTATGTCTTGCCGTGGAACTTGTTGGCCCTTGTGTGGTGCTTGGTTTCAGTGTAGGTATGGAGGCGTTTGATGAGCTCCTGTCAATTAATGTTCCCTGGGGTCAGGGTTTGGACTTAAGCCTCCTGCTTCCAGTTATCGGTCTTATTTTTACAGTAGTCTCAAAACTTCTCCTTCTATACAGCACCATTGATAAAACATCTAGGTTAAAGATGAAAAGTTTCTCCACCGTGAGGGTCACCCAGTGAGGTTCACAGACTTACATGGGGAAGAGAAGAGGGAGGAGGGAGTTAGAGGTGACCCGAATGAGATGTGGTGGAATCAATAGGAGAGAGAGCAGGCTAACCAGTAATCACTTCCTTATGTGCACTCCACAACTGGACCGCTCAGAGATGCTCACAGAGTTATACAGAGAAGAGAAGAGGGAGGAAGGAGACAGAGGTGGTCAGGAGGATAAAAGGAGGGAATGAAAAGGAGAGAGACAGATCCAGTCAGTAATCAGTTCCCTAAGTGTTTTCCTTGTTTGGAACACACAGAAATTCACATGTTGGGTAGAGTAGAGAGGGGTTAGGGAGGAGACGCAGGCGACCTGGTGGAGAAAAAGGAGAGTCTGGAGGTGGAGAGAATAGTCAAGCCAGTAGTCTCACACCCTTCTAAAAAGTGGGTACTGAAGATTAGGTTCTTAAAGGTACAAAAGTGGTAACAAATGCCTAAAAGCAAAAATTAAAATTCTAGAGTAGAGTTTGGAGTTTCAAAAATACAGTGTTAAAGAAAAGAAGAAGGAAAAGAAAGAGAAAAAAAGAAAAGGAAAAAAAAAAGAGTCACAAAAGTTATAAAGAAAATATAGGTACAAATTGATACCAAATACCAAAAAGCAATAAAAATCTAGAGTAGAGTTTGGAGTTTCAAAAATACAATGTTAAAAGAAAAAAAGAAAAAAAAAAAAGGTCGTAAAACTTATAAAAAATATATATGAAGTTTTTTTTTTTTTTTTTTTTTTTAAGGGCCTTTTATTTATTTTTATTTTTTTTTACAAAGTAATAGTAGGTTATAAAAGTGAAAATTAAAGGAGTAATAGAGGATTTAAAAATTTTTTTTAAGTTAAAAAAAAAAAAAAAGAATGATGGTAAAAATAGTAAAAATATATATAGGACTTTCTCTGATATTGTTGTGGATATTGTGGGTTCAGTTCATTTTCTGCTCGTTCCTTGTTCCGGCTTAAATTTCTCAAGGTCTATAGGCCCCTTCCTCTGTAGTTGGTACTAACCACGGGGTTTTAGTTTATTGCCTGTCGCTTCCACGGCAGTTCCCTCTGTTATAGCTTCTTCTGTTTGCTGGTCTCTTCAGTTTGTGATTTCTGCCCTGATACAAAGGGGGTGGTGGTGGACACCCTTTTTTTGGCGGGGGGGCTCACTTGTTCAGTTGCGCTGCAGGGAGGAAGGGACGCTGCAAATAAATAACACTGGCGTGTGCTCTCAGTGTCTCAGCCACACTGGGCCTGTCCCCGTTCACGACGCGTGTAGCCTCCCCTGCCCACTCTGCTCAGGCTCTCTCTTTCCCGGCAGGAACCCTCTGCGACCAGCCCTGGGCTGCTTGCCCCTCCCAGGTCTAAGCCGCTCAAGTTCAGGCACTCGGATAGTCCTCAGAGGCCCAGGTTCGGTTGGGCCTGCGTTTTGTGTCCTTTGCAGGTTCCAGCAGCGCAGGTTATGAGGTGTTTAGCAAGCACAGCTTCTGCGACTTATTGCCTCCCTGCTGCTCGGTTTTCTATGTGTACAATGTGCGCACCTTCTCAGGCAGATGTTAACCGACCAGTGCTCCAAGAAGTCTTAGTTAGCAAAGAAGCCTGCTTACAGTTTTGTAGACAATGTCTCTCTGGGGCTGCAGTTGCCCCCCTCCAGCTCTGGCTGCCTGTCACCAGAGGGAAACAGTCTGCAGCCAGCTATCTCTGTACAGTCCTATGTTCCCTGCGCGGGCCCATTGTTGTCTTAGGTTCAGATCAGATCAGATCAGATCAGTCGCTCAGTCGTGTCCGACTCTTTGCGACCCCATGAACCGCAGCACGCCAGGCCTCCCTATGCATCACCAGCTCCCGGAGGTCACTCAGACTCGCATCCATCGAGTCAGTGATGCCATCCAGCCATCTCATCCTCTGTCGTCCCCTTCTCCTCCTGCCCTCAATTCCTCCCAGCATCAGAGTCTTCTCCAATGAGTCAACTCTTCGCATGAGGTGGCCAAAATACTGGAGTTTCAGCTTTAGCATCATTCCTTCTAAAGAAATTCCAGGATTGATCTCCTTCAGAATTGACTGGTTGGATCTCCTTGCAGTCCAAGGGACTCTCAAGAGTCTTCTCCAACACCACAGTTCAAAAGCATCAATTCTTCGGCGCTCAGCCTTCTTCACAGTCCAGCTCTCACATCCATACATGACCACAGGAAAGACCATAGCCTTGACTAGGCGAACCTTTGTTGGTAAAGTAATGTCTCTGCTTTTGAATATGCTATCTAGGTTAGGGCTGGCTTTTCGTGTGGTAGATATCCCACAGTCTGGTTTGCTAGCCCAAATTATTTCGCTCAGGTAGCGCTCGGGGTATTCAGGCCAGTCCTTACTCTAAGCAATGCAGCGCTTAGAGCGATGGGCGCCTCCCTGCCCAGCCCAGCTTGCTAATGGTGTATGCAGGCATTTGCGCTGCTTTTCTGCTGGGGAAGTTATCGTAGGGCTCATAATCTGTGGGTTTTAATTGTTTATTTATTTTTCCTCCCTGTTATATTGCCCTCTGTGCTTCCCAGGTTCGGCACAGACTCGGCAGTGAGAATGTTTCCAGGTGTTTGGAAACTTCTCTCTTTTTAAGACTCCCTTCCCCAGATAGAGGTCCGTCCCTCCATCTTTTGTCTCTTTTTTGTCTTTTATATTTTTTCCTACCTCCTTTAGAAGGCAATGAGTTGCTTTTCTGGGTGCCTGATGTCCTCTGCCGGCATTCAGAAGTTGTTTTGTGGAATTTACTCAGCGTTTAAATTTTCTTTTGATGAATTTGTGGAGGAGAAAGTGTTCTCTCCATCTTATTCCTCCGCCATCTTAGCTCCTCCCTCAAATCCCTTATGATTATACAATGGAAGTGAGAAATAGATTAAAGGAACTAGATCTGATAGATAGAGTGCCTAATGAACTATGGAATGAGGTTCATGACATTGTACAGGAGACAGGGATCAAGACCATTCCCATGGAAAAGAAATGCAAAAAAGCAAAATGGCTGTCTGGGGAGGCCTTACAAATAGCTGTGAAAAGAAGAGAAGTGAAAAGCAAAGGAGCAAATGAAAGATATAAGCATCTGAATGCAGAGTTCCAGAGAATAGCCAGGAGAGATAAGAAAGCCTTCCTCAGCGATCAGTACAAGAAATAGAGGAAAACAATAGAATGGCAAAGACTAGAGATCGCTTCAAGAAAATCAGAGATACCAAGGGAACATTTCATGCAAAGATGGGCTCGATAAAGGACAGAAATGGTAGGACCTAACAGAAGCAGACGGAGGGGCCTGGTAGGCTCCAGTCCGTGGGGTCGCTAGGAGTCGGACACGACTGAGCGACTTCACTTTCACTTTTCACTTTCATGCATTGGAGAAGGAAATGGCAACCCACTCCAGTATTCTTGCCTGGAGAATCCCAGGGACTGGGGAGCCTGGTGAGCTTCCGTCTATGGGGTCGCACAGAGTCGGACACGACTGAAGCGACTTAGCAGCAGCAACAGAAGCAGAAGATATTAAGAAAAGGTGGCAGGAATTACAAAGAAAAACAGTACAAAAAAGATCTTCATGACCCAGATAAACACAATGGTGTGATCACTGACCTAGAGCCAGACATCCTGGAATGTGAAGTCAAGTGGGCCTTAGAAAGAAAGCATCACTATGAACAAAGCTAGTGGAGGTGATGGAATTCCAGTTGAGGTATTTCAAATCCTCAAAGATGATACTGTGAAAGTGCTGTACTCAATATGTCAGCAAATTTGGAAAACTTAGCAATGGCCACAGGACTGGAAAAGGTCAGTTTTTATTCCAAAGAAGGGCAACACCAAAGAATGTTCAAACTACCGCACAGTTGCACTCATCTCACACGCTAGTAAAGTAATGCTCAAAATTCTCCAAGCCAGGCTTCAGCAATACGTGAACCATGAACTTCCTGATGTTCAAGCTAGTTTTAGAAAAGGCAGAGGAACCAGAGATCAAATTGCCAACATCCGCTGGATCATGGAAAAAGCAAGAGAGTTCCAGAAAAACATCTGCTTTATTGACTATGCCAAAGCCTTTGACTGTGTGGATCACAATAAACTGTGGGAAATTCTAAAAGTGATGGGAATACCAGGCCACCTGACCTGCCTCTTGAGAAATCTGTATGCAGGTCAGGAAGCAACAGTTAGAACTGGTCATGGAACAACAGACTGGTTCCAAATAGGAAAAGGAGTATGTCAAGGCTGTATATTGTCACCCTGCTTATTTAACTTATATGCAGAGTACATCATGAGAAATGCTGGACTGGAAGAAACACAAGTTGGAATCAAGATTGCTGGGAGAAATATCAATAACCTCAGATATGCAGATGACACAACTCTTATGGCAGATAGTGAAGAGGAACTCAAAAGCCTCTTGATGAAAGTGAAAGAGGAGAGTGAAAATGCTGGCTTAAAGCTCAACATTCAGAAAACTAAGATCATGGCATCTGGTCCCGTCACTTCATAGGAAATCATGGGGAAACAGTGTCAGACATTATTTCTTGGGGCTCCAAAATCACTGCAGATGGTGAGTGCAGCCATGAAATTAAAAGACGCTTACTCCTTGGAAGAAAAGTTATGACCAACCTAGACAGCATATTCAAATGCAGAGACATTACTTTGCCAACAAAGGTCCGTCTAGTCCAGGCTATGGGTTTTCCTGTGGTCATGTATGGATGTGAGTTGGACTGTGAAGAAAGCTGAGCACTGAAGAATTGATGCTTTTGAACTGTGGTGTTGGAGAAGACTCGAGAGTCCCTTGGACTGCAAGGAGTTCCAAACAGTCCATTCTAAAGGAGATCAGCCCTGGGTGTTCTCTAATGATGCTAAAGCTGAAACTCCAGTACTTTGGCCACGTCATGTGAAGAGTTGACTCATTGGAAAAGACTCTGATACTGGGGAAGCTTAAGGGCAGAAGGACAAGGGGACGACAGAGGATGAGATGGCTGGATGGCATCACTGACTCGATGGATGTGAGTCTGAGTGACCTCCGGGTGTTGGTGATGGACAGGGAGGCCTGACGTGCTGCAGTTCATGGGATCGCAAAGAGTTGGACACGACTGAGCGACTGATCTGATCTGATCTGATATATTTATTTATATGTGTGTTTATATATATGGATATATAGTTATTTCTCTGTATCCACGGGTGCCACAATCTCAGATATGGAGAGGCAAGTATTAGGCTTGAGCATCCGTAGATTTTGGATCCCCTGCACTAGTCCCCCACAGATACAGGGGACAGCCGTATGGAGCAGGTTTTCTCGACCTTGGCATTATTCATTTATTAAATGTTTGTTGCTTTGCCCTGAAGGAACTATGTCTCATTCTAAGACCAGCCACTCCTCTGCAGTTGACAAACTGTGTTGCCTGTGCAAGGCTTTGCTATTTGCAATTATCTCCTCTGTTTTCAGCTGGATTATTTCCTTTGGTGTACAAATACTGTATTTACATTAACAACAAAATATATCCTCAAGATATGTGCATTTTAATATAAATTAATATAAATTAACATTTAAAAAATCTTCCCTTTGGCTATACTCTTAACTTCTCAATTCCCATTCTTTTTTTAATTCACTCTGATCAGGATTTATGTCCTTCCCACTCTTATCAGAGTTTCAGTCCTTATCTTATTGGACCTCTCAGTAAATTTTAATAAAGGTGACCACTTCTCCCTCCTTTTTTACTTCTTTCCTTTTTGGCCTCTTCTGCTCGATCTCCTTCCTCTCATTGCCCTCTGAATTTAGGAGTGACCCAGGGTTCAGCTTTCCAAAGGCTCTTTTCTTTTGAACCAGTATTGTGTTTGGATAATTTCATCTAGTCCCATGCCTTTAAATAACATCTGTTGGCTAATAGTTTGCAAATTAGTATCTTCAGCCTTGACCTATACCCAACTGCTAACAGTTTCATATCTTTCAACTTTACCAAATTCGTTGATGAGCTCTAGTGGTTTTCTGGTGGTGTCTTTAGACCACCAGAAAATATTCTGCGTAGAGTATCATGTCATCTGCAAAACGTGACACTTTTAGTACTTCTTTTCCAAACTGGATTCTTTTATTTCTTTTTTTCTCTGATTGCTATGGCTAGGACTTACAAAACTTTGCTGAATACGAGCAATGAGAATGAGCATCCTTGTCTTGTTCTTGATCTTAGAGGAAATGCTTTCCGCTTTTCACCATTGAAAATGATGTTAGCTCTGGGTTTTTCCTTTGTGGTCTTCATTATGTTGAGGTTTGTCCCCTCTATGCCTAGTTCGTGGAAAGTTTTTTTTTTTAATTTTGTCAAAAGAATTTTGTGCATCAATTGAGATGATCATACGGTTTTTATTTTTTAATTTGTTGATGTGATGAATTGTACTGATTGATTTGTGGATACTGAAAAATCCTTGCACCCCTGGGATAAATGCCACTTGATCACAGTGTATGATCCACTTTAAGTATTGGATTTGGCTTGCTAGTAATTTGTTGAGGGTTTTTTGAGGGTTTTTTTTTTTTTCCTTGTTTCAAAAGTAGGTCTTTTAAAATATTTTTATTGTACTTGATTTACAATGTTGTGTTAGTTTCCGCTGTACAACACATTCAATCAGTTATACATATAGATATATCTACTCTTTTTAAGTTTATTTTCCCATGTAGGCCATTATAGAGTATTGAGTAGAGTTTCTGGAAACTTATGCTCATAAATGGATGCTGAATTTTATCCAAAGGTTTTTCAGCATCTGGTCTTCATTTTGACAGGTGAATCTGATGGAGGAACAGAGTATGGCATGAGCATAGGCTGTGCCCTGGGAGTGGTTATAGCCTCTGATACAGGGTGGAAGTGAGGACAGGAGGCTCTTGAGTGCTAGACTCATGAGCTGAGAACATGCTGAGGTCAGTGGATAGGTGAACTGCATGGGGCTGTAGGAGCCGGCATACTAAAGAGTGTGAGTGGGAGAGTTAGTAACTGGTGGTCAGAGAGTGGGCTGTACAGTAGTACATGCTATTAATAACAGATTTTGTGTCTGCTGGAGTAGGTAGCTGAGGTGTAGCTGGGGGCAGGACAGGTGGAAGTGAGGGAGGGGATCAGGGAGCTAAGAGTGCAGTGTTGGTCGGATGTCTGCACAGTGAAAGTCAGGAAGGCTGATGCTGAAAGGAAGGCAGAGAAGTCTGCTGACTGAGATGAGGGCACGCAGCTGGAAAGGTTGGCAGGGTGGAGTCCGACAACATGCACTTTGCAGGAGATGTGGTTTTTGAGATAAGGATGGAAGAAATGGTTTGGAAATAGGAGTGAGGAGTGAGGCAGCCATCTCCCTCACCTCCGGGCTTGTGGTCGGTCACCTGTGAACACAGCAGCAGCGGTCAGCAGAGTGGCAGGGCTCACTACTCTCCCTGAGGGTGATGGGTTCCACAGAGAACAGGAGAGAGAGGGGAACATTTAGAGGCCAGCCATGAGGAAATAGATTTTGCTATTGACAGGGGTTATTCCGGTGATCTCATTGAAAGCATTTAAATGCTGGGACTTTTTGTCCTCAAATTATTTTGATTTTAAAAAATCTCATATATGATACTTAGTATATCTGGAGATACTTTAAAATGTAGTGTATTCTTCAGGAGCTGATTTGATCCTTAATTTACTTTACACCGTCTCTATTACAGGAATGGTTTGCAGTTTATGTGGAACTTAATCAGCAAATTGCAGCACTCTTAAATGCTGGGGACGAGGAAGATCTTGTGGAACTGAAGTCGCTCCAGCAACAACTTAGTGATGTTTGTTATCGACAGGCCAGTCAGCTGGAATTTAGGCAGAATCTGCTACAAGCAGCTCTTGAATTTCATGGTGTTGCCCAAGATGTAAGTGACTACTCTGATTGCTTTTCTATGCTTCAGATTATCTGAGTACTTATCTGCACATCATTTTTGCAGGTTTGCATGTCTCTTAATTATTTTTCTGGAACAGTAAAATTTACTGGTGGGGGAAACAAGATAGACCTTTTTGATTTTTTTTTTTTTAATTTTATGTTACATTATTCTGCATGCAACTAAACTTTTTTTTTTGTCTAAATAAAGTATCCCAATGTAATTGATAGATTTTGTTTGGATAGTTTTTTGATGTTCATGTTTTATAACATTGAAATGAAAATTTCAACACTTTTCTGCATTCTGCTGACCTGGACATACTGTCTTCCTGGTGCATGCATCTATGTGTTTTGTCTTTCAGATAATGTGTATTCTAATTATGTGTCCTTGTCTTTTAACAGCAGAGTTTTTTCAAGTGTAATCGTGGTAACTTCATTAGATACAAACCTCATTAATCATTAAACACTATAGATGCTGATTATATCAGGGTTATCTCTTTGGTGTCCCTCTGCTTTAGTTGTCTCAGCAGTTGGATGGCTTATTAGGGATGTTGTGCGTAGATGTAGCACCAGCTGATGGAGCATCGATTCAGCAAACTTTAAAACTGCTTGAAGAGAAGCTGAAAAGTGTTGGTAAGCAGATTTTAAAAATGCTGAAACATAAGGGTTCTTTTTTAAAAAATATCATTACCATGGTTAGACAAGTCAACTTATACTGATCTAATTATAATCATTTACAGGGAACACAGGAAAAATTAGTATAAAAAGTTTTTATCCCCTTAAAGGGTGTAATTTATGCTGCAGTTCTTATCTTTCATTGGTGGTCCGTCACCCTTCCTTCATAAGGCCTTCAGCCTTTCTAGTTTACCCAGCCGAATCTCCAAGTGCTGTGTCTTGCATATTCTATGAGCAGTTACCTGTAGTGCATGCATAACCTGTATTTAGCTGTGAAGTGTTCTGTGGTAAACCCTGTATGCCCCACACTGTGTTTTATGCAATGATTTTTGTTGTTGCTATATCCTAACCTGGTGAAAAGAATAGTTGGTTTGGTTCTGTGCATTTGTTTCTCCTAACTGGGAATATTGCCAAGGTTACATACTCTCCAAGGAGAGGATGGTTCACTTTTATTAAGCTAGTACCCTTACTTGACACCATAGCCTTTTGACTTTTACTACAATAGAAAATACAGAGAGGTTTCCTAAGTCATGACTGGGAGAAGTGAATAGTGGCTGTGAAAATGGGGGGTGGAGGGTGTGTGTACTGAATGGGACATTGGGCAAAGGAAAATGGGAAAGAGGAAGCAGAAACTTAAGGCAGCGATTTAGTGGGAAATGGTGGCATGTGACTGAACCAATTTAATTAATTTTGAAAAGGACTTGAGGGAATGGGTTTGAAAAATCATGTTTGTATTGGCATTTTACTTGCTTATAGTCTTTGTTATTTTAATGGATGATGTAATTACATGTTTAGTATCTAATTTGTCAAATGAAATTTATTTCAAAAATGTCACAAGTTTTCCTGAGCAATGTGTTCCCTTTAAAAATGCTAAAGGAATTCCAATGTACGTACCTGATTTAAAGTCTTACAAATACATCCTAAGTGTTGCTTCTTGTTGAGTATAAGCTGACAGCACCTAGTTTCAAAATGTTCAATGTCCTTTTACAGTGAGAACACAGTGCTTGACTGTTTTAATGTCTTGTGGCTCTGATATATTTTTTGAACAAAGCATTTGCCTTCTCCTATGTTCTCCTAAAAACTGAACTATGTAAAAACAGAAAGGAAAGAATTGAAAATCTTACTCATCAAGACAGGAATTCTCACACTTTCTACTTGTAATTTTGAAAAGTAATTAGTTATCTACAGAAGTTCACCTTTTAGAAATTCTCATTAGGGAGAATTTGAATGAGAGGGAGCTCCAATTTGAGCAGTGTTTAAATGGGTTTTATTGATTGAAATATTCAGAGGGCTCCAGACTAAAGTAGTTTAATGTACAAAGCTGTTATCCTAGCAATCCAAGTACAGTATCTGCTGAGAGGATTTAATTAAGGAGGGAAAGCTTCTCTTGTTTAAGAGATTAAATCTGGTAACTTTTGTTTTAGATGTAGGATTGCAAGGTTTGCGTGAAAAAGGTCAAGGTCTTCTGGATCAGATCTCCAATCAGGCATCCTGGGCCTATGGAAAGGATGTAACAATTGAGAATAAGGAAAATGTGGACCACATACAAGGAGTGATGGAAGATATGCAGCTTAGAAAACAAAGGCAAAGTTTGACTATTCATGTTAATTTTTGCTGAGACAACATAATATTTATTAAAATGAAAATTGATATATTTTCCATACAAAGTAGGAATTCTTACCTGTTACATAGTAGGCATGTAGTAAGTTTTCGGTAAATGTAATGGTTATTGTGTATAATTGTACTAACAAATAATGGCAATTCATTCATATGATGGGTACCTTTCGCCTTTTTACTCAGTGATAAAAATTTCATTTCCATCCAAGTGCATCACATTCTTTATCCCCAGTATAGCCTGTGACTCGTCTGTCTTTTAAGACTCTGGAGAACCTGGCGTTTCCATTTTCATTTACGTTAGAGTTGCTGTTAAATTTATCATACATTGATCTGTTTCTTCATCTAACCCTCACACAGATTATCAGCCATCCACTGTTCTCATATTTGCTGTAGAGGATTAGACAGTAAATTCTGGGTAAGGTAATGTTGAGTTTCATTTGTTATATGGTAGAACTAGAAATTTAAAGGGTTCTTTGAAAACTCAACTTGCAATGGCAATTGCAGGATATTGCAAAATAAAGGATTAAATTAATATATGCTAGTACATACAGGCTATCATAGTTGTATGAAATTTTGGTACACTTAGAAATTTCAAGGACATCAACAAAACCTCACAGAAACTTTCCTCTGCATCACAGAAAAAACAGTCATTAGATAGAGATTCCTTCTGTCCTCATATCTGCAAACTTATCCATTTCATTATTTTCATCAGAAGGATGAAAAAGCTGCTCTTAAGAAAACTGTGTATCCCCGTGTCTCCTCACTCGGTTCACACTCTTTACTCCAATCCCTGCCTTTCATTCAAATACTTTGTTATTGTTCAGTGCCCAGTCATGTCCAACTCTGCGACCCCATGGACTGCAGCACCCCAGGCTTCCTTGTCCTTCACCGTCTCCCAGAGCTTGCTCGTGTCCACTGAACTGGTGGTGCCATCCAACCATCTTGTCCTCTGTCATCCTCTTCTCCTTGCATCTTTCCCAGCATCAGGGTCTTTTCCAGTGAGTTGGCTCTTAGAGTCAGGTGGCCAAAGTGTTGGTGTTTCAGCTTCAACATCAGTCCTTCCTATGAACATTCATGGTTGATTTCCTTTTAAGATTGACTGGTTTGATCTTGCTTTGTCCAAGGGACTCTGAAGAGTCTCCTCCAACAGCATCAATTCTTCAGCACTCAGCTTTATTTATGGTCCAACTCTCACATTCATACACGACTACTGGAAACACCATAGCTTTGACTAGATGGACCTTTGTGGGCAAAGTCATGTCTCTCCTTTTTAATATAATGTCTAGGTTTGTCATAGCTTTTCTTCCAAGGAGCAACTATCTTTTAATTTCATGGCTACAGTCACCGTCTGGAGTGATTTTGGAGCCCAAGAAAATAAAGTCTGTCACTGTTTCCATTGTTTCCCCATCTTTTTGCCATGAAGTGATGGGACCAGATGCCATGACCTTCATTTTTTGAATATTGAGTTTTAAGCCAGCTTTTTCACTCTCCTTTTTTACCTCCATCAAGAGGCTCTTTAGTTTCTTTTTGCTTTCTACCACAGTGATGCCATCTGCATATCTGAGGTTATTAATATTTATCCCGGCAATCTTGATTCTAGCTTGTGCTTCATTCAGCTTGACATTTTGCATGATGTACTCTGTATATAAGTTAAATAATCAGAGTGACAGTATACGGCCTTGACACACTCCTTTTCCAATTTTAAACCAGTCCATTGTTCTGTGTCTGGCTCTAACTGTTGCTTCTTGACCTGCATACAGGTTTCTCAGGAGACAGGTACGGTGATCTGGTATTCACTTTAAGGATTTTCCACAGTTTGTTGTGATGTGCACAGTAAAGGATTTAGCATAGTCAGTGAAGCAGAAGTAGATTATTTTCTGTTGCTTTTTCTATGATCCAATGGATGTTGGCAGTTTGATCTCTGGTTCCTCTGCCTTTTCTAAATCCAGCTTGTACATCTGGAAGTTCTTGGTTCATGTACTGTTGAAGCTTTGCTTGGAGGATTTTGAGCATGACCTTGCTTGCATGTGAAATGAGTGCAGTTGTGTGGTAGTTTGAACATTCTTTGGCATTGCCCTTTTTTGGGATTTGATTGAAAACTGACTTCTTCCAATCCTGTGGCCACTGCTGAGTTTTCCAAATTTGCTGGCATATTGAGTGCAGCACTTGTATAGCATCATCTTTTAGGATTTGGAATAGTTCAGCTGGAATTCCATCACTTCTGCTAGCTTTGTTCATAGTGATGCTTCCTAAGGCCCATTTGACTTCTCACTCCAAGATGTCTGGCTCTAGGTGAGTGATCACACCATTGTGTTTATCTGGATCATAAAGATCTTTTTTGTATAGTTCCTCTGTGTATTCTTGCCATTCTTCTTAATACCTCTGTTTCTGTTAGGTCCATATCATTTCTGTCCTTTCTGGTGCTCATCTTTGCGTGAAATGACCACCTCCTCTTCAAACTATTCTTTCTCTGCCTTGAGCTCTCCTTCTTGACGACTGTCATTGAAGGTCTAATCTGCATTCATGCTTCCTCACTGTCTCGTTTACTTTTCAACCCTTCTTCGTCTGACCTCTCCCCTCACCACTTCACTGAACTTGCTCTTACTGATGTCATCAGGACTGTACTTGCCACATTTAAATAAACCCTTCATCTTGCTCAAAATCCAGGGAATACTTTTGGTTCTGACATTGCTTGACCACTCTGAATAGCATTAGGGACAACTGACATTTTTTTTTTTCTTCTGTTTGAAACTCCCTGACTTTATATACTTTAAAAACACCTTTATGATTCTCCTGGGCACTCTGTTTCTTCTTGGTTTTCTGCACTGATTTCTTGTCCTCTAGCTAATTTCACTGCTTTCAGGGTTTGTTCTGAGGCCAAATCCTCTTCTCACTCATTGTCGTTTCCCTGGACAGTCTCGCCGCTTTAATGACTTTCTTCAGTATGACCATGCTTGGGTAGTTATGGCTCTGACCTGGATCCCTCCCCCATACTTTGGACCTGTAATTCCTCTTACTTACTGAGCATCTCCACCTGGGTGTCCCATATGACACTTAAAACTCACTTGTATGGATTGGAATCATGTCCTCCCAAACTGGCTTTTTTCTCCTTTAGTTTCCTGTCCCAGTTAAATATACCAACAGCTACCAGACCTGGGATTTATCTGAAGGATTTATCAAAATCATTACTCTTTCTCGTCTCTTACAGCCTCATCAAATGCCCAAGTTCTGCTGTCTCTGAATCCTTTTTTCATGGTCTTAGCTCTTACCTACTTCCTTCCTTGCTCCTCTACAGTCTGTTGTGCATGAGCACCATCTTTGTAAAGCGCTCATCCTATTACCTAACTTCTTGTGTGAACCCCTCTCAGTTACTTCTGTTTCCTCAGATGAAGTTCAGTCTCCTGGGAATAGTGTAGGAGACCCTTCATAATCCAGTCCTGTATAATCTTACCTCCTTTAACTTTCCTGCAAAACCACACACTTATTTTCACTTTGCTGAATGCATCATGCGGTTTCAAGCATCGAGAGTAGTTAGAATACTAATTCCCTCATTTTCTGCCTAATGTATTCCTACTTATTATTCAAGACTCTGGGGTACTTATCCTTGGAAGCCTTTTTAGATTTCTTAGGCAAGTTTTTACTTATTCCTCCCTATTCTCATAGCTCCACATCGGTATTTATCACATTATTTTTTTAAAAGTCCATCTTCCCAAGTGGGACCATGTTATTCTAACCAATACGTAGAAACCATGTCTTGTATTTTCAAGCATACTGTCCAGAACCTGAAAATATATGCTAAATATGATATTGTCTTCATCACGGACGTGTCTTACCTTGTCTTTTAGCTTCAGATTTTAAAAATAAACCACTTCTCTTCAGTCCCTTGTAGGGTTATTTAACCAAATTGCCCTTTAAAAATATGTTATAGATTGTGTTGTGGGCATTCTTGAAAAAAAAAAAAAAATAGCCTGTGACAATGACTTAGCTGTTGTTATCAGGCTTCCTTAAGAACATCAACTCTAGTGGAGCCCGGTGCCTCCTGGGTGGCTTGTTAGTGGTGGTCAGTACCGCCATGAGATTCTCTCCTCCCCATCTGAATTACATGGAATTGCATGGAAATGAAGCACGTGGATCAGAGCTTAACTGATCAAGTCAGCTTAAAATTTTAATCTGTATGTTATCCAGGGAGATCACATTAAAATCTAAAAATACTCTGAATTGTGTTTATTTCTATCCAGAGATCAACAGAATTTTTTTTTTTTTCTTAAGAACATACATGGGAGGTTTTTTTTGTTTTGTTTTGTTTTTAAATTCAAAATTAGATATTACTCTGGTAATGTAATATAATGAAAAGCTTTAATTTTTTTTTAATTTCCTTGGAGCATCATTCTCTATACTAGTATTTTAGAAACTTTATGCTTTTGTCTTTGAAGTTTGTTTAATGCTAATTGGCAGTTAATATTTCTTCAGGCTTTAGTGTACTCCTGTGTTTGTACTTTGCTTCAGTATTTTGCACAATCCATACAATACTCAAGAGGGTCTGTGATTTAGTATCTTTCAGGCATTTTGAGGTTTTAATGGAACACAGATAAAGATATCCTTAAAATTCTTACAAACCATTACAAAATAGTTAGAGTCTCCATAGTGTAAGACTAAATATTTTAATATACTGTTAACATATGTGTGCAGGTGATGGTGGTATACTAGTTACCCACAAAACTGAAATGTTTCCCTAAATTCGTGTTTGGTTTATTAGATGTGAAGACATGGTGGATGTGCGAAGATTAAAGATGCTTCAGATGGTACAGTTGTTTAAATGTGAAGAAGATGCTGCCCAGGTAAAGATCAGTCAAGCGTATTATGTACTTGTCTTTACTTAGAAAATTGATTTCACCTAACTGTAAACAGAAGTGTTCTTTTCATGGTCTTAAGTAAATTTATTAAATCAGATTCTCATTTATCCTATTGAAGTAATAAAGTTTTCTATTTCCAGTAATCTTACTGGTCTCATTTGACTTACTTCTCAATGACATGCTCTATTGAGCTAGAAATTGGAATTACTCACTATTGTGATTTGGTTGTCAGTTACACCCCAGGATGACGGCTGGTGTCCTTTATTGCCTTTTAACCCACAAGAGGGTTTGTTAGCTAGATAAACAAACAATTTGCTATTTTGCATAGTCAGTATCAAAAAACATAGTTACAACTTAACATAGAAGAAACTTAGAATTTTAAGTTGTAACATTGTCTATAATGCAATTCCAGTAAGATCTATATTACATAGACACATGGATTTTAGTAATATAAATCATGTGATGTTAATTTTAAATGAGTACCTTCTCTTGTCTTTAGATTTTGAATCAAAGTACCCCAATGTATGTTTTTAAAAATATATCAATGTTCAATGTTATGTGGCAGCCTGGATGGGGGTGGAGTTTGGGGGAGAATGGATACAAGTGTACGTATGACTGAATCCCTTCACTATTTACCTGAAACTATCATAACATTGTTAATGAGCTATGCCCCAATAAAAAATTAAAAGTTAAAAAAAAAAAAATTTTGAGGAAGAGGAGAGATCATTAACTCATGTAGCTTGGCACTGAAATAAGCTATTATGGTTATAACAAATGGGTTAATTAATCACATGATAGTACTCTTTCTTTTTATTAATATGGTGTTTTGATATATAAGATAAAAAGTTATGACTCCGGGTTGACTGTGACTTATTTTCATTCAGGCAGTAGAATGGCTCAGTGAACTTCTGGATGCTCTTCTTAAGACACACACCAGATTGGGGGATGATGCTCAGGAAACGAAAGTTCTGCTGGAGAAGCATAGAAAATTTGTTGATGTTGCACAGGTGCAGAACTGGTTATCTTCCTTTTCTACAAGCTCAGTGTTAAAATAGTTTTCTACATGTTTGTAATGTAACTTAGCTCTCCAAGTCCAAGAAGGTTAGTCATATTAATCCAGAAATATAGAACTAAGAAAATGTCAGCTGATGAATCAAAACTAGCCTGTATAAATTTGAGAGGGTTTAAGTTTTCCCGAATACAGGTTCTGTAGCTCCCTCTGATTTATGGTATATGAATATATTATGTTAATTTTAAGGCAGTAACTGTTCATTTGTAAAAGTTACTATGATGTATAAGTTAATATCAGTAAATTAGAAACCCTAGTTTCTGCATCTCAACAGTGTCAGCGTTATAACAACATGGATTTTTTTTCATGTGAATAGTATCTTAATTTATTTTCCCTAATTACTGAGTTCATGTTGTTAACAGTGTGGTTTCCTATGTGGAATATTAAGTGCCCCTTTCCACCCATTTGTTTCAATTAATGGGTGAGCAGATTTTTTTTAATTGATTTCTTTCTTTTTTTTTTTTTATTTTTTGGGCTGGTGAAATTGAGCAGACTGAGAGGAAAGCAGAGTAAAAGAGGAAAGCCTAACAAATAAACTTAATAAAAATTAACTCGAAATATTGCTTCCGCTTAATTATTTATGCATGCAGATGACTTGTAGTAGTAAGTGCCAGTGGACTCATTCATTATTGACTTCTAGTAGTGTTACTTAATTGCAGCTCCAGTCTTCCTGTTCACTCTCCTGTCCCTCTCTTTAGAATTCTGTTGTTGTAACTTTGTGTTCACCTTTCTTCTTCAGAGCACTTATGACTACGGCAGACAGTTGCTGCAGGCCACAGTGGTGCTGTGCCAGTCTTTGCGCTGCACCTCTCGGTCATCTGGGGATACGCTTCCTCGGCTGAACAGAGTGTGGAAACAGTTCACAATCGCATCTGAAGAGAGGGTGCATAGGCTGGAGATGGCGATTGCGTTTCACTCAAATGCTGAAAAGGTTCGCTTTTTTAAAAAATGTAGCTTCAGTTGTGTTTGTTATGTATGTTTAAAATGTGTTTAACTTGTAATTTTATGATCAGTCTGTTCTTTAAAAATGTATATGCGTTCCATTGTTTAAAGTTAGTGTAGGTATAACGTATTGTCTTGGAAAGTTCACATCAGATTCTTGGTAAGCCATACCAGGGTTGGAGTACTCTGGTTAGAGGAACTGAAACCACCCAGTAATCTTTGCTCAGCACCCTGTCTCTCCTCACCTGACCTGGTGCCCAGAATGTACTGTCTGTTCTTTCAGGTGTCGTGACTCCCACAGTTTCATTATGCCAAGAAAGGAAACTTTGCATTCTCAAATACTACTAATTGTCATAAATTTTAAAAGGTCACTTTGTGATTTTTATAATCTTTTGAGACTCTCCAGCTAAAATTACAAGAGTAAGGATAAAAATGAAACCTTTTTTTTTATGTGTTATCTTTAAAGAATCATTCTAGAATTTACTATTTAATGAATTCATTAATCTCAGAAACTAAAAAGTTAATATGTGGTGTTTTAGTTGGGCAAATTTTCAATTGAACTTTTTTCTCAACTGCACAGTAAAAATTGATAGCATCCAAGTCTTATATTTCCATTCCAAAGAGGAGCCTTACTAAGTAGTTAACTTTGTTTTGATTTCTTAATGATGAAAGTTTATATGTAGGGGATATTCAATGCAAGTTAAGATATGAGAAACCTAAGATAGCCTTGGTCTGTAGGACAGAAGAGATATTGCCAGGAGCCTCAGGAATTAAGCAGTTTCTGTCTGTGTTATGCAGTACATCTGTTGGGAAATGTCCACATTAACTCTTACTGAGCCGGTTACTGAACTCTACAGGTCATTTTTTTAGTGTAAGATGGGCTGACTATTGATGAATGAAAGTATCCAAATGGCTTGACTTATTTATCTATTGATTGTTTCAGTGAAAACTTTTTATTGAACTATACTACTAACAGAAAAATGTGCAGCTCAAATGTTCTGCTCACTGAATTTTCAGAGTGAGGATGCCTGTGTAATCAACACACTATTCAAATAACAGAATGTTACCAGCACCCCAGAGGTTGTTCCCCATCCTCTTTTAATCACACTGCTTCTGCTGCCCATCCCAGTGTGACCACTGGCCCAATCTCTTACCACCACTGATAATTTTTTAGGATACTACTCTTAAAATTTATCTGCAAAGACATTTAAAAATCTAGATCTCTTTAAGAAGTTATGTAAGAATGAATATATATTAGTTGCTTGGTTGTGTCCAAGTTTTTGCGACCCCATGGACTGTAGCCTGCCAGGCTCCTCTGTCCATGGAATTATCCAGGCAAGAATACCAGAGTGGGTAGCCAATCCTTTCTCTAGGGAATCTTCCCAACCCAGGGATCGAACCTGGGTCTCCTGCATTGCAGGGGGACTGTATACCATCTGAGCCACCAGGAAGCCCAAGAATGAATATGATTGAGAATTTTTTCATAGAATATTAATATTCCTATTTTTTCTGGTTCTTGGCCTTTATCATGCTTATAATAAACTGTACTTAAGGTTATTTTATTATGTCAACTTATGTAAAACCTTTTGTTATTAGATGTTATTTTTCTCTTGGGTGGGTTGTATTTCATACCCGCAAGCCACAACTATAAGCAAACTGCATAGCAAATTATAGTGATTAGGAAAATATTTAAATTAAATCTGGAATTTTATTATATGAAAATATCCTTCATGAGTAATGCCAAAATAAACATAATTGGATTCAGAAAAGTATGCAAACAAAGTTGCAAAAATAAATTATTTTTATTCTGTCTCAAATTTGCAGATTTTTCTTTGGAGGTAAATTTTTAAAATTAGTATTATTGTTTTAAATCTAAAGTGTATCTTGGACTGATAGCACGTCTGCATTTGAGACTAGACACACTTCAAGAGCTCACTAACCCTGTGTACCTAGTGGCTACTGTGTGGGTCTGTACTTACAGCCTTAACTATTACAAATCGCAGCAATTTTTTTCTTTCTTTTGTACCATTTAAATTTAAATAGTGATAATTAAGGAGAAAATAATACCAAGGACTGTAGAAATTCCAAATTTGAATTAAAACCATATCTATTTATATTTTACTTTTTAGTTTATATCATGTAACTCAAGTCAGCAGATCTGTTTTTAAAATAACTAAAGTTTCAAGCTAGGGAATCACATTGTTATGTGTTTGTACTCTGAGTATATGTTATGTATTTATATTTTTTTTTTCATTTGTGAAGTTTGTAAGATCTTTGAGGTCAAAATCTGTTTCTCATTCATATCCCAAGCCACTACATAAAGTGAGTATTCAATAAATAGTTACTTAATGTATGAAAGAATACTACTTCTTAAGCACAGTTTCAGTTTAATTCCAAATAATAGTCTACTATATATTTTTTGGAAATCTCTGTAGAACTCTTCTTATTCCAATTCTAATATTATTAGTGTGGGTTATGTGTTTGATTTTATTTGCATTTCTCGAGTCAGCTTTGCCAATCATCAGTCTTCTGTGACATACATGACGATTCTAAGAACAGGACAGAAACACCTTCAGTCTACTGAATTTTAATGAACTTGGTTTCCTTCTGTGTCTCTTGACTGATGTTGCACTTTTATTTGTTGCAGATTTTACAAGACTGTCCAGAAGAGCCTGAAGCTATTAATGATGAGGAGCAGTTTGATGAAGTTGAAGCAGTTGGGAAATCACTTTTAGATAGACTAACTGTTCCTGTAGTTTATCCTGATGGGTATGCTGCATGTTCTTACAATTTGTGCTTTTATCAGTAAGGTCTTAAAGTAATATCAAGAGAAGATAATCTGTTTCTAAAAAGTCCTAGTAAATTAGCTTTGGTTCACATCTTCAGTATCTGTAATAAATTAGTTTAAAATGAAAAATCCCTACTGGGTTTTTAACAGCGGTAGCAGTTGGTACTTGCTGCTGTCAAATGTATTGCCCTCGATAGCTTATTGTAAAAGAAAGATCATTGACTAGGTTGACATACTGGATTATAGCCTTGACTGTAATGATAAGGAGTTGGGTAACTTTGAACTTCATTCAGGGAATGGATAGGGAAGGGATGTTTAGTGTGCTCAAAATATATATCTTATATACCCAGCGCAAAGCTAAACATTTCACCTGTAGGCTTTTGACCAAACAGTGCTAGGCCAGTATGATTATTGTGATTTACAGATGAAGAAACTGAAGCTCAGAAAGATTAAGATGTCAGGATATCACAGCTTCTAAGTGAAATTAGAACATAGTTTCAGGTCTGTCTAGCACCAAATCCATTCTCTTTTTCACTGTGCTATGTAGAGTTCTGATTTCTTCATTTATAAAATGATGGGGTCATGATTTCCACATTCCTTTCCATTTCACATAGTTGATGATAAAAATAAGAATTAACCTCTTGCAAATAAATGGTCCAGTAAATGAATCGTAGTAGTTTTATCCCCAGGGAACTAGATCTTCTCAGTGAAAACAGTTTGGTGGTAATTCGGAGGATATTTAATTCAAACAATAGAAAAACCAAACCACTGAATATAAGTATCCTTACATTGTAATATAGGGCTTTCCTGGTAGGTCAGTGGTAAAGAATCCACCTGCCAGGACAAGAGATGTGTGTTCAGTCCCTGGGTCGGGAAGATCCCCTGGAGGAGGAAGTGACAACCCACTTCAGTGTTCTTGCCTGGGAAATCCCATGGACAGAGGAGCCTGGTGGGCTAGTCCACGGGGTCACAAAGAGTCAGACACAACTGAGCAACTAAACAAAAACGCCAGCACTATAATATAGTGTAGTAGGTTTGACTGTGGACTCTGGAGCCAGATTCGTTGGGTTTAAATCTCACCTCCACCACTTACTAGCTGTGACATCTTGGGCAAGCCACTTAACCTTTTCTGTGCCTCATTCCCTCATCTAAAAATAGGGATATATTTTCCATACCTCCTTGGGTTATGTGTGAGGGAGTTAAATGAGCTAAATGTGTATAAACTACTTAAACTGACTATCTCACACATGATAAGTGCCACAGCTAATGTCATAAACTTCAAAGGATTATTTGGAATTGATATTGAGAAGATATAATGTTATTCATAGTCTATACTTAGATAAGCTCTAGTCATACCTAAACTTGAATAATCAGAAGTAGCTTTTAAAGTCGTGTATATCTCCAGTGTATAAAAGAGAATAAAATCTAAAAATCTATAAATCCAGTTGGTAACAGTGTTAGTAGGGTGCTTCTGGTTGGTCCATTTAGGACATCACTCCACCAAAACCTCATTTCTGCGTTCCACAGCCAGCTGTCACAAAGCCAGTCTCATCTACTCAAGTCCTCCCGGGAGCACCTCCCCTGGCACTTTTGCATGGGCCGCTGCTCCCACGTTCTACAAATAGTCCATGTGTCATTTTCGTTTTTAAATGGAAGAGTCAGTTAGTGCTGTATATTCAGATTTCACAACTTTAATATTTGCAATTATTATTTCATTCCCTTTTATATGGTAATTTGTTTATACTATGTAAAATTTGACAGTGAGCTTAGTCACATTTACCTTTTGTACCATTCTGGAACAATAAAATAAATAAGGTGGTCTCTCTGGATTCCCTGCTTGAAGACCCACGTTCAGATTCTGTTTTTTCCACTGTGTGATTGTAGTTCAGTCATTTGTTTTTCTAGGTCTTAGTTTTCTGATCTGAAAAGACAAAGAGCTAAACCAGATTATTTTCAGCAGCTCTTTGAGCTCTAAAAGATTCTGTGACTCTGAATACTGTGTCTTTGCAAATAGGATAAAATTAAATGATTTTGCCTATTAAGGTCCCAAATGATGGCTTAACATTAAATGGATATTTTATTTGCCAGCTATATTAAACATCTGATGACCATAGTCCTTCGCACTGAAGTACTCACACAGACTTTATATTTGTGTATGCTATGGCTCCCAAGCCGAAAGCAGAACGTTGTTGCTGTGGCACTGCTTGTTTATTTGTTGCATTGTTTGGTTTATTGAGATTATCAGAAGTTTACGTGATAGGATATTTATACCATTAATATATTTTTTTCCATTTTAAAAAATGTTTTATGCCATTTTAAATGTTTCTCCTACCGAATTGCTACTCAAAGATAAACAGTATGGTCTGCAAATGAACTAACGGCATACCACGTAGGTGATTTTTATGGTAATTTTTGCTTCTTTTTGCATTCACTGCACAGTCAGTGGGTTTGTATTAATCTGATTGAGCTTTTTCTGTTTTGATTTTTAGAACTGAACAATATTTTGGGAGCCCAAGTGACATGGCTTCTACTGCAGAACACATCAGAGACAGGATGAAACTAGTTAGTCTCAAAAGGCAGCAGCTGAGACATCCAGAAATGATGACTACAGAGAGCTAATAGCTGCCTTCTTCCCAGAGACCTGCTGTTCATAACCCCGCATGTCGTCAGCATACTCCAGCATTAGCTACAATACGTTAAGATGCATTTCACAGCCAGGATAAGCCTCATTTCTTTCCATTACACATTTCTCTCCACATGTTAACACCTTGTAATTAGCAAGGCAGAATTGTTTAACATACTTTGAGATCATAGACTCCAAGTATCTTAAAGAAGGAACTGTAAACATTGCACTGAAAACTTGCTTTAAAGCTTTACCTGACCTGTCAGTTTGTAGATGAACAACTGATATTAAGCTTTGAATGGTGCTAATAAGAGTTTAGAATTCTCTCTATAAAAAATGGTTGCCCTTCCTCCCCAGGTGATGTAGTAAATTTAGACTATAGCTCAACTGTTATTAGTAGACAGTGGTGTCCTCAAAATTTTGCTTTGTAATTCTCCTTCAAATTTGATTATTTTTATTGTGTCAGTATGAAGAAAAACCTTCAGATTTTTGATATATCATATTCATTAAAAGACATTTTCCTATTTGTATTGATAATGTATTAAAAGTTGTTTGTGCTTAATAAATGGCTTCTTTTAAACACCTTATTTAATTTGGTGGTTATATCCTGTTTCCAAACATGAGTGCCTTAATTAAAAGGGCATTCTTAGGCTTGTGAGGATGGTTTAATATTTGTTTTTTCATGTTGGTTGCATGTATTTTAGACAGGAAATTCATATGTAAGCATGTATATATAATAAATAAGCATGTTTTATTAAAAAAAATTATTGTGAAGAAAAGTTTAGATCTTAGTGGAACACTCTCATTTTTCTCTTCTTCAACTTGAAAAATGTTATCCAAATTACTAACTGTTCTGAAAATATTTTGTCTTTGGGAGAGGAGGGCTGGAAAAGGCATACATAGTTACTTAAATGTCATCCTCTATATCAGAGTAATCTTTGAGGAGCTAAAATAGCAATTGTTAATAACATTTAATTTGTCAGATAGACTAGAAGCAAGATTCTGGTGTAGTATAATAAAAATTGTATACATCTTTTAGAAATTAAATATATAAAATGTTAATGCTTTTAAGTTTATATTAAGTTTAAATAATACGTATAATTTTGTGTTCATCTTTGTTTCAGAAAATGTTTTTAAGAAAGATTAAAAGCAATTTTATAGTTTGTGATCAATACAAAATTATGCAAAGTATGCTCTTTTCTTTCCATTGTCTACTGAAATGTCCATGTATCTTCCAGTGGAAAAAGCTCCTTCTGAGCCTGCTGGTTTTCCCAGCCTTCTTCACTGCCAGACTCCCTGCAGAAACCCATACCCGTTGCCCCTGCATCCTCAGCACTCACTGCTCAGCACCTTGCAGTCTGGCTTTACAGAGCCCTGCAGTGTAGTGGTTTGCAGTGGGCTCCAGTTACTGAATTGAATGATTTTTTTTTTTTCCAGTTGCATTCCTCTGTCCTTCTCTGCCTCTGCAGCATTCCTACCATGGAGCAGCCTCTCCTACGGTGTTTCCTCCCTTGACGATGTCATCTTCTGTTGTAACTCAGACTAGTCACATAACTGTTACTTAAAGTGCATCTACTAAAATGTGCTCTCTCAGATTCTGTCTTCAGAATGATTCTGGATGTATCCTATTCTTAGGATATCTTATTTTATCCCAGTGTCCTGTGTTAAGTATGTGGTCCAAATGTCTCAACCTGTACTTTCAGCTGCCTACTTGACATTTTCAACTTAGGTGAAGTTATTTATCATATTTTTTTCACCTTTCTCAGAGTAATTTTGGTTTGAGATAGTCTTTTTTAATGGACATGCCAGAAAATCTGGGGGCTACATTCAACTGCTCCCTTTTATGCTGCCACTGCTTCTGAGAAGATCCAGAAAGGCTTTTTCTTTATTTGTTAATCCTTAGTCTTTTAGGGTTTAACTTCTATGAGTATGAACGTTTGTGATTCTTCATTTCAGTCTTCATGACGGTGCTAAGCACGTGCTATAGTTGTTTATGTCTATACCTGCTACATTATGAGCTCTTTTGAGGGAAGGAAACTTGTGGGCCTGACTTCTCCTCTTCCCAGCATTTTGCTCATGGCATAATAGTTACTCTGGAAAAGCCCCTAATGCTGGGAAAGATTGAGGGCAGGAGGAGAACGTGACAGAGGATGAGATGGTTGGATGGCATCGCTGACTCAATGGACATGAGTTTGAGCAAGCTCCGGGAGATAATGAAGGACAGGGAAGCCTGGCATGCTGCAGTCTGTGGGGTCACAAAGATTCAGGCATGCCGTAGCAACTGAACAATAGTTGCTCAGTTCCCCTGTATGTCTGTTGTAAGGCTTAGTAATAATTCCTCTTGTATTTTAGTCTGAAGTATGTTTTAAACAGATTTCCTAAAGTTAGAACTGACTGAGTGAATCTACTCATCAAGAAGTCATTTGATAGTTTTAGATACTTAGGTAATCGAGATAGTTGTACTCAATATCTCTCATACTGAATTTCACAGAATGTTTTATTTTTCATTAAGACTTTGCCAGAAAGGAACTGGATTGTAAGTAAAGAGACTCTCTAATTCTACCATCAACTCCCCTACTTACTGTCAGATGAGTTAATTTTATATGCCTTAATCTGTCCTGCCTACAGCAAGAGTGAAGTAAGGCACATCTGGAAATATTTGTGGTTTGAGTATTTCAAGTGAAGATGATTATGCTTTTAACACATATTGTTGCTTTTCATTTGTAACTTTGCTCCTACTTTCTATATGTGTATCCAGATACCCATAGACATAGTTATGAATGAAAACCAACAGTGCCCTAATGTGATTTTTCTTCATAGGATCATAGTTCACTAGAATACCTGTGAAGGAAGTTACTTCAATCTGTTTGAAAAGACAAGTTCTTTGTAAATCATAAATTAACACTGGCCTGCAAATAGAGAAAGAACCATCATTTTTAATTGGTACAATATAGGCTACAACTTGGGCTTCCCCTGTGGCTCAGCAATAAAGAATCTGCCTGCGATGCAGGAACCACAGGAGACATGGGGTTTGATCTCTGGGCCAGGAAGATGGCCTGGAGGGGGCATAGCAAACCACGGCAGTATTTTTGCCTGGAGAATCCCATGGACAGAGAAGCCAGGCGGGCTACAGTCCATAGGTCGCAAAGAGGTAGACGTGACTAAAACGACTTAGCACGCATGCTACAACTTCCACATTATGTTAACTCATCTCAGGGAGTTATTGAATGCTAATTAGGCTAGTTAAATTTTTTGTTTTGCTTCGAGTTTTTCTTTTGTCTTCATGTCATAAATTTGCTCCTGTGTAAGCTAAGTATCTATGGACAGTTTAGGCATCTATTCACACATGTCTAGCCCAGCAAAATTATGATGTGAAGATGATATCTTCCTTTCAGATAAAATTGACTGTATTCCCAGTCTTCATTGTTGGTCACCTGATTCTACGATGGTAACTCATGGGTGATAAAATTGCTCAGTCTGCCGCTAAGGTGTCAGCAGTTCTAGGCTTCCTGGCTGTGTAGAGGATTGGATACTATTCTCACGTTTTAAGTCTTTACATTGGCCAGTGCTCCGAAGCATTACTTGGTATTAACATGATTGTTTCACTATCAATTGATGTGTGGGGTGTGCTATCTAGTGTATTATTGTTAGTGCATTCTCCTTAATGTGAATATGGCAGTTACTTTTCTGATAGTGCTGAGTAAATTATACATAAGCCCATTGTGACAAATGGCGTGATTGTGAGATTAGTTGAACCTGTCTCTGTACTGGCTCTGTTTGAAGACAGACTTCATAATTCTCTATTACATTTTAAGTTCCTTGCCAGGAAGATTGGAAATTACTATGTACTTTTCCCACCCCCACAGGACCGTGGTAAAATACTGTGTTTACTAAAAACTGATCATAACTGTAGTTGTTAAAATCATCCCCATTCTTGAGTCTATTGAAAACGCTACAGGAAATTAACATTGGTAAATATCAGAGACAACAGATGTATGTTTGGGATATATGTGTTTAAACCTCAAAAGGAAAAATTAGAGTTAAGAAGGTGGACTAGAATATAGCTGACCAGTTAACCTAATTAGCAAAACCTAGCTAGAGTTAACTTTCAGTTCAAAAAGTGAAGAGCTCCAGTTGGGTGTGGAAAATTTCGCTCCTGGTATACATAAAGGGGCAGCAGTCACCTTGATGAGGGAAAAGGAAGTGCAGGTTTAACTCCTGACATTAGCTGACTTAGGTGTGTGCTGCAGAAAATCTAGGTTTAGCCAAGAAAAATAATGGCAAGAATAGTACAGGAAAGGTTGTAAACTTAGGCTAAAATAAGAACTGTAGTGAATATAATGAAAAGATGTGGAGTTTAAATACTTTAGAATCTGGCTTTGGCATTTACTAACCTGGATGAAAAATCATTAAACTTCTCTGAACCTGTAAAATAGAGAAATCATACCAAGTAATTTTAAGAATGAAGTATAATTATGTTAAAAGTCTGTTGAAAAATAAAATGTTATTCAAAATGGAAGGATTATTATTATTATCTTTCCAGAATAGAATGGGGAGCATTCTTTAATCGTGTTCCTATCCCATATGGCAAGCACGGGGTCTTGGGGGAAAGGGAACCTTGCCTGCTCACCTCCCAACGCTCTGTTTCCCCTCCATTCGGTATACTGAAAATGCTGAGGGTGGAGCCAGTGAGCTCTGCAGTAAACAGCAAGACTTTGAAACCTGATGAATTAACTCTCTAGTGGCAGGATGATAAACCAGCCAGATGGGAGGACACAGGAGGAGTATCCTCTACTTTGAGGTTAACAGGACATTATACAATTCCATTGAAAAGTAAGAAAGTAAGTAAAGGTCCTACTCACGATCTTACGGAGTCAGCACCAACCTGTAGAAACAGGAACATGAATCTGACCACCATTGGTGCTGTTATGGTTAGAGAACAGCAATCCTGGTAAACTTGGGCAGTGATAATAGAAAAAAGACTGGTCCTATAATAGAGGCTGGTGGAACTACAGGTGCTTCATGAAATAGCATAAATACATGGGGATGTTTAATACTGAAAAAGGATCATAGATATGATGCCATGACTCGATGGATGTGAGTCTGAGTGACCTCCGGGAGTTGGTGATGGACAGGGAGGCCTGGCGTGCTGCAGTACATGGAGTCGCAAAGAGTCGGACACGACTGAGTGACTGATCTGATCTGATCTGAATGTGACTGTAATGTTTTAAAGCAGACTTGAAAACATGACAAAACTGTTCCGTGTGCTTGAGGAAAAGGCAGAGCTTGTACTAGAACATGAACTTAGAGATCACAGGAAAAGCCAAAACTATAACTTCACACTGTGAAAGCAAGAATCAAGATTATTTTTGATAGAAAATTTTTAGGAGGCAACACACATAATACCAGAGGTAATCATACAGAAATTCTTGTGCTGCGTGCTCAGTCGGGAAGTCACGTCCAACTCTTTGTGACTCTTTGGACTGCAGGCTGCCAGGCTCCTCTGTCCATGGAATTTCCCAGGCAAGAATACTGAAGTGGGTTGCTATTTCCTTTCCCAGGGAATCTTCCCGACCAGGGATCAAACCCGCTACTCTTGTTTCTCCTGCATTGGCAGGCGGATTCTTTACCACTGAGTCACCATAACTAAAAATAGTTAGCAGCTTTCAATATTAGAGTAGCATTGTTACGAATCTTAAGTCAGGCTTGTGGAATACTAAATATTTCTGACAAAAGGCTATAGGAGTCTGAAGGCATTCTTATCCTCTCGGTGTCCCCTTAGAAGTATTTACAAGTCAGATGCCTTCTCTGTATGGTGTCTCCAAATGTGTCATTCCTGGAGAGACACGAGGGTGACCCAGGTGTCCTTCCGTTGACTAGGGGGGACCTGTTCACTATGATGAAGCCTCACATCGTGTTTTGGGTCTACACATCTTTTCTATTACGGTTACTCTGGTTCTTTTTTAGTATTAAAAATCAGTAAAAATGTGCTTGATTTTTCCCTTTAGAATGTTTTTTCATCTTAACTCTGTTAGTCTACATAACCAACAAAGGAGATGAAAAATCACCTTGACAATTTTAAGTCAGCATAGATCCAAGAACTGATTGCTTACCTCACACAGGAATATCCTTTCACAAGCTCTTAAGTTTCTAAGTTGACATTGTTGGGAAGAATTTATGATTAAGAAATCAGTAATGAAATTCTCAGCAGCACTATTTTGTAAGCAGTGTGCCCTGAATTTTTTCCCCAATATTTTATTATAAAATTTTTCAAGCATATAAAAAAGTTAAAATTTTATAGTATACTCACTATCCAGATGCTAGTTAGCATTAACTGTGCTTTGTCACATATCTATCCATCCATCAGTTTACCAATTCAGATTGTTTCTGATGCATTTTAAATTGAAATCTACACACTTCCTACTGAATCCTTGAGTCATTAACTAGAATTCAGTATTTGCTTGCAATTTTATTTAAAATTAGCATACAATGAATGCATAAGTCTTAAGTGTGTATCTGCTGGGTTTTGGTAAATGCATACAGTGCTATCAAAATATAAAATACTATTAAAAAATTCCCATATTGCCATTTCCAGTCAGTCCTCTACAACCACATCCTCCTCCACAGGCAGCCACTATTGTTTGTTCTACCTTAAATCAGATCTTGTGTTCTAGATCTTTGTGTAAATAGAGCCACACAGCATGTATCTTTCTTGAAGGCTTCTTCACTTACCATGTTTTGGAGATTTATCCATGTGGTTGTGTGTATTAATAGTTAGTTCCTTTTTTATTGCTGAGTAGTATTCCATTGTATGACTGTATTACAGTTTATTTATTCATTTTCCTATTTATAAATACCTGGGCTGTTTGCAGTACTGGCGATTATAAGTGAAGCTGCTATGGTTATTCTTAACATAAGTCTTATGTGAACATAGGCTTTCATCTCTCTTGGGTGAATACCTAGGATTAGAATTTCTGTGTCACAGGGTAGTTTTGAAAGAAACTTCCGTATCTTTTTTTCAATGTGGGTGTGCTGTGTCCTGGATTTTCACTATATTTTGAAAGTGTAGAAAACTGTAAACTATTTTTATGACCCATAATCTGAAGTATTAGAAGTGGATTTGGAATAGAAATGGCATTCTTCACAGTTGGCAGTTAGGGTTGAAAGACACAAATGCCTGTCTGCCCAAAACAGCTCCCCAAATGGTACCTATCCCTGAAATTTTAGTGTAACTCCTTGAATGATTAAAGTACTTAGCCAAGCATGGTGATACTATTAGCTAGAAGAAACAGCATTGGTTTGTTACATTACTAACTTTTGCCACCCGTTTTCAGTGGGCAAAATAAGACTGATAATTGAACAGAAAAGATTCATTCTGTTCAATAGGGGTGGAAGGGGTATTAAAGAACATGTCCAACTGGTTAGTCCCGGTACAGCAGCGGGAAAGAGAAGCATCTGGACGGAAAATCTCCCAAATGGTGATCAAGAAACCAGAAAACGGGGTGGGGAGACTTCTACCTCACAATTGTGCTTAGGAAGTAGTATGTTTTTGCAGGACATTTTAGCCTTTACAAATCAAATCATATTTTCAATATTGTCTTTTTATTCAGTACCACCCAGCTACAGTTATTTCACACCCCTAGTGACTTTTATCCACTTTGTCTTACCCTTCCCACCTGTTCTGTTACATATAGCAGTTACCTGTATAAGCCTGTAAAATTATAATCATATGTGCGTTTCCAGTGCTTGTGTTCAAAGATATTTATGTACGGTTCATTCAATCTTTATTTGATTTTTAAGAGCTGGGATATTTGGCTTCTACTGTAAATCCTTATAATGTTCCACACACATTGTAAATGCAATAAAGATGTTAAAAACTAATTAATGGCAACAGATTTGACATGTATTTCTTTGATATGTTATCACTTTGGACAATATGGTTTCTGTTACTAATGATCTTTCATGACATCCAGGGAGAATTAAGTCATACTGGTCTCTATAAGATAATCTGATGAATTCTGCATTTTTTTTAATCATTCAAATTAGATTTTTTTATGTTACTTTTTTTTTCCTATCAATATTCTATAAAATATTAAGAAAAATTCAACTCCTTTGTTCTGAAATTATCTGGAGTCTTAGAAAACAGAGACTAAATACACTTTATCTGTGTGCCTCTTTCCCCTTGTCAGAGCTCCCACCCTGCCTTTCCACAGGCTTAGCACAGAAACTCAGGACTTTCTGTAAGTCCCACGTTGTCAGAAATTGTTAGGTTCTCATCACAATGGTAGTGGTTACATTTCCTTTGTTCCTACTGATATGTCCATTTTTAAGACTGAGAAGGAGAGAGTGTATTTGGGGTTGGGGAATGCATGTTAGAAGAAAGTTTGCTGTACTTCATATGACACATTCATATTATGCTGTACATAATAGCAGCTCCAGAATGGCTGCCAGGAATTCGTAGTTGCCAGAATTTGGAAGTTGGCAAGCCTTGTTGGATGAAGTTAAGTATATTTGAGTGATAGTTCAACATATGAACAAGATATATATATATATATATATATATGTATGAAAAAGTTCATTTTCCCAACTAATGTCCACCCCTGTCTCTAGATTTCCCTTTAGACATGATGGATTCACAAAGTTGTTCGACATTCTGCATAAAATCTACACAAAGGTATTCTCATCAACATAAACTCTTGGGTGAAAGTTAAATTGAGAGTAAGAAATACCCAGTTTTTGCTGGGACTAGAGATAGTATTGCTAACAACAGCAACAGCAAAAAAGGTGGAAAAACAAAGTGAACAATAAGCAAAAAGTTAGTTTGTGACCATGATTAAGGAAAATATAATGGTTAGCAAACCATACTCCCATACTAAATAGTCTCGTACTGCACCAAAGCATAACTTACTTACCTGGAATTTAACTTCCACTTAAAGTGTCTAATCTCGAAAAGATTTCATTATAAATATGTTTATAAGAGTAAAAAATTGACAACAACCCAAAGATTTGAATAAATTTATCCTGTAAATTTAGAATATTATGTTATGGAAATATATTTTTTGAAATTAAAATATTGGAAAGGTATTTATGGTATATTATTGAGTGGAAAAAGTTCCAAAACTATAGAAATGTTATAACCCATTTAAAAATAAAAATAACTATAGAACTTAAATAAGTTATTTTTGAAATGTGGAATTGATAGATGATCATAATTTTCTTATGTTTGTTACTTTTCTGATTTTTCTCTTCAAATGGGTGTTTTTAAAGATCTTCTAAATATAAAATGCCTAGCAAGTATATTCTGAAGTATCTGTTGCAACAAGGTGAAGTAGGCAAAAATAGATATGAAAATCATGGGGGATGGGATCTTTAAACTCAATGCTACAAAAAGTACATCTCACTGAAGTCTTTGTATCAGAGATATGTAGAAGATAACATCATGGATTTAAATACCTTAAGAATATGTGCATTAAAGTCTGCTTACATCCCTCTCTTCAGGTCTGTTTCAAGCAAATTATTTTGTGTAGGATAGTGCTCCATTTTAGGAACGGACAAGCAAAGAAAATACTTAGAAGATTTCCATAATAACTCTGTTGCTGCAGGTTGATACTAATGAAGCCATGCCTGTATTCGAAGGGTCACGTTCCTCTATCCCAGGATGCTGAGTTACTCCAAATCCCTTAAGATAAGTATCTATTCTTAGTCAAAGACTGGAAGAGAACATGAATGAGTCAACACCAGACTTTCCTATCTTTCTAACCCATTTTATTCTTTATCTAGAACACTCTCAGGATAGGACTGCTAGCTGAACCCACTTGTCCACACAGTTGAGTCTACAGGGGAGTCCTATAGTGATGACAGGGCCAGGCTTTCCTTAGAGTATTGTGTTAGAACTAGGGACACATTTTCCCATAAGAACGATTAAAATGCTATAGGTCTTCTTCAGCTACATTGTGGATTAATCAAGCTACTCTGTTCGATGACCTAGAAATTTAGTTAGTATTAATTTTATCCCTACCAACAGATTTTTAGAACATATTTATTAGTTGGAAACTGATTGTGGTCAACTGTCCTTTTTTGCTTTATTCCTTAAAATTCTGTTAAATATCAGAATAAAGTATAGTTATTGTTTTTAAATAGTATTTTAGGAAATAAGAAAAATATTAAAAGTAAAACTGCCCATAAGGCAGAAAATATACAGTTAATGTTTAATGTCCTCCCTTAACCTAACAATATTATATACCATTACTCAACTTTTATTTTCTGCTCTTTATAGTCACTGTAACATAAAAATTTCCCTTTATTAATTTTTCCCAGTGCTAGTCAATAGCTGTGAAATATTCAATAATAAATAGATACCATAACTATTATTACTATTGGGTAAAATGTTTTATTTCATTCCTTTTTCTCTTTCCTTCTTAATGCTTTGATAAATAATGCTATAGTGAATGTCCTTGTACATAATTGTAATTGTGTCTACCTTTGAGATTGATTCCTTAAAGTAAAAATATTGGATTAGAATGTATCCATATTTTAAGATTTTTGATAGCTGTGACTAAATTGTTTTTCAGAAGCAAATTTATGCTTTGCATCAAAAGTGTACATTTCATGGCTTTCCTTCTACATGAAGTATTATTTATAAAAGTCTTTGCAAATTTTTTTAAAAATTTATTTTGCACTTCTTTAACTGCCATGATGCTGAAAATAATTTAATAATTTGGTATTATTCATTGTATTTCCCCTTGATGACTTGCCTGTGGTTGTTCCCCCCCACCCCCGGCATTTTAGCCTTTTTTTCTTATTCATAGAAAATTTTTACATAGCAAGGATAATAATTCTTTATCATATTAGAGCATTATTGCTCCTAATTTGTCATTTTTTTTAATCATTATGAATTTTAATGATGTTAGTATGTTTATTTTTATGGTGAAATCTACTAACCAATCTTTTTGATTTCTCATATAGCCTCAAAGCATAGAAAAATCCTCTCCTTCAGCTTATATTTTTTTCCTCTTGTAAAGTTTTATTTTTCACTTTTAAATCCAAAAGCAATTTTGATGCGCTACATGAGATAATGATCTAATATGATAGATTTTCCCAAACATCAACTGTTGTCACCATTACTTATTGAATAATCTGTCCCTCCCACTAATTTCTGATACTTCCGTGAAAATATATTGAGTTCTTAAGTTTCCTGGGTCTGCTTCTGAGCTTGCTGTTCTGTTCCATTGATTGGTATGTCTGTCTTTTGCCAGTCCCACACTGCCTTTAAGACTGCTTTCAAAACAAAACAAAAACCAGAAGTTCCTTGTAGGAGCATTACAAAAATTAGCTCTTTCCTACTGAAAGAATATTTTTGTGACATAATAAAATCCCTGGCTGAGTATAGGTGTATGTGTCAGCAAATTTATGAGGGTGAAGACGAAGGGCTATATGCTTAAAGATGATAGGAGGTAAGTGAAGAGCAATAGCTGAAAAGTGTATTACTGAATGGGCACAGTATGCAACATGGAGGGAGAAAATGGGATGCAGAATTCAGAGAATAAAAAGTATAAGATAAGTAGTACAAAACAGCCAGAAAATAGTGAAAATGGAAGGGTAGGAGAAAATGGAGAAACAAGATGAAGTTTTGCAAGAAGAGAATAATGGCCATAATATTATAGTATAAATATATGAAGTATGTTTGCAATAGTATATTTCTATATAAAATGTAATATACAAAACAAGGCCCTCCCCGTGGGGTAAATAGAGACGTACAGGAATAGCATGTTGTATCAAGACTGATGACAGATGAATCAGACTGAGACAAGACCCAGGTCCTTAGACTCTCCTTAGAGAGCCAGTTCTCTCATGTGATCAGATTAATGGTAAAAAGAATTTGCAAGTGTAGAGCTTACCTGGATATACTTGAAATACTTGAAATTATTAATTTACAGTTGACCCTTGGAAAATGTGGGGATTAGGGCACCAGCCTTCTGCTGCAGTTAAAATTCCACATATAGTTTTACAGTCAAACTTCCATATCCATAGTTTCACCTCTGTGGATTCAACTAAGTGCTGATTTTGTAATATTATAGTACATATTTATTGAAAACTCCACATGTAAGTGGGCTCATGCAGTTCAAACCCATGTTTATGGGTTAGCTATATAATTTTTCAATTTGTGAGTTTGCTGTGGAGTTATATAAGCTTTGACTCTACAGTTTAAAGCCCGTGGTTAGCAGTCTTGTTTTTGGTGTTGGATTGACATGAGTTAAACTTCATAAACCTTATAATTTTGCGTATTTAGTGTATCTAGGTCAATATCCTTAATAAAATGAGATTAGTAATAGAAAATACCTGAAAATGTTTCTCTGGTGGTTACATAAGATCATAAATTCTTTAAGAGGTAAGTTGACATATAAGCAGCACCCTATATTGAAAATTTTATCTGTAAACTTCCTAACTGCAAACTCCTTGAGGGCAGATACTCCACCTCCTTCCCTGATGTTTTGCTGTGCCAATAGTAGTTTTTAACACATTTGATCCTTTAGAGGGCTTTTCCCTCAGGGATACAAGTATGATGATAGAAAAAGAGAGGCCACAACCACAGGTTTGCTTTCTGCAGGCCTGCTCTCTGAATGTAAAAATGCCATCTCTTCTTGTCAAGGGTCTCCTCTAAAAGCAACTTCAACTTCATCAAGAACGGGCTGTTGTTTAAGTTAACATCGACTAACACATTAGGACAAGAGCCCTCTGATGTGGACTAATAGCCGGCAAGGGCAGAAGTGGGTAGCACAGAGGCTAGGGGCCCATTGCAGATGGTGGGCAAAGGAGACCAGAAAGGAACAGAGACTGTGAGGGTACAAAAGTGAACCTGTATCTTTCAGTTCTATTTTATTCTGCAAAATTTTCACATCCAAATGTACTTAGGAGGTGGAATTCTGTGAAGAGGGTCTAAATAAAATGCATCCCACTTATTCTTCTGGAGCATACCTTCTGAACTACAAAGCTTCCTTCCAATTCCTTAATCTCACATTTTTTTAAAGAGTTTTAGTGAGTTTAAATTCCTGCTTGAGTTTGATTAAAATGTGCCTTTGCTTCAGCTTTGTTACTTAGGCAGGCCTCCTGGCCATGGAGGAGGAAATTAAGGAAACTATTCAAAGTAAGGAAATATTATATAACTTGGATGTCTTCAAGCCTAACCACTCTGTGGATGCTAATGGCAAGAGGAGTGTCACGTTGCATTGAGTGGGTGAGTGAAAGTCACTCAGTCATGTCTGACTCTTTGTGACCCTGAGGACTATACAATCCATGGAATGCTCTAGGCCAGAATTCTGGAGTGGGTAGCCTTTCACTCTCCAGGGGATCTTCCCAACTCAGGGATCAAACCCAGATCTCCCACACTGCAGGCAGATTCTTTACCAGCTGAGCCACAAGGGAAGCCCACGAATACTAGAGTTGGTAGCCTATCCCTTCTCCAGGGGATCTTCCCGACCCAGGAATCCAACTGGGGACTCCTGCATTACAGGCGGATTCTTTACCAGCTGAGCTACCAAGGAAGCCCCGTCCAACCTCTTATTTCCCTGAAAATATGGAGGGGGCAGGCTGGTGCAGCAGAACCTCTAAATTCTATGTAGGAGAAATGAGCCCCCCAAATACCTTTGGATTTAAAAATCAATAGGGAATATGTTTAGGAAAGCTATAGAACTACAGGGAATGGAAAACTCGCTCTTAAATGACATACCTGCAGACTCACTCAACCTGAAAACCAGCAAAAAAAAACCCCATCAAGTGGAAAAGCATATCGATCACAGGTAAAAGGGATTCACTTACTAATCTCGAAGTATCTGCCAGAGAGGAAAGAACAAGTTGGGATGCGCCCTTTGGACTGAGACTCTGGTGGGAGCCATTTTTTGTGAGCCCAGATTATGTAATGTTAGCACTGGCTTGCAAAGTAGTAAAATTCTCCCTCTAACCTGTTAGTGCCAGTGGGCATGCCACACTGAGGTTACCCTCACCTCTGCACCTCAGCTGGGCCTCGCAGCCAGCCAAACAGTAGCCTTGCCCACCATCATGTGCAGTAGCAATGGCTGCAGCTTGTCTGAGGTCCAGCCTCACTGAGCAGGGCATCACACCAGGAGCTGTGTCTTCCTTACAACAGGAAGGCACATAGAACCCACAGAGAAGATGCCGCTTGAGCACCTGGCTCTGGTGTAAGTAGGATTGCACCTCTAAACCCTCAGGACCTCTTCAAAATTAAGCCACTCCTTCAAGACTGGGAGAGATTGCTGATTTACCTAAATCAAAGGAGCAAACACACATCTAGGTAAAATGAAAATACAGAGAAGTATTATCCAATTAGAAAGAACAAGACAAAACCTCAGAAAAATACCTAAGTGAAATGGAAATAAGCAATCTACCTGATAAAGGATTCAAAGTAATGGTCATAAAGAGACTCACTGAACTCAAGAGAAGAGTGGATGAGCACAGAACTACAACAGAGAGAGAGAACATTATTGTTCAGTTGCTTAATTGTGTCTGACTCTTTGCGACTCTATGGACTGCAGCACACCATGCTCCCGTGTCCTCCACTATCTCCTAGAGTTTGCTCAAATTCATGTCCATTGAGTTGGTGATGCTATCTAATCATCTCATTCTCTGCCGCCCTCTTCTCCTTTTGCCTTCAGTCTTTTCCAGCTTCAGAGTCTTTTCCAGTAAGTTGGCTCTTCACATTAGGTGGTCAAAGTTTTGAAGCTTCAGCTTCAACACCAGTCCTTCCAATGAAAATTCAGGGTTGATTTTCTTTAGGATTGACTGGTCCTTGTAGTGCAAGGGACGCTCAAGAGTCTTAGAAAATACAAAACAGAAGTTACAACTATCAAAGAAACAATTCCATTTACAGTTGCATCAAAAAGAATAACATACCTAAGAATACATTTAACCAAGGAGGTGAAAGACCTGTACACTGAAAACAATACAACATTGATGACAGAAGTTGAAGATGATCAAAAGAAATGGAGAGATTTCATGCTCCTGGATTGGAAGAATTGATATTATTAAAATGTCCATTCTACTCAAAGTAAATCTGTAAATTAAATACAATCCCTATCAAGATTCCAAAAGCATATTTCACAGAACTAGAATAAATAATTCTAAAATTTGTATGGAACCACAAAAGATGCCAAATGGACAAAACAATCCTGAAAAATAATAAAACTAGGTATTATGCTCCTTGATTTCATATTTTACTATATAGCTACAGTAATCAAAATAGTCTGGTACTGGCACAAAAACAGACAGCTCAATGGAACAGAATTGAGAACCCCAAAGAAATTCACACATATATGGATAATTTATGACAAAGGAGCAAAGAGCATACAATGAAGAAAGTTTGTCTTTTTAATAAATGGTTTTAGGAAAATGGACAGCTACATGCAAAAGAATAAAACCTAGAAGCCTATCTTACACAATATACAAAAGTTAACTCAAAGTAAATTAAAGATTTGAATGTAGTACTTGAAATCATTAAATTCCTAGAAGAAAAACATAGGTGATAACCTCATTGACATCAGGCAGAATGATGTTTTGTGGCTCTGACTCCAAAGGCAAGGGAAATAGAAATAAAATGATACTATATTAATGCTACTGGAGATCAGTGGATAAATAACTCCAGAAAGAATGAAGGGATGGAGCCAAAGCAAAAACAACACCCAATTTTGGATGTGACTGGTGATAGAAGCAAGGTCCGATGCTGTAAACAGCAATATTGCATAGGAACTTGGAATGTTAGGTCCGTGAATCAAGGTAAATTGGAAGTGGTCAACCATGAGATGGCAAGAGTGACATTCTAGGAAAGAACGTCGACATTCTAGGAATTGGAATTAAGATGGACTGGAATGGGTGAATTTAACTCAGATGACCATTATATCTACTACCATGGGCCGGAATCCCTTAGAAGAAATGGAGTAGCCATCACAGTCAACAAGAGTCCGAAATGCAGTACTTGATGCGATCTCAAAAATGACAGAATGATATGTGTTCATTTCCAAGGCAAACCATTCAATATCATGGTAATCCAAGTCTATGCCCTGACCAGTAACACTGAAGAAGCTGAAGTTGAATGGTTCTATGAAGACCTACAAGACCTTTTAGAACTAACACCCAAAAAAGATGTCCTTTTCATTATAGGGAACTGGAATGCAAAAGTAGAAAGTCGAGAAACACCTGGAATAACAGGCAGATTTGGCCTTGGAGTACAGAATGAAGCAGGGCAAACATTAATAGAGTTTTGCCAAGAGAACCCACTGGTCATAGCAAACACCCTCTTCCAACAACACAAGAGAAGATTTTACACATGTACCTCACCAGATGGTCAACGCAAAACTCCGATTGATTATATTCTTTGCAGCCAACGATGGAGAAGCTCTATACAGTCAGCAAAAACAAGACCGGGAGCTGATGTGGTTCAGATCATGACTCCTTATTGCCAAATTCAGATTTAAATTGAAGAAAATGGGGAAAACCACTAGACCATTCAGGTATGACCTAAGTCAAATCCCTTATGATTATACAGTGGAAGTGAGAAATAGATTTAAGGGACTAGATCTGATAGAGTGCCTGATGAACTATGGCTGGAGGTTCGTGTCATTGTATAGGAGACAGGAATCAAGACCATCCCCAAGAAGAATGCAAAAAAGCAAAATGGCTGTCTGAGAAGGCCTTAAAAATAGCTGTGAAAAGAAGAGAAGTGAAAAGCAAAGGAGAAAAGGAAAGATACCCATTTGAATGCAGAGTTCCAAAGAATAGCAAGGAGAGATAAAGCCTTCCTCAGTGATCAATGTAAAGAAATAGAGGAAAACAATAGAAAGGGAAAGACTAGAGATCTCAAGAAAATTAGAGTTATGAAGGAAACATTTCATGCAAAGATGGGCATAATAAAGGACAGAAATGGTATGGACTTACTCCTTGAAAGGAAAGTTATGACCAACCTAGATAGCATATTAAAAAGTAGAGATATTACTTTGCCAACAAAGGTCCGTCTAGTCAAGGCTATAGTTTTTCCCGTGGTCATGTATGGATGTGAGAGTTGGACTGTGAAGAAAGCTGAGCACCGAAGAATTGATGCTTTTGAACTGTGGTATTGGAGAAGACTCTTGAGAGTCCCTTGGACTGCAAGGAGATCCAACCAGTCCATCCTGAAGGAGACCAGTCCTGGGTGTTCCTTGGAAGGACTGATGCTGAGGCTGAAATTCTAATACTTTGGCCACCTCATGCGAAGAGTTGACTCATTGGAAAAGACTCTGATGCTGGAAGGGATTGGGGGCCGGAGGAGAGGGGGACGACAGAAGATGAGATGGTTGGATGGCATCACTGACTCGATGCACATGAGTTTGGGTGGACTCTGGGAGTTGATGATGGACAGGGAAGCCTGGTGTTCTGCGATTCATGGGGTCACAAAGAGTCGGATGCAACTGAGCGACTGAACTGAACAGAAGCAGAAAATATTAAGAAGAGGTGGCAAGAACACACAGAAGAACTGTACAAAAAAGACCTTCATGACCCAGATAATCATGATGGTGTGATCACTCACCTAGAGCAAGACATCCTGGAATGTGAAATCAAGTGGGCCTTAGGAAGCATCACTACGAACAAAGCTATTAGAGGTGATAGAATTCCAGTTGAAATTCCAGGATCTTTCAAATCCTAAAAGATGATGCTATTAAAGTGCTGCACTCAATATGTTAGCAAATTTGGAAAATTCATCAGTGGCCACAGGACTGGAAAAGGTCAGTTTTCATTCCCATCTCTAAGAAAGGCAGTGCCAAAGAATGTTCAAACTACTGCACAATTGCACCCATCTCACACACTAGTCGGGGAAGGCAATGGCACCCCACCCCAGTACTCTTGCCTGGAAAATCCCATGGACAGAGGACCCTGGTGGGCCACTGTCCATGGGGTTGCTAAGAGTCAGACACAACTGAGCGACTTGACTTTCACTTTTCACTTTTATGCATTGGAGAAGGAAATGGCAACCCACTCCAGTGTTCTTGCCTGGAGAATCCCAGGGACAGGGGAGCCTGGTGGGCTGCCGTCTATGGGGTCGCACAGAGTCGGACATGACTGAAGCGACTTAGCAGCAGCAGCAGCACACACTAGTAAAGTAATTCTCAAAATTCTCCAAGCCAGGCTTCAGCAATATGTGAACCGTGAACTTCCAGATGTTCAAGCTGGTTTTAGAAAAGGGAGAGGAACCAGAGCTCAAATTGCCAACATCTGCTGAATCATCAAAAAAGGAAGAGAGTTCCAGACAAACATCTACTTCTGTTTTATTGACTATGCCAAAGCCTTTGATTGTGGATCACAATAAACTGTGGAAAATTCTGAAAGAGATGGGCATGCGAGACCACCTGACCTGCCTCTTGAGAAACCTATATGCAGGTCAGGAAGCAATAGAACTGGACATGGAACAACAGACTAGTTCCAAATGGGGAAAGGAGTACGTCAAGGCTGTATATTGTCACCCTGTTTATTTAACTTATATGCAGAGTACATCATGTGAATCCTGGGCTGGAAGAAGCACAAGCTGGAATCAAGATTGCCGGGAGAAATATTAATAGCCTCAAATATGCAGATGACATCACCCTTATGCAGAAAGTGAAGAAGAACTAAAGAGCCTCTTGTTGAAAGTGAAAGAGGAGAGTGAAAAAGTTGGCTTAAAGCTCAACATTCAGAAAACTAATATCATGGCATCCAGTCCCATCCCTTTATGGCAAATAGATGGGGAAACAGTGGAAACAGTGACAGACTTTATTTTTTTGAACTCCAAAATAACTGCAGATGGTGACTGCAACCATGAAATTAAAAGACGCTTGCTCCTTGGAAGAAAAGCTATGACCATCCTAGATGGATACTAAAAAGCAGAGACATTACTTTATCAACAGAGGTCTGTCCAGTCAAAGCTATTGTTTTTTCAGTAGTCATGTGTGGATGTGAGGGTTGGACTATAAAGAAAGCTGAGCACTGAAGAATTGATGCTTTTGAACTGTGGTGTTGGAGAAGACTCTTTGAGAGTTCCTTGGACTGCAAGGAGATCAAACCAGTTAATCCTAAAGGAAATCGGTCCTGAATATTCATTGGAAGGACTGATGCTGAAGCTGAAACTCAGGTACTTTGGCCACCTGATGTGAAGAACCAACTCATTGGAAAAGACCCTGATGATGGAAAAGATAGAAGGCAGGAGGAGCAGGGGATGACAGAGAATGAGATAGTTGGATGGCATCACTGATGCAATGGACATGAGTTTGAGTAGGCTCTGGGAGTTGGAGATGGACAGAGAAGCCTGGCATGCGGCAGTCCATGGGGTCGCAAAGAGTTGAGCAATTGAACTGAACCATGTTCATTGCATACTCGTTTATAATAGTCAAAATATGGAAACAACCTAAGTGCTCATTGCTAGATGACTGGATAAAGAAGATGTGAGGTGTACACACATACCCAATGGAATACTACTTAGCCATAAAAATAATTAAATCCTGCCATTTTCAACCACATGAATGAAATGAAGCAATGTGAAATAAGTCATATGAAGAAAGACAAATACCATATCATTTCACTTATATGTAGGGTCTAACAAAGCAGGCAAGCATGCACATAAAACTCAAATACAGAAATCAGATTAGTGGTTATCAGAAGGGAAGAGGTTTGTGGGGATGGGCAAAATGGGTCTCACATTGAGAGATGCTACTTAGACTTGTGGTGGTGATTGCTTTGAAATGTAAACAGATAATTAAAATGCTGCATATCTGAAACCTATGTAATAATAAAAAGTATGCGCATAAATGTAAAATCTCAATAAAATATTGACAAACCAGTTCAGTTCAGTTGCTCAGTTGTGTCCAACTCTTTGCTACCCCATGGACTGCAGCATGCCAGGCTTCCTTGTCCATCACCAACTCCCAGAGCTTGCTCAAACTCATGTCCGTCAAGTCGGTGATGCCATCCAACCACATCCTCTGTCATCCCCTTCTCCTCCTGCCTTTAATCTTTCCCCAAGTCAGAGTCTTTTCCAATGAGTCAGTTCTTCTCATCAGGTGTCCCAAGTATTGGAGCTTCAGCTTCAGCATCAGTCCTTCCAATGAATATTCAGGACTGATTTCCTTTAGAATGGACTGGTTTGATCTCCTTGCAGTCCAGGGAACTCTCAAAGAGTCTTCCCCAACACCACAGTTCAAAAGCATCAATTCTTTAGCACTCAGCTTTCTTTATGGTCCAATTCTAACATCCATACATAACAACTGGAAAAAACGTAACTTTAACTGTATGGAACTTATTGGCATAGGTCTTTAATATGCTGTCTAGGTTTGTCATAGCTTTTCTTCCAAGGAGCATCTTTCAATTTCATGGCTGCAATCACCATCTGCAGTGATTTTGGAGACAAAAAAATGAAGTCTGCCACTGTTTCCACTGTTTCTCTATCTATTTGCCATGAAGTGATGAGACCAGATGCTATGATCTTAGTTTTTTGAATGTTGAGTTTTAAGCCAGCTTTTTCACTCTCCTCTCTCACTTTTATCAAGAGGCTCTTTATTTCCTCTTTGCTGTCTGCCATAAGGGTGGTGTCATCCGCATATCTGAGGTTATTGACATTTCTCCCGGCAATCTTGATTCCAGCTTGTGCGTCATCCAGCCCAGCATGAAGTGTAAAATATGTAAGTATAAAATTTCTCAATAAAATATTGGCAAACTGAATTCAAGAGCACATTAAAATGATCATATATCATTATCAAGCAGGGTTTATTTCTGGAATGCAAGCATCTCAACTTATGCAAATCAATAAATGCAATACACCACATTGATAGAATGAAATATAAAAATAATATGATTGTCTCAATAGATGCATAAAATGTATTTGACAAAATACAACATCCTTTCATGATAAAAGCTTTTAACATTGAATAAGGTATATATGGAATATACCTTAACAAAGACCATATATAACAATTCCACAGCGAACAGAATCTGTAATTGGCAAGCAGAGTCTTTACCACTGGCACCACTTGGGGAACACAGCATGATACTCAGTGATGAAATATTGAAAACTTCTCTGTTAAGTTCAAAATCAAGGCCAGGGTGCCGACTCTCACCACTCTTAATCAACATAGTATTGGAAGTCCAACCACAGCAATCAGGCAAGATGATGGGAAAAGAGAAAAGATTTCATTCAGAAAGGAAGAAGTAAAAATGTCTCTGTTGCAGATGACATAATCTTGTGCACAGAAAGTTACAATAACTCCACCAAAAAAAATTAGAAGTAATCAACGAATTTAGTAAATTTGCATGATATAAAATCAGCATACAGAAATCAATTCTATTTCTATACATGAACAACAAAACATGAAAAAAAATTCCATTTACAATTACATCAAAAGTAAGTAAATTTAACCAAAGTGAAAGATTTTGGTTACACTGAAAACTGTAAGACTGAATGAAATTGAGATCCAAACAAGTGGAAATATATCTTGTGTTCATGTATTGGAAGAATCAATATTGTTAAAATGTCTATAATATGCAAAGCCCTCACTAGATGTAATGCAATCTCTATCAAAATTTTAATGGCTTATTTCATGGAAGTAGAACAAATCTAAAATTCGTATAACTCCAAAAGACTCTGAATAACCAAAGCAATCCTGAGAAAGAAGAACAAATCCAGATGCATCACATTTCCTCACTTCAAACTATACTATAAAGCTATAGTAATCAAACGGAACTGAGTTGAGAGCCCAGAAATAAACTGTCCCATATATGATCAACACATATTTGACAAGGAAGCTAAGAAGATTCAGTGGGGAAGGATAGATAGTCTCCTTAATAGTTGATAATTGAGATAACTATAGGCATAAAAATGATGTTACACTCCTACCATATACACCTCACAAAAGTTAACTAAAAATGGACTGAACAGTTAAACATAAGACCTAATACCATAAAAATACTAAGAAAACATAGGAAAAAGTCTCCTTGACATTGGTCTTGGCAATGATTTTTAGATATGGCACCAAAAAAAAAAAAAAAATTAAGTGGGATGACATCAAAATGAAAAGTTTCTGCACTGCAAAACAAGCAACCAACAAAAAGCCTATGAAATGGGAGAAATCATACACAAAGCATATATCTGATAAGTGGTTAGTATACAAAGTACATAAAGAACTCATACAATTCAATAGCAAGACAAAAACTAACCCAATTAAAAAATCAGATCAGTCGCTCAGTTGTGTCCGACACTTTGTGACCCCATGAACCGCAGCACGCCAGGCCTCCCTGTCCATCACCAGCTCCCGGAGGTCACCCAGACTCACACCCATCAAGTCAGTGATGCCATCCAGCCATCTCATCCTCTGTTGTCCCCTTCTCCTCCTGCCCTCAATCCCTCCCAGCATCAGAGTCTTCTCCAATGAGTCAACTTTTCGCATGAGGTGGCCAAAATACTGGAGTTTCAGCTTTAGCATCATTCCTCCAAAAGAAATTCCAGGATTGATCTCCTTCAGAATGGACTGGTTGGATCTTCTTGCAGTCCAAGGGACTCTCAAGAGTCTTCTCCAACACCACAGTTCAAAAGCATTAATTCTTCGGTGCTCAGCCTTCTTCACAGTCCAGCTCTCACATCCATACATGACCACAGGAAAGACCATAGCCTTGACTAGGCGAACCTTTGTTGGTAAAGTAATGTCTCTGCTTTTGAATATGCTATCTAGGTTGGTCATAACTTTCCTTCCAAGGAGTAAGCGTCTTTTAATTTCATGGCTGCAGTCACCATCTGCAGTGATTTTGGAGCCCAGAAAAACAAAGTCTGACACTGTTTCCACTGTTTCCCCATCTATTTCCCATGCAGTGAGGGGACCAGATGCCATGATCTTCGTTTTCTGAATGTTGAGCTTTAAGCCAACCTTTTCACTCTCCACTTTCACTCTCATCAAGAGGCTTTTTAGCCCCTCTTCACTTTCTGCCATAAGAGTGGTGTCATCTGCATATCTGAGGTTATTGATATTTCTCCCAGCAATCTTGATTCCAACTTGTGTTTCTTCCAGTCCAGCATTTCTCATGATGTACTCTGCATATAAGTTAAATAAACATGGTGACAATATGCAGCCTTGACGTACTCCTTTTCCTATTTGGAACCAGTCTGTTGTTCCATGACCAGTTCTAACTGTTGCTTCCTGACCTGCATACAGATTTCTCAAGAGGCAGATCAGGTGGTCTGGTATTCCCATCTCTTTCAGAATTTTCCATAGTTTATTGTGATCTACACAGTCAAAGGCTTTGGCATAGTCAATAAAGCAGAAATAGATGTTTTTCTGGAACTCTCTTGCTTTTTCCATGATCCAGCGGATGTTGGCAATTTGATCTCTGGTTCCTCTGCCTTTTCTAAAACCAGCTTGAACATCAGGAAGTTCACGGTTCACATATTGCTGAAGCCTGGCTTGGAGAATTTTGAGCATTACTTTACTAGCGTGTGAGATGAGTGCAATTGTGCGGTAGTTTGAGCATTCTTTGGCATTGCCTTTCTTTGGGATTGGGATGAAAACTGACCTTTTCCAATCTTGTGGCCACTGCTGAGTTTTCCAAATTTGCTGGCATATTGAGTGCAGCACTTTCACAGCATCATCTTTCAGGACTTGGAATAGCTCCACTGGAATTCCATCACCTCCACTAGCTTTGTTCGTAGTGATGCTTTCTAAGGCCCACTTGACTTCACATTCCAGGATGTCTGGCTCTAGGTCAGTGATCACATCATCATGATTATCTGGGTCTTGAAGCTCTTTTTTGTACAGTTCTTCTGTGTATTCTTGCCACCTCTTCTTAATATCTTCTGCTTCTGTTAGGTCCACACCATCTCTGTCCTTTATCGTGCCCATCTTTGCATGAAATGTTCCTTTGGTATCTCTGATTTTCTTGAAGAGATCCCTAGTCTTTCCCATTCTGTTGTTTTCCTTTATTTCTTTGCATTGATCACTGAAGAAGGCTTTCTTATCTCTTCTTGCTATTCTTTGGAACTCTGCATTTAGATGTTTATATCTTTCCTTTTCTCCTTTGCTTTTCACTTCTCTTCTTTTCACAGCTATTTGTAAGGCCTCCCCAGACAGCCATTTTGCTTTTTTGCATTTCTTTTCCATGGGGATGGTCTTGATCCCTGTCTCCTGTACAATGTCACGAACCTCATTCCATAGTTCATCAGGCACTCTATCTATCAGATCTAGGCCCTTAAATCTATTTCTCACTTCCACTGTATAATCATAAGGGATTTGATTTAGGTCATACCTGAATGGTCTAGTGGTTTTCCCTACTTTCTTCAATTTCAGTCTGAATTTGGCAATAAGGAGTTCATGGTCTGAGCCACAGTCAGCTCAGTGAAATTCAATAGACATTTTCCAAAGAAGATATACGATGGCCAGCAGGTACATCATCAGGGAAATGCAACACAAAACAACAGTGAAATATCTCCTCACACCTGTTAGAACAACCATCATCAAAAAGACAGGATAGAGCAAGTGTTAGTGAGGATTTGGAGAAAAGCAAGTCCGTGTGCACCACTGGTGGAAATGTAAGTAATGCAGATGATGAAAGATAGTATGGAGGCTCCTCAGAAAATTAAACACAGAACTACTGAATGACTCAGCAATCCCACTTTGGATATAAAACTAAAGGAAATAAAAACCAGGATTTCAAAGAGATCTTTACTCCCATATTTATTGTCTTATTATGCATAATAGCCAAAATCAGAACGACCTATGTGTCTGTCAGTGGATGAATGAATGGAGATGTGATATACAAATATGTACACACACACAAACACACATGCACATGTGTGTGCATGCTAAGTCACTTCAGTCGTGTCTGACTCTTTGTGATCCTACGGACTGTAGCCTGCCAGGCTCCTCTGTCCTTGGGATTCTCCAGACAAGAATACTGGAGTGGGTTGCCGTGCCCTCCTCCCTGGGATTTACCTGACCCAGGGACTGAACCCACATCTCTTATGTCTCTTGCACTGACAGGCGGGTTCTTTACCACTAGCACCTCCTAGGAAGCCCATATGTGTGTATGTATTAATATATTATTATTAATATCATTCAACCATGAGAAAGAAGAGAATCCTTTCATTTGGAACAACACGGATAGACCTTGAGAGTATCATGTTAAGTGAAATAAGTCAGAGTAAGACAAATACTGTGTGATATCACTTATATGTGGAAACTAAAAAAAAAAAAAAATCCAAACTCATAGAAACAGAGAATAGATGATAGTTACCATGGACTGAAAGATAGAAACAATTGGTTAAATTGTACAAACTTCCACTAAGAAGATGATACATTCTGGAATTTCTCTTCAGAAACCTATATGCAGGTCAGGAAGCAACAGAACTGGACATGGAATAACAGACTGGTTACAAATAGGAAAAGGAGTATGTCAAGGGCTGTATATTGTCACCCTGCTTGTTTAACTTCTATACAGAGTACATCATAAGAAACGCTGGGCTGGATGAAGCACAAGCTGGAATCAAGATTGCTGGGAGAAATATCAATAACCTCAGATATGCAGATGACCACCCTTATGGCAGAAAGTGAAGAAACTAAAAGGCCTCTTGATGAAAGTGGAGAGTGAAAAAGTTGGCTTAAAGCTCAACATTCAGAAGACGAAGATCATGGCATCTGGTCCCATCACTTCATGGGAAATAGATGGGGAAACAGTGGAAACAGTGTCAGACTTTATTTTTGGGGGCTCCAAAATCACTGCAGATGGTGATTGCAGCCATGAAATTAAAAGACGCTTACTCCTTGGAAGGAAAGTTATGACCAACCTAGATAGCATATTCAAAAGCAGAGGCATTACTTTGCCAACAAAGTTTCGTCTAGTCAAGGCTATTGTTTTTCCAGTGGTCGTGTATGGATGTGAGAGTTGGACTGTGAAGAAGGCTGAGTGCCGAAGAATAGATGCTTCTGAACTGTGGTGTTGGAGAAGACCCTTGAGAGTCCCTTGGACTGCAAGGAGATCCAACCAGTCCATCCTAAAGGAGATCAGCCCTGGGTGTTCATTGGAAGGACTGATGCTAAAGCTGAAACTCCAATACTTTGGCCACCTCGTGCGAAGAGCTGACTTATTTGAAAAGACCCTGATGTTGGGAAAGATTGGGAGCAGGAGGAGAAGGGGACAACAGAGGATGAGATAGCTGGATGACATCACTGACTCAATGGACATGAGTTTGAGTGAACTCCGGGAGTTGGTGATGGACAGGGAGGCCTGGCGTGCTGCCATTCATGGGGTCGCAAAGAGCTGGACATGACTGAGTGACTGAATTTAACCGATATGTCAAATATATCTCAGTAATCCTGGAAGAAATAAACAATTAGAGTAGTAATATCTCTAAGCATAAAATTTGTGATAATTCAAAGTATCTTTAAACATCTCCACAGAAATTATAAATATTTTTCCCAAGGCACCTTTTAAAACCTATTAGCAGAATTTCCTCTATGATATACGATTGGCAAGAAGAAGGAAGTGGTGGGTTAGTAATTTCAGAGATTAAACCAGAGTGTGATAGATTAAAGAAGGTTGGAAAGTATTAAAATATGTTCTTAAAAACTCATGTAAAGGCCAAAGGGAGTGAATTCAGATATTCAGAGTCACTCTATGTTTAAACTTGGTCTTATATGCCTTTATTTTAAATCTGTATTAAATTTTCTATCTTTCTAACATAATCCAGTGAAATAGCAAGTAAAGATAGACTGAATATTCAGCATACTGGTAAAGTTAAAAATGAACACTAAATACAGCTATTTCCTCTCCCCGTAATTTTTTTTTTCTAAAGTATCAGTGAAGTACATGGAAAAAGGAAATCCAAGGAAATCACATCTTATTTTAATTATTTACATTTACCTGTGTAAAGTATGGAGAAATGAATAAAATAGAATTAGGAATCTGAGAAGTTGAAAATACACAAAATAGATTTTAAACAGACCCGTTGGAAAGCAGATACTTTATTTCATGTTTTAGATCCAAGAAAGATGAATATCAATGCATAATTCATATAAATGGCTATCAGATCAGATCAGATCAGATCATTCGCTCAGTCGTGTCCGACTCTTTGCAACCCCATGAATCTCAGCACGCCAGGCCTCCCTGTCCATCACCAACTCCCGGAGCTCACTCAGACTCACATCCATCGAGTCAGTGATGCCATCCAGCTATCTCATCCTCTGTCGTCCCCTTCTCCTCCCGCCCCCAATCCCTCCCAGCATCAGAGTCTTGTCTAATGAGTCAACTCTTCACATGACGTGGCCAAAGTACTGGAGTTTCAGCTTTAGCATCATTCCTTCCAAAGAAATCCCAGGGCTGATCTCCTTCAGAATGGACTGGTTGGATCTCCTTGCAGTCCAAGGGACTCTCAAGAGTCTTCTCCAACACCACAGTTCAAAAGCATCAATTCTTTGGTGCTCAGCCTTCCTCACAGTCCAGCTCTCACATCCATACATGACCACAGGAAAAACCATAGCCTTGACTAGGTGAACCTTTGTTGGCAAAGTAATGTCTCTGCTTTTGAATATGCTATCTAGGTTGGTCATAACTTTCCTTCCAAGGAGTAAGCATCTTTTAATTTCATGGCTGCAGTCACCATCTGTAGTGATTTTGGAGCCCAGAAAAACAAAGTCTGACACTGTTTCCACTGTTTCCCCATCTATTTCCCATGTAGTGATGAGACCAGATGCCAATCGTTAAACAATCTTACAATATATGATACTAGAAGAATTGATTTCCATTCTTCTATGTGATTAATCCTTAATAATGTGATTACATTTTAACAACAACCAAAAAAGAACTTTGCCAGAAACTCAAATCAGTTTTATTATCACATTAATTTACATCTGTGCAGAAACATGTTCAAATGCTTTTTCACCTTGATTTGGAAAACTCTTTAAAAGGGATTTTGTTCCCGGGAAATTTTAGTTTGGTTTATTTCCTGTTATATGACTTTGTGGTCAAATTGCTTCATGCGTGTATTTTATCTTTAGTTTTCCAACAGAGAAAGCTGAGGGTAGAGATATTACTTTGTACTTCTGTTGTTGCCTTTTAATGGTGCTTGGTATTCTGAGTCAGGGAACTCTGTCCAGGAAATGCTCAACCCTTGTGGACCAGCTGAGTGATGGGTTTGTATGGACATTTGTATAATTTTTGATCTAACATGAGGATAGAACTTACTCCCTGTGGCATTGGAGCAAGAGAATAAGAGGGAAGTGAGTTCTAGACTTGCTTCTTGAGCTTGAATAAGCCACTTAACTTCTCTTGCCTCAATTCTCCAACACATACGGCAGAATTAACAGTCCTGCCCTGACTGTGCAGTCATCCTTTTTTTATCCACAGGGGATTGCTTCCCGGACCTCCTGCGGATACCAAAATCTGCAGATGCTTAAGTCCCTTATATAAAATCTTCAGATATGGAGGGCCGACTGCTCGAGGCTGTCGCGAGGTCCAACCAGATGAGTTGGTTATACATTTTACAAATATAAAGGGAGCTAATGAGGGTGGGGCTTATAAAAAAAAGCAGGGCCTGTGCACCCTAGGTACTCAAGAAGCCTTAATGGTGAGGCCTTCAACTCGCCCCAGCAGAATTTAGACTACATAAACTGCTTTTGAAATCTGCTCTTTGTGAGGGTGGAATTTGCGATAGGAAACCGGTTTGCTTAGGATGGTGTGAGCTGTCAGGGGTGGGGTGCAAATGACCTGCTCCTTTTGTTTCCATTTTTGATTTCCAGGTTTCTGTGAGTTTCTCTCATCTTGCTTCCTGTTTTTCCTGAAAGCCTGAGTATATGAATATTTTTTTTCCTGCAGGTGTTGGTAACGGCTTTATCCTTCCGGACATTCTCAGCAACCATTGCCTTTCATGTGGCTTCTAGGACTGCAGTGGATGATGTAGTAACAGAAACCAATATAACAATAGTGGTGGACTTCTGTATGAGCCCTGGTGTGAGGCATTCTTCCTTGGAATGAGGATGCAGATCTGAAAAACCATACAGTAATTATGACATTTGGAAATTAGTTAGTTATAAATTTACAGTTTCCAAATTTTTAGAAACTCGGGCAACTGAACTTTTAAAAATATAATCTACAAGGGAATTCTAGTGACTTTTTCATTAGTGAAAGGGAAAGTGTTAGTCACTCAGTTGTATCCAGCTCTTTCTGACCCTGTAGGCTGTAGCCCACCTCTGTCCACGTAGGCTCCTCTGTCAACGGAATTTTTCAGGCAAGAATACTGGAGTGGGTTTTCTTCTCCAGGAGATCTTCCTGACCCAGGAATCAAACCCAGGTCTCCCACACTGCAGACTCTTTGTGGTCTGAGCTACCAGGGAAGACTTTGTTATTAAACTGATAACCAATAAACTGTCAATATATGGTGAATCACCTCATACAACTGAGAAAGCCCATTTTAACAATATTTAAAAGAGTATTGTTACAGATAACATAATCATCTGAACACATATGTGTATTATGTATTTTATATATATATATATACATTTAAGTTCTTTATGTTTTAGTCTTTCTTAAAACATTTTTTTAAACGTTCTCTTTTTAACTCTTTGTGTACTTCCTGCTTTGAATCCATGGGTACTAACATTCTGTTTAGGGTGTCTGATTTTTATGTCCTTGAATTTTGCATTATGTTATTTTTCCTTCCTTGGCAGAATTATAGCTGCATGGAGAAGTGACAGGTCACTCTCAGTGTCACTGCTGGGCTCCCAAGCAGCTGGAAGGACTGCTGCTTTTTAGGCTTCCCCGGGGATTACTCTGGGCTGGAAATTCTCAGCCTCAACTGGAGTTAAGCAACAGTGAGGACAAAACAGAAGAAGCGTAATTTTCCAAAATCAAGTTGACTAAGACTGCTGTCTTCTCATTTACTCACCCTCCCTTCTGAAGGGTAACTCTCTGGACTATTCATTATGTTAACAAGAAGTAGAGAAACTCTGCTATGTTGAAGCCTGGGCGCACAGCTCAATGTAGGTAGAAAGCCTTCTTAGTTTAAATCTTTAAAATAAACCTTGCACATAAAAGCTTTTCACTGATTAAAAAAAAAAAAAAACTTTTCTGGCTTGAAGTATTATAGTGTCTTCCACTGAGAAAAAAAGTTTTGCCAGAACAGTAATAGCCACATATTTGCTGATTATTTTAACTGCACTCTGTACAAATATTTGACAGTTTTGCAGATCAAACATTGTTCTGTAGCCTTCAGTCGCTAAGTCATATCTGACTCTCTGCGACCCTGTGGACTGTAGCCAACTAGGCTCCACTGTCCATGGGGTTCTCCCGGCAAGAATATTGGAGTGGGTTGCCATTTCCTTCTCCCATACATTGTTCTAGGTAGAGAATTTTAGGAAAATGTGTACATGATAATTGAACAGATAGTGCTATCATTTCACACACTATTTTGGTAAACCATGCCTTAAAATTATAGTAAATACAGCCATCTTTGATCTTTGATCAAGTTCAAGTTTTCGAGCTTTCCCAAGTTTTGTTTCGCTTTGTTTTTCTTAGTACTTATAGAAGGAAATTTTACTGGATATTAAAGTTGCTTGTTGATAATTATTCTTCCAGGTCCTATGGAGAGGCTAAGTGTTATGTCATTAAATGTGTTAATTGTAAGGAAATCTATGGCAATCAATGGACACAGTGTAAAACTGTTAAAAAGAGTCATGATGTTTCTTAAGTAAATCATAAGTGTCTATAAAGAAACATCCCAAAGGGGCATTGTATTGGCATTTTCGTTTGGGGTGCTCTGGAATTCATCCCACCTCTGCTTCCACTCTTGAGTCCTACCCTCTTCATGAAGAGTTTTTTTTAACAACATTAAAGAAGTGTTAAGTCAAACAATGCCATTCTTTAGATGAAAACCTTGCAATAATGTCCCATCTCAGACTGAAATCCAAAGTCCTTACCTGGGTGTAAGAGCAGGGTTACCACATAGTTTATAATCCAAGCAGAACTCTTCAGACAATGGAAGGGGCCGAAGAGTCATTATGCCAGGGAAACAGGCATACAACATGATTATCCCAAGCAAACCAGACCCTTACTCGGCAGATCTCATGTTCTATGAGCGTCCTCTTCCCTCAGTTCTCACTTAGCTCCAGCCACATTGACCACTGAAAGGTTTGCAGCTATAACAAGCGTGACCAGCTACCTGGCATGTTCTTTGCTGAGATGTCCTCATGCCATGCTCTTTTAGGCTTAATTCTTGCCTCTACTCAAATCTCATGTCTTCAGAAGTTTTCCTGACTCCTTCCTAAAGTATTTAGTATCCCTTTCCCCCTGTTCACCCTCACCTTCTTACTGCCTTACTTTTCTTCATAACACTTATTACACCCTAACATAATTGTATATGTACTTTGCTTGTGTTCTCACGGGTTGTGTCTCCCCCACCAGAAGGCAGGCTGCATCAATGGATGAACTTTGTTTCACTTATTGCAGTGTGCCTGGCATCTGCAACAGTGCCTGACACCTACTAGTTGTTTAATCATACTCACTGAATCAACAAATGAGTATCTACATAGAAGAATAAGTTGACAGCTAGGATGGAAGCTTTTTTAAGAGCGTGCTTTAGTTTGCTTATGGATATTAATTAAATGACAGTGCTGATAATCTAAGAAATAAATGAGAGGTGCCAGGGAGAATATTGCATAATACAAATAATGAGTTGGGGAAGATTTTGTTGAAAGTGAATGATTAAAGATGGTATTCTAGAAATGCTGACTCACTGAAATGTTTTTACCCTTTGATTATCCTGACGTTTTTCCTCCCTAGTAACGCACATTTTATGTCTTTCTAAGGTATGTAATCCATTTGCGTTGCCTACCATGTTATAATTCAACTTAATTTTAAAACTTATTTCAAATTTTGTGGCAGTTACTAGATTTAAGAAATCCCTTAACAGACGTTGTCTTAGAAATGATAATGCATAACTATCAGAACACCACTGATGTACTGGGCATGAAGTGATTTTCAAATGTTATTAAATCCTCCCAGCAGACCTGTTTGATCTTCGTAGTCCCGTCATCTCCAATTTGCAGTGAGGAAGCTAAAGCACAGAGGGGCAAAGGCAGTCTGGCTTCAGAGCCCCTAACCCATTGCCTTTGCCATTCTGAATGGTTTACTTCTTGTTGTTTTGGAATTATTATCAGTTTACTCTTCCTGTTAATTTCTGTATCCCAATAGAAATACCCTGCAAGTGTCCCCTGATTTCTCTGGCAAGTTTTAAATGAAACCTTTTGTAATTCAGCCTGATTAACCACTACCAGTTGTTTCCCCTTTCCCCATAGATTTCTACCTTGGCTGTGTTTTTCATTGTTTATGGTCTTTTTTCACTGTAGTGTTACCATTTCAAGAACAGAGACCTCTGTTTTGCTCACTACTATATTCCTAATATGTTAGTGCCTGCTGCTGCTGCTGCTGCTACAAGTCGCTTCAGTTGTGTCCGACTCTGTGTGACCCCATAGTCAGCAGCCCACCAGGCTCCCCCATCCCTGGGATTCTCCAGGCCAAAACACTGGAGTGGGTTGCCATTTCCTTTTCCAATGCATGAAAGTGATGTCGCTCAGTCATGTCTGACCCTCAGCGACCCCATGGACTGCAGCCCACCAGGCTCCTCCGTCCTGGTATGTAGCAAATGCTCATAACTATTAGTTGAATGAGTAAATACTGAGTGAATGAATTGTATCAAAACGTGATTTCATCAGTCAGCCAATATTATAAGCACCAATTCTGTGGTGTGTGTGTGTGAAAGTGAAAAGTGAAAAAAGAGAAGTTGCTCAGTTGCTTCCGACTCTTAGTGACCCCATGGGGTCACAAAGGGTCAGACCCAACGGAGCAAGTAAGTACACAGTGCGTGCGCGCGCATGCGCGCGTGTGTGCACGCGCACACACACACACACACACACACATAGTATTTGCTAAATATCAAGTTCTCTTCTAAGTACTTTGTGTAAAGCAACTGTTTTTAATCTCTGAGGTGGTCTGCAAAGATTTTGAAAAAAAAAAAAGTTAAGACTTAATACCTTTATGTAAAGAGCCTTAAATCTAGTTAAGAAATAATACCAGTGGAGTGAAATAATTACAAAACAATTCAACTTTATAATACAAGCATAACATTATTAAATTTTAATTACAATTGCGTTTGAGGGAAGGGGAATATACGTAGGCATTTCAACTTTTAAAAGAAATTGACAGTTTATGTTGGTCTTTAAGAGATGGGAGGAATTCATATAGATGAAGGGGAGAAGAGGATATTTCTGGGTAGAACAACTGAGTTAACGTGGAGAACAAAGATGAGCTTTGAGGCCTGGGAATAATGGTATATGTTATTAGGTAGGTAGGAGGACAAGACCATAGATAACTTTCAAACCCAGAGAGAAAAAGTTAGACCTGAGGTGGCTAGAATCAGTGAATCACTGTATGTGGATATGTGCAAGTGTGTGTGTATAAGTGTGTGAAATATATAAAGTCATAAAAATAAGTCTTTGCAGCCATTAAATTATATGGATTAAATGCAAAGTACTCGTCCCATTCCTGGCACATATCAAGCTATAATTAAACAGTAACTATTATTATTTACTGATAATAATAGAGAAAATTATGCCTTACATTTTTAATCTGGATAAATAGACTTATTCTGTGTTATTCATATTAAGTCTAATTTGCCTTCATAAACTTATATACAGTTTAATCAATAATAGAATTAAGACAAACGCTAAGAATGAGCAGACTCCACATATACTCCAGCAAAGAAAATGTGTCGTTCAAATGGCATCCTCATAGAGCTAAAAAATAATCATATAACAAAGTTTTTATTACTATCAGTTACCTATATTTCATTAAAATGTGCTATTGGTCATTGTGGAAAATAGTGTGGTATTTCTTCAAAAAATTAAAAATAGAATTGCCATGTGATCTAGCAATTTTACTTTTGGGTATATACCCCAGATAATTAGAAAGCAGGGTCTCAATGCAATAATTTGTACACCCATGTTCATAGTAGCACTATTCACAAGAGATAAAATGTAGAAGCCACTCAAGTGGCTGAATGGATGAGCAAAACATGGAATATATATTCAAGAGAATATTATTTAGCCCTTAAGAAAAAATATGACATATGCTACAGCATGGATGCCCTGGAGAAGGAAATGCCAACCCACTCCAGTATTCTTGCCTGGAGAATCCCATGGACAGAGCAGCCTGGCAGGCTACAGTCCATGGGTCACAAGAGTTGGACATGACTGAGCGACTGAACCACAGCACCACCACCACCACCACAGCATGGATGAACCTTGAACCACCACCACCACCACCACCACAGCATGGATGAACCTTGAGAACATTATGCTAAGTAAAATTGGTGGAGGTTTAGTCGCTCAGTCGTGTCTGACTCTTATGACCCCATGGACTATGTAGTCAGCCAAGTTCTTCTGTCTGCGGGATTCTCCGGGCAAGAATACTGCAGTGGGTTGCCATTTCCTTCTCCAAGTAAAGTTAATCAATCACAAAAAAACAACTGCTATGAGATACTTGGTGTAGTCAAAGTCATAGAGAAAGAAAGTAGAATGGTGGTTGCCAGAGGTTTTGGGGTGGGGTAGGGGATGGCAATGGCACCCCACTCCAGTACTTCTGCCTGGAAAATCCCATGGGTAGAGGAGCCTGGAAGGCTGCAGTCCATGGGGTCGCTGAGGGTCGGACACGACTGAGCGACTTCACTTTCACTTTTCACTTTCATGCATTGGAGAAGGAAATGGCAACCCACTCCAGTGTTCTTGCCTGGAGAATCCCAGGGACGGGGAAGCCTGGTGGGCTGCCGTCTATGGGGTCACACAGAGTCGGACACGACTGAAGTGACTTAGCAGCAGCAGCAGGGGATGGAATTATTGCCTAATGCATATAGAGTTTCATTTTTTACAAGATTAAAAGAATTTTGGAGATAGATGTTGGTGAAGGCTGCACAACACTATGAATGTGTTTAATATCGCTGAACTGTACACTTAAAAATAGTTAAGATGGTAAATTTTGTTATGTGTATTTTACTACAATAAAAGAAAAATTGGGGGGGAATGTGCTATTTGCAACTTTACAGAATCCAGTTATAGCTTTTTGATTCCCCATGGAGGATTTTTCACTAAAATTCAGCTGGTATGAAAACAAAACAAAAAAAACCAGGCATTTCCCAGAGGGATAAACAGAGCACGCATAATAACCTCAGCAAGATCCTCTATAAACTTCAAAGAATATGAGAATGCCTGTAAGGTTTTTTGTTTTGTTTTATTTTATCCTGCTTTTTTGGTGATGATAGGGGAGGCAGAGTATAAACAAACTGTAGCTCAAAAGCTTTCAAAAAAATCCCCGTCTAATTATAGGGTAGCAATTTCTTTAATACGGTATATTTTATACTTAGTATTTTCCAAACTATTTCCCAGGGTTAATAATGCAGCTTATAATTAAATATTATGCTAGATGAAGAGACCTAGACCAAGTTTCCAAATGAGCAAGATGTAGATGGAGAAGTCTAAACAACAGAGCTTCGGAGGAGGAAGGACTAAGAAGTTGAACAGGAAAGAAATAGAAAGCAAGGGAAGGGGAGAAAAAAGTGATTCAAGTCTTTTGAAGATGTTAAAGCCAAGAATTTGAATGAAAGGACATTTGTTAGAAACCACTTAAATTCACGCATGCAGTTTGCATTATTGTTCATGTCCACCAATGCAGAAAATATTTTCTATGCAGCACTTTGGGTCTGCTTAGAAAGAAAGATCATCTATACAAAGAAAGATACCATCACCTTTGCTGCTGAATAGCTGGATTAATCTTTTAACAAGGTCTTACATATTTCTGATTCCTTTTGCCCTTAAGCCTTGGAATTAATCAGACTTTGATCCTAGTTCTCTCTCCTCCTCACCTGTCTCTTCCCTTTCCCTTCCCATGGGCCTGTGACTCCGCACAGTCCGCACTGCCCTCCATACCCGTTACACAGTCATCCACCTGAAGTGGGGCTCTGTGAGCATCAGCACTCTTCTAACCATTGTCTATGTAACCTATTTCCCCTTGCCTCCTGAGGGCCTTTATGCAACTTCAGACACACACTGAGTTTCTAACAGTAGATTAGCTTTGGGGAAGGTGTGCTGTGTACTTTGGGTGCACTGTTTGCTGTTCCGGTTTGCCGTGTACACAAAGACTTAAGCAAGGCTGCTTTGGGCATTTTAGTTTAGGGTGTGGAGATTACGTGACACACTTGTCAACTCTTGATTTTTCTTGAGGGCAATTAGCTGAAAACTGGTTTTGCTCAATTTGTTTTGGTTTGTTTGGACCAACTGTTTGCTCAAGCAGAAGGAGCCTGCCTTGAATACCGAGGCAGCCGCTACAGAGAGGTCAGGATGGTTCTCTGCAAGCTCTCCATCCCTGCCATAGGATGAAACCATTTACAGTACTTCCTGCATCATGGTGTCTCTTCACATCTGCTCTCCTGAGCTTGCCCCAGATGCACCCTTTATGGCCTCTGCTAAAGTTCTGGAGCCCAGGAACTGGGGCCCGGGTGGTTTCCTTTTGCTGACCAGCAGGCAACTGGGTCATGCCCACATAACTGCAGAGCAGCCAGGATATGCTCTGGGAAGTAAAAATAATTGCCAAAACCAAAATATATGAAATAACACTATTTCCCCTTTGATTCAAGAATATCATCATGAACAAAGCTGTGGTGCTAACTCAGCCTTCTGAATAATGAACCTGAACCTGACCATGCTTTTAAATTGAGCTAAGGGTTTAACCAGCAAATGGACTCATTTAACTCGGTTTATTGCTATATCCTCCACTCTGGCTTCAACCCAAAGATTTCCGATGGCTTCAGCAGCTCCAGAGTCAGTATCTCTGATGTGTTTGCATCTGACCTCTGACCTAAGCTTCAGCGTTATTTTCAGCTGTTCCTTGACAGGGAATCCAACAGCTGCTGTTTAATACCACAGACAACTTGTGACACACACTGAGTTTCTAGCAATAGGATTAATCTCTCGATCTTAGGCTCTGATTTAAGCCATCTATAATTTTCCTGCCCCAGGCGTGGGGTGGGGGAGGGTTGGAAATAAAACCAAATCTGAAGTACAATGTTATTCTTTTTAAAAGAAAAGTAGCAAAATATACATAATGTTAACCTTTAATCAAAAATACAAGTCATACCCCTGCTACAATTAAAAGTAATTAGAAAATGTATTACTTCCTAGTAGTCGTGATATCTGAACTTGAAAATACTGTTCACTGGAGTAGCTAGTTGCAAAGAAATCCTGACATGCTGGATATCTATTGATAAATGCTCATTGAAATATTTTTAAAAGTTCCTAAGAAATTCGAGGCTCTGAGAAAAATGTGGCCATTTCACATAAACTACATTTGACAAGAGGCAGTTTTAGAAAAGCAGATTAATCCAAAAATGTGTTTCAAACAATTCTGTGGCTTAGTCCCAGAATAAATACCAGAACTTGTTTTTAAAGTACATCTTTCGGAGTTTGCATTGCATGAAGAAGACTTAAAAAAATCTTTAAAAGACTGATACCCAGGTTAATGACTGGCTGGTTTCAAAGTTTGCCATCAATGGCTAAAATATATTGGGTTGTCAGGGTGTAATTCTTTTTCCATTTGCTATCAAACATCAGCTGATAGGCAGAGAGCTAGAAGCTGCCCTCTGCGTTTAAGATAATGGCCAAAATAACAGGCGCTCAGTATTACCATACTAGGGGTGTGGCGATTCTCTCCCGTTCTTTCCTCTCTCTCTCATGATAAACTCAATGAGGTTGTCTATTTTTAACTTCCTGTTCTTTCCTTTTGGCAGAGTAATCAGTGCGAGCGGAGCTCTTTCCCTGAATGAATCCAAGTAACCCCAGTGGTTGCCTTCTGAAATGAGCAGCAGCCACACATCTGCACAGAGGCTGTCCGACGCGTAAACTCTGGTTCTAACGTACCATGTCCAGCCAAAAGAGAGTCCTGCTGTGGAGTTTTCTACAACAACAGTCAGTTCAGTAGCTGTGCAGGCTGGGGACTCCAAAATCGTTATAGCTGTCATAAAGGTAAGCAGACAACTTCATTTTTTTGTGTGTGGCTGTAGGCTTCTTGCTCTGCTGATAATCCTAAAAAACATTCCACAAAATCAGCAGTACACAGCATATAGAAAATAACCCAGCAAGTACATCTTAATGCTTCTTTAAATTGGCAACTGAGAGGACCCTCTAAGTTTCAGCCAGTTGCTAGAATTTCTCTTTCAGTTAGCCATAAAACATCTACAGCAGCTTGATTTTTCAGAAAAGCAATAACAAACTCTACCATATACTTTCAGTTTGGTTTTTAAAGACAAAGCATTTGTGACCACAGGTTCGTGATTGCTAGGCTTAAGAGTCCCGTGGACCTGTGAAATGTCTGTGATTTTTGGGAGTGGATGTGATGAAGGAGGGAAGAGATAAGGGGCGGCATTGTTTTCAGCGTGACAGCGCACAGGGAACTCCTAACAAGAGACAGTGACACTTGCCCTCTGCAGCTCTGGTTTTGATATGGTGAAGGCACTAGTAAATCCTTGTCACACTGGTGAGAGAATGAAGACCCTACCAGGGAAGATGCGAAGGGCATGTGTCTAACTTGCCCTTAACCACAGGAAATTGAAGCCACTAGGAACTTAAAGGTTTCTGCATGTTTTATGTCAAGCAGTTTGCCCTTTGCAAAGATGAGCTCACATCTTTAGGTTGAAGAATGTATGCATGGTTTTATTCCCTATGAATATGTCCTGTGAAAATTCCTGAAGCCTTTTGCTTGGATTTAGACAACTCACCACCTCAAGAATTCAGGGTTTAATGGAGGGAATCAGTGCTCACCAGCCTGTTACTTTGAAGACCCCGCCAGGCTAAACCGAATGAATTTTCTGGCCTTTTGTAATAAGCATGGGCAATAAAGCCTGTTTAATTTCACTTAATTGCCGCAAATTTTATGTTACTGTGAAAATTCGAAACAGGAAGGCAGTACTTGACACTGAACAAAAATGATTCAGTCTAGAAGCACTGAAAGCATGGAATGCAAAGTGTTCCTACCAAGGCTGCTTGCCCAGGACGCTCAAGACTTGGTCTCACAATAACAGGGCCTCTGCTGAGTCCCTTGACCTCTGTTCTTTTCAAAGGCAATGGATGGACGTGGAAAAAAGTGAGAAGCAAAAGCAGCAAAATTGATAACTTGCATGTCATTTTATGATGCTCTGAGTAACTGCAATTATCAGCAGTGAGGGAAAAAGAGGAAAAATTAATGTTTTTTTTTTTTAATTCACTTTTCTCTCCCTCAAATATGAAACATTTATTTGAGTAGGATGAGGAAGAATACGTATAGAATAAATGATAAAAGAATCAGGGCTAAATTGACAGTAAGAAAAAAACAGAACAAACAAAAAAAAAACCTCTAAAGTTAGACTGGAAACTCTTAACTAAAACTGTTTTTAAGAAAGTTCCCTCCATCCTGCCTCCTCAGCTCCCTAGGTTCACTGCTGTGCTGTTTGAAATAAACTCCAAGCTGTTCAAAATGGAAAGTGTGCCTTAACAGAAGTGCTTGCGTCTGATTTATGTGGGCTTCTCATTTCTAAACAGTCTCAGGGTACTAATGATCTAGAATAGACATGTAGCTTTCTCATTTCTCCTCAGCAATTCACTTAGCCAAGTGCATGTGCCTGCTACTGCTTCCTCTTACTGAATCAATATTGCTTCTTTAAAAAGCAATTCCTTAGGAAATGCAATGATGAATTATATCTCGGGGCAGGACACTGAAAGGGTCCTTCATGTGGAAAACAAGTTGAGTGCATTCAAATGGCGGTTGTCACATATCCAACTTCACTGATATTTTTGTACATACTTTATTGAATATTAAACAATAAAATTTGAAAAATACTATGTTTTAACTTTGAAATAAACTAAGAATCACTTGCTTCCTCTGCTGTTTATTCTTTCTGATCGATTCAGCAAGGTTAAAGACACTAATCAGCATAAATTACATTTATGAAACCTTTTCCCTTTGGTGAAGTTCACACCTTACTTGCTCAAATCATTATTTTTATAGAATTTGTTTTTTTGAGCAATAGAATGTACACTTGTGTGAATTATTCTATAACTTTTTACTATTCAATAATACATAACCTATTGTAAATGTTCCTCATTTGGGAATTTTTAATTTAAATCTAATATGCTAAGAGAAAAGAATTTATCCTATGAATGAAAAAAAGAAAAGCCGGGGCATGGATTTATGTTAGAACTGTTCTGTTCTAATTTAAGTAAGACTTATCTCTATAGAAAGGTTGAACTCTTCACAATGTAACTGGAAGCTTTGAAAAAAAAAAAAAAAAGGAAAGAAAAGGAGAAGGGTGAAAGGGAAGGAATAAGGGGAACTAAAAGTGCATTTTATTTCATTTTTATTTTTAGTGTGGCAAATGGGTACAGCTTCAGTTGGCTGAATCACAGCCCAATCTTCTAGAAATTGGAAGCAATCAAGATGAAACCAAAAAACTTCTTCACGATCATGAACTTCTTTTGGCCAAACTCAAGGTAAGATATTAAGATATGAAGCAGATACAAAATTAAGAAGAAATTAAAAGCTATTTCTTACACTTTCCCTTGATTCTCCCTTATGTCACTGACCTATGGCTATTTTAACTTCATGCCAGAGAGATAATGGAAAAACACTATAGTGTTGAGCAAACGCCAACATTGGAGAAAAGTAACAAGATTTTTTTTAAAACTATCCCTAATGTGATAGAAAATATGTAGTGATAATATTTTCACTGTGGATAAATAAGTACTTTCTTTTTTCCTGGCTGCCTCCATGAAAAAAATTCCATCATTTCCATTTCATGCAATGTACTGTCAAGCCACAACAACAGATCCAAACTTCTATTGTTAATGATACCTGCTGGCAAAAATAATATAGAGGGTTTTTCCGTCTTGAACTATTGAAAAGATCTGATTTTATATTTATTATTAAGAGTTCTTGAAATCAAAGAATAGTTTTAATGAAGAATTATTGCATATATGTTGTGACTATTTAGTTAAGAATCTAAAAACAATATTGGTTTGAGATTGCCAGATAAGATATCTAATCAGAGACAGGAGTATAGTTTGTGGGGTCCAGCACAAAGTGAAAAGCAGGAAGAAGCTTTTTCTTGGCCTGTCACAGTGTTTTTAAAATCTGTTATTTAATGTCTGGCTCCTTCGGGCAGAGGAATACGGTGGGGTCAGTGCAGCCCCTCATAGACACTGGGCCTCAGCCCCAGCTCAGTGTACAGAGTGTGGACCTCCCCAAACTTTCTGGGCTGTGCCCTGACACCTGCCAGGGCAGAGGGCAGAGGTTGTTGAGCAGGGGCAGGGAAGCAGACAGGATAACAAAGAGTTTCCCTCCCTGGAGGGATGGACCACATGGTGAATGAGGCTCCCTTCCCTCAGCACTTCCTCTGTTGCCATTGAACTTTACTTGCAGAACACACAGTCAAAGATAAAATTGTTAAGAACTTCAAGACAGTAATAGGTAAAACATTAAAGCCCAAGTAGTTTCTCCTTCTGAGAATGGAACCCTGTGCAGCAGTGAACACTGTGAGTAATAACCCTCGTAGGCAAATGTCATTACTGAAATCAAAGAGGCTGGATTCAGAAGTCTACAATGATTAGGTATTCTATGTCATTAGCACTTTAATGTTACTTGCTTCTTTGAACATCTAGGCTGGAATTTACACTTGCTTTCTAGATTTAGAGGCAGAGCTGATAGGCATCTGACAAGTACTAGCAGCAGTAGTAAAAGTAAAAGGATAAATCAGACTGAGAAGTTGAAGAAAGAATTAGTACTGGAGCAGGAGGGTATTAGAGTCCAGAATTTATTCTCCTGTGTAGATAGCTCCTTGTCCTTCAAGGCAGAAATACCTGGTGACCAGGAAGTCCTTAGTATATCTTAAAAAACACATGCTGATCCAAGCAGTCATTGAACCAGGGATCAAAAGACTAATTTTGCTTCCCTGGTGGCTCAGATGGTAACGAATCTGCCTGTAATGCAGGAAACCTTGGTTCGATCCCTGGGTTGGAAAGATCTCCTGGAGAAGGTAATGGCTACCCACTCCAGTATTCTTGCTGGGAGAATCCCATGGACAGTGGAGCCTGGTGGGCTACAGTCCCTGGGGTTGCAGAGTTGAACATGACTGAGCGACTAGGCACGCACACACATGCCAATAGCTAGTTTAGTTTGGCTAACAATTCAAGGGTTTGCTGCTGCAGAAAAAGCTCAATTTTATGACTTGTGGAAATGCAACACTTCCCTACAATTCTTGCTCATCCATAGAGGCTTGCTTTCTCAAGGTCTCCTGTGTCCCCAGCCCCTTCATACATACCTGCCAACTGTTTCTGAAGTTAACCCAGAAGCTGTATGTCTTCCCCAGGTCCTGCTAGCTGTCCATGCCCAGCCAGCCCTTTCAGGTCCACTGATGGGCTGTGCGTGGTGGGGAAGCTCACAGCAGCCTGGGTTTCTCAGGCTACCTCTTACCCCCGAGCCCTATTCCTATCCAGACCTACAATCCCAGGGAGAATTCTTTCTTAAGCAGAGCAGTTCGTCTCTCCTTAACAACTGTGCTCAAATTTGCACACCTGAATCTACACAGAAGCACAGCTGGAAGAGGGTTTTCTAATAACGGGATTCATGCGCAGAAGGTGCTTGTGATTCTCATTGTAAAGTCTTGTCCTTTCATGCCTGTCTTCTGGACCTTAGGCTTTTATCTGTAAAGATGATTGGGAAAGGATGAATCAAAGGTTCGTATCTATTGTGGATCTTGTCTTGATGTGCAGTGGAATGGTGGAACCATTCTTCCTCTCTGCCTGTGGGTCTAAGAACATGAGGTCTTAAGTAGAAAGACCTTTTGACTTCCTGCAGATCTCTAGCCATGACCTCTTACTGTCCATTTCCTGTACCCTCTCCTAACCCAACAAATCAGCCACTTACCCCCAAGAAATTTTTAGTAGTAGCATCATCTTGATTAAAAAAAAATCAAAGAGTCTGAAGTCTGTTTCATATTTGCTGACAAAAGACTTTTTTAAATAAGAGGAATGTGAATTCCATATTGTAAATGGCTGGAGTAACTTAATTTACCAGTTATTATGTTGTTAGGGTAGGTACAATCTTAACCTGTAGCAGGAAATTGTTGTACCAAGTTATTTTTAATAAGAGCTCCTTGAATGATAGGAACATTAGCAGTTCGATAAGCCAATAATATTTAATATTTAATGTTCATTCCAGTGTTTTCCCTATGCACAGGGCCCTGAGATTTGTTCTAATTATAAAGAAGAATGTACTATTAGGAGTATTGGGAGCGTGTAGGAGTTTTGTGCTGAGTCCACTCTGCTTTGGACAAAGTAGTTAGCCTTTCTGGTCTCGGGTTCTTTATTTGAAAAATTATGATAGTAATTAATACCTTCAAACATCTACAAAGGAAATCTGGGGGGTAAATGCAATGATTTACAGAAGTGCTTGCTGCCTTGAAAAGAAAAAGTAGTTATTCTGTTGATAATTAATATATCAGAGAAATTTGGGTATTTAATTTTATAAGGAAGCTATTTTCTGCCTTCCATTAAAATTATCTCAAATCCTAATAATTTAGACTAAAAGGAAAAATTCTGGTGACACAGAATTTGTTAGAGTGTTTCTAATGTTGGTAATGTCTATGCCCCAGAGACCTTATTTTCCTTTCAACAGAGTACTTAACCATTTCTACGGAGTGTCCAGAGAGAAGTATTTCCCTATTTTCAGTGGGGGAAAACATAAACATGTGGAGAAAATATTCATTCTCTAAAGGCGTCTAGATTCTCAAACCACACTCGATTATTATTTTAATGAGAAAGAAGGACTTCAGGAAAGGGAAGAGCGAAGTGTAAGCAGGTAACAAAGGTCTGGCTGTGGCCACTGTCAGCACCACATCCTCAGGTGGCTCGAGGAGGAGGGAAGGGTCAGGAATGCCCGAGGAATGTTTCTGAAAGCATTCTGCCCCTTATCATCTGACTTACTGCTAACCGCATTGCTATTGTGCAGAGGAATTACAACTGTGGTGGTGTCTAGTCGCTAAGTCACGTCTAACTCTTTCGTGACCCCATGGACTGTAGCCCACTAGGCTCCTCTGTGGGATTTCCCAGGGAAGAACACTGGAGTGGGTTGCCATTTCTTTCTCCAGGGGATCTTCTGACCCAGGGATTGAACCCACGTCTCCCACATTGGCAGGTGGATTCTTTACCATCTGAGCCACCAGGAAAGCCCAACTACAACTATAAGAGCCAAGAAAACCTCTGGACCCCGGCTCCTGTATTTGTTTTTAATATATAATATTAGCATCCAGTGAAGAATGACCCTTTAAAATATAAAACACGAAAAAGTTCAAGTTTTCTAACTTGACTCGTAAATCTATTGACTTCCTGATTCCAATTTCATCTCTGACCCAGTGAATGTTTATTTTTGTCCTATTTTTCTTTACTTAGTTAAAAATGAATAGTCAAAGTATATTAGTAGTAGTGGTCCTACTAAAACTTATTTCTTAAATAAGGAATAGTGTGATTTTTCTCCTGTAAACTGCTATAAAATATGTAAATTCATATTTAGTATGAATGAATGATTTAAAAAAATTTTTGTGGTACATTTGCAATTTCAACCATTTTTTTTCATTTTTTAAAATTTATCACTCATCAAGGGCCTATGATGTATTTAGCATGGATGAAAAGAGAAAATGAAACATAAAGACAGTAAAAAACTAATAGCTTAGTGAAAGAAATAAGACGGGAATACTATTATAATCAGAAGACAAAAGGTAATAAGTACTACACACATTTATTATTTTTTTATTAGGATATAGTTGCTTTACAATATTGTGTTGTTTTCTGCTGTACAACAGAGTGAATCGGCTATAAGTATACATATCCCCTTCCCTCTGGATCTCCCTCCCACTGTCCCCACGGCCATCCCACCAGTCTAGGTCATCAGAAAATGCAGAGCTGAGATCCCTGTGCCATGCAACAGGTTCTCACTGGCTACCTATTTTACTACATGGTACCGTATATATGTCAGTCCCAATCTCCCACTTCATCCCACCTCCCGCTTCCTCCCACCACGTCCACCCATTTGTTCCCTGTGTCTGTGTCTCTTTTCCTGCCCTGCAAAGAGGTTCATCTGGACCATTTTTCTGGATTCCACATATATGCGTTAACATACGTTCTTTGTTTTTCTCTTTCTGACTGACTTCACTCTGTAAGACATCCATGTCCATCCATGTCTCCACAGGTGACCCAATTTTGTTCTTTTTAATGGCTAAGTAATATTCATTAGGTATATATACCACATCTTTATCCATTCATCTGTCAACTATATTTAAATATAGTTGGCATTAATTGTGTTCACAATGTTGTGTATTACAGCTATCAACTTCCTACCCAAGTTTTAATCACCCCAAACAGAAACTCTGTACCTATTAAACAAAGATTCCCCTGGTTAACCTCTCTAATCTACTTTCTGCCCTTAATAATTTGTCTTTTAGGTATTTCATGTAAATAGAACCATATGTTTATCCCTTTGTGCCCGGCTTATTTCATTTACCATATAATCTTTTCAAGATTCACTCATGTTATAGCAGGTATCAGAATTTCATTCCTTTTTATGAATGAATAATATTTAAATATATGGATATGCCACATTTTATTTATTCATTCTTCTGACCATGGACACTTGGGTTATTTCCACTTTTCAGATATTGTAAATAATACTACAGTGAACAGTGGTATACAAGTATCTGTTTGAATCCCTGCTTTCAGTTCTTTTGGAGTGGAATTGCTTGGTCACCAGGCTTTTCTATGCTAACTCTTTGAGAAAACACCAAAATGTTTTTCACAGTGGCTGCACTATATTACATTCCCACCAGCAATGTACAATGTGTTCCAGTTTCTTTACATCATTGCTAAACCTGCTATTTTCTGTGTGTGTATTTGAGTGTGTTTAATTATAATCATCCTATTTGATGAAGCAGGATCTCAAGGTTGTCTTGATTTGTATTTCTCTAATGGCGAATGATGTTAAACATCTTTTCATGTGCTTACTGGACAGTTGTATACCTTCTTTGGAGAAATGTCTTTGCCCACTTTTTAATTGGGGTGTTTTTTTTTTTTGTTATTGAGTTATAAGAATTCTTTGCATATTCTGGATATAAATTTCTATAAAATCCTGATTATAGGATTTGCAGATATTTTCTACCATTCTGTAGATTATCATTTCACTTTGTTCATGATGGCCTTTAATCATATATTTTAATAAAGTAAGACTGCATGACTTGAATTATATATATTTACATGTTGAAAAAAATTTATAGCATGTGTGTTGTGAATGTGATAGAATGCTTTAGGACAGGGTTGGAAGAGGACTAACATATTTTACAAGATCTGTGTCATAGCAATGATTTACCCTAAATGTTTACTTCATATAGGAGACTTATTTTCTCTCCTTTCTGTTTTCCTGTAAGACCCACAAGTTAGGAAATTCTTCTCTCTCAGAAATGTTGGAAAAGATGCTTTCGGCCATGTCTCCTCTTCCTATAGGAGTGAGGAGCACTGTGTTACCAGTTGGTGAGACTAGGGGAAGTGTCCAGCATGGGGAAGCCAGCCTCAAGGCTCTCTCTGCAGACCATGACTGCCTGTGGCTGCAGGTTCTCTATTCTTTCTGCCTCTGCTAATTTGGCCAGATGTCCCTGCATGGCAGAACAGGCCACAGTCTGGCCTACACAGAGCAGCCAAATACATGTCTATACTTCAGACCCAGTTCTCTCCAGAGGCAGGTCCCAAGGACTAGGTTTTTAAAGAAAAAAAAAGTAGAAAGTCAAATCAAACCTGTCCTCCAGTCCAGCTTTGCCAGTAACAACAGCAGATAATTTTGATCCATATGCTTGGATTCAGATGTCTGTTTCTCAATTGATTTGGAATCTTGAGGGGAGAGAGGTGAAATCAATTGTCACCTTCCAAATTCCGGCACTTAACTGATCTGTGGTTTAAAGCAATCTGTGGTGTAGTGTTCTCTACATGTAAAGTACCTGTCATAGTTTGCTGATCACTTGGACGAAGGTCATGGAAGCAATACGGAACCAGTGCAGGGTTCTTAGGGGAGTGGGAACTAGTGGGCGTTATGATTTCTCTTTTAGGCTTTTGAGAATAGAGGGCTTTTCCATTTAAAACAAAAATATTATTCTCACAACTAAGAAAGAACAAAACTTCCTAGTGATTCTCCCTGGCTGACATAGCACTTTCCTAGTAGTGTACAGGGTATTTCTTTTCCCAGACATTCAATTCCAGTGCACAGTATGGAGCTGTGGGGTGAAATAGAATTTCTTTAGAATAGAATAGAAATAGCATTCTTTAGATTTTGAGAGTGCCGTAGGCAATCTTATAAAATATTGTTTTTATGAGATAAGTTGGCTTAAGAGGCTAAAGAGTCCATGCCAATAGGCTTCTCAGACATGAAGTAAAGGCACATTAAGATTTAGGCTAAGCAGCCCAAACTGGTTTGTCTATAGAATATGTCCATCCTTAATGAAGTGTTGATTCAAGTTGATTTACTAGAGGGGAAGGAGTTCTATAAGGAGACATTTTTGTCAGCACAGAGACTGAAGAGTAAAAAATTTGGCAAGGATACCCGCTATCTTGCCTGTGTCTTGGTTTAGCAGTCAAGGTTGGGCTCCTTAGCAGAAGCTGAAGGGTCCATGGGAAATATGAAACACTCATCATATTTCTCTGTGGCTGGGACACCAAGTGACACAGAGTCAGAAGGAATTGAAGCTTTTTCCACACTTCTGCAGGGAACAGAGAAGGGCTCGGTTATAGCAAATACTGATTTGAAAACCCTGGAAAGACCCAATATTTGACAAGATATGGTAGATTAAAGGTGACCATGATGTCTCAGAGAAGGCAATGGCACCCCACTCCAGTACTCTTGCCTGGAAAATCCCATGGATGGAGGAGCCTGGGAGCCTGCAGTCCATGGGGTCGCCAAGAGTCAGACATGACTGAGCGACTTCATTTTCACTTTTCACTTTCATTCATTGGAGAAGGAAATGGCAACCCACTCCAGTGTTCTTGCCTGGAGAATCCCAGGGACAGGGGAGCCTGGTGGGCTGCCGTCTATGGGGTCGCAGAGTCGGACACGACTGAAGCGACTTAGCAGCAGCAGCAGCAGCAGCAGCATGATGTCTTTGGCACTCTTCCCATTGAGAAATGGGGTCTAAGTTTATTCCCTTAAAACCAGGCAGAGTCTGACTGCTTTGAGCAAATGAATATAGCATAGATGATGATGATGCGGTGCCAGTTTCCAGTCCAGTCTCAAGAGACTTTTACTTCCTAAATAAATTCCAAATAGTCACTCCTGGAACCTAATCCTATTGAGTAAGTCAAGGAACATTGCAGAGAGGCCCATGTGGGGACGAACTGAGTGTCCCGGCAGCAGCTCTGGCTGGCCAGTCGTGTGAGCGAGGCATCTGGAAATTAATTCTCCAGACCTGGCTGGGCTTCCAACCTGACCTCTACAGAGTGGGCACAAGTATTACCCACTTAGTCCAGCCTGAGAATTAATTGTGAGCAAAATAAATAATTGTCATTTTAGGTCTTAAGAATATGCAGTGGTTTGTCACACAGCAATAGACAACTGGAACAGAGGGCAACAGCAATGCTGGCATCCTCTCAGGATTTTGAAGGCAGCCTTCATGAATGAAAACAGACAGGCAGAAGAAAAGAAGAGTTTTCATGGGGAGACAGTTGAGAAGTAGAGCTACGATTCTCTAACATGAAAGATGGTATGATAATACTAATGATAGATAAAAAGAAAACTTTGAAGTTTGTGACCCAGAGGGATGGTATGGGGAGGGAGGAGAGAGGAGGGTTCAGGATGGGGAACACATTGTATAGCTACAATTTTCTTGGGATTCATTTTGATGTATGGCAAAAAAGCAATACAATATTATAAAGTTAAGCAAAATTAAATTTAAAAAAATTTTCTTAGGACTGGAAAATTATAATTTTCAAAAAAAAAAATAAAAAAATAAAAGAAAAAGAAAAGAAAAAACAAAAGCAGATTCAAAGATATCTGTTATAATGCTAGTCTCTTTCTCTGACTTGAATTTGATACTCCTTCTCTGATCAGGAGGAAAAAGTCTTTAGTTATAACTCAGCACACAGGGATGTGTGCAAAATATTATGGATATATTGTGGAAGGAGTGACTAATTCTTCCAGGAAAACCAGGGGAAGCTTGACAGAGAAAGTGATATATGAGCTGTTTTGTAGATGAGTATGAGTTTTCCAGACATCATTGACCAATTTAAAGGACAAACAATGAACTAGAGGGAAAATACTTGCAATTTATATGACAACAAAAGGGTTATTATACTCCTTTATATTGACGAGAGACAAATAAATCAAATATAAATACTAGACTACTCACAGAAGAGAGACAAACTGCCAATAAGCATGTAAAAAGATGCTCAACATCAATAAGAAATGAAACTAGAAAATGATAAAACGTAAATCATTCATTGTCTTACTTCCTGTTGTTCAGTTGCTAAGTCGTGTCTGACTCTTTGCAACCCCATGGACTGTAACATGCCAGGCTCTTCTATCCTCTACTGTATCCCAGAGTTTGCGCAAATTCATGTCCATTGAATTGGTGATGCTATCTAGCCATCTCATCCTCTGCTGCCCCCTTCTCTGTCTATCCACCATTATAAGTTAGAGTATTGGTAACATCTGGTAATGGTGAGAATGTGAGGAAAGCAGCATTGTATACTGTTGGTGAGAATCTGGATTATCAAAATTATTTTGGAAACTTGCAAGCATTAAAATGTAAAATGCTCACATCCTGAGACTCAGCAACCTCACCTCTGGGAATCTATCCTTGGAAATGAAGACACTAGTAAAGATACAGATATGAAGTTGCTTTGTTATGATATCAAGCATATTTTCACATGTTTTTGATAGAATAACTGGAAACAACAAAATTTCCAACAATGGGGGAGGGAAGTATAAGAAGATTATTTATGTTTCTTCTATACTGTAGGAGAGTATATTGAGCCCTAGGTATATTATTGCTGTGACTTGGACAAACTCTTGAGTGTTTAAACCTGTGATGGTTGGGCTTTACATTGTTACCAACATATTCCTATTTGAAAATTGGGTCAAAAGTCAGGATCATAACTAGCATTTTTGAGGTCATAGACCTGTAGCTTCCAAGCTGTTAATTACTTAGAAAGTAGTCCTCCTTTAAAATACAAATCTACAAACAAAAAGTTTTTACAGAAAGTAGAACACATAGTCCTTAGTTACGAAAAAAGGGTTTTGGTCTAAGATTTGGTCTGAAAAGGCAGAATTCTGATGTTCAAGATATACAAGTGAGGGGTGCCCAAGGTTAGATATAATCTAACCTTGATTATCATCTAACCTTGGGCAGAATCTACTCACCCCCACTCCCAATCTTCAATATACACCGAGTTAGATTAAATGTCAGGATAAAAATTTACCTTTTGCATTCTATTCAGATAATAACAGATACTTCTGCTCCAGAAAAAAACATACTTAATCAAGAATGAGGGAATTTTGTTTTGTTTATTTAAGTCTACTACATTCCCACCTGATTAGCCCATAATGCATCCTGTCTAAACAACATACTTATTTTAGATTTACTTTAAGTATAAATGTGTACAACTCAAGATGTTTTCAAATAACATGGCTCTGTTTGGTGACAAGACTAGCTATTTACTCCTCAGGAGAATACAGCGAACTTCTGATTCTGTGGTTAGACCTATCCTTCAAATGATTAATACTTGAGTCCTCCATCTCCCACCTAACACATATTTGAAGTTCAGGGACTTGACTGAGATTAGAATTTTTGTCTTTAAAAAAAAAGTCTTAAAATTAGATACTCATTCTATTTCCAGGAAAGATGGACTAAATACCCTCCACCCTGTCTCCATTAAATGCAGCTATAAACCTGGCAGAATGTATGTGTGCTGAGAACGCTGAAAACAAGGGGCTAGCACGTAGATTAGCGAAAATGCCCAGAATTCCAAAAATCACCAAGCCAACAGTGTTGTTTCTTTTTTCCCCTCTCTTCGGTATTACTCAGCTCAGATCAAAAGCAAATTTACACCCTGAAGAATGCATCAGATATGGACAGAAAAATTTTCAGAAAAGTCTTCTCTTTCAGATCTGAGACCTAGAAAGAGGACTTCTGTGAGTTAGAAAGGGAGGAAATACCTTGATTTTTTTTTTTTTTTTTGCCTCTTGTTTTCCTATTCTCTGCTCCAACCCAGGCAATTTCCAAGTGTTGGTAAAGATGGAGGCCGTAGGCAGGTGTCTAAGTCTCTGAGAGAGGGGATCTTATCTCTGACCAAGGAACTGTGGTCCCCAGTTTAGTCACTCAGTTGTGTCCAACTCTTTGCAATCCCATGGACTGCAGCACGCCAGGCTTTCCAGTCCATCACCAACTCCCGGAGCTTGCTCAAACTCATGTCCATCCAACATGAGTCGGTGATGCCATCCAACCGTTTCATCTTCTGTTGTCCCCTTCTCCTCCCACTTTCAGTCTTTCCCAGTACCAGGGTCTTTTCCAGTGAATCAGTTCTTCACATCAGGTAGCCAAAGTATTGGAACTTCAGCATCAGCCCTTCCAATGAATATTCAGGATTGATTTCTTTTAGGATTGACTAGTTTGATCTCCTTGAAGTCCAAGGGACCCTCAAGAGTCTTTTCCAACACCATAGTTCAAAAGCATCGATTCTTTGGTGCTCAACTTTCTTTATAGTCCAACTCTCATATCTGTACATGAGTACTGGACAAACCATAGCTTTGACTAGATGGACCTTTGTTAGCAAAGTAATATCTCTGCTTTTTAATATGCTGTCTAGGGAGATCATAGCTTTTCTTCCAAGGAGCAGGCATCTTTTAATTTCATGGCTGCAGTCCCGATCCACAGTAATTTTGGAGCCCAAGAAAATAAAGTCTCTCACTGTTTCTATTGTTTCCCCATCTATTTGCCATGAAGTGATGGGACCAGATGCCATGATCTTAGTTTTTTGAATGTTGAGTTTTAAGCCAGCTTTTTCAATCTTCTCTTTCACTTTCAAGAGGCTTTTTAGTTCTTCATCACTTTCTGCCATTAAGGTGGATGTCATCTGCATATCTGAGGTTGTTGATATTTTTTCCCAGCAATCTTGATTCCAGCTTGTGCTTCATCCAGCCTGGCATTTTGCATGATGTACTCTGGATATAAGTTAAATAAAGCAAGGTGATGGTGTACAGCTTCGACATACTCCTTTCCCAGTTTGGAACCAGTGCATTGTTCCATGTCTGGTTCTAACTGTTGCTTGTTGACCTGCATACAGGTTTCTCAGGAGGCAGGTAAGGTGATCTGGTATTCCCATCTCTTTAAGAATTTTCCAGTTTGTTGTGATCCACACAGTCAAAGGCTTTGGCATAGTCAATAAGGCAGAAGTAGATGTTTTTCTGGAATTCTCTTGCTTTTTGTATGATCCAACAGGTGTTGGCAATTTGAACTCTGGTTCCTCTGCCTTTTTTAAATCCAGCTGCAAAATTTGGTAGTTCTCAGTTCACGTAATGTTGGAGCATAGCTTGGAGAATTTTGAGCATTGCTCTGCTAGTGCGTGAGATGAATGCAATTGTATGGTAGTTTGAACATTCTTTGGTGTTGCCTTTCTTTGGGATTGGAATGAAAACTGACCTTTTCTAGTTGTGTGGTCCCAAAATTTGTCATAAATTCACATTCCTTTTATCTTCCCTCTGTTCTCCCCACTGCTTGGTACTGCAGATACAGTGGTGGGAAGGAAATTAAAGCCCCAGGTTTCAGGCTAGAGGACCAGTAAGAGGGTGTCTGTGGTACATATTGCAGGCATGTGTCAAGCCAGTGAAATGGAAAGACAAAGAAGGTGAGAGAGCAGTCTCATGTTTCAGCTTGATATCTCATGTTAGATGGCTGTCTGATTTTCTTAAAGAAATCCCAATTACTCTATGAGTAGAGAAGGAACTTTAAAGAACCATGAGCTGGACAGGACATGTTTTTTTACTTTAAGTTTCAGCTCAAAATATATCCCAATATATCCCAAGTATTTATGTAATTGGAACTAGAGGAACCCAAACCACTGAAAGCTGTTGCTGACTGCTTTCTGAAAGCCTGAGATTTTTGATTTAGTGTTCCCATAAGCTATTAAACTTTTACTAATGTGTTAGAAAACACTTCTTAGAGTAGGAATAAATAGAAATATATAATATGAACCACAAATGTAATCTCATGTAACTTATTTTTCCAGTTTTATTGAAAGTTAATTGATATACATCACTATATAAATTTAAACCTTATAGCATACTAGTTTGATTTACATATATTGTAAAATGATCATCACCATAGGTCAGCTAATATCTATCTTCTCATACAGGTACAATAAGAAAAAAAAGAAAAGGGAAGGGAAAAAAAAATTATTGTGATGAGAACTGACTCTTTTAACTTTCCCCTATATTATGCAACAGTTAGCTATAGACATTGGATTGTATATTACACCTTACAAATGTAAATTTGTACTTTTGAACCCCAGTTTCCCCTCTCCACACCTTCTGCCTCTGATAGCCATTGATCTGTTCTCTGTATCCATGAACTCAGTTTTTGTTTGGTTTTTAGATTCCACATGTGAATGAGATCATATAGTATTTGTCTTTCTCTGTCTGACTTATTTCACTTAGCATAATGCCTTCAAGGTTTGCTCATGTTGTTGCAAATGGTAGAATTTGTTTTTTTTTTTATGACTGAATACTATTCAGTTGTATGTATATACACAATTTCTTTATCCATTCATCCATCAATGGACACTTAAGTTGTTTCTATGTCTTGGCTATTGTAAATAATGCTGTTATGAACATGAAGGGCTACAGATATCTTTTGAGTTACTGTTTTCACTTCCTTTGGTTATAGTCCCAGAAATGTATCATTCAGTAGTTTTATTTTCAACATTTTGAGGATCTTCCATTCTGTTTTCCATAGTGGCTGTACTAATTTTCAATCCTACCAGCAGGGCACAAAGGTTCCCTTATCTCCACATCCATGCCAGCATTATTATCTCCTGACTTTTTGATGAGGGTCATTCTGTCAGGTGTGAAGTGATATCTCAATGTGGTTTTAATTTGTATTTCCCTAACAGTGTCAGACTTTATTTTTGGGGGCTCCAAAATCACTGCAGATGGTGACTGCAGCCATGAAATTAAAAGACGCTTACTCCTTGGAAGGAAAGTTATGACCAACCTTGATAGCATATTGAAAAGCAGAGACATTACTTTGCCAACAAAGGTCCGTCTAGTCAAGGCTATGGTTTTTCCAGTGGTCATGTATGGATGTGAGAGTTGGACTGTGAAGAAAGCTGAGCACCGAAGAATTGATGCCTTTGAACTGTGGTGTTAGAGAAGACTCTTGAGAGTCCCTTGGACTGCAAGGAGATCCAACCAGTCCATTCTGAAGGAGATCAGCCCTGGGATTTCTTTGGAAAGACTGATGCTAAAGCTGAAACTCCAGTACTTTGGCCATGTCATGTGAAGAGTTGAGTCACTGGAAAAGACCCTGATGCTTGGAGGGATTGGGGGCAGGAGGAGAAGGGGACGACAGAGGATGAGATGGCTGGATGGCATCACTGACTCGATGGACGTGAGTCTGAGTGAACTCCGGGAGTTGGTGATGGACAGGGAGGCCTGGAGTGCTGCAATTCATGGGGTCACAAAGAGTCGGACATGACTGAGCAACTGAACTAAAGTGAATGACTAGTGAGCATCTTTTCATATACCTGTTGATCTGTAATGATGTTGAGTATCTTTTCATATGCCTGTTGACCTTTCATATATTTTCTTTTGAGAAATGTCAATTCAGATGCTTTTCCCATTTTTAACTCTTTTTTTTGCTATTGAATTGTATGAGTTTTTATTCATTTTGGCTATTAACCTTTTTATCAGATATATGATTTGAAAATATTATTTTCTCATTCCATAGATTGTCTTTTCACTTTTTGATGATCTCTTTGAAAAATTCAACACCGATTTATACTGAAAATTCTCCAGAAAGCAGGCATAGAAGGAACATACCTCAACATAATAAAAGCCATATATGATAAACCCACAGCAAACACTATCCTCAAGTGCAAAAAGTTGAAAGCATTTCCCTTAAAGTCAGGAACAAGACAAGGGTTTCCACTCTCACCACTACTATTCAACATAGTTTTGGAAGTTTTCACCACAGCAATCAGAGCAGAAAAAGAAATAAAAGGAATACAGATTGGAAAAGAAGAAATAAAACTCTCATTGTTTGCAGATAACTTGATCCTCTAGAAAACCCTAAAGACTCCACCAGAAAATTACTAGAGCTAATCAATGAATATAGTAAAGTTGCAGGATATAAAATTAACACACAGAAATCCCTTGCATTTCTTTCTATACACTAATAATGAGAAAACAGAAAGAGAAATTAAGGAAACAATTCCATTCACCACTACAACGAAAAGAATAAAATACTTAGGAATATATCTACCTAAAGAAACAAAAGACCTATATATATAAAACAATAAAACACTGATGAAAAAAATAAAAAGAACACAAGTAGATGGAGAAATATACCATGTTCATGGATTGGAAGAATCAATACAGTAAAAATGAGTATACTACTCAAAACAATCTAGAGATTCAATGCAATCCCTATCAAGCTACCAACGATGTTTTTCACAGAACTAGAACAAATAATTTCACAATTTGTATGGAAATACAAAAAACCTCGAATAGCCAAAGCTGTCTTGAGAAAGAAGAATGGAACTGAAGGAATCAACCTGCCTGACTTCAGGCTCTACTACAAAGCCACAGTCATCAAGACAGTATGGTACTGGCACAAAGACAGAAATATAGACCAGTGGAACAAAATAGAAAGCCCAGAGATAAATCCACACACCTATGGACACCTTATCTTTGACAAAGGAAGCAAGAATATACAATAGATTAAAGACAATCTCTTTAACAAGTGGTGCTGGAAAAACTGGTCAACCATTTGTAAAAGAAAGAACACTTTCTAACACCATACACAAAAATAAACTCAAAACGGATTAAAGATCTAACCGTAAGACCAGAAACCATAAAACTCCTAGAGGAAAACATAGGCAAAACACTCTCCATCATAAATCACAGCAGGATCCTCTATGACTCACCTCCCAGAGTAATGGAAATAAAATCAAAAATAAACAAATGGGACCTAATTAAACTTAAAAGCTTTTGCACAATGAAGGAAACTATAAACAAGGTGAAAAGATAGCCTTCAGAATGGGAGAAAATAATAGCAAATGAAGCAATTGACAAAGAATTAATCTCAAAAATATACAAGCAACTCCTGCAGCTCAATTCCAGGAAAATAAATGACCCAACCAAAAAATGGGCCAAAGAACTAAACAGACATTTCTCCAAAGAAGACATAACAGATGGCTAACAAACACATGAAAAAATGCTTAACATCACTCATTATCAGAGAAATGCAAATCAAAACCACTATGAGGTACCATCTCATGCCGGTCAGAATGGCTGCTATCTAAAAATCTACAAACAATAAATGCTGGTGAGGGTGTGGAGGAAAGGGAACCCTCTTACACTGTTGGTGGGAATGCAAACTAGTACAGCCACTATGGAGAACAGTGTGGAGATTCCTTAAAAAACTGGAAATAGAACTGCCATATGACCCAGCAATCCCACTGCTGGGCATACACACCAAGGAAACCAGAATTGAAAGAGACACATGTACCCCAGTGTTCATACAGCACTGTTTATAATAAGCAGGACATGGATGCAACCCACATGTCCATCAGGAGACGAATGGATAAGAAAGTTGTGGTACATATACACAGTGGAATATTACTCAGCCATTGAAAAGAATACATTTGAATCAATTCTAATGAGGTGGATCAAACTGGAGCCTATTATACAGAGTGAAGTAAGGCAAAGAAAAACACCAATACAGTATACTAATGCATATATATGGAATTTATAAAGATGGTAACGATAACCCTATATGCGAGACAGCAAAAGAGACACAGATGTATAGTACAATCTGTTGGACTCTGTGGGAGAAGGCAAGGGTGGGATGATCTGAGAGAATAGCATTGAAACATGTATATTATCATATGTGAAACAGATCTCCAGTCCAGGTTCAACGCATGAGACAGGGTACTCAGGGCTGGTGCACTAGGATGACCCAGAGGGATGGGTTGGGGAGGGAGGTGGGAGGGGGTTTCAGGCTGGGGAACACATGTACAGCCATGGTTGATTCATGTCCATGTATGGCAAAAACTACTATAGTATTGTAATTAGCCTCCAATTAAAATAAATTAAATTAAAAGAAAGAAGTGTCAATTTGGATCCTTTGCCCATTTTTAATTTCTTTCTTTCTTTTTTTTTTTTTTGCTATTGAATTGTAAGAGCTTTTATTCATTTTGGCTATTAACCCTTTATCAGATACATGATTTGAAAATATTATTTTCTCATTCCATAGATTATCTTTTCACATTGTTGTTGATCTCTTTTGTTGTGCAGCAGCTTTTTAGTTTGATTTAGTCCCGCTTGTTCATTTTTAATCTTGTTGCTTATGCTTTACATGTTATACCCCCAAATTATTACCAAGACACATGTCAAGGAGCTTTGTTCCTATGTTTTCTAGGAATTTCATGGCTTCAAGTCTTATATTTAAGTCTTTAACCCCTTTTCAGTTAACTTTTTTAAGTGGTGTAAGATACGCATTCAGTTTAATTCTTTTACATATGAATATCCAATTACTCCAGCAGAATTTATCAGACTAAGTAATTTTAAATTTCCTATTAGCCTCATGTAGATTTTAGAGCATTAAATACTTACTTTAGAAAATGATTAATGTCTCAAACCAACAATCTAGGTTTTTACCTTAAACAGGAAAAATAAGAACAAATTAAAAACTGAGGCAAGCAGACTGAAGCATAAACTAGAGTGGAATTTAATGAAATTGACAACAGAAAAATAACAGAGAAATGAATGGTTCTTTGAAAAAGTCAGTAAAATTGATAAACCTCTAGCCAAAATGAGAAAGGTTAAAAGAAAGAGGATAAAAATTACCAGTATTAGGCATGAAAGACGGGACATCACTCTAAACCTCACAAACATTAAAAATATAATGTAGGAATACTAGGAACAACTCTGTTCACATCAGTTTAACAATTTAGATGAACCAATTCTTTGAAAGCCATAAATTACCAAAACTCATCCAACAATATAAGTTTTTAAAAGTGAAGTTAATTTAGTAATACATCTAATTTATTCTAATATGTCTAAATTATTCAACATATAATCATAAAAACTATTAATGAGATATTTAAATTTTTTTCATTAAATCTTTTAAATCCAGCATTTACATAATACTTATAGCACATCACAATTTGAACTAGCCACATTTAAAATGAGTAGTGGCTATCATATTAGACAGTGAAGATTTAGGGACTGAAGATTAAATCTTCTGGAAATGAAAATACTTTATTTTTTAGCTCAGGAGAAGTCTGCTTATCACCAAACCAATGTATGCAAGGGTCTGAAAGAATGATTATGAGATGCGATTTTTTTCAGGTACAAAAATGAAAGAAAAGCATACCAAAATATTTCTAATAGCAAATTCTTTTGGAGGGTGATTAATGAAGCAGTGTTATTAGATACTGTCACAGGAGTAGAAATATTTTCCCCAGTGTAATATTTTCAAAAATGTAGGTGTGTAATTGTGTTTGCACATGTGCTTTTATTTTCATTTTTTTAAGAAGGCAAAAATGTTACTTTTATTAATGTAAAGATGAATTAGAGGATATTGATTAGTGTGAATGCCAAAGTGGGTGATGGTGATGATGCTCAGTTGTGTCCAACTCTTTGTGAACCCATGGACTGTAGGCTGCCAGGCTCCTCTATCCATGGAATTTTCCAGGCAAGAAGACTAGAGAGGGTTGCCATTTCCTACTCCAGGGGATCTTACTGACCCAGGGATCAAACCCAGGTCTTCTGTGTCTCCTGCAGTGGCAGGCAGATTCTTTATCACTGCACCAACTGGGTAGCCACTGAGTGCCAAAGTGGGGGCTATTAAATGAACTTTGGAGTTATTCAAGATTCCCACCCAGTATCAGGCAGGAAAGACAGCTTTGAAGAGAAGGAAAGAGCTAGTATTCTCAGCAGGCAGTTCTATTCCAAAAAGAAAAGGACAGTCAAGTATTGTAACTGAGCAAGAGGCGTTATGGGGCTTTCCCAGGACAGACTCTACAATGTCCTCCACCTGGCTCTTGTTTGTAGAAAAGCTTTAGTTTCCCAAGCCTCCCCAGAGTCACAAAAGCCTGGTTCAAGAGTTAATGATTGAAAGATTGTCAATATATAGTAATGACAAAAAGTAACATTTGGATCAGGAGAAGAGGAAAAGTTAAACAGCAAATCATCCATATAGCAGTCACAGAATCTTTAGTTCCTCCTTGAAGGACATAGATAACAATCTGATTCATATTCCTGAGTAATTTAAGAGCTACTAAAACCCTACCAGATGGAAGAAGTTAATTGCCTGATGAGCACATGGCCCCCACAGTTGGCTGGAGACAGAAGATTGAGAATGTTAAAGACCTGTGACACCGCCTCTGTACCCTCACCATCAACCAATCAGAGTATTGTGCACAGGCACCATGAGCTCCCCTCCCTCACTTTACCTCTAAACACTCTTCCCAGAAACCCATCTAGGAGTTCCGTGTTCTGAGCAGTAGCCGCTTGGTCTCTGCTGAGCCCTGCACTTTCCTTCACCACAACCAAGTGTCAGCAGAATGACTTTATTGCTCGCAGGACAGTGGACCAAAGTTTGATTCGGTAACATTGCACATGTGTTTTAGCTATTTGTATTGATTTTACTTGAAGGAGTAATTTCTTTAAAATGAATTACATAAGCATTTTGAAAGGATGAAATGAAAACTTTGTATTACTCTAATTTGAAAGGTTGATGGTAGAAGGCAGTAATTAAATGGCGAAATGTCCAGTTGTGAGTTCTAGAAGTGTTATTGCATATTTCATTAATAATTTCATATGTATTTATAATTATGTTCATTGCTCAAATATTGCTCAGTGGACTTATATTTTGTTGCTTAGCAGTACTAATAACATAGGATACCAAATGCAATTCAGATTCTAAAGATAACTGAAAGACTTCTGTTAACATGCCTTGGTTAATTTTGCTTAATGTTGGTTAACAGATCATTAAAGACTATATCGGAGAAGGCAATGGCACCCCACTCCAATACTCTTGCCTGGAAAATCCCATGGATGGAGGAGCCTGGTAGGTTGCAGTCCATGGGGTCACTAAGAGTCAGATATGACTGAGTGACTTCACTTTCACTTTTCACTTTCATACATTGGAGGGGGAAATGGCAACCCACTCCAGTGTTCTTGCCAGGAGAATCCCAGGGATGGGGGAGCCTGGTGGGCTGCCATCTCTGGGGTCGCAGAGAGTTGAACACAACTAAAGCGACTTAGCAGCAGCAGCAGCAAAGACTGTATTTTGTTACTTGAGTGATGAATATAGAAAAAGGATATACTTTCCATTAACATATTTATAAAACTTTGACCAACAAAGAATTTTTCTTTGTAATGCTTAATTCATTTATAAGTATATTTTATATATGAGTAGTTCACACGCCAAGGTTCTCAGTCTGATAACTATTTCCAGGTCCCAAATTGAGGCAGTTCAGAAAGCCAGAGAGAGGGAATGATACAGAAATGAACAGTTTCTACATGGGGCAGTTAGAGGTAGGCAGGCTTAAGTAGGTGGTTCTCATCCTGACTGGCATAAGAATCTTAAAAAATAAAAGTGCGTGGATTATATATGCAGGCCCCAAAACCCAAGTCTAGGGTGTGGTGGGACACCTGTACATTTTTAAAAGATTTTGCAGTAATTCTGATACACAACAAGGAAAAAGAAGCTCTGGCCCAAACTGGAAGAATAAAACAACCACATTAAAAGGCTTGTGCCATCCAATGGAATAGGAAAAGGGCCAGCCAGGAAAGATTAGGGGCAGAATAATCAGGGTCTCATCATGAAAATTTGGGCAAATGGAAATTTCAAGACAGTATTGGATACTATTGGAAGCAGCGGAGTGTCTGAGGAATGTGCCTTGAGATTTGACAGTGAGGAAGTTAGTATTGCTCTCTGAAACCTGTCTGGAATGCTCCCGTTTTATGCTGTTGACCACATCCTCTTCTGAGGTCCCTCCGTAATAACTTGTTGCCTGCCTACCTCTACTATAGTATCCAATTCATGGAAAACCTGTCTGTTGCATTTTTGTCTTCATTAGACTGTGAACATGTTTCCACTTAGCCCTAGCACTGTGTGTAGATTATATATTCAATAAATGTTTGTAGAGTGAGTGAATAAATTGAATGAATACATGTATCCATTACATAATTTCAGGGACCATTCATCTCTATGTAGGAAAAAAAAAAACAACATGTAAAAAAGGACCATGGTAAAGAAAATAGTGATGGTTTATTATTTGTATACTGTACTCTTCTTACAACAGTTGGAGGTTTTTAAGACTTAGTTATTAATGTATAGAACATTTGGGCTTCTGAGAGAACATGCTGGAACTGATAAATTACTCATACTATTGGTTTTTCTGGTCTATGTCATTATTCCTCTTTTAACTGAGGAATGAGCTGGAGGATGAGTTTCCAAGTGAATTACTGGTATCTTTATTTTGGAATGCTAAGTCACCGTTCTCTGAGAAGCACTGCCTGGGCTCCACCTCCACCCTGGGCCCACCTGTCTCCACTGCTTTCCACTGAGCTTCTCAATCAGCACCTCTTTATTAAGTATTGCCTCACACTCTACTATGGTACTCGTTCAAGTGTGGGCTGTATAGATGTGTCAAAAGTGTGGTTTATGAGCATTTACACCAGAATCATCTTGGGTGCCTGTTAGCTCTGTGTGATCAGAGGGCTGGGTAGGGCAAGGGCAATCCACACTTGCCGCCTGCAGCTCCGGTGGGCTTCTCTTCATCAGTTAGCCTCGCTTTTAAAATTGGTTTGCTTAGTTTTTTTTTCTTTTAACATACATATATATTTCTCTTAAGAGTTTAAGCCTCCTCTGGACAGAGATTGTGCCAGCCTATATTAAGTTATCATCTAGATCATTTCTGCCTAAATTAGTTGTAAGAGTTTTGGAGCCAAATTATGATATAATATAAACATAATAGAGTGAATTTTTATAGAGTATTTACTACATGTCAACCACTTTTAAAATTTTAATATTCCATATCAAGTATTACTAAATATTTTTAAAGTATTAATTTGTTTAATCCTTAAAAATAATTCTGAGCGGTAAATTTTATGAGCGGTAATGGACCTTGCATGTGAGCATGAAGCTCTGCCTGCCTAGACGTGAATCCCAGAGTTGCTGCATAGGTGTGTGACTCTGGAAGACTTCCTTGCCCTCTCTCTGTCTCAGTTTCTTTCCCTGTAAATAATAATACCTACCTAGTAAGGTGTGTGCAAGTGCGTGAGAGTGAGTGAGTGAGTGAGTGGAGTGAATGAGTAAATGAGGTCACATCAGTCATGTCTGACTCTTTGCAACCCCATGGACCGTAATCCACCAGGTTCCTCTGTCCGTGGAATTCTCCAGGCAAGAGTGTTGGAATGGGTTGCCATGCCCTCCTCCAGGGGATCTTCGCCACCCAGAGAACAAACCCATGTCTCTTATGTGCCCTGCATTGGCAAGCAGGTTCTTTCCCACTTGTGCCACCTCGGGAGCCCTCTGTCATTGGTATGCTGGAGTTATAATGATATCATGCCTCCACTGACCTAAAAGGACCACCCTGTAATTTCTCATCAATGTTATAGCCATGGGTCTTATAGGATTTCAGGAGTCCAGTTGTGATAGCATCAGGATGACTCGGCTCCACTGGACTAGACTCCTTGTCTTCTACGTTCCTGGCTCTGTGTTTGGCATTGCAGGGTGATGAGACACAAAAGAAATGAAAGAGACATTCTTGGCCTCTAGAACCTTGTATAATAATACAGGGGGAAGTAGCTGTAGGAGACCAATGAAGCCATGAAATGACAGTGATATAACATCATCAAGGCACTGGATGATTACGTCCCCAGGTGATAACTGATGATAGTGAAAGTAGTATCAGTTCAGTTCAGTTCAGTCACTCAGTTGTGTCTGACTCTTTGCGACCCCATGAATTGCAGCACGCCAGGCCTCCCTGTCCATCACCAACTCCCGGAGTTCACTCAGACTCACGTCCATCGAGTCAGTGATGCCATCCAGCCATCTCATCCTCTGTCGTCCCCTTCTCCTCTTGCCCCCAATCCCTCCCAGCATCAGAGTCTTCTCCAATGAGTCAACTCTTCTCCTGAGGTGGCCAAAGTACTGGAGTTTCAGCTTTAGCATCATTCCTTCCAAAGAAATCCCAGGGCTGATCTCCTTCAGAATGGACTGGTTGGATCTCCTTGCAGTCCAAGGGACTCTCAAGAGTCTTCTCCGAAAGTAGTATAGGCAAGTTCAGATGACAAGAGAGAAATTGACTTAGCTGGAGTAGTTCTATGGAGAAGGTAGAATTTAAGGTCAACCTTGAAATACAGGGCTGTGTGGGAGTAACAGGGGTAAGAAGTTTCATTTCTGGAGCAGGGAAGAGAGCAAATTCTTTAAGACAGAAGTAGCTCTCTCCTCTACTTTGGCTTCATCCTGTGAACAATCGTTAGTTTAGTACTTGTATTTATTTATCCTTCTGTTTTGTACAAAAACTTCCCAATGTTTTAGCTTTCATCAAACCTTAGGGAATGTGTCATTCTCTTTGTTGTTATTTTGGTGTTTTATTCAAGCTTGGTAGAATTCAAATTCTCCAGTAAAACACACAATGACATTCTTGATAAGCCTCCAGGACTCTTTTCTCAGTCACATAAAAAGCTGCAGATCTAAGGGGAAGGTAGTAAAATCTAAACAAATCCAAGGGTATCAACACATCCCTCAAACAACAGAAGCCCCCACTGATAATCTAATCTGTGCACCTGTAGATTACTTCTAGTTATATTATTTATTTCATTTCACAAAGCAGACATAGAAGCCATTTATATTCAAATACTCAAGAAGAAAAATTTTAAGAAAATGAATTTATTAAAAATTATGTTGTAGAGTTCTTTGGGTACATTTAAAATCTGTTTTAAAATATAATCTTTTATTGGGTATCTACAAAAATCTTTTTTGTACAAAAATTGCTTTGCAGTAAATTGAGGAGAAGAAAATATCTGATTCTATTTACATTTAGTTATAAAGGAACTAAGTTGTAACTTTGAAAGGGAAAGGTTGCTCTGGCATTTCCTTTGTGAGCAGATTTTGTACTAAAATGGACCTTTTATGGGCCTTTAGTAAATGGCTCTGGTTTGACCAAAAAAAAAAAAAAGCCGGCTTATTTTCTTGAATCTAAATTGACTGATTCAATGCAATGCCAGATTTTTCCAAGTTACTTTTCTTAGTTTCATCTTTTTCTGTCATGGCTTATGTTACTGATATTTCCTAGCAACAACAGAACCATGTGATATTTTACTAATTTGGTTTCAGCACAGGAACCACTGAAAGTTAGAGTTGCCCTGAAGACTTCTTAACTGAATGAGGGCCGTAGTCAGCTTTCAGTTCGAGGCTATTTCCACCCTGAACAGCTGTGGCCCTCACGCTTTTCAGCAGTCCATTAGCTGCAGCTTCTGTTTCAAACTGGAGGCCAACCAGACTTCGAGTTCTGCTATGTGTGCCAGTTGGGATGAGGGGCAGCCCTTACAGACAGGGCAGGGTGATCGCATCATCAAACAGACGTGTGCAGCCGGGTTTTCACAGCTGGAATGAGGTGTGGCATGTTGCTTTTTCCTTGCATCAGAAAATAGTTTAAGCCAGAAAGCCATTTTGTTTCCATACTGTATGTGTAAACTAAAACTTAAATTTAAGAAGTATGGTTTACAAAGGAGGGTATAACCTATGTTGATAGTGAAGTAAAGGCATAAAGTACCCATGAAAAGAAGTACATGATTTCCAAATCATTTATGATCTTACATTATCTTACATTTGGCAGTCATTAGCAATGACTGATGACTAACAGTTACTAACCTTTATGGAAGAACAGTGGCCAAGCACTGTGCTAAACACTTTCCATGCATCATCTCATTTTATCCTTATGACAATATTATGAGAAAAGCACACTGCCCCTGGCAGCCACCAGTCTGTTTTCGGAGAGATTTGATGACTTGCTCAGGGTGGATACTGGCCTGAGCTGGGGCTCCCACTCTGATTAAAATCCAGTTTGTCATGATCTTTCCATTGTGCTGTATCCTGAGGTCTCCTGGCACAAGCTGAGCACTCAGGCCTTGTCCTGTCTGGAAGTGTACCCTTGATTTCACAAAAAGTGCTGTCACATCACAGCCAGCAATGAGGATGCCTTTGTCCCCGATGGGGAGGACAGACCTAGGTCTTGTCCAGTGCCGACAGGGAAGATTCTGGTGTGCACATCCTTAGAGCCCCTGGTGAAGGCCGTGTGCATGGGCCAGAGGACACCTGGTGGGGAGCATCACATAACTCACATATACAGGGCTAAGGACAAAATTCGGTAAAATTATATTTTTAGATTTTAGTTCTAAAGATCCTCATATGGTTAGAGTAGGAGAACAAAATACAGCTTGTATTGAGACGTGCAAATGCTTTCTATGGAGTTCTTTGGATTCCAAGTGATAATAAAGTATTATTATAATGTGATTATATTATAATAAAGTTACTTATAACAATAAAATAACACCAAGTGATTTTTCATGTCTTATCTAACCTTCTGTGAGAGAGACTAAGAGCTGTACTGATGTATTTGAACTATGTTGTTTAAACTTTTAAAAGTCAATATTAATTATTATTTTAAAAATAGAATTTTCTATTTTTAATATTGTTTTGTGCTTTAATGTTTCAAGTTATATAGTTAAAGGCTAACAAGACATTTTTTGTTTATTGAGAACTTACATAAGCAACAGTTAGAATAACTGTGTGCCTGTACTTACTCGAGTAAATGAAACACAGGATCAAGTGGACAGTTAAAGAGATAAAAAGAATGTTTTGATATGGATTACTGCAATTCTCATGATCAGGGTCTGAGACTGGTCATCTTTTCATCTGTTACCATAAGTTACGACCTCTACATGCTAAAGCAATAGATCTACTGTTTTATTTGTCTCATTCAACAGATTTTGAATGAATACATCAAGTATGCAAGCATTGATCTTGGGATTAAGCATTGGACAAAGCTAACAATAGTCATTGCCCTTCTGAAATTTATAATCAGAGAAGGCAATGGCACCCCACTCTGGTACTCTTGCCTGGATAGTCCCATGGACAGAGGAGCTTGGTGGGCTGTAGTCCATGGGGTCGCTAAGAGTCGAACACGACTGAAGGACTTCACTTTCACTTTTCACTTTCATGCACTGGAGAAGGAAATGGCAACCCACTCCAGTACTCTTGCCTGGAAAATCCCATGGACAGAGGAGCCTGGTAGGCTGCAGTCCATGGGGTCACTAGGCGTCGGACGCGACTGAGTGACTTCACTTTCACTTTTCACTTTCATGCATTGGAAAAGGAAATGGCAATCCACTCCAGTGTTCTTGCCTGGAGAATCCCAGGGATGGGGGAGCCCGGTGGGCTGCCGTCTCTGGGGTCGCACTGAGTTGGACACGACTGAAGCGACTTAGCAGCAGCAGAGGAAGACTGCTAACATGCAAGTAACATTAAAAATCAAATATGGAGCAACAATATAGACCCAGATGCCTTGGAGAGTCTAGTATATGCTTGCTGTCATTAAGTTCCCTACAATTTTACATATTTATAAAATTTTATTTTTATGTATTTTCAATTTTAACCAGTTTTAGAAATAATTTTAGATTCACAGGAGGTTGCAAGGTTAGTTCCTAAAGGACCTGGGTATCTTCATCCAGTTTCCTCCAATGGTTAGAACATACTCAATTATAATAGAAAACCAGGAACTTGATATTGATACATTGTATTTGCAAAGTAGATACTGTATCATTTTATCACATGTGTAGATTTAATATAACCACTTATGCAATCAAAGAATTCCTTTATCACAGAGATCTCCCTCTGTTGTATCTTCTTCAAGGCACAATCCCTAAACCCTGGTAACCACAGATCTGTCTTCCATCAGAATAAATTTCATTATCCAAGAACTTTATTTGTATAAATAGAAGCATACAGTTTTGACTTTTTGCAATTGACCTTTTTCACTCTTAAAACCCTCAAGATCCATCTAAGTTGTTGTATGTAACATGCTGCCAAGTCGCTTCAGTCGTATCCGACTCTGTGCGACCCCATAGATGGCAGCCCACCAGGCTCCCTGTCCCTGGGATTCTCCAGGCAAGAACATTGGAGTGGGTTGCCATTTCCTTCTCCAATGCATGAAAGTGAAAAGTGAAAGTGAATGAAAGTGAAGTCGATTAGTCGTATCTGACTCCTAGCGACCCCATGGACTATACAGCCTACCAGGCCTCTCCATCCATGGGATTTTCCAGGCAAGAGTACTGGAATGGGGTGCCATTGCCTTCTCCGGTATGTAACATAGCCTATCCTTTATTGCTAGGCAGCACTGGATGGTATGAATGTACCCATTTGTTTAATCATTCACCCACTCAGGCACTTATTAGTTGTGTCCAGGTTTTGGATATTACAAATAAAGCCATTATAAATATTCATGTACAGTCTTTGTTATGGGTATAAGTTTCAATTCATTGGGATGAGTACTGAGTCTTATGGAAGTTCTACATTTATTTTCATTTGAAAGTACCAGATTGTTTTCTAGAGTGGCTGTAACAGTTTATGTTCTCACCAGCAATGCTGAGAGATTCAATTTCTCTGCATCCTCACCAGCATTTAGTGTTGCATTACTTTTTTATTTTAGATCTTCTGATGAGTGTGTTGCAGTTATTAAATTGTAGTCTCCTACTGAAGAATAATCACTTTAGTTTTGATATAAAGCAAGATATGAAGTAAAGAAAATAGAGAAGGAAAACATGTAATAGCTGTGAGTAGCTTTGTCTACCTGAACACTACTAGAAGTGTTACGTAGTTAAATTAGAATTTCTGACACAAGAAAAGTATGATATTGAGTAAGTATACATGAGCGAAGCCTCAGTGTTGATAAGTCTTTATAATGAATACCTCCCTCTTACCATTAATGTTCTGCACATATAAAATCAAGGCTATGAGAGTAATTTATTTTTCTGAATATAAATATACCTCACTCATCAGTGGTATAGATCACAAATATGTTTTATCGATTCCTAAAGTCTCTAGGGAGACTCACCCAGATGATATAAATATTTGGGATATGTATTAAGTATTTTGATGTGTATGAAGAAATTGGATCCAAGAAGACATTAATCTTAAAATGACAAGTAGATAGAGCCATGTAAGCTGTGTAACATTGGCTCTGTAGACACAGTTATATTTTTGAATGAACAAATAATTATTAACACTGACAAAGCACAGGTTTCTGACCTTGGAGTTGTGAGAGGATAAAGGAAATAGGACATGGTCTGTCTTCTGGAAACTTATAATCTAATGGGAACTATATTTGTTTTTAATTAAGTTTCATTTATTTATTTTGGCTGTGCTGGGTCTTTGTTGCTATTGGGTTTTTCTCTAGTTGAGGGAACAGGAGCTACACTCTAGTTATAGTATGCGGGCTTCTCATTGCCATGGCTTTTCTTGTTGAAGAGCGGAGGTTCCAGGATGTGTGGGCTTCAATAATTGCAGCTCCTGGGCTCTAGAGCGTGGGCTGCATAGTTGTGGTGCTGGGCTTAGCTGCTCCAAGACATATGGGATCTTCCTGGATCAAGTGTCGAACCCATGTCTCATGCATTGGCAGGTGGGTTCTTTACCACTGAGCCAGCAAGGAAGCCCTGGAAACTGGACTTTTTTTTTAAATAGCTTTTAAGAAATTATTATCTGAAAATAAATTTAATTCCTAGGATATGGATTTTATTTATTTTTGCTTTATAGAATCACTAGAAGTTTATTTTGTAGTTATATTTTTTTGAAATAAACTTTTCTCTCTGTCGTACCTCCATGTGCAGTTGTGGTCAGCCATCACCAGCTTTCATCTGATAATGTAATAAAGAAAATAATACCAAATGTCATGCACTAGCCTTTATAAATCTATGGTCTTCATTGTGTCAATAAGCACACTGTTTAGTGCAGTTGTAGTTTCTTTTCCACGAGAGGATTTTCTTGATGAAGGAAGCAAATGTTGATTTCCATTCTAGCAAAACTCCTTAGTGTGAGTCCAGGATACTTTCTTATCATTTCAATTGTGCCATCAGAACACATTTCCCCCAAAAACTTGCATTTCAAAAAATATTATTGACAGTGCAGTCCAATTTAATTTTCTACATTTCAGAGCTAGTGTGTTTATCAACAATCTAGCAGGAAAAAAAAAGTTCTTCCTTCATATCACCTTAATATTTACCCTGCACATGTAGTAAAACATTTACTATGTTAGCAGTATCTGCACAATAATTACACTTTAATAAGCAGATTTTCTGGAGAAGGCAATGGCACCCCACTCCAGTACTCTTGCCTGGAGAATCCCAGGGATGGGGGAACCTGGTGGGCTGCCGTCTATGGGGTCGCACAGATTCGGACACGACTGAAGCAACTTCGCAGTAGCAGCAGCAAGCAGATTTTCTAGCTTGAATTTGTTCTTTGAGTTGGCTTTCTGTATCATTAGCCAGTACCTGACTGTGTGGAGCTGAGGTGTCATTGGAAAGTACCTAACCTCCCTTCTTTAGTGCAAATTCATGAGCATTGATAAGCAAACATCCTTTACTAATGTCTTAATGACTGTTTATAGAGTATCTTACTCTTCTAAACACACAAGGCTACTTTATGAGAAGCCCAGGAATCACTATAATGGCATACGAAACTTCTGATTGCGTTGGCTTTTTAATTCGAAACTTTTTCAGAATCTGAGTTTTGAGGCACTGATGTTACTTTTTTGGCTATTTACCTTTTGAGGTAGCATCAACTTGAAAAAGTTGAAAAAAAAAATATTGTACTGTCCTGTAGAACACCCATGGCTGATTCACGTGAATGTATGGCAAAAACCACTACAATATTGTAAAGTAATTAGCCTCCAATTAAAATAAATAAATTTACCAAAAAGATTGATAAAAAGTTCTTGCTCTCATCTAGCTTATAATCTACAGAATTTAAGACTTGCTCTTTCACAGTTGTACTATAGAGTGAAATGCAACATCCAAATTAGAAAAGTGAAAATAAAGTGACAAAGGAGTCTGGGGAAAGGGGCAATTGCTTTTGGCTGGGGTAAATAAAAGGGTTTCAATGGAGGGGACAATATTGGAACTGGGGTGTGAAGCCTAACAGGCTGTGGAAATGGAAGTGTTAAGTAGTCTAGATAGAAAGAGCAGCAAAGGACAAAGGGAATCCTTGATGTTACTAGCAAGAAACTGACAAAGGTAATAAATTTAACAATCTACTATTTTTGAAAGTTTGCAAAAATTTCATTCTTTGCTTTTAAGTATCCTCAATTAACTGCCTTCATTTTAGTGGTAAAATTAAGATTTTTCCCCCCTATAAACTAGAAACTGTTACCTGTATCCTACAGTCTGTATTACGGATAGACCCTGCAGTGTCAGGAAAACATATGCAGGATACGCCACATATATTTGCTCTTTTAGAAAATTGCTATTTAGGGGACCGTTTAATGCTCCACTGAAGAGGAAATCCATAATCCTTTCTGTGTGCTGCACGGCACTTGAGGAGGTATAATGTCCATAAAATATGCTCTACTTCAAACCAGTGATTTCAGAGCTACGCTTAAAAAGATAGAGTGCATTTTTCAAGTATCACAGAATGGCCCTGGTTTCCTATTCCTTTGGAACCTTTTAGCATCACTTTAAATAACCAGCTTTATGATGTTGGCCAGAGTATCTTTTTCTCAGATCCAATTCCAAAATACTTTCCTGAGTTTAATGACTCCCCAAGTGGGAGAGGAAAACTTATATTCAGCTGGCCTTCACCGAGTCTTGAAGCAAACTATTTTTCATGGATTGCTCATCTTAGAAGCTCCATATCTCATTGTCAACACAAAGCCTGCTTACACTGTAAACTGGGCATTCCATTTTATTCTGTGTAACACCTAGCTTAAAAAAAAAAAAAAAAAAGACTAAAGGAAACCAAAATATGTTATTACTGCTGCTGTCAACTAAGTGTTTTATTTGGTGACTGCCCTGAGCCTTCGTTAACCTTCTTTAATATCTGATATATGTTTTGTTTTAAAGTAAGGACAAGAAATTGATCTTTTTCAAGTGTTTTTAAAACTTTTTTCACCTCAGATGGTGTCTAACTAATATTTCTTTATGATACTTTGTGTAACCCACGTGCCACTTTCTTCTGATTTAAAGAAGACATGGGGTGAAAGGAGGGCTTTGTTATGCTCTGAAGCAGGTGACAGGGGATGAGGATGTAAAGAAGGGCTCGAGAAGACTCATGAGGTGAGGGCCCATGTGTTTCTAACTCCCCAGAAACACCCTGATAAAACAATTTGCTTCCAAATTAAGACATGAGTAGAACTGGAAGCTCATTTGTAGAGTGGGCCCTCCACTTTACAGGGAATGATGTGTCTCCTTAGCACAGCTAACACCATCAAAAGATAGAACTAGAATCATTATTAATTTCTTTTTTGCAAAGGTCAATTATTATTTCTATAGAAATAAAAAAGTAAGATGTGGGGAAAGTTGAACTTGTAGGCTGCTGGCAGGCACTTATTTTTGTTGTAGTGATAGTGAAGTCGCTCAGTTGTGTCCGACTCTTCGCGACTCCTTGGACAGTAGCCCACCAGGCTCCTCCGTCCATGGGATTCTCCAGGCAAGAATACTGGAGTGGGTTGCCATTTCCTTCTCCAGGGGATCTTCCCAGCCCAGGGATTGAACCTGGGTCTCCTGCATTGTAGGCAGACGCTTTGCCATCTGAGCCACCAGGGAAGTCCTAAATTCAGAGTGTTTGAATAAAATAAAAAATTTGATCATTGTAACCTTCAAGTATTTCTGCTGTGTAAAAATTGAAATCCTAAATGAATAAACGGATGCATTTTTATGGGTGTGCAACTATTTCTCAGCCCCTACTAGGGAAAAAAAAAGAATTCTATCAGCATGGGGCCTGACATAGGGAACGCATTTTGCACTGTTTGCCTGGGGGACAGTTCACCCCAACTTTACTGTTGCTAAGCAGCTTCTACCCTTTAGAAACAGAGAGTCTTGACAGCTTAGAAAGTCCAACCTCCTCTGTTTCTGAGCCTCCAAACTCAGCTGGAATTCAAACTATTTTCTATGAGGTAAAATTTAACTCATGCATCAGAAGAGCTCAAGATATTAATGTGTCCTTCCCTCCCACTCACCGATTCATTCAGTAGTTAATGAAAACTGGATATGGTCAATAAAAGATGAGTGTGATGGTTCCCGTACTCCAAAACTTACACAAAGAGAGGCCACTTAAGGCATTTAACTTTTCCTTTTGAAAAACTTCAGTCCTACAGAAATCCTTCACCGAAAGTTACTCATTGTTCACATTTTTCCATTAACGCTGCAATCTCTCTCTCCCCCTCTGTCCTCCACTCTCTCCCTCTTGCCTTCTCGCTCATTTTTTCTTTTTGAGGGAAGGAGGAAGCTACTTAAAGTTCAGTTTCAGACCTCAAAAGAGGAGCATTTTAACAAGTAAGTCCAGTAAGTTTAGAGAGGCTTCAGCAGAAATCTATATAAAATATAAGGGAAAAGGAGAGTATAGGAAGGAATCAGGGCATCCTTTATAAGATTATTTTCCAGGTGTAAGAGGTGTAGGCACCAGCTGAGCAGTACCAAGGACTCAGAGATGAGCCAATGTGGAGCATTAGCAGAACAGTAAATGATTTTTCATCACTGGGCTTCAGGCAGGGGAGAAAGGAATTGAGAAGTAGGTTCTGAGACAAATAGGAATGGACAGATAGGCAGTGGTCTGATCATGGCGAACCAGGTATGCCCCAGAGAGGAGGTTTCTCTTTATCTAATGGTTGATGATTAATCATTTCTATGCTTTAGGTAGAGGGTAGCCTATGCCTAAAGTTAAAATAACTATTAATACCATAAAAGAGAAATTATCAGGCTTCCTGATAAATCTAGTGACAGAAGTATTTTGGGAATTGATAAGCTTTGAATAGCTGTCCTATTTTTCCATCCCCAGAAGAGTGGATATGTAGAAAAGCACTTCTAAAACGTGGTTGTATATCATACTCAAGTGGGAAGTTTTTTTTTTTTTTAAGAAACATAGATTCCTCAGTTTTTTCACTCCAAATCTGTTGAGTCAAAAGTGGGGCCTGGGAACCTGCATTCTCCCAGATCTCCCCCAGGTGGCGCTGGTGCAGCCAGTTCACTGCCCAGGTTTGTCTGCATCGCTCAGTAGCGAGAGGATAAGGGAGGATTGGAGAAAGCAATGGCGCCCCACTCCAGTACTCTTGCCTGGAAAATCTCATGGGCAGAGGAGCCTGGCCGGCTGCAGTCCATGGGGTTGCTGGGAGTCGGACACGACTGAGCGACTTCACTTTCACTTTTCACTTTCATGCCTTGGAGAAGGAAATGGCAACCCACTCCCGTGTTCTTGCCTGGAGAATCCCAGGGATGGCAGAGCCTGGTGGGCTGCCGTCTATGGGGTCGCACAGAGTCGGACACGACTGAAGCGACTTAGCAGCAGCAAGAGAGGATTCCGATGCGTGGGTCTTTGCAAAGGGATCAGAACTGGTCAGTCCCCAGGATAGCTCTACCAAATGCTATGAGAATACATCCACCACACCAGCCTGCATTGCTCAAGATGCCATGTCCTATGTCTCTTTGTGACCTTGGAAATTATCTCAAAGTCAGCCTCATAATAGGCACTCCACAAATGTCTGATGAATGAGAATTGCTGAACCCAAATGTTAGCAAAGGAGATGTCTAGCAGTATGTTATGTATCTTTGACCAAAACACTAAAATTACTGACTTACTAAAATCAATGAAATAGATAACCTAAAGCCCAGATATTTACTCAGACTTTTCAGCAATTCTACTAATTTTTTTTAAATCAAGACTCAGCCATTTTGATAAAATATCTGCTCTAAAGTAGATAACAGAAATAGGAGGTGACATCACTATTGTGTTCACTTTGTGAACACTGCCACATTTAGACTTCATGGACTAAACTAAGAAAGTGTATTCCCTGGGACTCCTTCCGAGTCTCTTATCATTAGGGTATGATTGTGACAGATTGTGATGACAGGTGGAGGTAATAATGATAGTTAATCCAGACATATATTAAATAATAGATTTAGAAATCATTTAACAGTGGTCTTGACAGTTATCCCATGATGTTTATTTCAGAAGTGTTTTGAAATGTTGTGAAATATTTTGTCATCTTACTTAGTACACAGAGACAGTAGTACTGCACAATCGTTAGTTAACATTTCCATTATAGATGTCAAAACTAAGAATCTTGTCAGACTTTAAAAATTTGTCTTATTTCTGACCTCTAATGATTTAAAGTGAAATCGTTTTATTTAGACATTGTGGGTGTGGGGAGGGACTGAAGAAGCAGTCAGAAAGTGGGTGTTGGGGGAAAAGAACTGATCTTCAGTGACTGACACTTCACTTTGTTCAAAAACCATATTCCAGAGTAATATGTTTTTTAACTGTTTTTTTTATTCTTTAACTTTATGGTTTATTAAAGGATATTTGACATAGTTCCCTGTGCTACACAGTGGGACCTGGCTGTTTATCCATTCTGTGTATATGGTTTTTATCTGATAATCCCAAGCTCCTAATTGATCCCTCCCCCACCCCTTTCCCTTTGGTAACCATAAATTTGTTGTTTTCTATGTCTGTGAGTCTGTTTCTGTTTTGTAAATAAGTTCATTTGTGTCATATTTTAGATCCCACCTATAAGTAATATCATATAGTATTTTACTTATTTCACTTAGTATCATAATCACTAGGTTCTCCCATATTGGTACACATGGCATTATTGCATTCTTTCTTATGGCTGAGTAGTATTCAATTGTGTATAAATACACCACAGTTCTTTATTAGTTCATCTGTTGATAGCCATCTAGGTTGTTTCCATGTTTTGACTATTATTATTAATATAAATAGTATTATTATTAATATAAATAGTATTATTATTAATATAAATAGTATTGTAAGTGAGCATTAGGGTACATGTATCTTTTCAAATTGTAGTTTTCTCCAGTTATATGCCCAGGAGTGGGATTGCTGGGTCATATGATAACTCTATTTTTGTTTTTTAAGGAACCTCCATACTGCTCTCTTTAGTGGTCATACCATTTACTTCCCTCCCACCACAGTGTAGGAGGATTCCTTTTTCTGCACTCTTTCTCCAGCATTTGTTATTTGTAGACTTTTCAATGACAGCCATTCTGACCCATGTGAGGTGGTACCTCATTTTAGTGTTTTAAATTTTATTTTTAATTAGAAGATAATTGCCTTATAGTGTTGTGTTGGTTTCTGCCATACAGCAGCTCGAATCAGCCCCAAGTATGCATGTGTCCCCTCCCTCTTGAATCTCCCCCTCCTCACTCCATCCCACCCTTCTACGTTCTCACAGAGCCCCGAGTTTAACTCCCTGTGATACACAGCAACTTCCCCACTAGCTAGCTCTTTTACATATGGGCATGTGCATGCTTTCCACGCTACTGTCTCCATTTGTCCCACCCTCTCCTTTTCCCACTGTGTCTACAAGTCCACTCTCTACGTCTGTGTCTCTATTCTTGCCCCGCAGATAGGTTCACTGGTACAATTTTTCTAGATGCCACATAGTAACAAGGTTTTTAAAGTGGCTAAATGATGCTGTTTATCATATACAGTTCTTTAGCTGACCCTCAGTTCAAAGATGGAGGTGATTTTAATGTGTTTCATGCATTCATTAAGTAAGTTCAGTTTGGCAAACCCATGAAAAATATGAACTCGATCTCTGAATGTGTTTACTTGTGTAAGTAGGAGGATCAGTCATGGCCGGATCAGGAATACTATGGTGACGTTGTCAAAGCTTTGTCTGTCTCTTGGGCAGATTCTCACACATTGCTGGTAGGATGGCCAATCAGCTACATTTGGCTCACATCCTAACCTTAGTAATTCTGGTGAAAGGTCTTTCTAGATAGCTCCCACAGGAAGGACTCTGGAAGAATCAGCTTTTTCCAGGCTTGAATCACCTTTCATCCCTGAGTCAATCACGTTTTCATCCTTGAGCCTGTCAACCAATTCATAACTAGGATGGGTTAGTCCTATGTCAGTGCTTCTGCTCATCAGTGGGTGAGGGAGCAGGGTTGGCCCTTCCTAAAATCACATATTGTGGGTTTCTCACGTGAAATAAGGCTTCTGTTGATGAGAAGAAACATGATATTGTTTTGGCAAAAAGCAAAGAAAAAAATCAGCATGCCTGTCGTATCAGCTTCATTTTCTCTTGAGTGTGTGTCTAGAAAAGGAAAAAAAGGTGAAGTCTTCAATGGCAAAACCAAATTATGTCGTATCACTGAGAAAAAATAGATTTCCTCAATAGTATAGACAGTGCTTTTATTTTTATATTTCAATAAGGACTTGGCTATTATGAGCCTCTTAAAACACAAACTTTAATATTGAAATATGGTAGAAAACTAAGTTAAACATGTCACAATCAAAGTTTCTAAATTTCAGCTGCTTCTTTTAGCTTGTAAGTTGTAAGTACTCAGTAAATGCTGAGTGAATTAATAAATTACTGTATTGCAAAACCATGAAATTTGATGGGACCTTAGAGGTCATCTAGTTAATCCCTTAGATGGCTGTGGACATCTGCAGTATCCTACAGAGTGGTCATTGAATACTATTTGGAGAGTTTCATATGAAAACCCCCACTGATTTCCTCTTGAGGACTTCTTTGCCATATACTGACATCTTATAAAGGATTTGGAAGCTGATAACATTGAACAAAGGTGCATTCACATTGTTTAATTTCTTTTTCTCTCCTGCTTTACCCCATATATGTAAATGCAAATAACAAATTACAATTAAGTGATATCTCAAGTAATATTACCTGCAAATGAAACTCAGATAAACAAGCTGGACTTTATTCAGGGAAATTGGGGCAGAATTCTGGCCAAGGAATTGATGTAAGGGAGACAGAGAAGAAGGCCACAGAGCTTTATCTCAGGCATAGGTCCTTCAAGGGCAGCCTTGGAGCTGCCTAGGAGGGAGGCTCAGGAATGGCAAAACTGGGCAGTTGATAGCTGGTAGGTTTCCTTGTGGCTGATGGAAGTGTATTTTCTCTGGGGTTACAGAGAGGAGGGAAATGAGGTGTTGCCTCATCTGGAAGATAGCAAAGTGCAGAGTATCCCAGGGAAGTGTCTCGTGTTAAGAAACACACACTGTATTGAATCAGGGTAAGGATGGGAAACAAACATCCCATTCCTCTGTATTATTATTTGTTATCTCTGGTAACAAAAGTTCTTTATAGAGTGCAGTATGCTGTGCTCATTCATTGCAATATTACTTTTTTCTTATTATTATATTTTTCCATAGATAAATCCTATATGTAAGCAATCTCTAAATACATCCCACTTTGGGGTTAACTTGTTTTGTTCTATTTTTGACTTAATTAGATTATCCCAAAATATTCTCCGAATTTTTGTATGTTTGGTAATTTCACACTCTCAAGAAGCCAAAAGAAATTCTTCAGCTTTTAAAACTAGATTTTATGCTCTTCTATACTTAGGATGTAATTTAGATTACCTGATAGAGAGCATGGGGTGTGTTTTCAAGAAAACATTAGAAAATTGATATTCAGATCTCATTTGTAGGCAACAAATTTCAGGTGATATCTTAATCCTGACTCTGAAATGTGATCTAATAACAAAAATGCTTGGCAGTAGAATTAGAATCAGATTGACAGTAAACTATAATATTTATTAATTCAAAGACTGTTGTATTTATATATAAACATAATTCACCCATCAGCAAATGGCAGTTCTTAACAAATTAGTCATTAGTATGAATTGTATGATGCGTTTTGAAACAAATTGGTCAGGACAATTCTTAGCATTAGAAGAAATAGCAGACCATTATAAACTTTGATTTAGAATGCATTTTATATCAGCATTGGAAATGTGGTTGTGAAAACGACAGAACATGTTTACTTTCACATATGTTTACTTCATTTTAGTGAGGCATAAAAGAATATGTTGATGTCTTCCTAGTCATTCATATAGCTCTCAGCCAGTAGGAACTAAAAATCCCAGAATGCAACATTCCATTCTTTTTTTTTTAAATTTTTTATTTTGCTTAACTTTACAATATTGTATTGCTTTTATTATACATCAAGATGGATCCACCACCAGTATACATGTGTTCCCCATCCTGAACCCTCCTCCCTCCCCCCTCCCCACACCATCCCTCCAGGTCGTCCCAGTGCTTCAGCCCCAGGCATCTGTTATCGGGCATCGTACCTGGACTGACGACTCGTTTCAGATATGATATTATACATATTTCAATGCTATTCTCCCCAATCATCCCACCCTCTCCCGGTCCCAGAACATTGCATTCTTAAACATAGATTTCTGACTCAGTTTGATCAGATAATAGGATTTACCATGAAGTCCAAAATGCTTACTTGAACTTTACTAAACATAGACCTTTGTCAGGTTTAGTACATTTCTATATTAAATTTTAAGAAGCAAAATATTTGTACTGTCCACCTCATCTGTATATGTGATGAAATTATTTTCATACATTAAAAAAAATAGCCATTTCATCATAGTGAACTAGTGTAAAATTTAAGGACAAAATGATCAATTGAGAATTTTTCTGGAGGAGCAGTTCTTTCTAAAATGTTCTAAAAACAATTCTTTCTAGCATACTTGTTCTTTGGAAGTAGCTCACTGTTATTTGGACTCAGATTTAAATATCTTATTAATATATTTTGGACTTTTATTAGTTCTGAAATTATTAGTGAAGGCTATAGTGATTGGCCTTCATGTAGGCACTTCTAATTGGAAATCATTTTCTGTTAAAGGTTTGAAGTCATTTTGTTTATTCCTGCAAGGACCTCAATATGTTATCCATCCAATGTTTTTATAAGTATGCAAAAATTATACTAGTAATGTAACTAAAATAATAGCTCACATTTATTGAATGCTTGCTTTCTAGTCATTCATATAGCCTTCAGCCAACAGGAACTACAAATCCCAGAATGCAACATTCCATTCTTAAACATGGATTTCAGACTCATTTCAGACATTTATTGAATGCTTACTATATACCAGGCACTGTACTAAGAGCTTGCATGGATTACTTTGTTCAATCTTCATAAAACCTTATAAGGTAGGTAGTATTATTGTTCCCATTTTACAGTAGGCCAAGACTTAATGAGAAAAATTAGCTTATAAAATGTCCAGAGCTGCTAAAGTGGATCTAAAATGTGGACTGCAGCTCCTGTGTCTTAATTCACTATATTATACTGCATACCTTGCATCACAAATGAAACATTATTGTGTACTGCAACCCACTCCAGTGTTCTTGCCTGGAGAATCCCAGGGACGGAGGAGCCTGGTGGGCTGCCGTCTGTGGGGTCGCACAGAGTCGGACACGACTGAAGTGATTTAGCAGCAGCAGCAGCAGCAGCAGTGGCCAGTACATCACCACCAGCATAATAACACTTCAATTTTATGAATTATTGTTGATGAGAAAGACATCATCTTTGAGCCTGAAAGGCAGGATAGTACCTCAAATTTTTCTTCATGAGCAAACCTTGTTTCCTCTTATGAGAAGTAAATTTTTAAATTTCATCAAGAAATGTTAAAATAGACAGTTGAAATAATTATTCCAGAAGCAAGCACTGAGAAAAAAAATCTTCATCTCGTTTTCCAGATTGACTAAATGCATCAATCAAATTATCAGAGTAATTGCTCAACTTTCACTTATGTTTCCTGGCAGCATATACTTCATAGCTGTTGTGACTCCACAAGAATAACATCAAGTACTCTTTATGTTTGTGAAACATATCAGTTTGATGTGTTGTTGATGCTTCCTAGGAGCTTCACGCCATCCATTACCCTGTCCTAAACCTTCAACCTTCCTGCACCAAACTCTGGGATGACTTCATCTCTGGACTCTGTTAGCCCTACCACATCTGCCTCTATTCTTGAGGTTTCCTAATTTCCAGGTGTTTTGTTATCCAGCACATCTGTCCCCTTTTTAAACATACTCCCCCAATCTTTTTGGTTCAATCCTATGGGTTTTTTTCCCACCTGAAGCTTTCCCCACTTTTTACCTTCCCCAAGTGGTACCACCATAAGACTGAGTGGGCAGAAGTGGTTTCTTGCTGGTTGGAAGGTACTGATCACACAGCTTGTCAGCAGGGAGCATCTCTGGGTCAGTTTGCCGTCACTGCAGCTACACGTTTGACAGCTAGGTGCCTCCCCCAAGGCCCCGCTCATCATCCTGCGTCCTCTGCCACATCGTTTCTCAAATCGTGCTTCTCAGATCCCTAGGACTTCAGAGGTACATTCTCAGAGATCCGTGTGAACCTAAATTATTACAGGTTTTTAATGGGATGATCTTAAGATATTTAAGTTGCTAAATTTCAGAACTTACACTTGTATTTTTCATATGGTGTCTCTGAAGGAGTAGTTTGACCTTTTTTTTTTTTTTTTTTTAAGTGGTTTTTCAAACTGGGAGTCCACAAACTTGTTTTTTTGAGTTCTCAGTTCTCAAGATTGAAAAACACTGCTCTTCTATTCTGGAAATGGGCCTGGCTACACATTCCTCATAATCCACTGTGTGCTTCCTATGAGTCTCGTACTCTGCTGTATACTGGGAGTTCAAAAAGTCCCTGTCCTCAAGGGTTAGTGGGAAGTCAGATATATAGAAAGACAGTCATTATATATTGTAATGGTGCTAGTCAGTTGGTACAAACTTTTTAGAGAACTACTTTAGCAATTGAAAAGTAGGATAACCTTTAACCCAATCATTCCACTCTTAGGAATTTATTTTCTGGGAATAAGAAAGAGCCACAAAGATTTATATGAAAGGATCAAGAAGTCAAATGAAATGAAGATTGTTGGAATTGACTCAGCCTGATATTTTTTACAATAGTTAAAAATGGAGGCAAGGTTTAATACTTAACAATAGGAGGATACTTAAGTTATGAAACCCCACTAATGGGTATTGCTGCTGCTGCTGCTGCTAAGTCGCTTCAGTCGTGTCCGACTCTGTGTGACCCCACAGACGGCAGCCCACCAGGCTCCGCCGTCCCTGGGATTCTCCAGGCAAGAACACTGGAGTGGGTTTCCATTTCCTCCTCCAATGCATGAAAGTGAAAAGTGAAAGTGAAGTCTCTCAGTCGTGTCTGACTCCAGCGACCCCATGGACTGCAGCCCACCAGGCTCCTCTGTCCATGGGATTTTTCCAGGCAAGAGTACTGGAGTGGGCTGCCATTATGTAGTAATACTTCGCTCCAATACTTTGGCCACCTGATAGAAAGAGCTGACTCATTAGAAAAGACCCTGATGCTGGGTAAAATTGAAGGCAGGAAGAGAAGGGAAAGACAGAGGATGAAATGTCTGGATGGCATCACCAACATAATGGACATGAGTTTGAGCAAAGTCGAGGAGATGGTGAAGGACAGGGAAGCCTGGCATGCTGCAGTCCATGGGGTCACAGAGTTAGACACGACTGAGCAACTGAACAACAAAAACAACAAAACATAATAATTATAGAAAATATTGAAAGAACTCATAACGTTAAGCAGAAAAACAACACATAACTTTCTACATCAGAGGTGAGCAAACATTTTATGGTAATAGGTCACACTGGTTAATATTTTAGACTTTGTGGGTCATGTGAATTTGAGAGTTGAAACTTAAAACTGTGCTATTTTAATGTGAAAACAGCCACAGACAGTGCATAAAAAATTGGGCGTGGTTGTTTGTCAATAAAAATTTATTTATGGACATTGAAATTTGAATTTTGTATAGTTTTCATGTGTCAGGAAATATCAATAGTAGTTTAAAATTTTTAATAGTTTAAAATTTTTGTAATAGTTTTAAATAGTAGTATTTAAATTTTAAATATAATTTAAATATAAAGCCTCTTCTTAGCTTGCAGACCATGTGAAAACAGATGGCAGGCTGGATTTGGACTGTGGGCCATAGTTTTCTGATCTCTGATCTATACTGTATGATTTTAAGTGTGTGTATGTGTGTAGGTAAAACCATAAGAATATTAATGGTGGTTATCTCTGGGTAGTGGGATTATAGGTTATTTTTTAAATGATTTTTAAAATATTTTTACTCATTTTTAATATGAAATGACATTTTTGATAATCAGAAAAATAAACAAAAAATTCACTATAATAATTGCTATAATAGTGGAAAGCACTTTAAAGGGGTAAATACCTCAGATTCATGGAGGCTGAGGGTGAGGAAAGGGTTGCTGAAAGAGTCAAAACTAAACAGTATGTTGAAGGATGATGAAGAATTTCTAAAGCATGTTGAGTCACAGGAGAGAGAGAGATAAGAGGGGGACAGCAACAAGGAAAAGTGTTCTGGGCTGAGCCTGGGAGGTTAGGCTGTCGGAAAGTTAGGGAACCACAAGAATATCAGAAGGCTGGAGAGCAGTGTGAGGGAGTGAGCAGAGAGAAGATCAGAAAAAGAATCAGGCACTGAGGGTCTTACTTGCTTTGCTTACACTTTGCATTTTTATCTTAAAATCATTTGAAAGCCATTGAAAGATTGATAGTTGCTAAAGGAAATGGTCATATTTCTGATTTAGAAAGACCTACGTGGCATCAGGGCAGAGAATGGATTGGATAAGGGTGAGCTGGGAGGCAGGAAGACAAGTTGAGAGGCTGTTGTAGGAATCCATGTGAGAAGTGAGAGACTAAACCAGGGTAAGGCAGCGAGTGGGGGAGTGGAAACAGAGGAAGGAGAAAGTTTGAATGAAATATAGGATGTTGACTAATTAGATCTTGGTATTGAAGGAGATATGGAGGAGAGAGGAGTAAAAGTTGGTGTCCATGTTTCTGCTCCTGAAAGCCAGGTGAGTGGGAGATTTGGTGGAGAAGATGGCATGATCAGTTTTAGATGTCTTGTTTTTTTGTTTTGTTTTGTTTTGTTTTAATTTTATTTTTTAACTTTACAATATTGTATTGGTTTTGCCATATAGCAAAATGAATCCGCCACAGGTATACATGTGTTCCCCATCTTGAACCGTCCTCCCTCCTCCTTCCCCCTACCATCCCTCTGGGTCATCCCAGTGCACCAGCCCCAAGCATCCAGTATCATGCATCGAACCTGGACTGGCGACTCGTTTCATATATGATATTATACATGTTTCAATGCCATTCTCCCAAATCATCCAACCCTCTCCCTCTCCCACAGAGTCCAAAAGACTGTTCTACACATCAGTGTCTCTTTTGCTGTCTCGTATACAGGGTTATTGTTACCATCCTTCTAAATTCCATATATATTCATTAGTATACTGTATTGGTGTTTTTCTTTCTGGCATACTTCACTCTGTATAATAGGCTCCAGTTTCATCTACCTCATTAGAACTAATTCAAATGTATTCTTCTTAATGGCTGAGTAATAGTCCATTGTGTGTATATGTACCACTGCTTTCTTATCCATTCATCTGTGGATGGACATCTAGGTTGCTTCCATGTCCTGGCTATTATAAACAGTGCTGCGATGAATATTGGGGTACACGTGTCTCTTTCTAGATATCTTGAATATGAGAAAGTTGTTGGGTGTTTGGGTGTAGTTTTTCAGTACAGTTTTTTTTTTTTTAATTAAATTTTATTTTGCTTAACTTTACAATATTGTATTGCTTTTGCCATACATCAAGATGGATCCGCCACAAGTATACATGTGTTCCCCATCCTGAACCCTCCTCCCTCCTCCCTCCCCATACCATCTCTCTGGGTCGTTCCAGTGCACCAGCCCCAGGCATCCGTTATCAGGCATCGAACCTGGACTGGCAGCTCATTTCAGATATGATATTATAGATATTTCAATGCTATTCTCCCAAATCATCCCACCCTCTCCCGTTCCCAGAGTCCAAAAGTCTGTTCTATATATCAGTGTCTCTTTTGTTGTCTCGTAAACAGGGTTATTGTTGCCATCTTTCTAAATTCCATATATATGCGTTAGTATACTGTATTGGTGTTTTTCCTTCTGGCTTACTTCACTCTGTATAATAGGCTCCAGTTCCATCCACCTCATTAAAACTGATTCAAATGTATTCTTTTTAATGGCTGAGTAATACTCCATTGTGTATATGTACCACTGTTTTCTTATCCATTCATCTGTGGATGGACATCTAGGTTGCTTCCAAGTCCTGGCTATTGTAAACAGTGCTGCTATGAACATTGGGGTACACGTGTCACTTTCAGTTCTGGTTTTCTCAGTGTGTATGCCCAGCAGTGGGATTGCTGGATCATAAGGCAGTTCTATTCCCAGTTTTTTGAGGAATTTCCATACTGTTCTCCATAGTGGCTGTACTAGTTTGCATTCCCACCAACAGTGTAAGAGGGTTCCCTTTTCTCCACACCCTCTCCAGCATTTATTGCTTGTGGACTTTTGGATAGCAGCCATTCTGACTGGCGTGAAATGGTACCTCATAGTGGTTTTGATTTGCATTTCTCTGATAATGAGTGATGTTGAGCATCTTTTCATGTGTTTGTTAGCCATCTGTATGTCTTCTTTGGAGAAATGTCTATTTAGTTCTTTGGCCCATTTTTTGATTGGGTCATTTATTTTTCTGGGATTGAGCTGTAGGACTTGCTTGTATATTTTTGAGATTAGTTGTTTGTCTGTTGCTTCATTTGTTATTATTTTCTCCCATTCTGAAGGCTGTCTTTTCACCTTGCTTATAGTTTCCTTTGTTGTGCAGAAGCTTTTAAGTTTAATTAGGTCCCATTTATTTATTTTTTATTTTATTTCCAATATTCTGGGAGGTGGGTCATAGAGGATCCTGCTGTGATGTATGTCAGAGAGTGTTTTGCCTATGTTTTCCTCTAAGAGGTTTATCGTTTCTGGTCTTACATTTAGATCTTTAATCCATTTTGAGTTTATTTTTGTGTATGGTGATAGAAAGTGTTCTAGTTTCATTCTTTTACAAGTGTTTGACCAGTTTTCCCAGCACCACTTGTTAAAGAGATTGTCTTTAATCCATTGTATATTCTTGCCTCCTTTGTCAAAGATAAGGTGTCCATATGTGCGTGGATTTATCTCTGGGCTTTCTATTTTGTTCCATTGATGTATATTTCTGTCTTTGTGCCAGTACCATACTGTCTTGATGACTGTGGCTTTGTAGTAGAGCCTGAAGTCAGGCAGGTTGATTCCTCCAGTTCCGTTCTTCTTTCTCAAGATAGTTTTGGCTATTCGAGGTTTTTTTGTATTTCTGTACAAATTGAGAAATTATTTGTTCTAGCTCTGTGAAGAATACCGTTGGTAGCTTGATGGGGATTGCATTGAATCTATAAATTGCTTTGGGTAGTATACTCATTTTCACTATATTGATTCTACCAATCCATGAACATGGTATATTTCCCCATCTATTAGTGTCCTCTTTGATTTCTTTCACCAGTGTTTTATAGTTTTCTATATATAGGTCTTTATTTTCTTTAGGAAGATATATTCCTAAGTATTTTATTCTTTTCATTGCAATGGTGAATGGAATTGTTTCTTTAATTTCTCTTTCTATTTTTTCATTATTAGTGTACAGGAATGCAAGGGATTTCTGTGTGTTGATTTTATATCCTGCGACTTTACTATATTCATTGATTAGTTCTAGTAATTTTCTGGTGGAATCTTTAGGGTTTTCTATGTAGAGGATCATGTCATCTGCAAACAGTGAGAGTTTTACTTCTTCTTTTCCAATTTGGATTCCTTTTATTTCTTTTTCTGCTCTGATTGCTGTGGCCAAAACTTCCAAAACTATGTTGAATAGTAATGGTGAAAGTGGGCATCCTTGTCTTGTTCCTGACTTTAGAGGAAATGCTTTCAATTTTTCACCATTGAGGATAATGTTTGCTGTGGGTTTGTCATATATAGCTTTTATTATGTTGAGGTATGTTCCTTCTATTCCTGCTTTCTGGAGAGTTTTTATCATAAATGGATGTTGGACTTTGTCAAAGGCTTTCTCTGCATCTCTTGATATAATCATATGGTTTTTATTTTTCAGTTTTTTAATGTGGTGTATTACGTTGATTGATTTGCAGATATTGAAGAATCCTTGCATTCCTGGGATAAAGCCAGTCATGGTGTATGATCTTTTTAATGTGTTGTTGGATTCTGATTGCTAGAATTTTGTTAAGGATTTTTGCATCTATATTCATCAGTGATATTGGCCTGTAGTTTTCTTTTTTTGTGGCATCTTTGTCCGGTTTTGATATTAGGGTGATGGTGGCCTCATAGAATGAGTTTGGAAGTTTGCCTTCTTCTGCAACTTTCTGGAACAGTTTGAGTAGGATAGGTGTTAGCTCTTCTCTAAATTTTTGGTAGAATTCAGCTGTGAAGCCATCTGGACCTGGGCTTTGTTTGCTGGAAGATTTCTGATTACAGTTTCAATTTCTGTGCTTGTGATGGGTCTGTTAAGATTTTCTATTTCTTCCTGATCCAGTTTTGGGAAGTTGTACTTTTCTAAGAATTTGTCCATTTCTTCCATGTTGTCCATTTTATTGCCATATAATTGCTGATAGTAGTCTCTTATGATCCTTTGTATTTCTGTGTTGTCTGTTGTGATCTCTCCATTTTCATTTCTAATTTTATTGATTTGATTTTTCTCCCTTTGTTTCTTGATGAGTCTGGCTAATAGTTTGTCAATTTTATTTACCCTTTCAAAGAACCAGCTTTTGGCTTTGTTGATTTTTGCTATGGTCTCTTTTGTTTCTTTTGCATTTATTTCTGCCCTAATTTTTAAGATTTCTTTCCTTCTACTAACCTTGGGGTGCTTCATTTCTTCCTTTTCTAGTTGCTGTAGGTGTAGAATTAGGTTATTTATTTGACTTTTTTCTTGTTTCTTGAGGTATGCCTGTATTGCTATGAACTTTCCCCTTAGGACTGTTTTACAGTGTCCCATAGGTTTTGGGTTGTTGTGTTTTCATTTTCATTTGTTTCTATGCAGATTTTGATTTCTTTTTTGATTTCTTCTGTGATTTGTTGGTTATTCAGGAGTGTGTTGTTCAGCCTCCATATGTTGGAATTTTTAATAGTTTTTCTCCTGTTATTGAGATCTACTCTTACTGCATTGTGGTCAGAAAAGATGCTTGGAATGATTTCAATTTTTCTGAACTTACCAAGGCTAGATTTATGGCCCAGGATGTGGTCTATCCTGGAGAAGGTTCCGTGTGCGCTTGAGAAAAAGGTGAAATTCATTGTTTTGGGATGAAATGTCCTATAGATATCAATTAGGTCTAACTGGTCTATTGTATCGTTTAAAGTTTGTGTTTCCTTGTTGATTTTCTGTTTAGTTGATCTATCCATTGGTGTGAGTGGGGTATTAAAGTCTCCCACTATTATTGTGTTATTGTTGATTTCTCCTTTCATACTTGTTAGGATTTGTCTTACATATTGCGGTGCTCCTATGTTGGGTGCATATATATTTATAATTGTTATATCTTCTTCTTGGATTGATCCTTTGATCATTATGTAGTGACCTTCTTTGTCTCTTTTCACAGCCTTTGTTTTAAAGTCTATTTTATCTGATATGAGTGTTGCTACTCCTGCTTTCTTTTGGTCCCTATTTGCATGGAAAATCTTTTTCCAGCCCTTCACTTTCAGTCTGTATGTGTCCCGTGTTTTGAGGTGGGTCTCTTGTAGACAACATATGTAGGGGTCTTGTTTTTGTATCCATTCAGCCAGTCTCCGTCTTTTGGTTGGGGCATTCAACCCATTTACATTTAAGGTAATTATTGATAAGTATGATCCTGTTGCCATTTACTTTATTGTTTTGGGTTCAATTTTATATACCCTTTTTGTGTTTCCTGTCTAGAGAATGTCCTTTAGTATTTGTTGGAGAGCTGGTTTGGTGGTGCTGAATCCTCTCAGCTTTTGCTTGTCTGTAAAGCTTTTGATTTCTCCTTCATATTTGAATGAGATCCTTGCTGGGTACAATAATCTGGGCTGTAGGTTATTTTCTTTCATCACTTTAAGTATGTCTTGCCATTCCCTCCTGGCTTGGAGAGTCTCTATTGAAAGATCAGCTGTTATCCTTATGGGAATTCCCTTGTGTGTTATTTGTTGTTTTTCCCTTGCTGCTTTTAATATTTGTTCTTTGTGTTTGATCTTTGTTAATTTGATTAATATGTGTCTTGGGGTGTTTCGCCTTGGGTTTATCCTGTTTGGGACTCTCTGGGTTTCTTGGACTTGAGTGATTATTTCCTTCCCTATTTTAGGGAAGTTTTCAACTATTATCTCCTCTAGTATTTTCTCATGGTCTTCCTTTTTGTCTTCTTCTTCTGGGACTCCTATGATTCGAATGTTGTAACGTTTAATATTGTCCTGGAGGTCTCTGAGATTGTCCTCATTTCTTTTAATTCATTTTTCTTTTTTCTCCTCTGCTTCATTTATTTCTACCATTCTATCTTCTAATTCACTAATTCTATCTTCTGCCTCTGTTATTTTACTATTTGTGCCTCCAGAGTGTTTTGGATCTCATCTATTGCATTATTCATTATATATTGACTTTTTTTATTTCTTCTAGGTCCTTGTTAAACCTTTCTTGCATCTTCTCAATGCTTTTCCCCAGGCTATTTATCTGTGATTCCATTTTGATTTCCAGATTTTGGATTAATTTCACTATCATTATTCGGAATTCTTTATCCAGTAGATTTGCTGTTTCTTCCTCTTTTGTTTGGTTTGGTGGGCATTTATCCTGTTCCTTTACCTGCTGGGAATTCTTCTGTCTCTTCATCTTGTTTAAATTGCTAAGTTTGGGGTGTCCTTACTGTATTCTGGCAGTTTGTGGACTTCTCTTTATTGTGGCGTTCCCTCACTGTATGTGGGTTTGTACAGATGGCTTGTCAAGGTTTCTTGGTTAAAGAAGCTTGTGTCGGTGTTCTGGTGGATGGAGCTGGATTTCTTCTTCTGGAGTGCAATGGAGTGTCTAGTAATGAGTTATGTGATGTCTATGATTTCGGGGTCACTTTGGGTAGCCTGTATATTGGCTTGGTTTCAGTGTAGGTTTGGAGGCATTTGATGAGCTCCTGTCAGTTAATGTTCCGTGGAATCAGGGTTTGGACTTAAGCCTCCTGCTTCCAGTTATCGGTCTTATTTTTTACAGTAGTCTCAAAAACTTCTCCTTCTATACGGCACTCCACAACTGAACCGCTCAGAGATGTTCACAGAGTTATACAGAGAAGAAAAGAGGGAGGAAGGAGACAGAGGTGGTGAGGAGGATAAAAGGAGGGAATGAAAAGGAGAGAGACAGATCCAGTCAGTAATAGGCACAAATTTATTACATATACCAGTAAGCATAGATTAAATATCTAGATTACAGTTTGGAGTTTCAGGAATACAATGTCAAAGAAAAGATGAAGAGATAGAAAGAGGGAGGAAAAAAAAAAAGAAAAAGTCACAAAAGTTATAAAAAAAATGAATAGGTTAAAAAATTGATACCAATTACCAATAAGCTAAACTTATGAATCTAGAGCAGAGTTTGGAGTTTCAAAAATACAATGTTAAAGGAAATAAAAAAAGAAAAGACAAAAAGAAAAAAGAAAAAAAAAAGGGGTTGCAAGAGTTATAAAAAATATTCTAAAAGTGGAAATTACAGGAGTACTAGAGGATAAAAAAAATTTTTTTTAATTTTTTAATAAAAAAATATAAAAATATATATATATAAAAAAGAAATAATGATGGTAAAAATAATAACAATACATATAAGACTTTCTCTGTTATTGTTGTGGGTATTGTGGGTTCAGTTCATTTTTGGCTAGTTCCTTGTTCCGGCTTAAATTTCTCAAAATCTAGAGGCACCTTTCTCTGTAGTTGGTACTAACCACGGATTTTAGTTTATTGCCTGTCCCTTCCACGGCGGTTCCCTCTGTTATAGCTTCTTCTGTTTGCTGGTCTCTTCAGTGTCTGATTTCCGCCCTGATACAAAGGGGATGGTGGTGGACATCCTTTTTTATTTTAGGCTCACTTGTTCCGTCGTGCTGCAGGGAGGGAGGGACGCTGCAAATAAATATCACTGGCGTATGCTCGCAGTGGCTCAGCTACACTGGGTCTGCCCCCGCTCACGGCGCGTGTAGCCTCCCTGCCTACTCTGCTTAGGCTCTCTATTTCTCTGCTGGAACCATCTGTGACCGGCCCTGGGCTGCTTACCCCTCCCAGATCTAAGCCGCTCAAGTTCAGGCACTCGGGTAGTCCTCAGAGGCCCAGGCTCAGTTGGGCCTGCATTTTGTGCCCTTCGCAGAATCCAGCAGCGCAGGTCATGAGGTGTTTAGCAAGCGCGGCTTCTGCGACTTATCGCCTCGCTGCCCCACGGTGCACTTTCTTAGGCGGATGTTAGCCAACCAGAGCCCCAAGAAGTCTTAGTTAGCAAAGAAGCCTGCTTACAATTTTGTGAATAATGTCTCTCTGGGGCTGTGATTGCCTCCCTCCGGCTCTGGCTGCCTGTCGCCGGAGGGAAGCAGACTGCAGCCGGCTATCTCTGTCCAGACTTTTGTTCTGTGTGTGGGCCTGGTGGTGTCTTGGGTTAGGGCTGGCTTTTCATGTGGTAGGTATCCCACCGTCTGGTTTGCTAGCGCAAATTATTCCGCTTAGGTAGTGCTCGGGATATTCAGGCTGATGCAGCCCGCGAAGCCGCCCGCGAAGCCGACCGCGGGGCGCCTCCCTGCCCAGCCCCCGCTTGCTAATGGCAGATGCAGGCGTTTGCGCTGCTTCTCCACTGGGGAAGTTATCGTAGGGCTCATAGTCTGTGGGTTTTAATTGTTTATTTATTCTCCTCCCTGTTATGTTGGCCTCTGTGCTTCCCAGGTTCGGCACAGACTTGGCAGTGAGAGTGTTTCCTGGTGTTTGGAAACTTCTCTTTTTAAGACTCCCTTCCCTGAACAGAGGTCCGTCCCTCCCTCTTTGTCTCTTTTTTGTGTTTTATATTTTTTCCTACCTCCTTTAGAAGGCAGTGAGTTGCTTTTCTGGGTGTCTGATGTCCTCTGCCGGCATTCCGAAGTTGTTTTGTGGAATTTACTCGGCGTTTAGATGTTCTTTTGATGAATTTGTGGAGGAGAAAGTGTTCTCCCCGTTGTATTCCTCTGCCATCTTAGCTCCTCTCCCTCAGTACAGTTTAAAAATCAGGAGAAACAAATTACATTGACAATGATTGTAGTAATAAGAACTTATGCACTCACTTGGAAAGAAGTGTTAAATAATTTTCTTTTTCTCTTCCCCTCCTTCCCTCATGGCTTATGTAGAAACACAGTCTAATCAGTACTAGTGGCTCCCTGTGATAGACTTTGGGGTCACTTGCCCTTGAGATTACATTAAATTTTGTGAAGAAGTTGAGTATAGTTTGAAAAAAAGTCACACAAATGACTTTATTATAAGCTCCTTCGTCCTACCCCTGACACCTACTTGTTGAATAAGAAGAAACGAGCAAAGATGGTGGTTTCCTGGAGCATTGTGCCTCCACAACCTAGGAAGCTACCTGGATGTAATCGGAAACTGATCCCCTGTGTGGAGGGCAGGGAGAAACAGAGATGGACCGCTCCAGATGGCAGGTGGTAGGTTCAACACCAAGTGAACTTATTTAGGAGGCTTGTCCTGGTCATCCACACCCCTGTCTGCCAAATCTTAAAAGTTCATATAGATTCTTTCACTGTGTTCAGTCATGTGTTCCATCCAGATAGTCTCAACACCACATCACTAGCTCAGAGCTGTGTCTGTGCAGGCAACTTCTGGAAGCCAGGAATGTAAACCTACTAAACATAGAGGAGGGAGTGAGGAGCTAATCCAGGATCTAATTGCTTGGATCCAGCTGACATGTCAACCACCAGGTCATGTCCTTTCAATGACCTCCCTAATAGACACCCGGGAGTGGAAGTTAGAGTGTTAGTTGCTCAGTCGTGTCCAGCTCTCTGTGACTCCCATGGACTGTAGCCCACCAGGCTCCTCCGTCCATGGGATTCTCCAGGCAAGAGTACTGGAGTGTGTTGCCAATTCCTCTTCCAGGGGATCTTCCCAACTCAGGGATCGAACCTGGGTCTCCTGCATTGCAGGCAGATTCTTTACTGTCTAAGCCAGCAGGGAAGCCCAACAGACACCTAGACATTTAAAAATTAGGCAGAGAAAGTGAGCCTGTAAAAGAGTGCCAAAGCACAGAAAGAAAATCAAAGTATACTTATAGTTGATGGAAGAAAAAAAATTTTAAGGAGCACATAGCAGTATTAATCACAAACAAGTGATTAAATGAGGATTATTTAGCATTGACAAATGTAAGGTCATTGTGGATCTATACAAGAATATTTCACTGGCGTGGTGGGAATAGAAGCTATTCAGAAGCGAATTGAGAAGTAAATGAGGATTAAGAAAAAGCTGAAGCATCAAAGAAAGGAAAACAATACAATCCAAACTAGATGCTTCCCTCCTCAATTTTCAGATATATTACCACAGTTTGTATCATTTGATTAAGAGATGCTTGAAAAATTCTTGATGAATGGTTGAGAACGTGGATGAGTAAATACACTCGAATAACATCAGGTTCCATTAGGCATTATCTGCTCTGAATCCTAGGAGTTGTTGAAAATATGATTGTATTGTGTTTGAACAAGTGACTGATTTTAGCTGTAACGGAGGATAAAGAGCCCCTTTCTACTCAAGTGAAATAACTTGCTATAGATTCCTGTTGACTGAGAATGTTTTAAGTGCTGTGGGGATAATATATAAACATTTAAACTGTAAAACACTATACAAATTTTATTATTTATACTGCAGTATTTTTACTGCACTAAAAATTAAGACATGCAAAAATGAGATTTCTCCCCCTTTAGGTATGTTTTCCGACACTAATTTATCTTTTGACCTTACGGTTTTTGATAGTCTTCAACCTGGAAGAGCAGCTTCTCTTCAATTAGGTAAGAAGTCCATCTATAGCCAACAGCAACAGTGTAGTAACCAGCCAGTCGTGTCTGACCCTTTGCTATATGCAATTCACTTAGTCCGCCAGACTCCTCAGTCCATGGGATTTCTCAGGCAAGAATACAGGAGTGGGTCGCCGTTTCCTTCTCCAGGGGATCTTTCCGACCTAGGGATTGAACCTGTGTCTCCCACAGTTGACAGAGGCCATTTGAAAAGATGGGGTGAAGGTGGGCTCACTTCAGGTGTTCAAAGTTATATCCTTCAAGGTTACCTGGGTTTAATTTCCATGATACATTAATCCTATGAACGTTTTAAAAGAACTCTGCAAGTGTATATAAGGAGTGAGAGACATAGACATGCAGGGTGTTGTCAAGGGTTTTCTTGACAACTATGGGAAATCTGGAATCTGTGGCACTCTGGGAATTGAGGAGGCAAAATTTGGGACCATCTAAGTAAAGTATTTTTCCAAAAACTATGGAAGGTTTTGCTCCTAAACTAAAGGAGCCCTGTTGGTCTAGAATGGGTCTGTGTTGCAGTTTTGTTAGACGCTTCCTAAGGCTGATGTCAAATTGGAATAAGTGGCCTCTAAACTCTCTAACAGCCTGTGAAATAAAGTGAAATGATTTTCAAGAGAAAGTAAATGGAACCTTGTAGACCTCTCACACATTCTATCACAAACATTTGTGTAAGGCATTCAGCGTTTCTCAGTAAGATTATTATTTGGGAGGGCAATTCTTCACTGAACTCCTTCCCCATAAATCACACAAACACATGATGATAATTAGAAATGCCTTAACATGACTAGTACTGGAGCTGTAAACATGAGTGAGATAGATCTCTTGTGTCTGTTTCACAGATTTGAAATCATCATCATTAACATACATGGGTAGTATGACCTCTAGCCCTCTCCAGAACTTTACTTGCCTTCATGTTTCAGGCTACCGAACTGATAGATCCTATTCCTTGAGGGAAGAAAGAGGTAGTCTTCTTGAGGACTCAGCATTAAAATAGAACAGTAAGAACTGAGTGGAGTTCTAACACTTTTACCAAAGTTGGGGAAGAAGTATCACAGAGATCCAAGTACTGTGCATCAAACACCTGTAGAGTGGAATTTTGCTTTGTGTACAGATCAGCCTCCATTCCAGGAATCTCCCAGAAATAAACCCCAACTGGTAATTTATCTTAGATTGGTATAGAAATGTCTCTATTCTATGAATCCTGCCTAGTTCACTCTGTCGACATCCCTGTCTCCTCCCTTATTTCCAATGGTGTTTGATAGGGGAACATTAACTGCACCAGGCCTTGATCCCAGCACCCTAAGACTGATCTGAATTCCAAGAGAATTTGGAGCAGATAGTTTTCTGCCAATCTTCAAGACAGATGTCAACTGGCTTGCTTGGAAAAATCCCAAGTGTAATTTTTACCAAATTAAACCCAGAAAGTTCTGCAAGAATGTTCCAGCCTTGGGATTACAGTGAATCAAACATTTTACAGTTCAGACTGGAGGTCATGGGAAAATCCCAAGGAAATATAGAAAACCAGAACTGTAGTCCTTCAAGTTGCCTGTCCCCAAAACTCCTGTATTATTTGTTTACAAAATGTCACGTCAGTGGAAAAAGAACAGTATTATGAGAAACCTATATGTATTTGATAAGGCTAAATATACTTCCAAAGGCAACCCCATTTGATAGAGAGGTAGCCAACTTTCAGATTCATCTTACCACCTTCTTGTCAAACTTGAGAAATATCACTGAAAGTCTAAGTGTTCCCTTGCTTTGTTCTGCCACTAAGTCGCTTCAATCGTGTCCGACTCTGTGCGACCCCATAGACAGCAGCCCACCAGGCTCCGCCGTCCCTGGGATTCTCCAGGCAAGAACACTGGAGTGGGTTTCCATTTCCTCCTCCAATGCATGAAAGTGAAAAGTGAAAGTGAAGTCGCTCAGTTGTATCCGACTCTTAGTGACCCCATGGACTGCAGCCTACCAGGCTCCTCTGTCCATGGGATTTTCCAGGCAAGAGTACTGGAGTGGGTTGCCATTGCCTTCTCCTAGAATGAGTTTATTGCTCATTATTTCTTATTCCCTTCTGCATCTCTGTCATGAGATTGTCAAGTTTTCTGCTTTCAGTTCTTTGTCATATGATTCAGTCTTTGTCATATGATTGCAGTATCTTAGAATTTAAAACTTCTAATTTAAGTCTGGAGCCATCATAAGTAGAAATTGAGGCCAAGTTATTCCATTTTAATGATAAAATATATAAAATGGAAAAAACATGGACAATATAAAGTTAGCCAGCCCTTGTCACGTAAGGAGGAAACTAAAAAAGTACATTGTCACCCTGCTTATTTAACTTATATGCAGAGTACATCATGAGAAACACTGGGCTGAAAGAAGCACAAGCCGGAATCAAGATTGCCGGGAGAAATATCAATAACCTCAGATATGCAGATGACACCACCCTTGTGGCAGAAAGTGAAGAGGAACTAAAAAGCCTCTTGAGGAAGGTGAAAGAGGAGAGTGAAAAGGTTGGCTTAAAACTCAACATTCAGAAAACGAAGATCATGGATTCCGGTCCCATCACTTCATGGGAAATAGATGGGGAAACAGTGGAAACAGTGTCAGACTTTATTTTTCTGGGCTCCAAAATCACTGCAGAAGGTGACTGCAGCCATGAAATTAAAAGATGTTTACTCCTTGGAAGGAAAGTTATGACCAACCTAGATAGCATATTGAAAAGCAGAGACATTACTTTGCCAACAAAGGTCCGTATAGTCAAGGCTATGGTTTTTCCCTGTGGTCATGTATGGATGTGAGAGCTGGACTGTGAAGAAAGCTGAGCACTGAAGAATTGATGCTTTTGAACTGTGGTGTTGGAGAAGACTCTTGAGAGTCCCTTGGACTGCAAGGAGATCCAACCAGTCCATTCTGAAGGAGGTCAGCCCTGGGATTTCTTTGGAAGGAATGATGCTAAAGCTGAAACTCCAGTCCTTTGGCCACCTCATGCGAAGAGTTGACTCATTGGAGAAGACTCTGATGCTGGGAGGGATTGGGGGCAGGAGGAGAAGGGGACGACAGAGGATGAGATGGCTGGATGGCATCACTGACTCGATGGACATGAGTCTGAGTGACCTCCAGGAGTTGGTGATGGACAGGGAGGCCTGGCATGCTGCGATTCCTGGGGTTGCAAAGAGTCGGACAAGACTGAGTGACTAAACTGAAGAAAGTACACACATTTGATCTAACTGTCCTGGCAATTTAGACAATCATATGTGTGGTTAGCCTAAATTCCAAAGAGAGTGGAGTGGGCAAGTGTTCAATGGATGTCTCTGACGAGTTAGTTCATTGGCGTGTTCAACCCACTCTACCTGAGGGAAGTTTTGAATTAAGTATGAAATTGTCTCTTTGTTGCATTGTGAATTTTATTGTCTTTCTTTATTAAGTATGAAAGAACCTTGAATGTCTAATGTATAACAAATAATTTTACGTTTGTGAATCTACCTGGCTATGCTAGGGTAACAAGCAACCCCAATTTTTATTTGCAGCATTATTTACAATAGTGAAGAATTGAAATCAGCCTAAGTGTCCATCAACAGATGAATGGATAAAGAAGATGTGGTGTATATTTACAATGGAATATTACTCACCCATAAAAGAGAATTAAATGCAGCCATTTGCAACAACATGCCCCTTTCTCTCTTTGTCCTGGCACCCCTGTGATGCAAATGTTTATACTCTCAATTTGTCCCAGAGCTTTCCTAAACTATCACTGTTGTTCTGATTTCCACTATTTTGTCTTTCAGATTGTGTATGTGTTCTTCTGCATCACCTAATCTGTAGTTTATTCCCTCCAGTATATTATTTCAGTTATTGTATTCTTTAGCTCTTTTTTTACATCAGTTTTATATTGATTTGTTCTTTTTTATATTTTTTTAACTTTGTTGAAATTCTTATTGTGTTCCTCCGTTCTTCTTCTGAGTTTGGTGTGTGACTTTTTGACTGTTGCTTTGGACTATTTGGGCTTCTCCGGTGGCTCAGACATTAAAGGATCTGCCTGCCAATGCAGGAGACACAGGAGATGTGGGTTCTATCCCTGAGTTGGGAAGATCCCCTGGAGAAGGAAATGGGAACCCCCTCCAGTATTCTTGCCTGGAGAATTCCATGGATTGAGGAGTCTGGCAGGTTACAGTCCCTGGGATTGCAAGGAGTCAGACATGACTGAGCACCTAACAGTTCCACTTTGTACTTTTTATCAGGCAATTATTAGGTTGGAGCAAAAGTAATTGCAGTTTTACATTGTTGAACTTTGCCCTTTGATACTGGAATACATTCTAAAATGTGGTTATGTTATACCTCATTTTAAATGCTCATTTCTCACTTTTTTTTTTTTGCTAGTGACTTATTACTTGCTGTTTACTTTATTTTAGACTATATAAATGATATTAGACAAAAAGCAAATTTGAGTGTTTTTTTAATTCAAGTTCAAAATGGGTTGTAAAGCAGCAGAAATAACTCACAACATCAACAACACATTTGATGCAGGAACTTCTAATGAACATACAGTGCAGTGGTGATTTAAGAAGTTTTGCAAAGGAGACAATAGCCTTGAAGATGAGAAGTGCTGTGGCTGGTCATCAGAAAGTGACAGTGATGAATTAAGAGCAATCATTGAAGCTGATCCTCTTACAACTACACGAGAAGTTGCTGAAGAACTCACTGTTGAGCATTTTGTGCTAATTCATCATTTGAAGCAAATTGGCAAGTTGAAAAAGCTCAGTAAGTAGTTGCCTCATTAGCTGATTGAAAATCAAAAAAATTATTGTTTTGAAGTGTTGTCTTTTCTTTTTCTACACAACAACAACGAACCATTTTTTGATCAAATTGTGATGTGCATTGAAAAGTGGATTTTATATCACAACCTGCAATGTCCAGCTCTGGTTTGACTGAAAAGAAGCTCCAAGATCAGATCAGATCAGATCAGTTGCTCAGTCGTGTCCGACTCTTTGCATGAACTGCAGCACGCCAGGCCTCCCTGTCCATCACCAGCTCTCGGAGGTCACTCAGACTCACATCCATCGAATTAGTGATGCCATCCAGTCATCTCATCCTCTGTCGTCCCCTTCTCCTCCAAAGCACTTCCTAAAACCAAGCTTACACCAAAAAAAGATCTGATGTTCAGTTTAGTGGTCTGCTGACAGTCTGATTCACTATAGCTTTCTGAATCCTGCAAAACCTATTACATCTGAGAAATATGCCCAGCAAATCAATGAGACGCACTGAGAAATGCAATGCCTGCAGCTAGTGTTGGTCAAAAGAATGGGCCCAGTTCTTCTCCACAACAATGCCTGACTGTGCATCACACAACCAAAGCTTCAAAAGTGGAACGAATTGGGCTACAGAGTTGTGCCTCATCCGCCATATTCACTTGACCTCTGGTCAACCAACTACCACTTATTCAAGCATCTCAACAACTTTTTGCAGGGAAATTGTTTTCACAACCAACAGGAGGCAGAAAATGCTTTCCAAGAGTTCATTGAATCCTGAAGCATGGATTTTTATGCTACAGGAGTAAACAAATTTATTTCTCATCAGCAACAATGTGTTGATTATAATGGTTCCAATTTTGATTAGTAAAGATGTGTTTGAGGCTAGTTAAAATGATTTAAAATTCATGGTCCAAAACCACAATTACTTGTGTATCAACCTAATACTTATCTCCATTTCATTAGGGTTTTTTTCATTAGGATAAAACCCTGGTTTTATCTTGTTCTTTCATTTGAAACAAATTTCTCATTTTAGTTTGGTTTTCTGTGTTTGTCTCTATGGCTTAGACAAAGCAGTTACTTCTCCCAATCTTGAAGGTATGATCTTGAGTAGGAGCATCAGTTCTGTTCAGTCACTCAGTCATGTCCAACTCTTTGTGACCCCATGGACTGCAGCACGCCAGGCCTTTCTGTCCTTCACCAACTCCCGGAGCTTGCTCAAACCCATGTGCATCAAGTCGGTGATGCCATCCAATCATCTCATCCTCTGTTGTCCCTTTGTCCTCCCAACTTCAATCTTTCCCAACATCAAGGTCTTTTCCAATGAGTCAGTTCTTCGCATCAGGTGGCCAAAGTACTGGAGTTTCAGCTTCAGTATCAGTCCTTCCAATGAATATTCAGGACTGATTTCCTTTAGGATTGACTGGTTTGATCTCCTTGCAGTCCAAGGAACTCTCAAGAAGTCTTCTCCAACACCACAGTTCAAAAGCATCAATTCTTTGGCACTCAGCTTTCTTTACAGTCCAACTCTCACATCCATACATAACTACTGGAAAAACCATAGCTTTGAATAGATGGACCTTTGTCCGCAAAGTAATGTCTCTGCATTTTAATATGCTTTCTAGGTTGGTCATAACTTTCCTTCATCTCCTTTGTATTAATAGACTGCATGTACTGGACAACTTGGGCAGGCTGGCTAGAGCAACAGGCACTTTTCAAACTTTGCCTCTGCACTGAGACTCAAGTGAGTAAGTTAGTGTACAAGCCTCTTAAGAGTCTCGGTTTAGTATAGTGCTCTAGCTCTACAGAAGCCCTGCTGGTTTTCAAAGTCAGTTAAGGGAGCCTTGTCCTACAGTGCTGGCACCAAAGGCTGAGGTGCCAACAGGGGGCTCAAACCCCCTGCTCCTTAGGACCTTCGAATCTGTGATATCCCTTCCCACTGGTGGGTCCCTGCACTGGTGGTATGTATACTGACTACATTACATCTCTGCTACTTCTCTCCATCTTGATGTAGTTTTCAAAACGTTCCTTAATTTCGGAAGAGCCATTTATACTAGTCTTCAGACGTTCCTCAGAATGAGTTGTTCTATATGTCGTTGTAGTGTTGGTTTGTCTGTGGGAGGACATGAGCTCAGGATCTTCCCACTCTGCCATCTTGATCCCACCTGTCAGATGTTTTTATATTTCATTTGGATTTTCAATGACTCAACCTTTTAAAAAATCGATTCTTATATGTATCTCTCATTTGTTGATTTCTGATCTTATATTTAATAAGTTAATCCCCTTTAATTTTTGTTTTAAGAGTTTTTTCTATAATTTAGACTTGAATGTTTAATGTGTTTTTTCTTTCTTTCAAAAAGAAAGTTGTCTAATGCTATGAATTTCATCTAAGCATAAAATATCTGTGTATCTTAAGTTTTAAACATAGTAGCCTCATTGTTATTTTTTTCTTCTAAATAGCCTGTATTTATAGCTTTTTCTTTATTTGATCTTGTATTGCATTTTAGTCTGACTGGGTATAGGTGGCGCCAGTGGTAAAGAACCCACCTGCCAGTGCAGGAGAGTTAAAAAACGTGGGTCCAATCCCTGGGTCAAGAATACCCCCTGGAGAAGGGCATGGCCACCCACTCTGGTATTCTTGCCTGGAGAATCCCAGAGACAGAGGAGCCTGGCGGGCTACAGTTCATAGGGTGTCACAGAGTTGGACATGACTGAGGCAACTTAGCATGCAGGCACATACCTACCTTAAATATTTTAATGTCATAAATATAAACATCATGAGTGCCTTATTTCCCCTGTGAATTGTGTAATTTATCAATGTAAAGTACTGCTTTTTAATCACAGTGATTTTTTGGTTTGACTTCTAATTTTTCTGATTTTACATTGCTAATTCTCCTTTATTTTTGTCTCTGCTAATTTATCTCATCTCTTTAAGATTTTATATCTTTTTAGTTGAGGGATGACTCCAGAAAATATAAATTAGTTGAATTATTTCCCCTTAATCTGATACTGTTTGCCTTTTAATTGAAAAAATTGACTCATTCATGTTTTGAGTGTTAACTGATATTTAATTATATTCCTATCGTTTTGTGTGTCCTAATAAATGTATTCTTATTTACTTCATTTTCTTTGTTGTATTTTGCATCATCACATGTTTAGTTTCCTTTTCTGTTGACATTTTAGAATTTATTCATGTTATTGTTAATGTATTATATTTTAAAATTGTGCCTTGATTTTGGTGCCAATATCAAGAATAGAGTAGGATCTGTGGGATCCTCCACCTGTCCCCAAATGAGACAATTAAGAAAGCACATGTTGCCCTTCATCTTCCACATTTTGTTCAAGCAATATGCAGTGTTGGTTACAGATATTCTAATTTTTACATTATGACTATTCACTTTCAAGAACTTACTCTTAACATTTACATTAAGCTTCACAAGCTTGTTAACAGTAACAACTATTTAGAATAAAAAGTTTTACTGGGTTCATTTCTCACAATTTTTTTTCACGATTACTCCTTTCTAGAAGTGTTTCAATTAGTTCTCTTTTTGTGAAATGTGAAGTTGGCATAGTGTTCTGTACCGGTGTATGTAATCATGCATTTTTTTTTTATAAATCTCTATGGTGTTTCAGCAACATTCAAATGTGGATGCCTTTAGCCTGGCCATGCTCCCCAGTTTACCACAGTCTCAACTGCTCTCTCCTGTATGCTCTACTACCTGCCTGCACAACAATTTGTGTTTATAAATACTCTTCTGTTGCTGCTGCTGCTAAGTCGCTTCCGTCGTGTCCAACTCTGCGAGCCCGTAGACGGCAGCCCACCAGGCTCCGCGGACCCTGGGATTCTCCAGGCAAGAACAAACACTGGAGTGGGTTGCCGTTTCCTTCTCCAATGCATGAAAGTGAAAAGTGAAAGTGAAGTCGCTCAGTCGTGTCCGACTCTTAGCAACCCCATGGACTGCAGCCTACCAGGCTCCTCCATCCATGGGATTTTCCAGGCCTTCCTAAACTACATATAATTTCTAAAATCTATGTGTTTAAAATATGATCCCAAGTTCTTACACGGAGTGACACTCTGCCTTTTTTTTTATTCCTGGACTTAGGCTTTGGAAGATCGAGTATGGGAACTCCTGCAAGAAGCAGACAAGACTGCTGAAGAGAACAAGGATCAGAGTCAGGTCTATGATGCCATGGCCAAAACTCTGGGCGAAGCATGGGCATCCCTGATCTCCATGCTTGAGAGAAGGAGGGAACTTCTCAGATTGACCTCTGAATTTTTTGAAAATGCCTTGGAGGTTTGTTAAAAAAAGTTTCCCTTCTCCACTTCAGAGTAAATGGATGACACTCCTTAAAATCCTTTCTTTCTGAATAGACATTGTGATCAGATTTTTTTTTAAAACAGCAGAATAACCAAGCTATATACATTTAAATTTTGATTGTCAAGATAAAATTTTTAATATTTTGAATGTATACCTTCAAACAAAAGATAAGTGCAATTAAAATGAAGAAATGTTAAGTAAAAATGGGAATTTTTACCCATAAGCCATTTTGATGCATTTCTCTCTTTAGATAATAATAATACAATTACTAAATCAAGCAATTACCTCTGATTACAGGATTACTAGGAAATGCTGGTCTAACATGTTCTTGTTAACTAACAGTTGGGGGATGCAGCTTCTTCTGCTTTCTATGATAAGGCAACTGCAGAATAGTCCATAGAATGTTTGACTTGTCACCATAGCATATGATAGAGTACTCTCTAAGGCATGTAGTTGAGTTCCTGTAGTTTGAGCTCATTAAAATATATGGAAGGAAAAAGTCCTGGACCTAAGAAGGTCATGATTTTTCTTGAATTCTGGAGTTTTTTTGAAGAACCCAATTTCAAAATGTGAGACTCAAAGAACAGTTTCAAAGCATGTGTTATATTTAGTGTAAGGTAGTTATTGGAAATGTCACTTTTAACTTCTCTGTCAAGTGGCAGGACATTCATTTTGATGTGAGAGCACTGCTTCATTATGATAAAGCACTAGCTTTGAAAAATATGATATTTCCAAACTGAAAATTCAGGACTTAAATCCAAAATAATGAAAGAAAGAAGATTAGTATTAGAACATTAAAATTGAGGTAGACAATCTCATGTATCATGAACTTGTTTAAAAGTTAAAAGGAGGAGCAAAATCCTCACTGTAACTTTCAAGGTTTGTTTTTCACAGTTTGAACAATGAAGTCCAGCTCACAGATTATTTCAGGAAAAAGTCCCACAGATACTTTTCTTTCCTGAAAAGAAATAAACCAGGTGAAATACACCTACAAGGGTCAAATTATAGATACATCTGATTCATTTTGTCTTAGTAGGTTAGGTATAAGTATTAACTGCCCTTGAAATTCAGGTTGCCTGAGCACAGGAAGTTATATTTTTTCAAACATGAAGTCCAATATTTGTTTCTCACTGTGTAGGAGCATTAATACTAGCTGATTTTCTATATGATGAGAAATGACTTCCAGATATTTCATAAAATAAAAGGAATTATACTTCCTAAGTCAACCCATGATTCAGCCCAGTACTCTGATTCCTAGTGAAAAGATGAAGTTTCTTATATTATCCTCCTTCCAATTTGGTGAACCACTTCATACTTAGCTGATGGAAAACTCCTACATGATTTTCTCTGCCCCTTGTGTAAGCAAAACTAAGAATAGGGTCTTTGAAAAGTGTCCCCCTGTTGCCACTTCCATCCTATACTGACTGTAAAAAGAAGAAAAGTAAGGAAAAGAAAATATCCCTGAGACAAAGGTTAATATTAGAACATTGGGGAAGCTTTTTCTGAGTAAGCCATTATTTGTTTATTGGGTTGTCTTTTTAAAAAAGATGCCAAACAACAAGTTGAAATATAGATGTAAGTTACACAGTGACTCCAAAATTTCTTGTAATGATCTACAAGGAAAACCAAATCACCTCCCAGGGTTTTGTTTTTCCTTTGAAATTTCTCTTCAAAGAATATCCTTATAATCAACTGTTAGAATGATTTAGAGATGTAAATGATGTATAGATAAGATCCCCTTAGTGAACTATGTGCATGCAGAATTTCTTTAGAAATACAAAATGACCTGTTATTGCATGGTTGATGGTTAGTACAAGATGACTTCAGACTCACAAGCTTAACCATCATATAGGTTATTCTCTCCTGAAACACTGTTCTTCAGTTTAGGAACACTGTCCCCAGTTGACACTGGCTGATGTCTATCTGCTGGTTCTAACAGAATGGTGGAAAACTTCTCTATATTTCAGAAGGGGGTGTGCTTAGCAGTTGCTCTCTCATCTTTCCATGCCATTTATAACTGTATTTTATATTGCTGTAATAATCAAACATGGTAGATCTTTAAATTGTCACATAAAAATATTAGATATCACTAAATCCAAAGGCGAGAGTTTGGATAAAACTTGAAAAAGATGACAGGTGCTGTTATAGGCTTTTGTGTCTTTCTCACTGATACTTCTTTTATGAGTTTATTCTATACATCATCCAAAGGCGAATGTGTTGATTTGAATGCTCTCATAAATGGTAATAGTTTCCTTTGAACTTTTGGGCTGAGATAAAAGAGTTATTTGTCTACTCTATGGATATACTGTGGGCTTCCCAGGTGATGCAGTGGTACAAGAATCCACCTCCCAATGCAGGAGACACAAGAGACGTGGGTTCCATTCCTGGGTCAGGAAGATCCCCTGGAATAGGAAATGGCAATCCACTCCAGTATTCTTGCCTGGGAAATCCCATGGACAGAGGAGCCTCATGGGCTATAGTCCATGGGGTCCCAAAGAGTCAGTCACGACAGAGCTACTGAGCGTACACACACACACACACACACACACACACACACACACACACACCCTGTACTAGCATTACCAAGTATGTTTTGCTCTTTTCTAAAATTTGCTTCTAAGATTATTCCCCTGAGAATCTTGACATCACTTTGAGCATCTCCCTTTCATACTTCCTCTATGGAGAAATACAAAAAGAGAGGCTGGTCACGTTCCTTACCATTTAGGGTGTCAAATAGCCATTTCCTTTTTTTTTTTTTCTTGAAGTAGAGGAGACATTTTTCCATTTTTCTTTTTTACTGCATCTAATTTCATTTTTATTTGTATAAAAGTACATAAAATCATTGATAAAAATGCAAACAAAATTACAAATTATAGCTCTAAAAGCTTACCATTCCTCATCTGTCTCTAATCCGATTCCTTCTCATAAATATAACCCTTTGGTATGTATCTATTTGGACCACATGTATTGCAATACAAATATATGTATTTTGCTTTGTATAAGAAATAGGATTAGACATCACTTCTCAGCCCTAAAATCAAGTGTAGAGATGGGATTAGATTATGTTCTGAGACTTACATTTTTTAATTCTACATCTAATTATCAAGGAAAAAATCAACTATGTATTTCAACCTCTTTAAGTGGATTTTTAAGTTAAATTTACTAATAACTATGTAGGTTACAGGCTACACAAACTTTTGTAGGTTTCTGTTAACAAACATTCTGGTTGTTCTTTGAGAAACTGCTTTAGCATGCTGACAACAGCTGTATTATTACATGGGACACAATAATTTTACTTGAAAATTTCAATAGACATTAGAATAGTAACCAAATGGGTTTATTTCAGCATATATTAGTATTTCCAGGTATGAAAGAAATGCAATTCAGACAGAGGAAAGTTCTTATCTCGGCACTTTGCAAATTGACTGCAGGGGCACACAGACCTCATACAAACATGTGAGCCAGCACATGCTCACACAAACACACACATCATCCCAGAAACACATACACAATCGGCTAGGCCAATAATTCATGGAAAACATTTACACATAACTCAATGTGGCACTTCGGTTTTTATCTTTTCAAATATGTTTCCCTTGTATTTCTGTTGTAGTTTGCCATTAAAATAGACCAAGCAGAAGATTTCCTCCAGAACACTCAGGAGTTTGAGAGTGCCGAGTCCTTGAAATCACTCCTTCAACTTCATGAACTTCATACCAAAGGCAAGAACTACCTGTCTTCCTCACATAAGCTTTTTCCTCTTAATATTTACTTATTTATTTTGGGTGTGCCGAGTCTGAATTGCAGCCTGTGGGATCTTTGATCTTTGTTGCAGAATGCAGGATCTTTAGTTGTGACAATGTGAACACACCTGTGACATGTGGGGTAGAGTTCCCTTGCCAAGAATGGAACCTGGGCCCCCTGAGTTGGGAGCCCTGAGTCTTGGACACTGGACCATCAGGGAAGTCCTCTCACATAAGCTTTTCAAAGTTCTCAAGATGCGAATATGAGAGCATATTTTAAATTTATCTGCTTATGAATACCTCAACTTGTTCCAAGTAAGGGTAAATAAAGCTTTATTTTTGGTCATCTTCTATAAGAAAGAACTAGTTGTAAACGATGCTAAGGGGCGGTAGAAGACGAGCTTCTGGGAAGTTCAGTTATTCAGTCTGCTGGATCTTAGTTCCCGAGGAGGAGCCAATGCCACCCTGCTCATCTTTGTATCCTCAGCATCTAGTGATGTGCTGGCCCTGGGTGGATCATCAAGAAATATTTCCTGGTTAAACAAATGGTTGAATTCAGTGACTGTTCTTTCTAAGGGTCAGTAAATGAAGATCACCTTTTTATTTTTTTTTAATTTTATTTTGCTTAACTTTACAATATTGTATTGCTTTTGCCATTCATCAAAATGAATCCGCCACAAGTATACATGTGTTCCCCATCCTGAACCCTCCTCCCTCCTCCCTCCCCATATGATCCCTCTGGGTCGTCCCAGTGAGCCAGCCCCAGGCATCCATTATCAGGCATCATACCTGGACTGGCGACTCGTTTCAGAAATGATATTATACATTTTTCAATGCTATTCTCCCAAATCATCCCACCCTCTCCCTCTCCCAGAGTACAAAAGACTGTTCTATACATCAGTGTCTCTTTTGCTGTCTCGTAAACAGGGTTATTGTTACCATCTTTCTAAATTCCATATATATGCGTTAGTATACTGTATTGGTGTTTTTCTTTCTGGCTTACTTCACTCTGTATAATAGGCTCCAGTTACATCCACCTCCTTAGAAGTGATTCAAATGTATTCTTTTTAATGGCTGAGTAATACTCCATTGTGTATATGTACCACTGCTTTCTTATCCATTCATCTGCAGATGGACATCTAGGTTGCTTCCAAGTCCTGGCTATTGTAAACAGTGCTGCTATGAACATTGGGGTACACGTGTCTCTTTCAATTCTGGTTTTCTCAGTGTGTATGCCCAGCAGTGGGATTGCTGGATCATAAGGCAGTTCTATTCCCAGTTTTTTGAGGAATCTCCACACTGTTCTCCATAGTGGCTGTACTAGTTTGCATTCCCACCAACAGTGTAAGAGGGTTCCCTTTTCTCCACACCCTCTCCAGCATTTATTGCTTGTGGACTTTTGGATAGCAGCCATTCTGACTGGTGTGAAATGGTACCTCATAGTGGTTTTGATTTGCCTTTCTCTGATAATGAGTGATGTTGAGCATCTTTTCATGTGTTTGTTAGCCATCTGTATGTCTTCTTTGGAGAAATGTCTATTTAGTTCTTTGGCCCATTTTTTGATTGGGTCATTTATTTTTCTGGAATTGAACTGTAGGAGTTGCTTGTATATTTTTGAGATTAGTTGTTTGTTGCTTCATTTGCTATTATTTTCTCCCATTCTGAAGGCTGTCTTTTCACCTTGCTTATAGTTTCCTTTGTTGTGCAGAAGCTTTTTAAGTTTAATTAGATCCCATTTGTTTATTTTTGCTTTTATTTCCGATATTCTGGGAGATGGGTCATAGAGGATCCTGCTGTGACGTATGTCAGAGAGTGTTTTGCCTATGTTTTCCTCTAGGAGTTTTATGGTTTCTGGTCAATCCATTTTGAGTTTATTTTTGTGTATGGTGTTAGAAAGTATTCTAGTTTCATTCTTTTACAAGTGTTTGACCAGTTTTCCCAGCACCACTTGTTAAAGAGATTGTCTTTTCTCCATTGTATATTCTTGCCTCCTTTGTCAAAGATAAGGTGTCCATATGTGCGTGGATTTATCTCTGGGCTTTCTATTTTGTTCCATTGATCTATATTTCTGTCTTTGTGCCAGTACCATACTGTCTTGATGACTGTGGCTTTGTAGTAGAGCCTGAAGTCAGGCAGGTTGATTCCTCCAGTTCCATTCTTCTTTCTCAAGATAGCTTTGGCTATTCGAGGTTTTTTGTATTTCCATACAAATTGAGAAATTATTTGTTCTAGCTCTGTGAAGAATACCATTGGTAGCTTGATGGGGATTGCATTGAATCTATAAATTGCTTTGGGTAGTATACTCATTTTCACTATATTGATTCTACCAACCCATAAACATGGTATATTTCTCCATCTATTAGTGTCCTCTTTGATTTCTTTCACCAGTGTTTTATCGTTTTCTATATATAGGTCTTTATTTTCTTTAGGTAGATATATTCCTAAGTATTTTATTCTTTTCATTGCAATGGTGAATGGAATTGTTTCCTTAATTTCTCTTTCTATTTTCTCATTATTAGTGTACAGGAATGCAAGGGATTTCTGTGTGTTGATTTTATATCCTGCAACTTTACTATATTCATTGATTAGTTCTAGTAATTTTATGGTGGAGTCTTTGGGGTTTTCTATGTAGAAGATCATGTCATCTGCAAACAGTGAGAGTTTTACTTCTTCTTTTCCAATTTGGATTCCTTTTATTTCTTTTTCTGCTCTGATTGCTGTGGCCAAAACTTCCAAAACTATGTTGAATAGTAATGGTGAAAGTGGGCATCCTTGTCTTATTCCTGACTTTAGAGGAAATGCTTTCAATTTTTCACCATTGAGAATAATGTTTGCTGTGGGTTTGTCATATATAGTTTTTATTATGTTGAGGTATGTTCCATCTATTCCTGCTTTCTGGAGAGTTTTTATCATAAATGGATGTTGAACTTTGTCAAAGGCTTTCTCTGCATCTATTGATATAATCATATGGTTTTTATTTTTCAATTTGTTAATGTGGTGTATTATGTTGATTGATTTGCGGATATTGAAGAATCCTTGCATTCCTGGAGAAGATCACCTTTTTAATAACAGCTCTTAATAAGGAAAATTTCTTTCACTACTGCGGTTAAAATAAATAGTGATTTTTTTCCAGATGAAAGTCTAATAAAACACTATATAAAATTATTTTCATCTCCCCCTGAAACAACTATAAAAACAGCCTCGTTGTTAACCAACAGTGTGTGTTAGACCTTTTCCACCAGAATTTGGGCTGGGCCAGTACTGAAGTAAGGAAGGAATTTGTGGAAGAACAGCTGTTTACTGTAATCTTTTTCTGTGAAAGCAGATTAGATAACAGATAGGAACAATCACTTCTTTTCTTGCTAATGGATTCTTCTAATTATTACTGCCAAATAGATCTGAGTACAAGTAAATGGCTTCCTGAACTCATTTGTCTCATTCTAACCCCATGGAAGGCCTCCCCAGACAGCCATTTTGCTTTTTAGCATTTCTTTTCCATGGGGATGGTCTTGATCCCTGTCTCCTGTACAGTGTCACAAATCTCTGTCCATAGTTCATCAGGCACTCCATCTATCAGATCTAGTCCCTTAAATCTATTTCTCACTTCCACTTTATAATGCTAAGGGATTTGATTTAGGTCATACCTGAACGGTCTAGTGGTTTTCCCTACTTTCTTCAATTTAAGTCTGCATTTGGCAATAAGGAGTTCATGGTCTGAGCCACAGTCAGCTCCTGGTCTTGTTTTTGCTGGCTGTGTAGAGCTTCTCCATGTTTGGCTGTAAAGAATATAATCAATCTGATTTCAATGTTGCCCATCTGGTGATATCCATGTGTAGAGTCTTGTCCTGTGTTTTTGGAAGAGGGTGTTTGCTATGACCAGTGTGTCCTCTTGGCAAAACTCTATTAGCCTTTGCTCTGCTTCATTCTGTATTCCAAGGCCAAATTTGCCTGTTACCCCAGGTGTTTCTTGACTTCCTACTTTTGCATTCCAGTCCTCTATAATGAAAAGGACATCTTTTTGGGTGTTAGTTCTAGAAGGTCTTGTAGGTCTTCATAGAACTGTTCAACTTCAGCTTCTTCAGCATTACTGGTTGGGGCATAGACTTGGATTACTGTGATATTGAATGGTTTGCCTTGGAAATGAACAGAAATCATTCTGTTGTTTTTGAGATTGCATCCAAGTACTGCATTTTGGATTCTTTTGTTGACTATGATGGCTACTCCATTTCTTCTAAGGAATTTCTGCCCACAGTAGTAGATATAATTGTCTTCTGAGTTAAATTCACCCATTCCAGTCCATTTTAGTTTGCTGATTCCTAGAATGTTGACGTTCACTCTTGCCATCTCCTGTTTGACCATTTCCAATTTGCCTTGATTCATGGACCTACCATTCCAGGTTCCTATGCAGTATTGCTCTTTACAGCATCAGACCTTGCTTCTATCACCAGTCACATCCACAACTGGGTATTGTTTTTGCTTTGGCTCCATCCCTTCATTCTTTCTGGAATTATTTCTCCACTGATCTCCAGTAGCATATTGGGCACCTACCAGCCTGGGGAGTTCCTCTTTCAGTATCCTATCATTTTGCCTTTTCATACTGTTCATGGGATTCTCAAGGGAAGAATACTGAAGTGGTTTGCCATTCCCTTCTCCAATAGGCCACATTCTGTCAGACCTCTCCACCACGATGCGCCCATCTTGGGTGGCCTCACATGGCATGGCTTAGTTTCACTGAGTTAGACAAGGCTGTGGTCTGTGTGATTATATTGACTAGTTTTCTGTGATTATGGTTTTAGTGTGCCTGCCCTCTGATGCCCTCTCGCAACACCTACCATCTTACTTGGGTTTTTCTTACCTTGGACGTGGGGTATCTCTTCACGGCTGCTCCAGCAAAGCGCAGCCACTACTCCTTACCTTGGATGAGGGGTATCTCCTCACCGCTGCCCCTTCTGACCTTGAACGTGGAGTAGTTCCTTTCGGCCCTCCTGCCCCCACACAGCCACCACTCCTTGGACATGGGGTTCCCAAGAATAGCAAGAAGAGATAAGAAAGCTTTCCTCAGCAATCAATGCCAAGAAATAGAGCAAAACAACGGAATAGGAAAGACTGGAGATCTTTTGAAGAAAATTAGAGATACCAAGGGAACATTTCATGCAAAAACGGGCTCGATAAAGGACAGACGTGGTATGGACCTAACAGAAGCAGAAGATATTAAGAAGAGGTGGCAAGAATACACAGAAGAACTGTACAAAAAAGATTTTCATGACCAAGATAATCACGATGGTGTGATTACTTGCCTAGAGCCAGACATCTTGGAATGTGAAGTCAAGTGGGCCTTAGAAAGAATCACTACAAACAAAGCTAGTTGAGGTGATGGAATTCCAGTTTCAGGATTTCAAATCCTGAAAGATGATGCTGTGAAAGTGCTGCACTCAATATGCCAGCAAATTTGGAAAACTCAGTAGTGGCCACAGGACTGGAAAATGTCAGTTTTCATTCCAATCCCAAAGAAAGTCAATGCCAAAGAACACTCAAACTATTGCACAATTGCACTCATCTCACATGCTAGTAAAGTAATGCTCAAAATTCTCCAAGCCAGGCTTCAGCAACATGTGAACAGTGAAGTTCCAGATGTTCAAGCTGGTTTTAGAAAAGGCAGAGGAACCAGAGATCAATTGCCAACATCCGCTAGATCATGGAAAAAGTAGAGAGTTCCAGAAAAACACCTATTTCTGCTTTATTGACTATGCCAAAGCCTTTGACTGTGTGGATCACAATAAACTGTGGAAAATTCTGAAAGAGATGGGAATACCAGACCACCTGACCTGCCTCTTGAGAAACCTATAGGTCAGGAAGCAACGGTTAGAACTGGACATGAAACAACAGAGTTGTTCCAAATAGGAAAAGGAGGACGTCAAGGCTGTATATTGTCACCCTGCTTATTTAACTTATAGGCAGAGTATATCATGAGAAACTCTGGGCTGGAAGAAGCACAAGCTGGAATCAAGATTGCTGGGAGAAACATCAATAACCTCAGATATGCAGATGACACCATCCTTATGGCAGAAAGTGAAGAGGAACTAAAAAGCCTCTTGATAAAAGTGAAAGAGGAGAGGGAAAATTTGGCTTAAAGCTCAACATTCAGAAAACGAAGATCATGGCATCTGGTCCTATCACTTCATGGCAAATAGATGGGGAAACAGTGTAAACAGTGTCAGACTTTATTTTTGGGGGCTCCAAAATCACTGCAGATAGTGACTGCAGCCATGAAATTAAAAGATGCTTACTCCTTGGAAGGAAAGTTATGACCAACCTAGATAGCATATTCAAAATCAGAGACATTAGTTTGCCAACAAAGGTCCGTCTCGTCAAGGCTATGGTTTTTCCTGTGGTCATGTATGGATGTGAGAATTGAATTGTGAAGAAAGCTGAGTACTGAAGAATTGATGCTTTTGAACTGTGGTGTTGGAGAAGACTCTTGAGTGTCCCTTGGACTGCAAGGAGATCCAACCAGTCCATTCTAAAGGAGATCAGTTTTGGGTGTTCTTTGGAAGGAATGATGCTAAAGCTGAAACTCCAGTACTTTGGCCACCTCATGTGAAGAGTTGACTCATTGGAAAAGATCCTGATGCTGGAAGGGATTGGGGACAGGAGGAGAAGGGGACAACAGAGGATAAGATGGCTGAATGGCATCACCGACTCAATGGACTTGAGTCTGAGTGAACTCCGAGTGTTGGTGATGGACAAGAAGGCCTGGCGTGCTGTAATTCATGGGGTCGCAAAGAGTTGGACATGACTGAGCAACTGAAGTGAACTGAACCCCATGGATAGAAGTGGCAGGCTGTAGTCCATGGGGCTGCAAAAGAGTCGGACACAACTTAGCTACTAAACGGCAACAACTCCCCTTTTAGCTTCATAAACCTGATCATGCTGGATAATGACAGAAGGTGTTTTTAAAACCACAAACAAATTTTGTAGTTTTAATACCCTCCAAAGGAGCCTAGATGATCGATCATTATTTTTCTAAAACTCTGGTACCCCACTCCAGTACTTTTGCCTGGAAAATCCCATGGACAGAGGAGCCTTGTAGGCTGCAGTCCATGGGGTCACTAGAGTCGGATACAACTGAGCGACTTCACTTTCACTTTTCACTTTCATGCACTGGAGAAGGAAATGGCAACCCACTCCAGTGTTCTTGCCTGGAGAATCCCAGGGACAGGGGAGCCTGGTGAGCTTCCGTCTATGGGGTCGCACAGAGTCGGACACGACTGACGCGACTTAGCAGCAGCAGCAGCAGCAAGGCTACCATCGGGGAAGGCAATGGCACCCCACCCCAGTACTTTTGCCTGGAAAATCCCACGGACGGAGGAGCCTGTTAGGCTGTAGTCCATAGGGTCGCTAAGAGTCGGACACGACTGAGTGACTTCACTTTCACTTTTCACTTTCATGCATTGGAGAAGGAAATGGCAACCCACTCCAGTGTTCTTGCCTGGAGAATCCCAGGGACGGGGGAGCCTGGTGGGCTGCCGTCTATGGGGTCACAGAGTCAGACACGACTGACGCAACACAGCACCAGCAGCAAAGATTAAAGGACTCAAGTCTTTCCTGTGCAAATTATTCGAGATCCAACCACATATATGCATATAGCTGTAACAGGTTATTGTTCTATAGGACCTGTCACTAAGAGGGGTTATAAACAGCATTAAAAATATCAGTGTTAGACAGTGCATGCCCATTTTTATACAGCAGCAGCAGTCTTAAATCAGATCAGATCAGATCAGTCGATCAGTCGTGTCCGACTCTTTGCAACCCCATGAATCGCAGCACGCCAGGGCTCCCTGTCCATCACCAACTCCCGGAGGTCACTCAGACTCACATCCATCAAGTCAGTGATGCCATCCAGCCATCACATCCTCTGTCGTCCCCTTCTCCTCCTGCCCCCAATCCCTCCCAGCATCAGAGTCTTCTCCAATGAGTCAACTCTTCGCATGAGGTGGCCAAAATACTGCAGTTTCAGCTTTAGCATCATTCCTTCCAAAGAAATCCCAGGGCTGATCTCCTTCAGAATGGACCGGTTAGATCTCCTTGCAGTCCAAGGGACTCTCAAGAGTCTTATCCACACCACAGTTCAAAAGCATCAATTCTTCCACGCTCAGCCTTCTTCACAGTCCAGCTGAGCCTAAATTGCATAAACAGGATCACTCAAAATTACTCTTAGGCTGGAAAGTGAATCGAATATTGGCCACTGAGATGGGTTCTGTGGCTTCAATTCAATCTTTATCCCACCAACATGATCATAATGAAGCAATTGAACTTCTAGAAACCTGACCCTGACGGATGCTTTTGGTGAAGTGGTTTGGTACTAAGGCCATCATGTGACAGCATTTTCCAGAGGGACTAGAAGGGGAGGAAGGAAGTAAGTGACTTTTTCATCAACATTTGGGAAGAAACCAGAAGAGGGAGTGCCCTAATGCCATTGTGAGTGTTGGCTCCTTCAGTTACTAGGATCTGTGGCTCAGTGAGCCATTTGTCACGGGGCACAAGCTGCTGTGTTTGGAGGGCTTAGGCTGCAAGGGCCTGGCATCCAGCTGGTGATGGGACGGATGCCCTGCCTTCCAAGGGAGTTCACCAGACATCCTCTGACTCTAGAAAAATGGATAACAGTGCTAGCCAAAGATAAGAATCATAGTTTACTTTTGTGATGACAAAATATTCTTCCATTCTGGGGGCATGTTTATCATGACATTTTTGTGTTCCTCTGTGTAACACTTTAAGCACCAAGATTGCAGGAGGCTCTCGTCAGCATATCTGGCTCCCACTTCATATCCCCAAGCTAGCTTCAAGGGCTTTGTTTTCATAAAGTGGGAGTTGGTGAAGTTTATTAATCAACTAATTCAGCGGCATATGATTAAGATGAGCTGATTTGAAATGCATATTCAAGGGCAAAACTCTCATTTTCAGTTAAGGATATTGTATCTTCTTAGTTTATTTAGGATGCAGTAATAAAATACCATGGATTAGGCAGCTTATCAACAGCAGAATTTTATTCCTCACAGTTCTGGAGGGTGGATGTCTGAGATCAGGGTGATGGTATGGTTGAGTAAAGGCCCTCTTCTGGGTTACAGACTGCTCATTGCGTTCTTACATGGCGGAAGGGGTTGGGGAGCTCCATGAGATCTCTTTTATAAGGACACAAATCCCATTCACGAGAGCTTCATCCTCAGGACCTATTCACCTCCCAAAAGTCCCATTTCCTAATATCATCACATTGAGCATTAGGATTTCAATATATGAATTTTAGGAAGGACACACATTCAGATCACATCAATATCTTTTATCTTTAAATTTAGGGAAATAAATTACAGCTCGACTGTAATTTATAATAAATTATAATATTATATTATAATATAATAAATAATAAATTATAACAGGACTTCCTTGGTAGCTCAGTGGTAAGGAATCCACCTGAAAATGCAGGAGGTGCAAGTTCTATCCTTGGATTGGGAAGATCCCCTGGAGAAGGAAATGGCAACCTACTCTAGTATTTTTGCCGTGGTAATCCCATGGACAGAGGAGCCTGACGGGCCACAGTCCAAGGGGTGGCAAAAGAGTCAGACATGACTTGCAACCAAATAAGAATATAATTACAGTTAGGAATTATCATAAGGTTTTGAGATGTTGATTAATGAGTAGCACAAAATGTGAATGTTAGAATGACAATAGTTAATAATATGACTGGAAAAACTACAATCAAACCTATCTCTAATATTCACTGTATTTAAATTTACTTCAAAACCTATACTTTTTTCTTTTTCAGCAATGCTAAGTTTGTGTTGCATGTTGGAGACTTATTTCATAGCATTTCAGACATTAGAACCAGGATGAATGCATGGAAGATTTTACCCTCTGGAAAGTTACAGAATAAGTTCATTCCCTCCACTATGTGACAGTCTTGGAAATAGTTGAAGACTAAATGTCCTATGTAATCTTCTTTCATTTGGGCAAAACATGCCTAAAGTCTTTCAACAAATAACTTCCAGACTGCTTACCAGCCTGGTTGCTTTCAATTCAACAACACATAATTAAGCCAATATTTTCTGAACCCATGCCAGGTGAGAAACCCAGAGGCATGTGAATTGAAGAGTACCTGGCCTTTGTCATCAGGGAGCCTACAAATTAATGGGGGATGCATACATTTATTGGTGAATTTTGTTTTCTATGAGTTCTGATTTACCACCCAGCATATTGTGTATACGGAGAAGGCAATGGCACCCCACTCCAGTACTCTTGCTTGGAAAATCCCGTGGACGGAGGAGCCTGTTAGGCTGCATTCCATGGGGTCGCTAAGAGTTGGACACGACTGAGCGACTTCACTTTCACTTTTCACTTTCATGCCTTGGAGAAGGAAATGGCAACCCACTCCAGTGTTCTTGCCTAGAGAATCCCAGGGATGGTGGAGCCTGGTAGGCTGCCGTTTATGGGGTTGCACAGAGTCGGACATGACTGAAGTGACTTAGCATAGCATAGCATAGCATAGCATATTGTGTATAATAATTATTTCCCTATTTGTCTACATTACTAGATTACATGATTCTGGAGGAGTGGAATTGGTACATCTCAGAATCTCCAGGGTTTAGAATAAGATCCAACTCAAATGTTTATTGAGTGTTATTTGTATATAATCCCAATTTAAGACTCAGCACCATGATGTAAAAGTGAGCAATCACTGTTGGTAAGAATGTAAATTAATACAGCCACTATGAAGAACAGTATGGAAATTCCTTAAAACACCAGGAATAGAACTACCATATGGCCCAACATTCCCACTACTGGGTGTATACCCTGAGAAAACCATAATTGAAAGAGATGCATGGACCCATGTTCATGGCACTACTTTTTACAAAAAAGTACTTGCTGCTGCTGCTGCTAAGTCGCTTCAGTCGTGTCCGACTCTGTGCGACCCCATAGACGGCAGCCCATCAGGCTCCCCCGTCCCTGGGATTCTCCAGGCAGGAACACCGGAGTGGGCTGCCATTTCCTCCTCCAATGCATGAAAGTGAAAAGTGAAAGTGAAGCCTCTCAGTCGTGTCCGACTCTTAGCGACCCCATGGACTACAGCCCACCAGGCTCCTCTGTCCATGGGATTTTCCAGGCAAGAGTACTGGAGTGGGGTCATCTGCATATCTGAGGTTATTGATATTTCTCCCGGCAATCTTGATTCCAGCTTGTGCTTCATCCAGCCCAGCGTTTCTCTGATGTACTCTGCATAGAAGTTAAATAAGCAGGATGACAGTATACAGCCTTGACGTCCTCCTTTTCCTATTTGGAACCAGTCTGTTGTTCCATATCCAGTTCTAAGTGTTGCTTCCTGACCTGCATACAGATTTCTCAAGAGTCAGGTCAGGTGGTCTGGTATTCCCCTCTCTTTTAGAATTTTCCACAGTTTCTTGTCATCCACACAGTCAAAGGCTTTGGCATAGTCAATAAAGCAGAAATAGATGTTTTTCTAGAACTCTCTTGCTTTTTCAATGATCCAGGAGATGTTGCCAATTTGATCTCTGGTTCCTTTGCCTTTTCTAAAACCAGCTTGAACATCTGGAATTTCACGGTTCTCATATTGTCGAAGCTTGACTTGGAGAATTGTGATCATTACTTTGCTAGCGTGTGAGATGAGTGCAATTGTGCAGTAGTTTGAGCATTCTTTGGCATTGTCTTTCTTTGGGACTGGAAAGAAAACTGACCTTTTCCAGTCCTGTGGCCACTGCTGAGTTTTCCAAATTTGCTGACATATTGAGTGCAGCACTTTCACAGCATCATCTTTTAGGAATTGAAATAGCTCAGCTGGAATTCCATCACCTCTGTTAGGTTTGTTTGTAGTGGTGCTTCCTAAGGCCCACTTGACTTCACATTCCAGGATGTCTGGCTCTAGGTGAGTGAACACACCATCATGATTACATGGGTCATGAAGATCTTTTTTTTGTACAGTTCTTCTGTGTATTCTTGCCACCTCTTCTTAATATCTTCTGCTTCTGTTAGGTCCAAACCTTTTCTGTCCTTTATTGAGCTCATCTTTGCATGAAGTGTTCCCTTGGTATCCGTAATTTTCTTGAAGCGATCTCTAGTCATTCCCATTCTATTGTTTTCCTCTAGTGTTTTCTTTGCACTGATCTCTGAGGGTGGCTTTCTTATCTCTCCTTGCTATTCTTTTGAACTCTGCATTCAAATGGGTATATCTTTCCTTTTCTCCTTTGCTTTTTGCTTCCCTTCTTTTCACACCTATTTGTAAGGCCTCCTCAGACAGCCATTTTGCTTTTTTGCATTTCTTTTTCTTGGGGATGGTCTTGTTCCCTGTCTCCTGTACAATGTCACGAACTTGCGTCCATAGTTTTCAAGCACTATGTCTATCAGATCTAGTCCCTTAAATCTATTTCTCACTTCCGCTGTATAATCATAAGGGATTTGATTTAGATCATACCTGAATGGTCTAGTGGTTTTTCCCTACTTTCTTTAATTTAAGCCTGCATTTGGCAATAAGGAGTTCATGATCTGAGCCACAGTCAGATCCTGGTCTTATTTTGCTGACTGTATAGAGAGTCTCCATCTTTGGCTGCAAAGAAAATAATCAATCTGATTTCAGTGTTGCCCATCTGGTGATGTCCATGTATAGAGTCCTCTCTTGTGTTGGTGGAAGAGGGTATTTGCTATGACCAGTGTGTTCTCTTGGCAAAACTCTATTAGCTTTTGCCCTGCTTCATTCTGTACTCCAAGGCCAAATTTGCCTGTTACTCCAGGTGTTTCTTGACTTCCTACTTTTGCATTCCAGTCCCCTATAATGAAAAGGACATCTCTTTTTGGGTGTTAGTATTAGAAGGTCTTGTAGGTCTTCATAGAACCATTCCACTTCAGCTTCTTCATCATTACTGGTCAGGGCACAGACTTGGATTACTGTGATAGTGAATGGTTTGCCTTGGAAATGAACAGAGATCATTCTGTCATTTATGAGATTGCATCCAAGTACTGCATTTCAGACTCTTTTGTTGACTATGATAGCTATTCCATTTCTTCTAAGGGATTCTTGCTCACAGTAGTAGATTTAATGGTCATCTGAGTTAAATTCACCCATTCCAGTCCATTTTAGTTTGCTGATTCCTGAAATGTTGGTGTTCACTCTTGCCATCTCCTGTTTGACCACTTCCAATTTGCCTTGATTCACGGACCTGACATTCCAGGTTCCTATGCAATATTGCTCTTTACAGCATCAGACCTTGCTTCTATCACCAGTCACATCCACAATTGTGTGTTGTTTTTTTCTTTGGCTCCGTCTCTTCATTCTTTCTGGAGTTATTTCTCCACTGATCTCCAGTAGCATATTGGGCACCTACCAACCTGGGGAGTTCCTCTTTCAGTGTCCTGTCTTTTTGCCTTTTCATACTGTCCATGGGGTTCTCAAGGCAAGAATACTGAAGTGGTTTGCCATTGCCTTCTCCAGTGGACCACATTCTGTCAGAACCCTCCACATAAACTTTTTAAAAATGTAAGATGTAAGAATCTGACAGAGGAAGAACCACAGGAACTGACAGAGAAAACTTAGAGAACCATTTATCCACTCCAGGGGCCACTGCGGTAGAAGGTAACAGACTGACTATGGTCTAGGTGCATTTTCAAGTTAACCCGGCTCAGGAGCCCACATGCCTGCTGGTACCATGGTAGTGGTTTTACTCTTTGGGAAGAAATTGAAACAGAAAACCAGAAAAAGATTGCAAATGAAAATTTGGGGTACTTATATGTCTTTTGTGGTGATTAGAACAGGTTGGCCTGACCTATTGTCAGTCTACAATACCCTGAGCCTGGAAAGCTCTGCTTCCTTCTCTTATTTGAAAAGTCTAGTGTGTAAGAGCTGGTTAATGAAGGGAAGAAAAGCATATGGTATGTGTGAAAACCCCACACCTGCCCGTACTTCCTGTATATGTGTATGTATGTGTTTAATTGTTCAGTATCATAACAAGCTCTTCAATGTAAAGCAAATATGTGTACCTGTACATGGAGAATCAGATGTACTATTGATTACATTAAGACTCTTCAGTTTGATAGGCAAAGACTTCTATAACCTGTTTTCACCTGATTTTTGAGTTCTTCCTTTCCCTTCTGCGTAACATTTTTTTTCTAGAAAAATATGGTTTTTTTTCTGTCCCTGCTTCTCCCACTTTTTGATGTTTGCTTCCACTTCTCCATGTGAGAGATCGACTTTAATTTTAATCTGCTCCTTGAGTTTTCTTCTTCTACATGATTCATCTTATTCCTGTCCTGCTTCAAGGATGGTTTTCATTGTTTGTTACTTTGTATTATTAATTTTAATTAATAATTTAATTAATTTTAACTAATTATTTAATTTTAATCTGCTCCTTGATTTTTCTTCTTCTACATGATTCATTGTATTCCTGTCCTGCTTCAAGGTTGTTTTCATTGTTTGTTACTTTGTATTACTAATTCTCAGTCAAATTGCCCAGTGTACCTAACCCCTCCTGTCTTGCTCTGAGCAGATAACATTATCTAATACTTTATTGGACAAGTCTAGGTCATGTAGCATAAACTGTTTCAAATCCTTTCCTTTTTTATCACAGGATATGTCAGTTTCTCTTTAGCTCTCAAAAAAAGGTGTCAGTGAAGAGTGAGTTGGCCCAGCTACCATAGTCATTGCTGCGTTGTTAACTGCCAGATGCTAGAACGCTAAAGTAGAGAGCCATAGTGCAGTGAGAATACTGAGCCAGTAGCTAGAATATGGCTTTTAGCACTGACTAGTCCATTTCAGGGTTTCCCAAATGACACTTGGGTAAACAATTTGCCTGCCAATGCAGCAGACGAAGAGACTCAGGTTTGATTCCCAGGTCAGGAAGATTCCCTGGAGTAGGAAATGGCAACCCACTCCAGTATTCTTGCCTGGAGAATCCCATGGACAGAGGAGCCTGGTGGGCTACAGTCCATAGGGTTGCACAGAGTCAACACGACTGAAGTGACTTCGCACGCACAGTCCCTTTCTGATAGTGTTACATACTTACTCTCTGGGTACTCTTCACAGTTCTCCCATCTAAAAATAAAAGGCCACATCTTAAACTCTGCTGATGGTTTATCCTTATTTTTCTTCTAGCCACAGATGTTTCACAGATTGTCCTTTCTTATTGATTTCACTTCATCATTGCTTTTCCACTTCTCAACCTGGTAACTTGGTTTTTGTTTCTATTACTTACCCATCTCAAAACCCCAAGTCTTCCCAACATTTCTTTTTTATATCTCTGAAGGACTGCTGATCTCTAGCATCTTTAGTTCTCATAATTCTTCCTCCTTTTTAATACGTTTGATTTCAATGACTTCCCTGGTGGCTCAGATGGTAAAGGTGTCTGCCTACAATGTGGGAGACCTGGGTTTGATCCCTGGCTTAGGAAGATCCCCTGGAGAAGGAAATGGCAACCCACTCCAGCATTCTTGCCTGGAAAATCCCATGGACAGAGGAGCCTGGAGGGCTGAAGTCCATGGGGTTGCAAAGAGTCTGGCATGACTGAGTGACTAACCCTTACTGTATAATTGTAAGGGATTTGATTAGACCATTAGACCATTCAGGTAGACCATACCTGAATGGTCTAGTGGTTTTCCCTACTTTCTTCAATTTAAGTCTGAATTTGCCAATAAGGAGTTCATGATCTGAGCCACAGGCAGATCCTGGTCTTATTCATTTTTGGCTGCAAAGAAAATAATCAATCTGATTTCAGTGTTGGCCATCTGGTGATGTCCAACTTTTGTGATGTCTGCTTTTGTGTTGGTGGAAGAGGGTGTTTGCTATGACCAGTGTGTTCTCTTGGCAAAACTCTATTAGCCTTTGCCCTGCTTCATTCTGTACTCCAAGGCCAAATTTGCCTGTTACTCCAAGTGTTTCTTGACATTCTACTTTTGCATTCCAGTCCCCTATAATGAAAAGGACATCTTTTTTGGGTGTTAGTTCTAGAAGGTCTTGTAGGTCTTCATAGAACCATTCAACTTCAGCTTCTTCATCATTACTGGTCAGGGCATAGACTTGGATTACTGTGATATTGAATGGTTTGCCTTGTTAACAAACGGAGATCATTCTGTCATTTTTGAGATTGCATCCAAGTAGTGCATTTCAGACTCTTTTGTTGACTATGACGGCTACTCAATTTCTTGTAAGGGATTCTTGCCCACAGTAGTAGATTTAATGGTCATCTGAGTTAAATTCACCCATTCCAGTCCATTTTAGTTTGCTGATTCCTAAAATGTTGGTGTTCACTCTTGCCATCTCCTGTTTGACCACTTCCAATTTTCCTTGATTCATGGACCTAACATTCCAAGTTCCTATGCAATATTCCTCTTTATAGCATCCTTTTTACTTCCATCACCAGTCCTATCCACAACTGGGTTTTATTTTTGCTTTGACTCTGTCTCTACCTTCTTTCTGAAGTTATTTCTCCACTGATCTCCAGTAGCATATTGGGCACCTATCGACCTGGGGAGTTCCTCTTTCAGTGTCCTATTTTTTTGCCTCTTCATTGCTGTTCGTGGAATTCTCGAGGCAAGAATACTGAAGTGGTTTGCCATTCCCTTCTCCAGTGGATCAGGTTTTGTTAGAACATCCCCTGGAGAAGGAAATGGCAATTCACTCCAGTACTCTTACCTGGAAGATCCCATGGATGGAGGAGCCTCATGGGCTATAGTCCATGGGGTCACAAAGAGTCAGACACAACTGAGCGACTTCACTTTCAGGCAAGCTTTCTACAAAAATTATTGAATATCTTCCTGTGCCAGTCACTACACTAGTGCTAAGGATACAGTCATGACCCCTGTCCTCATATTGCATTGGAGCCTAGTGACAAAAACAGACATTAGTCAACTAACCTGACGTATAAATATAGAACTATAGCCGTGAAAAGAGCTGTGAATGAGAGGAACATTGTGTTTGGGAACACTGAATAGGAAGATTTGTTCCAGTCTGATTTCTCCTTTGAGAAACTGAACATTGACTAAACTTGAAGTATGCATAGAGTAAACGTAGAGAAGTAAGGGATGAGGAGAATCGTGTCCCTGGCCAAGAATGTAGTGAAAATTTCTGGGGCAACAGGGAGTCAACTGTGTGTGAGGTAAAGAAGATATGGATGGAGGTAAAGAGATTGAGACCATCTGAAAGGAAGATAGGGACCAGACTGTGCCAGAACTGAAATATGTTAAGGGGTCTGTCCTTAATTCAAAGACAATGGGAAGCCATTGGGAGGGTGTGTGTGTGTGTGTGTGTGTGTGTGTGTGTGTGTGTGTGTGAGTGAGAGAAAGACACACACACACTGTGTTTGGAAGCAATCTTTCTGGCTAATGTCTGGATTGGAGAGGAGATGCAATTAAGAGATGACTACACAAATTCAGGGAACAGATGATACTTTCTGTTGTGGAGATGGGCTTCCCAGGTGGCACAGTGTTAAAGAATCTGCCTGCCAAGGCAAGAGACACAGGATCTTCCTCCCTGGGTCAGGAAGATCCCCTGGAGGAGGAAATGGCAACCTACTCCAGTATTCTTGCCTGGAGAATCCCATGGACAGAGGAGCCTGGCAGGCTACAGTCGATGGGGTCGCAAAGAGTTGGACTCTACTGAGCACAAGTTCAGGGAACAGATGATGCTCTCCGTACTGGTGATAGAGAAAAACAGACAGATGCAGGAGATAGAAGATGAAATTGACAGCTCTCAGCAGAGATGGAATTAGGGTGAGGGATATGTCATGATTGTCTGCTCGGTTTCTGACTGTGGAGAGTGGATAGTTTCCCAGTTGCTCTTCCAGCTGATCCCCAAGTGAGGCTGCTCTTGCAGCGCTGTTCTCAGCTCCCTCTTCTACACTCTCTCCCTTGGTGCCCTTTAATTTTCAGGCTTCAGCTCCCATTTCGACAAGATGTTGCCCAAACCTAAAATGCTATTTACTCCAGAGAGCACAAGTTGGTGCCCATTTGCCAGAGAGCCATGCTTTGTTTATCCTTCAATATTCTTTTTAATTTAAAAATACAAATTACAAAACATTTAAAAATCAGAAACTTTTACATAAAAATCCATGTTTATAATTCTCTAAAATTTGGAAACCCTATCGACACTGAATCCATATTCTCTCATGTCCACAGTCGATTGGCACTCGTGGCAGCTGATCCTGTGAGTCTAAGCACGTATTTTCCACTTTGCCATAGTCTCTGGCATCCGGGCACCTGGCCAGCACATCCACTGAGCTCTTGTTTGGTCACTGCATGCATTGGCCTTGAAACCTCAGACTTAGTCCAATCACCTCAGGATGTAGAGTGTGCCAAGGAGAGTAGGCGTCTTCACCAGCATCATACCACTAAAAATGAACTGAACCAGTGCTCAAATCTCAGAGTCTTTCCACTCCCTGTACCGATTTATACTAATGCTGAAAACTTCAGCCTCCTACCACTTGGCATCACAGCAATTGTTAGGCTGAGATATCTGACCAGTTGAGTCAGAGGCATTTTACGTTTACGTATTTGAATTCCTTATGTTTAATAGAGGTTTACATATATTTTAAATGATATGAAAAGTCCAACTATTACTATATAAAAGCTTGCTCATATCACTGTTGTTTGTTGTTTTTTTCTCTCTAGAACTCTTGGAACGATCTCTAGCCCTTTTAAACAAAAGTCAAGAACTCACTGACTTCATAGAAAAAATCAAGAGTGATGGACCTAATGTAAATGCTGAGATGATTCAGGGAGCTCAAAACAGCTGCCTGAAGATCGACAGTCTTCTTGAACTTCTCCAGGACAGGAGGCGGCAACTAGACAAGTACATGAAGCAACAGCAGCAGGAACTGGGTCAGGTTGTACAGATGTGTCAGTGGGACCAGCAGGAAAGTCAGGTAACCCGAAGGGGCACTGATGTCATCCTGACCTTGGCTAACGAAATCAGCTTGTTATGTGGATGATCTGCTTCCTGGGACAATTTTTCAGTTGTCATGGTCAAATCCTTTGGTCTTTGATCCAAAGTACCATGTTGTTTTCCCAAGCACATAATATAAAAACAAAGATTGTATTTCTTCTCATTATAATCCTCATTTTTTTTTAATGGGAGGATATTCACTAGCAGTTTTGAAAATGACTAGGTCCTATTGTTGGACTCTCTTTCTTGCTTCCATCCAGGTCACTACTTTTAGATACATTTTTCTGAAACTGGGAAACATTCATTGTGGTTTTCTTGAATATCGGAGACGAGGTGATGGTGCTGAACTGTACTAGACTGTTGCTAACGCCAGTGAAAGTCTATCAGCCTGAAATAGAGATAATGTTCTTAGAAGAATATTCTGATACCAGTGAAGAAATATAACCTTGGCCTATGGTTGGATGCTCAGTGGTTGGAGGGATTCGGAGTGGGAGGTTGATCAGTTGCAGGCTTGTTAGAGCTCATTACCCAGACTATAGGCCCAGCGCTGGTCATTTGTCACTGTGCTTGCTGTATGTTCCTTGTATCCCAATCACTTGAGAGTAAGAGTGGATAGAACTCTGTGCAAAACCCCAGCTCAAATAGGTAGGATATTTACTGCTATGTTTAGAACTGCCCCAGTCCCATGCTTTAACCCATACAGATTAAGTGGAAGGAATTTTTAGGGAGAAATAATGTGGAAGGAGGTATCCTGGTCTAGATGCATAAGAAAGGGGTCTCTTCATATACTTTATATTATTGCTCCAGTCTAAACTGGAGAGATTGACAAAGAGCTGGTAACAAATATGAGTCCAGGAGAAATGGCTCTTCTTTAAAGCCGGAAAAATGAAGATTTAAATGTCAATTAACCTTTCAAGTAATACTTATAGAGTACCCACTGTTTGCTGTACTGCCGTGCTTAGTCACTCTGTCATGTCTGACTCTCTGAGACCCCATGGACTGTAGTCTGCCAGGCCTACCTACTGTATACCAGATCCTAGTATAAGTACTGGGGATACACAATATACAAGATAAAGTCTTTTTCCTCTAGGAATTTTCCTTCAATGCATTTCCTTAGGAATTTTCCTTCTAATCCATTTTCTAATGCTTACCTGTCAATAACCTCAGCCCTGTTGACGGTTGCTGCTAGGTAATTCCTTTGGGAGGCTGTCCTGGGCACTCCAGTGTGTTGAGCAACATTCTACCTATCAGATGCCAGTAGACTACACTCCAATTGTAACAACCATAAAGGTCTCCAGACATTGCTAAATGTCCCCTGGGGGCAAAATTACCCCCAGATGAGAACCACAGTTCTAGTGCTTTTTGCTGTTATTGTTCAGTTGCTAAGTCACGTCTGACTCTTTGTGAGCCCATGGACTGTAGCCCTCCAGGCACCTCTGTCCATGAGATTTGCCATCTAGAATACTGAAGTGGGTTGTCATTTCCCCTTCCAGGGGTACAATAATAAACAAATGAACAATGACAAGTGCTATAAAGAAGATTAACTAGGGCAGTGAATGTTGCCTTTTGTTGATCTACTTTTAATCAGGGAAGGAATCATAGAAGGCCTCTCTGCGGAGGTGTCATAGGACAGACAGCCAAATGCAGGCACCTCCAGACACATAGGCATCTTGCATTTTGTCACCTCCTCCTCTAAGTCACTGTCTATGTCTCAGCCCATCTCCACCTTCAGCCTTTTTTCCTTGGCTACCATTTGCTGTCCTGCTTCTGCTGTGCTTTGCCTGCTAAGCCACAGCCCTTCCCCAATTTAGTTCTTCCCCCACCACACCTTTACATGCTCATTACCCAGAATTCTTTTATCTTAATGCAGTAGTCTTTAACTGAGAATTCTGGCACAGCAAGGGATTTCCTGGTGGCTCCGACAGTAAAGGGTTTGTCCACAATGCAGGAGACCCTGGTTCAATCCCTGGGTCAGGAAGATCCCCTGGAGAAGGAAATGGTAACCCACTCCAGTATTCTTGCCTGGGAAATCCCAAGGGTGGAGAAGCCTGGTGGGCTACAGTCCATGAGGTCACACAGAGTTGGGCACAACTCAGCGACTAACACTTTCACTTTCACTTTCTGGTATAGCAAAGGAGAATTAATGCTCAGGACAAGAAAAAACATAAAGTTGTTTATCAGACAACCATTTCCAGAATTCCTTGACCTCCCTATTCCATGATGCTCTACCCCTCTCCTTCTCTCTGTCCTTCTCTTTCTCCCCTAATCCTGACCTGAAGCCATGTTCCCAGAGATGCTGTTCACTTAAAAAGAAACTTCTTATTTTCTTTCTATTGAATTCATAACGCCTAACCCCTACCTCTAGTGCTTCCAAGAATACATTAAAAGCTCCTCTAACTTTATCATGTAGAGTAGTTTATCCCTTTTAAACTACAACCTCTTTTATCCAGAGACATTTTATCTGCAAGGAGGCTTTCAAAACACAGAACAGTTTCCCAAGAATGAAAAAGCAGCTACTGTTTTTATTTATTTTTAAGGTAGTAATTTTGCCTTTCTGTTTTGAGCCTATGACAATAATCATCCACTTATCCTCTGCAGTAAAAAATAAATAACCACACGAAGATTCAAAATGAACTATCTAATCTAGTCATGTACTTAAGGGAAATCTAGATACCATGCCAACCCCAGAAAGCAGAAAGATGTCTTGATAATAACTAAAGTAAGAGATTGCAGAAGGTTTTTGATTTGGTGAGTTGTTCTCTAACTTATATTACTTCATATTTTGGGGAAAGTGTGTATTCTTTTTGAGGGAGTACTTTTTAAAATAGAATTTATTTACTAGAGAAGTTTTAGGTTCATAGCAAAATTGAACAGAAAGTACATGATATCCTCTGTTCCCACGCATGCACAACCTCTCCCACTATCAACATCCCCCAACACAATGGTATATTTGTTGTAATTGATGAACCTACACTGACACATTATCATCACCCTAAGTCCATAGTTTTCACTAGGGTTTACTCTTGGTGCAGTACATTCTATGGGTTTGGAAAACTATGTAATGACATATATCAACCATTTAGTACACAAAATATTCTGCTGCCCTAAGAATCATCTGTGCTCTACCTATTTATTCCACTCTGCCTAATCTTTGGCAAATACTGATCTTTTTACTGTCTCCATAGTTTTGCCTTTTCCAGAATGTCATATTACTGAAATTGTATAATATGTAACCATTTCAGATTATCCTCTTTTGCTTATTAATATACATTTAAAATTTATCCATTTTTTGCATGACTTGACAACTCATTTCTTTTTAGCACTGAGTAATACCCCATTGTCAGTCACCTACTGAAGGACAAGTTGGTTGCTTCTAAGTTTTGACCATTATGATTAAAGCTGTAATAAGTATTCCTTTGTATGGACATAAGTTCTTAATTCATTTGGGTAAATACCAAGGAACACAATTGCTGGATGGTATATGCTAAGAGTATGTTGATAAGAAATGGCCAAACTGCCTTCCAAAGTGGCTGTGCCACTTTCAGCAGAGAGTTGCTGTTGCTCCACGTCCTTGTCAGCACTTGATGCTATCAGTGTCCTGGACTTTGGCCACTCTGATAGGAGCATAGCAGTATCTCATTGTTGTTTTAACAAGCCTAATCTTTAAATTGGAAATAATAACAATTCAATAACAATAATAATAACAGTTCTAAGGATTAAATTCAATAACATGTGTAAAGCATAGAGCATGATGCCTACCATTTTAAAAGATGCTTAATAAGTATCAGTTTTCTTGTCATCGCTGTTCTTGGATATACCTTACAACTTATGGATTGTTTCTCCTTTCATTTCTATTCATCCCCCTGAGTTTAGCATTACTGTTGTTACATGTGTCTAAGTCTCTTAAAACTATTTAGTTTTTAGAGGCTGCTGATGGCACCCCACTCCAGCACTCTTGCCTGGAAAATCCCATGGATGGAGGAGCCTGGTGGGCTGCAGTCCATGGGGTCACTAAGAGTCAGGCACGACTGAGCAACTTCACTTTCACTTTTCACTTTCATGCCTTGGAGAAGGAAATGGCAACCCACTCCAGTGTTCTTGACTGGAGAATCCCAGGGACGGGGGAGCCTGGTGGGCTGCTGTCTATGGGGTCACACAGAGTCGGACACAACTGAAGCAACTTAGCAGCAGCATAGGTATAGTAAGGCTTTAAGAGTTCACAGTTGTGGTTACAAGAACCAGGCTTTCATTTAGACTCTACTCTTAATAGTCTAGATCCAAAAATCAATTTAGTAATTATCTTAAGGATAAATTTTAAGTAAAACTGGTCTATTCCCAAAATATACAAACAACTCATACAGCTCAGTATCAAAACAAAACAAGAAAACAGCCCAATGAGAAAATGGGCTGAAGATCTAAATAGATATTTCTCCAAAGAAGACATACATTTGGCCAACAGGCACATGAAAAGGTTCTTGCTCAACAATGCTAATTATTAGAGAAATGCAGATCAAAACAACAGTGAGGTATCACCTCAAACAAGTCACAGTGATTGTCACCAAAGAGTCTAAAAATAGTAAATACTAGAGGATACGGATAAAAGGGAACCCTCCTACACTGTTGCTGGGAGTGTAAATTGGTTCAGCCACCATGGGGAACAATATGGAGGGTCCTTAAAAAACTAAAAGCAGGGTTATCATGTGATCCAGCAATCCCACTCCTGGGCATGTATGTGGAACAAACTATGATTTGAAAAGATACATGCACCCCAGTGTTCGTGTTGTTGTTGTTCTGCCAGTAAGCCTTTGTGACCCCATGGACCGCTGCATGCCAGGTTTCCCTGTCCTTCACTATCTCCTGGAGTTTGCTCAGATTCATGCCTGTTGGGTCCTTGAAGCTATCCAACCGTCTCATCCTCTGCTGCCCTCTTCTCCTTTTGCCTTCAGTCCTTCCCAGCATCAGGATCTTTCCCAAAGAGTCAGTTCTTTACATCAGGTGACCAAAATATTGGAGCTTCAGCTTCAGCATCAGTACTTCCAATGAATATTTGGGGTTGATTTTCCTTTCACACTGACTGGTTTGATTTCCTTGATGTCCAAAGGACTCTTAAGAATCTTCTCTAGCACCACAATTTGAAGGCATCCATTTTTCAGTGCTCATCCTTCTTTATGGTCCAACTCTCACATCTGTACATGACTACTGGAAAAATCATAGCTTTGACTATATGGACCTTTGTGGGCAAAGTGATGTCTCTGCTTTTTAATACACTGTCTAGGTTTGTCATAGCTTTACTTCAAAGGAACAAGCATCTTTTAATTTTCTGGCTAAAGTCATCATTTGCCATGATTTTAGAATCCAAGAAAATAACATCTGTTATTGTTTCCACTATTTTCCCATCTATTTACCATGAAGTAATAGGACTGGATGCTATGATCTTAGTTTTCTTCATGCAGAGTTTTAAGCCAGTTTTTTCACTTTCCTCTTTCACTTCATCAAGAGGCTCTTTAGGTCCTCTTCACTTTCTGCCATTAGAGTGTTATCATCTGCCTATCTGAGGTTGTTGATATTTCTCCTGGCAATCTTGATTCCAACTGGTGATTCATCCTGGATGCATTTCACATGGTGTACTCTGTGTGTAAGTTAACTAAGCAGAGTGACATTTTATAGACTTGTACTCCTTTCCCAATTTTGAACCAGTATGTTGTTCCATGTTCAGTTGTAACTGTTCCTTCTTGACCTGCATACAGCTTTCTCAGGAGACAGGTAAGGTAGTCTGGTATTCCCATCCCTTTAAGAATATTCCACAGTTTGTTGTGATCCACACAGTCAAAGGCATTAGCATAGCCAGTGAAACAGAAGTAGATGTCTTTCTGAAATTCCCTTGCTTTTCCTATGATCCAGAGAATGTTGGCAATTTGATCTCTGGTTTCTCTACTTTTTCTAATCCCCACTTGTACATCTGGAAGTTCTCAGTTCACATACTGCTGAAGCCTAGCTTGAAGGATTTTGAGCATAACCTTACTCATTTCACATGCTAGTAAGGTTATGCTAAAAATTGTACAGTTGTACGGTAGTTTGTACATTCTTTGGCACTTCCTTTCTTAAGAATGGAATGAAAATTGACCTTTTCCAGCCCTGTGACCACTGCTGAATTTTCCAAATTCGCTGACATATTGAGTACAGCACTTTAAATTCATGATCTTTTAGGATTTGAAATAGCTTAGCTGGAATTCCATTATCTCCACTATCGTTATTTGTAGTAATGCTTCCTAAGGCCCCCTTGACTTCTGACTCCAGGATGTCAGGCTCTAGGTGAATGACCACACCATCGTGGCTATCTGGATCATTAAGACCTTGTTTTGTATAGTTCTTCTGTGTATTCTTGCCATCTCTTTTTAATCTCTTCTGCTTCTGTTAGATCCTTATCATTTCTGTCTTTTATCCTGCCCATCCTTCCATGAAATGTTCCCTTGATTCTCCAATTTTCTTGAAGATCTCTAGTGTTTCCCTTTCTATTTTTTTCCTCTATTTCTTTGCATTCTTTATTTAAAAACACCTTTTTATCTCTCCTTGCTATTCTCTGGAACTCTACATTCAGTTTGTATATCTTCCTTTTCTCACTTGCTTTTTGCTTCTCTTCTTTCCTTAGCTGTGTGTAAACCTCCTCAGACAACCACTTTGCCTTCATGGAGTTCTTTTTCTTTGGGATGGTTTTGATCATAGTGTTCATAGCAGCACTATTTACAATAGCCAAGACATGGAAGCAACCTAAATGTCCATCGAAAGATGAATGGATAAAGATGTGGTATGTATAAACAATAGAATGTTACTCAGCCATAGAAAGAAGGAAATAATGCCATTTGCAGCGCCGTGGATGGACCTAAAGATTATCATATGTGTCTGAGCTAAATCAGACAGAGAAGGATAAATATCATATGATATCACTATATTTAGAATCTAAAAAAATGATATTAATGAACCTGTCTACAAAACACAAATAAACCTATAGACAGCAAACTTATGGTTAACAAAGGGGAGAGTGGGGGGAGGGATAAATTAGGGGTTTGGAATTAAAATATACACATTGCTATATGTAAAAGAGAAACCAGTAAGGACCTACTGTATAGCACAAGGAACTATATTCACTGTATTGTAATAACCTGTAAAGGAAAAAAATCTAATATATATGCATATATATATTTATAACTGATTATGTCTGTGTGTGTGTATATATATATATTGCTATATATCTGAAACTTACACAACATTGTAAATCAACTATATTTCAATAAGAATTTTTATAAAAAGGTCATGAGGGACTTTCCTGGCAGTCCAGTGGTTAACACTGTGTGCTTCTACTGCAGGGATTATGGGTTTGATCCATGGTCAGGGAGCTAAGATCCCATGTGCCATCTGTGTCCAAAAGGAAAAAAAAAAAAGATCATGAGACCAAAAAGTAAATTTTTAAAGTATATCAATAAATAAATTAATCCTTTCCTTACATATAAAATTTAAGACTCTTTGTCTTAAAACATCCCGTGTTACTTTTTCTTTCACAAATACCAGTAGCAGCAGCTCAAGTATTTAATAATGGTCACTGTTGTTTCTCAGAGAAGGCAATGGCACCCCACTCCAGTACTCTTGCCTGGAACATCCCACGGATGGAGGAGCCTGGTAGGCTGCAGTCCATGGGGTCGCTAAGAGTTGGACATGACTGAGCGACTTCACTTTCTCTTTTCACTTTCATGCATTGGAGAAGGAAATGGCAGCCCACTCCAGTGTTCTTGCCTGGAGAATCCCAGGGACGGGGAAGCCTGGTGGGGTCTGACCCGTCTATGGGGTCACACAGAGTCGGACACGACTGAAGTGACTTAGCATACTGTTGTTTCTTTGTGCTTTTATGATCACAGATCCTTGGACCAGCTTGTTCAGTTCAGTTCAGTCACTCAGTCGTGTCTGACTCTTTGTGACCCCATGGACTGCAGCCCACCAGGCTTCCCTGCCCATCACCAACTCCTGGAGCCTACTCAAACTCATGTCCATAGAGTCGGTGATTCCATCCAACCATCTCATCCTCTGTCATCCCCTTCTTCTCTAGCCTTCAATCTTTCCCATCCTCAGGGTCTTTTTCAATGAGTCCGTTCTTTTCATCAGGTGGCCAAAGTATTGGAGCTTGTTGACTGCATTTGAATCCTGACTCTGCCATTTACCAGTTGAGTACCTGTGCCTTTATTTAACCTCTGAATTTTCTCATCAGGGAAACCCATCAAATGTCTTTCCTCGTCTCAACCCATCAAATGAACCTTCTGTAAAATGTGAGGTCATAGTACCTACACCACAGTGTTATTAGAATCATCAAATGAGCTATTGTATGTCAAGTGCTAGAACAGTACCTGGTACATTGAAAATGCAATATTAGTTTTTTTATCATTACGTCTGAAAAGAACAGTGAAGACCCAATGCATTACATACTCCCCCAATCCTACTCATCTTTGCTCTCAGAAAGATTGATCTTGCATTAAAGGCTAAATTCATTATTTATTTTGCTTTCACAGGGTGTGATCAAATAAGTCACTTTTATAATCTTAGCCATACTTGTTTAATGGAAACTCAATTAGCTATTCAAAACAAAAATAGAATTGTATTTTTTCTGCTTATGATTTAATGTTTATCTATTAATGAGTTAAAACTATAGATTACTATCCATACAAATAATTGCAAATTAGCATTTGACTTCTGCTTTGTTTCAGACTTTTATCCAAGCATGAGTATATCACAGGCACATATACATTTATTAAAGAAATAGCAAAACAAGCAAACAAAAACTAATAACCTATGCATATTATCTTGTTATCTTATTACCTAATACTCAAACATGTCCTAGATATAGTCTTGTGTCAAAAATACCATAGATAATTTTCATGTTGTATTTCACTCTCTGAATGTAGCACAAGTTAAATAATATCTTATTGATGTGGAAGTAGAGTCTCTTCAGTTTCTCACTATTATAAATAATAAGTGAGATTTACTCTGTTGATAATTATGTGAACAAGGAAAGAGTTTTAGATCCAGGTAGATAGAAGCATAATTATCTTACCTAAGTTTTCAAGTTTTTCTTGAATGTTCTATGTTAAAGTTTTGTTGAAGATACACTGAGGAAGATTAGCAGCAGGAATACCACATTGAATGTGACTCTGTTAGTAATTTGAGTTCTATGATTGTCACATTCCTGTTAGTAATTTGAGTTCTGTGATTGTCATGTTGCCGGATGAACTACCCCATAAAGCCTGGAACACTGTGGAACCACAGAGACACATGCTTCATTGGAGGGTAAAGATAATTTTGTCAGTTCTGTACTTTTTTTTAGGGAACACAGGAGCTGTCAAATCTTCCATTAATAAAATATCAGCTTTGACAATCATTTTAACCATGTAAGAAGAAGGAACATTAAATGGAGAATTAGAGCAAAAATTACTGATGAATAACAATGTGGATATCTGAATATCTAATGCATCTTCTCTCATAAGAGCCATTTAAAAGATGCATTTAATGCTCCTCTATTTCTAAGTGCTTATAACCTAATGCTTTTGAACTGTAATAGTCCAGCTAATTTCCTTTGGAAAAGAAATTAGGTGACCACAATGATGGCAACTTAAAATTTACATCACTTTCAGAAAAAAAGCAGATGAAGACCACATACTTTTCTATCTTAATTGGGATGTGATAGCCTGAAAAGCATAATCATAGCGTGTCCTCTCTTTGTTTTTCAGATGTAAAAATGTGCACTTGTTTTACATTTAAAGATGAGTAGCTGACCTTTTTCCCAACTCCAGCAGCATCTTATTTTGCAGATAATCTGCTTCATTAATGAGAATCAGAAGCAGCTTGGAGTATTTCATGCATAATTAATTATCTTGGCAATAAGATTTATGAATGTAATTTTTCTCAATTGCTCCAATCAGGAATAAGTGAGACAAACAAATAAATTAAAATGAAGTTATTCATGGCCTTTTTGTACAAGACAGTATCAAGGACATCCAGGAGAATTAAATAAGACATAAAGGCAGATAATCTTTTTACTACCCAGATCACATATGGCTTAAAAGATACCCATCTTTGTGGGAAGAAAAGTGGGTAATAGAATTCATATTTGGAAGTTTTTTATATTTGAGTACCACGTATATCATAAGCATTTTTTTTGTCCATAGGCAATTAAAATGATATCTGCAGTGACAGTGTAAGCACAGCATCAGGGCACAAGTCTTGTACCCGCTGGGCAACTGTAAAACCCTGTGTGTGTCCACAGATGTATGCTGCTGCTGCTGCTAGGTCGCCTCAGTCATGTCCTACTCTGTGCGGCCCTGTGGACAGCAGCCCACCAGGCTCCTCCATCCACAGGATTCTCCAGGCAAGAATACTGGAGTGGGCTGCCATTTCCTTCTCCAACAGATGTGTGCACATACATGTACATTCTCCTTTAAATGATACTACCTTCAAACCAGGATTTAGAGCTTGAATGGTTGACCAGCTTAAATTAATATGAAGTAACAAAAAATTGCCTAGCTTAGTGGCTACAACACAGTGAGGATTTTAAAAAATCTTTGAATTTAGCTTAATTTTTAAAATTGAAGTATAGTTAATTTACAATGTTGTGTTAGTTTCAAGTGTACAGCAAGTGATTCAGTTTTATATATGTGTGTGTCTACGTATGTGTGTGTACATATAATGGAAAGGGAAGCCCTTTCCATTATAGATTGTTAAAAGATATTAAATGTATTCTCCTGTGCTAAACAGGTAGGTCCTTGTTTACCTATTTCATATATAGTGGTGTGTATGTTAATCCCGAACTCCTAATTTATCCACTCCCTCACTGTGAATATAGCGTTTTGTCATTGGGTGACATAAGACCAAAATAAGGGTTGAATTAACTTATTAGTGGATACTGGTATCTGATAATTTGGTCCAGTGACAGATATTCCAAACATTAATTGATTAAAATTTATTGCAGAATTTCATTTTTAGCACATACACTATTTCTAGAATTCACTCTAAGTTATGCAAAATATCTTAGTGTTTGTAGGAAAGGCATGTGATTTGGAAAGCAATAGAAATCCCTCCTTATTAGAATGCATGTTCCCACCATTACTCTCAATGGCATTGCCTGTCAAATGCAGTAACAGAGGGACTCTGATACAGATGGTGTGGATGCTGCTGCTGCTGCTAAGTCGCTTCAGTCGTGTCCGACTCTGTGCGACCCCATAGACGGCAGCCCACCAGGCTCCCCCATCCCTGGGGTTCTCCAGGCAAGAACACTAGAGTGGGTTGCCATTTCCTTCTCCAATGCATAAAAGTGAAAAGTGAAAGTGAAGTTGCTCAGTCATGTCTGACTCTAGCGACCCCATGGACCGCAGCCTACCAGACTCCTCTGTCCATGGGATTTTCCAGGCAAGAGTACTGGAGTGGGGTGCCATCGCCTTCTCCCAATGGTGTGGATAGCAATCCCAAATTTCACATTTACTTATGATATGACTTTGGGCAAGTTACTCAGTCTCTGTGCCTCAGTTTCCTTTTCTATAAATTGGGAATAATAACAATATCTATTTATAAATTTGTTATGGAAATAAACAAGATTATATATGTAAAAATTCTTAAGAGCACAGTTTGATATATGTCAGTGCTCAATAAATGTCCACATGTTCACCATATCACTACATCTTTTGATGATTACTTTCTGAGCTTTACTGGATAATCACCAAATTAGCCAGATCCCATACCAGTTTTCTAAATCATTCAATAATCTTAGCTTTCTAAAATTATGTGGAGGGGGGAATAAATGCCATTTCATGGCTTAGTATCCAGACTATTTTATTCAAAAGCTCAATTTTGTTCATAAAATTAGGTTAAAAATCAATTTTCCTCTCCCTTTCTCCACCTTTCACAATTTCTTTAGCTCATTTATACCTGTTGTAATTGATTACATTTTCATTAAACTTAGTTTTTCTCCTCAATATTCCGTTCAGTTGGACCGATGGCTTCACAGCATTTTAATTAGACACCATTACTCAAGGTTGGTAAGAGGATTGGGTGACATGAACTGAACTGAATTACATTCTCACCCATGATAAGACTGCTGACATAGCTGTTTCCTGTGTATGCTGCCTAGAAAAAGCTCCGCACGGCTCCCATTGCATGCCTCTTTCCATTGTATAACCAGGTTAGCGGCCGCTCCTTAAGCTGTGTGCCTGTATCTTTCCAGCACCCTGAGCCCGTTTTTCCCCCTGCCTCTGGCGCTGGAAACTGTTGGCTTTCCTTTTCTCAACACCACTGCCGCCCCATACCGGGCAGGGAGGAGAACTCAGTCTCCTCCATCCTCATGTACATGGTTCCCAGAGATAAACAAAGAAGCCCGGTTAATATTAGTGCTTTTTATAGGGTGACTCGGACACGACTGAGCGACTTTACTTTGACTTTTCACTTTCATGCATTGGAGAAGGAAATGGCAACCCACTCCAGTGTTCTTGCCTGGAGAATCCCAGAGACAGGGGAGCCTGGTGAGCTTCCGTCTATGGGGTCGCACAGAGTCGGACACGACTGAAGCAACTTAGCAGCAGCAGCAGCATAGGGTGACTCATAAGCAAATAAACTAAACGGCACACTTGAAAAGGATAAAACACACTTTAAAATGTAAGAGTTGTTTATCTGTTTGTATAATAGTTTCTGACTCTCACTTTTTCCCGACAACCCAGTGTTTCGGCCAGAGCTTCAGTGTGAACTCCATCAGGCGCGTGACCTAGGATCTGGGATGATAATATGAAAATGTCAAACTTTGGTCTCACTCCCAAGTAGACCTGTATGTTTTTCTCCTTTCTCTCTCTCTATCTCTCTCTCTTTCCCTTTTTCATATGCACAATACAGCAAATGGCTCCGGATCATTCAGGGTGGAAACTAAATTGTACTGGGAAAATCACACCCTAGATATCTTAGGCAGAGATGCACATTACTCGGACACTGGGATGGGTGTCTGTTTCCTTTCATGAAAAAAAGACTTCCTTCTGCTGCTGGTAGGATTTTTCTTAATAGCTCAGAGTTAATGCTAGAAATAGAATTTAGGTCCAGAAACTACCACTGTATTGATTTTATTTGTTGGATTAAATAGTTCCCACTGTTTAAGTAGTTGGAAGTTAAGAAACTGCCTAAACACAAACAAGAGTTGAGGGCAATCTTGGGAAAACAAGTCCTTAATGTCATTTTTCTTGAAATATAGATGTGACAAGAGAAATGATACATTAACATAAGTCAAAATAATCAGAAGACAGATATGTTAGCACAAGTCAGAATAATTAAATACATAAAATTATGGTTCCAGACAGGGAGATAGATTATCTGCGAAGCTGTTGAAGTAACAGAAATTTTGCCTCAAGACAAGCAATGTATTTTAGCTTTCCTACTGCCCATCAATAGAGAATACTGGGATTTGATAATTTGTTGAGAAGATGCTAATGCCTTCCGGTTGACTTCAGTAATTCATGGAGGGCTTCCAATTTCCGCATAAGAAGACTGTGAGCTTTGTCCTCTTAGAATCTGAGATGAAGTCCAAATAATAACAAGCCAATAATTAGATCAGTCCCAGAATACATTTCAAGCCACATTTTGGGCAGGAAATTCCTTCTTTCCCTGCTTCTGAGCCCTCAAATACAAACATCAAAGACAAAAATTTCATGCCATTTCCTTTTTCAGGGGGTCCTCCTGACCTAGCAATCGAATCCAGGTCTCTCGCATTGCAGGTGGATTCTTTACCATTTGAGCCACAAGGGAAGCCTCCTTTAATACTTATTATCTCCTAATGGAGCTAATGGATATTTGAAGTCTGGTTATTGCCTAGCTAAATACAGAGCACATTTGATGAGATTGCAATACAAATAAATACAAAACAATAGCAACTGGTTTCCCTACTGTAAAAAAGGAAAAGAACAAAACCTTGTGGAAGCTACAATGGTTGTTATAATGCTAGCATGTCTTCAGAATCAAACCAGACATTAGAACTGTCACCTCTGGCCATCAACTATAATTGAAACCACCTTTTTTTTTTTTTTTTTTTTTTTGATAATTGAAAGACGATCAGAACATCTTGAGTTGAAGAAGATACATAACTGATGCCTTTTCCCTCCTTTATCAGTTTTTTTGTTTCTAATAGTAGCTTGCTATTTGACAAAAACTATTCTGTACGTGGAAAAGAAAATGAAAGGACTTTGGAGAGATTTTCATCTTCCCTTAAGCATTTCTGTTAAGATGTTTGAATTGCTTCTTGCTAGCTTGGCTCCTCCAGCATAGTTTTAAACAAAGATCAAAAAAATAAGATCTGACCCTGGATTGTAGAACCAAGTGCAGAAAAAGAGACCAGAAAAGTTTATGGTCACGTGATGCCTAGCTTTGAGTGTAGCAAAAGTTCACCTTCTTGCCAGCTGAGTTGTTTGTCCTTGACAGAGCATTTTTCTATTGCGTTTGTTCCCAGTGTTTCAGTCCTGACTTTGGAGCGTGCTGTTGGGAACTGGAATTCTCAGTTTATCCTCATCAGCCTCTTCCTCTGAGGCAGCGCTTCTGGCAGGCCTGGCCCACATGTCCGTTCTCTCTAATGCAGCGTTTCCATTGAGGTCCCATGATTATTCACAGGACTTACTTCCATATTAGAATTAAACTCTGTAACTATAGTGTTGCATTTTGGTTTTCTCTTAAGAACATGCATCAGATCAGATCAGATCAGATCAGTTGCTCAGTCGTGTCTGACTCTTTGCGACCCCATGAACCGCAGCACGCCAGGCCTCCCTGTCCATCACCAGCTCCCGGAGGTCACCCAGACTCGCATCCATCGAGTCAGTGATGCCATCCAGCCATCTCATCCTCTGTCGTCCCCTTCTCCTCCTGCCCTCAATCCCTCCCAGCTTCAGAGTCTTCTCCAATGAGTCAACTCTTCTCATGAGGTGGCCAAAATACTGGAGGTTCAGCTTTAGCATCATTCCTTCTAAAGAAATTCCAGGATTGATCTCCTTCAGAATGGACTGGTTGGATCTTCTTGCAGTCCAAGGGACTCTCAAGAGTCTTCTCCAACACCACAGTTCAAAAGCATCAATTCTTTGGGGCTCAGCCTTCTTCACAGTCCAGCTCTCACATCCATACATGACCACAGGAAAGACCATAGCCTTGACTAGGCGAACCTTTGTTGGTAAAGTAATGTCTCTGCTTTTGAATATGCTATCTAGGTTGGTCACATAGCCTAATAAGAACCATTCCCTCTTCCCTGGACTTCGGTTCTCCAGACAGATGTGGTGAAGGGAACTCTCTGACCACAGCCCTTCTGCCTCATGCTGTGGGATTCTCCTCTTGTTGCCTGTGTGACCTTGAATGAATTGCTTACCCTGACTGGGTCTCAGTTTCCATATCTATTGAAAAAGCAACTGTCTCCTTTGTAGGAGGTGTAAAGATTGCTCGAGAAAATCTGAGACCTGCCTGGAGTAGTACCTGACTCTGATTTGGGAAGGCCCTGTTCACTCTCTTTCCTCATTCTTATCTCCCAGCAGGGGTCAAGGTTAGACTGGGTTATTCAATATTGCAAAAACTAGGCTTTCCTTGCCCAAAGCTGGTAAGTTCAGTAGTGTCCTCTTCTAAACTCCCCACTCTTTCTGGTACATCCCTGCATCCGTTCTGCTTAATGCATCTTCAGTTCCCCAGGCTGAAATGCTTACATCTCGTCTAATCAAATAAAAAAAATTTGGAAAGAACCCATCTGTTACGTTACCTCTGCTTTCCTCAAAGCTGCTGTCTGAGCACCCCTTTCCTTAGCCAATAAACTTCTTCAAAAGGCAGTTTTACTACCTCACCCCTACTCAGTGACCCATTCATGTTTACCAACCAGTATCTCATCCCACTGTTCTCTTGATTCTGCTATTTTAAATTGTCCGTAATACTTAGTCCATCCATACATGACCACTTAGTCCTTAGATCTACATTAACAGATTAAGGACATTCTGAATATCCTTAAATTATAGAACCATCCAATAAGAAATATAATATAAGCCATAAATGTGATTTTTTAATTCTCTTAGCCACATTGAAAAGTGAAAAAAAGTAAAAAGTCACATAAAAATGGGCTTCTCAGGTGGCACAATGATTAAGCATCCACCTGCAATGCAGGAGACACAGGAGACATAGATTCGATCCCTGGGTCAGGAAGATCCCCTGGAGGAGGGCATGGCACCCCACACCAGTATTCTTGCCTGGACAATCCCATGGACAGAGGAGCCTGGTGGGCTACATTCCTTGGGGTCGCAAAGAGTTGGACACGACTGAAGTGACTAAGCATGCACATACACACACACATAAAAAAGTGAAAAGCAAGAACACATTTTGTTTAATCCAACATATCTAAAATAGTTCAGCACTGAAGCAATATTAACATTCTTAACAATATATTTTCATTATTTTTTATACTAAGTAAATGAAATCATCCATGCATTTTATACTTAGAGCATATCCCAATTTGAGTTTGTCACATTCCAAATATTCAATAGCCATGTGTGGTTAGTAGCTCTTGTTTAGGACAACTCAGGTCTGTACCATTTGACTGAGTTTTCGTGGTCTCTTTATTTAACTTCCGAGGCACCCCCTTGGTTTTTGACTGAACATTACTGATTGCTCTTTCTATGCATCTTTGTTGATGTCCCTTCCTTTTCACTCTGTCTTCCTTCACCCTCCAGTAGGTGTTTCTTTCCAATCCCCACCTCCCCTCTGCAAAACAATCTATCCCACTCCTTCTCCACCTTAGTTCTACATCTTCTGAGCACTGAGTACTTAGAATCTCATGTCAGACAGGTGAGATGACCACAAACACATCACTTAGATCAATCTAAAAGGTAAGAACCAGGAATAGAAAGGAACGATATTCTCATTTTCCCCCTTAGTCCATCATCACCCAGAACCAATGTCCGGTGCAAACTCTGAATTTTGTTCTTTCCACGTTTCCAGCTCTTAACTCATGTTTTTTTATCCTTTTGCAGGGCCCATGTTCAAAGAATGTCCTGATGCATCATTTAGTGTCCTTATCACTCAGGCTTTGGGATAACTGCTGATATAATCTAGTGCTTATAAAAATGTTCTTGGAGTATGTATGCAGCTGTCTACAGTAGCTATGCACAGGATACAATGACTGATTTACATTATGGTTGACATGCTGTCGGTTATATGGGGTGTCTTGCTTTTACATCAGAAAGACTCAGTCTATTCTGTGTGCATCTCACAGCACAAAAAGTAAATCTGATCTAAGATGCTGCTTATGTGTGTGAATGCCTCATGATGAGATTTAACACCCCCATGACGAACCATTTTCTTCTGAGTGTTATGCCACTTCATTTTCAAGTTTCTTCCCAGGGTGCATTTAGGTAGTAAAAATGTATAGCTCTAGAGACTTGGTATGCTTTGTTAGGCAGGTATATGACCAGGATATATGGAATACCACTGTAGATCTTAAACTACATTGTCTTATAGGAAATATGTATGGGCATGCCCAAAGGAGTAGTATCCTTTGGAGGTTAAAATAGTATTTGCCAAATCTAGGGGATGATGTCAGAAGATACCTTAAAAAAATCAAAATAACTGACTCCTTCCTGGCATTCATCACTGCTGACATGTGTTAGATGACATATCTTTGACTCATAAAATTGAACAGGATTATCTGAGGGATCAGACTTCTCACCTGTTTTTAGAGATTAGTGAGCACCTGTTTGTCTCCATCTTTTCTTCACTCAGATTCTGTATTAACTTTCCCTATTAAAGCATTCTTGACATTTCTGAGTTCCTACTACTTTAGATAAAAATAGATGAAGCTCACTCCTGGCACTTAGTAAAATAAAGGATTTCTGAAAGTTAGTTATATTCATGAGCTATTTTTCTTTGATGAAACACTTAAATCATCCTTTTTTTGTTTTTCTGCAGACCTATAGCATCTTTTGTGAGGTTTTTAATGCAATTTAATAAATTAATGTGCAAATTTTGTAGCTCTTGATAAAATACTCTCCATGGGTTCTAATATACATGTAATACATATCATTTGGGTCTAATTTTTGGGCTGCTAGAAAGACAAACCACCTTCAGATAGTTATAAAGACATAAACATGGTACTTTAGATATGGGGACTGGCTAATGGGTGTATTATGAACAGAGTACCAAATATTCTGAAGAGAATGAGGCAGACTCCACATGGAAACTGCTTCAGGGTCACTATCAGTCTTTTTTTTGCACTGGCACTAGCCTAAAATGCTGGTTAACAAAGGTTTCCAGTTAGCAGAAAGCTAGAGAAACCCTCTTGCTGCCCACTTGACTGCTTATTCCATGCTGGAAAATGCTAAGTCTTGGTCTAGATAGCCAACACTTATACCAAGCATCCCTATACTTGGTATAGATCTATACCAGATAGATCTAGCTGTGTGATGTTATCAGCCCTGTAACAGTAATGAAGGGTATTATCCTATGTAATCCCTAACTTGACTTCTCTGTAGTATGTGTGCGTGTGGACAGGGGGTGGATATATGTTTATTGTGTGGACCTTCAGGACTTCAGGACTAACTTAGCTTTCTCCCTGGCCACATTTCTCCATGTTATAAAAATACAGAGAAATCCTGAGGCTGCTGCAGCCAAGACAAACTAGGCTGGAGAAAGACACAGTGTATATTCTGGACAATGCCTACGACTTTGAGTGGGCTGCTGGGATTCATTTTGCAAATGTGAAGTAATTTCCCCTGATGACCAAAGACTTTCTGTTAACTGAAAGGGCACAGTGGAAAGAGCATGGACTTTGGAATAATATAGGTTTGGGGACAAATCCTAGCTCTGCAATTTACTATTGGCCATGGATAAGTTGCCTAACCTCTGTTTATCTCGGCAAGGTCAATATAGTATCATACTTGTTACAGAGCTGTTGAGAGAAAAAGAGATGATGCCCAGAAAACAACTAGCAAACTGTCTAGCACGTTGTGGGTTCTTAGGAATCAGTAGCTATGATGTGATCATAAGAATAATACTGTATAAGATTTGAGAGTAAAAATCCAATTCTCCTTTAATTGGGACAAGGAATCTGTATTCTGGGGCCACATGTTATTGGTCTTAGTTCAGTTCAGTCACTCAGTCGTATCCAACTCTTTGCCACTGAGCATGCCAGGCTTCCCTGTACATCACCAACTCCCAGAGCTTGCTCAAACTCATGTCTATAGAGTCAGTGATGCCACCCAACCATCTCATCCTGTGTCGTCCCCTTCTCCTCTTGCCTTCAGTCTTTCCCATCATCAGAGTCTTTTACAGTGAATCAGTTCTTCACATCAAGTGGCCAAAGTATTGAAGCTTCAGCATCAGTCCTTTCAATGAATATTCAGGACTGATTTCCTTTAGGATTGACTGGTTTATATTGCCTATCCCTTGTTCAGCAGATCATCCCAACCCAGGAATCGAACTGGGGTCTCCTGCATTGCAGGTGGATTCTTTACCAACTGAGCTATCAGGGAATTTTTTTTTTAATCAGTCTCATGTCAACTTATATGATCATTCTTAAAAAATGCAGCTTGTTTTATGTCTTTTATTATTTGTTGTTTTAACGCTGTGTAAGGTGCGTATTGTAAATCAAGTCTAAATGATTGTAAGTTATGTCCTTAGCTATTTATAAGGTCTATGGAATTTTAGTAGCTTCCTCCATTCATTTTTTTGGATATGAGATATTCAGGAGTTGTAGCAAACTAAGTATTTGTACATTGTCTTCTAATAGTAGAAATATAATTCTATAAATGCTATTTCATATCTTCACTTAACAATGTAACTATACTCAGATTGATCATCTTATACAGAAAAGAAGATTTATATTCTAAAAGAATGCATGGTTTATAGACTGTGTGGGATCTATTTTGGTTCTTGTTTGTTAGGAGATTTTGAATTTGAATTATTTTCTTCATGCTATGTGATCCAGTGAAATATGTTGTTTTTATAATTTGGGGGTATTATTTTGTTTTTTCTCTTAAGCATGAAGAGACTGAAATGAAGAAAAATGAAAAAATTGAAGAAAAAACCTGATCGTATTAATGAAACACATGAGTTTATATTTAAAAAATTGAAGTAGTTTAAGTTTTAAAAACATGGAGAATTTTGATTCATTTATTCTAATATCTGAAATTTGACCTCTCTTTGTTTCTTCTTACCCAGGTCACATGTTGGTTTCAGAAAACTATAAGAGATTTAGAGGAACAAGGTCTAGGTACATCTCTTTCAGACAATGAGGAGCTTATTCGTAAGCATGAGGAACTGATAATAAAAGCAAAGGTAAGAGACTCATTAAAAAAAAAAACCTGAAAACTGCATGGACTTCTCCTGAATACACTTCTATAGGTAATATAGTGAAGTAGTGAAAACTGGTTTTGTATAGTTTGCTTGCTGTTCGCATTTGTATTTTCCTTAACTTGTTTCATGTTCTTAGTTTTGCAAAAAGTAATTGCTACCAGTCAGGCAACCACCTGGAGGTGCTTAGATGTGTAAAATGCAACCATCAAGTGTTAAGAGCAGGAGGAGCAGAACAACCTCTAGCAGTGTTCCTCTCTTCACTGAGTCTTTGTTGTTTGGAAATTGACTTATTTGTACATGTGAGAGTCTGTAAAGATTTTCCAAGTTTTCTGGTGCTCCATTTTGATTTTTTTTAAAAAAACCTGTTCTAGGTAAGCGTAATCGGCTGCTTCCTCTCCCACCACCCTTCCAAACCCATCCTCCCAAACATGTAAAAACGTATTTGCTTTGACGTCATTATGTTCAACCATTGCCTAGTAGGGTTGGCCCATTGTATTCCAGAGCTTCATGACTTAGCTGTACCTACAACTATCAACTACCCAAGATATTAATAACAGAAAGTTCTCTAAATCTTGAATACTGATTAAAGTATTCACTGTTTCACTCTACTACAAATGGACTTTCAGAATATAAGCTCCTCCTTGTTTCAGACAAGTTGACTACTTCTTTTCAGGGTCCTGAGCCACTCAGGAGGCAGTTATAGATTTCATACAGAAGCTGAGTATTATTCCATATACTCAGTAAGTAGTTTTGGGCCAAACTGGTTTTGGAAACTGAGGCAGAGAAACCTCTTTTTCTAAAGCATCCTTGTAAATAAAGTTATTTTCTAAAAAAAAAAAAAAATGTTTTCTGGGAATTGCTGTTTTATTACTTCCTACGAAGCATTCCATATGTTGTATGATTTTCCTTCAAGGGCTGGCCTTTGGAACCCCTGATCTCAATGACATCTTTAAAGACTTTCAAACATTGAATATCTATTTAGAGATGAAAGCTCAAACATAACTTGTTGATAAAAACTGACGACAATGGTCATCAGTGTGTGACACTAGATAATCCAATGGCAAGATAACTGGTTATTCAAGACAGCAGAGGTCCCTGCGTCATGTGGGTTGAAAAAGACCCCGTCAGTGGAGATGCAGAAAGGGGAGTGACACTGTCCCAGGGTGACCCAGGATGGCCTTTCAGAAGGAAGGGATTTGAGCAGATGAATGGAGTAATGATGGTTGGTTAGGCGAGGGTGATCATTCCTAAATAAGATAGAATAAGGGAAAACAATGATGGACCAATTTGTCTGTGATCAGAGTTAAAGGTCTGGGCAATGTTCAGTCCAGAGACAGTAGACCCAGGGCAACTGTTTCAGAGGCCATCCTTACCCACGGCCATTCCCTAGAGAAGACGTGCTAACAGGGCATGGTCTTTACAGAGAAGTAAACTTCGCTGGATGAAAAATAGAAGAGTATTCTGAGGCCACAGAAGGTGGTCCTAGATAACCTTAAAACTCCTCTTAAGTTTTAGTTTTATAAAAGACACAGGATTTAGATTACAGCAACTATTATACTTTTTAAATTTATAATTATTAAATTTAAAGTAAATTTAAAGTAACATGAAAAACACCTTTTCAGAGATGGTTGAAATGATGGACTAGACTGGAAAATCGGCAACATTTCTTAAACGTGGAGATAGCATCTTCATCATCTTGGTATTCCCAGCACTTAGGACAGTGTCTGGTATTTAAAAAGGGTGTTTGATTCATTTCTGCTTTTTAAACTCTCTTTCCAGAAGAAAGAAACATCCTTTTAGTACCTGTCTGTGATTCTCTAGTGACTTTAAGTGGTGGCTTAGCCTCCTTTTACCTACCTAGCCATCCTAATCTTTATGTATTTATTTTTAAGTGTTTGGTCCTCAGTGTAGAGTTACACAAACTCTAATTCGTCCTAGATCTCAGGGTTGGCTTCTTGGTTTATTTTATTATTTTCCCTTAATCTTTATCTTCCTCACATCCCCATTCTTATAGGCATCTACTCTAACAGTCTATGTCTTTAGACATATTCCCATTTTTAAAATATATACAGAGTTACATGTTTTCAATCTGCATGAATTGTATTAAGGCATAGATCTCTTGTGTTTCTTTGCATGACACTGGTTGCATCTAAGTTACATAATTCTTTGTGATCTTCACTAGGGTAATTGCTAGATGCAGCATAACTTTGGAAAGTCCTGGAACATAGATACTGATGTCTTAATTCTAACCTTCATAATGTTGGTTGCCTTCCATTTCTTTATTCCTTACAATCCTTGACCTTCTAGTCCACTGACTCTTCTACTGAACTCCTTGCTGGTCAACTCTTCTGCTGACTTCTTCACTTCAGCTATTAGGTTTTTCATGACCAATCCCTCACACTGATTCTGCATCATAATTTTTTTTTTCCTGCTTCATCTGTCTACTGTCCTTCTTTATATCCTAATGTGTGCTTTATTCATATATTACATTTTTGGTCTGTCCAGTGCATTACTTCTCGGTTCTCATACATAGGTATTTCAGTGTACAGTTTGTGCATCAGGTGTTATTTTCCCCTATGGGTTAATATTCCCTTGGGATATCAGCAGCTTCACCTGGTAAGGCGTGGGAGGTGTGAAAGCCAGTGCTCCAGCTTGTCCTTTTCTGGGTGAATTGGCTTCAAGGTGCAAGGAGATGCCTCTGAGAGCTTGTTGTTAGTATTAGGGCTCTACCGTTTATGGTTTGCTCCTTTACCCCAGACACACACAAAGGAGGAGATGCCTAGGAGGACCTCCCACTGATTGGACTCTGCACCCTCAGATCAGATCAGATCAGATCAGTCGCTCAGTCGTGTCCGACTCTTTGCGACCCCATGAACCGCAGCACGCCAGGCCTCCCTGTCCATCACCAGCTCCCGGAGGTCACTCAGACTCGCATCCATCGAGTCAGTGATGCCATCCAGCCATCTCATCCTCTGTCGTCCCCTTCTCCTCCTGCCCTCAATCCCTCCCAGCATCAGAGTCTTCTCCAATGAGTCAACTCTTCGCATGAGGTGGCCAAAATACTGGAGTTTCAGCTTTAGCATCATTCCTTCTAAAGAAATTCCAGGATTGATCTCCTTCAGAATGGACTGGTTGGATCTTCTTGCAGTCCAAGGGACTCTCAAGAGTCTTCTCCAACACCACAGTTCAAAAGCATCAATTCTTCGGGGCTCAGCCTTCTTCACAGTCCAGCTCTCACATCCATACATGACCACAGGAAAGACCATAGCCTTGACTAGGCGAACCTTTGTTGGTAAAGTAATGTCTCTGCTTTTGAATATGCTATCTAGGTTGGTCATAACTTTCCTTCCAAGGAGTAAGCGTCTTTTAATTTCATGGCTGCAGTCACCATCTGCAGTGATTTTGGAGCCCAGAAAAACAAAGTCTGACACTGTTTCCACTGTTTCCCCATCTATTTCCCATGCAGTGATGGGACCAGATGCCATGATCTTCGTTTTCTGAATGTTGAGCTTTAAGCCAACCTTTTCACTCTCCACTTTCACTTTCATCAAGATGCTTTTTAGCCCCTCTTCACTTTCTGCCATAAGGGTGGTGTCCTCTGCATATCTGAGGTTATTGATATTTCTCCCAGCAATCTTGATTCCAACTTGTGTTTCTTCCAGTCCAGCATTTCTCATGATGTACTCTGCATATAAGTTAAATAAACATGGTGACAATATGCAGCCTTGACGTACTCCTTTTCCTATTTGGAACCAGTCTGTTGTTCCATGACCAGTTCTAACTGTTGCTTCCTGACCTGCATACAGATTTCTCAAGAGGCAGATCAGGTGGTCTGGTATTCCCATCTCTTTCAGAATTTTCCACAGTTTATTGTGATCCACACAGTCAAAGGCTTTGGCATAGTCAATAAAGCAGAAATAGATGTTTTTCTGGAACTCTCTTGCTTTTTCCATGATCCAGCGGATGTTGGCAATTTGATCTCTGGTTCCTCTGCCTTTTCTAAAACCAGCTTGAACATCAGGAAGTTCACGGTTCACATATTGCTGAAGCCTGGCTTGGAGAATTTTGAGCATTACTTTACTAGCGTGTGAGATGAGTGCAATTGTTCAGTAGTTTGAGCACTCCTTGGCATTGCCTTTCTTTGGGATTGGGATGAAAACTGACCTTTTCCAATCTTGTGGCCACTGCTGAGTCTTCCAAATTTGCTAGCATATTGAGTGTAGCACTTTCACAGCATCATCATTCAGGATTTGGAATAGCTCCACTGGAATTCCATCACCTCCACTAGCTTTGTTCGTAGTGATGCTTTCTAAGGCCCATTTGACTTCACATTCCAAGATGTCTGGCTCTAGGTCAGTGATCACACCATCATGATTATCTGGGTCTTGAAGCTCTTTTTTGTACAGTTCTTCTGTGTATTCTTGCCACCTCTTCTTAATATCTTCTGCTTCTGTTAGATCCACACCATCTCTGTCCTTTATTGTGCCCATCTTTGCATGAAATGTTCCTTTGGTATCTCTGATTTTCTTGAAGAGATCCTTAGTCTTTCCCATTCTGTTGTTTTCCTCTATTTCTTTGCATTGATCACTGAAGAAGGCTTTCTTATCTCTTCTTGCTATTCTTTGGAACTCCGCATTCAGATGTTTATATCTTTCCTTTTCTCCTTTGCTTTTCGCTTCTCTTCTTTTCACAGCTATTTGTAAGGCCTCCCCAGACAGCCATTTTGCTTTTTTGCATTTCTTTTCCATGGGGATGGTCTTGATCCCTGTCTCCTGTACAATGTCACGAACCTCATTCCATAGTTCATCAGGCACTCTATCTATCAGATCTAGGCCCTTAAATCTATTTCTCACTTCCACTGTATAATCATAAGGGATTTGATTTAGGTCATACCTGAATGGTCCAGTAGTTTTCTCTACTTTCTTCAATTTCAGTCTGAATTTGGCAATAAGGAGTTCATGGTCCGAGCCACAGTCAGCTCCTGGTCTTGTTTTTGCTGATTGTATAGAGCTTCTCCATCTTTGGCTGCAAAGAATATAATCGATCTGATTTCGGTGTTGACCATCTGGTGATGTCCATGTATAGAGTCTTGTCTTGTGTTGTTGGAAGAGGGTATTTGCTATGACCAGTGCATTTTCTTGGCAAAACTCTATTAGTCTTTGCCCTGCTTCATTCCGTATTCCAAGGCCAAATTTGCCTGTTACTCCAGGTGTTTCTTGACTTCCTACTTTTGCATTCCAGTCCCCTATAATGAAAAGGACATCTTTTTTGGGTGTTAGTTCTAAAAGGTCTTGTAGGTCTTCTTAGAACCTTTCAACTTCAGCTTCTTCGGCGTTACTGGTTGGGGCATAGACTTGGATTACTGTGACATTGAATGGTTTGCCTTGGAAACGAACAGAGATCATTCTATCGTTTTTGAGATTGCATCCAAGTACTGCATTTCGGACTCTTTTGTTGACCATGATGGCCACTCCATTTCTTCTGAGGGATTCCTGCCCACAGTAGTAGATATAATGGTCATCCGAGTTAAATTCACCCATTCCAGTCCATTTTAGTTCGCTAATTCCTAGAATGTCAACATTCACTCTTGCCATCTCTTGTTTGACCACTTCCAATTTGCCTTGATTCATGGACCTGACATTCCAGGTTCCTATGCAATATTGCTCTTTACAGCATCGGACTTTGCTTCTATCACCAGACACATCCACAGCTGGGTATTCTTTTTGTTTTGGCTCCATCCTTTCATTCTTTCTGGAGTTATTTCTCCACTGATCTCCAGTAGCATATTGGGCCCCTACTGACCTGGGGAGTTTCTCTTTCAGTATCCTATCATTTTGTCTTTTCATACTGTTCATGGGGTTCTCAAGGCAAGAATACTGAAGTGGTTTGCCATTCCCTTCTCCAGCGGACCACACCCTGTCATATCTCTCCACCATGACCCGCCCATCCCAAGTTGCCCCTCGGGCATGGCTTAATCTCATTGAGTTAGACAAGGGTGTGGTCCTTGTGTGATTAGACTGACTAGTTATCTGTGAGAATGGTTTTAGTGTATTTGCCCTCTGATGCCCTCTTTCAAGACCTACTGTCTTACTCGGGTTTCTCTTACCTTGGGCGTGGGGTATCTCATCCCGGCTGCTCCTGGCTGCTCCCGGCCAGCAAAGCACAGCCATCGCACCTTACCTTGGACGAGGGGGTCTCTCCTCACCACCGCCCTTCCTGGACCTCGGTCGTGGGGTAGCTCTTCTCGGCCGTGCTTAGTGCGCTGGCCCTCACCGCACGCACGACCGCCGGGGGTCCGCTTCCTCGGCCGGTCGCGGGCAGGCGGGTCCCTCTTAAAGGCGCGCCGGTCGCGGGCAGGCGAGTCGCTCTTAAATGGCGCGCCGGTCGCCGGCGGGGCGAGTCGCTCTTAAATGGCGCGCCGGTCGCGGGCAGGCGAGGTCGCTCTTAAATGGCGCGCCGGTCGCGGGCAGGCGAGGGCGCTCTTAAATGGCGCGCCGGTCGCGGGCAGGCTCCTCTTACACTCTGCACCCTGCTTTGTTCCAAAGACCCATTTCCCAAATTTTTTCCCCCTTACCCGATGGAGAGTTGAAGAGGGCACATCAAGAAAGAGTCAGGTTGCTTCTCTTTTATATATTAGCTGTCCACCTGTCAGAGTCCAGTCCTTTCCTATTGATTTCCTCTGGTTGGTCCTGGGTTGGGGCTCTGGTTTTCTTTCCTGAAAAGGTACCTTGACAAACAATGACCAGGCAGGTGGGGAGAGAAAGCATCACACCGAGAAAGTTGTCCCCTAGCATATCTCCTGTCTAAGGCATCTGATCTTACTCTACTCCAGAAAGCCATGTGGCCCTGACACTGAGAACTAACCCCTCAAGGAAGGTTCTTCTCTATAAACTTTACCTTTGCTTTGTCAGCCTTTGGGGGGGAGAAGTTGGTCGTTAAAAAATGAAGCTTTTCTCAAAAGTTACTGAGATTTCACAGGAAGGAAAAGCTGGGACATAGTTTGTAGGATCCAGTTTAAAATGGAAATATGGAAGCTTTTCTCAAAAAGTTACTGAGATTTCAATACAGCAGCAGCAGAGTATTAAACCAAGCATGGGGACTTATAAACAAATGTTGCTGTGTGCCACAGGTCACTTACCCATGATGCTGGTCCTGTTTACAACGTTCAGATTTTTGAAAGGACCTAGAGACCTTTGCTCGGAGAAGGCAATGGCACCCCACTCCAGTACTCTTGCCTGGAGAATCCCAGGGACAGGGGAGCATGGTGGGCCTCCGTCTCTGGGGTCGCACAGAGTCGGACATGACTGAAGCAACTTAGCAGCAGCAGCAGAGACCTTTGCTGGTCAAACATTTTCCTTAGCCATCTTTACTAACTCTTCCCACCTGTGCTAGCATGTTTTCTAAAAATAAAGATTAGTTTTCTATATCGGGTTGCATTTACATAGGAAAAAAACAAGTTTAAGTTCCTGCTGTCACTCACTATACAGTCTTGGGTACACTTGACCTCTCTCAGCCTCACCTTCCCCACCTGTAAGGAAGAGCCATGAAGAATTCAATTAGAAAATATTTGTGAAGGTGCCCCCATTTTAGTAGTGCCTCCAAAAATGTTTCCTCTCCCATCCATGGTGTAAACATCCAAATAATTTATATCTGTGGTTTTTAACAATGACATTCCTCATTCTTGGAGGAGGAATGCAATTTTTTACGTCCTTACACAGTAAGTGGAATATCACACTTGGATTTTCTTTTCTTTTCTTTTTTTTTTTTTTTTTGAGCGTGGGTGTAAGGATAAGAAAGGGGAGTATTTCTTTCAAGGGAGATTTAACATAGACATAAGGCCTCAAGCTGCAGGTTCATTACTGAACCACATAGAGATAATCTGGTAACACAGAGGAAAGTAGGTGTTTCTGTTCCGACAGCTAAGTCGGACAGCAGTGAGTTGCTCTGTATTGCTTGTTAGCCTACTCAGTATTTTCCTTTTAAATAAACATTCAAAATTCCTCTCTCATTGCTTACTGGAATGCGTTCAAATACAGAATATAACAACTTTCAAATCTTTTAATAAACTTTATTTATACTGTACTGAAAGAAATGAACTCAAAAAAATTTTAATACAACTTTTAACTATGAGTAATTTTAACTATGAGTATTAAATTATACTTTCTTTAAACATGAAAAATACGTTCCTTTTACATATGGAACAGGTTAAGAAATAGCAGGCATGAATGATTATAAACCACCCTTTGGTTAAGCACCTTAAATACGCTTAGATTTTATCCTGTATCAGTTTGGTGCTTCAAGGCTTAAATTCAAAGTCTGGAGCTCAGAGTTGTTTGTTGGGGGTATTAAAATAATATATTAAGAAACACTTCGTTGTTGTCTCCTTTGAGAAGACATAAACATTCCTTCTTCTGTACATCAGGAGTAATGTTTATCCAAGAACTGCCTTCAGCAACCAACATTTGCTTCTGTTGGGAGGAAACCTTTTCCAGTTTGAGTCCAGTGTTTAGGGCCCTGCAAATTATCTGAAAATAGACAGATTAACAGGGGTAAAGGCAAGGTTTATTTTCACATAGTGTACATGGGAGGTTCCAGTAATGGAAAACTCGTGAAATAGCCCAAAGTAAAGTTTTACAAAGATCAGTTTTTCAAAAGATCAGTTTTTCAAAAGGAAAGTTTTTAGGGCTTCAGTGGGAGAATATGGAAGATTTTACTTGGCTTCTTGATGGTAGATGAGCAGTCTGTCTTCTTCCTGGCTAGGGGTGTCCCAAGGGAGGGTTTGTGGCAGCTGAACTCATACTTCCTGAGCATAGCAGTCTTCTTTTAATCAGAAAGCTGCCTGGCAAGGGGTCATTGGAAGATGTATAGGAGGTTTCACTTAAGTTTAGGTGATACTTATTTCTGTGGCTGCTAAGTGTTTAGCTATCTTCAATTTAAAGTCATTGTCATACCACCATGGTGGACTGCTGCTGCTGCTAAGTCGCTTCAGTCGTGTCCGACTGTGTGCGACCCCAGAGACGGCAGCCCACCAGGCTCCCCCGTCCCTGGGACTCCACAGGCAAGAACACTGGAGTGGGTTGCCATTTCCTTCTCCAATGCATGAAAGTAAAAAGTGAAAGTGAAGTCGCTCAGTCGTGTCCGACTCCTAGTGACCCCATGGACTGCAGCCTACCAGCCTCCTCCATCCATGGGATTTTCCAGGCAAGAGCACTGGAGTGGGGTGCCATTGCCTTCTCCGCCATGGTGGACTATAAATCCCCAAATTTTATAGTGTCCACTTTTACTTCAGTTCAGGCCCTTTGCAGTTGGTACACATTAGAATTACTTTACACAAGGGCTTTGAAAAAATACTGGCATCTGGATCTCATGCCTGGAGGTTTTATGTAGTTTGTTTGGGGGATCAGGATTTTTAAAAATTCATTACCAATCTTAAGATAATAACGTTTTTATCAAAAATGAAATCCAGATTTCCTGCTCCTCTAAAAAATGGAAGACCTGGTAATGTCAAGTTCATCTTTTCACATAGACACAGCAACTCTTGGCTGGAGCCCAGCAATAGCTATTTCCTTTAGAAAGGAATGTGTGATTCAGTTTGCCCTAGTTCCCACCATTCCTCATTGACCTCCTCTCCTGCCTTTGCTTCAGTTGTTTACATTAGATACCTTTTGCCTGTAAGCCTTTGGGTTCGAAACCAGATGAGCAATGAGATACAATGTAAGTGGAGTAGTAGCTTAAACCAATTTGCATTTTAGATTACCTTGGAAAAAAATCTGAATGATAAGAATGGAAGGAAGTGCTGCTAAAGGCAAAAATGTCTCAGGAAACAACTGAAGTTTGAGTGAGAGTAACTGTAGGTGGGATATAATATCTTTTGAGAGGGAAGTTATGAATGACTATTTTAAAGGCTTAAAGGAGACCACATAAAGCCTTATTTAGGGTGTGGTTCCTAGACAGCAGCATCTGGAAATCATTAGATGTGCAAAGTCTCAAGTTTGAGACACTGAGTTAGAGAATTTTCCCATATATTTCATGTATGTTCATATTCTCATTAATTTTCATGTATGCATACTCAGTTGCTATCTGTTTGTGACCTCATGGATGGTAGCCCACCAGATTCCTCTGTACATGGGATTATCCTAGCAAGAATACTGGAGCAGATTGATATTTCCTTCCCCAGAGAGTCTTCCTGACCCAAGGACCAAACCTGCATCTCCTGCGTTGGCAGTCAGTTTCTTTACCACTGAGCCACCAGGAAACCCTTAATTTTCATAGGTGACTATATATTATTGATAAAGTCCTTGATTACCAAATAATCTTTGAAGTTTATAAGGGAAACAAACTGAAAATGGTATAAAGAAACATCATCTTCAGTGTTTTAATATAGTAGAATTCACATTTCTCGACTTCAAGATTAAAACTATCTTCCGTGATTCATCATCTAATCCGATTTTCCAAGTCATTGAAAATATTTTCCTGCGTTGCTGAGTGATTTCATAAATTGGATTTGTGATCTTGGCCTCAATCAAGTTCCTTCAAATAGTATTATTTGGAGATTTTTTAAAAAATATCAGTGCTTAGGTCCCACAGAAAGTTTATTCAGAGGAAAAAGTCAAGCTTAAAGCTACAAAATATTTATAACTATGAGATAACGAAGTAAAGCAGAGTCTCTTGCAAACTTATTTGAATAATTTAAACACATAATTGTCATCAATAAAACCACCTCAAGAATGTGGCTCTTTAAAAATATTTTTACTATTTTATTTTTCTGACTACATAATACACTCTCATTTTGGAAAAATTAGAAATACCTAAAACCAGTCCATCCTAAAGGAGATCAGTGCTGAGTGTTCATTGGAAGGACTGATATTGAAGCTGAATGCAAAGAGCTGATATTGGCCACCTGATGCAAAGAGCTGACTCATTAGAAAAGACCCTGATGCTGGGAAAGATTGAGGGCAGGAGGAGAAGGGGACAACAGAGGATAAGATGTTTGGATGGCATCACTGACTCAATGAACATGAGTTTGGGTGAACTCCAGGAGTTGGTGATGGACAGGGAGGCCTGGCATGCTGCGGTTCATGGGGTTGCAAAGAGTTGGACATGACCGAGCAACTGAACTGAACTGAAAACTAGAGAAAATTAAAATCACTCATAGTGTGTGTATGTAAATGTAAATGAGAAGGTGATATAAAACATATTAAAAAACTGAGTATTCCAAACTTGTATATGTATCTGTGTGTGTATACACTGTATGTGTGTCTATATGCAAAATTGTGTATCTGTTGTTTTACAGTGTGGTTTTTTCAATTAACATTATCTCATAAGCATTTCTCTATTCAAATGCATATTTCAAGTATGCTTCTTAATGACTGCTTATTACTAAACTGTGTAGATACAGCATATATTATTGAGGCAGCAGTGCATAGTATCTCAAAATATGTCACTGGAGTGAATGATACATTTGCAGAGGGCCTAGAGTTAAATTCTAGCATTTCTGCTTACTTTTGATATACTCTGGGGCAAATTTCTAATATATGGGAACCTAAGTTCCCCCTTTTGTGAAAGAGGGTAATAATTGTACCTAATTCATGCAGTTTTTGTATTATTGAGTATTAGTTGTGTTCTCATACACTAGTACTTAGCATGATGCCTCACACAAGCACAATATAATAGAGCTTTAATAAAAAAAAAAGATGGTAAAATAAATATAACATAAAATCTTACCTTTAGTGACATTTAGTAAATTCACAGTGTTGTGTAACTATCCCATTATCTAGCTACAGAATATTTCTATGGCCCTAAAAAGGAACACCATACCCATTAAACAATTTATTCCTCTCTCTGCCTGCCCCTGATGATCAACTTTCCATGGACTTACTTATTCTGGATATGTCATAAATGGAATCATACAAATGGCCTTTTGTGTCTGATTTCTTTAAGTTAGTATGCTTTCAAGGTCCATCCATATTGTAGCCTGTATTGATACATTATTACTTTTTATGACGGAATAATATTCTACTGTATAAATATACTACATTTAATTTGTTGAGGAATCACTGTACTATTTTGCATAGCAGCTGCACCATTTTGTGTTCCCACCATCATGGGAACACATGTACAGTTCCCACCATGTACAGTGCTTTTTAACTTTGCATCCTTGACAAAACTTACTTTATGATCTCGTTCTTATATTAAAATTTTTTTTTCCTAGACAACCTAATGTGTGTATGTGAAGTACTATACAATTTCGGTATTTTTATTTGTATTTCCCTAATAGCTAACAGGTGGTTCAGTGGTAAAGAATTGCCTGATAATGCAGGAGACATGGGTTTGATCCGTGGGTTGGGAAGATCCCCTGAAGAAGGGACTGGCAACCCACTCCAGTATTCTTACCTGGGAAATCCCGTGGACAGACGAGCTGGGCAGGCTACAGTTCATGGGGTCGCAAAAGAGTTGGACATGACTTAGTGACTAAACAACAAATAGCTAAAAACTCATGATGTTGAAGATCTTTTCATGACCATTTGAATATTTTCTTTGAAGAAATGTTTATTCATCCCCTTTGTCTGTAGTGTGCTTTGATGAACCAAAGTTTTTAATTTTGAGACAGTCCAGTTTATCTATTTTTAATTTTCTTGCTTTTGCTTTTTATGTCAAAGCTATGAAACTATTGACAGATCCACGGTCATGAAGATTTATTCCTATTTTTTTTTCTAATGATTTTGTGGCTTTAGCAATTACATTTAGGTTTTGCTCCATTTTGAGCTAATTTATGTGTATGATGTAAAGAAAGGGCCATTCTTTACATGCAGATATCATTGCTGCTGCTGCTAAGTCGCTTCAGTTGTGTCCGGCTCTGCGTGACCCCATAGACACAAGCCCACCAGGCTCCCCTGTCCCTGGGATTCTCCAGGTAAGAACACTGGAATGGGTTGCCATTGCCTCCTCCGGCAGATATTGTTATTCCAGCACAACTTGTTGAAGAGACTATTCTTTCCCTATTGAATAGTCTTGGCACCCTTATTGAGACTGGCCACAAATGCATAGGTTTATTTCTGAACTCTCACTTCTATTTCATTGATCTTTGATTTCTGTTTCATTGATCTCACTTCTATTTCATTGATCATTGTCTGCCCTTACGCCAGTGCCACACTGTTTTATTACCATAGTTTTTGTAGTAAGATTTGAAACTGAGTTCTCTAACTTTGTTCTTTTCCAAGATTGTTATGGTTATTCAAGGATCTCTTGCTGTTCTACACATTAGAATCTACTTTGCCATTCTTAAAAAAGAGGCCATTGAAATTCTGATAGGAATTTGTAGATGACTTTAAGAGTATTGTCTTTTTAACAACATTAGGTTTTCTGATCTTTGATCACAGGATACCTTTCTACTTATTTAGGTCTTCTTAACTTTTTCAGTAGTTTTTTTTTTTTTTTTCCCCTAATCATTTTCAGCATATGGATCTTGCTGCTGCTAAGTCGCTTCAGTCGTGTCCTACTCTGTGCAACCCCATAGATGTCAGCCCAACAGGCTCCCCCGTCCCTGGGATTCTCCAGGCAAGAACACATATGGATCTTATACCCCCTTAAATTTATTCTTAAGTGTTTTATTCTTTTTGATCCTATTGTAAATGAAAGTTTTTCTTCATTTCCTTTTCAAATTATTCATTTATAGTCTATAGAGGGACAGTGATTTTTGTGTGTTAATAAATATTGTACCCTGAAACTCTGCTGAATTAATTTAATAGCTCTAATAGTTTTTCTTAGAACCCCTTAAAATTTTCTATATATAAGGTCATATAATCTGTTAATTTCCCCTTCCATAATCATTTGTCTCTTGTCCATCTATCTAATGGTAAAAAGACTTTCTTTCACTGTATTTTAGACCAGAACTAAAATTAAAACTAAAATGTATTCATGAATTACCCAGGGGTATTAAAATGCATATTGTCATTCGTGAGATCTGGGCTGAGACTTGAGTATCTGCATTTCTAAGAAATTTCAATGTCATATTGATGCTATCGGTCTCTGTACTACCCTTTGGGTGACACACGTTATGAAGGAGAGAACTGCAGTAGAATGAAAGGGAATTTAAGTGACGGAGTTGAAATATTGGGACATTATAAGAACTTGAAAGATGTAAGTCTAAATAAATCTTTGTGTTTCTTTACATGTGGACATGCTTTCTGAGCTTAAAAGTTGATTTATTTTTGTTGCTTGTATTTATTACTCGGGTAATTGAAGATCAAAAGAGAAGTATTTAAAATCTGATAGTTCCTTTTTAAAAATAGAAATCTTTCCACAGAAATAGCACTTTCCTGAACTATTTTGTACAAAAGGAGCTGCTTGTAGGTCTCTTAGGTGGTTCAGGAAGTGTGTGGAAATATCTAGAGTTCATATATTTATAGTTCCCAGCTTGTCCAAATAGTTTCAAAGCATTTCACAATCATTGTTAGCTGTTTTCTTCTCACTGTGGTATTTATTAACCTCAATAAAGAAGCTGACTATTCTTCTATTTGAACTTCTATTACATCCCCAAATTCTTTTACTGAAGGTATACAAAAGAAATGGTATAACCACCTAAAAATACATTGCTTCAGTTAATCAGCTGACATCATCTCTGATGATGATAAGGAAAGTCTACAAAATGAAGAACTGTTTGTTACTTTTATAATGTTTCATCTAATTTAAAAAATAAAATGGAGTCTGCATCTGAAAGGTCTCAGGGCAGAAATTAACTGAATCTTCAAACAGTAGAGACACCTGCATTAGCGCATTTCAATTCCTCTGTCTTCATTTTAGTGAATAATTTGTTTTACTTGTCTGATTTTTTAATGAACTTCCCAATTAAAAGCAGATGTCATTTTTCACAGAACATAAATTAGAAACAATTTAATTACTAGCAGGCAAAATATGTATAAATAGTATTGAATTTGCCTGCAAGCATGGGGAAAATCTATAAAATGATGGGATTTTTCACTTTGTAACCGTACTTGAGCCTTAACTTATGGGTTAATTTAAAGCTCAGTGAACTGTGTACTTTCATTTCCAAGGGAAATTTAACTGAGAAAGTTTCTCAGAAATGTTTATGCCCATCTAAGGGGATGAATTAAGAAAGCAAATAAAGAATATTGTACTCTGTGATCACTAGGTTCAAACCTACTGGCTGTCACCTTCTTATGAAACCTTTACCAGCTCATTAAGTTTAAATGCTTAGAATTTTTTTCTGTTTTTTTTTGGTTATGACTTTTATAAACATCCTTCCTATATGTTTTTTCTTTTTCTTCTCCTCCTTCTTGTCCTCTTCCTTCTTGTCTTTTGTCAGCCCTTAAATAAAAATTTCCACAAAGCATGGCTTCATAAAGTTACTATTCTAACTCAAGGTAATATTACTATCACAGTAATAATAGTGAAGTTGAATCTATTTGAGGTAGACACCTGAAGAGCCATGTTATTATGTCTTAATATGTTGTCATTTAGCTGCTCAGACATGTCCGACTCTTTTGCAACCACATGGACTGTAAGCCCACCTAGCTCCTCTGTCCATGGGATTTCCCAGGCAAGAATGCTGGATTGGGTTACCATTTCCTTCTCCAGGGGATCTTCTTGTCCAGGGATTGAACCTGTGCCTCCATCATTGGCAGGCAGATTCTTTACTACTGGAGCTATCAGCGAAGCATGTCTTAATACAGTCACACCTTAAATCATTATAATCTTTCCGTGCTAACTTAGCATCCATAGGTGATATTCAGTTCAGTGACCTTAGATGTCTGTGACATTCTTTACTCCAAAGGCCTTCACTTCAGCTTTCCACTCCTGTGGCCACACTTGTTTTTATGGCATTACCCAAAGTGCTCTCATCCTACTCTGCTTTCCTTTCACCATTTTTTTGTCTTCCCTCTTTATACCATTCAGCATGGAGAAAGGCTATTTGGAAGTAAATTCAGTCACCCGTTTTCTCTTCTTCTCAAAGAATCACCCATCTTCCTGCTTCTCAAAGAAGATGAAACATTTAGTACACTTTTTCTGGATTAGATCTATTTAAAAAGTAAATGATCTATTATCATTCAGCCTTATAAATTCTCTTCTTTGAAAGTGGGAAAGTAAAAGTTAGTCACTTAGTCGTGTTTGACTCTGATTCCCACATTACAGGCAGTTTCTTTACCATCTGAGCCACCAGGGAAGCACTTTATTAGCTGTTAATTCCCTGCTTTGTCCCCATAACAACCAGTTTGAATCTTTCAGTCTCTTAAAATTCTCATCCAGCCTTTCCCTAACTGCACAGTCACTTAGTCATACAAAGTGAAACGTCTTGATTCTTTTCTTCCCTGTTCTTTTTGTCTCTTATTCTATTTCTCTTCTCCAAATGTATTTCTCATTCCTCACATTTCCAAATTTAAGCCTTTATCCATTCTTCTAAACCCCACCTTTACAACCTCTTCATTTTGTATCTCTCTTCATTCTTAATACTTTATATTTAGTCACTCCTTCTGTTCTTTCTATTGTATTTTAGTCTCACAAAATGTAAAACAAGCCTTGCTGCTCAACCTTTATGACACTATTCCACCTTTTGGTGACTATTCTGATAGGTTGCATCAGGTCCACCAACATTTACACAGTGAAGTCCTAACCCCTGGTCTCTCGGAATGTGATTTTATTTGGAAATAGAGTTATTGCCTATGTAATTGGTTAAGAGGAGTTTATTAGAGTGGGCCCTAATTCAATATGTCTTATCAAAAGGGGAAATTTGAACACAGAGGCAGACATGCATAGAGAGAAGATGATATGAAGGGACAAAAGGAGAAGATAGACATCAACATGGCCAAGAGAGATGCCTGAAACAGATCATATCCTCACAGCCCTGAGAAGGAACCAATACTGTTGCCACCTTGATTTCAGACTTCTAACAAAGGTCTGTCTAGTCAAGGCTATGGTTTTTCCAGTGGTCATGTATGGATGTGAGAGTTGCACTATAAAGAAAGCTGAGCACCAAATAATTGATGCTTTTGAACTGTGGTGTTGGAGAAGACTCTTGAGAGTCCTGGACTGCAAGGAGATCCAACCAGTCTATCCTAAAGGAGATCAGTCCTGGGTGTTCATTTGAAGGACTGAGGTTGAAGCTGAAACTCCAAGACTTGGCCACCTGATGTGAAGAGCTGACTCGTTTGAAAAGACCCTGATGCTGGGGAAAATTGAGGGCAGGAGGAGAAGGGGACGACAGAGGATGAGATGGCTGCATGGTATCACCGACTCAATGGACATGGGTTTGGGTAAACTCCGGGTGTTGGTGATGGACAGAGAGGCCTGGCATGCTGCGGTTCATGGGGTCGCAAAGAGTTGGATGCAACTGAACTGAATTGAACTGAACCTCCAGGACTGTGAGAGGATAAGTTTCTGTTGTTCAGTTCACTGAGTTTTTTGTACACACGTCCTTCAGTATCCATGGAGGACTGGTTCTTCCAAGATGCCCCTGCTGTTGCTGCTGCTGCTGCTGCTAAGTCGCTTCAGTCGTGTCTGACTCTGTGCGATCCCACAGACGGCAGCCCACTAGGCTCCTCCGTCCCTGGGATTCTCCAGGCAAGAATACTGGAGTGGGTTGCCATTTCCTTCTCCAATGCATGAAAGTGGAAAGTGAAAGTGAAGTAGCTCAGTCATGTCCGACTCTTAACGACCCCATGGACTGGAGCCCACCAGGCTCCTCCGTCCATGGGATTCTCCAGGCAAGAGTACTGGGGTGGGGTACCCCTGCAGATACCAAAATCTATGGATGCTTGAGTCTCTCAGTCAGCCCTCCATATCCATGGATACCACATCCACAGAGTCAACCAACCACAGATCATAAACATATTAGTATGTGTACTGAAAAAAAATCTATATATAAGCAGATCTTTGTAGTTCAAACCCATCCTACTCCAAGGTTAACTGTACTCTGTTACATGAAACCTAGAAAATGAATACAACTGCTTCATCTTCTGCTTCCCTTGACCTCCCCACCCACTAATCCTTTACATGCATTAGGAAAAGCTGTTCTTCCTCAAGTAACAGATGGCTTGAAGCACTCCGTGCCCTTGGTGCCTGAGGCACCACCTTCTCTGGTTCTCCCATCTGTCTGTTGGCTCCTTCTAAACCTTTTCCAATGCCATCTCTTCTTCCATTCTCCCTTTACATATAATGCTTAAAATTTGGCTCTTTTTGTATTTCATATTTTGCTTATATGAAGTTATCCAATCCCACAATGATAATACAGGTTTTATCTTAATGATTTCTGGACCTTTTAAAAGATCTCCAAGTCTCATGCCTTTTCTTAACTCCAGTCTTCTTGTTATAAGTTCCTGTGGAACTCAGTTTTATTGAGATATAACTGACACAAAATTGTAAGATATTTACAGTGTTTATCATAATGATTTCTTACATGTACATAACATTGTGAAATGATTCCCCCATCTAGTTAATTAACACATCCATCACCATATTTATCATTGTGTGTATGTAAATTTTAATGATATAGTTTAATGTACTCTTAGCAAATTTCAGTTGTATAGTACAGTGTTAACTGTAGTCACCATGTTTTACATTAGATTCTCAGAACTTATTCATCTTATAGATGGAAGTTTGTTCTCTCTTACCATTGTCTCCTTATTTCCTCCTCCCCAGCCCCTGGTGATCACTTTTCTACTCTATTTCTACGAGTTTGATGTTTTTAGACTCTGTATCTAAGTGATAAAGAGACTTAAAGTTTTTTTATTCTTATATGAATAATATGAGAACATATGTCTTTAAAGTCAGGAACAAGACAAGGGTGCCCACTTTCACCATTACTATTCAACATAGTTTGGAAGTTTTGGCCACAGCAATCAGAGCAGAAAAAGAAATAAAAGGAATCCAAATTGGAAAAGAAGTAAAAATCTCACTGTTTGCAGATGACGTGATCCTCTACATAGAAAACCCTAATGACTCCACCAGAAAATTACTAGAGCTAATCAATGAATATAGTAAAGTTGCAGGATATAAAATCAACACACAGAAATCCCTTGCATTCCTATACACTAATAATGAGAAAATAGAAAGAGAAATTAAGGAAACAATTCCATTCACCATTGCAACGAAAAGAATAAAATATTTAGGAATATATCTACCTAAAGAAACTAAAGGCCTATATATGAAAACTATAAAACACTGGTGAAAGAAATCAAAGAGGACACTAATAGATGGAGAAATATACCATGTTCATGGATTGGAAGAATCCATATAGTGAAAATGAGTATACTACCCAAAGCAATTTATAGATTCAATGCAATCCCTATCAAGCTACAAATGGTATTCTTCACAGAGCTAGAACAAATAATTTCACAGTTGTATGGAAATACAAAAAACCTCGAATAGCTAAAGCTATCTTGAGAAAGAAGAATGGAACTGGAGGAATCAACCTGCCTGACTTCAGGCTCTACTACAAAGCCACAGTCATCAAGACAGTATGGTACTGGCACAAAGACAGAAATATAGATCAATGGAACAAAATAGAAAGCCCAGAGATAAATCCACACACCTATGGACACCTTATCTTTGACAAAGGAGGCAAGAATATACAATGGATTAAAGGCAATCTCTTTAACAAGTGATGCTGGGAAAACTGGTCAACCACTTGTAAAAGAATACACAAAAATAAACTCAAAATGGATTAAAGATCTAACCGTAAGACCAGAAACTATAAAACTCCTAGAGGAGAACATAGGCAAAACACTCTCTGACATACATCACAGCAGGATCCTCTATGACTCACCTCCCAGAATATTGGAAATAAAAGCAAAAATAAACAAATGGGACCTAATTAAACTTACAAGCTTCTGCACAACAAAGGAAACTATAAGCAAGGTGAAAAGACAGCCTTCAGAATGGGAGAAAATAATAGCAAATGAAGCAACTGACAAACAACTAATCTCAAAAATATACAAGCAACTCCTACAGCTCAATTCCAGAAAAATAAATGACCCAATCAAAAAATGGGCCAAAGAACTAAATAAATAATCCTTTTAGATTTGAGTTTTTCTTAGAACCTGTTTATAATTCCATAAAATATTCAGTTTACATTCAATACCTCTGAGTGGTAAACAAAGTTCTGGGGAAAAAAAGTTATATTTGTTCCAAAACTAAATTGCTTTCATTCATTAATTCATTCACTCATTCATCCATGTGTTCATACCCATTTGTTCAGAACCTATCATGACATTTGGGCTTCCCTCATAGCTCTGTTGGTGAAGAGTCTGCCTGTAATGCAGGAGACCAGGGTTCGATTCCTGGATCGAGAGGATTCCTCTGGAGAGGGAAATGGCAGTCCACTCCAGTATTCTTGCTGGAGAATCCCATGCTCAGAGGAGCCTGGGGGCCACAGTCCATGGGGTTTCAAGAGTTGGACATGACTTAGTGACTAAACCACCACGTTCAGTAAGTAACTGGGAACCCAGACTGAGAAAGACTTAGAGGAAAAACTCACAAGGGGACTTTTAGGGAATAATCAGAAAGGGTTAGGCACCTCTCACCCTGAATGAATTATCTGCAAAGTAAAGGGAAACAGTAAAGGGAAATTATATTGGTATGAACATTGTTTGATTGCAAAAAGTCCTGTTACTTGTTACCTGTCACTATGCAGTACTCTTGAAAACCAAATGGGTTGTATTCGTCAAGGATTTTGCACCTTCTTTGTGCCATTCCTGCTGTCTGGGATTGAGGCACGGCGTCACTTAACCTTTATGGTAGCTGATTTTTGCACTCATTTTGCTTCTGCATTTCGAGAACAAGAACCACTGGTTATGTATGTTACCCACACATCTGCACATTTAAAAATGTATTTGAAGCTTCTGAGTATTTAGCTTCTTGTTGCTTTTTTAGGTTTGGGATCTTATTTTGCTTATAGGCAACTTGATATCTGTTTTTTCACAGTCCTTTTGGATAGACTATTCTGGTCTAAAAGGCTTAGGGTATATTCAGGAGAAATCTGTGAGAGTATCTGCTAATGGAATGTGAGTTTGTGTGAGTGTATATCCCTTAGCACATGTGTACATGTGTGTCTAAAGGTCAGTGGTGAGTACTGACTTCAGGAGCTTAAGCACATTATTTCCAGAGAGGATGCAGAGGGTGTCATAAACTGAATTTTTCTTCTTCACACTCAAAAATGTCTTCTATCTAGCTTTGTACATTGCAGTTAAGGGCAATTCAGTCCTTGCAGTCACTCAGGTCAAAAGAGTCTTGTTTCTTCCTCTCACTCACAGGAAATCACCTGGGTCATGTTGTCCAAGCAGATCTAGAATAGCCTATCATTTCTCACGCTCTCCACTGTAGTCCTGGGGAATGACCCACCTCCATCTTTGCCTGGCTAATTGTAGTAGCTTCCTCAGGAATCACTGTGCATGCCTCCTTGCACCCCTCCACCCCCAAAGTATTCTCAAATGACAGCCCTGTGCTTATTTTATTTTTTAATTAAATCAGATCCTAAGTACCAAGCCTTTCAACAGCTTCAACTTTTCTCAGAATAAAAGATTTCAGTGTTTACAAGCCCCTGCCTGTGGATCCCCCCACTCAGCACCCACTGTGCTTCTCTTCCTGCTTCTTATGTGGGTGCTCAGCTCCATCACCCTGCCTCCTTGCTGTTTCTCCAACCCAGCAGGAAGACTCACACCTGAAAGCCTCCAGCTGTGCCCTCCACCTGGAAAACTGTTTCTCCAGAGACTTCCTTGGCTCATCTGCTCTCTTCCTGCCTGTCTTTGCTCAATCTCACTACTTGAAAAGGCCTACCCTGACCACCGTATTTAACACTGCACACAACTCCTGCTCTTCACATCACCTGTCAGCCCCCTAACCTGCTCTGTGTGTCTTTATTCCACAGTGTGATCATCTTCAGACTAACTAGACTAACTAGGCACTGATTTATCAAGTTTTTGGGTCATAAACAAAACGTGTTATACTGCCACAGTCACAAACATTGGAGCTACCCTCTTACCCCACTACTTATATCAATAGCCTGGATGAAGTATTTAGAAGAATTCTTGGCATAGAGTAGGCCTGCCAAATACATATCTGAACAAATGACTGCCTCGTCATTTTTATTGTTTTATAAATGGGATCTCTATTAGAAAAGATAATTGTCTATTGGTGCTATATAGGAATGTAATTGGTTTTCTTATATTGATCTTCTTCATAGCAACCAAGAGCCATTGTTCTTTCTAATCTATATGTGATGTTCCTTGTGGGTAAAATGTATGGATTCCCCCTTCCCAACGTAATCTATCTGATTTAGGAATATCTTCATGAGAAGCGAACTTCAAAACCTAATAATTCTCCCCGTAGTTGAATTGTGTGTTGAGATCCTGAAGATATCTCCAACAGATTCCCTAGAAAATTAAAAAGTAAGTCTTTTGAAGACATTAATATAAACTGAGATCACCTCGTCAGCCAGTGGCACACTCTGATTGTAGGCAGATTGTGTTAGATGAAAACAATTTGGCCAGCTAGACTTTATTAATTTTGATTTAAAAAATGGAAATATCAATACCCCCCAATCTAGCTCTGCTCCTTACTTAATCAACCTGAAGAAAATGTGATTAAGAGGAACAAAAATCTAAGAAAAACAAGGACAAGACACTAAAGAAAAAATAATGATTCTCAGACAACACAAATCTTGGGACAATTTCTTCCTGACTTCCTGTGTAATTAAATTTTTATCTAAAAACTGTGTTGAACCAAGGAAGAAGAAATAAATGTCTTTCTGCTCCAAATGTTATTTTGAAGATTTTGCTTATGAGTGTAATTTGTTTTGATTTTATTTGATTTAGAAAATTTATTCTGCCACACATCCTTTTACTTCAGTCTTAGCAACAAGCACCCTTATCCGTGTAGCTGAACCACAGGCTCCACTTGGTGGCCAAGCCCTGAACAGAATAAAGGAAACAATAAGCTTCCAAGCAATGTTTTTGGTTTTTTTTTTTTTTCCTTGCATCTTTTGAAATATTTGAATGGAGTGAGAAAAAAGAAAGCAGGAACTATTATTCAAAGATGACTTTGATGACATCTGTCATTTCTGCTGTAGACTGTCAGTCCTAATCCTGGTAAGGTAATTATGGAAAATATAGCTAAAATCCCAAAATTTAATAAGACCTGAAATCCAGGAATTTGTAGCACAGCCAATTCACCATTGAATTCATTGAATTTATAGATGATTCACTAGAGAAGCAGAAACATGTATGAAATGGTGGCGGCTATTTTTGCACAGCAGGGAAGTAAGGCTCTGGAAAGCAAAATGCTCTGCTGGAGACCACTTACAAAGTTTGGAATAAAAAGTGTATTTTCATTTCTCCTCTCTTACCTGCAGTCTCTCCTTGAATCAATAGCTATGATTTCTGCCTTACGGCTGGGAGGTGAAACACCGTACTTCTTTTTATCTGTAGGTGATACACAAAATCACAGCTTTCCCCTGTTTGCAGTCTGTCTGTGTCTTTGCTGAAATGTACCACAGTGAGGTCAGAGTTCAGATGGTGTGTGGACACTGAACTCGGTACTCATCCAAGAGCAAGATGACCCTTGTTTTTGTATAGGCCAGCTACAGATGCCTAGGAAAAGGGCATGAGAAGAAACTGTGGCCCTGTTTGCAATCCAGCTCAGAACGATCAGAGACTTTCAGCTTTTCAAGGGCTCACTGCCGCTCTCCAAAAACATAAACATTTCTTCCGAAAAAATTTCCTGCTCAAAACAGACTTTCAAATATTCTCTGATTAAAATTGCCAGGTTTATTTGGTTTGTACCATCTGTTAATGCAATCATGTAAAATTCTGTGATTTGATGTCAGTCGATGCTGAACCAAATGGGACTGTAGACTTAGAGACTGAATGAGAAATGAGCTGTATCTAATGAGACGTCCTCTGAGGTGGCCCTGCTGCGGGAGCTACACGTGAGCTGGACACATGCTTCTGCCAGACGTGTGTGATGTGGGCCAGCCGTCTCCACAGCTGATAGTTTCTTAGTCGTTTACAGATATGCTCCCTGTTGTTTCTCGTCCGTCTTCTCCCACTTAAAAGTTACATTCTGAAGCCAAATTTATGAAAATAATTTGCCACATGGTGTTGGGTCATTTACACTCACCCTGTCCACTTCATCAGGGAAGCTTTCATGTGAATAATAGCTTACTAAACATATTGTGAGTATATTGTTTCTGTTCCATTGGAGTGGCTAATATTTTACTTTTAAAATTGGCTGGATAGTTTTTGTACAAATCCGTAATTTTATTTGAAAAGCTAACCTGGGTCTGTTAAAAGAGGCGGGGGGAGAAGAAATCATTTTTCCTTTCTTGCCTATCAGCGCTAATCCTCTTAAAAGTACCCTTTCAATCAAGAGATCCAGGAGAAGCTCAATTTCCTCAGCAAATGGAATACTGAAAGGTACAGTTTAAAAGGGCTACTACTGTGAGTGAGAAAGGAAAATAATGGAGTGACCTGTGGAGACACCGTGAACCCAGGAACACAGAGTGCCGCACAGATATGCACGTCCATCTGTCAAACTGAAAAGCCGAGGAAATGGCAGGCTTTGACTTTCTGCTGGTGGGGACCAGGACTGGAAATATTTTATTGCAAAGTGACTGAAACCCACTCAGAAGTTTAACACTTATCAGGCAGGCAGCACTGGCTTAGAGAAAACAGACAACAGTATTCTCCACTGGGCTCCTCCAGCCTAAACAAATGGGGATAACTAAGTTTTAAAATAGTGTGATGGATTCAGATGACTCAGGAAAGTTTTGTCATGAAAAAAAAGAAGAAGAAAAAAATGGCTGGGGAAATACATTATCAGAATGGTACTGAAACACATAAGAAACTGCCTATAGATTGCCCAAAGAAAACAGAACCAATTTTCTGAGAAGATTGAATAGAAATATTGAGTGAACCTGGCTTCATTTACTGCTATAGAGTTCATGTGAAAATGTAATTAAGAAGACTGGGGATAGAGAATAAGAAAAGATAGAAGGCACAAAATGGTCCTTTACAGTTTCCTTGGAAGGTCAGAGCCACACATTATGAAGCACAAAGTTAAAGTGGGTTTGCAAAGACTTGGCTCTGCTCCAGAAGTCTCTCTTTAATGTTGTTTGCAAAATTTATACTAAAGGCAGATTTATGAACTCTGTTAGAGAACAGGTATTTCTCTTCTTATTCATAGAGAAGAGCTTTATTATTTTGGTTCAGTTGCTAAGCAAAATATAGCTTGAGTTTGACTGTAAATTCTCAGTTATATATTTATTTATTTAGAAATAATAAACCTTCTGATTGCAAATCAGAAGATCCCAGGGTCATATTACGACTGTTATCAATTTCAAGGCCTTATCCAGACCTTATGGTTTTACCTCTGAAATTCTACGTTAATGTATTTAAACTTTTTGTGGTGTCAAAAGCACTGTCACCTCTTTGCAGAGCTGAAGTCTGGATACTGGTTGAGAAAGCAGGTTCTAGAGTCAAGATAGCTGAATTTAAGTCCTGGCTCTTTCACTTACTGGGCTTCCCTTGTGCCTCAGCTGGTAAACAATCTGCCTGCAATGCAGGAGACCTGGGTTCAATCCCAGGGTTGGGAAGATCCCCTGGAGAAGGGAAAGCCTACCCACTCCAGTATTCTGGCCTGGAGAATTCCAAGCATTGTATAGTCTATGGGGTCACAAAAAGTCAGACATGACTGAGGGACTTTCTTTCTTTCTTTCACTTACTAGTGTTGACCTCCAGCAAGTTCTTAATCCTTCTGAGACTCAGTTACTCCATCTGTAAAATGGTGGTAATAATAGTTTCTACCTTGTTGGGGTATGGCAGAGATTACACAGATACAGAATGTTAAGCATTTAGCACAGTATTAGCATACAGCAAGAAGAATCAAGCCTACTCTCTTGCGGACAGTTAAGATACCAACACCAGCCTGAGCGTGTAATGGATATAACCTATCTCTCCATATCCTAACCTCCTCTTCACTTTCCTTCCCTCTTGTTCTCTGGGCCTCCATCAGCTTCTCCATATTTGTTAAGTGGTCCTTCTCTAATGAGGACAGAAGATTTTGGTCAATGCCAATTTTTTGAAAGAATTGTATCTTCATATATTGAGAATTTCTTGAGTTCATTGAGGATGAATGTCCCATAGATCTTAAAACAGACAAAAAATGAAAGAATGGGTCCAAAGATAGGAAATGGGATTATTTAGTAGCAGGAGGAATTAGGACACAACAAAAAAGGAAACAAAGATTTATGAAAGCAAGTGAACCCAAAGCTGGTTCAGCTGCTTTTAGCCACAACTACAGTGTTTCTCAATATTGTTCCAACTGGAGCATCGACCACTGAAAGTGTTTCACACCACATTTTATTCCAGGACCCTCAATGCACGTTCAGTTCAGTTCAGTTGCTCAGTTGAGTCTGACTGTTTGCAACCCCATGAACTGCAGCATGCCAGGCTTCCCTGTCCATCACCAACTACCAGAGCTACTCAAACTCATGTCCATCGAGTCAATGATGCCATCCAACCATCTCATCTTCTGTCATCCCCTTCTCCTCCTGCCCTCAATCTTTCCCAGCAACAGTGTCTTTTCCAGTGAGTCAGTTCTTCGCATCAGGTGGCCAAAGTATTGGAGCTTCAGCTTCAGCATCAGTCCTTCCAATGAATATTCAGGACTGATTTCCTCTAAGATGGACTGGTTGAATCTCCTTGCCATCCAAGGGACTCTCAAGAGTCTTCTCCAGTACCACAGTTCAAAAGCATCGATTCTTCAGTGCTTAGCTTTCTTTATGGTCCAACTCTCACATCCATACATGACTACTGGAAAAACCATAGCTTTGACTAGATGGACCTTTGTTTGAAAAGTAATGTCTCTGCTTTTTAATATACTCTCTAGGTTGGTCATAACTTTACTTCCGAGGAGCAAACATCTTTTAATTTCATGGCTGCAGTCACCATCTGCAGTGATTTTGGAGCCCCCAAAAATAGTCTGTCACGGTTCCCATTGTTTCCCCATCTATTTGCCATGAAGTGATGGGACCAGATGCCATGATCTTAGTTTTCTGAATGTTGAGCTTTAAGCCAACTTTGCACTTTTCTCTTTCACTTTCATCTAGAGGCTCTTTAGTTCTTCTTCACTTTCTGCCATAAGGGTGGTGTCATCTGCATATGTGAGGTTATTGATATCTCTCCTGGCAATCTTGATTCCAGCTTGTTCTTCATCCTGTCCAGCATTTCTCATGATGTACTCTACATGTAAGTTAAATAAGCAAGGTGACAATATACAGCCTTGACTTACTCCTTTTCCTATTTAGAACCAATCTGTTGTTCCGTGTCCAATTCTAACTGTTGTTTCCTGACCTGCATACAGGTTTCTCAAGAGGCAGGTCAGGTGGTCTGGTATTCCCATCTCTTTCAGAATTTTCCACCATTTGTTGTCATCCACCTAGTCAAAGGCTTTGGCATATTCAGTAAAGCAGTAATAGATGTTTTTCTGGAATTCCCTTGCTTTTTCAATGATCCAGCGGATGTTGACAATTTGATCTCTGATTCCTCTGCCTTTTCTAAAACCAGCTTGAACATCTGGAAGTTCACAGTTCACATATTGCTGAAGCCTGTTTTGGAGAATTTTGAGCATTACTTTACTAGCATGTGAGATGAGTGCAATTGTGTGGTAGTTTGAACATTCTTTGGCACTGCCTTTCTTAGGGATTGGAATGAAAGCTGACCTTTTCCAGTTTTGTGGCCACTGCTGAGTTTGCCAAATTTGCTGGCATATTGAGTGCAGCACTTTAACAGCATCATCTTTTAGAATTTGAAATAGCTCAACTGGAATTTCATCACCTCCACTATCTTTGTTCATAGTGATGCTTCCTAAGGCCCACGTTGACTTCACATTCCAGAATGTTTGGCTCTGGTGAGTGATCATACCATCATGATTATCTGGGTTAGGAAGATCTTTTTTGTATAGTTCTTCTTCTTGCCACTTCTTAATATCTTCTGCTTCTGTTAGGTCCATACCATTTCTGTCCTTCATTGAGCCAATCTTTGCATTAAATGTTCCCTTGGTATCCCTAATTTTCTTGAAGAGATCTCTAGTCTTTCCCATTCTATTGTTTTCCTCTATTTTTTCGCATTGATCACTAAGGAAGGCTTTCTTTTCTCTCTTTGCTATTCTTTGAAACTCTAAATTCAAATGGGTATATCTTTCCTTTTCTTCTTTGCTTTTCATTTCTCTTCTTTTCACAACTATTTATAAGGCCTCCTCAGACAGCCATTTCGCTTTTTTGCAATTCTTTTTCTTGGGGATGGTCTTGATCCCTGTCTTCTGTACATTGTCACAAACCTCCATCAATAATTCTCCAGGCACTGCCTACCAAATCTAATTCCTTGAATCTATTTGTCACTTCCACTGTATAATCGCTTCCCTTGTATCTCAGTCCATAAAAAATCTGCCTGCAGTGCAGGAGACCTGGGTTCGATCCCTGGGTAAGGATGATCCCCTGGAAAAGGAAATGGCAACCCACTCCAGCATTCTTGCCTGGAAAATCCCAAGGACAGAGGAGCCTGGAGGGCTGAAGTCCATGGGGTCGCAAAGAGTTGGGCACGACTAAGTGACTAACCTTTACTGTATAATTGTAAGGGATTTGATTTAGGTCATACCTGAGTGGTCTAGTGGTTTTCCCTACTTTCTTCCATTTCAGTCTGAATTTGCCAATAAGGAGTTCATTATCTGAGCCACAGTCAGCTCCCTGTCTTGTTTTTGCTGATTATATAGAGCTTATCCCTCTTTGGCTGCAAAGAATATAATCAGATTTTGGTGTTGACCATCTGGTGATGTCCATGTGAAGAGTCTTCTCTCATGTTGGTGGAAGAGGGTGTTTGCTATGACCAGTGTGTTCTCTTGGCAAAACTCTATTAGCCTTTGCCCTGCTTCATTCTGTACTCCAAGGCCAAATTTGCCTGTTACTCCAGGTGTTTCTTGACTTCCTACTTTTGCATTCCAGTCCCCTATAATGAAAAGGACATCTTTTTTGGGTGTTAGTTCTAGAAGGTCTTGTAGGTCTTCATAGAACCATTCAACTTCAGCTTCTTCATCATTACTGGTCAGGGCACAGACTTGGATTACTGTGATATTGAATGGTTTGCCTTGGAAACAAACAGAGATCATTCTGTCATTTATGAGATTGCATCCAAGTACTGCATTTCAGACTCTTTTGTTGACTATGATGGCTACTCAATTTCTTGTAAGGGATTCTTGCCCACAGTAGTAGATTTAATGGTCATCTGAGTTAAATTCACCCATTCCAGTCCATTTTAGTTTGCTGATTCCTAAAATGTTGGTGTTCACTCTTGCCATCTCCTGTTTGACCACTTCCAATTTTCCTTGATTCATGGACCTAACATTCCAAGTTCCTATGCAATATTGCTCTTTACAGCATTAGATTTTACTTCCATCAGCAGTCCTATCCACAACTGGGTATTGTTTTTGCTTTGACTCTGTCTCTACCTTCTTTCTGAAATTATTTCTCCACTGATCTCCAGTAGCATATTGGGCACCTACCGACCTGGGGAGTTCCTCTTTCAGTGTCCTATCTTTTTGCCTCTTCATTATTGTTCATGGGGTTCTCAAGGCAAGACTACTGAAGTGGTTAGCCATTCCCTTCTCCAGTGGACCACGTTTTGTTAGAACTCTCCATCATGGCCCATCCATCTTGGGTGGCCTACACAGCATGGCTCATAGTTTCATTGAGTTAGACAAGGCTGTGGTCCATGTGATCAGATTGGTTAGTTTTCTGTGATTGTGGTTTTCATTCTGGCTGCCCTCAGATGGAGAAGGATAAGAGGCTTATGGAAGCTTCCTGATGGGAGAGACTGACTGAGGGGGAACCTAGGTCTTATTCTGATGGGCGGGGCCGTGCTCCGTAAATCTTTAATCCAATTTTCTGTTGATGGGCAATGCAAGTTAACATTGTAAAAGTACCGAGAAGTGTTACAGTAAATAAACCTGCTTTATTTTGTTTACCTCATGTTATTGAGCAATACACAACACTAACCAATAACATTTGGAGAAAGCCTCTACTATTGTTATTTTGGAACTAGGAAAGAGAAATTCCCATAAATAATGAAAAATTTTAGGGCATTAATGAACCATGGTAAAATTGATGGGCAGAAAAGTGGGACTAATATTTAGTGAGTGCCTATTATGTGATCAGAAATTATGCTAACTGCTTTAGAAATATTTGCTTTTCCCAATAAGGTTAAGATAATTGTTTTTAAGTGGTAGGGATATTTACAGTGCTTTACAAAATAATGTCATGGCACATATTAGCAGTCCTTAAGTGGGGACAAATAGCTCTTAAAAGAAGGAGAGTTTCGAGAACTCATGTAGCCCATCTTCATGCCTAAGAGTGGTCCTTTTGTACTCACTGAGAAATTTGGAGATTCTGAAGTCTCCTTCCCTTCAATTCCCTGGAATGTAGCATCATATGCAGACCTATGAATAGTCCTAGTTCTGCCACTTATTGGTTGCATAACCTTGAATAACATACTCCTTTGAGCCTGTTTCAATACTAGGAAAATAATAGCGTGTAACCTAAGTTTGTGAGGGTTATTATTACAAACCATACCTTATAATTGGTAGTCAAAAAATTGCCATTCTGTTAATTTGCAGTACTTATTCTCGCATCCATTGATCAAAATATTTTTCTCTTGCACCATTATTAGAAAAGGTTATATGGAGTCCATAAAATAATATGCACAATTTCTATTTTCAACTTCTACCAACTGAGATTTGAAATACTACAATTTTGTGTATATATATTTGTGTGTTTTTAGAACCAGCATATATTGAATAATGTAAGTATATGTAAAATTACCTAAAACAGCAGTTTATGTATTGTTAAAGGAAAGAACTACATTTTAATTTTTCTTTATATTCCTAGCATGGTCCCAGGTATACAGTATTTAGCTGTCATGTGAAATGAATGAAAATAATAGTGGTAAATTGCACTAAAATTATGTTTTATACAATATAATATAACAAGTGTAATTTATTAACAGGACATTTTACACTGCGGAGCTAGCTAGGATAGAGTCAGACTGTGGTTTTTAAAATTCAATGCTAATTTTTGATGCCTTACAAACAGCCTATGCTAACAGCTCAGTCTCAGCTGACAAGGGTACCAGAAAATTCACTGACGCGACTCCTATGTTGGAGATACGCATTATTCTATGAAACTAGATATGGCTTCAGTTGTTTTGCAAGAAATTTGAATTTCCCTTCTAATAGATTGAATGTTAATATTTTGATATACTTTAAATCTTTATTTTCTTTCTTATCTGTTTACTGTTTTACCTTTAGTGTTTTTCATACTCACGCGGGACAAAGTAGAAAACTGCCTCTTTTTGCTTTTTGAAATGTTTATAAATCATTGATCATGAAACATTGAGAGGTGAAGCCAGGGTCGGGAAGGAGAGAGTACCTCACAATAACAGCTATTCAGATCAGATCAGATCAGTCGCTCAGTCGGTCCGACTCTTTGCGACCCCTGAACCGATCCCAGGCCTCCCGTCCATCACCAGCTCCGGAGGTCCTCAACTCGCTCCCGGTCGGTGCCTCCGCCATCTCCCTCTGTCATCCCCTTCTCCTCCTCCCTCATCCCTCCCAGCTCAGGTCTTCTCCATGAGTCAACTCTTCGCATGAGGTGGCCAAATATTGGAGTTTCAGCTTTAGCATCACCTTCGTCAGTGATCTCCTTCAGATGGACTGGTGGATCTTCTTGCAGTCCAAGGGACTCTCAAGAGTCTTCTCCAACACCACAGTTCAAAAGCATCTTCTTCGGCGCTCCCTTCTTCACATCCAACTCTCACATCCATACATGACCACAGGAAAGACCATAGCCTTGACTAGGCGAACCTTTGTTGGTAAAGTAATGTCTCTGCTTTTGAATATGCTATCTAGGTTGGTCATAACAGCTATTAACTTTGTAGAAAAGAACAGATCTTGATTTCAGTTCTAAGTATAGGCAGATGCACAAACAATAGCCATAAAATATGAGCTTTCCCTTCCTTTCTTGTGCATATTTGCCTACATTGCCAAGGAGACTGAACTGGGGGAGAGAGAGGTCCTTACACTACTTAAGTGAATAAAAGGTAAAAATGAGTTACAGATTGAAAAATGCTGGTATACCAAAAAATGACCGCATTTTGGGTATATTTTCAGATAGTGTTAAGGGAAATGGCAAGTGACCTGAATTCAGGGCAACTAGACTCTCCATTACATAGAAGGCGATGACACCCCACTCCAGTACTCTTGCCTGGAAAATCTCATGGACCCAGCAGCCTGGTGGGCTGCGGTCCATGGGGTTGCAAAGAGTCAGACACGACTGAGCGACTTCACTTTGACTTTTCACTTTCATGCCTTGGAGAAGGAAATGGCACCCCACTCCAGTGTTCTTGCCTGGAGAATCCCAGGGACGGGGGAGCCTTGTGGGCTGCCGTCTATGGGGTCGCACAGAGTCGGACACGACAGAAGCGACTTAGCAGCAGCAGCAGATCCTCCATCACTCACACATCTCAGTTGACCTGCCCCTTTCTACTATCAACCCTCTTTTTTTTTTTTTTTTTAGCTTCTTTTCTGTGTCTCTTTTTAACCTACCATGCTGTGGTACTCAAACCTAGAATGCAGCATTTATGCTTTATGATCTGAAAATAATGACAAGTTTCTTATACATTCAACACATCCTGCTGTCCTCTGGGCCTTACCCAAGATTTCCATTTATTTTATGTGTGAAAGCAACTGAAGAGTGCTCTCTTGCAGGAATGGAATGCTGTGGTGGAGACGCTGAAGAGTGAGGCGCTGGGGCTTCTCCTCTCCAAGGAGCATGTGCAGAGCGAACACCTACAGCTCTCTAACCAGAAACTGAAGCAGCTTCAAGAGGAGTTTGGTCAGCTCGTGGAGGAAAGGAAAAGCTGGTTAAAAAAGGCAAATGAGTTTTTTAACAGTGCAAACAAGGTGAGTGTGAGATGAAGTTGGTCGTTTCAGGTCATCAGAGCAAACCAGTATGAGATCTGTTATGTCAGCAGGCTGGCGCACATCACAGAAGTCTTGGGTCCACACAGAGTTTCAGAGTTGACAGCAGCAAAAAGGAGCTTTAAAATATATTCCCCCCATGACTAAAACTAAGAGACTGTGCTTTGACATGTAAAGCGTCACTTAAAAAGATCAGGGAGAATTTTATCCTTGTGCTCTCATTGGTCTGTTTGAAGTGGACACCTGTGTACCAACATGGCAGTGTTCCTCCTGGAGGAAGGGAATTATAAAATATATCAAGGTTAAAAAAATAAAACCGTGAAACTTTTAACAAAAAAGTCTTCCCATTTTTAAAATCCTCTTTCATTTATTACATGAACGTGAAGTCACTCAGTCGTGTCCGACTCTTTGTGACCCCATGGACTGTAGCCTACCAGGCTCCTCTGTCCATGGGATTTTCCAGGCAATAGTACTGGAGTGGATTGCCATTTCCTGCCCCAAGGCACCTTCCCAACCCAGGGATCGAACCCAGGTCTCCTGCATCGTAGACAGACGCTTTACCGTCTGAGCCACCAGGGAAGTCAATAATGACACACAAATATTGCAGGCTTTTGGCATGGAAATCATAGAGTTCTGCTTGACTGCCCTGCCTTGGTTTGTCTTAGATTGGAGTATAGTTGATTTACAGCACTCTGTTACTTGCAGTTGTGCAGCAAAGTGATTCAGTTATACATACATATATATCTTTTTTTCAGATTCTTTTCCCTTAGAGGTTATTAAAAAAAATACTGAATATAATTACCTGTGTTATACAGTAGGTCCTTATTGGTTATCTGTTTTATATATAATAGTGTGTATATGTTAATCCCAAAGTCCTAATTTATCCTCTGTTCCTTTGTAAATAAGCCAAAGGAAAATATTGTCTTAGATTCTTTCTAGGCCTTTTTGAGTAGAAGAAATACTGTTTCTCTTGTTTGATTCTTTAAAATTGATTGTAGCTGGTGGCTCTGAGTGGTAATGTTCATGTGCTCATGTCACTTGAGTATCTGAGTATTTTTATTTCATAAAATATTTTTTGGCCTTTCTTAATTGAACATACACCTTCAAATTGCCTTATTGGAATTAATACCTTAAATTTCACTGTTGTTTTTAAAACTGGTCAGTATGACAGGAAATGAATGGGGAACCCACAAAAGCTAGATATATTGTGATTTAAGGACATGACATCAACAATCTGAATACAATGTCCTGGTAGATATGAAAATTGTTACTTAATTTTAAATTTGTTTACTAGTAGGAAACATGAGAAGCATGCATAATAAAGTTCCAAAATAGAGGTGCTAGGATTATGGTAGGGACACATGTTAAAGAAATATTTGTCAAATTATTTGTTGCTTTGGATTTCTTTGTTTTAAGAGAAGAAACAGACATATTTCCTGGAGCTGTTGAGCTAAGTAAATGATAGGTGCTGGTTTAACTTCTTTTCAACAGTCTTATTTTTGAATAAGAGATTTTAAAATTTCTTATTCTACAAATTATACTCTTATTCTATGAAATGAGTTGGTCATCTGCCAGTTAATGCTGTTTCTAAGGAAAAGAATTATAGAACATTGGGATACAATGAAATGAAGTTTAAGCACAAGACCTATACTTTATAGTCCTGCAAAAAGTAGAGTTTCTCTCTGTCTCATTCTCACTCTCTTACTCTTGCTTTCTCTGCTCTCATTATCTGGTAACTTGACAGGGAAATTTTTCATCTTACCTTATTCCTGGGTTTGAATATGAAGGAATGATATTTTGCAATAGTAATTTTTAAATAATTGAAGAATAGAGTGGTTACTTTCTCAAGCTTATACAGTAATTCAGGTCAAATCCTAACAAATCCTATTTCTTAACCCCAAAGACTTGACTTCTAGATCGCATTTCATCATTTGAATGCCACAGCATTCAAGTTATAATTAGTTCAATCGGGACTTATCCATACTAAATTTATCTATACTATGCTATGCTATGCTATGCTAAGTCACTTCAGTCGTGTCCAACTCTGTGTGACCCCATAGATGGCAGCCCACCAGGCTTCCCCGTCCCTGGGATTCTCCAGGCAAGAACACTGGAGTGGGTTGCCATTTCCTTCTCCAATGCATGAAAGTGAAAAGAGAAAGTGAGTCGCTCAGTCATGTTCGACTCTTAGCGACCCCATGGACTGCAGCCTACCAGGCTCCTCTGGCCGTGGGATTTTCCAGGCAAGAGTACTGGAGTGGGGCCATTGCCTTCTCCGATCTATACTATGGAATTCTCTATAGCCAAGTGGTACTTAGGTGTAGAATTCATTCTCCCTTCTCAAAGCATCAGGAAAATAATTTCCAACTCCAAATCGAAGGATTCAGTTTGAAAGATGATGGAAACTTTTTACCTTAGCAAAAATGGAAGCTGGAATTTAGAAGGTGGACATTTAAATCATGATTTTTGAAATGAATTATTTACCATATTATTAATAAGCAATAAATGGTCAAATAATGCATGAGCTTCCCAAGTGGCACAGTGATAAATAATCCACCTGCCAATGCAGGAGGCAAAAGAGACATGGGTTCAATCCCTGGATTGGGAAAATACCCTGGAGTAGGAAACAGCAACCCACTCCAGTATTCTTGCCTGGAAAATCCCTGGACAGAGGAGCCTGGCTATATGGTTAAAAAGATTCGGACACCACTGAGCACAGGCACATGCTAGGCCCCAGCTTCTAAGATGAAATAATATAGTGAGTAAATCCATTTAAATTAAAGAGAGAAACTCTTCTCGAGACTCGTAAATGGTATTTTTCTTTCTGATTTATATTGTCGAGCCTCCAAATTTTATAAAACTCTTACTACTTTACCCTATTTTTGGGCATAGCACTTATAAATAACCCTAATTAAAGCACTGGATTTAAGACATTATTATAATTTTTAAATCCCTTAAAATATTTTTTTCTAGTCTGAAAATTTTGTTTTCACTATTACAGTTATATATTCATTTTACATCATCAATTTATCTCTGAAGCATTGAGCTTTCCTTCTGAAAATTCACTTCATTGTGCCTTGAGTGTGCCAGGGTTTTTTGATTGTGGCTGTCTACATCCTTAATGAAGCCATGCTGCCAACAGCCAGGAGGAGTCTGAGGCTTTTTACACAACTTCCTAGCTGACATGTTTACTTGCCACAGTTCATGGATGCTCACAGAAGACTCGTGACTTCTGAATCAGTTTTGAAAGACTTTACTACTCAAAGCCAAAGCAGTAACCAGAGAGCCAGAGGTCACATCAGTTCCCCAAATCCCAGTTTCTCCTCCAGAGGCAATGCAGATGGGGCCCTCTGAATGAGGGCATCACTGCAGGGGAGAATCCTAAACTTGGGGAATTAGCTGTTTTGTAACAAACAGTAAGCAACCCTGCTCTTTGTCTCAGGGGAGGACATTTCCTCAACCCTGGAGGTTGCAAATCCAACACTGAGAACAGCCCAGGTAAAGAGGGGCCAGAGTCAGAGCAAGTATGGATCTTACTTACACACAGTAAGATGGATAGAAGTGGTGGGGATTTGCCCCACATATGCAAATCTGGATATTGGCACTGTGAAAAAAACAGGACATCAGGGCTTTTAAAAAAAAAAGAAGAAGGAGAAACTTGGGCCTCCCTGGTGGCTCAGCTGGTAAAGAATCCAGCTGCAATGCGGGAGACCTGGGTTCAATCCCTGGGTTGGGAAGATCTCCTGGAGAAAGGAACAGCTACCCACTCTAGTATTCTGGCCTGCAGAATTCCATCGACTGTTTAGACCTTGGGGTTGCAAAGAGTCAGGACTGAGCAACTTTCACTTTCACTTTTCACTTTACCTCGAAAACCAGTTTCATGCTTGATAAGTGAAATCATTTTTTAGCAGGCAACCTCTTGTTCCAAGTTTGTTAAAGCTCAGCCAATATTCTTTAACTTGTGTGTCAACTACCAGGGTGAAAAAATGTTAGTGCCATAGTTAGTATATCAATTAGTGAATGTGACAGCTTGAGTGTTTTTGCTCAGTAAAAAGCAAAATATACAATTTTTAAAATAACCTTTAACTTTTTTGAATTTTGTTTAAAAGGAATGAATGTCATAATCTCATCTGCAGAATGGACTATTCTTAGTAAGTTTTCCATGTCATATTTATTCTTTTTCCATCCAGGTTTTTATCATGTGTATCTGGTATATTATGTTGCAATCATCAGGAAACCCCCTCTTTTCCTCTTCTTTCCTCCTTTTCTCATCTGTCCCTCTCTCTACCAATTCTATCCATATCTAGGGATGTTCTTATTTACTAGAGAAAAGTCACAAAATTTTTTAAAATTGAAGTTGCTAAATAAGTAGTGTGGCAAATTTATGAGAACAATTACCCTTTTTCTTTAGGGGTTCAATTCTGAAGGAGATCAGCCCTGGGATTTCTTTGGAAGGAATGATGCTAAAGCTGAAACTCCAGTACTTTGGCCACCTCATGCAAAGAGTTGACTCATTGGAAAAGACTCTGATGCTGGGAGGGATTTGGGGCCAGAGGAGAAGGGGACGACAGAGGTTGAGATGGTTGGATGGCATCACTGACTCGATGGACGTGAGTCTCAGTGAACTCTGGGAGTTGGCGATGGACAGGGAGGCCTGGCGTGCTGTGATTCATTGGGTCGCAAAGAGTTGGACACGATTGAGTGACTGATCTGATCTGATCTGATATTTAATAAATATTTATTGACCAGCTACTATGTGTCTCGCACTGTTCTAAAGGCTGGGAATATAGCAGAGAATAAAACATGCAAAAAGTCTGTAAGCCAACGTAACTCCAATTTGTGAAATTCAGTTAAGAATAATCACCACCTAATTGTCCACATTAGTAAGAGTGCCCCATTACCTTTACTCTGTAGCTTCAAGAGTGACATTGATTTCCTTTTAATCCTGCAAGGGGTCAATGATTACCCAAGGCTCCAGAGTGTTTCTTACCTAGAGAATGTCTCTGGTCTTTGGTTTGAGGTGTGCTGGTTTGTGCCTGGAAAGAGCCATAGGTGGCAATGTTGGCACACAGGCCCGTAGCAATAGTGCTGCTACTGGTGCTTTTCTTTTTCTTTTTTTAAAATTATGTTTGTTGTTTAGTTGCTAAGTCATGCCTGACTCTTTTGCAACCCAATCTATGGACTGTAGTTTACCAGGCTTCTCCCTCCATGGGATTTCCCAGGCAAGAATACAGGAGTAGGTTACCATTCCCTTCTCCAGAGAATCTTCCCAACCCAGAGATCAAACCTACATCTCCTTCATTGCAGGCAGATTCTGCACTAAAGCCACTATTATAGTAATGTTACGTTATTTTCAAGTATACAACACAATGATTCAATCTTTTTGTAGATTCAGTTCAGTTCAGTCACTCAGTTTTGTCCAACTCTTTGCGACCCAATGAATTGCAGCACGCCAGGCCTCCCTGTCCATCACCAACTCCCGGAGTTTACTCAGACTCAGGTCCATCGAGTCCATGATGCCATCCAGCTATCTCCTCCTCTGTCTTCGCCTTCTCCTCCTGCCCCCAATCCCTCCCAGCATCAGAATCTTTTCCAACACGTCAACTCTTTGCATGAGGTGGCCAAAGTATTGGAGTTTCAGCTTTAGCATCAGTCCTGCCAATGAACACCCAGGACTGATTTCCTTTAAAATGGACTGGTTGGATCTCCTTGCTGTCCAAGGGACTCTCAAGAGTCTTCTCCAACACCACAGTTCAAAAGCATCAGTTCTTTGGTGCTCAGCTTTCTTCACAGTCCAACTCTCACATCCATACACGACCACAGGAAAAACCATAGCCTTGACTAGACGGACCTTTGTTGGCTTTTGAATATGCTGTCTAGGTTGGTCATAACTTTCCTTCCAAGAACTAAGCGTCTTTTAATTTCATGACTGCAGTCACCATCTGCAGTGATTTTGGAGCCCAGAAAAATAAAGTCTGACACTGTTTCCACTGTTTCCCCATCTATTTCCCATGAAGTGATGGGACCAGATGCCATGATCTTCGTTTTCTGAATGTTGAGCTTTAAGCCAACTTTTTCACTCTCCTCTTTCACTTTCATCAAGAGACTTGTAGATTATACTACATTTAAACTTATTACAAAACATGACTTTATTTCCCTGTGCTATACAATATATTTTTGTTGCTTATCTGTTTTATACATGGTAGCTTGTATCTCTTAATCTCATATCCTGTTCTATGCTTCCCCCTCTGTCTCTCCACTGGTAACCACTGGTGTTTTTTCTCTGTGTCTATGAGTGTGTTTCTGTTTTGTTGTATACATTCCTTTGCTTAATATTTTAGATTTCACGTATAAGTGATAATACAGAATATTTATCTTTCACTGACTTATTTTACTAAGGATAGTACTCTCTGGGGCCATCTACATTGATGTAAATGCAGAATTTCATTCTTTTTTTTTTTTTGACTGAGTATATAATATGTATGTTTACACACCACATCTTCTTGTTTCATTCAGCTGTTCATGGACATTTAGATTGCTTCTATGTCTTGGCTATTGTAAATAATGCTGCTGTGAACATAGGGTTTTCAAAATAATGTTTTCATTTGCTTTGACTATATACCCGGTGGGATTGCTAGATCAGGTGACAGTTGTATTTTTAGTTTTTCTGAAGACTCTCCATACAGGTTGTCATAGTGGTTGCACTAGTTTACTTTCCCACCGACAGTGCACAAGGGTCCTCTTCTCTCTACATCCTCACCAATATGTGTTATGTGTGACCTTTTTGATGACGGTGTGAGGTGATATCTCATTGTAGGTTTGGTTTTCCTTTCTCATGACTGGTGCTGTTGAGCATCTTTCACGTGTCTGTTGACCATCTGCATTGCCTTCTTTGGGAAAAAGTGTAGATTCAGATCTTTTGCCCATTTATTGTCAGTTTTTGATATTGACATATCAGCTGTTTTACATATTTTATATATTAACCTCTTATCAATCACATAATTCCTAAATATTTTCTCTCATTCAGTAAGTTCTTTTTTGTTTTTGTCAGTGGTCTCCTTTGCTGTGTAAAAGTTTTTAAGTTTAATTAGGTCCCAATTTGTTTATTTTTGCCTTTGTTTCCTTTGTCTTAGGAGACAAATATAAATATATATATATATATATATATAGCTATGATTTATGTCAAAGAGTGTTCTGTCTATGTTCTCTTCCAGGAATTTTAAAGTTTCAGGTGATACATTTAGGTCATCTTTAATCCATTTGGGATTTATTTTTATATATGGTATGTGGAAATGTTCCAATCTCCTTCCTTTACATGTAGTTGTTTAGTTTTCCCAGCACCACTTCATGAAGAGACTATCTTTTATCCACTGTATATTCTTATCTCCATTGTTGTAGATTAATTGACCTTGGTGTGTGGGTATATTTCTGGGCTTCCTGTTCTGTTCCATTGTTCTATTTATCTGTTTTTATACTAGTACCGTGCTATTTTGATTACTGTAGCTTTGTAATATATAGTCTAAAGTCAGGGAGCATGATATTCCCAGCTTTATTCTTTTTTTTTCTCAAGATTGCTTTGACAATTCAGTGTCTTTGTGGTTTCATATAAATTTTAGGATTATTTGTCCTAGTTCTATGAAAAATTTCATGAGTATTTTGACTGCATTAAATCTGTAGATTACTTTGGGTAGTAGGAATATTTTAATAATATTAATTCTTCCAACCTAAGGAGACATTATGTCTTTCCATTTCTATGTAGCATCTTCAGTATCCATCATCAATTTTTATAGTTTTCAGTCTTGTGTATTATAGTCTTTCACCTCCTTGGTTAAGTTTATTCCTAAGTATTATACTTTATTATTTTTGATACAGTTTTAAATAGGATTGTTTTTTTGCTTTCTCTTTCTGATAGTTCATCATTAATGTATAGAAAAGCAACAGATTTATGTGTATCAATTTTGTATTCTGAAATTTTACAAGTGCTAGTGATGTTTTTCATAACCAGATTCAAATGGAGACTGAGTCATGTAACTCAAGAACCAGAGATACTCCCATATCATTTTAGAATTATCTACTGCATTTGGTGAGGCTATTTGCTAAATTACTCAACAACAAATACAAGTATGGGTTGATTGTCAACACTGGATGATACCTGGTTGGAGAAGAGTTTCTCTGGTTACGAAATGTTGCTAAGATTACGAGGACATGGCATGAAATATAAACATAACACTTATTATTATAATTCATCTTGATCTGTTCAGATTTTCATCTTTCATGATTGCCTATCATGAAATAATATGCCAGATTATATTTATGGCATGTTCACAAAAGAAGCTGTGGTTAATGTATATTGATCACTCAAAATCTGTTTATCATTGTTAGGGAATGTGGTTTGAACTGAAAAGAGATAAATCTATACGACAACAATGATTGACCCTAAAGCTGTAAAACATGACTGATGGGTCACACAGAAACCAAATAATTAAGCACTGAGTTTGGTTAATTTTTAAAAATTTATGTACACACTGTTCTACCTTTTTCAAAATAGATATGTTTTAGGCCAGATGTGAGAAACAATTAATTAAAATGGTCCAGTGTGGTACAGATTAAAAGAAGAAATGTGTCCAAGTAGAAAATCCAAAAAATATTATTCAGAAGAAATTTGCTGAAGTGATAGAAATGAATTCAAGAACTTAAGCTAATTGTCATTAGACATCAAGAATAGTGTAATTGCTTTCGGTTTCATAATTCTTAGCAACCTCTGATTTCTCACTTTCAGAACAACTTCCATTTCTCTTAGAAATGCAACTTCCTTTACTCCCTCCCTTCTTCCCCATTTGCATTCAGCTAGAAATGGCAACCCCCTCCAGTGTTCTTGCCTGGAAAATCCCATGGACAGAGGAGCCTGGCAGGTTACAGTCCATGGGGTCACAAAGAGTCGGACATGACTGAGCAACTTCACTTTCACTTCAGTATGCTATGTACCCTGTATAACCCAGTGTTGCCATGCAGTATATGGATACTTGAGCTAAAGCAGTGAGAAATAAAATCCTTTTCTTCAAGACCCCAGCAGCCTCACCTGGAGGAGAGACAAGGAAGCAGAAGTGTTGTGTGCTGTGGGAGAAGCCATGATGGAGTAACCCTAGGGCAATAGGGAACACAGAAGGGATCCTTAACCTGACCCAGGGAAAGTGTCCAGCAAGGCTTCTCCTGAGGAGCCACCAGTGAGCTAAATTTGGAAGACTAGACATGCAGGGATTTGGGGAAGGCTACACAGTATAGCACTGTGCCATGTTTGGGGAACCTAAGGTAATTGGTTTTGCCATGAGTGTAGGGTATAAGCTGAGAGAAATGAGAGGCAACAAGTAGAGGAGGCAAGAGTTGAGAGGTCTTGAACAGCAGGCTCTGACATTTCTGTCTTATGCTCCCTATGAGGGCCAGGGAGGCCTGGCGTGCTGCAGTGCATGGGGTCACAAAGAGTTGCACACCCCTGGGTGACTGAAAAACAACAATTAGCATACAATTATTAAATATCTATCTAAAATAGAAAAGTTAATCAAAATCAAGGAACACCTTTAATATCTTAACATTTTTCATGAAAGCCCACAACTCAGTCTATATTTAATAGTCTTATAATCAAGACATTCAGTTTTGTTGCCATTCACCCATGAATATCTTTCACAGTACTGCAATCAACTGACTTCTAAGGCATGAATGTAGGCATGATTTTAGACTGTTGATCTCCTCCATTGGCAGTAAATATATTCTTCCTGGTATTACTGATATTTCTGGATAGATTTACTTCCCTTTGCTAAATTAAACTTCATTCAGGGTAGGAAACATCAATTTTGTGTTCACCAGGACACCTAGAACAGTGTCTTCCAGGTAGTAGATGCTCAATAATTATTTGAATGATTAAAAGTAGTAGAATCTTAGAAAATGTGGAGCTTCAAGGTGAACTAACTATATTACGTTGTTCATAAGAGATTGTTTTGATCCAAGTTAGTTGAGATTAGATCATTCTGAAAGAGAAAAGCTTCATTACTTTAATCGACAGGAACACAAATTTCAAATTCAGTCTCTGTGTCATATCTGAGAAGGAGGGATGTGAGGTAGTTCAACAATTATAAAAATATATAAATAAATAAACTCTCAAAAAAAGAAAAAGACTTGCCATCACCCATATCACCTCCTCTGAGAGGTCTTCAGGCGGCCTTAATTGCTTATTTCTTATTATTCCCATAGTATTTTTCTGTGCTCCTTAGAGACAAATTGTCTTAATCATCTTTGTATGCCACCTAGTGTACAAAACAGTTTATTGAATAAATGAATAAATGATTGACTATGTGATGAATCAATTTACATTTTGAACTTGAGTTTACTCTTTCCTAAAATGGTCTAACAATTCTTATCTACTTTCAGGGAATATTCAGTAATGAAAGTTTTTAATATCAGTGATAAATGTTAGAGAATCTTTGCAGGGGAGAATTGGAGTGTAAATAAATAAATGAAATTGTTGGATAGTAAGAGAATACTTAGAAACATTTGCTAGAATGACACTTTTGTAAAAGGATATAGTGGATTATGGAGCCAGGCTGCCTGGGCATGAGTCTAGTCTCAGATATTTGTCAGCTCTTTGACCTAGGGCAGTTACTTAACTTCTCTGTGCATCTGGCTTTCTAATCTGTAAAACAGAAATAATAATTATATGTATCTCACAAGAGTCTTTGCTTTACCTAAATGAGTTAATACGTGACTAGTGCACAGAGAAGCCAGGCACTCACTATGCGCTAGTCATCATTTGTCCTTGTATATGCGTTTAATGCTGCACTTGCCACTCTAACACAGCCTCAAGTGCTATTGTTCAGTTTCATATCTGCCACTCATAGCAGAGTACATGCTCCATAGATTTCAATAAATATTTGTTGAATAAGTGAAAAAATAAGTGCTTCACACATTACAGATGGATGTATTCAATGTTAATATTCTCAAGATCATCCTAAAACCACTTAGGTCAATTTAGATAAAAAGAAAACCGTAAATTATAAATCGACTAGCTTGCTAATGTTCTACTTTGGGGTCTAGTTTATACATCTCTAAGATGGACTCATCTCAGAAAAAGTAAGAAATGGTCAATACGTAAAGTTCTTCGCCCAGCAGCAACAAACTTGAAGAGCAAGGAATAAGCCAGAGCAACAGTCAGATCAGATCAGATCAGTCGCTCAGTCGTGTCCGACTCTTTGCGACCCCATGAACCGCAGCACGCCAGGCCTCCCTGTCCATCACCAGCTCCCGGAGGTCACTCAGACTCGCATCCATCGAGTCAGTGATGCCATCCAGCCATCTCATCCTCTGTCGTCCCCTTCTCCTCCTGCCCTCAATCCCTCCCAGCATCAGAGTCTTCTCCAATAAGTCAGCTCTTCGCATGAGGTGGCCAAAGTACTGGAGTTTCAGCTTTAGCATCATTCCTTCTAAAGAAATTCCAGGATTGATCTCCTTCAGAATGGACTGGTTGGATCTTCTTGCAGTCCAAGGGACTCTCAAGAGTCTTCTCCAACACCATAGTTCAAAAGCATCAATTCTTCGGCGCTCAGCCTTCTTCACAGTCCAGCTCTCACATCCATACATGACCACAGGAAAGACCATAGCCTTGACTAGGCGAACCTTTGTTGGCAAAGTAATGTCTCTGCTTTTGAATATGCTATCTAGGTTGGTCATAACTTTCCTTCCAAGGAGTAAGCGTCTTTTAATTTCATGGCTGCAGTCACCATCTGCAGTGATTTTGGAGCCCAGAAAAACAAAGTCTGACACTGTTTCCACTGTTTCCCCATCTATTTCCCATGCAGTGATGGGACCAGATGCCATGATCTTCGTTTTCTGAATGTTGAGCTTTAAGCCAACCTTTTCACTCTCCACTTTCACTTTCATCAAGAGGCTTTTTAGCCCCTCTTCACTTTCTGCCATAAGGGTGGTGTCATCTGCATATCTGAGGTTATTGATATTTCTCCCAGCAATCTTGATTCCAACTTGTGTTTCTTCCAGTCCAGCATTTCTCATGATGTACTCTGCATATAGGAGGCAGCAAATATGGGGAACTGACAGTTACATCGCCTTGTTGCCCCTGGCCTCCATGGCATTTGAAAGCTTGCACAAGGCCTGAATTAGGAATTAGCTTGCCAAACTGGGACCCACCAGAAGTTATCTCGGGTGATATTTAAGAAAAGATGCTGAAGCTTTGTTTTTTTTTGTTTGTTTTTTTTTTTTTTTTTAAACTAAATGCAGAGAAAAATTGAATCTCTGCAGATCAAGTGGAATTTAGTGCTCTGATCAGAAGCTAAATTTTGTATATAGGTTCTAACCAAACTCATTCTCCAGCCTTTGGATTTATGAAAAGAAATGTTCAGGGTTCTGCAAGTGTTTCTTCATTTTGTTTTGTTTGTTTTCATGTTGATTTCTCTTCAGATTAGTCAAGAAGTAAACAGTATTAAACATCTTTGTGAAACAGCATGATATAAGAATTATGCTGATGATTCATGGTTCCTGCTCAACATAATTAATCTCATAGATATTTTTAAAAGACTACAATGTGCCAAGTCTTGATATCATCTCTGTTTGATTTGGTGCAGCCTGCTTTGGATCCTGTGCTTAACAAGGGAAAAAGGAAAGATATTTATTAGCATCTTAGAGCACAGCCCAAGCAACTCCTTACTCTTTCCCAAGCCTGGGCCAAAAGAGATGATTCGTCTCCTCCTTGTCCTCTTAAGAACTGCGTGGTACCATGTAAAATAGTCAAAAAGAGCTAGAACCCAGAGGGAGAAAATGTTATCTTTGTGCCTATATCCTTGTTTATTCTAACCTACTCATAAACTTCTATTTGACCATCACACAAAAGGTTTGACGAAAAAAAAGGGAGATGTGAAGGAAAGAAAAACTAAATGTGAAATATTCATTCCAAAGGCATTTACGTGGAGGTCACACTGTTCTTGCCAGAAATAACCCGTTCTGTACCATGTGTGCAACGAAGAGATTCTTTCCAGACTGGATCCAGTATATCAGGTTCCTTACAGATCTAGTAAATACACAAGCACTCGGTTCTATTCTGGGGGTAGTTTAAGTGAGAATGATGATACTCAGATCATTTTCTACATGGGAATAAGAGAAACGAACTTTGCATATAATTCAGGCAATTACAGACGTATTATCTTGAAAGACTTCTCCTCTTAAAATTAAGAAATTTAACTGTATTTGTGTTTATAGATTATCCCCATTAGGGTTAATTTAGGATTAAGGATAAGGAATAAACTCTCTTACAGCATATAGGAAGTTTTTGTCAATATATTTGTTGGGCTCATGAAGGAAAAAAAAATCACCTCCTTTTTACTGCTATAGTTCTGTGAAGTGTGATACACAGAGCAATTCATAAGTACTTTCCTGGCACTTTGATCTTTTGGAGAAAATGCTTCAGGAGAAAATCTGGCTATTTTAATTCAAAGTTAAACAACAACAACAAATGGATTATCCTGGTCCTCCTCCTTCAAGTGAATGTTTAGCTCTTCAATTTATTTCTGTGCCATTAGAAAATGATCCTTTTATAATAACCTTTAGGAATGGGGTGGAGTCATGTCACACATGCATTTAATGTACCAGTGGCTTTAGAGTCTAATTCCCATGAAGATGAGACCAGTGGCCAAGGATCTGAGAGTAACAGCTGTTTGTTGGGGCCACGAGGAAGAGAAAAAGTCACCCAGGGTGAGTAACAGGCAGCAGGTGGCTATGCTCTTCTTAGTGGTTTTTCAAAGATGTGTCTGATCAGTCAAGATTTAAAGAACCAGCAAATATTTTTCAAGTACTTACTACACTTCAACCATCAACCCCTCATTAACTTTCGTATTTTCCTTTAATCCTCAAAACAATGACAAACGTGATATGTGTTAAGATGATAATGGCTTAATTTTAAGATGGAGTGGAGTTCAACTTGTAGGCAAGAAAAGGCACTTTTAAAGTCTCTATCCTTTCCCCATTCTCAGTAAGAACTTGAGAATTACCTTAAAGAATGACGTGAATGTCCTGATATCTAAGTACAGCTGTCTCATTTCTTCCTTTAGTTGGGCTCAGTGCCCCTTAGTCCTCAGTGTAAGTATGTATTACAGTGTGTGTGCTTAGAGTGCTTAGTCGCTCAGTCACGTCCAACTCTCTGGACCCCATGGACTGTATGCTGCCAGGCTCCTCAATCCATGGGGATTATCCAGGCAAGAATACTGGAGTGGGTTGCCATGCCCTCCTCCAGGGGATCTTCCCAACCCAGGGGTTGAACCCAGGTCTCCTGCATTGCAGGTGGATGCTTTACCGTCTGAGCCACCAGGGAAGCAAGCATACATTAAACTTTAAGCATGGTTTAAGGGAGTTCCGGAGAAGGCAATGGCACCCCACTCCAATAGCAATAGCAATAAGGGAGTTCATGATAATTTTGACTACACCAGATTTTTGCTTTAGGCACTGACTTTAACCCTTGATTAACAAGAGAATCCACTTTATTCAAAATATGCAATAAAATTAAAAATACAAAACAAAATTCCAGAAACAGTGGTTATTACATTAGTGGTGTTTCAGTGTTATGGAAAGATTGAGAGAGTAATTCAAATCTAACATGAGAAACTCGAGACATTTGGCTCTGTTGCTGATTGCAGGAAAGAAAAAGGATCAGTTAAGGGAGAGTTCTTCAGGTTCAGAGTTTCTTTACTAAAGCTATCTTTCTTTTACAGTCCTATAAACATAAGAGAAATTGCTCAATCTTTCTCTGTATCTTTTCTCATCTGTAAGAAGGAACAGTAGACACTATTTGCAAAAAGTAAGTTTTTAAATTCTACTTTTCCATCCAAGATTAATGGTCTTCTTGGAAATGCCCCTCTCTCATATGCCTGCCATAGAAATCCTTTTCTGCATGGCACCATGGTCCAGGATTTAAGAGCAGAGGCCTCAGGGCCAGACAGATTGAGTACTAATACTAAGTTTGTCCCTGGTACAAGTATGACTTTGTGAAATTTATTTAACTTCTCTGAGACACATTTTCCTCTGTCACCTAAGAAGGAAAATCTCTTGTTCCCTCACATGGCTGTTAAGAACAATATGCCTGGAACTCAGCAGACATTCAAAAATATTTGTTAACTGACTAAAAGTAATTGTAACACACAAAATAGAGAAGAAATACATAGTTCTCATTAAACTGTAGTGATTATTTGTATTACTTCCCGTCATCTCCTAAATAAACAAGAATGCATTTGCTTTATACACTCTCAGTAAATGCAAAGAGCAAATTCAGAAGACATGAGGAAAGACATTGGTCAGAAAACAGAATGTGTATATGTGTGCTCAGTCATGTCTGCCTCTTTGTGACCCCATGGACTGTAGCCCGCCAGGCTCCTCTATCCACTGAATTTTCCAGGCAAAAATACTGGAGCGGGTTACCATTTCCTACTCCAGAGGACCTTCCCAAACCAGGGATCAAACCTGTGTCTCTTGCGTCTCCTGCATTGGCAGGCAGATTCTTTACCACTAGTGCTGATATTCTATTCTGGAAAAACATGTAAGAATATCAACATGTAAGTCGTATGAGAGTATTTGAGAAATTTCATTTGCTAATTCAAATTTTGTCCAGTTCCAATTCTGCCATTAAAATTCAATCCCTTTGGTGTGGAGAAAAGGGAACCCTCCTACACTGTTGGTGGGAATGTAAATAGGTGCAGTCACTATGCAAAACAGTATGGAGGTTCCTCAAAAATCTAAAAATAGAATTGCCATATGATCCGGTAATCTCATTCCTGGGCATATACTCAGACAAAATTATAATTCAAAGAGATATATGCACCCAAATGGTCACAGCGGCACTATTTTCAATAGCCAAGACATGGAAACAACCTAAATATCCATCAACAGAAGAATGGATAAAGAATATGTGGTGTGTGTGTGTGTATGTATACATATATATATGTATGTATGTATGTATGTATATTTGTGTTTGTATATGTACGTGTGCATGTACTCTAAGTCGCTTCCGTCTTATATGACTCTTTGCTACCCCATGAACTCTAGCCCTCCAGGGTCCTCTGTCCATGGGGATTCTCCAGGCAAGAATACTGGAGTGGGTTGCCATACCCTCCTGCAGGGGATCTTCCTGACCCAGGAATCATATCTGCATTTCTTATGCCTCCTGCATTGGCAGGCAAGTTCTTTACCACTAACACCACCTGGGAAGCCCCATGTATATGTATATATATGTATGTGTATATATACACACACACACACACAGTGAAATACTACTCAGTCATAAAAAGAATGAAATAATGCCACTTACAACAATGTGGATGAACCTAGAGATAACCATACTAAATGAAGTAAGTTAGACAAATACCATCTGTTTTCACTTCTATGTGAAATCTAAACTGCGACACAAATGAACATGTCTATAAAACAGAAACAGGCTCACAGACATAGAAAACAGGTTTGTGGTTGCCAGGGGAAAAGTGGTGGGGAAGGAGGGAAGGATGGGGAGTTTGGGATGCAAACCATTATATAGAGAATGGTTAAACAACGAGGCCTTACTGTATATCACAGGAAACTATATTCAGTATCCTGTGATAAACCCTGTGTTTATGTGTATCTGGATAATCTTGTTGTACATCAGAAATTAATATTGTAAATCAACTCTATTTCAATAAAGTTTTAAAAACTCTTTGATGGCGGCCAGACGCAGAGATCTAGGTGCCGTGACACAGCTCCATGGTTGTAATCTCTGCATTTGGCTTCAACTGTGTTCTCTCAGCATTAACCCAGCCTTGCTCCCCTCTCTGGTCTCTCTCAGGTCTCAGTGGTAGTTGACTCATGAGACCATTGCTCTCACTTCTTGCAAGTCTTCTGTGGGATCTTCCTTGTTCACCTGGTTGCCGCCAGCTGAGCTTTCTGGCTTCCGGTGTAACAACCCCAGGAAGGCTAGGCCCTTGCTGACCGTGGCCCAGTCAAGCTTGCTGGGATAGGAGTCTTCTTCAAAGTGATGTGGAACACCCTGTAAAGTGACTTTTTTCAGCAGAGTACAAGGGCAATGTGCAAAAGCTCCCTTGCTCTTCGCCAGCTCCTCAACTTACCTAACTCATCTCTTGCTCTCCAGGCCCAAGCTCACAGATTGAGGCTTGTGAAGACCACAGCACTCTGATCTCTTTTTTCCTCATGTTGCCCTAGTACTCTTTCACTGTTCGTACATCATATACTCCTCCTTCCCAGGGCCAACTAGGCCTTCATGGCCAAAAGCATAATTGCTCTCTGTGTTCATCCACTCTGTGTTAACTCTGTAAGCTTAATCTCCTATACTTGGTTGCTGATCTGCTATAATAACAAAGGAAAAAAATAAAGGAATTCAAAAATCCCCTCTCACGACAGTATCTTGGTTTGCAAGGTGATGTTCTTCTTTTTTCCTGCATAATCCTATTATGCATGTCAGAAGCTAAATATTATCTTGTCTTAGTCTTTGCACTGCTCCAGAACCAAATCTCAATCTCTGTAGACAGATGCCTTGGGTAGAGTAGGCAGATCTTATACTCGGAAAGGCAAGTGTCAAAAGCCCCCAAATGTCTTGAATACTTCCCCCTGGTGTTCCAGGTCCAAAGTGCAATTTATTGGGAATTTCTAAAAAGAATATTACAGAGATATTCAAGTTATGAAGTCTGCATAATATTTTGAAAACACCTCATTTGTTCATTGTATTCAGTACAGAATGTGGAAAATTGAACCTGGTTCTCCAAATTTTATACAGTTGTAACTGTGTTATGTAGCTACATTTTCAGTGTAAATCATTTTGGTAAATTTTACAGTGTTGACATTTATCTGTGCTGGACTAAACTATGACCAGTTTCCCTAAATGGAGCCTAAAAGCTATCTGCTGTTTTCTAAGACTCGGATTGTTGTTTTTGGTTATGAGCAAACCAATAAATTGAGCGGGCTGGTTTAATCTCTAGTATTTTGTGTACACATTGATGCAGACTTTACACTAGACAGGCAGAAAATGAAAGTATGTTTTCTTTGGCAGGCATTTGATGCACTTGGAAGAGTTGAAGCTTACCTTAAGCTCCTTAAATCAGAGGGTTTAAGTCTGCCTGTCTTGGCGGCAAGGCATGAGGAATTACACAGAGAAATTAAAGACTGCACAGCTGATGCTTTGCAGAAAGGACAAGCCTTGATCAGCCAACTAGCTTCCTGCAGGTAAGTGAAGTCTATTTCTTTCTCAGTGTAACAGGCCTTTTCACAGTTTCTATAACCTGTTTAAAAAAATAAGTTGTATGATTATTTTTCTTCTGATGTTTTGCTGCATTGTGACATGGCATAGAAGGATCTGTTGAATTTTGGTCAACCGTAATTCTGAACACAGCATTGCTCTTCCAGAAGTGAGGCTGTATTCTAACCTGAGGACCTGAAGGTGCTAACGCTTCCTTACTATGAGTTTCTGAGGAGAGAGGAAGGAAAGGAACAGAGAAGAGACAGCTTTCCTTCTGTACACTTTTCACATCCTAGCATCTCCGTGGGATTTCTTCCTCACTTTTAATTCATAAGTCTTGAGTCTACCTTGTCCCTTTCTGGAAAAAGTAAAGTTCTAGAATTCCCTCTCATTTCTGACCTTGATGGATCAACAAGAAAAACCCTAATTAAAAGATAACATTATTATTAACTAATAGTAATGACATTTTATTTTTTTTTCTTTTTTCTTTTCTTTTTATTTTATTTTTAAACTTTATAATATTGTATTGGTTTTGCCATATATCAACATGAATCCACCACAGTTATACACATGTTCCCCATCCTGAACCCTCCTCCCTCCTCCCTCCCCATACCATCCCTCTGGGTTGTCCCAGTGCACCAGCCCCAAGCATCCAGTGTCAAGCATCGAACCTGGACTGGCGACTCATTTCATATATGATATTATTCATGTTTCAATGCCATTCTCCCAAATCATCCCACCCTCTCCCTCTCCCACGGAGTCCAAAAGACTGTTCTGTACAGCAGTGTCTCTTTTGCTGTCTCGTATACAGGGTTATTGTTACCATCTTTCTAAATTCCATATATATGCGTTAGTATACTGTATTGGTGTTTTTCTTTCTGGCTTACTTCACTCTGTATAATAGGCTCCAGTTTCATCCACCTCATTAGAACTGATTCAAATGTATTCTTTTTAATAGCTGAGTAATAGTCCATTGTGTATATATACCACAGCTTTCTTATCCATTCATCTGCTGATGGACATCTAGGTTGCTTCCATGTCCTGGCTATTATAAACAGTGCTGCAATGAACATTGGGGTACATGTGTCTCTTTCATCTGGTAATGACATTTTAAACAGTTGAGAGCCCACCATGTGCCCAGCACTATCTCAACAGCTTTAGAAGCGGTATCTCATTAATCCTCACAGCAACTCTACAAGGTATACAATATACTATTAATGTTCTCTTTCACAAGCAACTGAGACACAGAAAGATTAAGTAACTTGCAACCATGTAGCTGGTCAATTAGTGGCAGAGCCAGAATTTGAATCCACATGCATGGATCCAAATTAATGGTCTAATGCGTCCTAGACCTCTTGCTCTTAACCAGTGTGTTAGGGTGGGTTGTTTTTATGAGCACATTCAGTGAGTGTATCATTATGAGCTTAGAGTTGGGTGGGAATGAGGAAAGAGAAGGACCCTAAGAACAGAAAGAGGATGCAGGAAGAATGTATTATCGAGAATAGAGATTAGAAGACAAAAGGGAGCTGACAGAAAGAGCAGATGATGGAATGGCTACTGGCTAGGAAGAATGATGGCAGGGCTTACATTTTGACACAGAGAGACACAAAGATTTATGCACTTGGGATAAGCATGGTTTTTATCTTCCATAGCCACAATTCCCTTGAAACTCAATGACATTCAGTTTGAGGAACAATGAAATAGGTCAAAGGTGGTAAAATTTTATTTTGTTTCTGTTTTAAACCCTCATTCTGCTCTATTTTAGATGTGTTTACACATGTTGTTTTGGTAAGTTTGGGTTTAGGGTATTTTCTTTTCAAAAGATACTCTGAGGACTTACTTCCCTGGTGATCCAGTCATTAAGACTCTGTGCTGGAGTCTGACCCCTAGTCAGGGAAGCTCCACATGCTACATGGCCTAGCCAAAAAGAGAGAAGATAGTCTGAGTTCAGACGGATATATTTAACCAGGGCTTGTGATGGTTGTTATAGGACCATGCAAAGCCAAGATCAGAAATAATCCAAGATTTTCCAGCCAGAGCTAAAAAGCTGAGGCTATGAGAAAGATAAATGCTTCTCGCCTGTAAAAAAAAAAAAAACTAACAGTAGCTTTGGTTGCTAAGTTTCCTTACTTTGGCTCCAAACTATGTATCGTGGTGTGTCCAGTTGGCTCCAGGAGCACAAAGGTACTCAGGTCTGGCCCCTATAGGTATGAGAGCTCCTTTCTCCCCTCCTCTGCTCCAGGCCTTCCAGAATGCATAAGTTTCTTGAACCTGACAGAAGGTATCCTATGGAATGCCTAGACTTGTTGTGTCTGAACTCAAGGTAGCTGTTGGACATTGATGTGAGTCATGTGATGATGGAGCAAGTGGTGAGGTCTCCAGCTGTAATTGGGGCATGGTCCCATGTCGGTTTAGCAAGCAGTTCTCAGAGTGCAGACAGATTATACTTCTCTGTTCAGGCTGTTCTTTACTTGTGGTGCTTTCCTTGGCCTTGGGCAGTTTCCTTTCACGTAGGGGTGGCTCAGGAGGCAGCTAAAGACCCTTCCCTAGATCTGAAGACTGTCACTGGTATGCTGTCCCAGAGATTCTAGGTGCTTTGGCTTCCCTGAAGTCTGATCTCTGTCTCCTCAAATCAGTAAGTCCTTAGGACTCTGTTTGGTTCCATTTCCCTGAGGTTTGGTCTGGATATTATCTCCCAGGCAGCAGGTGAGGCAGATGTAAGGCTCACCCCGTTCATTTTCCTTCTCTCAAGGATCACTGCCCTGTGCTCCTTGTCCTACAGTGTCTGAGAACCATTGTTTTATATGCTTTGTCTATTTTTCTAGCTTAAGGCATGAGGGTAAATTCAGTCACCGCTCCTTGATCAAAAACTGAAGTTTGGTGTTCAGTATTGATGCTTAAGTCCTGGCACAGGAAAACTGGTCACAATTGATTACTGCTAGAGAGAGGAATGGCTACTCACTCCTGTATTCTGGCCTGGAGAATTCCATGGACTGTATAGTCCATGGGGTCACATAGTCAGACACAAGTGAGCGACCTTCACTTTTACTTTTTCAGACCTGATCCTGTTTGTTCTAATCAGTGATGCTTTATGTTCTATACTTAAATATAGAGAAGTGCTTCTGTTTTGTATTACATTCTACCCACAGTGTTCTAGTGACTCTTTTTGGCTATCCATTTTGTAATGGTCAACATGTTTATTTTTATTTACTTAGCTAGTCTCAGTCTTTTTGCCTCCTTTGCTCTTTCTAGTCTCTCTCTCTCTCTCCCTCTCTCTCTCTCCCGCCCCCCTCTCACTCAGTTCTTTTCTTCAGATTGCAGACTGAATCTTAATAGAAGTAATAGTTAGCCACCATTTTAAGAAACCTGAATTAAAAGTTAAGTAACTGGATTAAAAAATAAGCAGTATAGTTTCTGTCAACATCCTAGATATATGAGCTTTCATAATAATTACAAGGTGTTGCCCTGAAATTTCACAATATTTTACAAATCCATACTATTTCCATTTTTCAGGAGTAACTGAAGGTAAAGAGCAATTAATACTTGGCAAAGGACATTCTGGAAATCCATTAGAAGCTGAATTGAAATGCATTAGAATCTCAGTTGCAAACCAGAGCCACACAGTTACTGACCTCATTCCCATGCATTTCACTTGGGACTTGCTTCCCTTCCTCATATAATGGTTTATCTGGTCAGTGACCTGGGTCACCACCATGGGAGAGAAGCAGAACCTAAGAAGGAAATTTCCAGTTGCAGCCATGGCTGGCTTGAAACCGCAGCTTGGAATAATGGCAAGGGAAATAAACATGAATTCCCACAGAGAAAAGTGTGTGTTGCTGAGCATCACAGTGGCTTCCTAGACTTCTGAAGGCCCACCACGCTGCTAGGACACAAAACACTAACGTTCCTGCTCTCAGGCACTTGGAAACTGGAGTGGATAAGACACTTAGAACTTAGTATCAAAGGAGCTTTATGTCATGCATTCTGAGAGCCAAAACAATGCCATGACTTGTAAACTTCTTCTCTAAATGACCCTCAGTTTCCTCATCAGTAAAAATGCAGACACCCATTTTATAGAGAGGTGTTTTTTTTTTTTTTTTTAATCATATGCAGTAGCACCACTCTTGGTCCACAGGGAGCACCCAATAAGCAGTTGGTTCATTTATTTATTTACCTTGTATACAAAGAGTTTTAAAAGCAAAATACTAAGACTTACATGATTGTTTCACATTGACTACAATGGAGTCAACTGCATCAAATCATATTCATTTTCACTAACTGGGGAAGGTTATATTAGAAATAGGGCAGATAAACACTTCTCTTGAGGAAATAAAAGGCAAAATCTAGTACTGGGGCACTCAAGAATTTCAGAGACCCTTAGATCTTTTTTTTTTTCCTGTTAATAAAACAGAACTGCAGAAGTTCACATTTATCTGTGATAAAGCTTCCCAGTAAATCTGAGAATTTTGTCATTATTGTTTCTGTAATTGCCATCTTATTAGGAACAGATCCACACTGTTTTTCTATCCTGTAATCAAATACCTCTGAAGCTGGGGCAGCCTCACAGAATCAGTGGTGATTATTTATATGTTTCCTTGCGTTTCTATTTCCCTCCTGCTGCTGCTGCTGCTGCTGCTGCTGCTAAGTCGCTTCAGTTGTGTCCGACTCTGTGCGACCCCATAGATGGCAGCCCACCAGGCTCCCCCGTCCCTGGGATTCTCCAGGCAAGAACACTGGAGTGGGTTGCCATTTCCTTCTCCAATGCATGAGAGTGAAAAGTGAAAGTGAAGTCGCTCAGTCGTGTCCGACTCTTAGTGACCCCGTGGACTGCAGCCCACCAGGCTCCTCCATCCATGGGATTTTCCAGGCGAGAGTACTGGAGTGGGGTGCCACTGCCTTCTCCGTTTCCTCCCTGCATTCAAGTGCTAATTCTGAGTCATTGTTAAATCATTCATTATCTTTTCAGGGTGTGATATCTGTCACACAACCTAAATTCACTTTAATGAAAAAGGCACTTGAGCATATTCGTTTGCATGTATTAACAGCTATGATGCAAGTTACCTATAATGGGATCTAAGTCACACCAGACTTAGAGAGGGGCTGAAAGTTCTGGATTCTGGCCTCTTCACCTCCTCTTAGGTCTTACTTGGCATCATCTCTGAACACCGAGTTTAAAAATGGCTCAGAGGTGCCCTGCTCCCAAGCAGAATTCTGCATTTATTAAACCATAGGAAGCTGTAGTGATTGGAAGTGCTGGTCAGAAATGCTGTATGAGGATGACGTTTTCCATAATTGCACAAAAACTGGGAACCTCCTGTTTTTTACTCAGTGAACTCTCAGCTCAGAACTCTAAAACAAGGAAACCATAAACAAAAACATGAGAGAAAATATGGACTGGGGGAAAATACTTGCAAATGATGAGACCAACCAAGGGCTTAATTTTCAAAATATACAAATAGCTCATATAATACAACAATAACAACAACAAAAAAATCTAACTGCAATCGAAAAAATGGGCTGAAGATCTAGAGAGATGTTTCTCCAAAGAAGACATACAGATGGCCAGAAGGCACATGCAGAGATGCTCGACATCACTAATTGTTGGAGAAATGCAAACCAAACCTACAGTGAGATACTACCTCACACCAGTCTGAATGGCCAATATTTTAAAAGTCTACAAATGACAAATGCTGGAGACGGGGTGGAGGTGGTGAAAAGGTAGTTTCCCACCAACAGCTGCCGTGGAAAAATGTAGAGTTTTCTTAAGAAAACTAAAAATCGAGTTGCCATATGATCCAGAAATCCTACTTCTGGGCATATATCCAGATAAAACTATAATTCAGAAAGATACAGGACTCCAAAACATGAAAGCCCCCAGTAAGACCAGGCTACCTTATCAAGTATTCATTTAGCTTTTCCTGTTTGCTAAAATTAACTTCAAATTTACAAGTAAACTTGCTTCTGAATTGACTCAATTTCTATTTCTGCATAAAAGACTGTTTCAGTTTTCATTCTATTTTGTTGTGGTGAATTGAAAGTTTTAAATGTCATCCTGACTCAACACTTTGGCGTAACCTTCAGTATTGCCCTCTTGCTCTAACATTTATTGTTATTTATTTAATGTTAATTCTTCATATGTTTGTTTTTTACAGAGAAATAAAAACAGGAATAAGTTAGGATTTTCCTCTTTCCAAGATTTTCATTTATGTTGACAGCCCCTACTTACCCTGATTGATACTGTGAATGATATGAAGATTGGAGAGACCATGATTCATTCAGTCACTCATTTTGTCATTGCCCAAATATTATTGCCTTTTGTAAATCAGATGCTCCCAAGTGTCTAATGCAGTAGATGAAGTTCCTGCCTTCATGCTATTTATATTCTGGTGGAAAGAAATAGTCAACTGACCAATCAGTAGATGAGATGCTCTTACACAGCAATGAGTACTATGAGAAAAATAAAAAGTGAAATGGGATAAAGAGTGACTGTGGGAGGGGACCATCTTAGACTCTGTAGTCAGGGAATGAGTCCCTGAAGAGAAAGAGCTATCATGCAAAAAGCTGGGAGATGAAAGGCCCTGCAAAATAGCAGCAAAACCGTAGCAGAAATAAGTACAGTTTTGCTGGAGGAGAGGGTGACAAGGGAAAAAGGCCTAAGACAAGATCAAAGAGTTAAGTGGGAGTTAGACTATGCCCAATTGCTCACTGGCAATAAAGGCAATGTTTGTGTGCGTTATCCACATTAACAGATTTCATCCTCAAACCACCCTATTATACAGGTACTTCTATTATCATTGTCCTGTGTTTTCAGGGGACAGCTGCCTGGTGAAGCTGCCTCAGAGAGGTTCATATACCTTGTCCTACCATCTGTCACACAGTAGAAGGGGTAGAAAGAGTGCAGGTGGAACCACTGTGTTGGGCTATTTGCTGTCTCCTCGCTTTCAACTTCTCTTCGCTGTCACTAGCAACAAGCCTGGCCACTTAGTGAGGGGGGTTTGGGTTTTTGTTTTTTTTTTTTTAATTCTAGTACATTTAAAATGTGCTCCATCCACCTACTAGTTTCAACTCAAATCTCACCTTCCCTGTGAAGTTTTTCTTTCTTTCAGTTTATTTAAAACATTATTGAACATACGTATATAAGCATCTCATATGACATACCAGCACTGGGCTTCAAGGACAGTCAAAGATGCATAAATCTGTTCCCGAGTCTCCAGAACCTTATTAATGGCCAGTCAGGGAATAAGACGTGAAGGGAGTGTTCTTAGGCCTGAGGAAGCCTTGGGGACCTCTTCAGAGAAGAGAGACACTGTCCCAAGCTCCTGTGGTCACAATGGGTCAAGTGAAGGAATGAGACTTGAAAGGGCCCTTGTTGGATTTGATCATCTAAGATGAGTGAAGGGTCAACATCTTCCAACCAAGATGAACAGAATCAATACCCACCACACAATGCTTTTAAATTCCTTTATATTTGTTGGCTGTATCCAATAGTTCCACTTTTCACTCTGTGGTCTTCTGACTCATTTCTTAATTTTGACTTGTGATAGCATGATCTCTTCATCTAGACCATGACATCAGCTTGAGGTCAGCCCTTAAAGTCAACCATGAGGAAACCTCTTTTATGTTCCTTATCTCAATATTTACCTATTAGGTGACTTGATTTGAAATGTTAAGGGGCTGATGTGGCATAAAGCAAAGCTTATACCAGGGAAAAAATATTGTAAAAAATCTTAAGTGGAAAACACACAAAAATAAATCCCTACCCACCAATAAACTAAAACAACAACAGAAAAACAAAACCAGAATCCCTTTGTATCACAGAGTCATTCAAGATCACACGTTGTAGGAATTCTGCTAAGTATTTAAGAACTTGAAAGAACTTTTTTTTTTTCAAGTCTGATATATTTAGATGGTAAATGTCAAATACTGAAAGGTAGGAAACTGCAAAGTTGAATTCTTATGACAGTGTTAACTCAGCCACTTTCCAAATATTTTCAAATCTATATTAAGTTGTTCTCTTTAGAGGTTGAGTAAATGTCATAACTGCAATCTGGACCTGTTACCGTTAAGACTTTGATGATTTTGAAACTCTTAGTACTGAAGGCACTAAAAGTTTACCCTTTCCATTAAATCTATGACTGATTTGATTAGGTTCTTAGAAAATATCTAGGAGTCACTCATTACAGCATGGATTTATTAATTGATAATGCTGTGATGTGAAATAACGATGCTGCTACTGCTAAGTCGCTTCAGCCTTGTCTGATTCTGTGCGACCCCATAGACGGCAGCCCACCAGGCTCCGCCATCCCTGGGATTCTTCAGGCAAGAACACTGGAGTGGGTTGCCATTTCCTTCTCCAATGCATGAAAGTGAGAAGTGAAAGTGAAGTCGCTCAGTCGTGTCTGACTCTTAGCGACCCCATGGACTGCAGCCTACCAGGCTCCTCTGTCCATGGGATTTTCCAGGCAAGAGTACTGGAGTGGGTTGCCATTGCCTTCTGAAATAGTGATGATCCCAGAGTAAAAAGGTTTGGAACTGCAGCATCTACAGAGGAAGGCTGACTAAAGGGGCAGAAATCTATGCTTTGGACTACTGAAGGAGAGTTCTCTCCAATGAGAGGGCTTAGAGAGAAAAGAACACGGGAGAGGTGTAAGTGGACATATTTAGGAATAAAATGCTTATCATGGTGCTGTTTATAATAGTGCAAACCTGAAAACCACCTACATATGTCCAGAAAATAGGGAAATGTTTGAATAGTTTAAGGGCAAGCATAGTGTGGAATATTCTAATCCAATATCAAAAGAGTGTTTTTGAGAAATATTTGAAGACAGAGCATCCTCACAATATAATGTTGAGAGGGTAAAGCAGGATCCAAACCACATTGTAGTAACTTTGGAGGGGGAGAGGGGTGGAAAGGACTGCGAGGGAAAAACTTTTAGGAGGAAATACATGAAAATGTATGTTCCTATCTTCCAAATTATCTCAAATGAGAGTATTTGTCTGTTTAGCTATTACTGTGCCCCTTTTATTGAGGATATATGTCATCAATTATGGAAGTGAAGTGAAGTCGCTCAGTTGTGTCCAACTCTTTGCAACCCCATGGACTGTAGCCCACCAGGATTCTCTGTCTATGGGATTTTCCAGGGAAGGGTACTAGAATGGGTTCCCATTTCCTTCTCCAGGGGGTCTTCCTGACCCAGGAATCAAACCCGGGTCTCCTGCATTGCAGGCAGATGCTTTACCCTCAGAGCCAACATGTTCTACAATTATCTCTTTAATTATAAATTTTCTGTTTTTCTCTCTTTTCCTTCTTCCAGTAACTCCCAGTAGAAGAATCTCGGCACCTCTCAGTCTGTCTCTTAACTTTCAGATTTTTCATTCCTTGATCACTTGATCCCTCAAAAATGAATCAGATTCTTTTTTCTCTTGTTCATTTTCCCTTTGTTTTCAACAATAGATTCTTCTGATTGTTTTCACAACTGTATTATTTTCACTCTTAGGATTTCTCACTCCTTTTTCCTATCCAATCTTGTTTTATTTCTGACTGTTCTTGTGTCAGAGTTTTTTGTTTCTTTATTATGGGTATTGGGTTTTCCTTTATCTCTCTGACTGGAGAAGGCAATGGCACCCCACTCCAGTACTCTTGCCTGGAAAATCTCATGGAGGGAGAAGCCTGGTAGGTTGCAGTCCATGGGGTCGCTAAGAGTCGGACACGACTGAGTGACTTCACTTTCACTTTTCACTTTCATGCATTGGAGAAGGAAATGGCAACCCACTCCGGTGTTCTTGCCTGGAGAATCCCAGGGACGGGGGAGCCTGATGGGCTGCTGTCTATGGGGTCGCACAGAGTCGGACACGACTGAAGTGACTTAGCATAGCGTAGCATTATCTCTCTGATGGTGTGAAACGTGATTACTCTACTTATTATCATTTCAGAGGGAGTACATTTAGCTTTTGACTGTTGGGTGTTTCTCTTTGGGATTGATTTTCCTCCTGTGTTTTGAAATTGTAGATTGTCTTCTAGATGGAAAGTCTTTGTTGTTCAGCTTTATTGTCCTTGCTTTGTTCTCTCCTCTTTTCTCTTTCTTCCTGAGCAGCTTTGCAGTGACTTCTGCCTGGACCTACAGGGGTCTCCAGTCCAGTAGCCATCTTCTGCTGTCTGATCAGGGTCACCCAAGCTCACATGGAGATACTGTGGCTCTCAGAGGTGCAGCCAGAAAACCAGGTTGGGGAGGAGTGGGGCTCCCTGACTGCCCGGCCGTGTCTGATTCCTACAGCAGCTAGCTGTGGTGTTTTTCAATCTCCTTTTGTAAGGAGGGAAAACCCCATCGCTGTTACTGATTTCTGCCCTTCACGGAGTGCATGCTTTGGTCTCTCTGTCCTCATAGGAATGAAACTTGTGAGCATCTCTGCGTGGATCTGAACCCAGGAACCCTGTAGCTTCAGCCCCACTTACTACTTATGTTTCTTTATTGTCTTGTGTGTATGAGAGAAGTGTGTGGGTGTGATATCCGTGTAGTGGGCAGTGATTCAAAATGTATACAACTTAAGTCAGAAAAAAAAAAAAAAATTACTGTGAAAACATGCATTTCACTTCCTCAGTTGGAATGACACTTTTTCAAAGTAGGGATAAAAACTAGAGAGGTGGTTGTTTCCTGCAAAATAAAGATGTTAAACATGAGTTCCTGTCAAGAGAAGTAGCAAGCTAAAGATAAGGAAGATAATTTTTTCCCATTTTCAAAGTATAATTTGTCCATAGACAATAAGAAAAATATGATCAGCTGATTCCTTCTGATGAGATAGAGTAAGCTGTCAAATGCTTACCATCTGGTTCAGCTCCTAATCCAGATGGACTGCCAGTAGTAATTTATGAAAGGTCTGAAAGGAACTTGCTGCTCTTGGGAAAGAATCATTAAAACATATTAGCACTGGGATTTACTCCCTTTCCTCAGCCTCAGTTTGTAACAAATGCAAAGGTGTAGGGCAACTGCTTCTATATAGGAAATATAACAGTCTATTTTTGAGCCAGAAATCAATACGTCTGTGCTCTCTAGGGGGAAAAATAATTTTTCTTTACCCTTCCCTCACCTCTCCTGGCTTAATGAATAGGGGAGAAAATACTTCCATGGTGAAGTTTCTAACAAATGTCTAAAGAAGCCTTCACTCTGTCATTCCTGAGCCTCTGTGATGCTTGAAGAAGTCAAAATCGATATCAAGAATCATCCAATATACCCCGTGTTCATACTACAGGTAGGAACCATTTAATCCATGCATAGAGTGCCTGAAGATCAAGCAGTATTTCCAATGTAAATTACAGAGCCACAGATTGTTAGGCTTAGAAAGCAGGTCCACTGGTGGCTTCTCTCCCACCCCATCAGCCAGCACATGAGCAGTGTGTCCTGAGTCAAAACAAAATGCCCGGGGAACTTGGTTCTACCAAATTTCTATTGTCCGCCCACAGTTCTTGCCCCATCGTTTATTTAACACTACTCTGAAGTAATACTGGGTGGCTAATGGAATTCTATTAATTTACTTTCCGTTCATGTAAGAATTGCTGGCAGAGTTTGAGGTCATATTTTTCCTTTGATCAAACAATCTGCATTTCAGACTCTGAGGAAATTGGCAATAGGAAGGCTATACATGTTTTAAAATGTTTTGGAATGTTCAAAAGAAACGTCTGGAATCTTCAAAAGAAAATATCTGGCATCAATTTTTCAAGTTTCCGGCTGAAAATGGTGGAATAGGGTGGTTATAATCTGCAGATTAGGTTTTCCTCAAGGAGGAATGGAGAAGAAACAGACCTGGGGTCAGGAGTGTGGCAGATAAAGGTTTCGTTCAGAGGGAAGGGGTTAATGCCTCCCCTGACAGAGATGATCTAGCCGAGGACACAGAGGAAAACAGGAGCGTGCTGTCACGAGCAAAATGATTGAGAACTTATACTAAAAAAGAGGTCTAAGCCACAAATGAGAAGGGTATGCACACAGGACAGGCAATTCAGTCTGTCCCTATAAGACTTGAAACAGAGGAGAGAAGTACCAGTGAACCTAACTATGAATCCTAAACCATCAAAGAAGAAATTGGGCAGTTTTCAAATAGCCTAAAACTTCTGTAACTAGGCAAAGGGCAACGTCATCCTTGTTTAAAAACTGTTGGAAACTTTTACTAGTGACATTTTTAATACAATAACTATCTGTGCATATATATTTGTTCCTTAAATTTGTGTCTTCTCTTCCCTTAAATATTGATCAAAATATATTTTATTTAATTTGAAAATATGCATTCATTTAATTCTTACAAGGCTTTGTATTCAAGGTTGCAGAGGATAAATGAATGAAAAGAATATTGCTTTTTCCCTTAATTTATAATGCAGTAGACACACATGATAAGGTATAAATCACCACAAAATGAGACTGATTTCCTAGGTCATTGAAAAATAAAAATGAATGATCCATCCAAAGACAGAGCGAGAGAGACATTCTATTTGGCTCATTATGATTCATCTAAATTAAAATTGTGAGTTGCTAAAAAGCAGTATTTTTACAGAAGAAATGCTTGATTTGCTTTTGTTTCCTGTTTCCGTTCTCTGTGCCAGAGGGACCTTCAAGACGTGAATCTGAACAAGATATCAGGCCCCTCTAGTGGCCACCTTGCAAACTACTGACAGACATTGAATTATCTGGCGAAGACTGCCAATTTCAAAAGAGCAAGCCTGCCAGGCTTATCCTGCTTCCATCAACAGTCAGTTCAAGGGAAAGTGAAATTTTAAAAGAATATACCGCCCCCTTCCCGCCATCGTATGTCAGGAACCCAGAAAAATTATTACCATGAGGTGGTAATGAATGTGGACTCAGATTAGATGAATAGGTTCAAACCCCAGCCCTGCCATTTAATAAATGTGACCTGGGTAAATTGCTGAGCATTTCTGTACCTCACTTGGCTCATCTGCAAAATAGAGATAACAGTTATAGCCAGATTACAGGGTAGTTATGAGAATTAGAAGAGATTACTTAAAACATTAAAAATGGTGCCTTGTCGCCATAAATGGATTATTTTTAGAAAATGCTTTCCCATTTACTTGGACAAGCTTTACCTTTTGTATTCTCTGTACTTACTCACCTTTTCTATCTTTCTCATTCCAAATTTGCCTGTTTTACAGAAAACTATAACATATAGGAAACTGGGATTTTAAGGACCTGTTTAAGCATACAAAGTCTAAAATGTAGTCAAAATATGATTACTATTACCGATACACTACTTTTACAGAATTCGTGGATATGAAAAATTATTTCCTAAACTCTTCTGATTCCTTGATTATACTCTTTACTGTCTCTGAGTTATTAAAATGTGGAACAAGTTTTAATGTTGTGAAATACTATGTGTCAGGAATCAGATTTCTCCAAAATCAAGCTTCTCTGGGCCTCGGGTGGTCCCACAGGACACACTTGAATCCCACGTACACTTGAAAAGATTCTCAAGCTGCATGATGAGCCCTCAACTCTTTGGCAGCCTCATTGTCATTCCTGTGAAGTCACTTTCCCTCTCAGGCATTTGGGATCCTGCCCTCATTTCATTACTAATTAAATTCATTTTTACAAAGCCATAAATTAATTATTTGAGGTAAAACTCCTGAATTCTGTATCTTATTCCAAGATCTTTTTAAGCTCTGGGTAATTAAATGTATGAGTTATCAGCTCATCTTCATGAGTATTGGAAGGAAATGACTGATGGGAAGTTAAAGACTTCAGCTTCTTACATATTAGGAGAGGCTCTGTCTCAGCGATAGGTTGAACACAGTAAAAGTGCTCATCGCATCAGCTGGGTCCTTTCATTGTCTTGCATTGCTAGTAAGCCTATGTTGGAAATGGTTTGGAAATGTGCTAGTGTGTCTTTCAGTTCAGTCACTCAGTTGTGTCTGACTCTTCGCAACCCCATGAATCACAGTACACCAGGCCTCCCTGTCCATCACCAACTCCTGGAGTTCACTCGGACTCACGTCTATCGAGTCAGTGATGCCATCCAGCCATCACATCCTCTGTTGTCCCCTTCTCCTCCTGCCCCCAATCCCTCCCAGCATCAGAGTCTTTTCCAATGAGTCAACTCTTCGCATGAGATGGCCAAAATACTGGAATTTCAGCTTTAGCATCATTCCTTCCAAAGAAATCCTAGAGCTGATCTCCTTCAGAATGGACTGGTTGGATCTCCTTGCAGTCCAAGGGACTCTCAAGAGTCTTCTCCAACACCATAGTTCAAAAGCATCAATTTTTCGGCACTCAGCCTTCTTCACAGTCCAACTCTCACATCCATACATGACCACAGGAAAGACCGTAGCCTTGACTAGACGGACCTTTGTTGGCAAAGTAATGTCTCTGCTTTTGAATATGCTATCTAGGTTGGTCATAACTTTCCTTCCAAGGAGTAAGCGTCTTTTAATTTCATGGCTGCAGTCACCATCTGCAGTGATTTTGGAGCCCCCAAAATAAAGTCTGACACTGTTTCCACTGTTTCCCCATCTATTTCCCATGTAGTGATGGGACCAGATGCCATGATCTTCGTTTTCTGAATGTTGAGCTTTAAGCCAACTTTTTCACTCTCCTCTTTCACTTTCATCAAGAGGCTTTTTAGTTCCTCTTCACTTTCTGCCATAAGGGTGGTGTTTATCTGCATATCTGAGGTTATTGATATTTCTCCCAGCAATCTTGATTCCAGCTTGTGCTTCTTCCAGTCCAGCGTTTCTCATGATGTACTCTGCATATAAGTTAAATAAGCAGGGTGACAATATACAGCCTTGACGTCCTCCTTTTCCTATTTGGAACCAGTCTGTTGTTCCATGTCCAGTTCTAACTGTTGCTTCCTGTATCTTTGGACCATAGCAAAGGGGGTCCAACTCAAAGTTCGTTTGTTGTTTTAAAGGCATTTTCATTTTGTGAACTGTCATGTCACTTTTTCTCACAAGGCCAGCCCTTGTGAGAAAATTATACCTGTGTATAATTAACAGGTACATAATTATAATATGAGGCTTGGTTTCCTTTTATGAACAAGTACATCAGATTCCTCATTATTTGTGATAGTTTGGTTTTCACCTAATGATTGCAGCCTTGAGTCTTCATAATCATTCTGAACCAAGACCTAATGTCATGAATATTTTACCCTATTGGATCAGTCAGTGTTTGTTAATTGGCTGATATACATTTCTATTCAAAGATCATCTTTAGATAAATGAGGCTTTCAAACAAAACCCCAGGAAAACTCTTGGCAGACATACTGTGCTTTTTGCCATAGGGCTCTCAAAACATCTTAGAGAAATATTAAAAAGTGAATCTTTAGGAAAGAAGATTAGACCTGGTTGCAAAAACGCATAACTCATATTTTCCCTCAGGACTGACTTAAACAAAAGAACATCATTTGGTTTTGCTCTGTGCTGTACCAGGACTACAGCTTCTCAACTTCTATTATCCTGAAGCCTGAAGCTTAATAACTTTTATCAAGTCATGCTTACGGAAGATTCATCTTCCAATGTTCCCTGTTCCTGGGGCCTCTCTATAAGGATGGAGTGAACTAACAGCTGGCTTGTTCCATTCAGCTCTCGGGTGACCGGTGTCCATGAGATTATGGGCTGCCTCAGAAAAAGGGTAGAACATCTGACTGAACAGTGTTCAGCGCACAAGGAATTTGCTCTTAAGAGACAGCAATTAACAGCGTCGGTGGAGGGCCACCTAAGAGAGGTAATTTCATGAAGTGTGTCCTCCCTCAGGTATAATGCTATTTAGATGCAGCCCCTTACCTGGTGGTGACAGATGATGGTATGGCAATGGCAGCATGTGGGCCCATATGGTGGGAGGACAGGGCATGTCTCCTTAGGATTCCCTTCATCCCACGTTAGGCTTTACATTCAAACAGAATGAAGCTGTAATTCACTGCTACTCACCAACCATCCCTGCCCCAGGTTGCCAAAACTAGAAGTGTCATCCTTCCTGCCTCCCAGCCTCGAGCATGTTTACACAAAGGCAGCTCTCACTTTGCACAGAACTGTGTTAACTGAACCAGGTGCACAATTGGGATCGTGTTCTTGATTCACATGGCTCTGTGCATGGCTCCCGTATGCATACTTTGACTGACATGGCACCATACGATAGAAGAGCAATGGATAATGCTTCCCTGGTGGCTCAGTGGTAAAGAATCCACCTGCCAGCAAAGGAGACACAGGTTCAATCCCTGGTCTGGGAAGATCCTTCCTTCCGTGCAGCAGCTAAGCCCCATGTACCACAACTGTTGAACCTGTGCTCTAGAGCCCAGGAGCCACAACTACTGAGCCCATGTGCCTAAAACCCGTCTCCACAGCAAGAGAAGCCACTGTAATGAGAAGCCCACACACTGCAACCCGAGAGTAGCCCCCTCTCACAGCAACTAGAGAAAAGCCAGCATAGGAGTGAAGGCCCAGTGCAGCCAAAAATAAATTAAAAAAATTTTTAAAAAGAACAGAAGGCTGATACCGAAAAAAAAAAAAAAAAAAAAAAAAGATGAGTTTTACAGGTTCCAGGAATAAATTGCCATTATCATAATTTATTGAACTAAGACAGTACAAAGTACCAAGGCCACTCTGAATAAAACCAGACGTGTAAAATCCTTTCTCCAAAGTGAATTCAATGGTTTGAAGAATTTTATGTCCTATTTTCAAAAAAGAATGAAACCAGGCAGCTACTATTTGGCTAAACGAAAATTACTGGTCTATGGATGGAATCTATAATTCCAAAACCTAGTAGTATCTCAATGACATTAATGCTAATGAGCCATGTTGCAAAGGCTGGGTCTCCAATTTTCAATGATTTTTTTTTTTTTTTTTTGCCTCAATGGACTTACATGTCTGACTTACACAAATGGAATTAATAGACTTCACAGGAGAGGTCATTAAATAATCAAGTCTCTATCTATATAGCCTCCTCGCCTGTTATTGATCCAGAGATGGGAGTGTGAGCCTTGTTCTGATGCTTGGGTCCAGGGAGATTACAAATATGGCGGCAGCTGTAGTGTTGCATTCCCTGGAGCCTGAGATGCAAGCTAATGTGGTAGAGGTGGAGAAAACAGTAGACACTCAAACAGCTATTGCTAATTGTCTTGCCACTGTGAAGTCAGAGCCAATTTGACTCTGGGAAGTATGGACTCTAGTCAGAGCAAGGCAGTAAGTAACTTGAATTGAATAGAACCCTTTACAGGTCACTATATTCATTTATCCTTGTATATTGAAGTCACCCACATTCATCAGTTAAGTCTCCTGAGCATGCTCCTGTGTTTTGCTATCACATATATAGCAAGTGGTGCTGCCCTGGAGTCCCTCAGCCCTAAATAAAGTAATCCATAGAGTGATCTAATACTTGTGCTGAATCTCTGCTTCAAAATGTACCTGTAAATCGGGCTCCATTCAGCATATAGTGCATGATTGTGATTTAATGAACCAGAAAAGTTCATCTCTATTGATGTGTTGACAAGTGCATTATCCTTTCTAGGTAATACAGATAATAAATTTTTAGAGAATGTGTATTGTTGCTGATATCTCATTGCTATTAATAAGAGAAATATCTGTAAACATGTATCCTTTCTTGGTGGGTCAGTAATACTACCTCATATGAAGAGCAGCATTATTAAATATAAAATTCTGAAATATTTTAGACCATTTTTACATTAAATTGATATATATTAAAGTGTAATGGAAAAGTAGAGAGCGATTTCTATCTTTCCTACACATATGCATGCATATATGCCAATATTTATTGCTAAGGCTGCAATATATTCTTTATTTCTGAAGGTTGAAATGTCCATTCAGAAAATCAGCACAATACTTTCCAATGCAATGGATGTCGGTTCCAGCCTTTCTGAATCAGAGAAGATTTTGAGTAAATATCTGGAACTAGATAAACAAGCTAAGGTAAATAAAATGAGAGTTATTATTATAGTTATGATTTTGTAAATATAATTTCTTTTCAGTAGCTATAAAACTTAATTCTAGCTCCCTTAAGGGCTGCAATTCTAAATTAGTATTATGGCAAATAATGACTTAAAAACCTCTACTAGTATGTGCATCTAAATTACTTATGTGTGTGTTTATTAGGGTGTTTGGGCTTACAGAAACTCAGCATTGTAGCCTGGTATTAGACACTCATTTGGCCCTCTTTCCTTGCCTGGGAGATGTTAGCAGCTCCTTCTGGGAGTTCCAGAGGAGACAGGGAGAGTGCTTCTCTAAGACTATTTGTGATTTTCTGCTAGAGCAAGTTGCAAAAGAAAATTACCAAAAGCAACATGCATTAATGCAGATTCCAGGAGGTTAAAAAAAAAAAATCTTGTTTGCACACCCAATGTTTAGAGACAGAAGATACCCCCTCCTCTATCTGAAATTTTCTCTAGCACCCTTTCACCCCTTTTGCATGGCACTTGGGTGTAAATATTCCTGCATAAAGTCCCCGCCTGCCCCGGCAGGTGGTTAGCAAGGTGGAACAAGTACCCATGTCTGCAGGAAAACGGCCTCGCTATTCCATCATTCCTTTTTTTTTTTAATTTAATGTTTATTTTATGTTGGGGTATTATTGATTTATAATTTTGTGTTAGTTTTTGCTATACTGCAAAGTGCTATACGTGTGTGTGTGTGTGTATACACATACACACATTCTTTTTCGGATTCTTTTCTCATATAGGTTATTACAGAATATTGAGTAGCGTTCCCTGTGTATACAGTAGGTCCTTGTTGATTATTTTATATGTGGTAGTGTATATAAAAGTGTATATGTCAATCCCAGTCTCCTAATTTATCCAAGAGTCTCCTTCACAAATAGCATCCCCACCTGAAACTCAGATGAACCAATATTTAAGGGGGTGTTTTAAATTCATTATTTAAAAAAAAAAACTTTTAAAATTCATTATTTAAAATGTCTAAAATGAAATACATGTCTGAAGTCAATTTCATTTTTTTATTTTAAAAATATGAGAGAAAAGGAGGACATTTCATGGGGAGAAACTCCTCTGTTTCCTTTTTTCCAGAGTACTCTGTGGGAGCAGCGCTTGTAAATGAAAGTTACCTTTGGTTAGTGGAGCATTTGGGAAGTGTATTAAATACAAGTGCAAGAACAGTCCCTCCTTGTTGTAAAGGAGGGTGTAGCTTCTCTCTTTCGTGTTTGCTTGGATCCTAGCCTGGTCTCACAACACGGCTCTGTCTCTGGCAATCACATATGTAGTGCTTACCTCCCCATCCATTGACTCAGTGGTTAAATTTCATGTGCCAGAAATTACACTCAAGAGAAATCATACGAGAGCCACCCTAGGCAAGTCAAATTCACAGACTCTTTAGATTATTCAGACCTCATCTGTACAGTATTCCCTACATGCATATATATGGAATTTAGAAACATGGTAACAATGACCCTATATGTGAGACAGCAAAAGAGACACAGATATAAAGAACAGACTTTTGGACTCTGTGGGAGAAGGTGAGGGTGGGTGATGTGAGAGAATAACATTGTAATATGTATATTGCTGCTGCTAAGTCACTTCAGTTGTGTCCGACTCTGTGCGACCCCATAGACAGCAGCCCACCAGGCTCCCCCGTCCCTGGGATTCTCCAGGCAAGAACACTGGAGTGGGTTGCCATTTCCTTCTTCAATGCATGAAAGTGAAAAGTGAAAGTGAAGTCTCTCAGTCGTGTCCGACTCTTAGCGACCCCATGAACTGCAGCCTACCAGGCTCCTCTGTCCATGGGATTTTCCAGGCAAGAGTACTGGAGTGGGGTGCCATCGCCTTCTCCAAATATGTATATTATCAGATGTGAAATAGATCACTAATCCAGGTTCGATGCATGAGACAGGGTGCTCAGTGCTGGTGCGCTGGGAGGGCCCTGAAGAATGGGATGCAGAGGGAGGTGGCGGGGGGGGGGTTCAGGATGGGGAACACATATACACCCATGGCTGATTCATGTGAATGTATGGCAAAAACTACTACAATATTGTAAAGTAATTAGCCTCCAATTAAAATAAATTAATTAATTAAAAAATAAAAACTCGTAAATGGAGTTTTTAAGGAGACTGAATAATTAATATGGAATTTTTTAAAATTAAAAAATGAGTAAACAGTTTCTATAAATTATAATCTCTTATAAAATTAATTTAAGTACTTTCTAGAGCTACTGGTATATTTCACAAAGCAATTATCATGTATAATTATTTTAATTATTTTAAAAATGTCTGTTTTATAACCTTTCATACTGAACAAACTTTCTCCTATCTCTACACACACAAAAAAATGTTCTAAATAAGAAGTATAGCTAATAGACTGAAAGAGTAATTTGAGATGGTTTTCATTTAGTGGTGCCTTTTCTTGAATTTTGAAATATGTGCCTTTTTTTATTGAGGAGAGTTTTGGTACAAGTTCAATTAATAATCGTAATAGATGGCTGAACTGAAGGTAATGAAATGTGAGTGTTCGTGATTCCCCTGTCAGCCGCTGACCCCCTGTGCTCGGCTTTCGTAGGAGACATCACGTGAATTAGAAGCAGTTGCAAAACTCTTGACAGAGAAACATGATTTCGAACTTGATGAACTGGCATCGCTTTCTTCTAAAGCTAAATGGCTAGAGGAAGAATTAAACATATTTGGCCAAAGCATCAACTCCAGGTCACAAGTCCTGCAAACTTACGTGGCATTTCTAAAGTCATCGGAGGAGGTACAGAACCTATGGGTTGATCTCTTTGGCAACACGACAAAGAGGCTGTGTTGAAACCCTTTTTGCTATGGCCTGCCATTATTTACAATATCCTAAACATAAAACAAAATTATTTAAAAATCAGTCATTTTCTATCTTGTCATCAATCTCTTCAAAATACCTAAGCAATGTGTGTGATTTATTTGAAGTACACAGAATTGGAAATTATGGTCTGTTGAGTCTGGTCTCAGATCTGTCTTGTTTAATGCTTTTTAATAAGTTTCCTCTGAGAGCTTCTTAGGAAGTATTATTTTGACTGGTTTGTACTAAATAATCTGTAAAATTCTCTCTGGTAGACTAGAATTCTATCTCTCAAAGGTCCCAGCTTCTCGAAGGTGGCATCAGTAATAGAAAAGTAATTAGCCTCCAATTAAAATAAATAAATTTATAGTAAAAAAAAAGACAAAAAAAAAGAAAAGTGCTGGAGTCCCACCTCTTAACTCTGGTCCCCGTGTACCCAGGCTCCATTGCTCAGTTGTGTCCAACTCTTTGTGGCCCCGTGGGCTGTAGTCTGCCAGGCTCCTCTGTCCATGGGATTTCCCAGTCAAGAATACTGGACCCGGTTTCCATTTCCTCCTCCGGGGAATCTTCCTGACCCAGGGGTCAAGCCTGCGTCTTGGTTGGCAAGCAGATTCTTTGCCACTGAGCCCCCAGGGGAGCACCCATGAGCACTCTCAGGCAGAAGGCTGCTGCTTCAGTGGCAGGTAGAGCTCTGCAAAATCTGCCCAGGGGGAAGTCACCAGAGGCAAATAGCCTTCTCCTCCAGTCCCCCTTACCTCACACCACCGTGATCCTGTCTGCCCTCTTTGCCTCTGCCTACTCTTGTTCTACGATAGTCTGAGTTCTCGCCATCTGAAGGAAGGCCGTGCCCAGGCCTTGGAAATCTCAGGGAACCACTGTCTCTTTTTCCACATCTTTCTTTATCCTGGATTTTTTTTTTTTTTTTCAATTTTTCTTAACCTTGAACTTTAAGGATTTGGCAGACTACAACTGACAGGTTGTTCTGTTGATGAACATTTTCTCCGGGTGGAGAAGGTACAAAGAAGTACTTGCTCTGCATCTTCGTTGCCAGACATGTACCTTCTTGGTTTCTAGCTCAGCACTTGCTTCCACTGGCCACTCTGGCCTCTGGGGCCAGGGACTTGGTGATTAGGGCTGAAGCCTCAGCTCTACAGACAGCACTTTCACAGAAGGACTCCCTGTCCTTTCATCTGGCTGGCTTTCACTCTATTTTCTCACCTGGCAGAGGCTCCTGTCCTCAGCCTGGCAGGGCTTTCAGTCTGTCCAGCCTCCTCTCCCTTGTGTTTTCCTTCTTTCCTCACCAGCTTATTCAATTCCATTATACTCCCCATACCCTCACTTCTCTGGCTTCCACCGTAACTCTGCCAACTCCCAATTCTAGATCAATCCAACACTCTGTTTACTCTGCTTCTCTTTCCAAGCTCCCAGACGCCCCTGTGGAAAATCAAACAATTGTGCTGATTGGTGCTGTTACAAATTCAAGGGTCTTTTCCTCAGCTGAGCACCACCACCACCACCACCCGCCCCCCCTGCCACCATATGCTTCCTAGTTGCTGCCCATTCAGTAGTGACTCTCAAGCTTCTTACCACAGTTTCATTCCTAAATCTGCACCCTTTATTGTATGTGACTGAAAAAACACATGAATCCGTTGAGCCAAATTGCCTTGTCTTCTATCAGCTTTCAAAAATACACGGGCATATTCTCCCTTCCTCCACTGTCACCAATAAAGTGGGGTTTCCGCATGTGTACCCCTATAACCAGCCCTGGGTACCTCCTGTCTGCTCCCGAATCCTTCAGAATGTAGCTTCAACATCCATTCTTGAATTTTGAAAATCTGCTCCTTCTGTTTCTTCCCTCTCTTTCTTCTACAGTTCTCCCCAAGCAGTCTTGCCCTCACTACGGCTGCCACTAGTCTTCTTTCCTTTCACATCTGGACTCGCGGGATGGGAAGATGACATCTCTTTCCTCTTCTTATTGATCCTCTCCAATCCTCACCCCACTGTCACTTAGTTTATCCTTGGTTCAGTCTTGCCTTTTACCAACTCTTCACTCCATTGCAAACACTCTTATAAGCTTATTACTTGCTAGTTGACAGATGAAATGGTGTATTTTCAGTCTTTATTCTACTTGATCTCTCTGCCATATTTGTTTGACCCAGTTACTCATACTTACCTCCTTTGACTTTATAAAGAAAAACAGATTTAATGAGGTATAATTAAAAACCATAAAATTTGCCTATTTTAGGATGTAGTGATTTTTAGTATTTATTTATAAAATTGTGCAAACATCAATACACTCCAGTTTTGGTATGTTTCCACCACCCCCAAAAGAGCCTGTGAATACTTTTTGTCAGTCCTGGTTGCCAATCTCCCAGCCTCAGGCAAACACTAATCTGCTTTCTGTCCCTATGCTGCTGCTGCTGCTAAGTCACTTCAGTCGTGTCCGACTCAGTGGAACCCCATAGACGGCAGCCCACCAGGCTCCCCCATCCCTGGGATTGTCCAGGCAAGAACACTGGAGTGGATTGCCATTTCCTTCTCCAGTGCAGGAGAGTGAAAAGTGGTGAAGTTGCTCAGTCATGTCCGACTCTTAGCGACCCCAAGGACTGCAGCCCACCAGGCTCCTCCATCCATGGAATTTTCTAGGCAAGAGTACTGGAGTGGGATGCTATTGCCTTCTCCAATGAGCAGTTATTTTGTATCAATACCTGAACTTTTAATTCCTGATTTTGTTTCATCCTTATAATATCTCTATATGTATTCACTATTATCCTCACTTTACAAATGAGAGAAACTGAAGCTCTAGGAAGTTAGACAAAACAGGTAGTAAACATCAGAGCTGAGGTTTAATCCCCAGTCTCCTCCCTTTTGTTTTTCCATATTCTGAAGGCCATGCTATCCCATATCTGTCTTTAGAGACAAGCTATGAGATTTTGAACTCCTCTCTTTGTACCATCACCGCCTCAGTGCAGGTCCTCATCATCCTTGCCCAGGTTAAAGAAATTGTATCTGCGTGTTCTCTCTGCCTTCTGTAATTCTCCCCTTCATGCCTTTCAAAAAATGATCATTCTAAAGCACATCTAATCATGTTACCTCCTAAAATTCAGACAATATGACAAATGTATTTTGTGGTGCAAATGATAACTTTTACTCTCAAATGGATAATCTATTAAAGTTGATTATTAATTCACTTTAAAAAAAGAAAGTAGTCCATATTCAAGGGAATTCCTGTAATGACATCATGCTTACTTACATTCAAGGAGGTTTATTTTTGAGCAGTTAGGAAAGGAAGATGACTTGAAGTTTAGTTTTTGAGAATTTCACATAACTGACAGCCCATCAGATTGGCACCCCAGCCCGTAGCGCACAATGCCACTGAAGTACTGATGGTCGTCATGCTGATTTTGAGTCACTGTGAGAGCTGTCAGTTGTTTCAAGCTAACGAGAATGTGTCACATCATGTTGAGGAGACTACCAAACATGTTGAAACCAGCCGGCTGGCTTTATCCCAACCCAATGATCATGCTTGCTCTTAACATTCAACGTGTCCTATCTGGACTTCACCCACACTGAGACCGTCTATCCTGCTCTTAACCAGCCCATGTTTCACACTTGTACCTTCACACTCATTATTCCTTCCATCTGGAGCCCCCTTCTCCTATTCCCTGTCACCCTGGACAATTCTGAAAGACACAGATCAAGTGTTACTTCTATTGTGCTTTCCAGTTTCCTTAGATAGAGTTGGTGGCCCCTCCTCAGTGTGCCCAGAACATGGTGTGCATACTTATCTTCGTGGTATAATAATTTGCTTATGGTTCTCTTTCTCCCAGAATTATCTTTGGAAGCCCAGGGAGATAGATGCTTAGTTCTTACTGTGAAATCTTAGGAGACTCCCCCTGGAGGAGGTAGCATTTTAACTATCTCATGAAGGATAAGTAGGGGTTGAAAACTGAGAAAAGATCATTCTGGGCTGAGGCAATAAGCATCAGCAAAACAGAGGCATGAGTAAATGGAATATGGGAAAAGAGGAGAGAACTTCTGTGAGTGCCCTTTGCAGTGCTCATTAAATGAAGAACGATGTTAAAAATCTTTAAAATATAGTGACTAACCACTGCCTGAAATTCTGTACCTTCTTTAGATGGCTTTCAGTAGTTGTGAGCTCTTTGAGTCTTGTCCTGTTGGCTGTTAAACTGAAGGAAAGTGAAAGTTGCTCCGTCATATCAGACTCTTTGCAATCCCATTGAGGAGGAGCCCATCAGGCTCCTCTGTCCATAGAATTCTCCAGGCCAGAATACTGGAATGGGTAGCTATTCCCTTATCCAGGAGATCTCCCCAACCCAGGGATCAAACCCAGGTCTCCTGCATTACAGGCAGATTCTTTACCATCTGAGCCACCAGGGAAGCCCGTTGGCTATTAAGTATTATTCAAAATGCTTAAAAAATTGTGTCAAAATTTTTCTACTACTTCTATAATACCCAGTTTTGTGTTAATCTATAGTTCTACGGGCACATTTGATTTTATATAAACTCTGTCCAAAGAGACTGATTTAAAATAATCTGGTACTGCTTACATTGGTTAGCCAATGAGAAAATATAATTCTAGGGAGGTGAAGTAACCTCAATAACATTTTCTCATGGAGGCAGTTTAATATTAATATACGTACAGAAAATTCATAATTATTAGTACCCTTTTGTTCTGGCTTATCTCTGAGGAGAGGCAAGTCGTGATTTACTGATTATGAATAATTTTTTCCCTGATTTACATTTCCTTTTGATTTGTAATCCTTGATTTTATATGTTTATCTTTCTTCTGAATTATAAAACTCAGCTCTAAAATGAAACCACATTGGTCTTTGACATAAATTGTCCCCAGTTGCAAAGCATACACATGTACAGTACATAAATATGATTTTGGCTACAGTAACTAGGTCTTCTGGATAATAAACTTGTCAGCTCAATTTACTACCCAGTGGTAGTCAGTCTGGCCTGTCAACAACCTAATAGATTTGTGTCTTTCAGTAAGTTGACAGTACTTAATAATTATTTAAAGAATTCTGAGATGTAGGTTCCAAGTAAATTCTTATATAGGCTTTCACTGGAATCTAGTATTTTTCCCTTTAAAAATGTTTTGAAGTGTTCTTAACTTTCATTTATATTCTCTCTCTTTTTTTCAGGTAGAGAAACAACGTCAGGGCCTAAAGGAGTTTTACCAAACCGATACCCTACGAAAGGAGGAGGGCGGTGCTGAAGCCAAGCATTGGTCTGACTCAGTGGAGAAGCAGTGGCAGCTATTTTTAAAAAGGAGTTTTTTAACGCATGACCTTGGGCTCGAGCTCCTTAATTTAATAAATATGGTAAGAACGACAGTAAATGAGTCACACCTTCTTCAAGGATTACTTGTCAAAGTCAAGATCATAAATTCAAAATTTCAACTGTCATTCAGCCAGGCTGGTTTAGGAAGTTCTTTCTAGCTTCATTCACCGCAAATAGTCCTGAAACCCAGCATTTTTGTGCTTCTTTGGTCCTAGACCCCTTGTGAGTTTATCATGTGAAGGCTATTATATCTGTTAAGAAGAAAGAATGACAATAATCTAAATGCAACATTGTTATTATTACACAGAGTCCTCAGAGATTCACCCCAAAGTTCTGAGTTATGTTGAGAGTATGCAACAAGATTCTTACAAGATTTCCAGAGGCTGAAGGCTAGGATGAATCTTCATTTTGAAGAATATCTTATAACACCAGATTTTCATAGTGAAGCCACATTGTACTTAGAAATGTACCCTAGTTTTAGTTCTTAAGTTAGATTTGTAAAGTGTACTAGAACACTTATATCAACTTCAGGCCCATTCACTACAGAACTCTTATTCTTAAAAGATGGTTAATCCACCTCTCCTTCAATACCTCAAGTATCTTCCTATTAAAACAGTTTGTTTTATGTTAGAAAATGCCAACTTCTAGAAAGCTTTGTTTCTTTTTTTTTTAATGTTAAGTTGAATCTCTTCATATCTGATTCTAACCCTCTATAGATCCACAGAGAAGAAAAATGTATTCATATTTCATCCTTCTTACATTCAAAAAATTTTCAAACCTGCAAGACAGTTGCGAAGTCTACTTTGAGTCTTCTCCAGCTAACTAGATATAAATCCTTTCTATTATTTAAGAGGTTGCTTTATTTTTTTCTTCATCCTAATCCTCCCTCCCAGAATTGTCCATGACCTATCAAAACCATTCATAAAGTGTAAACAAAAAGTAAAGCACCACTTCAACACAAAGTAGACATCATCCTTTACCAATGAGAACTAAGATTAGACTAGTGCTTATAGCAATAATTGTACTTTATTGGTTCATATTAAGCTTGTGATGAAAGAAAACTGTAATTGCATCACATTTTTTACTGCAATTCCTGCCAAGATGGGTCTTTCCCATTTTATATCCTTGTCACCTATTTATCTGTTACATACAAATGTGAGCTTTTATATTTATTCCTACTTTATATCACTTTGTTAGTTTTAACTCATGATTGCATCTTGTTAAACTCATTTTGTGCCTGCTATCTACTACATTAGTCATCTCTCCTGGTTTAATTTCATATATTAACAAGGAAGCCTCCCATGGCTGCAATTAGATCTTTAATAAAAGTGTCTGAGGGGCAGGTTGATACTCCAATCCACTAAGCAATGAGTTGATAAACCAGTCTTTAAAACAATCATTGACCCTCTCAGTAGTACTTTATTTTAAGCAGCATTTCACAGTCTTTTTCTCAAGTCTCTATTGAAAGATGCTGCTAAAAGGAAGGTCTGTCTACCCAGTATCCTATCAAGTGTGTAATATAATTTGGCAAAAACTAGGTTGACTCCTGGTAATCTAAGAGTTCTTTCCGAAGTGCTCACAATCTGCTTGATCAGTGATGAGTTTATTGCCCTGGTTTTCAGTATAAAGCTTATTGATCAGTAAATCACACAGTCCAGCCTTTCCCCTGTCTGATAATCAGGGCATTTTTCTTTCTCTAATTTTCTGGCCCTTCTCCCATTTTCTGTAGATTTGCAAAGATGGCTGACATCTGCAGTTTTCTCAGAACTCTGACATGTGATGAATCTCAATCTGCAGCCCAGATTCATTTGAAACAGTCTCTATTCTCATCTACTTTGAGCTACAATTTCTTCTTTATCTTAGTTGTTTCAAACTTCATTGTTTAAAGACCATTCTTATTAAACCTATATAGAGACAAAATATGCAATAAATAATTCTAATTCATCTAACACTATCCTTAAGCATCAGTAAGGACCTGTTGAATATTTTACCTATGTTCTTATATTTATGCTTTACTATAAAAAATGTTACTTTTTACTTGGAACATTTAGAACATATATTATCTGTCTATATCCATCTTTAAGATTTTTATTTTTCAGTATATTGTTATGTGTATTTCTTCACTGTGTACTTCTCTAATTTGCACTTAAAAAGAAATTTACATATTTGCAAACTGCACTTGTCTTGGTCTAGCCTTTTTTGTACTATCTTCCTTTTGAGAAATTATATTTTTCAGTTCTGGAATTTCTAGTTGGTTCTTTTTTTACTATGTTATATTGCCAGCAAAAAATCTCTTTTGTGTCCTCTCTTTCTCCATCTTTCCTATGCTTTCATGACCATATTAATTATGGATATTTTAAAGTGTTTGTTAGTGAAGTCTAACATCTGGATCTGGAATTGTTTCTATTATCTACTTTTTCTCTTGGTTTCTAGTTGTGTCATCCTGTCTTGGGATGATGAGTGAATATCTATTGAACGCTCGGCATTATGTATAAAAAATTGTGATTCCAGATGGTGTTATGTTTTTTCCCTAGGTAGGTATTGATGGAAGATCACTTAAGCCAATCAGGAGCTGGTGAAGTTGAGCCTGAACTATAGTTCTGTCAAGGCTCCGTCTATTCTGATGACCTTGGGCTCTCATTGTTTTCAAGTTGGAGCTTGGTACATTCTCTGAGTTCTGTCCACCAGCGGGTCTCTAGCTTGAGGAGTCTTGGGGGACTGCTAAAAATCTCCACTCTGCTTTTCAGAGGCATTTGCTTGGGTTTTCTAATCTGCTGCCCTGCCCTGTTCAGCCCCAGTACTTTGTCAATGTTCTAAGATAAATATCAGCTGTGTTCTTGAAACCCCCACCTCCACCAGTGTCTGTCAAAAGCTCTATTGGTTTCTGTGTTCCCCAGTAAACCTTCATGATCAGCTTTACTGTCAGTGCACAGAATTGGGAAAAGGCCCTGTCTGCAGTAAGAGAGCTCACCACTCTCAGATTCATCCTTCCCTGGAGTCTTGGCCTCTTTAGTTCTTTTGGACTTTAAATAGATGCCTTCTGCACTTATTCCAGCTTTTCTAGTTGTTCTAGGTAGAAGCACTGCTCTGCCCCTGGCTACTCCATCCTACTCAGGAACAGAAGTCCTTTATTCTTTATTTAGAATGTTTAAGATCATATGGCCAGATTTTCATTTAAGATCTGCAGCAGGAATCCATTCAAAATTTTATTTTATATCTGTGTCTAAACTTAGGTTCTCTGATATTCAACGGTCCATTCAGAGTTTTCATAAATAGTGTTTATGTTGCTACATAACTTGGTGGTCTTTTATCTTGACATTATAAACATGGTCACTTTAACTCAAGGTCCTTACCACTATTATATGATAAATTTTCCCTTACTGATAAGAATTAAGGTCTACATAATTCTTAATTTTATTAGTTCAGTGACATTCTGAGATAGAAAATTGTTGGTAAAGAAAGTCTAACACAATTTTTATTCTCTTCATATCTTTTGGACCATTGGGCTTTTTTAAACAAACCTTAGTGCTGAAATGTGGTGACCAGTTTGGTGGTTAGGAAGGAGGAAGGCCCAGCTGGCATTTCTGCTGAGTGCTCTACTCTTGAATGTTGCCAAGGCTCAGATTTTTCAAGCTTGAAATGAAATTTTTTTTCAAATTCATCTAAATATCATCACAATGAGAAAAACTAATTTAGGGTAGAAATCTGGTAGACATCTTGATGAAAGTGCCAATTTACTAATTTATAGTGGCAAATAAAGAATGCTACCTGGAGTGCTGCCCGCCAGTTATCAAGATACTGAAAAGCAAGATGTCAGAAGAACACTCATTGTGTGTGAATCTACATGGAGAATGGAATATCTAGGGCCCTACTTAGACCACATGATGCCGGATGTTTCAGTGACGTTATATAGAAGTGTATGGATTGAGTAGTTAGTGTTTACTAACCAGACCTCAGGCAAAGCATTTAATCTTTCTGAGTGGCCACAGTCCTTACATTTGCCAAATGCATAAGCACTTTTCTTGAATCCTGGTAGCTAGGCATCAACAAATCCTACCACAGTGCTCTCTTTTCTGGGCCTCATTCAGAGCATACACTCTTCAGATTATAGTTGTCATTGATATGCTACACATTCCAGTTTTCCATTAGATCATGTATTATGTAACATTTTTATTAATATTTTCTTAATAATATGTTATACCCTATCTTTATTTACAGCATAGATAAAAATACGATTTACTTTAGGTATTGCTGTGGCTAATATCTTTCATAATATGTGTCTTGTTCATCACAGTTATAGAATACATCATTTTATTACTAGATTCCCAGATTCACTGGAGAAATCACATATAGCACCTGCAGGCTTTTTTGCAATTAAATGACACTTTATAATGTCTACATTAATATAATTATGCAATATTAATGTCATTTAAAATAATTTAAAAATAAGATGGCCTACCTATTATTTAAAATGTCCCGTTACATATTCATGACACTATCTTCTAACTATAATCTAAAAGTCTTTTGACTTTTAGATACACAGCTGTCATTGCCCTTATAGAAATTCATGTACAGTGGCTCCTTAGAAATTCAAGGATTTCCTGAGAAGAGTTGGCCATAAAGCAGATTTTTGTTTTTCTAAACAAATATTCTTCCGCCTTTTTCGATATTAGGACACTAAAAAAGTACATGATTTTACTCCTTAGCTCTTTTATACTTTTCCCTCTAATTGAATTTCCTATTATTTAAAACCATTGTTTAAAGGATTTCAAATCATATAGCCAGAATATATGAAAGTTGGGAAGAGAAGTCTTAGAATTTAGATATTGTGCTTCTGGTATACTGTGTGTGTGTGTGTGTGTGTGTGTGTGTGCTCAGTCGTGTCTGACTCTCTGTGATCCCATGGCCAGTAGCCCACAAGACTCCTCTGTCCGTGAGATTTTCCCCACAAGAATACTGGGTGAGTTGCCATTTCCTCCTCCAGGGGAATCTTCCTGACCCAGGGATCGAACTGTGTCTCCGGCATCACCTGCATTGCAGGCAGATTCTTTACTGCTGAGCCACCAGGGTATAGAGATACAAATGTAGAGATACAGTTGGCCCTCCATATCCAGGGCTTCTGCATTCCTGGATTCAACCAAATTTGGATCAACACAGAACACTATCCAGAGTTGGTTGAAACCTGCAGGCATGGAAAGCCAACCCTGGGACTTAAGCACCCACTGGTTTTGATGTCTAGGGCAAGTCCTGGAACCAGTACCCTCCGCCCGTCCTGCCTGCATGAATAGGCAGGCATGAATGTTCCTGCAAGGAACAACTATATACAGATGCACATTTCAGATCTCATAAAAGGGAGTAACTTGAACTTCTCACAAGGAAAACGTAAAATAATTGAGGTGTATACAATGAGATAGTACAAAAAGAAAAACCTGGAACAATTTGCTCCCTCATGGCCCCTAATACTGTGTGTCAAAAGGTGGAATCCACTTCAAACTGTATTCATTAAAATAATCTCAGCTTCAAAATTTCTGTATCCCTGTGCTCATTCAGTCATCCTTTAAACCCCAGGAAATAAACAAATCTTAGAGGAGGGGACTGAAATGCCAGTGGAGTTGTGAACATCTAGCAAGCTCATGTCCAAGCATGTATTATGGGCTCCGAGAGCCCAGCCTGTGCACAGACCTTTGATGTCGTGGTCCATGCGCAGGTTGGAAAAGAATTTCCAGACATAAGGCAGAGGAGAGGAAAATAAAGTTTATTAGAGTGGGAAACGCTGTTAGAACAGCAGGCCTGCTCAAGGGAGAACCGACATGAACATGGGTCCTTAGTCCATTTTTATATTCAGAGTACAAGGAGCGTGATAGGGGTCTTGCAGGTCATGTGCTGATTGGATGAGGTACATATACTGGTCGGGGGAAGAGTAAGGCAAATACCTTCTTCCTGTAGGGTAGGAGAGGAGGCAGGTTATACTGCTCAGGAGGACCTGAAATCCTTTAATAGTTATAACGTGGGGGAGGGAAGGACAATAAGGGTCTGGTTTTTTCTGTTCCTGCATTCCAAGACCATCCTTGTTTTTTTCTGTTCTTTTGTCCTTGGGACACCACATTTCAGACTTTTCTTGATGTCAGGAGTGTGTTCTGCTTTGGCTATGATAAAGCGTTTGCCTCTTAAAATAGTTGTATGCAAAACCATGTTGTATTTCTTGGAAAAGAAAAGCCATTACACAGGTTATTAATTCCACAGGCAAAAGAAAATGAAATATTAAATGTGAAAAATGAAGTACACATCATGGAGAACACTTTGGAGAGCCAGAAGGTGGAAAGAGAAGAACTCAGCCGCCTTCGGACAGCCTGGCAACTTAAAGCCGCTGCAAGCAAGCCCATGAAACAGCAGTGGGCAGCATTCAAAGAGCAGCTTAGAAAGGTGAGGGAACATGCAGTGGGCTTTATTGAGACTTAAAAAGAAAGGCAATTCTAGCACATGCTGTAACATGGAGGAACCTTGGAAACGTAAGTGAGATCAGCCAAACACAAAAGGATAAATATTGGGATTCCACTTTCGCAAGGTAGCTCAAGTAGTCAGATTCAGGGAGACAGAAGGCAGAATAGAGGTTATCAGAGGCTGAGGGAAGGGGGAAGTGGAGGTTGGTGTTTGTCTGGGACAGAGTTTCTGTTTGGGAAGATGAAAAAGTTATGATGATGGATGGTGGTAATGATTGCACACCAAAGTGCACTAATGCCGCTAATCTGCACATTTAAAAGTGGTTAAAATGGTAGATTTTTTTTTGTTATGCATATTTACCACAGTGAAAAGAGGGCTTGTGCTTTTATTCATTGGTGGTTTAGAGCCAGAAGCTCACTCTAGGTAGTGAGTGTTTTCATGGCAGTTGCAAGGTTTGATGACATACCATGTCATCACTGGAACGATTATGATGTATTTGCTGATGGTAACAAAGAAAACATATGCATAACTATCTAATGTCTATTTCAGACCACGCACAACTTAAAACTTCTTCAGGAAGCGCTTATGCCTGTGTCTGCCCTTGATCTTGGAGGGAGTCTCCAGACCATTTTAGATCTACGGAAAAAATGGAATGAAATGAAGCCTCAGTTCCAGGTGAAGAAGCAAACTGATCACCTTGGGTGAATGAAAAAGAATGAAAAGCTGTTCAGTTGAAGCTCACCTAATTAATTTTAACAGACTGATAAGTTATAATTTTTAAAAAAACAAAAGCATTGCTTTTCTAAAAGTCCATGTGTCAGATACATTTTTCTTCCTTTTTAAATGCAGTGTGCTATATTTGATGATATGCAAACATTTGGGCTACAAAAGGTCCTTAATATATTCTTACCTTCAGTTCAGTTCAGCTCAGTCACTCAGTCATGTCCGACTCTGCGACTCCATGAATAGCAGCACGCCAGGCCTCCCTCTCCATTACCAACTCCCGGAGTTCTCTAAAACTCACATCCATTGAGTAGGTGATACCATCCAGCCATCTCATCCTCTGTCGTCCCCTTTTCCTCCTGACCCCAATCCCTCCCAGCATCAGAGTCTTTTCCAATGAGTCAACTCTTCGCATGAGGTGGCCAAAGTACTGGAGTTTCAGCTTTAGCATCATTCCTTCCAAAGAAATCCCAGGGCTGATCTCTTTTAGAATGGACTGGTTGGATCTCCTTGCAGTCCAAGGGACTCTCAAGAGTCTTCTCCAACACCACAGTTCAAAAGCATCAATTCTTCGGTGCTCAGCCTTCTTCACAGTCCAACTCTCACATCCATACATGACCACTGGAAAAACCATAGCCTTGACTAGATGGACCTTTGTTGGCAAAGTAATGTTTCTGCTTTTGAATATGCTATCTAGGTTGGTCATAACTTTCCTTCCAAGGAGTAAGTGTCTTTTAATTTCATGGCTGCAATCACCATCTGTAGTGATTTTGGAGCCCAAAAAGATAAAGTCTGACACTGTTTCCACTGTTTCCCCATCTATTTGCCATGAAGTGATAGGACCAGATGCCATGATCTTCGTTTTCTGAATGTTGAGCTTTAAGCCAACTTTTTCACTCTCCTCTTACCTTAAATTGTTTTAATTTAAATTATTTCCTTATTAATGGATTTATCATATATTTATTCTAATTCTTTTCCTAAAAGGTATAGATATGTTTTTGATTCAGGGATCTCAAGCCAAGGCTAGACCCTCTTTGACACAGAGGTTCTGCTGTCCTCTGTCACTGAAATTATCCCTGTGATGTCATTGTCCCTACCCACTGGCACCCCAGCCTTCTGCCAGCATCCGAAGAATTTTGTTGTGCTCTCCCATTCTCCCTCCGGGAGCCCTCAGGGTGTGAGAGAAAAAACCATGAGTCATATTCCCAGGCCCTGATGGCTTCTGCATTCCTTAACCTCCCCTTCCTGCCAGTCCTGAGCCTGACACAATTGCTGGAAAAGTTTGCCCGTCATTTTATCCTCCTACCTGGATTCTGTTCTTTACTGCAAAGTTAAGATACCTGTGTTTCTGTTTGTCACTATTTTGCAAGTGTTGGACGTAAAGAATCCCAGGACTGGACGATTGAAGATTCCTTTAGGGAATATCTAATTTATGTTCTTTTAAGACAAAGCTGGGGGCTTCTTGGGTGGCACAGTGGCAAAGAATCCCCTGCCAATTCAGGAGATGCAGGAGACATGGGTTTGATCCTTGGGTCGGGAAAGATCCCTGGGAGTAGGAAATGACAACCCGCTCCAGTATTCTTGCCTGGAAAATTCCATGGACAGAGGAGCCTGGCCAACTACAGTCCATGGGGTCACAAAGAGTCGAGCATGCACATGCACACATGTGTGCACACACACAAGACAAAAGTGATGTCATACAGAACCACCCCCCAACACACATACACACGTACCATTGTAGTCCAGGTGAACTCTTTCCTCCAAACTCCTAGAAAATTCTACTAGCCTATCTGTGAGTTTCTTTGTTATACTCTCTGTCATAAGTATCTGCATTTCATGTGGGCACACGCCCCTGCACATGAGCAAGTGTGTGTGTATGTATAAATTCCTCTAAATCAGGAACTGTTATCAAGATTCTTTAGCCCTGTCACCATGATGTGTATATATTTGATGCCCATGCACTTGATTTCAACTTGAATACCCTTACTAGGTCACTCTTCCGCAAATTATCTCCTTAGCTTAAATCATTTCCATTACTTTTATCCTTGACATAAAATCCAACCCTGAAATTATAGTCAGTGGCCATACCACCCTGAATGTGCCCAATCTCTTCTTAAATTATAGTGGCTTCCTCTTTGAACTGTCCACCAGGATCTAGATTCCTATAAGGGCTATCTGAGCAGTGCTGGGTAAGGAAGAAGGTGGTTTGTCCTTCCCTACAAGTGGTGGCTATTTGTGGATTCTGAGATGACTGCTTTTACATCAGCATAGCTACTGTGGTGCTCAGCTGGTGGTTCATTCTGATCATTCTTTTATCCCAAAGGACAGATAATTCACCCAATGTACTTTTATATTTGTCTTCTTGTGATGTTCTTATCATACCACCTGATTCTAGTTTTATTAAATATCACAGATGGTCATGGCCTCATAGAGTATCTAGAATATATTTACTTAGCAGATGACTAGGTGACTCTAGAGAAGGCAATGGCAACCCACTCCGGTACTCTTGCCTGGAAATCCCATGGACGGAGGAGCCTGGTGGGCTGCAGTCCATGTGGTTGCTAAGAGTCAGGCATGACTGAGCGACTTCACTTTTACTTTTCACTTTCATGCATTGGAGAAGGAAATGGCAACCCACTCCAGTGTTCTTGCCTGGAGAATCCCAGGGACAGAGGAGCCTAGTGGGCTGCCGTCTATGGGGTCACTCAGAGTCAGACACGACTGAAGTGACTTAGCAGCAGCAGCAGCAGATGACTCTATGCTATGTCATAGAAATATATGACTTTCCATTTTGCCCTCTAACTTTGAAACAGTTTTTTTGTGTTTTTTTAAAAAAATTAATTTAATGTTAATTTAAATTTTAAAAAATATATCTGAGAAGATTAGGATGGAATAGTATATCCCTAGCATCACACACAATGCCTGGATTTGCAGGGATAGGGGTGAGCCTCACAATAAGTATTTGTTAACAAGTAAGAGAGTGATTTGTTATTGAGATCTTCATACGTCAGTTGAAAAGTAAAAAGCCCTCTAGAAGCTCATTTTATTGCTTTCAACTCTTCAGCAACTGAATGATGAGGTTCAGTATATTATAGAAGAATCAGAAGGGTTAAGTGGCAAAGGAGCACCTGTGAAAGAAAAGTCTCAACAGCTGAAGGACCTTACTCACTTCCATCAAAACCTGAAACAGAGAATCCGAGATTACGAGGACATCCTATATAAGGTTATCCAGTTCCACCAAGTCAGAGAAGAGGTAAGACTTAGCATGGATGTCTGGAAGACTCTCAGTTTTAAACTATGAAATTAAAAATAAATGATTATGTAATAAACAAAGGCCAGGTTGCTTATTCTGATACTAGAAGCTTTCTGCAATCTGGCTCCTGACTTTTCTTGCATGGAGCCCCATCCTCCCCAATCTACCAGCCAAACAGAGCTCTCCTTGGTCCCTCAAAGGTGGCACCCACATTCCTTATTCCAAGCCCTGACTCTTGAGCTGCCTGTGTCTGTCAGGTCCTTCTCTCTCCTCTATACCACTTAAACCTTGTCCCTCCATTTAACAACCCTGCCTCCCTTGGAGTGATTTCTCTTCTCTTCTAAATTCCTCGAACTCTCACTGTTTATTCCACATATCTGTCTTTTTTAATATCTTGATTCTTAATTAATTTTGTTCCCTAACAAAAGTTAGGGTAAAAGTAACTTAAGGTAGGATATATGTAAGTAACAAAAGGTAGGGTATAAGCAACTAAAGGGAAGAAAAAAAAATTTTATAATTGAAGTGTCAGTAGAACTTCACAGATATTGGCCTCTCTTAACAGAAAATACCACTGAGCACATACATACAACAGAAAATAGAGACGTATTGAAATGCCTTGAAAATAGCCTCTGAATTTCGTCAAATCACAGACCTACATCTTGCTAAAGTTTTAGGCTATGAACAGTGTTTTCTTCTTTAATAGAACTGACAATGTTAGTCCCTTAATTTTATTCTATTGACTTGCACCATTGTAACATTTATTTGTCTATAATACTAATTTTAAATGGGCCTGTCAGCAGTGGACTAGCTAGTTAAATATGTTATAGGAAATAAGCATTTTTAAAAAATCTATCTTTGAGAAGGACAAAGACACGTATGACATCACGTGTGGAATCTAAAATGTACAATAAAGTAGTGAATATAACAAAAAAGAAGCAGTCTCACATATATAGAGAACTAGTGGTTACCAGTGGGGAGAGGGAGGTGGGGAGGGGCAATATAGAGGTAGGGTATTAAGAGGTACAAACATTTAGGTATAAAATAAGCTACAAGGATATATTGTACAATTTAGGGAATGTAGCCAATATTTTATAATAACTATAAATGGAGTATAACCTTTAAAAATTGTGAATCACTGTATCGTACAACTGTCATTCACATAACATCATACGTCAACTATACCTCTATTAAAAAAAGAAGCTGTTTTCATAAAAATATGAAACCCAGGTTAATTGTTTATGGCCTGAATTCCAGCTGGGAAGAATCTTCAAATCAAGAGAACTGGAGTTTCCAGAACAGGCAAAGGAAATGAACGATGCTCACGATGCCCAGGTCCTCCTGAGACGCTCTCGGTCAAAGCAGGCGCACGTAGACCATCTGCATAAGCTGGCTCTCTCCTTGGGGGTGGATGTCGTCTCATCAGTGCAGCAGCCTGTAAGCAACTTAGACACTGTCATTTTCACCTGATATGGCTGGGAGTTGGGCTATAACATGAAAGAAACCAGGCAGACTGCCTGGTATACGTTCAATTAAAAACTACAGTAAGCCATTGGGATACTTGTTTGTGGTAAGTTTCTACCATGTCTAAAAATTTTTTAAGGAGAAAAAAAAATCTGATTTTAAAAGTCTTAATACAGGGGGAGGAGCTAAGATGGCGGACGAGTAAGACGGGGAGAATACTTTCTCCTCCACAAATCCATTAAAAGAACATTTGAATGCTGAATAAAGTCGATAAAACAACTTCTGAATGCCGGCAGAGGACATCAGGCACTTAGAAAGACAGTTCATTGTCTTCAAAACGAGAAAACGAGCCCTGCGGTAACTCCTTTTGTGGAGAACTGGCGCGGACACCAGCATTTGCTATTGGCAAGTGGGGGCTGGGCTAGGAGGAGCGGCGAGGCCTGCATTGCTTTGAGAAAGGATTTGGCCTGGCTATCTCGGGCGCTATCGGAGCAAAATAACCAGACTGTCGGTCATCTACTACATCAAAAGCCAGCCCTAACTTAAGACACAACCAGGACTACCTACGGAACAAAGGGCTGCACAGAGTTGGCCGGCTGCAGGCCGTCCCACTCCAGTGACAGGCAGCCAGGGCCAGAGGCGGGCAATTATAGCCCTAGAGAGACATTGTCTAACGGAACTGTGAGTAGGTTTCTGTGCTGACTCACGCTTCTTGGGGCTCTGGATGGTCAACATCTGCCTGAGAGAGTGCGCTGTTTGTATACCCAGAAAACTGAGCGGCGGAGAGGCGATAAGTCGCAGCACCTGCGCTCGCTGAACATTTCATCACCTGTGCTACTCGGATCTGGGAAGGGCATAAAACGCAGACTCAACCAAGTCTGTGCTTCTGAGGATTATCTGAGTGCCTGAACCTGGCCGGTTTAGATTTGGGTGTTCATCTCCGCCCCCTCTGTAACAAGGCAGAGATCAGATATTGAAAAGACCTGTAAACCGCCTCAATAAAGAGAATTCAACAAACTACCAGAATATAGTAAGGACACTCTAAATTTGGCAATTTTAACAAAATGAAGAGACAAAAGAATACCCAGCAGCTAAAGGAACAGGATAGATGCCCACCAAACCAAACCAAAGAGGAAGAGATAGGGAATCTACCTGATAAAGAATTCCGAATAATGATAGCGAAATTAATTCAAAATCTCGAAATCAAAATAGAATCACAGTTCAAGAGTCTGGAGACAAGGATTGAGAAGATGCAAGAAAGGTTTAATAAGGACCTAGAAGAAATAAAAAAGAGTCAACACATAATGAATAATGCAATAAATGAGATCCAAAACACCCTGGAGGCAACAAATAGTAGAATAACAGAGGCAGAAGATAGGATTAGTGAACTAGAAGATAGAATCCTAGAAATAAATGAATCAGATGAGAAAAAAGAAAAACGTATCAAAAGAAATGAGGACAATTTCAGAAACCTCCAGGATAACATCAAACGCTACAACATTCGAATCATAGGAGTTCCAGAAGAAGAAGATAAAAAGAAAGATCATGAGGAAATACTTGAGGAGATAATAGTTGAAAACTTCCCTAAAATGGAGAAGGAAATTACCACTCAAGTTCAAGAAATCCAGAGAGTCCCTAACAGGATAAACCTAAGGCGAAACACCCCAAGACACATATTAATCAAATTAACAAAGATTAAATATAAAGAACAAATATTAAAAGCAGCAAGGGAAAAACATCAAATAACTCACAAGGGAATTCCCATAAGGATAACAGCTGATCTTTCAATAGAAACTCTCCAAGCCAGGAGGGAATGGCAAGACGTAATTAAAGTGATGAAGGAAAATAACTTACAACCTAGATTATTGTATCCAGCAAGGATCTCATTCAAATATGAAGGAGAAATCAAAAGCTTCACAGATAAGCAAAAGTTGAGAGAATTTTGCACCACTAAACCATTTCTCCAACAAAAACTAAAGGACATTCTCTAGAGCAATACAATAATAGCAGGAGACTTTAATACCCCACTCATATAATCTGGCTGTAATAGACAAAGTAAAGAGGAAAACATATTTACTTATGAGCCTCAAAAAATTCAGTTCACTCAGGAGAGTTTAAAAAAAAAAAAAAAAGACTTATTTGTTCACTCTTTGGAGGTTTACTGACTATTTTGTGGGTTTTGGTACCACTTTGGGTAGTAGGGAGGAAGAGGTGACAAATGTGATCCTGTCCTAAATAATATATTGTGGTAAAGATAGACTTACCAATACAAAATACCAAGATGTGCCTAAAGATGAGGACACCCAAACTGGACTTTTTGTTTCCTGAACTTTTCATTTCGAGAACAAACCTCCTAATATAAGATGAATTCACCATGATTTTTTTTAAGTGTTCTTTGTGATTAAAAACAGAAAGCCATTGGTTAAGAAATTACATATACTCCTCCCCACCATCACTCCCCTTCTTTCTTCCCATTTCCCTCCCACCCTCATTGATCCTTTCCTTTGTCCATTTTCCCCTGCAAAAAAAATTTTAAAAAATTAAAAAATAAAAAAGAAAAAAGAAAAAAAAAAGAAAATGAAAAGATGAGTCATAGACTGGTAGATATATTTGTAAATCATATATCTGTTAAAAGACTTGTGTTTGAAAATATATAAAAACTTTTTACAATTCAATAGTAAGAAGAAAAACAAATAACTGAATTTTAAAAGTTTTGAATACACGCTTCACTAAAGATATGAGAATAGCCAAAAAAAAAAAAAATAAAATAAAAGTCTTAATACATCTATTCTCATGCTAATGTAAAAGTTATAGAATTGCTATCTATAATGGAAGTTGGGTTTTCACGTTTGAAATAAAGAGGGACTAGACTTTTAATTTTATTTATTTTAAATTGATACCCCCAAATTGTAAACCTTTTAAGTATATTCGGAGTGACTTGGCTATGTGAATGTACTAAAGTCTATGAGATTTAAGTACAGAGCAAGTTTTTCTGATACAAATTTAGCAATAATTGCAATTTAGTCTAAGCGTGAGATATACACTTGATTTCAAAGACTTAATATGAAAAAGAAAACCTTCCTAGTGTTTTTTATATTTGGTTAAACAATCTCTAGTACTCTTGCCTGGAAAATCCCATGGACAGAGGAGCCTGGTAGGCTGCAGTCCATGGGGTTGCCAAGAGTCGGACACGACTGAGCGACTTTCCTTTCACTTTTCACTTTCATGCATTGGAGAAGGAAATGGCAACCCACTCCAGTGTTCTTGCCTGGAGAATCCCAGGGACAGGGGAGCCTGGTGAGCTGCCGTCTATGGGGTCACACAGAGTCGGACACGACTGAAGTGACTTAGCAGTAGCAGCAGCAGTAAACAAACTATAGTGTGAAAATTAACTTCACCAGTTTCTTTTTAATATGACTACTAGAAAATTTAAAATTATTCATGTGGCTCGTGTTGTATTTCTGTTGGACAATGCTGCTTTAGCATGTCAGATCTGAAAGGCAGCCTTGAGATAGTGAGACACAGGATTCTCATCTTCAGATGAAGAGTCTGATCCCAGAGAAGCTACTTTATCCACAAAAGCCCAGAGTAGAGGAGCCCAAGCACCTTGGCTCTGCCCAGGCCTCTGGGCACCAGTCACTGGATCTGCTTTTTCCACTGGACTGACCTTACCAAAGGAGCTTAAAGGAGATGGAAATGATTCCAGATTAAATTTTCCTAAATAACATTTTGGGTTCTGATATAAAAATAAAACAAAAACTCCTTCCTCAAATTCTTAATTTGAGGATTTGGGGGAAGAAAAGATTGTGTTAATTCTATCCAATACATACAACATTAATAAAAATCATAATGGATAATTTTATTTTAAAGTTCATTTGTGATATCTACTAAACTGTGTTGTTATTGTTGTTGTTCGGTCGCTTAGTCATGTCCGACTCTTTGTGACCCCATGGACTACAACACTGCAGGCTTCCCTGTCCTTCACTGTCTCCTGGACTTTGCTCAGACTCGTGAGCATTGAGTCGGTGATGCCATCCAGTCATCTCATCCTCCGTCATCCCCTTCTCCTCCTGCCTTCAGTCTTTCCCAGAATCAGGGTTTTTTCCAATGAGTTGACTCTTCACATGAGGTGGCAAAAGTGTTGGAGCTTCAGCATCAGTCCTTCCAATGAATATTCAGGGTTGATTTCCTTTAGGATTGACTGGTTTGATGTCCCAAATTATATGGAATGCAGTAAATCTAAAGCACTTTTGTTAATCTGAAAGAAATACAAAATTTCTGTCGCTGTTAATAGACACTGTTTTTCCCAAGAAGGAGCTTTCTTTTAAAGAGTTTTGTTTCATTAGTAGATTTATTTTTAAAAGAAAAGAGCAAGAGCAAGGAAGATGTCTCACTTTGTGCAAATAGTATAAATTGTTCTCCAATTCACATCTGGCTTTGGCTTCTGGAACCCCCTGCACTGAGTAGAGATGGGAGCGCTTGCATAATGAACCTGAGGCTAACCTCAAGCTGACAAGAAAATTACAGTGTAGAAGCCAAACATTTCTAATGCATATTTTATGCCTTTTGAAGTAAAAATTATACCTTACATTGAATGGTGTCTCTGAGGCATTGGGTATGATGAGCAACTCTTCAAAACTCAAGTTTTGAAACTAAAAATGTAAGTTTGTCTTTCACCACAGTGGATATTGGTGTCTGGCTTCCTTCTGAAATCAAAGAAGTTTAAGGTAAATCAGAAGCTTATTTTCTTTATTGTCATTTATGAGTTTCACAATGCAGGTAAATAGCGTGTTGTTCTCATTGACATTTTGCCCATTCCCTTCATCACTTTCACTTCTCTTTCATTTTCAGAACTGCTCTAACGTTTCTGCAAAGAACCTGCAGCAACAGCTGGACATGCTTGAAGGGGACTGTCTGACCTGGCGAGCCCAGACCGAGGACCATGAGCGGGCCCTGACCTGCAGCCTGGAGTTCTGCATTACAAGGGATGAGATAGGCGAGGTGGGAACACACACACAAGCGCGCACGCACAGAGACATGCACACACACACACACACACACACACACACAATAAATCAGGAGACTTTCTTTTTACCCTTGACCTTTTAATCTACCAGGCAGTGGCCTCAGGGCTCAGAAAGGTTGAGTACAGAGTACACTTTAAACTCCCCAAACTTGATGTCAGTATGTTGTCAGCGTATAGAACCTGGAATGTAGTATTACGGTTTTTTGCTTGCTCCTCCCCACCCATCCCAAACCCTTATAGTGGTAGTTTTGCTTGAGTGGATATAGCTCATCAGGGCAGAAGGGTGACACCTTCCCGGTGTAGCCATCTTCAGCCTGCTGAGAGGCTATTTAAGTTCCACTGACTCATGATGAAGGGTCAGGGAAGCAGGCTTGTTGCCTCAGAGGTTACAAAGTATTATCTCTAAAGTCAAGTGGCTGCTTTCATATTTACTCAAACCAAGTGGCTTCTCTGGTAAGGCAACTCCTAGAGAAAAAGAAATAACAGGTGAAAAGTATCTTCATTTTTTTATTGTTTTTTATTGTTTGCCACTTTATTTTTTTAATTGAAGGATATGTGCTTTACAGAATTTTGTGGTTTTCTGTCATACAAAACAAGAATCAGCCATAGGTACACCCATGTCCCCTCCCTCCTGAACCTCCCTCCCATCTCCCTCCCCACCCCACCTTTCTAGATGGTCACAAAGCCCCCGTTTGAGTTCCCTGAGTCATACAGCAAATTCCCATCGGCTATCTGTTTTACATATGGTATTATAAGTTTCCATGTTCCTCTCTCCATACATCTCATTAATTCCACCTCCTCTCTCTCAATTCTACCCACCTCCCTCCCTAAGACACACACTGAACTACAGGGCCCCCTCCCCTAGTGAAACTTTCCATACAAAGGTTTACTTGTTTTAAGAGAAAAATAAAGGATAACATGGGCCCCGGTTCCTTACTGGAACTGCCAGCAGGACAGAAGGTACCATAATTCTAGACTTATCTCTTTGGAAAGCAAGACATTAAGTCCATTAATCTCAAGCTCAAGTGAGTGGAGGGGAAAGAAGTAGTAAAACTTCTTGATTGTTGTGCTTATGCCCAAGTTACACAATTTCAGCCCAGTGAGTATCAACCGTTGTCAACATCAGAGCATAGACTGAAGTACGAGTAAACCTGGGTGGTTGTCAAGCCCTTTTTGGCCAAAGGCAAGTGCAAGAAAGGAGCAGGCCTGGAAGGAATGCAAGAGGGGAGAGAGCAGGAGGGGGCGCTTGGATCCCATTCAGCAGAGGGGAAGCTAGCATCACCGGATTTTCAGTGGAGCAATGTGCCACGGGACTGTGGAGTTTCTGCTCCCAGTATGTGTTTCAGGAGCCACTGTGGGCCAGAGACTCTTTATTCGCTCAGAGTTAAACACCTGGTGTAGCCTGTCCTCTGAGTAGAATGGCCTCTTCCAGATCATGTCCTGCAGTTAGCAACACTTTAGCCAGATCTTGTTAAGAAAAACAACCTTGATTCTCCCCAAGGCTGTAAAATTTAGATTCATAGTCATGGAAATAATTTTTTTACTACCTTCTCCTGAAATTGTTTTCTTTCTTCGCTTACATCTTCCTCCTCTTCCTTAAAAAAAAAAAAAAAAATTTAAACTTTTCTTGCTGAAAATCTGTCTCAACTGTGATGTTCAGCCCGATTTTATTGAAAGCAGAAGAGAGCAAACTAAAGGTTATTCCTGGCTGCCTGTGGCTCAGCATCCCTCTTCCTGAAGCGCCGTGGCCTTTGTGGACCCGGGTCTCCCCACAGTGGTTCAGGCCCTTCCCATAGTGGTTCTATTTACAGGCTGCCTCGTCATGACCCTGTGCTGGAAGCCAGCGGACTGGGAAGACAGATGGCCCTTCCAGTCATAGCAGGGACGCCTGGGATTGTCTGTACCAGAATAAGAACGAGAAACCAGATATGTGTGGGTTTGATTTAGGAATCAGATATCCCTACAACATGTTCTTAAATATTAACAGAGTGATTCTTCTCATTTGCTTCTATTTCACATCCAGCTCATGCTTGATACTAGTTACAGTTTCATGTTTAAAGGATCTTAAAAAGTTTTGGCCTGTTTCCCTTCTTTTCTTTTTTTCTTTATTGAATACAAAAGCATTTATTTTAACAAAATTTATATTTAAAATAGAATTTTGATCTGTCTACTCACAAAACCTAATTCAAAACATGATGTATTTATCTCTCTGGCTGATTTGATATTATTCCTTTATAAACAATATTCAATTTATAATTATTTTATGAAACTGTACTAAATGAAGTTTTTATTTTATCAGAGATCATTTCTCTTTCAGTTCAGTTCAGTCGCTCAGTCATGTCCAACTCTTTGCAACTCCATGAATTGCAGCCTGCCAGGCCTCCCTGTCCATCAACTCCCGCAGTTCACCCAAACTCATGTCCATCTAGTTGGTGATGCCATCCAAAATTATTTTTTATTGAAGCATAGTTGATGGTTACAATGTTGTGTTAGTTTCTGCTGTACTAACTGAATCAGTTATACATATATATATATATATATATATATATATATATCTCCACTCTTTTTTAGATTATGTTCCACTATAGGTCATTAAAGAGTGTTAAGGAGAGTTCCCAGTGCTATACAGTAGGTTCTTATTCAGGAAATATTAATATATTAAAATATTTATATAAAAGATTTTTATAAGTCCATTCTGAAGGAGATCAGCCCTGGGATTTCTTTAGAAGGAATGATGCTAAAGCTGAAACTCCAGTATTTTGGCCACCTCATGCGAAGAGTTGACTCATTGGAGAAGACTCTGATGCTGGGAGGGACTGAGGGCAAGAGGAGAAGGGGACGGCAGATGATGAGATGGCTGGATGGCATCACTGACTCGATGAATGTGAGTCTGAGTGACCTCCGAGAGCTGGTGATGGATAGGGAGGCCTGGCGTGCTGCAGTTCATGGGGTCGCAAAGAGTCGGACATGACTGAGCGACTGATCTGATCTGATCTGATAAGTCATATACAACTTTGAGATGAGAATATTTTAGCCCAACTTCTGTTGATTATTTCTTTATTGATTAATATATTTTAATTGGAGGCTATTACTTTACAATTTTGTGGTGGATTTTGCCACACATTGGCATGAATCAGCCACAGGGGTACATGTGTCCCCCCAGTTCCGAACACCACTCTCCCCTCCCTCCCCATCCCGTTCCTCTGAGTTTTCCCAGTGCACCAGCTTTGCGTGCCCTGTATCATGCAACAAACTTGGACTGGTCATCTATTCACATATGGTAATATACATGTTTCAATGCTATTCTCTCACATCATCCAACCCTCACATTCTCCCACAGAGGACAAAAGTCTGTTCTTTATATCTGTGTCTCTTTTACTGTCTTGTATATAGGGTCATTTCTTTTCCATGGGGATGGTCTTGATCCCTGTCTCCTATACAATGTCACAAACCTCATTCCATAGTTCATCAGGCACGCTATGAGATTTAGGCCCTTAAATCTATTTCTCACTTCCACTGTATAATCATAAGGGATTTGATGTAGGTCATACCTGAATCCCCATGGAAAAGAAATGCAAAAAAGCAAAATGGCTGTCTGCAGAGGCCTTACAAATAGCTGTGAAGAGAAGAAAAGTGAAAAGCAAAGGAGAAAAGGAAAGATATAAGCATATGAATGCAGAATTCCAAAGAATAGCAAGAAGAGATAAGAAAGCCTTCCTCAGTGATCAATGTAAAGAACTAGAGGAAAACAACAGAATGGGAAAGACTAGAGATCTCTTCAAGAAAATTAGAGATACCAAGGGAACATTTCATGCAAAGATGGGCACAGTAAAGGACAGAAATGATATGGACCTAACAGAAGCAGAAGATATTAAGAAGAGGTGGCAAGAATACACAGAAGAACTGTACAAAAAAGAGCTTCATGACCCAGATAATCATGATGGTGTGATCACTGACCCAGAGCCAGACATCCTGGAATGTGCAGTCAAGTGGGCCTTATAAAGCATCACTACGAACAAAGCTAGTGGAGGTGATAGAATTCCAGTTGAGCTATTTCAAATCCTGAAAGATGATGCTGTGAAAGTGCTGCACTCAATATGCCAGCAAATCAGGAAAACTCAGCAGTGGCCACAGGACTGGAAAAGGTCAGTTTTCATTCCAATCCCAAAGAAAGGCAATGCCAAAGAATGCTCAAACTACCGCACAATTGCACTCATCTCACATGCTAGTAAAGTAATGCTCAAAATTCTCCAAGCCAGGCTTCAGCAATATGTGAACCATGAACTTCCTGATGTTCAAGCTGGTTTTAGAAAAGGCAGAGGAACCAGAGATCAAATTGCCAACATCTGCTGGATCATCGAAAAAGCAAGAGAGTTCCAGAAAAACATCTATTTCTGCTTTATTGACTATGCCAAAGCCTTTGACTGTGTAGATCACAATAAACTGTGGAAAATTCTGAAAGAGATGGGAATACCAGACCACCTGACCTGCCTCTTGAGAAATCTGTATGCAGGTCAGGAAGCAATAGTTAGAACTGGTCATGGAACAACAGACTGGTTCCAAATAGGAAAAGGAGGACGTCAAGGCTGTATATATTGTCACCCTGCTTATTTAACTTATATGCAGAGTACATCATGAGAAATGCTGGACTGGAAGAAACACAAGCTGGAATTAAGATTTCCGGGACAAATATCAATAACCTCAGATATGCAGATGACACCACCCTTATGGCAGAAAGTGAAGAGGAACTAAAAAGCCTCTTGATGGAGGTGAAAGAGGAGAGTGAAAAGATTGGCTTAAAGCTCAATATTCAGAAAAGTAAGATCATGGCATCTGGTCCCATCACTTCATGGCAAATAGATGGGGAAATAGTGGAAACATTGTCAGACTTTATTTTTTTGAGCTCCAAAATCACTGCAGATGGTGACTGCAGCCATGAAATTAAAAGACGCTTACTCCTTGGAAGGAAAGTTATGATCAACCTAGACAGCATATTCAAAAGCAGAGACATTACTTTGCCAACAAAGGTTCGTCTAGTCAAGGCTTTGGTTTTTCCTGTGGTCATGTATGGATGTGAGAGCTGGACTGTGAAGAAGGCTGAGCGCCAAAGAATTGATGCTTTTGAACTTTGGTGTTGGAGAAGACTCTTGAGAGTCCCTTGGACTGCAAGGAGATCCCACCAGTCCATTCTGAAGGAGATCAGCCCTGGGATTTCTTTGGAAGGAATGATGCTAAAGCTGAAACTCCAGTCCTTTGGCCACCTCATGCAAAGAGTTGACTCATTGGAGAAGACTCTGATGCTGGGAGGGATTGAGGGCAGGAGGAGAAGGGGACGACAGAGGATGAGATGGCTGGATGGCATCACCAACTCAATGGACATGAGTCTGAGTGAACTCCAGGAGTTGGTGATGGAGAGGGAGGCCTGGCATGCTGCTATTCATGGGGTCACAAAGAGTCGGACACAACTGAGCGACTGAACTGAACTAATATAGGGTCATCATTACCATCTTTGTAGATTCCATATATATGCGTTAATATACTGTATTGTGGAGAAGGCAATGGCAACCCACTCCAGTACTCTTGCCTGGGAAATCCCATGGATGGAGGAGCCTGGCAGGCTGCAGTCCATGGGGTCACAAAGAATTGGACACTACTGAGTGGCTTCACTTTCACTTTTCACTTTCGTACATTGGAGAAGGAAATGGCAACCCACTCCAGTGTTCTTGTCTGGAGAATCCCAGGGACAGCGGAGCCTGGTGGGCTGCTGTCTATCGGGTCGCACAGAGTGGGACATGACTGAAGCAACTTAGCAGCAGCAGCAGCAGCAGCATACTGTATTGGCGTTTTTCTTTCTGACTTACTTCACTCTGTATAATGGACTCCAGTTTTATCTACCTCATTAGAACTGACTCAAATGCAGTCTTTTAAATAGCTGAGTAATATTCCATTGTGTATATATACCACTACTTTTTTATCCATTCTTCTGTCAATGGACATCTAGGTTGCTTCCATGTCCTAGCTATTGTAAACAGTGCTGCGATTAACATTGGGTACACGTGTCTCTTTCAATTCTGGTTTCCTCCATGCATATGCCCAGCAGTGGGATTGCTGGGTCATATGGCAGTTCTATTTCCAGTTTTTAAAGAAATCTCCACACTGTTCTCCATAGTGGCGCTACTAGTTTACATTCCTACCAACAGTGTCAGAGGGTTCCCTTTTCTCCACACTCTCTCTAGCATTTATTATTTGTAGACTTTTTGATAGCAGCCATTCTGACTGATGTGAGATGGTACTTCATTATGGTTTTGATTTGCATTATCTCTTCCCTAGTGGCTCAGACAGTAAAGCGTCTGCCTGCAATGTGGGAGACCCGGGTTCAATCCCTGAGTGGGGAAGATCCCCTGGAAAAGGAAATGGCAACCCACTCCAGTACTCTTGCCTGGAAAATTCCATGGACAGAAGAGCCTTGTAAGCTACAGTCCGTGGGGTCTCAAAGAGTCAGACACGACTGAGCGACCACTTCTCTGATAATGAGTGATGTTGATCATCTTTTCATGTGATTTATTAGCCCTCTGTACATCTTGTTTGGAGAAATTAGTTCTTTGGCCTGTTTTTTTGATTGGGTCATTTATTTTTCTGATATTGAGCTGCATGAGCTGCTTGTATATTTTTGAGATTAATTATTTGTCAATTGCTTTGTTTCCTATTATTTTCTCCCATTCTGAAGTCTGTCTTTTCATCTTGCTTTTAGTTTCCTTCGCTGTGCAAAAGCTTTTAAGTTTAATTAGGTCCCGTTTATTTTTGCTTTTATTTCCATTTACTCTGGGAGATGGGTCATAGAGGATCTTGCTGTGATTTATGTCAGAGAGTGTTCTGCCTGTGTTTTCCTCTAGGAGTTTAATAGTTTCTGGTCTTAAATTTAGATCCTTAATCCATTTTGAGTTTATTTTTGTATATGGTGTTAGAAAGTGTTCTAGTTTCACTCTTTTACAGGTGGTTGACCAATTTTCCCAGCTGCTGCTAAGTTGCTTCAGTCGTGTCCGACTCTGTGCGACCCCATAGACAGCAGCCCACCAGGCTCCCCCGTCCCTGGGATTCTCCAGACAAGAACACTGGAGTGGGTTGCCATTTCCTTCTCCAATGCATGAAAGTGAAAAGTGAAAGTGAAGTCACTCAGTCGTGTCCGACTCCTAGCGACCCCACGGACTGCAGCCTACCAGGCTCCTCCATCCATGGGATTTTCCAGTCAAGAGTACTGGAGTGGGTTGCCATTTCCTTCTCCAGGGGATCTTCCCAACCCAGGGATCGAACCCAGGTCTCCTGCACTGCAGGCAGACACTTTACCATAAATCAATATATTACAATAATTTTTTTACATAAAAAATATAGTCAGGAACCCCTTCAGAGAAGTAGTCCAAGTATTTGATTTTTTTTTCTTTTTTTTAAATTTTATTTTATTTTTTAACTTTACAATATTGTATTGGTTTTGCCATATATCAACATGAATCTGCCACAGGTATACATGTGTTCCCCATCCTGAACCTTCCTCCTTCCCCGTACCATCTCTTTGGTCGTCCCAGTGCACCAGCCCCAAGCATCCATTATCATGCATCGAACCTGGACTGGCAACTCATTTCATATATGATATTATGCATGTTTCAATGCCATTCTCCCAAATCATCCCACCCTCTCCCTCTCCCAGAGTCCAAAAGACTATTCTATACATCAGTGTCTCTTTTGCTGTATTGTATACAGGGTTATTGTAACCATCTTTCTAAATTCCATATATATGCGTTAGTATACTGTATTGGTGTTTTTCTTTCTGGCTTACTTCACTCTGTATAATAGGCTCCAGTTTCATCCACCTCATTAGAACTGATTCAAATGTATTCTTTTTAATGGCTAAGTAATACTCCATTGTGTATATGTATCATAGCTTTCTTTATCCATTCATCTGCTGATGGACATCTAGGTTGCTTCCATGTCCTGGCAATTATAAACAGTGCTGCGATGAACATTGGGGTACATGTGTCTCTTTCAATTCTGATTTCCTCAATGTGTATGCCTAGCAGTGGGATTGCTGGGTCATAAGGCAGTTCTATTCCCAGTTTTTTAAGAAATCTCCACACTGTTCTCCATAGTGGCTGTACTAGTTTGCATTCCCACCAACAGTGTAAGAGGGTTCCCTTCTCTCCGCACCCTCTCCAGCATTTATTGTTTGTGGACTTTTGGATCGCAGCCATTCTGATTGGCATGAAATGATATCTCATAGTGGTTTTGATTTGCATTTCTCTGATAATGAGTGATGTTGAGCATCTTTTCATGTGTTTGTTAGCCATCTGTATGTCTTCTTTGAAGAAATGTCTATTTAGTTCTTTGGCCCACTTTTTGATTGGGTCATTTATTTTTCTGGAATTGAGCTGTAGGAGTTGCTTGTATATTTTTGAGATTAGTTGTTTGTCTGTTGCTTCATTTGCTATTATTTTCTTCCATTCTGAAGGCTGTCTTTTCACCTTGCTTATAGTTTCCTTTGTTGTGCAGAAGCTTTTAAGTTTAATTAGGTCCCATTTGTTTATTTTTGCTTTTATTTCCAATATTCTGGGAGGTGGGTCATAGAGGATCCTGCTGTGGTGTATGTCGGAGAGTGTTTTGCCTATGTTCTCCTCTAGGAATTTAATAGTTTCTGGTCTTAGGTTTAGATCTTTAATCCATTTTGAGTTTATTTTTGTGTATGGTGTTAGAAAGTGTTCTAGTTTCATTCTTTTACAATTGGTTGACCAGTTTTCCCAGCACCACTTCTTAAAGAGATTGTCTTTAATCCATTGTATATCCTTGCCTCCTTTGTCAAACATTTTGAAACTCAGTATTTTGCTTCCAATGCATTTAAAGTGCTTCTTGAAGGTTCACTGACTTTGAACTGTCTTCTAAAAAACACAATCTTCATACTGCCAGATTTTGTGGAGGTTTTTTACACTCATATATTTGTATGCATGAATGTTAAATCTCACTATACATTTTCTTGCCTGGCAGTATAAATAAGTTGTTAATACACAAAGCATTATAGATGTTCTTTGCCTTATTACATGACAGAAAATCATCAGTTCCTTATTCTTTACACTTCTCTTGAAATTTAATAACTTAAGATTAAACGTGTTTTCTTCTTGCAACCTGACCAAAAAATTTCCTCTATGTTTACATTATGTTAATGGAAATTTGTCATTGGAATCTCATTATGGGTCACAAACAATTACCTTGCAGAGAAGAATAGTAATGACAGAATTGGGTTGGTATTCATTTTCTCAAAGTAAATTTTGCAAACAGAAGTTTTCATATAATTATGTTACTTCAGCCTGAAATTTTTACACTGTACCAACATCTTACCCATCAGGAAAGAAATGGAATACACACACACACACACACACACACATATTAATATATATGTATGTATGTTTGTATGTATTCCATATGTCATAGTTTCTTGGTCCAGTTACACAGATTCTTTTATTCTTCTGTCATTTAGTTCCAAGGAGATAAGGCAGATTAAAAGCAATAAGTTAGAATACAGGAATGCTGCTGCCATAGATACATACACAGTGAATAACACTCAGTTCGGTTCAGTCGCTCAGTTGTTTCCGACTCTTTATGACTCCATGGACTGCAGCACGCCAGGCCTCCCTGTCCATCACCAACTCACAGAGTTTACCCAAACTCATGTCCACTGAGTCAGTGATGCCATCCAACCATCTCATCCTCTGTCGTCCCCTTCTCCTCCCGCCTTCAATCTTTCCCAGCATCAGGGTCTTTTCAAATGCAGTGATTTTGGAGCCCCAAAATATAAAATCAGCCACTGTTTCCCCATCTATTTGCCATGAAGTGATGGGACTGGATGCCATGATCTTAGTTTTCTGAATGTTGAGCTTTATGCCAACTTTTTCACTCTCCTCTTTCACTTTCATCAAGAGGCTCTTTAGTTCTTCTTTGCTTTCTGCCATAAGGGTGGTGTCATCTGCATATCTGAGGTTATTGATATTTCTCCTGGTAATCTTGATTCCAGCTTGTGCTTCATCCAGCTCAGCATTTCTCGTGCAGTACTCTGCATACACCTGACCTGTCTGACCTGCCTCTTGAGAAATCTGTATGCAGGTCAGAAAGCAACAGTTAGAACTGGACATGGAACAACAGACTGGTTACAAATACAAAAAGGCGTACGTCAAGGCTGTATATTGTCACCCTGCTTATTTAACTTATATGCAGAATACAACATGAGATGTACCAGTCCATCCTAAAGGCAATCAGTCCTGGTTGTTCATTGGAAGGACTGATGTTGAACCTGAAACTCCAGTATTTTGGCCACCTGATGCAAAAAGCTGACTCATTTGAAAAAAACCCTGATGCTGGGAAAGATTGAAGGCTGGAGTAGAAGGGGACGACAGAGGATTAGATGGTTAGATGGCATCACCAACTCAAGGGACATGAGTTTGGGTAAACTCTGGGAGTTGGTGATGGACAGGGAGGCCTGGTATGTTGCAGTTCATGGGGTCGCAAAGAGTTGGACACAACTGAGTGACTGAACTGAACTCAACTCTGCATATAAGTTAAATAAGCAGGGTGACAATATACAGCCTTGATGTTCTCCTTTCCTTGCATTGTTGTTGTTTAGTCACTAAGTCATATTGGACTCTGTGTGTCCCCATGGACTGTAACCCACCAGGGTTGTCTGTCCATGAGATTTCCCAGGCAAGAATACTAGAGTAGGGTGCTGTTTTCTACTCCAGGGGATCTTCCTGAACCAGGGATCAAACCCGCGTCTCCTGCAATGGCAAGCAGGTTCTTTACCACTGAGCCACCAGGGAAACCCTCTGACATTGTGTGGTTTTTGCTTTTGACAAATGACTATGGGCAGCCACCAACTGGCAGGAAAGGAAGCAGAAAAAGAGGGCATAGATGAGGCAGCACTATTAGATACTGCAGTTAATTACTATTTTTCAGATTGATGATCTTAATGCATCATTTTAAGGAAAAACTAATAATCATCATTCAACTAATATTACTATGTGACTACTGTCTGCCAAGCCACAGAACACAACAGTCCTTAGGAAACTAATAGTTTAGGGCAACTTAAAGCCCAAGGGCCTTCACAATCACAACTGCTCATCAGTAGGCCCCAGTGTGAGTCCATTTAGTTGGCATTTATAAGAGTATAGAAAAGACTATTATTTGTTCTGAAATGTCCATTCCATTGGGTTAAAATCTGTTGGAAGTTTGGTATTTCACAGCTGCAAAATTACTCTTCTTACTGTAGAAGATAAAAAGCTGAACTTTTCAAATCATGGTTATCATGTTCAGAAAATAAAATGTAAATATATTGTGAACACACAAAACTTGGAGAGTGGATGAATAGCTATTACTGAGAAATGCTGCCACCTGCAATTTAAAATGGAGCAACTGTCTTCTCTTTCCAAGTGCTCCACTTTCTGCTTCTACAAGACTGGCCGTAAGCGCAGGAAGACAGTCATGTGGTTGCTGAACAGGAGGAGGCCAAGAAAGTCTGGTCCTGAAATCTCTCCAGAACTAAAGCTAAAGTTACCGTTAATAATTGTAGCTAGTCACTCGGGTTAAATTAGGAGTTTGGGGCCACTTCATTTCAAATGAAGCATCCCTGGGGTGTTTTAACATTAGAGCCTTCTTTCTGTTACTGAAAATGAGCATCAGAAAACTTTCTTTTTTTCTGGAGTAGGCAAAATGGTGGGCAAAAAATAAAGCTCATGAAATGGACATTAAGAGAAATGAACTACTTGTTTTGTATTTTTGCTTCTGGCCAATCATGTGCCATAGTTCTAATGAAAGGCTTTTGTTTTAAAGACATTGTCTTAGTTTTAAAATGTCCCATGACCCACACATACAGTGGCCTTGCCAAGAACAGACTCACAAATAATGCATCCTTGTGCCAAAGTAGCCTCAGCCAGCTTCGTCAAGACTAAAATAGCAAGCCAGCCTCTTTGTTACCCATTTTGTTCCCTTTTGCTTCTTCCCTAAGAAGTTTTGTTTATGTCTAACCTTGAGAGAAGTTTTCTGCTCCCTGGGAAATTTGGTGAAGATGCTCATTATGTTAGTTTCAAAAGAACTGCAGTTTTAAGTCTTAATGATTTTTTTCCTAATTACAGCTATATTCTACAGCAACTATGGAGGAGCTGGACAAGTGGAAAGATAGGAAAATCACACTGTGCATTTGAAAAAGTATCTTTCTCCTGATTTTCTTAAGACTTTCAGAAATTTTATCAATACAAATTACAACAGCATTTAAAGATTTTGAATAGGGTAAACTTATCCTTGCCCACGTTTTGGGTGGTTTTCCTTCTTTCTGTGCTCTGGTTGAGCAGTTGTCTTGGCCATCTCCACCACTCCCCATTGTTGATCAGCTAACTAAAGTTTAAAACAGCTGCATGCATGAACAATGATACCATAGCCGAGCAACCGTGGCACTCAGTTTAAAAAAAAATACATATAAACAAGTTATATGGGTATTAGATGGGAAGTTAAGTTTTCATATTAGAATGCGCAGGTAAGAAAATTAGACATGGCTAGATTTTTTCTGAAAATCTGGTTGCTGAAGGTAATTCATGCTTGCTACCTTCAACTTGTATCTGCAATAGTCCTGAATTTGACCTGGTTCAGGATTTAAATGGATTTCCAGTGGGACCAAAAGAGAGAAGTGCCAGCAAGTTTATCAAAGGAGATCATATGTCAGAAAGAAACTGATCCCATTTCATATACCCATAGCACCATGAACATTATTTGGCCTTATAAATCATCTTCAGTGAAAGTACATACATTCCGAGGCAAACAGAAATAAAATTGCACTTATCATTTATCAGCCTCAAATTTCTTAATCCAAGGTAAACTTTAAATGTCATCACTTAGAATTAAAAGTTTAAGGCTCAGCCTTTCTTCATTTATCACATAGTTCTCAAATAGATGTTGATTTTTTTCCCCATTTAAACAAGTGGGCATAACTCAGTGGTTATCAGGTTGATGACAGAGTCCCTCTTCCTTTGTCCAGACTGAAGTCTATAATATATGCTATGGTACAGTCATGGGGAAAAAAGAATATAAAATTTTGTTTTCCGATGGATACATGTTAGTGACTGTGCATATTTTTCCTTTCTTTTTATTTTACTTTATTGTTATTAAAAATAAAAATTGTATGTTTAACTGTAGTGAATGACACATAACATAAAGTTTACCATCTTAACCCTTTTAAGAGTACATATAAGTGATTTTAGGGCATTCACATTGTTGTACTACTATCTCTTCAAATGTTAACCTCATAAAATTGTCCTCATTTGTGCTTTCCCACTAATATCAAACACACACATTTTAACACATCCACTGTCAAAAAATTTAAATATGAATTGTTTATTTTGTAAACATATCAGCTGAATATTATCTTTTAAATATTTTTCTGAGTTCTAATGGAGGAATGGTTTTCAAATTCTGAAGTTATAATTCTTTCCACTCCTTTATAATATTATTGATTTATCAATTGGAATATTTTATGTGGTCTCTGTGCTTGTGCTGCTGCTGCTGCTGCTAAGTCGCTTCAGTCGTGTCCGACTCTGTGCAACCCCATAGACGGAAGCCCACCAGGCTCCCCCATCCCTGGGATTCTCCAGGAAAGAACACTGGAGTGGGTTGCCATTTCCTTCTCCAATGCATGAAAGTGAAAAGTGAAAGTGAAGTCACTCAGTCATGTCTGACTCTTAGCGACCCCATGGACTACAGCCTACCAGGCTCCTCCATCCATGGGATTTTCCAGGCAAGAGTACTGGAGTGGGGTGCCATTGCCTTCTCTGCTCTATGCTTGTAATTTAAAGCTAATGCTCAACACTTTTATTTATCATATAAATAACACTGATGAAGTATAGGTATAGCAAATGCAAAAATTGAATAAGTATAATAATTTCCATGTATGCAATTAGGGCTTTATCGATTGTTCTTTTCAGAAAGCGGAGAAGGCAATGGCAACCCACTCCAGTGTTCTTGCTTGGAAAATCCCATGGACGGAGGAGCCTGGTGGGCTGCTGTCTATGGGGTCGCACAGTCAGACACGACTGAAGCGACTTAGCAGCAGCAGCAGTTTTCAGAAAGTGTTAAATATCAAAGTTTTGTGTTTATAATATGCAGAATTTGAAATAAGAGTTAAGAAGATGAGCATTTTCTTGGGCAGATAGTTTTTTTGCATTTTAAACCTAAAATCCAGCATGTGCACAACCTTTATTCCCTCCCAAATAATTTACTTGCTGTCATTGAAAAGAATTTTAATGTTTTCCTGACTTCTTGTCATAGCTCAAATTTATCAACCATGACACTGTTCATTCTTGGCTGTTAAATGCTCCCATATAATCTGAGATGCTTTATATTTTCTCTGTACTTCTCTTTGCTGGCATTATAGAGTCAGTTTCCTGTCAATGTGTTTATCCTTCTTGAATCTGGAGAAGGGCCCAGAAAGCAGTGTGGTTAATTGAACTAGACTGCTTAGAATTTTGCTTCACTGATAGAGCCGAACTGTTTGTTTTTAAGAAAGTCATCATCTATGCCCTGTTTTCCGTGTACAGCCACGTACCCTGCTTATGCACAAGTTAGCATCGCCACCGTGGGCAACAACTGTCACTTTACATTCCATTTTTGAAGGCTCTCTGAAGTTAATGATTTATATCTAAGAAGTAAATCTCTTCTGGAAACTGTCCGTGAAAAATAATTTTTAATTGGATTTGAACAAACACAGCCCTTTTCCTACTGACCCTCATCCCGGATCTCCTTCTCTACCTCATTAATGTCCTCATTGGGCTAAATGTTACCACACCATTGACCTCTGCAACGTGAACAGCTTCTGGGAGACTTAATAAGTTTATTCATGCTAACTGTAAGAGCACTGGAATATGGAAGGATCTGAGACAAATATTAGCACAGAGAGACTAGAATGAGTTGTAAAATAATGTCAAATAAATACAAATAAGAAAATTAGAGTTGTTAAAAATCTATCACATATTAAATTCATTCTTGTTTGAAGGCCAAAGGATGTTCTATAACTGTAATCCTAATTATAAATTACAAGCCAAAAAATACTAAGAACAATTTATAATTACCTACACTTGGGGAATACGTTTAAATTCACATTATATATTCACTTAGCAGACTTGCTTTCTATTTAAAATCACTCTGAATACATTTCAAAGGTTGTGAAGATACTGAAGTACAGACATCTTGATTTACTGCAAATGAATATCAATGTTCTCATTTTAAGGAAATCACCGGTTTCTTTTTATTGAACTGTAGCTCAAAGAATCATTCAAAGAAATAAAAAAGAAATTCAACAATTTGAAGTTTAATTACACTAAGAAAAATGAAAAGGCTCGAAATCTAAAAGCTCTCAAATATCAAATTCAACAAGTGGATATATATGCTGAAAAACTACAGGTAATGAGAAGATACTTGTATATGTGTGTGTGTGTGTGTGTGTGTGTGTGTGTGTGTGTGTGTGCTACAATTATTGCAAAATTATTTTGCATTTCAATTCTAAATGCCTAACCCTTAGGCTTTTTTTATACCATTAGAACTGAAAAGATAGTTTTAGTTTTTATAACAATTGGGTGCTTCACATAAAATACATAATTTATGGATTTATCTCTTGAAGCAGCTCTAGAATGATCTCTGCCAAACCTATCCAGCCTCATTGCTCCCATTCTCCCTGCTACACACACACACACACACACACACACACACACCTCCTACTGCTGCTGCTGCTGCTAAGTTGCTTCAGTCGTGTCCAACTCTGTGCCACCCCGTAAACGGCAGCCCACCAGGCTCCCCTGTTCCTGGGATTCTCCAGGCAAGAACACTGGAGTGGGTTGCCATTTCCTTCTCCAATGCGTGAAAGTGAAGTTGCTCAGTCGGATCCAACTCTTCACGACCCCATGGACTGCAACCTACCAGGCTCCTCCATCCATGGGATTTTCCAGGCAAGAGTACTGGAGTGGGGTGCCATTGCCTTCTCCCCACACACCTCCTATACATCCCTTTTTCTTTCCTTGTACTCACCTATACGCAGAAGCTTCTTCCACTGTTCCTGCAGCCCTAATACTTTCCTGATTATTGCTTATGCTGGCTAATTTGATTGCTTTCTTAGGAGACAGTGAGCTGAGTACAATAAAATACTTGATTTTATGGTCTTTTTCTTTTTTAAAATCTCATAGCATTCTCAAACTATGGAATAGATCCTGGGGTAGAGTAAATTTTCTCTATATTTGCTGAATGCTGAGTCAATAAACTATCTGAAAGGAAGCCTATTCTTTCCAAAATGTGTTTTAATAATTATGATTTTAACATATTAAATGAAGGAAGCTATAAAAGTTTTTCAAAGTTTTTCCCTCAATATTTAATTACTAACTAGCTGAGTAAATAAAAACTGTCATTAATTTTTTTTTTTTTTTTTTTTTGCTCAGGCTCTGAAAAGGAAAATGGAAAAAGTTGAGAATAAAACTTCTTTCTTAAATTGTCCAAATAATAAAGTGAATACCCTTTTGGAAGCCATGAGGGATTTGCAAAAGCATGTGGATGAATTTGACAAAGTTGTAACAGATTACAGGAAGAATTTGGACCTGACCGAGCATCTCCAGGAGTTGATAGAAGAGGTATTCTCTTCTTGTTGTCATGTTATCTGTATTGTAATTATTTAAAAAATTTCTCTGTTGCTTAGAACAACACTGCATTAGCTATTACTGTCATTACATTGGTGCATCATGCTCCTTTTCATGATTATATCCTTAGGATAATTTCCTAATGCAGAATTGCTGTACCAAAGGGATACATGTTATATGGTTTTGATTGTATTGTCCACTTGCTCTTTGGAAAGATTTTACTAATTTAACTCTTCTTACCAGCAACATACGAGAAATTCTCATTTCTCCACAACCTCATCAACTCAAGATGTTTAATAATCATGGAGTTAATTATATTAACTGTTGGATATCTGCTAAAATAATCAATAATGACTTATTTCACAGAATTTGAGAATGTTTAGAGAGAAAGTTGCTAATTGGATTTTTCAGGTATAAAAATTCTTATTGGTATTATTGCATTTTTATCAAGAGGATAAATGGCAAAGTATACATAAATTATATGAAATTGGCAAGTTAAAGTCATTATTTGCACACTTCATAGTGAAGAAACTCTACACTTGAAGTTCTTGAGCATTTTTTGTAGCCCATAATTCTGAGTTACAAAACATCTCTCTTTCCCACTAATGCAATAGAGCTTTTAGATTTAACACCACATTAGGGGGATTGAAATAATCATTCTTCCATATCTGATGTATAGGTTTGCTGTACTTCTATGGCACTTATTTAAAGCCAATTCCTAACAGTCATGTGTTTCTATTTCTCACTCAGCATAAGTGCTTCTGGCCTTGGTCAGACACATTTCTTTCATCATAGTTATTTATTTTTAGTGAGAAACTATCTCAATTCCCCACTATGCTTTGAAAATATGACTATTTTCTATCAAGAAAAGGTCAAATGCTATTCTTCAAATGATATTTCCTCCATCTACAGACTAAATCTTATTCCTAAAAGAATTTATTTGTTGGGGTGTTATTTGGGCAATACTTTATCCATATATTGTTAATGATTTCAATTAAATAGGCTGAATTTTGTGTGTTTAAGCTTTTTCTTACCTTTAGCTGATATTTGGATTCTTTTTAGCACCATATGGTTTTTTTAGAATGCCTGTTCTTGTAAGTCTGCAACTTTTCTCTTAGGAATTATATTTCAGGCAAATCTAAGAAAGAAGAAAAATCAAACTGATTTCCATACTTTCTTATCTGACTCTAATTTCTAAGTGCAAAAGTATATGATCATGCTGTGATGTTTCGTTTCTTAGGACTTAAAAAGAGTTCACATTAATTACTTCAGTGGGCAAAATGAAGAAATTTGGGAGGATGGTGTCTCTTTAATCTGTGCTTTCTCCCATTTCAATTTAGTGTCACTTTTGGTATGAAGATGCAAGTGCCACAGTTGTAAGAGTTGGAAAGTATTCCACAGAGTGCAAGACCAAGGAAGCAGTGGAGATCCTCCACCAGCAGTTCAAAAAGTTTATCACACCCTCAGTGCCTCAGCAAGAAGAAAGGATTCAGGAGATCAGTGACCTCGCTCAGCGCTTATATGGTGAAGTCTCTTTTTAAAGATACCCATTGATTCACCACTGGACAAATTTCTAGGGAACCTAGCAGACAGCAGAGCATGGCAAACCCTCAGGGTCCTTACTACACCAGCCTATTCTGGGAAAAGGTTCAAGATAAGAGCAAAAGTGAATAATAGGGAATAGAGGAAGGAACTCCTGGCTGCAGGAGATGAAAGCATGTGGATTTTTAATGACCATTTGTAAGCCCTCCTTCTCTCTTCCCTTTCTCCCCCATTAAAACCAGAATAGTACTCAGCTTATGTAGACAAAAATGAAATCTAATTTCGATTAGAGTGAGTCCTCGAAACTATACACAACTCCCATGGTCCTTGAAGTAGGTAGAAAGCTAAGACTGAGTCTACAGCCCTCATGTTTCTATGAGGATTAAGGTTTGTGGATATAAGAAAGGGCTGGAAGGTCTTCCCTTGTCTTCCTCTCATTTGTGGAATAAATAGTGCGTGTGTGCTCAGTCGTGTCTGACTCTTTGCAACCCTATGAACTGCAGCCCACCAGGCTCCTCTGCCCATGGGATTCTCCAGGCGAAAATACTGGAGTGGGTTGCCATTTCCTCCTCCAGGGGATCTTCCCAATGCAGGGATCAAACCCAGGTCTCTGGTGTCTCCTGCACTGCAGGCAGATTCTTTACCATTGAGCCACCTGGGAAGCCCTGTGGAATAAATGGGAGAATTCAAATCATCATCTCACAGATTGTGCTTTCCTGTTCTCCATGACTGTTGGTCTGAAAAGGCTTTCCATGTGAAGAAGGCCCCCGTTTAAAATGCCCGTTCGAGGGTGACAGTCCTTGAGGGTGCAAGAAGAATAATTTCATGAATTCCTTGACACTGTTAATTACAAGGTAATTAACAAGAGTAATTCCTAGTGACAGGGCAAACCTAGCCCCAAAAGATGGAGCAACAGTGCTTCATTTGGCTGCCCACAGCTGCTGCCAGATGGATAGTCTCTCTTGTGACATGAAGCACTCACTCTCCATGGATAGCCATAAAACTTTTCTAGGACAGCATCTATGGCATTAGCTAATACTAAATTAATGAGAATGAATTACTAATAATTTTCCAAAGGAAATGGTAAATACATAAAGATAATATGAATTGAAAAATTAAAGAAAACTAATATTATGTTTCATTCCTACTGTATAAGTGTACTAAAAAATTTTGGAGGCACTCCACTCTCATGAAGTGGTTTATGTTTTCTTCAGTTATTATATTTTTTACACTGTAGCATAATTACCTTTTCATTTGTCTGTCTTCTCAACTGAGCATAAGCTCCTTGAGGGTAAGAGAAATATATTTTATCACTAGGTTTAAGTGCTTTTTGAAGTTCAGCACAAAGATCCCATAAAAGTTGCGATTATCCTCCTGTCTTGTAAAATCCCACTTTCTGCCTTGTTTGTATTCCTGGCCTTATCACCAACTGACATATTGTGTGGTTATATGTGGTTGTCTGGCTCTCCTTACTGGAGTATAAGCTCCTGGAGAAAAGGGATTTTGCCTGTTAACTCACTGCTTCATGGTACATCAGATCAGATCAGATCAGATCAGTCGCTCAGTCATGTCCAACTCTTTGCGACTCCATGAACTGCAGCACGCCAGGCCTCCCTATCCATCACCAGCTCTCGGAGGTCACTCAGACTCACATTCATCGAGTCAGTGATGCCATCCAGCCATCTCATCCTCTGTCATCCCCTTCTCCTCCTGCCCTCAATCCCTCCCAGCATCAGAGTCTTCTCCAATGAGTCAACTCTTCACATGAGGTGGCCAAAATACTGGAGTTTCAGCTTTAGCATCATTCCTTCCAAAGAAATCCCAGGGCTGATCTCCTTCAGAATGGACCGGTTGGATCTCCTTGCAGTCCAAGGGACTCTCAAGAGTCTTCTCCAACACCACAGTTCAAAAGCATCAATTCTTCAGCGCTCAGCCTTCTTCACAGTCCAGCTCTCACATCCATACATGACCACAGGAAAGACCATAGCCTTGACTAGGCGAATCTTTGTTGGCAAAGTGATGTCTCTGCTTTTGAATATGCTATCTAGGTTGGTCATAACTTTCCTTCCAAGGAGTAAGCATCTTTTAATTTCATGGCTGCAGTAAAGTGCCTAACAATTATTTGATGACTAAATGAGTCACTGAATGAGTAAATAAACAGCATGAGTTTTCATCTGTTCAGTTTGGAAGCTATGCATTTTTTAGAATTTACATCAGGTAAGATACTTAAAGAATAGTATGTCATCTTGCATCATTATTGAACCTAGAATTTTAATACAAATAAATTTATCTCAGAAAAAATTTTGAGTACCTATTACGTACTTTGCTCAGTCACTAAGCCATGTCTGACTCTTGGCGACCCTGTGGACTACAGCACACCAAGCTTCCCTGTCGTTCACTATCTACTGGAGTTTCCTCAAACTCATGTCTATTGAGTCAGTGATGCCATCCAACCATCTCATCCTCTGTCACCCACTTCTCCTCCTGCCCTCAATCACGGTCTTTTCCAGTGAGTTAGTTCTTTACATCAGGTGGCCAAAGTATTGGAGCTTCAGCTTCAGCAACAGTCCTGCCAATGAATATTCAGGGTTGATTTCCTTTAGGATTGACTGATTTTATCTCCCTTCTGTCCAAATGGACTATCAAGGGCCTTCTCCAGCACCACAGTTCAAAAGCTTCAATTCTTTGATGCTCAGCCTTCTTTACGGTCCAACTCTCACATCCGTATATGACTACTGGAAAAACCATAGCTTTCACTATACAGACCTTGTCAGCAAAGTGATGTCTCTGCTTTTTGATACGCTGTCCAGGTTTGTCACAGCTTTTCTTCCAAGGAGCAAGCGTCTTTTAATTTCAAGGCTGCAGTCACTGTCTGCAGTGATTTTGGAGCCCAAGAAAATAAAGTTTGCCACTGTTTCCATTTTTCCCCATCAATTTCCCATGAAATGATGGAACTGGATGCCATGATCTTAGTTTTTTGGATGTTGAGTTTTAAGCCAGCTTCTTCACTCTCCTGTTTCACCTTTATCAAGAGGTTCTTTAGTTCCTCTTCACTTTCTGCCATTAGGTGATATTATGGAGCTGTGATTGATATAAAGACCTATACCACCCATTTCCATCATTCAGGAACCCACAGTCTGTGCCTAGAAGTCACAATACGGTAAATGCAGTGAGAAAGGTCTAAAATGTGTGTTTGCTAGAACTGCCATAACAAAATACCATATACTAGGTAGCTTAAATCACAAAAACTAATTTCTTCAAAGTTCCAGAGGCTGGAAGTCTAAGATCAAGGGGCTCAATGAATTGGTTTTCACCAAGGCTTCTCTTTTCTTGCTCCCTCTTCACATAGGCATCCCTCTGTGCACAAGCACCCCAGGTTCTCTGATCTTCTCTTAAGGACACCAATCATAATGAATTGGCACCCCACTCTCGTGGCCTCTTTTTAACTTTATCTCCCTTTAAAGACCTTATCTCCAAATAATGTTACATTCTGAGATACTGGAGGTTGAGTTTTCAATATTTGAATTTTAGGTGGGACACAATTCAGTCTATAACAATGTATAATACCATTTTAGTCTGAGCTGTGGATTCCAGTAGTCCAGTTAAATCTCTGCTCTTTCAATTATTGTCTGGGTTACCTGAAGAGGCTCTTTTGAGCCTGGGATTCCTCATTTGGACAATGCAGTAGAACCTTCTAGAGGAAGATTTTGTTAGCTAATGCATATAAAGTGCCTGCTGCTGCTGCTGCTGCTAAGTCGCTTCAGTTGTGTCCGACTCTGTGCGACCCCATAGACGGCAGCCCACCAGGCTCCCTCGTCCCTGGGATTCTCCAGCCAAGAACACTGGAGTGGGTTGCCATTTCCTTCTCCAATGCATGAAGGTGAAAAGTGAAAGTGAAGTCGCTCAGTCATGTCCTACCCTTAGCATGGACTGCAGCCTACCAGGCTCGTCCGTCCATGGGATTTTCCAGGCCTAGCCACAGGCAAATAAGATGCACTCACTACATAATAGATACTTGTATTATTACTCCAGTAGGGAGAGGAAAATCCAGTTGGGAAAGATGAAGAATATTTCCACAAAGATCTTGACATTGGAAGTAGACCTTGAAGAGTGAGTAGGATTTATCCCAACAGAGACAGGGGTATGGGCATTCTTTTCCCCATACAGGAAAGAATAGTCAGTGGTTGTGGGGATTTTGAGAGAAAAGTTGCTAGTTCAGTTTGGTCAGATATTAAGTATGTGAAGGAATTAGGGAGATATATTTTTGAGAGAGGCAGGTCGAAACTGTATCACAGAGGGCCTTGACTGTATACTTTCTAGGTAGTGAAGAACAGCTGAATGTTTTGAAAAGGAGAAAAGAGGTTAGAGTGGAGCTTTATGAATATTAATATAGCAACACTATTTAGGTTACATAAGAGGGACACGGTACAGCAAATGTAACCCTTTTTCTAGAATACTTGGTTTTTCCAATGATGCTTTTGTCTATTCAACAAGTATTTAGTAAGTGCTTACTATCTATAGGCCGAGTATCAGACACTAGGATAAATTAATGGGATTAATTTACAGGAGTAAGTTTTTTTCTGCTAAGGATTTGACCTTTAAAAATGGTTTTAACCCTTCTTCTCCCCAGGTTTTGAAGAAGGGCAGAAATATGCTGAGAAAATAGTGGCCAAACACAAAGAAGTTCTTGAATCTGTCACTGAATTATGTAGCTCTCTCACAGAGCTTGAAGGAAAGCTGAAGGTAATTTCTTCTTACCAGAATATGTATGTTTAAAAGATATAAATTAAAATGTGTGGATCAAGTGTCTTCTGCTGCAAAGATGTTCTAACACAAATTCTCAAGGGACATAATGTGCACATTTGTTTCACAGCTTTCTAACATAATTACTTGGTTGTTTTTAATAGTTAATTCTGTTTCTTTCCCATCACTGTAGAGAAAAATGTTGCTGAGAATGAAGGTTAAGCACAATTAAGGTGTCTCGTTACATATTCATGGATCGTATCCTAATGGATAAATGTGTCCCATTAAAATCAAAGTCTATATTGTTGTTGTTAAGTTGCTCAGTCAGTATCCTTATGTTTTCATTCATAAATAATGAACATAAGTTATTTTATTCTCTTCCAAATTGTGGCCCCAGAGAAAATAAAACTAATCTTCAGGTATTATAGTCATTGAACATTTAGCTTCATGGAAATATTGAACTAACCATTAGCATCTTTCATGGAATAATAAAATTGATGGTAAAAATAGGAAATTTGTTTATGATTTGTCTAGGTAAAATTCAGTTAAAATAGAGAAATGTATGTATATACATATATATACATGCCTATGTATGTATACACACATATGTATTTGTTGTCTTTGTCATTTCGAAGCTGATTTCATTAGTGCTCTTTTCATAACTGACTGGAAGAACCAGTTATTTAGGATTGAAACAGTGGTAAGGTAATTAAGAGTACAGACTCTAGGGTAAAACACAGCCGCCTAGGAATACCAGCTCTCCAAATTATTGTATTTGTGAATGGGGATTTAATCTATTAAGGGTATTTTTCTTAATGATCCCGAGTCTCCGTTTCCTGATCCATAAAATGCAGGAAATAGAGGAAGCTAATCACAGGATAGCCCTGAGTACTGAATGTGAAGACACCTGTGATTATTGGTGGGATTTCTATTGGTATGGAGACATAATGGTGCTCTTGCAGTTTGAAGCAGAATTATATTTATTTTCAGCAAGTATTTTTTCTGTATGAATTTCCACGTCAGATATTTGAGTAACATTCTGTTCAAAATAGTTTGCTAAGCTTTTAATTCAGTGGGCATCCAATCAAATTGTTTTTTTCCCTTTGGTTGAGAATCTAGATTTTTCCATTTTTACCATTTTAAATAACACTATAGTGAACATCTTTGTACATGAAACTTTGTTCTTTCTTTTTTATTATTACCTTTTGTATTATTATTACACAAAAATTCTTTGCTTTCCATAAATGTTTTGCAATTATATTGCCACCAATAATGTATGAATGCACTTTACATTTTATACTATCTTTTTCAACATTTTCATTTCCTCCTCACCTTTACCCCAACCCCTGAGGATGTGTCTCTTCTCCTGACTTTTGAAACACAGTCCAAAAATCATTGCTCTTTTTCACTCTTTGCTGCCGTCTACAGCATCTTTCCCATTTATGTTGTACATCTCCAAGTGAGCTCCACTTAAAACATACACTCTCTTAAAGAGATACCCCTTTCCAGCTTTTCATCTTCATACTATTCTTCCTGAAAGCTGTTTTCACTTTCTGCCTCCTTCCACTTTCCCCCCTTCCTCCCACACCCCCTGGAATCAGAGTTGTACCCTCTTTTTCTCATTCCCAACCTTCCACTGGATTCTCTTTTGCTAGTCAGAAGCCCCCTACTTATTGACACTTGCTAGATGATACTGCTAGTGTCATTTTTAAATTCAAAAGACCTCCCTACAAACTCTTCTTTGCTTACCAAATGAAGTTCAGACTCAAGGTTTTTCCATGTTCTGAAACTGATTGTCTTTCCAAACCATTGTGTTTCTCCACTCATTGTTGGTTCCTACCTCAGCGGTCTCCTACCCCACCCTTCCAGGTCTGCCTCTAAATTTTATAGTCATCCCTCATATCCACAATTTTGCTATCCTCCATTTTGGGTACCTGAAGTCAACCTCAATCAGAAAATATTAAATGAAAAACTCCAAAAGTAAATATTTTTTATGTTTTAAATTACAAGAGACCATATTCACATAACTTTTATTACAATATATTGCTATACTTGTTATATTTTATTATCTTGTTATCAATCACTTACCCTACCTAATTTCAGAGAAGGCAATGGCACCCCACTCCAGTACTCTTGCCTGGAGAGTCCCAGGGATGGGGGAGCCTGGTGGGCTGCCATCCATGGGGTCACACAGAATCAGACACGATGAAGTAACTTAGCAACAGCGGCAGCAGCTACCTAATTTATAAATTAAACTTTATCATGGATATGTATGTACTAGGAAAAAGATGTAGTAACATGTACATAGTATTTTCTGCAGTTTCAGGCATCCACTGTGGGTCTTGGAATGTATCTTCTACACATACAGGTGGACTACTGTACTTCACACATACATGACCTTCCATCTCTCTTATCTAAATTGCTCTCTCAAGGCCAAACCCAAATATCACCTCCTGCAAAATTCCTTCCTTAGCTGGTTCACTCCCTCTTTGATCTGCACCAGTGCTCCTTCCTACCATAATCATCGCATATATCTACCATGATCATCCAGCCACTCTCCTAGATTATAATGAGGAAACCCTGTTCAGTTCAGCATCCCACACAACATTTAACACTATGCTTTGCCTAAAACGGGTTTTCCATAAAGGTTTTGGCATTTATCGTAAACACCCAAAGGATTGGTACAGGAAAAAAAAAATCATTCAGTAGCTCAAAAAAGTTTGATTTGGGTGGATATAGAAATGAGGAAGGGCTTCTATGGCAAGAGAAACAGGCATCAGCATTGCCCTTAGGAGTTACGGCCTGAAGAAAATCCTGCCAAATGATGCTAACACTTTGCAGATGTTTCTATGAGAGCATAAATGTCTGGGTTTTGTTTTTAGGATTGACTCTATGGCTCTCTTTTGCAGGAGTTCATGAAAAAAGCAGGCCTGGAAATCCCTGTCAAGGTTAAAATAGTGATAATAATCCTTTCTCTTTGTGTAGAATTTTGATATTTACAGAGGCCTCTTCCCTGGTGGCTCAGAGGTTAAAGTGTCTGCCTGCAATGTGGGAGACCCAGGTTCGATCCCTGCGTAGGGAAGAGCCCCTGGAGAAGGAAATGGCAACCCACTCCAGTACTCTTGCCTGGAGAATCCCATGGAGGGAGGAGCCTGGTAGGCTACAGTCCATGGGGTCGCAAAGAGTCGGACACAACTGAGCCACTTCACTTCAGTTCAGTCGCTCAGCTGTGTTTGACTCTTTGTGACCCCATGAATCGCAGCACGCCAGGCCTCCCTGTCCATCACCAACTCCTGGAGTTCACTCAGATTCACGTCCATTGAGTCAGTGATGCCATCCAGCCATCTCATCCTCTGTCTTCCCCTTCTCCTCCTGCCCTCAATCCCTCCCAGCATCAGAGTCTTCTCCAATGAGTCAGCTCTTCACATGAGGTGGCCAAAGGACTGGAGTTTCAGCTTTAGCATCATTCCTTCCAAAGAAGTCCCAGGGCTGATCTCCTTAAGAATGGACTGGCTGGATCTCCTTGCAGTCCAAGGGACTCTCAAGAGTCTTCTCCAACACCACAGTTCAAAAGCATCAATTCTTCAGTGCCCAGCTTTCTTCACAGTCCAACTCTTACATCCATACATGACCACTGGAAAAACCATAGCCTTGACTAGACAGACCTTTGTTGGCAAAGTGATGTCTCTGCTTTTGAATATGCTATCTAGGTTGGTCGTAAGTTTCCTTCCAAGGAGTAAGCGTCTTTTAATTTCATGGCTGCAGTCACCATCTGCAGTGATTTTGGAGCCTAAAAAATAAAGTCTGTCACTGTTTCCACTGTTTCCCCATTTATTTGCCATGAAGTGATGGGACGAGATGCCATGATCTTCATTTTCTGAATGTTGAGCTTTAAGCCAACTTTTTAACTCTCCATTTTTACTTTCATCAAGAGGCTTTTTAGTTCCTCTTCACTTTCTGCCATAAGGGTGGTGTTTATCTGCATATCTGAGGTTATCGATATTTCTGCAGGCAATCTTGATTCTAGCTTATGCTTCTTCCAGCCCAGCATTTCTCATGATGTACTCTGCATAGAAGTTAAATAAGCAGGGTGACATTATACAGCCTTGACATACTCCTTTTCCTATTTGGAACCAGTCTGTTGTTCCATGTCCAGTTCTAACTGTTGCTTCCTGACCTGCATACAAATTTCTCAAGAGGCAGATCAGGTGGTCTGGTATTCCCATCTCTTTCAGAATTTTCCAGTTTATTGTGATCCACACAGTCAAAGGCTTTGGCATAGTCAATAAAGCAGAAATAGATGTTTTTCTGGAACTCTCTTGCTTTTTCCATGATCCTGATGGGGAAACAGTGGAAACAGTGTCAGACTTTATTTTTCTGGGCTCCAAAATCACTGCAGATGGTGACTGCAGCCATGAAATTAAAAGACGCTTACTCCTTGAAAGGAAAGTTATGACTAACCTAGATAGCATATTCAAAAGCAGAGACATCACTTTGCCAACAAAGGTCTGTCTAGTCAAGGCTATGGTTTTCCCAGTGGTCATGTATGGATGTAAGAGTTGGACTGTGAAGAAAGCTGAGCACCGAAGTATTGATGCTTTTGAACTGTGGTGTTGGAGAAGACTCTTGAGAGTCCCTTGGACTGCAAGGAGTTCTAAACAGTCCATTCTAAAGGAGATCAGCCCTGGATTTCTTTGGAAGGAATGATGCTAAAGCTGAAACTCCAGTACTTTGGCCACCTCATGCGAAGAGTTGACTCATTGGAGAAGACTCTGATGCTAGGAGGGATTGAGGGCAGGAGGAGAAGGGGACGACAGAGGATGAGATGGCTGGATGGCATCACTGACTCAATGGACGTGAATCTGAGTGAACTCCAGGAGTTGGTGATGGACAGGGAGGCCTGGCGTGCTGCGATTCATGGGGTTGCAAAGAGTCGGACACGACTGAGCAACTGATCTGATCTGATCTGATCTGATTTAGGTTGCTTCCATGTCTTGGCTATTGTAAATAATTCTGTAATGAATGTTGGGGTGCATGTATCTTTTTTAATTATGATTTTCTTTGGTTATATGCCCAGGAGTGGGATTGCTGGATCAATTGATATTTCTATTTTTAGTTTTTTAAGAACCCTCCATACTGTTCTTGGTAGTAGTTGTATTAATTTGCATTCCACTTTGGAATTAGGTATAGAGTATATACCAAAGCAGAGTAATATATCAAATAAACCAGTGTAAGTTTTAGAGTTGGAAGTAAGAGCTGAATCTCCCCAGTAAATGTCTGCCCAAATACTTTGAGTTGATGTAACATGTACACTTTTGAGAAGTATGCCTATTTCTTTAAGGCCTAATGCCCATGTTCCAGGTGGTATAGAGTATCTTCTGTTGCCATATTCTTGTTCAGTAGCTAAGTCACATCCCTCTCTTTTTAACACTGTGAACTACAGCACACCAGGTTTCCCTGTCCTTCACTGTCTCCTGGAGTTTGCTCATACTCATGTCCATTGAGTCAATGATGCCACCCAACCATGTTAACACTCTGCCACCCACTTCTCATCTTGCCCTCAATCTCTCCCAGCATCAGGGTATTTTCCAGTGAATTGGCTCTTCACATCAGGTGGCCAAAGTATTGGTGCTTCAGCTTCAGCATCCGTCCTTCCAATGAATATTCAGGGTTGATTTCTTTTAAGGATTTAGCAATTTGATCTTGCAGTTCAAGGGACTCTCTGGAGTCTTTTCCAGCACCACAATTCAAAAGCATCAATTTTTTGGTGCTCAGCCTTCTTTATAGTCCAACTCTCACATCCATACATGAAAAATCATAGCTTTGACTAAATGGACCTTTGTTAGCAAAATGATGTCTCTGCTTTTTAATACGCTGTCTAGGTTGGTCATAGCTTTTCTTCCAAGGAGAAAGTATCTTTTAATTTCATGGCTGCAGTCACTGTCCACAGTGATTCTGGAGTCCAAGAAAATAATGTCTGTCGCTGTTTCCATTGGTTCCCCATCTGTTTGCCATGAAGTGATGGGACAGGATGCTGTGATCTTAGTTTTTTTAATGTTGAGTTTTAAGTCAGGTTTTTCACTCTCCTCTTTCACTTTCATCAAGAGGCTCTTTAGTTTCTCTTCACTTTCTGCCATAAGGGTGGTGTCATCTGCATATCTGAGGTTGTTGATATTTCTCCTGGCCATCTTGATTCCAGGTTGTGTTTCTTCCAGTCCAGCATTTCTCATGATGTACTCTGCATATAAGTTAAATAAACAGGGTGACAATATACAGCCTTGACGTATTACTTTTCCTATTTGGAACCAGTCTGTTGTTCCATGTCCAGTTCTAACTGTTGCTTCTTGACCTGCATACAGGTTTCTCAGGAGGCAGGTCAAGTATCTGGTATCCCCCTATTATAACAAGAACTTTCTTCCTACTGGACCTTTGAACAACCAATTTTAATTGGCAGTGAACTTTTATCAACAGAGGAGGTAAAAAGGGGAATGAAACCTTGAAATAACTGTGTAAATCACTCCATAGGAGTATGCTAGCCCCTTGTGGGATACATTTGCTGAAAGATTGCCAACTTTACTGGCCCAGGCTCTCACTAATCTTCACTTTGTACAGCAGGGAGATGTTTTAAAGTTGAATGTGAATTTGGAAGACTTCCATGATGATTGCATTGACCTACTAAAAGAACCAGCGAAAAATAAGCAGACAATATTCAATGATGGAAGCAATAAGGTAAAGAAATCCATGTATCCTCAGATATTTGTTACTTTCACTACTTTTGTTTAGCATCATTGTGCATTGAAAAAAAAAAATGAATTGAAGCCTTATTATCTTTCTGAATCATCCAGTGTGAATGCAAGTGAATGTCCTTTTCCCTTCTTTTCTACTCATTACTTAGCCTTTCTTCTCTTCCCTGCACTTTTACCACAAAGTCTCTCCCATTGAATACTGGAACCATAGCATTTCACAGTGGCATTGGGACAGTCAGTCAAACACCACACTCTTGCCCCAAACTTTTGTTTCTCCTGTCTTTAACTGCCTTTCTTGTTGACCTTTCAATCCCAACTTCAAATTTACTTCTCCCCCTTTATCATACTACCAAGCTATGATTTTATTGTTTTACACTACCCATTGGAAAACCTTAATACATGAAATTAGATTGTATCTCATTCCCATAGAATCTACTTCTAACATGATATTTCTAGGAATATGTACTAAAATATAGAATGCAACTGAAAGATAAACACTAAAGTATTTATAGAAATGTTAAATTATTTTAAAGTCTATGCACTGCATATAAATTAAGCATGTAGCAAAAACTGCAAATACTCACAAAATGCAAATGAAATTCAAAAGCATTATTTAAATCGCATCATTATGGAGTTTCAGTATAAGTTGTTCACTATCTATTCGTAGCTCCTGGACTATAATTAGCTCTTGATTTTATGCATTGCCAAGTTTGCTCCCAGTGTTTGTCTCTTTCCCAAGGAACTGAAGGGACAAGCAGAGTCAACATTATTCTCAACTGCTCCCAAATAAAATAAAATATACTTTTTGTGGCACGAGAGTCTGAAAAGTCTCCCTACTCATTGCCATCATCTCGTGGAGAAAGACATCTTTTCTTAAACTAAATATGGTATTTAGAACTTCCTTATAGGTCCTTTTATGCAGGTTAAATCTGTGTCAAGGTTTATGCAATTATACAACCACCAGGCAGTAAGTACCATATTAAGTAAACTGACTTTTTTGGTGGGATGACCTTGTAGCATTTAAATCCTGACTCTTCTCTGAGGCAAAGGACAGCTGCCAGACCTTAGCTGGACTTCAGTCTTGTATCCAATGGTCTTTGGTTATTCTGATTGTCTAAATCAGGTTTTCTCAGCCTCAGTACTATTGACATTTTGACCCTAAGAATTCTTTGTTGTGGGAGCTGTCCGGGTGCATTGTAGGGTGTTTAAGAGCATCCCTGGCCTCTGTGGACTAGATGCCAGCAATACCCACTCTCCAACCATTTGTGACAACCAAAAATTGTCTATAGAAATTATCAAAGTCCCCGCGGGAGCAAAATCAACTTTGATTGAGACCAATTAGTCGAAATAATAAAGAATAACATTAGATTCATCACATTTTCTTAACTAAGTTGCAAGAGATACTAAATTCAACATCATATGATTTTTTTTTAGATTCTACATTGTCAACAACATATATCTGCTAAAATTAGAAACAAAAGCTATTGCTACTGAAACACACTCATTTATACTTGGTAAAAATGCCTTCTCTTGCTTTTCTTGAAAAAAAATCAAAGGAACAGATTCCTTTTATTTTTCACTGAGATTTATTTTCATTGAGAAATCATTTTTATTTTAATATAAATTAAAAGACATGATAGATCATCAGCTATTTAGGATAAAAGTGAAAATCCATGATTATAACTGTCAAGATCTCTCATTGACCTGATTTCGCATATGCATTCTGGCACAACTGGCAAAGTGAAACGGTGGCAGTTAATTTTCTCTGTTAAACAGTTCAATCATATTTACCCTCTTATTGTCTCTATCATTTGCGTTATAAGTCCAATGTAATGAGTTCCTAAAATGCCATGTGGGAAGATAACCAGAAGCACCAAATAAAAAACGTATTTGGAAGTCACTGCATTCAATTCTAATACCCTTACACAATGTTATTTTTCTCCAAAACATTATTTGAGTCAGAAAGAACAATTCCACCAAACTATTACAAGAATGTATTCATCACAGGATTTTTTTCCTGGAGATAGTAAAGTGCTTCTCATTTTTCTGACTATAAAAATGCAGCTGGTGAAATTGGGCCATTCAGTAAATGCAGTGCCCATTGTACTGCTAACAGATCAGCGGTGGTGTTTTATTCCCTAAGGTGAGCTGCTGCTGCTGCTAAGTTGCTTCAGTCATGTCCGACTCTGGGTGACCCCATAGACGGCAGCCCACCAGGCTCCCCTGTCCCTGAGATTCTCCAGGCAAGAACACTGGAGCGGGTTGCCATTTCCTTCTCCAATGCATGAAAATGAAAAGTGAAAGTCAAGTCGCTCAGTTGTGCCGACTCTTTGCGACCCCATGGGCTGCAGCCCCACAGGCTCCTGCATCCATGGGATTTTCCGGGCAAGAGTACTGGAGTGGGGTGCCATTGTCTTCTCCCCTAAAGTGAGCACTGAAGCTAAATCCACGGGAATATCTACAAACCCCTAAGGTTAGGCAGAGGCACAGAGTGTAACAGCCTTGCCTAAAATCACAGAGCTATCTAAGACTTGAATTTACAGTTACAGAATTCTAGTACTAGAAGGAATTTAACAATTATCTGATCGAATCTCATTTTACAGTTGAGGAAACTGAGGCCAAAAGAGATGAAATATTTTGCCCTCCAGACATCACAGAAAGTAGTGTCAGAACTGGGCTGGCTGGCAGCCCAGTTCTCCTGAATTTCAGCCATGTAACTTTTTTCACAAGACCAAGAGGGAATTCTAAGAAACTGCTGCATACAAATATAATAAGTTATTATGCAATGATACTGTAGATTCCCATGCCAAATTTTTTCCTGCTTGCCATTCATCTGTTACACGATAATTAATAAAGGAGTAGCATGGAAGTACTTTCATAGCACAAAATTCAGGGGAGTGCTTTTATCAAATTGAGTGAGGACAGGCCCTGGGCCTTCATCCACTAATCCTGATCACCTGGTTGGAGGAGTAAGATGTTCTTGAGACATTTGCTTTGGCAAAAAAAAAATGGAAAGGGCGACAGTGTTCTTCACCACCTTTATGTTCTCTCTTACCTGTCCTTCCCAAATTCTCAAAGGTACTAAGTTACCCCCTGACTGCCCAAATCCCCTTCCAAAGGCCTGTCCCAGAAATGCCTTTCATAGCCCAAACCCTGTGTTCAATATCTTTCTTTATCCACTTCTCACTGTTACTTTCCTTAAATCTGATTTGTCCCAAGAGAAGGTTATCTATTGTGGAGGTATTTTAGAAGATAAAGTCTTGTGGTGATCCCTTAAATTTCCCTCCTAGATGGCTCCCCACCCTACAGACTTGGACAATTGGTGCTATACATGTAATTCAATGGATATAGTATATCCCTATATTCTCTCTTCCAAGATGCTCACTTTGTTTGCCTCCATGGTGAAACGAAGAAGTGAAGTGAAGTGAAGTTGCTCAGTCGTGTCAGATTCTTTGGGATCCCAAGGACAATAGCCTACCAGGCTCCTCCGCCCATGGGATTTTCCACTGGCGTGGAGTGCCACATGGTAGTGATTATAAAGTCAAGTGATAATGTCCATCAGTGAAAATGAAAGTTCAGAAATCCTGACAGAGATAATATATGAGGCTAGAGATTGAAGATTAAGTAAAAGTTAATTGCTCATTAGAAATGAAAGTGTGGTGAGATCTTTGAGGGGAAGAGCATAGAGAGAAAATTAGAGAACTTAAAGACAAGATCACCATCATTCATATATTTAGAAGATGAGAAAAAAAGGAATCAACAAAGACAAAATTGAGAATGAGCTATGTTTTGATGCAGTAAATCAGAGTTTCCCAACCACTTTGCCAGAGCTCAACAGATTAATGCAAATATACCCTGTCTGGGCTGAGATACATGGATTTATCTACCTCTTTCTACTAATGGCAGTGGGTCCCTGGTGGCTTAGATAGTAAAGAATTTGCCCACAATGCCAGAAACTTGGGTTCGATCCCTGAGTTGGGAAGATCTCCTGGAAAAGGGAATGGCAACCCACTCCAGTATTCTTGCCTGGAGAACTCCACTGACAGAGGAGCCTGGTGGGCTAGAGTCCATGGGATTTCGAAGAGTTGGACATGACTGAGTGACTATATTTTCACTTTTCTTTTCTACTAATGGCAAAACATGGCTTTATGGCTGGATAAATGTTAAAAATATCTGGTATATGTGAATGTTTGAAAACCATTTTTATAAAGGAAAATTAGTAGACCTAGGAAACAATAGCTTATTGAGTTCTAAAATGGATTTTTATAAAATTGCATAATGACTTTAAAACTGAAAGCTTATTTCCATTTGAGAATAAAGACAGAAGTGCCAAAAGCTAACATGATTTATACAGAAAAACTTGTGTTAAACTCACCTTATTTTGCTTTCTGAGATGATTATTTAATAGAAAATTCTAGGTTTGTGCCGTAGACAAAATTTATTGTGATTTCAGGAAGTCACTTAATTAACACTTTCACAATAACACTCTTAAGGTAAGTGGAAAAATGTGAACTGAACAGGCATTCAGTCAAGTTATAGTTGTATCCAAGAGTGTTAAGTATTTCATCAGTATCAACCTGGGAGACAGTTTGCCCTGGGGAGACAGCTAGCTTTGTACTAAACTCTGCAGTGTTCAACACTTTTATCAATAGTTCAGTTCAGTTCAGTCACTCAGTCATGTCAGACTCTTTGTAACCCCATGGACTGCAGCATACCAGGCTTCCCTATCTATCACCAACTCCCAGAGCTTGCTCCAACTCACGTCCATTGTGTCAGTGATGCCATCCAACCATCTCATCCTCTGTTGTCCCCTTGTCCTCCTGCCTTCTATCTTTCCCAATATCAGGGTCTTTTCCAGTGAATTAGTTCTTTGCATCAGGTGGCCAAAGTATCAGAGCTTAAGCTTCAGCATCAGTCCTTCCAATGAATATTCAAGATTGATTTCCTTTAGAATTGACTGATCTCCTTGCGGTCCAAGGAACTCTTAAGAAGTCTTCTCCAACACCACAGTTCAAAAGCATCAATTCTTTGGCATTCAACCATCTTTATGGTCCAACTCCCACATCCATCCATACTACTGGAAAACCATAGCTTTGACTATGCAGACCACTGTTGGCAAAGTAATGTCTCTGCTTTTTAATATACTGTCTAGGCTTGTTACAGCTTTTCTCCCAAGGAGCAAGTGCCTTTTAATTTCATGGCTGCAGTCATCATCTGCAGTGATTTTGGAGCCCAAGAAAATAGTCTCTCACTGTTTCCATTGTTTCCCCATCTATTTGTCATGAAGTGATGGGACCAGATGCTATGATCTTAGTTTTTTGAATGTTGAGTTTTAAGCCAGGTTTTTCACTCTCCTCTTTCACTTTCATCAAGAGGCTCTTTACTTTCTTTTCCTCTTCACTTTCTGCCATAAGGGTAGTATCATCTGCATGTATGAGGTTATTGATATTTCTCCCTGCAGTCTTGATTCTAGCTTGTGATTCATCCAGACTGGCATTTCGAAAGATGTACTCTGCATATAAGTTAAATAAGCAGTGTGACAATATACAGCCTTGACATACTCCTTTCCCAGTTTGGAACCAGTCTGTTGTTCCATGTCCAGTTCTAACTGTTGATTCTTGACCTGCATGCAGGTTTTTCAGAAGGCAAGTAAGGTAGTCTGGTATTCCCATCTCTTTAAGAATTTTCCACAGTTTGTTGTGATGTACACAGTCAAAAGCTTTAGTGTAGTCAATGAAGCAGAAGTAGATGTGTTTTTTTTGGAATTCTCTTGCATTTTCTGTGATCCAGTGGATGTTGGCAATTTGATCTCTGGTTTCTCTACCTTTTCGAAATCCAGCTTGAATATGAAGTTCTAGATTCATTACTGTTCAAGCCTAGCTTGGAGAATTTTGAGAATCAAAATTGCAAATCAATAGTCCTGTATGATTCTTATAAAAACAAAAGAAGAACTAATAAAGTCACTTTCATAAAAACATAGCATATAGATCAAAGAGATGATGATTCCACCCATTACTTTCCACCTGGAAAGTAAATAAGTCCCCAAAATAAGCATATTTGGGGGATAACATTAACAATTTGAGACATTTCTGGAAAAAGATTTGAGAGAACTCTCTCTTATGGTCAGTAAAAATTATCTGGTATTGTTATTTTTAATGGAAAGTATTTTTCTACTTCAGGAATTATAGGAAGTAAATATATATATATATAATCTCCTTGGATTCCCTTCTTGAGTCTATCACCATCTGAAAGTGAGACACTTGAGTCAGGAATTAGTAACCAGTTAAGCTGGACTGGAAGTCAGAGGTGGGACATTCCTAGTGGGTTTCCCCAAATTTCATCTCTGATGAGACAGACTTGGCTTCCCAGTCACTTGGGTGCACAGCTGAACAACACAGGCTGCCCATACAGAGGTTTCCATGCCTTAGAACTAGTGTGGATGTACCCACTTGGTGGAAGGCAGATCCAGAAGAGAGAGAGCCTCAGAGAGACAGAGCTGACCATGCCCAGTCTTTTCTTCCAAACCCACAGCTTCATAAGTCAGTTCCTTCCTAGGGGGAGTATGGAGTTGAGGGATGAGCCTGGTGTTTTACCCAAATTTTTCTCCTCAGCCTGTTGCATAGGCTGCCCAAAGAAGTCATTGAGAAGTTGCCTACCCCTGTATGACCCTCAGATTAACAAATGTGCTTGCTATCCTATGAAGTTATTCTTAACATGAATAAAGTATCAAATTCTTTTCCAGGAAAGCACTGTTTCAGGAAAAAATATTCAAACAGGGGCTCTCAGAATGGCGTAGAGGAGATTCTTAGACTATTTTTGGATCAGAGTCACTGTGAAAAGGAAAATAAGCACTCCACTTTCAGGAAGAGGTGGAAAGAAAGAGCTAAGCTGTGGTAGGAAAACCAAAAGAAGGAGGGACATTCCCTATGAAATATGTGTTTATTTAGTAATTTTTTAATTGAAGTACAGTTGATTTACAATGCTGTGTTAATTTCTGCTGCACAACAAAGTGATTCAGTTATACATATATACACATGTATCATTTCCATCATGGTTTATCATAGGATAGGGAATATGGTTTCCTATATACGGGAGTACCTTATTGTTTATTTGTTCTCTGTGTAATAGCTTACATCTGATAAACCCCCTCCCAGTCCATCTCTCCCTCACTCCCCCTACCGTGGAAACCACGAGTCTGCTCTCTGTCTGTGAGTCTCTTTCTGTTTCATAGACGTTCATTCGTGTCATTTTTTAGATTCCACATACAGCTGATATTGTATGGTATTTGTCTTTCTCTTTCTGATCTATTTCACTTAGTATGGCAAACTTTCTAGGTCCATCCATGTTGTTTCAGATGGCATTATTTCACTCTTTTTCTTTAAATAGTTGATCACTCTTCTGTTGTATGCGTATGTACCACATCTTCTTTATCCCCTCCTCTGCTGATGGACACTTAGGTTGTTTCCATCTCTTTGCTATTTCCATGTCTTTGCTATTGTGAATAGTGCTGCTGTGTACATAGGCGTGTGTGCACCTTTTTAGAGTTTTGTCTGGATATATGCTGAGGAATGGGATTGCTGGATGATATGGTAATTCTGTCTTTAGTTTTCTGAGGTACCTCCATCCTGTTTTCCACAGTAGCTGCACCACCTTACATTCCCACCAACAGCATAGGAGAACTCCCTTTTCTCCACATCCTCTCCAGCATTTATTTTTTGTAGATTTCTTAACAATGGCCATTCTGACTGGTGGGAGGTTATAACTCTTTGTAGTTTTCATTTGCATTTCTCTAATAATTAGTGATGTTGAGCATCTTTTCCTGTGCCTATTGGCCATCTGTATGTCTTCTTTGGAGAAATATCTATTTATCCTTTGCCCATATTTTATTTGTTGCTTAGTTGTATGAGATCTGGTTTGTCAAATTGTTTACAAATATTTTATCCCACTAGTAATTTTTTTTTTTTTAAAGAGAAAAGCTTTTAAGAACTTCAGGCTTTAGACTCAGGATTCAAATTTCTGCTAAATGGCTGAAGGAAACCACTTTTTCTCAATTGGGTTTATGCTTTCTCTGAAGATAAGTCATATCTGTAGAATAGTAGAAGGGACGTTGTTTTGCTTTTAATCTTCAACCTGAAAACACTTATTTCTCAACAATCACTTGTATATGTCAGGAGTAGAACTATGGGCTAAAATGAAGAACTCAAACTCAAAACAAAACATAGCTTTCTCATGTGCAAATGGTAGTAACAGGACAAAAGCCAGTAACTGTTAAATTAAGTAAAAATGCACCCCAAATGCTGTGGAAAGGCAAAGAAAGAAGTGGATATAGAGCCAGCAGGTTGGGACAGATGAGATCTCTTTCAGCTTCAATATTCTTTTGAGTCCATGCCAGAAAGGATATTTGAACCTCTTATCAAACCGGAGATGGACGTGGATAAGTGGAGAGGAATCCTAGAACAGAGTAAGTGAAATGGATCACTGTTTTTCTCAGTCTCCTGGCATGGCCTATGTTCCACATGGGGCAGAAGGACAAGTGGCGAGTGTTCCTCCACTGTGTCTTGGTGCATTCTCCACCAAAAGGCCGCAATGTGTGATTGTTCCCTTCGTATCTACTTCCCCACTAGGCTGGCATCTCCAAGAGGGAGGGATTCTACCTAGTTTTACTCACCATTTATCTCTCCTGTGTCTAGCACAGAAGCCAGTATATAATAGGTGCCCAGTAGATATTTTTCATTGTAAGAATAAAACTAAGGGTCTTCTAGAAAATAAAACCAGTCATTAAAAAATGGCTTTATCAATATGAGTTATCTACAGTTGTCAAATTCATAGAGACAGAAAATAGAAGGGCTGAGAAGGGGAGAGTGGGAGGCTAGTGTTTTATTGGTACAGAATTTCAATTTGTAAAGAGGAAAAGGTTCTGGAGATGGATAATGGAGATGGTTGCATGACAACACGAATGTCCCTAATGCCACTGAACTGTACACTTAAAATGGTTAAAATGGTAAATGTTAGATTGTGTGTATATTTTGCCACAATAATTTTTAAAAAACGAGCAAAAAGTTTTCCTGAGAAAAAAGCAGGGTTATTCTTGGAGGACGCTGAGGATCACCTAAAAAGAAGCCTCTGATATTTAGGAACCACAATCTATGACATGCAGACAGGTAAGTAAACCAAAGCAGAATTTGCTAGTAGAAGACTCCTCAGACCATGACTTGAAAACATGGATCCAGTCCAACCCCATCATGAGAGACGAGAACCAGGGCTTTCTCTCCTCTATTTCGCAAGATCTGTCACCTCTCACTTAGCGGCTGGAGGTCAGTTTACCCATTCCTTAGTCATGGGACCGTCTACGCTCAGGTTCAGTGCACAAATGGTTTCAAGTTCTGTAAGGCTGGGCCCAGGGCCCCCAGCTGTCACTCACTGCAGGTCTTCTCAAGTTGTTTCTCAAGTTGGCTTTGTCAACATTAACTCGAAACTTTGGCTTTTCCATTTTGAAGGAGCAGGCCCAGCCAGCAGCCATCTTGGCCGTCAATGGAGCACGAAAGGGTCAGCTTCCACAGGGCGTGAAGCAGCTGGTCCCCCGCAAAGAGAATGTCCAAGGCCGGCTTCTGCCTGTGGACGTGCTTTCAGGAGAAGAATATGAGTGTGTTTCACCCGACAACATCTCCCTGCCTCCAGTCCCAGGAAGCCCCAATTCTCTCCTCGCTCCATCTGACATGGAGCTGGAGGCACATGTCAGCCCGTTCCCTGGCCATCACCTAAGCAGCCACCAGATGCAGACGGGGGCCAGCGGTCCAGGAGAGGCCCCGGAATCTGGCTTTCCTCCACCTGCTGCTTTTGCTGATGCTTGCAATGATAAGAGAGAAACGTTTTCAAGTCATTTTGAGAAGCCTTCCCCCCAGGTCCAAGCTGAGCCCCCATTAGCATCCCAAGGATTTCTGGAAAAGAGTACTGCCTTCCACAAAATCAGTGCTCAACTTCCAGACAGCATGTGCAGTGAAATGCATGACAGAGCTTCGCAACAGCACCCCCAGGCTCGGGGGCATTTGCTAGAAACACCAGAGAAAATGCATGCTGATAATAACGTCACTAAAACCCGAAATAGGCTGCATGCTTCCCAGGATGCATTCTCGGGCCTCGGGTTTCAGCCAGGGCCCAGCCAGGCCTGTCAGAGGCAAATGGTTCCCCGAGAAGAGATTATAAGTACACCAGCTAAGAACAGCATGGTCAGCCTAGCTGGCCAGGCCCCTAATTTCTCCAGACTCCTGTCTAATGTAACTGTCATGGAAGGTTCTCCAGTGACTTTGGAAGTTGAAGTAACAGGATTTCCAGAGCCTACACTGACATGGTGGGTAGCTTATAATGACAAGCCATAAACAGAAACAAATTGAATCTCTTCTCTGAGCAAATCATTCTGTGTGCACTAACTTTAAAGTTTAGGGAAGCTGGTCAATGTTCTACATCACTGCAGCTGTGCATGTTTCAACCTCACATCAAACCCTCAACTCTCACTTTTAGTAGCCACATGGCTAACACCCCTAAAAAATAACCATATAAAATAGTAATTTAACCAAGTCCAAAAGCAGTGCAACTTAGTCGTGCCATTTTTTGGTATCAGTTTGACATTCCACATTTCTAAAAATTGTGGCTTGAACTTCTTTCCTTCTGTTTATTTCTACACAAGCATGAAATTTTCTTGGTTTAATAACCTGAATTCGGTTAAAAAAAAGCATTTGGGTATTTCCCTTTTCTGTCATTCACCTGTTTCATCTTTTCCCTCTCGCAACAGAGTCACACATGCCACTTTTCCAATATTGTTTATTTCACTAAGATTTCTTTTTATAAATTTCTTCAATGTTGAAGATGGAATAAAAATATTCCCTTCATAGTTGCTTCTATGATAGGCAATAAGCCAGTCCCTTTTTGAAAGGTGGCATAATAACTGAGCTGTGAACAATGTGGTTTTACTCTAGAGACATCATTATTTTTAGCCTATTTATTTTAATAAAAGTAAAACACAGAATACAGGGTTTAAATCATTGTTGTTATAAAAGCAGTTCTAACTTCCTTAACATGTGGGTTACTTTTAAACATTTAGAAACTTTTCAACCTTAAATATATTTCTTTGAGGACAAAGTTACTAAAATGTGAGCACATGTTTACATTTAGAAACTAAATAAAATAGCATTTGTTTATCATAATGTTCAGTAGACAATAACAATTTCAATTACTGTGTTTGCCCATTGATGGTACTTGAAGTGTGGATCAGTTATCTAAATAATTTATGAAAAAATGTTCGTCTCTCAGATTATTAAATGAACTTGCACTTGGATTACAGTGCAGCCATTTATGCTTTTTGTCTTATTTTGTTGTCTTTACAATTGCATGTTTTTTACAGGTCAAGAACTTCGTATTTATGAATTTAATATCAGTAAATTCATTATTTAATATCATTATTTAATTCATTATTAAATATTAGTTTCACTCCAAAAAAAAAAAAATGTTGTCTGAAGTGTTTCTTGTTTTTGTCCACACAAAAGGTGGCTTGGTTAACATTTATTGTTGAAGAACTACTGTGATATTGTGAAAAAAATATCTTGCCCTTGAATTTACAACAATTTTTCTCAGTTAACAACTGGCAAGCTGTCAGGGAATCAGCCTTAGGACACTCAGAAAAATGCAAAATCATCACTCAGGCACTGGGGATAGAAAGCGCTTCAGGTTTGCCACCACTTCTTGGATGGAACAACATGGGGAGAAATAAATAAGCAAGAATCTAGAGGGTGCAAAATAAACAAATTACTTGCTTTATACAATGCTGCAGCTAAGTGCTCATATTCATAAGAAACTTTTAGAAATGTGTCATTAACAGTAACAATCCAATTGCATGAATGTCCTTTATAATTAGAAATCATTTTCTCCTAATGAAATTAATTCACAAAAATTAAATGAGCTCATCTTGCTAGCAAGCGCTATATCTGTACCTTCTTCTAAAGTGGCACACTGGTATTCTCTAGGGATCTTGCAGGATGAGTGTGATGAGGAAGAGTCTTGCTTCAGTAGCTCTAAGAAGTCACAAGCTGCTGTTTCATAGCAGCTGAAAGAATGACACAGGTCAAATAGAAGGTGCCGTTTCCCACTGGGGGTAATTGTTGCCATGATGAAATGACAGCCCAGTGTGACCGGATGGCTTGGTTTTGTTAAGAGGAGTTGGATATCTGAATTTTCATATGCAATATTCTAATTATTAAATGTCAAAAAATTCAGTGTTTAAAAAACACAGTCTGAGTCCATCAAATACTTCCTTGGCCACCAGTTGCCAACCACTGCTTGAAAGATAAACAACCCCACTGGGTTTGTGGTTGCTGCAGAGTTCCTGCTAATGCTAGAGAATATTGCAGTAGCAATGGGCCCAATTGCAGTGTTTATCAGAACTTGGAAATGATGTGAATAAACCATGATCCTGACTTTAAAAATTGACTCTCTGCTTCAGGTACAAGAAGGGCCAGAAATTGTCTGCAGATGGGCACTTGCAGGTTTTACACAAGGAGACAAGACACTTGGTGTTCATTCCAAAGGTATGCGAGGCAGATGCAGGCCTCTATGTGGCGCGGGCCCAAAACCCTAGTGGCATTCTCTCTTCCAGTGTCATCCTCCACGTGACAGGTAACCGCAAGCCGCCCATCACGAGGATAAACTGGATCGTGCTGTGTGTCATCTACGTTACCGTGTCCCTAATGTACTGGCTCCTCACACAGTAAGTGCAGGGTTGGCACCCATAGATGTCATTCTCATGAGCCTAAAGGAACAATACAGCTGTTTATTTTCCTGCCTCTCCTGTTTAGCATCCCCCACCAAGTGTACTTCCAGTCTAGCCATATTGCTTTTTTGGCTAATGCCACAGCTCTGTGAAATAATCAAATTTTCTTTAGTGCTTTAATGTATTTGAAGAGCTTGGTAAATCATTAGCAGTGAATCAGGATACATCTTTGAATTCTAGAAAGAGATGTGTTTAGTGCAAAACCCAGTCAAATTGTACTATCTTTACTCCCTCCTAACTTAGGAGCATGCAAACCAAGGCTTACACAGATATGCAGATGTGAGTTTTATTTCAAATCCAGTTGTTTCATAATCTGTTTTTAATTGTACTCATAAACATCTCTAATGGAATTCTACTCGTAGAATAAGAGTAGAAACATTGAGCTAAAATTGTAACTTTCATTATTGCACAAGATGTCTTTCAATTTTGCTTTTCCTGTTTTGATCCCATTTATTGAAATATGTTCTATGTAGTTTCAACGTAGCCTACATTCCTGAGTCTGAGGATGGCACTGCAAACAGTCATTCCCCCTGTTGATCTCATGGGTTTGACATTGGAGAATAGATGTGCTGTCAGCTTTAAATGGAGATTGAAACTTCCATCCGCTGTGTGTGTCACAGAGCAAGGTGGAGCATGGCTGCAAAGGTGGACCAGCAGTGTTCCAGTCCTCCCACTGACGTATTTTGGGCAGCCATGTGTATACAATTGTAACCCACTCCTCCTGCTTCTAGTCTTGTCCTGCTGCTAACCATTTTTACAGCCATTCTAGTGGTAAGGCATCTCAGTGCTCATTTTCCCATTTGGAAATGGGTTCATAGTCTACCTCTTGGGCAATTGATGGTTTTAATTTCATGTCTTGTACAGATCTGAGAAATGAAAAGTACTCTATGAAGGCTAAGGGTAATTATATTCTTTCGTGTAATTTGTCGTCACACTATTTCTCCTTCAGATATTTGTTTTCTTTAGAATTTTAAAAATTAAAAGAGTGGAGCTGGTATGTGATTTTGAACTGTTTCCACGTAGGAAAATGATGCTTTCTGAATTGAAACTTAAATCCTTTCCAATTTCTTAAGACTCTCTCTTTTTCAAAGATTTGAAATTAAACTCAGGTGGATATATTTAGTATTATCTCAGAAAGAAAAACTATATAATAGGATGACATAAGATGAAGTCTATCCTTTTCTTATAACTATCCCTGTAATATTGAAGAATGTTCCATGCCTTTCTGAAACATATTATTCAGAAAAGAGGATCATTATTTTAGTTCATTAAAAAAAATAAGCATGTATAGGAGAAGCATTTGTTTTTAGATTTTAAATGTAGTCTTATCATGTTAGGGTAAAATCTACAGTTGAAAGGATATTCATTATAGATTTTTGATAGAGGGGAGGAATTAATTATGTTGCTGTAAAGACTGTCTGCAAATAAAAATATTTAAATTTAATATATTCAAGTTTATATTAAAAATTACTGGATGCTATCTGAAGATGTGAAATGTGTGGCTAAGTAAAAATATATGTGTGGCATATATTTTCTTGTGCTGTGTATTCAGTTTAATTAAAAAATTTAATCTCTTAATTTTCTTAAAAATTTTGACAGAAACCTATTAAAAACTTATATATGCAGAATCCCAGAGAATTCATAGTCTCTTAATTCACCTCTCCTTTTTGTCCAGTTTCAAGTATTGTGAATATCTTGCCAAATCGTTATTCTTATTTGAAGCTAAAGAGTAAAACCTACTTATGTCCAAAGAGGGCTGCCAAACCCAGGTAATAAATTCTTATCTTACTCTATCTCTGTCTTGTTAATTTAGTGGGATCTCCCATCCCATTTTGTCCATTTGGTTGAATTTTTTTAATAGGAGAAAATCAAACAAAAGTTTAATAACATGCGTACATCAAAGAGACCCAGAAAAACTGATTAACACCAGCTTGGTTGAAATTTTGGTTTGAAGTTGTAAGGACCTGGGAATCATTGGTTTGCTTTACCTGTTTCATGCTGCTGCTGCTGCTAAGTCGCTTCAGTCGTGTCCGACTCTGTGCGACCCCAGAGACAGATGCTCACCAGGCTCCCCCGTCCCTGGGATTCTCCAGGCAAGAATACTGGAGTGGGTTGCCATTTCCTTCTCCAATGCATGAAAGTGAAAAGTGAAAGTGAAGTCGCTCAGTCTTGTCCGACTCTAGCAACCCCATGGACTGCAGCCCACCAGGCTCCTCCGTCCATGGGATTTTCCAGGCAAAAGTACTGGGGTGGGGTACATATACCCATGATGTGTGACCAAATAGGGCATATAAAGTCCCTGATATATTCGATTTATATATCAAACACAAGGTATATCTATATCTATATATATCACATTTTTATACATATATACATAGAGCTCAGAGAAGGCACTGGCACTCCACTCCAGTACTCTTGCCTGGAAAATCTCATGGACGGAAGAGCCTGGTAGACTGCAGTCCATGGGGTCGCTAGAAGTCGGACACAACTGAGTGACTTCACTTTCACTTTTCACTTTCATGCAATGGAGAAGGAAATGGCAACCCACTCCAGTGTTCTTGCCTGGAGAATCCCAGGGACAGGGAAGCCTGGTGGGCTGCCGGCTATGGGGTCGCACAGAGTCGGACATGACTAAAGTGATGCAGCAGCAGCACATAGAGCTCAAATGTTGAAATAGAGCATTATGCTGATAGTCTTGTTATAGTTCCAGTATCTGTGTGTCTATCTTTTTATCTATCATCTATTCATCCATCCATCCATCTATTTATTAATATTTGCCTATCTACCCACTTACCTACCTACGTGTTTTTCCGGGTTACTCACTACCTAGTAATCCCCACAGCAGTGAAGAAGAGCTTGCTGTTCAGTTATTCTTCAGGCTATATTTTAATTTCAAATACTTATTCTTTTGGTTAAAATTTTTGTCTTGATGAAAAATTCCTCTTATGAAAGTATGAACCAAAATTATTGGTTAAAAGTTAAGAAAAGCTTAGGAAATGGACATGATGTTTCTATTTTGAGATATGTATATATATATATATATGATTTATACCTATTTACTTCTAAATTCTGGACAGTTAGCAATATCAAAACACTTTTCAATAAGAAAATGAAAATGACAAAAAAATTTTAAAGAACCTATACTCGATACCTTGAAGAAATGCAATGCAAAATGTATAGTTCTGATTTTGAGCTTCTGATAAAGCAAAATCATTTTTTCCTGTTTTTATTTTCTAACAAAAGGATGTATAAACATCTGTTGGTAAAGTTTATTTTTTTAACATTCAGTTCCAGGACAGATTTACCATAGGAATCCTCATATTTGAATCTTTGCATATTCTATAATATCTAAAATATTTGGAGAAAGAAGCAGGAACATTTAGCTGATTCATTCAATAATGCTAACCATCACTCAAAACCAAGACACAGGCTAAAAAATAAATTATTGCACGACCTTTCTAACCACTTCATCCAAGTTTAAATTTCTTCAAGTGTCACACAAAGCCCTTCAGCACCTATGTTTCCATTCCTAGCCTCTCTTCCATCCCTTCTGATCCACACCAAGTGCTACCTAACTTCAAGTTGTACCCTATCCTGCTCTTACTTCTCTTCAGTCCTCCTTCCCAGAACTGCCTTACTGTGGTCCACCCACCTTCATGTGGCTTAATCCCTGCTTACTCTTCCAGGTCCTTTTGAGACCCAACCTCCCCAGCAAGCCTTCTGACCCATCAAGTCCAGTATAGATGCTCCTGCCATGCGCCCTGTCATCATCCAAGCTGCCCTTGTCATGTCCCTTAGTAGTTGCATCGGAATTGCATGTGTGAGCATCTGTCTCCTGGCTAGAGTGAGAGATGCTTATCAGCAGGATCTGTGACAGCCCCGCCCATCATCATGTTATCAGCACCTAAGGCATAGTCACACTCGATATTTTTTGAATTGTTGTCAGAGGTAAGAAAAGATAATCCTAGCTTGTTTTTCCTTTTTCTTTTGGAGAGATAGATGGGAGAATGTAAAAAGACAAAGATGTTATTTGTTTGCCTGATTATTATTTCCTGTTATGGAAAATAACCACTTAGAATCAGATTCTAACTGTGAAGTATACATAAAACACTCTCACCTAACCTATGGAACTTAAGAGAGAACCCTTAAGATCACTGGGCTTTCCTGGTAGCTCAGCTGGTGAAGAATCTGCCTGCAATGCAGGAGACCCTGGTTTGATTCCTGGGTTGGGAAGATGCCCTGGGGAAGGGATACTTACCCACTCCAGTATTCTTGGGCTTCTCTGGTGGTTTAGACAGTAAAGAATCTGCCTGCAACGTGGAGACTTGGGCTCTATCCCTGGATGGGAGGATCCTTTGGAGGAGGGCATGGCAACCCACTCCAATACTCTTGCCTGGAGATTTCCATGAACAGAGGAGTCTGGTGGGCTATTGTCCATGGAGCTGCAGAGAGTTGGAAATGACAGAGCAACTAAGCACAGCACAGCTTCAGATCATCTGGACTGCACCTAAATTGAAACTTTAAACTTAAAAATCTGTGATGGCTCTAGTAGTCAAAATAATATTGAGGAGATAAAAGTCAAAATCCAGGATCATTATCCCAGCATTTTAAAGTAGGTATTAGTCAGTTCAGTCTCTCAGCATGACTGACTCCCTGCGACCCCATGGACTGACTGCAGCAATGCCAGGCTTCCCTGTCCATCACCAACTCCTCGAGCTTACTCAAACTCATGTCCATTGAGTTGGTGATGCCAGCCAACTCTCTCATCCTCTGTCATCCCCTTCTCCTGCTTTCAATCTTTCCCAGAATCAGGATCCCTTCCAATGAGTCAGTTCTTCACATCAGGTGGCCAAAGTTTTAGAGTTTCAGCTTCAGCATCAGTCCTTCCAATGAATACTCAGGACTGATCTCCTTTAGGATGGACTGGTTGGATCTCCTTGCAGTCCAAGGGACTCTCAAGAGTCTTGTCCAACACTACAGTTCAAAAGCATCAATTCTTCAGCACTCAGCTTTCTTTATAGTCCAACTCTCATATCCATACATGACTACTGGAAAAACATAGCTTTGACTAGATGGACCTTTGCTGGCAATGCTTTGTTTTCCAATGGCTTTTGACCAGGCAGGCTCCTCAGTCCATGGAATTTTCCAGGCAAGAGTACTGGAGTGGGATGCCATTACCTTTTCCAGAGCATGATCCCGACCTGGGGATTGAACCCAGGTCTCTCACATTGCAGGTAGACGCTTCACCCTCTGAGCCACTAGGGAAGCCCAAAGCAGATATAATCAGGTGTAAATCATCATTAGGTGTAAGTGGAGAAGTGGGTGTCTCACCTCTCAGTGACTAAGTCCAAATTGCCAAAACCAGGATTTATGTACATCTTAACACACTGCACAAATTATCAGTATTTTATTGTGGCTGGGGCTCAATACTCTGATTGTGAACAGATCTAATTTAAAACTGACATTTCATTCATAAATGTAAATCTAAAAAAAAGCCAAATGCAAAAATTTAGATTATTTGAATTTGAAATGAAGGAAGGAAAAAATACTGCATCTTGTTCCACGGTATTTATTTTTATTCATGACCATTCCTTCCTAGAAATTGCCATCTGAAGCTTTTGACATTCCTGTGGTAGGTACAGTATTTCGAGTGTGTCCATGAAATAAGTTAGCTGAAACAAAATAAAATATCTCCTCCTAGTACACTCTGATATTGTGCATGTCAATGCAAATACCAAAGCATGACACACTGTTTTCCATATATAATAAGCAGAATCTTGAGCTGCATCAAAGAGCCAAAAGATTTGCATTCCCTAAATGAAACAGTGTCCTGCTCAAAGCAACAGTAATTCATTTTCTGCACTCTCTTCTCATGAGATGAGATTTGAATGTTATCAGCTGTGTATGGATTCAGCCTCAATACGGAAAGCACAAAGCTGCTGAATTTGGCTTTTCCCCAAGAATCTCCACACCGCTATTTCTTGTGTGGCTGAGAGTTTATATAACATAACGAACCACCCAAGCATTGGGGGTGGAAGTTGGATGCATGACACTCTTCCAGATGACCAAGTCTTTGATTCTAGAGTTTGAGCGTTTGGCCGGATAGCTCTACCTTCTGTTCAGTAGAAATTTCATTTGTTTAAGCCAGGACTTGGCAAATCCAGTTTTTTGGATCCTCTTTTTTAATGCTATAAAATTAATACCCTATCCTCCTCAAAGGACAAGGGAACAGAAAAAATTGTATAGACATGGATGTTTGTATGCATATATTTCCAGTTAGCACAATAAAAATCTGGTGAAATTAAAACATATTTTAAACATAAGGGTAGCTGGAAAAATTGATGATTTTTTTAAACTAAAACAATAAGTACATAATTGGAAGTTTTCAGTTTGAATTCTGATGGCTTCCTGCTATGGCTCTTTTCCCATTTAGAACCCATTTAAATATCAATACTTGTAAAATAATAGCTCCAGAACTGGCTAATGAAAAACCTTTTCCCTTTGTCATTCAACAACTGTTATTTTCCAAAAACTTTATTGATTCAAACAATTACGAAATGGTATTTTCTTATATTAGCATTAAAGTATCATATAATGAAATTTTTTGAAGATAAAAATTCAAAATATCAAATAAAAAGGAAGCTTGCTGCTGCTGCTAAGTCGCTTCAGTCGTGTTCGACTCTGTGTGACCCCATAGATGGCAGCCCACCAGGCTCCCCCGTCCCTGGGATTCTCCAGGCAAGAATACTGGAGTGGGTTGCCATTTCCTTCTCTGATGGCAAATAATCTCTGACTCTTATTATTCTAATAAAGGCAGAAGGCTACCTTTCTTTGTAACAAATATTATGCAGACCTCCATACACACAGGCTGTTGGCAAGCAGGGCAGCCGGAAGTGCAAAGTAGGAAACGAGGTACCTGGCAGGATCAGAAAGCTAAATGTCCATCTGCTCCAAAGGGTCTTTTCTAACAGCCATTGCCATGCTGACCCTCAAAGGCCTACTTTTGATCCAAGTTAAGGCAGCTCTCAAAGATGCCTCTTAAATGTGCATTTATTCACTTCTGTTCATTTTAAAGGAGTAGTAAAATTTCTCATCACATCTTGGTCTGGGTTATCAGATTAAATAAGAACGTTTTCCCCACCAAAAAAAAAAAAACCTCAACACATTCTTGTGAGGAAATGGGGTATGTGGGAACCTTATATGCTGTTCCACTAAGTGTGGGGAATTCGAGGACCAGACGGGAGAAGAAACCAAACATCAGGATGGGAAAACTGAGTAAGCTTTGGATTTCATCCTCCCTCTCAGAATGAATTTCCTATGGATGTAGGAAATTTATGTGGGGACCTCCCTGAGAGGAAGTTAGAGGCCCCAGTAAAATGTGTCTGCGTGATGTTTTTGGTTACTGGATTAGAGTAACTGTATTGGTTGAAGTGTCAGGGTGGGCACTCAGTCCACAACTAATGCTCTCAAGAAGGCCATGGCAGACGTGGAGACAGAGGAGACACATGAGGAAGTGGTGACAGAAGCTGGTTGCTGTGGTGCCGCTGCTGCAAGCCCTACAACACCAGAGGCGGACCCCACCTGAAGGGGAGGAGCAATGAGAAGTTCTTCCCTAGAGACTTCAGAGAGAGCCTGATCCTGCTAGTGCCTTCATTTTGAACTTCTAGCCTTCAGAACTAAAAGAATAAATTTCTGTTGTTTTTAAGGCATCCAGTTTGTGGTATTGTCCTCCTTCAGGATACTTGGGGATTGGTTCCAAGACACCTCTTTCTTCCACAGATACCAAATGCTGAATCCCTTATGTAAAATAGCATTGTACCTTGGGACCTTCCTTTACCAGCAGGAAGTTACCTGCTGTGCATCAGCAGCTACCGAGGGCCGACTGTTCTTTGCTACAGCAACCCCAGGAAACCAATGCAAAATGTCTTAGAAAAATCCATTCAAGATTTTCTCTGGGAATACTCACTAGTAGACGTAACTAGCGTTTCCAATAAACACTCCCAGGTCATGCTGGGAGGCCTCAGTTCTCTTCTTGATCTGGGGATCACCTTGGTATATTTCAGTCAGCCAGTAACTATTCATCCTCTAAATGAACACTCTCCCCTAGGTACACCACAGTGTATTAAAACCAGACCAGTGTTTTAACATAAAGCTACAAACCAATATTACTCATAAACACAAAAATTCTCAACACGATGCTGTTAGGGAAGTACACTGATTGAAACCGCCCACCCTGGCCAGGCACCATAGTAACCGTTTGCATGAGTTGTTTTATGACAGGAGATCCTGATAAGGAATACGGAACTAATAAGCCACCACCAACCGGAAGAGTTTGGGAAAGGTCTAAAGGAGACACCGCGTGTCCGTCTTCCCAGAATCCCTCTCGTTAGCATCCATCTTGGGTGAGCCATGTGTGGGCCACCAGGAAAGACTCTTAATTAGAATGATTGGTCAAAGACCACCCGGAAACTAATCCCATCACCATAAAACCCGAGACTGAGAGCACTCTCTGAGGGGAGAGTGCAGCAGAGCAGTTCTCCTGGGTTCCCTGACCCTACTGCTCTCCACCCGGGTACCCATTCCCAATAAAATCTCTTGCTTTGTCAGCACATGTATCTCCTCGGACAATTCATTTCCAAATGTTGGACAAGAGCCCAGTTTCGGGCCCTGGAAGGGGTCCACCTTCCTGCAATAATACCAACAAATTGAACCCAACAGTGGACAAATAGACTTTCACATACAATGGGATTTTTTCCCCAGATATACAAAGCTGATCCAATACTCAATCAATCAATCAATATAATCCACCACGTCTACAGGCAAGAAAAGAAAAATCATATGATTATATCAATTGCTTCAGGAATAACATTGGAGAAATTTTAATACATGTTTATGATAAATTTTAAAAAACTCTTAAGAAAACTAGTAACAGAAGAAATTTCCTCAACTTGATAAAGAACATCTACAAAGAACATCTAACATCATATTTAATGGTGAGAGACTTCTCCCCATCCTAAGACTGGGAAGAAGATAAGAACGTCCTCTCTCACAACTCTCATCCAACATTGTCCTGGAAGTCCGACCTAATAAATAAGACAAGAAAAGGAAATAGAAGTTCTGTAGATTGGAAAAGAAGAAATAATATGATTTTGTTTATAGAAAACCTGATTTTGAATAAATATTAAATGAATATAGCAAGTTCACCAAAACCATTGTGCAGAAGGCCTGCACCAATGGCATCCAGGAGAAAGGCAAGGAATTAACAATAAATGAATCACATTGAATCGGACATCTTTAGAGATCAAAACAAATGTGGGCAATCTGAACTTGTCTCTTTTCCAAAATTAATTACAGACATCATGGATACTCAAAATCTAGTTGCAACATCTCACACTTTATTTTTATTGCAGCTTCCTGCATTACTTTGAGGGGTTTTGAGGGAGGTGAATTTTTTGAAGTAGGCAGTGATCAATAGAACAAGGGAATATTTGATGTGGAACATATATCAAACTTTATCATTTTCTGCCATTGTCATTATCAGAGAAAGAAAAATAGACATTGTAATTATAGTGTTGTAGAGCTGAGCTTTCTCCAATGATAACATACTAATATTAGAACAAAAGCAGTCCTTTTAACCTCTGACATCAAATCCCAGAGTGGATGATTTATCAGTTGGTACTCTGCTGCACTGCAAGAGTGAATGTACTGCCCATGCCTGGATAAGTGCTTTTCCTATCAGCAAGGATGGACTCATGATAGCATGTTTCGAAGAATTCTTGATAGAAATTGGAGCTAAAATATGTCAGCCATTATATTATACTTTAAAAAGTATTCAGTTTCATAATGTCACACCTTGGTCAATTAATAAAAAGATGGAATAAAATTGACTAGTTTGGCACCTACATCTAAATAGAAACTTCAGTCCAACTAATCATTTTGTATTTTCTCAATGGTAATTTCTTCATTTCTATGTTCTTGAAGGTAATTTTTGGTCATATATATCACTTGTCTAAAAATACAAATGGGTGCTCGCTTATGCAGCACATATAGAATATTAGCATGGCCCCTGCACAAGGATGACATGCAAATACGTGAAGCGTTCCATATTTTTATGACTCTGAGGTGTGGGGTGGGGAGCAAGGTGGGAGGAGGGTTCAGGATGGGGGATACATGTACACCCCTGGATGATTCATGCCAGTCAGTCAGTTTAGTCACTCAGTCATGTCCGACTCTTTGCAACCCCATGAGTTGCAACATGCCAGGCCTCCCTGTCCATCACCATCTCCCAGAGTTCACCCAAACTCACGTCCATTGAGTCGATGATGCCATCCAGCCATCTCATCCTCTGTCATCCCCTTCTCCTCCTGCCCCCAATCCCTCCCAGCATCAGAGTCTTTTCCAATGAGTCAACTCTTCGCATGAGGTGCCAAAGTACTGGAGTTTCAGCTTTAGCATCATTCTTTCCAAAGAACACCCAGGACTGATCTCCTTTAGAATGGGCTGGTTGGATCTCCTTGCAGTCCAAGCGATTCTCAAGAGTCTACTCCAACACCACAGTTCAAAAGCATCAATTGTTCGGTGCTCAGCTTTCTTCACAGTCCAACTCTCACATCCATACATGACCACTGGAAAAACCATAGCCTTGACTAGACGGACCTTTGTTGGAAATGTAATGTCCCTGCTTTTCAATATGCTATCTAGGTTGGTCACAACTTTGCTTCCAAGGAGTAAGCATCTTTTAATTTCATGGCTGAAGTCATCATCTGCAGTGATTTTGGAGCCCCAAAAAATAAAGTCTGACACTGTTTCCACTGTTTCCCCATCTATTTGTCATGAAGTGATGGGACCAGATGCCATGATCTTCATTTTCTGAATGTTGAGTTTTAAGCCAACTTTTTCACTCTCCTCTTTCACTTTCATCAAGAGGCTTTTTAGTTCCTCTTCACTCTGCCATAAGGGTAGTGTCATCTGCATATCTAAGGTTATTGATATTTCTCCTGGCAATCTTGATTCCAGCTTGTGCTTCTTCCAGCCCAGAGCTTCTCGTGATGTACTCTGCATATAAGTTAAATAAGCAGCGTGACAATATACAGCCTTGACGTACTCCTTTTCCTATTTGGAACCATGCCACTGTATGGCAAAAACCACTACAATATTGTAAAATAATTAGCATCCAATTAAAATAAATAAATTTAAAAAAAATACAATTGATATTACACCTTATCACTTAAAGGAAAATTTACTGATGTACCACAAAGGCCAAGTTCTAAACCATATTTTATCAAATTCTTTATAAATTTAATCATATTAAAAACAGTGAAGCACTGTTATGTGTCTACTCAGGACTTATAAATGGATATGCAAGTAAACCACTCAGTTTTTGCTCAAATCTATGGCAGCATATTATGTAATTGCAGACGTATTGACTTACTATTACAGTTAAAAATGGATCACAAATCATGAACAATGACCCAGGCATCACAGAATGTACATGTACAAGTCATGACAACAACACGTGAGTCCCATTCTTCTGTGCTCTGACTCTGAACCATCATAGGTAAAAATTCAGTAAGTTAGCGGGATGGTACCACCTCACAGAGAACTTCATAATTAGGAAAATATATATAGTTTCTTTAAATACAAGAAATTATTAGTTGCCATAATCATAGTTTGTAGCTCAGTGTGTCACATGTCATTAATGTCATTGTGAATTAATAAAAACCTTTTCAAGAGTTTTGGTATGGGTTCTTATTGTTATAAATTAGCTAATATGTAAATTCCCAGGTGATGATGTATGATATAATCAGGTTAGGAAAACACCTCTTGTTAGTGGAACCAGTGCCATGAGGAACTGATGGCCAAGAGTTAAAATAGGCATTTCTTATTTTAATGGTTGTGTAATACAGACATATATTTATGTGCATTTATTTTGTCTACTAAGGACCCTGGACTGTAGGATTTTCCAGGCAAGAATACTGGAGTGGGGTGCCTTTTCCTTCTCCGGGGATCTTCCCAACCCAGGGATCGAACCTGGGTCTCCCGCATTGTAGTCAGATGCTTTACCATGTGAGCCACCAGGGAAGTTATATTTATGTGCATAATACAACAAAAAATGCTCAAGCACAACTGCAATTTTTTAAATATATGATGAAAAACCAATGTTTCCAAACACGATTCCCAGATTACTGATAAACAAGGAGAAATATTCTTTAGATTTATATACAAACATCAGATCAGATCAGATCAGTCGCTCAGTTGTGTCCGACTCTCTGCGACCCCATGAACTGCAGCACACCAGGCCTCCCTGTCCATCACCAACTCCCGGAGGTCACTCAGACTCACATCCATTGAGTCAGTGATGCCATCCAGCCATCTCATCCGCTGTTGTCCCCTTCTCCTCCTGCCCCCAATCCCTCCCAGCATCAGAGTCTTCTCCAATGAGTCAACTCTTCACATGAGATGGCCAAAATACTGGAGTTTCAGCTTTAGCATCATTCCTTCCAAAGAAATCCCAGGGTTGATCTCCTTCAGAATGGACTGATGGGATCTCCTTGCAGTCCAAGGGACTCTCAAGAGTCTTCTCCAACACCACAGTTCAAAAGCATCAATTCTTCGGCGCTCAGCCTTCTTCACAGTCCAGCTCTCACATCCATACATGACCACAGGAAAGACCATAGCCTTGACTAGGCGAACCTTTGTTGGCAAAGTGATGTCTCTGCTTTTGAATATGCTATCTAGGTTGGTCATAACTTTCCTTCCAAGGAGTAAGTGTCTTTTAATTTCATCGCTGCAGTCACCATCTGCAGTGATTTTGAAGCCCAGAAAAACAAAGTCTGACACTGTTTCCACTGTTTCCCCATCTATTTCCCATGTAGTGATGGGACCGGATGCCATGATCTTCGTTTTCTGAATGTTGAGCTTTAAGCCAACCTTTTCACTCTCCACTTTCACTTTCATCAAGAGGCTTTTTAGTTCCTCTTCATTTTCTGCCATAAGGGTGTGTCATCTGCATATCTGAGGTTATTGATATTTCTCCCAGCAATCTTGATTTCAATTTGTGTTTCTTCCAGTCCAGCATTTCTCATGATGTACTCTGCATATAAGTTAAATAAACATGGTGACAATATACAGCCTTGACGTACTCCTTTTCCTATTTGGAACCAGTCTGTTGTTCCATGACCAGTTCTAACTATTGCTTCCTGACCTGCATACAGATTTCTCAAGAGGCAGATCAGGTGGTCTGGTATTCCCATCTCTTTCAGAATTTTCCACAGTTTATTGTGATCTACACAGTCAAAGGCTTTGGCATAGTCAATAAAGCAGAAATAGATGTTTTTCTGGAACTCTCTTGCTTTTTCCATGATCCAGCAGATGTTGGCAATTTGATCTCTGGTTCCTCTGCCTTTTCTAAAACCAGCTTGAACATCACGAAGTTCATGGTTCACATATTGCTGAAGCCTGGCTTGGAGAATTTTGAGCATTACTTTACTAGCGTGTGAGATGAGTGCAATTGTGTGTAGTTTGAGCATTCTTTGGCATTGCCTTTATTTGAGATTGGGATGAAAACTGACCTTTTCCAATCTTGTGGCCACTGCTGAGTTTTCCAAATTTGCTGGCATATTGAGTGCAGCACTTTCACAGCATCCTCTTTCAGGATTTGGAATAGCTCCACTGAAATTCCATCACCTCCACTAGCTTTGTTCGTAGTGATGCTTTCTAAGGCCCACTTGACTTCACATTCCAGGATGTCTGGCTCTAGGTCAGTGATCACACCATCATGATTATCTGGGTCATGAAGCTCTTTTTTTGTACAGTTCTTCTGTGTATTCTTGCCACCTCTTCTTAATATCTTCTGCTTCTGTTAGGTCCATACCATTTCTGTCCTTTATCGAGCCCATCTTTGCATGAAATGTTCCTTTGGTATCTCTGATTTTCTTGAAGAGATCCCTAGTCTTTCCCATTCTGTTGTTTTCCTCTATTTCTTTGCATTGATTGCTGAAGAAGGCTTTCTTATCTCTTCTTGCTATTCTTTGGAACTCTGAATTCAGATGTTTATATCTTTCCTTTTCTCCTTTGCTTTTCACTTCTCTTCTTTTCACAGCTATTTGTAAGGCCTCCCCAGACAGCCATCTTGCCTCTTTGCATTTCTTTTCCATGGGGATGGTCTTGATCCCTGTCTCCTGTACAATGTCACGAACCTCATTCCATAGTTCATCAGGCACTCTATCTATCAGATCTAGGCCCTTAAATCTATTTCTCACTTCCACTGTATAGCAGCACATAAATGTACATATGGATACAGATCCATATATATCTACAAACTTGCATACAAAAGGATCTAATTGCATCTATATTCATAACAAGTGTCTTCTGAAAATCTTACAAAGAGGTGGTGCAGAAGTCATCCCAGGCACCCTCATCTCTTTCCATATGACCATTCCATCAGAATTGAACAGACCCTGAGACTCATGGGCTAGCTTCAGGAAAAACTTCTCCAGTATAGCACACAGACCCTGTCATGTAAACATCTAAGGCTTAGCCTCTTTGAGCTAACCTGCAAATTTACAGATGGGTAGAAAAGAGTCGTATTTCTCCATTGTGTGTCCACACTTGGCAGCCCCTCCCCTTCATATTCAATTCTTTTGAAGTGAAGAGTTAACATAAAGTAGAGGGGGATCTTAAACAATAAGTTACCATAAGTCTTCACTTGATTTTATGTGGTGTGTCTTTTAGAGCCTTGCTATAGATATATCCATTTGAATGCAGAATTCCAAAGAATAGCAAGGAGAGATAAGAAAGCCTTCCTCAGTGATCAGTGCAAAGAAACAGAAGAAAAAAATAGAAAGGGAAAGACTAAATATCTCCTCAAGAAAATTAGAATTCATTTCTATACATTTCATGCAAAGGAACATTTCATGCAAGGGAACATTTCATGCAAAGATGGTCTCAATAAAGGACAGAAATGGCATGGACGTAACAAAAGCAGAAGATATTAAGAAGAGGTAGCAAGAATATACAGAAGAACTATACAAAATTTTTTTTCACGACCCAGATAATCACAATGGTGTGATCAGTCACCTAGAGCCAGACATCCTGGAGTGTGAAGTTAAGTGGGCCTTAGGAAGCATCACTACAAACAAAGCTAGTGGAGGTGATGGAATTCCAGTTGAGCTATTTCAAATCCTGAAAGATGATGCTATGAAACTGTTGCACTCAATATGCCAGCAAACTTGGAAAACTCAGCAGTGGCCACAGGACTGGAAAAGGTCAGTTTTCATTCCAATCCCTAGGAAAGACAATGCTGAAGAATGCTCAAACTACCACACAATTGCACTCAACTCACATGCTCGTAAAGTAATGCTTAAAAATCTCCAAGCCAGGCTTCAGCAATACATGAACTGTGAACTTTCAGATGTTCAAGTTGGTTTTAAAAGGCAGAAACCAGAGATCAAATTGCCAACATCCGCTGGATCATGGAAAAAGCAAGAGAGTTCCAGAAAAACATCTATTTCTGCTTTATTGACTATGCCAAAGCCTTTGACTGTGTGGATCACAAGAAACTGTGGAAAATTCTGAAAGAGGTGGGCATACCAGACCACCTGACCTGCCTCTTGAGAAACCTGTATGCAGGTCAGGAAGCAACTGTTAGAACTGGACATGGAACAACAGACTGGTTCCAAATAGGAAAAGGAGTACGTCAAGGGTTTGTATTGTCACCCTGCTTCTTTGACTTATATGCAGAGTACATCATGAGAAACGCTGGGCTGGATGAAGCACAAGCTGGAATCAAGATTACTGGGAGGAATATCAATAACTTCAGATATGCAGATGACACCACCTTTATGGGAGAAAGTGAAGAAGAACTAAAGAGTGTCTTGATGAAAGTGAAAGAGGAGAGTGAAAAAGTTGGCTTGAATCTCAACATTCAGAAAACGAAGATCGTGGCATCTGGTCCCTTCCCTTCATGGCAAATAGATGGGGAAACAGTGGCAGATTTTATTTTCCTGGGCTCCAAAATCACTGAAGATGGTGACTTCAGCCATGAAATCAAAAGATGCTTACTCTTTATGAGGTAAATTATGACCAACCTACATAGCATATTAAATAGCAGAGACATTACCAACAAAGATCCATCTAGTCAAAGCTATGGTTTTTCCAGTAGTCATGTATGGATATGAGAGTTGGAATATAAAGAAAACTGAGCACCAAAGAATTGATGCTTTTGAACTGTGGTGTTGGAGAAGACTCTTGAGGGTCCCTTGGACTGCAGGGAGATCCAACCAGTCCATCCTAAAGGAGATCAGTCCTGAATATTCATTGGAAGGACTGATGTTGAAGCTAAAACTCCTATACTTTGGCCACCTGATGTGAAGAGCTGACCCATTTGAAAAGACCCTGATGCTGGGAAAGACTGAAGGCGGGAGGAGAAGAGGACGACAAAGGATGAGATGGTTGGATGGCATCAGCAACACATGGACATGAGTTTGAGTAAATTCTGGGGGCTGGTGATGGACAGTAGGCCTGGCGTGCTACCGTCCATGGGGTCGCAAAGAGTCAAACACAACTGAGTAACTGAACTGAAGTGAACTGATAAAGGAGCAGCAGCAGCAGCATCACCCAGGACCTTGTTGAAAATGAAGAGCCTCAGATTCCACCCCAGACCTACTGAATCAGAATCTACCTCTTAGCAAGACTCTCAGGTCATTTTTATGCATATTAAAGTTTGAGGAACATTGTTTTAGAGAATACTTTGGTTTTTAATGACTTCAAGACTTGTATGCAGTAACTTCATGTTGGTGACATCTGTGCTCCAAATTTATAATATTCAAAATGGAAAAATTCAAAACTGTCATAGGAATATTGAGATAGCTTGACTGATTTCTATAGTATATGCAGTAAAAGAAGTTAGAGTGGTAAGGACCATCCTGGAATCTGTAGAATCCTCTGTGAAAATTAATTTAGGTTGAGGGCTTACATGTTTAATCAGAGTCTTGACAATGCCACCAAGAACTCTGCAAAATAGTTTCCAAAAGAATATGTTCTATTCTGTGTTCTAAAACACACAGAGCTCATCAGTAAAGTCCTTGAGGGCCATAATAGGTCAGACAAATTATTAGACAAGGCCAGTACTTGTCTATCTGAAAATATGCCAAATATTTACTCAAAATGGATAAAATACTCTCAGCATTTAGAACTTCTTTTGGTGGGGGATGGGTGCAGGAAATCAGAAATCATTTGCAATTATATTCAGAGTTGTATGCACCACTGGTGAGCATAAATAGCCAACAAGTCAATGCCAACATTAAATGCCCTTTGGAAAATTTAGCAATGAAATCCCAGGGCATACTATTTCAAGTGACCTAAAAACTTCAGTTATAGTGGAATCACTTAAATTTTTTGCAGTAAAAGTGATCTAAGTCTTAGTGGATTTTTAACATTTATTGCTGTCATTTTTATAATCAGACATTAACAAGGAAATTTTGCTATTCATGTTATAAGAATTAAAGTATATTTTTGATGCCAAACACAGTACAAAGTTATTATGGCTATTTTAATAACATTGACAAATATATTAAAATTAGGCATTATTGATATTTAAATTATATGACCTTGGCTATATACTGCATTGTCAGAAATAAGCAAATTATAACTAAAGTTCATTCTCATTTTAACTATTTGGTGATAGATATGACTTTCCATATCAAATCTGAAATTGCCATTTGGCAATTCTAGATACAGTTCAGTTCTGGACTGCAGCACATCAGGCCTCCCTGTCCATCGCCAACTCCCAGAGTTTACCCAAACTCATGTCCATTGCATGGCTGATGCCATCCAACCATCTCATCCTCTGTCGTCTCCTTCTCCTCCTGCCTTCAATCTTTCCCAGCATCAGGGTCTTTTCAAATGACTCAGCTCCTTGCATCAGGTGGCCAAAGTATAGTAGTTTTAGCTTCAACATCAGTCCTTCCAATGAATATTCAGGACTCATCTCCTTTAGGATGGACTGGTTGGATCTTCTTGCAGTCCAAGGGACTCTCAGGAGTATTCTCCAACACCACAGTTCAAAAGCATCAATTCTTTGGCACTCAGCTTTCTTTATATTCCAACTCTCATATCCATACAAGACTACTGGAAAAACCATAGCTTTGACTAGACAGACCTTTGTTGGCAAAGTAATGTCTCTGCTTTTTAATATGCTGTGTACGTGGTCATAACTTTTCTCCCAAGGAGCAAGCATCTTTTAATTTCATGGCTGCAGTCACCAACTGCAGTGATTTTGGAGCCCAGGAAAATAAAGTCAGCCACTGTTCCCACTGTTTCCGATCTATTTGCCGTGAAGTGACGGGACCGATTGCCGTGATCTTAGTTTTCTGAATGTTGAGCTTTAAGCCAACTTTTTTCACTCTCCTCTTTCACTTTCATCGAAAGGCTCTTTAGTTCTTCACTTTCTGCCATAAGGGTGGTGTCATCTGCATATCTGAGGTTATTGATATTCCTCTCAGCAGTCTTGATTCCAGTTTGTGCTTCATCCAGCCCAGCGTTTCTCATGATGTACTCTGCATATAAGTAAGCAGGGTGACGATATACAGCCTTGACGTACTCCTTTTCCTATTTGGGACCAGTCTGTTGTTCCATGTCCAGTTCTAACTGTTGCTTCCTGACCTGCATACAGGTTTCTCAAGAGGCAGGTCAGGTGGTCTGGTATTCCCATCTCTTTCAGAATTTTCCACAGCTTATTGTGATCCACACAGTCACAGGCTTTGGCATAGTCAATAAAACAGATGTTTTTCTGGATTTCCCTTGCTTTTTCCATGATCCAGCACACGTTGGCAATTTGATCTCTGGTTCGTCTGCCTTTTCTAAAACCAGCTTGAACATCTGGAAGTTCATAGTTCACATATTGCTGAAGCCTGGCTTGGAGAATTTTGAGCATTACTTTGCTAGCATGTGAGATGAGTGCAATTGTGCCGTAATTTGGGCAGCTTTGGCATTGCCTTTCTTAGGGATTGGAAAGAAAACTGACCTTTTCCAGTCCTGTGGCTACTGCTGAGTTTTCCAAATTTGAATGCACCAATTTGAGTGGCCACTGCTGAGTTTTCCAAATTGAGTGCAGCACTTTCACAGCATCATCTTTTAGGATTTGAAATAACTCAACTGGAATTCCATCACCTCCACTAGCTTTGTTCGTAGTGATGCTTCCTAAGGCCCACTTAACTTCACACTCCAGGATGTCTGGCTCTAGGTGATTGATCACACCATCGTGATTATCTGGGTCATGAAAAAAATTTTTGTATAGTTCTTCTGTGTATTCTTGCTACCTCTTCTTAATATCTTCTGCTTTTGTTAGGTCCATACCATTTCTGTCCTTTATTGAGACCATCTTTGTATGAAATGTTCCTTTGGTATCTCTAATTTTCTTGAAAAGATCTCTAATCTTTCCCATTCTGTTGTTTTCATCTATTTCTTTTCACTGATTAATGAGGAAGGCTTTCTTATCTCTCCTTGCTATTCTTTGGAACTCTGCATTCAAATGGATATATCTTTCCTTTTCTCCTTTGCTCTTTGCTTCTCTTCTTTTCACAGCTATTTGAAAGTCCTCCTCAGACAGCCATTTTGCTTTTTTGCATTTCTTTTTCTTGGGGATTGTCTTCCTCCCTATCTCCTGTAAAATGTCACGAACCTCTGTCCATAGTTTATCAGGCACTCTGTCTATCAGATCTAGTCCCTTAAATCTATTTCTCACTTCTACTGTGTGTCATTAGGGATTTGATTTAGGTCATTTTTAATGGTCTAGTGGTTTTCCCTACTTTATTTAAGTCTGAATTTGGTAATAGGGAGTTCATGATCTGAGCCACAGTCCACTCCCAGTCTTGTTTTTGCTGACTGTATAGAGCTTCTCCATCTTTGGCTGCAAAGAATATAATCAATCTGATTTCGGTGTTGCCCATCTGGTGATGTCCATGTGTAGAGTCTTCTCTTGTATTGTTAGAAGAGGGTGTTTGATATGACCAGTGTGTTCTCTTGGCAAAACTCTATTAGCCTTTGCCCTGCTTCATTCTGTACTCCAAGGCCAAATTTGCCTGTTACTCCAGGTGTTTCTTGACTTCCTACTTTTGCATTCCAGTCCCCTATAATGAAAAGGATATCTTTTTTGAGTGTTAGTTCTAAAAGGTCTTGTAGGTCTTCATAGAACTGTTCAAATTCAGCTTCTTCAGCGTTACTGGTCAGGGCATAGACTTGGATTACTTGATATTGAATGGTTTGCCTTGGAAATGAACAGAGATCATTCTGTCATTTTTGAGATTGCATCCAAGTACTGCGTTTCGGACTCTTTTGTTGATTATGATGGCTACTGCATTTCTTCCAAGGGGTTCCTGCCCACAGTAGTAGATATAATGGTCATCTGAGTTAAATTTACCCATTCCAGTCCATTTTAATTTTCTGACTCCTAAAATGTTAGTGTTCACTCTTGCCATCTCCTGTTTGACCACTTCCAGTTTGCCTTGATTTTTGGACCGAACATTCCAGGTTCGTATGCAGTATTGCTCTCTACAGCATCGGACCTTGCTTCCATCACCAGTCACATCCACAACTGGGTGTTGTTTTTGCTTTGGCTCTGTCTCTACCTTCTTTCTGAAGTTATTTCTCCACTGATCTCCAGTAACATATTGGGCATCTACTGACCTGGTGAGTTCATCTTTCAGTGTCCTATCTTTTTGCCTTTTCATACTGGGTATGAAGCAGACTTGGGTATGGCATAAGCCCTCTTGGAGGAGGTTGCTATTAATCCCACCATAGACCTGCCAAAACTTACACAGGACTGGGAAGTAGACTCTCGGAGGGCACAACAGAATCTTTTGCACCAGGACCCGGAAGAAAGGAGCAGTGACCCCACAGGAGACTGCCCCAGACTCGCCTGTGTGTGTCCGGGAGCGTCTGGTGGAGGCGTGGGTCAGCAGTGACTTACTGCAGGGTTGGCACTGAATATAGCACTACATGCATGGAATCTTTTGAGGTTGGTCAGCATGATCTTCATTACCTCCAAAGTTTGGCCTCAAGTAAATAGCAGGGAGAAAACACAGCTCCACCCATCAACAGAAAATTGGATTAATGATTTACTGAGCATGGCTCTGCCAATCGAACAAGACCCAGTTTATCCCTCAGTCAGTCTGTCCCACCAGGAAGCTTCCATAAGCCTCTAATTGTTCTCCATCAGAGGGCAGACAGACTGAAAACCCCAATCACAGAAAACTAACCAATCTAATCGCTTGGACCACAGCTTTGTCTAACTCAGTGGAACTATTAACTATGCCCTGTAGGAGCACCTAAGAAGGACTGGTCATGGTGGAGAATTCTGACAAAATGTGGTCCACTGGAGAAGGGAATGGCAAGTTAGTTCAGCTCAGTCACTCAGTCGTGTCCGACTCTTTGAGACTCCATGAACCGCAGCACACCAGGCCTCCCTGCCCATCACCAACTCCCGGAGTCCACCCAAACCCATGTCCATCAAGTCAGTGATGCCATCCAGCCATCTTATCCTCTGTTGTCCCCTTCTCCTCCTGTCCCCAATCCCGCCCAGCATCAGGGTCTTTTCCAATGAGTCAGCTCTTCACATCAGGTGGCCAAAGTATAGGAGTTTCAGCTTCAACATCAGTCCTTCCAATGAACACCCAGGACTAATGTCTTTTAGAATGGACTGGTTGGATCTCCTTGTACTCCAAGGGAGTCTCAAGAGTCTTCTTCAACACCACAGTTCAAAAGCATCAATTCTTCGGTGCTCAGCTTTCTTTATAGTCCAACTCTCATATCCATACATGACCACTGGAAAAACCATAGCCTTGACTAGATGGACCTTTGTTGGCAAAGTAATGTCTCTGCTTTTAAATATGCTGTCTAGTTCATGGCTACAGTAACCATCTGCAGTGATTTTGGAGCCCAGATATATAAAGTCAGCCACTGTTTCCACTGTTTCCCCATCTATTTGCCATGAAGTGAATGGACCATATGCCATGATCTTAGTTTTTGGAATGTTGAGCTTTAAGCCAACTTTTTCACTCTCCTCTTTCACTTTCATGAAGACACTCTTTAGTTCCTCTTCACTTTCTGCCATAAGGGTGGTGTCATCTGCATATCTGAGGTTATTGATATTTCTCCCAGCAATCTTGATTCCAGCTTGTGTTTCTTCCAGTCCAGCGTTTTTCATGATGTACTCTGCATATAAGTCAAAGAAGCAGGGTGACAATATAAACCCTTTTCCTATTTGGAACCAGTCTGTTGTTCCAGGTCCAGTTCTAACTGTTGCTTCCTGACCTGCATACAGGTTTCTCAAGAGGCAGGTCAGGTGGTCTGGTATTCCCATCTCTTTCAGAATTTTCCACAGCTTATTGTGATCCACACAGTCAAAGGCTTTGGCATAGTCAATAAAGCTGAAATAGATGTTTTTCTGGAGCTCCCTTCCTTTTTCAATGATCCAGCAGATGTTGGCAATTTGGTCTCTGGTTCCTCTGCCTGTCCTAAAACCAGCTTGAACATCAGGAAGTTCATGGTTCACATATTGCTGAAGCCTGGCTTGGAGAATTTTGAGCATTACTTTACTAGCATGTAAGATGAGTGCAATTGTGCTGTAGTTTGGGCATTCTTCGGCATTGCCTTTCTTTGGGATTGGAATGAAAACTGACCTTTTCCAGTCCTGTGGCCACTGCTGAGTTTTCTAAATGTGCTGGCATATTGAGTGCAGCACTTTCACAGCATCATCTTTCAGGATTTGAAATAGCTCCACTGGAATTCCATCACCTCCACTAGCTTTATTCATAGTGATGCTTCCTAAGGCCCACTTGATTTCACACTCCAGGATGTCTGGCTCTAGGTGAGTGATCACACCATCGTGATTATCCGGGTGGTGAAGGGGATGGCAAACCACTTCAGTATTCTTGCCTTGAGAACCTCATGAACAGTATGAACAGTATGAAATTCTAGATTAGATATGTAGATATACTAGATGAGATAAAAGTAGATGATAAATCTCATGTTGTTGATAAAGTAGATGAGATAAAATTCAGCACATCTTTTGGTATTGCTCTGAGGAATCTAGAGACATCAGAATCTTTTTTAAATTTGATAAACATGGGTTTTTTGTTGAGGTTGTCATGTATCTTCTGACCAAGTTAATTGAAATCCTTGAATAGTGCTTATTAAAATAGTGGAACACTGATTTTATAAAATATAGCATGCATTTGAGCCTGTTTTAATCATCTTACATTCAGATAGAAATAGAAATGTTTTAAAGCACTTGTTTTAAAGATATGGGCTATTCTGAATTACTCTTCTCAAATGTTACTGCTAAATTCTAATCCTAGTTCTGCTACAGAAGAGCTCTGAGGATTTAGGCAACTAAAAATCTCTGTCCCTCATGTTCTTTGCCTGTGAATAATGATGGTATAAATTAAACCATCTCTAAGAGTGCTTCTAGCTCTCACTGATACCTAAGGTGTAGTAAACACACAAATGCATCCTTGGTTTTCTCATTAGAACAGACGGATGATATTACCAAGGACTTGATAGGTAGAGGCCAAATGATCGAGAGGCCAGCCAAGTTTTAGAATAAAATTTCAAGAAAAATTTTCTGGGAAGCTGAAGGCAAATAAGTACTTTCTTTGCTGGGAATAGTATACACTTGGAAGTCATAAAATATTCTCTTTATTCAACAGAGAAGAAAAGAAAATAAATTACAGTAAGACTCCAAATAGAGTCAGTTTAAAAACACAGTTAAAAAGCAGTCAGGCTCCTATTCAGTCCCTATAAGTCCCAGCCTCAAGGCCATCTAATGCAGAAATGCTGTTAGCAATCTGTGACTCAGTTGAATGATAAAATAATTGAGAACATAGCACATAGTAACTATTGACAAATTATCCCTATGTTAGAGAAGAGAAAGTTAATTGGCATAGACGTCAATTTTCTGGAAAAATGCAAACTTATATGGCCATCATCTTTGTATGGAGTGAATATGAAATCAAATAGTAGCATAATAGAACATAAAAAGTCATTTGGACATGTTTAGCATGTGGAATCTTGACCTTCATGGATAGGTAACCTCAGAAGATTGTAACACTCAAAACAGGTTGGTCAGAATGTCCACCCACACAATACCTGCTTTCAAGGAAAGATCCATGTCAGTTTCAGGCAGTTACAAAATTTTGGCTTACTGACCTAGAGCCAGACATCCTGGAATGTGAAGTCAAGTGGGCCTTAGAAAGCATCACTATGAACAAAGCTAGTGGAGGTGATGGAATTCCAGTGGAGCTATTCCAAATCCTGAAAGAGGATGCTGTGAAAGTGCTGCACTCAATATGCCAGCAAATTTGGAAAACTCAGCAGTGGCCACAAGATTGGAAAAGGTCAGTTTTCATCCCAATCTCAAAGAAAGGCAATGCCAAAGAATGCTCAAACTACCGCACAATTGCACTCATCTCACACGCTCAAAGTAATGCTCAAAGTAATGCTCAAAATTCTCCAAGTCAGGCTTCAGCAATATGTGAACCGTGAACTTCCTGATGTTCAAGCTGGTTTTAGAAAAGGCAGAGGAACCAGAGATCAAATTGCCAACATCCGCTGGATCATCGAAAAAGCAAGAGAGTTCCAGAAAAACATCTATTTCTGCTTTATTGACTATGCCAAAGCCTTTGACTGTGTAGATCACAATAAACTGTGGAAAATTCTGAAAGAGATGGGAATACCAGACCACCTGATCTGCCTCTTGAGAAATCTGTATGCAGGTCAGGAAGCAACAGTTAGAACTGGTCATGGAACAACAGACTGGTTCCAAATAGGAAAAGGAGTACATCAAGGCTGTATATTGTCACCATGTTTATTAACTTATATGCAGAGTACATCATGAGAAATGCTGGACTGGAAGAAACACAAGTTGGAATCAAGATTGCTGGGAGAAATATCAATAACCTCAGATATGCAGATGACACCACCCTTATGGCAGAAAGTGAAGAGGAACTAAAAAGCCTCTTGATGAAAGTGAAAGTGGAGAGTGAAAAGGTTGGCTTAAAACTCAACATTCAGAAAACGAATATCATGGCATCTGGTCCCATCACTACATGGGAAATAGATGGGGAAACAGTGGAGACAGTGTCAGACTTTATTTTTCTGGGCTCCAAAATCACTGCAGATGGTGACTACAGCCATGAAATTAAAAGACGCTTACTCCTTGGAAGGAAAGTTATAACCAACCTAGATAGCATATTCAAAAGCAGAGACGTTACTTTGCCAACAAAGGTTCGCCTAGTCAAGGCTATGATCTTTCCTGTGGTCATGTATGGATGTGAGAGCTGGACTGTGAAGAAGGCTGAGCGCCGAAGAATTCATGCTTTTGAACTGTGGTGTTGGAGAAGACTCTTGAGAGTCCCTTGGACTGTAAGGAGATCCAACCAGTCCATTCTGAAGGAGATCAGCCCTGGGATTTCTTTGGAAGGAATGATGCTAAAGCTGAAACTCCAGTATTTTGGCCATCTCATGCGAAGAGTTGACTCATTGGAGAAAACTCTGATGCTGGGAGGGATTGGGGGCAGGAGGAGAAGGGAACGACAGAGGATGAGATGGCTAGATGGCATCACTGACTCGATGGATGTGAGTCTGAGTGACCTCCGGGAGTTGGTGATGGACAGGGAGGCCTGGCGTGCTGCACTTCATGGGGTCGCAAAGAGTCAGACATGACTGAGCGACTGATCTGATCTGATTATATTGAAATGAATCAAATTATTTTTCTATCATCTTTTGAAATAAACTTGACTTCCCTGATAGCTCAGTTGGTAAAGAATCTGCCTGCAATGCTGGAGACCCCAGTTCAATTCTGGGTCGGGAAGATCCACTGGAGAAGGGATAGGCTACCCACTCCAGTATTCTTGGGCTTCCTTTGTGGCTCAGCTGGTAAAGAATCTGCCTGCGATGCTGGAAACCTGGGTTTGATCCCTGGGTTGGGAAGATCCCCTGAAGAAGGGAAAGGCTACCTACTCCAGTATTCTGGCATAGAGAATTCCATGGACCATACAGTCCATGGGGTCACAAAAAGTCAGACATGACTGAGTGACTTTTACTTCACACATTATATATATCTAATGTTTTCACTTCACACATTATATATATCTAATGTTTTCTTCTAAATGGTCCATGTATTTTTTTAATGTATCATTTGATTTCACTTTGATCTATTTTAGCTCTCATTCTCAGGGAGAAGCAACTCTGTTACAGTCATTTTTTAAAACAATATCTTTTTATTGTATTTAGAGTAATTACAACTAGAACATTTCATAATTTTATTCTAGATTGAACTAAGTGAAAGTGAAAGTCGCTCAGTCATATCCAACTCTGCCACCCCATGGACTGAGTCCATGGAATTCTCCAGGCTTGAATACTAGAGTGGGAAGCATTTCCTTTCTCTGGGGATCTTCCCAACCCAGAGATCGAACCCCAGTTTCCCTCATTGTAGGCAGATTCTTTACCAGCTGAGTCACAGGGAAGCCCAAGAGTACTGGAGTGGGTAGCCTATCCCTGCTCCAGGAGATCTTCCCGACCCAGGAATTGAACCAGGGTCTTGTCTTCTGCATTGCAGGCAGATTCTTTATCAACTGAGCTATCATGAAAGTTAAGAGAAATTGAACTAAAGCCTGGACATAAATATTTTCAAGTGCTCAACATGTCCAGATATGATTTTCTTTATATTTAAAGTTTCACAGGAAGAGATTATGTTTAGTTAAGAGTATCTATCTAAAAGGAAAATCTGATTTTGTGAAATTATACAGTCTGGTTTTCAGAGCAAAGATAATCCTGATAGAGAAATTATCTGAGCACTGTCTGCGACCCCACCCCCCCCAACACAAACAAGACCACACATACACATGTGTGTGCACGTGCGCGCACGCGCACACACACACACACACACACACACACACACCAGTGTAACCACTGTGACCAAACGGTGGAGAATGAGGAGCAGGCACATAGTCGCACAAGTCAGAGCCAAATAAGAAGAATAAAAATAGCACATTAAGCTTTCAGAAGCACCAGTTTTCAAAGTGAGCCAGTAGACAGAGCAATAGCTATATTTTCAAACACAAATGTCTTCAACTTTCTAATCAGTTGCTCTGTGATAGAACGTAAACTGTAGTAAATCATGACTTGATGTCCTGTTACGTATCCCATAAACGAGGTCGAGGGGTGAGTATCATTAGTGTGCTTTCCTTGGTGAATATGCTTATGCAGATGCTTCATAAACAGATACAATAAATATATTCTACTGTGTATTTTAATTTAATAGAAAACTTAAAAAAAAAAAAAAACTAGTATGTACATTGACTAGAACATGTTCTATGTGGAAACTGCATTTTTCTTGGGTTTTAAGAAGAGTGTTCCATAGCATATCTGTATTGTTACTGAAGTTCCTTAAAGATAAAGGGAATGTGGTTTCATGGAATATTCCTCTAAGACTGAGTTTCTCAACCTTGGCATTACTGACATGTGGGGCCAGACACATCTTTGTTGTGGGGACAGTCTTGTGCATCATAGGATGTTCAACAGGATCCCCAGCTTCTACACACTAGACACTGTTACCACATCCACCCTCAGTTGTGACAACCAAAATGTCTCCAAATATTGCCAAATATGCCTAGCATTCTATCATCCTCAGCTGGGAACCACTGGTCTAAAGCATAAGTTAGGGTCAAACTATGGTGCTTTGTTAGCAAAATTTAGAAAATAAAATCCAGCAATTAATGTGGCCTTCACACAATAATTTTACTGGTATATCTTTATTTCACCTTTTCTTTTATCAATTTTTGTTTCTTAAGTGGATTACACTATCCTGAATAGATTAATGTTTTTGTTTAACAAATTTATTACAAGAGCTGAAATTTCCAACGTATCACCCCTGCTCCCAGTATAATGATTATGTTCAATCAAATATGCCAAGTAGAAGCCCACAAAATTAATCAGATTAAAGTCCCATGTCCTCTGGGATTTGAGAGGAGAAAAAAGTGGAGAATATAATTTTTTGGTAGAGAAGTTAGTGGGTGTCCATTTGCCATCAAAGTTTACATGCACACTTCTAAATGTCATCAATATAATTCTATTTAAGTATGTTCCTATAGTATAGTCTCTAAGGATGGGACTTTTTAGTCTGTAAACCCTTAAATCCACCATAAAGCATCAAAATTTGTAGCTTGTCAAACAAAATTTGTTTCTTGTCAGTTCCTTCTCTCACCCTTCTATGTGAAGAAAACAGAATTTGACAAGATGACTATAGTCAAGAGTATTGACATAAAGTCACTTTAATAGGGTTTTTTTTTTTACTTTTGCTTTTGATTTTTCATTCAGGAAACCTATTGTTGGTTGCTAGATATTACAAACTGCAGTAAAAAGAAAACTGATGTTGTTTATAAATACTTCTGAAAATAAACACATTTAAAACATTGCACATGTGTGGTGGCTTCTATCAGCAACTGCAAATATCTTTGTATTTTTTAATACTAGACAAAAATTGCAGCATCTCTAGAAAGTGTTGAACCTGCCTACCTCCAGGAAGGAGATTTGATTGCACACTAGTACCTGGAATATTGGCTTATCAGTGTGATAAACATATGTAACGGTAAGGCAAGATGTGCATGGTAAGGGGCTATATGTTACTGTTACTGTTAAGTCGCTTCAGTCGTGTCCGACTCTGTGCAACCCCATAGACGGAAGCTCACCAGGCTCCCCCATCCCTGGGATTCTCCAGGCAAGAACACTGGAGTGGGTTGCCATTTCCTTCTCCAATAAGGGGGTATATGGAAACCCTCAATTCTTTCCTCTTAATATTTCTGTAAACCCAAAACTTCTCTTTTAAAAAAAAAAAAAGTGTATTCAATTTTTAAAAGGCTCAGAAAAGAAAAAGGGCTTTCCTAGTGGCTCAGTTGTAAAGAATCTGCCTGCCAAGCAGGACAATCAGGTTCAATACCTGGGTCAGGAAGATCCCCTAGAGAAGGAAATGGCAACCCATTCCAGTATCCTTGCCTGAGAAATCCCATGGACAGAGGAGCCTGGCAGGCTGTAGTCCATGAAGTTGCAAAGGGTCAGACACCACTTAGCAACTGAGCATGCAGCAGGAAAAGAAAAAAAAACACTACTTTTTGAAGAGATAAAAAAGTGAAATCTAATCAAATTGTGGTTTGTAGGTATAAGATGGAGTGATTGTTTTAAGCATTAGCTTTTACAGTTGTGACACTTTAAAAATAAACAAACCTAGTGAGAGAAAAATGTTGCAGGTCTCAAATATTTTGATTAACATAATTTTTAATGCTTGATAATTTAAATGTATGCAAATATTAAACTAAATATAAATCCCTTATGTTTATAAAACTAGGAAACAGAAAACCACAAACCAGAGAGAAACAAATCTAATAAAATTATACTTACCAGCATTTGTTAATGTGCCAGATGACATATTGTTGAAACTAATCACCACTTATAATGTGAATATAGTTTTCCAGCAAGCTACAAGGGAAGAATGACCATTGAAAAGGTTGTTTGGTGAGCATGGAGTTAGAGAGGTAAGTTTGAATTCGTTATCATTTGGTTCAGATGGTCTGATATGCTACCCTCACAATACGATGCGGGTTCTGTGAATGTGTGGGAACTGTCTGCCTTCTTTCAAGGTGGTGCTGGAAGTCATGAAGAGAGCCCCTGCTTCCCCTGGTAACCCCTCTACTGCAATGCATTAATGAACAATGTGTTCATGACTTACTAGAAGTCTTTTTTCCTTTGCATTCTCTTATAGCCTGAGAGCCATTCTCATTAAGGTAACTGAAAATCTATCTACCAAACAGGACCAGTCTACTGCTTAACTCTGTTTCCTAATAGCAGCCCTGCTTCCCTGATTTTCGAGTTCTGGGATCTGCCTCAGTGTCACCTTTATGCTTTACACACACTGCCACCCTCTCCCATGCACTGTCAGTGGAGGTCTTTAATAAGCCAACATATATTCAGTCATTTCTCATTCAATGTCAAAAACCCAATTAAAACGTTGTCTACAAACAGTAGCAACTGTGATGTTGGAACATCCAGTCGTTGGAACTGGAATAATACATGTCTTATGAATTTAAGCATCACATGTCCTGTACTTTGGGGTGGTGCACCCCTGACATTCTGTTCAGAAACTGAGCTAAATACCTGAAACAGAAGTAAATGAACTCATCGTAGATGTAGATGCTGATTTTTCACACATCTCTGGAAAAAGTTGGTGGAATTCCTATTTCCCATGAAAAACTCTCCACCTACCCTTCTGTTTTTTCTTCCCCTTCAAAAAAGAAAAATTTTGACAAAGGTTATGTACTTCTATCTCCTACCACTTCGTGGACACAACATCTCCCTAATGTTAAAATGACACTGGATCCAAATGGCACATTCCAGCAACATTTGGCACATCTTCCTTATTCTTAAAGAATTCATTTCCTTTGGCTTTTGTGCTACCTCTTATTCATCCTTCTTAATCTTTTGGCATGTCTCCTCCTCCTACTGTTGCACTTCCTCAGTTATCCATCCTTGTTCTTTTCACTGTTCTCCTGAGTGACAGATCGCCCACTCCCAAAGTTTCAGGTGCCAACCAACTGAGTTGAGAGATGCTGAAGGTGCATTTCCAGTCCAGACTCCTATTATAAGCTCCAGATTCTATCATCTACTTTGCACCTTTAGCTGAGTCTCCCACCAGCCCCTCAGTTCTGCCTATAACTTTTTTCTCAAGACATGCCTGCTTCTCTCCCTAAAAGGCATTATTGCCAACCCACTTGTTTAAGCCAGAAATCTTGGCGTCATCCTTACATGTGTTTTTCTCACTCTAAGTTCTCTAATTCTTAACAACTCAAAACTCTCGATTTTGATCTCTTCTTTTATTTTCACTGACACCATCATGCTCTGGCCTGGTGAGACAGCCTCCCTACCTGGTCCACCTGCTCCTCAAAGAGGGTCATTTTTGCCCCTCCTGGGGAGATACAGACCCAGAGGGGTTGTGACACAACTGGATAGAAATTAAACTAGGGTAGAACCCAGATTTCATAACTTCCAGCTATGCCATGTATCTGACTGCAGATTTTCCTCTGTTTTAGCCAGAAAAGAAGGATCTCTTCCCTATCCCCATTCATCTCTCCTTCCCCTCTTCCAGCAGGAGCAGGACGTCACACTCCAACTGTCCCAACATGCTCTTAGATCCAACTTCTTGAATATCATGCAGACTCCTTTCACAAGGGAAGAGATGTTTAAAGACATTGATTATAGCCACAGAAGGGACATTATATTTGGGACAGTGGGAAGATGGTCAATCTTTGGCGCAGCCAAAATATAGGCCATACTTAAAGATTTCTCAGTTCTGAATATTCTTGAGTCAAAGCCAAGTCTGTATGTGTCTGACTGTCCCAGAAGGGTGACTTCTGCTCATACCCACATCTCATAGCCAGTCTATCCAGCAAGTAGAATTGAATCCACACTATTTCTGAAGTTATGGTGAACTATTTAACTTAAATTGCTGGCTTTATTAATTTGGAACTGCAAATATATTAATCTTATTCTTACCTTAGTAAAAGTTTATTTCTCTTAAACATCTATTGTAAAAAAGAAAATCATTTAGTAGAGAAAGTATTATAGGAAGTAACAATTATTTATAGAAATTTTAAGGCAATAAAACAATAGGGTGAACTGTTCTTTACCCCTCAACTCCTATTTTAATATTATTACATGTCTCTATTCTTAATTGGGTCACTGACCTGGAATCATTAAATATAGAATGGCTAAGAAGGAAAAAACTATCAAGTTAGACATGGAACATTCTATATGAGGTAATGTTAAGTAAAAAAGTGGAGACATGGCATTAGCTTCTGTATATTTATCAGATGCAGAATAAAGATGTGAAATGTTGAAATATGATGAATTAATCAACTTGAATAAAGCTTTCAAAGGACACAGCAGGGGAAGGAATAATCAGAGAACAAGTTGAATTAAAAGATATTAATTATTGTGAGCCATCACCTCCTATTTTTATTGTGTTTTTTTATAGTGAAATCAGTAAAATCTAGTTATATTCCATTATAAAACTATCTATTCTTTGTGATTTGGATTATGATTTAAATAAATTTAGATTCATCTAATTCCATTGTAAAGGCTATAGTTTCTGAACATGAATGTTTCATTTTTTCAAATACTTTTGAAACATTTTTCTAAAGATAAGAAACTCCTTTCATGTGTATTTCTCTAGTTTAAATAGCTTTTTCTTTGTTATATGTAGCAATAATCTTTACTGTAGAAAACGCAAAGAATATAGATAAGCAAAAAATACGAATATCAAATTAACCCATAATCTGCCACTTGGATACAATTATTATTAGCATTCTAGCATTTATATTTCCAGGCTTTTTGCTGTACATGCATGCATACACACATACACAGGTGTTATAGCTGGCTATAAACATATAGATCATCAATTCTCTCCAGCCAAAGACCATCAGGAGCATATCCAGAGTTAAACATTTTGGTCTTATTACTTGTTGCAATAACCATAGGGAAGGGAAGCTCAGGGCATCTCAGTAACAGGGAGTTTGAAGGGACTTATGATAGGATTTGGGCTTATGTTAGGTGACTTGCGGAGAAGGCGATGGCACCCCACTCCAGTACTCTTGCCTGGGAAATCCCATGGACGGAGGAGCCTGATGGGCTGCAGTCCATGGAGTCACTAGGAGTCGGACACAACTGAGCGACTGAGTGACTTCACTTTTCACTTTTATGTATCGGAGAAGGAAATGGCAACCCACTCCAGTGTTCTTGTCTGCAGAATCCCAGGGACGGGGGAGCCTGGTGAGCTGCCGTCTATGGGGTCGCACGGAGTCGGACACGAGTGAAGTGACTTGGCAGCAGGCAGCAGCAGTAGGTGACTTGAGGAGTTTTAAGGGAATACGTCCTTGCTGTAGATTGGAGGCAAAGATAAGTGTATGTTTGGGTATCTTAATAAATGTTACCTATAGGACAGGAATAATGAATAGAGATAGAAGCTACAAACTGGTAAAGAAGTCCCAGTCACTCATATTAGCTAGGATAGATTTCTGGGTCATTTTTGTGGCTTGGACAATGTTCATGCTTGTGTTCAGACAAGGTGATGGAGTGGTTTTGTTGTTGTCTTGATCCATCATGGTCCCAGAGTGTTTGTGTTAATGTTCTGTGATCTTGTTTACGTTCAACAGGAGGACACAGGTTGAGCTGGGAGTGCCCAGCCAGTTTCTGGCTATCAGGGCCTGCTTTCTTCTCTTTCAAATGTAGAGAGTTTTGAAACTTACCGAGGGTTTTATACGTGATACTCCTTTAACCTCTAATGAGTGTAGTTTCTGTAGGGTTGATTATTCTGTTTCCCTCCTTGCGGCTCCCACAAGCATCCCCAGCCCATCCCACACTCTACCCACGTGGATGGAAGGAGATGAAGGTTCACATGCAGTTAATAGTGTTTTTTCATTCTGGCCAAATGAAAAGAACTTGCTAAATATAAAACTTAACTGCTAATACTTTAGCTTTTTATTGTATTCTATCCTATAGAATATAGATATATTTGTGTGGGTTTTTTTTTTCTTTCTTTCTTTTTCTTTTTTTTAATGGCCTCACTGCATAGCTGATCAGATCTTAGTTCACCAACTAGGGATCAAACTCATGCCCTGTGCAGTGGAAGCAAGGAGTCTTAACCATCAGGTTGCCAGGGATGTCCCTGCTTTAGCTTTTTAAATGGGGACATAAACATTTGCCTTGGGGGTGCAATGGTAAAGAACTGCCTATCAACATAGGAGACTTCAGGAGACGAGGGTTCGATCCCTCAGTCGGGAAGAGCCCCTCAGGTAGAAAATGGCAACCCACTCCAACATTCTTGCCCAGAAAATTCCATGGACAGAAGAGCCTGGCTGGCTACAGTCCATCGGGTGGCAAAGAGTTGGACACAACTGAGCACGCGTGCACATAACGTTTAACACTAAGGTCCACAGTGAGGGTCAAAAGCTGGTGGATGTTTTGCTCCTGGTGGGGAGCCAGGGAGGTCTGTGTTCCTGACCCTCTGCAACCTCATTTCCTTAAAATGAATCTCAGGTTTCAGAGAAAGTCAGTCACCACATAGTCATTAATGTATTTCTCTGAGAAAGTTGTTCATTCCTTCAAGAAGTATCTCATTGGATACTGCATTCGTGTGCTGTGGTGATGGGAACCCAGCAGCACAGACTGAATGGCTTAATAGAAACTAACTTTCCCACAGTCCTAGAGGCTGCACACTTGAGCTCAAGGTGTCCAGTGTTGGTTTCTTCTGAAGCCTTGCTCTTTGGCTTATCCTCTTCTTCCCAGATCTTCACATGGTCTTTCCTCGGTGTACGTACCTCAGTCTCCTCTTCTTACCGAGATACCTAGTGACCTCACTGTTACTTCATTACCTCCTTGAAGACTCCAGCTACAGCCACATTTTGAGGTACTCAGCGTAAGGATTTCATCATAAGAAAGGGAGAGGCACACAGTTCAGCTCGGAACAGACGCCCATGATGTGTCATCACGGCCCCAGGCAGAGTCCCTCTCCTGTGCTGGTCAAAGTCAGGAGAGGAGCCAGAAAGTCGAGAGCAGAAGGCAGTGGATGCAGTCAGTAGCTCAAGTGATGCAAGGTTTCCAAGGGTTGCTGAAGTGATATGAAATGTGTACTGTGTATTTGTATTATTTGGATTTTGGTGTGGAATTTAGATTGGAGGTAGACAAGAGCACTAAAGAGCTAATCCAATAGCATGGTGAGGAATAAGGCGCTGAGGATGGCAGTGGCCACAGAACTGTAGAGGTTCAGGGTGTATTTAGCTGGTAGAATTAAAGGGATATATTGACCTCTCAGAAGCAGAAATGAGGGAGAAAGAAGAATTGGAAACAATTCCCAGCACTCCAACTTGGGTGATTGGATGGATTGTGGCATGATTAACTCAGATGGGAAAATTAAGAGGATAAATAGATTCATAAGGAGTTCAACATTGGTGATACCCAGTAGATGGTGAAATGTGAATGTGCAGCTTGTGTGGAGATGAGAGAGCCAGAGACATCATTTTGAGGTCATCAAGATGTCGCTGAAGCCTTGAGCAGAGATGAGTTGACACAAGGAAAGCACAAGAGTACGAAGAGACAGAAACAGAAAAATCAGTACTTGAGCAGAGGCAGGAGGAAGAATGCTCAACGAGGCAGGAGTGTGTTGGAGATTCTCCAGAGAGACTGGCACCTTGGAGTTCAAGTTTGGAGAGATTCTCAGAGGAAGAAGTACAAACGTTGATAGGCGAAATGGTGAAAGTGATGGAATACATGAAAACCTTCTTCATTGATAAAATGTCCTATTAAAGAATCTGAGGCCAAAGGAAGACACAGTCTGAGAAACACTTCAAGGTCAGTGCTATGAACTAATTGATTTTTCAGTCACTTGACATAAATAGTTTTCCTTTGAGTGGATTTTATTTCAAGTTCTATACATCATATATTACTGCACATTATAAAAATATATTATTTTTTAAAGTACTCATTGCAACCTGCCAGGGATGTATCAGGAATTAATAACTCATGACAACCAAAAATGTTACATATAAGTAAAAAATGCTCCTTGGACTTAGAAATAAGAAATGCCCTAGATATTTTGACTTGAGTATCATCAGAAGATTGATGAGAAAAGCAGCTAATGAGATTCAGAAATGAATAGGAAATGAAGAAATGGACCCAGCAATAAACCCAGATATAAATTGAATGATGAGAAAATGTATATAATGTGTTAACTATCAGAAGTGACACAAAATACGGACAGATCTTCAATTAATGCAGATTGCTGTTATAGTTGGAGCAGTTACTGGAAGGGAAAAGAGATTGGCACCCACAAGGCATTGCAGAGTCATGGGAAAGTCTGTGTCTTTTATTATTTGTTAGTTTTTAAAACAAGCAAGACCATAATATACTTAACAGCTAAGAGGCAGAAGCTACTAAAAAGAAATGGTTAAACATATCATATGGATAAGCAGAGACAAGAGGGGAAGGATCCAGAATATCTGTCTAGACATGAAGAGGAAGAGGTTATTTCCCTGTGAGCCTGGAGGAGCAAAGATAAGCAAATGTTTGGGCTTTGCCCTTGACGACAGTGTTTATAAGGGATGTAGCTTCAACCTTGTCTGTGGATATTAGAAAAGAAGCAATGCCACAGAGAAGAGACCTGGAGAGGGGAAGACGCAAAGCACAGCTATAGGGTCAAAGTGCTGGCATGGGAAAGGAGGGAATGTCACTCAAGACTTGGTGGACAGAGGCTGTGTGGCTGAGGTGTGGAAAAGGCCTTCCAAATAATAACAGTAACCAATATACTATGTTATGTGATGTGAACAAAGGCTCTTTAATGACTATGATAATGAATTAAAAACCAGCTATAAAATTTAAAAAGTAAATGAAAACTTGTAAAGTGTAGTTCAGTTCAGTTCAGTTGTTCAGTCGTATCCAACTCTTTGCGACCCCATGAATCACAGCACACCAGGCCTCCCTGTCCATCACCAACTCCCGGAGTTCACCCAAACTCATGTGCATCGAGTCAGTGATGCCATCCAGCCGTCTCATCCTCTGTCGTCCTCTTCTCTTCCTGCCTTCAATCTTTCCCAGTATCAGAGTCTTTTCAAATGAGTCAGCTCTTAGCATCAGATGGCCAAAGTATTGGAGTTTCAGCTTCAACCTCAGTCCTTCCAATGAACACTCAGGACTGATCTCCTTTAGGATGGACTGGTTTGATCTCCTTGCAGTCCAAGGAACTCTCAAGAGTCTTCTCCAGCACCACAGTTCAAAAGCATCAATTCTTCAGTGCTCAGCTTTCTTTATAGTCCAACTCTCAATTCCATACATGACCACTGGAAAAACCATAGCCTTGACTAGACAGACCTTTGTTGGGAAAGTGTAGTTAATAAACAGTAAAATAAAAATTCTCACTATGAAGAAGTGAGTATTCTCATTTTACCGAGAAGAAACCCAGCTTCAGTGACTAATTCAAAGGCATTCTGCTAATAACTTGCATATCTGAGATTTGAGTTGAAGTCTGTCTGCTGCAGAAGCTGTGCATCCATCCTTTCCTCTGCTGTTATCACACATGGGTGTTGGAGTCCCTCGGGGCAGCCGCAGGGCTTAGAGAAGTAGTGCTAATGTCCTTAATGAAGGTAGAAGATTGACCTGAAAGTCTGGAGGAGAACAGTAGAAAGAGGTGGTCAAAGAACCTTAGCTTCAAAGGCAAAGTAGACTATGTTCATGAGTCAAAATACAATGTGATGGGAAGCTGAGGAGACCCAGGACACGGCTGAGTGGACACTAAGCAGTTTCTACTAGGTGAACCCACAAGGAGAGCAGCATACTCCAGGGAGACCCACATTTCAGGTATAGCAAGGAGGTGAGAGAGCACTCTGCAAAGACCAATTATGCAGAATGTTTACAGTGAAATGGAGGTTTCAGACAGCCATTCAAGAGAGACAGACAGAGCACCAATAGCAAAGAAAGATTTTTCCAGAAGGCTTATTTCCTATTCAACTGTCTTATCTATGTCAGCTATGGGATGACTGCAAGGAGATCCAACCAGTCCATTCTGAAGGAGATCAACCCTGGGATTTCTTTGGAAGGAATGATGCTAAAGCTGAAACTCCAGTATTTTGGCCACCTCATGCGAAGAGTTGACTCATTGGAGAAGACTCTGATGCTGGGAGGGATTGGGGGCAAGAGGAGAAGGGGACAACAGAGGATGAGATGGCTGGATGGCATCACTGACTCGATGAATGTGAGTCTGAGTGACCTCTGGGAGATGGTGATGGACAGGGAGGCCTGGCTTGCTTTGGTTCATGGGGTCACAAAGAGTCGGACACGACTGAGCGACTGATCTGATCTGATCTGATCTGATGGGATGATGGTCCAAACAGCTTTTTGTCAGTGTTTGAATTTTCTTTGCTGTTTATAAAAGTAATTCAGGCTCCCCCTACCCAGATAACATAGCTTATGCTTCAATACACAAGGCCTCTTTGCCTCTTTTTTCCCCTGCATAGGTGTGATTTCCCTTGTTTAGACTTCTTCAGCTTTTGGTGGCCTTCATACATAGAAAAGCAGTTTAAGTGGATATTTTTCATGGAGAAAGTTTTTTGTTTATTATTTGTTTTGATTTTATTGACTAGATTTTATATTTTTTAATTTCACAACTGGTTTTGGATAAACTATCATGATAGTAATTAGAGGGTTGTGTTTTTTTTTTTAAACAAAATTAATAAATGCTCATGGTGAAAATACAAACCCTTCAGGCAGGTGTAAAGGAAAACCTGAAAGTTTTTCATCCTCGTTTTGGGACAACTAGATTGAAGGCAGGAGGAGAAGAGGACAACAGAGGATGGTATGGTTGGCTGGCATCACCAACTTGATAGACATGAGTTTGAGCAAGCTCTAGGAGTTGGTGATGGACAGGGAGGCCTGGTGTGCTACAGTCCATGGGTTCACAAAGAGTCAGACAGGACTGAGCGACTGAACTGAACTGAGGCCCAACTATCTAAAGGAAATCGCTCTTAACAGATTTTTAGTATCGTTCCAAAAGTTTGCTATAGATTCTCATCAAACAAATATTTAATGAGCAACTTCTACCTGGTACAGCACTGGATCAGAATTCAGGGATTTAAAGGCCAAGTAAACAGATTCTGTTGCTTAAAAAAAAATGTACAGAATTTATAGCCCAGTGGAAGAATCAGGAGAAAATTAAGAAAACATTAAAACATACAAACAACAAGCAAATAAGAACTATGACTGAAATAAAGATTGCTATGGCCAAAAATAATATGCATTTTATATTATTTTGGAACTTGCTTTTCATCTTCTGCCTTGGCAATCTTTGTGGGGCAATATGGTTCTAACTCACTGTCTGTAGTTGCTGGATGATATTCTTATCATGGTTATATGATCTAGCATTCAACCATTCCCTTGTTGATCGATGTTCAGGTTGTTTCCAATATTTTTCCACTTAAAACATTACTAAACTAATCATCTTTATACTCATACCTCTACATTTTGAAGCATTTGACCCTTTACTGACACATGTATGCAAATATTTCCCTCCATCTTTGGAATTTGACTAGGATAGATCGTGCCATCCAATTATTTACTTGGTGAGTCATTCAGGCCTCTGAGTTTCCAGTCTTGCTTAAGCTAGTCTGTCCAACCTGAGAGGTTCCACAAGTATTTTTCTTTGTGTAGTTAGTTTATTATGATCTTTTCACTTTTAGATATTTAATCCATTTGAGATTTATGCTACATGGCATGAGGTGCTTTCTTCTGAATAAATATTCAATTATATCAGCACCATGGTGAACTAAACCATCATAGATTCATTCCTCAGATTTCCTTGGATCTATTTCTGGATACTCTATTCTATTTAATAATTTATCTTTATATTGCTGTGCCAATAGTTGGCAGTTTGCTATAGTTTTATTGTAAGGAGTAGTTTCTGATAAAGCAGTTTCCCTTTTCACCATTCTGCTTTTTCAAGAGCTACCAAATGGTCTACTGTATCAGTATAAAAACTCCCTATCGGCAGACATATGTTTTCCGTTTATATTTCCTACTGCTGCTGCAAGTCACTTCAGTCGTGTCCAACTCTGTGCGACCCCATAGACGGCAGCCCACCAGGCTCTGCTGTCCCTAGGATTCTCCAGGCAAGAACACTGGAGTGGGTTGCCATTTCCTTCTCCAAGGCATGAAAGTGAAAAGTGAAAGTGAAGTCGCTCAGTCGTGTCCGACTCTTCGCGACCTCATTGACTGCAGCCTACCAGGCTTCTCCATCCATGGGATTTTCCAGGCAATAGTACTGGAGTAGGGTGCCATTGCCAAATCTTCTACTACAGATTTCTAAAACAACTGTTTTTTCCATTATGTAATATATTTCTAGGTCGCAAAAATAGAGAACAAAAGCCACACATTAATGTGTGTCTGACCTGCTATGGCCCACTTATTAGTGGGTGACACTGTCATACATAGCTGTATTACAAACAATTGAAATTCACATTTTCCCAAAATTAACTGCCATGATTCTGTAGTGTTACTCGCAATGTGTCAAACCCACAAATGTTAAACCTTCAATGTCATGAACCTACGTAAACAATTTTCATCCCACTGGATTTATTTTACTGGTATGCACAGCCTTCTGACCCTTAGAATTTCAAGGATCAAATGCTTAAACTGACTAATCCCTTTAATATCTTTTTCTAGTGGTAATTCCTGCTCATACCCACTGCCAAATATTAACCCTTAAAATCTTTAAACAAAACTCTTAGAGACAGAGGTATGAGGCAGACAACTTGGCTGGTTCTAATATTGACATGTGACATGGCTTAATCTTCAAAGCCCTTTTGTGTCACTAACTCATGGGAAACAATGTGTAACTAGAACCTTTAGCCTTCTCCTATAGCGGCAGATTCTTACTCTGAGAGAGAGATTTGCATTCCATGCTGACCTTCCCCGGGGTGTTTGCTTGCCTCTTCAGATCAGATCAGATCAGTGGCTCAGTCGTGTCCGACTCTTTGCGACCCCATGAACTGCAGCACGCCAGGCCTCCCTATCCATCACCAGCTCTCGGAGGTCACTCAGATTCACATTCATCGAGTCAGTGATGCCATCCAGCCATCTCATCCTCTGTCGTCCCCTTCTCCTCCTGCCCTCAATCCCTCCCAGCATCAGAGTCTTCTCCAATGAGTCAACTCTTCGCATGAGGTGGCCAAAATACTGGAGTTTCAGCTTTAGCATCATTCCCTCCAAAGAAATCCCAGGGCTGATCTCCTTCAGAATGGACCGGTTGGATCTCCTTGCAGTCCAAGGGACTCTCAAGAGTCTTCTCCAACACCACAGTTCAAAAGCATCAATTCTTCGGCGTTCAGCCTTCTTCACAGTCCAGCTTTCACATCCATACATGACCACAGGAAAGACCATAGCCTTGACTAGGCGAACCTTTGTTGGCAAAGTGATGTCTCTGCTTTTGAATATACTATCTAGGTTGGTCATAACTTTCCTTCCAAGGAGTAAGCGTCTTTTAATTTCATGGCTGCAGTCACCATCTGCAGTGATTTTGGAGCCCAGAAAAGTAAAGTCTGACACTGTTTCCACTGTTTCTCCATCTATTTCCCATGCAGTGATGGGACCAGATGCCATGATCTTCGTTTTCTGAATGTTGAGCTTTAAGCCAAACTTTTCACTCTCCACTTTCACTTTCATCAAGAGGCTTTTGAGTTCCTCTTCACTTTCTGCCATAAGGGTGGTATCATCTGCATATCTGAGGTTATTGATATTTCTCCCGGCAATCTTGATTCCAGCTTGTGTTTCCTCCAGTCCAGCATTTCTCATGCTGTACTCTGCATATAAGTTAAATAAACATGGTGACAATATACAGCCTTGATGTACTCCTTTTCCTATTTGGAACCAGTCTGTTGTTCCATGACCAGTTCTAACTGTTGCTTCCTGACCTGCATACAGATTTCTCAAGAGGCAGATCAAGTGGTCTGGTATTCCCATCTCTCTCAGAATTTTCCACAGTTTATTGTGATCTTCACAGTCAAAGGCTTTGGCATAGTCAATAAAGCAGAAATAGATGTTTTTCTGGAACTCTCTTGCTTTTTCCATGATCCAGCGGATGTTGGCAATTTGATCTCTGGTTCCTCTGCCTTTTCTAAATCCATCAGGAAGTTCACGGTTCACATATTGCTGAAGCCTGGCTTGGAGAATTTTGAGCATTACTTTACTAGCGTGTGAGATGAGTACAATTGTGCGGTAGTTTGAGCACTCTTTGCTTGCCTCTTACACATGTACAAAGAGAAGATCTACTCACCGTCTCTAAGGACTGTTCTACGTCAATAGTCTGCAATCAAAGAGCATGATTATTGAACTGGATTTGCTTACAAAAATGTAAATGACTTGGTAACATAGTAATTGTTGTTAGTGCCAGTGAAACAATGTGGGAAACTTTACAACAGGGAATGTGAACTGTGTTTAAAAAAATACTCTTAAAAATAATGTTAATCCCTTGTCAATCAAACACACAGCCAACCAGGATCCTAGCCGGAGTACCCCTAGCTTTCAGTCTCAATGCCTATCAAAGGAATATCTAAGAGGTGATACTAATAGTTACCAAAGATCTTTTGAATATTATAAATCCTATTCATGGGTCAAGAGGTAGAGCCCCATTTCCAAGCTTTTTTTTTTTTTTTTTTTAAACTTGCCCTATAGCTCTGCTATGCCTCATTCAGTTGCATTTAGTGAGCTACCTTTTAGTGTTAAGTCCTTGACTTTCATTAAAAGCTTCTGTCAAAAATATCAACTTATAAATCAGTTCACTACATCTGCAAAAGATATATTATTAAATACTTTATGTTCTATGTATCACTCAATACCCTCTCTGTAAAGTTGTACCTCATAAATTTTTTTAAATTCACCATTTAAAAAATTGCACTTCCCCAAGGAATTGGTATGCTTCCCTCTCTAGATTGAAAATCATGTCTCTTTATTCTTTAACTTTTAGGAAGCTCACCATCAAACATCAAGATCCTCTATAGTAAGTAGACTTGCCTTTTTGGTATGTAAGCTTATGTTCTTCTTGACATGATTTTAGTTTTCTACTCTGTTTTTATTTCTCTGAAAGGCATTCTTCATTTCTGTTTCTCTTTTGTCATATTTTACCTGATTTTGCTGAAATGCCTCAATTATTGGGGGTGGGGGGCAGGTGGGGGGTGGGTGATGAAATGTACAGTTTCTGGCTCAGGTTATCCTCTCCATGAGGAGTTCTGCTTCTATTGCTCCTTTCAGTGGCCTCCTCCATCTCTGGGTTCCTGAGCACTTAGTATCTTAATCAGTCATTTTTGGCTCTTCCCTTTCACTGTCTTCGGAGAAGGCAATGGCACCCCACTCCAGTACTCTTGCCTGGAAAATCCCATGGACGGAGGAGCCTGGTAGGCTGCAGTCCATGGGGTCGCTAAGAGTCGGACACGACTGAGCGACTTCATTTTCTCTTTTCACTTTCATGCATTGGAGAAGGAAATGGAAACCCACTCCAGTGTTCTTGCCTGGAGAATCCCAGGGACGGGGGAGCCTGGTGGGCTGCCATCTATGGGGTCACACAGAGTCGGACACGACTGAAGTGACTTAGCATAGCATAGCATTCCACTGTCTTTCCTTGAATTGTTACATAGCTCTCTTGTCTTTCCAATTAGTAAGGGAAGGATATTACCCTTTCCATAGCCTCCATAGTTCTTGGTATATGGAAGACCCTCAAAAATAACTTAAGAAAAGATATGAGAGAGAGGAAGGGAGGAAGAGAGAAGGAACAGAATAAAACTCTGAAGTTAATGTAAAAAATACATTAAGCCTGTCAGGTAAAGGAATAAGTCTATTGGAAATGGAAACAATTATCTAGTAATAAGGTAAAGGCTTGGTTGGTTTAGCTTGAAGTTGGAAGAGAAGTTTTTTTTAAAATTTATTTTATTGAAGTATAATGCAATGTGTTACTTTCTGCTGTACAGCAAAATCATTCAGTCGTACATACATACTTTTCATATGCTTTTTCATTATGGTTTGTTACAGGATATTGAATATAGTTCCCTATGCTATAGAGTAGGACCTGTCCTTTATCCATTCTATATGTAATAGTTTGCATTTGCTAATCCCAAACTCCCAATCATCCCTCTTCCAACCACTGTTCCCTTGGCAACCACAAGTCTGTTCTCTCTGTCTGTGAGTCTCCTTTTGTTTCATAGAGTTCATTTTTGTCATATTTTAGATTCCACATGTGATATCATATGCTATTTGTAAGAAATTTTTATTATTGTCTCTATACAGGTAGGTTAGGTCAGAGTCGGACAGGAAGCTCATGCAACTCTGTAGTATAACTGAAGAGAGTTGAGTCAAGGGACTATTACAAGGTGTGGACAGGTTTGTGAGCACTAACCTTGGATGGTAAAGAGCCCTGGGAAAAGCCCAGCTAAAAACCCACGGGAAAGGAGCAGTTACCAGAAGCCAAAGAGTTTACCTGTAGGAAAGGGGTCCCCAGTAAGAGCATGGTCACAAGTAGGACAGGGCCAAACTACAGCCAGACAAGGAGGGAGCCAAAGAAATACATACCCCAAACTCTCTCCTGCAAGTACATCCCATAGGATGGAAGGAGGTGAGCAGTGGATGCAAGGGCAGTCAAAGAATATTCACCATCCTGCCCTTTGCTGTCACAGTAAGGCTTGCTTCAGAAGGATTCTATGTTTATAATTAGGTGAGGAAATGTGGGTGGAGGGGATGGTATCTGACTCGGAATTTAAAATAGATAGAGTAAAGCAGAGGTAAAAAACCTACATCCCTTCAACAGACATACAAACACTTCAGAGTTCCAAAAGAACATAAATCATCATGTAAGGCTCAAAGGGTCTTTAAAATACTTCAAAGCTCACTTTTATCTTTGAGATAGTACAGATGCTTTCCGGGTCATTTTTAGGTTTTTGTCCTACGCCGGCTCTTTTACTTTTGGATAATCCATCCCTTAAATATCAACCATATTAAAAAATGAAAAATAATAGATGTTTATCCCATGCCTAAAGGCTAAGAGTTCTGCCAAGAGAACGCACTGGTCATAGCAAACACTCTGTGCCAACAACACAAGAGAAGACTCTACACATGGACATCACCAGATGGTCGACACCGAAATCAGATTGATTATATTCTTTGCAGCCAAATATGGAGAAGCTCTATACAGCCAGCAAAAACAAGACCAGCAGCTGACTGGGGCTCGGATCATGAACTCCTTATTGCCAAATTCAGAAATTGAAGAAAGTGGAGAAAACCACTAGACCATTCAGGTATGACCTAAATCAAATTGCTTATGACTATACAGTGAAAGTGAGAAATAGATTTAAGGGACTAGATCTGATAGACACAGTGCCTGATGAACTATGGAGGGAGGTTCGTGACATTGTAGAGGAGACAGGATCAAGACCATCCCCAAGAAAAAGAAATTGAAAAACAGCAAAATAGCTCTCTGAGGAGGCCTTATAAATAGGTGTGAAAAGAAGGGAAGAAAAAAGCAAAGGAGCAAAGGAAAGATATACCCATTTGAATGCAGAGTTCCAAAGAATAGCAAGGAGAGATAAGAAAGCCTTCCTCAGTGATCAATGCAAAGAAATAGAGGAAAACAATAGAATGGGAAAGACTAGAGATTGCTTCAAGAAAATTAGAGGTACCAAGGGAACATTTCATGCAAAGATGGGCTCGATAAAGGACAGAAATAATAAGGACCTAACAGAAGCAGAAGATATTGAGAAGAGGTAGCAAGAATACACAGAACAACTGTACAAAAAAAGATCTTCACAACCCAGATAATTACAGTGGTGTGATCACTCACCTAGAGCCAGACATCCTGGAATGTGAAGTCAAGTGGGCCTTAGGAAGCATCACTACGAACAAAGCTAGTGGAGGTGATGGAATTCCAGTTGAGCTATTTCAAATCCTGAAAGATGATGCTGTGAAAGTGCTGCACTTAATATGCCAGCAAACTTGGAAAACTCAGCAGTGGCCACAGGACTGGAAAAGGTCAGTTTTCATTCCAATCCCTAAGAAAGGCAATGCTGAAGAATGCTCAAACTACCACACAATTGCACTCATCTCACATGCTTGTAACGTAATGCTTAAAAATCTCCAAGCCAGGCTTCAGCAATACGTGAACCGTGAACTTTCAGATGTTCAAGTTGGTTTTAAAAGGCAGAAACCAGAGATCAAATTGCCAACATCCGCTGGAACATTTAAAAGCAAGAGAGTTCCAGAAAAACGTCTATTTCTGCTTTATTGACTATGCCAAAGCCTTTGACAGTGTGGATCACAAGAAACTGTGGAAAATTCTGAAAGAGATGGGCATACCAGACAACCTGACCTGCCTCTTGAGAAACCTGTATGCAGGTCAGGAAGCAACAGTTAGAACTAGACATGGAACAACAGACTGGTTCCAAATAGGAAAAGGAGTACGTCAAGGGTGTATATTGTCACCCTGCTTATTTAACTTATATGCAGAGTACATCATGAGAAACGCTGGGCTGGAAGAAGCACAAGGTGGAATCAAGATTGCCGGCAGAAATATCAATAACCTCAGATATGCAGATGACACCACCCTTATGGCAGAAAGTCAAGAAGAATTAAAAAGCCTCTTCATGAAAGTGAAAGACGAGGGTAAAAAAGTTGGCTTAAAGCTCAACATTCAGAAAACTAAAATCATGGCATCCAGTCCCAGCACTTCATGGCAGATAGATGGGGAAACAGTGGAAACAGTGGCAGACTTTAATTTTGGAGGCTCCAAAATCACTGTAGATGGTGATTCCAGCCATGAAGTTAAAAGACACTTACTCCTTGGAAGGAAAGTTATGACCAACCTAGACAGTATATTAAAAAGCAGAGATATTACTTTGCCAACAAAGGTCCATCTAGTCAAGGCTACAGTTTCTCCAGTGGTCACGTATGGATGATAGCTGGACTATAAAGAAAGCTGATCACTGAAGAATGGATGCTTTTGAACTGTGGTGTTGGAGAAGACTCTTGAGAGTCCCTTGGACTGCAAGGAGATCCAACCAGTCAGTCCATCCTAAACGAGATTAGTTCTGAGTGTTCATTGGAAGGACTGATGTTGAAGCTGAAACTCCAATACTTTGGCTACTTGATGTGAAGAGCTGACTCATTGGAAAAACCCTGATGCTGGGAAAGATTGAAGGCAGGAGGAGAATGGGACAACAGAGGACAAGATGGTTAGATGGCATGCTGTGGTTCATGGGGTTGCAAAGACTTGGACATGACTGAGCAACTGAACTGAGACAGCATATTAAAAAGCAGAGACATTACTTTGCCAACAAAGGTCTGTCTAGTCAAGGCTACGGTTTTTCCAGTGGTCATGTATGGATGTGAGAGTTGGACTATAAAGAAAGCTGAGTGCAGAAGAATTGATGCTTTTGAACTGTGGTGTTAGAGAAGACTCTTGAGAGTCCCTTGAACTACAAGGAGATCCAACCAGTCCATCCTAAAGGAGATCAGTCTTGAGTGTTCATTGGAAGGACTGATGCTAAAGCTGAAACTCCAGTACTTTGGCCACCTGATGCGAAGAGCTGACTCATTTGAAAAGATTCTGATGCTGGGAAAGATTGAGGGCTGGAGGAGAAGGGGACGACAGAGGATGAGATAGTTGGATGGCATCACTGACTCGATGGACATGAGTTTGTGTGGACTCCAAGAGCTGGTGATGGACAGGAAGGCCTGGCGTGGTGTGGTTCATGGGGTCACAAAGAGTCAGACATGACTGAGTGACTGAACTGAACTGATCACATGCCGACAAAACAAAGACATGTTAACTAGTAAACTGCAGAGCTAACATTTCTTTTTTTGTGTGTGTAGGCATGTGATAAACATCTATTATTTTTCATTTTTCCAAAGTTTTTTGGAACAAAACTTATTTTTCATCTCCAAAGACATTTTTGGCACCCAAAGAGCCATTAATCCTTAGGTCTGTGCCTGCTGTAGTTACTGGATAAAATAAGCTTATCTCTTTTTGGTGTATTTAAAGCTTATTATTTGACAATAATATCACCACCTGTGAGCATCTGCTAATGGTTGGATTTGATCTGGTTTAAGGTTTCCTGTGCCAAGGTCCCAGAAACCCAGCTTATTTCTTCTTTAAGATACCAGTAGTTCTTGAGTTTTGCTTTAATTCCACATATAAATGTCATGTCACCTTCTGAGATCCTTTAGAGAAAGACATGATGTGTTTCTATGAGCTAACTTTTAGATTTTTTCAAAGATTCCTTGGAGAACACTATTTTGGATATTCAGCTGGGTAGATAATGGATTAAATTAATATCACCAAGCACAGAAATGATTTTCTTTTATGTCATGGTTAGAACTTACAAACAAACTAAATGCTTATAATCTGTCACATTCTCACTGTCCTGGACACTGTGATGTTCATTCTGTGATTTAATCTTCCCCCCAAACCCTTTGAAGTAGATATTATAATCCTCAATTTACAACTGACAAATCTGAGACTCTGAGATTCTAGCGAGCTGCCTAAGCCCGCGTAGGGTGAAAGTAAAATGCCGCGTGTCCCTGGAGTCAGGGCTACCAAGAAACTCAAGAACAACTTTTTGAACTTTCTTATTTTGATAGAAGTGTCACAAGTGTCTAAAATAAACGTTTTGTATTTAAGGTGCCATTAAATGAGTGCGTGACTATTAGCACACCTGTAAACAATTGTAGAAAGCCGTTAATTCAATCTTACTCCTAAAGCAACTGTAACCAGAGGTAGTAAAATGTCGGACAGGATTTCAAGCAGCACTTCCTTGCTCCCCTGTCTCTGCTGTAGCTTTGCCTGCCTTTGTAATTCAAGGACCACAGATCTCAATCCATCAGGATGGATTGTTTGGGTCAGCACATTCTTTCCTATGCAATTCCTGAATTTGCTTTTCTACTTCCCTATGTAAAAATAGCTCAATGATAAGCCAATATTTCAACTTCGAAACACTTTATGAGTGGAAGGGACTTTATAATCTCTTACTAGATATTACTGTGCTTGCTAAAATGCAGACTCCTTGAGAGCAGAGATTCTGTCGCACACATTGCTATAATCACAGTGCTTGAGTTGTGTTTAATACAGTAAGAACACACACACACACAAATGTAATGGATTATAAGAGACATCAATTTTACCCTTTTCTGTCAGAAATGACTCTTACATTAGCCTTAAAAACTGTACCCATTTCTCAACCCCCAGTAAGTCCTTCCTTTGGTAACTTGTCCTATGGAGCATAAATAAAGTCTGACAACAACCACAGTTGTGTAGATGGACATACTACCTGAGTTTTATACACATCCTAGTCCAGGTTTCAGTTGTAGAATACTAAGAATTTATTAGGAGTTTATATGGACCATAATCTCCAAAAGTATGGGAACCAGAACTTCTTGTTGGTCACCACTGTTTAGCCATCATCTAGCACAATGCCTGGCAAAAGTCACCACTCAACAAGCAATGTTTGTTGAGTAAATAAGCAATGATAGAATCCCAAATTATAATAATTTAGCACATTATTCAGCACTGAGCATATACTTAATTATTTATTGAGTAACCTTGACTATAATGTTCAAAAAGCGAATCACCCCACGCATTCCAAAACTAAGTAGGCATTATATTTGAATTATCAGCTGTTTTGGATTATCTTTGGGACTCCTCTCCACTGTTAGGGTGATAAATTAAGATCTTACTGCATCAGCAAGCTCCCCCAATCTGAGTAGTATTTAGTTTCCACTGGGATAGCTTACTATATTACAACTATGGAAGATTTCATTTTAAAACTAATGCTTACCATAATACCATGTACTGTTCACTGTTGTTCACTAATCCAATAACATGGCCTCTTGCCAGAGTAGTAAGTTAGCTCTTTACCTACTTGTCTCTTCTTCTTTTCCTTTCCTTCTTTTCTTCCTTCCTTCTTAGCTCTGAATGTCATATAAGGATGGACATGCCAAAAGGCAAGTGTCTTGATAATGCTGCAAAGTCTAAAAACATCCAACAATAGTGAATAGATAAGCAGCTTTGGAGAACACCTGACCTTACATCTATAATATATACGCTCCACTTTCCCCACTCTTGAACTCTCAGTTTTGCACCAGGTCAAAATGACATAAGCTTCAAGATTCTATTTATTCACTCCCTCTAATTCCCATAAGAATTAAAGTGGTTTGATTTTGGTTCTAGCAAGCCTAACAACACATTAACATGCTTCACATTAGGTCAAGTGAATCTAAGAGCATATATACATACACAGATTCACCATACACACACGTGCACACATTTTAAACACATTTTAAACAGATAACCAGCTGATGAACACTGCAAATCAGAAAGATCACATGACATTTCTAGTCTTGCTTTGCTTTATGACTGGCCCGTTGCCTGTAACATAGTCTGTAATTGAGAATTATTTTTATGATATGTAACATGAAACTAGTTGTTTCTGAATAAAGCAGTCAAACAGGATTATGGCAGATAGCATCTATAGTGGGAAAAGTAATACCAGCAATATGGATATTACCGCTTAAGAAGATAAGACAAATGTTTAAATATGTCACCTTGTCTATATAACTATATTACATAAGTTGTCCAGTATATTTTAGTGCTCTTTTGTGTTAATAAGTTCAAATGTGTTGGTCACTCAGTCGTGTGCGACTCTTTGTGATCCCGTGGACTGTAGACCGCCAGGCTCCTCTCTCCATGGAATTCTCCAGATAAGAACACTGGAGTAGGTAGCCATTCCCTTCTCCAGGGGATCTTCCCAGCCCAAAGACTGAACCTGGGTCTCCTGCATTGCAGGCAGACTCTTTACTTTCTGAGCCACCAGGGAAGCCCTGTTAATAAGTTAATCATAACTCAGGAAGTTGAAAAACCTTCTGCATGGCCTTCCACAGCAGGGGACATTTTAATTACAGACATAAACTTAACTTAAAATTTAAAATTTTAGTCTATTTTATTAAGAAAAATCTCTTTTTATTATCAACAAGACAATTTTCTTCCCTCTTAGTGAAGCTTTACAAATCTCTCAGCTGAACTATTATAAAGCTCTTTTGGTATGCTCTTTTGTATTTGAAATATCTCTTGCTTGAAATTAAATTCAGTCTTAAAATAGCAACTATATCATCTCCTAACTACTTCCCATTAGTAACAGCAAACTCCAGAGATTAGTAAGGCAGCTTTCATGTGCCTGAAAAAGAACCCTATGGATGATTTAAACAAAACACTTGGCTACTCAGTAAGGATCAGTGCATGTATATTTGTAAATATTAATGCCAGGAAAAAAAAGGAATCTGAAAAAAGAAATCATTACACTGTACAGGCTAAGTTTAAGCCAGGTTCAGATTTTGTCTCTCAACTGTTATTTCTTGCAGGGCTGTAACACACAGCTCATTAACACTGGCCTAACTCTGCAAAGCACAAGTAGATTCTGGAGAAGATAGCATAAATTAACTCTCTTCATTGCTGAGGTTTTTAGACACTGATTCTTTAAAAAAAAAAAAAAAAAGGTGAAGTCTTATGCATGAGATAAACTCCCTCATCTGTTTGTGATGATTGACAGGTCCATTTGGTTGATTGTAAGGGAGAAGGGAACAGGCACCAGATCTGACTCAGGGCAGAGCCCTCAGGTTTGGAACTGTTTTGTATAATTGCCCACAAGTGTTTTCTGTTGTTAAAAATTCTCCTCGGACTCGTATTTTCAGATAGTAGCATGGGCCACAAGGGCTCTTCCCCAGGCCTCAACAGAGTTATTCTTTAAGTACGGTTGTTTCCTTGGTAAAGCCCCTTTTGAGATGCTAAACTTAGCACTGCCAATCAGAAGAACAGGTGGTCTGCGCCACTACCAAATAGGCCCCGCTCCCATCATGCTTTCCTCCGACAGCCAATCAGCCGGCGCCCTGCCCTGCGATGTGGGGCTGTCAGCAGATGTGGCAAATATAAGACCCGACCCGCCCCTGGCTCTTGAGCAGTCGTGCATTCCCAGCCTCGCCTCGGGTGTAGGGATTGCATAGAAAAGCAAAACTACACAGTCTTGGCTGTGTAGTTTTGTTTTTAAGTTAGAGGCTCACCGATTCATGTTGGAGATGGTCGAAAAAACCAACTCTAAATAGGACGTCGTTTCAGAAGCAACCTTGGGCTTAGTCCCACCCTTTTTGGGCACTCCTGAGAAATCAGGTGAGCAGCATCTTTTCTTTCTTATTCGTAGAGGCCCGTCCTTATTAGTTGCTAGTTCCCTGCTAAGCTTTGTGTGCTCTATGCCTATAAAGGTGTTTGTCAGACTACTTGGTGCTGGTTCTGATCCACTCTGCTTTTTAATTTCTGTTTTAAAATATGTGAACGCTTTTCTTTAAAAAGTTCAATGTTTTAGCGTATCAGCAGTTAGTGATTCAAATTGTTTAAAACCATTTAATTCTAAAAGTATTAAAAGTTGAGGTCTGAAATGATGTAAAATGTTTGCTTCTTTTATAGACTTCTTTTTGTTGTTGAGAATGTTCAAGGTTATATTACTCAGTGATAAAGTGAGACACACCAAGAATAGCTCTGATAAAATGCATGTGGTATCAGCTACACCCAATGACTTTTTAAGGGAATCAACTCTTGAGGTATCAGTTGCAGCGCGGTGACAGAACACTTGCCTGCTGTCAGTCATCTGCTGAAGAGTTTATTTTGGGAGCATGACATTTTAGATGCATACCTTCAGCCCTAATGAGACAAAGGTCTCTCAAGACCAAGTGCTAAAGCAACAAATTTACCTAAATGATGGGAATAGAAGACCCCTTTAGGCCAGTTAATTGCAATATATTTAGAAATTTTGAAAACAAGAAAAGCCATATAATTGTTTTCTAAAACACTCAGAATTTCATTATGTGTTTTAATTTAACTCATTATCAAATTATATGATATGAAATAAATGTTTGATGTTAAGGGCAAGAAGTAGTGTTTTAGAGACTTATTTCAAATTATGCCTTGAATTCTCATCTTCCTGAAATTAGATGACTAACTGTAAATGTCCATAAATATATAGGTATATAAATGGTACAAGTATACAGCTATTTTTAGAAGATGCACTCACTTGGAAACAGAAAAAGTTAGCCACAAAAAATTGTTTTTGTGTCCTTAAGATAATATGCTACACTAAGGAATTCTTGGCAACAGTTTTAAAAAAAAAAAACTTTTGGATATTATCAGAATCTTTCAAATATAAATGTCATTGTCTCAGAATTCTAGTTTTATTTTCTTTTTAACTTAAGTAAAAAGTTAAAAGATAGTAATTATGACTAGAAAAATTATTGTTCCATAAGCTTTTAATTAATACAGAGTTGTATGAACACTAGCAGTGAAACAGTTAACAGCTGAGAATCTGCTTTTTATGTCAGAATAGTGGAATAGTGATGTTGAATAAGAAGGTATTTATGCGTCAGAAAATGCTTCTCATGAGCTAAAAACTAATAGGCAAAATACTTTCTTGCACTTAACAAAAGAACTTAACTCTCAGTTTCATGTTATTTTCTTTGATTTTCTAATATTTGTGCTATAAAAGCATAGGTGCTTTCACTTCAGCTGCACTTCACACCAGCCTTCCATTTTTGCATTCTGGACATTTGTTCTTTATTAAGAACTCAAGTCAGTATTTTCAGCTCTGTAATAAATTTTGGCCTACTCAGTTAAATTTAAACTTTGTGAATATTTACTTCAGCAGTAGCAACATTTAGTGAGCAATTACAATATGAAGAAATGTTAAGAAATAAAAAGCATTGTATGCTGTCTACAGAGGGTTTGTGCTTAGTTGACAAAGCTTTCCAAAACTTTGCAAATAAGGAAAGAAATTATAAAGTTTAAACTTTTAATTTTGGTTCCTATTTTAAACATTCACCTGGATTACTTAAATTCATGTCTGAATCTGTATCAACTCTGTAAATAACAGTGTGTGAAAAATACTGGGAGGAAGGACATTTTAAATAATTCCTTCAGACATTGATGGGATGCAAAGATTCATTTCACACTTTTCACACGTTTGCTTTTATTATTTGTCATGATCCCTAGTTTCCTCCAGCTTTCCCTTTCTCCTGACTCTCTCCCAGGTTTCCCACCTTTCGTAAGACTGAACTGCCCTCTTTGACCACTAGCATACATTCCTTGCTCTGCGTTCTTCAATTTTTTTCCTCCATCTCCCCTTAGACTTGCTTACTCTGTTAAGCTGCAGATCAATTCAGAAGCCAAATTCAAGCCACCAAAGAGAACACTCTGGGCCCACAGATGATCTGAGAAGCAAGCCATTTGGAAAATGTGTGTTTCTGCCGTCGACAGAGCAGCTCCAGAATGGCGCTCAGTTGTGACCCTCTAACTTCTTTTCTCTTCCTTTCCAGAGTGCCTGAAAAGATGGCAACTCAAGCACCGACGTTCACGCAGCCGTTACAAAGCGTTGTGGTACTGGAGGGTAGTACCGCAACCTTTGAGGCTCACATTAGTGGTAAGCTCACACGGTCACATGTTCCTCTGTCTTCTGTGCCTCCTCTCTGTTAACTTTTGTGTAGGACTCAACATTAAGCCTAAGCCCTGCTTTCACTTTGTGAAATTGGCCCAACTCTATGCAAGGGTCATGGTAAGAGTATACCATTCCCAGAGTGCTGACAAAATCTGACAGTATAATGGTTAGAAAATGTTTTATTCATATTTATAATTCCACAAAGCAAAATAATTAGCATTGGATTAAAACTGTTGTCAGAATCCAGCTTCTGAGTAGGACCAAATTTGGTCATTCTATATTTGGATTCAGCTGCAGAGCCAGACTGGAAGCCAAGTACTCCAGACTGATAGGGGCCGGTCATGCAGCTACCGGGCGAGCAGCCTGCTGTGCCTGGGCCTCTGTGGTTTCACATGGAAAATCACAAGACAACTGACCTCTCTCAAAGGCAGAACTTTCAATGATGAGTTAACTCCTAAGTATTTCATTCTTTTATTCTCAATCTTTAAGTGACTCTAGTCCGTGAAAAGATTTTCCAGTCATTTTGAAATGACACTCCAAAATAATATATGACACTTGCTTCACATATTAAAGAAAAACAAACACTAACCCTAGAATTATATTTAATAGAAAGTTCTTTTGTCTCATTTTTTTCCCCTTCTTTTTCTTCTTTATAACTCAGTTAAACGATGATTTTGAAAATGGAAGATTTCTGGGACCTGTCATCATGTGACGAAATGGTGGTAGTCTATGAACCATATTGTAAATAATCTGAAAATTATTTAATCAACATTTTCTCCTTTTGTAATATAATTGGTTATGTAAGATTATATGAATTAATTAAAAGTTGATGCTTGATGCACCTCCATGGTGCATGGCTTTTTCTTTTTTTTTTTTTTTAACTTTATGGCTTATAATAAAGATATAAAATAAGATTTTTTTTCCTTTCTCTTTCCACATTTTGTTTTCTATTTTATGTGCCAATCTTATTCATAACTGGCTAACACTATTTTATGGTGCACAAATATCATCTGTGATATTTTGACATATCATATGATTTGACATAAATATCATAATCATTCTTCAATGATGAAGTTTCTTCAGTTTCTATTGTATATGTCTATAGAGACCCATTCAATTCTTCTCATACGTGACAAACTCTGATTGACTTCCAAATAATTTACTTATTCATCTTGTAACACTCAGTAACTCTAGAACAAGCAGATCACTGGGAAGTTCACCTGCTTGTGGAGTAATGGAATCTGGCTTCCTCATAAGCTTCTTGTTCCTTCACACTTTATGTTAATAGGATTCTTAGGAAAACACCACTGAAAATATTTGACACCCATGAATTCATCAAATAAACTGTTCACTCGGCCCTAGTGGAAGATTGACTAATGTAAAGACAACAAGATAAACTTTCTCTTGCTCATCTTCACTTCCTCAGTTGAAAGAGATCATCCGCCTTCATGCCAAAGGCAGAGTAAACCATGCTCCGAATTTGCCTCATGTTTCTGAATGCAGAATTTTAGTATATTTAAAACATCCAACCGCGTACATGTAGTCCCTAGTGCCACGATCCGTGGTGGGTGAAGAGAACTGTACTTTTCTACCTGTGACTCCAAGTATCCATGTTGCTCTGAAAGACTGGGTGCAGCTTCATCTCTTACTGTATGAGCATGGCATTTTTACTGAAGCGCGTTTGAAAGACAGGAGAGGTCAGGCAGACTGTGTCCCCGTAACCGCAGAGGAGGTAAAGAGATGAGCGTGTCCTCTTGTGCCTGTTAGGCTGAACTTTCAGATCCCTTTGCTGCTTTTGTTCTTTATTTGTTTTTGAAGAGCACAGCAGTCACTTTTTTTTTCTCAGAATTTCCTTGTCTCTTCACTTTAGTAAATCTCTTTTATGATTTTTAATGATGTCTGTTAAATCGCCTTAGACCCCTGGGCAGGAGGGCAGGTGATGGCAGTTCTGGCCTTCTGTGTGCCACTGCCCGCTGAGGGACCTTGAAAGAATTATTGAGATTTTTTTTGGCCTCAGTTTCCGCCCCTGTAAAATGAAGGTGCTGGCCTCCATGTGAACCCACAGACCTTGCTAATGGTCTGCAACTTTGTGCTTTCTCACACAGCTGTCCAGTTTTCCCTGTCATGGAATAGCATAACACTCTGGATCGCTTCTGTGGTTTAAGATAAGGGAGTGGACATAACGGGACAGAATAGAGGGCTTGGCAGTACCCCAGACATAAAGATGAATTCTTTGTTTCCTAGGTTTCCCAGTTCCTGAGGTGAGCTGGTTTAGGGATGGCCAGGTGATTTCTACTTCCACTCTGCCCGGCGTGCAGATCTCCTTTAGCGATGGCCGCGCTAGATTGACGATCCCCGCCGTGACAAAAGCCAACAGTGGACGATACTCCCTGAGAGCCACCAATGGATCTGGACAAGCGACTAGTACTGCTGAGCTTCTCGTGACAGGTAGGCAGGAGGGGCCCTGCCCATCCCCTGAAACACGCCGCCCGGAAGGCCTCTCCAGGATCTGGGGTGGGAGCTGTCCACCAAGAACTAGTGAGCACAAGCAGCTGGAATCCAGAGAAGGGCTCCCTGGACGCTGCATTGACAACAAAGTTGTTTGTCTTGTGGAATTTAATTTTCCTCAAAAAGTGACTGAGAATGACTTCCTTTATGCATGTATCAAGCACCTAAAAGTATGCTAAGGAAATGTTAACAATTGTGTTTCTGAGCAAGTAGAAAGGCTTGGAGCCTTATGTACGCACCTACTAAGGAAATATGCATATCTCCAAGAATTCCCACTTTAACAGACACCTATGATTCTGACGCTAGTGGTCCACAGACTACCCATTTAAGAAGTACTGCTCTAGGCTATGGTGTTTAATAATTCTTCATTTATTTTTCTATTTCTAAAAAAAAATTGCACTGTAAGCACAGAAAAAGGACAGATTTATGATTCAAGTACATGACACAGTTTCCCCATAAAAGTTACCACCCAGTCTTTATGGCCTCTGACATTTTTCTCCATCCTTTATTTTGTAAGATATTAACACACAAAACACCACACTACTTTACATGTTACAGAACAGTATCTTTCATGAACTGCATAACATTACATATGTTTATCCAATAAACGATGTATTTAGCACTGTTTAAGTATAGGGCTATCACTGACCAAAACAGAAGGAACATCAGGTATGAACCTTTTATTCAGAAAACTCAGAAGGGACCGTGCACAAGGTTGACAGCATCCGTTACTGTTTATTACTCAAAAACATGTCAGAATTAATCCCACTCACCATTCACATTTATTTTATTAAAAACTTCCAACATGATTTTAAAAATCCGCTTTCTGTGGCATAACTTAACATTAAATCATGTCATTATTTGGATTAACATTTTAAATGCAAGTAAATATTTGAGTTATTTGAATATTGATTAAGTTGGAACCAATTTAGGATTTTATATTTAAATTAAAATGTAATGATTCTGTAAGTTATAGGTATATCCAGCAAACCAACCATTGGAATTTATTTTAATGCAACCTACTGAAATATGTAAAGTTACCTTAATATATTAAAAAGTGCTAGCTGTGAAGTTGGGAGTAACTGGTGGAAAAATTGTCTAAAAATGTAGTAACATGATAACATTTTTAAAATGTGGTGACCTAGAACAGCTAAACAAAACAATAAAGTATGGTGGTAGGTGCCCTCTGCCACCTTCTGGCTCCACACTTGCTGTCATCTAATGGGTGAGCTGGGCTCAAGGACAGTCAAGGATGTTTGAGTCAGCGAGTCATGACCTGATTTCGGAAACAAAGCTGTGATTACTTAAAAATAGCTTGTTGGGAGTACCCCCACTGGCACTGGTCCTGACTTTCTTCCCTTCTGCTGCAGCGGAGACAGCGCCACCCAACTTCACTCAACGGCTGCAGAGCATGACTGTGAGACAAGGAAGCCAAGTGCGACTCCAAGTGAGAGTGACTGGAATCCCTACACCTGTGGTGAAGTTCTACCGGGACGGAGCCGAAATCCAGAGCTCCCTTGATTTTCAAATTTCACAAGAAGGCGAACTCTACAGCTTACTGATTGCAGAAGCATACCCAGAAGACTCTGGCACCTATTCAGTAAATGCAACCAATAGCGTTGGAAGAGCTACTTCCACTGCCGAATTACTGGTTCAAGGTATGCCCCGGAGGTCAAGGAACAGGAGGCGGGAGAGGGGACATTTAGGACCAAGTAGGACCAGGGGTCCACCTGCCTCCCCTCTGAGGTCATGGAATTCTGTGAGCTGAAATCAAAGCAGGCTTTTCAACACCCATGAAAATGAGTTTAGAATCACTGAAGCAATGTGTAATTTTTAACGCCACTAGAAATTGGAAAGTTTTTCAGTTAAGTCATCTACATTTTCAAATTATTGGCAAATAATGAAAATTTTTAAAAGGATTCTAAGTAAACTCATGTCTAATAATAAATATTTTCATTGTTTAAACCTAATTTCTATTTATACAAAATCTTTCTGCAATTTTTCCCATTGGGATACCTAGAAAATCTATTGACTTTGTAGTCAGAATTAACATAACCCCTTTAAAACTGGGTCCTTGTGCTCCCTCCTAAATAAATACTTGTCTTTCCCTTCCTACAGGTGAAGAAGTAGTACCCGCTAAAAGGACAAAGACAATTGTTTCGACTGCTCAGATTTCAGAAACACGACAAACTCGAATTGAAAAGGTTTTCTTGAAATATATACTGTATATACTGCCTTTTAAATTGTTGCTTCACCAACTATTTCTCTTCACTGTGGTCTTTGTTTTTCTCTTTGCAGAAGATTGAGGCCCACTTTGATGCCAGATCAATTGCAGCAGTTGAGATGGTCATAGATGGTGCCGCTGGGCAACAGCTGCCGCATAAAACACCTCCCAGGATACCTCCTAAACCAAAATCAAGGTCTCCCACACCACCATCCATTGCTGCCAAAGCACAGTTGGCTCGACAGCAGTCCCCATCGCCGATAAGACACTCCCCTTCCCCCGTCAGACACGTGCGGGCACCGACTCCATCTCCTGTCAGGTAAAGCTTTTCAAGAGAGATCAGGTCATTATGCATTTTAAAATTAGGTTTAATCTGATAAGAAGAGATATAAAAGGAAGGAATAAGGAATGTTGTGTGTGATAAAAAGAGTTAAACCAAAAAGATATCGTTTATGATTTTCACAAATCTTTACTGTCCACGGGTAAATTGGAAAACCTTATAAGCTCTAATTCTACTTTCTTATTTGTATGCCATTCAATATCTGCTGTAGGAGCTAAGAGAAAGCACAGTGAGATGAGAAGAGCACAGAATTTAAGGTTGGAAGCCCTGTGTTCAGTCTTCTTGATCACCGGCTAAAATGGGACTTACAGAATAATTGTAATAATAAAATATTAATATGTATTGACCAGTTTCTCTGTCAGACATTAGATTAAACTCTGTGTATATTATCTCATTAAATAATCATAGCAACCTCTAAGAAGTATCACCCCTAATTTTTTAAATAGGTGACCAGAAGTTAAAGAAGTTTAAAGAAGCTAAATTTTAGTCATGTTATTTGTAAATTATAGAGAATCATAGTAAGAATGATCTCAAGATGTGAGTGTTCAGTGAGATAATTAGTTGAAGATATCATCTAAATATGAATTATATAAATGTTCTTATGCTCTAATAGTAAGTAAAACCTTCTAAATATTTTGCATGTGCTTATGTTATTTTATCTAGAATATAAACTGGATTTCTTTGTTTAGTTAATATGGAGGTATTTTAGAAAGTAAGCTTGTATCATCAGAACTCAGAAACTGTATACGCAAGTATAAACTATCCATAAAAAATGTGAACTTTTGGGATTTAGCTTAACATGCTGAGGTTTTTTTTAAAAAATATGATAAACTAATAAAAGGAGAAAGTTTGTGTTTTTTTTTTTAAACAGTGTTTCTTGACCAATTAAAACAATTTTTAATGTAGAGAAAGTTCCCCTGCCAAGAAAAAAATTTAAAAGAAGAATGTTAATAGTTAATTCAAAAAATATTCAAACTTATTGTGATGTTACTATCATCAAAAAATGTGAGGTTGGTAAATAGAATATACATGGGGAAGCGGAACAGAGGATCCAAAAATTAATCCAGGTACCCAGGAAGTTCAATTTTTAATCCAAGTGACTTTTCAGTTCAATGGGGAAAAGAATATTTTGTGCTATGAAGAATGTTGGCCCAATTAGCTATCCATTTGGGAGAAAACAAATGTAAACCTGTATCTCTCACCATTTACAAAATAAGTTTCATGTTGACCAGAGAGCTAAATTTAAAAAAAATTAAAAAAACAAGAAAAATGAGAAGAAAATTTGAGAAAACATTTGTTGGGCAGAGCTTTTAAAAATAGATTTACAGATTTAACTACATAAAAACAAAAATTTGTATATGGCAAAAGCAAAATCATTGCTACACCAAATAGTGTATTTGTTAAAAAAAAATTTAAGGATGCCTCTTCCTCAAGATATGTCATTGCCTCTGCAATACAATATTTAAAGCAAACACACAATGTCTGCAGTGTGAATAGTACAAGTCTAGAAACCACGCATAACTTACACAACTTCCGCAAACTAATTATTAAAGGAAAAACAAGCAACACAAATGAAAAAAGTGGAAAATAACAAATATTTCATACCAGAGGCAATGTCAATGTCCAGCAAATATATGGGAAAATGCTAGATATTTTCCAGTCTTTATTATAGTGCCCACTTTAAAAATTAAATATAGTGATAAATACTAATATGAAGCCTTGGCCAAAAAGCTCAGTTTTAAAAATGTGTCTGACTATCAAGTTTTAAAAGTGTTCTGTTTCATGCTAACTCCAAGTTTGCACATCACAAAATCACAAGACAGGCCAAATGTGATTTCTGAAGGAGATAACAACCTCACCATATATTTAATCCAAGCCTAAGAGTCATTTAGAATTACAGTTTCCCTGATTCCGTGGAACATTTTGACTGTCTTACAAGTACTGAGAATTCATTAATAGCAATTCCAATTATTTAGCCCCCCAAATTTACTTTAAAGTGATTAAGAAATTAAAATGTCAATTTCTGGAGAAAATAACGGTTATCCAGGATGGACAATTTCCTGAATCTTGATTTTTGTTGTAAAGTAAGGCAAACATATTTCACTGAATAAGGTGCATTATATCTCGCTGTGACCAGATGATTATTTTTTTTTTTTTTTATTGTAAGAGCAGAAATAAGCACTTTCCTATAATGACTCAAATTACATTGATTTTCACAGTTACAGGCTTACCTGCAACCTGCTGCTAATCATTCATGTCATGCTAATCATGTCTTTAAGTCTATTTGAATTAGACCCATTTTACTAGGACAGCAAGAACAAGACGTAGGTCGAAAATTGGAAATACATGTCACTTTGCTTTTCTTCAATTAGTGTAAACCCTGCATTATTCTAAACTGGTCTTTGTTATGTTCAAAGACAGTCACTTTCAAAATAGAGACATGTTCCCCTAGATCTCCCTTTTGTTGATTACAACTCCATTTATAAAATGCAAATTGATTTTCACCCAAAAAACCCTTCTTCAAGAAAATGATTAAGCATTTCTTCATCAAACTGGTCAATATTGTAATGTACTATTAATTTACTCTACAATTTAAAGTATATATCAACTGTACCTTTAGTCTTAATTAGAATAATTGTTTTATTTATGATTGATATAAGTTAAATACCCTATGTAATGTCAGAATACATTTATAAACATTTTTCCTGTATGCACAAGTAGTTAAATGCAATGATAAGGCAATACTGCCACCTAGAGGGAAAAGTATATTGCTGCTGCTAAGTCACTTCAGTCGTGTTCGACTCTGCGCGACCCCATAGACGGCAGCCCATCAGGCTCCCCTGTCCCTGGGATTTTCCAGGCAAGAACACTGGAGTGGGTTGTTATTTCCTTCTCCAATGCATGAAAGTGAAAAGTGGAAGTGAAGTCGCTCAGTCGTGTCCGACTCAAATTTCATCTTAAAATAGTTGACTGATGCCTGGAATTATTATTGTCAATTAGAAACTATCTTTTTTTTTTTTTTTTTTTTTTTGACTGTAGATAGCTTTATTAAGTACCCAGATTCTTGAGCTGATGTTGTTGCACTTGAACACAAATAAAAAATGATGAAAACTGTTTTGGAAGAAACTATCAGTTTAACCAAAAACTATAGAATCCTTATTTTAGTCAAAGTCGTGTCTGACTCTGTGCGACCCCAGCCAGGCTCCTCTGTCTGTGGGATTTCTCAGGCAAGAATACTGGAATGGGTTGCCATTTCCTTTTCCAGGGGATGTTCTCAACCCAGGGATTGAACCCGAGTCTCCTGAATTGGCAGATAGATTCTTTACCACTAAGCCACCTAGGAATTGTGGAATCCTTAGGTTTCAAATTATCCACTATAAGGATATTCAAAAGAAGTTCAGAGTACAATACAATGAGGATGTGAGGATGAACAAATACAGAAGATATTCAAAACAGCAGTGCACCACACTTGGATCAGAACAGTTTCCAAAGCACAGCTATACCCCTAGAATTCTGCAAAATGACTAATGAGAAAGCCTTGCAATTCACAAAGCATATGGGCATGATGAAGGCTGTGGGAAGTCTTAAAGGAAAATGAGAAAGGTTTACCTTGTTTTAACCTCAAGTTGCACAAGCATGTTGATTACAGAAATCTTGCTTCCTTCAACACCTGTTTGACATCCCCTTGCCCCTCAGAATTGGGACTACAGAGAAATTTAGAGTTATGTTACCATATTCCCAGTGCCCTTCCTTTGACTGTATTTTGAGGAAATACCTTCTGCTGTCATGAGTTTTCTAAACATGAAACGGTAGGGCAGGGCACAGAATTCTTTAGGATTAAATCTGATTCTCATACAGAATTACAGCAGATGAGAATAAGACTCACTGAAATTTAAAACAAATGACTTTCAAGTACATTACTTGTCTCTGTATAGGTTAAGATCCGTACATGGCTCAATGCGGAGCCATGGATTTTAAAACCCTGCCTTGAACACTTCCAGATTTTTCTTCCTTCGTTCAGATCTAATGACCCAGAGAGTAGTTCCTTGCCCTGGCACTCTTTGACCTCTGCCATTTGACTTTCAGGTCCGTGTCTCCGGCGGGGAGGATCTCCACATCCCCCATCAGATCCGTCAAGTCTCCCTTACTCATCCGGAAGGCTCAGACACCCACCATGCCCCCAGGCCCTGAAGTGCCTCCCCCTTGGAAGCAAGAGGGCTACGTGGCTTCATCTGAGGCTGAGATGAGAGAGACCACGGTGACCAGTGCTACTCAGATCAGGACAGAGGAGAGATGGGAAGGGAGATATGGGATCCAGGAGCAAGTGACCATCAGCGGAGCTGCAGGCGCCGCTGTCAGCGCTGCCGCCAGCGCTACCTTCGCAGCAGGAGCTGTCACCACTGGGGCTGCAGAGGTACTGCTGGAGCTTCCTCCTTCCTTTCCTGTTCTGGTTTCCCCCACCAGAATCCTGCCATGAAATACAGTCCGTATAGGTTGAAGGAAGATGTATATAAACATAAGAATACAACAGAAAGTGAAAACCAAATTTGGCTTATACTCTGTGAAATTGCTCTGCGTGCATGCATGCTAAATCACTTCAGTCGTGTCTGACCCTTTGTGTCCGTATGATCTGTAGCCCGCCAGGCTCCTCTGTCCATGGGATTCTTCAGGCAAGAATACTAGAGTGGGTTAGCATGCCCTCCTCCAGGGAATCATCCTGACCCAGGGATTGAACCGAGTTCTCTTATGTCTCCTGTGTTGGCAGGCGGGCACTTTACCACCAGGGACACCTGGGAAGCTCCACAAAAGCTGTGTTCTGTGTGATGTTTATAAATGTAGATTTTAGCAATACATACCATCTCTCTCTTAGCAGTGATAGGTGCTCATGCACAGGTCTGTTTTACTCTTGATGACTTTATTTCCACTGTGTTTTGCAGTTTCTACTGGGCATGTCATTTCAGAAAGTAATATGCTTGCTCATTGCCAATCCAGGTGAAACAAGAAGCTGACAAAAGTGCAGCTGTTGCCACCGTTGTTGCTGCTGTTGATATGGCCAGAGTGAGAGAACCAGTTATCAGCGCTGTAGAGCAGACTGCTCAGAGGACAACCACGACTGCCGTGCACATCCAACCTGCTCACGAACAGGTGGGCGTGGGGCCGCGCAGACCGAGCTCTGTGCAGATTTCCCGGGTTGAACCAGGGTTCAGATTGTTTTGAGGGCTGAGCCCTCCATGGCCCAGACTTTTAGGACATTCTGAGCTGGTGGTCTGAGACCAGAGGTGCTCAGGATATAAATACTCTGTGTCAGGTCTCTGTCAGGCAGCTCAGTAGGTAAGAGGTACCTCTCAGGAGGTCAGACAAGGGGCACTCCTGAGTTAAGATGAGTAAAGGGTGGCTGAGAAGTTAAGCTGAGCAAACAAGGTACCCGGCACCTGGAGCTGTAGTTCCAAAATGGTCCGTCCAGAGCTCAGTCTTTCCAGGATCCAGGCAGGGAAGCCATTATTTGAGGGCTGCCGTTACGTTTCTCTAAGCTTTCCCTAAAGAGCTTTGCTTTTACTTTCCTCCAAACCTATGTGACATTTGATTCATGGCTAGAAGGTGTTATAAATCCAAGATAATTTCCCACCTCGTATTTGAATAGATTTTCTGTTATAGTTTAAAATCACTCTAGCTTTCCTCCTTATCCTCTCCTGTGTGACATTTATGTCTTTATCCTGATTTATCATTGTACCTTTTTATATAAGGCACATTACAGTGTTTCTTTTCTCTCCCCTATGAAAATCAGATAAGAAAGGAGGCAGAGAAGACTGCTGTAACTAAGGTGGTAGTGGCCGCCGATAAAGCCAAAGAACAAGAATTAAAAGCCAGAACCAGAGAAGTAATTACGACAAAACAAGAGCAGGTGCACGTAACTCATGAACAGGTGAAGATGGTTTTTGATATGAAATCGTTGCCGCTCTTATCAGTGTCAGCCTAGATAGTGCTGTTTACAAGGAAAGGTGTTGTTTTGTGGGCAACATGGTTGCTTCACGACATGGTTGTGTCCCTGGGTACTAGATACCAAAGTCTCTTAGAGTCCCCAAATGCTTCCCTTGTGTAGACAAGAGGGGGCTCTGGGAACACACACTGGAAGCAGAAGCAGGGGTCTCTTCTACACTGACATGGAGATGCACCGACTACCTGTGAGATAGGAGGGAGGGAGAAGTGGATGCTGAAGCAGGAACTGGGAAGAGCAGTTAAGGACACCGAACCCACAGCGCTTTGAAAATAGCTTCGCAACTGCTTCCTGAGTCTTTGGAAAAACATTTGAGCGTGGATTTGAAATGAGGTGGAGACTCTGGCCCTCCCAGGTCAAATGACCAGACAAAAAGTGAAAAAGACAGCCTCGTGATTGGAGGCATTCAGGAGCAGATCAGATAAGACCACCTGATAAGGCTGTTGGCCAGCACAGCCCATTGTCAGTTGGGTCGTCTGGGAAGATAACTTGCAAGCCTCTTTTAACCCTGAGATCCTGAATTTCAGTGATGATGGCTGAAAATGACAGAGGAAAATGGGGAAAACTGCCCCTCCCCAAGTACCCCACTTTCCCTTCACATACACCTTAGGTGTCCAGATCCAAACACAGTATTTTTCTGGGCTTCCCAGGTGGCACTAATGGTAAAAAACCACCTGCCAGTGCAGGAGACTTAAGAGACGGGGGTTTGATCCCTGGGTCGGGAAGATCCCCTGGAGAAGTAAATGGCAACACGCTCCAGTATTCTTGCCTGGAAAATCCCACGGACAGAGGAACCTGGCAGGCTATAGTCCATAGGGTTGCAAAACATTGGATACGACTGAAGCAACTTACTCACAAGGGTTTGGAAACCATTTTACCTGGGATATGGACAAAAATGTTCTCCCCATAATGTCTCAGTTTTAGAAAGGTTAAGTCTTGATATTCCAAACCTTCATAATATTTTAGGAGGTTTTTCAAAGTGAATGCAAAACTACTGTATAATGTGGATGTAAAAAATGTAAATGTGGATTACAAATCATCTGTTTGATTTTTCATTTATAAAATTAAAGAATCAGACAGTATCACTTGTAAAGTCTTCCATTCTAATAGCCTATGCTCTAGGCTTTCCTTTAGATGACAGAGTGGCACAGAATGATACTGCCATATATGCATTTATAAAAATTGGAAAAGTCTTTTTAAAGAACACTACACTCTCTAATTCAAAGCAAAGGGTGTTGAATCCATTTCTTTTTCTCTGAGCAGCATAACTTATGGTTTAGACAGAGAGCATGGCACTATTAATGAAAATGAGATCATTTTATTTAGTGGGCTCTCTGGAAAAGGGACTTCTTTGATTTCCTATTTTGTTATATTTATTAAACATTATGTCAGCTTTCATTAGAGATCAGCAGACAATAAGGTTTGTTTTTCTTGATTTCAGATAAGAAAAGAAACTGAAAAAGCATTTGTACCAAAAGTAGTAATTTCCGCAGCTAAAGCCAAAGAACAAGAAACTAAAATAACTGGAGAAATTACTACAAAACAAGAACAAAAACAAATAACTCAAGAAACAGTAAGTCCAGTTTTGTAAATGCCTTGTAATTTGTTGACAAATATCACATCCCAGACAGCTACATGTTCCCTCTAACCAAAACCTCTAAGTGGAGGAGTCTTCTGTATGTATTTTCTTTTTGTTGTTTCTCTATGTCTAGAATTGAAATTCTTTCATGATGGAAATTCTGCTCTCGTTGCATAATTTTCCACTCAACTGATCAGTTTCAAGAAGATTATCGGCTAGAATAGTTTGGGGCACGTCAATGACTTTTCTAGAGCACACTTAACCAGAAGATAGTGATCACTCCAGCCTAGTTACCCACTGGTACAATCAGTTTTTCCATGCATAGCCCAAGCCCTTGGACACTTAAACTGTAACACACAAACTTTACATAGTTGTAAGACATGCATGCATGTCTGCGCCCCCCACCCCATACACAAATACACCAGCCGTGAACACTTCAACTAAATACCAAGTGAAAGTGAGGAATTTCAACATCAGGGAAAACCAGTACTTGTAAAAAAGTGAATTCCTGGTTGATCAACAGTGAAGCAGGTGTGTTTGCTGGTTTTATGCCATAGAGCCAAGTTGGAACAACCTCAATGTCACCAAAATCAACTTCTTTCCCATGTATTGAATCAAGCTTTAAAGGGTCTAGGAAGAGGACCTTTCTTGTTCAAGTAGATTCTTTCATGTTCAAGTAGATTTCAGTGACATTGCGGTTGTTCCAACTTGGCCAGCCTCTCTCAATCTCAAGCTCTTTGTTGATCTCCGAACTACTTTTTTTAAAAGGTGCAACTCAGACTTAAAAGGCTGGTCAGAGGCCATTGGATGAACTTTTCTCTCCTTACAGTGAGTGAGAGAGTTTGAATGCACAAGAACCTAAGTTACATAATCAAGAGCATAGAAACCCTTGTTGCCATTGCAAGGCTGGTGATTGACAAGTTCAATAACCGTAGTTGTTTAGCCATTTGCCAGTGAGTACTCACTAAGTTCTCTAATGTGTCAATATATCTCAAAGATGAGGACTTTTCAGTTTCCAAGACAGTTTACTAAGGGGCAGGTGGGCAGAAAAGAAGTCCATTTCTGGGTGTTAAACACAAGTGTAGGCCCTTAAAACAGAACCGTGGTATTTCCTCTCTCACCACTAAGCATTCTATATCCTCCTGAATGTTACAAAGTTAACTCGCCATTTCTCCTGTGCCTTTTGAAACTCAAACCTTTACTTTACTCTGAAAATCAGATAATACAGAAAGCTGAGACAGCTGCTGTGTCCATGGTGGTAGTTGACACTGCCAAGCCCACAACACTAGAAACAATTCTGGGAGCCCAAGAAGGAATTGTCACACAACAAGATCAGATGCACATAACTCATGAAAAGGTGACAGTTCTTGCTGGTGTGAAATTCACTCTTGTTTCATTCTGTTTACAAGCCACCTACATTTTCATCCTGGGTCTTAAAATGATCACTTTTTTACCTTCTCCTCTTCTTATAACTCACACGGGAAGCTCCACAGTCTCTCAAGAACCTTTTGCTATCTGTCTAGCTTTCACTGCCACTTTTCATTCCTAACTTTGGTATTTCCTTTGGATTGTTACTAATATATTACAATTCATTTTAATATTTAACATGTTTCTATTGAAGATTCCAGTGTACAAGTCAATTGATATAATGCAAAGTTGTGTGTTATTGATGGCTCTATTGGCATTTCCCATAAATTATGAGAATAATATGAAAAATGCATCCTTTTATTGCTCATCACATTTTTTTGTTTTAGACTGAACTTACTTTGATATTGCTACTAATGAAACAATGTTGATGATCAAAGCAATTCAAATGACAAAATGTCCTTGAGTAGGAAGAAATGTTCTTCCTTTCTCAACTTTGACTTACCTTTTTTTAACTAGAGCTGAATGAAATTTAATGACCATTTTCTCACCTTTTTATTTTTAATCATATGACCAGATATTGAAAGAAACTAGGAAAACAGTGGTACCTAAAGTCATAGTTGCTACACCCAAAGTCAAAGAACAAGATGTAGTATCAAGAACTAGAGAAGGCATCACTACCAAAAGAGAGCAAGTTCAAGTAACTCACGAAAAGGTGAATACAGATATTCAAGATGGGAAAAGTTTATCTTTAAACTAATTTCGAGTAAACCATTAACTGCGATGTGACATGAATTATTAATCTGTATTTTCCTTTTTGAATCCCCAACTAAAAACCACATGGTGAATGTATGACTTTTTCTCATTATCTGCACCTTTGATTTTCATTCATCTGTAACATTTGTAATTCATTTTATTCACCATTATCCTTTGCATGAAGATTAGCCTGATTTCTAGAAAGCAATATATGGAATCATTTGGAGATTTTTTTTTTTTTTTTGTAGTTAACATTTCTAAGGTTTGTGATTCCCAGTCAGTGTGTGCACACACTGCCCCAGTGAAAGTTAACTTCTCTTGTGTAGTTAACCCTGAATAACTTCGTCTTGCATCCCCACTAAGAGGGGGGAAGGGTCATTCCATATTCATCTAAAGCCCTGTGCAATTTAAACTTGATTTTACTGTGATAATCAGATGAGAAAGGAAGCTGAGAAAATTGCCTTGTCTACAATAGCAGTTGCTACTGCTAAAGCCAAAGAAGAAGAAACAATACTGAGAACTAGAGAAGAAATGGCTACTAGACAAGAACAAATCCAAGTTACTCATGGAAAGGTGACTATTGCTATTTCAAGTGTGAAATCCCCAATTATAATACACTGATACGAAATCTCATGTGAAATCCTTTATTATAATACTTTAATACCAAGTCTCAGAATTTCTTATGAGACTCTATTAACCTAATTTATTTTTAGTTATACAATTGGAAAATTAACAAATTATTTATTATTGTTAATATTACCACATAATCCGTTCCTCACTGACTGCTTTACTATTATTTTTCCATTTTTTATTAATGTCTAGAATTCTCCAGAAGTTGATGATGGAAATTGCATGCACACTGTATAAAATTATAGTATTTTTAATCTTTAGACTTGTACACATGGACCATTCAAAACTAAAAGCAGGGGTTTCATTAAGGTAGTAAATTTATGAATATATTTTTTTCACTTTTAAATGCGTTAATTTCTTGATTTTATGGGTATGAAGTTTCAGTTATGCAAGTTGAGTAAGTTCTAGAGATCTATGGAACAACATCGTGCCTAGAGTTAACAATACTATATTGTGCATTTAAAGAGTAGACATCATGTTAAGTGTACTCAACACAATAAAACATGACATCATGGGAAATGGGGAAAAAAAGAAATTTCATGCAGGCTAATTTTAAGAAATGCCATGGACATTAAAAAATATGTATATATATGTAAATAATGACTTTTACTGTTAAGAAGATATAGATTTTGAGGGGTTCATAAATTCTGGCCTGGAAAATTCCATGGACTATATGTATAGTCCATGGGGTCGCAAAGAGTCAGCCATGACTGAGTGACTTTTACTCCACGCTCAAGTCCAATCTTGAATGGCATATCAACCTTTTCGAAGTCTCATTGACATCGGAAATTCCAATATGTAACATCTTATTATTTTGTTTGTTCTGAATCCCACAGATTTGACTATCTTATTTTTGTTATTTAAAATTACCTAAGAATGGAAACTGAGAAAATGTCTACACCCAAAGTAATAGTTACTAGTGCAAAATCTACTGAATCAGCCACGCTGCCAAGAACTAGAAAAGGATTTGCTATTAAGCAGTAACAAATGCATCTTTTTCATAAGGAGATGAAAACTGATGCAGTGGAGGTGAAAAGCATTGTTTCATCCCATTTCATCATCAGTTCTCCTAACTTTTCATCTATGATGAGTCACTGTGCTCCTGCTGTTCCATTTAATTGCTTGACTGATCAACAGAACATTAGCGCCAATTAGATTCAGTCCAATTCTTTCAGTGGAACAGCATTTCTAGTTGTGAAAAGTCAGATTAAATCACACTCTTCTAATTATTCTCAGCTTAAATTGATAGGAATTGAGATCTCCAATTCTAGTCCAAATCTTCCTGATTATCTAGTTTAGAAAAATATGAGGGTATTAGAGTCAGAAAGAAATAAAAGCGGCTATCAGCCTAGAATATTCATTTGTGGTTGTCCACCAAAATGAGGGTATGGGTCCACCAGCATATGTATATAGAGTTGCAATATGTTAACCCAGGAAAAAACATATAAATGCTTCCCCAATTTAAAATATCTTACCATAGTTAAGATTCTTTTTTTTGCATAAGTTTTAAATTAAGAATGACATTCGTCTCTGTCAGTTGGTGAGTGACAGTTTCTTTGAACCTAAGGTTTCTCATTATTAAAATAGAACAATTTATTTCATAGACTGGTTGAAAGATTCAAATGAGATATAATGTAAATATAATCATTTTACAGGCAAAGTTATTTATTTATATAAACAAATATAAATCTGTTGAAGATGGTAACATTTTATTTATTTTTTTTATCAAGAATCTCTTTTATTGATTATCAGAAACATTACAAACATCTAGTATGAATAAATTGTAACATGATAGTGTCTAGTTTGAACAATTAATACATTTCAGATATAATATTATACATATTTCAATGCTATTCTCCCCAATCATCCCACCCTCTCCCGATCCCAGAGTCCAAAAGTCTGGTCTATACATCAGTGTCTCTTTTGTTGTCTCGTAAATAGGGTTATTTTTACCATCTTTCTAAATTCCATATATATGCGTTAGTATACTGTATTGGTGTTTTTGTTTCTGGCTTACTTCGCTCTGTATAATAGGCTCCAGTTCCATCCACCTCCTTAGAACGGATTCAAATGTATTCTTTTTAATGGCTGAGTAATACTCCATTGTGTATATGTACCACAGCTTGCTTATGCATTCATCTGTGGATGGACATCTAGGTTGCTTCCACGTTCTGGCTATTGCAAACAGTGCTGCTATGAACATTGGGGTACACGTGTCTCTTTCAATTCTGGTTTTCTCAGTGTATATGCCCAGCAGTGGGATTGCTGGATCATAAGGCAGTTCTATTCGCAGTTTTTTGAGGAATCTCCATACTGTTCTCCATAGTGGCTGTACTAGTTTGCATTCCCACCAACAGTGCAAGAGGGTTCCCTTCTCTCCGCACCCTCTCCAGCATTTATTGCTTGTGGACTTTTGGATAGCAGCCATTCTGATTGGCGTGAAATGGTATCTCATAGTGGTTTTGATTTGCATTTCTCTGATAATGAGTGATGTTGAGCATCTTGTCATGTGTGTGTTAGCCAGAAGATGGTAACATTTTAAAACATCTCTAAAAGTCAACTTATGGCCCATGTGGTTTGAAAAAAAGAAACAACCAGATGAATTAACTTAAACCACCTAATCCTCACATGTATCTTACAGTTTATTTTAAGATGCAATCTAAAGTGAAAATGGTATCTATCCTTCTTCAAGGCAGATTAGATTGTTTGTGGCTTCCTAGAAGGAGAGCTGGATCAAGCCTGTGATCACTAAAGGCCCAATTTCATCTCAAAAATACCTCATTTATATATTAAATGGTTCAGATCATTTACCATTTGAACAGATATATAGAGGTAGTACACTTGAAAAACATTTCAGATGCAATCTAGGTTCTACTCACAGCAGCAGAAAAGTGGACATTCATAAAATATTCCAGCATTCTTTTAAGCAGCACTGATGAACATGGGGATGTGATGTTTTCAATATGCTGTTTCCAAGTATTGCACAGAATCATAATATATGAGCCATATCAACTGGCTTGCTTTATAAAAGAGAAACTCCTTTGCAAACTGTGTTCCCATTTATGATAATCATATTCATGGAAATGAGAAAGCAACATTTCGCTTTCCTTCTTCACTTTAACTTTCTCTGGTAATAACAGTAAATTGAACTTTGCTGTGAAAGGTTGTTTTCTTGAATCCAAATAGGATAACACTTTGATTTTCCTCACAGCATCTTCATTCATGTGTTTTAAGAAAGATACTTTCTAATAAATTAAACATTTCTTATCCCCAGGGAATCATAAGTAAATTAATATGTTCCCTGTGTGTTTACAAGCTTTCTTGTTATCTCATATTTGCATGTGAGAGTTATGACCAACCTAGATAGCATATTCAAAAGCAGAGACATTACTTTACCAACAAAGGTTCGCCTAGTCAAGGCTATGGTCTTTCCTGTGGTCATGTATGGATGTGAGAGCTGGACTGTGAAGAAGGCTGAGCGCCGAAGAATTGATGCTTTTGAACTGTGGTGTTGGAGAAGACTCTTGAGAGTCCCTTGGACTGCAAGAAGATCCAACCAGTCCATTCTGAAGGAGATCAATCCTGGAATTTCTTTGAAAGGAATGATGCTAAAGCTGAAACTCCAGTATTTTGGCCACCTCATGCGAAGAGTTGACTCATTGGAGAAGACTCTGATGCTGGGAGGGATTGAGGGCAGGAGGAGAAGGGGACGACAGAGGATGAGATGGCTGGATGGCATCACTGACTCGATGGATGCGAGTCTGAGTGACCTCCGGGAGTTGGTGATGGACAGGGAGGCCTGGCGTGCTGCGGTTCATGGGGTCGCAAAGAGTCGGACGCGACTGATCTGATCTGATCTGATCTGATCTGATACAATGCTGCAGTAGCTGATTTTTTCTGGATGGGACTGTGACAATATTTGAGGGCATTTTTATCATCACTTGTCATTGCACCTACACCAGACTGAATGATTGGCAATAAAGAATAATCAATTAAGATAACCAGCCCTGAAGTTCTGACTTCACAAGTGCTATCTGTCTGCCATGGACAAAATACTGGACAAACTCAAAACTTCTTTACTATTTTGTACACATATTGTGTTGTCCTGTGTTGTGTTTGTGTGATTTAATGTCTAATTAAGCCAGGCTTCGTAGAGTGTATATAATGATCAGTGAAACATTAAGTTCCTAAATGCAATTCTAAGTCACATTTCTGGAGACATTAACATAGTCGTGTAACATAGGCACCATCTGCCCGTCACGCCTTATAGGCATTTGTCTTTCCTCGATGACTATCCCAGGAGGAAAAGTCCCAACCTGACTTTGACATTACTGAGTGTTAATTCTGGAAACCTTCTCCGCAGGTGGACGTTGGGAAAAAGGCAGAAGCTGTAGCAACAGTGGTTGCTGCAGTCGACCAGGCCCGAGTTCGAGAGCCCAGAGAACCCAGGCATGTTGAAGAATCCTACGCTCAGCAGACCACTTTGGAGTATGGATATAAGGAGCACATTTCTGCCACAAAGGTAGCTGAGCAGCCCCCACGTCCAGCCTCAGAGCCCCACGTTGTCCCTAAAGCAGTCAAACCTAGAGTAATCCACGCTCCTTCTGAGACTCATATCACAACTACTGATCAAATGGGAATGCACATATCATCACAGGTGAGTTTGGACCCACTGTCTGTTTCTGGGAGAGCAAGCATAACTGCTGTGGTCATCTGGTGGGCAAGGGTTTCACTGAGTTCCATTTCCATGCAGATCAAGAAAACTACAGATCTAACAAGCGAAAGATTAGTCCATGTGGATAAACGCCCCCGCACAGCGAGCCCTCACTTTACTGTTTCAAAAATTTCTGTTCCTAAGACAGAACATGGATATGAGGTAAGAAGTTAAAGAGCATGACAAAGAAATGTTAGGCTTAAAGCAAGAAAGTAGGCTGTGTGATATGGAGTATCTTTGGTGAAGGCAATTCAGGCTTGTTTTGGGTGATGTCTGTTTACCCTCACGTAGACTCAGAAGCCCCTAAAGTTGGATTACTGGAACTTGCCCAGCAGAGAGAGCCTAGACTCTCAGATAGTTTCCTGGCACCTCTGAGAAGACACAAATCCATACCAGCTTCTCTCTGTTTCGCATTCTGTAAAAGGTCCAGTTCAGTTTTCCTTATGCTGTGAGATATTTCAGAATGACATAAATGAGAATTGATACCAATACCAAAGACAGACATTGAGAAGTCATATGTTTGTATACTCAGGGTAACAAGATGGAGACATGTTACCGTGTGGTGGTTGGGCTGTTCTGTGGGGTCACACAGGCCTGGATTAGCACCCTAACTCTGCCCCTTGATATCTCTGTCATCAGGACCAAGTTAGTACAAGTGAAAACCTTAGTAAGTTGACAAGATCTAATAGTCCTCAATATTAGTCACAACTGTTCTTATTTTGAGGTTTCCCAGGTGGCGCTAGGGGTAAAGAACCCACCTGCCAATGCAGGAGACATAAGAGACAAGGATTCAATCCCTCCAGAAGATCCTCTGGAGGAGGGCATGGCAACCCACTCCAGTATTCTGGCCTGGTGAATCCCATGGACAGAGGAGTCTGGTGGGCTACAGTCCATAGAGTCACAAAGAATCAAACATGACTGAAGTGACTTAGCAGGCACATGTTCATATGTTACACACCTGAGTCGTAGAACCCAAACTATATGCTTCAGAGAATTATAAGGTATATTTAATACCTGCATTTGGGATAATCTCAAATACCCAGACAGCAACAGAGTAAAAGAGTAAGGAAACTCTTAAAATATTCTTCTAAGCTTTTTCACTTTCACCTCTCACACAGATTTGTGGCCGAAGCCTAAATGTTCTATTTTAAAGTAGTTATTAGGAATTAACCAAATAGTTAAAATTTTTATTATTTTTGAATTTCCCACTGTTGTATTTTCAAACACAGCTTCCTTGGCATGATTTAAGTGAAAATTCATGACCAAGTTTTAGAAGACCTTCAGTCCCTTTATGATAAGAGCCTAAAATAAGAAGTTCTAAATACAACTCTATTAGGAAGACTTTCAAATTTATTTTAGAAGCTGGCAGGCATGACAGTGAGCTTTATAACTGGCTTATCTCTGACTTTTCATTAACTGTAAAAGTGATAATGAGAACATTACAAAGGGGACCACATAGAAAATTGACTCAGACTTAACACAAGAGTGCTAGTGGCGAAGGACTTCTGGGAGGCGACTGGGATGGCAGTTAAGTGACTGTTTTCCGACTCTCTTTCTATTTAGGCATCCATAGCCGGTAGTGCTATTGCCACTTTACAAAAAGAGTTGTCAGCCACGCCTTCTGCTCAGAAGGTCACCAAATCTGTGAAGGCACCTACTGTGAAGCCTGCTGAGGCTAGAGTGAGAGCGGAGCCCACTCCTTCACCCCAGTTCCCCTTCGCGGACACACCAGAGACTTTTAAGAGTCAGGCTGGCATTGAGGTGAAGAAGGAGGTTGGGGTGAGCATCACTGGTGTCGCAGTCCGTGAAGAGCGCCTTGAAGCACTGCGTGAGCGCGAAACCAAGGTTGGTGGTCACTGGAGCCCCGCTGTCTCTTAATCCATTCCCGGGGAGCAGGACCAGGCACTAGGCCAATCCGTGCTACAGAAGTGGCCAGCTAGATGTCCTGCCTTTCTCCATTGCTCAGACTTCATTTTATCGAGCATTGTGTGGGTCAGATCTCTCCTACTCGAATTATTTTTATAATTTTGCATGTGCTAAAAGTTTGAGACTTCCCTAATTTCCTGAACATTTTGTAACATCCTTTGTCAAAATTGTAGGTGACAGAAACAGCAAGAGTACCTGCACCTGTTGAAATCCCTGTTACTCCACCAACTTTAGTCTCGGTGAGTAAAGTTGATAGTGTTGGATCACATGCATGTCCAGTCAAATAATGTTCATATATGCAAAGATCAGCTTCTCAAACTTGAAAATTCCATGAATGTGTCTGCAAGTATTTATTTTAAGACCATATACTATTAGGCAAGGAGAGAGGGAACTCTGTGTGACAGCCTCAGTCACATAGCCAGCAGATTCAATGAATTTCTGTTATGTGTAAGGCATGATTGCAAGACTAGTCTAGCCCTCTTTGAAATCTGTCTTACTATCTGAAAAAATGTACGTAAATAAGCATAATAAAATATAAAATGTGATAAGCACTTCAATAGAGGGAGGGTGCAAAGGAAAGTTTGATTACTTCCAGTTGAGGATAGCATGGAAAGCTTTGCTGAAGAGGCAACATTCGCTGCTGAGCCTTCAAGCTTTGTTAGGATTTGAATATGTGCAAACACCAGAGGGTACAGGGATGCCCGATTATATGACATCAATACAGCTCCACCTTATGAAGTTGGAAACACCTTACATTTATTTCAAATTGGGAGTATTCCAATTTCCAAAGGAGTTTCTTTATGGATAGTTCCACAGTCTTGATGTTAAGAAAGCATTTTATGACAATTAGAATATACAAGGTCAAACCCCCACATTTGGTACCACATATAGAGATGATTCATGCATCTGCACACGTATGAATACTTCCTGTTTCTTTTTTCTTTAGGGCTTAAAGAACGTGACTGTTATTGAAGGTGAATCTGTCACCTTAGAGTGCCACATCTCTGGATACCCATCCCCCAAAGTGACATGGTACAGGGAAGACTACCAGATAGAAAGTTCCATTGATTTCCAGATAACCTTCCAGAGTGGAATTGCTCGCCTTCTGATTCGTGAAGCCTTTGCGGAAGACAGCGGGCGGTTCACTTGCACTGCTGTGAACGAGGCTGGGACCGTCAGCACGTCCTGCTATCTAGCTGTGCAAGGTCAGTGGTCACACCCCCATGGACCTTCCACACACTCTTCACTGCCACCTGGCACTTCCTTCTACATACCTGGTAATGGAGTCCCCTTTTAGAAGTGAGGGTCAACTTAACTGTCATGCTAAGGAGAGGTCAGTAGTGAAGCAAACCAAATACCTGACTTTAACCAGAGAAACGTCTGTCTTCTTCTAGTGTCAGAAGAATTTGAAAAGGAAACAACAGCTGTGGCTGAGAAAATTACCACAGAAGAGAAACGGTAACACCTTCTTTTGCTAATGATTTTTCACTGTAGTACAGCTTTGCTTGGTTATCCCCTTTCATAATGGCAAATGGCAGTCCGGAAGCTCACATGAAGGGCATTCTCTTTCAGCTTCGTCGAATCAAGAGATGTGGTCATGACTGATACTACCATCACAGAGGAACCAGCAGGGCCGGGAGAACCTGCCGCTCCTTTCTTTATTACAAAACCAGTGGTCCAGAAACTGGTGGAAGGTGGGAGCATTGTATTTGAATGCCAGGTTGGGGGCAACCCGAAGCCCCATGTCTACTGGAAAAAGTCCGGTGTTCCTCTAACCTCAGGATACAGGTATTTTCATGGTTGAATGATAGAGTTTTCTGTGATTTGTCTGGTGGGTCTATGAAACCAAGAGAGAATAGAAAATACTTACCCCACCCTCAGAGGTTGGGTCTTTTGTTCTAGAGCCTTCATAGTGTGCTTTGAGGAGTTTTCGTGTTTTCACACGAAGTCTTATTGAGAAACAGAGGTATGTGACAAAAGTGGATGGAAGATATATATTTTATATTCTAGTTTGATTCACTTATAGTGCTGGTGAAATAGAGAAAATGCTGTGGAATTTTTACACAGAACATATTTTTCTACCAAGGATCTGAAACAACTTTCAATAAAAAGGCATAATAATTAAGACACTAAAAGATAAAAGAAAAAGGGTAATTTTTGAAGAAAGCTGGTTATATGTGAAAATCTATGCTAATAAATTTGCAATTGAGTATAAAATTCAGCTTTAAATTTCCTGCAACTTAATCTAAAAATGTATCCATCATATCTTAATAAGAAGAAACGTAGTGTACCAAAGAGTTAATATTTAAATGTTGAAAGGAGTTTATTGTTTTCATTATTCATTTGATCTTCACATAAAACAGGGAGCAAAATAATGAGCAAAGAGAAGTATCTTAGTATTTAAATGACCTCATCATTTGCTAACATAAACACTGAAGTCTCTTATTTCCATACAGTTGATTCTAGTAGTATTATAGTCTATTATTTATTTTGAAGAATATATGACTATTATTTAAAATGAAGATTTTAACTCATTTGGCCTTCATTACTCATGTCCATGCATTTCCCTCAGTTTTTAGCAATCTTATATTCTATGGTGGAGCTTAGTCCCATGTTTAGGATCATTGAATTTTATACCACAGATCCACATAAGGTTTATTTTACTCACATAAGGTTTATTTATGAACCTTTTCGTTTGTTCATTTCCATAAAGATACAAAGTGAGTTACAACAAACAAACTGGCGAGTGCAGACTGGTGATTTCGATGACTTTTGCCGATGATGCTGGAGAATACACTATTGTTATTCGTAACAAGCATGGAGAAACTTCTGCATCTGCCTCCTTGCTTGAAGAAGGTGAGTGCAACTCTAAGTAGTTCCATGTGCATGATAAGAATGGAAATGCAGGGAGGAAGCAGCGCTGTGTGATCCTCAGAAGTCCTGCTGCATCATTCCAGTTTTGAAACTGGCTCTGTCCACATCTGCCCTCCTCTTGGCCTCAGCTGTATAGGAAACGTTTTAGACCACATGGCCTCAAAAACCATACCAGTACTAAAGTTCAAAGATTCTGACCATAATTTATTTTTGGTGCATTCACTTCTAAGTATATAATGACTTTGAAAATGCAGGCAGAACTTCGCAAGCAGTTTAGTGGTTAACACTCTGCCTTCTGATGCAGGGGGTACAGGTTCAATCCCTGGTCAGGGAACTAAGATCCCACATGCCATGTGGTTCGCCCAAAACAATTACATTAAATTAAAAAATGAAAATGTAAGGATTCTAAATCCCGTGGCCATCTAGATCCAGACAGATATTAGTGCAATGAAGACAGTGGAGAAATTGGAGTGTATATGCCCTGCCCCAAGGGGTCAGTAGCGCCCCACCTCCAGTATGTTGTTGCCAGGCACACACGTACCAGGCTCAATGTTACTAGAGCTTCCAATGTTTTTTTTTTTTAAGCTAGAAATCAGGATTTTCAATATTCATAAGTAATTTGGAAAAAAAAATGTGTAATAGCTTTTAAATTAAACAAAACGTACGTGTGGGTCTCCATTATCTTTGCCAAGATGTTCACATTTATAGTGGACCATCCTATGTTCTGTACAAAACCCCTTAGCATTAGGATGTTGTCCCCGTTTTGCAGATGAAGCACTCAAGACCAAGGAGGATAAATGAATTTCCAGAAGTTACATGACAAATTAGGAAGACCTCTAGGGTTGATCCCAGAGGACTGACTGCTAATATAAAATTTTTTCTGTAATAGTAGTGGCTGCTCTGACTTATTAATGTAAGTTTGGGTTTGAAATTCAATCTACTTAGTCTATCCTGAGCATTTTGATAGTAAAATTTGGAAAATCTGGCTTTTGTTGATCAACTTTCCATAGGGTAGGACTTGCTTGAATGAACAGTGGCATGAAGGCTTTTTCATAAGAACATTAAAAATTCACTCATGTTCTTAACTCCTAGCTGATTATGAGTCACTGATGAAATCCCAGCAAGAAATGCTTTACCAAACACAAGTGACTGCATTTGTGCAAGAACCTAAAGTTGGAGAAATAGCACCTGGATATATATACTCTGAATATGAAAAAGAGTATGAAAAAGAACAAGCCTTAATTAGGAAGAAAATGGCCAAAGATACTGTAATGGTCAGAACTTTTGTGGAAGACCAGGTAGGTGTAACAATAATGACCAAGTAAATCACTTCACACATTATTCTTTCTTCTTGCAGTGCCCCTGTTTTTGTTTGATATTTTCATTTTCGATTGATGGGCTAGGGTTATACTACTATAAGCAGATCCAGGTTCACTGCTGATGAGCTTCCTTAATCTTTATAATATTAACATGTTGCACATATGAACTTGGAAATAAAGATTACATTTAAGTAGGAAAAACAATTACTAAAACAACAAAGTTCATTATTGCTGACATTTTTTCATCAGTAGGATAGACATCACATGTATAACCCATACTCTTAGAATACCATTGTCCAAGACACCATAGCATGAACTTCCAAAGATGACTGGAAGGCAGATTAAAAAATAATGACTCATCTAATTCTCACTGAAAAACAGATAAAAAAGCAAAATTAAATGCTTCTAGATGTTTCTTCCTGTTAAAAATTTTAATCAAACCTTATTTCTGAAAACAAATACTCTTAAAGAATTTCTATCAGTCAGCAGATATCTTTTTAACAAACTGTCATCCTTTTTACTACATTAGGAATTCCACATTTCTTCCTTTGAAGAGAGACTTATTAAAGAAATTGAATACAGAATAATAAAGACTACATTAGAAGAACTTCTTGAAGAAGATGGAGAAGAAAAGATGGCAGTTGACATTTCTGAATCTGAAGCTATTGAAGCAGGATTTGATTTAAGAGTCAAGAATTACAGAATTCTTGAAGGGATGGGTGTTACATTTCATTGCAAAATGTCTGGGTATCCATTACCCAAGGTAAAATATAAGCATTGATCATACCTCCATGCTACAGTACAGACACACATAGGTTTTAGTGTAACTCCTTTATGTAAATCTTATTTACATGTGCATGAATTATTCGCAGATTGCATGGTATAAAGATGGCAAGCGCATCAAACATGGAGAGAGATACCATATGGACTTTCTACAAGATGGCAGAGCTAGTCTGCGAATACCTGTTGTTCTTCCGGAAGATGAAGGCATCTATACTGCATTTGCCAGCAATATGAAAGGAAATGCGATTTGCTCAGGGAAATTGTATGTGGAGCCTGCGGCACCTCTTAGTGCTCCGACTTACATACCCACACCAGAGCCAGTGAGCAGAATCAGGTGAGGCTCATGCTAGTTCAGGTTGATCAGTATTTAAAGTGTTTAAAACACCAAATATCTCAGTAGCAAATTGCTGTCATGTAGTGGGGGGTGTGAAGGCTGAAATAACCCAGAAGTCTACCATTCTCTGTACTGGCAATTGCCCCATTTTTATTTCTTAGCCCAGTGTAGAATGAGCAAAGCATCTTTCATCATGTATCATATTATCTGTTTTGCCAGCGCCATAGCTAATATAGTGAAGGCCATAAAGAGTTGTTTAATGTCTGATTTTACATGTGTTATCCCGAGTTTATGAGGAAGGCATGGCAACCCATCCATGGGATTGCACAGAGTCAGACACAACTGAAGCGACTTAGCATGCAAGCATGCATGCATGGCAACCCACTCCAGTATTCTTGCCTGGAGAATCCCATGGACAGAGGAGCCTGGTGGGCTACAGTCCATAGGGTTGCACAGAGTCGGACAGGACTGAAGCAACTGAACACAAGCACACATAACTAAACAACAACCGAGCAATGGAGGGATTATTGTTGCTATTTTGGGAGTGAGAACACTAAGTTTCCGTGACCCTGTGAAAATTGCCTTAGTTCACCCAGCCTGTGTGGTGGTGCCAGCACTAGAAAGCCAATCCAAGCCAATCTGGCTACAATGTATAAGTAGAGTTTGGGACTTTTTTCAAATATCTTTGATTTGTTTTTCCTCTTCTGGAATATGTAAGTTATTTTTCTTTTTCCATATTTATGTTGGTGGTATTTAACCAACCAACATTTATTGAAATATTTTGGTAGTTTAATCAAAAAGGTTCAGTAACTAATTAAACCCAGTTGGTGAGGGAGAGACAGTATTAAGGACCAGTCTAAGATTTTGAGGATGGGTTCCCAGCTGTGTTGAATAATTCCTGACTGGGATTGATGGTATATGAACAATATAGTTTTGGGAGCAATAATAATGTATTCTGTTTTGGATCCCAATGAGTTTGAGGTACCTTTTAATACACAAAGTAAATTCTAAAAGAATGTTAAGAAAGAGATTTATTGTGGTGAGTTTTCTCTATGCCTCATGAAAATATACTTTTTTGCATTTTGTTTTTCAGATCCATCTCTCCACGTTCAGTGAGCAGATCTCCAATACGCATGTCCCCTGCTAGGATGTCCCCTGCACGGATGTCGCCTGGACGCAGGCTGGAGGAAACAGATGAGTCACAACTCGAGAGACTGTATAAGCCAGTCTTTGTGTTGAAGCCTACTTCTTTCAAGTGTGCAGAAGGACAGACTGCCAGATTTGACTTAAAGGTTGTGGGTCGACCCATGCCCGAGACCTTCTGGTTTCATGACGGTAAGTGTAAGTTTTCGCTAATAAATTATTAAATGCGAAAATAAACTTATCTGTGTGTATAACAACTTTTGAAAACAACTATTTTAACGTGATTCCTTTTTTGCTTATTTTTCTGATAGGCCAGCAAATTGTCAATGACTATACCCATAAAGTAGTCGTTAAAGAAGATGGTACCCAATCACTGCTTATTGTCCCTGCAACACCCAGTGATTCTGGGGAATGGACGGTGGTTGCCCAAAACAGGGCAGGGAAATCTTCAATTTCAGTGATTTTAACTGTGGAAGGTATTTGCTGAAGACTCAAAATAAATAACCTTATCACTTGGGTTTTAAACAGGTAGTTCAGCCCTACTCACTCAGAATCACAACCTTTCTCTTTCAGCTGTGGAACATCAGGTAAAACCAGTGTTTGTGGAAAAACTGAGGAATCTCAACATAAAGGAAGGTTCCCGACTTGAAATGAAAGTCAGAGCTACAGGCAACCCCAATCCTGACATCGTATGGTTGAAAAACAGTGAAATCATTGTACCTCATAAATATCCCAAAATCAGGTAAGTTGGCTTGAAAAATAATTAAACTCATTACACAAATCCAATACTCAAGGAAGTAACAACTACTCTGTATTGCTTTATTTTCTACTTTTTATAGAATTGAAGGAACCAAGGGAGAAGCTGCCCTTAAAATTGATTCCACTGTCAGCCAAGACTCTGCCTGGTACACTGCCACTGCTATTAATAAGGCTGGCCGAGACACTACACGATGCAAAGTAAATGTTGAGGTTGAGTTTGCAGAGCCTGAGCCAGAGAGAAGATTAATCATCCCACGAGGGACGTATAGAGCAAAGGAGATTGCTGCCCCGGAACTGGAGCCTCTCCATTTGCGATATGGCCAAGAGCAGTGGGAAGAGGGTGACCTCTATGACAAAGAAAAGCAACAGAAACCATTTTTCAAGAAAAAACTCACTTCCTTAAGACTCAAGCGCTTTGGGCCTGCCCACTTTGAATGCAGGCTGACACCAATTGGCGACCCAACGATGGTGGTGGAATGGCTCCATGATGGAAAGCCACTGGAAGCAGCCAACAGGCTCCGCATGATCAATGAATTTGGGTATTGTAGCCTTGACTACGCAGTGGCGTATTCCAGAGACAGTGGTGTCATTACGTGCAGAGCCACTAACAAATATGGAACAGACCACACATCTGCTACCCTTATTGTCAAAGATGAGAAGAGTCTTGTGGAGGAATCTCAATTGCCTGAGGGGAGGAAAGGCTTACAGAGAATTGAAGAATTAGAGCGAATGGCTCATGAAGGTGCCCTTACTGGTGTGACAACTGATCAAAAAGAGAAGCAAAAGCCAGACATTGTCTTGTTCCCAGAGCCAGTAAGAGTATTGGAAGGGGAGACCGCCAGATTCCGTTGCCGGGTAACAGGCTACCCTCAGCCCAAAGTCAACTGGTACCTTAATGGGCAGCTCATCCGCAAAAGCAAACGGTTCAGAGTCCGCTATGATGGCATTCATTATCTGGACATCGTGGACTGCAAGTCTTACGATACAGGTGAAGTCAAGGTCACCGCAGAAAACCCTGAAGGTGTGATAGAGCATAAAGTAAAGCTTGAGATCCAACAGAGGGAAGATTTTAGGTCTGTCCTTAGGCGAGCCCCTGAGCCAAAGCCCGAGTTTCACGTCCATGAACCTGGAAAACTTCAGTTTGAAGTACAAAAAGTAGACAGACCTGTTGACACCACTGAAACCAAGGAAATTGTGAGGCTGAAAAGGGCGGAAAGAATCACCCATGAAAAAGTGTCTGAAGAGTCCGAAGAGCTGCGTAGCAAGTTCAAGCGCAGGACTGAGGAAGGCTATTATGAAGCCATTACAGCTGTGGAGCTCAAGTCTCGTAAGAAGGATGAATCCTATGAAGAGCTTCTAAGGAAGACAAAAGAAGAACTTCTTCACTGGACCAAGGAGCTAACTGAAGAGGAGAAGAAAGCCCTTGCTGAAGAAGGCAAAATCACTATTCCAACTTTCAAACCTGACAAAATTGAATTGAGTCCTAGCATGGAGGCCCCCAAAATATTCGAAAGAATCCAAAGCCAAACGGTGGGCCAGGGATCTGATGCACACTTCCGGGTCAGAGTTGTGGGAAAACCTGATCCTGAATGTGAGTGGTACAAAAACGGTGTGAAGATTGAGCGCTCTGACCGAATCTATTGGTATTGGCCCGAAGACAATGTTTGTGAGCTGGTCATAAGAGATGTGACTGCTGAGGATTCTGCCAGCATCATGGTGAAAGCCATCAATATTGCTGGGGAAACTTCAAGCCACGCATTCTTACTTGTCCAGGGTAATTTGAATTTCTTTCATTTGATGGATCTATTTTTATTTATCTGTGAATATCCAATTAGTGTATTGTCTTAATTTTCTTTTCCATTATCCAAATTGTGTATTCAATTTAATGTGCTTTATCCCCCCCTTTTTCTCTTGTAGCCAAGCAATTGATCACTTTTACACAGGAATTACAAGATGTTGTTGCTAAGGAAAAAGACACCATGGCAACCTTTGAATGTGAAACGTCAGAGCCATTTGTTAAAGTGAAATGGTATAAAGATGGTGTGGAGATTCACACAGGAGATAAATATAGGATGCACTCTGACAGGAAAGTTCACTTCCTCTCCGTGCTGATGATCGACACATCTGATGCTGAAGACTATAGTTGTGTACTTGTGGAAGACGAAAACGTGAAAACAACAGCTAAACTTATTGTTGAAGGTAGTAAATAATGATTTTGTTGTTTACTCAAGTTTTAGAGTTACTGTTATTATGTGATAAAATTAGCTATGCAGTTTTCATCCCCTAAAAAGAATTCAGTTCAGTTCAGTCGCTTAGTCGTGTCCAACTCTTTGCAACACCATGAACCGCAGCACGCCAGGCCTCCCTGTCCATCACCAACTCCCAGAGTTTACCCAAACTCATGTCCATTGAGTTGGTGATGCCATCCAACCATCTCATCCTCTGTCATCTCCTTCTCCTCCTGACCTCAATTTTCCCCAGCATCAGGGTCTTTTCCAGTGAATCAGCTCTTCGCATGGGGTGGCCAAAGTATTGAAGATTCAGCTTCAACCTCAGTCCTTCCAGTGAACACCCAGAGCATCCAACTCTCTGCAAGGTTGGATCTCCTTGCAGTCCAAGGGACTCTCAAGAATCTTCTCTACCACCACAGTTCAAAAGTATCAATTCTTCAGCACTCAGCTTTCTTTATAGTCCAACTCTCACATCCGTACATGACCACTGGAAAAACCATAGCCTTGACTAGATGGACCTTTGTTGGCAAAGTAATGTCTCTGCTTTTTAATATGCTGTCTAGGTTGGTCATAAATTTCCTTCCAAGGAGTAAGCGTCTTTTAATTTCATGGCTGCAGTCACCATCTGCAGTGATTTTGGGGCCCAGAAAAATAAAGTCTGCCATTGTTTCCACTGTTTCCCCATCTATTTGCATGAAGTGATGGAACCAGATGCCATGATCTTAGTTTTCTGAAGGTTGAGCTTTAAGCCAATTTTTTCACTCTCCTCTTTCACTTTCATCAAGAGGCTCTTTAGTTCTTCTTCACTTTCTGCCATAAGGGTGATTTCATCTGCATTACCTATGAATTAAATATAAGCTTCATACCAAGAATCATGACTGTATAATACCAGTTAAGAATATTGACAATTGGGATATTTTTAAAGTGAGGTTATTTTGATGTCTTGTTTTAAAATTTTTTTTGAATTATAATTCCTTGCTTTATGAAAAATAATTTAAAACTTAAATCCTTTTATTGACAATTTATTTCTCAATCCAGAAGTTAGACATTAAGAATATTCCCGATAGGATGGGGGAGATAAGAGATTTACAGATAATTTAATTTTTCATCTACGTCTAGATACGTAACTCTCCAGAGAAACTAACTTCTCCTTATCTCATAATTCAGGTGCAGTTGTTGAGTTTGTCAAAGAACTTCAGGACATAGAGGTTCCAGAATCATTTTCAGGGGAGTTAGAATGCATTATAACCCCAGAAAATATAGAAGGCAAATGGTATCATAAGGGTGTGGAGCTTAAATCCAATGGCAAGTACACAATTACATCTCGCCGTGGACGTCAGAACCTCACGGTCAAGGATGTAACCAAAGAGGACCAGGGCGAATACAGCTTTGTTGTCGATGGGAAAAAGACAACCTGTAAACTAAAGATGAAACGTAAGCCGCCTCCTTCTTTTCAGCCTATAGCAAGCCTGTGGTTTATGGATAATAACTGGTCATAACGTTCTTTTCTCTCCCCATATTTTCACAGCCCGCCCCATCGCCATCCTACAAGGACTCAGCGATCAGAAAGTCTGCGAGGGTGACATTGTTCAGCTTGAAGTTAAAGTCTCCTTAGAGAACGTGGAAGGTGTCTGGATGAAAGATGGCGAAGAAGTGCAGCCAGGTGACAGGGTTCACATTGTGATAGACAAGCAGTCACACATGCTGCTTATTGAAGACATGACTAAGGAGGACGCTGGCCATTACTCCTTCACCATTCCTTCCCTTGGACTGTCAACCCATGGGCGCGTCTCTGTCTACAGTGAGTGCGACTTACACGGTCTTATATCTGTGCTGTCAAGTGAGCACGTATTTCCGACGAAAATTTGTATTCACAAATCTTTTGTGTGTGTGGTTTTGCAGGTGTTGATGTGATAACACCTTTAAAAGATGTTAATGTGCTTGAGGGCACCAAGGCCGTGCTCGAATGTAAGGTCTCAGTCCCTGATGTGACTTCTGTTAAATGGTACTTAAATGATGAACAAATCAAGCCTGATGATCGCGTGCATGCCATTGTCAAAGGCACGAAGCAGCGACTTGTGATTAACCGGACCCATGCTTCAGATGAAGGACCTTACAAGCTGGTGGTTGGAAGAGTGGAAACCAGCTGTGATCTCTCTGTAGAAAGTAAGAATTCTTCCATCTCACTTAATATTGTCTTAAGCATTCTATTTTCCCAGTGTAATAGTAACCAAGTGATAATTGTATTTTTCCCCCAGAAATTAAAATTATCAGAGGTCTTCGTGACCTTACCTGTACAGAGACCCAAAATGTGGTCTTGGAAGTTGAACTGTCCCACTCAGGAATTGATGTCTTGTGGAATTTTAAGGACAAGGAAATCAAACCCAGTCCTAAATATAAAATTGAAGCTCATGGGAAAATATATAAGTTGACAGTTCTAAACATGATGAAAGATGATGAAGGAGAATACACATTTTATGCTGGAGAAAATAGGACATCTGGAAAACTTACTGTGGCAGGTTAGTACATTTATAAATGATAAGTTCTTAAATGGAGCAGTTGTTTTAACTTAGAAACCATTACCCATTTCCTTCATTATTCCCCACAGTTTCCTGCTTGTGTTGTTGTCAACCAGTAATACCTTCAACACTGCTCCCATCAGCCTAAATTCGAAATATTCTTCCAGGAAGTCATAACTCAAATGCCGTCTCCTCTGTACAACCTTCCCTGATCTTCTCATTTGTACATCTTACTCCTCCACCCACAGTATCGCTCTGGGTTTCTTTCATGACCCATACTCATCTACTTGTTTTATTCTCCATTTCTTCTTCCCACACTTGAGCAGTTACCTCCAAAGTCTGGAATTGCTTCTTTCTCATCTTCATATAATCCAATACGTTGTACATGATAGATTGATAAATGTTTTGTCTGTTGGATCAAGTTTTATTTAAACTTTACTACTGTAAAGATGTATTCATTTTTTTATTGCCCTGTTTCATTCATTTTTGTTCCCTTCACACTATTACTGGACCCAATGAATATTTTAAAAATGTACCTCAGTGGGTGTGTCTATGTGTCTTTTTCCTATAACATGAAGTAAACCATTCTCAGCAGAAGTCACTAGCTTTAAAATAAGGAATCAAAAGTCTAAACCAATTGTCAAGAAAAAACTAGAAGTCATCATTAATTTGGTGCATTACAATTTAGGTTTTGAGGAGATGGAATATGACATTGAGATTAAATTATACAGTCCGTGGCATCTGGTATATAAGCAAGGCAAATGGGAATAGTGTGTCTTCTTTGGTATAAAAATTTTATGGTTTATACTTTATCACATTATATGATTTCCTCAGAGATTTGACCATGAAAACTTCCAAAACAAAATTTCAGATTCTGCACTTGATACATGTTTTTAAATGTGTGAAAACAAGAAAAAACTCTGAGCCTGTATGTGATCTTACCCAACATTTTTAAAATAACTGCCACAGGCCAAATGCTGCTAGGAACTCGGGATACAGAAATGAATAAGGCATGATATTTCTTTTGAGGAATTCTTTGAGGAATTCACAATTCAGAGAGGGACAGATACATTAGCAACTAACTTGCTGCAGGAGCAATTATTTCTGCCAGTAGCTGATGGCATTGGAGGCAATGGAGCTTCATGGAGGAGATGACGGTGACTTTCAGTATATGGGAATCCCCAATCTTTTAGAGACGTTGATGACTATAGTTTTGTTGAGCAGATTATTTTTCCAGTCAAATATTAGACATGTTTTAAGGAAATCATCCTTAGGAGACTAAACAGAATGCTTTTGAAGAATAAACTGAGTTACAGGCCATCCATGAAGTATGCTTCACATTGGAGTTCTCAGAATTCTGTATAAGTTAACAGTTGCTTTTCCATTTGCAAACTGTTTCTAATTCTAGTAGTTTCCCTGGGTACATACTTAGAATACATACTTACTTAGAATGAAAGGTTTCTATGATATCTTCTCAGTATGGGTAAAAATAACTTTATTAGAAATTTTCATGATGTGCAAAATTATGTTTTAAAACTTGTTATTTAATTGTGCAAAGATCTCTTTGTTGTTAAAATATTTTTTAAAGACTCACACTTGTATTTCTCTTGTTCCAAAGGGGGTGCCATCTCTAAGCCACTCACAGATCAGACTGTAGCTGAGTCCCAGGAAGCTGTGTTTGAGTGTGAAGTTGCCAACCCAGATTCTGAAGGTGAATGGTTGAAGGATGGCAAACACCTACCGCTGAGTAAAACCATCAGAAGTGAGTCTGATGGCCGCAAAAGGAGACTTATCATTGCTGCCACCAAACTAGATGACATTGGAGAATACACCTACAAGGTGGCCACTTCCAAAACATCTGCCAAACTCAAAGTTGAAGGTCAGTGATGTAACAACAGTGACCCATTTCAAATCATGCTGTATTTTTGACAGTTATCCTAAAAGTCAAACAGTTTAATCATTTTGGGTGCCATAAATCCTCATTTCATAAAATCAGTATAGACTCTTGAACTTTCTGAGCCATATACCACAGGGGCAAAATTGCTTCTGAGCGTATGTGAAGAAGCCATATCTTAGGTTCCAACTCTATGAAACAGCAAATTAGATGCTCTTATTCTCTAGTCTTCTTTCATCCTCCTCCAATCCATTGACTAAGCTATTGGTATACAGATAAGTGAAGTTGCTCAGTCGTGTCCTACTCTTTGTGACCCCATGGACTGTAGCCTGCCAGGCTTCTCTGTCCATGGGATTTTCCAGGCAGGAATACTGGAGTGGGTTACCATTTCCTTCTTCAGGGGACATTCCTGACCCAGGGATTGAACCCAGGTTTCCCACACTGCAGGCAGACTCTTTACCATCAAGCCACCAGGAAAGCCCAGTATACAGCTAAACAAACTTCATTTCATTCAAGTATAGAAAAATCAGTGTACAATGTACTTTTCAAACTGGGTCCTAGGTTTTCCAGAGTAATAGCAAAGTGTCTTTTAAAAACTCTAGAGATGCTGCATAACTACAAAAATTGTTGATAACCATTCATTTGCAAGATGGCTAGGTAACAATCTAATTCAGAAATTTTCTTACTTGATGGTATCATTTTTATTTCCTAAACCAATCATAAATTTGTCCTCAGCTGTCAAAATTAAGAAGACTCTGAAGAACCTCACGGTGACAGAGACACAGGATGCTGTTTTCACGGTGGAGCTCACACACCCTAACGTAAAAGGTGTCCAGTGGATCAGAAACGGGGTTGTGCTGGAATCCAATGACAAGTACACTATCTCAGTCAAAGGAACAGTTTACTCTCTGAGAATTAAAAACTGTGCTGTGGCGGACGAATCTGTCTATGGCTTCAAGCTTGGAAAGCTGGGAGCCAGCGCCAGACTGCACGTTGAGAGTAAGTTGACTTAGAAGCACTTTACAAGTCACCACCTCATGGTTACCACAAAGTGAAGCATATCACTAAATGACTTCATCTTTCCCCATCAGCCGTCAAGATCATTAAGAAGCCAAAGGATGTGACTGCCTTGGAAAACGCCACCGTTTCCTTTGAAGTTAGCGTTTCCCATGACACAGTGCCAGTAAAATGGTTCCACAAGAATGTGGAGATTAAGCCGAGTGACAAACACAGGCTGGTGTCAGAAAGGAAGGTCCACAAACTGATGCTGCAGCATATTTCCCCCTCGGATGCTGGGGAATACACAGCTGTGGTGGGGCAACTGGAATGCAAAGCAAAACTGTTCGTGGAGAGTAAGTATGAGACAGCCCTGGCGGCGTTGCTAGGTGGTCTGATTTGTTTGCTTCCTCTTAAAAAAAAAAAAAATATATATATATATTAACCAGAGCACCCTCTGATTTTTCTCAAGCATTACATATTACAAAAACCATGAAAAACATCGAGGTGCCCGAGACCAAAACTGCCTCCTTTGAGTGTGAGGTCTCCCACTTCAATGTACCTTCCATGTGGCTGAAGAATGGCGTGGAGATTGAGATGAGTGAGAAGTTCAAGATTGTGGTGCAGGGAAAACTCCACCAGCTAATCATCATGAACACCAGCACGGAGGACTCAGCAGAATACACGTTCGTCTGTGGCAATGACCAAGTCAGCGCCACCCTCAAAGTGACCCGTAAGTAAATACATGTGTATATAGAACACCCAGTAGGCTCATCACCCCAGAGCCTGCGCTTTTTCTTCCTCGTCTACTGTGTTCACACTGAGTTAGGGATCTGGATAAAAGTTTTGATTAGAATAGCATTCAAAGACTGTCTATAAAGATGCTGCAGTGTCTATCGCTTGCTTTTTCTGTTCCCCCGTCACTTGGCATAATCCTGTAGAGCGGCACTTCTCTGAACTGTGATCACTTAAACAGACGTATTAAAGACATTCCAAGTTTTTGCTCTGTGCCTGTTATAACCCATGGCATACTGACACGAGATCTCCTTGGGTATATTTGCTTCCCCTTTTGCAGCAATCATGATTACATCCATGCTGAAGGACATCAATGCTGAAGAAAAAGACACCATTACCTTTGAGGTGACAGTGAACTATGAAGGCATCTCTTACAAATGGTTAAAGAATGGTGTGGAAATCAAATCAACTGACAGGTGCCAGATGAGAACCAAAAAGCTCACCCACTCGCTGAACATCAGGAATGTCCACTTTGGGGATGCCGCTGAGTACACCTTTGTGGCTGGAAAAGCTACCTCAACAGCCACCCTTTATGTGGAAGGTATGGTTTCATAAATGTCATATCCATAAAAAGAAATGTCAAACACACTACATAAAATGTTAGCGTATCAGCTAATGAATGAATGAATAAAGTATATCTATGCAGTGAAATATTGCTTAGTAATAATAAGGAAGTACTGATAAATATTACAACATGAATGAACCTTAACCTTATACCAAGTGAAAGAAGCTAGTTTTAAAGAAGCACATATTATATGAATCCAGTTATAGGAAAAGTTCTGAATGCACAAATCAGTAGAGACATAGATTTGTGCCTAAGTGTCCAGAAAGAACAGTGCATGGGGTCTGGAAGGTTATGGCTAAGGGATACGTAGTTTCTTTTGGGAGTAATGAGAATGCCTTGAAATTGATTATGGTGATGGCTGTACAATTCTAAATATACTGAAAGCCCCTGACCTATGCTTTCAGTGGGTGAATTGTATAGTATGTAATCATATCTTGGCAAAGCTGTTAGAAAGGTTAATTCTTTTACATGCTATCCTGCAGCTCGTCATATAGAATTTAGGAAGCACATTAAGGACATTAAGGTTCTCGAGAAGAAGCGAGCCATGTTTGAATGTGAAGTTTCTGAACCCGACATCACCGTGCAGTGGATGAAAGATGGCCAGGAGCTGCAGCTAGTGGACAGGTCCGTTGGTGTGTTGTCCCACCCCCAGTGATTCCCAGTTCCCTTCGAGTCATCATAAGTTAAACCCCAGTTTCCATCTCCTCCACAGAATAAAGATACAGAAGGAGAAGTACGTCCACCGCCTGCTGATCCCATCCACGCGGATGTCCGATGCTGGGAAGTACACAGTGGTGGCTGGGGGCAACATGTCCAGTGCCAACCTCTTTGTCGAGGGCAGAGATGTTCGCATCCGAAGCCTTAAAAGGGAGGTTCAGGTAATTGTTCACATGCTGAGTTGTTAGAGGTATCATCAATAGCTCCTAATCTATCATTTTGTCACTTAATTTTTTGACTTTAAAATTTTCCAACCACTGTCTTCTAAAAAAACGCAATCAGTTTATCCCTACTGGCTTAATGCTCTCATACTGATAGCAACTTAGTCACAGTTTCCTCTCACTTAGGGGATAAGTGTGTCCTTCACAGCTGTCTAAATACTTTAATGAAAGCAGCTGCAGAAACTTCACTGTCTAATAAGTGGCCACTTGCCAAGCAGCACCAACTCGAAAAGAACTGAAATTTAAATTGTGGTGTTTACACAGCAACTGGAATTTAGGGACTTCAGAACAAGGTGGGACTTCAGAACTCTAAAAAATTGAGAGTGCTATAACAAGTCAACTTCCTATATCATCATATTGGGTTTGGCATGCTCTTCAAATGAGCTGGTTTAGAAACAGGTTAAAACCACAAGGAAACCAGGACTTCAGTGTTCTTTTTCTGTTGCTCCATCCGAAGGTTATTGAGAAACAACGCGCTGTTGTTGAGTTTGAGGTCAATGAAGATGATGTTGATGCCCACTGGTATAAAGATGGCATCGAAATCAATTTCCAAGTTCAGGAACGACACCAGTATGTGGTGGAGAGAAGAATCCACCGGATGTTTATCTCTGAGACCAGGCACAGTGATGCTGGTGAATACACCTTCGTAGCAGGAAGGAACAGGAGTTCCGTTACTCTCTATGTCAATGGTAGGTAGAGATGTTAATATGTCTGTTCACCCAGCTGTAGGGATCCCCCCACTTCAATTTACTAAACTTCTGGTAGTTCCTGGGCAATTTCTCAAGAACCCATGGTGCTCGTATGTTTGGGGCTACACGTATTTTCATGTTATACCTGTGGAAAAGGGATGGCAGCTTTAAAAAGGACTTAACTGTCATTTCTAGAAAGCACCTAATGGCTAGATTCTTATTCGGTCAGTCAACACTGTCAAACCTTCTCTGCATGTCAGTTATACTAGACCCCAGTGTCTAGTATAGACCCCAGGTGTCTTGCTGGACCCCAAGTGGGTCTCTAGGTAGAGCAATCAGTGTTCTGGCTCTCTGCCCTTGGCCCTAACTGCTTGAGCACTCGTAGCACTACCAAGCAATGGGGCATTTCTACCTCTAGTAGGGCATGCCAGGGAGAATCTAGAGAGCCACAGGGGAGTTCCAGGGGCTCTGACTTTAGAGGGGAATTTCACATGCTGCCAAATCAGAGGAGCACCGTTAAACCACCGACTTTTCTTAGGAGGAAGCTTTGAGCTGAATGAGGCTGGTCTCGTTCTGAGGCTAGCCTCCATACACAGAGAAAATGCAACCTCCATTCCTGTCCTGACCGTGAGTCCTATCTGTCTGAACAAATACTCCTGAGACAGTTGAAGGAACACTAAGAGAAATCTCAAGTTTCATAAAAATGAACCATACTGCCAACATTCCCTCAGGCCCTGGAGGACCAAACAGTCATGGTTCGGTTATTATTATTTCTGTATTAGTGGTAGAGAATCTGAGCACAGGGTAATAAAGGTCTTCCCACATGACCGTGTCAGAAACCAGCCTCACAGAAGTCATTTCTAGGCTCACGAGCCTCTCAGTTTCCCTCAGTCATCATGACACCAAGAATATGTTCTGATTTAGCCCAACAGGAAAGCTGATTTTTAAAAAAAATTACCTAATTGCCTTTAGATCTAAAATGACATTCATTCACTCATAATGATTGCACTTCATTGGCACCAGTATCTTAAAAAATGACTGTGACACATACACAAATACTTGCAAAACAGACCTGAATGGGATAAGCTAGCTCACCACGGGATTTGCCCAATGACTGTTAAAAATAGGTAGCGTGTGTTAGCGTTCCAGTATTCTTTAGGGGACTGTCCACTGCTCCTCCCCCTCAATTCAGACCCTATCCAGGAAAGGGGTGATCATATTATGTTGAGAAACTCAGCACTTGCAGCACCTACCTACCTCCCTATTTGATCAAAACTATTTTTCTAAAGCTATTCCCTCTACTTATGGACAGAATTCCATTTTTTTTTCCTTCTTAGCATGAAGAGTATTCTAACATTCTGAGACAATTAAAGATACCACAATTCTAAACTTCTGTTTCAGGGTACATAACCACCAGGCAGTGAACTAATGTGGATTTTCCAGTGCTTTCCCGTGTTTTCATGGGCTATCTGTCTTCTTTTCTTCCCAGCCCCAGAGCCACCCCAGATTCTGCAGGAACTCCAGCCTATTACCGTGCAGTCTGGCAAGCCTGCCCGCTTCTGTGCTGTGATATCTGGCAGACCGCAGCCCAAAATTTCCTGGTATAAGGAAGAACAGCTGCTTTCCACTGGTTTCAAGTGCAAATTCCTTCACGATGGGCAAGAATATACACTTTTGCTCATTGAAGCCTTCCCAGAGGATGCAGCCGTCTACACCTGTGAAGCTAGGAATGACTACGGAGTTGCCATCACCTCAGCATCACTCTCTGTGGAAGGTAGAAATGCCTTGCTACTTCTCAGCTTAAACTGAAACCTAAGAAACTCATTTTTGCATTCTCCCAGTGCGTTTAATGCTGGGAGGGATTGGGGGCAGGAGGAGAAGGGGACGACAGAGGATGAGATGGCTGGATGGCATCACTGACTCGATGAATGTGAGTCTGAGTGACCTCCGGGAGCTGGTGATGGACAGGGAGGCCTGGCGTGCTACAGTTCATGGGGTCGCAAAGAGTCAGACACAACTGAGCGACTGATCTGATCTGATCTGAGTGCGTTTAAAAAAATACAGCTTGGAGGTCCTAAAAGTAGATTGCTCTACAGCTTGGAAACTTTGGGCTCCATGGCCAGATAAATTAAGAGAAATTGGCATGCTTCATTCTGGGAGGTCTGTAGGGTGACTTAGTCCTGACGAGTCTTGTGGTCCCTTTCTTTAGTTCCGGAAGTTGTGTCTCCTGATCAGGAAATGCCAGTTTATCCTCCTGCTATCGTCAGCCCACTTCAGGACGCTGTCACTTCTGAGGGACGGCCAGCCTACTTTCAATGCAGAGTTTCTGGAACAGGTAGGTTTACCAGGAAGGGTAGAGTTGCTAATATTTAAAAAGAATGATGTAAGTGAAGAAAAGGTTTTCTCACCCCTTCCTCCCTTACAAACAGTTCTCATTTATAGTTTGAAGTTTTATGGGCATCTTGCAGAACATTTACTTGAATTACTGAGTTAAAAATTAGATCAGTGTTTTCCACTACTATTTTTAGGACTATACACCTGAAAATGGCGAAGGTGATAAATTGCATGCTGTGTGTTTAAAAGGCATTCAGTGTTTTTCAGTGTTTTACACTTACAAAAATGTCATATTTTCTTTATGGTTGTAGTTAGACTTGTTATCTCTTGAAAAAATACAACAAAACCTACAACCATTATTCATTATAATAGCATCTACATATGTTTTTAAAAAAGAGTCTATTTATATGTAAGACGTTCAATCTATGGACAGTGCTTGTGGGAAAAGGCACATCCTTTTATTTTTTTAAATATAAATTTATTTATTTAAATTGGAGGTTAATTACTTTACAATATTGAATCTTAGCTCCACTGTGTGACCTTCGGCAAAGACATGATTCCTCTGGTTCTCTTTCCCTCATAAATAAAGTGAGGATAATATTGCTGTCATAAAATATACATTTCATGAGGGTAGGGATTCTGAATACTGAAAACCTGGTGCCTGAGAAGCAGTAGCTACTAGAAGGAAAGCTCTGTGAAAGCAAGGGTAGATCCTTGTCCTAGAATAGCTCTGGACGTAGTAGATGCTCAGTAATTGTTGATTGGACAACAGCGTGCTTGTTTAATGACTGACATCCACTGCTTCAGATCATTCATCATGATTGTGTTAGATACCCCACATTAGCACGTAGCACAGTGCCCATCCAAAAGCGATCCCTCAGTCTGTTAGCTGTTATGATTTTTTAATTGCTGCAAGTTTCCCAAAGACCATCAGCCCCTCCCGGTCCCCCAGGAGCCTGACCTTAGTAGAGTAAGACAGAATGTTTGGGGCCATTTGTACCCAATGATGATTTTAGACTGACAGGGTAAGACAGCTTTATCCCAGATGAAAATCCTTCTCTTATTTCCTTAGCTTTTATGTGCTACCACACAGGGAAATCCTCCCAGCTTGGGCATCTCCCAGCAGTCCTAGTAAGTTTGTTTGGTTTATGGTGCTTCTCCCATCGTTTATGGCCCAGTCTCTACCTTGCCAGAAGCCATTTTCCTAAACAAGTTAGGATTTCTACCATGCTTCTATCACCTAATGATTTCCTCCTCTGATTTGGAGATGCTGATCTAGAAACCAAATAGACCCATTTGATTTTATGAGCATAATTAAAGGATACAAAGCATATAAATCACTTATAGGTATGACGTGGCTGACAAGTGGCTGGTATTCAATATATTAATTTTATTACAACCATTGGAAGGAATTATAGAAACATAAAAGTCTGGCAATGGGAGACCAACATAGATAAATACTATAGACTTTATTACTTCAGAACATAGTGTTTGAGAAACCCTAAATATTAAGAAATGAGAATTGAGTTGATAATATCTTACTAATGCAAGAAAGAAAAAATAATTTTAATTTTAAATTCACCAAAGTCACACTAAATAATTCATCTATTTTTTGAATTTTTAGAGGAATATTTTGATTAATTATATGTAAATATGGATTATCTAAAGTAGTAGTCTTAGATGTGTTTACATAGTGCTTTTTTAGGTAAGTCATTTTATAGTTTGCCTTTAGGATGTTGTAAAAATACATTCTAATCTTTACCAGACCTCAACTGGGATAGCAAAAGAAAAATATCTTTTCTATATGGGCAATGTTAAATGTTTGAACAGACTTTATAAATTCATGTGATCATTAACTCTCTCTCTGTGGTCATATTTAGATATATATGGAGGTTAAGCATCCTGTCATAAATGTATTTTCTATGTAACAAAAATTAAATTCATTGAATAAAATGCCTTTTTAAAATAAAAGCTTACTGAATCACGTTGTTTCGTGCCCCTTGGACTGAAAATATTTACACAGCTTGCCTTAAGAAAGTAAATGCAGCTCTACTTTCTACAAACTGGGGGAAAAAAATGTAGGCAGAAGCCCCAGTCTCATGGGAAATCAATACTTAGAGAAACACAGAATGTGGTCAGAGGTATCTGGTGGTGCTTTTATGAGTGAAAATGTTGTCAACTGAAGGTCTCTGGTGCCACCTACTGGTAGCAGAGAAATTTGGAAGAGTAGAATTTTAAAACAATATATCTAGCTCTTTGCTGCTGTTCATTCTGTAATGAGTCAGTACCATGTGGAGGCTTACAGAGTGGCAGCTAGCTAAGTGAAATGATAAATAATTAGTTAGGCAGTGAGGAATGCCCATCGCTCATTTAAGCGTCTCTCTTGTTTTATTCCACCAATATTTGTGTCCTGCTCTTGAGACATCATGCTGGGTTCTAGGGCTGCCACACCTGTCCCTGGCTTCCTGGAGCTCAGTGTGTAGGTGAGGAGATGCACGGCTAGATTCCAAGGTTGTGAGTGCTGTAACAGCCCACCTGCTTGGTGCTGTCTGGGGGACAGCTGGGGAAAGATGCATGGATGGCACACTGAAGAATTAATAGGCTTATTGAGCACAGTGGTGCTTCAGACAGAAAATGGCATTTGCAGAGTCGTAAAGGTTTGCCAGAACACTTATGCTGTCAACAAGTGGTTTAAATATGGTCTTGTAATGAAGGAGCTAAGAGGCTAGAAAAGAAGGCAATAAAGTATTGGTATTCTATGGTTAGTTAGGACTCCTGTTTCCTTTGAGGAAACACTGAGAGATTTTTTAACCCCTCAGTAACGTGATCAGGTTTGCTTTTTAGAAGCAACACTGATAAGTGTTCAGAAAACGAAGATCATGGCATCTGGTCCCATCACTACATGGGAAATAGATGGAGAAACAGTGGAAACAGTGTCAGACTTTCTTTTTCTGGGCTCCAAAATCACTGCAGATGGTGACTGCAGCCATGAAATTAAAAGACACTTACTCCTTGGAAGGAAAGTTATGACCAACCTAGATAGCATATTCAAAAGCAGAGACATCACTTTGCCAACAAAGGTTCGCCTAGTCAAGGCTATGGTCTTTCCTGTGGTCATGTATGGATGTGAGAGCTGGACTGTCAAGAAGGCTGAGTGCCGAAGAATTGATGCTTTTGAACTGTGGTGTTGGCGAAGACTCTTGAGAGTCCCTTGGACTGTAAGGAGATCCAACCAGTCCATTCTGAAGGAGATCAGCCCTGGGATTTCTTTGGAAGGAGTGATGCTAAAGCTGAAACTCCAGTACTTTGGCCACCTCATGCGAAGAGTTGACTCATTGGAGAAGACTCTGATGCTGGGAGGGATTAAGGGCAGGAGGAGAAGGGGACGACAGAGGATGAGATGGCTGGATGGCATCACTGACTCGATGAATGTGAGTCTGAGTGACCTCCGAGAGCTGGTGATGGACAGGGAGGCCTGGTGTGCTGCAGTTCATGGGGTCGCAAAGAGTCGGACGCGACTGATCTGATCTGATCTGATAATGAGAGGAGGAATAGACAGTTGTGGGAGATGAGACTGGAGGGGAGGAACCAGCAGAGAGGCTGCTCTCCTTTCATTTCATAAGGATAGGCTTGGAAAGTGTTGACAGTGATGGGAGTCAGAAGAAAGAAATGGGTAGATTGTGCAAGAGTTCAGGAGGTAGAATGAGTGAGGCCCAGGGACCAAGTACAGTGGTGTAGCGGGGGTGAGAGGCAGAGGTTGTGGGGCAGCCTCACAGGAGCCAGAAGCCAGTGGCTGACGCAGGTAGTGGAAGTCCAGCAAGAAGCACCGAGTCCACTACCACGACAGATCTTGCCCTTTAGCTCATTTCTTGCAGGCAGTCCATGCCTGTCCTGTTTCATTCAGTTCACCAAAGGAAGAAGTTGTCAGGAAAATAAGCTTTCTTGTGAAGACTAATACTCTCTACCCTTCCCTTTCTGTTGAGGACTAAACAGACAATCCAAGTGTTTGTAGGATGACTTTTACATCCTATGTGATAATATTACTTTTATACCCTATGATCCTGTTTTTTTGGCAAGTTGTTGAAGGCATTGCTGATCCCTTGTGAGGTTAGCTCTTCTTGCTTTAATGACTGACGGTGCCTATTGTTTATAAAGCCCTTTCCTCTATGTGTCATGGAATTCACACAGCAGTTTTATAGCCTATGAATTATTATGCTGCTTATTTTACAAATGAGAAGACTTATTCAGAGAGATTAGCTTGCATGTCTAAGGTCACATGGCTGATAAATTGTATTGTCAGCATTCCATTTCCTATCTCACCTTGCTACCTAAGGAAATAGAAAGATTTGTTTCTTTAAAAGGGGCACTTGTTTATAAACAACTACCACAGTGGGAAGTGGGGGCAACCATCATAAACTACTAGTTATGCAAAAATGCAAGCAAACACTAAATGATTGGACTGCTGGAAGATCCCCATGGATCATATTGAGATAAGGAAGTAAAATAATGACCACATTGCAAAAGGAAGATGCTTTTGATTTTGGCTTTTAAAACAAGTAACTGAATTTGAATCTACATTTGACTTACAAGGTTATTGCTTTAATGAAAGGATACTAATTTAAAAAGTACACATCCCCTTAAACTATAACAGCATATAATATTTTATCCTTGGTTTGAGTTTTTATTTTCTGTCATTTTAAGATGGTTCAAATCCTGTGTGGAAATAGCTAGTTATATTATTATTTATTATTACTGCTACTTTGAAAAAAGCCCAATTTATCTAAGATGCCCAAATTTCATGAATCTTTCTTTCAGTTTTAAAAATTATTTTCTGATGTGCTGAGACCTTCCAATGCTTGCGCATTGGTAACAAAATAGTAGAGGTTTTTTCCTTCAGCCTTCAGTGGTATCTCTTTTAGACCTTATGGAGTGTTGATCATTTCAGGTCTAATTTTGATGGCTTTTTCGCCCAAAGCAGATTTTCCTCATTTCCTGTCTCAGTAGGCAACCACAGTCTCAGTCACCTTGAGACGTCACTATTTCTCAGGACAGGCTTCCTCTCAAAGTCACCGAATGCGTAAAAATCTCATCTTTGCTTCCATCGCACGACATGCAAATAATTACAAAGAATATAACTAAAATTGTAAAATTTCAAGCATTCTAACCCATCTATAGCTGGACAGGGAGGCCTGGCGTGCTGCGGTTCATGGGGTCGCAAAGAGTTGGACACGACTGAGCGACTAATCTGATCTGATAGCTGGATTTCTCTAAAATCATGTTTCCTTCTTAAAAATGACAAGAAATCATGTAAGATCAGATATGGCATGCCCAAAAGTATCATATTATTTAGATAAATATAACATGAGTCGGCTATATAGTCCATATTGTGTTTGTAGGTAAATAAAAACACCCACTTTGGGTAATTTAAAGATCCTTTTCCTTTCGTGTTACAGATCTAAAAGTGTCTTGGTACAGCAAAGACAAGAAAATCAAGCCATCTCGGTTCTTTAAAATGACTCAGTTTGAAGACACTTACCAATTGGAAATTGCTGAAGCTTTTCCAGAAGACGAAGGAATTTATACTTTTGTTGCCAGCAATGCTGTAGGTCAAGTCTCAAGCACAGCCACTCTGAGACTGGAAGGTACGGCAAAACAGTTTTAAGAGCCACATTGAAACATAGACCTCATCTTACAACGTGGGTAACAATCACTAAGGATTTCGTGTAAATCGTCATAGGTCCTACCTTTCTCTTAATGCAACTAATTGTTTCCCTGTTACATGCAATGTTCTCGCTTTTCAGTTACCCCTCTCATTATGAATCACAGAGTGTATCATTTTTTATTTCACCCTGCTTTGTCTCCATAGTATTTTGTAATGTATTGCTCTCATTACCAGCTTTCATGCTTCCTGAGCAGCGTGTATCAGTGGGGAGAAACATATGCTAAAGAATTGGGTAGATTTGTTTTCTCATCTGGTTAGCATGAAAATTTTTTAAAAAAATTTTTTCAGTGTAAGAGTGTTCCTATCCCACTGTGGTATTGACAAAATTCTGATTTCCCAGAAGCTACTATGGATGATCTCAGGTCTGTACATCAGCTGGATGCGTCTTGCCATCATTCAGAGAATGCTTGAGGATTGAGAGGCTCAGTTGTGAGATGGTTTAATATTCTTCTATGACTTGGGGCTCTTCAATTGCATTCAGAAACACTTCCTCAGTATCTGGGCAAGGGAGGGTGCTTTGATTCAAAATGAGATAGTATTTTTATACAGTCAGACTATTTTTCCTGAGCAATTTAGTCTAATGTTTTTCAAATGTATTTGTTTTTGGCTGCATTGGGTCTTAGTTGTGGCTCGCTGGGTCTTTGTTGAGGTGCGAGGGCTTCTCTCTAGTTGTGGCACTTCAGCCCTGTGGTTGTGACACACAGCATGTGGGACCTTAGTTCCCCAACCAGGGATTAAATCCAGGTTCCCTGCATTGGAAGGTGGACTCCTAACCACTGGACCACCAGCAAAATCCTTAGTCTCTGTAACAGTAAACATATACAAATACGTGAAGAGTGAGGGCAGCTCTCATTTTTTTCTTTAATTTTAAAAACTTCATTTTGATAGCCAGAGGTTTTCTTAGTAAACAGTGTGATGTGGTTTACCAAAAATAAGAGCTTGTCTGGAGAATGGAAGGGAACTTGTGTGATTTTGAATCAATAGTGGCATATGTTGACAAGGCATCCAAATTGGATTGGATTCTAGTCCGCATTGAAATTTGCACCCTAATGAGTTCTGGTTTCAATGCAAGGTACGCACGACATTAAAGGTTGGCATGCTTCTTTTCAGGATTTAGCACACTTGAAGAAGTTACATCCAACTCTCAATGGCATATCTCTTCATCAGTTTCATTTAAGAAGCAGCCCCTTGGCCAAAAGCCCATCTTCATCCAGCCTCTATCCAGCCTCAGGGTGCACAGCGGGGAGACAGTCAGATTTCATGCCAGGGTTTCTGGCATTCCCAAGCCAGAAATCCAGTGGTTTCATAACCAACAATCAATTCTACCAACAAAAGATGTAGTTTTCTACTTTGAGGAGTCCACAGGCTTGGCTTTAATGCTTATAGTTGATGCTTACTCAGAGCATGCCGGGCAATACTGTTGCAAAGCAGCCAATAGCGCTGGGGAAGCCACTTGTGCAGCTACACTCACAGTGACTCCAAAAGGTAAAGGAAGCCCAGCTTGCTTCAAAGACTGTGACCTGCTGCATCCCTGCTTCTCCCACTGTTACTAATGAGAGTCTCTGCTGTGTGTCTCAGTGCATATGGTGGCTGGTCCATCATTTACTAACAGTTCCCCCTAAGTCCTCAACTATGGTTTAACCAGTATACTTGAAATCTCACTGAAGTATGTGTTCAGGGCATTACACTAGATATTTTTGGGGAAGATCCCCTGGAGGGTGGCATAGCAACCCACTCCAGTATTCTTGCCGGGAGAATCCCATGGACAGAGGAGCCTGGTGGGCTACAGTGCACAGCGTCACACAGAGTTGGACACAACTGAAGCTGTTTAGCATGCAGGCATCAAATTTGCTTGACATTTTTACTTTTCTAAGCAACATCTCATCATTGCATCATTAATGATCTATTTGCTACCAGTTGTTGATAAAGTATGTGGGGGAGGGAGGACAAATGATATCCCAAATAGAGTCAGGAAAAAGAGTGGTTATATCACTCTGGGAAGCTGCAATGACAACGGAAGGAAGGAAGCAGATACTTCATGGCATCCACGCGCGCCTGCATCATCCACTCAGCACTGCATCACTGGGAATGAACTCTCTTTTGTATAATCCTGATACCCTGGAGCACACTGCATCTGGCAGGCTGCTTCTGAGTGACAGTGATGTCTTTCATCTTCATCTTCCACCCCATTTTATTAACCTAGCCAAGTGATGAAGCTTAGATCTTAATATTCTTTTCTTTTTCTTGTCACTTAGCATACAGTGCAAGCCCTAGCTAGGCAAAGTTTTGGGAGAGATGTAAGTGTCTACCAAGTCCCAGGCAGTGGCAGAATCTTCTTTCACAAAGCAGGACTGGCAGAATATTGCAGAGTGAAATGAAGTCATTTCAAGGATCATATGAATATGAATTGCAGGTTTTTGAAAGTGTATCTCAAAGTTCCACCCATACAGCTGCATCTGTTGAAGATGTACAGTTGCACCAGACTGCATCCCTTTTACAAATTGCAGAAAGCACTGAGTTATCTGAGAAAAGTGCTGAAGAGACAATGGGTAAAGTGCCAATGATTCTCCTGCATCTTCAGGACCTCTCTGTAAAGTGCGATGATGCGACCCAATTCCTCTGTGTTTTAGAAGATGAGTCTTCTGTTGATACAACCTGGATTTATGAAGGTGTAAAGCTAGAGGAATATAAGAGAGTGAAGCAGTCACAAAATGGAAATATTCAGTCTCTTACCACATGTAATGTTCAGCTGGTAGACCAAGGATTGTACAGCTGCATTGTACACAATGAGTATGGAGAGAAGACAGTGTCAGCAGTGCTAAGACTAGAAGGTGGTTATTGGATTTTTAGCTCTGACTTGCTTCATTTCATCCTCATCACTTCATGCAGCTTTTCCATCATGCAAATTGTATCAATGAATGTATTAATTAAAACACCCTTAAATTAGCACTCTATTCATAAATGACTCATGAAAGTCAACCAACTCATTGGCTAAACTTACGAACATGTAACTTTCCCCTCTAGATTCATGGAAGCTTAACTTTCAAATCTGAGTTCAGGAAGTTAATGTTTGTTTCATATGTGCCATTTTTTCTAATGTTTACCAAACGTACCACCTAGGAAGTGTACCAAAGTAGTTTAAGGTGTTATAGATCATTGAGTTTTTATTGAGTATTTATTATTGCGCCTGGCATTGTCTGGACCAAAATGAGTAGTCTTTAGACATTTCTTAATCAGTACTGCTGCTTTACAATCTCAGATCCTTGCAGAATTGTAGAATTATCTCATAGCAAGATACTATTTTTGTTGTTATTGTGCTTGACTTACCACTGTGTCTGGAAGGACATGAACGCATTTATCTGCGCAGAGGATAATGTCTTCCTTTCATCCTTGGATTGTCTTCTTCACTATTAATGAAGTGAGAAAAGTATTCTTCATGTACTTGAATACTGTGCTGTGTATCTGTAGGCAAAGGACCTTCACTGAATCCCATGGAGGGAAGCGGGAGGAAGAAGTTGGGGCATCTCCAGGAGTCTGTGGAGCTGTGCCCTTTAGTTCTTCCCTGATCCAGCCATGTTCTTTTTGAGGGGTTAGAAATGAACAGGGCTCAACACAGTGCTGTGCATGGCCATCTTTGCGCTGCATTTTGAAACAGATTAATTAACTCACTTAAAGTATCTGCAATCCTCACTCATCAAGGGAGGATTTTTTTTCTTTCTTAATCTGACAGTTTGGGTCTATAGCTGTTTCTGATTAATTTTCAAGCCCTAAGAAAGGAATAGTTCAAGAACTGAGGTCTAATTATGCAAATTAGATGGAAATTAGGTGGAAAATTCCACCATCCTGAAAGTCAACCCTCAGTTTCACCATGGCTGCTAGCTAGCACAGTCAGCAGACAGGTAACTATCTACCTGGATGTGTTGTCTACAAGCCATGTAGGTGACAACTGGGACCATTCCTACAGGAAAATAATTGGGAGCTGGCTGCGTTTTGGAGATGTGAGCACTGTGGGCCTTTCAACTTGCTTCCTAAAGAATTTAGTGCCCTAGGGCAGTGCTTGATCACCATTTCCCAGAGTGGATTTGAACTGGACATTTTTGCCCTGGAATTTCCAATTCACTCAGTTCCAGCAGATTATATTATTAAAATGTTCTTGGCACATGAGCATTTTTTTTCCCCTTGGCAAGTCCAGACTGCTGTATTTAAGAAAATTAAGAGATAAGCCACTTTTAAGTGTATGAAGAATAAAGGAACAGGCACAGTTATCTAATTATCTAATATGAGCCAGTCTTTATCTGGTCCTCTTCTATTTTGCCCTAATGACTTTATATAGGCTACTGAGTTAACCACGAAAGTCAAGTAGGAATGTGAGCCCCCATAAGTCTGTTTGGGTAGAGTTCTCATATGCATAGTAAGCATAGATAAATATCAGTTTTGAGACTAACGTGCTGCTTTCTCTCTCATCCTAACGACATTCCATCTCCTCTAAGTTCTGCATACATTTAACAAACACAGCTAATTTATTCCTTTCCCAAACTTTATTCTTACCTAGCAAAAGTATCGCAAATCCGAGCATTTACCAAATTACCCTTGGTTCAGACACTGAAAGTACTAAAACACTCAAAGAATCCCAAATTAAAACAACCCATGAAATAAAGAGAGCGTCATCAAAGAAAACATCAAGTTTGTCAGTAACTTCATGCCAGAGTCCACGAGGAACTGAGAAGCCAGGGCAGCAGACCCGCGGACTTGTGTCACGCAGACAGGAGAATGAGGGTGGTACCTGCACATCTGCTTCCTCCAGAAGCCACCCCGAGATGATTGTGTCTAAAGGCTGTGACTTTTCCTTATATAATAAAAGCAACTTTGAGCTGATGACCCTCTGTTTTGCTCTTTAACATATAATCGGACTTTGCATCACGTTTTAAAGATGGTTTCAAATCAAAAGAGTTTTTACTAGCAGGAAACACTTCTTTAGGGAAAGCTGAGTTAAAAGTGGCAAATTAGAAAATGCATGTTTCTTCTAAATGTGATTTTTGTCTCTTAGCAAGTATTCAGTCAATAAGACAATTAAAAGAAATATTCCTATAGTTTATGGACTGCTTTTCTCAATGCATGTAAAAGGCATGGGGAATTGTGGAACTAAAAGTGGAAATTTCACCAGAGAACCTAAAATAAAAATGTTTTAAAGTCTTTCTGTCATCATGATGCACCTTACCAGCTCATTGATTTGTTTGGCATGGATTTTGAGGGGTGCATTTGGGGTATGTAGTTTTCTATTATGATAATAAAGAGAAAATTGTAATTATATGAATCATGAATTGAGGCAGAAAGTATATGGAATTAATCATGAAAATCTCCTGTTTTTCCATTCTAGCTCCTGAATCAATGTTGCATGAGCAGATTGAGATGGAGATGAAAGGTATTGTTACATTGAATGTGAGATTTAAATAGAAATTCTGAAGGATTAATAAAATCCTTGAGCTTCCTTCTGTTAGTATTATTGAGGAAAAATGACATAGATGTACAAATATATCTCTTAGAGTATATATTACTATGTCGCATGCCTGGTTTAATATGCTGATGGTTACATGCATTTCACAGTCATTTGTTTTATGGTAATTTAAACTTTTGTATTTAAAATTTATCAGCCGTATTCAACTTCTTGTTTGCAGACATTTTCAAAAGCGTGTATTAGAAAAGGTTTTCATCTTAATGCATGAAATCATAAGTAGAAGTTTGTCTTCAAAATCACAGTGAATTAAATTGAACAATAGATAATAACCTAGCTGTCATTCTCAGAATGCAATGTCATGAATGAATCATAATTGAAATGCTTTTTTGTTTAGGATGTGTGAAAATGTTACATCCCCATTCTGGTTCACACTTCATGCACATACATCATTTTAACATTGATATGTCTCTTACACTGGCTTGCAGATAGCTGCCTTACGTGATCCTTATTGCCTGCTTTTCTTTGCATAACATCGTGACTTTATGGCTGTATTAGTTCGAATAAACGCCTTCTCATTTTATTTTATTTTAGCTAATTATTTATGGTCGTAGTTCTCATATATATTTCTTAAATAGTTAATTCTCCAAAAATATAATAATTTAATCTATAATCAAAAGGATCAGAAAGGGCGTTTATTCCACTCTCTGCAAGTCAGGTAAGATTTTCCCCTTAGCCATCAAAAGAACAAAGTTTTCCTGCTCTCAAAACAAATATGCACAGGAACATGTTATTTTGAAATGCATTTTTGCTTGTTCAAGAAGAAATTTCAGCAGTTTGAAGAAAAGACCAGACAACGAACGATTTTCGTGTCAGAATCTTTTAAACAGAGCATGGTGTTGCGTTTATTCGAACAAATATGGTGAGTGAATTTTTTTTTTATGGATTTGTGAGAATCTGTAGCATGCACTTTATTTCATTTTCTATTTCGCAATTTCATTTATTTTCAACTTTTTCAAATACTGTGGAAAATAGTAAAATGCTTTCTAATTGAACTCTTCTTTTAGAGTCATCCTCTGAGGAAGAATCTGAGCATTCAGAGAGAGAGACCCGTGATGCCTTCTCAGATTCTGAAGACAGAGACCACAGTTCCACGGCTGCTAAAAGATACGCGAGTAGAATATCATCAACAAGCTCCTGGCCAGAATATTTCAGGCCTTCTTTTACCCAAAAACTTACATTTAAATATGTTTTTGAGGGTGAACCTGTTGTTTTTACGTGTAAATTAATTGCCTGTCCAACTCCCAAAATGACTTGGTTTCAAAACAATCGACCTATCGCAACAGGGCTTCGACGGGTCATAAAAACAGAGAGTGATTTACATCATCACTCTTCCAGCTTAGAGGTTAAAAGTGTTCAAGACCGAGATTCCGGAAGTTACAGATTATTAGCAATTAATAGTGAAGGCTCTGCTGAATCAACTGCATCATTGCTCGTAATTCAGAAAGGGCAAGATGAGAAATATTTAGAATTTCTGAAAAGGGTAGAACAGACGCATGGAAGTGTGGCACCTTTAGCTGAAAGGAGAGAAGGGAGGTTGAAGGTTGACCTGAGGTTTACTGGTTCTCCCTTTAATAAGAAGCAAGACGTGGACCAACAGGGAATGATGCGAACTATACACTTTAAGACAGTGTGCCCTGGCAGGAAAACAGATTTAATGTATGAGGAAGAATATTTAGAAAGTAAATCTGACATAAGGGGATGGCTTAATGTAGGCGAAAGTTTCTTGGACGAGGAGACCAAGATGAAGTTGCACCGTTTACGGGAGGCTAGAAGAATGTTGATGGAGAAAAAGAAATTATCTCTATTAGACACGTCATCTGAAATAAGTTCAAGAACTCTGAGAAGTGAAGATAGTGATAAGGATGTTCTTTTCTCTAGAGAGGAAATACAAAGCAGTTCTATGCCTGCTCTAGCTGACGATAGGGAAGAGGTAGATAATTCAACCAAGGGCATTGTCCAGGATCTGCAGGTCCTTCCTAATTTAATGGATCAAAACGTGGAATCTGGAGAAGCTCCCACAACCTTTCAAACTGCTGTCAATGAGGAAATTCTCCAGACTGAAATGAGAATGAGCCAAGAGGCATTTCTGAGAGAAGGTCTATCAAGAGACCATTTATACAGTAAGAGTGTAGTAAATGAGACTACCCAAGCAGGAGAACAACTTGAAGCCGTTATGACCCAAACCAAAATTGTAGAGTCATCTGAAGATACCATGAATGTAAGTAAGAATGAGGAAATATTGGAGACCCTTGAAAAGGTGTCTCAAGTTACTACACCATACACCAGTGAATCTTTTGGCTCAATTGTAAATATCCAAGAAAGTGAGGCATTAGATACTGAAATAAGAAAAGGTGATGTGAGAGAGTTACAACACGCCACCTGTGTTAAAGGTGATGAATTTGAAACTGAACAGGAAGAAAAAGCCACAAGATATTTTGAAAATCCTTTCCAAAAACGTCTGCAACGTTGCCCACCTTCATTTCTTCAAGAAATGGAATCTCAAGAAGTTTATGAAGGTGACAGTTGTGAATTTGTGTGTCATTTTCAAGGATACCCTCAACCCATAGTAACATGGTATAACAATGATATACCAATCCCACATAATCAAGGCTTTAGCACTCAGACTTTTGAAAACTATTCCGTATTAACCTTTTCTTCTGTTCTTCCTCAAAATGAAGGTTTCATTACCTGCGTGCTATTTAACCAATATGGAACAGTAAAAACAACGAGTGTACTTAAAGTGAAGTCAAAACAAAGGCATGATGTGGAAGCATATAGGTTCCCAGTGTTGCAAGACTATACCGATGAGGAAGAGGAACTGATGTTGGTGTTTGACCAGGCAAAAGGCATCCCTCCCCTTCTAAGACGAGAGGGCCAAACAAACCTCCGTATGTTAAAAACTAACCCACCAGTTCCTCCCTCTGCAGACACAGAATTGCTTTCCTTTCCTGTAGAAATTCAGATAACGGCAGCTACTCCTACCCCAGAACAGGATAGAGAGTCAAGAGACTTGTTTCAACTGGAGGAGTCGGAACCTAAGGCAACGCCTCAGGATGAGGCAACTCGCTCACCAAAACACAAGTTCATATTCTCTTCTGACATTACTAACGAGCCACCAGAAGTGTTACAGGAAATGCCACAACATGCCAGGTGTAGAGAAGGGGATTCCATAGTCCTTGAATGTTTACTATCTGGTGAGCCTAAACCAGCGGTGACATGGTTCCACAATGGAGTCCTGTTAAGGCAGAACCAGAAGTTCCAGTTTGAAGAAATTAATTGTTGCCATAGGCTATATATTAATGATGTTAACTCTCAAGATTCTGGGAAATATAGATGCATCGCTGAAAACAATTCAGGTGCAGTTGAGAGTGTTTCAGACCTAACAGTGGAACCTGTCACTGACAGGGAATATAGTCAATTAGAAAATATGGGTGGAATTTATGCCAGATATTCCAAAGATCAACACATTCAGGGAGAATCTGTAAGGGCACATTTTTATGATTATCCAACTGGTTCTTTTACTCCCCGATCCAATATAAAAGAATATTCTGTAAGGGAGTATTTTCAAAGCCCTGAGACAGTTGAACAGATAGAGCAGAAAGTCCATGTTTCTTGTACGTCCTCTAGAGAAAAACTGCCCATATTTATGCAGTGCACTTCTAGATCCTTAAGAATCAACAAGCCTCTCCGAGCTGAACTCATACAATGGCAAGATGAAGGGGAAGAGGAACATGTAAATGAAAAATCAAAGCCACAGCAAGCAGAGGGGACTGTTTATCCATTTGGTGATGATTTCACTGAAGTTAAAAATAGAAAAGAAGTAAGAAATGATTTTGGAAAATTCAGTGGACCAGAGAGGGAAAATGTGCAAGAATATGCCCAGACTGACTATTTACCAAATATCCGCTCTCAGAGACCTTCTGATAGTTACAATACAAAAGAATCATCCATCATTGTATGTGAAGAACCCTTTGGTGAAGAGAGATACTACCCAGGAAAAAAGGTGAGGCATAGAGTCATCGCATTTGAAAAGTTAGAACAGGTAGAAAAAGGTGTTCTAGAAAAAAGATCTACCAAGAAATCATTTGTGAATCCTCCTCAAAAGAAGCTTGATGACAAAGACTTTCCATTAAGACAAAGAAAATCAAGACCAAGTAACCTACACACAAATGTGCATGAGGCAGAGGAAATGTATCCAAACACTGAACAGGATTCGTCTAACATTGTAATGAATTTAAAGCTACTTTCTTCTCAAACTCATAAGGAGTCTGAATTACAAGAAAGGGGACAACAGAAGGAAATAGCTCTTACAGATCAATCTGCAGCTTCTGAAAGGGCTGAATATGAAGCACCTGTTACATTTGACCTCAAGCAATTTCATGCTCAAATAGAAACTGCAGATGTAAAATTTCAAGAAGTAAGATTACATGGTGATCAACCAGAAGAAACTTATTTTCAAACCCAGCATCCTGCTTCTGAAGCAGCCAATGCTGAGAACCTTGTATTTGATCTGAAACAAATATATTCTCATTTAAGAGACCCAGCTAAGGAGTTTCAAGAGCAAAAACCTAGTCAAGAGCAGGCAACACCATATAAAGAGGGAGTTCCTAGCCCTGAAACCATACAATCTGATACACAGGATACCTCTCAAAGCTTGCAAAGTAACATACTTGCAAATCCAGAGATTTCTTCCAGTAAAGAGTTTTCAGATAGGACTCTGAGGGAGAAAAGTGGCAGTGATGAAAATGCCTTTTATTTGGAAAAACATACACAGGAACAAAATTTAGAAATTTTAAATACTGATATTTCTGTTAAAACTTTTTCTGAAGAGATCCATAGTGAATCATGTGCCCTACTTCAGAGCTCATCTGCTGATGCAAGAGAAACTGATACATCTGAGAAAAATGGAGATGGGAGTTTCATCTCACATTTGAAAAAAGCTGCAAGTGAGGAAAAGCTTTTAGAGATTTGTGAAATGGAGGAAGAACATACCTTGGAACCAGAGTTGACATCATTTCAAAAGCAAGATGGAGAGACAAAGGCCTATACCACTGGAATTCTGAGAGACCACACAGGTGATGTTCAGGAAGCAGACGCACTGCACAGGAAAGTTCCCTTAAGTCCGTGCTTTCCCTTCCTGGTGCCTGAGGAACAACAGCATCCAAACGGACAAGTGAGGGAAAAAACGGATGCCCCTGAAAAAGAAAAATGTGATGAAGAAATTCAAGTACAGGATGAAACTTCTTTCTCCACCACTGAAAGGGAAAAGGTAGAAACTTGTTTTTCTGAAAACCCTCCTAAGTTGGAGGAGGCACATACAACAGAGATGACAGAATCTGAAACTTCCCTGACACAGTACTTACTTGCTGCTGGAAAACATGAAGTTCCTGAGACTAAAGACACCAGGCACAAGGCAGAACGTGTTCAGACTGACTCAGTCACATCAATGGAGGTGGAAGAAGTAACTTTCAACACTGTGTATGAGTATTACAGCCAACAACAGGAGTCCCTGGGACGCCCATTTTCTCCTGAATCTGATATTTCCATTGACGTGGGAAGTGTCAGCAGTGAAGACATCTCTGAGCTAGATCAGTTTTATACCCCACCATCCTCTGTTGAACATTTTGAAACTCCAAAGTCTCCTGATTTGTATTTTCCTCCTTTAGATACAACTAAAAAATCCTCAAGAGATTTAGGGGATAAGACTACTGAAAGAACCACAGCTCTAGAGGAAGCTGCTGACAGGTACTCAACACCCTCTGAAGGCGAGGTAGCAGAAAGATATTCCACACCTCCAGGAGAGACACTAGAGAGATACTCCACACCCCCAGGAGAGACCCTAGAGAGATACTCCACACCCCCAGGAGAGACCCTAGAGAGATACTCCACACCCCCAGGAGAGACCCTAGAGAGATACTCCACACCCCCAGGAGAGACCCTAGAGAGATACTCCACACCCCCAGGAGAGACCCTAGAGAGATACTCCACACCCCCAGGAGAGACCCTAGAGAGATACTCCACACCCCCAGGAGAGACCCTAGAGAGATACTCCACCCCTTTAGGAGGGAGAACAGCTGAACAATACTCTGTTCCTACTGGAGGACCAAACCCCACTGAAAACTTTAAAAGGCACCCATCTGAGCTAGGAAGCGAGGACAGTCCGTCAAGTGAACATTTCCACACACCTACAGAAGACAGAAGCTCAGCCTATGAATTATGGCGTTCTGATTCCTTTGGCACACCCAGTGAAGCCGTTGAACCCAAAGACAATGAGATGCCCCCATCTTTTATTGAACCGCTGACCAAAAGGAAGATCTATGAAAACACAACCTTGGGCTTCATTGTTGAAGTAGAGGGCCTTCCAGTTCCCGGTGTGAAATGGTATCGAAATAAATCTTTGCTGGAGCCAGATGAAAGAATCAAAATAGAAAGGGTGGGTAATGTGTGCTCTTTGGAAATTGCTAGCATTCAAAACGGAGACGGGGGAGAGTACATGTGCCATGCTGTGAACATCATAGGGGAAGCAAAGAGCTTTGCACATGTGGACATTGTGCCCCAACAAAAGACAGCAGTGGCGCTACCGCCTCCAGTAACACATCAGCATGTCATGGAGTTTGATCTGGAAAACACTGCGTCAAGGACCCCTTCTCCTCAGGAAATTGTCCTGGAAGTTGAATTAAGTGAAAAAGATGTTAAAGAATTTGAGAAGCAAGTGAAAATAGTCACAGTTCCTGAATTTACTCCTGATCATAAAAGCATGGTTGTGAGCCTAGATGTTCTCCCATTGAATTTAGCAGATCCAAGTATGGCTTCAAGGGAGGCAGAGGACAAAGATTTAAAAATCGACTTAGAAGTATTCGAAATGCCTCCTCGCTTTGTAACACCTATTTGTGATTTTAGGATTCCAGAAAACTCAGACGCCGTGTTCAAATGTTCAGTCATAGGCGTCCCAACTCCCGAAGTAAAATGGTATAAAGAATACACGTGTATTGAGCCAGATGACCTTAAATATGTGATTAGTGAGGAGAAGGGAAGTCACACCCTGAAGATTCGCAACGTTTGTCTTTCTGACAGCGCGACATACAGGTGCAGAGCTGTGAACAGTGTAGGGGAGGCGATCTGTCGGGGGTTCCTCACCATGGGAGACTCTGAAATGTCAGCTCTGATGTCACAGAGAAGCAAAGTGATGTTAAGCAGTGTGAGGGAAGAGTTAGTCTTAAAGAGCAAATATGCAGACAGCTTTTTTGAATTTCAGGTGGTAGAAGGGCCTCCCAGGTTTATCAAAGGTATTTCTGACTGTTGTGCACCGTTAGGTACAGCAGCTTATTTCCAGTGTTTAGTCCGTGGCTCTCCAAGGCCCATGGTTTACTGGTACAAAGATGGGATGTTAGTACAAGGAGCGAGGTTCAGTGCCGAGGAAAGTGGCACAGGATTCCACAACTTGTTCATAACAAGCTTAGCGAAAGAGGACGAAGGTGAGTACAGGTGTGTGGCTACGAACAGATCAGGCATGGCTGAGGCCCGTGCTGCGCTCACCCTCATTTAAAGTTCTCCATGCAGTGTGCTAGCACCCCCATGATGATGAGAACTGACGAGTGCTTTCACTTTTTCCAAATTATGTAGATCTGATAAGTTTCCAAATACATCTGCTCCATTCGAACACATTGCTTTGAAAAAAAAACCCTGGGAAAACACTTTCTCTATGTGGAAATCTCCTGTTTGTAACACATGTAAATATTCTGTTATGTAAGCTGTGGGATCATCACCTGTGTCGATTCTGCTGTGAAGCATCCGGCACTATTAAACATCTCCTTGGCTACCTACTTGTTGGGACTCTGCTTTACCTCCCCTCCTCCTCCATAAAGTGTGTCAGCAGCATGCATTCTCTTTTAGCAGATAAACTGTCTATGTAAACTGTGAAATGGAAGACCATGTCAGATGACCACACAGACAAATGGTAAGGTAAAAATCTCTCTGCTCGGAGTAGAAGTCATTTTTGAAATAATAACCCCTTTTCATCCAAATTCACGCTTATTTACTCAGACTTTGAACAAACCAAACAGCAATAGAAACCAGCTTTGCCCCCAGTTGGTAACTAATTCTATAATTTGTTTTACCTTATAGTCTTAATATTTACTTTTAGCTCTTTAAAAAATATTTTCCTTATTAATATCCCTCCTCTTAAGCATTTTAACTCATGCTGGTGTTGAAGGGACCAATGGTGCTCTCTTGGTGAATAGAGTTCACCTAAGACATTTGCAGAATATGCAAATATCTTTCCACTTTTGAAACTGCTTCATTTTCTCAATTTTTGAGATAACATTAAGTATAAAAATGCAACATTAATTTGATACTGGCCTGGGATGAGGAAAGGACTACTGTATCTCATTTACATATAAATTTTAAGCTGTAGTACAATTTCAGAATCTTTAAAATTAGAAAAAGAAGGTGGGATACTTTTAATATTAAGGCAGAATGGTAATTTATATTTCAGATTATATACAAATAGTAAGATAATTAGCTTTCCTGTCATTTTCCTCAGTTTTATTTTTAAAACTAGAAATTAATAAGCATTCAAATTTAAGATATATCAACATGTATGTTTCTAAAGTGACTCTTTTGGTTTTTCAAAATTATAGTAAATTCACAAAATCCTTAATGTACTTAGGTGCCACTGTGAACTAAATTTTCTCTCATATAAGATATAATAAATACAGAGAAATTTAGTTTTCCTGTATAAAAACAAAAGGTTAGCCCAAAAGACCTCAGAGGCAATCATTCGACTCTGATTGTATGTCATTCCAGTCAGTAGTAACTTCTCTTAATATAATTCAGAATGCATTTTAGCTTTGCCACAGTTGACAAGAGGAATAATAGAATGTAGTAATTAGATTGTGAAACTTTTCTTCTTCCAGCTCTATAAATAACTCACTATTAGCTTATGGCCCTTTTCCACCCTGTAAAACGTTAGTCATTTAAATTTTCGGAAGAATCCGTATATCCAGTTATGTTTATTCTGTTTCTTTCATCTGTCACATTTTTTATTCCCACAGTGGGCATTTCCCTAAAAGCCTTTCAAATTACAGAAGAAACTCGGGAGTATATGTAGGGTCTAGACAGAGCAGTCAGGCTTGTACCCCACCCTCCTCCCTGCCCCGCAGAAGAGCATTGGCTTCGCTTGCTTAGAGTCACCCATAACTTATCAGTGTAGATAGACTGTTGTGGAACTATCCTTTCTGTTTCAACCAATGAGTGCTCAATATCTGTGGTCATAATTATAGAGATGGTGTTAATATATCACATCATAAATCCCTGAAATAAAAGTAATTCTACAGTTTAGAGACTTGGGGATTTATTCTACTCTCAATCACACAAGGGATGTTTAAATAAATTACAAATTTAGGTTATGACAAACGAGCACACTTTACCCGCATGTTATACAGCATCACAATAACTCAAACTTGTTCTTAAAAAAATAATAAGAAAAGTTTTATTGCCTTTTGGATTGGCAGAAAGAGCTGAAAACTATGTTTTTATGCTTAATAAAAAGGTGGATTTTATTTGATTTTGCTCATTAGAATTCTGTTAGTCTCAGGAGCGTTGAACTTGAGGATATTCAAAATAGCAATGACTGAGTAAAAATAAGCCTTGCCCACACTTGGCTTAATTATTGTTACAGATAATTAAATGGAATTTTTTTATTTTCCAGCTCAATGGCATATAACTTAAAAGCCTGAGATATTAATTTCTCTTATGCTAGATATAAAATTCATTGTACTACACATAGTAGAATCTGGACATAATTATTAGCTGTTACTACTGCATGTATTTTTAACTACACTTTTCATGTTGCAGCACTCTTGAATTTCACTTAGTATCTTTTTATGGTTACTATACCACATTTAGAAGAAAGGGAAATATTTCAACACTGAAAATATTTCAACATGTTAGTGAGTAGGGGTATTTTCACTATATTGACATTCACTCCATGTACAGATATTTTGGGAGTATAAATGAAGGGAAAGCTGACGTGAGTGATAACATTATAGATTAAGTGTGAAGTCAAGTGGTCATTAGAATGTGGAATTAATGTTTTTACAATTTATTGATTGAAATGATAAATAATTGAGTATTTATCAATATATTTATAGCCAACAGACACTGAAGTCTTGCTCTTTACTGCTTATACATTTGTATTAAGACATAAGACTGTTCCCTGTAATGCAAGTGGAGTGAACTAATACAATAGTCAAACTACGTTTAGGTAAAGTAATAAAACTATTATTAACAGAGCTGTTCTACATACCTAACAGATTTAATGAAAAGCTAATCTCTTGTTATCAGATTACATTTCTTTCATTCTGTTCGTGAAACTTTAAAGAATATCTGTTGTTCATTGCTTGTTTTTCTGTTCAATAAGATTGTATAGGTATTTCTTGTGCAATAAAATATAATCAAATTTTTAATGCTGGAGTTTTCTCTCATTTCTGATTCTCCCATTTTCTTAGCATAAGCCTCATTATAAAAGCTTTGCTGAAGTGATGTGGCAATTCATACAGGCAAAAGAAGCCCTGCATTTCTAGTAACTGAAAACAGTGGTTCTCTTACAAATTCAGATCAACCATTTTCTGTAGCCACTTACTTTTAATAATGGCTTCAGTTTATAAGCAGTAGCTGAAACATAGATGTTTTATTTTAGAAATAAAGTCTTCAGTTTGACAATGATCATTCTTAAACTCAAGAAAATTCTAAATGTAAGAAATAATTATGGATCTTTTTAATCATTTATTTAAATAGTCCTCAATTCTTTTTATTTAATATTTAAGTAATATTAAATGATATTAGTTAATATTTATTGGAATTTTTAGTTAAAGAAATTTTAGTTAAAAATATCTGGATCCAGAACTCTTTTATTATCAATATTTAGCCAGCAGTTTTGCAAACTTTAGAATTTGAGACTATCACAAAGGAAAACTCATAACATCTTTAAATTTTATAAACTCTAACACAAATGAAATGGATTGAAAGTTGCATCAGTACAGTATTTATAATCATATGATATAATAAGCTAAGGTTAAAATTTTAGAAATGTGCTTTTTGATAAATTAATCTCGATAATTAACAATTTCAGGAATAAAGCAGAAGAAGACTGTCAATTGGTGTGTAATTCTTTGACTTCTTCGTTTATTTAAGTAAAATTGATAGTAAAATAATAATCATTTTTTCCCATACAGAGTTTTCTATTTCTCTTCTGTCTGCCGAAGAAGAAGGACCTCAAACCTCTATCTGTGACCTTCAGTTATTTAATAGAGATGAAACACTTGAACCTTTGTCTGAACCTTCAGTTTATTCACCTAAATTTGATTCCAAAAAGGAGGGCAGTGCCCCAGTTTTCATCAAAGAAGTGTCAAATGCTGAAATAAGCATAGGGGATGTGGCGAAGCTGTTTGTTACTGTCATTGGCATTCCCACACCCCAGATACAGTGGTTCTTTAATGGGGCAATGTTAACCCCTTCAGCTGACTACAAATTTGTGTTTGACGGTAATGATCACAGCTTAATCATTCTGTTCACCAAACTGGAGGATGAGGGAGAATATACATGTATTGCCAGTAATGAATACGGGCAGGCAATGTGTAGTGCGTATCTGAAAATAAATTCTGAAGCCAAGGGCCATGAAGAGCCAGAATCGGCAGAGAAGTCTCTGGAAAAGCTCCAAGGTCCTTGTCCTCCGTACTTCCTTAAGGAGCTAAAACCAGTGCACTGTGTGCAGGGACTCCCTGCCATCTTTGAATACATGGTACTCGGAGAGCCTGCACCCACTGTTCTGTGGTTCAAAGAAAATAAGCAACTTTGTACCAATGTTTATTACACTATCATTCACAATCCTGATGGTTCCGGGACATTCATTGTCAACGATCCTCAGAAAGAAGATGGCGGTCTCTATGTCTGTAAAGCAGAGAATGTGTGGGGTGAGTCCACCTGTGCAGCAGAGCTGTTTGTGCTTCTGGAACACACAGACATGACTGATGCCACCAGCAAAGCAGCGTCCACACCAGAGGCTCCGGAAGGTTTTCCACACACATCATTAAAGGACCCTGCACTTGAGACGTTTGACTCAGAGCAGGAAGTTGTAACTTTCGTAAAAGACACCATTTTGAAAGCTTCTTTAATTGCAGAAGAAAAACAACAGTTTTCTTATGAGCATGTGGTTAAAACCAATGAACTAAGTAGTCAAGTTACTTTAAAAGCTGAGCAACTGCAATCCACAGTCATTTTGGAACACGATATGCCCACTCCTGAAAGCACCAGAGAACTTCTTTCCATCAGGGGCACTATTCATGTCCACAAGGAACTACCTCCCAGTTTACAGCTGCAGATTGCCCAGTCCCAGGACACTCTCCCCAGAGAAGATACTCTGATGTGTCAAGAGCCTGAGTCACAGGTGGTTCTATCAGATACAGAAAAAATCATCCCAAGTGCCATGTCCATAGAGGAAGTTAGTTTGTCAACAGTTGAGTCTCTGCAAACTTTAGTAGCTGAACCTGAAGAGAGTTATCCACAGCCATCAATAAAAGAAATACCAGCCCAGTCATATCCGACCACTGTGGCTGAGGAAGTACTTTTATCAAAAGACAAGACAGTGTCTGCAGTGGACAGAGGGCAAAGAGAGACTTCTCAAAAGCAAGAGTCACAAAATGCTCTCTTCCTGAATCAGAGCTTAGCTGAGGGACATGCACAAAGTTTCCAGGGTCCTGACGTCACAGTCTCCAGGGTCCCTTCAGAACACACGTGCACAGAAAGTGAAATTTTGATGGAAAGTGTGGATCAACTGGATAGTGCAGGGCAAGATTTTGCAGCCAGGATTGAGGAAGGCCAGTCCTTAAGGTTTCCATTAGCATGTGAAGAAAAGCAGGTACTGCTCAAGGAAGAGCATTCTGACACCCTGGCATTGTCCCTGAACCAAACCACTGAGTATAAAAAGGAGCCTATGGCAGTAAATGGTGTGCAAGAAGTGCAGGGAAGTGATTTTCTTTCTAAGGAAAGTTTGCTTCCTGGTATTCCAGAAGAGCAGCGATTAAACCTGAAAACTCAGATCCGCAGTGCTTTGCAAGCAGCAGTGGCCAGCGAGCAACTGTGTCTTTTCTCTGAATGGTTAAGAAACATTGAACAGGTGGAGGTCAAGGCCATAGACTTTACCCAAGAGCCCAACTGCATTATGTGCACCTATTTGATTACCTCAGTGAACTCTCTGACAGAAGAAGTAACCATCACTATTAAAGGCATTGATCCTCAAATGGCTGACTTGAAAACGGAACTGAAGGAGGCGTTGTGCTCTATATGTGAGGAAATGAACATTTTAACAGCTGAGGAGCCTGGAATTGAGAAAGGAGCCACAGTAGTCTTGCAGGAAGATGTTTCTTTTTCCAGTTCACAGAAGCTTGAAGCAATCACTGAACCAGAAGTTGAATCTAAGTACCTTGTCTCGAAGGAAGAGATCAGTTATTTTAAGGTGGAGAGTCAGGTCAAAGCTGTGGGTACCACAACTGCTTCTGCTGCTGTTTCTGATGAAAAACAGGATGAGATACCAAAACCATCAGAGGAAAAAGAGGAAGTCTCTGAAGGTGGTACTGAGGAGGTTGGTACAGTAGAGATACAGGAAGCTGAGGATGAGGAAGACAAGAAGCTCGGAGAGTATGGTCCTGATGTACAGACGCCCTTGGTGGACACAGTTGCCGAGGAAGGTGACATCATAAGCCTCACGTCATGCATAACAAATGCCAAAGAGGTGAATTGGTATTTTGAGAGTAAACTGGTCCCTTCAGATGAAAAGTTCAAGTGTTTACAGGATCAAAATACATATGCGCTAGTAATCAACAAAGTAAATAGAGAAGAACATCAAGGGGAATATACGTGCGAGGCCTTGAATGACAGTGGAAAGGCAACAACTTCAGCAAAACTCACTGTGGTCAAAAGAGGTTGGATTTTTAAGGATTCAGTGGATCAAGCTCTAACATTCACTGGGTTGTAGTGATTTAGGTTTCTTCACTGAATTTTCACTTACCTTCCATTGCCAGAATTTATTTAGAGTAAAAATGAAGTCACAGACATAATCATGGTTATTAACTCTTCTCCTTTTCCCTTACTGCCTTACTGGGTGGTATGTTATAGTTATACTGCTATTTATTAAAAAAATAAATGTATTTTCATATATTTCATAAAACTGATAAATGTTTTCAGTCTATTTCTATATGAAAATACTTTAATGATATGTAATCAAAAGCTGTCAGTGAATACCTAGTTACCCTGAAATCATCAGTCTCATTCTTAAATTCAAAATAACCATGATTAATTGTCTATTTGTGTTTCTCATTTTGACATCTTTTTTTTTTTTTTTTTTTTGCTATTGTTTCACTACATCACTTTATTTAGTAGATCATGTTTCTTTCACGTTATTCTGAGTTTTCCTAGTCGGCATGGTATATTAAAAAAAATATGTTGCTATGCATGTAAGCCAAAGCATCACATTTTTCACAGTTCACTGGAAAATAACAATTGAATATGTTGAAAGCTGCTCATTATCTTCTTTTGCCTTCAGTGATCTTTCTCATTTTCCAATCACTTGTCTTAAACTGCTGCAATCCATCTCACCAATTTCAACTGTTTTACTCCATTAACAGCAACAAAAGTTAGAAGGAAAAGAAAAATGTGAGGTGGCTAGTAAGGAGGCATGCTAACAGCCTCTGCTTCCCTTTGCAGCTGCTCCAGTGATCAGGAGGAGAATTGAGCCCCTGGAAGTAGCCCTGGGCCACCTCGCCAAATTTACCTGTGAGATCCACAGCGCCCCCAATGTCCGCTTCCAGTGGTTCAAAGCTGGACGAGAAATCTATGAAAGTGACAAGTGTTCTATTCGGTCTGCAAATTATGTCACCACCCTGGAAATCCTGAGAACCCAGGTTGTTGACTGTGGCGAGTACACCTGCAAAGCTTCCAACGAGTATGGCAGCGTCAGCTGCACAGCCACACTGACTGTGACAGGTAAATGCCATACGCTGACACAGATGTCATTCCATTTCATGTTATTGCCTATTTTACTTTCATACAGGTGCAGGAAGTGTGTGTTCTACCAACTGGAGAGACCAACAGCCAACGTGGTAACACAGTGGCTCCTGCAGAGCCTATGAGACATGAGAAATTGTTTGTTTCTCATTGTTCTCTTGTTTACAGTCCTATTTCTGACAACAGCTAAAGAAAAAAAAATAACTTTTTATTTCAAGAGGATGTCAAGGAATCATACAAGCTGTGACTCCTGATAATGTGGTTTGGGTTTTTGTTTTTGTTCTCTTTCTTTTCTTTAAATAGTCTGGTTTGCCCCTGAGTATAAAAAATTTTCAGGACACTTTGGTGCTGCTAAGAAATAAATGATGTCCCAATGTATTTCATAACTTGGAATCAATTAACCAATTAAAAACAGGAAAAAGCAGAACAGAAAAATAAGGACAGAGCATAAGACTAAAATTAAACAAATCCTAATAAGAGATAGGGCGGTATTACAGGACTCCAAGCTAGGATTCTCACCCTAGGCTTTATTACTATTTTAAAAATAAGAATAACTACACAAATATTCTGTTCTTAGTTTCCTAATAACATACAGGATGACTGTCAAGTAGGTAACACTCAAGTGTTTGAATTCCCTTATTAGCAAAAAAGATTAGTAGTTCTTTCCTTTCTCTCCCTTCCTTCCCTCTTGGTGTCTCTTGTTTTCTTTCTACCATGGGAAAATGTGACTATGAGCTTATGGATTATAGTTTGGGATCAGGGGTAGCAGTGACTTGTGCTGTTGACAGAAGCCATGCACAAGTGGGCCTGTCTTTGCTCTTCTTTTTCTTTTTGAAGCTTAGTTGATTACCATATTCCCTTGATCTTCTTTTCCAATGAGAGCATGGAGGGGAAAGACAAATGCAGCACCTGTCATTGACTTGAAAACGATGGGGTTACCCATAGCTTCCTCTCCTCCAGAACTCTTCCATGTTGGAAACTCCACACCCCGGGCCCACAGTGACCCCATTCAGTGGTTTTTGCTTTGTGATCAAAGAGTATCTATGCCACCAAGTGCATGGCATTATTCTTAATGACACTTTGGGAAATTTCTTTATCCAAAATAGGCCTGTTCAATAATAGAATTAACACTTGAGCTTCAAGTCACAGAGGAAAGAAGAAAGAGGAAGATTTTTTTTTTAACCAAAAAGAGAGGTTCCTAAAAGCTTTCTTCCAAATGCAGAATGGACATAGAAAATTACTGCTATATATATATTTACAAGTTTGAAATGGTTTAGCAGATGCATTTATAGTTGAAACATGAGGGTTAGACTTTAAAAAACTATTCAGACCTTTTCTATTACTCACTTAATATCCCTGCTCTTCAGAAAAGTCAAGAACATTTTCTTTATATTCCTTATACAGTCTTCTGATTTGCAGAATTAAAGTACCAGTTGAATTCCTTATCAGATAGTTCAAACAATTAATCAGCTAATAAAATGGACAGATCTTTAGCAATTGTAAGTTAATGTTGTGAAATAAAAGAAGAACAAATCTTCTTTTATTTAAAGTTTAAAGTGCTGTCTTGCTCCGCTATAAAAAAAATTCTCATCCCTTTCCTTTGATCCATCTTTTCATCTTCTTAATACATTACCCTACATCAAATAATGTCTCATGTCTATCTTAAACTATAACTCATCTCTTCTCTTTCTTGGAATATGTAATTACAGCAGGAGCTTTGTGGGGACAAAATATAACACTGAAAACATTTCTCTTACAGAGGCGTATCCACCAACCTTCTTCTCCAGACCTAAGTCCATAACAACTTTTGTGGGTAAGGCAGCCAAGTTTCTCTGCACAGTGACAGGCACTCCCGTGATTGAAACCATTTGGCAGAAAGATGGCATGGCCCTCTCACCTTCCCCTACCTGCAAGATTTCAGATGTAGACAACAAACACATTTTAGAGCTCTCAAATCTTACAGTTCACGATAGAGGAGTTTACTCCTGCAAGGCTTCTAACAAGTTTGGAGCTGACACCTGCCAAGCTGAGTTGGACATAATTGACAAACCACATTTCATTAAAGAACTGGAGCCTGTACAATCAGCTATCAATAAGAAGATCCGCCTTGAGGGCCAAATAGATGAAGACAGAAAAGTCACAATTACGTGGAGCAAAAATGGGCAGAGGATCCCTCCTGGGAAAGATTATAAGATCTATTTTGAAGATAAAATAGCATCTCTTGAGATCCCTCTGGCCAAACTCAAAGATTCAGGAACCTATGTTTGCACAGCTTCCAATGAGGCTGGAAGCAGCTCCAGTTCAGCGACAGTAACTATCAGAGGTAAGAAGTGTGTGAATGATGTTTCACTGCCTTCTCTGCAGGGATGCCTCAGTAGACAAATTGTTGACACACTGCAGTCAACATTTTGTGATGAAAATGATTTCATCTTAGCAATTGTTTTGGTTTGGGGCAATCCTGAAATTGTTTGATTTTATTTTTTTAGTCTTTTCCAGAATTCACTTACTCTTGTTCGTTTCAAGCTGTCTGCCATTAACATAGCTTGCTTAAAACTACTTCTAAGAACTTTTGAGTGTCTAGGCAATCCTTAAATATCTTCTTTCATAAAATTGTTCTTTGTCTAAGTAGAATTTGTTTAGTTTTGTTTTTGTTTGCTTATTTTTTAAATCAAAAGTCTGGGGAAACATTTTGGAATCATAGAATCATGGAAAGCTATTAAGTACACCACAACCTGTTCAGGAATTTCATGAAGATATTGTGTGTGTGTTGTGTGTCTTTTTATGGTGTGGTGTCTCCTTTGTGTGTGCTTAATGCTTCAGATATCTTTTCCTTTCCTTTTTTGTTAACTTCATGTAGAGCCACCATCCTTTGTGAAGAAGGTGGATCCTTCTTACTTAATGCTCCCAGGTGAATCAGCACGCCTCCACTGCAAGCTGAAAGGCTCACCTGTGATCCAGGTTACTTGGTTTAAAAATAACAAAGAACTTACTGAGAGTAACACAATCAGAATGTCTTTTGTCAATTCTGAGGCTGTCCTTGACATTACGGATGTAAAAGTTGAAGACAGCGGGACTTACTCGTGTGAAGCGGTGAATGACGTGGGCAGTGACAGCTGCAGCGCTGAAATAGTTGTCAAAGGTTTGTTCACTTGATCACAGTCCATTGGTTTTTGAGACAAGGTTTTCTTTTTAACTGTAACACATAACTTATACAACACTTTCATGCTTTTGTAGAACCTCCTTCTTTCATCAAAACTCTTGAGCCTGCAGACATAGTGAGAGGAACAAATGCCCTCCTTCAGTGTGAAATCGCAGGCACTGGACCATTTGAAATTAGCTGGTTCAAGGATAAGAAGCAAATTCGAAGTAGTAAAAAGTACAGGTTGTTTTCTCAGAAGTCCACTGTGTCCCTGGAGATCTTTTCTTTTAATAGCGCGGACGTTGGTGACTATGAGTGTGTGGTTGCTAATGAAGTTGGGAAGTGTGGCTGTGTTGCAACCCACTTACTAAAAGGTTAGTGCTTGAAAAATTCATATCTCTTTAATAAATTGTCGAAATAGCTTTCTTAGCTCAAGGAAGTAAAATGGGTACACTCTCCTCTTCTCCTAATTTTTGAAAATACGTTTTGCCTTCAGTTTGACCTAGGACCCTGGGGACAATGCAGTCTTTATCTTGAGGGCAGTGTAAATATTGAGTCTCTGATGGTGGTGGTGGTTTAGTTGCTAACTTGTATCCGACTCTTGCGACCCCGTGGACTATCGTCCACGAGGCTCCTCTGTCCATGGGATTTTCCAGGCAAGAATACTGGAGTGGGTTGCTGTTTCCTTCTCCAGGAGATCTTTCAGACCCAGGAATTGAACCTGGGTCTAGAAAAATGAATTATGCAATAAGCGATTTTGTCCGCTGAGAGCCGTGTATCTTTGCATCTTCTTCTTGCATGAAATTGTAATGCCTCTTAAATTGGATTTCTTTTTCTAATCAACCAACACTAACGGACTAGATAAATGTAATCGAGATAAAATTCTTGAATGCACATGGTGTCAAAGTGTTTGGGAATGATCAATTTTATATGCTGTCTTTCTTTAACTAGAACCACCAACCTTTGTAAAGAAAGTAGATGATTTTACTGCACTGGCAGGACAGACGGTTACCTTACAAGCTGCCGTGAGAGGGTCAGAACCCATTTCTGTCACATGGATGAAGGGACAGGAGATCATTAAAGAAGATGGAAAGATCAAAATGAGCTTTGTCAATGGTGTGGCGGTCTTGATAATCCCTGATGTGCAGACAAGTTTCGGTGACAAATACACGTGCCTGGCTGAAAATGAAGCCGGAAGCCAAACGTCTGTTGGGGAATTAATAGTTAAAGGTTCGTGGGGGAACGTTTTGAATTGATATTTCCTTTAAAAATGAAACCTTAATCGACACTGCAGAATTCTAACTATTTAATACCATTGTAGAACCTGCTAAAATCATTGAGAGAGCAGAATTGATCCAAGTGACCGCAGGAGACCCAGCCACGCTGGAGTACACAGTCACAGGCACCCCAGAACTCAAGCCAAAATGGTACAAAGATGGGAGACCTTTGGTCGCCAGTAAAAAGTATAGGATAAGTTTCAAAAACAATGTTGCCCAACTCAAATTTTATTCAGCTGAACTGCACGATAGCGGCCAGTACACATTTGAGATCTCCAATGAAGTGGGCAGCAGCTCCTGTGAGACAACCTTCACTGTCTTAGGTTAGTATCCGTAGAAACCTGTGCTCCCATATTCCTTTGAAAGCCAACTGACAACAGACGCTAAAATCACTGCGCCCTTTTCCACCTTGTTCTTTCTTCTCTTCTTGTGCCATGAACAGATCGAGACATTGCTCCATTCTTCACCAAACCCCTTCGAAATGTGGACAGTGTGGTTAGTGGCACCTGCAGGCTGGACTGCAAAATTGCTGGCTCCCTCCCCATGAGGGTGTCCTGGTTTAAGGATGGTAAAGAAGTAGCCGCCTCTGACAGATACAGAATAGCCTTTGTGGAAGGCACAGCCTCTTTGGAAATAAGCAGAGTAGACATGAGTGATGCCGGGAATTTCACCTGTCGGGCCACGAATTCCGTGGGAAGCAAAGACTGCAGCGGAGCCCTGATTGTGCAAGGTTGGCTGTAGACTGTGCCTTTCATTCTTATGTAAATGATGTTCAAATTAAGGTATCTTCCTTTCAATGGCACCTCTTAACTCTTTGAAATTCTTTCTTTACACTCCTTTAGAACCACCCAGTTTTGTAACTAAACCTGCGTCAAAGGATGTCCTGCCTGGCTCGGCTGTGTGCCTGAAGAGCACCTTCCAAGGGTCTACCCCTTTCACAATCAGATGGTTTAAGGGTGACAAAGAGCTGGTTTCTGGTGGAAGCTGCTATATCAACAAAGAAGCTTTAGAAAGTTCCCTGGAACTATACGCAGTAAAAACCACCGATTCAGGCACATATACCTGTAAAGTCAGCAACGTGGCTGGAGCTGTGGAGTGCAGTGCAAACTTATTTGTAAAAGGTTTGCAGAATTTCCTTGACATCTTTGAGCTACCGTGGTTAGTTCTTGCCTCTTTCTCACGTCTCTGAATGACTTCCTTCCACAGAACCTGCCACATTTGTTGAAAGGTTAGAGCCGTCCCAGCTGTTAAAGAAGGGAGACACCACCCAGCTAGCCTGCAAAGTCACGGGCACCCCTCCAATTAAAATAACATGGTTTGCAAATGATAGAGAAATTAAGGAGAGCAACAAACACAAAATGTCTTTTGTGGAGTCCACCGCGGTTCTACGACTTACAGATATTGCTGTTGAAGACAGTGGTGAATATATGTGTGAGGCTCAAAATGAGGCTGGCAGTGACCACTGCAGTAGCATTCTGATAGTCAAAGGTGTGTGTTCACGTTGTCTCTTGCGTTACCAAAGTTATGGCCCGGGGCACAGACTCCACTCCCATTAACTCAAAATAATTCCTTTCCCCTGTAGAGTCACCTTACTTTACCAAGGAATTTAAGCCCATTGAAGTGTTGAAGGAATATGATGTCATGTTGCTGGCTGAGGTGGCAGGCACACCTCCCTTTGAGATCACTTGGTTCAAAGACAACACCACACTGCGAAGTGGCAGGAAGTACAAAACCTTCATTCAGGATCAGCTGGTTAGCCTGCAGATCCTCAAGTTTGTTGCTGCAGACGCGGGTGAATACCAGTGTCGGGTCACCAATGAGGTGGGCAGCAGCACCTGCAGTGCCAGGGTGACTTTAAGAGGTTAGTGTCAGTGCTGGTGACAGACTGGCTTTTCTTTGGAGTCAACGCTTTTTGTTAAGCTGGTTTCACTCTAGAGTCAGTATTGATTGAGAATTCGTTCTTCCACTAGAACCCCCAACCTTTGTAAAGAAGATCGAGAGCACCAGCTCCCTTAGAGGAGGCACCGCTGCCTTCCAGGCCACGCTGAAGGGCTCCCTGCCCATCACGGTGACTTGGCTAAAAGACAATGAGGAAATCACTGAAGACGATAACATAAGAATGACCTTTGAGAACAATGTGGCAAGTCTTTACCTCAGTGGCATTGAAGTCAAGCACGATGGGAAATATGTTTGCCAGGCCAAAAACGATGCAGGGATACAAAGGTGTTTCGCAGTACTCTCAGTGAAAGGTTGGTTCAGAAAGCTCACTGTGGGTTCTAGGGAAAAAATGCAGGTGTAAGCCTTTAACCAGAGCCATTCACAACCCACACCTATCCCTTTGTTTTCCATAGAACCTGCAACAATCATTGAAGAGGCTGTGTCTATTGATGTCACCCAAGGAGACCCTGCCACTTTGCAGGTTAAATTTTCAGGGACTAAGGAGATCACAGCCAAATGGTTTAAAGATGGCCAAGAACTGACCCTGGGCCAAAAATATAAAATCAGTGTCACTGACACTGTCTCTATACTGAAGATTATTTCTACAGAAAAGAGAGATAGTGGTGAATATACTTTTGAAGTCCAAAATGATGTCGGGAGGAGCAGCTGCAAGGCTAGCATTAATGTCTTAGGTTGGTACAGCTTTTCTATGGCGAGGAACCGGGCCTTTCTATGCTCTTTCATCTCTTTCAGTTTTAGAAAAAAAAAAGTATAAATGAGTAGATTGACTTTTTTTAATTTATTTTTCATTGCATAGATCTTATCATACCTCCATCATTCACCAAAAAGCTGAAGAAAATGGACAGTATTAAAGGGTCTTCTATTGACTTAGAATGTATAGTGGCCGGGTCACATCCCATAAGCATCCAGTGGTTCAAAGATGACCAAGAAGTAACAGCTAGTGAAAAATACAAGTTCTCTTTTCATGACAACACTGCCTTCTTGGAAATCAGTCAGCTGGAAGGTTCAGACAGTGGCACCTACACTTGTTCTGCCACTAACAAGGCCGGACACAACCAGTGCAGCGGCCATCTGACCGTCAAAGGTTGGCAAATTTTTGTCTCTGCCTCTCGAGAACTTGCTGCTCTCTCATTTCTTAATTCTTGCCTTGACTGATCAGTTCTAAAATAAACCTGCCTTTCCCCTTTCGCTTCTTCTTCTTTCACCCCAGAGCCCCCCTACTTCCTGGAAAAGCCACAGTCACAAGATGTCAATCCCAATACAAGGGTTCAGCTAAAGGCCCTTGTGGGTGGCACCGCACCCATGACAATAAAGTGGTTTAAAGATAACAAAGAGTTGCACTCCGGAGCGGCTCGCTCAGTCTGGAAGGATGACACGTCCACCATCCTGGAGCTCTTTTCAGCCAAAGCTGCCGATTCGGGAACCTACATTTGCCAACTGAGCAATGACGTTGGCACAGCAACCGCTAAAGCCTCTCTCTTTGTGAAAGGTCTGGTCTCTGTATCTTCTCACTGTCTTGCTTGCCTAGATTTTCTTCAGGGGAGCGGGCTTGAGAAAACAGTTTTGCTCATTGGTCTTTAGTATAAAAAATGTTCACCATCACACGTTTTTCCCCATCTTTAGAACCTCCTCAATTCATTAAGAAGCCCAGCCCAGTGCTAGTGCTGAGGAATGGACAGTCCACGACGTTTGAATGCCAGATAACAGGCACGCCTGAAATCAGAGTTTCTTGGTATCTGGACGGGAACGAAATAACAGCCATTGAGAAACATGGCATTTCCTTCATTGATGGCTTAGCTACTTTCCAGATATCTGGGGCCAGGGTGGAAAATAGTGGGACTTACGTCTGTGAAGCTCAAAACGATGCAGGCACTGCGAGCTGCAGCATTGAGTTAAAAGTGAAAGGTGTGTTACTGCTTCTCTTTTCCACTCTGGCTATGTTCCTGGCTGGTCCTTGGGTCTTCCCTGGAGTAAGCGGTTCTCTGTCTCCTTTTTGAATCTTTAGAACCTCCCACCTTTATCAGGGAGCTGAAACCCGTGGAGGTAGTCAAAGATAGTGATGTGGAGCTGGAGTGTGAAGTTATGGGAACAGCTCCATTCCAAGTCACTTGGCTGAGGAATAACAAGGAAATTCGGAGCAGCAAAAAATACACCCTGACTGACAGAGTGGCAGTGTTTACTCTCAACATAAACAGATGTGACCCTTCAGACACTGGTGAATACCAGTGCATCGTCTCCAATGAAGGCGGCAGCTGCTCTTGCAGCACTCGAGTCTCTCTGAAAGGTCAGTTGGATGCAGGGGAGCTGGCTGCCCAATACAAATGCTGTACAGTTTTCATCTTGTGATGATGGGTAGGAGTTCAGATAAACCTTCTCATCTCATACTGTCTACTTTAATCACAGAGCCACCCTCGTTCATAAAGAAGATAGAAAACATCACTACTGTTTTGAAAAGTTCTGCCACCTTTCAGAGCACTGTGGCGGGCTCTCCTCCCATTTCTGTCACCTGGCTCAAGGATGATCAGATTCTGGATGAAGATGACAATGTTCACATCTCCTTTGTGAACAATGTGGCCACACTTCAAATTAGATCTGTGGATAATGGACACAGTGGGAGGTACACGTGTCAAGCCAAGAATGAGTCAGGAGTTGAGAGGTGTTACGCTTTCCTTTTAGTACAAGGTGTGTGAGCTAGCCCCTTTCAGAGTTATTCTCTAGAGACAGTTTCACAAGCAATAACCTTTTTTCCATGGAATTATGAGTGCAACTCATCCATGTTTCCATTCTTACTACAGAACCCGCTCAGATCATAGAGAAAGCTAAATCTGTCGATGTAACTGAGAGAGACCCAGTGACCTTGGAGTGTGTTGTGGCCGGAACACCAGAACTCAAAGTCAAGTGGCTTAAAGATGGGAAACAGATTGTGCCTAGTAGATATTTTTCTATGAGCTTTGAAAACAACGTGGCCAGTTTTAGGATTCAGTCAGTAATGAAGCAGGACAGCGGCGAGTATACTTTCAAGGTGGAAAATGACTTTGGAAGCAGCAGCTGCGATGCCTACCTGAGAGTTCTAGGTTTGTCCTCTCGGCCCCCGTCAGCTTCCCTTACGTATATTATGTCCTTGGTAAACAAGTGGCAATGATTAACGGATGTGTCTTATTGTTTGCGTTGGACAGATCAAAATATTCCTCCATCATTCACCAAAAAGCTAACCAAAATGGATAAAGTGGTAGGCTCTTCCGTTCATATGGAGTGCAAAGTTTCCGGCTCACTTCCTATTAGTGCTCAGTGGTTTAAGGATGGAAAAGAAATATCTACAAGTGCAAAATACAGACTCGTCTGCCATGAGAACACTGTATCACTGGATGTGAACAACCTGGAATTAGAAGACACTGCAAATTACACATGCCGAGTATCAAACGTAGCAGGGGATGCGGCATGCAGCGGCATCTTGACTGTAAAAGGTTAGAATTTCTTAACCTCTTCCTGGCTCTTCTCTCTGGTTGCTTTGAAATGTAACACTCTTTTCCTGGTGTCCTTTAAAACTAAAAATCACCATAATTCTGTTTCTTTAGATACATCTGTATTGAGTTCAAGAAATATTCAGTCATTACCTCTTTTCAGTAGTGTTTTCTTACATGTCCTTAAAACTGTTGAAATAATCCAACTACAAGGAATTTAATCATATGCATTTCTCTTCAAATCTGTAGAACCTCCAAGCTTCTTAGTGAAACCTGAGCGACAACAAGCCATACCTGACTCTACGGTGGAGTTTAAAGCTGTGCTCAAAGGAACACCACCATTTAAAATCAAGTGGTTTAAGGATGATGTGGAACTTGCCTCTGGACCTAAATGTTTCATTGGCTTGGAAGGCTCAACTAGCTTCTTAAATCTCTACTCGGTGGATGCTTCCAAGACTGGACAGTACACTTGCCAAGTTACCAATGATGTTGGTAGCGACTCTTGTACCACAGTGTTGCTTGTGACAGGTGTGCAAGTTTGATTGTTTTATGTTTCTGTCTGACCTGTGGCTCTGGTCCTCTCTCTAATCTTTTACAATTCATCTACCCAGTCAAGGAAATACCCTTCTATTTGCCAGGCATTGTTTATGTTTCATGTTTTTCTCTTTCTTGTGCTACATAACTAAACTTGTGTTATTTATATCTGTTATGTTCCCTCATAATCTCCTCTTTTCTTCACTCTCTAGAACCACCAAAGTTTGTAAAGAAACTAGAAGCGACCAAAATAGTGAAAGCAGGTGACTCAGCACGACTTGAATGCAAGATAACTGGATCCCCAGACATCAGAGTTGTGTGGTACAGAAATGAACATGAACTCCCAGCCAGCAATAAATACAGAATGGCTTTCATTGACTCGGTGGCCGTCTTACAGATGAATAATCTTGGTACTGAGGACACTGGGGATTTCATTTGCGAGGCTCAGAATCCTGCTGGCAGCACAAGCTGTAGCACCAAGGTTATTGTAAAAGGTAGAAACCTCTTTCTTCTCTTCCTCATTACCTGAAGTCCACCTTCTTCTCTTCTGGCTATCAGAGCTCTTGTCTTACTGTCATTGTTAGCTTCCATTTGAGATCACAGGGCATTTTCCCAAATAGTATCATTTCTGTTTTTACATGTTTTTCTTAAGATTTGCTTACATATAGATAATCATTCTGAGATATTTTTCTTGTTATGCCAATACCATAATTCTAATCACCTCAACATATTAGCCAAACAGTTCAAATTTGATGTTTCAAACACTCAAAAAAGGAACGCATTTTAAAATTAACTTTTGCCTTCAGTCAACTTATAAATATATCATCATGCTCAGCATGATCCTTATCTTTTATTTAAAACAAAGACTATTTACCACATATATCCCAAGGTTCAAGCAATAGAGGTTTTAACCTTACAACAGGATAATTACATATATTTTTCCTCTCTCCAAAACTAGTTCCTAGTTTTTAAAATAAGATCTCTATACCGTGTTGTAAATAGTACTAGTATTTTCCAGAATTTTTGTCACAGAATCTAAGTTTGTCATATTGTGAGGCAAGTATTGCAAAAACCATTTGTTGATGTGGAAGACTTAGAACACAGATGGTGTGATAACTTCCAAGTATCCCAACCGTAAAGCACATACAAAAAAATTTCATCCCTGAAGTCAGGACCCCATACCTCATGCAGATCATATTAATCCTTACACTTGGGTTTAGAGGTGTGTTTGGTTTTTGTTTTGTTTCACAATTTCACATCAGTCTTTACTAAATTAGTAAAGTGGTGTAGACAGAACATTGAGCTGCTCAGTAAGGTTGTCTGGGGTCTGATCTGGGTCCTCAGCCATTGAAGCCAAGTGCTTCCGTAAAGGCCCTGTTGCTTCTCTGAAGCTATTATTCTTCAACACTAAAGTCATAGTGCCAGACCTGTGTTAGTATTTTGACTCTTTCTTCCAATTTTTAAACAAAGAAATAAAAACATTATATGGAGTTAAGTAGCCTAGTTCATGAGGAATTCTTGTTTTTTACAGAACCACCTGTTTTTAGCAGCTTCCCTCCTGTGGTAGAAACCCTTAAAAATGCTGAAGTTAGTATTGAATGTGAACTTTCGGGAACACCACCTTTTGAGGTGGTTTGGTACAAAGATAAGCGACAACTCCGAAGTAGCAAGAAATACAAGATTGCATCCAAAAATTTCCATGCAAGCATTCACATTCTCAATGTTGACACTTCAGACATTGGTGAATACCACTGTAAAGCACAGAACGAAGTGGGAAGCGATACTTGCATTTGTATTGTAAAACTAAAAGGTAAGCATTATTTCCTGCACGTGGCAGAAATGGCAGGAACGTGCAAAATGGTTATTTGTTTTCTCTTTTTCATTATCTGGACAATCTTTCCAATAATCTCCATCCATCTTTCCCTGTTCAGAACCACCAAGATTTGTCTCCAAGCTGAACAGCCTCACTGTTGTAGCTGGTGAGCCTGCTGAGTTACAAGCATTCATAGAAGGCACCCAGCCTATTTCTGTCCAGTGGCTTAAAGAGAAGGAAGAAGTGGTTAGAGAAAGTGAAAACATCAGAATTACATTTGTGGAAAATGTTGCCACTCTGCAGTTTTCAAAAGCAGAACCAGCTAATGCTGGGAAGTATATCTGCCAAATCAAGAATGACGGTGGAATGAGGGAGAACATGGCCACATTGACTGTTTTAGGTTGGTACAATATGGTGCAGTAGTTCTCTGATAAAAGGAGGTGCCAAACACTGAGATGACTTACTAAGACATAGTGGTAGAATTTCCTTTTTTTAATTTCTAGAACTATATTGATCCTCACCTATTTCAAAGGCTTATGGAAAAGGACCTTTCAAGCACTCTTTTCTGTGTCTGATCCTAACAAAAATTAACCATTTTTTACTGTTTTCTTGATGAATTAGCAGAGAAAATCTTAACTGTCTTTTGTTTAACCATGAAAAAAGTGAGAGTTCAACACATGCTGCAAGGAGATTTTTTTCTCAAGTATTAGTGTTTAAGCTGACAAAAACTCCAGAGATCAAAGTTTGATAAGAATGACTTGCACTTTCATCTTTGGGCATATTCATTTTTAATTTTGCAGTTGTTTGAAAAACAACTTTCAAAAAACTATCTTTAGCACCGTAAAGTAGAGCAACAATACTGAGCAATTCATAGGAACATGTGAGCTTTGTTCTAGAGAGGGTCAAGTACAAATCAATATATGACATTGCATTATTTCAGAAGTTGAATAATGCAAAAACATATTTCTTAATAATTCCTATAATTTCATGAAAGCATGTAATTATGGATTCTCCTTGTAAGGTCTAGAGAAGGAGGGCCTGAAGATATCCATATCATTGAAATAAACAGTGTTAATGAATTTGATAGTAGAGACAAGGTGAATCTAACAGGCTTTAACAGATGGCTATCGCATTTTATTTCAGAACCTGCGGTCATTGTCGAGAAAGCAGGTTCGATGACCGTTACGGTAGGAGAAACGTGTACTCTGGAGTGTAAGGTGGCTGGCACTCCCGAACTCTCAGTCGAATGGTACAAGGATGGAAAGCTGTTGACCAGCAGCCAAAAATACAAATTTAGCTTCTACAACAAAATCTCTTCCTTAAAGATTCTCTCTGTGGAAAAGCAGGATGCAGGCACATACACTTTCCAGGTTCAAAATAATGTTGGAAAAAGCAGCTGCACAGCCGTGGTCGATGTTTCAGGTTAGTTGCAACGTGTTCTTCCCATTGCTTCAGCAAATTCCTTTCACAAGCTTTCTTCCCTCGAGTCTCTCATGTTCTTCCAAACCTCAAGTCTCTTGCCTCTCCTCATGCAGACCGAATGGTTCCTCCCTCTTTCACACGAAGACTGAAAGATACCATTGGAGTGCTGGGTACATCTTGCATCTTGGAGTGCAAAGTAGCCGGATCATCACCAATCTCTGTTGCCTGGTTTCATGAGAAAACCAAGATTGTCAGTGGAGCAAAGTACCAGACTACATTTTCAGATAACGTCTGTGCATTGCAGCTCAATTCTCTGGACTCATCAGATATGGGCAGTTACACTTGTGTGGCTGCTAATGTCGCTGGGTCTGATGAGTGCCGTGCGTTGTTGGCTGTACAAGGTCAGTGTCAGACACTCACATCCTTTCTTACAAGTTCTTCTTTGGGTGCCCATCCCTGCTGACACGTTGAAAAGGTGTCGTCTTTTTGATAAAAATTACAACTAAATCTGAAACTTACAGGATCTTTTTGTTGTCCTCCTTGCTTGTATAGAACCACCCTCTTTCGTGAAGGAACCTGAACCTTTGGAAGTACTACCAGGCAAAAACATCACCTTCACAAGTGTTATTAGAGGAACCCCTCCATTTAAGGTCGGCTGGTTCAGAGGTGCCAGAGAACTGGTGAAAGGAGACAGGTGCAACATCTATTTTGAAGACACTGTGGCAGAACTGGAATTATTTAATGTCGACATCTCTCAGAGTGGGGAATACACCTGTGTGGTTTCTAACAATGCTGGCCAAACGTCGTGCACTACCCGTCTCTTTGTAAAAGGTTTGTTCCAGTGCTTCGTATTTCCTGCTTTTTAAGTGGCATCTTTGTTCATGTTTTTACTGTGTTTAATGGCTATGCCTTGTCACTCCCCAGAACCAGCTGTGTTTGTGAAGAGACTGAGTGATCACTCTGTAGAACCAGGGAAATCCATCATTTTGGAAAGTACCTACACAGGAACACTCCCCATTTCAGTTACATGGAAAAAGGATGGTTTCAACATAACACCCTCTGAAAAGTGCAGCATAGTCACAACAGAGAAGACCTGCATCCTGGAAATTCTGAACAGCACAAAAAGAGATGCAGGACGGTATTCCTGCGAGATTGAAAATGAGGCGGGAAGGGATGTTTGTGAAGCTCTGGTGTCTACATTAGGTGTGTTTCTTATTCTCAAATGATTGGCATTTGTCTAACGTGAGGCATGGTTTGTGTGGTTTTCTTTAATCCCAGTTGCTGATCGTGAACCTTTCCTCTTTAGAACCACCTTATTTTGTTACGGAACTGGAGCCTCTGGAGGCATCAGTGGGAGACTCGGTTTCTTTACAATGCCAAGTTGCTGGGACCCCAGAAATTACAGTGTCTTGGTACAAAGGTGATACCAAGTTACGGCCGACTCCTGAATACAGGACTTATTTTACAAACAACGTGGCCACACTTGTTTTTAATAAAGTGAACATCAATGACAGTGGAGAGTACACATGTAAAGCAGAAAACAGTGTAGGAACTGCCTCTTCTAAGACTGTCTTCAGAATTCAAGGTGATGATTTTATTTTACAAATTAAGAAATTTCTTCTTCCTTATCTTCACACTTCCCTTTATGGGGAAATTTTTGTTTCACATACTAATGCCTCCAGTATTACTTGTCTTCCTGCAGAGCGCCAGCTCCCACCTTCCTTTGCAAGACAGTTAAAGGACATTGAACAAACTGTTGGGTTACCAGTTACCCTCACTTGTCGACTGAATGGCTCTGCACCCATCCAAGTGAGCTGGTACAGAGACGGGGTACTTTTACGAGATGATGAAAATCTACAGACATCGTTTGTAGATAATGTGGCAACTTTAAAAATTCTGCAAACAGACTTGAGTCACTCTGGCCAGTACTCTTGTTCAGCTTCTAATCCACTTGGAACAGCATCTTCCAGTGCTAGACTGACAGCAAGAGGTTTGTTCCCACACTACTCTTTTTCTCTTTGCAAACCATGACTTCCTATTCATTGTCAAAGTCGAAATAGCCAATAAAGAACAACAGCAAAAAGTATGTTGATTTTTCTTCTCCTCTTCCAGAACCTAAGAAATCTCCCTTCTTTGACATCAAGCCTGTATCTATAGATATTATTGCTGGGGAAAGTGCTGACTTTGAATGTCATGTTACTGGTGCTCAACCAATGCGAATTACTTGGTCAAAAGATAACAAGGAGATCCGTCCTGGAGGAAACTACACAATTACATGTGTGGGAAACACTCCCCATCTGAGAATTCTTAAAGTAGGCAAAGGAGACTCTGGTCAATATACTTGCCAAGCAACCAATGATGTTGGCAAAGACATGTGCTCAGCTCAACTCAGTGTAAAAGGTATCTCTACATGGCACTGACTGATATTTGTTCTCACCCATGCTGCATAATTTTCTCCAGAAAAGTTTCTTTATTTTTTAAATGTTTGGGATGAACTAACTAGATCATATTAGAATTTGTATATTAGTGTTGGAGGCAACATTAATCAAAGTTCTATTTTCTTTTTTATTTTGCTTTTTAAATTAGTATATCTCTAAGTATAATCTTATCAGAGTGTTGTTTATGTGAAATTTGTTAAATGTCATTTCCTCTCTTTTTTTCACTCTTTTCCTGTTATATGGCATTCTGATTATCATTTTGATCAAATACTTCTATAATACATTAACTTACATGTTTTAGTTTCTGTATCCAGACTACAAGATTAACTTGTCAATTAAATTCTCTATTAAAAATAGCAAAAGTTTATTTAAAAGAAAAAATATATTTTTTATCATGAAATTCTCAGAAAGTACATATATTCTTAATAGTAAACAAGATTAAATTAAGTATTTATAAAATCTTAAGCTGCAAACATAAGCTGTTTCTTCCTTTGACTTACTAGAACCTCCAAAGTTTGTTAAGAAATTAGAAGCTTCAAAAGTTGCAAAGCAGGGAGAATCCGTCCACCTGGAATGCAAAATAAGTGGTTCTCCAGAAATCAAAGTTTCGTGGTTCCGAAATGACAGTGAACTTCATGAGAGCTGGAAGTACAACATGTCCTTTGTGGACTCTGTGGCAGTGCTCACCATCAACGAAGCCAGCGCGGAGGACAGTGGGGACTACATCTGTGAAGCCCATAACGGGGTTGGGGACGCCAGCTGCAGCACAGCCCTGACTGTCAAAGGTTAGATACACCAAGTCCCTTGCTTTCTTCCTTCTCCTCTGCTCTGGATTCTTTCTCAGCTGTGTTCTGAGCTCTAAAACAAAAAGGCCAGTGAAGGGGATTTGCTTGCAATTCTTAAACTAGCTTTTATGACTCGTCATTTTGTATGTTCGTTTACTGTCATATGGTCACTCCAGGCACTGAATGAGTTAGACTCTAACATGTCGTTCCCTTTTCTTAGGCAAATGCTCTCATTGCTTATCTTCTTTTCTTCTGGTAGCACCTCCTGTTTTCACCCAGAAGCCTTCTCCAATAGGAGCCCTTAAAGGTTCTGATGTTGTCTTCCAATGTGAAATTTCGGGAACTCCCCCATTTGAAGTGGTGTGGGTTAAAGATCGAAAGCAAGTTCGAAGCAGCAAGAAGTTTAAAATCACCTCAAAAAATTTTGATGCAAGTCTTCATATCCTTAACCTGGAAGCTGCCGATGTAGGCGAATATCACTGCAAAGCTACTAATGAGGTGGGAAGTGACACATGCGTTTGCACTGTCAAGTTCAAAGGTTTGTATCCACGGGCCCAAAAATACATGCCTCTTGCTTTCATCTTTTCTTGCTTGACCAATAATGTATTTGGCTGTGATTCTCATCTTTCTTCTCTAACCTCAAATTTCTTTCATTAGAACCCCCACGATTTGTGAAAAAGCTCAGTGACACCTCAACCCTTGTTGGGGATGCTGTTGAGTTGCGGGCTGTAGTGGAGGGCTTCCAGCCCATTTCTGTCGTCTGGCTGAAAGATAAAGGTGACGTCATCAGAGAGAGTGAAAACACTAGGATTTCATTTGTTGATAATGTTGCAACCCTCCAACTTAGGAGCCCGGAGGCATCTAACTCTGGAAAATATGTGTGTCAAATCAAAAATGATGCTGGAATGAGAGAGTGTTCAGCAATCTTGACTGTCCTAGGTTAGTAACAAAATGCAGCCTGAGGTGAAAAATGTCCATTTGCTTGACCTATGACATCACCTGCAAATATTATTCTTACCCAGTAATATACTGAGTATACTCTCCGTTTGAAAGATGACTTTGTGTTCAATGCAATATACTTCTTCTTTTAGAACCAGCCAGAATCATTGAGAAACCAGAACCCATGACTGTCACTACTGGAAATCCTTTCGCATTAGAATGTGTAGTGACTGGAACACCAGAACTTTCAGCCAAGTGGTTCAAAGATGGGAGAGAAATAGCTGCAGACAGCAAACATCACATCACATTCGTCAACAAAGTGGCTTCACTTAAAATCCCTTGTGCAGAAATGAGTGACAAGGGGTTATATAGCTTTGAAGTGAAGAACAGTGTTGGTAAAAGTACCTGCACTGTTTCTGTCCATGTTTCTGGTGAGTACTATGAGGTTTTCATGAATATATCATTTTCCCTGGGGGAAAAAGTAAAGCTTCTCTTTCAATGGAAAACTACGCTTCTTCATCCACACAGATCGCGTTGTGGCTCCTTCCTTCATCCGCAAGCTGAAGGACATCAACGCCATCGTCGGGGCCTCAGTGGTGTTGGAGTGCAGAGTCTCCGGCTCCGCCCCCATCTCCGTGGGCTGGTTTCTGGACGGCAATGAGATTGTCACTGGGCCTAAATGCCAGTCCAGCTTTTCAGAAAACGTTTGCACTTTGAATCTGAGCTTCTTGGAGCCCTCTGACACAGGCACATACACGTGTGTGGCTGCCAACGTGGCTGGGTCAGATGAATGCTCGGCAGTCCTGACTATCCAAGGTCAGTGTTCAGGGGCCAGACCGCTGCTTCTCCAGCGCCTCCACCATGTGACTTGGTGCCTGCCTTGTGGGGGATTTCTGTATTTTGTCTTTGTGCGTAGTCTTAGTTCCTTTTTCTTCAAGTAGCAAAAAGCACTGCTTACTTGGATTCCTTTTTTCTCTTGATCTTCCCCCTTCCCTGGGGTCTCTAGAACCACCTTCTTTCGAACAAACCCCTGACTCTGTGGAAGTGCTCCCTGGAACGAGCCTCACGTTCACCAGTGTCATCAGAGGCACCCCCGCCTTTCAAGGTCAAATGGTTTAAAGGCAGCAGGGAGCTGGTGTCTGGGGAATCATGCAGCATCTCTCTGGAAGATTTTGTCACGGAACTGGAGTTATTTGAGGTGGAGCCCTTGCAGAGCGGGGACTACTCCTGCCTCGTGACTAACGACGCTGGCAGTGCTTCCTGTACCACACATCTTTTTGTGAAAGGTTTGCCCTTTCCTCCTAAAGCACGTATCTTTAACATTTTTTTCTGATTCTGTACTTGAAGATGTCAATTCTGCCTCTGCGTTTTCTCCTCATAGAACCGGCCACCTTTGTAAAAAGACTGGCCGATTTCAGTGTCGAGACAGGAAGCCCCATCGTTCTTGAGGCCACGTTTACGGGTACACCTCCCATCTCGGTGAGCTGGATGAAGAATGAGTTTGCCCTTACACAGTCTCAGAACTGCAGTATTACCATGACAGAAAAATCTACCATCCTGGAAATCCTTGACAGCACAATCGAGGATTATGCACAATACAGTTGCCTAATAGAAAATGAGGCCGGTCAAGATATTTGTGATGCTGTGGTGTCTGTCTTAGGTGTGTTGACAGTTACCTCTTCTTATTGCTCTCTTTTCCTTCTTTCAAAACATCCTCTTTTAGTGCAACTGATTGATTATCATCCTTTCTACCTCAGAACCGCCTTATTTCATTGAGCCTCTGGAACACGTGGAAGCAGTCATCGGAGAACCTGTAACTTTACAGTGTAAAGTGGATGGAACCCCAGAAATCAGAATTTCTTGGTATAAAGAACACACAAAGCTACGATCAGCTCCTGCATATAAAATGCAATTCAAAAATAACGTTGCCTCCTTGGTGATCAACAAAGTGGATCACAGTGACGTGGGAGAATATACCTGCAAGGCAGAAAACATCGTGGGGGCAGTGGCTTCTTCGTCCGTGCTTGTTATCAAAGGTGATGACGGTTTTCTCTACAAGTCTCCCTGTGTGTTGACAGATCCATTTTCTTAAAAACATCACAATGTTAATGGATTGAAATACGCCATGGTTGTTTTCTCTCTTGTAAATAAGGATTGTCTATAACTTCTTTACAGAGCGCAAACTTCCACCTTCCTTTGCAAGAAAACTGAAGGATGTTCAGGAGACTCTTGGCTTCCCAGTTGCATTTGAATGTCGCATCAATGGCTCAGAACCTCTCCAAGTGTCTTGGTACAAGGATGGGGTACTTTTGAAAGATGATGCTAATCTGCAGACATCTTTTGTTCATAATGTAGCAACTCTTCAGATTTTGCAAACTGACCAGAGCCACGTCGGTCAGTACAATTGCTCGGCTTCGAATCCCCTTGGGACTGCTTCATCCAGTGCGAAGCTCGTCCTCCTAGGTGAGTAACTCATCACGTGACCTCTTCGTTACAAAGCAGTTTCACTGCGCCCAGCCACCAGGGACTGGTGCCGCTTAGTGTCTGCTCCACATCTGAGAGCACCAAAACCGAAGTCACCCTGTCGCTCTTCATTCTTTCCAGAGCATGAAGTACCTCCTTTCTTTGATCTCAAGCCTGTGTCAGTAGATCTGGCTCTTGGAGAAAGTGGTTCTTTCAAATGTCACGTAACTGGAACTGCACCAATCAAAATCACCTGGGCTAAAGATAACCGAGAGATTCGTCCCGGAGGCAACTACAAGATGACTTTGGTTGAAAATACCGCCACTCTGACGGTTCTCAAAATAGGCAAAGGCGATGCTGGGCAGTACACCTGCTATGCAAGCAATGTCGCCGGAAAAGACTCTTGTTCTGCTCATCTGGGTGTACAAGGTACTTGTTGGAGCGAAGTAGCGAGGGCTCATTTCAATTCTGACACTATAGGAGGAAGTGTGTGCTTGAAAGATGTGTTTAGGACTAGGGTTTAGGCTACAGTCCATGGGGTCACAAAGAGTCGGACATGACTGAGCAAGTTCACTTTCATGGGCCAGGCTCTATGGGAGGTGTCGGGCAAGCTACAAGTTTATAGTTTACAGTTTACAGCAAATCTAGGGTCTTCTAAATGGGGGCAAGTTTTTAATTAAAAAAATATATACATATAAAACTGGTCAAACATGGACTGAGGGTGCATTTTCAATGGCTGAAAATAGAGACTAGAGAGAGAACAGGAACTTTTCACAGAATTTTAAGATAATCCAAGTTTGAAAGAAACCATCTTAGGACAATAAAAGGAAGTTGTCTCGAATGATATATTTTTCCACAGTAGTTTGTAAATTAATGGTTTTGTTCCTTACCTCAAACTATAACGCCCTTCAAGAAGAGTCAGATTGTGTCAAATTCTTCTCTTCTGCTAGCCTCACTTAAATAATAGTGGAAGTCAGGGGACTGATGAGTACATTAATATCTTACATCATGGAAGGCAACCATGTCTCAAGGTAGCAAAAAGAGTTCCTGTCTGCTGTGGTCAGAAATTAACTCAGTGAGCTGCTGGTCTAACTCATGAGAGCATTTTAAAAGACTTTTTGTGGTGGTAGTTTATAAATAACTTGAAATTAAAATACAATTAGATTCAGCAGCCCATGTGCCCTGTGACATATTGCTTGCTAATTATTTTATCTCCCTAAACTTGAATTTTCTGATTCAGTTAATGAAGAAAGTATTGCTCTCCCCACTTCAAAGGGCTATCAAAGAAGTTGAAGAAATATCTATTAAAGTCCTATAGGAGAAAATAGCACTTTAAAATATTAAGGTATCTGACCCAATTTTGCTACTCTGACTCTTCCTGGCACATCTGATATCTCTGCAGCCATAGGAAATGACAGATGTGTACTGGTTCACATACAAGAAAGTAATCAAATGCTCTTAATCCCTGTAAACCATAGAGTGCTTTCACCAACAGATACACACTCTGCCTCTGATCTTGCACAAAGAAGTGATTCTTTTGCTGGTAGGAGGATTGCGCAAGGATTAATATCTCTTCTTCCTTCCTTTTGCAATAATATTTGATGTGGGTGCTTACAAAAGTAAAGACATTTTACTTGAGGATTTAGATTCCACTTACCTATTCTTCCTTGAACTGTACCAAATAAATATGTTTTCCAGAGCTAAAGACCTCTCTGTTTGAGTTTTCCCTTCATCCTGAGTTATACGTGTCTTTCCCATCTCTTCCCTTGTGTTTTCTTTCTTGCTTCCATAGAACCGCCCAGGTTCATTAAGAAGCTAGAACCTTCAAGAATCGTGAAGCAAGATGAATCTACCAGATACGAATGTAAAATAGGAGGGTCTCCAGAAATCAAAGTTTTATGGTACAAGGGCGAGACTGAAATTCAAGAGAGCAGTAAGTTCAGAATGTCGTTCGTGGACTCAGTGGCAGTGTTGGAAATGCACGGGCTCAGTGTGGAAGACAGTGGCGACTACACCTGCGAGGCCTGCAATGCCGCCGGCAGTGCGAGCAGCACCACCTCCTTGAAAGTTAAAGGTCAGCTCTTCGCTCTCTTTTTTGTAAATTGGGATATAATTGCTTTGCAATGTGGTGTTTGTTTCTGCTGCACAACAGTGTGAATCAGCCATAAGTTTACAAATACCCCCTCCTTCTTGAGCCCCATTCCCGATCCCACCCCTCTAGGTCCTCCCAGAGCACCTGGTTGAGCTCCCTGTGGTCTACAGCAGCTTCCCACTAGCAATCTGGGACAAACTGGGGGAGTAGCACTTACCCGTCTTTTAAGTCTTGCACATCCTAGCTGTCCTCTCAGTTCCCTGTTGGACTCTCCATCAAGGTTCTAAAAGTTTTAAAGGATATAATAGAAAATTAGAAGTGATACTCTCTCTCTATGTTGGAATAGACAACTAATTTTTACTTGCAAATACAGCCTAATTTCCCTTTCTTTCTAACTCGATTTTCTTCCAACTTTAGAGCCACCCATTTTCCGCAAAAAGCCTCATCCCATTGAAACACTGAAAGGAGCTGATGTTCACCTTGAATGTGAGCTTCAGGGCACTCCCCCATTTCAAGTTTCATGGCATAAAGACAAGAGAGAACTTAGGAGTGGCAAGAAGTACAAGATCATGTCTGAGAACTTCCTGACGAGTATTCACATTCTGAGCGTTGATGCCGCGGACGTTGGGGAGTATCAGTGTAAAGCCACGAATGATGTGGGAAGTGACACCTGTGTGGGCTCCATCACTCTGAAAGGTTAGAGTGACTTCAGCCTCTCGTGCTTACTAGTATTTTCCTTCTAACTTTAATACCCTGTTGACCCCTCAGCTCTGGCTCCATCCTTTTACACTAGTGTCTCTTCTACTTTACCCCTTTCTCCTTTCCTAAATCTTTTTATGTTTAGTGTGCATTTCAAATCCTACTAAGCACCCTTTTAAACAGTTTTCCCAATAGATTTTGATTGGATTTAGAAAGCTAGAGAGGCGAAGGTGTTCAGCTCCTTCTACTTAACACAAATCTAGGAGGGTTCCCTGGTGGTCTAGTGGTTAGGACACAACACGTTCACTCGGTGGCCTAGGATTCAATCCCTGGTCAGGAGATTAAGAGCCCACAAGCCTTGTGGCAAGGCCAGAAAAGTACAAAACTCTAATGCATTCTTGCTCCCACTCACCAGAAATGCCAGAAAAGTATAAAACTCTAATGCATTCTTGCTCCCACTCACCAGAAATGCCTCTTTAAGAAATGCAAAGAGTGCAGGATCACTAGTTTGAATCCTGGCATTGATGGCTTTGAGAGAAATACTCTTCGCCCCACACCTTTTAAATCTCTCTCTTTTTTTGCCCCCTTTTCATCAGCGCCACCAAGGTTTGTGAAGAAGCCCAGTGATGTTTCTACCATCGTTGGTGACGAAGTTCAGCTTCAGGCTACTGTTGAAGGCGCTGAGCCCATTTCCGTGGTGTGGTTCAAAGACAAGGGGGAGATCGTCAGAGAAAGTGACAACATATGGATCTCTTACTCAGAAAACACTGCAACCCTACAGTTTACAAGAGCAGAAACAGCCAACGCCGGGAAATACACCTGTCAGATCAAAAACGATGCCGGAATGCAAGAGTGTTTGGCCACGGTGTCTGTCCTCGGTTAGTGCAGAGAGAATGTCATCATGAGTAGAAGGCGTACACTTACCAGTACTTGTGTATTCCTTAGTTTTTCCATGGGATTTTAACACTTGAATGCAATTTATATCTCATTCCAGAGCCTGCAGCAATTGTGGAAAAGCCAGAATCCATAAAAGTGACCACAGGAGACACCTGTACCTTGGAGTGCTCAGTCACTGGCACACCCGAACTCACAACCAAGTGGTTTAAGGATGGAAAAGAGCTGACAAGTGACAACAAATACAAAATAAGCTTCTTCAACAAAGTGTCTGGCCTTAAGATCATTAATGTGGCCCCCAGTGACAGTGGGGTGTACAGTTTTGAGGTGCAGAACCCTGTGGGCAAAGACAGCTGCACAGCCTCAGTGCAGGTTTCAGGTTGGTTGGTTGGCTTTTTGTTTCACTGTGATCGTAGTATAGTTCCTGCTTTACATGTATATGTATGAGAAGCTCCACATTCTACAGTGTGACACGAGTCTGACATTCTGTGACAGCAAAATTAGAGGCAGTATGCCTATCCTGTTGTTCAGTTGCTAAGCCATGTCTGACTTGTTGCAGCCCCATGGATTGTAGCATGCCAGGCTTCCCTGTCATTAACTATCTCCCAGAGCTTCCTCAAACTCATGTCTATTGAATCAACGATGCCATCCAACCATCTCATTATAGAGACAGGAGAAAAGCAAGCCCAAAAGTTCTATTCCTTTCTCTTGGAGGAATTACCACAATTCAGAGTGGTAGGAATAAAACTTAATTGCTGAGTAAGGAATGAGGATACTGTGGTTTTCTACTGTCAGTTATGCTGGAAGAATTCTCCACATAATGATACACAGCAAAGAGAGACCAAAATGCCTAAGTCAACTAGCACATCTTGCCCATTGATTGATTCTCAAGGCTCTCCATTGTGTGAAGCCTCGGGCAGTTCTTTGATACCCCCACAGAAGAGCCAAATGGATCTAGGGATAGTCCATCAAAAAGACAATAATTCTCTCTTCAAATCATTTTATAACTGATGTCCCTTGTTTGTTTGATTTTTATCACATTCAGACCGAACTGTTCCTCCTTCGTTCACGAGAAGATTGAAAGAGACAAATGGTCTGTCTGGTTCCTCGGTGGTAATGGAGTGTAAAGTCTATGGATCACCTCCAATCTCTGTCTCCTGGTTCCATGAACGAAATGAGATTAGCAGTGGAAGGAAATACCAGACCACTCTGACGGATAACACATGTGCTTTAACTGTGAACATGCTGGAAGAATCAGATGCTGGCAACTACACGTGTATAGCTACTAATGTGGCCGGTTCTGATGAGTGCAGTGCTCCTTTGATTGTGAGAGGTCAGTCAAAAATACAGTAAAATATAATTGCATTTCATTATGCATTAAACATTTTTATAATCAGAATTCAAAAATGTTAACCTTTTTCTGATACGTGCTTTTTTGTTTAGAACCACCATCTTTTGTTCAGAAACCTGACCCCATGGATGTTTTAACTGGAGCCAACGTAACCTTCACAAGCATTGTAAAAGGAACACCCCCTTTCAGTGTTAGCTGGTTCAAGGGCAGCACTGAACTAGTACCAGGAGACACATGTAATGTGTCTTTGGAGGATTCAGTTGCTGAACTGGAGTTGTTTGACGTAGATACATCACAGAGTGGGGAGTATACCTGCATCGTTACTAATGAAGCTGGCAAAGTTTCTTGTACAACACATCTCTACGTAAAAGGTTTGTTTGACTGCTATTCTGCATTTTTACAGTTAACATAGGCGAAGTACTGGATATGCCCATATCCATGTGTATATGTGTTTGATATCGTATTTTCAATTTGTCTGCTACAGCCCCAGCCAGATTTGTAAAGAAGCTCAACGATTACAGCATAGAGAAAGGAAAACCTCTGATCCTAGAGGGCACATACACTGGAACTCCTCCCATTTCCGTGACATGGAAGAAAAATGGCATAAACGTAACTCCATCTCAGAGGTGTAACATCACCACAACTGAAAAGTCTGCGATCCTGGAAATCCCAAGCAGCACAGTGGAGGACGCAGGACAGTACAACTGTTACATTGAGAACACTTCCGGAAAAGACTCCTGTTCAGCACAGATCCTGATACTAGGTTTGTTGTGGTTGCACATTCCCATCTTTGCATACATGTAGCCACCACGGCATGCCTCCTTCATGACTGATTCTCTCTCTTGTCTGTAGAACCACCATATTTTGTCAAGCAGTTGGAGCCTGTGAAGGTGACTGTTGGAGATTCTGCCTCTTTACAATGCCAGCTTGGTGGGACCCCTGAAATTGCGGTGTCCTGGTTTAAAGGAGATACAAAATTGAGACCTACTGCTACCTACAAGATGCATTTTAGGAACAACGTTGCTACATTGGTTTTCAACCAGGTTGATAGTAATGACAGCGGAGAATATATCTGCCGAGCTGAAAACAGTGTGGGAGAAGTTTCTTCGTCAACTTTCCTGACTGTTCAAGGTGATTGCAATATTTTTAAAGCGAATGAATGTGTTTCTTTTGAACAAGATTTTAAATATCTGGTGAGGGTTTTCTTTTTGGGAAAATCTTTCCAAATGCAAAGTTTTCTGCTTAAGTAGTTCTACCTGTAAATTAGCAGATTATCGTTTTCGATCACCTTTACAGAGAGAAATAAAATGACTAAATTTTCCATTAGAAGGATCATGTCATCATTTGCCTCTATAATTAAATCTTTAAGAAAAACAAATAACCATATTTTTAAATCGGTACTGCCTGAGTGTCTCATTCAGATTGCTAGAAAGCAGTCTTAAAAAGTAAGAGAATCTGCTACATGCCAGAAATATACCTTAAACTAATTAGTTTTTCTATTGGCTTACATATTTTTACACCTACCACGCATTGGTGTCAGTCACTCAGTCATGCCTGACTCTTTGCGACCCCACAAACTGTAGCCCGCCAGGCTCCTCTGTCCATGGGATTCTCCAGGCAAGAATACTGGAGTGGGTTGCCATTCCCTTCTCCGTACCATACATCAGCATGCCATCAAATTTAAACTTTTGCTCCAAAAATTTACCTGCTTTTCCCTGAGTCCGAGTTAATTTAAGAGTTGTGAATACCTCCTGATATCCTGATATTTTTATAGAAATTCCATTATCTGGGTAACAATAATTGTGAGAAGAATATTCAGTAAATTCAAAATGTCCAGAAGTATTCATTACTTTTAATTCTCCTCCTACAGAGCAAAAACTTCCACCATCGTTTTCTCGACAGTTGCGAGATGTTCAGGAAACAGTTGGGCTGCCAGTTGTTTTTGAGTGTGCCATCAGTGGGTCAGAACCTATCTCAGTGTCTTGGTTTAAAGACGGCAGGCCGGTGAAAGACAGCCCCAACATACAAGCATCATTTTTAGATAACGTGGCCACTCTAAACATTTTTCAAACTGATCGGAGTTTTGCAGGCCAATATTCTTGCACAGCTACAAATCCCATAGGTTCTGCTTCTTCCAGTGCCAGACTCATTCTCACAGGTGCGTGAATCCCTAAGCTTCTAATTTTGTCAGTAAAATTGTTAGAACCAAATTTGAAATTAGGGGAGGACGATTTGTGTGGCCTAGGACAGTCAGGTAATGGAGCCTGAAACCTTGTCTTTCTGCTGCCCTCCCAGAGGGGAAGAACCCGCCCTTCTTTGACATCCCTCTGGCCCCTGTGGACGCTGTGGTGGGAGAGAGTGCAGACTTTGAGTGCCACGTGACTGGGACACAGCCGATAAAGGTCGCCTGGGCTAAAGACAACAGAGAGATCCGGAGTGGTGGAAACTACCAGATTAGTTATCTGGAAAACAGTGCCCACCTGACCATCTTAAAAGTGGACAAAGGAGACTCTGGACAGTATACATGCTACGCTGTCAATGAAGTGGGAAAGGACTCCTGTACAGCTCAGCTCAATATAAAAGGTATCTTTGCATATCAATTTTGTTGGAACGGATAATATTTAGGATTTTTTTTCTCATTTAGGACATTTTTGAACCACTGACGTTAACAAAAGTGTTTCAGAAGAAATAAGTTTGTCTAGAGAAAAAAAATGATCTTTTAAAATCTGCATTTCTCTAAAGTTTCTCTCCGCCTCCTTTTACTTTTTACAAATATCTGGTTCTGTAACTGGCCATAAGTTATTCTTATCATCCATCCCATAAATCAGAGAACAGTTTAAAATAAACTTGTTAAAACTAAAACATACAACATTGTTAATCAGCTATATTCTGATATAAAGTAATTTTTTAAATTTAAAAATAAAAATAAATACAATAAGCTTGTGGAAGGAGGCAAAATATTTAGGAACATTACACTAATATGCTGTATTTAGTTTGTCAGCATTGATTTTGAACTTAAAATGTGGCTTCTCTCTCTTGAAAAGCCTCCTATTAATAACCTACTTATGGATTCCACTTCATATGTCCTTGAACTTTCTTACAGAGCGACTGATCCCACCAAGTTTCACGAAAAAACTCTCAGAGACGGTAGAAGAAACAGAAGGGAATTCTTTCAAACTTGAGGGCCGTGTTGCTGGTTCCCAACCCATCTCTGTTGCTTGGTACAAAAATAACATAGAGATCTATCCAACGTCTAACTGTGAAATCACATTCAGGAACAACACACTTCTGCTGCAAATCAAGAGGGCAGGCATGGACGATGCTGGTTTGTACACATGCAAAGTGTCGAATGATGCAGGCTCTGCTTTATGTACATCTTCGATCGTCATCAAAGGTAAGTCTCCTTGACCGCCCAGCATGATGCGTTTTTCCTTACTGTCCATTAGACAGCCATGTGTGTTTCTTCTGACATCTCAACCTACTTCTGGATTCCAGATATGTATTATTTAATTGGCTTGCTACAATTTCACTTATGTTTACTAAGATATATATATATATATATATATATATATGTATTATTTGTAATTTAATTACATGGCCCAGCAAAGTAGGTGTCATATTATAGACTATATATCTTAGCTTGTAAATCACATCCCAAAATGTTGTCAGGTAGTTAGAAGTCTAAGGCTACTTTGAAATTCATGCATAAGTGACTTACAAATTTTTATGAAGCACACTTATTTTTAAATTTTGAAAAATTTTCATCATTGAATACTGTATTAGCTTTGCTTATTATGAGATCTATCACATTCTGAAGCATTCTCTTTTCTAAGGATATTTCTAAAGCATTTTGTCTGACATATATTGCCCAAAGCTTTTATCCTGTAAATGAATATTAATCTCATGCAAAAGGATGAAATTTACTCTAAGAGAAAAAATGGGTGAAAAGATGTATATCATTACAAATATACAGTCACAGCTTGAGGCAAAGAAATAGACTGTATTGTTTAAGGAGATTGTCTCAATTTGATCTTCTAACTGTAATGGCTTCATCCAGATGATTATGAGGCAGTTCATCAAAATCACTTTGCAATCTGACTTCATTGAACAGCTGGGAGTTAATTACCAACTCGAATCATCTAGCTGGCCATTTCAGGGTGCCCAGACAATAAGTTAATATCATCAATAGATTAATATTACTAGTAAGGTAATATCATTGACTTAACTTATAATTCAGATTTTATCATTCATTTAATAGGACTTAAATGCATTTAAACACATTTAGTAAGATGAAGAATATGTGCTTAGTGGTGGCTTTTATTCATGATTTACATTCATGATGGTTTTGCCATTGAGTAGATAGATAAATACTTTCCATAGAATTCTTAGGCTTTTTAATACATAGAATTTTAAAGAGTAAGGCATCAGAAGTTTTCATCTGCACAATCATAAATGTTGCCTTATTCTTCTTAAATGTAGGTCTCAGAACGGTTCAGTAAAATTATTATGAAACACTGAGCTGTACACAGCCTTCCTGTCATGTTACTGATGTCTTCTTCATTGGTTTTCACTTGAGCACTGAGCTTCAACTCCTCATTCCTTTGGGCAAAGATTGGGTTTTTAAATGCAACTGTAGCTACATATAATAACTAAATCTGAATGCCAAGGAAAATCACATATTAAGATGTGGGCTCAGGGATTACTCAAATGTTGGCTTTCTTTCCCAAAGGATAGCAAGCAATGCATATCATGCACAGAATTCTCCAATAGGCTCTTAGATTTTAGGGTTCAGTGAAAATGCAGCTGCACGCAAGTTTGAGAGAATCAATAGTATACTATGTGACACCGAAGTTTATAGTAACTGCCAGTGCAGTGTTTGTAGTGCTGAATCAGGACACAGACACTTGGGTAATTCATGGGCAGCATGGCATATGTTCTTTGCTTGTTTTTAAACCTTTTTCTATTTTTAAAATCCAACACATGTAACCAGTGTTTTCAGAAATAAAGGCACGTGATTCAATTCTACTATAGCAATCAGTGCTACCTGTTAGAGGCAAAATGTTCTTTTCTGGAATTTAATACTTTTTTGTTTTTATGTTCCTCATGAAAATACCTTTTTAATTCTAGAACCTAAGAAGCCACCTGTATTTGATCAGCACCTTACCCCAGTAACAGCAAGTGAAGGAGAATTTGTGCAACTCAGCTGCCATGTCTGGGGATCAGAACCCATCAGGATCCAGTGGTTGAAGGCTGGCAGAGAAATAAAGCCCTCAGACAGATGCAGCTTCAGCTTTGCTAATGGGACTGCTGTGCTAGAGCTTAAGGATGTGACTAAAGCAGATGCAGGAGATTATGTGTGTAAAGCTTCCAATGTGGCTGGAAGTGACGCTTCCAAATCAAAAGTGACCATTAAAGGTACAGATTTGTTGACACTATTGTTTAGATTAACTGCTTGTGTTTGCTGATTACATTTAAATAAGAATGAAATTAGATTTTTAGAAGCATCAGTTATTGCTCATTTGCAATTTATAGCCTCTTCATTGTAATTGAAATACTAGATCATTTCATGGCAATTATTTCCAGATGAATTTTCTGAAAGTGCCCTAGTTCACCATCACATTTCTTGACATTTTTTTCACCATATCCAAAAACATAACTAAATGGAGTTCCAGAAATGATCCTGTTTAATAATGTGACATAAAGTAGCCTGACTTGTTGTTGTTATTGTTCAGTCATTAAGTCATGTCCAACTCTTTGCAATTCCACGGACTGCTGCACACCAGGCTGCTTTATCTTCCACTGTCTCCCAGAGTTTGTTCAAATTCATGTCAAGTTGAATGCTAACTAATACTATCAGATAGCCTGATATTATATCCCTAAAGGAAATCTATGTAATGAAACCAAGTCTAGAGGTATAAAACTTGATGCTATTGATGTGATTGTAATTCAGTCTGCTTGTAGAAGCTGTCACTGGTTATAAATGTCTGTGAAATTGCTTTATCTTCTGCAATCCACTCATATACAGTTCATAATATTTGTGACATTGCCAAACTCTTAAAGTCTACTTTTCAAAGAAAATTATTTATTGCAATTTTAAGGTAATTGTGATAACAAAGCGTGTACATGTGTTTTTTTTAGACAAACCAGCTGCCGTCCCAGCAGCTAAGAAAGCAGCAGTAGATGGAAAACTCTTCTTCGTATCAGAACCTCAGAGTATCAGAGTTGTAGAAAGTAAGTACTTCATAAAAAGGACATCTTCATCTGTCTTGTACATTTTACCACTGATTTAATTTCAGAAAAACTGGTTTTGGAAAATTAAATTTTTATTGAATTGTTTTCATTGTTCCTTAGAAACCACTGCAACATTCATTGCAAAAGTTGGAGGTGACCCAATTCCAAATGTTAAGTGGACAAAGGGGAAATGGAGACAACTGAACCAAGGAGGTCGAATATTGATCCACCAAAAAGGCGATGAAGCAAAACTGGAGATCAGAGACACCACAAAAACCGATTCTGGCTTATACCGATGTGTTGCATTTAATAAACATGGTGAAATTGAAAGTAATGTTAATCTACAGGTGGATGAAAGGAAGAAACAAGAGAAAATTGAAGGAGACCTTAGAGCAATGCTGAAAAAGTAAGTTCCGTAAAAGATCGCTTTTGGTAATATTCCCTTTGTGGACCGTCCCCTCCAAGATTCAGATTGTGAAAGAAAATAAGCACATAGATGTTTTAACAGATAAGGAAATATATAGTATTTGAGTGGAAGTTAGTGGTACCTTAATGTCAATTTCTCAATAATCATCAGAAAGTTTTGAGAATGAAGTAAATTTTTATTAAAACTTTGAACAAAGGAAATGGCCTATAAATAAATCTGTGTCTAGACATCAAATTTTTGGTTCTACATGTAATTTTACTTACTCTGAATGGCTTTCTAGATCAACTGTTTTAAACATTTTCCATAATTACCAGTAATATCAATACCAATTATGTTTCATCATGATTAATCAACCAACATTTAATTTCTACACATTTCCCATGATATATATGTGTTCGTTATTAATATTTTCCATGATTGTTATCATTTTTCTTTATTCTTTCAGTAGCCTCTTTTGTTGTAAAGTTTACAAAAATACTTGATATCTTTCCTTTCTTAAACTCTTTGATCAATCTCTGTACTTGGCACTATAGTCCAATCTTAATCCACTCCATCTCCAAACACACATTTTTTGTTTATTTCACAGTTTTGTTTGTTTGTTTAACATGGTAAAACTAGTAATTATTAAATAAAGAACACAGAATAACTTTGTGAATAAAATGTAATTATATTTGTAATCATTGAATGATGATAGACAATTCAGAATAAGTAGAAGAGAGGTAATTCATGTTTATTTCTTATTTCATTTAGGACTCCAGTCTTAAAGAAAGGAGCTGGGGAAGAAGAGGAAATTGATATCATGGAACTTCTCAAAAATGTTGATCCAAAAGAATATGAAAAATATGCCCGCATGTATGGAATCACGGATTTCCGGGGTCTTCTTCAAGCATTTGAACTGCTAAAGCAAAGTGAAGGAGAAGAGACACATAGATTGGTATGCTCTTTTGTATATAGTATAATCTCTAAAAATTTACACTTGAAACATCTAGCTTACACCTTTTGAATTTCCAGACCCTACAATTGTATAATATCTTAATATAACCTAAGCAGCATCAAGAATGGAAGCTGAATATAATCATCCATCTTCTAATTCAAAATCTTTTCCATATGTAATAATTCTACTTTTTTTCTCCTTAGGAAATTGAAGCAATAGAGAAGTCAGAGAAGGATGAGAAAGAATTTGAGGAACTTGTATCATTTATTCAGCAAAGGCTGTCACAGACAGAGGTAAAATGAATCATGATGATCACAAAATGAACAAATTATTGGAAATTACAAGGGAAGGAGTGACTAATGCATTTTGATTTTTTATTCTCTTAGCCTGTCACTCTGATCAAGGACATTGAAAATCAGACAGTTTTGAAAGATAATGATGCTGTGTTTGAAATTGACATTAAGATTAATTATCCAGAAATCAAGCTTTCATGGTACAAAGGGACTGAAAAACTGGAACCCAGTGATAAGTTTGAAATAAGCATTGATGGTGATCGACATACACTCAGAGTCAAAAACTGTCAACTTAAAGATCAGGGCAATTACAGATTGGTGTGTGGTCCACACATTGCTAGTGCTAAACTAACTGTAATTGGTAAGTGAAAAGAATTTTATTATTTTTTTTAAAAAACTGATGAGATGAATTTACTTTTGAATACATCACATGTGATATCAAACAAAATACGTACTGTATTCTGCCCACAGAGCCTGCCTGGGAACGGCATCTTCAGGACGTAACTTTGAAAGAAGGCCAGACTTGTACCATGACCTGCCAGTTCTCAGTGCCAAATGTAAAATCTGAATGGTTCAGAAATGGCAGAATCCTTAAACCCCAAGGTCGATACAAAACAGAAGTGGAGCACAAAGTCCATAAGCTGACCATCGCAGATGTTCGAGCAGAGGACCAGGGCCGATACACCTGCAAACACGAAGACCTCGAAACTTCAGCAGAACTCAGAATTGAAGGTGGGTGAAAGGATATGGCTGGAGTTATCACGGCATCAGAGGCAAATACCATGCACAACCCCTACAACCTTGCCTTTGCATGTATCTAAAGTGCTTGTGCGATCCCATTTCCCAACACACTCAGCAATCCATGCACTCATGTCTCAAAATCTATACAAAATCAAAAGGGAAGTATTCCCCTAAGTGCTGATTCATTTTTATAGTTCTTTTTGACCAGTAGATTTCAATCTAAACTATGATATGACTTTCTAACAGTAATTTCTGATAAATTTCATGATTTCTTATAAATTCAATAACTTTTTGCAATTCTACTAAATGCCATAAATCTCACATCTCTGATTTTGAATCCTAGAAATAAATCTTAGAGAAAGGACCAGATTTCATGGCTATATGTCTTGGCTAGGAGATAACATTTTGTTTATAGGTATCAGTTTGACTCTATTTGTATAAAACTGTGTAGATAGAATTAATAATATATGTGATACGTGATTAGCATCTATTTTTCAAAAACAATTATTTCATATGAAGATCACATTCCAACCTTCTGAATCTCTGAAGTGAAATGGAATGTCAAGATTTAGAAGCAAAGAGTTTTATTTCCTAAAGACCTACAGCTTTGGACTGTATTCAGCAACATTTGGCTCTAAGGATGGGCTCTACTTCCAGGCATTGCTACCCATTTATAGCTGCTGAAATAACAACTTATGTGCCTTCTTATTTACATAAGCATTTCAAAATCTCTGACTTGCTTTACAGTGGATATCAAGGTCTGGTTGTATTTTAAAATTCAGAAATTTTTAATAGTTTTCCATTTAAAAGTTGAAACCACTTATTTTTAAAATAATTGCCTATTTTTTATATGATCCTTCCAAAAAAAAAAAAGCTCACCAGACTGTGTATGATATCTAAGCTGCTCACAGTGCTGTGACGCATTGAATTCCAGATGAAATTTTGCAGGAGGATCTCCACTCCAGCCCCATCTCCTCCTGTACACCTTGCCATTTGCAAGGGGTGGACTCCATGCCTGCCCACTGGTACTTGCAAAGCAGGTTTCAGAACTCTTCAAAATGAATCCTGTGACATTTAGAAGAGCAGATATCCTATTGAGTTTAAAATTATTTCACAAGAAAAGTTATAAAGGTCATGTAATAAACAGTTCTAGAACCTGAAAGGCAGAATTATTTTACAGAGGAAAGATTTTCAAAAGGGAATAAAGTGTATAGTAAGATGAAGTTTATGTTCCCTTTCTTTTGAAGCCCCCATTTCACTAACATCTTTAAAGTTTAAGTTTTATTCTGGATTATAAGCAACTTGACTCTTTTCTTCCTGTAAATATTATAAGGACTTGCAGGATTTCTTTACTTTTCCACATTAATCTTACAGGAGTACACTTAAGTATTGAGATAATTTTTTGGTACTGATGCAAAGAAGTGTACTTTCTTCTTGTTTTATATTTTTAGCCCTTTTCTGCTATTTTCCAATCAGATGAAAAGATAGAAACTGAACATCTGAGGGAAACACACAGTGAAAGAAATTCCTCCCATACAAACTAAATTTGAACTCTTTTTGTATTTAAACAGCTGAACCAATTCAGTTTACAAGGCGCATACAGAACATTGTCGTGAGTGAGCACCAGTCTGCCACCTTCGAATGCGAAGTGTCCTTCGATGACGCCATTGTAACTTGGTACAAAGGACCAACAGAACTGACCGAGAGCCAGAAATACAACTTCAGGAACGATGGTCGCTGCCATTATATGACCATCCACAACGTGACCCCAGATGATGAAGGTGACTTAATTGACAATGTCCCTGTGAATATATAATTTAAGCTTTTCCTGTTTTGTGTATTTCTTCTCTATGCTTATATTCTATGACTCTGTCTAGGTTAGTTTCCTAGGAAAAAAAAATATAAATGAATACTATGTTTAAATAAAGAAGTGTTATTTTCAAACATATCAGAACGCAAAGGTTTCATGATCTTTTTCCCTTAGGTGTCTATTCAGTAATTGCTCGACTGGAGCCCAGAGGTGAAGCGAGAAGCACCGCAGAGCTGTACTTGACGACCAAAGGTCAGAAAACACCCCATTCAAATCACACTGCGATTCTGGTGACAAAGTAACCTGCCAAGACAATTCTATTAAATTTTTTAATATATCATTTTTTTTTTTATTTTGCAGAAATCAAACTTGAGATGAAGCCTCCTGGTAAGTTAAAAAAAAAAAAAAAAAATCAATCCTTGCTTACAATACTTTCAGTAATTTTGTAAGTGATAGAAGCCAAACTAATATAAAATATTATTAGTAAAATTATTGTCAGGAAAATAATACCAATGTTAGGCTTTATGAGTTTGGGAAATTAGAGGTAATGAGGTCAAATAATGTGGCCATAGTACAAAACAGATTGTCACAGGGAATGAATTTGCAAGTGTGGCTGCTTACAGAAGACTCTTAATATGTTTGTATCTATATTTTAGATTCTGCTGTTGAAATGCCCAACAACCAAACACATCTTAGTTGTCTAATAAATACCTGAGCTTTCACTCTTTCAGTTCTTATCATTAGTAAATGTCTCTTTTCAGATATTCCTGACTCCAGAGTTCCAATTCCAACCATGCCAATCAGAGCAATACCACCAGAAGGTAAGAAAGACCCAGCATCACCACCACCCGCCTAGGCCTGGTCTTGAATATGGTAGCAACAATATGCTACCACTGGGCTTCCCTGTGGCTCAGCGGAATCCACCTGCAATGCAGGAGATGCAGGTTTGATCCCTGGATTGGGAATACTCGCCGGAGGAGAGAATGGCAATCCATCCCAGTGTTCTTGCCTGGAGAATCGCATGAACAGAGGAGCCTGGCAGGCTACAGTCCACAGGGTCACAACAGTCAGATACAACTTAGCATGAGACAAACAAAAAACAAGCAATATACTACCTACCACTAGAAAGTTACCAGTGCCAAACCATAGTATCTTTCCACTTTATCTTCTTCATGGTGTAATTAAAAATCAAAGCAAAAGAGTAGTTGCAATTATAAATAGATGCTATTTTTATGTGGTCTGACTATTGAACTGCTACTATACCACCTTTGAAAAACTGAACGAAATGCATGAGACTTTTCATTGTATTTCACACAAAATGAGAAACCAAACCATGTTACTTATGATGGCATTTATTTTTTTAGAAATTCCTCCTACGGCTGTTCCTCCCATCCCTCTTTTGCTACCATTACCTGAAGAAAAGAAACCACCAGCAAAACGTGTTGAAGGTATTATATGTTAGCTACCTAAATTCCAAAATATAGGACTTAATTATTGTATATACAGACCTGGAAAATGTTGTTTAGTGCAACTTGTTGGCCCTCTAGTGGTCAGCAGGTTGGATTGCCTTTCAAAATGTAAGTTAACATGATTTTAGTATTAATTAAATGTGTTGGACATGTGCCTAAAAGTCTGAAAATCATTAGAAAAAAAATATTTTAAAAAAATCACTTAAGCGTTAATAGCAAGCTGATTTCATATTTTCCTAACTGCTCCGTATAGCAATAAAATAATAAAATCAAAGAAATAAAAAATGCTAGTGAATAGTCAGGTTTAAATTTTTAGTTTGTGTTTTTTCTCAATTACACTGTTATCTACTCCTTAAAATTCACTATTTCATTATAAAAACATGAGTTAGAATATCTTTGATTTTTTTTTTTTCTAAAGCTAAGGAAAGAGCCCTCCAATAAACTTTTGAGTGTGTCAGGGAATTGTCCCTCTTAAATAGTTCAGTAGATAAATTGTACTGTTTGTGCCCGAAACTGTCTCAACTAATTAATCAACAGACTGCCTGGACTTTCTAGAGTTCTGGGGAGTTCAGAACTGTTGTCAGAATTCTCCCAGCAACATCAGGAAAAAATTCTGCGTGTCAAGGTCACATTTTCCCAAAGCCAAGCCACCATTACAGAAGTAGCCTCCAGGCTAATCCCCTAATAGCCATTACAGTTGGTGTCAAAAGCTTGAGAAAATTTTCAGCTAGCCTTAGGGGAAATCTAGTTAAAAGACAAAAAAATAAAAAACACTTCTAGTTTTATGATTAAACTATCTTAGTAACAAAGAAAAGTATTTTTATAACTTACATAAACTTAGTTAACTATATTTCATTTACTTCTGATAGTAAAAATGAGCAAGAATCAAATACCAAAAAATAGATTTCTCCTTATGTTTGTCGTCAGGAATAATAATTCATCTCAATGAGTGATTTATGCTTTGAGCACTACTGTCAACATGACTAAGTACCCACTGGGAAACTTGAGAAATTAAATCACATTTTAAAAATTCAAAACAGTGTCATTATTCATGAATACTAGGAGCCATAATCAAGTTATGATCTGGGGCCAGGATCAAGGTATATGTTAGCATTAACAAAAGAGAATTTCCACAATATAGCATAGGTGGAACTTTAATTTTACTAATTCACTTGTTCTTATTCCTGACAAATTTAAAGCAGTCTTACCTAAGTGAAACAAAGATGAAATAGTGTACCTTTTCTATACATGATATCACCTGGGTTTGCCCTGGATGTTTCGAAAACTTGAAGCCCACACTTAAAATCAGTGTGGGCTTCCCTGGTGGCTCAGATGGTAAAGAATCTGCCTGCAGTGCTAGAGACCTGAGTTCAATCCCTGGGCTGGGAAGATCTTCAGGGGGAAGATCCCCTGGAGAAGGGATTGGCAACCGCTGGCTCAGAGGTTAAAGCGTCTGCTTGCAGTGCAGGAGACGTGGGTTTGAACCCTGGGTTGGGAAGATTCCCCTGCAGAAGGAAATGGCAACCTGCTCCAGTATTCTTGCCTGGAGTACTCAATGGACAGAAAAGCCTGGCCGGCTACAGTTCATAGAATCACAATCAGACATGACTTTCACTTACATATTCTTTCTCCTTCCCCCCCAATTTTTCTACTTTCTAGTCCAAAATCTTTCTGAAACAGGCATCTTACAATAATGTACAGAGTCTCTTGTTATCATCAAACCATATGGAAAAAAATAAATTTCAGTAAGCCTCCCAGTCTCCTGAAAACATTTTAGTAAAATTTACATCTGACATCTTATCTTTTAGTGACCAAAAAAGCTGTGAAGAAAGATGCTAAAAAGATTGTTGCAAAGCCCAAGGAAGAGGCACCGCCACCTAAAGGTATTATGATTTATCAAAATTCCAAGAATTCCCTGGCAGTCCAATAGTTAGGGCTTGGCACTTTCACTGCTGTGGGCCAGGCTCAATCCCTGGTCAGGAAAGTAAGATCCTGCGAGCTGCACAGCAACCCCACCCCCAAAATTCAATCTTACTGCTTTTCTCTTAGTTAAAAAAATTTAAATCCAGATAGGGAAAGACAGAGGAAGATTAAGAGTGTGACTTTATAAAATAGTACCTCTTCATTTACTCACCCTCACAATTCTTTGACTCACTCCTCACTTTCTCTTTCTCAACGTTATTTTCCCATTTTTTCCCTCCCCTGACCTCCTTTGCCTGTGTCTGCCCTTGACACCCCATGGCCACACCAGAGAGTTCTTATTATCTCTGGATGGTGATTTAAAGAAGGCACTGCCCTCTGGTCCAACATTTGGTCTTAATCTAGTCACTCAAATAGAATGTTTTAAAGGGCTGGTGCTAGCTTTGAGTGGTTGCTCCAGACCAGTTCAGCATCTTTCTGGGTTTAGCTGAGCTAAATGTCAATACCCACAGAAGAAAAATACTTTGTACAGGGGCATCAATTTACCTACTTTAAGTTTTTATTTTAACTTGGGAAATTTTTAGAAAGAAAAATAGATAGCTAAATTTAAGCAAACAGTTTTATCCATCTGGCTAAGATTAGAGTACAGCAAGCTCCTAAAAAGAAGGAAAATTCAGGAGCACAGGGTACCCCTTCACTGAGACTTTTTTTTCTGAGTGGTCATTTATGAAGTATTATAGAATAAGGAGAAGCTCAAAAGCCATGGATAGTTCCTGAACTTTATCATTAATCCCTGAAAAGAATTATTTTCTTTTAGCATTATGTTTTAGCATCAGACATACTGATTATTCTCTTTATGTTTCATATTAATTGAAATTGTTTTAAATCAATCTAAGCTAGAAAAAAAAGTTTTACCCTTCCCATATTTTCATTTGCATGGCATTGCAGAGCAAATTTGCATCTTATGAAAGCATTTGGTATACAAATAGTATCCACAGATCATACAAATGACTAACAAGGGTATATAGGATTAGTAAGCATTGAAAAATGCATAATCTGAAAATAAACTTGCATTTTATGTTTTCAAAGTTATAGAGCTTCCCAAGAAGCCACCACGTCCTACTGCCTTAATTCCAGCAGAAGGTAAATGAAATTATTAAATATTCTATTTCTTGCTGAGATTTTTATCCCCGCATTGTATTCTTATGTACTAGACTTCCAACTTATTATAAAATTGCAGTCTCCTCTGCTATAGTAAAATTAGCAGTAGAAATAATGGCTACTTTATATTGGTCAAATTCCAGGAAAGACACCTAGGCAGATGTTTATGTCGCCTCTCTGCAGTGGACACAGGGAAAGAAATGGTTAGGGCTAGAAAGGAGGGATCACCTCTTATTATTTCAGCTGTAGCTAACACAGATGGTAAGGATCATATGAATAATGTTAGCCTTAGTATTTTTAAAGTAGTCATACAAAAGCAATTAATTTAGTTACAAAATTTCAAATATTATCTTTATTAAACTGACTAAAGAGTTATATTCAATATTTAAAAATGTAGCTTTAAAATTAGTACTGTTTTGAAAGAAGAATTGGAATTGTAAGTAGCTGCAGAAATATTAAATATAAATTCCATATTATGATCAAATATTAAGATAGTCCATGGGAAAAAAGCTAAGAGTTTTACAAATTGGAGCTCTCACAAAACAGTGGAAGATGTGTTCATTTAAGAATATTTACTGAATGCCATTTTGAACACATGGGAAAAATACTCAGATTAAGAGTAGATTGTCTCTTGTCCCTCCTGTTGTGTTCCATAATCAACAAAAATTTAAGCAGAACCACAAGACAAAGAAAACATAAATAATCAAATTGATGCTAAAATCTGAGATGCTGATATTGCTAGATGACATCGACTTTTGTTTAGTGAAGTAATTGTGTGGATATAATTAATATGCTAATTTTTTAAATTTATTTTAGCACCTGAAATTATTGATGTATCCTCCAAGGCTGAAGAAGTGAAAATAACGACCATAACCAGAAAGAAAGAGGTTCAGAAAGAAAAAGAAGCTGTGTATGAGAGAAAGCAAGCAGTCTACGAGGAGAAGAAAGTTTACATAGAATCTTTGGAAGAACCTTACGATGAGCTAGAGGTGGAAACGTATACGGAGCCATATGAAGAACCTTATTATGAGGAACCAGAGGAAGACTACGAAGAGACCCAGGTAGAAGCTAAGAGGGAAGTTCATGAGGAATGGGAAGAAGATTTTGAAGAAGGGCAAGAATACTATGAAAGGGAAGAAGGTTATGACGAAGGAGAGGAAGAGTGGGAGGAGACTTACCGAGAGAAAGAAGTCATCCAAGTTCAAAAGGAGGTTTATGAAGGTATGTATTAGTTGGGTGATTTTTTTTCTCTTTTCCTTATTGTTGCTCAATTCTCTCTATTTTCAAGGTTATTAACCTAATTTGTAATGAATATGAAATAGATGAAAAGACCGTTTCCATTTTTAAAGTTAGAAATCTCTAGAATCTTTAAAAGAATTATTTTCTTCAGAGTTACTTTCATGCTTTGTTCTTGTAAATTGAATCATTTAGTTCTGTTACTAAGACTGAATTCCAAGTGCTCTTTTCTAATGCGGAAGTTCAAGTTTTAGTTTTACTATCTTGTTATCTCTGCTTGATCTTGCTTCTAAACCTGGCTTGAGTAATCCTGTTAGCAATAAAGATCCCAAATACAATAATTAACACAGTTATATATTATTCTTAATTTATATCATTTGCAAACTGATACAATTTATTAGAATTTACGTATTCAACCACTCCTTTTTATTACTGTTTTTGTTCAAGAATCACGTGAGAGGAAAATTCCAGCAAAAGTACCTGAAAAGAAAGAACTTCCACCTCCTAAAGGTATGTAATTGGAATTATTTAAACAGATCACATCATCAACATCATGATCATGGCTTGCTGGGCAAAGATGTATGAATCACAAGTTTAATCCAATAGACACAACTTCTTCTCGAAGCTTCATTGTATCAATGATTTTTTTCTAAGAATATCTACCTACTTCATTTAATGTAAACATAAAAAAGATGATAAACAGATTGTTGTGGTAAGCATGAAATAAAGCCAAAATACTTGAAGTACAGAAGCTTGTACTTGGAGTTCAGTGCAACAAACTTATCTCTCTCTCTAAAAATGAAAGAAAAAGAGAGAGACTATTTTAATAGAAATTCTAAAAGTACTGCAATTTTTTTAAAATGCTTACAGTTGTAAAGAAGCCTGTAGTTGAAAAAATTGAAAAGACTTCTCGAAGAATGGAGGAAGAAAAAGTTCAAGTCACCAAAGGTATTATTATTTAAAACATTTCATGCTTCTGGGTAGTAGCTGAATTGGTGATTTTTTTTTTCCCACCACATTATATTTTTTATACCTTCCAAATATTCCATTGTTGTTGTTCAGTCACTAAGTCATGTCCGACTCTTTGTGAACCCATGAACTGCAACACAGCAGACTTCCCTGTCCTTCACTATCTCCTGCAGTTTGCTCAGATTCATGTCCAATGAGTCGATGATGCCATCCAACCACCTAATCCTCTCTTGCCCTCTTCTCTTCCTGCCTTCAATCTTTCCCAGCATCAGGGTCTTTTCCATTGAGTCAGCTCTTCGCATAGGTGGCCAAAAGCATTGGAACTTCAGTTTCAGCATCAGTCCTTTCAATGAATATCCATTATGTACATCTATTTTTCAAAAAAAACTTTCTCTGTAAATTGGAAGAAATTTGATTTCAAAAAACTGATAATAAAACATTTCAAGTACCATGTACACAAGTAATTGTTTACTAATATGTAGTCACATGTTAGTTATTTATATAGTCATCTAAATTAAGATTTTTTAAATTTTGTGCAAAACAATATTCTTCACAATACAAATATATTTGTACATATTTTTTAAGTACCTGAAGTATCAAAGAAGATTGTTCCACAAAAACCTTCTCGGACTCCAGTGCAGGAAGAAATTATTGAAGTGAAAGGTATACATCTTTGTCTTTCAGCTACAAGTTTTAAACATTTTTATTTATGTGTATGGATATGTGTACATATATTACTGAACAATACACAAATATGAAATCACCAAAATAAAGACATGTTATATATTATATAATATATATTTTATGTTGCACATTTATATAATTTATGTAGATAATAACTTTGTTTTCAGTTTCACTCTAAAATTGCATAATTTTCTAATTAAGAAAGGATTTGTGTTTAATCAGTAGTTCTCTAACTTTGCAGTGTTTTCTATTACATATAATATTCCCATCCTCTCACTTATGTAAATAAGCCCTAATGGCTTTGGGAAAACACCGCATCACATGTGAAGAAGTTGTCTCTATTTGATTCCAATTTAATAATATTTGATAAAGGCTGCATGGGTTGTTTGTCCCTATAGATCAAAACATGATTTGTTTCCTCGTCAATACGGAAGTTGTTCTTAAGCTATCACATTAACCCACTCATTCAGCGGCTAAAAACTTAAATACAGTGTACACGCTGTGTATTTGATGTCTTTTCCTGGAAAAAGAAATACTAATGTGAAATACTCTCTTTGAAGTACCTGCTGTACATACAAAGAAGATGGTTATTTCAGAAGAAAAGATGTTCTTTGCTACTCACGCAGAGGAGGAGGAGGAGGAGGAGGTGTCAGTCACAGGTACAAGGCAAATTTGAATATGGGGCTCAATTGGAAGGGCTTCAGATGGATTTTTATCTCTCTTCTTATCTGATTTGTGTTCATGTAGATATCTCTGTCTCCTTGTGAATCTTTGTCATCTTTTCATTTCAGTTGTCTGTTTTAATTCGTATTTCAATATTCTTTGTAAATTGCAATATCACCTACAGTACGGCATACCAGGAACTAAAATGTACATTTTTTTTAAGTCCCTGAGGTACAAAAGAAAATTGTTACCGAAGAGGAAGTTCATGTTGCTGTTTCCAAAAAGATTGAACCTCCACCCAAAGGTATTAGTGATTCATTCCAAGTTTAAAATTCTTTAAAAGTGTCAAAGTAACATTTTTTAAAAGTTCCAAATATCTGAATCTGCTACTATTGAATAATAAATTTAGTCACAGTCCACAGACCTACAGCCACTATATACAGAGGAAATCATAGGCAGGTGAGAAGGCAGGCGAGAAGACCCATGAGGAGGATACTAGAGGAAAGAATGACAATTCCCAGCAGCTCTCTTTCCCACTTCACTGAGCTTACACTCCAGTGACCAGCCATTTAGAAATCGAAATACAGTTTCTGGAGCAAGCTCCTACCAGCTCACAAGAGCTGATGTTAAGTTTTCAGGAATTTGCTACCCAGCATTTAACACCTCCATGATTAAAAAATGATATAAAATTAAATAAATTATATTAAAACTATGGTAATAAATGCTCAAAACTCATTAGTCCCCCCTTTTACTATGACTATGTTTCCAAGGTTATGTGGATTGCCTCTGAGTTGTGAAAATACTGGATCATTTTGTGCTACTTCCTGTCCCTTCCAAACTCCATGACAGTGACATCATGATCAGTAGTCAGGATGCATGGATTTGCACCACCATGGAAATTGGAACTTGGAAACTGATCAAGACTACAAATTAGGGCTCCCGTCCCTGCCACCACTGACCATCTCCTATGCCCAGGCAAAATGTTAAACATTTAGGATACAAACATTATTTAAGATGATTGAATGCAATTGTTCTAGTGCAGTGATTTTATAAAAGTAAAGTTTCTAAAACTGGTGTCTGAGAAACGGGCACTCATACCTCTGAGGAAGGGGCATTCCAACCTGTTTCTGGGAAAGGAGAGATTCCACAGGTAAAAATGAATGACAGGCACATTTTCTAACTAGCCACTAGCCCATTGCCCTTAACCCTTGATTATGACACATAATTTTGTTACCTTCAATTGGTGTAAAACCAGAATATATTTTCTTTAAGTCTTACAACAATATATGCCTTGTCAAAATGCATAGTTTCTCAAAAACAACCCGTTTTTTTTGAAGTCCCTGAACCACCCAAGAAACGAGAAGAAGTGGTCCCCGTTCCTGTTCCTAAAAAGGTGGAGCCCCCACCAGCCAAAGGTAGAATCTTATTTTTGAAAAATATTTGTAGTGTCTGTCTTCTTGTACCTTTTTCTGTTGGATCTGTGTGTTAATGAGATAGCATCTGTAAACTGGTTGTAATATAGTTTAATCCTGTGTATATTGATTTCGTTAATTTGTGATAATATGTTATACAAATGTCAGTGACACTTTTAGACTCCAGACCATGCTAATTTGGTCTTTGTCAACTTCATGTAATATATGTAATGTCTCTACAGTATTGTACTTAGCATGTATTTTCATCACAGGTAGAGAGAATTAAATTACTTCTAAATTCTTTCACTCTTACTGAGGATTTATGATTTAACGTAATCTTAAGTGTCTCAGAAGGAGACTAGAGTTCTCAATATTGTTTCAACAATGGTGTCTTTAAAGTTCCTGAAGTTCCCAAGAAACCTGTGCCAGAGGAGAAAAAGCCAGTTCCCGTGCCCAAGAAGGAGCCTGCTGCTCCCCCAAAAGGTACAGCAGACCTGATCACGGGCGGCCCCTTTGCTCCAAACGCCAGTGCTTCGTTTTACAGTCTTCGTACTTACTTTGCTGTCTATCTGGTGTCTTTTATGTCCCTTGTGTTTTTCGTTTGTTTGCCAGCTTTGGGGCTCTACTCTTGACATAAATTATTTATGATACTGAACAACAGAAGTCACTTTTAAAAAGTAACTATATCCAACTGCTGTCTTAAATTTTTAACATCTTCCCTTAGAGAAAGAAAAAGTATTTGTGAAATTCATTTTCTACAGGGCATGTTTCTAGGAAAAGCTCTTTCACTCCTCAACTATGTGACCATTTCTTAATTAAAAAAAAAAAACAAAAAACACTTTAATGAGTTATGACAAGATAAAGATTAATAGGAGGGAGTTTGGTAGAACTGAATGTTAACTAGATAAAGATGTTGCTGTGTTACTGGTAACAGCCACTCTTCTGAAAAGTCAATAAGGCCTACTCTTAAATAATTAGAAGCGTCAACTTTGGGCAGTTGCTGTTGCTGCTGTTAAGTTGCTTCAGTCGTGTCCGACTCTGTGCTACCCCATAGACCCACCAGGCCCTGCCACCCTGGGATTCTCCAGTCAAGAACACTGGAGAACAATGGAGAATTGCCATTTCCTTCTCCAATGCAGGAAAGTGAAAAGTGAAAGTGAGGTCGCTCAGTCATGTCCGACTCTTTGCGACCCAATGGACTGTAGCCCACCAGGCTCCTCCATCCATGGGATTTTCCAGGCAAGAGTACTGGAGTGGGGTGCCATTTACTTTCACCATATTTCTCTAGACGTTAATTGAGCATAGGCACTTGCCACAAATGTTGCAATTGTCTAATTAGTGAGTGAAGGGATCTGGTATACAGGTGTGTTTGGATTCAAATGTGTTAATTCTGGCTTTGATTTTGGATTTGGTTGGTTTGGGGGTTTTTTAGTGATAGACACTATTTTATGGAGGTGATGAAGCAACAAAACTGCACACATCTGGTCAGTTATAGAGATCCAGTCTCATCCAGCGGGGAAGAAAGCAGGCTCATACGTTTTATGTAGTGTTCTCTTTTGCCTGATTTTTCAATTTTCCATTTTCTTCCTGAATCAAGTCTGCTTCTATGTTTCTCAAACTCTTGGCTGTTTCAGCATCCTGAGGGGAGGAGAGATATTCTTTTTTTTTTTTTTAATTGAAGTATAGTTGATGCACAATACTATATAACTTGCAGGTGTACTATATAGTGGTTCACAATTCTTAAAGGTTATACTCCATTTATAATTGTTATGGAATATTGGCTGTATTCCCTGGGTTGTGCACCGTATCCTCATAGCTTATCTTATGTATAATAGTGTGTATCTCTTAATCCCTGCCCCTGTATTGCCCCTGCCTTCTTCCCTGGCCCCACCGGTGACCACTAACTTGTTCTCTATATCTGTGAGTCTGTTGCTTTTTTGCTGTGTTCACTACTTGTTTTTTAGATTCTACATATAAGTGATATCATACAGTACTTGTTGCTCGCTGACCTTTCATGTGGCATAATACCCTCCAAGTTCGTTCATGTTTTTAAATGGCAACATTTCATTCTTTCTTATATGGCTGAGTAGCATTCCATTGTAAAAATATAGCACTCTTTACTCATTCATCTATAGCTGGACACTGAAATTGTTTTGATATCTTAGCATTATAAATAATTCTGCTATAAACATTGAGGTGCATGTATCTTTTCAAGTTAGTATGTTTGTTTCTTCATAGTCTTTTTTTTTTTTTTTAACCAAATGAACGCTTCAGTGTCATATTGAGAGGACTAGCCTAGCACAAGAGTATTTCCTGAGTTTTATAAATACTACAGGTGCACAAGCAAACAAAAAAAAACAACCCAGAAGAGAAATAGAAAAAATTAATAACGATATATATACAACCATTCTAATGACTTATTGGTCTAAGGTGTGAAAATGTTAGTCACTCAGTCTTGTCTGACTTCTGTCCGTGGAATTCTCCAGGCAAGATTGCTGGAGTGGGTTGCCATGCCCTTCTCCAAGTCTAAGATAGTCTTGGGTAAAATATACCCAAAATATATATGTTGCTACAGATTCCAGTTCTCAATACAAAGCATAAAGAGATTTTTGTGTATACTATATCCATACTCTATATTGTTTCTATAATTACTGATTTTTTATCAAAAGTATACCAATATATAAAGAATAAATTGTCTATACATACTTCTGTGTATATAACTCTCCTTTTTAGTTGCCTAAATGTCTCTGTAATATCACATAAGACATTTACCATGGCCTTTAGAACACTGTATCGTGGCCTTTAGAACACTATATTTTAATTTTTTGCATTATTTTGCCTATACATAAAAAAATCTATAACAGAATTAATGAACTACATAAAGATTTGTGTTCGTGCTTATATCCATTCATGAAAGTGATATATATCTGAACTAACATTGTATTTTAATATCTTTAAGTTCCAGAAGTGCCCAAAAAACCTGTTCCTGAAGAAAAGGTTCCTGTTCCCATCGCAAAGAAGAAGGAAGCTCCACCAGCTAAAGGTACAGTGACTTGCTTAGTAAGGAAGCCCTATCTTTATGTCTTGAGTATAAAACATGTTTGTGTTTAATTATCTGTTCATTTAGTTTAATTCAAAATGAATGTTTTATGGTGTAAGAATTCAACAACATTGTCTGTCTACCTGCCTACTTTCTTACAAAATAACTGTGCATAAGCTACTTTGGAAAATACAAAAGGCAACTCTAAAAATTAATGTCTTTTCAAGTTCCTGAAGTACAGAAGAGAGTTGTCACAGAAGAAAAAATAACCATTGTCACCGAAAGAGAGGAATCTCCACCACCAGCAGGTACCCCATCCCATCTCCATGGAGGAAACATGTCGTTTCTTCAGGCTTCTTTAGTTGCATGTCTTCTTTAGTGGGCCTGCCAGTTCTATGTTGCTCATTTTCTTTGCCTTTCTGAGAATTTTAAAATCAAATACTATCCTTTAAGTGCCAGAAATACCAAAGAAGAAACTTCCTGAAGAAAAAAGACCTGTCCCTCGGAAAGAGGAAGAAGTTCCACCACCCAAAGGTATTGTCTCTCTCTCCAAGAACCATCTTTACAATTTTATGTTCCAAGGCAAATGATGATGTTGTTAGTTCTGTGATATGTGTGCATCGTGAGTGTGTATCTGTGTTTGGTGTTGAGCTTCAGTGAAATAACACTCAAGTTCTGAAAGTGAACCGTGTTTTTAAAGTGCCAGCTGTGCCTAAGAAACCTGTCCCAGAGGAGAAAGTTCCTGTGCCAGTTCCAGTTGCTAAGAAAGCCCCTCCTCCTCGAGGTAGGATTTGTTTCATGCCTCTGACAAAAATCTTTGAGCCAGTGAATTCTTTTTCCTACCTGATGTCTTCTTGTACTGATCCTTTGTCTCTCTTCAGATAGAATTTCTGTGTGCATATACTTGTGATATGTAACTTGTTTCCCACTTTGTTAGGGAGAGTGATATACTGGGCCAATCTTCCCCTAACTTTAGGGAGACTCTTGATTAAGACTCTTGCTTTTTAAGCTTTAATTTCAATGCTTTCTTAAAGCTGAAGTTTCTAAGAAAATGGTCATGGAAGAAAAAAGATTTGCTGCCGAAGAAAAACTATCCGTCACAGTTCCTCAGAGAGTAGAGGTCATGCGGCATGAAGGTATATAATCAGGCATGAGGGGAGAAATGAGATTGCATGTGTTCCCTGCAAGTCTTTTCTTCTTGCCACATCGTTTACTTTAGAAGTTGTCCTGAGTATTGTCTGTCTATTGTAGCCTCTGAGACTGTTTGGTGTCTGTATTGGTCCTGAATCATTCTAAGAGAGTGAATGGGCTGGTGAATGTGGGATACACGTGAATGGGGCCACACTTGGGCATAAGTGGAGTATTCTTCTCAGTCGTGGGCTCTACCATCCCCTCTTCTGAAACCAGCTCTCTCCTTGTTGCAATGAGGAAGTCCTATGAAGCTCCACCCCTAAGCAGATAGAAGGACATTATCCACTCATAGGGAACTCATGGCTATTATCAGAACTTCAATGGACTCTTCAGGTGGAATTTAAATTAAATCTCATCTTTTAAAATATCTGCAGAGAAGGAATGGAGTTATTCAGAAGAAGAGGAAAGAGTATCCATTTCAGTTTATAGAGAAGAGGAAAGAGAGGAGGAGGAAGAAGTGGAGGTTACAGAATATGAAGGTAAACAATGCAAATAAGCTAGTAGTGACCTGGAGTCTTGATAAGCTGTTTTCCTTCACAGATTATGTACTCAGATGAATGAAAGTGATACAAATTCAGTGAACATCTACTGGCCTTATTTGATGTGTCTTTTGATCAAACCACAAGATTCAGAAGCATTAATTAAACATCCAGTGTATTTATTGTCCATCCTCTCTTAACTTGGCTAGGTAGGAGACAGGGCTTCATATTTAACTAAACAGGTAACTAAAGGTCCAGGTATCTTCATACACAGTTACCCTTTCCATAGATGGGGTTTGGTTTCAGTATGGTGAGCTGAATATAGACTAATGTCTAAAACATAGGCAACACAAAACAGTGTTGATAGTACAACTCAATAATGTAGCATGACTCACATATTTTAAATGAACAAAGAATTAGATGACCTTATTGGCCAGGTTTGAGAGTGAAGCACTGAACACGTAGGCCTTTGCAGTGATCCATGTATGGAGAGAGCAATCGTGAACTATCTTTTATTATATCAGCCTGTTATTCAGATGTTCATGTGCCTATAATGTTAGTTCTCTATGGTTTAAGGACTGAGCAACAAGCTTTATTTCAACCTTTTTAATGAACTAAGACAGACCTAGGTTTGCTGCTAAAGTTCAGCGTTGTGGCTAAAGCAGTATATCTGAAAGAACTTTACTAAGAAGGTTTTAATGTACCTCTGCTTTAAAGATTAATCAGTAAGTTTCTTAATAAATGTACTGTCTTCCTAATGAAATGGTGAATAGAACTGTACAGGCAGATGCCCTTGAAATATGTGTCTCTGGCTAATCAAAGGGGTTCTGCCTCTTCCCCACTTGGAAGGAGACACCATGTGAAATCCAGATGTGCAGTCTTGATGGAAAGCCTTAGAACAGAGAAGACTTGACTCCCTGGAGGAAGCCCTCCAGTTCTGTTGAGCTTCCTGGGAAAGGCCAAGACGTTAGGCACAAGTCAGGAATCTGATGGATCCCAAGGGCCCTATCCCTTCTAGAAATGTTTGGGAAAGCTTAACATGTACACAAGGAAAGTTCTCATTGCATGAATCTAATTTCAGCCTTTGACAGTATGCATTATAAATTTCTTTTAGTACTATAGACTCTAATTAAAAGGAAAGACACTGCAGGATATTCTTATGCTTTCATTAAGTCCAAAAGATTTAGGGGAAAGATAGGTGGCCTGTTAAGTTTACTCCTAATGTTCATAACTAGATCTCTCTATTCTGTAATTAACCTTATACACACAGACTCAAAAATCACAGGAAGACTGTTAACCTTGCTCACCATCCCTGCTCTTGTAAAACTGGGGCGGTGGGGAGTCCTGATTCCAAGCTCTCAGCAGGTTTTTCCTATGTAATACAGGTCTTTTCTTTCTTATAAACCTACTTACAATTCTTCAGGTATATATTTCTGCCCTGTGCCTTCGAATCTAGTGTCATCGTATTTTTAATACTTGTCTTCAAATTCCTGTGTTCTTGTTAATTTAGCCACTAGAATTGTTCTTATGTCTTGTGCTTGTCATGTTCTTCCTGTGAATACAAGCATTGTTATCTTTATGATACACTGTAAAATTAAGTTACTGAAACAGTTTCTGTTCTCTTTATTAAAGCATATGCTTTGATTAAAGTCTTCTTCTTTGGGTGTTATAAATGAGAACAACCAGGGATTTGGCAGGTGTTAAACTTTCACTGTTTTACTTATTCTTTGACTTAATAAAGTACAGCTGAATTTGAACATGAAAAACACTACAGGCTTATCTTCTTTAAAATTGATATCTTTAAAGTGATGGAGGAGCCTGAGGAATACATTGTAGAAGAAGAGGAGCACTTCATTTCTGAGGAAGTGGAAGCTGAACCAGCTGAAGGTAGACCAGCTCTTAGATTAACTCTAGCTCCTGTGTGTGTTGGATTTGTCCCCTTCTAAATGTTCTCTTATAGTTAATTCATTGCCTGTATTGCAAACGTCAGTAAATATGTGTAATTTAAAAATTCCTTAAATTTTTATTAAAAAGAAACCTGGACATTTCTACAAATATATTTTATAATCTTTTCAAGTGCCTGAGAAGAAAATCATACCCAAACCGAAAATTCCTGCTAAAGTAGAGGAGCCTCCACCAGCTAAAGGTACAATTCCGTCTCAGAGAAATGGGACCCATTTGTCTTCATAGCTATGATAATGCTTTTAGTTTGAGAAACTGCCTTAGTTTTGCCAACTTACGTGTAAACATTTTAACTGACTGTAGTCCTTAATGTTTGTGTAAATGTGTGATCTTTCATAAAGTGAGCTCTTTGCCCCAAAAGAATGGCACTTCTTCTGCAATGCAGACTAATATTCTTAAACCTCATATTTCTAAAGTTCCTGAAGCACCGAAGAAAATTGTGCCAGAAAAGAAAATTCCTGCTGCAGTTCCCAAAAAGGAAAAGGTGCCGCCCACCAAAGGTATATTGGGTTTTCCTTTATTCTTAAGTAATGCCTGTGTTTCAGTCTTAAACTGATACATTCTTCAAATGTTTATGACATTAACAAGAAATAAGTGTGCCTGTGTTTAGTGTTTTTCACACTTGTGTTTTGTCTGACCGTGTCGTGTAATGTCTTTTAAGTGCCAGAAGAACCAAAGAAACCAGTTCCTGAAAAAAGGGCTCCTCCCAAAGTGGCTAAGATAGAAGAACCTCCTCCCACCAAAGGTAAATGAAGCCCCCAGCATGGCAACTGGAGACACGTCCTGTCTTTTGTCCTCTCACTGCCGTCCTTCGGTCTCACCTTCTATATGGAGGTCATTGGTGTATGTTGGCCACAGTGATGTATTATTGCCTTGTCTATGGTGGATTATTACTCACTTGTTGTGAAGCTTATTTGTGTGTACCTTGTAAAACTGTATTCTAAAATCACATAAGCCTCTGGCAAATATACTTAATATAAGTGATGCTGAAGCTGAAACTCCAATACTTTGGCCACCTGATGCGAAGAACTGACTCATTTGAAAAGACCCTGATGCTGGGAAAGATCGAAGGCGGGAGGAGAAGGGGACAACAGAGGATGAGATGGTTGGATGGCATCACTGACTGAATGGACATGAGTTTGAGTAAACTCCAGGAGTTGGTGATGGACAGGGAGGCCTGTAGTCCATGGGGTCGCAAAGAGTCAGACATGACTGAGCGACTGAACTGAACTGAGTATACTCAATACACTTTTTAAAATTCCACTTTAAGTAATACAACTCCATAATCCTAAAATTATCTTTCAAGTGACTGAGAGGCACATGCAAATTACCCAGGAAGAAAAAGTTCATGTTGCTGTTACTAAAAAAGTGGAGCCTCCAAGACCAAAAGGTACATGGGGCCTTTTGATACCCAGAATGTTCTGCTTACCCCCTTCTCTTTACCAAATACACTAGTTATGGGTGTTGGTTTTTTGTTGTCATTGTTATCATTGTTTTCTGTTTGAAATCATGAAAATGTCAAGTCTTTTATGTTTGAGTTGCTGTTACACAACTACCATTTTGTGATTTGAATGACGAAAACAATTCTTTAAAGTGAAATCTGTCTTTAAAGTGCCTGAGGAACCCAAGAGAGCTGTTCCAGAAGAGAAATTTCCAAAACTCAAGCCTAGAAAAGAGGAGGAACCACCACCAAAAGGTACACCAACTTTTCAAAAAATCAAAATAAGCTCATAAGTATTGAAACTCTTCTAGTAGAATTGAGATCCTTAGACAAAATCATTTATGTATTACAAAGTAATTAATATACATATGCTACTCCATATCATCTCAAAACTAAGCATTCTGAATCCAGAAAATGTAGTCAAATCTCTCTCTTCTCAAAAAGTCAAAAACAAAAAATCAAACCTCACCCAAACGTGTACTTTCCCTTAAAATGTACTTGTCTTTTAATGTTTTTTTGGTCTATATACTGATTTCCTTTGCTGCTTGTTTTGTGTGGCAACCTTGGATAAAATTTAAAAATTTTTAAATCCTCAATCTTCTACATTGTGGTGGTAGAAGTTATGGAAATACTTCAGAATTAAAATGAAGAAACTATTCATGTAACATAAGTTTCTGTCTAATTGTTGTTTGACAGTCATTCTTTATGCTGTCCAGTTATCTTTTTTAGTTCTCTTATAATTACTACTTGATCTTCCTAAAGTTATTCAATGTCTTCTAAGTATTAAGTAGCTTAGAAAAAAGCATTCATATGTATGTTAGGCCGTGTTTATTTCTGAGGCCATTGAGTTTTCTTACCACTTAAATGAAACGTTTAAACAAGGAACATGGTTATGGTTGTCTTTGTCATTGGATTGTGCACACACAAGTTTTCTTAACATGCATTATTTGAATCTTGAGATTCACTTTCAATAATTACTCTTTTTAAAGTGACTGAACTCAGGAAAAGAGCTGTTAAAGAAGAAAAGGTATCCGTTGAAGTTGCAAAAAGAGAACCTCCGGCTGCTAAAGGTACATTGTGCTTTGACTAAATAATAAAACGAAGCACGAAGCTATACAGCTCTTTGCCTGTTAGTTTCTAATGTGAGTCTCATCCTTCTGGCTTATTGTTGACTAAAGACAGGGAATCTAACATTTGAATTTGTAAATAGCAACTGTACACTCTGTAATACCTTGGCCAGCGAAGGACAGTCAAGGTCTCCTATAACTAGTGCATGAGACTATTACCAGGAAATGAAATCACAGCACATTGTCACTATGGTCCCTATGGGCTTCAAGTAAAATGCTACTGTTGTCAATATTATTCCAGAAGTTACTGTAACAGCAGAGAAAGAATGGGCTTACACCAAAGAGGAAGAAACTGTTTCAGTAGAACGGGAAGAAGAATATGAGGAATATGAAGAATATGATTACAAAGAATTTGAGGAGTATGAACCAACAGAAGAATATGATCAGTATGAAGAGTATGAGGAACGTGAATTCGAACATTATGAAGAGTATAAAGAACATGAAGAGTATGTCACAGGTATGAGCAGAACTCTGGACCTGACACCACATTCAATAGATGCAAACGACATTAGGTCAGGATAAAACTTTGAATACCCAAAGAAATTTGGAAAGAACTTTGTTGTGTTTGGGAAACTCAGAATTTTCTTTCTTGGATAACTTTTAGGAAAACAAAATTCTCTATAAACTGTAAAGTTACTGCTAGAGTTCGGTTCTGGGCATAATCTGTTTCCCCTCTCCTTTTTGCTTTTACAAATATCAAACAAATGAAACTAAATTTCTTTCTCCAAAAGGCTGAGTCTGTCTGCAAGTGCCCTTGATCATTCCAGTACATGACCAAAAATTTATAAACTTCTCTCATCCTGAAGCTTATTATTATCAAACAGGATAGCCTATTGAGAAAACATCCTACCCTTGGAGTTCCCCTCATTAAGAATAACAAATATTCCTTCAAAAATAAAGACAGGAAAGTCCAACACAAGCAATTGTGTTTTATCATTGTGCAGATCAAATTTTAGGAATAAGATTCTATTCGATTTCAGAATGCATCAATATTATTTCACTTATTCAATTTTTGGTGTTTCATAGCCTCACTTTGAGAATGATCTATGTAGTTTTACAAATAGAATTTAAAACAAATATTATATGGAGAGGAGTTTAACCATGGTGTTGTCTACCTCAAGTGAAATGATAATATGTAAAAGAGAGTTACAGTTACCTAGTTGAAGTAAATTAGCAAGGAGGAAATAGCAATAAAAGCTTGTTTAAGTCTTTTATACCTTATTCTACTTGAACCTCTAATTCTTGCTCGCCTCTCAAGGCTATGGCTATGCTGTAAATAAGATATATTATTTTAATCCTTTGTGTCCATTGAAGAAATACCATTTTTTTTTAGGTCCTAACATAAAAATGTCTAACATTAAATACCCTGTATATATTTTTTAAAGAACCCGAGAAGCCCGTCCCAGTAAAGCCTATCCAGGAAGAACCAGTTCCCACAAAACCAAAGGCCCCACCAGCTAAAGGTAGAGTGAGAAAAACATTATTAGTAGTGAGACCTGTGGTTCCTACATGTCTGTCCAGCTACAAATCCATGTTGACGTGGCAATGTGCCAACCATGTGTGTGTGGAATCCCTATGTTATACGTTGTATTTCTTCATTGTTTTTCTTACTGTTCTTAAGAAGTCTGGATCAGGTTTTTAAATCTGTTAATGTTGATATTTTAAAGTGCCGAGGAAAGTGGTCCCTGAAGAGAAAGTGCCAGTGCCCATTCCTAAGAAACTCAAACCTCCACCTCCCAAAGGTACATGGCAGCATGATGACTACCAGAAACATCTTTGTCACTTACATCCTATAAACGTGTCTTACTACCTTGTCTGATGTTCTTTGTTTTTACTGAATGTATTGTTTGGTGCTAATTCTTACCTTTCTCCATGTTCTGTAAATTTTTATTTACATGATATTTGTGTTGGTTTTAATGGTCTTTAATAATTAATATCTTTAAAGCACGTGAAGAAGCAAAGAAAGTTGTTGAGGAAAAAATACACATTTCAGTTACCAAGCGTGAGAAAGAGCAGGTGACTGAACCAGCTGCTAAAGGTATAATTTCCTTCCTCAATTGTGGCCTTTTAAATTGTCTCTCTCAAAACTTAAGCAGCTATGTTTTGCTTTTTTCCCTCACAGTTTTGTATCTTTTATATTAATTGTTAGATGGATAATGGATAGAAAAATCTATAAATACAGAATAAAAAGATAGTTATCTTAAAAGGAAAAGTTATCACAGAATATATCCGTAACTCCTTATGCAATGGCTGTCCTAACAGACAGCTACAATGAATATAAAATACAACGTTTGGATTTAAAATCAGTGACGACTTGGCACATTCCTGACTTATCTAAATTGATGTAATGATATAACAGTATATACCACCATTTAAGATCTGTTTGTTGACCCTAAAGTCTTTTTGAAGATTGAAGAAAGCATTAACTCAGTATCTAACCATTTTCCCCTGCTTTTTACTAAGTAGCTCCTCTGCAATTTCAGACAGTATACTTACCCAGAAGTAAATTTAGCTTTTCGGTAAAGGATGTTTCATACAAGAAGAGATATCAGACACTAAGCACTACTTGACAATCTTGGGGTTACCCCAGACCTCCTTGAGTACTTTTGTATATTTTCATTCCAGTGAGGTTCAGAATCTGTTCCATGGAAAATATAAAGTGTCTTTAGTTGAACAACCATATATCTACTATAGGAGAAACACTAGCAAAATCATTTTATATCCTTAAAGTACAATAGAGCAAGCATTAATTGGGTGACCTGTTTCTGAAAATAAAATTTCCTTATACTTACTGTTTCAAGTGCCCATGAAGCCCAAGAGGGTTGTCACAGAAGAAAAAGTACCTGTTCCTAAAAAAGAAGTAGCAGCACCTGTTAGAGGTACCTATACGCACTCTTCTTAATGTGTTGTTTGTCTTTTTTGGTATGAAATTCACGTTCAGTTCTATGTGTAAAGTTCTTCTGTGGGAAAGATGAAGCCTATTCCTTCTTCTATTACAAATGGCCATGTTCCTAATGTATCTTCATTTTATCAAGTAATTGGAAAAATATCCAACCTAAAAATAATGTCTTTAAAGTGCCTGAAGTACCTAAAAGAGAAGAACCAGAAGAGATTGCCTTTGAAGAGGAAGTTGTAACGCACGAGGAGGAATATTATGAAGAAGAAGAAGAGGAGTACATTCATGAAGAAGAGGAACTCATAACTGAAGAAGTGGTACCAGTCAAAGGTAGATTACATCTCCTACCAAGGGATAAGCAGCAACATCTTTAGTGTCCAGTTTGGTTAAATTCTGGGGTATATTAGCACCAATGACCAATTCTGCTTGTTATTAGGAAAAGACACTTACAGGGGCTGAAGCATGATTTCTGCAATTGCTTTTCACATTTTATATCTTTTTCTGCAACATTTCCAAAATTCTTCACAATATCTTTAAAGTGCCTGAGGTACCCAAGAAACCTGTCCCAGAAGAGAAGAAACCTGTTCCTGTTCCCAAAAAGAAGGAAGCCCCACCAGCAAAAGGTACACCAACCACTCATATCATGAGTATGTAAAAAACTTAGGTGCTCGGTCATGTTCAACTCTTTGCAACCCAGTGGACTGTAGCCCACCAGGCTCCTCTGTCCATGGAATTCTCCAGGCAAGAATACTGGAATGGGTTGCCATTTCTTTCTCCAAGGGATCTTCCTAACCCAGGAATCGAACCCTAGTCTCCCTCATTGCAGGAGGATTCTTTACCAGTTTAATCTGCATCTAAATAGCCATCTTCTGAGTTCAAAACTTATGAGTTGTTACTATCTGTTGTTTGAAACTGTCCTGTTGTTCGTTCACTGTCCTTTGCGTGGATATGTTGTTACTGGTAGCAAGAACTTATCAATAAACAATATCTTTAAAGTGCCTGAGATTCCTAAGAAGCCTGAGGAGAAGGTTCCTGTGCCCATTCCTAAGAAAGAGAAGGCTCCACCAGCTAAAGGTACATCTCTTTGTAATACATCAGTGGGATAATGTACTAATTTACCCATGTAGCATCACTTGGTGAGCCACATCTGTTCTTACCCCATGATGATATTAACAGTATTAATGCCAAGACAAAAACCTCCCAGCTGGTAACTGGAGTTTATTGTGTATTCATCTCTGAATTTTACCATCAAAGCATACTGGTGATTGATGTTTGACTCCTCCTCTTTAGTGTCAAGTTCTTAGAATAAAATAAATTTTTATTGCAATATGAAGATGGGCAAAATCATCATTTACCAGACATTGTGTGTTGTCTTTAATAGCAGTCTACGTTTATTGAGTGTTCTTTATCTTAATTTTTGTGCATTTCCAGGCCTTTGTTTTGTGGCTATTATAATTATTATTTTCAATCTTCAAGTGAAATTGCTCAAATATCTATGATACTTCAATAGCCCTGAAATTGCTAAATTCTTACCTATGGGTGAAAAATGTGACACTAACCCAATTTTATGTCTTTAAAGTTCCTGAAGTACCCAAGAAACCTGTACCAGAGGAGAGAGTGCCAGTACCAGAGGAGAAAGTGCCAGTACCAGTTCCCAAAAAGGTGGAAGCTCCACCTGCCAAAGGTACATGAACTTACAATGTGACAAACATTTTTTACACTTCGAATTTGCACATGAGTAAATAATTAAACTCTGTGCTACTTGGAGATGCAATGCTTTAGTATTCCTTCATGGAAAAGAAAAGATTTTATTTTAAAAGTAAAATGCTTCCTGAAACAATGTGGTCATACTCTTACAACCTTGTCATAATCTTTTTGAGACTATGCTTGGATTCAAAATTCTAGCTTGGATAAACTATTTCTCTAATCATTTCTTTAAAGTTCCGGAAGTGCCTAAGAAACCTGTGCCTGAGAAGAAGGTGCCGGTTCCTGCTCCTAAGAAAGTAGAGGCTCCACCAGCAAAAGGTACATCGCTTCACCATGTAAAGTCCATGGGAAAAAAACAAAAAACTTTACATTTACATATGCGTGCATGCACGCTCAGTCACTTTAGGTATGTCCAACTCTTTGCCACCCCATAGACTGAAGCCTGCCAGGCTCCTCTGTCCATGGGGATTCTCCTGGCAAGAATACTGGAGTGGGTTGTCGTGCTCTCCTCCATGAAATCTTCCCAACCCAGAGAGCGAACCCAAGTCTCCTGCATTGCAGGCAAATTCTTTACCATGAGCCTCTAGGGAAGCCCAAAATTTATATATATTCATATATAAATTCTCTCATAACATTATGTGATTTAAACAATTGTCTGTCTTGTTAGAAATATTTAAGTCAGAAATTTCGTGATTCTGTTTTATGTCTATTGCTCTAAGACACATAAATGAACACATTCTTAAAGAAAAATAATATCTTTAAAGTGCCAGAAGTGCCCAAAAAGGTCCTCCCAGAAGAAAAGAAGCCAACACCTATTCCGAAAAAAGTGGCGCCTCCTCCACCCAAAGGTACATTAATCTCTAACAAACCCAAAACAAAAAGGCTAACTAACTGGCATTCTGCAGCCTCACTAATTATAATGACTTATGTGGGTAACAGTTGATGCTTTTTGACTACAGAATATTAAGCTTTTCATGTTGTCCCACTGTTTTGAATATTGTACATAAAAGTGATGCTTTTCCAATTGACAAATATCTTTAAAGTGCCAAAGAAACGTGAGCCAGTTCCAGTTCCAATTCCTATAGCTCTCCTCCGGGAAGAGAAAGTCGTACATAAAGAAGAAATTGTTGTTGAAGAGGAATTTATCCATGAGGAAGAAGAAGTTATCCTTGAGGAAGAAGTTCCACCAGAGGAAGAGGAAATTTCACCTGAGGAAGAAGTTCCACTAGAGGAGGAGGAGGAGGAGGAGGAGGAGGAGGAGGTTCTCCCAGAGGAAGAGGAAGTTCCTCCTGAAGAAGAGGAAGTTCCTCCTGAGGAGGAAGAATTTGTACCTGAGGAAGAAGTGGTACCCGAACAAGAAGAAGTTCTTCCAGAAATTAAGCCTAAAGTGCCAGTACCTGCACGAGGTATAGCAGCTCTTCTTGAAGTCCTCAGACCTCTTTTGTATTGAATTCTGCCTTTCCATCCTGTTGTTCATCTCTAATTTTATCTGTGATGCTATACTCTTTGTGTTTCCTACCATCTAAATCTTAGAGAACATTCCAGACATGTGCGCTCTTACTATTTTGTGTCTGTCTTATGTGTCTGTTTATTGTAAGTAATCTGAGCATCTTTTCAGATTTCACGGCATAGAATGTTATTCCTCTGTTTGTGGTCCTATTCTCATGTGTCTTTGCGTTGCATATCCAGTACTGTACATGTGATTTTTTAATGTTTTAAAATGAATGTTTTAAAGTGCCTGAAGTGCCAAAGAAACCGGTACCAGAGAAGAAAGTCCCTGTTCCAGCTCCTAAAAAAGTGGAACCTCCACCGCCTAAAGGTACACCTCCCCCAAGTACATACACATTCTGCATCCATAGTTTCACCAGGAAAATTAGAGCAGAACTGGGATTTAGGAAACTTTATAAACTAGTCACATTAACTGCTGAAAATGTTCAAGAACACTGATATCCACTTTTCATTGGCTATAAAGCAGAATTCAGGAACAAAGATGAAGGAGAAGTGTTAAAATTTCCCCCAAAGTTCTACCCAATTCCCTATAATTTTATTAAACATCATAATTTCCATATAGATATTTTACAAGGCTAAGTTATCAATGCAAAAAGCACCTGGAAAATGTGATGAACTAATCTTCCTAAACATCATCCTTCAATCATTTATATAAAGTGTCTTTAGAACATCAAGATGAAAATATAAAAGATTAATGCATTTGTGAAAACACTGATTAATAGCGTATGTCTTCTCATACATACATATACATGGTAGCCCAGCAGGTTTTGATTTTAGCCTTGAATATGTATCTTTCTGTGTTAGCCTGAGCAAGTCCTTTAACTGATCTAAGCCTAAAAAGTGAGGAAACTAATATCAGTCCTAGTGGGCTCAGATATTATTGTGATGATAAAAGAAAGTATGGTATATAGACGGACTCTATGATTGAATAAATAGTATCCAGATTTATCATATTCAGTCAGTGCATAGTATGGGACAATATATATTTATGCAAGAGCTCAATATTTTCTGCAAAATTTATGACATTACTACTTAAAATAAGCATGACCTTTCCACTAGGTTAAATAGTCTTATAATCAACTAAAAAGTAAAGCTGATCCTTTACTGGATTGTTAGAATTTAGACATATTTTATAGATAATGATTTAATAAATTTCTAGTGAAATTTAAGTGGATGAAATGATAGCATCTATCCTCTGGTATTCAAATAGGTTGCTGATCCCTTCCTCTAAGCACCTAATTCTATCCTTACCTTTGGGCTCCCGACTTACACTACATCCCTGTCCTAAGCCACTGTTGCATGTTAGTCTCTCTCTGTGTGAACTTCTTGTGTTCTGTCTTCTTTGTCCTTTACAATAAATTCTTATCATTAAATGATGTCTTTAAAGTGCCTGAGGTTAAGAAGAAAGTGCCAGAGAAGAAAGTGATCATTCCCAAGAAAGAGGAAGTTCCTCCTGCCAAAGGTACTGCTCTTCCCAAGCAAATTAGACACTGCCATTTCTTTCTTCACCTGTAAATGCCAGAATGGCCCATTTCCCAGTATTGGTTAACATAACTTACAATATTGTGGTGTCCGTTGTCTCTGTGTTCATGAAACTGAACTTACAAAATAATATCTTTGAAGTGCCCGTGGTGCCTAAGAAACCTGAACCAGAAAAGGAGGTGCCTCCACCTGGTCTTAAGAAAGCAGTGCCTCCTCCTGCCAAAGGTACATCACTCCCAACAGGGGTGTGTTTGCGTCCCTCCACTGTGGAACTGTGATGCTCTTCATGTAGGGATGGATGTTCCACATAAGCGTTTGCACTGTGCGCTCTGTTCTGTAGCCGTCACTTGAAACTCTGCTGCACCCATATTTGTTCTATGGCAGTTCTTCTAGTCTGTGTTTCTGTATTTTATGTTGATCTGTCCAGGTATGTTGTTTGTAAAAAAAAAAATACTAAACTTATATATCTTTAAAGAGCCTGAGATAACTAAGAAACCAGTCCCTGAAGTACCCATTGCTCTTCCTAAAAAAGTAGGGGCTCCAGCAGTAAAAGATAGAATGGTGTTTATCTTGAACCACCAACCTTTGATTTTTGTCTCATTAACGATGCTGTGAAATGTCAGTGTTTCATCTGGTGCATGGGTATTCTGTTATTATTTCTCTTGTGTTGAAAAATGGGGAACTTGGGTCTTGATGTGCTCCTCCTGGTTCTTGCATTTTAAGTGCCTAAAACAATCAATATCTTTTAAGTTCCTGAGGTGCCTAAGAAGGTGGAAGAAAAACGAATCATTGTCCCCGAAGAAGAGGAAGTTCCACCAGTTGAAGGTAGATGACTTTTTAAGAAAACAGCATTTTCAAAAGCATTACCATCTTGTTTTGTCTAGTATTTTCAAGCAGTATATGCATACTTTACTCCAGAAAGTAAACATATTCAGACTCTACCAGAAAATGTTCTTTACCTAGTAGAAATTGGATAGACAAAACAAAACCATTTGAATGTCTTTTCTTACATGTGTGATTGTTTGTTGTTTGTTTGTTTTACTTTAATGAGAATCTTCAAAGGGAAACTGTGTTTGCCATGGGAAACTTTTCATCACATGACTTGGTTGGTAATTGTGGGATTAGTTTCTCCAAGAGGAGTGCTTAGTTAAACCCGAGTAACTGGTACAGAAAGTCTGACATTGACTCCTAAGTGAATGTTTGACTTCAAAAAAATCCACCTCTATTAAAAATAATAATTTAAATTGAATTCTTTCTGAAGCCCTTTCCAGAGTTGTAAAATTCTAGGAAGGGCCTACTGTATTTTGAAGACTCAGTAAGGCTTTTTTTTCAAGGATGAGTGAGTTTTCACATGTATTTAGAAGGCTGAGTTAACCTGTGCTGATCACACAACCTCAGTTTTCAGATGTATCATTTTAGTCTAATATCCAAATGGGTTATAAAAATAATTTACAAAATAATAATCTTTTTAAAGTGTATGAGGAGCCGGAAGAGCCTATTCCAGAAGAGGAGATCCCAGAGGAAGCACCTGTCGTACAGGAGGTTGAGGAGGAGGCGCCACCTAGAGGTACAGCTGATTTTATGGATTGTGCATTTCGTTCGATATCTTTCCCAGAAGTCATCTAAACCTAATATTCACCAGTATACTTTACTTACATCGTATCTATGATACATTGAAGATTACTTATGATAAGCACCTGAAACTCTGTGTCCCTTTTCTTTGCCCAACTTGTTCCACTGCATTTGCAGTACAATTAGACTGAGAGAGAGAATTTTATGTTATTGACACTTTGATTTTTTTCTGGTCAGCTGCTATTGTAACACTTTTTCCTAGTTTTCAATCCTTAGTTTTTTTTCTTCAGTAGAAAAGTGGGAGAAAACCTATTTCTATGGTGTTCGCCCTTGAGAATAATTCTTAGGCTTTCATTGCTAAAGACTATGACAGTCCTTTGCATAGTTTATGCAAACCTTTGTTTGCTTATGGGATTTCCAAGTAAAATTCCTTTCACCTTTAGAGTCAGTACTTCATATGTGTAATTACCATTTAGGTTGCTAATATCTTTTGTAAAATAAATCAATGTTTTGTGTTTGGATTTTTTTTTTTTTTTTTTTGTATAAGGTAGTTGTTCTGTTTATTGCATGTCATTTTTCAAAATGTCTGTAAAATATCTTTTAAGTGCCCGAAGTGGTTAAGAAAGCAGTACCTGAAGCACCTACTCCCGTTCCTAAAAAAGTGGAGCCACCACCAGCTAAAGGTATAACAAATCCTTTTACTAAAGATAATAATATCTTTAAAGTCTTATCCATCTTCTTTTTAAAAAACAAAAGTATCTTCTTTCACTGCTTTCTTAGAGTCATTTAAATAGAGAGCTTATGAAATTAAGAACCTATAAAAATATAATTCATTCGATTGTTTTAGCATTTTGGAATGTTAATGAATGATTATTTGTATGTATGTGTGTGTGTGTGTGAATTATTCTAGAAGATTCTTATTTTAAATAGCTGGGAATTTTAATGTTAATAGTACATCTCTCTATACTTATATACATTACAGTGGATCTTTATTCTCAACATTCCATTCCTAGATTTTATTACATTATATAAGTAGAATTTTCTCATATAATTATTATAGTAATTATATCTGCTGTATTTTTTTATGGGGGATATCTATTCTAATACTTAGATAATAATTATTTTAAGGAGCCTAGTGTTCCTTTTGTGATATCTGACCAGAGTGTTCAAGGTTATTACAAAGCATCTATTTCTCTTTGCTTCCTAATTAGGCTGATGCTTCAGTAGCCTCCTAATTGTTTAGGTTGTACTGTCTCTATCACAGTAGACAGCCTCAGCAGACATGATAGTGCCCAGCAGAATGTGACACCTGTATTGAGGCTGAAGTACTTCATGAGGATAATCACTTTAAAAAAAGCCTTCGTAAAATTAAAAATAGTAGAATCAGGCTCAATATTGATTATCCCTGCTATTAAAAACAAAAAGATGGCATAGGGTTCTTGTGGACATACCTTCTTCTAAGGTATGAATAGCACAAATGAGTGAAGACATCTTTATTGCCTCTAAATTTTGTGTCCAATTTTACAGTACAGAGTGACTTCTTAAACTTTGATTGTTGTAATATTGATGCTATTTCTGATGTTTTTATTTCATGTTTATCATTGAGTATTGTCAGCTAACTGTAAATGCCTAATATCTTTAAAGTGCCGAAGAAAGTTCCTGAGGAAAAACCACCAGTTCCTGTTCAGAAAAAAGAGGCCCCTCCAGCTAAAGGTACATCTTTTCTTTTTAACCTCAACTTTCTTATAATCTTTTTTCACTAAGAGTTTTATGTTTTATGTCAACGTGTCTTGATTGTACTTGATGTCTTTTGCTTATGAAAGCTTGATCTTCACAGTCTTAAATATTAAAACTATGTCTTTAAAGTGCCCGAAGTACCAAAGAAAGTCCCAGAAAAGAAAGTCCCAGAAAAGAAAATCCCAGAAAAGAAAGTCCCTGTGCCTAAAAAAGAAGTTGTTCCCCCAGCTAAAGGTACTTTGGGGCAGATCTTTGATGTCCTTGTATCGTTGCATGAAAACTTTTCTCAGTTGTTTTTCTTTATATTTTGAATTTACATCTTCATTTTTGCTGTGCTTAAAAAAATGAGTCTCTTAAAATAGATGCTCTTTCAGGGAGAGCTGTCCATGAAGAAAAAATATCTGTTGCTTTCCACAAAGAGGAAGTAGTAGAAGAAAGAACAGAATTAGAAATAGTGGAAGCACAAGTAGAAGAAGCTCTTGAGGAAGAAGAGTACCATGAGGTTGAAGAGTATTTTGAAGAAGAAGAGTTCCATGAGGTAGAAGAATTCCTCAAAGTAGAAAAGTATAGAGCAGAAGAAGAAGTACACAGAGCTGAAGAAGTCCACAGGGTAATAGAAGTTTTAGAGGCTGAAGAAGAGGAAGTATATGAAAAACCCAAAGCTCCACCTAAAGGTATAGTAGGGTGCCATTGCCTTCTCCGAGAGAATTGTACAGATATTACAAATTGTTATATGTTGCCCTAACTTCTTTTTTTAAAAAAGTAAATGTCATGTTCAGTTTGGACATTAGAAATTCACTTATTTTCCTTGACAAAATCATGAAATACTGGAAGTATGAGTTTACTTCGTAACAATGATTGATACAGAGTAAAGATTAACCAGAGTATGCTGCTACTACTGCTAAGTCGCTTCAGTCGTGTCCGACTCTGTGCGACCCCATAGACGGCAGCCCACCAGGCTCCACCATCCCTGGGATTCTCCAGGCAAGAACACTGGAGTGGGTTGCCATTTCCTTCTCCAATGCATGAAAATGAAAAGTGAAAGTGAAGTCGCTCAGTCGTGTCAGACGCTTAGCGACCCCATGGACTGCAACCTACCAGGCTCCTCTGTCCATGGGATTTTCCAGGCAAGAGTACTGGAGTCGGGTGCCATTGCCTTACAGGTTCCAAAATAACTAGCCAGTGTCATCAATTGAATAAAAAGAAACTCCTCAGTGCACTGAGGAATTTATAGTCGAGGCAAAACAGCCATTGCTTTGTTAACAATTCAACCAGCTATTCACACACGGATAATTACTTATCCAAAGCTTCCACCATTTTATGATATTTTCGAGAGAACATTAAGAAAGGAAATGAAGTGTGGTAGCACACCTGCATTCTAGTATATTCTGAGAATAAACTTACAAATACTTCCTCTACAAGACGACTCCAGTTCTTGAACAAGTTAATAATATGTGAGTAATAGGAAGGAGGGGCTTCCCTTGTGACTCAGCTCGTAAATGCGGGACTCCTAGCAATGCAGGAGACCTGGGTTTGATCCCTGGGTTGGGAAGATCCCCTGGAGAAAGGAGCGGCTACCCACTCCAGTATTCTGGCCTGGAGAATTCCATGAGCTGTATAGTCCTTGGGGTCATCAAGAGTCGGACACGGCTGAGCAACTTTCACTTTCAATAGGAAGGAATGTGAATGTGCTTAGTATACATAGTAAATTTACAATCTAGATGAAAGTTAGCAAAATCAAGTCTTTCTTGGAAGTAGGTCTGGTGTAAATTTTTAAAATATGAATAGAGAAAGCATCTTATGAGCCCTCACTGTACTAACTTTGGTCATTGAGCACAATTACACTTCAGATGTTGGTTCTAAACCAAAACACTAATATCTTTAAAGGGCCTGAGATAGCTGAGAAAGTCATCCCTCCAAAAAAACCACCCGCTAAAGTTGTTCCTCGAAAAGAGCCACCAGCTAAAGGTATTTTATTGGTGAAAAATTACTTACCTAATTTTACATGTAGCAGCACCTTGGCGGCTTTACAAGTTTGCATTCTACTTTATGTTTTTCTTCTGTGTTTTGTGTTTTTGGAATGTCTAAAACAAACTAATATCTTTAAAGCGGGTGAGGGGTTAAAAGAAATTCTATCAAAAAATAGTCACTGTTAAGAATACCCAAAATGAATATCACTACTAACCAAATAGTGAACCCAGTTTTCCTCCTTTGGTGCTCTTTGATTTTATATTCACTAATATGCTTATTGATAAATCCCTGTTTCTCTGTTGATTATTAATTTTAATGACCTACTAGATATAAATATATCATGACTTTGTGTTTGAGGTCCTTGCTTTGTTCAGGTTTTTAAACTTCTTGAATTTCACAACATAAATAAGAAACTATTTAATAAATGATATATACTTATATCTTTAAAGTCTCTGAAGCATTTAAGAATGCTATCACTGAAAATGCCAATTATTCCAACAAAACAGGCAAAAAAAGCAGAGAAGCTGTCTTACTCATTTTTCTTCTCAAGTTCTTATGACTCTTACAATGAGAAATTCCCTTGGATTTTTTTGTTATTGTATGTGTTATCAAAGTTCAACTCATATTAATTACTGTAATGTATCTGATAAAGCAATGTCTGTATTTTATATTGTAGCTGTGTTCTGTTCTGTGTTTACATTTCTCGTGTGCTCTGCTTGTTAAAAATCTTTATGAATATTCAAAAGTAAATTATTGCTATATCTTTAAAGTACCTGAAGTACCCAAGAAAATCGTGGTAGAAGAAAAAGTACACGTTCCTGAAGAGCCCAAAGTTGCACCAGCTAAAGGTATCTGCCTTTGCTGATTCACCACTAACACGGAACTCCCTTTCATTCACTTATGGCAATGAAGGATGAGAGAGATCATTCTCCCCTCAACACCACAAAATGGCCGAATGATGTAAATTTCAATTTATGTCCCATAACATAATCCTACCTTTTGTAACAGCCTTCAGGGAACACAGACCTAAGCCTAAATGTTATCTGTACTGAACCTCTTCTTAAGCAGTGTTTAAATGTTGACCCCTCAACCTCTTTTTCAAAAATAATTCATGTTGGAAGCTATTGTCAAGTAGCTTTAGAAACAAACATGTTCCGAATGACAGTAGAAGATGATGCTATAGTCAAAGGGCGAAGGCTTTCTAATACGGCAAATCAAGGATTCATCAACAAGGCAATCTAGAGAGATGCGCTGACTGTGTTTGGATGACTCCTAATTTGGAGATTTTTGACATTCTCCTTGTTAAATGCCCCTTTTTGTCTTGATATTTTATACCCAATGAGGCAATTCTTAAAAATAAAATGAACACATATCTTTAAAGCTCCTGAAGTACCCAAGAAAATTGTTCCAGAGGAAAAAGTTCGTGAAGCTGTTCCTAAAAAGCCTGAAGTTCCACCAGCTAAAGGTATACATTGATGCTAATCACAACAGGAAATAACACTATGTCTAATTATTCATGGTTTACAGTGAGTGATGTATTTGTATTTTGTGTCTTTATATTCTTGCTATATTAGTTATTTATTACAATTAATATACTAATATCTTTTAAGTTCCTGCGGTGCCTAAGGAAAGTATTCGAGAAGAAATATCACGCATAGTTCTTACTGAAGATGCAACAACTTACAGTGAGTGTAGAAAAAGTGGTGGTTCTCTTTGGTTTGTCTGAGTTTGTCTTCATAGCTTTTAAAAGTACATGTACTAATATCTTGAAAAAGCCCAACATGCCCAAAATATTTGGCTCAAATTAAATAGTTTGAATGACTGTTTGCCTTAGACTAGGTATATTTCCTTGCCAATTTAAAAAACAAATAGTCCAAAAAAAAAAAAAAAGTCCTTTATGTATACCATTGCCCACTTTTAGAAAGTCATTGTCTTGTTGAATTTATCATTGTCTTGTTAATGTGGTCTCTGTAAAAATGTCTTCTGTTTTTAAGCAATTCATTTTCTCAGACCGTAAGGTAACTTTCCTTAACTTCATAATAATAATTTACTTAGATATTGTAGAATCAAAATACTTCACCGTTATTATTTTTTACTTTTTGCAATAATTGTTGGAAACATTTTGGCAGTGCTGCTCAAATACCCATAGATTTATAAGGCCATTATAATTGCAAAAGAATCCTCAAGTCATTTTTGGTTTTGCTTTTATGCAAAATTATGATTAATTTAAACAGTAAAATAATATGAGTAATAAAATATTCTAAGTAGAATGCTATTTAATAATCTGAAGAGTGAAAATGCCAGTTTCCATTTATTTGAATCTAAAATTTAAATCCAATTTTTGTCATCCTATAATAATAGGTTGGGATAAAAATATATGACGACTCCCTTGTTTGAATACCCTTGGTGTACTTGAATTTGGTTATTATTATCAGCTAGTCTTCCTTTTTAAAAGCTGGAGAAATCTTTATTTCTTCACTTGCCTAATTTTTCCAAATATTTAATCATTTTTATTTTTATTTTCTTCTAATCCCTAAATGGTTTTCATATTCATATTAAATATGAAGCCATAAACTAGATTTGGTTTATATTTTTAAAATATAAGTAACTAGGTTCCTGGAACAGGAAGGGACTTAGATGAATTTCCAGTAGGTCTGCAACTCAACATCAATCCCATTCTTTAAGAAAAAAATCCATAAAAATTAACCATAGGGAAAATTTACCAGTAGCTTTCTGCAGACAAAGTAGAAGAATTATATACTAGCCCCTGACCAGTGAATTCCTCAGTTTTACCATTGTGCCTGTAAAGAAGTTACGAGAGTCCTGTATCATAAACCTGAAAATGAGAGTTTTTCCAGGCCAGTGCGTTATTGTCACTAATTTGGGTCTAAGTGCTACTGTCGTTTGAGTTATGAATGTGTATTATGTGTTATATTTTTCTTAATGGTATACTTCATCCACTTTGAAATGCCTCTAATTATATATATACTAATATCTTTAAAGTTTATGAAGTATCTGAAGAATCATTTCTGGAAGAAAAAGTACTTGTGACTCATCCTCAAAAAACAAAAACCAAACCAGCGAAAGGTATATAATACCAATAACCCAGTGAAGAAAATTTACTTTTGGCTCATTTTAAAAACTCAGTACTTTCCTTCACTGTTAATAAACATAACTGTACTCATATCTTTTAAGTGCCTGAACCACCCGAGAAAGTTGTTCCAGAGGAAAAAATATATGTGACTATTCCCAAAAAGAGAGAAACACCAGCAACTAAAGGTACATTTCAACAACATCACACTTGGATGAATACCTTTGACTTGAAGACTCAAATATTGCATGTTACATAATTTGCTGTTTTTACAACTTCTAAGTATAAACCTACTAATATCTTTAAAGAACCCGAAACAGCCAGAGAAGCATTTCCAGAGGTGGAGTTACCTGAGGCTATTCCCAAAATTCCAGAGCATCTTCCAACCGAAGGTATAATTCTTAGCTATGAAAATCTAAATAAGAAAATCTTTCATCAGTCTGCAAAATACGTTCACTGCTTTATGTAGATTTTCACAATCTCTAATGCTAAAATACTAATATCTTTAGAGTCTCTAATGTACCCAAGACAAGGAACTATCTATGGTCTGCCCCTAAAAAGTCAAATCCCATTCATACAACAAATAATGATAAACTATTAGAACAAAAAAAAATCTAATTTAAAGTTATAATGTCTGTTAATATACCTAACTTTCTTTGTAAGTCATGTCTTCCTGTCTTTGCCTTTTCTCAATTAAAAAATACTAATATCTTTAAAGAGGTGGAAATCTCCGAGGAAGGTGTTCCAGAGAGACGAGCTCCTGTTACCAGAAGAACAGTACCACCACCAAAAGGTACAAGCGAGAAGAAAGTCAGCCTTCTTATCTCCTGATTGTTGTTGTACTTAACACGTGTGAAAATACTAATATCTTAAAACTCTAGTTGCTACCAGGGAGGCCACTTCAAAGTGGGTCCCCCAAAGTAGCGGCTTGACTGGGTATTATACATGTCTCCATGAGTCATAAGCGGGAAAAGTCCATATCTTTATACACAGGGAGATGCTTGGGCTATAAATTTTATCTATGAGGCCTCTAGGAAAAATATATTATCCATATAATATCCGGATGTGACCCAGGTAGTCTCTTCACTAGGAAATAGCTATTGCTGTTGCCTTAAAAAGTAAAATTCAGAGTACTAGAAAAAAATCTATATGAGAGATCACCTGTAACATTTATATCCCTGAAGCTAGACTGAATAGGCTCACCCCACCCCTCTTTAAAGTGAAAATCAGTGTTGTCAAATGACAGAGGTTCTTGGGTGTAGACTGTAAGTCAGTAATTCAAACGCTCCGTGGGATTGAAATTCCAGGATATGATACCACTACCTATTGGAATTGCTTTTCTATTAAACTTACCACCAAAAACAAGCACATGAATTTGAAATAATTGATATCCCTTAGGATTTAATTATCAGAAATACTTTCAGAAAACCATGACCTAAAGAAAAGAAAATATTAAATTCACTGTGGAACTGTTCTGTGTGTAATATCCTCTCTGAAACTGTCTGAAACCAAGGCAGTTAAAACCAAAACCAGTTAAAGTTAGAATTCTGCCCTGAATAATTTATTTGCTCCTCTCCTTGTCTTTTATTTTTAAAGAGTCTTAAGTTTTCCCATTTGGAACATTTTCAGATTAATTAAAACATGAAAATGTTTAAAAATATCCAAAATGACAAATTCTTCAAAATGCCCATGATATTCTATAATTTGAAGAATATCTGAGCATTTTGACACTATTTTTTTAGTCTAAAATTTTTAGTTGTTCTCCTTTCTCCTAAAAACAATTACCCTTTTAAAGTGCTTAATGTGAGGGTACAAAATAAAGCCATTTCAGATAAGAAAGAAACTTTTTTATTTTCCCCAAACTAATAGCAAAAGGTACATTGTTAATTATTCAAAATTCAGGGTTTTTTCACCTAAAGGTAAATTTTTACTATCTAATTTTCTGTACTCTTACCATTCAAAGAAATAAAATTACCAGCATTGATAATGTCTGAGGTGACTAAGAAAACAGCTCCTGATAATCAAACATTCATACTATTACCAAAGAATCAGATTCAGGGATCAAGGAGGTCACCCAGTCTGGAACATTCCTGTAGGTGGGTTATGAGTAAAACTCTGCACTGCTCTTCATCACTCTGAAGTACAATGCGTTAATATCTTTAAAAGTGCCTGAATCTCCTGAAGAAGTTGTCCCTATAAAGGAAATACTCATGGCTGGTCCTCCTGAAATTGAAACACCATCCCCTAAAGGTATCATTTATTCTGCCATCCTTCCTTCATTTAAGGAAGGAAATACTCATGACTGGTCCTCCTGAAATTGAAACACCATCCCCTAAAGGTATTTATTCTGTCATCCTTCCTTCATTGATTTTACATATGCCCACCATGGGTATGGTGGTAGGGAGATGGGAAATAACAAAGATAAGATTTCACTCCTTTCTTTAGGACTTTATCCCTCATCCAGTTCTTGAAGGAGGCACCCTTGTAGTCATAAAGTCACTTTGGTCAATGTTATTAATGTCTCCACTGATCCCTTAACCTCTAAGTAGAATACTAACATCTTCAAAGTAGCTGAAGCTGTGAAAGAAGTTGCTCCTGAAATGAAAGTATCTAAGGATGTTCCTAAAGAGCCAGAATGTCCACCTGGGAAAGGTACACATCACCTCTGAACAGATACTGAAGAAATTGTCCACCCTCAGTTCTTAAAACTGTTTTTCTTATGTTCTTCCTAACTCCTGAGTGTAAACATACCATCTTTAAAGCACTTGAAGCTCCACAAGAAGTTCCCTCTCAGACGAAAATGTGTGTGACCATTCCTATCAAAACAGGAAATGCTTTTATTAAAAATATTCATTCAACAAATATTTCATAAGGAGGGTCTAGTGTCATGGCACCTCAACTGGTTGCCAGAGAAGGGTGAGCCCATCTTCTCAAGGATGCTATTAATACTAATCCCATTCAACTTAGGTGCTTGGTGGGGCAAGGGGAGAACAGATTAGAGAAGAGATGTCTAGAAAACTACATTTGCTTACTTAGCGTGGTTACTGTTTGTTTTCATTAGTCATTTTAACTCCTAAATGTGAAATACTAATATCTTTAAAGTGCCTGAAGCTGCTGAAGAAGGTGTTCCTGCAAAAAGAGTTCCTTCCAAAAAAAGAGAGCCTCCATCAGTTAAAGGTACAAGTTCCCATGCCCTCAAATTCGAGAAGAAATAGCACTTGTAGTCTTGAAAATATTTTGCTGTTCCTATTGACCTTTGAAACACTAAATGTTGAAATACTGATTTCTTAAAGTGCCCAAGACTCTCCAAGAAATTGTCTCTGAAAAGAAAACATATGTGGTTCGTCATGAAAAGGCTGAAGTCCTTGCTGATGAAGGTATATGTTGCTGGAAACGTAGATGTTTGGGAAAATGTCTTTTCCTATATAAATGTGTTTCCTGTTTGCGTTCATTCTTGTGACTCCTAAATGTGAAAATATTAATATCTTTGAAGTGCCTGAGGTGCCCATAGAAGTTGTCTGGGAAAAAGTCCATCCTCTCCAGAAGCCTGAAGTTTTAACTGTCAAAGGTACATCCTAATAGCCCCTCAGGAGGGAATAGGGAGGGCTGTGGAAAGAACTGCCTTGCTAGCCTCTAAAGTGCCATTGCTGTGTAAATGTGATTCTTGTCTGTGTTGATCCTTGTGACTCAAATGTAAATTTACTAATATCTTCAAAGTGCCTGAGGCTCCCAAAGAGGTTTTTCCTGAAAAGAAAGTGCCTGTGGCACCTCCTAAAAAGCCAGAAGCTCCACCGGTTACAGGTACTTGTCCTGGATCTTAGGCTTAAGAAGATAAAACTCATCTGCTCTTGAAAATATTTTGTTCTAGTGGTCCTATAACTCCTCAATATAAATTTACTCATCTCTTTTAAGTGCCTGAGCCTCCAAAGGAAGTTGTCCCTGAAAAGAAGCCACCAGTGACACCTCCTAAAAAGCCAGAAGCCCCACCTGCTAAAGGTATTTGTCACTGATCTTAAAAAGACATAATGCCATAATGCTTCTGCTCTGGAAAATATTTGCTCCAGTGAACTGCATAGCTCCTAAATATAATTTTACTAATGTCTTTTAAGTGCCCGAAGCTCCTAAGGAAGTTGTCCCTGCAAAGAAAGTACCAGCGGCACCTCCTAAAAAGCCAGAAGTTCCACCTGTTACAGGTACTTGTACAGACCTTAGGCTTAAAAAGATATAACTCTTCTGTTCTTGAAAATAATTTGTTCCAGTGCTCTCATAACTCCTAAATGTAATTTTACTAATATCTTTTAAGTGCCTGAAGCTCCCAAGGAAGTCATCCCTGAAAAGAAAGTACCTGTGATGCCTTCTAAAAAGCCAGAAGTCCCACCTGCTAAAGGTATTTGTCACTGATCTTAGGCTTAAGACATAACTCCTCTACTCTTGAAAATAATTTGTTCCAATGATCTCATAACTCCTAAATGTAATTTTACTAATATTTTTTAAGTGCCTGAGGCTCCCAAAGAAGTTGTCCCTGAAAAGAAAGTGCCTGTGACACCTCCTAAAAAGCCAGAAGTACCACCGGCCAAAGGTAGCTGCCTGCCTGTCGCTGTGTTTGACATGGTCTGTTTGTCTTCACTCAGTCTAATCATGAAAATACTAATCTCTTTAAAGTACCTGAGGTGCCAAAGGCAGCTGTGCCAGAAAAGAAGGTGCCTGAAGCTATTCCTCCCAAACCGGAAAGTCCTCCCCCTGCAGGTAATGGCAATACTACACATACCGGGAAGGAAATAATTGCTCTTTTAGCTAGAAGAAATTATGTGTATATATCCCACTACATAAAGGTAATAAAATTCTAAAGAAAAAAGAGGTTTGGGAGTTATCCAAAATATCTTGGTGTATGATTGCATGATATAGTCATTCATTATTTCCACCTTTCTAAACACAAATTATGAATATTTTTTAAGTGCCTGAGGTGCCGCCGGAAGTCATCCCTGAAAAGAAAGTGCCTGTGGCTCCTCCTAAAAAGCCAGAAGCTCCACCAGCTAAAGGTATTTATCCTTCCATGTTGTGGGTCACCTGTTTTGGGGGCTGGGGAAAAGGTGTTTAGAAGTGTCCGTCAGTTTTATAAATGGTGTCTGCTTGGGCAAGTGTGTTGTCCCTATTCCCATTTGATAGTTTCTAACTAATAGATACTAATATCTTCAAAGTTCCTGAAGTTCCTAAAGAAGTTGTGCCTGAAAAGAAAGTGGCTTTGCCCAAAAAACCAGAAGTCCTACCTGCTAAAGGTATTTATTCCCACTGCTCTGTTAAGAATGTATATTGTCTTGTCTCTTCATAATCATTGTAACATATGCCTTCAAATTTCCCAATTCTTAAACTACTAATATCTTTCAAGTGCCTGAGGTGCCCCAAGAAGTTGTCCTAGAAAAGAAAGTTCCCAAGGCACCACCCAAAACACCGGAACCCCCACCTGTCACAGGTACATGTTAGCTCTGACCTCATTCTTCAGAAGAAATGTCTCTTCAGGTTTTGAGAATGACTTAAGCCCATTGCTCATCATTAACCTAACCATTAAATTACTAATATCTTTCAAGTGCCTGAAGTTCCCCAAGAAGTTGTTCCAGAAAAGAAAGTCCCCAAGGCACCACCCAAAACACCGGAACTCCCACCTGTCACAGGTACATGATAGCTCTGATCTCATTCTTCAGAAGAAATGTCTCTTCAGGTTTTGAGTATGATTCAAGCCCATTGCTATTCATTGACCTAATCATAAAACTACTAATATCGTTCAAGTGCCTGAGGTTACCAAGGAAGTTGTTCCAGAAAAGAAAGTCCCCAAGGCACCACCCAAAACACCGGAAGCCCCACCTGTCACAGGTACAATTTAACTCTGACCTCATTGTTCAGAAGAAATGTGTCTTCAGTTTTTGAGGATGATTTTAGTCCATTGCTTTTCTTTCATTAACCTAACCATAAAACTACTAATATCTTTCAAGTGTCTGAAGTTCCCCAAGAAGTTGTCCCAGAAAAGAAAGTCCCCAAGGCACCACCCAAAACACTGGAGGCCCCACCTGTCACAGGTACATGTTGACCCACAACATTCTGCAGAAGAACTGTCTCTTCAGTTTTTGAGGATGATTTTAGTCCATTGCTCTTCATTAACCTAACCATAAAACTACTAATATCTTTCAAGTGCCTGAAGTTCCCCAAGAAGTTGTTCCAGAAAAGAAAGTCCCCAAGGCACCACCCAAAACACCGGAAGCCCCACCTGTCACAGGTACAATTTAGCTCTGACTTCATTCTTCAGAAGAAATGTGTCTTCAGTTTTTGAGGATGATTTTCATCCATTTCTCTTTATTAACCTAACCATAAAACTACTAATATCTTTCAAGTGCCTGAAGTTCCCCAAGAAGTTGTCCCAGAAAAGAAAGTTCCCAAGGTGCCACCCAAAAAACCAGAAGTTCTACCTGTCACAGGTACATGTTGACCCAGACAACATTCTGCAGAAGAAGTGTCTCTTCAATTTTTGAGAAAGATTTTAGCCCATGCTCTTCATTAATCTAACCATAAAACTACTAATATCTTTCAAGTGCCTGAAGTTCCCCAGGAAGTTGTTCCAGAAAAGAAAGTCCCCAAGGCACCACCCAAAACACCAGAAGCCCCACCTGTCACAGGTACAATTTAGCTCTGACTTCATTCTTCAGAAGAAATGTGTCTTCAGTTTTTGAGGATGATTTTCGTCCATTTCTCTTCATTAACCTAACCATAAAACTACTAATATCTTTCAAGTGCCTGAAGTTCCCCAAGAAGTTGTTCCAGAAAAGAAAGTTCCCAAGGTGCCACCCAAAACACCAGAAGTCCCACCTGTCACAGGTACATGTGGGCTCTGATCTCATTCTTCAGAAGAAATGTCTCTTCAGGGTTTGAGTATGATTTAAGCCCAGTACTATTCATTAACCTAATCATAAAACTACTAATATCTTTCAAGTGCCTGAAGTTACCAAGGAAGTTGTTCCAGAAAAGAAAGTCCCCAAGGCACCACCCAAAACACTGGAAGCCCCACCTGTCACAGGTACATGTTGACCCACAACATTCTGCAGAAGAAATGTCTCTTCAGTTTTTGAGGATGATTTTAGTCCATTACTATTCATTAACCTAACCATAAAACTACTAATATCTTTCAAGTGTCTGAAGTTCCCCAAGAAGTTGTTCCAGAAAAGAAAACTCCCAAGGCACCACCCAAAACACCGGAAGCCCCACCTGTCACAGGTACAATTTAGCTCTGACCTCATTGTTCAGAAGAAATGTCTCTTCAGGGTTTGAGTATGATTTAAGCCCAGTACTATTCATTAACCTAATCATAAAACTACTAATATCTTTCAAGTGCCTGAAGTTACCAAGGAAGTTGTTCCAGAAAAGAAAGTCCCCAAGGCACCACCCAAAACACTGGAAGCCCCACCTGTCACAGGTACATGTTGACCCACAACATTCTGCAGAAGAAATGTCTCTTCAGTTTTTGAGGATGATTTTAGTCCATTACTATTCATTAACCTAACCATAAAACTACTAATATCTTTCAAGTGCCTGAAGTTCCCCAAGAAGTTGTTCCAGAAAAGAAAACTCCCAAGGCACCACCCAAAACACCGGAAGCCCCACCTGTCACAGGTACAATTTAGCTCTGACCTCATTGTTCAGAAGAAATGTCTCTTCAGGGTTTGAGTATGATTTAAGCCCAGTACTATTCATTAACCTAATCATAAAACTACTAATATCTTTCAAGTGCCTGAGGTTACCAAGGAAGTTGTCCCAGTAAAGAAAGTCCCTAAGGCACCAGCCAAAAAACTGGAAGTCTCCCCTGTCACAGGTACATATTGGTTCTGACCTCATTTTGCAGAAGAAATGTCTCTTCAGTTCTTGAGAATAAGTCAAGTCCATTGTTCTTCATTAACCTAATCTTAAAACTACTAATATCTTTCAAGTGCCTGAAATTCCCCAAGAAGTTGTTCCAGAAAAGGAAGTTCCCAAGGCACCACCCAAAAAACTGGAAGTCTCACCTGTCACAGGTACATGTTGACCCACAACATTCTGCAGAAGAAATGTCTCTTCAATTTTTAAGAATGATTTTAGTCCATTGCTCTTCATTAACCTAACCATAAAACTACGAATATCTTTCAAGTGCCTGAAGTTCCCCAAGAAGTTGTTCCAGAAAAGAAAGTCCCCAAGGCACCACCCAAAACCCTGGAAGCCCCACCTGTCACAGGTACATGTTGGTTCTGGACTCCTTCTGCAGAAGAAATGTCTCTTGAGTTCTTGAGAATGACTCAAGTCCTTTGCTCTTCATTAACCTAACTGTAAAACTACTAATATCTTTCAAGTGCCTGAAGTTCCCCAGGACGCTGTTCCAGAAAAGAAAGTTCCCAAAGCACCACCCAAAAAACTGGAAGTCCCACCTGTTTCAGGTATTTTTCACCCCAGTCCTTTTTCTATAGAAGAAATACTTCCTCTGCTCTTGGAAGTACTTTTAATTCAATGACCTCTTTAACCTAAGCATAAAACTACTATCTTTTAAGCACCTGAAGTTCCTCAAGAAATTGTCCCTGAAAAGAAAGTGCCAGGGGCACCTGCTAAAAAGCCAGAGGCCCCACCTATTATTACAGGTACCTGTCATTCACCTTCGATTTAAGAAGATAAAACTCTTCTGCTCTTGAAAATATTTTGTTCTAGTGGTCACATAACTACTAAACATAAATTTACTAATATCTTTTAAGTGCCTGAGGCTCCAAAAGAAGTTGTCCCTGAAAAGAAAGTACCTGTGATGCCTCCTAAAAAGCCAGAAGTCCCACCTGCTAAAGGTATTTGTTGTGAAACTTAGACTTTAAAGCACATAACTCTTCTGTTCTTGAAAATATTTGCTCCATTGGTCTCATACTACTAAATGTAATTTTACTAATATCTTTTAAGTGCCTGAGGTGCCAAAAGAAGTTGTCCCTGAAAAGAAAGTGCCTGTGACACCTCCTAAAAAGCCAGAAGTCCCACCTGTTACAGGTAGCTGTCACTCACCTTAGATTTAAGGAGATAAAACTCTTCTGCTCTCAAAAGCATTTTGCTCTAGTGCTCCCACAACTTCTAAATGTAATTTTACTAAAATCTTTTAAGTGCCAGAGGCTCCCAAGGAAGTCGTCCCTGAGAAGAAAGTACCTGTGATGCCTTCTAAAAAGCCAGAAGTCCCACCTGCTAAAGGTATTTGTCACTGATCTTAGGCTTAAGACATAACTCCTCTACTCTTGAAAATAATTTGTTCCAATGATCTCATAACTCCTAAATGTAATTTTACTAATATCTTTTAAGTGCCTGAGGCTCCCAAAGAAGTTGTCCCTGAAAAGAAAGTGCCTGTGACACCTCCTAAAAAGCCAGAAGTACCACCGGCCAAAGGTAGCTGCCTGCCTGTCGCTGTTTTTGACATGGTCTGTTTGTCTTCACTCAGTCTAATCATGAAAATACTAATCTCTTTAAAGTACCTGAGGTGCCAAAGGCAGCTGTGCCAGAAAAGAAGGTGCCTGAAGCTATTCCTCCCAAACCGGAAAGTCCTCCCCCTGCAGGTAATCATGAAACTCTCCAAACTAGTATTTTTAAAAAGAAAAACTCTCTTCTGAGTGCTGTAAAAATCATTTTACAAAATGTTTCACATGCTTGAGTCAGTTCTAGCATTCAAACAAGCTTGTGTCTTTAAAGTGCATGAGGAGCCGGAGGAAATAGCCCCAGAGGAGCCTCCAGTCGAAGTCATAGAAGAGCCAGAGCCTGTTCCTGCTCCTCCTCCAAAAGGTACTGGCCAGCTGCTGTGCAGCCTTAGCCAATCTTTGCCCTTCTTGTCCCCCAGATTCTAGGCATTATGACTTTTCTCATTTCTCACTCTTCTTCACCGATTCTAAAACATAAATCATAATATCTTTAGTGACCGTCCTACCTAAGAAACCTGTCCCGGAAAAGAAACCACCTGCTGTTGTTGCCAAGAAACCTGAACCACCACCAGTGAAAGGTATTTCCCGCTGCCCCTGCTTCCTACAGAAAAATGTCTGTCTCTAAAATGTTATGTTCCGCTGCTCAGCTTAATGATTTCCGTATGTCATTGAAACGATGAGCTAAATACTAATATCTTTTTAAGTGCCTGAGGTGCCCAAGGAAGTTGTTCCTGAAAAGAAAGTGCCTCCAGTGGTTCCCAAGAAACCAGAAGTCCCGCCTCCTAAAGGTACTTGTAACTGTCTACTGTCTAAGAGATGTGGATACAACCTCTAACTCTTGAAAAGCATTTTGTTCTGTGTAAATGTGATGAATGTTTACAAGGGATTCTTCATAATGTTAAAATACTAATATCTTTAAAGTGCCTGAAGTTCCAAAAGAAGTCGTTCCAGAAAAGAAAGTAGCTGTTCCCAAAAAGCCTGAAGTCCCACCAGCTAAAGGTACATGTCACTAACCAGTAGATAAGCACTCACTCTTGGTTTCACTTCCAATAGGAAAGCCTTTTGCTTGTCAAACATCTTATATTAACAACTACAAACCTACTATACTGGCTGTTTAGGGTTTTAAATGTTTTTAAATAGCATCACTGATTGGAAAAAAAAAAAAAGACTGGTACATCTCTTGTAAGTATTAGAAGGGTTTTCTAACATGGTTTTGTTAATGTTAATAGGCTTCGTTTTCTTCTTACCATGTGGATCCAAGAACAGGTCACTGGCCTCATTGTGAATTTTGTTCATGGATCTGTCCCTGGGTTATTTGAACTAGATATGGTATAACTTTCATGTACTTCTCAACTACCCAGAAGTAAAACTAACTCTCTCTTTTAAGTGCCAGAGGTACCAAAGAAACCTGTCTTGGAGGAGAAACCAGCCATCCCTATTCCTGAGAAAGTAGAGTCTCCTCCTCCAGAAGGTACATGTAATGCTGTTTATGAGCTTACCACTTTTGACTGTTTTTAATGTAAGCCTTGTTCCTCTTCTAACTCAGTATCTCTTGGTCATTTTCTGTCCTTTAATTGTTTGTCTTACTTCACTGTTCTTAATTAGCTCCAATCTTAAATCTATTTGAGGTCCATAGACCTCTGGCCATCATAAGCTGTGTTACACAAAGCTTCTCTAATGCACACACACAGCAGGACAGGTGAATTAATGACTATAAATGACATTAAACACTAAAGGGTTTTTCACACATTCAAAGCAATAGAAACAGAAATCAGTCAAACAAGATGGATTTCATCTTAATATAAGTGATGATATTAGTAGAAACAAGGGAAGAAATCAAGATGACTATTTATTGTTTTTCACATTTGTGCGTTTTAGAATACTGTTCCACACATTCAATTAAAATTAACTATATCTTTAAAGTTTATGAAGAACCTGTGGAAATTGTTCCTGAAGAGGAAGAGCCCGTTCCTGTTGTAGAAGAGGAAGAGCCCGTTCCTGTTGTAGAAGAGGAAGAGCCCGTTCCTGTTGTAGAAGAGGAAGAGCCCATTCCTGTTGTAGAAGAGGTGGAACCGGAAGCCCCACCACCAGCAGGTACAAGACAAGATTCACTGAATGGAAGAATATACCATGCGATTTTTTTATGTCTATTATTTATCTTGTTTAAGGCAAACATCTCAGTCTTCTATTTCCTTCTTTAACATATGACCTTATTGGCAAGAACAAAAGTCAGTTGCACACAAAAAGCTTTTGTCCTACAGACACAGTGCAGCATAGCAAAGAAATGTATAATCTTTTTTATTCATTCATAGCATTAATCTTTTCATTGTAATCATTTGACTCTAAAAGAAATCCCTATCTTTCAAGTGCCTGAAGAGCCCAAGAAGATTCCAGAGAAGAAAGTTCCCGTCATCAAAAAACCAGAACCTCCACCTCCTAAAGGTACTTAAAGTAAAACAAATATGTACTTCTTTTTTGTGTGTTGTCAGAAATTTGACACTCTTTCCTTGTTTTATATTGTGCTATATTATGTGCTGTATTAGGAACTGTCATCTGTATGTTATAGTTCTTGTCAAATTAATGTGTACATATTGCATCTTGCAATTTTATATTATTAAATGCTACTAATATCTTTAAAGTACCTGCGATGGCAAAGAAAGTTGTCCCAATGAAGAAAGTCCCAACTATTAAGAAGCCAGAAACACCAGAAATTAAAGGTATTCACATCATCATTAACATTATAATTTTTTTTAAGTATTCTGATATCTTCAAGTGGAATCCAATAAGTTGTCTTTAGTGTTAGGGACAAAAATATCCTTATTTTGCTTTCATTAATTTTAATGCTGCTCTTTAATTATAAGTTCTTTATTCTTAACTCTTTTTCCAAAGTCTTTAAATAGTCTTTCTAAAATAAAACTAATATCTTCAAAGTGTCTGAGCTGCCCAAGAGACTTGTTCCAGTAAAGAAAGAACCTGCGCCTGTTACCAAAAAACCAGAAATCCGGCGAGTAAAAGGTATCTACCATGAAGAAAGAAAGAATGTATTTATCTGAATGCTAAGCATTATATAGTAGTTCTTATAACAAAAACATGAAGTATAAGTTTATGCAAGGACAGATTTTACAGAAAAACAGAGAGAAATAATGAAGGCCAGGAGAAAATAAGACAGACAAACAGGAGAAACCTAGCTTATCCTGAAAGATGAGGCTGGATATAATGATGCCAGTCATGTTTTGGAGTTCTTTGAATGCTAATATAAGGCATGTACTTTAGTCGGTGGTCAATAGGCTTCAGTGGTGTATAAATTAATAGGAGTCGAGCTTCAGATAACTGGCAGCAGGTCAAATTCTTAGAAGAGGACAATAATAGAAAAGAGCCATTGCAGTTTTTAAGGTCTTCAAAAATTGAGTAAGATCAGTGGTGACAGAAATGGAAAGGATTGGATTTAAGAGAAGTGGAGATTGAGTGGGTGTCTCTTCTCAAAGTAGTGAGGGAAATAGATGAGCCCAAAATGACTATAAGAGTTGAAGCTAGGCCTTGAGACTGGTTAACTGAACCCACAAACTAATATTAGAAATGACGCAGTGAATATATATTTTATATTTCAAGTATGGAATTTGAGAATATGCATCTGGAACTTAGGAAAGAGATATTGGGGCCAGAGATGTAGATCCATAAGTCATTACCACGGAAATAAGAGTTGAGAGTGCAGGAGTGATTGCTCAAAAAATGATTCAATTTTTAAAATCGTCAGAGTTAGACCAGTGGAAAACATCTATATTTAAAGGCACACAGAGGATGAGAAACAAATGAAGAAGGCTGCAAGGATTCATTTATGAAATTAGGATGTCCAAAAGGATGCCTTGCCTCTAAAGCTATTTTCCCCATAGAGTCTTATAAGATGAAGTACCATACCCATGTATTCTTTGCCTGCTCTTTGCAGTATCTTGTACATCTTATAAATTCTTAATAGTAAACAAAATCAATATCTTTAAAGTGCCTGAAGTTCCCAAGGAAGTCGTCACAGAAGAGAAAGTGGCAGTTCCTATCCCTGAAGAACCAGAAGCTCCACCTATACAAGGTACATGGCTGTGCTCTAAATCTTGGAAAGATGATAGTTGTCTCATCATCTTGCTTTGGTTGTAGGTGGATCTTTTGTGTTTATCAATTGCCTGTCTTATGTAGTAAAGTTATTCGTATTTTGAAATCTTCTGAAGAATATGTCAAAGTGTGTAATTAAGTTGGTACGTTGAAACTCAGCAGTCGCAGTATTCTACTCTGAATTCAATCTAAAATAAAATACTGTGTTTTTTAAGTTGAAGAGTCGCTTGAGGAAATAATATATGAAGAAAGAGCATCCATAACCATTGGTAGAAAAGAGACTCCCCCTGTTGAAGGTATATATATATATATATATATATATATATATGTATAAATATAAAATTTTTAATCTCTTGAAAACTCCTATTAGAAATATAAAAGTATTTATAGGCTAACATTCCTTCTGGAAATTATATGTAAAAGCATTCTAGCACATATTTGACTTCTCTGTTTTTCAAATCATTAAACTTTTTTGAAGTATAATCTTTGATTATTCTTGATTGTAATTATAAATTCCAAAAGATACAGTTTACTAAGGCAAAACTGGAATCATTGCATTGGATCTTCTGATGATAACCCAACATCAGATTTTAAAAATCGTTTCATTTGCCATCAACATAAATCAAACAGTAGAAAGCTTGAATATAATAGAAATATTAACCTCTTTTTATATGTAAGTGAATATGTATATTTTTGTTTTTGTGACTGTCATCTTTGCATCTATGTGAAATTTGTATGAGTCTTGTGAAGAACTTTACATTACAACCTCTTATCCTTTGTCAACATTCTCTAAAGAACGTGAAATTGAAAAGTATGTTAAGCCTGAAGAACCCGAAGAACCTGAACCACAGCCAGAAGAAACACCAGTACAAGGTATTCAGTTAATTGGACTTAAATCTTCATCACCATATTCTTCCTCTTGATATATATGTATATGTTTTACGTTGTTCGAAGTGTACAGTATGTCTCTCTTCACCTGTATGTAAGGTATTCTGTTTTAAATGTGCGTCTCGTCTGTCTTCATGTCATTTGTACTATTTATTTCACGTCAGTGAGGCTTATATGGATGCTTTCTTTGTTATTTTCATTGGTGCTTGTGCTGTACTTGTTATCTATGTACAGTGTTGATAGTCTTATGTTTTATGTTGAACTGTTTTATGTTGGATACCAACATTATGTATCCAAAAAGCAAACTTCTTACTTAAATATGCTTCTTCCTTCTTACATAAATATCCTTATATTTCTGCTGAATATACTGTAAGTCCACATACCAGTCGTTGTATTCATATACTAATACTCCTGAAATACTCTTTTAAGAACCTGAACCTGAAAAGAAGGTTATTGAGAAACCAAAACTCAAACCAAGGCCCCCAGCTCCTCCTCCTGCTCCACCTAAAGAAGATGTAAAGGAGAAAATATTCCAGCTTAAAGGTATAAAATGATACTTCCAAAGTTTTATTAACCTGCTCCAAACTTCCATCCAAACATCTGAAGTGGTGCTTGCAAGAAATGTATTTTTAAAATGTGTACTTTTGGACATGATCCATGATCTCCATGCTGGAGAATTTTATAGAGACTTGTGTTTTATGCTGCCCTGGGTGCATTGTCAGGCCATGCTTGCTGCCCAAAGTGTCAGAAATTATGCCATGGTTAGCTTTATCCTGACCATCTGGATGCAGGGGCTGTCCAACTAACTTTCTCATGCAGAGTGGGGTGAAAGGGTTTTCTGATTTCAAAGTGTGGTTGCAGTGCATATCTTTGGGATCTTGTGCATGTGAAATGTAGAAGAAAACTTAGCAGGATACTTTTAATATTGCACTAAGGAATTTATGCAAAAGCCAAAAACTTTGTCCTTAAAGAATGACATATGCTTTAAAATATACTATAGGCATTATATTTATGGGATCCAATAGCTGATGTGTTCATATACCATGAAAAGAAGGTATATGAACAACTTATCACTGCTTCCCCACTTTTTTTTTTTTTTTAACAACTTGATAAAAACCCAACTGTGTTCTGTGGTTGTTCCCCTTGTTAAACTTTCTTTCATTCTCTTTGCATTTAGATTTTTCTTTGAATTCAGTATTCTTGGGCTTTCCTTATGGCTCAGCTGGTAAAGAATCTGCCTGCAATGCAGGGGACCTGGGTTCGATCCCTGGGTTGGGAAGATCCCCTGGAGAAGGGAAAGGCTACCCACTCTAGTATTCTGGCCTGGAGAATGCCATGGACTATATAGTCCATGGGGTTGCAAAGTGTCGGACACGACTGAGTGACTTTCACTTTTACTTTGAATGTATTCAATATTATTTAATTCTTAAAATAGCATCTTTAAAAGCTGAAACACTAGCAAAATTGTATTATTCTTTCTACTTTAACAAAATGTTGTCTTATTTGTGGTATCATATTTCCCAATCTAAAATAATCTAGATATAATCTTACGTGAGCACTTCTCCCTTACCTACACATGTACACGAAGTCAGAGTTTTCCACAGGAAAGCTTGTTTATTGCCTCTCTCTCCTGGCCTGTAGGGAGAGTCTTTGGCATTTTAAATCAGACATAGAAAAAGCGAACACTTCTTAAAAGGTTACCCATCTGTTGATTGACATTTTATGAAGACACACACTTAAATATATTTCCCTTTTTGTAAAATCTACATGCAAAGGAAGATTTCTTACTCCTGCAAAGAGTAAAACTTATCTTTCTTCTCAGCCAGACTGTAACTTACTACTCCACTTTGAAGTAAAACTTGAATCTGTTTTCGTGGTTTGAATGCTTCTTGTATGTTCTTCAGTGGCTGTTCTTGGCTGTTATTAATGCTTTGGGGTATAGACAATAAAGCAGGTATTTAATAATTTGCTTCAGATCAGTCTAAATAGACAAATAATAAAAGTAAGATCATCTTCTTTAAAGCTGTTTCAAAGAAGAAAGTTCCTGAGAAACCTCCGGTTCCAGAAAAAGTGGAGCTCACACCTCTGAAAGGTATTTCAACGGTCTAGAAAATGCTCATATTCAGTATCCCTTGCTCTAACTCCTTGCTCTTCCTGCTTTCTACAATGTTCTTCTTTTTCTTCTTTTTTCCTTTAAAAAAAAAAAATCAGAGTAGTCTCACTGATTTCTTGTGTTTTTGTAGCTTTTATAGTCCTGGTTCATGAGTGTTGCTTTCATTGTCTCTCATCAATTTCATGCATTCATGGATAGATGTTGTTTCTTTGTCTCATCTACATATATCTTTTTGCATTTTCCTAAACTAAAAAATAGCAGATTTTACTGGTTAGCTGACATTAATATCAGGACACATCTTAGATTAAAATGCTGAGAGCTAGCAATAGAAAGCTTTGCGATTTCACTTGAACAATAGTATTTTAGCCAGTGTTATAAGCACCAAAAATAAGTCCTGTTTTCCTTCTATACTGTTAATATGATTCATAGGGATTTCCTTATGGCTTTCCTATCACTCTCTTCTCAGGGACTCCAAAACATTGTTTCGGGTGTACAGATCTCATGTTGTAGGGAAGTTTCTTTCTCACCGCAGGTCATTTTTTCAAAAAGTATTTCTCTTTAAACAGTATTTTTCCCTATCTCAGCTTGGATTGAAAAGAAAAATAAATGAATCATAAAGGTTTATAAAACATCTATTGAAAATAAAAATGTTCATTTTTCCAGTAAGCATAGTAGGGAACAGTGTTCTATTTAAGTAATTAACACATCCAGACTCATAAGTTGAATCTATTCCTGATTCACTCTGGGATTTTGGAAAAATCACCCATCTGAATACATATTTCCTCATTTATAAAACAGATTACAAATTAGTGTTGCTGTGGATGTTAACTGTGGATGCAGAGGATGTAATAATCCTCTACGAAGCCACTCAAACATTAAATTACATGCAATGACATATTAATATATAATGACTTTAAAAATAACTACAATGGTGTGTTCTACACCTGAGTCTCATACATAAGATCTTAAAAATGAAATAACAGTATGGAAAAACAGATACAAAGATACATTTTCACTATATTCATTAGATAAGTAAATGATATTACTGATGGAAATTAAATGCAGAGGCATCTCTCCAGCTTGATCAATGAAAATGGTTTACATTACAAATATTAGTAGCTCTAAAATAATTATCATGGATAAAAACATTTAATATTTGTGAAATTTTACTTAAAATACTTGATAGAAAATATATTTAAAAGGAAATATTTACATATTTGCTCTGTATGTTTAAAATTTCAAGAGTTAAGCACATCTATCTTTGTCACATAAAATGAAAGTTATTTAATAAATTGCAAATGTCTTATTTGAAACACCAAATGTGAAATTTTATAGAAATATCTAAAACTTCAGACTGTTTAAGTATTTCTCCTTTCCCCAAATCAAGTTCATAATCCATATTACTTGGCTTTCTTCTCTTGTTGGTGGAGAAGATTTGAATAATGTCACTCATGTCTACTATAATTAATGGTCAGGGGGATATCAGTGTAGATTTGAACAATCTACAATTGCAAATTGGGGCAATGGTGCTGTCAAGAACCTTGCATTGAATGAAAAATTCATAAAGTCAATATAGAATAACATCTTCTACACCCTTTTAAGGTGAATGAATATATTTGCCTGAAGTTAATGCAGTGAATTTCATCACAAGGTTATATAGATCTATGCAGAGGAAACAACTTGAAGTGTGCTCTTGCTTTTAAATTCTGTGATATTTATATGCAACAAGAATTATTACTTATGCATCATGGTTAACTAGTTTTGAAAGAGACAGTTTCTTGTTGAAATTTACTTTTTATATGAATTTACTTCAAAATTTAAAATCATATTTTTTTAAGTGGCTGGAGGTGAAAAGAAAGTTCGCAAATTACTTCCTGAACCTAAACCTGAACCAAAGGAAGAAGTTGTTCTCAAAAGCGGTATAGTATTTTTCAAACATTGTATCAGCTTCAAATAACAAAAAAGAACTTGAAAGCTTGCAAAATATTTCTGTTCCTTGGTTTTCTCTTAATTAGATTCCTAATATATCAAATTTCATTTCTAGTTGCATTGAAAATTAAATATGATCACTTTCCTATCTTTTTAAAAAGACAGAAATTTTGTGAGCATTCAGAGTATCTTGAAATTTATGATATTAATAGACATGACTAAATTGATAATATTCTAAACTAATAACAATGACTATAGCTGCCATTTTCATAATCAAATTATGTAGTAAAATACACTAAGCCTATTAAATACTCTAAATTACACCAAATGATTTAAGCCCAAACTCAAAATTCAGTTTTAAAGTGTGACACAGGATTACCACAACTAATAAATAACATTTTCTAAAACCTGAGCATTTCTTTCTACTAATAAAATATTAAAGAATTAGAAACAAGATATTTGAATGAAGAATCAAATTCTGACTTTCCCTCCACATAGAATTACTTATTTCTTGGCTACATTTCTTTGGCCATCTCCACTTCTTTTAACTTTGTACTTACTTAAATTCTTCTTTTCTCATTAAATTATAACTGTGAGTTATTAGAATTTTTTGCTCTTCAGGTTATTCATTTTGTGTTTGGATATTTCTGCCATGGATATGTTTCTGAACAGACTATATAAAGTGACTCTGAGTGCTATTTTAATTACCTTAACAACACTTGATCTTTTTCTTAACAGCTTTTTTTGTGTAAAAGCCAGTTTCCTGGTGCACTTTATCTCATGCTTTTCACTTTCCTTGCTTTGTACGTTATTTGCATTCATTAAGCTTATTCAACATCTTCATTCGTTTGTCTTGGTTTACATATAAACCTTTTTGTCTTTTTAAGTTCTAAGAAAGAGACCTGAAGAAGAAGAACCTAAAGTAGAACCTAAAAAAGTAGAAAAAATTAAAAAACCTGCAGGTAGGAATCTCAGTAAAAATTTGTGAAATTATCTTTTAACAAAATTGAGATTTAACAAAAGGTTTATCTTGTAAACATAAATGGAGTTAAATATAAATGTAGCTTAATTTTTCATCCGTCTATGTTTTCCATTGTCTGCTTTCCGTTTAAACATTTTTATAGTATTAATAGTTCTCAAATCCATTCACGCACTTCGTCATCATTATTGTTATTATTATTTGTGAAATAATCAAGTTGACTGCAAAATAACTTCATGGGAAGGTGTCAGAAATGTTTCGTAAAATTTGGGGCTTTTAGTGGGCTGATTTTTATCTATTCTCAAAGAGTATATTTGCTGTTTTGGAAGTGATTTAGAAAGGGAGAGCTCACTAATGGGGTTGGGAGGCAAATAGGTGAAATAAAAGAAAGAAAAGTAAATTGAAGCAGAGTCAAGAAGAGAAAATAGAAATTAATTGATAGAATATAAGGGTTTTCTTTCTAAAGTCAACAACAGAGCTTCAGAAAATAGTTTGATCTAATTATTTCAGATTAGCTGATTTCTAAAGATTCAAATCCTAAAATAACACTAGAAATTCATCCTATTATCTTAAAGTGCCAGAACCACCTCCAAAAGCTGTGGAAGAGGTTGAAGCACCTCCAGCTGTTACCAAAAAGGAAAGGAAAATTCCAGAACCAACAAAAGGTACAAACTTCCAGTTGTCTCTAAAAATACAAATATGCATCAATTAAAATATCATTATACTGGCATTAAGATTTGAACACATGGCCTCTACTCATCTCATCCAGCTTAATTTTCTTTACAATTCACTCTCAGGTGCAGTTGCCTCATGCCCATCCATTTGTTAAATAAATTACTAAGTTTTAAAAACTAAGAAAATTGTATTTATGGGCAGTGAGATGAATAATAACATTAGAAAATCAATAAACCTGACTTGCTGTATTTTCTAAGTACTTTGTTTAAATGTAAGAATAAACTTGGGTCAAGTATTTGACTTGGTGACTGTGTATAAATTCTAGTATCTTCCAAGATACATTAAACCTGTCCAATTTTGGTTTGACTTTGTGAAAAACTTCAAAAACTCTGTGATAACCTGCTTATTACTATGAATTGTTTTAGTGCCT